>OZ010794.1:356468239-361268239 GCA_963932465.1 Maratus speciosus
AGACACATTGATTTCCTGTGATGAAATGATACATCGTTCAAAGTACTTTTCCCAGATTCAAGCCACCTGCTTGTCTTGCGATTGGCGAGCTGGTTACTGAACAAGAGCTTGCTTGGTTCGAACACAATCAGGTATGGATGTGTGTAGTGGGTCAGATTCCATTTTAATCTGAAGTCTCGATCTGTTTAGCTCATGTGTGCAAGAGATGACCATAGCATCCCTAACCAACAAAAACAATCGCAGATTCTCTGAAAATTACTTTCATAATTATACTTAAAACTGCATAATTTTAGCCACAAGAAAGAATATTTCATTAAAATCTTTAATTTTCACAATTATGTGCAAATCCTTTTCGTTTAGTTGCTTGGATTGAATAAATCTCTGATAAAATCACGCACATAACAAGAGGCTTGTGCAAAGGACATTTTTTCCACGAATTTGTCCAAGGAAAAACTAATTAAGCTAATTATCACAAAATGAAAAATCTCAGCCCCAGGTTCATTTGAATCTGTCTATGTGCATCCTTATCCAAATTTGTAGACCTCTACGTGCGATAGATTTCCCTAACCGTCGTCAACAAACAAACAAACACGCAGAAGACACACGGACAAAAAACCCTTCTTTTTTATTAATACAGAAATTTTAATATAAAAAAATTGTAAGTACTTTTACTTAATGTGTGTCTATTAGATTTCATAAATAATAATACAGTGTTATCATCAGTTAGAACATCATAACAAGCATTTTCGACTATTAACCCCTTCGCAACAAGCGTCCTTTAAAGAATTTTTAATCCCTTATCACCAGGGTTCTCTCTGCCACTCGCCATTGCGCCAAATCGCGACAAAATGCTTCATTTGGCGAGTAAAGGAGCGATTACATTCGCCTGATTCCGAATGTTTAATGATTACTCATTTTTTTGTGAGTGTGTGTCAGTACAGGCGACAGATTTTTAGCGTTACTGAACGATTGTTGCCGATTATCATGTTCAATGGCATCGAATCATTAGTACAGTTTTCAATCTGCCTTTGAAGTATAGTCTTCAATGAAAAGCCATAGAATTCTGGAAAAAATATATTTTTAAATGCAATATATATTTTATTGTTTATATTTAAGATTTTTCAGGATTCATTATATGTAATATCTTAAAATCCTGAGTAAACTTTGGTCGTAAAGTTTTGTTTCATAAGATTTTAATGAGTTAAATCGGGTTTGGGAATTTTTCCTTGATTGCGCGAGACATTAAAAAGAACTTTTTTAAAAAATAGTTTATGTTGCGCATCGTTGAATTTAAATGAATAACTGATGTACAGGGTGTCCAGCGAATAAGACCCTGATTTCAAAATTAAATATCTCAAAAACAAAGATCAATTGAATTATGCGATAAACGGTTTGTTTATTGGCTAAGCTGTAAAAATGTTATACAGAAGTTTCAAAATTTAGTCGCAAAAACCGTTAACAGATGGCGCTGTAATCGCAATACTTGTAAACTGCTTCAAAGTCCAGTGTACTAGCGTCTCATTCCTAGATTTGCTCCCTACGGTAAAACGAATATTGGGAAAGTCCATTTTTTCATTGGGGTGATGTGTAGAAGTGGAAACATCTGGTCACAAAACTATTGCATGAGCTATAATTTTAGAAAATTTCAATTAGTAGAATTTTCAATAAAAAGTTTAGAAATCATTATAAGAACTTATTAAATATTTTATTAAATTCAATCTTTAATGCCATATAATTATTTAAATCAAAATGCATATATTTAGAAAAATAATTTTGTACTTTTCATTTATTTTTCATATTTTTAAATCACGGCATAATATTTTGGTATTATTGTTTATACCTGAATTATTAAAAATAAAAAAGTAATTTTTCACTTTTAATTTATTTTTAAATCACGGTATAATACTTTAGTTTTAGCACAAGACATATATTTCTTTTCTTTATAAACGAAGTTTTAGAGACAGATATTATGCATTAAATTACTTTTTTTTTTTTTTTTTAAGGAATTGATGATAAGTCATATCATCAACGTCAAAGCAAAAGTATTTCGGATGCTGCATTCCTTTCCAACACTTCGAATCCTATCGCTAGAAGTTGCACCATATTTCTGTGCTCAACTAAAAAAAATGAAATTAAGTTTTTAAAATTAAAATTATTTTTTTAACTTAATTAAGTTTTTAAAAATAGAAACTTTGTATTTTTTCATTCAAATTATTCTCTACAATTAAAAAAAAAAAATGATTTATGAATCATTATTATAAATGCTCAAAGATTTTTAAAAAAGGGGTTTCTTTTAGCTTAATTAAATTTTAAAACCAGAAACTTTGGATTTTTTTATTCAAACTTTTTTCACAGTTTAAATAAACATTAAAAAGTAAAGATTTCCATTTTTTTTCAAATCCTCCTCTACTTGGATTCGATTCCACGATCTACCAATTAGGAGAGAAAAGACATACCACAAAGACACTGGCATCCGGACCGAAGTAGCTTATAACAAAATTTGAAACAAATCTCAATTCTGTCAACACATGGCTCCGCTTCTGCACATTACCCAAATAAAATATTTTAGTAAGTTATTATATAATGATTGCTAAACTTTTTATTGAAAATTCTATTAATTGAAATTCTCTAAAATTGAAGCTGATGCAATAATTCTGTGACCAGATGTTTCCACTTCTGCACATCATCCCAACGAAAAAGCGGTCTTTCCCAATTTTCGTTCTTCCATAGGAAGCCATCTAGGAATGAGACGCTAGTGCTCTCGACTTCAAAACACAATGTATAGGAATTGCGATTACAGCGCCATCTGTTAGCGGTTTTTGCAACTAAATTTTGAAACTTCCGTCTAACATTTTTACAGCTTAGCTAATAAACAAACCGTTTACCGCATAATTCTATTGATCTTTGTTTTTGAGATATTTAATTTTGAAATCAGGGTCTTATTCGCTGGACACCCTGTATAAGATGTTTAAAAAAGTAGTTTATTTTAGAGTATATTGAAAGAAAGTTAGATTAAGGGGTCAAAGATCGATTTTTCAGTTTTTCACGACGAATCCATTTTGCTAACATTTTTTTCATTTGGCTACTGTTTTTTATTTTTGATTAGCCAAATTGCTAACGTTCATTAAAAGTAAGCGAGATCCCTGCTTGACATGAAACAAAAGCATGAGACGAACAGAGTTTTAAGGATTTTAGTCATACTCTGCGTCCGAATTTCCCTCACTAATGTTAAACCTATGGGTGCATTCGTATATTTAAAATATCTCCTGAGAAAAATAATAATTTTAACTTGCTATTTTGTGTATGATTCTTAAAGGAAGTCTCTTTTTTTTCTTAGTTCTCAAAATATTCCTAAAATATCTGCTTAATTCCATATTTTGTACGTTAAAATTTGATAAGCTGTGAGTAAAATCTACCTTATCAATATTATAAAGGACAAACATATCTGTGCGTAACGCATACGTCATTTTGCGAATGGGAACACTTTGAAATTTGAAATAAAATTTTGGTTTTGTAATTTTCTTTACTGCAAATTTTTATACTTCTAAACATCACATATTTTAAATTTTTACACCGCCATATAACGAAAAAAATGCTCTTTTAAGTGCAATTTGTTTGAAAGCTGTATCCCATTTTAATTTTAATATATTAATTTTTTTGTAGTTTTTATTACTTTTTTGTAATCGTGGCAGCTTAAGTACTCCATTTCTGTTGAAACTAAAAGGGAGAAATGAAAATAGTAGATTGCTGTATCTTTTTGTTGCCATTTTCTCATAAAAACCGAAAAACAAAATTGAAATTAAAATACGTGCTATGTCAAGAATATCGTCTGTTATAAAACCCAGTGCGTTTTGGCTTTATTTCGTTGTTATTTATCAATTAAATGATTTTGCCGTACCGGCTCCATTGCGAAATATTAATAAACAATTTGCACATAAAAAAAAGTACAGAATTTCTCTCCCGCTAATTTTCTACAAAAAATTAAAGCTTCATCAATAAATAAATGAAAGAATAATATATAGAAAAGCACGGATTTAACATATATGTAGTCAAACAATTTAAATTTTTAGAGCCGAATTGTAAAAAATATGTGCTTTTAAATGTAATTTGTATGAAATAGAGTTGCTAGGCAACTGTTAAAGTAAAAGAGAAAAAGTAATCTATATATTGAAAACACAAGATAGCTTTTTTAGACATCTTCCTTGAACTTTCTAATGTACCAATTTTGCTAATAATTCTTTTTTTAAATGAAAGCTGTTCATTTGTAGATGTCCTCGCACTAGCTATTTTTCTAAATATTTTCACTTTTATATTTTTAATTTAATTTGAAAAGATTTTTTGAAATTTCATCAAAATGGTTACAATCGTATTATTTCCACTGTTGCAGAAAAAAAGAAATTTTGGGGTTTATTTATCCTTATTGATACCATTTACTCATTACAATTAAAAATAACTTTATTTTAAGTCTGAACAGAAAATGACGTCACTATTTAAAAAACATTTTCTCTCATAAAGCTAATGTTACAATATATTTTCATTCGGCTGATACCGAATTTGAGGCACTTGGCGTAATGCTTCAGTAAGTGCCATATTTATAAGAAAATAATCCTTTTCTTTGATAAAACTATATATTTTTACACAAATACATCTAAAAGACATCAGTTTCTGAAATTTGTACTTCGAGGTACTTCAATTAGACCCTCAAGCCAAAAGAATACATTTTCACATGCAAAGATTTAGCTGACAAACGGAACTTTTCTATCTATATTATCTATCTATATTATAAAGGAAAAATATGTCCGTGCGTACGGCTGACGTCATTTTGAGAATGGCAACGCTTGACGATTAAATGTCGGATTTGCAATCTTTGCTACTGCAATTTTTTGAATTTCTAAACATCGCGCATCTTCAATTTTTACCCCCGTTATATAGGGGAAAAAATCTACTTTTAAATGCAATTTTCTTGAAAACTGTATCTTAATTGATTTATTTATTATGTCTTTTTAAATAATTTTCAAGAATAATGTTTTTAATCTTTATCCATTGCGTACAGGCTCCATTATGGAATGAGCCATTTGCACTTAAAATAATATAAATAATTCAGCATTTGTCCCTGACTAAGTTTTTATAGCGAAATTAAAACTTCATCAATCTGTTATATTAAAAAGTGACTGTCCATTTGTATTTCACAGCTGTTCCTCCTAGAATATGGAATGCTGGGTGATCAAATTAACGTCAGTTATCCGCATGGGTCCGAGGATGTTAAACGTGGTCGTAGAAGTTTAAAATTTGATTAGTTTTCGATATATAAATTTTTACGTTATTTTTAATGACATTTCTGTAATGATGGAAACTAAAATTGTTCCATTTTTGTGGATAAAAGAGAGAAAAGGGAAAATGGCAAGGATTATTAGGTCATTGTTTGAAATCCTTTTTTAATTGAAATTAACGTATATTTGAATAAATAGTGAAAAAATGATTGTAGTTTTCAAGAAAATTTCACGAAATACGAACTCACACATATTCAAGCTTCAGGAATCCGTTTATATTAGAAACACAAATTCGACTCTCGACTGGAACATTGAGATAAATTCTGTTGACGTCAAAAGAAAAAAAAACATCGTACGTTATTTTCATTTAATTTAAAGTCGTAAAGTAGATTTTCAACCATTGCCTTAAGATGGCTAATAAAACATTTCAGAAGCGGACATTAAAAATGCGAAAAAGCGAGAAAAAAAAAGGGAAAAGTTTTAGCGAGAAGAAAAAATAATTCTTTAAATATTTATTTTAATTCATAAATATAAAATACTTCTGAATAAATTCGTCCAAACAAATTCACTTTTGTATAAGTTGACCCAAATGACATCATTTCTACGAACTCCGAAATTCGAAGCAAAATCTTGGAAGAGCGAAAAACTCTAGGCAAATAAAGTTATAGAATATGTGCATTTTTATTGGGAAAGTTTTGACTGAAATTGTAAATATAACTTATTATTTGAAATATTGTATTTAATAAAATTAATATTGCAATGGCTTTCTAAATTTACAATAAAGTTAAGATTTCATTTTTCGCAAAAAGATCGATTGTCTCATGCAATTCAAAAGCAACACAACGGGTTGCTACGCAACTAGTATATATAAAATCCTAATGAAACGAATTTATGAAACGAATATATGAAACGCCTGAAATGTGTATCGATTCTTTGAATCGACTGATTATGTTTTACGGCGATTTCTCCTAAAATATGGAATACTTTGCGATGAAATTAACACCAAAAATCCGTATTGATCCACAGATCTCAAAACTGGTAGTAGAATTTTTAAATTCGAATTAGTTTTCGAAATATTAATTTTTTTCCAATTTTAAATACTTTTTTCTTATGATGGCAACTCAAATTTCAATCATAGCAGATATTTTTTTTTTCATAATTCAGAAAAGGTTACTATTTTAAATTAATTTGGCGACAGTTTGGCCTCCTTTAAATCTATGCTAAGAACAATGATTTTTTTGTATTTCGTTATCATTTTATTTAATACAAAACTTTCATTTAAAAATGAAACATTTAAATTGATGGCTTCCACTTCTTTATTTTAAAAAACAAAACGAAAGGAAAAATATTAGGCACAGATGTCATATACGCACTGGGTACATAATTGGCGCAAAAATGGCATTATTTTGGTTGACATGGTAACCCGGCTATTGTCGTTTATTTAATAATAAATGTTTATTTACTTTTATTTCTATTTTTAATTTGGTACTTCTTAGTTATCCCGCCGACCAAATTACTGACGCCAAATTGTAAGATTAAATGCCAATAATGGCTTGCCATTAATTAATTAATTGTAAGTTTAAATGCTAATAATGGCCAATAACACCATTAATTAGACGTTTTATTTGTATTTTAATTAATGTTTTACTAATTTATTTATTCTTTCGTTATTTAAAATAAAAATTCTGTCAATTTATATAATTTGGCGAGTGGTTTGGCGATTTATATAATTTGGCGAAATTGGTCGACGGGATAACTAAGAAGTACCTTTAATTTATATAAATTATTTTGTTCTATAGTTATTAATTATTTTTTTGCTATTTCCTTTTGAAAATAATAGAAAATAATTAAAAAATGCGGTACAACGTAGTTATTCCGTCAACCAATTTCGCAAATTATATAAATCGCCAAATTGTACAGATTGACAAAATTTTTATTTTAAATAACGAAAGAACAAATAAATTAGTATAACATTAATAAATATAAAAATAAAACGTCGAATAAAAATTCACTTCATGACGTAAACATGTGTAACTTGCTAAAAGTCAAGTGAATGTGACATTTTCGATCAACCGTTATTAGCATTTAATCTTATAGTTCGCGATAGATTTTTGGTCGACGGGATAACTAAGTAGTACAAAAAATACATATGTAACTGGCATTCGAAAACGAGGTTTTCGATAAATTTTCATAAAAAAAAAAAAAAAAAAAGAAAAAAAAAAAGCATGCCAAACATGCGGTGCGTATAATGACATCTGGCGAAATATAAAATTATGTAACAAACCATGACATTTAATTTCAACTTCAAATCAATGTTTTAATTACCACTCGAAGAATAAAAAAATTCTAACTGGCGAGTTGCAAAAAAGATATTGGCGCGATTTTTTTCTGACGCCAATGTCATATACGCAACGGGTACTTAACTGGCGCCAAAGTATCGTTATTTTGCTTGATATGGTAAGCCGGATGTTGTTGTTTATGCTGTTGATGCGTTCCCCAAATTGGCGTTGGAAAAAAATCGCGCCAATATGGGGCGTATATGACATTTGTGCCAAACCTTCATATGAAAGGTGATGGGATCAGACCGTATTTGTTTATGGCATTTGATGGCTTGAACTATTATAATATAGATGAAATGATGGGGACAGAATAATATTTGGCGACTTATCACCTGTGCCTGGATAACATTAAAGTATCAAAATGGCACCTAGAGTATAAAAAAAGAAGTGTTCCGCCGGGAACTGTTGATGATAGTCACATAATTTAGGGTATTATTATAGAGTGTTTAAAAAAAAATACTTTTACGAACGTATATGTAACGTACTAACTACGGCCCAACGTATACTCTAATACTTAGCTACAGGATAGTGTGAAAGGGAAGAGGGCGAAGTAGGCGGTTGCCCCGTGCGCGGAAATCGAGGGGGGCGTCAAATGTATACTACCAATCTCCTTTTTCTTCTTTTTTAATGTATACTATAAATAATTAACACTTTCCAACATAGTTGAAAAGTGTTTATGACTTCGGTTTGTCTAGCCGTCTGTCCACGCTCTAGCTCTCGTAAATATGCTCGGATCGCTCTTAAATTTTTTGATGTTAGTGATCTCTACCATAGCACGTTCCCTATTTCAAATGAAGTTTGTAGCATGTTTAGTTCATTTACAGGGACAGTAAAAAGTTTTCCGTTGCATTACGGCCAATGGGAAAAAATCGCTTCAAATGCTTTTTAATGGTGTTACTCTTTTTCAAACACAGTAAAATTGATATTCATTTAAGAAGCCCACTGAAATATGTATTCTGTTGAATATACGATGCAAAGAATAGTTATTGTTCATTTACAGGGCCACACAAAAGAATTCCGTTCATAATGGTATAGGGGAAATTGTTTGCGGTGTATTTGAAAAGATTTCAGATACTATATTGTATCCGAATTACTGTATATTAGTAATGATTGCTCGAAATGCATTTTTAATTATGATATGGCGCTTTTTTACGGTTTCGTTCATCTGTCGAAACCCTATTCGTCTCGCTCCTCTGTCCGTCTGTGACAGAGCCCGTTCTCATAAACTATACATGTTGGAGACTTGAAATTTTGCATACTTATAGCTGAACACCACACATCATACGAAAAATCGTAAAATTTTGAAAAAGTCGTACATTTAACCCTTCGGGCTCCCACATGTGTATTTTAAACAATTCTTTCTAAGTGAGCTCCTATTTAGGTTGGAGGCGTGAAATTTTGCATACTTATAGCTGAATACCTCGCATCAAATGACAAACCATAAAATTTTGAAAAAGCCGTACATTTAACCCTTTGAGCTCCCACATGTGTATATTAAACAATTCTTTCTAAGTGAGCCCCTATTTAGGTTGGAGGCGTGAAATTTTGCACACTTATAAACACCACATATCATACGACAAATCATAAAATTTTGAAAAAATCGTACACTTAACCCTTTGGGCTCCCACATGCGGATTTTAAGTAATTCTTTCTAACTGAGCCCCTTATTAAATTTGAGATTTGAAATTTTGCATACTTATAGCAGAACACCTAAGGCCAGGCGACAAATCTTAAAATCTTGAAAAAGTCTTACGTTAACCCTTTGAGCTACCACATATGTCTTTTAAGCAATTCTTTCTAAGAGAGCCGCTAATTAAGTTGGAGACATTAATTTTTTCATACGTATAGCTGAATACTTCAGACCACACGGCAAATCATAAAAATTTCAAAAAGTCTTATATTATTTACTCTACCGGGCTCTAACTTGGTATTTTAAGCAATTTTTCTGACCTCCGACCTTTTCACCCGGGGAGCACTTTGCTAACCTTTGCCGACACCCGTTTGACAATTCTTTCATATTATGCACCATAGCCTTACATATTTTAGTTCCACTTTTTACCGCCAGCGGCGCCAACATATCTCGGGTGCTATCAGCACAACCCCCTCGACTAATATATCTACGGATAGTATATAAAACGGAGTTTCATTCGGATAGAAGTTAGTTTAGAATAGAATGCGCACCTGGTTGCGAAATGTGGAACTAAGAGATTTTTCAAAAGGATAAAGTGTTTTGAAAGGAATATTAAACGAAACACTCTGTGCGATCTGTGATCACACTTACCTACTTGTTCACTATATTTATGCATACTATAAAGTGCGTATAAATGTATAATTCATATACAGAGCTACAGAAATGAATTCGTAAAAGTTACTGAGTATGAGCATAAATTGCTTAATGGTGGGTTTTAAAAGAGTTATTAGATGTCTGCACGGGCCCGGCGGATTGAAGGCGAATTTTTAAACGGTCCGGGCCGGCGGAATGAAGGCGAATTTTCAGACGGGCCGGGCCGGCAGAATTAGGACAATTTTTTCATCGGGCCGGGCCGGCAAAAAAATTAATCGGGCCTATCGGCCCGATATAAGAAATTAAGCGAAGCAGATAAAATACCAGCCATTTTCAATAAATATGATTTTCTCGAGAAGTATAAGTGTGCGTCACGAGCCGATGCGAGTTTAACAACATCAATACAGAAATGTAATATGTCCATCGTAGAGATCGGCATCGTACAGTTACAAGATGTCTGATTCCGAGTTTAATTTTTTTTTCAGCAGACTCGTGCCGGGACGGAACTGGTCTGAATCGATCTCAGGATATGTAGAACAGTCATTGGGTTTTATAGTATTAATAGTAATAATGAACCTCTCTTACCAGTATCTTTGGAAATATACCTTAAGGTGGTTCTCATATTCACTGCTCAACAATGCGAAGCTTTCAGACACATTTTCTGTCAAAATTTTTAACTATAAAGGCATAAAATTGACAGGCCTGCCTATTGAAGGCATTTGGAAACGAATAGCTTTTTCCATATTTGATAAATTACAGAGATAACAGAGATTCCTGTCAAGTGACTGTACGTTTTTCTCCTTTCCTGTGCTATCGCTTCCGGAAATTCGATTCAAAACGCTAACTTTGACAGTATTTTCAGAAAGCTATATTGCTTTTATCTATGAAAAAAAACGACATTTAGATAGCTTCTGAATAAGAATACCCGCCAATCTTACGCGTTTCCGAAAAGAAAAGAATTCCTAAATGTGTCGAAATGTAGCTCCTTTGGATTTGAGAAAAGCCTTAAGAATGAGAGAAATATTTTCAGAAACCTACTTTTTATTATACAGCTTCAAAAGTTATCATGTTTTTAATCCTTTATTCTGAACTACATTAATCTTTTAATGAATCCTTATTTCCATTTTGAAATGTCTGTAGACACGATGACTAAAACACTGTAAGTAATCGTTAATGTTTACTATTGTGTGTTTTCTGTTTTGTGAACATTATAGTAATGTAAAATATACTGTAAAATGTTCCCATAAATATGTATGTAGTATTCATTCAAAGAATCTTAATTGTATGTTGAAAAAAAACCAATTTTTTTTTTTGTAGAAATTGTGTCGGGCCGGGCCTGTTTTCACTGATTTTTGTACGGGCCGGCTCGAAAACTGTAAAAATTGAAACGGGCCGGGCCGGGATCGGGCCGAACTTCCAATTTTTACAGCGGCCGGGCCGGGCCAAGATAGCTTTCGTTCGGGCCGGGCCCGGGCCTGGAAATTCCGGCCCGTGCAGACCTCTAGGAGTTATGCATTTTTACGCTGAACTGAATTTAGTGTACTAAGAAATATTTGTAGAATATAGATAAAATAATATACAGGGCCACGCAAAGAGTTGGATACATGGCCGTCTATGGGTGATAATTCCTGGAAATGTAATTTCAGTAGTTTTAAGCCTGTTTTAGTTTGAATTAAATTTTAGCTAAATAGTGGCATGTAATAAAGGTACTAGGTAAACTACGGGGCTGTACAAAAGTATTCAAGTATGTTTCCATATATTAGTATAAATTGCTGAAAGATTAATTTCAACCTGTTATGCATTTTCTTGCTAAACTACATTTTCCCATTAGTATGTATATCAACATACAGATCGAATATTGTTCAAAAGAATTGGAATACATATTTGGCTGTGGGCGATAACTACTGAAATCAGATTTTTAAATGTTTATTTAGTTTACTTATTTACCTTATTTTCCTAAGTAACGAAGTTTCGTTAAAGCTTTCAGGGAGTGTTGGAAAGTGTTTCATAATCTATGCTCTACGCATGATTTTTCTTACTTGTTATATATGTAGATAGATATAGGGAATTTTTCCTCAATGAAAGTACATACTTTTTACATTTCAAAGTTATTGCATCGTCCATTACCCCACATCCAAAAACAAATTACTGACTAAGTACAATTTTCTTGCCAACTGTTATACAGTATTGTTAGATGCATTTTTTCCACAACCATTTCCCAGATCCGCTTTTCCATAACATAACTGTAAATTTTATTTTTTTTTTCATTTTTGAAATTTCTGAATTAAAAATTAAAAAGTTCCAAAATAAGCGCGAAATATGTATTCAACAGAATTTATTTCTGTTTGTGCACTTCGCCAGTTTTGTGCCATCTGTCACAGAGAAGTCGAAGATTGGGGACGACAAATTTAAACTTTGGCCCAGGTGCACTTTTCTGTTCGCACAGTCTGCTGAACTAATAAACTTTATATTTTTAAATCGTATATATCATAGAAGGATAATATAATATAAATACTAAAATGTATGAAAATTACTACTACTTTCACATTTAATATGCATAATTATTTTTTATTTTGGAGGATATATCCTTTACAATATTTTAAATATTTATGGTTTTCGTTCACGGTTACTTTTACTAAATCTATACATTTCCCGACAATTATTATAAACTTTGTAATAAATAAAGTTAATACCCACTTCCTTCTCACAGTTACCCTTTCAGGAGCAAAGTACTTTTCTTCTTAAAATTTTGAAATGACAGATTCACGGCAGGAATTAGAAACAATTTTATTTGAAAACTAGGGGGCTCTCCCCCCTGCAAGCTACGCTCGCCAACCCCCGTTCAGACACCGCAGAATCTGAAAATCTAAAAATCTAAAAATCTAATGGGTTTTAAAAATATTAGAGAAGATTAAATTATACTGAAAAAGCTGTGCAGATCTCCCCGTAAACGGGTTTCCATTCAATTCCCATTGATTGCAAAAATTTAACGGAGAATCAGTTGCTGTTAAGACATCCAATGGTTGTTTTCGTTTTTGATTAAAGAGGATCAGTTAAACATTTGAAAAGAAGCTAAAATAAAATGAATTAAGCATTCAGAGTCTTTGTCAACCGATATTTTAAATCAATCTCTATAATAATAGCCTAAATTATGTGACTATCATCAACAGTTCCCGGCGGAACACTTCTTTTTTTATACTCTAGGTGCCATTTTGATACTTTAATGTTATCCAGGCACAGATGATAAGTCGCCAAATATTATTCTGTCCCCATCATTTCATCTATATTATAATAGTTCAAGTCATCAAATGCCATAAACAAATACGGTCTGATCCCTTCGCCTTTCATATGAAGGTTTGGCACAAATGTCATATATATTGGCGCGATTTTTTTCCAACGCCAATTTGGGGAACGCATCAACAGCATAAACAACAACACCCGGCTTACCATATCAAGCAAAATAACGATACTTTGGCGCCAGTTAAGTACCCGTTGCGTATATGACATTGGAGTCAGAAAAAAATCGCGCCAATATGGGGCCGTATATGACATCTGTGCCGAAAGAAAAAAAAGGCCTGGTGAAAATCTCGCCAATATCTTTTTATCAACTCGCCAGTCAGCATATTTTTTATTGTTCGAGTGGTAAATTAAAACATTGATTTGAAGTTGAAATTAAATGTCATGGTTTGTTACATAATTTAATATTTCGCCAGATGTCATATATGCACCGCATGTTTGGCATGATTTTTTTTTTTTTTTTTTTTTTTTTTTTTTTTTTTTTAGGAAAATTTGGCGAAAGCCTCGATTTCGAATACCAGTTACATATGTATTTTTGGTACTACTTAGTTATCCCGTCGACAAAAAATCTATCGCGAACTATCTATATCTATATTATAAAGGACAAACATATCTGTGCGTAACGCATACGTCATTTTGCGAATGGCAACACTTTGAAATTTGAAATAAAATTTCGGTTTTGCAATTATTCCTACGGCAAATTTTTAAACTTCTAAACATCGCACATTTTAAATTTTAACACCGTCGTATAAGGAAAAAAATGCTCTTTTAAATGCAATTTGTTTGAAAGCTGTATCTCAATTTATTTTTGAGATATTAATTTTTTTTGTAGTTTTTAATACAAATTTTGTAATCGTGGCAACTGAAGTACTCCATTTATATTGAAAGTAAAGGGGAAATAGTCATGGTTTATTATTTTTATTGATTATATCCGTATTGATGCCATTTTCACATTACAAATAAAAGTAGTTTTTTTATCATATTTGAACAGAAAATGATGTCATACATTAAAAAAAAACACGCATTCTTCTTCGTAAATCAGTTACATTTCATTATTTTTACATTACGCTGATACTGAGTTTGAGACGCTATGGGCAAAATGATTCAGTGAGTAAAATTATGTCATATTTAAAACAAAACGATCATTTATTTTGATAAAACTAAATATTTGACCTATATTAAATGGCCAATACTATGACAACTAAAGACACATTTCAGAGTTTTTTTTCGAAGGTATTGAGATTACATTAAAATTTGTGCGAATGTTCACATGAAAAGTTGTATCGGAGAAACGTGACTTTAAGTTTGGAAATACATTCATTAATAATCTATTACGCGTTAAAATGCTTTCAAATTGTGAATTTGAGTGGTACGTATGTAAATTATGGAATTGTGAAAATAACGTTCAATTTAGATTTTATGGGGGAGGGGGGGGATTTTATGATGTGAAAAAGCGAAATCTTTTTTACTGATTTTTCATCCCGTAAAAACAAACATAAAAGCCTCAATCGATAAATTCATCATAATTACTCATTTTGATTACGTATTCTAATAGAGTTTAATTTTTCAATAATTTAAGCAGTTGAAGTTTGTGGAAATAATATTTTGGTAATTTTAGGTTAAAATATTATTTGTTTTAAAAGTGAGACAACCAATGTTAGATGAATTTTTTATTGTAATTATTTTCGTAGGTTTATTATAAATTCGATCTGACAGTTCCTTTCTAACATTTTAGTTCGTCGAATTTCGACGGGTTCCAACTCGTAAGATTAAATGTCAATAATGCTTGATCGTAAATGTCACATTCACTTGACTTTTAGCATGTTACACGTGTTTACGTCATCAAGTGATTTTTATTTCGACGTTTTATTTTTATATTTATTAATGTTATACTAATTTATTTGTTCTTTCGTTATTTAAAATAAAAATTTTGTCAATCTGTACAATTTGGCGAGTGGTTTGGCGATTTATATAACTTGCGAAATTGGGTGACGGAATAACTACTACATTGTACCGTATTTTTTAATTATTTTCTATTATTTTCAAAAGGAAATAGCAAAAAAATAATTAATTACTATAGAACAAAATAATTTATATAAATTTAAAAAGAGAAATAGAAGTAAATATACATTTATTATTAAATAAACAACAATAGCCGGGTTACCATGTCTATCAAAATAATGCCATTTGTGCGCCAATTAGGTACCCCGGTGCGTATATGACATCTATGTCTAATATTTTTCTTTTCGTTTTGTTTAAAAAAAAAAAGAAGTGAAAACCACCAATTTAAATGTTTCATTTTTAAATGAAAGTTTTGTATTTAATAAAATGATAACGAAATACAAAAAAAGCATTGTTCTTAGCATAGATTTAAAGGAGGCCCAACTGTCGCCAAATTAATTTAAAATAGTAACCTTTTCTGAATTATGAAAAAAAAATTTCTGTTATGATTAACATTTGAGTTGCCATCATTAGAAAAAATGTATTTAAAATTAGAAAAAAATTAATATTTCGAAAACTAATTCGAATTTAAAAATTCTAATACCAGTTTTGAGATCTGTGGATCAACACGGATTTTTGGTGTTAATTTCATCGCAAAGTATTCCATATTTTAGGAGAAATCGCCGGTAAACAAAATCAGTTGTTTAATCAGTCGATTCAAAGAATCGATACATTTCAGGCGTTTCTTGTATTCGTTTCATAAATTCGTTTCATTAGGATTTTATATATATAGGGTAGATAAGTAAAAGCTTTGCTTAATGCAAAATTTTATTTCAAAATTCTGGTGCCAATGTGGCATTTCGGAATTAAAATTAAGTGGGATATATTATATCCCACCGCCCCTCAAGGGGTTAAACATTTAAGACTAAATCTAGACCAAAAATATGCAAAGGAAAGGTTATTTCAAATTTTATAGAGAGACTCGGAGCCCCTAACAAGACCTCAATTGGAGAGGGACCCTGGTTGAGGTCTGCACGGGCCGGAATTTCCAAACAGGAATCAGTAAAAATTTCTACAAGAAATTCTGATTTTTCTTAACATACAATTAAGATTCCTTTAAAGAAAACTGCATACATATTTATGGGATAAATTTACAGTATATATTTGAAAATTACGATGTGTTTGCAAGACAGAAAATACACAATAGCAACATTAATAATTACTTATATTCTTATAGACGTTTCAACATTCAAATAAGGATTCATTAAAAAATTAATGTAGTTTAGAATAAAAGAAAAAAAAGGAGGTTTAGAAATATCATAACTTTTGAAGCTGTATAATAAAAAGTAGATTTGTGAAAATATTTCTCTGTCATTTATTAAGGCTTTTCTAAAATCCAAAAGAGCTACTTTCTGACACCTTTCTGAATTCATTTCTTTTCGGAAACGTATAAGATTGGCAGGTATTGTCATTCAGAAACTATGTAATCGAATGGCGTTATCGATTTTTTGATAAAGGCAATATATCTATGAGAATATACTGTTAAAGGTAGCATTTTGAATAGAATTTCGGAAGCGACATCACGGGAAAGAAGAAAAACCCGAAGCCATGACAAGAATATCCTGTATGTCGACAAATAATTTATTTTTCAAAAATGGAAAAAGCTATTCTATTCCAAATCCCTTCAATAGTTAGGCTTGTCAATTTTATGCCTTTGCAGTTAAAAGTTTGTCAGAAAATGTGTCAAAGTTTCGCGTTTGAGAACCACCTTAAGGTATAATTCCAACGATTACGTTAAGGCTGTTCTCAACTGTTCTGCTTAACAAGAGCAAAACGTTTTAACACATTTACAAATTAATTTTTTAACGGAAAGATATAAAATTGGAAGGCCTGACTATGGAAGCGATTTGAAATCGCACTGTGTTTTCCATTTTTTGATAAATAAATTACCTATTGCGATATAAGCAATTTTGATCACGTAACAAAGAGTTTTTCACCCTCCCTTGGGTAGTTATTCTTCTTTCACACGGAAATTAGGTTCAAACGCCCACTTTGACACTATTTTCTGAAAGATCTATTGCGTTTGCAAAAAAAAAAAAACAAAAAAAAAAAACCGGAAAACGCAGTTTGATTACATTATTTCTAAACAACAACACCTGCTAGTTTTATGCATTTCCGAACAAAAATAAATTAAAACTTATGTCATAAATTTGCCCTTTTGGATTATAGAACAGGCTTAAATAAAATAGGAAGAGCACTTATTTTCTTTTATGCAAACTTTTCTTTCTCAGCAGGATAATTCAGCCAGTTAACTTTATTGGTAATAAATCTGGTGTGATATTTATGAATCAGCTCAAGAGAATAAAATCGCAGGTAGTGGAAACGCAGAAAACGGTGGAGTGGACACGTAATTACACAAGATTGACTTTTTTAACACAATAATTATAATTGGTAAATAAATCATATGAGTTTCAATTTTTCGAACAGGGCGAAAAATGCCCAGGCTAGGATTCGAACCAGGAATACCCTGGCTGAAGCCGCCAGTGCTCTACCAATTATGCCATCCTGGAGAAGCTGGAATTACTAATTCACCCAGTTACCTTACTAATTATAACATATGGGCTGATAATTATGATCAGCTCAACAAAATTAAATCGCACATAATAGAAACGCCAGAAAACGCTGGACACGTAATTATACAAGGTTAAATTCATTTAACACAAAAATTTCCTTCTCGAACTTTAAATTTTTGCACCGGGCCGGGCCAGGACCTGAAAATTCCGGTAGTGCAGATTTCAAGTGGTCTATCCTAAATAGAATCTGAATTCCCTTTGTTGTGACATAAATATGACGTATGGAGACATATATCATGGGGTCGTAATTCAGGAATTCTTGAGAAAATAAAATGCTCTAGCACTGGATTTATGCCCCCTGATTTAAGTCCCCATCTACTGTGACGTCATCAAAATGACGTATGGGGATACATATCATGGGGATGTTAATCAGGATTTCGTCGAAAGTAAAACACTCCAGCATTGGATTTGTGCCCCCATTTTTTGTGACGTCAAAATGACGTATGCAGGCATAAATCATGGGGGCATTAATCAGGCTCTCAATGAAAGGAAAATTCTCCATTACTGGATTTGTGTCCCCTTCTGATATGGGGGCATATATCATGGGGATGCTAATCAGGATTTCGTCAAAAGTGAAATGCTCGAGCACTGGATTTGTGCCCCCATTTTTGTGACGTCAAAATAATGACGTATGGGGACTTAAATCACGGGGACGTTAATCAGGCTCTCAACGAAAGGAAATTTCTCTAGCACTGGATTTGTGTCCCTTTCAGATGTGGGGGCATATATCATGGGGACATTAATCAGGATTTCGTGAAAAGTGAAATGATCCAGCACTGTATTTATATCCCCATTTCTTGTGACGTCAAAATGACGTATGGGGGCATATATCATGGGGACATTAATCAGCGCCCCCGTTTTTGCGGCTGTTGCATCTTAGAGGCTGTCCAGACGAGCGTGGTTTCACGCTGGAATTTCACTATGAGAGTTTATTTTTATGGTTCATTATCAAATCATCTCTCTGGAATTTTAAATAGATCTAATAGACGTGTAACTAGAGTACTGCACGGACCGAAATTTCCAGACTCGGGATCAGCCCGACCATAGAAAAAGAAATCAGACCCAGTTGGTCTAGTATAAAAGTTCGGCCCAAACCCCGAGAAATTTTTTGGCCCGACTAGGAAGAAAGGTAAAAGCCCGTCCTGATTGTAATTCTACAATACATGGATTTTTACGTCGATATGGTTAAAAAATTGTTTCTTACGAGGAATTCTGACAAAAAATACATATTTTAGCATTTTTGTTTTTCATGTTTATAATCTTCATTTATAAAAAAGCCCACTAGGCTGCAATATATATATATATATATTTTAAATTAAATCTCTATTTGTATGTAAATCTTTCAGTTATTATTAATTCCATTAATCCTTAATTCATGTATTAGAGATTTAAAAACAGGGCCTGATTACCAACGGGGCACACTTACACCAATAAATTTTAAAAGAAATGTTCGACTTACCTAAACGCCGTATTCATGTGAAATTTCTGCCTTGAATGAGGCAAAATTTTCTGTTTCTTTTTACTGGTGGGAATGTGCCCCGTTGGTAATCAGGCTCTTCTTAAAAATCTGAAAAATGCTATATAGTAAAATCTTCTAAGACGGTATCGCATAGGAAAGAAAAAAATGCGTTATAGACAAGTTCCCTCTTTAGCAGGTGTCAATGTATTATATTATTTTCTCAAGTATATCCATTTTGCATAGATCAGCATATTTTCCGTATAAGACAGTATTCCGTCGTAGACATGTTCTTTTTCAAAAGTTTTACTGTATTTTAATTGTAATGCCTAGAAAGTACTATTCTTTAAAAGGAATAACTTTTAAATTTTTAATTGTAGAATAATGGCGATATAAAAATATACGCATTTTTTTTTATAAAATTTTTGGGCCGTGTCAAAGGCCATACCCCGATAAGGATTTTCCTATGGGCTGGGTCGAGACTGGAACTGAAAGTTTTGGCAGATGCAGACCTAGGAAGAATGAAGCCAGTACTGGCATCGGTACGGAAAAAATAAGTTAGTTTCGGCCCGGTCCGATCCTTCAGAAAAAGATAGGCCTGGGCTCGGCCCAAGTGTCATGAATGAAAATAGTCCCTTGCAAACCTCTAAGTGGAGCAATTTGTTTTTGAGATCCGAGAATGCCCGATATTGTGGGATTCGTCGTCCGTTTCTGGCTGCTTTTGACGAATTTTTAATTTCATTTTTCTGTAAGAGTTGGTTTTATCAGAATCATGTTAATATAATATTTTTTTTCTTCACCCCCCGATTTTTTTCATCCCTTCAGAATGTTTTTAGTAATATCATCCATTAGTAGAGTTCATCTTATTAAAAACTTGTTATTACACAAGTTATAGATAATATTAAGAAGATTTAGATAATAAATTTAAACAGTGTGGTGATTTTTTTATTAAATGAACCACACACTGTATTTTAAATTCTGACGATCTTTTTATTGAAGCACGCGCGCGTTTAAAAATTCAACCCTATGTACAGCACCTTTAATAAGGGTTGTCCAAAATTTTCATCACGCCAATGGTACCTTTTTTATTAGTGCCTTAGTAGCGGATTAACGGAGATGTGAATTTTTTTCTTCTAAAACCCCTCCCTTTATTTTATTTTATTATTATTTTTTATTTTTTAGTGTAAGAGTGGATCCTAACAAACACATGTCAATACAAAAGTTGTAGAAAATATTAAAATGATTTATAATAAATTTAAGGGGATTTGATACCTTGTGAATTGACGAAGCTGTGAAATTTTTTTCTTCTTCAACCCCCTCCCCCTCCTTTTTTTACTATAAGAGTTGATCTTATCAAAAGCTTGTCAATATAAAAGTTGTAGATAGTATTAAGAAGATTTATAATAAATTTAAGTGAATTTCATATCTTGTGAACTGACGAAGTTAGGTATTTTTTCTTCTTAAAACGCTATTTTTTTAGCCCCTTGAGGACATTTTTAATGACATCAAAATTCTCTCATACATAAATTTTTGGCCCTTTTCCTAGAAGTAATAATAACTTTAAATGATATGAAACTGATTTGATATGTAATTATAATAGAGAAATTATGCATTTTTTTTCAGTTTCTCAAAACCCCTCCCTATTTCCATCCCCAAAGTCCGATTTTGCTCATTAACGAACTTGGCCGAAATTTTCTGCCCCTTGATTTTGTGTGTCAGTTTGGAAGAGATTTGTGCAGAATTATGGAAGTTATCGTGTTCATAAAAAAGTGATATATATAGACAGATAAAGTTTTTAACTGGGGGTTACTTTGGGTTCTTGGGGTCATGATCGACATAGACCTGCAAAAAATTTTCAGAAATACCAACATAGGGGAGAACGTAATATGTAGTATTTCTTATGAAATCTACCTAAAATCCGCGCCCTTTAAAATTCCGAATATTCGAATCCGTTTTTTTTTTTTTTTTTTTGCTGAAATACGGGAAAATACATAAAATACTTTAAAGAGCGTACATTTTACTTTAAAATGTCGCATTCGGTACAAATACTGCGGGGGCTCCGATACGAGTTAGGAAATATTTTTGTTTAAAAGTATCAATTTTAATAAATCGGATAAAAGATATAAATAAACTAAAACAAATTTAAGGTTAATATCACCACATCACGGGTGACGGAGGACTGGTCAGCAAGTATCACAGAAATAAAAACTATCATGAAAAAGTATGTCAATATAATTCACTATTATGGTCTCCATTCGAACTTTCTATTCTCTAACACAATCACGAAAATATTTTTATGCTTAAATGCCATAAAGTTACAATTATTTTTATTATGATCTTACGATAACAAATAGCGTTTTCTATTTTCTATAAAGACAAAGAATATTTCAGGGGAAAAAAATGCAAAATAGATGTTATAAGCCAATTTTTGAAGCTAGGAAAGGTCATCTGAGACACTATCGTTTAAAGCTCAAGATTCGATGCATTTGTAAACTTGTTGCATGTGCCAATCCCAAAACTTTCTTCTATCTCATATATTTTAATATTTTAAAATGTCGTTACAGATGTCAATATTTCATTTTTATTAGTTCAATACCATATCAACTTTGGCTTTCATCTTCAATTCCTGCTTCAGTCAATTAATCGGAGTAAAAACGAGTTAATCTCGAACATGATATTTATTAAAATCACGAATAGTCGGCTTATCAGGATCCATCGATTCACTAGCCACAGTTGTACAATAGAACTACGAAAAGTTAAGAAGATTACACAAAAATCGCTACTACAGCGCCCCTTCCGGCAGGATTTTTCTACATTCAGGGAGGACTTTCTTGCCATGGCCAAAAACATACATAAAAAATTTGGTTCAATTCTATGCAAAACTTCATACACTTTTCGAAGGTATAATATTTAAAATGGCACAAAAATCGCTATTACAGCGCCTCCTACCGGTAGATTTTTTCCAAATGAAGGAAGGACCTGCTTGCCATAGCCAAGAACTTAAAAAAAAATGGTTCAATTCTATGCATAACTTCATACACTTTTCGATGGTAAAATATTAAAAATCGCTATTACAGCGCCCCCTTCCGCCCGATTTTTTTCCAAACAAAGGAAGAACCTACTTGCTATAGCCAAAAGCTTTAAAAAAAAATTGGTTCAGTTCTATGCATAACTTCATACACTTTTTGATGGTACAATGGCGACAGACAGACATTTTCTATAAACATGTTTTTTGGGACCTCTGACCCTTAAAGCGTGTAAATCCGTCGAAAACAGGAAGTCGAAAAAATTTTCGATTACAATACTTCCTTCTATTGAAGATAGAAGAAAGTAAAAAAATGAAAAAAGCTATTCGATTCTAAACCAATAATCTTGCCTGCGAATGTCATGCCTTTACATTTGAAAATAAGCCCGCGAATGCATTATAAAGTTTCGCAAAATCGAGTGAACAAAAATATTTTCTACAAACAGCCATAATTGATTATTGTTTGTAAACTATAGTTATAAATTAAGAAAATAACAAAATAAATATGAGTATTTCATAGCTTAAAATATTAATGCTCGTTTAGTACTTTTGTTAACTTTTCAATTTATATATTCGCTTCACAATCTTGTATTTATTTCCCCTTTTTCATACAGAAACTATGTGATATTTTGATATTTATATCCTATATATAGGAAGAAAAGAACAAAACAACTAAAAAAGAATGAGGGGAGAATGGGGAGAACATATTCTACTTTTGTTGAAAAGCCCCCAAAAGCAACATAGTGAAGTTAACAATGACAAAACTACATGATTATAACGCATGATAGTTGCCTGTTTTGTGGAACTTGTCATGTTAAGCAATAAAATATGTAGCCAACTGCAACTGAAATCCAAGCCTTTGGTTTCAACCTTACCTGATTTCAATAAATTTCATGTATGACAGTTGTACAAAGAAAACGATTTTCGCGGACATCAGAATCAGTTTGAGAAAAGGGGATAATCTCTAAACCCTATTATCCTGTAAAGTCTGCAGTTTGACTCTTTGGGGAGGCGGTAAGATAAATTTCTACAAAGAAACAAAGCGAAAGATAACCTACAGCTCTTGGAATGAAAGAAAAAAAGTCTGTACAAAGTACAAATGAATTTTTTGTTTAACACTTTCACGCCGGCGTGCATCACCGGTGGGTCACGCTTGACTGCCCCATGGGGCGGCGTGCATCACCGGTGGGTCACGCTTGACTGTCGCATCGGGCGGCGTGCATCACCGGTGGGTCACACTCCACTGTTAAATAGAAGGCGTGCACTACATGTGGGTCACACTAGACTATGCCATTGACGGCGTGCACTACAGGTTGGTCACACTTGAATATTCGAAAATTCAGTAGTAAAAACAATTCAATATCATAAACCTGATACATTCACGACGGGAAACGAGAATTCTCGTTTTCATTCAAAAGATATCATTGACTAAGGGCGTGGCTTCTACCTTACAGAAAATGCATTTATATCATGTTGTCCATATTTCTTTAGATTTTAAGACATTTTATTTTAAATTCGTACATATGCAGTCAATAAAATAATGTCTCTAAGTAATTTGCTTACTTCTTACGAACTTACAGACAGTCACAATCAATTCTGCTTGTTATATTCGAGTTCAATTTAATAAATATGAGAGGGGCGTGTCATTACATACAGTGTCTGAATAAGCGAAAGTACCGCGCCGCCAGATGAAGCAAAATATGAATTCGAGAGCCGCCTCACAGCGAAAAACATGAATATAGGCGCCGGCGTGAACGTGTTAAACTGTTTTGTTTGAATTAAGAAGTTTTAGGGATGAGTGTCTGTTAGGTTACGATCTATTCAAAAAAAGTTTTTTTTTTAAATGAGACAAAAAAAAGTTTGGAAATTTAATGTGTCAGCGTGTGCCCAGTCAATTGTGCTAGGTCGGTCAAATATTTTTCCAGGTCGGGCCTTGCCCGACATAGCCCCCACCTAGCTACGGGTATGATTTCAGCAAATTTCCTGACAAATTTTTCCGTAATCAGATGCAAATCATGAGCTATATTTCGAAAAATTCAAAGCAATTTCTTTTCCAGAACTATCCATAGCATCAAAATATAAAATATTCCATATTCCAATTAAAATTATTTTAATAAAATAAGCAGACGATTGTAAAATATAATTGGCAACCATATTCCAATTAAAATTATTTTAATAAAATAAGCAGACGATTGTAAAAGATAATTGGCAACGCCTTTAATATAAAATATCGTTCATAACAGGAGGTTTTGTTAATTTTCCCTGGCGTCCGATGATTTTTATGACATTATTTTCTTCACTTATTCATATCCTTAATTTTTAGGATCAAATTTCTTTTTGATTAAAAAAAAACCAAAAAAAAAAAAAAAAAAAAAACCATAACATATACAGATGAAAATTACTTTTTAATTTAATTAATCGAAAGTAATTTTGCACTAATTGTCCAAATATTTTTGGGAGTCGCTGTGTCTCATACCTTTTAACATACTTGAATAATTTATGGTAACGCATGTTTCCATTTCTGCCTCAAAGAATAATGACGTCATAAATCGTGTTTACTAAGTGCTCTCGGATTCCACCTCCAGAACGATAAAAGTATGGAGATACGAAGGGGATTTAAATTTAATTAAATCTCAAATCGCGAAGTCTGCCAGTTTAGAGAAGTCTCCGGAAATTAATTGAGGTCATCCAAACTGATCAAGAACCGGATATTAGCTAGCACCATTTTGTTATTTTTGAAAATTTCGTATGCGCTCGAGAAAGTTTTTTAATATTGGCAAAGATTTCAAATTTTTTAAGAAAATATTAAGTTCTTTGATTTCAAATGAAATTTTTTCTTCTATATACATATGAATCTTAAACATTTATTTTATTTTATGATATTTTGAGATTGATTGAAATGTAATTAGTTTGAAAAGTTTTATCGGAATTCATCTAAAGAAAAATGAAATAATATAGTTAATTGTAATGTATAAAAAAAAGTGAATGTTTTCATTATGTGTAAAGAAAAAAAGGTGGTCATTTCTCCTGTTATTTTTACATTTTATGTAAAAAAAGGCATGTCTGCTGCAAATTTCGTTAAAATGTTTTCATTATGTTATAATTATATATGTATATATATATATATATATATATATATATATATATATATATATATATATATATATATATATATATATATATATATATATATATATATATATATATATATATATATATATATATATATATCATCATCATCATCATCAACCGTTTTCAATCCACTGCTGGATGTCCCCCCTTATTTTACCATGAATTCACAAAATATATATATATATATATATATATATAATCGGTTCGAAGTAGAGCGAACCATCCTGTATTTTTGACTGTATAATTGGATTGTGACACTGATTTCCTATATAATATAAAAATTGTTTGTTGTAGTGTTTTCAACTCTTCTCCAAGTTTGTGCATCAAGTTCAGGGATATTATGTACTACATCAGGCATGTCAAACTCGTTCACCACCGAGGGCCAAATTAACCGTTGTATACAAAGCCGCGGGTCACATTACCGAAAAAATAAAAATGTATAAAAAGAAACATATTTATGTTATCCGCACATAACGAAATTTGTACATACAAAATACAACTTTGTTTTAAAAGTGTATATGGGGCATTCTCACAATCTTTTAACTTTCATGTCCCTGAATAATAATTTTTTATTTAATACACTTTTTTGTGTTTTTTTTAATTTCATATACTTGGGAACATCCCATTGCATGATTACACAACAATATTAACGAGATAAATAAGTTTTGGGCGATGTTGGGGGTCCAGACACCTGGAAAACTCCTATACCGACCCGTTTCCCTGATGCTGATTTTGAAGTTTGGAGCTGTCTGGATAAAATTGTTTCAATAAAAATAATTCGATGTAATTTTTTTCTGAAACTGGAACTATTGTTTTATATAAATATGTAGCTAAAAATTAACCGGCACACATTTTTAGGGTTGATATTATTTTTGAACTCTGTCCCTGGGTTTTAGATTTTTTACCATCCCTCTTCTAAAATTATACAGAAAATCACTTCAGATGCAGCGACAGAATTTTTTTCAAGTTTTTGCTCAGCAGAAGTATGCTAGAGAAAGAATATCTAAAATTCTTTGACAGGAAATTTACTGCAGAATATATATCAGAATTTAAATACCAATTTCAAGCACCGTGGCTTTATTGGTAGTCTTACCGTCCCCAAGGTTTATTCCTGCACTTTTCGAAGTAAATTAAATTTTTTTAATTTAATCCAATGTTAACAACTGTTTCGAAAAATCAATGAACATTGTGGCTATCACTTAGTCTTAACATGATTTAATTAAAAATAGGTGGTAATTTTCTTTACCGTTCCATCCTTACCGTCTCTTTTTTTACCATTTCATCCCTTTTTTTACCATTTCGTCCCTTTTTTTACCTTACCGTCCCTTCTTTAACACCCCTTTAAGACAATGTTATACAAAAATTCTGTATTAAAAGTACTACATTTGTATTATTTCTTATATGAATGTCCTGTGGGTACTATGCAAATTCATTATAAGTAAAAATTTAGAAGAAAATAAAAAGTTATAGGGGTAAAATGGTAAGGAAAATTAAATTCGCACGTTTAACCTAAACCTCAGTTAAATAAAAAAATTTTCGCTGCTGACCATTTTTTCTTTATTTTGAATCATTAAGACATTCGTCTATCAGATTAAAATGTTATTTTAACAAGTTTAATTTCGCCAGATTTTTTTCACCAAAAGTCAAATGCCCCATATAAAGCGAAGAAAAATTTTAACACCAGACAGATTTTTAAATTTAAACCGGAAAATTTTAAAAGAAATTAAAATTAAATAAAATACATCTATATTTTAGCTTTTCTAAATTTTTAAATTTTAAAAAAGCAAGAATTTCGTGCAGATATGTGTTGCCAAACATCGGTATAAGATAAAAAAAAAAAAAAGATATTTTGTTCACATGGTACCTCAAATTAAATACACAAATCAGAAATTTAAAAATTTGAATGAAAATTATGGGAAAACTTAATGTCTATTCCTCTGATCTTTGCATCTTTCTTTTAATTTTGTAATTGCTCCTTTTTATAAAATCAATCTTTGCATAGCAAGATTTTTTCCAATATAAATGACAATCTTTATTCAGTCAAAACTTTCATAACGGAGTCAAAAATACCAGCTATAAAGGTTGTACGGAGCATAGGAATAATTTCTAGAAACTCCTCGCTTATATTTAAGTACAACTGCCTGTGAATGAAAATAGAAATAGGGTGGGATTTTGCGTATCTGTATTTTTATGAATTACAATGTAATAGGCAACAAATATTGAAATTATAGATTTCATTTGATGGTTGAAATTTCTGGCTATATGATGAAATTTTCTAGCAGGGGCACATATTTTAGTTCATATTATTTAAAAAAATTCTTTAACTGGCCTGTGTATTATTTCTCCTACTTAAAATGATTTCGACTTGTACACAATTTAATGTTTTTTTTTCTTCTTTAGTGGATGCGTTACTTTTAATAGGCATCATGAATGCTCTGTTTTTATTGAAATATCGGTTTCAAATCTAACAATTCATCTTTCCGAAGTATTTTTTAGATATTTGCGAGTACGTTTTTTGCTAACATTTCTACAGATCAAACAAAAATTCTTCTTTTATTTGAATATAAAGATATTGTAAATAGACATTTTCTGTGATGTTCATCTTCAATTAATCGTGCTTATTCGCACTGATAAAGAGCTTTAACATTTTTTGAAAAAATCTTTAAATGTATTCGAGCATGAATATGCCAATACAAATGAAATATAAATAAGAAAAATAAAGATTATGTAGGACTATTTAACAATGACACATTTACTAACCTTAATAACGAAAATTAATCAGCTCAAATCCTAAATCCTCATCTACGATTCTGTGTACGCCGCGCCGGTGTAACTTTTTTTTTTCTTTCAAGAAAACAAATTCGTGTCATTTTCAGAGCTACTCATTTGAAAACTATCTGTTATATTTTTATTTTTTTAAACTTTTAATTACTGTTAAGTAGCTGCAACATCGTATTTTAACAATTTCTCTATACCATTTTTATTATCTAACTAGCTAACTTGCCCGGCGTTGCCGAAAAAACAGCTCGAAATGCGAAAAAGCTCTGAAAATCACAATAAGACATCGCGAAAAAATTTTAAATTGCTGCACAAATTTCGAAAAGAGAAAAAAAATTATAGGGGAGCTGGGGGATGAATGGGACAAGGGATGAATGGGACATTCTCATTATTTCAAGCAATGAACATTTTTTTAGTTGATTTCTATTCTCATATATGGCCTTACCATAGTGGGCTTTAGAACCAAAAGAAAAACCACATAGCTCTTTTCATTTTTTTGCAAAGTTGCATTTTTTGAAACTCGGCTTAAAAGTAACATTTTTTTAAATTTGAAGTTGTCAAATATTTTATACAATGTAAACAAATAAGATATGTTGTAGTTATTTATTTGAAGGTTCAATATTGGTAATTAAAATGAGTGCATATTAACCAATGTGACAAAATAATTTCTGAGGCAAAATAGCGGACAATTGAATCTATGTATCATAGGGATGATTGGGACAATTTAAATGGGGATGAATGGGACAGTCTTTTTCATCCCTAGACATGTTAAAACATTTATTTATTAACTAAAAAATATTATATAGGTTTATAAATTAAGGAATTATGTTAATTATTAGTATTAAACTTTACTCGTATTATATAGGTTGTTTATTATTAAAAATTGCATTGAATCTTAATTATTGTATTGTAATAAAGGTTAAATAATTTATCAAAAAATTGCTATTGAAACATTATCAAAATAGTTAAATTGTTAAAAGTAGTATATGTTTATTGATCAGATGGCGTAAATTATACTGAATTTGAATTTTGTGCTTAAATAAATTCCCACTCACACTTCCCCTAACATAATTTCCTTGATTTGTGCATGATATCTAAGATACATTGAATTAATATTTATTAATAAGTTGTGAATGAAAAATATTGGCTATGCCGTATTTCAAAGACATTTTTCACTTTCATTTCATATCTAAAATGTCTTGTAAGTAGAAAAGGGAAACACATAGACAGTCGAAGTTTCCATTACAAGTTAAAACTGCAGTAAAAGAAGTGATT
Source organism: Maratus speciosus (assembly GCA_963932465.1). Taxonomy (NCBI): domain Eukaryota; kingdom Metazoa; phylum Arthropoda; class Arachnida; order Araneae; family Salticidae; genus Maratus; species Maratus speciosus. The sequence continues at coordinate 356,497,670 of OZ010794.1, forward strand.
AACAACGCTGAGATATAATAGCCATATTATAAGATCATATATTACAAATATAAATACATATAAGTTTATAATTATAAATTTTAACTAGGTAACATTGAATACAGGGAGAAAAATATTGGTGTCCCATCCATCCCTATTAGTGTCCCATTCATCCCTATGTGATATATAATATTGATAATAACTTTAAAAAAGTATTAAAAATGAACATTTTTGTAAAAATGTCCCATTTAATCCCCACCTCCCCTATATCGTGTTCGAAGATTGAAAGTTGATTCCTTTCACTAATGTGGAAAAATGGAAGGAAATCGCCAAAATACACTTAAAATCACATACAAAATTCCCGAAAAATTCGAAAATTGCTGTACGAAATTCGAATAAACTTTATTGAAATGAGTGCAGAAATTGCTTTAGTATTATAGGCCAAAAATGGAATGTCAAAAAATTGCAGCAGATAGCGAAGAAACGTAGAAATCGAATTGAAAATCACAAAAAGTTCAAAAATCACGAAAGTCAAAATTAGTTTCAAATCTAATTCCTTTGACCTGCGGGCTCTCTTAAAATTTATGTTTGGGAAAGCATGCTAAGCATTGTATCATGTTACTTTTATTCATAATTTAATTTGCTTGATTCCCTTAAATATAATAATAAAACCCCTTAAGTTAATATTAGTTTTTGTTGCATTAAAATATCTCAATTTTTTCATTTTCTGTAAGCAAGTAATCCCTGTTGGTTTACAGTGGAAGTCTATGGGAATTTGGCAAAATATTAGAGATATCGCCAAGTTGCCGTCACTTTTGGCGACTAATTTTGGTCGCCAAAATTTGGCGATATATCGCCAAGTTGGCGACAAACTTGGCGGCATTCGACGACAGAACTGTGTCCCTCCTACGGTAACCCTCTTATAGGTATGAAGACGCATTAAATTCTGTTCAATAATTGCATAAAAAATTCGCTAAAAATTCAAAAATCGCTGCACGAATTCCGAATAAACTTTTCTGAAAAGAGAACAAAATTTACTACTATATTGGGTTAAAAGAAAGAAACCGTATTCTTTTCACTAATGTGGGAAAATCGCCTCGAAACTTAAAAAAGCGATAAAAATCACATAAAAAATTAAAGTAAAAAAAATCTAATAAAAAAAATCGAATATCGGGCTTCGAGTTGCAAAACTTCATATATAGACGGACCTTTTCCCCAAATTTTGTAGCTCTACGTGCAGCGGTCCCTTCAGAACACCGTCGACATACTCGCTCGCACACTCACACACAAACTTTTTTCCTTATCTACCCTATATATATAAAATCCTAATGAAACGAATTTATGAAACGGTAGTATGAAACGGAAGTATGAATCGACTGATTAAACAACTGATTATGTTTCACGGCGATTTCTCCTAAAATATGGAATACTTTGCGATGAAATTAACACCCAAAATCAATATTGATCCGCAGATTTCAAAACTGGTATTAGAATTTTTAAATTCGAATTAGTTTTCGAAATATTAATTTCTTTCTAATTTTATATACATTTTTCTAATGATGGCAACTCAAATTTTAATCAAACAGATATTTTTTTTTTATATTTCAGAAAAGGTAGACATGGTAACCCGGCTATTGTTGTTTATTTGATAATAAATGTTTATTTACTTTTATATCTTTTTACAAATTATATAAATTATTTTGTTCTATGATTATTAATTATTTTTTTTGATATTTCCTTTAGAAAATAATAGAAAATGATTAAGAAATACAGGACTACTTAGTTATTCCGTCGACCAATTTCGCCAAATTATATAAATCGCTAAAACACCCGCCAAATTATACAAATAGACATAATTTTTATTTTAAATAACGAAAGAATAAATAAATTAGTATAACATTTCGACGGACCACAACAATGTATGTGAATACTGTGCGTAACTTTAAGATTGAAGACAAATAGTTTTCTTTTTCACATTTTTATATCACACAGCACACAAATGTTACAACAATCACAAACACTGAAAAACATATAGAATGAGGCGGTGACTTTGGGGTAATAACCTGCTGTTAGAACAAGTGGCGTTCGTAAAACATCCTTTGGGGAATACTCCCGCTATAAGCAACAGAATAATTGGGGATAAGACCCGCTATAGCATAATGTGCCACAATGGCAGCTCAAGAACAACATACTATACTTGGGGATAAGACCCGCTCGAATACACAATGTGCCGCAATGGCAGCTAAAGAACAACTGTCCTGGGTCACATGACCGCAAAGCCGCGGAGCTCGTTCGGCATGCGCACAAGGTCCGAACATGCCGCCCCGCGTTGCAATGTGCGTAGCACATTCAAAATATTAAAATACACTATAAATACAAGAGCTAAGTAAAATACCAATACCATAAAATAATATTACAATACAAATACAATAATAATAAATTGCAATAACAAGGACTATACAATACAATAAAATTAAATTCTTTGTTACAAAATTAAGCTATTTTCTAAAAATAGTTCGATATATTCTTAAGAAAAGTTGAATGTAAAATAACATGTAAATCTTAGGTGCACTTTAAAATAAGTAAACAATAAGAAAAGGTATGTACATTAGGTTTCATTAATGGGCAAGACACACAATCTAGATATGGATCTAAGAAAGATATTTGAGGCTGTTTTAACCCTTGCAACCCTAACATTACCATCCTTTCCTGGTATAACCTCTAAGATTCGTCCGAGCATCCACTTACAGGGAGGTAAATTGTCCTCCTTTATGACTACCATCGCCCCTGGTTTGATGTTTTCCCCTTTTCTTTGATTTTTATATTTAATCTCAAAAGGGTCGCAAAAATCGGCTCCTGTATGGTTAAACGTAAAATTTGGAGTTACTCTTTCCGATGGGAGGTCACCCATGATTTGTTTAGCAGTAACTGGGTTGTTCCTAAAACAGACAACGCAATCATGCACTACTTTTCGCGCTAAATTTTTTCCACTTACGGGCCAAAACCGCATACGTACGTAATGGATTAAAGTTTGGGGGCCAATATGAAAATACTTCCTGTGAAAATGCTCAAATATGAGTTTTGTGAGCTTATGGCCTTTCGGCAAAATGATTTGATGCTTCTTATCAAAGTTTAAATCTGAATTTTCCAACCTACCGCCAACTCTTAAGATATTATCTTGATCCAAAAAGGGGGATAAACATTTAATTTTACTGGAAGGGGGAACCCTTGATTCCCGTTTTAAACCCTTAATCTCTTCCTGAAATTCTGCATTTTGTACTAATCTAATTAGAGAAACTTCTGAATTTTTTATTTCTGGGGTTGTGAGGCTGCCTCTGCGCCGGTCTGCTAACTTACATTTGCAATTGTGAAAAAACCTATAAACATATGCCAGTATACGAAGAATACTATAGTATTTACCACTTATGTTGAGAAAAAAATTTACTTCTTCAGGATTCCTGAAAAGAGAAAGAGAAATATTAGAATTGAAATCATTACAGTTATTTTTATATTTTGATTTAGTCTCTGGAATGTAATCTGTTTCTGGCACAGAAATAGTTTCTTGCTCAGTCACTAAGTCATCAGCTGCTAGGAAGTTTGGTCCCCTAAACCACATTGGATTCTCTAGAAGGGAATTAACACTCGCACCTCTGGTCAAGAGATCGGCAGGGTTGTCCTTGCTGGAGCAGTGATACCAAGAGTTCGAATCTGAAAGTGCATTAATCTCTATGACACGGTTAGCCACAAACTGCTTCCATCGCTTTGATGATCCTTTGATCCAGAATAAGGTTATTTTGGAATCCGTCCAATCGTACACTTTCGATGTGATTTTTTGATCTAGGATGGGTTTTACTTTATTGGTCAGTCTTGCACTTAGTAAGGCTCCGAGAAGTTCTAGCCGAGGCAGAGTTATCTCCTTTATCGGTGCAACACGACTCTTTGAAGTCACGAGATTGACTTCCACACCACTCTCTCTTTTTATTCTCAGATAAATTGCAGATCCATACGCTATTTTACTAGCATCAGAAAAGGCATGTATGTCTACAGCTATTACTTGATTCAAGCTACCAAGAATTTTCCTCGGAATTTTTAATTCTGCTAAATTTGGAAGTTCTTCGAGCCACTTTAACCATTTTTCGTGCACATTAGTTGGTAACTGTTCATCTCATGCTGTCTTCTTTAGCCATAGTTCTTGGAACAGGCATTTTATTCTAATGGTGAATGGCGTCAGCATGCCTAACGGATCGAAGATTTTACCAACTGCTTGCAATAGTAGACGTTTTGAGCTTTTTTGTGATGACAAGAATTCTATTAAACTTTTGACTTCGAATGTCAGACAATCTTCTTCTGTTTTCCAGGACATTCCTAATACCTTGCTTAGATTGCTTCCTAGGCTTATTGCAGCATGTTCTGCTTGAATATTTAAACCTTCCTTTTGCCAGCACTGCAGTAACGCTTCAACATTTGTTATCCATTTTCGAAGAATCATTCCTGCTTCAGACATTATTTTGTTAGCATTCAGGGAAACATCAAGAGCTTCTTGCAGCGTATCTTCGCCAGATATAAAATCGTCCACATAAATATATTTATCGAGTAGGTGAACAGTTCTTGGGTGTAGGTTCGTAAACCGCTTGATGTGCTCCTTTATGGTAGCAGATAGGAGGAATGGAGAGGCATTGACTCCAAAAATAACACGTTTGAATCTGAAGACTTTGAAAGATTTTAAACCATCATCATACCACAGAAAACGGACAGAATCCCGATCTTTTTCAGCTAGTGAGATTTGAAGGAACACCTTCTCGATATCAGAAGAAAAGGCAATTTCGTATAATCTGAAGTGGATTAAAATATCAAATAGAAGTGGGTTTAAGTTGGTGCCGGGCCATAAACAATCATTAAGGGACAAATCATTGTTATCATGAGAGCTGGCATCGAAGACGATTCGGACCTTTGTAGTAAGTTTATCTTCTTTACAGACCGCATGATGGGGCAAATAATAAACTGCCCTGTCTAAAACAGGTTCATTTTCTTGCACCTGCTCTATAATTCCTTGCTTTAAATATTCCGTGATTATTTCAGAATATTGTCGAAAAAGCTCTGGGTTTCGATAAAATTTTCTTTTTAGACCTTCCAAACGCTGTTTCGCAACATTAAAATTATCATTTAAATCCTTCCAGTCTTTTTTCCACGGTAACTGAACTTCATAACGATCGCCTACAAATTTGACAGTTTTATCGAATATTTGTTGTGCTTGATCAGTTTCCGATATTTTCGGATTATCATGTTTAATGCCTATAGACTCAAGCTCCCAAAATTGTTTTAAATTATCATTTATTTCATCGAAATCTCTAACGAAATTGCACATAGTAATATTGTTTGTTTGCGTGTTCTCCTCTAGCGCCCCAGTTGGGATCCATCCAAAAACAGTGTCTTGCAGAAAAAGTTTATCATTTATCTTAACTGAATTATGCTTTAAAATTCTATAAAATAATTCAGCGCCAACCAATGCGTGAATTTTTCCCGGTTTGAAAAATGTGGGGTCTGCCAATTCCACAATATTCGGTAAATTAATGTCCGATACATTTAATTGCTTTGATGGAATTACATCCGTGATTTTGGGAACAATTAAGAAATCTATATTCTCCCTGAAAGAGCCATCTTCGTTTGTAATTACACTCGAAATTTTATTTTTTACATTATAAGTATAACCGTTTAATCCTGTAACGGGTACATTAATTATCCTTTTTTTAAATTTCAGCATGTCAGCGCAATCCTTAGTTAAAATATTGACATTGCTAGCATTATCCAAAATTACTCTAAACCTTCGTTTATTTCCGAAATTATCTTCTATAAAAACAAAGCATGTACTCAATAAAATTGATTTTCTTTCTTTACTTATATTATTCAAGGTCTTTAAAGATTCATTATTTATCGAAATGTTTTCCGTTTCTCTATTTACCGCACCTGCAAGAGGGGAGGAAATTTGGGGGGAAGCCAATTCATTTTTGGATTTATTTTCTTTTTCTCGATGAAGCGATGAGCTGTGTCGCAATCCACAGGTATTACAATTATATTTTGAAATGCAAGAATTTACGAAATGAGAATTATTCAAACAATTAATACACAGCTTATTTTTCTTCACAAAATCGTATCGTTCAGAAACATTCATTTTTCGAAACTGAGAACATTTGTTCAAATTATGAAAAGCCAATTTACACAGAATACAAGTTTTTCCATTCGATTTATCATTCGAATTTAGCATGAAATTTTTTTGTTTGTTCGAAAGAGGAATGTTTTTGTTTAAGGGTTTTGAAGCAGAGTATCTCATAGGCGTAACCAGGGGGGGGGGGGTGCCCTGGGTGCCCGGGCACCCCCCCGCTTCCGCAGACTCAAGCACAGTTATTTTAAAAAATCGAAATCTACAAAAGAAAAAAGAAGAAGTGAAAGCAGAGTTCAATTAGTTTAGTTAAAAAAACTAACACCCTAAGTTTTGAAATGTGATAAAAAATGAAACCCTCGTTCTTTTTTCTTTTCTTTTTAAAGAAAATTATGTTGTTTATATATTTTTTTTTCTAACTAGAACATTTACAAGAATCTGTATTAGTCTAGTAAGTCAAAAAGGCGGCTTTTTAATTCCACTTTGACGTCTTTTGTTTCTTGGAAATTTTTTTTAAAGCTGTTCCTTCTACTGCATGTTTTTGCAATTTCATGAGAAATTAACGCAAGTTCTTAACGAACTAGAAACTATTTGTCTCTTTGCTTTCGTAGTTTAAAGTGTAGAGAGAAGCAAAAAAATTTGAAAGGGAATGCAGATGTGAAACAATAATTGTAAAATGCGATTAGCCGGGGGAATGGGGATGGGGGGGGGGGGGGTTACACTGAACCCGCCTCCTTTGAAAATGAAAAATAATAGCACAGAAAATTCAAATTAATCTGGAGGTTGGTTGATTGGTTGAATTTCGTGTTTCGCGGCCATTTTTTGACATCCGTAAAAAGAATATGGTTGCTGTCTTTCAAGTCAATATAGTAATTTTTTTCCTCTGAAAATTTTTATACGATTTTTAGAGTCTCTTCTCGTTTCGCAGCGTTCTTTTGAAAATAGGAAAAGGAACCCGGTTTCAATCTTTTAGTCCAGTGCAGTAAATTTTTTCCGAATTCGCAATTTTATTCTGCGATCATTTCATGATATTTACGATTTTTTCCCAAAATCGTTTGACGAAATTCACGTCTTTCTACGCGATTTTTTGTCGAAATCTGCACTTTTCACCGCTAACTTTTGACAAAATTCGTGTTTTTACCACAATCCTTTGACGAAATTCGCATTTTTTACCACGATATTTTGACGAAATTGGCATTTTTTAGCACGATCCTTCGATGAAATTCACTTTTTCTTTCCGCAATCTTTTGACAAAATTCGCGCTTTCTTTCTACGATCCTTTGACGAAGTTCTCGTTTATACCGCGATCCTTTGACGAAATTTATTTTCTATTGCGACTGATTGACGAAAGGGATTTTTTTACAGGGAGATCATTTGTCGAAATTCGCGATAGTATTGCTCGACCGATCGGGAAAATTCTCGATATTTTTCCGTATCAATTAACAAAATTCTCCACTCTTTTCCGCGACATTTTGACGAAATTTGCAAAATTTTTTCACCAATCGTTTATCGAAATTCATAATTTTTTTGCGCAATCTTTTGACGAAACTGGCGATTACTTTTTGCCCTCTTTTATCGAAATTCCCGATATTTTTCCACGATCGTTTGAAGAAATTCTCAAAATTTTCCAGGACCGATTCACGAATTGATTTTAAGAAATGGCATAAAAGAAATAAAAATCACGGACTTCATTTTTTTTTTTAAATACTCACTGAAGAATCACAGGTCTGTGAAGAATTTGGAGGGGGGAAATACTGCAGAGCATTTTTTAATTATGCGGGACTTTCCTTTTCTGTGCACAAATCGCGCGATCCCGCACGTTATTTCAAAGCCTGTACCTCAAAGAAAACTTCATTACTATAGGAAATTCGTTGGTTGGTTCTTTTAAACGAACATAGAAAATCTAGGATTAGGGGGGGGGGGGTGCCTTCAGAAACGTACTCCCGAGCAAGCTACGACCTCTTCTGTCTCGAAACAAGCAAATCTTGAATTATTGCACTTTTTATTTCGAGCAAAATTAAATTTTCAGCTTTCTTATAAGAACTGATTTTGACATTATTCCAATTCGAATTCAATCACGGCAATTGCAAAAATTACCAGAGAATTTTTTCTGTTTCAAAAAAAGTAAAAAAAAATCGACTCAAAGCACGAAAACACTCGCTAAAAATCGCATAAAAAATTCGGAAAAGATTAAAAAAACCACAGGAAACGAAATTAACTGTTTGGGTAAAAGATTTAAACCGGATTTCTTTTAGGAATGTCGAAAAAAAAATCCTCGCGAAATGCGAAAAAAACCCTCTAAAAATAACATTAAAAAATTGTTAAAAATGGAAAAATCGCTGTAAGAATCTCGAAAACACTTTATTGAAAAGAAGACAAAGTTTACTGGATAAGATATTGAAACAGGATTCTTGTTTACTAATTTGAAAAAATTGCCGCAAAATGCGAAAAAATTCGCATAAAAAATTAATTGAAAAATTCCAGAAATTATCTTCGATATGCATGAGTTCAGGCATACAGATCCTGTCAAATCTCACGGCTGTGCGGCTGCATTGTTTTTTTATAGTTCAGCGCGCGCGCGCGCGCGTACACGCACACACAGAGACAGACAAGCACCTATCTTTATTATTATAGTCGCATCGTGATAATATAATTTGTATCATCTTGATAAAATTTAGTGTATATTATCATGACCTGTTTTACCTAATAATCGACACATTCTGAAGTAAAAATATGAATTATCGTAATTTCCGGCCTGTAATCCGCGGATCAAACAATTATGTTCGGACCCAGAAATCTTGTTTCATAAAACGTAACTTGTTAAATCGCGATAAATATTTAACTTCAATAAGGAAATAAAATTTCTGGGTCGAAACATAATTGTTTGATCCGCGGATTATAGGCCGGAAAATTACGGTATTAATGAATATTATAATTATTTATAATATAATAATAATTATTTATATAGGCTTTCCTCCAAAATTCCTTGGGTCCCTCCGGTGATCCCTAAGGAGTGATGGAGTGACATTCTGAAAAACTTTCGTGCGTATGTACTAGTGTACCGCATGTATTATTTGAGATTTATCATCCGGCAAAATTTCATGCAGCGTTCCCTGTGCCTATAGAAGTTTCCAGCATGGTGAAAGGCCTTTTTTAATCTTTATAAGAAGTTAGGGTGCAAAAAGGTTTAACACTTGTGACCACACTTAGTCACTGTCTTATCTCACTGCTGCAAGAACGTTTACATATCTTTTTTTAACCATTAGATCTAGTTTTAATGTTTTGAGCTCCTTCTCATCCCCCCTCACGCAAACAAAAATTGCGTTTGAGCCCTTTTGAAAAGAAATACCACACAAGTATACCTTCTAAGATAAAAACCTGTCTAAAACGGAAATTCAACCCGTTTCCTGGATTTCCGTTTTAGAAGGTTTTACTATATAAGATATTGTTTGCATCCAACATGTTCAGGTTAAAAAGTCTGGGCACCCCCCCCGTTCAAAAGGCTGGTTACGCCTATGTATCTATTTACGCTTTCTAACGTAGAACTGCGGTTTTCCAAAAATGACATTAATTCATTAAATTGCGGGTATTCTGATTTTTTAATCGAATATTCAAATAATTTTCGAGATTCCTTATCTACCTTTTGCAATATAATATTGATAAGGATAGCATCAGACAGATTGTTTTGTTCATATTGTAATACTTTTAAGGCCCTCAAATTTTTATTTACACAATCAATAAAGGATCTCAATTCTTTAGAAGACTCGTAATGTATTTTTTCATAATTAATTATGGCTGATAAATGAGTGTCAATGAGCAAACGTTGATTTTCGAATCTTTCAGTAAGTGCTGTAAACAATGACTCAAAGGAATCGTCTGGGCTCTCTAGTTGTTTTGCTTCATTTTTTAGCGATGCTCGCAAATAAAACAGCTTCTGAGCGTCATTTAACTGAGCATTATTGATAATTAAATTTGTAAATTGTACTTTAAAGATTGACCACTCTTCATATTTACCATTGAATGTTGGTAGTGGGATTTCAGGTAACTTAACTTTAATATTATTCAAACTTATAGATTCAATACTATCAGCTTGCACATTTATTTCAGAAACTTTAAGATTTTTAAGAAATAGGTTGAGACTTACCTCAAGTTTCTCGAGACGATCTTCGAGTTCATCTAACTCGTTTTCGATTTCTGGTAAGTCCTTAATATCAGGGATATCATAATATTTATCCCGTATTTCCGATACTTTTGCTTGAAGCTCAGGTAATTTTCGAATCTTTATTTCGAGCTCGGTACTCGAGTAATTAATTTCGTCTGTATTATCTTTTACGAAATTTTCTAATTTCGTTATAGCACCTTTTAGAGCACCTTTTGTTCTATTTAATTTTTCCAACATTAATAAATATATGAATAAAACATCGAAATGAAAATCACTTGATGACGTAAACACGTGTAACTTGCTTAAAGTCAAGCGAATGTGACTGCGATCAACCATTATTGGTATTTAATCTTATAGTTTGGCGATAGATTTTTGGTCGTTGGGATATCTAAGGAATACCAAAAATGCATATGTAACTGGTATTTGAAAACGAGGTTTTCGCCAAATTTTCGTAAAAAAATAAAAATCACCAAATATTACCACTCGAAAAAAAAAAAAAAAATTGCTAACTGGCGAGTTGAAAAAAAGCTATGGGCGAGATTTGCATCCTGCTAGCGTAACAGTACCTAGAATTCTTTGCGACAAGTTTCATGGCAACTTTTATGTAGTTTTATTCGGAAAAAAATTTTGATTTTTTAATCAAAAGGGAAAACTTACGGTCCCATATTGGCGCGATTTTTTTCTGACCCCAATGTCATATACGGAACGGACACATAACTGGCGCCAAAGTATCGTTATTTTGCTTGATACGGTAAGCCGGATGTTGCTGTTTATGCTGTTGATGCGTTCCCCAAATTGGCGTCGTTAAAAAATCACGCCAATATGGGACGTATATGACATCTTTGCCAAACTTTCATATGAACGGCGAAGGGATCAGACCGTATTTGTTTATGGCAGTTGACGACTTGAACTATTATAATATAGATGAAATGATGTCGATAGAATAATATTTGACGACTTATCACCTGTGCCTGGCTAACATTAAAGTACCAAAATGGTACCTAGAGTATAAAAAGCGAAGTGGTCCGCCTGGAACTGTTGATGATAGTCACATGACTTAGGCTATTGTTATAGAGATTGTTTTAAAATACCGGGAGACAAAGACTCTTATATACTTAATTTATTTTATTTTAGCTTCTTTTCAAATGTTTAACTGATCCTCTTTAATCAAAAACGAAAACAACCATTGGATGTCTTAACAGCAACTGATTCGCCCTTAAATTTTTGCAATCAAACGGAATTGAATGGAAACCCGTTTACAGGGAGATCTGCACAGCTTTTTTTTCAGTATAATTCAATCTTCTCTAATATTTTTAAAACCCATCAGATTAGCGTGTTTTTAGATTCTGCGGTGTCTGAACGGGGGTTGGCGAGCGTAGCTTTCAGGGGGCAGAGCCCCCTAGTTATTATATAAGAAGATAAATACTGTACGTTATTTTATAATGTGATGTAAATCGAAGAGAGCAGTGAAATAAAGCGCTAGTTTCAAGCTAAAACACGAAGAAATTTTATTAAAGAAATACTATAACAATTTTATAATTCTTTAAATTTTCAGATTCAAAATCGGCTCTTTATAACCTCCCGATAGGTTATTTTTTCACCCGCATCTCCTTGTAACTGAAATTTTAAAATGAGTTAGATCTGACCAGATACGTATATACTATACTTTCTGAAGTCTGTCATCTCTAACGCCACGACAATGTTACCAGATAGTGATTTTTTAAAATTTAAAATAGATATTAGTTTTTATGACTAGTAATTTTTGCTTTATATAACCATGGAATGTCTGTTTTAAATAAAGCTATGATTATTATATTGAAATAGTGGTAGATATTTTGAATAAAAAATTCTCCAACTGTTTCCAAGTGCTCCAACATGGCAACATTGCAGCCACGATTAGTACAAATATGTTCCTTCAAAGTGTGTTTTTGCATTAACAATAAACTGAAATAAACATAGTGAAAATACCGAAAGCTTAGCGGGCCACAGAAAAGTCACCGGAGGGCCAAGTGTGACCCGCACGGCCACGTGTTTGACACGAGCCACGTGTTTGACATACCTGTACCACATTAAATCAAGTGAAACATAAAATTAATAAAATGTCTTTTTTGTAACTCTGCAACAAGAATCGTCACATACGCAAAGTAGCAGAAGATCCTTCTAAATTCTTTGCATCTTTGAGCTATAAATAAGCTTTGGTATCATATGCCTACATACAAGATCAGGACCTATCATTTTTCTTCTTCATGTGCTGCTTTTTTAATTCATCTAAAATGAGTCTACTAAAAAATCTAGAGCATCCGTCAAATTTCTGCTATAATTAATTTTAAGCATAATATAAGCATTTTTTTCATTAGGACTATAATTATTTGAAAATTTATTTAGACCATTCAGTGTTATCTCAAGAAGGAGATGGAGACTGCAGCAATTTTCTTGGCAAAATTCACTTTAAAAAATATATCAAATTCTAATACAAAAAGTAAATATAAGTTTAGAACTTTTTTCAGCTAGACATTTTGCCAAATATTTGGATTGTTTTTCGAGCTTTGAATAATCATTGCACATTTCAAATAAAACATCATAAGAAAATAATAATCGAAATTTTATGGCATGAATTCTATTCGACCACCGTGTTTTAAATAATAGCTTTAAGTTCACTTAAAGAAAATATATCAAATTCTAATACAAAAAGTAAATGTAAGTTTAGAACTTTTTTCAGTAGGGATTTTGCCTCGTAATTGGACTGTTCTTGAGTTTTGAAGAATCATTGCACATTTAAAATAAAAGATCATAATTAAATAATTAGTATCGAATTTTTATGGCATAAATTTTATTCGACCACTGTATTTTAAATAATTTCTTTAAATTCACTTTATTTATATATATATATATATAATTACCAAATTCTAATACAATAAACAATTAAATTTAAAAAATCAAAAAACGCGACTGCTTAAAAAGCGAACTAATTAATTATTTCTCATCAATGTGAAACTATTTTTTTAAATTCCTAGTACTAGCTCACACTTTCACTATATATATCTTGTTCAAATTTGCAATAGTTAATAAAATACTTATTATTCATCTAATCAAGCTCAAATAATTTTTTTTAAACTTGTAGGGATGACACTTGTGTTAATCCAGTTTTTTTTTCAAATATTAATTCATTAATGAAATTAAATTAATTAATTTTCAATAATCGAGAGAGCCCTCTTCTTGATCAAGGTATTTTAAGACCGAGAGAGCCCTCTTCTTGATCAAGGCATTTTAAGCGCCACTCAAAAGGAAAGAAGAATGAGAGAAAAAAAATTCTCTTATTGGCCTAAGTAGGAATTGACTTAATTTTTTTAAAAATTATATTACTTGTTTATATTACTTACCTATTTTTTTTATTTACTTGTATTGATGACTTTTAAGTTGTGTTTAATTGTTAGTTCCTATCTATAAACACTGTTTTGATGAGGTCTATAGATGTCTATGATGGTTAGAGTTTCAGTAAAACTAGAGATTCTACATACACAACTTCCAATGTGTATAATATTTTAACGGAGCTTCTGACTGTAAAATAGTCAATGAAACATCGTCTTCATTTGAAAGACCTATCCAATGATATGCCACTCAATAGGGTGCGTAATTTTTTTTTCGTCTCTACCGCCATTTTGTATTTTACGGCCTCCATTTTGAATTTATGAAAACAAAACCTAGCCTATAACCATCGGGTCGTTAAGTCGAATTGATATAGACTTCATTCATTAAAATCCATCCAGCCGTTGGGATGTTTCGAGGGTATAAAGAAATCCACACACACAGATACGCGTGAAACACATAACCCTTCTTTTCAGTCGGGTAAAAAATAAATACAAGTTTAGAACTTTCTTCAGGTAGACATTTTGCCTCATATTTGGATTGTTCATCCAGTTTTGAAGAATCAGTGGAAATTTCAAATAAAACATCTCAAGTAAATAATTACGTATCGAAGTTTTATGGCATAAATTCTATTCGAATACTGTGTTTTGAATAACAGCTTAAAGGTTAAATTGCATAACAATGACAATTAATAATGACATAATTAGTAATGACAATATTCCTTTGGAAATACGGAAAAAAAATTGTTGTAAAGAAAACAATAATTTCATTATAGATATGAAGTCAATGATTGTTAAGTTTAATGAATTGTTTGAACATGTGGCATAAAATGCCCAGAATTTAAATTAGCATCTTTTTTGTAAACACATATGTTTGCAGCGTATATTAGAGCCATTATCGTATGCCCGAACTCTTAAATTTTTTCAATAAATCAATAAAAAATAGTGCCAACATAGTGTCCCTGCGTCATCTAAAATTGCATGGAATGCTGAAAAGTGGTAATGTAATTCGGCCCTTTTATGAATCTGACTATCACACTTATTTGATCCATATGTGATAGGTCCATTAGCACAGTATAAAATTTTAGTTTTTAAGATTTTTTTTTTTTTTACTCTAACAATTGAACTATAGCCGGAATAATAATAAAAAAATATATGTGACTCTAGGTAATTAATTTGAGATAAATTTATATAATTAACAGTGCAACAAAATGCAATTAATTTTAATGTAGTTTTTTTAACGATTTCTTTTAGACCGGGAGGCGTCTAGACAAACCATCACCTCATCGAGTTGACGCCCGAAATTACAGCATTAGTTAAAACTCGATTCGCATATTAAAATGCAACAGGTCTGACAACTCATATCTTGGTCGAAACAACCTGCAGACCCGATTATAGTGGTTGACTGGTAGGTTTACCATTGTGTTTTCATGCTCCCGGTCCTCCATGTTTTCATACCTTTGGGTGCAGGAAAACACAATGATAAACCTACCGATCAACCACTAAAATCGGATCTGCAGGTGGTTTCCACTAAGATGCAGACCAGTTGAATTTTAATATGCTAATCGAGTTCTTTCTAATCCTGGAATTTCAGCCGTCAGCTCAAAGAAGTAATGGTCTGCGCACTGTGCAGCCTCTTCCCGGTCTATTTCCAAGTTTCTTCTGCTCATCTTTTATCTCTGACGGCGTTATGTGCCGCATATCGTATTTGACGCCAGTGTGCGTCGCATATATGGCAGACTTGGTATTGTGGATCTCTAGCTTTACTGCAACTCTAACCATCATAGACATCCATAGACCTCGTCAAAACAGTGTTTATAGATAGGAACTAGCAGTTAAACACAACTTAAAAGTCATCAATACAAGTAAATAAAAAAAATACGTAAGTAATATAAACAAGTAATATATATATAAAAAATATTTTAAGTCAATTCCTACTTAGGTCAATAAGAGAATTTTTTTTCTCCCATTCTTCTTTCCTTTTGAGTGGTGCTCAAAATGCCTTGATCAAGAAGAGGGCTCTCCCTGTCTTAAAATACCTTGATCAAGAAGGGGGCTCTCTCGATTATTCAAAATTAATTAATTTAATTAAATTAATGAATTAATATTTGAAAAAAAACTGGATTAACATCAAGTGTCATCCCCTACAAGTGTAAAATAAAATTATTTGAGCTTGATTGGATGAATAATAAGTATTTTATTAACGATTGAAAATTTGAACAAGATATATATATAGCGAGAGTGTGGGCTAATAGTAGGAATTGAAAAAAAAAATTGTTTCACATTGATGAGAAATAATTAATTAGTTCGCTTTTTACGCAGTCGGGTTTTTTGATTTTTTAAATTTAATTGTTTATTATTAAGTCTACAGTTTTTACTGAGCACGTGAAAAGTGTCATATATGCATTGCTTGCTTTATATTTCTCTCACGTCTTTAGTCAATCATGACTGATAATTATAACGGAGAAGTTCATAGCAATAAATGAAGAGTGTCTCATTTGAGCCGATACAGCTCAAATGAATGAGTAATTTTGAAAATTTCCCAAGGAGGAACGAGATTTTTTAGTACAGATAGTTTCGGACGAGTTTTGGTCCGGCTGAATTTTCGGTAGCATTTTCACCTAAAACGAATTATCGGCGAAACTCGCAATTTGGGCCGAAAACGAAATGGAATTTTCGGTCGATCTCTAATTGGGAAATCCTTATAGAAGTGTAAAAAAAAAAAAAAAAAAAAAAGGAAAAAAGGAAAAAAGTAACCTAAACTTAAAACAGGGAAAAAAACAAATTTCCACGAAACCCCAAAAATATCCAGAAGTTAAATAAGTCTTATAAACCTAAAAAAGGTTAAAAAGGTCTCTCTCTCTCTCTCTCTCTCTCTCTATATATATATATATTATATACAAATTTTAAAAAATGCAAAGGAAATATTTCCACCAATACTTACAGCCTCTATTTATTGCACATTTATTTATTTTCGAAATAAAATGGAGATTCAAGTAGTAAGATTTCCATTTCACACGACATTTTCAAAAGCAAAATAACAGCGTAAAACAAGGTTGAGGGGTAATGCGTTTAAAGTTGTGAACATTTAAAATAAAACTTGTGCCACTGTCTTCGTACCTTTCTGATTCTGAAATATGTTCCACATAGATATGAATCTGATAAAGTGGAAAACAAATAGAAACTTGAAAAAGAAATAGAAAAAATCTTGCTCAAACTTACAGTCTAACATAAGCTTTTATTATGTTTTCATTTTAACGTTGTCGCCTTTCGCTCGAATGGGAAACTTCGACATTGATTTTGGTTTTAAAGAAAGAGGTTTCTTTTTCATTCCATTAATAAAAATAAAATCGTCTGCTACATGAACATAATCTCGAGATTTTACGAAATTCTGAAAGTTTTTTTTCCCCCTTCAGTGGTGTGGCACAAACTCAGAATTTTTACTTCGACTGAATGTAAAAAAAAGTAAATTTATTGAATTCTTCAGATAAATGTATATTTTAAAATTTATTTCGTACTTTTATAATGGATTGAATGGTGGGTTAACGAACATAATCCGTTCAAAGATGTTCCCTATCCGAATTGACTGTTAACAAATTATCGATTTCCCTTAGATTTTATGGAAGTTTGATTAATTCGTTCTGCGGATCCATAAAAAAAAAGAAAAATGTATTGTTTTTTGCTACGTATACATCTTTCATTTTTTTTTTTTTTTTTTTTTTTTGTTTTAGGAGAGGGAATTAAAAAATCAACCTGTTTTCCCTTTTACTTCAGGATTTTTCAAAAATGATTAATATCATTACCTCTGGTTTGGCTTTTATGGTAAATACAGTTCATGAGTCGCCACTTTTTAATGTTATTATTTTTAAAAATAAAAAATCCAAAAAAGGCAGTTACCAAAATACAGAAGGCAGAAAAAAAATTACTGTGCAAAAAATGTTGTGTAATCAGAAGCAGTGGGCTCAAAAACTTTTGAGTAAAATAACATATACAATTTTTTTCTCTTAGTGTGTATGTGTGTGGAGAGAAGGAGGGGAGGAGCAAATGGCTAAAGATGATAGTTCGAAATTAAATTATGTTTTTTCTAAGCAAATTTTTAAATTATTCTAATTTTTTTATAATTTTATAAATAATTTTATTAAATTATATTCTTATAAATTCTTCTTATAAATTACATTAACATTTTAAATAACATTGGGATTGCTAACTATTGAAAGTGAAAAATACTAAATGTCAAGAAAACCACACATTTTAGTCACCAAAGTGCTTTATCAATTCAACACATCGAAACAGATGGAAAAATATAGAATAATTAATCTGTGCTAAATGACAAATTTACTTTATAAATTTATAGCCATCTCTTAATCAGCATAAATTAAAAACAAGGTTTTTGATTTCGTTTATCAGTTATCGATATATCTCCTTCTTTATCTGGTTATTTATTCTCTAAAAAACGAAAAATGTGCATTTCTGCCATCTTTGAAACATTATACGAAAGCAATAGTAACTCAGTGTTGAGTTTAACGTAAATTTGCATCCTTCATTTAAAAATCTACTATTCAGTAAACGTAAAATAGATAAAAAAAACAAAAACAAAGCTGTCATTATCAGATTTTATTTATGTGTCTATTTTATTAAATGTATTTTTTTTTGTTACCACTAAAATTTAAAAAGAATTTTTGACAAAAAAAAAAAAAAAAAAAAAAAAAAAAAAAAAAAAAAAAAAATCTGCTTTCGTCGAATAAATAAAGCAAAATTTTTTATTAAATTTTAGTGGTGTTATTCAAGATAGCACCTATGCTTTTATGTTGAACACTCTATGATTATTACACTGTCAATACTGTCACCATACTCAGACTCCCATATATAATTTTCTTTTTATATGCTTACATACATACACTTTATTTACTTTCATTCATTTATATAGCTGCATACATACAAAATAGAATTTTAATACTTACAACAGATATAACGACTCTCTTTTTCAACAGATGGAAGTAATAGTGACAAATGAGGAATCCTCCATAATTCTGATTCAACTGAAACTTTATAAATACTGAGTCTCACAAAATGTTTACCCTGATTTCATAATGCTCTTGCTCTTTCGTGATTGCACTGATTTAGATTTTTCTTTTGCAGATGCGTTGGACCAATCGTCAAGTTTTTCTGGCTGTGCGATATTAATATGCAGGTTCGTCGCTAGGGGCGCTGGTGCCTCTTCATCTGAAAACATGACTTCTATACAAAAGAAAAGGCACAGTGTGTTGTGTGGCTGGCTGAGACCAAATCACGAAAAATGGTGCAACAGAAGTTTCAATTTTGTTATAGAAAACAACCATCAGATGTCAAGTTGATAAAATCTTGGATGCAAAAGTTTTTAATTACAGGTACAGTCGAAAAGGGTGGAAGTGCTGGGCGACCATCGATATCTGCAGAGAATCAGTGCTGTAATTGGAAAAAATATTTGTGGGAACTCACCTTTTCAAAGAGTAGATGTTGATGCTACCGGATTTTTGCTAAGCCAAAAGCCAATTTAAAACATTTAGCTAAAAGGCGACTTTTTAAAATTAACAGTTATAATTATTATATTCTAGTTTTTATAGTATTGTATTTGTACAGCACTTATCTAAAAGCAATGTTTAATCTATCTCATAGTAACATTTTTCATTATGAATCAAAATTTAATTGAAATAACAGAAATAAATCCAGATACGAGGGTAGGCTGATAAGAAATTCACACGTGTTTGTATAGCGCGATCGAATGACCTTCAGAAGCGCACTCTGTGGCATGTGGAAGTAACATCTATATAACCCTCTATACGCTTGCACAGATTTGAGGTCGTTGAATTCATCCAGGGTATTTTGAGAGGCGGAAGTATAGAGACGTGATCTAGTGCTATGTCAACACGAGTTAAACGGCGTGCTGCTATCAAATTATTTACTGCTGAAAAAGTTACTCCTACTGAGGTTCATCGTCATTTAAAGGTAAGGCTATATATGGTAACAATACTGTTGACAGATCTACTGTAAATCGATTGGCAATAAAATTTCGTGATTATGAGCCTGGAAAAGCCATAATTGTTGATGAAAAGCGCAGCAGACGTTCGATCACTGCCGCAAAGGATAAACATCGCAAACTCGTCAACGATTTGATTCAAAATGACCGGTGAATTTCTCAAAAGCGTCTCGCAAGCCATATTGGAATATCCAAGAAACGTGTCGGCTTCATTATTGAACAACTGGGGCAGAGGTTATGCAAAACCTGAAGTTTGAACCGATTCCACTTCCTCTTTACCCTCCTAATCTTGCGCCTTGCGATTTTTATTTTTTTCCTCTACTCAAGAGAGACCTCAAGGGTAATCAAAATCATTACACCTCGGACGATTAGGTGAAGGCAGCTGTCAAGTTTTGGATTCGAGAAAAGTCAGAAGAAATTTTCGGTGGCAGAATAAAATAACTTATTACACGTTAGAAGAAATGTGTTAGTCTTAACGGTGACTATGTTGAAAATTAAATATACGATTTTGAAGCTTAAGAATTGCACTTTAATGTACTTTTTCCCGATCTTGCTATTTGTTTTTATTTGTGTTCTACCAGCATGTCTGCATTTCTTTTCAGCCTACCCTTACTGACACATCTATCCTAGAAGTTTCCATAAAGTACGATAATGAGAGGCATTTTCTGTGCTCTCTGATTTACGGCAAGCTGTCTTGTCTGCTAATCTTCTTCCTGATAGCAACCAAGATTTCACATTTGGTTCAGGACAAAATTCTTTTAAGGGAGGAATAAGTCTTACACGGCTTATGAATATAACTGAACTGGCTCTTTCTATAAGGAGTGAATTTCTCGCATCAGTCATGATGTTATACATACAGCTGAATGCCCTTTCGTATTCAGACGTTGAAATGGGTATAGTTTTCACAGTCTGGAGAAGAGGATTCATTTCCTAGGCTCATTTCCAGGCTAGGTTCATTTCGCTTGAAAAAAAAAAAAGTTGTGCTCGTACGCGATTTTTTTTTAACAGTAACAAACCAAGTATTTCTGGGAACGGCGTTCCCACGCGTTTCCACCCAACTACAGCACTGCAGAGACTGTTGAAAACATTCGCGTAGCCTTCCATGCATCACCAACGAAATCAGTACGACAAGCTGAACATCAGTTCCAGGTACCAAGGAGCAAAGTGCACAAGGTACTACAAAAGTGGTGAAAATTGCATGCGTACAAGATACAGATTGTTCGTGAACTGAAACCAGAGGACTATGATGCACGTGAGCAGTTTGCTATCAGCATGTTTGAGAAGTTAGATGCCAATGCTGATTTTCTGCAGAGGATAGTGTTTTCCGACATTTCACACCAGTCGTTATGCCAGAAGACATAAGGCGCGAATTTGGGGTTCCGAAAAGACACAAATCGCACATTCGAGAGAGTCCGAAGGTGAATGTACGAGGTGCATTACGCCATGACACCGTTTTTGGGCCCTTTTTTTTTCCTTGAAAAAAGTGTGAATGCTAATCTGTATGTAGATATATGCTTGAAAATTATACAATAACCTAGTTGCAGGACATGCAGAGCCACGTGTTTTTTCAACAGGATGGAGCATCTCTTCACTGGTCACTGGGCAACGTTTTTACGAAAGCTGTTAAACCGTCACTTTCCCTAATCGGTGGGTTGGTCGCGACGGCCTAATCCCTTGGTTACTGCGATCCTTAGACATTACTCCGTTGGACTTCTTTCTTTGAGGATACGTTAAAGATCCGGTATATGCGACGCCTGTTCCAAACATGCTGAATTTGCCAGAAAAAAAACAAAACAAAAACATTCTAGATATAGCTATTCAGGTGACTCCCCACATGCCACTAAATCTGTGGTAGGAAATGGACAACAGGTTGAACATTTTGCGTGTGACTCGCGGAGCTGATATCGAGTGTCTTAAATAAAACTTTATAAACCTTTGTGTGTCTGTCCCAAATACGACGCTTGTAAGTGAAATAGGCAATAAAATTATACGCAACTTAAGTCAGGGTAATCATTTTGGGACACCCTGTATATTAAGTTAATGAAAACTTTAGTAGTGTTTAACTTTTATTTAAGATGAATAGCATACAGAAGAACCAGGCAATAGAGCATTAGAGAACCGGGAATAGATCCTCCTCCACAGTGCAACAACGGTTTCTTTCCTTGATCGACAGTTTCTTTCCTTCACATTTTGCCAAACAATTTTAACGTCAATGATTTTGCTATACATGATAGATTAGATGATGCAGATAACGGAACTACCAGTAAACAATAGCTATATCTTTATTATAAATGAATTTTTGGTAATTGAAAGTAATAAGCAATTCTGTCACTTAAAAACAGCATTTAGTATGATTAAAGTAAGTTACTTACAAGCTTAAAATAAAATCTATATCATTCTCTTTGAACTTTGCAGGCACTGAAGCATTTTCCTTTTTAGAGCGGTTCTGATACAGTGAAAAAAGAAAAAAAGAAAGAAAACAATTGAAACTTAAAAGAAAAAACAAAACAAAAACATTAAATCTTCTTCAAACCTATATCTGAACATAAGATTTTCTCTTTAATATTGTCTTCTTTCGTTTGAGTGGAAAAACTCTGACGTTGATTGGTTTTAGAGAAAGTGGTTTCTTGTTGATTCCGTTAATAAAAATGTTCATCTAAACCCCAAGATTTTAGGAAATTTTTTAAATTTATTATTATTTTTTTTCAATGACATAAAATCAGAAACTAAATTGTCACTTCAACTGCATGGTGGAGAAAGAAAAAAAGATATTAACAAAAATAAAATTGACTGAATTGCTCAAAAGAAAGTTTATTCTTTTAGGGTTTTCGGTTGTTATACATTTTTTTATTTATTTAATTTTTTTTTGTCATTTGTGTAATTTTTTTTTAATAAAACATTTTGAAATATTAATTTAAAGTAACAGTGTTTTTCAAAAAGAAACTTTTTGATTGCGTTTTAAATAAATGTTGTACATTTTCTTTCTAATTAAACTTTGCTGAATGCAAGTATGTAAACGAATTTTGCAGTTCAATCTTGTTTTTTAAATAATAATAATAATAATAATAATAATAATAATAATAATAATAATAAAACCGCTTTAATTTATTTTGAACATTAATTAGTTTGTTAGTTTTTTTAATCAGTTTTCATTTAAGTTAATATTTTTAACAAAACAATAAATAAATTCAACAATGTTTAAAATCAATTTATTTCTCTCTTCTTGTTCATAATTCATATTCGTAATCAAATTACAACACTAATCCAAACACATTGAAGAGATCACATCCAGCTCTAATGTGAAATGAATGACAACCCAATTAATGATTATGTCTCTAAGTCAGGGTAACATCACTAATCGGGTTGCCATTCATTTAGCATTGTAGCAAGCTGTGCGTTGTTGTTATGGAAACACTCTATGCTGGTGCGCCAGTCGACTGGCAGTTCAGATCTAACTTCTCATGTAATAAGTGAATGGTAGATTTATTTCATAACAATGGCTGATATTATTATTATTATTATTATTATTATTATTTTTTTTTACTTTCTTCTACCTGTAATAGAATCTTAATCAACGAATAAATCAATTTTAATTTTCGTTACTTGTCGGCAAATTATCGTGAGTAGACTATAGATAACGCGTACATTTAGTCAACAGGACATTTAGCCGACCCGAATATTTAGAAAGGGATAAGCGAGGCTGTTTTAACACTACTACTAATAATAATAATTAGAAATCGACCGAAAATTCGGTTTCGTTTTCGGCTCAAAATCAGAGTTTCACCCAAAATTCGTTTTCAGTGAAAATGCTGCCGAAAATTCGACCGGACCAAAACTCGACCGAAACCATCTGCATTCCAAAAATCTCGTTTCTTATTTCGAAAATTTTCAACATTACTCATTGATTTGAGCTGAATCGGCTCAAATGAGACACTTTTTATTCATTGCTATGAGCTTCACTGTTTATAATTATCAGCTATGACTGATTCTTCAAAACCTGATTGCAAATTATAAAGCAAGTAATGCATATATGACTAAACTTTAAAGACCCTTTTCACGTGCTCATTAAAAAGCTGCAGACTTAACAGTAATAGAAAATGTTTGGTTTGAAACCGCATAAGTGTTTCGAATACTCTTTCAGAAAATTCTAGAAAAAACAGATGATCATTTGCAAACATCATTATAATAGATATATCAAGGTATGTATACGTGAAACATTTTTTAATTAGATGAAATTTGTATAATTAAAATCATTCTGTGTCGTTGATGAATTAATTACGTTTTATTTTAGATGAAAATAAAAAGTTTTGGTCAAAGGCACAGAGAGCCAACTTGGCTCTCGCGTGATTAATTAATAATTATGTATATTTATGTGTGTATTAACTACTAAAAAAATTTTTTTTTGGACAATTTCGTTTTCGTTTTAGGCTGAAAATAGGAAGATTACCGAGATTCGGTATCGGTCTTACAAACCTGCTTCGCTCGATCCTTATTTTTCATTAATGTTTACTCGCAGAAGCGCGCCCTATTTCTATAGCGTTAGAATTGCCCGTCCATTTTCGATATAGATTTCTAACTAATAATACATGATGTGTTATAAATTTAAATTTGTGTGTATAAAAATCGCTTTAAGCGACAGAGAAAGAACTCCCCCCCTCCTCTAAAAAACAAACAAACAAACAACAACAACAACAACTGAAATTTCGATGCGATAAAAGTGGTGTTACCCCTTAAAAAATTGTTAATCTACATTTTTTACCTTTCAGGGGCGGTGGTATATTTATGAAACCACTTAATTTTAATTCCAAAGCGCTACAATGGCACCAGAATTGTGGTAAAAAATTTTCCATGTAATAAGCATGTGAAATTAGCCTTTTTCTTATTTACGAATTTTTTTTTTTTTTTTTGGCAAATTCCGGTGCCAATCATTTATTTCAACACTTTAGCATTGAAAATGCCCTGCCCCTGAAAGGATTAATCCATTAAAGTGTTACTTAAAAAAATGGCATGAAATTGAATTTTCATTAAACAGTTACAACTATATGTTTAATGAAAATAATAAGCTTTATTACGAATTTCAGACGATTAACGAATAAATAAATTAATAAAGTCTCAAGCGTATTTATTGTAATATGTATCAAGATTGTCCCTTATAGATATAATAAGAATTTTGAATAAAAATTAAACAAATGGAACATTTTAAAGATGAATATACTACGGAATATTTACAAATTTATTAATTTTTAAAATTTTTACAAGAAATTTTAACACGAAAAGAGAAATTCATATTTCTGGTAGATCTTTATAAATTTCGAACTCCGCTGTCTGCTAAAAGGCTAAAAAAATGATTTCTTTTAATTTTTAGGCACGTTCGTAATTATATAAATACATAGCACCTATAGTCGTCGTTTGGTCCGCCCGTCTGTCTGTCTGTCCGTCTGGGCGCTCATAACAACGCACAAACTACCCAACCGAATGGTTTGAAATTTAATATATGTAATCGTTGCAGAATTTTGTCGAGTCATTTCAAATTTTATGAAAATCAAACCAAAACTCAAAAAAATACTAATAAAAGTCCCCTCCATTCTATCAAATCCTATCACAAGATATTAATTCAATGATATTCCCTGAAAGGTAATGATTCTAGATGCCATGGTGACTATTCTATTAAATCCTATCATAAGCAATTAATTCAATGATATCCCATGATAGGTAATGATCCTAGGTTACCATGGTGATTACGTCCTATTTAAAATGAAGTCATATTCATATTATTAACGTATTACTGAATTTAATATATATATATATATATATATATATATATATATATATATATAATCATAATAAATTTTGTATTCATGCATTTTTGCATAAGAGTGCAACAGCTATTGCACCCAAATATGAATATTTATAAAACTAGTTATAGTATGAACGTACCTACCTTGTCACGTTTGACGTACAATTTCCAACTTGCTTTGTAAAATTATTTCTACCGGTGTCATATTACACCTTTTAAATGATTTTGATTTATGGTTACATTTATTTATAATTTTTAGATTAAAATAATCACACATCATTTTTCAAACATCGACGACTTATTTTTATACTTATTAGTTTTAAAAATTACACGTAAAATGAAAATAAATCAAAACTTTAAAAGGTGTCATTTGACATCGCTAGAAACAGTGTTAGAAGCTTATTTACACGTACTAGCTGACTCGCCCGGCGTTGCCCGGGCAGACTGTCATTGAAAAATATAACGAGTGGATTTCATGAAAAAAAGACAATAATAGTTAAGTACCTCGGTGCGTATATGACACTGCTGTCAGAAAAAAGAATCTCGCCAACGTAGTGCGTATATGACATCTGTGCTGAGATCTTTTACGGGCATTTCTAATGATATTTTGAAGCTCCGTAATTGCAGCGAAAGAGTGAAACGTAAATAAACTTGATTTACCTCGGCCTAAATCCTGCCAAAGGACTTTTACACAATAACCAATGGCATGCGTTTCATTGGGTGTTGCCATTAAACAATTAACAAATATCGCAATTTCTATGCCACGTACGATAGCTTAATATATATATATATATATATATATAGATAATTTTTTAAAATTTAAAACATCATCATATAATTATAACAACACGAAAATTGAAAACAGCATCCATCTATTTAAAGGTATGTTGAATTTTTAAATTTTTTCTGTGTTTCGCTTATGCATCTGAATTTTCGTTTGTAAAACACCCATGTAAAAATAATCCTTTGCACAATTTCTGTTGCCTACAGCAAGGTTCTGTTCCATTCATTTAAAAACATCTTTCGTATTTTTTCTTTTGCACCTATTTGTTGTATTTGTCTCAATGGATATATTTGAATTCAAAAAAATCTTTTTACATATATTTTTGTTACAGGCAATATTACACGAATTTTGAATGGTATTTTATTTTTAATATTATGCGATTTTAATGGACTTTGAAATAGTAAAAAGTTTTCTTTTGTGGTTTTTTTTAAATATTTCTTTTCAAAGGAGCTTTTAGTTAAGAAAACTATGTTATAAGACAAAGGTTCTGAAATTATTGCAGGGAATAAATTGAATTTCCTTTTACCATGTGCGTGGGAAAATATATTTGCATGCTGTGAACAAATGTAAGCAATAAATAAATAAATGAATAAAATGCAAATGTTTTAAATAATTTGCTACCATTTTTCTCTTAATTTCAAACCTTAAATACATTTTTTTGCTTTTAAAAAATCAGCTATTAAAAAAAAAAAAAATACACATTTTATTTTATATTTTTATATTTTATTTTCTAGTTTTTAGTGTTTAAAATATTTCATTATTAAAATATCACAGCCAGTTGCATTTTTCGTCCCATTTTTCTTTTAATTTCAGACTTTAAATACATATTTTTGTTTTTAAAACAATCTCTGAGATAACAGATGAAAAAAATTAATTATACACATACTATATATTATCCCACTATATAACCTCCATTATTTGAAATAAATTAAAAATGCAAATGATTATTTGGTTATAATTATTTAAATAAGTTTTTAAGGGTAAATCTATTCTGAAATGATCTTTTAGAAAGACCAAATAATAATAATAGTAATAATAATAAAATAAAATAAAACTAGCACCAGAAAAAATAATTAAGAAATTTAAATTTAAAAATAACAAAAAAAAAAAAGTTACCTGCACACCTAACGTTCTCATCCTGATATTAATGTTCTAAAACAGCAGTTCTCAACCTCTATTAGTACGGGATCCATTTTTAAGTAAAAGAAAAAAATCGCAACCCACCTGATATGATAATGTATTTAATATCAGTATGGAAATTCTTATATGACCTCTATAAGCTATCGGCTATCCTATCCTACGAATAAGGCAAATTTCCATACGAAGGATGCATTATCAACAAAATCAAGAATCTGTAGTCTCAATGTGTGTAAATGGAATAATAATTAAAACAACACACATATTACAAAGATAATGAAAAATATATTAAATTATTATCAAAACACAACTTTACAATCAGTAAGATTTCTGGCACTGGTGTTTACCTATGAGGGCATTTACAACAGGGTTAAAACTGGTTAATTTTAACCCTAAATTACTTTCTTCACGCAGTTTGTTTATGTACTTGTTTTTCAAAAACAGAAAACTGGAAAAAGCACGTTCACACAAGTAAGTCGTATTCAACAACATCAAGGACCAAAAGTCGATTTAGAAATGTCTGGTTATTGTGCTCGTATATTCATCGTAAAGGAAACTAAGGATTTTTTCTTGAAAACTGCCTTCAAAGACGAATCGAAAGATAGTTCAATTAAGGAGTCTTCTACAGGCTTTGAGAGTTTTGGGCTTTTGAAATGTTCTTCTTCAATAGGATTTCTAATTCGCAAGCTCTAGAGCGGGGGTTCAAAGTTGCTATAACGACTGCACGACTGCTGCCATATCTCACAACGAGGTCATAACATATTACCGACTGTTTAAGAAAACACTGCTTTCTCACAAAGTTTTAGTTTAAGCTAATATCTTTTATGATTATTGCAGTTGTAATACATTGTATTTGTTATAATTGTTTAAACAGGTGAAATAAAAGATACATTTTTGTGGAAAACCTCGATTATTCCGCGACCCACCAGTGGTCGCAACCCATGGGTTGGGAACTGCTGTTCTAAAACAATGATACGATAGTAAAATCAGCACTAAAAGTGACATCATCGAATTCTTTTCCATATTTCATTTATGATTCTATTTTTTCCTCACTAACTGTTCGATGTGTAAAATTGATCCCATGGAAAAGTTATCTTTCCTACAGCAATGTTCTATTTTATTGATTTAAGATCCCCTTTTGCATTTTTACCTCCTTGCATCTGCTTGTTGTATTTGTCGCCATAGGTGAAATTTGTATTAGAAATTTTCTTTTCACATATTTTTATTCTACAAAGATTCAATGAATTTGAAATGAATTCTATTTTTAACATTATGGGATTTAAATGGATTTAATTTTTTTGTGCTTTTTTTTTCTATCTCTTAGTTAAGAAAACTGAATTGCAGATAAAGGTGTTGAAATTATTGTTGTGAATAGATTGAATTTTTTTAATGTGTGTTTGGGAAAAATAAAAGGTAGAAACACAATACTTGCATGTTAAAACTAAACTAAGCAAAGCAAAAAGAATTACAGGTATATCGGGACAAGTATACACATGGGGTAAATGTATAACAACATATCTGGCGCACAGGTCTTTTGACAAAAAGTAACACACTAACTGCAAGATAGTTTAGCAAGCCTTTACAACTGTCAAGCAGTAGTATTGTTCATTATTCTACCGTAAGGTGTACGGAAACTTCGTGCGAACTCGCAGTGTTTACTCGATGGTAGTATTGCACAGATTTATGAAATATTTATAAATTATCAATAGTTTTTCTAAAAAATAGAAAGAAAAAAATTTGATATTTTACACTGAATACAAAATAAAATTATTGTACATGAAACTAAATAATGGATAATATTAATAGATTGAAAAAAAATTAAAGGTACACACTGGAAAACTATTGTAAAATATTTATAATAATAATAGGTAAATATGAGCTCAAGACATTCTGCTAGATATACGTTGCCTCTCAATCGAGAAACCTAACTGCGTACTTGAGGCAGTTAGAGTTAGTTGTTCAGTGACAGACAAGCTGTTCCGAAGAGATTATTCTCGAAAATTTCAATTCAGTGTTCTAATTACACCTTCAAAGTGCACTGATTTAACCTACGTATAGAAAATATATTAGTCTACGTGCTGTTTAGAGTGGATCTATTAGTGTACTTTTGCTTCGGCATTTACAAGCTTTGTCAATTATACACAAAATAAATAGGGTAGTTGTACATACTTAAATTAAACAGAATTTTTTTTTCAAATACTATATAGCATTATCTCTGAATTAATAATTCTTGAATGAGCCTCGACAATTAATTTAATAAACTATTGGTATGCTTGACTCTATTTATAAAAATACTTGAAAAAATTTGGTGCTTTTAGATGTATTTATACGCGATTTCACATGAAACAACGCCTTTATATCAAATTAGTAACACAAGTATTTTAAACTAAATATACTGTGAATAGTCCAAGAAAAATTTCCTACAGTAATGAAAAAATATCAAGAATCTCCCGTGAAAGGCTAAGAAGAACACGAAGAAAAATCAGAAAGTTCTCCAAGGAACAGTGTTAACAACATTGAAGGAGCTGCAGTTCCTGATAGGGAAAGTCTTTAAAAGAAATGTTGCTCACCCATGTCACTTCTAGTCCTTTGTCACTACCTACATATCATACACTACCTTCATGTAAAATAACGCCTTTATATCAAATAAGTAAAGCAATGTAGGCTGTTTCAAGAATTTTAAACTAAATATACTGTGAATAGTCCAAGAAAAAGTTCCAACGGTGATGAAAATATATCAAGAGTCTTCCGTGAAAGGCTAAGAAGAACACGAAGAAAATTAAGAAAGCACTCCAAGGAGCAGTGCTAACAACATTGAAGAAGCTGCAGTTCCTCATATGGAAAGTCTTTTGAAGAAATATTTCTCACCTATGTCACCACTTCTAGTCCTTTGTCATTACCTACATAAAGTAAAATAGTTTGCTTGGATGACTAAAGTGATAACGTCACACCAAGTAGTCAAAATTTTGCGCAGAAAAGCAAAATTTGCAGGAAACCAAGAAGAAACCTAAACTAGCACCGAAGAGTGTAGCAAATGTTGTTCCGAACAAAGAACTGAAATGCAAAGGGGTCGGAAAGGGAAAGAATTAAAAATAAGGTTATTTTTTTTCTTCAAATTATTGTAACAGGTTATGTGCTTTAAAGATGATTGAATTCACTGATAAAAGCAGTGTTTCCTTTTTTTCATTTGTATATTAGGCTGTCAATGTGTATTAACCCTTTCAGGAGCAAAGCAATTTCATTGCTAAAGTGTTGAAATTAATGATTGACACCGGAATTTGAAAACAAATTTATTTGTAAATGAAAAAAAAAAGCTATATTTCGCATGTATACTAATAAAAGAATAAATCGCTCTGTGTGTGTGTCTGTCTGTCTGTCTGTGTGCTATGACTAGCGAAAACTACCGCACGTAGAAGTCTGAAAATTCTGATGTTTTTAGGCCAAGACAGGTCCTGATACACCTGAGGCTCGGAATTTTAATTTTTTAAGGGTCGGGGCCCCTGGGCCCCTTTTAGTTTTTATGCACTAAAACGTTAATAACATGCCTCTTTTCTATCCGATCTTCTTCGTTTTTGGCGTGAATTATCCTTTCAGTTTCTGCCCCATTTCTACATTTCTATATGTCACTTAAGACCCTGGCACTCTTGCAAGGGGCCCAGTACAGGGCCCCTTGAAGTTTCAGTGCACTAAATTGTTAATAACATATGACTCTTTTCTATCCGATCTTCTTCGTTTTTGGGGTGAATTCGCCTTTTGACTTTCTGACCCATTTCTACATTTCAGTTAAGACCTTGGCATCCTTGCAAGGGGCCCGGTACAGGGCCCCTTGAAGTTTTAGTGCACTAAATTGTTAATAACATGCATCATTTCTATCCGATCTTCTTCGTTTTTGGTGTGAATTATTCTTTCAGTTTCTGCCCCATTTCTAGATTTCAGTTAAGATCCTGGCTCCCTTGTAAGGGGCCTGGTACAGGCCCCCTTGAAGTTTTAGTGCACTAAATTGTTAATAACATGCCTCTTTTCTATCCGATCTTCTTTGTTTTTGGGGTGAATTCTACTTTCAATTTGTAGACTTCAGCTACCACCAATTTTGAATATTAATCGTCTTCATGGGGCCTTTGTTGCAGCTTCTTTAAAAACTATCCTATTCTATTGCAA
This sequence comes from Maratus speciosus, assembly GCA_963932465.1. Lineage (NCBI taxonomy): Eukaryota > Metazoa > Arthropoda > Arachnida > Araneae > Salticidae > Maratus > Maratus speciosus. The sequence goes on from OZ010794.1 coordinate 356,529,225, forward strand.
TTTTCTTTTACACAGTTTTTGCGTCTTCCAGCTACTTTAAAACTCCTAAAAATTTTTCTTATACCCAACTACACTCCAGTTAAGACCCTGGCCCCCAGGGCCCGGTCTTTCTTTACACCTCAGCTACCACCTTTTTCGAACATTAATCTTCTTTTTCAGCATTAACTTACGTCTACTCCCTACAGCCATAAATTAAAAATCGCGTTACTTTAAAGGTTACTTTAGAGAAGGGATTTCATCCGTTTATTAAATATTGTGTTAATGCTAACAGTGATTCATGAAATTTACAAGGTGAGGTGGCTTCTTCCACCGCTTGGTGGCGCGTTATTTCCCCGGGTTTAAGGGACCAATTTCAACGGGATTTGCTTCCTTCAACTTAGATTACAATTCAGCTACTTTCTGTATTATGAAATTTTATCTTAGACTTTAGTTACCAACATTTTCTAACATTAATGGCGCATTCTTTTTTTTTTTTTTTTGGTTTCTGTAAACTTGATTTCCTACGAGGCTTGGCTCACTCAACTTGGTTTTCGATTGTCCCCGGCACGTGCGGGCACTTCCGGTAAATGCTGCCATATGTAGCGGGGATCTAGATTACAGCTTCGTTCGAAAAGAAGTTTGATGGGAACACATTAGACGTCGCGGAAGGCAATGGATCCTCCGAAATTAGGTTCATTTAAAAGAATTTCCAAAGATATAAAATCATACAAACTTAAGTTTTGTTTAAGGTTTTTATTTACAAACCCCGGGCAACGCCGGGCGGGTCTGCTAGTATATAATAAACCGAAAATATTTTTATCAAAATTCTGGTGCCAATGTAGCGTTTGGGAATCCTCATCCCTCAAGGAGTTGTCTAAAAGGTTATTAACCCTCTCGCTGCGTAATTGTTTTATCAAAATAGCTTCAAAAATTGCGTATTTAAATCCTTCGCGACGAACGTCTTTTAAGATATTTATTCTTTTGTCACCAGTTTTTCAAAACAAAAATTTTTAATTTAATCGGAAAAATGCTCCGATTAAATAAAGCAAAATTTACGATAAAAAAATAACTGGTGAGAATAATCAAGGAGGGTTAATTAGGCGGAAAAAATGCATCCCCGAGGAAATCTCGGGTTGCGAAAATTTTGCTACTTTTACGTTGCCCGAGAAAATCTCGGGTTGCGCAGCGAGAGGGTTAACAATCTTGTCAAATGCTGCATCAACGTTCGGTGAATACTTTGATATGACTGGAAGTATTTCTGTAATTTTGACGAATTGAATAATGAAATAAAAGAGTGTTTAAAAAATATATAGTATTACACTCTTTGTCTTGTATTTACATTTTCTACTTTTTAGTGTTTAAAATCTTTCTTTGTTGCAGTTTCACAGCTTGTTGGCCTATTTTGGCAAGTGTTTTACCACATAATGAAATCCATTGTTATTCTAATTTGTACGCATTTGTAACTATAAAGAATATTTGGCGATTTATCCCCTTGGCCGGTTAACTGAAAAATATCTTAAAATTCTAAAAGTATTGAAATGTTGTATTGTCATCAGAAAAAACCTGTGTATATAATAATAATTTTTTTTAGCATACCAGGAAGTGTGAAAAATTGATTAAAAAATTCCTTCCTAACATACATGAACCAAGGTAAGTCAAATAAATGAGTTTAAAAAAGTGTATATTCTCTTGAAAAGGGTTTTTTCATTCAAGCAACAATTATTTTACACTAAACAAAATAGGTGTTGCTACCCAACCTATACGTTATTCACTAATTAAAAGATGATATAAAATAAACACATGAATAAAATAAATCTCAAAGTTTCGGTTTAATCTTTAAAACCATCATCAGGAGTAAAATTTTCTAAAATATAAATCGGAGGAAACAATCTATATGCTACATCTTAAAAATTAAAAATTAAAACTGAAAAAAGTTCAACGGAAACTTTCAAAATCCATAAAAAAATCAGTGGCGCCATCTGTTATTCAAAGTAAAAAAAGAAAATGAAGGGCTGGAACAAACATGGAAATGTCATAGTTCTTTTAAAATAGAAAGCCAGATTTCAGGAATGCGACAAAAAAAAAAAAAAAAAACAAAAAAAAAAACAATATCGTTACAAATTTTTTGGTTCTTTAAACGAATTTCCAAAGATTCACGAATGACGGCTTTAAACGGAACAACTTGTTTCGAAATAATCCTAGCTTGGTTGAAGTCAATAAATGAAATGTGTCCTTTAAAGAAATTCCTTGAGAGAGCTGTAGAAAATTTATTAAACTTCAAACTAGTTTTGTGTTCTTTTAACTTTTCAAAAAATTGACGTTTAGTCATACCAATATATGAGGACATTGCCCCATCTGTAAACTTAGAGGGGATTTAATAAACCCCAGAGAAAGATGTATATGGAATTGGATCTATTTTCTTACTCATTAAATTAAATAAAGTCATTGAATTATATGCTACTAGTTGAATGTTGTATTTCCTGAAAATCTTTTTTAATCTTTCAAATAGGATTGTAACGCATGGAACATTTCTGTAACCGTGATTTAATTTGGGGGAGTGATTAACACTTAAGCGCCACGTCGATCACCGGTGACTGACACTGAACTTTCCGTTTAAAACGCGTCATTCACCGATGAACGACGTCTAAAAAATGATATAAAACTAAAAAAATATATATTGTTTTAAGTAATTACTGAAAATTAATTTAAAATTTACTTACCTTTTATTTATTACAGGATTATACTTTCTTAAAAATTACTTAAAACATAGTAAATTTTTCAGCGCTTCAGTGTCAGCCACCGTGGCACTCAACGTGTTATCAGAAACTTTATATTTATCAATCAATTTACGGATAGATTTGAATTATAACCGTGTCGTAAACCAATATTTACGATGGAATTGAGTTCATCATCCAAAAACTCTTCTGAACAAACCAGAACGGCACGCTGGATAAATGACCTAAATGCTGAGGATAGAGGAGGTAAATTGAAAGGTTTAAAAGAACACAAAACTGGTTTGAAGTTAAATAAGCTTTCTACTGCTCTCCTAGGAAATTTCCTTAAAGGACGTATTTCATTTATTGACTTCGACCAAGCTAGAATTATTTCGAAACAAATTGTTCCGTTTAAAGCCGTTATTCGTGAATCTTTGGAAATTCGTTTAAGGAACCAAGAAATTTGTAACGACAATGTTTTCTTTCGACTTCCTGAAATCAGGTTTTCCATTTTAAAAGAACTATGAAATTTCCATGTTTGTTTCAGCTCTTCATTCTTCCTTTTTACTTTGAATAACATATGTCGCCACTGAGTTGTTTTTAAATATTTTGAAAGTTTCCGCTGAAACTTTCCCAGTTTGAATATAATTTTTAAGATGTAGCATATGAAGTGGGGGCCAAAATTGAGGACTTTTTTTGAAATTTTCATGTTTTATAACTTTGTGTGCTTACATAATATATTATTTTTCACTTAAATAGAAATGTTTATGCATCAAATTCAAGGAAATATAATATAGAATTTAATAAAAAAGAAAAGAATTAAAATATCTGCATTACAAAAAAAGTCACACTTACTTTAGTCTAAAATACAAATACAATTAGTCATGTATCCTGAAGTGTATCGTGATAAATGCTTCCTAGCCAATCACAATGACTGTTCTGAGAACCAGTCAAATGTCAGTAACTAAACTGTAGTATGTTTTGATTTGTAAAAGCGGTATTTTGCTGGAATGAATTTTTCAGAAGTGTGAATACTAGTGTAACTAAACAGAATTTTTTAAAAAAATATTTCTATTTTTTTCTTATGCAAATAATTTAAAACAATGTCATCAACAACAAGAACGGATTAGACACCTACGAAAAGAAGCAGAATTGTCATATTGAGAGAAAATGGTCTCTCTTATGCTGATATTGCAAGACAGGTTGGTGGATCAGTCACTTTATCTGACGAAGGAAAGTTGTGCTTACGTTATGAAGAAACTAAATCAGTGAAAAATAAGGCAAGATCAGGACGAAAAAATGCACAAGGGCTTCTGACGATAGGAAGATAAAAAGGATATACCTCAAAGATAGAAGAATTTTATCAGATGCTGTTAGATGTGCAATGAATGCAATGGGTATTTCAGTTAGTTCAAGAACAAAAAGTAGAAGATTAGTAGGTTTTGGACTGACAGGTAAAATTCCGAAGAAAAAAACATTTCTAAATCTTCAGTAACGCAAGAAACGAGTTAAGTGGGCAAAAGAATACATTATTTGGTCAGAAAATCAGTGGAAGCAAATAATCTGGAGCGATGAGAGTAAAATATCGCTATTTGGTAGAGATGGGCGAAAATATGTGAGACGTAGAGTAGGGGAAGAGCTGCATCCTGATTGCATTGAAGCAACTACAAGGTACCCAACAAATGTCATGATTTGGGCCTGTATGTCTGCAGATGGTGTAGGCCGCATTCAAGTGATTGATAGCATTCTGAATGGAAAAAAAAAATACACCGAAACTGTCCTGGAATGAAATTTGATACCTTTCATCAGGATCTCTTCCCCAATAAAGCACCATTTATCTTTCAGCAGGATTCAACTGCATGCCATGCGGCAAAAATATGCAAAGAATGTTTTAAAAATAAAAGCATACAATTATTACCCTGGCCAGGAAACAGCCCTGATTTGAATCCTATAGAAAATTTATGGTGAGGTTTGAAAATCCTTGTACAAAAAAGCGTCTATCTAATACAGCGCAACTTATTGAAGTTATAATTGTCATCATGTCATTCTTGGCATCATGTAATTAAAAAGGATGAACTCCAAACACTAGTTCTCTCAATGAAAAGACGCGGTGAAACTGTAATAAAAAACAACGGTTATCCTACTAAATACTGAAGGTGTAAGTGTACTTTAAAATACAATGAAATCTGAGATAGAGCTTATTTTTTGTAAGCGTAACTTTTTTTGTAATGCAGATTTTTTAATTATATTTTTTAAATTAAATTCTATATTGAATTTCCTTCAATTTGATAAATAAGCATTGCATTTGAGCGAAATTTATTGCATTCTTCAAGCACACAAAGTTATAAAACATGAAAATTTCAAAAAATGTCCACAATTTTGGCCACCACTGTAGATTGTTTCTGGCCGATTTATATTTTAGAAAATTCCACTCCTGATTATGGTTTTAAAGATTAAACCGAAACGTTGAGATTTATTTTATTCATGCGTTTATTTTATATCATCTTTTAATTAGTGAATAAAGTGTACGTTGGATAGCAACACCTATTTTGTTTAGTATTAGATAGTACAACGTAAAGTCCTTAATTATTACAATTATTTTATTAACCATTTGGAAAAATGGTCATTGTTCTCGTCAGGATGGGAAATCAAAAGCATATCTGAAGGTTTTTATTGGTTTAATCCGCATTTTATTCGTTTTATGATTGGTCTATACAGTAATCTGTATTTCCCTTTACTTTCAACAAAGATGGATACCATCTGTTGCCACTATGACAAAAAAGTAATAAAAACTACAAAAAAATAATAATAACTCAGAAACAAATTGAGATACAGCTTTCAAACAAATTGCATTTAAAAGTAAATTTTTTTCTTTATACGACGGTGTAAAAAGTAATATTGTGGGATGTTTAGAAGTTTAAGAATGAAATTTCCTTTAAAATGAGTCGTCAGATTTCTTGGAAATCTGACGATGGAAAAGCCTTTTCCCGAACAGCGAATGAAATGCTTGGATAATACATAAGTTTCAGGTGGATAGTATGTACGAGTCGCCGGCGATTTTTGTCGCTTGGAGTTTTTACGTGTAATAACACTTTTAATGTTTAATTCATGGCATACGTAATGTATGATCAACTCCGTGCGATTTTTTATGTCTTAAATTTTAGTCTTCGAAAAAATCATTTTCCAAATGGTCGTTGTAATTTGATAAATTGCTTTTTTTTTTAAACTTGACTTTTTAACTAGAAAAATACTGCAGAACTCGAAGAATACTGCAAACTCACAGAACCTGCGTGTGTACACTTTCCCTATGAAATACAAAATAAAGAGGCAGGTGTACACTCGCGGATTGCAACATATTTCATTGGTATGGCTGTTTAGTAAAAATTTAATTTATTCACGCAAAGTAGTATGTTAGAAACTGTCTGAAGAATATTTAAACACACCTACATTAGCTTTGGAATTAAATGCTTTTATTACGCAACGTCAAAATTGTACTAAGATATTGTTCCCGTGTACACCTCTGCGGTGTACCTTACTTTGAATTATTTAAAAAAGGGATGTGATCAACTTCGGAGTAATTTTTCTCTTACTTTCAGACTTTATTTTTGTTTTTAAAACAATTGCTGAGACAATAAATTGGAAAAGTAGTTAATGTTTTTGTGAATGTGCAGTATAGTCGTTCAGCCCTCCCTCCCTTAGTGGTGGTGCGGTGGTGATATGTCTGTGTGCTGTACAAATACACCTCTGTCTCTCTTACTTACACACAAACACACATTTTAACAAAATGCCTTTCTTCAAAGTCGTTTAGAAATTGGTCGTCTGATTATGGTTATTAAATATATTTTTTATAGCATTTGTATTGTAAAGTGGTCTTTCAAACGGATAAAATAAATAATAATAATAAAAACTGAAGTGAAACACCAGAAAAATTAATGAACTTAAAATGTCAAGTTAAAATCTTAAAAAAAGAATATATACAACCTCCCTAACCAAATTATAGCGGAACTACCCGACTACGAGGTATCCGACTCCATTAACAGAAAACGCCCTAAATACTCGCTTTTGCTTAACGATGAAGACTGAGTTTCCCTCACCTTCTGCTATACTTAACCTTTTTGTTTGTTCTGTCCTGTCTATAGTATTAAAAAAAAAAAAAAAAATGTTTTTCTGCTAGTTCTTTAGCATTATATATTTTTAAACTAATGTATGGTCTCTGAAAAGAGTCTTTTTTTTTATTGGGCACTCCCCGGTAGCTTTTTCGTCTTTTCCTTCTTTTTTTGGAACTAATGGAATTTTCTTTCTTTTTTAATTAATTTTTTTTCTTTTCTTTGTTTTTTTTCTTTTTCACATATGTTATACTAGTACTTATGTACTTTGTTATTTTTTGTTAGTCTTTTCTTTTTCTTAAAAGTAAATTTAACTTTTGTGGCTACCAGCCACGTCTAAACATTATTTTTTTAAGGCTCCCTAATGCCCTTGCAACACAATCACCTATCCACTGGATGTAAAGTTGCAACGCAACTAGGTAATCCATTCAGCTGCTCACATTGTTCCATTGTTCCAGAATAATGTTTTCTGCGAATTTTTTTTATTTCATTACCTTGCTTTTAAAATTTTTTATATTTTAAATTTAATTACTCTTGCGTAGTTTTATACTACAGCTAAACTTAATTTTTATAAGCTTATTCTTTTACATATTACCTATAATGTTCATGTTCTAAATAATTATCACGGCAATTATATACGCACGAAAATTGATAAAACCATCTATCTACGTAACGATCTATTGAATTTTCAAATATTTTCCGTCTTTTATTTACAATTCTGAATAACTTGTTTTTCCCCAAACTGTTTCATAAGTAAAAGTAATCTTTTGGAAAAATTCTTTTGCCTATAGCAAGGTTCTATTCTATTCATTGAAGATTAACTTTCATTTTTTCCTCTTTTGTATCTATTTATGGTATTTTTTCTCATGGATGAAATTTGCACTCAGAAATTTCTTTTTTATATATTTTGATTCAGCCAAGATTCGATGAATTTTGAAGGGATTTTATTTCTAACATTATGTGATTTTAATGGCCTATTTAAATAAATAAATAAATAATAACAATAATAAAAAACTTCGGTCTTGTTTTTGTGAAAATATGAGAAAGTGTGTTAAAAACAAAGATATAGAAATCATTGTTGGAAAGAAATTGAATTTCTGTTTGATATGTGCAAGGTGTGCAAATTATAGAAAACGCAATATTCATATGTTAAAAACAAAACAAAAAAAATTAGAGGAAAATTTTCAAAGGAGACTGACAGAGTTTGGAAATTTTTTACTTGTAAATGTCAGCCTTCAACCCGACACTCCACGAATTTTTCTTTTGGAAATATGTTTTTTTATATTCATATTAAAGTTATATACCAGACATTTTAAAGAGTAATAGATGTAAATTTCCAACTGGGCGAAGAATGTTCGGACCAGGATTCGAACCAGGGATCTGCTGGCTGAAGCCGCCAGTGCTCTGCCATCTGAGCTATCCCGGACGAATCTGGTGGCACTTTTTCACCCAGCTAACCTTAATGATTATAGCATCTGGTCTGAAACCTGGTTCAGCTCAACAGAAAAAATCTCAGGTAATGGAACTCCAGAAATCGCTGGATACGAAATTACACTAGATTAATTTTAACACAATTATTCTAATTGGTAAATAAAATACCTGAGATTTTTTCTGTTGAGATGAACCAGGTTTCAGACCAGATGCTATAATCATTAAGGTTAGCTGGGTGAAAAAGTTCAACCAGATTCGTCCGGGATAGCTCAGATGGCAGAGCACTGACGGCTTCAGCCAGCAGATCCCTGGTTCGAATCCTGGTCCGGACATTTTTCGCCCAGTTGGAAATTTACATCTAATATGTTTTATTTACCAATTAGAATAATTGTGTTAAAATTAATCTAATGTATTTTAAAGAGTATTTCTTCATCTTATTTAATATCATACTTTTGTGATTTAATGAGTCGAATATTTCTATTTAAATATAGGACGATTCCATGCGGAGAGTCACACACGTAACGCAGGCTTTGATTTGCATTTATTCAATTATTTATTAAATTTTAATGTTAATTCTGATTTTAGGTGGTATGGTAAATAAGTTATTAACATATTTTTTAGTTTAAATGTGTGTAAGTAAAACTCACAGAAATATATCATTTAATTTCATACTCAAATGTGCTTTTTTTCTGAAGTAGAAAAAAAGCACATTTTGAGTAATGAAATTAAATGATATACTTCTGTGAGTTTTATTGCCACACATTTAAATTTAAAAATATGCTAATAACTTATTTACCACACCACTTAAAATCGGAATTAACATTAAAATTTAATAAATAATTGAATAAATGCAAATCAAAGCCTGCGTTGCGTGTGTGACACTCTCCACGGAATCGCCCTATAGTGGTTGTATGGAATTGAATTTATTTATTAACCCTTTTGCTACAGGAATCCTTGATCAAGGAGATACTTTTTAGAATTTTTTAAAGATGTTTAATTTAATTTAACCACTTCACCGGCGACGGGTATAGGGAAACAGTGCTTTTACCCCCGACTTATCTCGGGGCAGCCGTTGAAGTGGTTTTAAAAGAATTTTACAAATTATATGTGCATTTTTAATAATTTCCCTATCAAAAGCACAAATATTTAGAAATCGAACCGTTAGATGAGAGAAATATTTTGAAGAAAAATTTCATCGAGAAATTTTGGATGCACTCGTTAAGGTAAGCTTTTTAAAATCATCTAATTTCGATAGAATTCAATATCAGAAACAGCTATATATATATATATATATATATATATATATATATATATATATATATATTAGGGTGTCCCAGGATACAAGGTAAAAATTTTTTTTTGCAAAATCAAATACGCATACCCTCTATTTTTTTTCTATTTCCCCTGAGAAACATAAATAAAAAATATTATTGCAATCAGATAATGGTAACCCGTGTCGACTTTCGGTCAAACTTGAACATGAAATCTTGTATGGGGGAATACTATGGAAATATTGTAAAATGTATGTTTCTTTGGTTAATAAAGCATTATTTTATTCAAAGAAGATATTTATTAACATATTATAGTAAAAGAAACATTACTGATTTTATTTTCATTTCAATGTTTTCTTTTTACAGTCGGGATAGACCTTCGTGTGTTCTTGTACGCAACATAACGAAAATTGTTTTTGTTCCTCCGTCACCGTTATTATAATCATGAAAGTCCTGCATCAAATTTACCTCTCTTTCAGCTGTATTGTTCATTGCTCTGAGCAATGAGATCGCCTTTTTCGCATCGGGAACCGAAGCATTATTCTCTTATGAAGAGGGATTCTTCAAAATTATCATAAATTTTGAGTCTAGAAAACAATGAATGACTTTTGACAGATATGAGATCATCGATGCTTTTTCTGTAAAAAAAATAAAATAAAATAAAATAAAAGAACAGGTAGCAATCGCGTGATATAAATGAATAACTAAATAAACAATTACAAAATCAATATATGAAACTCGCCATACATTGAACTTCTTTCTTCCTTCGATGGAATGCATGTTTTTCCACGGGTCGAGAAATTTTCTCTATGTAAATTTGTGATCATTTTTAATTTTGTTTCTTTGTCAACATCATCATCATCAAAAAGTGCTAATACTGCTATTTCATCAGTCAAATACCATAAATGCTTGAGAAATTCTTCATTCACATTTTCGTAGATTTTCTAAGATTTCAAGAAACACAAATCTTTTTAGGGTTCTCTAACTGCCAAAATGTATTGAAGCCATGTTTAACATCACGATAAAGAAGCAGACGTTTAACAGTGATTTCTTATCCTTGACGTTTCATTTCAGATGAGAACTAAATAACGAGAGTTTTAGGGAGTAAACCACTCGGACCATGCATCTAGCTTGGTACATAGCACCCAGACGTCTGATTTAATTTTTTTTCTGCATCTCCACCTAAAAATATGACAGAAATTTTGATAAACTCTTGATAGTCCTCTGTGATCATAACAATTTAAAGTTCAGAGTGGTAAAATTCAACCAAATTGCCAAGTTCAGATACGGGTTAGAACAATTCCATTGTTTCTCCATAGCACCGTATTTTAGTTGGATAAATTCTTCCAATTCCCTTTGTGCTTTTTAAAGAGTGCAATATCGGGACGTGTTGCCACTTGTTTAATGTTCATTTCGAAAACAGCCTTTAATACCAGATCGTATACATGACGGCAGCAAGCAAAGAAAAGCTCTAAAATAGTTACAAATTCTTGTTCTCGCGCTTGAATACGTCTTGTAATTTCTTTGCATTTTTTGTAAGTCTCTACAAACATGATACATATTAATAAGTTTTCTCACACAATTTGGCAACGATTTCTTAGGCGTGTGTGCCTTTTTCCAAATAATAATACTTTTACAAATAGCGATATTTGAATTTTCATTAACAGTTAAATTCTCTTCTCGAATATTGTAAAACAAAACTGCGAGAACTTGTCCATTAGATGGAAGTTTTGAACCCGTTACTTGATGTTTAATTTTCCCTATTAAAAATATCACTTTTTTAGAACTACACAATTCCACTAAAATGTTCTGCTCACTGATTAAAAACTATCCAGACATTTACTAACAAAAGACTAACTTGGATTTATAAACACATTGACACATAGATGTGCGTTGTCCTGATTAAACTGGTACTGACACGTTTAACAGATTTTGCACTGTTTCTTCACAGGTTGCGCATTGTCATTCCAAGCATTCCAAAACCTTTCTTTTTTTGTTTTGTTTCATCTTTTTCATTTGCAACTGCTGGGTGCTCCGCTACAGACACGTGGCAGGGTGACATGTGTCAGCGTTCGCTCGCTAAGTGCACAAGTACTGACTGAGACATTTATATACAAGTCGGCACGGGTTCCCGTGGTCCAAATTACATGAAACTTTATTTGCAATTGTTTTGACATAAAAGAAAAAAATGAGAGGGTATGCGAAAAAATAAAACGACTTTCATTTTTTTGGGACACCCTAATATATATATATATATATATATTTGTTAAATAAGCTAGAAACTTTGATTCAAGCTTATTGTGATAGTTCTAAATAATTATAATTTTATTATAAAATTTTCATCAAACGCTCATGTCAATGACGTTTAACCATTCTATAACAACAAAAATAATCGCCAGGAATTTTTTATTAGATGGTTTTTAGCTTATTGGGAGTATTATGAATAATGTGTGAAAACTTCATAAATTTTTTCATTTTTTTAGTCGGTAGTAAAAGGGTTAAAGATTCATTTTAATGGGCTCATATATCCATCACCTCATACTGTATGATTAAATGTGTATTTGTGTTTCTAAACAATGAAGACATGTAATTATTTAAAGTGCTCTTTGTTATTTTTCTGTTAAATAACGCAGGGAGATGAAGTGGGATGAAGAAAATAGCTGCAAACAGAAAATGATTGTTTCTGAGTTTGTGAGGGCGATTGCGAGAAAAATCGTAAGGCGTAAAAATTGTAAATTTGTAACAAAATGCACTTTGAAACATATATATATAGCCCGGGTAAAACACGTATAAGCCCGACTTTATATTAAAAAAAATCATTTTGTAAACGTACTTATATTGACCAATTACCAGATCTCGGAATCTATGTAAAAAAAAGCGTACAAACTTCGCAGAAGATCGGGTCTCGTTACGAATAGGTTAAGTATAATAGGCATTCTTTTCCAAATTTTACCCCTTTCTAACTCCCAAGGAGAGGGTAAAGCATATTTCGCAAGCTATCAAAGATTAAAAAAGAACTTCTCCGAATGCTATATAAAACAGAAATATTTCTAAAACAGAAGAGTAAGATAAAACAGAATATCGATAAGTATGGCCTTGGCCCACTGCGAAAGAAGATGAAGACAACAGTCTTTAAATATGTGAACAAAGAGTTTATATTAGGACCTCTATAAGAGAGTAACTACACATGATAAATAATATTTGATTGATTGAAGCGATTTTGGACATGAAAAAACCGCCAAGCATCTTGTCAATCCTGTCGTTATTTCCAAGCTAATGCCTGTTAACATGTCTCACTCATCTAATCAAAATCGTCCAGGCGAATATCGCCAAATTCTGTAACTTGGGTTTGTCATAGTTTGTGGGTATGTCACTACTCTCATAACCTCTAGTTTATAGTGCTGTATTGAAATGCGGGGCAGAAACTAAACTATAAATACCCTACAGCTATATAACCTTGTGCAAGTCTTTATATGTTTTCTTGCAGAATTGATCACGAGTACTGATTGGTTCCATGCATTCCGGGAAAGGCATGAAAATTTCCATAAGACAGTAGATGGTGAAGCTAGCGTTGCCCACAGGATGTTGCATATTCACTAGGGATGCACCGAATAGTCGGTATCTATTCGGTATTCGGCCTATTCGACCATGTTACCGAATATTCGGTTTGATCGAATATCAAACTATTCGGTATACGGAATATCGAAATATTCGGCCGACCGAATACTTAAAAAAAAACTTTTAAAACATATTTTTAAAAATCTTATACCACTTATACGTTTAACAGTCAACTTATAAAGATATTCAGAATAATTAGAAACAGAATCATATATATTTAAATAAAAGAGAATGTTTTTACATTATTTATTTGCTGTTTATTAAGTATTATTTAAGAAAATTAACCAATCATGAGGATTTTCATAGGAATTAAGTATGTACAAATGCAAGTTCCTGAACATTCTCCAGTAAATAATCTGTTTCTTGCTAAGATTTTAAGAACAACGTTTACAATCTCTGAAAATAATCGCCCACTCCAAACACTTATCTAGGATGTATTTAAAAACTTCCTTGCTTAATAAAAGGGAGTAGAACAGTTATTCTTGCTGAATTGCTACCCTGTAAAGTTTGAATAGATTGAATTATTTATTTACTTTTACTTTAGTCTCTTCCTGACAAACAAATAATGTATGATCCTGTACAATTTTTCTTCCAATTTTTTCATAATTTCTCTTTGATTTTAAAATGGTTGTTTTAGAAAGAAAATTTTATTCCTTTGTTTTAATTCACAGAAGAAGCCATGAAATTTAAAAAAATTTTATAACTATCCTTTTTTTCAGCATAAAGTTTACTTGAAAAAAGCGCTTGATTATCAAAATGAAAGTTTTTGTTTTAAATATTATGTAAAACTGTTTTAAAATTTAACATTTTAATGCCTTTAAACTTTGAAATATAAAATTATTCGACAAGCCAAATATTCGGTATTCGGCCGAATAGTTACTATTCAGCCTAGCAGTTACTATTCGGCTAGCCGAATATTCGGTATTCGGCATTCGGCCAAAATCTCTATTCGGTGCATCCCTAATATTCACGGTATTTTGAGATCCTAACAACTGCCTTGAAAGAATATTTATTCATCAGGGAGCATGCATAATACGGCATTATTCTATAAATTAATGACGACAAAACCCTTGATTTCAAGGGTAATAAGTGTTTTGGGGACAAAAGTTCAAAAAATCAATAACTTTTCTTTTGTGCACATATTCCATGTTGATGTAGAAACCTCTCATAATTGGGCTCATGAAACCAATGATAACTGAAAAGCTTGGGAAGCGGAGATTCTTCAAGGTTTACCAACATCTGTCCTCTGAGTACAGGCACAGCACCAAAACAGGAATGATGCCCATAATTTTTCAAGAGTATTTGTTGTATTTAGAATGTCGGATAAAGGGCGAAAAGAGGAGAATTCTTCACATCATTGATAATCGTTACTCTCATAATTATGCGTCTTGCTATTTTGAGCATGTGAACGTTTTATTCTTGCCCCCAAAGACCACCTAGATTCTGCCATCGTAAATCAAAGAATAGTTTGCACAGCAAAAGAGATAGTATTGAGATGTGTTGGTCCTGTGTCAGTGGCGTAGGCAGGGTGGGGGGTCCAAACGCTCCGGATACCACTAATTTTGTAAAGCTCTGTCCGCCTTATCTAGTCGGAGAATTTTCTGTTTTTAATCAAAGCGAAGAAAACTTTGCAGTATTACTGGTATCCACAGCATTTGGACCCCCTCCCTGGCTACCTCACTGTCCGGAGTTGCTGTGTAGTATTGCTTCTGAGAGAGACATTAATGTGAACATATTGGAAGTAATGCAGATGATCAGCAAAGCAACATTTTGGAGCTCATTTAGTATGGCGTCGCTGTGTAATATTAACTCGGAAAGAGACATTAATCTGAAGATGTTAGAAGCAATGCAGAAGGCCAACAAAGCATGATTTCCGAGCTCTTTTGGTCCAGCGCGAGCCGTTACTGTGCAATATCACCTTAATTAGGGACATTAAGTTTGAACAAATTGGGATCAATGAAGTGTTGTATGGAGAGCAAGCACTAAAAGAAGAAATCATCGCAAACATTTGTAAAAAAAATTGAGCGGTTATTCAGAAGATGACATCTCAGAAACTGAAGTATATTAGATGATGCAGAAACAGGGACAACTGAATGTGATTGTGTGAAAACTTTAATGTGCCAACAAGCGTGAATCTTTATGAATACGTTAATGTGGACTCCTACGGGATAGAGCAAAGAGAAATCACTGACGAAGAAATTGTTCCAGATTAGGGCATATGAGAGATAGTAAACCTTGTGGAGATGAGTGTAAAGAGGAAAGACTTAAAAAGATCGGCAGAATTTAACTCATGCTGCAGTCATCGAACGTGATAAGTAGTCGTCATATTGACAGCCTGGGAGGGATTGCTCAGACAAGGAGACCAAGTCTGTAGTGGATAAAAGTCCCCCGGTACCTTTTATTGAGGTTAAAAAATACATTTTTCAGCCGGAGCTGAATCCGACGGTAAACGCGACGAGGGTCGGGTGGAAAATAATACACAAGTAAGAAAACAAACTATGACATTGGGCTAGAAAACGTCCGGAATGTGGTAGATCTCATTGCCGGTTCCGGAGCCTGAACGCAATGGACAGGGTACGAATGAGAAAAAAGATAGTGTGCGCGCAAGAGACCAACCCCCACACGACAAGGGCGCTGTGATACCGCAAGAGCAAGCTTTATTCGCGACATGGTGCGGTACCACTCAGTGTAGTAAACTGGGACAGGGTGAACACATACAACTAATTTGTTAGATTGGATAAGTATAGAGGTGCTGGTGTATTCATTTTATTTTGGTGAGATGTGTGGGGCGCGTTAGAATGTTGTGTAGCCTCTTTGGTGGAGTGGTTGGACGTTTTAAATGCCAATTTTTCGTGAGTGGGCATTTATAGTACGGGTAACTAGGAGTGCCCACCTCACCACACTCGCATTTCTTGGTTCTGACAATCGTGAATTTGTGCAAATAGGATTTGAATGGGCCGTGTCCCGTTATGAAGCTTGTTGGGTAAGGTGTGAGATAGCACATGTCGAGTAACACTTTGGGAATTAAGTAAAGTGTGTGTCTGCCTTTATCAGTGGAATCCCAGTCGTCCAGCCATTCAGTGAGAATCTGGATTTCAGGATCCTCTTAATAAATGACTGAGGCGCTGGTAGGTGGTGGTCAATGTTGATTTTTGTGGTGCCTTTTTGGCAAATTGCTCCACATATTCATTGCCTTAAATGCCTTTCTGTGCGGAGACATGACCAAGATGCGCTGTATAGAAGGGATTTTAATTTTACTTTGATCTGAAGTACAATTGGATTTTTTGTTCTCGGTGCGTGGATAGTCTGTAGTCTAGACAAGCTGTCAGTGGCGCCAACTATGGACCCGTGCCCACCCAATAACTTGATCTCTCCGTCCACACTATTTACATTGATTTATTTCATTATTTATTAACTAGCAAACCCCGCGGCTTTGCTCGCGTAATATTTGAAATATGCCAAGTGATATTTATATGTCTAATTTTTATTAAAAGGTACTAACAAAATTTTTATTTTATTAAAAGGTAATATTTTATTTTATTAAAACGTACTTATTACTTTTAGGAATAGTTCAAAAATTACTTTTTAAAACACAGTTTGATTAAACATCCTTATTACACTGCATTAGGCAGAAATGAGACTTAAATTAATAAAATGAAGTAAAAATAAATAAATTTAGAAAATATTTTGAAACTTTTATGCTCAATTAATACGCTCATTTCAGTATTCATTTGAAGTTTTGAATTTTTTAGAAACCATCTTCTTACATCTTAAAATTAACCATCATGTCAAATTCGAAGTCCTACCACCTCTCTCATCATAAAGGACTATGTTGAAACAGGAACTGTCACCATTAATTTGCCAACCTTAATTTTGAAATCGGTTTGTTATTTCCTAATATTCCACAGAAACGTAATTAAAAAAGATTTTAAAGCTTTCTTTTAGAACGTTTGTTGTTCCTGTGAGCCCCAGGAGGTAGAATCACCGGCATAAAATATAGCCTGTGTAGGATCAGAGACTGTTACCATTGATTCGCATTGATTACTTTTATAACCGGTTTATATTCCCTGAAATTGCATAGAATCGTAATTTAGAACTTTTTTAGAATGCTTTTCGCACCTCCCTTCGCTTCACTCCTTTTTAATTCGAATTCATTTTGGACGTTCCTTCGAGGGCATTTATATTTTATAATTAACTATCATGCCATATTTAAAGTTTCTAGGCTTTTCAGTATCACAGAAATCGCAATGTAGAAAGTTTTTAGCTCCTGCAACCCTCTGGTGGTAGTGGAACAGACAAAAAATATAGCTTATGTTCGAGCAGGTTCTATCACCAAAATTTGTCATCATTATTTTTTTAAGCGGTTTGGTAATTTATAAGTTTGTTTAAAAATTGTAATTTATAACGCTTTTCACTCACTTCATTTTTTTAAATTTGGAATTTTCTTTCGACTGTTCTTAGAAAGCAGTTGCATCTTGTAAGTAAATACCATGCCATACTTCAAAGTGTTAGACCCCTCAGTTGTGCAAAAAACGCAAATTACAACATGTTTTGCTTTTGCAACCCTCAGATGGTATGTGACAGCAACATAAAATATAACCTATGTTATAGCAGGGACTGTCACCATTGATTTGCAACCATTACTTTTGAAATAGCTTTGGTATTTCCTTAGATTGAGTAGAAATCGCAATTTAGAACGTTTTTAGGACGCTTTTCGCGCATTTTCACCCCTTTTTAAATTTCCAATTTTTTCGAAACTGTTCTTAAAGATCATTTATATCTAATAAATATGTACCTTGCCTAATTTTAAGTTGCTAGCCCCTACCGATCACAAAAATCGAAATTTAAAACGCTTTTTTGCTCCTGCAACGTCTTGGTGATAGTCATACCGACATAAAATAGCGTCTATGTTAGAGCAGGGGCTGTCAGCATCAATTTCCTACCATTACGTTTGAAATCAGATTCATTCTTCCTGAGATATTGCCGACAAATCGGCATTTAGAACGCTTTAGAACGCTTTTCGCGCATTTTGCTCCTGCATCTCCTCTGGGGTAGTGGAAACAGATATAAAATATAGCCTATCTTGGAGCAAGATCTGTCACCATCATTTTTACACCATTATATTTGAAATCGGTTCAGTACTTCCTGAGATTGCATAGAAATCGCAATTTAGAAAGTTTTTTACAACGCTTTTTGCGCATTTTGACCCCCTGTTAAATTTCGATTTTTTTAGGAAATGTCCTTAGAGATTATTGATATCTTATAACTAACTACCATTCCAAATTTCACGATTCTAGGCCCTTCCGTAACCCAAAAGCCGCAATTTTAAACGTTTTTCTCCTGCACCCCCTTTGGGGTAGTGGCATCGACATAAAACATCGCCTATGTTGGAGCAAGAGTTGTCGCAATCATTTTGACGTCATTATTTTTTAGATCGGTTTGGTATTTCCTGAGATTGTGTAGAAACCACCATTAGAACGCTCTTTAGAACGCTTTTCGCGCATTTTCACCCCTTTTATATTTCGAATTGTTTAAGAACTGTTCTTAGGAATCCTTTATATCTAGTAAGTAGCTAATATTTCAAATTTCATATTTCTAGGCCCTTCGGCAACGCAAAAATCGCATTTTTAGAACGTTTTTTGCTCCTGCACCCCCTTTCGGGTAGTGGCACCGAAATAAAACATAGCCTATCTTGGAGCAAGTGTTGTCACCGTCATTTTGACACCCTTATTTTGACACCATTATTTTTAAAATCGGTTTGGTATTTCCTGAGATTGTGTAGAAACCACCATTTAGAACGTTTTTTAGAACGATTTTCGCGCCTTTTCACCCCTTTCAAATTTCGAATTGTTTAAGAACTGCTCTTAGAAATCCTTTATATCTAATAAGTAGCTAATATTTCAAATTTCATATTTCTAGGCCGTTCAGTAACACGTAAATCGCATTTTTAGAACGTTTTTTGCTCCTGCAGCCCCTTTGGGGTAGTGACACCGACATAAAATATAGCCTATCTTGGAGCAAGCGTTGTCACCATCATTTTGGCATCAATATTTTTTAGATCGGTTTGGTATTTCCTGAGATTATGTAGAAACTACCATTTAGAACGTTTTTAGAACGCTTTTTGTGCATTTTCACCCCTTTTAAATTTCGAATTGTTTAAGAACTGTTTTTAGACATCATTTATATTTTATAAGTAACTAATATTCAAAATTTCATATTTCTAGGCCCTTCAGTAACACGTAAATCGAATTTTTAGAACGTTTTTTGCTCCTGCACCCCCTTTGGGGTAGTGACACCGACATAAAACATAGCCTATCTTGGAGCAAGCGTTGTTACCATCATTTCGACACCAATATTTTTTAAATCGGTTTGGTATTTCCTGAGATTGTGTAGAAACTACCATTTAGAACGTTTTTTAGAACGCTTTTTCTGCATTTTCACACTTTTTAAATTTCAAATTGTTTAAGAACTGTTCTTAGACATAATTTTAATTTATATCTTATAAGTAACTGATATTCAAAATTTCATACTTCTAGGCCCTTCAGTAACGCTAAAATCGCATTTTTAGAACGTTTTTGCCCCTGCACCCCTTTGGGGTTGTGACACCGACATAAAACATAGCCTATCTTGGAGCAAGCGTTGTCACCATCATTTTGATACCAATATTTTTTAAATCGGTTTGGTATTTCCTGAGATTGTGTAGAAACTACCATTTAGAACGTTTTTTAGAACGCTTTTTGTGCATTTTCACCCCTTTTAAATTTCAAATTGTTTAAGAACTGTTCTTAGACATCATTTATATCTTATAAGTAACTAATATTCAAAATTTCATATTTCTAGGCCCTTCAGTAACGCTAAAATCGCATTTTTAGAACGTTTTTTGCTCCTACACCCCCTTCGAGGTAGTGGCACCGACATAAGATATAGCCTATGTTCTAAGTTGGACTAACACCATCATTTTGATACCATTACTTTTGGAATCGGTTCGTTAGTTCCAGAGCTTACCTCCGACAAATAAACAATTTTTTCCTCTTTATAACAGGAGTATAGATTTACTATTTATTTATTTAGTCGCTGAAAAAAAATTTGGTATTATTGAAGTTCGCAAAATAATATTGTTTGAAAAATAGTAAGGACATCAATTATACTTACAAAGAGCACTGAATTCAGGGGATGTAAAAATAAATTTATCTCAAAAACAAATTCCCTGCAAATTTTGCCACCAGTTTTAATGTCTTGATGAATCGATAAAGGTGACTAAAATGACATTTAGTTTTTCGTATTTTCAATAGTTAGTAATTTTTATGTTATTTATAATAAATATTAATGTATTTATAAGGAAGACCTTGTAAGAATATAATATGATAAGTTATTTATTAACTTATAATGAAATTATAATAATTTTATATTTTACTTAGAAAAGCCATAATTTGAATTCGAATTATCATGTTTAGTCATTCGCTCCTCCCCGCCCTTCTCTCCACACACATGCACTGGGAAAAAAAATCGAATGTGGTATTTTACACAAACTTTTTTGAACCCACCCAATATTTTTCAAAAATTAGCGCTACTGCAGGCTTTCGCCGAAGATCAAGATCTGGAGCAGGTCAGGATGTTTTTCGATTTATTCCAGGGCTGGGAAAAGTGCGAATTGCGAATAGTTCTGCTTGGAAGACTGAATTATTTTAGACGAGCCTGCACGCCCACTGAAGAGTCACAGCACTTCTTTTCTTGACACAAACAGGGCTTAATTTCTAACAAAAGAAGCACAGGAGCACTAATATTCTGTGGTACCGGTACTAACAACCGTACCGTTCCCCCCTGCCTCCCCCCTGTCACTCCAATCTGCATATTTATATTTTGTACATCATTTGCAAAATTTGAAGAATTTTTTTCTCTTTAACAAAATAAAAATTTTAAGTATACCTATCAGCGTATACTTAATAGAGTCAAAACACTGTTTTAAACACTAGTGTCGTGAAGGAAATTTTCACCTTGTTATTAATAAACTTTATAATATACTTATAACTACTTAAAAGGTGACAAAAACATATAAAAACATATAAAAATATTATTTAATGTAACCCGAGATCTTTCGAACACACACGCGTTCATTTTCAAAGGGATAAAAGATGATTGACTGAATAGAAATACATTTAAAAACAAAAACAAAAATAGTACGCATGCGCAAGCGGAGTTCAGTCCATTTCTCTGCAGAGGGGTGAAAAGATCAGTTCATATTATCAGGATACTTATTATACATATTTGTACAATATCCTAAATATTTCACGACCTCCTGATAATATGAACTGATCTTTTCACCCCTCTGCAGAGAAATGGACTGAACCCCGCTTGCGCATGCGTACTATTTTTGTTTTTGTTTTTAAATGTATTTCTATTCAGTCAATCATCTTTTATCCCTTTAAAAATGAACGCGTGTGTGTTCGAAAGATCTCGGGTTACATTAAATAATATTTTTATATGTTTTTGTCACCTTTTAAGTAGTTATAAGTATATTTATAAAGCGTATACTTAATTAGCAAAATGAAAATTTTAAGTATACCTATCAGCGTATACTTAACTGTCAACTATTCCACTTTTTAGTTATCACCAGTAATGAAGTGGAGGATATACGGGGGTATACCCCGTACACCCTCTGGATTTTTTTAAGGAACACCGTACCCTCTGTTTCTCAAGAAACCTATAGTATATATACAGATACACTCCCTTTGCCTTGAGCGTATACCCTCTGCTTAGAACGTATACCCTCTGTTTTTTTACGACTACACCACTGGTTATCACTCCTTCCGAATAGTAATCTTCACCTAGTTTTAATGTTAATTACGATTCATTGTTAATTCTGAAATTGAATATGGTAAGGATTATGATTCGGAAATAGTGTTAACACAAAAAAGTTATAGTTCGCAGCTATGCAATTTTATGAAAAAATTAATGAAATTTACAGAAATTAATATTTATATGCGGAAGAATGGAACAATGTTTTTCAATATCCTATAAAAAGTGCATATATTAAACTATAATCGATTCTTTCCGCATAACAATCTTTTGTCGTGAGTCCCTGAAAATCCGATTAAATAAAAAATTAATACCATTATCGGAAAGATTCGATGCTTTTATTGCAAAAAGTGAAACACTGCTCGATTGCTTTCTATTGGAATAACAATACATGGCAATTATATTTACTTACAAATGAAAATGACTTCGTAAATGTGCAGAGCAGAGCCTTAGCATGGGCAGCGTTCATGATACAAAATAAGCAGAAAAATCACTAACGTGATTTCTATACTCGTACGCAATAGAAGACAAAAACCTTAAGCTAATGTTCGTTGGCTAAAAACAGAACCTATTTTTTTTCAGGTTAGATATCTAAAAAAAAAAAAAAAAAAAAAAAAGAACACCAGTCAATTAAAAATTATCTTACTGTCACAAAAGAAAATTGAACTGAAAGCAGATTCTCTGTTCAGTCTCTTGAGATTGCGACGTATCAACACATCGCCGACATCAATTTGCAAATATCACTAGAAAAGAAAACACAATTTCTGTTTTCCCTTCATTTTGATCAAAATAGCGTTAAAATGATTTGAAACAGAGTATAATAAGTAATTTTGAAGGAGGCAAAGTTTTTTTTTCTATACATGAATAGATGAAATTTTGAATATAAGACAGATTGAGCTCGAGTCAGTCCAAGCCCAAAAACTTATATAAAAATTGTGTCCGTTTTATCTCCATCTTCTAAGTGTGCGACACATTATGTCACATATAAGTACGCCACATATAAGTATTTTGATTAAAGAGAATGCAAAAGCTCAATGCCTAATTATCCAAAAGGCACGTGAAGCACGAGCTTCTTCTCTAACATTTAAGAGGGCCGCCAAAATGGTTGTGAAACGGGTTCTACAATTCCCAATTTCATTTCTTTATGGTGCATTTTTAATTTTATTGGAAGGGAAAGTTTTCCTAACGCAAGAGAAATTCCACAAACTGCTTTAGGAAACTTATTTGACCGAGAAATATGAATGTGATCAATAGAGTGTTAATTTATCATATTGCATCATGATGTGCTGGTTATAAACAACTTGGGTAATTGAGCACGCTATAACTATGTGTACTAAAATTATATGCAGTATATACCGGGTGTCCTAAAAAGGACTGACTGATTTTAAAATTCAATAACTTGCAAACGGAGACAGATATTTAAAAAATTCTTGCAGGAGAGTTGTGCATGAGGTCAAAAGTTTTTTTACAGTGATTTTCGATTTTAGTTCGAATTACAAACAATAGATGGCGCTGCGATCAATAGACGCTAAATTTAGTCTCGATTTTTGGTCCTTCGGGACCCACTCAATACATTTTAATCTCCTTTTTCGGCATGGAAGAAGAGATCAGCCAAAAAATCGAGCCTGTATTTAGTGCATATTGCTTACAGCGCCATCAATTGTTTGTAATTCGTACTAAAATCGAAAATCACTGTAAAAAACTTTTGAACTTATGCATAACCCTCCTGCAAGAATTTTTTAAATATCTGTCACTGTTTGCAAGTTACTGAATTTTAAAATCAGTCAGTCCTTTTTAGGACACCCGGTACAAGGAACATGATTTTTTTTTTAAATGAAATATATGTGAACTTGGTTTGCATTGATGTGTTTTTCGTGTTTGATAGAATTTAGAAAACTTAAGCCAAATGAAAGGGCCCCCAAAATAATACTGTGCTTCCCCTTGTTTCAGAAGTTAAGCGGGCCCTGAAAAAGCTTGGAGATGGGAAGGAAATGAAAGGGTAATTAAGGCGTCGATTTTTGAAAGCGCGATTGCACTGGACTCCGGAATCCTGTATTTATGAGCTCCGGTGAAGGCCGACCAATATTTAAATATTTACTAAAAACAGAGAAGTACCGGAGCTGGGCTCCGGCGCAAATTAAGCCCTCTACAGAAGGTTACTGCCACGACGCACGGTTTCTGTGCGGGTCCCATCAGTGCAGATGGCGTGACATTGATATCAGGTGTGTGGCTGTTGATTTGTATATTAACATGGAAATGTGATGTCTCTTCCAAGGAGTGAATCTGCCAGATGAATCTACCATATATGCTGGATGATCGTATTAGGAAATAGGGCATCTGTAAAGTGATCCTGTGGATGATGGAGCCTTTATTGTATTCATATTTTAAGATTATTATGATTGGTGACTTTTCCGATTTTTAAGTTGCAAATATTTCTATTGCAGATTTTGCATAATTTCAAAATGGTAAGCTACATGCAAAATACAAATCTTTAAAAAAAGTCTAAGATTTATTTCGATTCCATTTGATCGGAAACTAAGTTTTTAGGCCAGTTTAAGTATCATATTGTTTGAATTTTATTTTTATTTTTTAAAGTTCAATTAGTTAAACGATATTTGTTATAATAATTTAACGTTAAATGCAAAAGAAACTGAACGAACTATCTTAATATCAGTCGCTTCTCGGGTCTAAACAATGTTGGAAATAATTTTTTTGTTTTTAGGTGCGTTCGTAATTATATAAATACGTAGCCCTATAGTCGTCGTTCACTCCGTCCGTCTGCATATAACAAAGCAAAAACTACCCAACCGAATGGTCTGAAATTTTAAATATATAATTGTTGCAATATTTTGTCGAGTCATTTCAAATTTTATGAAAATTGGATGCATAGTTTAATGACAGGGACAGTTAAACGTTTTCCGTTACATTACGGCCAATGTGGGAAAAAAATTATTTCAAGTGCATTTTAATGATGTTACAACCTTTCGAACGGAATGAAATTGATATGCACTTATTGATGTGCACTAAAATATACCTTCGGTACAATATGCGGTGCAGAAAATAATTATAAAAGTAGCTATAGTACGAATGCGCCTCATTTGCCACGTTTGACGTGTGATTTACAACTTGTTTTATTTGCTCTGAAAATTATGTTTTTGTTTAATATATTAAATGATGAAACGAAATTGAAACGATGCGATATTTTCTCTTGTTAAGCGCATTTTACCGAAGACAGGGAGGAAAGATTTAAATTCAAGATTTCTTGATGAGGTCGTCAGAAAATGTACTAAATTGCGCTGATTGAATAAATTAAATGATTCTTCATTGAAAAAAGATATTTTATTAAATTTATATTTTATAAAGTAATTTTATAAAGTAATTTTATCTTAAATTGCATAATAATATTTTCGATTTCTCCACCTCGTCTCAAAATATCAGAAAGAATGTTAACATAATAGTCGAATTTTGTTCTGTAAAGAAAAAAAAAACTGAAGAAATTCAAATACACTTTTTGTTGTAATTGACATTAAAAGAAAAATTAAGTAAAAAAAAAAAAAACGAAAAAACAAACAAACAAACAAACAAACGAACAAAAAAAATTCATCTTCATTAATGCAGTTTTCAAAAATAGTTTGAAAGTAGTTTTTTAGACACAATATTGAATTTAGCTTTTTATGCAAAATAAATTGGAAAAAATATCTTCACTGGAAAAATCAAACATACAACAAAAATAAATAAATAAATAAATAATAAAAAAAAATTATCTGACATAAATATTGCACTATTCTATTTAAATTTAATTCTTAAAATATTATTAAAAACATTTTTAAAATGCAAAATTGCAAATCAGGATTAAATTTAAGTAAAAATGAAATTCAACAACTAACATTAAGAAAATACACTAAATTTCGAACAAATATGGCAACCAGCGTTGAACCGTGCTATTGGAGCGCCACTTATTTCTTCTTCCAAAGCCTATTTCGTAAGAGGTCAGACTAGCTCATGGTATACATATATTTGCAAAGGTATTAATGAAAACCTTATCATATAGAATAGAAAAGCTCTAATTTAATTTATCATGGATTTAACTGACTTGTTAAAAATTTTCCCGCTACTCTGCAAAAACACAGATTTCTACATTAAGTATTATTCTTTCTCGAGTTAATTAAATTTTTAATCAACTTCGAAGAATGAAAATTTTTACTAATATTCTAAATTAAATATTTTCTTTTGAAAAAGCCCCTCTTTTTTCCCAAAGCCTACGAATTAGTTACACTTTGCTACATGTAGCACCGCCTTCGAAATCATATTGATTTTATAAAACTTTATCTAAACATCTTTCAGGTGTTTCTCTTTCAAGATTAACAGACCTACATAACTTAGTTTCAATTCACTTAAAATTTGATTACCTATTTTAAAAATGTAACACATAAGATATGTATACACTTTTATATAATTATATATACAGTGAATTCTCGATAAGTCGAATATTCGTTTAAGCCGAAGTTTACACGAAGTCCCGACTCCTTGATTACAAATCAATGTTAAACTTTCTCGTTTTGTCGAGGTCTACATCTTTTAAGTCGATTTTTTTTCAGAAAGTGAAATAACAGTAATTGGACTAATTTCTTAATTTTTCAGCCACAGCTCAAAAATACTGGCACTTTCTGTTACATAAAACTCTTCTGCACTCCTTCGCAAGCTTTGAAGGACGCTATTTTTATTTCCCATCTTGGACAGTGAGAAGAATCTGCGAGTTTGCGATTTCGGTGGCAATCGTTCCCCCTCCCCCAATCATTTCTCCTTTACGTATTCCCTTTTCTCAATTCTCAGGTGGCTTAGTGTATTCTAATTTGCAAAATTTCTCACGCTTTTATGGAATAATTTTTTTTTATCTTTCAAGTCCATTATTGAGCTTTCATTCAGGTTCTTTGCTTTAATGTTGAGTCTTGTCATTTTAGTGTTTATTGTTTTCAGATCGTGATACGTTTTTAGTTGGGTCTTTTAAAATGTCAAAGCGGAAATTAGAAATTCTTAGTTTAAAGCAAAAAGTAAATTTGATAAAAGATATTGAAAACAATCCTAATTTAATGAAAAAGATCTAGCTCTGAAATATGGTATCCCTCCCAACACTCTATCTATCATACTGAAAGATGAAGAACGCATTTTCAAAAGACCTAAGTCAAATGTCAACCCAAAGTGCAAAAGGATAAATACGTGTGCCTTCCCAGATATCGAAACAGACCTCGTAAAATGGTTTACATCTTACAGTACGCAAAAGAGTGTAATTCCTTTAAGTGGTACGATGTTATATGCGAATGCTTTGGATTTCACAAAATTATTGAATGTGGAAGGATTCCCTGCAAGAACGAGGTGACTGGAAAAGGTGACACAACATTGTGTTTCGGACATTTGAAATTATAATGGGTTCTTCGAACCCATTTTAATTTTTTTTCTCTCTCTCTCACTGAGGAAGCGGATCCAGGAATCCTCGAAACGATCATATGGGAATTTTTTGTCGTGTCTGTACGTTATTTGTGCGTTTAGCTTTTTTATTAAAATTCGCACAAAGTTTTATCTATGCTCATTGGACACTGAAGCAAAAGTTGTGTCTGATACGCTGTGTGATGAATAGAAGACGGTTTCATTAATCAAACTTCTTGCAGGCTATAGTGCGAACAACATTTACAATATGGATGAAATGGGAGATTTTTACAAATGTTTTCGTAACAAGACAAGGATGTTTAAGGGATAATCATGCTCCCGTGGAAAGTTAAGTAAAGAACGTTTAAATGTGCTTGTCGAAGCATATGCTTCTGAAACACGAAAATTACCTTTACTAGTCATCGTTAAATACAAAATCCTTGCTGTTTCAAACATAAAAAGTTACTTACGGTAGAGTACAGATTCAATAACCAGGCTTGGATGACACTGATATTGTTCGAGGAGTACATCAGAAATTTGGATGTAGTGTTTCATGAAAAAAAGTGTAAAATGTTGATCTTCGTTGATCCGTGTACAGCTCACGATCAACTTTTGAACTCGAAATCTATCAAGTTAGAATTTCTCCCTTCTAACACAACTTCTAAACTACAGCCAGCAGACCAGGGAATAATTAAATGTTTAAAACATTCCTACAGAAAAGGGTGGAAGGCAATCGAGGATGTAGAAAATGGAATAAATCAAAAGTGTGATGCGTTAGAAGCAATTACACTGATTTCAAGACCCTGGAACAACGATGTAAAACAAATCACTATCAAAAATTGCTTCAGTAGATGTATGTGGCTTCTTTGCAAGCAATGCGCACAAATGTGTTGTGAATGAAAATCTACACGATCAAGTTATTTCTGAAGATGACGATAATGAGTTTTTGAATATTGACGAAAATGTTGCATTTTGTGGAGAAATTAGTGCTTCAGATATAGTTGAAGCAATGAGAAAGGTGGAGAACAATCATGAGTCTGAGGATGATGAGGAAATAAATTGCGTTTCACCTCCAAACAATCAAGAAGCACATGCGGCAATGACGACACTACAGCAACATCTCGAAAGTAGAGACGGTGTGGACTATTCTCTTTTCTTTGTTTATATGCTTTCTAACATGTGAAAGACAAAAAAGTTTCTTCAAACAATCATCATTAACAAGTTTTTTCAGAAAACTTGAGTTTGTACGTACCTTATATGAAGCATTAAATTATATATCTCTTTAGCGCTCATTTTGACAGACTCCCTTATTACAGTATAATTGCAATTCCATGTACATGACTGAATTATTTTTCATATATTTTCTGTATGTATTTATGGATTTTTGATGATTCGAACTTACGGTAACTCGAATATTTTTACCGGTCCCTTCGAATTCGACTTAGCGAGAATTCACTATCATCATCTATTTCCAATTACTAAAATTAAATTAATAAATTTAGCTTCAATACATAACACTGACATTATACAAAATAAAAATGGAACCTATGACTTGTAACACAAAATCAAGCACAATACCACTAATTCAATAACAAATTACGGACGATTAATCCATAAAAAACAAATGAAAAACCACCAAATTTTGATACAATAACCTATTAAAGACAAAAGATACAAATAACCAGCGAAATATATGTATATATATATACAGTCAACTCTGTGAAATCCGCACACTTAGGGACCGAGGGTTTTGTGGATTATACATTTTTGCTCATTATAGATCGTCCCTTTGTTTACATTAAATTTTTTTAAGTTTGATTATAAATTAGGAACAACTGTACAAAAATTACAATGGAAAAGAAAAACATAATGCCACATTGGTTTAATATGTTGAATAACTAAGATTAAATAAAAATTATATACAATACAAATTTTACTGATTATTCATTTAATTAATTATTTTAAGCATTGACACAACACAATAGTAGTTTGTTTTGGTTTGTTGTCAATAATTTTTTCCAGTAGTTTATTAAAACTCATTACTTCTTGCTCCCAGATAAAAGTTTGTTATTCAAGGAAATTTAAATACTTATATCCAATTTATATTTCAATATTTATTCATTGGAAAATTGATAACTGAAAGAAAAAATATATACCAAATTTAGCTTTATGAGTTTAACAGTTAATGACAATTTTCATTGTTTACATTCCAATGTGTAGTGTAGATAATAGGCATTTGTGGATTATACATCGGCGGATTTCGCAGAGTTGACTGTATATCAATTCATAATTTTTCTATACAAATTATAAATGAGTTAAATTAATTTGTTAAGTGAAAATGTTATTTAAAAAAAGTTTCACAAAGTTCACAAAAGGTTTACATATTTTACTCCGAATATAATTTTCAAAAGGCTGTATTTTAATTTTAAAGTTGATTTTTTTTTTCATGCTGGTTCAAATTTTATGGAGATCACACATATCTTTAAACAATATTTATTGTTACTCAGAAAAATATGTATCTTAAAAAACAAACATACGCCCCTCCCCCCCCCACAAAAATTGTCGCTAAAAAATTTGGGTAAATTTTATTTCAACCCTCATTCTATCTCTATATAAAAATAATTATTAAAATTTAAAAATTCTTTAAAAAATATATAACAAGTTTTAGTTACTCTTAAAAGCGCAACTAGTTTTTAGATTTACAAAATTAATCAATTAAAAGTCTTTGTTAATTACTTTAATTTACTTAAATGCAAAGCTTTAAGTTTGGAACTTAACAGCTTTTTTTAAAAATCTTGTGAAACATATATATTATAGTACGCTCTTAATAATAATAATAATAATAAAAATATTTACATTATATATATTTTAGAGGAAGCAATGTTGATAAATCTTTAAGCATCTCTTATTATGTATTTCAAATTATGTAAAATTTAGGTGTAGGTTTTTTTTTTTTTTTTTTTTTTTTATAAACACTGGGCTTTTTTTTTTTTTTTTTTTTTTTTTTTTAAATAAGTCGATAAAGAAAAAAAAAACAACAGATAAAATGGTTATGGAAAACGTTTTTTAGACTTTTGTAAAATAATTTAAAAAGTTTTGGTGGATTATTATATCGCAATTGTTTATTTATACAAATGCACATTAATGATTTTCCAACTGGGATATTTCTTTTTAGCATGCATCAGTTTTCTTGTTTTTTTCAGGCACAATAATGTGACAGAAAAGCAAAATATTTTAAACTACTAGCTTGAATAAATCTCTGTAAAAATGTAAAATAAAAAAATAAAACAGAGTAGAACATTTAAACTTTAAAAACTAAAATAATTGTTGTTTATAGATCTTAAATTTGGACGTTGATTAGCTTTGCATTTATAAAAATTTTGTACTTCTGATATTGCTGGATATCGCTGTACACGGTATACGGAATACCTCAAAATTCTACATACAAACTCAAAGAAGTGACAAGATGGGGTGGTACAATTCAGCCGTTAGATGTCGCCCATGGAGGAAGAGTCGTCTGTTATATCGCCTTGTGGTAGATTTTCAGCCTAAATCCAAAACATTGTTGATGTTTTACAAGATGGTAAGTCATTGAGAAAAGTTTTCGGCAGCGAAAGATTTCCTTCTTTCTTTGAAATGTAAGAATTTTATTAGGCACATACTTTTGGCGGCTGATGTGCATGGGGTGGATGCAGGAACGGGTTCTTTTTAATAAATCAAAATTTTGCCCACCACTATTTCTATACAAAAATTTTCATTTTAGATTTATACTGCATGCGGTGAAGATGGTGTTAAATATAATTCTGAAAAACGAAAAAGTAAAATATCTGGTACAACTGCTGCTAAATCTAATAAAATCCCTAGAATTAATTCAGAAAATAACATCAATGATGTTGAAATTACATTTAGGTTGATCAGGGCTATAAAGATATATGTCACTTCAGGAATATTTTAAGCAAAACAATGTTCAACATTATTTTATTCCTGATCGAGAAATACCACTCAAAGTGGTTATTCATGGACTCTTCAGGATTCGATATGTTAAAGAAACTCTCTGCTGTAGAGCTTTCACTATTCTCAAACTTTCTCAAATGAAAAGCCGTAGAGACGGGAAATCCCTCCCGCTATGCCTAACGAAACTCCCTAAACACGTTACTTCATTTTAAATATTCAACGTTCATTCCATCTGCAATCTACGGGCCTAAATTGAGGAATTTCGTAGTGCTACACTGTGCTATCGCTGTCAAAAGTTTTTTTTTTTTTAAATATAAGTTCTAACTGTTATACCAACCCGAAATGTGCGGGATGTGGTGGCCCGCACTTGTCAGAAGAATGCAATGTTAAGAAAACTATCTCTACTGAGGGCTCTAACCCCCCTCCTAATTACACTAACTGCTCTTTAGAACATCCTTTCAGCTACAAGGGTTGTTCGCGATTTCCTGTAAAGCTTCAATTCCGTAAATCTTATGCTAATGTCATTGTAATTCCTAAAAATCAAATATCAGATAAGACAAGTAAAAAAAATTGATTCAAAAGTTCTTAAAACTAACTCATCCACCACCCAATCAAATTTATCTAAAAGTAAACCTCCTTTCCCAATACAGCAGCTTTACGAGCTCCGTGGATTTTCAGGTTCTGTCCTTAGGATAGCTGAAATTCTATTACAAATTAAAGAAGAACTGAATGTAAGTTCTTTTTCAGAAATTCCCCACAAACTCAAAAGTGTCCTCGATCATATTAATGGTAACAAAAGATTTCTTATCCTTAAAGATTCCTTGCTTCTTCCCTCCAGTGAACTGTTGGCAGGCTCAAGTAATCTTTCGTCTAGTAGCGAGTCATAAATTCGCTTTTGACTCCTACCCTTTATTCAAAGTTATTTTTAATCTGTTATTTTAAAATGTATGGTGACTGAGAGTTTTTTTTGATATATATATATATCAGTGGCGTGGCGTCCGGTCATCGCTGGATGCGGCGATGACCAAGCAATATTTTAAAACTCTTAATAAGCTTTTAAAACTCTACGATCCAGTTTTAGCAGAACATTTGGAGTTCATGTATAAGTGAAGGTAAGATTTAAAGTTTCTTTTTTGAACATTCAACCATTGAATTTTAGAGTTAATAATTTTTCACCACAAACTTAAATAATTGCGATGACCACCGAAAATTTTCACGCCACGCCACTGATATATATATATGTAAGTATTCAGTTTTCACCAAATATAATTTTTTCTGTGTTTATGTGTATACAACCTATATAAAATCATTCCCAGTATAGCTAAATTCATAGGATAAAAATACAGTCACCTGAAAATGCCTTAACCCCTAACTTAATTTTAATTCCTAAAAGCCACATAGGCACCAGAATATTGGAATGAAAAATTTCTTTTTATTAAGTACATGAACAAAAGCTTTTGCTCATATTGAAATGAACTTGTTTTGGAATAAACTTGTTTGTAAATTCTGGTGTCTTTCATTCATTTCTGCATTTTGCGAATTTTACCTTGCCCTCGAAAGGGTTGAAGAGGAATATTGTACTGGACAACATCCACTCAATTTACAACATTTTTATTTCTATCAAACTATTATTCCTAGTATAATATATCATGGTTAGTGTACTAGACTTCAATATGTAGTTTTATATTCAAAAGAAAACAATAATAGGGATTAATTTATATAACAATATGTAACCTCTGTTACTTGTATTCAACATTCTAGCCAAAATTTTCATTTCCCTGCATTAAATATATCTGTAAGTGGTCAGATAGTTTTAGTATAGTGAAAGAACAGATGTCTTTTGATGTTTTGGGAATATTTGTTGAAAACTATTCATATACAACAAGAAAAATATAGAAAAAAATGTGCGAGTAACAGAAATTATACATGGTAACAGAGGTTACATTTTTGTAACAGAAGTTACATTGAGCAACACAAATTAGACGGTAGAAGTGTATTTACATTAATCTAAAAACAATGACACTACTGAAGCACTTTGATGGATTTTTATTATGCATATGAGCTTTAAACTAGATTTTTGTTAATTTAACCACATCTGTTACAAATATGTAGTAACAGAAGTTACAGGTAGCAGATGTTACATTTAACAAAAAAAAAAAAAAAAAAAAAATTGTATTTTCTATAGTTTTATAAAAATATGTAAATCTTACATTTATTTACATTAGGTTAACTTAATTTCATATAATAAAAATAAAACTTTAATTAAAATGTCTATATTTAAATTTAAAATTTATGTAACATAGGTTACAAACAGAAAACACACTAATCTGGAATTCAGATGTTTCAGCTTACTGACCATATGTGTGCAGAACAAATTCAAAATGGCTGTAGCATATCTTTTCTAATATTTTTGCCTACAAGTAAGCGCAGTAGTAACCCCCGTTGGGTACAATGGAAGTCATTTCTTTGGTAAGAAAAGTTTGATTGCCTAAGAGGAACAGCTCAGACAAGGAAACCAAGTCTGTAGAGCATAGTGTCCCTCCCGGTCGCATTTATTAAGGTCTTAAAAAATACAGTTTTCAGCCAGAGCTGAACCCTCAAGAATCGCGACAGTGGGCTGCATGTATATAAAATCCCGTGTCAGGACCGCACCTGCCAGGTGAAAAAAAACCTAACGCGACAGGGGGCAGGTAAGAGAAGATAGGCGAAAAAAATTACGAAACAATATTCGTTCCGCCGGGGAACAGATCCCCTACGCGACAAGGGGCGGATGAATGTGCGACAAAATTACCTGGCGACAGGGGGCGGATGATGTGCGACAAAATTACCTGGCGACAGGGGGCGGATGACGTGCGACAAAATTACCTGACGACAAGGGGCAGCTGAAACTGTTGCATGCCCAGGCAGTTAGTTAGTATTGAAATTTCAAAAAAGTGTTTATGGATGTGTTTTAGTTTGTTTAGTAGGAGGGTGCGTGTAAGTATAGGTAAGAAATGTTACAGTTACAGAGGTTACCATTTCAGAGGACAGAATTTAATCTTAAAATATAATAATAAAAAATAAATAAATATTTTAGTGTTTTGAGCCCAACTAGTTAAACTAGTAGGTTTTATGATTACATAAAACCAGTTTAAAATGTAATTTTAAATATTATTACTTAAAAAACTAAATTGAAATCTATGCTTACAGTTATC
The DNA here is from genome assembly GCA_963932465.1 of Maratus speciosus. Taxonomy (NCBI): domain Eukaryota; kingdom Metazoa; phylum Arthropoda; class Arachnida; order Araneae; family Salticidae; genus Maratus; species Maratus speciosus. The sequence continues at coordinate 356,563,712 of OZ010794.1, forward strand.
CGGACAGAATGTTTTGTTAGACAAGATGATTAAAAATGCATAATTTAAACTAAAAAAAAAAATCTTTTTAAACATTTTTTTTTACTAATGTAATCTTTACTGATTGCTTTAATGCAAAAAAATAAAAATAAAAAAAATGCTTTCCCATTTTACCCAGGAAAAAAAAAATCTAATTGTGGACATGAAAAGGACATAATTTTTCTGTTTCACCCCTATACTTTTTAAATCTTTCTACTGCGGACTTCCTATTCCTGGTGAAGCCACGCCCTCCCTATATTCGAATTGGCTGCTTGCGCGGCCGTCTGCTTAAATAGACTTTTCTCGATTTTCTCTTATTCCGTTTTCAATCCTCTGGGTGTTCGCACCGCATGTTTATTCTGAGGTGGAGACAGTTCTTTTAAGGGCTATTTGTCTGTTATCGGCATCCGTGCGGTTGTGGGCGCTTGGATGTGTCGTCGACATTTTTCTACTCTATGCTTTTGATATTCTTTCAACTTGCTGGACAGATAATTACACTTGTTTATTTCCTATTTAATTTACATCCAAAATTGTTAATTGGTCCAAATCATCCAAGCAACCTCATAGTAAATTGGTATATAATTTTATATACCTTAGATAAATTCAAATAATATAAGTGATCGTAATTACGTAATTCTAGTAGAAGAGCAACGCGTATAATTAATACAATTAAATTATAATCCGCGTAAAACTGTAATTATTAAATTTAATTAATTACGAATAAAATTAAGAGTTTGCGTTGTGAATTATTTAGACGAACTCTTCCACTTATGAATTAAACTAAAATTTAAGCTGTAAAAATAAGTTGACACACCTTAAACATTATCAATTAAATAATTACAGAAACTTTTTAAAACTTGATTAAATATTTTATTTACATTGAACACAACTATATACAGAAACACAAAATATTAATTCAAAAAAAAGAAAGCAACACTTCTGTTTGCTTATCATTATTTCATGTATATTTAATCTTTAAAAAAAAAAGACAATGTTTTCATTTACTCTTATTATTATATATTTTTCTTTTTGCAAAAAAGAATAATTCTCTTTCATTTTTAAATTACCTTAATTATATTTAATTATTGGCTTTGTTGGATCTCAGATTGCTCTCTACCATAAAATATCATAAAAGGATATTTATAATTTCTCTTATAATTTAAAGTGGTAAAAGAAAAAGATTAAGGTAATACCTTATATCATATACGGGATGGTGGCCTTTATTCATCAAATTCAGAGTTGTCGCGTTGCTAAGGATCATATCCATATGTCATCTGGAATCAGCTTCTTATCAGAGCGGCGATATCGGGATGGCAGGATGCATAGCTACGGACCGCAGTAGAACAATCAATTTTATTTCAACATCAGGAAGACATCCTCATTTAGGCTTGCTTAGGCTCACTCCGATATATCCATCTCGCCTGGGCATTACTAGGGCTTTCTGGATTCATTGCACGGGCTTTCAGGAGAGCTCCTGCGTCTTCGACATCTTTTTTCAGACTCTCTTTTTCAAACCTTTTTCTTCTGGCACACCAACTCTTGCAGTGGGTGGAACTATTTGTCTGGTCCTCCCTTATTGGATGTGAGAAGATTTTGCATTATCCTTCGATAGACCTATTAGCTAACAGTCTGCAAATGGCCCCTTACATATACTTTGATATTATTATATGCCTTAAAGTTTGGGTGGTCTGAAAAGCCATAAATTTATCCCAACACTTTTATTAAGGCCACAAATTTATTCCAACATTTTTATTATTTTACGATTTCTAATTATACACCACTTTCCACTGGCTTGTCATAAAACGACACCATGGCGTCTGGCTATTGTTGTTATCTGAGATCCGAACTATATTCAACATTATACATTCATTTTACAATACAACAATTTTTTTTTAAATATATATTTAATATTTAAAATCAACTTAATAATTTTTGTATGAACTTACACTCCTATTTTACTTAAATATATAAACATTATAATTTTACACTCATAATTATATTTTATAAAAAAATATTTATACAAACAGAAATAACAAATTACGCAATTTTACTTTGATTTAACCAACATGGTGCGGGAACATATTGTTATATGTTGCCCAGCACAACTTTCCTTACATTCTTTTTTGAATAGTCGCATAATGCACTGCAGTTATACTTTTATCACTTCTTTTCATGATGTGCAATACCATTACTCATATACAAGGCGTGAAGGTGCTTCGCAACTAGGAAGCCGCTAGAAACTTTCCCCTGTTGACTGTAGACGATCCTTTTAAGCACCAGTATTGTCTGCTATCGCCATTCATGCGGCTGTGGGCGCTTGGCTGAGTTTTCGACATATTCTACTGTATACTCTTCGCTATCCAGTCAACTTTCTGCTCTTTCTTTTTTAAGTAGTGGCATTAAGCACTATAGTTCTAACTTTTTTCACTTCTTTTCCATGATTTCATATGATTACTCATCTACAGAAAGTGAGGTTGCTTTGCAACTAGGAAACCCCTGGAACCAATCACTTGTTTACCTGCTTATAAAAACTGTTTTCGTGATAAGCTTTCGCTCGTAATTGTTGTAGTAAACTGCAGGAAAATAATATTAAAAAATTAGTGGTGGTCAAAAAAAGAGGACGCTCTGAGACCTGGGTGGAGGGAATGTCTTTATATGAAAGAACTAACATACTGATAAATTCAAGGGTTAAAACCTTTAATAATAAGAACCTCGGAATTGCAAAACAACCGAAACAACAATCATAATAATCTTTTCTGGGATTCTATTTTGTAGTGTTTAAAAAAATAAAGCTTTGGAGGAAGGATTAATACCATTTCTTAAATGTTACACGAATTAAAGAAAAAAAAAACTTACATAATTTTTTTAAATTAATGATTTTTTTATTTTTAGTTTCTGGTATTAGTAACTGATATGATTCGATCAACATATGAGAGACACAGGGGGAAAAAGTTCTAAATAATAAAACCCTTAACAATAATGAAAATGAAAACCTAAAATCAATTTACAATTGAGATTTTATTTCTTAATATTTAAAAATTACCTTATAGATCTAATAAATGCTAAAGTATCTAAAGTACATTATAAATGCATAACTTTTCGTAACTGTCACAAGAATTAAAAAAATCTTTAAAATTACTTAAGAATCAATCAACGCTTTTTAAAAATTCCATACATCTTTTCTAGACGTTAACAATTTTTTGTATTCTTATTAAGGATACGTATATTTCAATTTACCAGTATCTTTTATACTTAGTTTTACACTTCATTACTAAATAAGACTTAACTTAACCTAAACAAAAAATAGTATTTATATGCACGATCTCTTTATAACATAAACTAATCAACGTGAAAGCCTAAGAGCAAATATCAAACAAAATAAGAAAAAGTCATCAATTATCAACCTCAGCAAATGAAACTTTTAAAAACATTCCTCTCTTCCTAATTGTATGTCGTTTGTAAAGACTTTAACACTAGAGGGCGTTAAAGGATATCATTAATGCTGACTTGTAAATTAGTTGCCACTCTCGAAATAGAAACGAAATAATGATAATGTTCTGGGAAGTAAACAAAATGAACTCCTGTTGCTTTTAATATTCTGTGTTTCTCTTTCTGATAATACGAAGTTCTTGAATGACAAAGGTTATTTTATACCACCTAAATAGCTGCTTATGAACAACAATATTAAAGTTAAAATTTAAAAGAGCTAAAGAATTTTTAGCTTATAAAATATTTGTTTTCTTTTTTTATATATCCTAAATATTTGAACATTTATATAAGTAATTATCAAGAAGGAGCTTGGTGCAATATAATAGAAGTGTAAAAAATAATAATGTTAAAAGCATCAAAATTTTAAATTTTAAGCATATACCGGTTTCGGTAGTATAGCATACCTCCCTCAGTGCTAAGGATGGCGGAAATTTGCTCACATATATAGGAGAGATGGTGATCCAAGTTAGAGGTTTTATTGACCAATAGGAAAACAGAGGATTGCAGGTAACAGTCAATGGGAAAATAGATGGGAAATGGAACCGAAGTAGTGAGAAATTGCTTTAAAAAAATAAGAGAAAGAAGTTTTTATGTAATATTTCCAACAATCTGATAATGAGGGGAATAGCGAATTCACAATTAACGATATTTTAAAATTTTTTATAAATATGAAATGCTTCAAGGAAGTTAAGTTCGTGTATAGAAGTAGGTTTAGAGATTATTTTAACCGAACTGAAGTCAAAAGTACGATTCGTCTCCCGGCAATGTTTTGCAATAGAGGATTTATTGATTTCTTGTTTTTTAATATTGTTGATGTTCTTTGATACGAAATTTTCAGCAGCGTTTGGTTTGTCCAATATAGGAAAGGCCGCACTGGCAATTAATACGGTAGATACCCCATGAATTGGATAATTCAATAGAGTCTTTGAGTTTGGAGAAGACGAGTTTATTGGTAGGGGCAAAAATTATTTTGAAGTCATGTTGTCTAAGAATTTTAGCAATTGGAAAGTTGGATTTAGGAAAGAAGGGTAACACAATGCTAATATTGGAAAGAGTAGAAAATCTTTGGTGCTTTTAACGTTGTTATTTTTTTACACTTCTATTTATATAAATAAATACTGCGAAAAGAATCCCATTTAAATATTCGCATCATCTCAAAGCTCTATTTACTCTATTTACTATTACACTTAGTTTCTGAATTTAGCAATTCACACTAAAAATGTGAAATTTAGAAATTTATAAAATAGCATTAAGGGGACGGGACTCTTCGCTCACTTGAAAACACCCGCTCTCTAATGTTAAGAGGCTATTTCAATAAGGCGAAAACAACCGTTCGCTAATGTTAATCCAAAGGGAGATTTTTCAAAAAAAAAAAAAAAAAAAAAAATATCTCGTTTGCATTTCAATATTTTTAAATGTTTTTTTTATTATTTATTTTATTTTATTTTTTGCATTGAATAGATCGATCTCTACATCGGCCGTTTTTTGCTTTTTCGTTTTTGTTTTCAGGTATTTTTAATTGAAAACTTCCTCAGAAAAAAAATCTACAAATAAAATCGAAAAAGTAAAAAATAGCCTCTGTACAGATCTACTTCAGCTATCCAATGAAAAAAAAAATCATTTAAAAATATTCAAATGTAACCGAGATATCTTAAAAAGTTTCTTCCATAGGATTAGCTTTAGCGAAGTGGTCTTTTCGCGTGAATAAGTAGCCCCTTAAACCTATGGGCAGATTGTTTTCGAATTTCTCGTTTAAATTTGAATATTTCAAGACGATTTATTTTGCATCGGATAGCTGAGCTCGATCTTTAATATGGCTATTTTCCCCTTTTGCCATTTTGGTTGCAGATATTTTTAATAAATGTATTTAGTTAGGATTTATATATTTTACATACATATATCTTCTTAAAAATATATAAAAATGAACCTGAATATAACATTAATTTCAAATTCACAAAATTAGCACTAGATTTTTCACAAATGTAAAAAAGCTCTTTACACTATCACAAAAACAGGACCCTGAGAAAAAAGTCTGGACAGACTCCTGACTTTGGAATAATAAATCCCTTGAGAGGATCAATTGCACTCCCAGAAGCCCCCCCCCCCCCCACAAAAAAAGATGCACCTGATTATATTATTACATTACAACGAATTTACATATCATTATTAAACCCTTAATCCTCGCGCTCGTGACTTCCACGAGCGGTGTAGGCTATGTATTTTTAACATTCAGATTGTTTGATTCCAAACAGTTCTTTAAGATAGAATAATTTGCTTTATTCTCGCATCATTTTATAACTGAATATTTCTACTTAAAAAAAGTGTTGTCCTGCAAACAATCTGAATTTTTTTTTTTTAAAAAGTAGTAATTGTAAAAAGTAAAAATAATTTAGAGGAAATGACGGTGAAAATTAAGGAAGAATATGAGAAACGGGTACTTCACATGAACGTCAGCAAGACCAAATACCTATGTATAGGAGAAAATGAGACAGACCTAAATCTAACTAATAACATAAAAATAAAAAGCTGTAAGCATTATAGATATTTAGGTGTAGACATTAATAAAGAAGGAAGAGACTCACAGGAAATTAAATACAGAATTTGTTAGGGGAGAAAGGCTGTAAAACTATTAAATTCTATTATGGTGGAGTAAGGAGATCTCTAGGTAAAGAAAGTGTAATATATACAACTCTATTGTAAAGAGCATATTGTTATATGGAGCAGAAGGATAGAGAATTATGCAGACAGAAGAGAAGAAATTAGCGGCAGTAGAAATGGACGCCCTAAGAAGATCATGTAGGATATCAAGAATAGAAAGAATAAGAAATGGCAGAATCAAGGAATGGATGAAAATAAAGGGAACCATATTAGATGGTATTAAACAAAAGGCAATTAATCTGGTATGGTCATGTCAAAAGAATGAATGATGAAAGACTACCCAAAATCACATTCAATTATGAAACAAACAAAATAAGGAAACAGGGAAGACCACGAAAGAACTGGATGGATGATATTTCAAAGACAATGAGGGATAGAGGTCTGGAAGAGGAATGGATCCTTGACCGGAAAAAATGGAAAAATACTCTTGTAGATTCTTCGGATGGCGGCATCTGAGGCCATAAACCGAGTTTATATATACAGCCTAAACTTATCGGGCATAACGCTTAACCCCTTAACTGGTTTGCCCGTACACCGTACGTGCAAGAAGAATTTGCTTGTTTCGTTACTAAAAGCTTTGCGAAACTACTAATTTTAAACCGCAATATTCGCTTTATTTAAAGACAGACTCATTTCGATTATTTAAAGCTGATATTTTAGTACGATAACAATGGCATATTGTCCCTACTTTTAGTTTATTGTGTAAAAAGGTATTAAATGAATTAAGTCAAATACTTTATTATGTTGCGATGTCTTAAGATGGGACTAAGGTAAAAACGTCGAACTGGTATTACTGTTAAACAGTTCTTCATATAAATGAACTTTCGGCAACATAAAAAATCCGGCATCGAAACCATCCTTTCTTTTTCTTTTACACTTTCAATTATGGGAGAAGAAAAATAGCAATTCTTTATGAATTAAAAACTTAAAAACTGAAAGTAAAAATACAAAAAAGAAAAAAAAAAATTCATTTGTCAGAGGCGATTATTTTCAGGACAAATCTTTCGAGAGCTGCACCATTGCCTAGCAACGCGAAGAACTTTGCGAAATCATGGAACAATATATGGGCGGAACGAATTTTTGGCAACGACGACATCAATGATCAGTAAGAATTTTAAGGCTTTCACATTTCCCTTAAGGCCACAATGTATGAGTTGAATGAATACGCAAAATATGAAAATGCATTAAGTATTAAAAAAAAGAAAAAAAAAAGGATATAGATAATTGGCTAAGCATTGACGAATTTGCATCAACAGCGAACAATTTAACGGACAGCGAGTTACGCGACACTGTGCTAAATAGAACCGATGATAATGCTAGTAGCAGCTCAGAAGACGAGGATGAATAATCGGCATAAGAAAAGGCTCACTAGAAAAATGCTTAAATTTGACTGGATAATTAATATACGCTTTAGAGAAACAATAATGTATTTCGGAAATAGACATTCTTCCTTTGAATAATAATAATTAAGAAAAAAAGTACTTGTTCAAGAACGGCCAAAAAAATTGAAGCAAACAAAATTAACATAAATGTTTCCGAAATTACATGAGAAGAAGTAATTTCACTCTTTATTAGAATTTTTTTTTCTGCAACATAGAAAATATCAATTAAAGTTTTTTTTATAATTAATTTTCTCTTTTTCTTACAATAATTATCCCTTAATACTGAATTAAATTATGGCTAAAGGCACCATTAAGAATAAAGTACTACTTTTGAAATTCCTAGTTACTACTTTTGATATTCCTTCAAAAATCCGGCATCATCTTGGTCCCGAAGAATCCGGATTTTTGAAGTTATAGTGTATTTAAAAATTTCTATATCGCTCAGAATATGTTTTGCAGTAAGCTTTTTCTCCTTACAGAATTCTTTCGGAAAGTATTGGGAGTATAATTCTCGAATAAACTAGACACTGTTACCTAGGAACACCGATAAGACACGCTTGTTGGCGCCAAAGTCAGGAAATGATTCTGGCCGTCATAAGGGTCAAATGTCCGATCGGATCAATTGAACTGAATAAAAAGATAAATGAGGAATGGAAGCAAGAATGAAAATGGAATTTTCCTTCTAGGATAAATACTTAATGTTTCTGGTTACCGAATTCTGACAGTTAAGATAATTCATAATATACGGGGAAGTATATTGTTTTTTGGGGAAAAAAATCAGACATCTTTTTTTGAAGTGTCTTTTTCAACATTCTGAGATCTAGCTTGTTTGAACCAAATAAGTTCAGCTGTCTCTAAATCTTCGTGCTGAGCAGTTCTCACATGTTTTCTCTCAGGCTTAAACCTACTGCGCTCAAACATTAACGTAATGGGATCTATGATGAAGCATCATATATTGTTCTTTTAATCTATTTTTTTAAAGTAAATTTTACTCTTTCTTTCCTTCCATTCAAAAGTTCATAACAGTATTCTTTAAAAAGTAATATCATGGCGAAATACATTTTTGTTATTTCTCTTTTCTTTCACGCGGATGTAAAATTATACAAAGCAGTAAACGGATTGATTCATTAACATTTTGTTTTTCGCTAGTCTATATCTGCAATTCTACAACTTTAATTATATATCAAGATTTATATGTTACTTTCCTATCATATTCGATATAAATTTAACACTACTCTATTTTATTTACATGATTGATGTGGGTAATTTCCTTGCTCAGTTTATAAAAGAAAGCTATTATTTTTATTAACAAGGGTTTTTATCCATTTATTGTATTATAGTCAGGCAATAAATTTAAACATAAATGATATACGTCATCAGTAATATACAGGGTGTTTCACAAAGGACCCATAACTTTAAAAATCAATAACTCGGAAACGGTGATAGATAGAAACATGAAACCAGTGGTATGTTTAATAAAAAAATCGTAAGAATCTTATACATAAATCTCAAAATTTAGTTCAAAATAGCCCCGACAGATTGCGCTGAGAGCGTTAAGAATCCATGGGCGTATTCAAGATGAACGCGCGCCGCGCGCGCGAGCTCAAGAGACAGGAACATGGACTGGGTCTTTTTCGTAGATGGAATAAATGTTCAGTACGTTCAGGAAAGGATCTTGGATTTGATTAATTATTGTGCTAATTATAAAGATAATCTGTTGCAAATGATGTTAGATTAAAAAATGAGACTGAAGGTAAATAACAATATTCACATTCAATCACAAAATAAAGATAAGGTAAAGTTCCTTACCTTTTAATTGTAGATCGTCCACTTCAAAGCAGGTAAGTTTCTTCTTCATATCCAATGAGAAAAAGTTGATTAAATCCAAGTTAAAACTGAAATATTCAGCGATGTGTCACCTATAAGAACTGGTGAATTTATTTTATTAAAAGATTGTGTATCCTTTTTGTGTGATATATATTTCAGGAACATTGTGAAGATTCTGGTTTTAAACTATATTTTATCTACGCTTATAAATACAAACTGGAGCATACATTTTTGCTCCCTTCTCAATACATTGCAGAAAACACACTGAAGAAATTATAACATACACAAAAGGATTATTGATAAATGATTAAAATAACAAATAAAATGAATCTTAATTATAGATATGAATAAAACACTTAAAATCATAAATTAAGAAAATAGTTCTTTCATGTGTCACAATAATAGTCATTTAATTTGAATGTTTTGTTTCTTATCGACATATTCACAAACAGGAAGTAATCTTAGTCTTTATTTATGATAGCTAAAGTGTTTTTTGAATGACAGGAAAAAAAAAACAGTTTATCTTGATTAATGATGAGTTTATATAATTTTGAAAGAGATTAGCTTGTCTAACATGATTGATAGTGTTTATTTAATTCTGAAAGAGATTAGTTTTTTCTAACAAATGAAAGATGAGCTAGATAGCTGAATGGACAGAGCTTTGAACTCGAGACTAGGGGTTATTGGTTCGAATCCTCCGCACCCCAAATTGTGTTTATGATTTTTTCAATTTATTGGTTGCTTTATATTTTTCATAATAAATAAGATATTTTTGATAAAGATAAATTTTTATGTTAATAATACAGAAGCACATGCGAGTTTTTATCGAGACTAGGATGCAGATCATATTTTACGGTGTTAAAATCAACATGGAAAATATTATAAAAATAAAATGTAATAGATGTACATTATTTTAACTAAAAATATCTGAACACATATTTTCTAGAAGAGATAAAATTTATGGGGTTTGTCGTCTAGTTTTGTAGTGAATAAAGTATGATTAAAATGTTTATAAATTTTCAAGAATGTTTATAAATTAAAAAAAAATATGATCTGCATCCTAGTCTCGATAAAACGGTCGAACGTACTGAACATTTATTCCATCTACTATAAAGACCCACTCCATGTTCCTGTCTCCTGAGCTAGCGCCCGCTGCGCGCGTTCATCTTGAACACGCCCAAGGGTTCTTAACGCTCTCAGCGCCATCTATCGAGGCTATTTTGAACTAAATTTTGAGATTTGTGTATAAGATTCTTACGATTGTTTTATTAAATATACCCCTGATTTCATGTTTCTATCTATCACCGTTTCCGAGTTATTGATTTTTAAAGTTAGGGGTCCTTTGTGAAACACCCTGTAAATAGATTCTAACGTTTTGTAGATGTTTCTGTAGGGTTGTTTGAGGTATTTTCGCGATTTTGTCTTTATCATTTTATTCGCCAATAATTTAAATTCTCTCCCATTGCTTTTCTATGCAACGGATAATTTTGGCGTTTGTTTTAACGTTGTGTATTGGCTTTGTGCTCCATTGGATGTTGGCGTATTTATGTGTAAGTGGGACATTTAGGCCTGATATTCTGAGACTGTAAAGACATGCCTGTCTAACGGCCCACCCCATCATTATATTGTGTCAAGAAGTTTCAATGAAATTTCATCTTTACTTTCACAATCTGTTTGCAGTCAATAATGGGATGAGAAACCCAAAACAAAATGGGTTATTGTGAAAACGCGATGTACTTACCATCGGTACATCTGGCCAACATTTAGTTTTAAATGTGTGTGGTCTTAAGTTTACACCACAGGATCCCTGTTTTTATTATTGTTGATAATGTAGAATTGTCAATGCAAAACTCTTTGCAGATTTCTGTTTCCGTCCTTCTTTTTCATCAACTGCATTAAGCAGCTTCATCTTCATTTGAAGCGAAATTTCCAGTTTGTTTTCGCACTAATTTCTCAGCCATTGTGCTCATAAAACATAAGCTAATTTACAAAAAACACGAAATTCTCTGATTTTCAGCAAAAATTCAGTGGTTTTAACACCAAATTCGCAAATTTCAACTTAAACCAACTAGCTGGAAAGCGTTTTAGTGTTAAACAATTTTTGTTTCGTGTTAAAAGAACAAAAATGTATTAAATTGCATCGTATAATGTTCGGACCACTATATAATTTCGTGTTAACCGATTTTTCGTGTTAGGCATTTTCGTGTTAAACGTATTTCATTGTAATTTCAATTTGAAAAGGAGAAATTAAAAATCATTTTTCATTACACCAAAATGAGAAAAAGAAAACTAACTTTAAAGGATTATTATAACTTTTTTTAATCTCAAAATTTTTCCTTAAAATAAACAACAGTAATAAAAAAATATTTAAGAAAATTTTGTTGATTTGGCAGAATTTTTTCGGAATTGAACAGAAGTTCTCATACGCTAAAAAAAATTGTGACTTATTGAACAAAAATAATAATCCGTTAAGATAAGTAATAATCCTTGCAATAATTCATTGAAATCTCTGATGCATATTAACACTGATATAAAGAATTATATAAATTTTTGAGCAAATTGGCCTACGGATTAGGTATTTAACCTTTTTTTTTAAATCCTATTTTCAAACCATTTTGAAAGCAATTCTGTAGGGAAAATCACCAAACAAATGTGGAATGTATGTATGAAAAGAAATGTATAATTGATAAATATTTCAGTAATGTAATCAGCATTAGCAGGGCCTGATTATCCAAAAGGCACATGAAGCACGAGTTTCCCCTTTAAAATTTCATAGGGGCCCCAAAATGATTGTAAAACGAGCTCTCTGGTTACCATTTTTAAATTTTTTTAAGAAGGAAGTTTGCCAAATGGAAAAAAATGTACACAATTTCAGGAAACTTATCTAACCGAGAAATCTAAATATAATCAATCGGCTATTTACCAGTGACATGGCACCCTGATGCACTCGTTAGAAACAGGTAGCTGAATATACCACTAGTAAATCTGCAGATCAGGAGCCTCAACGTCAGCTCTACAATTCATTGTGTTTAGCACCCTTTGAGTAATATTAATCTTTCTACAAAAAACGAAATTTAAAATTTTGAAATTACATAAACATTTATAAAACGAAAAAATATTTCGAAGGTTTCTGACATTAGAAGCGTTAAATTAAACCCCTTGTTATGTAATGGTATTCTGAAAATCTCATGAGCTACTTATTCTGGTAATTTTTAGATAATAAAGTAGATTTCTTCAGGGGGGCTCTGCCCCCCTGAACCCCTTCGTAGTGTAATTTAATTTACATTTGTAATTATCAATTAATTGTGTTAATGTCCTTTAGTAAATTCTACCAATAGACGGTAACGTACATGAATTCTTTTCTACAGCCCTGTATATTACGTGAAGATTTTTACGCGTCGTCTATAACATTTAAATTTAATGCAGACAAAAAACCCTCTTAAAACTGTTCATATCACATTTCCGGGGATTAGTATGCATAGTGTGCACATTATATCCAGTTTCTGCGGAGTCCTGTATATGGTTCTATTTAAATTCCGCAAACATTTGTTAGTATACTAAATGCCATTGGGCTGGGAAATACATAACTCAAATTAAAAAAAAAACACACTGAAGCAATTCGCGCTCATTTTCATTTATACTTACGAATTCATTTGTGTGTCCCTGTACATTGTCTATACAATATTTAAGCACTAATTATTAGGCACAAATTTACTTAACGTTAAAACGCACACCATAATCGAAAATGCTCTTCAGCAATCATCCCTAATAGACGAGAACTGTATCCGAAATTTTTTATGTGACCCTATAAATGAACGATAAATACGATACAAATCATATTCAAGCTTCTTGTAGTCAACCACAGTAATGTAATTTAATTTCATAATGTTTGAATTAGTGCAACACAAATTAACACACTGACGACAGGCAATTTAATTAAATCTGGGTTTAAAAACAGTAGAAGCTCCTCCCTCTTCTGAAAGTGTCTCGGAAATTGGTTTCTGAGATATGTTTTTCATGTTTATGCAGCAGTAAATATCTTTCAATGTACGGATGTAATATAGAATGTCTTACAATCTATAAAAAATATGGACAACACAATATAAATGTCTTTTCTGTAAGGTAGAAGTCACTCCCTTAGCCAATGATGTATTCTGAATAAAAACGAGAATTCTCGTTTCCCGTCGCTAATGTGTTAAAATAAGCTGTGAAGAGTTTTTTTCCCCCGTAGACCACATTTTAATCGACCACTTTTGTGTGACCCTGAAAAAAACACATGCTTTGCACCCCATATACTACAAAAATGTTTCAAAAATACATATCAATTTTATTATTTTGTAACAGAGTAACATCATTAAAAAACGCCACAAAAGGATTTTCTTCGAAGATTGTAATATTATGAATACTTTTGAGTTCCTTGTACGCATGCTGTAAGTGCTACACATAACATATTTTATAGTAACCAGGTTCTAGTGCACCTTAATAAAGTATATAAATTTCATTACGTTTAAAATTGTGTAGCATTATTAAAATACACCGCAGACGATTTTCCCCAAAGACTATAATGTAACGGAATAGTTTTGAGTGCCCCTGTAATTAAGCTATGAATGCTACACTCTTCATTTTTAATACCAAACATACTTTGGCAAACCTCAATAACGTATATCAATTACATGTAATCCCGACTATATTTACGCGAGTTAGAGCACGTTGAGAAACACGGCAGGCGACAGATAGAAAAACTGAAGTCATAAATACTTTTCATCCATGTTGGAAAGTGTTAAAAAGGATTTACATGTCTTTAACTGTACTTTTTTTTCACTTATAGCATGGTTAAACATTAGTTTAAACATCCTAATCCATGCGATAGCAATAACATATTAAAAGCCCCCCAAAATATGCATATCTGGAGATCTATAAATCTACTGGAAAATAATTCATTATCGTGCCCACTGTTAATTGCATAAATTGCATCGATTTGGCGCGATAAAATATTTTTTGTGATAGCCTTTTAATTGTACCTGCAACAAAATTAACGTAATTTACTAACTTCATTCATATTTGACGCAATGATAGGCTACGAATAACAGTCGCTAGGCAACGAAGAAAAGGAAAAAAAAAAAGAAATATGTATCATGTAAAACAAGAAAATTAATTTAAAAATTCTTTATATTATAGGAATACATGTATAAATGTCCTCAAAACATTATACACGTAAATAAAAAAATCTGATAGATATATTGATAAAACTTCAATATAATAGGAATAATTTAAAACCCTTATTTGGAATTTTAGTATCCATAATTTGACATTTAAATCCATTAATCAAACGTGCCATTTTCTTTCAACAAATGGAAATTTGAAAATCGTCTGACTTGCCGTAGAAAAGCATTATAAAGAAAAATAAAATCTTCCATATTTTCCGAACGAATGAACCAAATTTTACCAAAAACTATACAGCTACGTCCGGGTATCTCACGAATATGCCCAATTAATTTCAAGCTGATCGGGTACTTTTGGCGGCAGTTATCGCGGAACAGACAGACAGACGGACAGACAGACAGACAGACAAACGGAAATCAAAACTTTTCGTGTCTCCACAGTAAGCCTTCACTGACGTTTCGGCAACTAGAAATATTTTCTATTTATTGCATATACAAGGAACATAAAAATTTGTTTAATAAAATATGTGTATGATACTCCTCTTGGAGATAATATCTATAGTATTGATGATGTTTCATGTATTTATAATTTGGAAAATTTTTCACCGATAAAAGCGGGCCTTAAAATTATATTGTGCTTCCATTAGCTTCAGAGGTTAATCGAGCCCTGAGCATTAGTAGTGCAGAAGTAACAATGTCTACAGTTTCAAAACAAGAGATCCGTCGTTCGAATACAACAGCTTCCTTTGTGTCAGAAATTTATATATGTATTTACTTTTTTACTTTCTGGACATGTAACAATATTCGGAAAATCAAGTGGAGTGACTCCAATTTTATTTTCATTGCAAACCCTTTCACCGTCCGAGGGTTTTCCTGTATTTTTATAAGAATGCTTGTAAATTCCAGGATATATATATATATATATATATATATATATTTACAGTGAAACCTCTCTGTAAGGGCCACCTGCCGTTCCATTGAAATTTGGCCCTTATGAGGGGTGGCTCTTGAATAGGGGTGACCAAATTTTTCATTTCGCGTTCTTTTTATGCCGCAATTCTTAAAATCTGCATATTCTTTCAGTAAGTTCTCTTTGTTTTTAACAGTATTGTTTATTTGATTCTTGCTCCAATTAAATTGTGAAGGCAATTTTCTTCCAGATGTTCCTTGATCATGACAATTAAGAACTTTGATTTTGTCATTTGGCTTGATTTAGGTACCATAATTTTAAATTTTACATAAGCCTATGAGCATAAAATTTTTAGTGTAAAAATTGTGCTTCAATATGCATTCACAGTTTTAGTAAGTGTGCAATCAGTTTTTCTAGTTAACCTGTTATCCTTTGTGTGCACACGACAAAGGGTCAAGTTTCCCCTCCAACCCAACCCCTACAGGTTGAAAGGTCAAACAAAGTGTGAGGAACACCTGTTTGTCTCACTTTTGGAAAAGTTTGTGGTCCTTCATTGTGTTACTAAATCCTCCCCATCTCCCCCTGCGTTCTTTGTTGCAAGTGCAATTGTTTGCTGAACTCTTATCTTTTGGTTCATGAATTCAATACACCTGTTTAGGGTTTAAGGCACACGTGAAAAAAATGGCCTTTATGAGGGGTAGGTGCGGCCCCTAATAGGAGTAAATTTAATATTAGGTCTATGGGAAAATTTTTCGTTCCTAAAAATGTTTGCCCTTAACAGAGGTGGCCCTTGAATAGGGGTGGACTTTAAAAGAAGTTTCACTGTATTTATTAATCGCAGTTTGATGCTATAATATCTTTAATATCACTTCTTTCTATATAGCGTTCAAAATAAAATTATGTTTAAAATGCTTTTGTTTACAGTCAATTTAAGATGATTTCTAGAAGCGGAAAAATCCGGGCCAGCCGGTTAAAGGGTTAATTAAAACTGTAACTATAGCCATCGTCGGGGTTTTTTTTTTCTTTAATGTACTGTACAACTGGCAATAAGAGTTCAACGTTTCCAGATCTTTTTCTTTAAGATATTATATCGAAAAAACCAAAGTACTTAAAAGTTTTATATTTATTTAGTATATATTTATTAATGCTTAAAAGTTTTATCGTTAGTTCAACGTTTCCAGATCCCTTTCTTTAAAATATTATATCGAATAAGCCAAAATGCTTAAAACTTTTATATTTATTTAGTATATATTTATTAATGCTTAAAAGTTTTATCGTTAGTTCAACGTTTCCAGATCCTTTTCTTTAAAATATTATATCGAATAAATCAAAATGCTTAAAAGTTTTATATTTATTTAGTATATATTTAGTAATGCTTAAAAGTTTTATCGTTAGTTCAACGTTTCCAGATCATTTTCTTTAAAATATTATATCGAATAAACCAAAATGCTTAAAAGTTTTATATTTATTTAGTATATATTTAGTAATGCTTAAAAGTTTTATCGTTAGTTCAACGTTTCCATATCATTTTCTTTAAAATATTATATCGAATAAACCAAAATGCTTAAAAGTTTTATATTTATTTAGTGTATATTTAGTAATGCTTAAAAGTTTTATCGTTAGTTCAACGTTTCCAGAACCTTTTCTTTAAAATATTATATCGAATAAACCAAAATGCTTAAAAGTTTTATATTTATTTAGTATATATTTATTAATGCTTAAAAGTTTTATCGTTAGTTCAACGTTTCCAGAACCTTTTCTTTAAAATATTATATCGAATAAACCAAAATGCTTACTTTTATATTTATTTAGTATATATTTATTAATGCTTAAAAGATTTATCGTTAGTTCAACGTTTCCAGAACCTTTTCTTTAAAATATTATATCGAATAAACCAAAATGCTTACTTTTATATTTATTTAGTATATATTTATTAATGCTTAAAAGTTTTATCATTAGTTCCACGTTTCCAGATCCTTTTCATTAAAATATTATATCGAATAAACCAAAATGCTTAAAAGTTTTACATTTATTTAGTATACATTTAATAATGCTTAAAAGATTTATCGTTAGTTCAACGTTTCCAGATCATTTTCATTAAAATATTATATCGAATAAACCAAAATGCTTAAAAGTTTTATATTTATTATTAAGCATGCAGAATACAAATAACATTTATTTATCTATTATTGTTCAACAAGTTTAGTGCCACAAATCGCGCCGCACCGATCATCGTATGTATTTCTGACACAGAAACTTGAAATCTACGCCTACACGCTGACACAAAAATGGCGGCTGTCGTAGGTGGTTTTTTTTTTTTTTTTTTTTTTTTTTTTTTTTTTTTTTTTTCAGTGTTTGTACTGTCCCTTGAATTTTATCATCAATAGTTTCTAAAACTATTCTTCGCCCTATTTAATATCAAAAAAAGAAGGCGAAGAAAACTTTTAGAAAATACTGGCATTAAAATTTAAGGGAACGTACAAATGCTGAAAAAAAAAAAAATCCGCCTACGACATTCGCCATTTTTGTGTCAGCGTATAGGCCTACTATTTAGAGCGCTGTGATTTCTGAATGAATGTGCCATATGACGGCCAGCGCGTCACAATCAGTATTTTGCACTTCTAACTTAGCGCGTTTTTGCATTAAAATTATCTTCCAGTATTTTCGAACTGTAATCTTTTCCTTTTGTAATTTGAAATACTCCTTAATTAAATAAAGGGAAGATTACTGTTCGAAGATGCTGGTTGATATTTTGAATAAAAAAAAACGCACTAATGCAGATCAAGTCTTGACCTCCATAGTTGCAAGAAATCAATGACTGGATGACAGCTAATTCGTTAACTTTTTATCTACTGACGGTACTTATAAGTACCATTAAAATAACTTGGTATAAAATTTATTTAATACATCGATTAGCTATAATACCGTTTAGAAATTGTTATAGATACATAACTTTATCTTGTTCCAAAAGCATTATTGGTTACAGAAAACAAAAATATTTTTAAAAGGATGATTCCTTTTGCTTTTGTATCTTTTCAGCTTTGGATTTAGGAGTGGGGGTGGGGGGAGGTTCAATTTGGAAATATTTCTATATTTCTATTGTGAGAACATTAAATTTGTACATCTCCTAATTCTACAAAATACTAAGAAAATATTAAAAGTGAAAGATTTGAGTGAGATTATATATATTGCACAAAATCCATATAAATTGAAATTTAATTAATCCTTCTAAATACTTTAATCCTTCTAAAATCCTTCTAAAATTTATTAAGTGACTATGTAAATCTTCTAATGTAGTTTAAACAATTCACAAAAAAGGCTTTAGAAGATAAAATTTTCATGAATTCAGTACATAAAGGGTTAAGCAAGTTTCGAAATTGTTTCTTATGTAGTGAAAATAGCTTTGTAGGTTATGCTGAATACACATATGAAAAATTCCATCATAAATAAATTATAATTATTTCATTTTTAAACGTACGATAACATTTTTAGATTTCTTCAACAAATTTCCATAGAAATATCATCGTTTTTAAACAAAACACAAGTTTTTGTTTTTAAAAGGGAAAACAATGAAAGAAAAAGATGTTTAATTAATTTTCATTTTTAGATGACATTACAAAAATAAAATAAAAATATATTGTTTCTTTTGTGTTTTACTGTATTTCAAAAAAAGAATAATATAAAGCATTTTTCTAAAAATTATCATTAGATATATTCTTATGAAATTGCAATATTTTTTAAATTGATAGTAAATGAAAAAAGGTTTTTCTCTAATGAGATGCCTTATCTTATTTTTAAATAGACGTAAAAAAATAATGAATCGGCTATTTAAAAATTGTGTTAATATAATGCTAGTTAAAATTTAATTGTAACACACAGAAACATCTTCAGAATTTATAAAAATTCATAACTTGTATCAATAAAAAAATAAAAAAAAAAAAACTATAACAAAATGAAAGGTTATTCGTAATTTATTCTATTTAGAGTACTTTAACAGGTTCACGCCGGTGTGGTGGGTCACACTCGACTGTCTCAGAGTTGTCAAGTCTCCGGCTTTTTGCACACCACTATTATTTTAGAGAAAATATTGTTCCTTTAAATCACCCAAATGTTCTAATTACTGTAAGAGCCCTTATTTTCGCGAGCCGTAATTTTCGCGAAAATGAAGATATCGGTGATTTCGCAAGCTGAAAATTTCGCGAATTTTATATGAACTGAACCGAAAATTGAAAATTTTCGAAAATACCTAAATAGAACCCCTTTTGCATAAGGCAATTTAAGAAACTTCCTTTTGACAGAAAAGTTCTTCGCCTCCCCCTCTCCCCATCGCTCTAAAAATGAATGGTTTCAAAGAAGCTGGTATAAATATTGTAAGTGAATGAGTTGCATTCTATTAGCTGTATTATTGTTTTTATTCAAGAAGTAGTTGTATAATGTTAAAGAAATAGTTGCAAGTATCCAAAAAATTTTTGTACTCATTTCTTATTTAAATAACTGTAATCATTAAATTTCGAAAGTGAAAAATTTCTGATTTTTCATTATTATTTGAGGTGAAAAAAAAAATATATATATTTTGCGAGGCTTAAATTTTCGCGATTACGGCGGGCTCGCGAAATTAAATGCTTTTACAGTAAATAAAACAACATTTTCTATATTAAAATACTGGTATCCAAAAAGCCGGAGACTTGGAAGCTCTGAGACAGCCGAGTATGACCACCGCGCCGGCGTGAACGTGTTAATAATGGAGCTATTAATAAAGAGGAACTGACATATCCTTAAAATAGTGAAGCCTCAACTGTAACCGCTTTCTCAGGGATTGATTACCGTCGATGGAAACTTCTACCAGTAAATTTATAAAGAAATTTTCTGCTTATTTAAACGACTTATTAGTGCATAATTTTAGTCACAAATAATGGCCGAAACAGATTTTAATTTTTACTGGTGGAAGTTTACTTTAGCGGAAGTCATATTCTGTGTTTTCGCTATATTGTGACAACCAGTGAAACAAACTGAGTGTTTCAGAAGGCAAACTGACACGGGTAAAAGCAAATAGAAAATTTTACGATATTTGTGAGGAAATATTTCCATGAATAACACGCTTAAATGAGGCGAAATTTTTTATTCAATTTTACTGGTGGGAAGTTTCCCCCCAGGCGGTAATTAGAAACTGTAGATTTTTAGTGTTTCTTTCTTTTTAATGTAGTGTAGTGTAATGTCTGTTATTTTGAAAAAAAATATATATATAACTGTAGATACAATTTAAAAAAATGCAGCCGTCATCTTGTGATAACCTCCTCAGTTACTTCACTGCCAACTGGTAGACAGTACACTACATGTCTCCTCCTCCTTATTCATAACTCCATTATTTTAACATTAAATAATACCAATAACCATAGATGCCAACGTCTCTTAATTATTCCGGTCTCTGATCCAAGGCAAACAAATCGGAAAGTGTTTATAAGAAAATGTGTCTTCATTCAACATGGTACTAATTAGATTTCATTTTAAAATTGTTTATTAAATAAAATTTCCGGTTGGAAGCATTTTTGTCTTGGATGTTTTAAACCGGAAAATATATATCAGGAATCTATAGGAATCAGGCATCTATAGATGCCAACATCTCTTAATTATTCCGGAGTCTGATCCAACACGAATAAGTTTTCAAGCGGAAATCTTACTTAATTAAAAATTTCAAAATGAAATCTAAAATGCACTTTAGAGAAAAAAGATACGTTTCCTGATATATATTTTCCGGTTTAAAACATGCTTGTTTTGGATCAAATTCTAGAGTAATTAAGAGATATTGGCATGTATGCAATAAATAACCTGTGATCTGACAGGTACAAATTGAAAATATTTTGATTTAAACCAGGCTTTTTATTTTATATAAAATAAATAAATTATAAATCACATAGAAGCTAGTTAAATTTAAAATTAAATAGTTTCAAATAAAAATACTGGTTTGATTTTTTTTAAAATAAAACTTTAGTAAAATTCCTGACATGTTTAGTGTTAACAAAGTTAAATAACATTGCATTAACATTAAAGTTTTGCGCTACAGTGCCTTGTATTAAAGCGAACTTCAAACATCTGATTTTGAGAAAATGCTGAAAATATAATTCAACTCCGTTTTCTACGTTTTTAAATTAATAATATTCAAATATAGCTCAAGTTCTTAGCAAGATACAAACAAAATTCAAATTGATTTAGAAAGCTAAAAAGTCAAGTTTTCTAAGGTAAAAACAGTAAATCGATTTTTTGATTGAAATTTGCGCTTTTTATGCCTTTCGACTCGGGATTCTCTTACACAAATTTTATTCGGTTGACACCACTTTTTTAACCCTTTCCGGAGCGGAGCAATTCCGTTTGTAAAATGATGAAATGGCGGAATGACACCAGAATTTACAAGCGAATGTATTAGAAAATAAAGACTTTCTGATTTTGCCGTACTTCATAAATAAAAATTTTATTTAAATATTCTTGGTTTCGTTAGTCAGTTTTGGAGTTAAAACTAGGTGTCTCTTTTTCTGGACACCGCCCGCTAAAGGGTTAAAAGAAGTTTCCTTCAAGTACACAATTTCAAAAATGCTATAATTAAATAAGGCAAATTTTATTTTCCTTTATTCCTGATGCCAAAAACAAATTTTACAAAGAAAGATGATGTTCAGTCAGACTGGACATACGACTGAAAAGGGTTAACCCTTGAGGGGGTGGTATTTTTATGAAATCACTTAATTTTAATTACCAAATGCCGCAATGGCACTAGAATTTTGGTAAAAAAAAAATTCGGTTTATTATCTATGCGAAATATATCCTTTTTCATATTTAAAAATAAATTTGTTTTCAAATTCCGGTGTCATTCATTAATTTCAATACTTTAGCAATGGAATTGCTTTGTTCCTGTTAGGGTTAAAGGTAGGCAGATACCTAAGCTAATGGCCAGCGCTTTAATTTCCGATTAATGATACTTTGTTGTACGCCATAGTTGCTAAAAGAGATTGCTTGCTCCGGAAGTCAGAGCTTTCGGATATCACGACTTTTTAACAAGTTTAGTAGTTTTTATAATCCCGCCCCCTTTTTTTATTTAACACGTTGAGTGCCACGTTAGTCACCGGTGACTGACATTGACTTTCCGTTTAGGCCGCATCAGTCATCGGTGGCCGACATTTATAGATTGTGTAACGGGAATCTTATTTCGTGGACCAAACAGAAAAACAGACAAAATAGACTTGGCATTCAACGTGTTAATGATAGAAATTCTTAAGAGAATACTTATCGGAAAAGTGTTATTTTACTGTTTTTGTCATTAATGAGTTTATTTTGCTAATAGTAAAGAAATTGTTAAGATATAACCTAACTTCAGCAATACTTTTCAGTAACTGAAGCACGTAAAAAACTTTCAAGCTGTTAGAATAGGAAGAAACAAAAGATTGCAATAATAGAACAACTCATGCAAGAAATGGAAATATGTATAAATTGAAAGAGTTTTTCCGGTTGTTCCAATTTTTCATACTTAATTTTATGCAAAATTATTCTCACAAATAAAGATGCTTCGAACTTGTTATGAAGCAATATAGCTTTAAGAATTCTCATATAGACGGCAGAGATCTGCACAGTGCCACGGACCTGGCTTGAAACCATTTTTTAAAAATTAAATTCTGGCCGAGTCTGTGCTTCATTATTTTCTGGTCATGTCGGGCAGGCAATTTTTTTGTGTGTAAAATAACAGTGATACTGAACATTTGTTTAATGGAATCTTTAGTTGTTTGTTTTTTAAAATTACAGAGAAATATTTTTAAAAAATAAAATTTTTTCTTCTTTATAGAGTTTCAAAATTGTGATTTTGTTAATAAACTTTATCTTTCATTCAAACAGAATCAATGATTTTAATGAGTCTTATTTCAATGTCATTGTCATGCTATTCATTGGTTTGCAGACTTATAACCTGAAAAGTACTGTACTTTAAAATTTTTGCATAAATATTCATGCAATAATCTTTTGAAGGAATTTTAACCCCTTAATTCTCGCTCCCGTGATTTTCACGGGCTGTGTCTTTTATCCAAATTGTTAGATTTCAAACAGTTTTATAAAATAGTGCAATTGGCTTTCTTATGGTATCATTTTACCTCTCATTGAATAAGTGGAATATTTCTTCTTAAAAAAAGTGGTGCCAATAAGCAATTTGAATTTTTAAATCGTAATTTAATGCGACAGTTAAGGGGTTAATTGTAGGATAGGTTAGTTGTAGGATGCTTATTGGTTGCCAGTTCGCTATTCCTTTTTTTTAAAATTCAGATTGCTTGATTGCCAACACTTGATCACATTGAACTGAATAGGTACTGAACAGGTAATCAGCATTGAGGGGTTTCCTAGCTGTTATCAGCTTAACACCCAGACTAGGAAATTAGAATGTCTTATGTTTTAATGAGCCATTGGGATAAAGTTAAACTGTAGCAATGCTACTATAAGAATAAAAGAAGTTAACAAGAGAAAAATAAGAAATTTGAGAAAAATAGGAATAAAATTAAATTTAAGTAAAATCTTAAGAAGAAAGTTAACAACAAATCTTAAAAAAATTACATGAGTCTTAAAGTAAGTAAAGTCAAACTGTAGTTGTAAAACTACTATAAGGAATATAGAAAGTTAAAGTTAGTACTGTTCAGTGAAACACTCACCAAGCAAGGGCAAGAAAAGCTAGGGTGGCAGGACCACAACATCCAACCAAAAAAGGGACAATTCAGGGCCATACATTTTATTTTTTTTTTTAAGTTTTTCAATTTTTATGGTCTCTATGTATATAGAGAATTTTTTTTTTTTTTTTTTTTTTAGAAAAGTATATAAAAAGGAAAGAAAAATAAGAGAAGGCAATAATAGCGTGGAGAACTCAGATGTTACTGAGTGTCCATAATTATGGAAAACCTGGGCCGTTTCCGATGGTGGGGCTCAAAAGCGTCATAATTTGGTAGCTCCGCTACAATTTCATTAGGGAGGTCAAAAATTTTATCATAAAATTTTTTGGCTAAGTCGTTTATGCGCTTACGTAAGGTAGTAGTTTTTAGGTCTCTTCGGACCGTGGAGTTGCGAAGGTAACGAGATGCGTTACGGACAGTACGCAGGTTGGAATTGTGCAAGCGACTAAGGTTGTCCATAGTGGTCTTACAAGTGAAGCCCCAGACCGGACTGGCATAGGTTATGATGGGAAGGATGCATGAGTTATAGAGGATTAATTTATTGTGAACAGACAAGGTTTTACTGTTAAGGAGAGGTTTTATAGAGTTAAAGGCTCCAGCGACTTTACCTCTGATGGAGAAAGTGTGCTTTTTCCAGGTTAAGCGGCGGTCCAGAATGACCCCAAGATACTTAGCTTGGTCTGACCAAGGGATAACAGTGTTGTTAATAATGATTCTGTTAGGGAAAATTATTTTGCGAGAGAAATATACTGCAGTAGTTTTAGTTTCATTTATGACAACGCGCCAAAGCATGCACCAGTTCATGAAAACATCAACATGAGTCTGTAGGTACCTGTAAAGAGTATACGGGTGGTGTGCCGAAGCGTAAATACAGGTGTCGTCCGCATAAAGAGCGAGGTGAGTGTGCAAGGAGCGTGGGATATCGTTAAAGAAAATGTTAAATAAAAATGGGCCCAACACGCTCCCCTGAAGGATGCCCTCTAGGAAAAGGAGAATAATAGAAAGAATGTTGTTTATGCGGGCTTGAAAAGAGCGGTCGCAAAGGTACGAATATATTAAATGTATAAGTCTGGGATGAAAACCGAGCTGAATTAGTTTGTAAATGAGGCCCATATGCCAGACCTTGTCAAATGCCTTTGCGACATCAAGAAAGATGGCAGCTGCGGGAATTTTTGCATTGAGTTTCTCGCTTAGAAACTCAACAACCCTAAGAAGCTGGTGTTGTGTTGAGTGTTTTGGGCGAAAGCCGAACTGCTCAGGCATGAGAATGTTGTGCTGCTGAATGAACTCCTGCAACTGGGCACGAATGACACGTTCCACCACTTTACTGATAGAAGGTAGCAAGGAGATAGGTCTGTAATTAGTGGGGTCTGACAGGTTAGTTCCAGGTTTTGGAATAGGAGAGATTATAGAAAGTTTCCAAGGTTTAGGGAAGTAGTTATGTTTTAAGATAGCATTAGTGAGGTCAGTGATATAGATTATGCAATTAGGAGGAAGGTTTCTAAGAGCAGAGTTAGTAATTTTATCGTATCCTGGGGTTTTACGCTTTTTGAGTTTTTTGATAATATTGCGGATAACAATAGGTTGAATTTTAGGGGGGGGGGGATCTTGAGGGGGGGTAGCCAAAAAGTTCCGAACTGTCTCGTTAACATGATCAAGGTGAGCTTGGTTTGCAAGGGTAGGATTAGGAGAAAATTGGGTGGCATAAGAATTAGCAAGCATGTTAGCTTTTTCTTGGTCAGTATAAGCGGTAACATTATTAGAAGTGAGGGGGGGGGGATGGAAGTGTAATGTTTATTCAGTTTGCGTTTAAGAATCCAAAGAGAGTTGTCCTCGTATGATAAAGTTTTGAGAAAGTTGTTCCAACTTTTCTGTTTTTCTTTATAAAGACTGTTTTTGATTTTATTGTTTAACCTATTGAGAAGAGGTTTAATGGAGGGGTCTCTTGAACTTTGAAATTGTCGCCGGAGCCGATTACGCTGTTTGATAAGGTTGTAAATATAACGGGGTGGGACAAAGGCAAAATTATTTTTGAAGGTGTTAAAAGTAGAAAAATTTTGAGCATTAGTGATATGAGAGTTGAGATGTTCAACAGCCGCATCAATGTCATCGGTATTATTAATATCAGGGAAGGTGATGTCCTGAGAGTTAAGGTAATTAGTAAATTTATTCCAGTCAATAGCCACGGAAGGGGGGGGGGGGGAGAAAGAGGATTAATAATATCTATTTTAAAGCAGACAGGCAGGTGATCAGAGGAGAGATCATTAATAACTGTAGAGTAGATAGGGTAAGGAAGATTTTTGGAAAGAGCAAGATCAATGATAGAGTCCCGGGCACCAGGCAGTTTGGAAATGTGTGTTGGTCTGGGTGGTGCATGAAGATTTAATTTTAAGTTTTGGACTAAGTTGTGAAGAGAGGTACCCCGCCGAGAATTGCCATGGCAATTCCAGCGTCTGCTTTTGGCATTGTAATCGCCTACGTAAAAGCAGTGGTGATGTTGTGAAAAAAGCTGTGTAAGACTATTAACAGGTAAGTTACCAGTGGGTGGAGCATAAATAGAAGCTAATTTAATATTGATATGAGGAAGTTTAAGATTGATACTGGTATACTCAAGATCATTAAAGGTGTGGTTGTGCGGTTGGTAGTGTGGAAGATGGTTCTTGATGTAAATAGCGGTATCTCCTCTGTGCGTACCATCCGCACGAGGTGTGTGGAATAGCCTGTACCCAGGGATGTTAATGTTGAATGTGGGGTTGAAAGTCTCTTGTAAGAAAATAACGTCAATTTGGGGATGTTCGTGCATAAAGAGTTTAAGTTCGTTAAATTTATTCTGCAAGGAGTTACAGTTCCAGGAAAGAAAAATTAGTGAGGAAAAGGTAGAAGAGGAATTACTCATCATTAAATGTGTTAAATTCCGTGGCTAAAGTTTCTATAGCACTCATAAGGATGAGTATTTTTTCTATTGGATCTTGTATATTTTTAGTTTGGTTAGCAATATTTTTGAAACATTGGATGAATTTGTTAAATTTTAGGAGTTCTTTCATCTCCTTGAAGGTCTTGAAAATTTCTTTTAAGTCATTAGCATAATTAGAACTACTGGGTTGTTCTGGTGTTGTTTTTTGAGTGTCAGTTGGCTTATTTGGTGTAGTGTTTTCGGGGTTAGGGTCTTGGGAGGGAGAAGGGAGCGGAGCCGGGGCTTCAGTAGGTTTTTCTTCTGGTTTTTTGGCTTCTGGCTTACGGACATAATTATATGTTGATAAAAGTTCCGCCATAGCGTTCGGAATGATTTTTGGGTTTTCTTTTCGGACGGTTTTGGGGTCCTGCTGTTTTTTATGGAACTGGGGGGTTTTGGGGCAACCACGGTAAGTAGCCACGTGCTCACCATAACAATTTGAACATTTGGGGATGATCTTTCCAATTTTATCGCACTGGGGAGTTAAATGCTCCTCCGAGCATTTGGCGCATTTTGGCGGCAGGCGGCAAATCTCGCTGGAATGACCAAATTTCTGGCAACGGTAGCATTGGTTTACGATGTTGGTGCCTTTAAATCGCTCAATATCTACTTTAATGTAGCAAATTTTGTGAATTTGGTAGATTTCTTCGAATTTTTCACGTGGGAGTACATTGACGACGTAGAGGGGCATTGGTCGACCGGTCTTTCTACTTTTCATCATTGAGGCTCTATTGGCCACGAAATTATGTTCTTTAAGAGCTTCAATTATGACCTGGGGGTCGGTATATGGGGGAATTCCCCTAATGACGACTTTCCTGGGGCGCTGATCCGCGGGGCTCAGGGTTGTGTAAGGAATTGTTTTAGAATCAAGATAGTCCTGTGTTTTTCGGAAATCTGCATCAGTTTTACAGTGGATTTTGAGTAATTCACCGTCTAGTTTAATCAGGGGATTGCTGTCGTTGAGTTTTTTAATCTCACTTGCAAGTTCCGTCCACTTGCCTTGAAACTCATTATAGAAGGGGTGGATTTTTGGTTTTTTAGGGACTACTTCAGTAGTGGAGCTACCGGCTGACTCTCCTTGGGAGGGCTCAGAAGAATCCATGTTATTATCGTCAAGATATTTTTCAGATATATTGGCATATTTATTCTTTAAGGGAATATTAGATTTGAGATCATTTCTCCTACGTTTTAGTGTATTAGCAGCCGTCATATTAGCAGCAGGTGAAGCCGTCATCTGAGTTCACCGCAATTGCCTTGAGTTTTGTTAAGATGTCAATTAGATCATAGTCATGATCATAGATAAAAGTTTTAAACTCTCTTAGTTGACTTAATTTTAGGGGGTCAAATGGCTCATTGAACAAAAACATAAGATTATTGAGAAGATTACTCACGCTAGTCTTGTGTTGAGGATTCGTCAGGTAGTCATCTTTACTTAAAAGTCTCATTATGTAGCTATCACAATCTTGCAGGAATTGCTGTACAATCAGTCTTTGTACTTCATCCGCTACTCCGGAAAATTCCATCCACGCAGCAGCTAAATCAGATTTCTCCTCTCCATTCAGGATGCGGAGTGCATTGTCAGAAAATTTAAATGGGTTCTCAGTACCCATTATTGTCGTCGGTGAACCCTCTATATATTACTACTATGATGCATCAAGTTCAGGAAACAGTCACCTATTCGTACGAACTAGTTCCTATTAAGTGTCACTATCAGCACCACAACTCATTCGAAGATACTTGCAAAAGATCACGCAAGTTCTAAAAACATTGAACTGCGATTACGATCTCTTGAGAATAAAACGACCAGCAAACAGAAAACACGTCTGTTCTCTCCAAGAGGTACCAACCAACCTGATCACATTGAATTTAATCGATCATTAAATAACATGAATATTTCTACTTAAAAAAAGTGGTGGCAGCCAAGCAGTTTGGATTAAAAAAGTAGAGAACTGTCAACACTGCATGAAGACACAAGCAGAAGAAGCTCTTGAGTAGCAAAAATAAAATTTCAAAGAAGTTACAAAGAAAGCTTTTTGTTCTAATTACTTTTGATTTATTTTCTTCTCAGTAGCTAATGTGTGTCTAAAATGTTAACTGGCTGTACTAAGCTCCCTGAAAATAACTTATTAACATTTAATTATTAAATATCGAATCTTATTATTACTATAATTATTATTTTAATTATTAAATGTAAAATTCTTAATTAATAAGATTGCAAATTTAATAATAATATGTCTTGATTTTATTAGCCCCCGGTACGGTATGCTATTTCTTTCTCCCAGCTTATTTTGTGTCGTCTTCAAAAAATAACGTTACCTTACAGAAGCCACAGCCGTAAAACAAAGCAGTAAGATTAAATACTCTATAGCAATTTTTTAAACTTCTAAGCATCGCACATTTTCAGTTTTTATACCGTCGTATTGGGGGAAAAAAAGTACTTTTAAATGCACTATGTTTGAAAACTGTATCTCTATTTATTTTTCAAATATAATTTTTTTTTTGTAGTTTTTAGAGCCATTTGCTTAATTTTGGTAACGGAAGTACTCCATTTCTGTAGAAAGTAAAGGAAAAATAGCAATTATATCTTTTTGTTGCCATTTTCCCCATAAAAATTGTAAAAAAAAAAAAAAAAAAAAAAAAAAAAAACCGTGCTTTTTTGAAAAAATGTACATGAATGATTTCTGATAAAACAGGGAGCTATTATAAGCTAAATTTAATTTTAAGTATCTACAGAGTGTCCAGCGAATAAGACCCTGATTTCAAAATTAAATATCTCAAAAACAAAGATCAATAGAATTATGCGGTAAACGGTTTGTTTATTAGCTAAGCTGTAAAAATGCTATACAGAAGTTTCAAAATTTAGTTACAAAACCCGTTAACAGATGGCGTTGTAATCGCAATACTTGTAAACTATGCTTTGAAGTCCAGAACACTGGTGTCTCATTCCTATATGGCTCCCTACGAAAGAACGAATATTGGGAAAGTTCACTTTTTTATTGGGGTGATGTGCAGAAGTAGAGACATCTGGTCACAGAATTATTGCACCAGCTTTAATTTTAGAAAATTTCAATTAATAGAATTTTCAATAAAAATTTTAGAAATCATTATATAAGAACTTATTGAAATATTTTATTAAATTCAATTTTTAATGCCATATAATTATTTAAATCAAAATGCATATATTTAGAAAAATATTTATTTTTTATATTTTTAAATCACGGCATAATATTTTGGTATTGTTGTTTATACCTGAATTATTATAAATAAAAAAGTAATTTTGCACTTTTCATTTATTTTTAAATCACGGCATAATACTTTGGTTTAAGCACAACACATATATTTCTTTTTTTTGTAAACAAAGTTTTAGAGACAGAAATTATGCTTTAAATTATTTCTTTTTTAAAAGGAATTGATGATAAGTCATATCATCAACGTCAAAGCAAAAGTATTTTGGATGCTGCATTCCTTTCCAACACTTCGGATCCTATCGCTAGAAGCTGCAACATATTTCTGTGCTCAATGATGAAAAAAATGAAAACGAGTTTTTAAAATTAAAATTATTTTTTTAACTTAATTAAGTTTTTAAAAATAGAAACTTTGAATTTTTTCATTCAAACTATTCTCTATAATTTAAAAAAAGAATGATTTATGAATCATTATTAAAAATGCTCAATGATTTTTAAAACAGGGGTTTCTTTTAGCTTAATTAAATTTTAAAAGCAGAAACTTTGGATTTTTTTATTCAAACTTTTTTCACAGTTTAAATAAACATTAAAAAGTAAAGATTTCCATTTTTTTTTCAAATCCTCCTCTCCTTGGATTCGATTTCACAATCTACCAATTAGGAGAGAAAAGACATACCACAGAGACCTGGTATCCGGACCCAAGTAGCTTATAACAAAAGTTGAAACAAATCTCAATTCTGTCAACACATGGCTCCGCTCCTGCACATTACCCCAAAAAAATATTTTAATAAGTTCTTGTATAATGATTGCTAAACTTTTTATTGAAAATTCTATTAATTGAAATTCTCTAAAATTAAAGCTTTGACCAGATGTCTCCTCTTCTGCATATCACCCCAACGAAAAAGTGTTCTTTCCCAATTTTCGTTCTTCCATAGGAAGCCATCTAATAATGAGACACTAGTACTCTGGACTTCAAAACACAATTTATAGGCATTGCGATTACAGCGCCATCTGTTAGCGGTTTTTGCAACTAATTTTTGAAACTTTTGTATAACATTTTTACAGCTTGGCTAATAAACAAACCGTTGTCCGCATAATTCTATTGATCTTTGTTTTTGAGATATTTAATTTTGAAATCAGGGTCTTATTCGCTGGACACCCTGTATATTAATAATACAAACAAATAAAGGGATGTGAATCTTTAGATAGCCGATTTTCTTGTCGAGTTTTTTGAATGACGACATCTCTTTTTTTCTGATTTGTGTATTATTTAGCGATAGTGACGTCCTAAGCGTACTTAACTGTAGATATTGTGTTTAACACTGGATCGCAAATGATGAATTCTTCAGTGGATGTGAATGACACCCCTTTATGTAAAATAAAATCACGTGTTATAAGTCTTAAAACTGAACTACAGTAGAGTCCCGATTATCGGAGTTTCCGCTTTCACTGAGTTATTTTCTTCTGAGGGACTGATGGCTTCCATTATTAAAAAGAAATGGCCATAATTAAAAAAAAAAAAAAAAAAAAAAAAAAAAAAAAAAAAAAATGGCCATTTTTTTTTCCTATTTTGACCAGAAAATCAGAATTCTAACTTTTTACGGCTGCTCTTTCATCTTCACCTGGGACTTCATGTATAATGACTGTTTCATAATAATGGAAGCCATCAGTCCATCAGAAGAAAATGATCTATTCCAAAGGTATAAGTTCGATTAACTCGGATAATTGGGACTCTCTCTCTCTCTCTCTCTCTCTCTCTCTCTCTCTCTCTCTCTATATATATATATATATATATATATACAGTAGAACCTCTTTTATCCGAAACTCTTTTAACCGAAACTCTCGGTTAACCGAAATCCATTTTTAAAAGTTTTTTTTAAACTATCACATTCCTCGTGTGCAAAATCCAATTTTGAAAGCTTTTTTTCTTTATACATAACTATCATATTCCTTGTGTTCAAGTCCTTTCCGAACTACGAGTACATAAGTATTTTTGATCCCCTTTCTTAGAATTCCTTCGAATTTAACTTAAGATCCCGTAAGCTGCGGAGTTGAACGAAGAAAACGATCAAATTAGCAATTCTTAAGCTTTTAAATGTTTGGCATGGCTTGAGTAGCAGAAAGACTGTGAACTGGTGAACTAATAATATTAAAAAACTCCGTGATAGAGCTTTAAAGCAAAGGCTATCGAAACTGCCACAAACAAAGCATTTTTTCAAACGCTTGTGATATATGTAAAAGGGACTTAATTTAAAAATTTAAATTTAGATAATTTATTCTTGTTTCTATTTTGCTATTGCTTTATTTTTATTAAGCACTTGTTACCATAATAAGAAATATTGAATTTATCTCTCCTTAAACTTAAAATTGAAGCATCCTCGATTATCCGAAAATTTCGATTTTCCGAAAGAAGGTCGGTCCCAATTACTTCGGATAAACGAGGTTCTACTGTATATACATATTTATTTTTTTTTTTTGTCATCGGGGGCGACACTAAATTCTGAAAAAGCAGAATTCCTGTTTTCTAGTTGATAAGGCTTGCTTTGGTACACTCTCGAATATAGTTACAACTACCTCCATGGAAGCTCGTTTTAATAAAATGTTAATTTTGCCTCTTTTTTATTTTAAGAAAATTTGTTGAGAGCAAAGTGTTTCTAACTTAACACATTGCTGACGGATGACGGCTGACGGGAATTAGCATCTTTTGGATATGTGTAACTCCACCCACGAGCGGTAATTTTGCATTTTATATGTTGCATTATTTCTCAAAAAATGTATAGATGATATTCGTATTTATGCAATTAGTGTATTTTGCATGTAAATATTTTGACTGGAAACTGTACCGTTATTTTATACATTCATTTGTAATATAATTACGAACTCATAAGACAAAACTTTGTTAAATGATGCAACATGCGAGTGTAACATCTCTAGTCAGGGCTTCCTGCTGAAAAAGAATAGTATCCCATAGTAACGTGATAAATGTAAAATAAATATCAACTTCCCAGAGCGATTAGTTACAAACTTTTTATATAATTTATACTGCTCTAATTCTATTGGTTTCCTCTTTTTATACATTTACAGAAAGTGAATTTTAACGTGGATTATAAGAAAGTTTCGTTATTAGGGAATTTTCATTGTAGTACAACTTGACTGTATTTTCTAAAACATATTTATGAAAACCTTAAATTATAGATAAGAATAAAAGCTCTAATTTATTTTATTAAAGATTCACAGTGACTTGTTACAATCTTTCCCATTACCTTGTAAAAACACAGATTTCTCCATTAAGTATTATTCTTTCTGGAGTTAATTAAATTTTTAATCAACTTTGAAGAATGAAAATTTTCGTTAATATTCTAAATTAAATATTTTCTTTTGAAAGAGCCTCTCTTATTTTTTAAGTTCATGAATTAGCTACACTTACGTAGTGCTCTTTTCAAAAGCATATTGATTTTATAAATTTTATCAGACTTCCGGATAGATATATTATTTCCAAGCTGAACCGATCTTGCTTACATGGACTCGTTTTATTTACATATTTCTTTTATTAGTATAGATTTGTTTATATTGCAATGCAAAATATAATATATAAGTTTTTTAGTTCGAAATATATTATTGTAAGGGTATTTGTATAAGTTAGGAGTGCTTAATAAAAAGTACAATATTGAATAAATACTCATATTTTTAGTTCAATTGTAGTACAGAATGTTGAAAAAACATAAAATCATAGCAATATCTTCATAACTTAAAAAAAAAAAAAAAAATGTGGATTTTTTGTCGTATTTTTAGCAAAATTTCATGCTTACGCCTGACAGCATACAATCAATTCAACTAAATATACGAGGGTGGTTCAATAATTATTGTCCCGAGTGTGTGTAAAATATTTGTATTGCGATGGTTGATGTGGAATATTGAAGCCTAAATGCCTTAGATGCCTATATGCTCAATTTAAGAACTGTAGCTGCTATATTAACATATTTTTTTTCGTTTTTGGTGTGTGAGGTCGCACCTAGCTTGAAAGGGGTGGGGTGTGACAGTGAATGAGACGTGGCTACTGTCGTTTGGACTCGGGATCGTAGTTATGTAGCCACGTCTCATCCACTGTCACAAATCTATCACAGAACTGCTTCAGGTCTGGCACCATAAGCTCCAAACCAGACTTTCTCCCCGGACCCCCCGCCCTTCCTTCCAAGCTAGGTGCCACCTTTCACACGTAAAACGAAAAAAAAATATGCTAATATAGCAGCTACGGTTCTGAAATTGAGCATATCATCTAAGACATTAGGCTTCAATATTCCACATCAATCATCGCAGTACAAATATTTTATACACACTCGGGAAAATAATTATTGAACCACTCTCGAATTTTAATTTCTTTTGTACTACATACTATTACACTTAACCGTGCACTGAACTAAAAGTTTTACAATATACTGAAAATTAACTGAAATATTTCAAAATATGAATAAAACTTTTTTTTTTTTTAAATACCCTTTTTTATATTCGAGTACCTATAATATAATTACACTACCACGCAGAGCTTATATTCTAGTTCATAACATAGTGAGTAATATAGAAAGTATTCTGACAAAATTTTACTGAATTGTGTTTAAAACACTTTATGCAATGGAGTTTATCGAACCGGTAAAATTGATTTTCCAGAATTGGGATTTAAAGATTTATTATCTATATTGTTTCTGACCTATAAAATTAATCTAGAAGTGTCAATTAAGGTTTATTAGAGTTTTTATGTGTGAAAAGCATAAAAAAAATCTTGCATAGAAACATTGTTTACATTTCTCCTGGCCTTCCTACGCCCGCTTCCGGCATTTGACTCATGACTTCCTGTTTATAAAATTGATCATAAATATTTTTCTAGTAATAGTGGGAATAAAATTAAAACAGATTTGGAATCGTAAAAAATTGCTCCTTCAAACAAAAGAATAAAAAATATTTCGAAAATTTTCACCCAAACGGCCATTTTAATGTAGGAAGATAAAATATTGGGTTTAAATCCCTTTTGTTTACGCTTTTCATGTTCGCAACTTTATATATATATTTTTTTCTGTCGACACTTAAGGCTGTTAGTCAGTCGACTCACCAATTCCCCTCTGCTAATGTTAAATCTATGGGTGTGGGATGAATTCATATATTTAAAATATCTCCGCAGGAAATTACCATGTTTAACTTCTTTTTTCAGTGTACTTTTCTTAAAGGATGTATCTTTTTTCTTAGTTCTAGAAATATTTTATAACTAGGAATTAAAGAGACATCTTTAAACCGTAGAACTACCAGGAATTTTACTCAAGTTTAATAAAAATATTCTACACCAGAATTTTTATTTAAAACTATTTAACTTACAATTGTCTGGTTTATATGTTTCGTTTGTTTTAAAGAAATATCTAGTTAGATAACTATTTTGAACGTACGTGTTGGGTCTCATCTGGTAAGCGGAGGGTTAAGAAGAGTACACAGTAAAAAGAAATTAAATATTTATTTCCCGAGAACATATTTAAAAAACACGAATGCATTCCACGCTCATAGGTTTAACATTAGGGAGGGGAGCTGGAGAGCCTTAAAACATAGATGCTAACATCTTTTAACTATTCCGGAGTCTGAATGTGGAAGAGTCTTCGGTAGGAAATGTGGATGTATGAGTCATCTTTCTATACTTGGAACGAGTTCATTATTCAGACCTGGAGCCATGGAGTCCATATCTTGTGGTTATTAGATTTATTATCATAGCCGAAGTTCGGCACAGCACTTGCACTGGAAAAAGTTAAATGGGTCAGACAAGAGCAAAAACGAAAACAACTACAACAAAGACATCGCTTTCGGGCAAAAATAAATTAGTGATCTATAAATAAAAATACATAAAAATAAACCTGGAAAATAATTACACTTAAAAAATAAATCAAAAAGAGAAAAATGCTGTATACAAATATATATATACAAAAGGTCCATGAAAGTACCCAGCCCTAACAATAGCTAGCAGCAGAATCTACATAATGAAGCTAGGGATCCTTTTAGAAGCCTTCCGCCAGATTTCAATTTAAATTGTTTGATTAAATAAAATTTCCGCTGTCCAAGATCAGGCTTCGGAATACTTAAGAGATGCTTTTAAAAGCACAGACGTTCTATTGTAATGTTTTTTTTGCGAATCTGAGATTTTGGTTAAACTGGAATTGTTGTCAAAGCCAGGGCACCGTTATCAAAAATAGTGTGGTGAAGATCACAAGCGTTTCAAATCCGGTTGTAATAACAAAATATAAAAATAAAGAGAAAGGAAAAGTTCTATGTCTCAGCAAATCCCTTCTCATTATTGCACACTTGTGCTAGGTCCAAGAATATGCAAATTTCTTCTAAAGATCCATCAGGAAGATCATAGTTTAGAAATTGTGGTTTTGAAAGTAAAAAAAAAAAAAGTCTCCAATGGTAACTCCGTTCGTCAATCTAAATAAAGATATTTTATCACTTTTTATAGCATTATTTAGCTTAATCTGTTTATAAGTGATTATTATACATGTTGTTATATTAAAATGTTTGATTAAATAAAATTTCTGCTGTCTAAGATCAGACTTCGGAATACATAAGAGGTGCTCTTAAAAGCACAGACGTCTTATGGTAATGTCTTTTACGAATCTAAGATTTTGGCTAAAATAGAATTGTTGTCAAAACCAGGGCACTGTTATCAAAATAGTGTGGTTAAGACCACAAGCATTTCAAATCCGGTTTGTAATAAAATATAAAAATAAAGAAAAAAGAAAAGTTCTATGGCTCAGCAAATCCCTTCTCATTAGTGCACACTTGTGCTAGGTCCAAGAATACGCACATTTCTTCGAAAAATCTATCAGGAAGATCATAGTTTAGAAAATGTGGTTTTGAAAGTAAAAAAAAAAAAAAAAAAAAAAAAAAAAAAAAAAAAAAAGTCTCCAATGGCAATTTTGTTCATGAGACTTTGAACATGTTGTACTCTAAGCGGATAAGTGGGCAAAATCTTAACTAAAATCAATTTCTTTTTTACTTTATGCGTTATAGACTAGTGATGGGCGATTTCGCTATTTTTTATAGATTTAATCGATAATATGGCCAACTCAATTATATCGATACTATCAATGTTTTTATTGATGTCTCTAGACAATAAATTGTTATTTTTAACTGACATCAGGTTCCGATTTTATAAAGAACTGCTATAAACAAATTAAGATTAGTTTAGCTATTAGATTACTTTCACTGTAATATGATTAATTTTGCATTTACAGTTTCACGCCAGCTCTTGAAACTGTATATTTTGCTTAAGGTTTCAAGAAGAACCGAGGGAATCCAGAAAGCTTAAAGGAGCGTTTGTTCACCGAACGTCCGTCAAAAAGAAGCTGAAGACAATATAAAGGCCAGTACAGGAAATTGCAGCACTCTCTGGCGGAGATAATCAGAACTAAAATGGTCGGTGTGTGTGTGTGCGTGTGGGGGGGGGGGGGCAAGCCGAATTCTCCAAGTTATGTGAGGATCGGATCCGTAGAACCTGAGGTATCGAATAAAGAAGAAATGTACACTATGCAGTACATAATATAGGAAATTGCAGCTTCCCTAGAGGAGAGAACAAAACCTTAGATAGTAGTACCTTAGATAGTTAACCTGATAGTTGGCGTTAAACAAGCCAAGACGAATGGTCCAAGTTGTGTGAGAATTGGACCCATAGAACCTAAGATGGCGAATAAAGAAGAAGTGTGCACTATGCAGCAGAAAACACAGGAAATTGCAGCACCCCTACCGGAGAGAAACAGAACTAAAATGTTGGTGTTATTGGTGGGAAACAAACCAAGACAAATGGTCTAATATAACTCAACTTTTTAATTTTTCACAGAAATGTTACCATCTTCACAAATATGAGTGCTATGCTTACACAAATGTACACAAACATTGAACAGGACTCACATAGTCATTTAATACAGTGACAGACGATTTTGAGCCTACTCTGTTATATGGGTGATCGCAAAAATTATTTTATTATTAAATTTATTATTAGTCTCCTAATTATTCTCGCTACTAAATCTTCACTTGAAAATATGAGTCAAACATGTTCTTTGATCTAAGAAGTTCAAGGATAATTCGTCAAGAATTTCGGTAAATATTCGACAAAACGTGTACAATCGAAAGCGTCCGGCCACTTTCCCTTAGTTTTTTGACATCAGTGTATCTAACAGTACACGCATGTGAGTTTGTGTTTGCTGTGTTGTGGACAAATGGCTGCCCCTAGAGTTATTAAGTTAGATCCAAAGGTAGCCATAAACCCTAAATTTATGCACTTCGAAGCTCGATTTTTGAATATTAGTTTTTTTTTATTAAGTAGGGGGCTCGGCCCCCTACGAGCTACGCTCGCCAACCCCCGTCCAGATACCGCAGACCCTAAATGCACGCTAATTTGGTCGGCTTTAAAAAGATTTCGAAAGATTGCATTATAATTTAAAAAACAGTGGCGTTATCCCTATAAACGGATTTCTATTCATTTCTCTTTGATTGAGGAATTTTAACGCCAAATCCGCTGCGGTACTACTTGATTATCCCGTCAACCAATTTCGCCAAATTATATAAATCGCCAAACCACTCGCCAAATTATACAAATTGACATAATTTTTATTTTAAATAACGAAAGAACAAATAAATTAGTACAACATTAATAAAAATACAAATAAAACGTCGAAATAAAAGTAACTTGATGACGTAGACACGTGTAACAACATTTCAAAATAAGCTAATATAAAAGGAATTAAGTAAACAGTCTTTGTCTCCTGGTATTTTTTAACAAAGCGAAAAGAAAGTTCTTTTAAATGAGACATTTTAAATTAATCGTTTTCAATCTGACGTAATTTTGACCAAGCTATTCTTTCTCTTTTAAATTCACGTGAAAATACTTTTGTTAGAAATGAAATATTATTTGCGCTTTCCTAACAAAAATAGTTGAAAAGATCCTCTCAAAATATCAAATAAATGTCTAGCGCAATTTCTAAATTTAAACTGTTTTGCAATATTATTTTGTGTTCATTTTATGTAATAACTGTAATGTGACTTAAATATGACGCAATTTCTCCTATTTAAGACTTCTAACGCATGTTAATGAATTTATTATTTTACAATATCTTTTCTCTTTTAAAATTCACGTGTATACTTTTTATGACGTAATTTTTAATAAGTTCTTGCTTTTTGTACATAATTATTTAATTCTAATTCCAAATGATTTTTTCTGTTTATAATAGTCACGTGTAAATAAATTTTTAATTTGGAGCAAACATTATTGTTTGCGCTGTTTATACATTTGGCAACAGTATAAATTAATACCATTTTCTAAAATAATGTAAAAAATATCTCTAGAAATACTGAAAATTTGAATTTAAAATAGAAATAAAACCTCAAAAAATGAGTCAAATTAAAAAAAGAAATACAGTCTGCACACCGGGAACTTCAAACGTATAAAATGATCTAAAAATGATTAAATTCCCATGAATAGTTTTTGCTCCTATAAAACTTTTTTAGTGGAACGATTTTGTCTAACTTTACATTAAATATCTCTTAAAATAATTCTTCCATTTGAAAACTGTCTGCATCAGCGTGTTTATCAAACATTTCTGTATAAAACCACCGATTTTCATATTTTTGTATGCATTATTTTTCTTAATATTAACGAAGAAAGACCTCCGGTCACAAAAAATTCAAAACCGGCGGCGGTGACAGCGGTAGTTACTTTTTATTTTAGAATAGAGAGATTAAAACTGCGATTTCTGCAGCGCCACCATATTTATTTTACTTTTCGTTCCAGCGACATGTTTTCGGCAGAGAAACTCGTTTGCTTGACAGATATGAATAAATAAGAAACATTCACACACACACAAAATAAATACAAAATAAAAATAAAATAAAGACAGAAACCAGTAGGCTCTCAGGAAAAAAAAGTTCAGTCTTTGAATCTCAATAAGATAATGGTCTGCGAAATAAATGCATAACAGCTACGTCTAGAAAAGGTAGCTAAATTCGAATGAACTAATATTTCGATCTATTCTACTTCGAATTATAAAGAGTCGATTGCATAGATCATTTTACAGCTTTACTACCAAAACTGAAGACATTTATGGGTTCTTAAAATAAAATAAATTCGTTTTTAAAAGAACGTTAGCGGAAAACGAAATTATGCATGCTGAGTGCAAAACAGGCTATATAAAAACTTCCTAATATAGCTGCAATATTATAGCTCTACTCATATTCTATTTTTTGAACACTGCTTCCAAGTTTCTGTTCGTTTTATTTTTACCAAGAAAATTAGATCGTCCATTTTTGATGCGTCATGGAAAACCTAGACGCCAATGGACGTCATTGTATGAAAAATAGATTTCTAGAAGAGCAGTGCGACAAACAAACATATTTATAGTAACCAATAGTTCATAGGTGTCTTTGAACGATTCTTTATATTTGTATAAAATTTCCAATTTATTCTTCTTGTTTTTCCGATACAGTGGTGTAGTCGTAAAAAAAACAGAGGGTATACGTTCAAAGCAGAGGGTATACGCTCAAGGCAGAGGGTATACCCTAGTGTATATATACTATAGCTTTCTTGAGAAACAGAGGGTATACGGTGTTCCTTAAAAAAATCCAGAGGGTATACGGCGTATACCCCCGTATACCCTCCACTACATCCCTGCCGATAAATATAAAACATCTTTCAAAAAATGCTATCAAAATCCATGTTAAACAGATTTTTATTACTTGCCAACCTTCCGGTACAGTGTTTCCAGTGGGCTATACTTTTTTAACTTCAGATTTCTTGATTGGCACCACTTTTTTGAAATGGAAAAATTTGTGTTATTTAGTGACTTATTAAGACGAAAACAAAGGGATTTTTTCCATTTAAAAAAAGTGGTGTCGATCAATAAATCTGAATTAAAAAAAAGTAGCTTACTGGCTATGAAAAAAAAAATAGCCCACATGCAGATTTCTGCTTCCAGATATCTAACATATAAAAATGAAAATTTGTCTGTCTGTCTGTCTGTAATTCTATTCATATCCACAGTTTGGAAGCCAGAAATGTGAAATGTTACGTCCATGTGTATTAAAACACGGCCGAGGCAACTAAAGTAGTCCGGAATTGAAATAACTTATAGTTAATATAGTTAATTAATAAAAAAAAACACCCATTTAGCAGCAATTTCCAATCATATTTAAACACTTTTCGTTATAGCTGTTGCCAACAATTAAAAATACACAATAAAGTTTTTACCACAACAATTACTTTTCTCTTGCAAGATTTCCACGTGAAAAATGAAATAAATGGTTTGACGAATTTAAAAAAAGGGAATATTACATCATAACTTTTCTACTGCAAGATTTCCAAGTGAAAAATTAAAATAAAATAAATTGTTTTGACGAATTAAAAACAAAAGGGCATGTTACGTCATAATTTTTCTATTTTTGATTTCCATGTGAAAAATTATAATTATTTAATTAATTTGACGAATTTAAAAAAATGGAATATTACGTCATATTGGAAATATAAAGAACGTGGTAAATATATAACGTCATATAAGTATGAAAAAATGTATTGAAGCGTGATAAAAACTCGATTATGGAAATATTGGTGTATTTTAACATTATTGCTACAATGATGAATGGAAATAAGTTCATTTATAGCTGTATTATTTTGCGTCTGTTACATAAATTTATACATTTTTATATTGGGTTTTCATTTGATTCATGTGTACAACACGTCGGCTCTTTCTTTTTTTTTTTTTTTTTACGTTGTATGTTAAATTTTGAAATTGGTTTTTCAAAACAAACATTCTTAAAAGTCCGGGCAAAGCCGGGTACTTTAGCTAGTTTTTAATAAAAAAAAACCCTTATTTTGAAAACAAGAATATTAAATTATTAAAATTTTATCTTACTTGTAAGTATAATAATCATTTAAAGTTTACCTGATTTAATTTATTAAATAAAATTTCTGGTACAGATATAATTATTTGAACAAAAGTCTTCTACTAAAATCGGGAAATTCGGCAAGTATGCAATACATGGAAGTTATGAAAAGACGGTCATCATGTATCAATTGATTTCAATTAAAAATACATTTCATTTATAAGAAAATGGAAAATGTTATTCGATTCTCTAGTATCTTAATGAGAATATATAAATGATGAGGATCCTATGGAGGAAAAAAAGTTATTTCGTGTCACAGCTTTGCATTCTAAATAGGAATTTCAGAGTAACCTTAATTAAAACTGAAACTTTAAACACCTCGACACATTTTATTGCTCAAAATTGAAACAACCGTTTAGAATTTAATTTAGTATTTGTTGTCCATTAGTAGAAAGTTTTCAATATTTACGTTAAAGCTTTGAACTTAACTGTATGTGTATGTGTACGATATCCCTGTGCATAAAGCATTGATTTAAGAATCTCTCTATTCTAAAAAAAAGTAACTAACGCTGCCGCCGCCGCTGTAACTGAATTTTTTGTGACTGGATGTCTTTCTTCGCTAATATTAAAAAAAACTACTGCATACAAAAATATGAAAATTAGTAGTATT
Source organism: Maratus speciosus (assembly GCA_963932465.1). Classification (NCBI taxonomy): domain Eukaryota; kingdom Metazoa; phylum Arthropoda; class Arachnida; order Araneae; family Salticidae; genus Maratus; species Maratus speciosus. The sequence goes on from OZ010794.1 coordinate 356,606,557, forward strand.
ATAGAAAAATGTTTGATAAACACGCTGAAGCAGACAGTTTTAAATTGAAGAATTATTTTAAGAACTGTTTAATGTTAAAGTTGGTCAAAATCGTTCCGTTAAAAAAGTTTTACAGGAACAAAAACTATACATAGGAATTTAATAATTTTTTTCTAGGAATGTACTTCGTAAGCTTAGGATGTGCAGACTGCGTTTAGTTTTTAATTTGACTAATTATTTTAGTTAAATAAAAAAGTTATTCACATTTTCATTATTTCAATGGAGATTTATTTCATATTTGGAAAAGGTAATTTGTTTAAATTGTTGCCAAATCATAAAGCAGAGCACATAATAATATTTTACGGTCATTTAAAAAAAGTATTTATACGTGACTATTAAAAACAGAAATGGAACTTTAAAATAATTATTAAATGATCTCGTTTTAAAAGCAGGAAATAGGGAAAATTACGTCATAAAAGTTGCATTTATATGTGAATATTAAAAAAGTAAGAAAACTTTAAAGTAACTAAATTATTAGAAGCGAAACGTATTTAATGATGAAAATTACGTCATATATTAAAACGATTTTCTTATGGACAATATTCAAGTGACGTCACACTGGGAATCACATGGGTAAAAGTACCGCAGCTAAGTTTGTTTATATATTTCATCACTTGATGCAGGGGTCGGAGCATATAGGACAAATTTCATTGTACCAGTATCTTTTATCAATGATCTTCAAAATATATTCTTATTGCACATCTCATAAAAATGTCTCTTGAAGATTATTGATAAAAGATATTGTAAGAGCAATAAAAATTGTCCTATATGCTCCGACTCCTGCTTGATGCAGAATAAATACAAACAAATGCATGCGTAAAATACTTTAGATTTATTTTGTACGAATTACTATTCGATAAATAATATTAGAAATTTCGTATATATTTATTAATTAAAATAATCAATTTACATTTTACACTTCACAATTTACATTTTACATTTTACATTACATTTCACATACATTTCACCTGTAAATATGCATGATGGTGCATTATAGAGGAAAGAATTCATACATAAGCTATACCTCTTCCCGAAAATATGTAAAACTAGATATAAACATAAAATATAAGCTTAAATTTTCTAAATACAGTGCGTGTCAATGCCGCGGTTCTGAATGTTATTCTTAAACAGACGAATTTTTGCTAACCTCGAACCCAAAGGAATATTATTAGCTGTAGTACTGTTAGTATTGTCGTTTTAAAAGTCCGAGACGCAGCGACATTTGTAACTTAACAATTTTAAACAAACTGATTTCAAAATGTGCAATTGATATTACTTATCAATCTCAAAAATAGCCGTCAGTTGTCGCGACAGCGGTGGATGAGGCCATGGTAACTGAAAAATGCCCCATTCAAACAGAAAAGCATTGCAACCCGATTACAGAAGATCGCCGCTATTCGTGAAAATATAATTGAATCTTCCGTAACCGGGTAATATTTAAAAAATAGGACACATTACCATTCTGTTAGAGGCTGCGAAGCTATACGGGTGTTTGCGAGCATAGTTCGGCAGGGGGCAGAGCCCCTTAGCATTACTAGTTCCCTAGTGTTCTAGTTTACTAGTGTTCCTAGTTTAGCATATTTTTGAATATTAGTATTTCCGAATAGTAATACTCGCCTTATTAAATCACATATATTTTGTGATTAGATAAACTTTTAATTAATGTATATTATTATTTGAAAATAGCGTATTAAAAAATCCGTTAAATAAGCAACGCTGTTTCGAATACGCTAAGTTGAAAAATAATGACGTTTACATTATCGATATAATTCTGCTTTTTCAAAGTTAAAAATAAATCTATTGATTAAATCAATTATTTACTAGGTAACTTTCCTAGAAATTTACGATATATTTGCCAACTTGTAAAAATCAAAATATTTTTTCCCTTTTTTCTTAAAGGGCAGTTAAAATTTACTCTGTAAATTGATTTTATTTCTTAAAAGAAAAAAAATCCTTTTGATATTAAAAAAAAAAAAAAAAAAAAAAAAAAAAAAATCCTTTTGATATTAAAAAAAAAAACAAAACAAACAACAAAAAAAAAAACTACTTGTGACTAAACATCCTTCAAATTTAACATATAGTTCCAATACATTTTTCTTGGTGGAAATTTATTTTAAATGTTTATTTACAATTTGTGTTATACCTTGCGTAAATACTCATTTAGTAATATTTCAAATGCACAGTTTTCATATATCATTAGTCAATAAATGTTAACAAAAAAGTATCAGATGCAATGCGTACGTACAAAGCTACCTCTTCATGAAGTTATGAACTAATCAACGTGAAAGCCTAGGAATAAAACTATCGAGCAAAAGGAAAACTCGTTAATTATCCGCATCGGCAAATGAAACCTTTAAAAACACCTTCCTGCTAATTGTATACCGTTTGCAACGGCTTTAATACGACCGAACGTTAAATGCACATCATTAAAGGTGACTTGTAAATTAGTTGACGTTCTCGAAATAGAAACAAAGTAACTAGTAAATCTGCAGATCAGGAGCCTCAACGTCAGCTCTGCAAGTCATTTTTTAAAGACACTTTGCGTAATATTCAACTTCCTACAAACCGCAATTTAAAGTTTTCAAATTACATAAATACTTATAAGAATAAAAAACACTTCGAAGTTTTCAGACATTAGAAGCGTTAAATTAAACACGTTGTTATGTAATGATATTCCGAAATTCTCATGAGCTATTTATTCTGATAATTTTTAGATAACAAAGCACATTTCTTCAGTGGGGCTCTGACCCCCTGAACAGCCCGTAGTCTCATTAAATTCATATTTATAAATTTCTATTTATTACGTTATGGTTATCGTATATCTTAGATTCCTTTTTACACTGTCATTTATAAGGATAAGTAACAGTTTGGGAAAGCTTTTACATTATCCTAATATCCCTACTTACGACGAATCTTTCTTCGTAAAATAAAGAAACAACGCTGAGAGAATACTACTACTACAAGTATTTTAGGTGGTATTTGTGAAATTTATATATGTATTCATTGCATCCTATATGACTTAAAATCCATCATAACAAAAATATTTAAAAATGCTATTTTTAAAAATGACAAAATATTTTTTCAGTTTTAAAGATAAAAGAAATGTGGGATGAAAATCCGGTTACCAAACTACGATTTACAAATATGTCTTTCATATAGTTAGAGCTTCTGAATCTTAAAATCTTAATTTCGATACTGTGGACAGAAAATGATTTATTTTGACGCAATCCCATTAAAAGCTTACGTTTTATAAGCGAAAATGTAATTTCCTTTTAAAAAACAAAGTAATTTTCATTAATATTTTCTGAAAGAATTAAGAATTAACACTCGTAAAAAAATATTTTTTCAGGCAATCTAGTTAATTTTCAGTTATTAAGAATAAAAATATTTTTTTCCCGATATAATGACGTCATTTTCGCCATGGATAATTTTTCGGTGCATAAATTTGACATTTACTATCTATTTGCTTTTCAAAAGTTTCTTAAAATTTAAATTAAAAATCAAATCTTTATGTTAGCCGTGCGCAGACGAAAAATCAAGTATTGATAGCAATTTTCTTTAAATAATAAGGATTAATATCATATCCCAAGACCATTTTTTTCAATATCTTTGTTTTTGATAAATGGCGTCATATTCGCCGTTTAAGAGAAATTATTATCCCGAATTTTGACTTTTTTTTGGCAACAATAAATTGCATAGATTCCATTAGATGTCCATTTATTCTTTATGAAAGTAATGAACTTTGAAATTTATAAGCAAAATATTTGAATAAAATAAATAAAACATAGCCTGTATTTATTTCTGAGTTAAATTCCATGTACATGTAAAGACACAAAGACATTAATTTATCTTTTTTGATGTTGATTTGACTTCAAACAATTACACATATTTTCATATTTACGATATTTAGTTGCTAGGCAATAGATTAAAAGAAAAAGGAAAAATGAAATATGCACATTTAAAAGAAGTAAAATTATAAAAGAAAATGTTTCATATTGTTGCAATACATATATTCGTAACACCACTATCCGCAGGGATTTAAGAACCACTTCCTTAAAACAGCGCATTAATAAACTTGCTAAAAATTTTTATAAATCTGTATACAACCTCCCAAACCAAATTATAGCGGAACTACCCGACTACGAGGTATCCGACCCCATTAACAGAAAACGCCCTAAATACTCGCTTTTGCTTAACGATGAAGACTGAGTTTCCCTCACCTTCTGCTATACTTAACCTTTCTGTTTGTTCTGTCCTGTCTATAGTATATAAAAAAAAAAAAATGTTTTTCTGCTAGTTTTTTAGCATTATATATTTATAAACTAATGTATGGTCTCTGAAAAGAGTCTTTTTTTTATGGGGCACTCCCCGGTAGCTTTTTCGTCTTTTCCTTCTTTTTTTGGAACTAATGGAATTTTCTTTCTTTTTTAATTAATTTTTTTTTCTTTTCTTTGTTTTTTTTCTTTTTCACATATGTTATACTAGTACTTATGTACTTTGTTATTTTTTGTTAGTCTTTTCTTTTTCTTAAAAGTAATTTAACTTTTGTGGCTACCAGCCACGTCTAAACATTATTTTTTTAAGACTCCCTAATGCCCTTGCAACACAATCACCTATCCACTGGATGTAAAGTTGCAACGCAACTAGGTAATCCATTCAGCTGCTCACATTGTTCCATTGTTCCATTAAATCCCTCCATAAGTTATACGCCTAATTAAAAAAAATATGACAAATATATTGAAAAATTTCAAACTAACAGGAATAATTTAAGACTCTTATACGGAAATTTCATCATCCACAATTCACCACTTAAATCCTTTAATCAAACGGTCATTTTCTTTCAACAAATGGAAATTGAAAATCGCCTGACTTGCCGTAGAAAAGCATTATAGAGCAAAATAAAATCTTCCATATTTTCCGAACGAATGAGCCAAATTTAACCAAAAAACTACACAGCTGCATCCGGGTATCTCACCAACACGCCCATTTAATTTCAAGCTGATCGGATGCTTTTTGCGGCAGTTATCGCGGAGGAGACAGACAGACAAACAGACTAACAGACAGAAGTCAAAACTTTTCGTGTCCCCACAGTAAGCCTTCACTGACGTTTCGGCAATTATTCGAACACATGCATAAAATTCATCATAAGTAATACATTTAATTTAAAAACTCTGACAAATATCTTGACAAAATTACAAACTAATAGGAATAATTCAAAACCCTTAGTTGGAAATTTTAACATACATAATTTAATATTTAAATCCATCAATCAAATGTGCCATTTTCTTTCAACGAATGGAAATTTGAAAATCGTCTAACTTGACATAGAGAAGCATTAGGGAGCAAATTAAAATGTTCCATATTTCCCGAACGAATGAACAAAATTTAACCAAAAACTGTACAGCCAGGGGTGTGCGAAGAGAAAACTGCGCCCGGGCAAACTTTCAATTTGGCGCCCCCTACCCCCTTCATTTTTTTGACAGGTGTCAGAAAATTGATAAGGTACAGAAACAAAAATAAATTCTATTGAAAATATATTTCGCGTTTATTTTAGAACTTTAAAAAGGTTCAAGTTTATTTTCTGGAATTGCAAACAACTGAATAACATAAAAGAAAATTGCACTTATTTGTTAGAGAGATCACGATATTTTGCGACAGATTTTTCTCAATCTTACTCACTTTATTTTCCAACCATTTTGAGTTGCTGTTAGTATTTTAGTTGGAGAAATTCGGAAAATTAGCAAGGCAAAAATCTCGGAAGCATTAACCGTTCTTTAACCGATAAGTGATGAAAAAGCAAGACAAAAAAAAAAAAAAAAAAAAAAAAAAAAAAAAAATCCTTACAGAGCATACTATAAAACATGAAAATAAATTATAATTTCAGTACAGTAATTAAGGAAGATAATGGATAGTATGTTTTCATTAACATAAAATAAAAATGTTACACCAGGAAGATACATTTACTTTAATTTTATTTTTCTCGCTTTTAGGGTTTCAAAATTCTCTGTTATTTTACTTATTATCTAAAGATTGCGTCACACTGAATTCAATAGAAAGAGAACTCAGGTTGTTTAATCTCTATCCAAAATAGTTTTTTACAATCTCCCCTTCAGTTTACTGAAAAGGCCTTTCTGCTGATGTGGTGGTTACTGGAATGCTTAAAAAAATACACTGTAAAAAAAATCTGTTGAGTTACTAACATTTTTCTAGGCAACTGGGATGCCTAGAACTTTATAAGTAACGGCAACAACAAAAATTCATGTAACAGACACATTTTTGCAACGTGAATCAAAATATCTGTAAGGTTACTAAGAATTTTTTTAGGAAATTGGGATGCCTAGAGCTTTTTATGTAACTATAACCTGGATTACAGAGAAAATTTTAGGATGATTAGAGTAATTTTAGTGCATTCTTTTGTAAAACCACAGATTTCTGTAGCTTTAGAAAAAACTAGTTTTGTAGATTTACATCTTTGTTCGTACAGTGTACAGATAAAATTTTAGTAAGCATACAGATTTTTGTAACTTTACATATGTAGAATTACAGTTTTTTTTTTTTTTTTTTTTTTTTTTTTTTTTTTTTTTTTTTTTTTTTTTACAGTGTACTACACGTTGTTTCCGTGTTTTTGAATTTCCTGTTGTCAAAATTATGGAACAATTGAAGGATTTCTAATGATCCATTTTATAAAAATTCCCATCCAATGGTAGAAATATTGTTTTTGCGCTTAAAACCTCGCTTAACAATCCAGGTCCATTTAACTCCTTAACGGTCGCATTAAATTACGGTTTAAAAAATTTAAATTCCTTACTGCCACCACTTTTTTGAAAAAGAAATATTCACCTTATTTAATGACAAATAAAATGATATTATAATAAAGCTAATTACACTATTATATAAAACTGGAGGGAATCAAACAATCTGAATAAAAATACATCCCGTGAATATCACGGGAGCAAGAATTAAGGAGTTAAGTCAGCAGAATATTTATTTGCAAGATCCATGCAATATTTACTTAACAGATTTTCTGTAACTGATTTTAGATTCGCACCAGTCAGAATCTCAAAATCTTGTGATACATTTCGCAGTTACGTAAACATCCCGTACGTTGCTCGATTATGGTATCAATATGCTCTATTTGTTTTATCATCAGGAGTTTCGTAGTCAAATTGAGTCGTCTACGAATTTTACGTTTTCTGCTTCTCATAACACTTTCAGGGGCGGTCGTATTTTTATGAAACCACTTAACTTTAATTCCGAAATGCCACAATGGCACCAGAATTTTGGTAAAAATTATTTTTTGTTTATTATGTATGCGAAATATAGCTGTTTCTTTTTTCTAAAAAAATTGCTCTTTAAGTTCCGGTGTCATTCATTCATTTCAACACTTTAGCAATAGCAGCTTTGCCCCTGAAAAGGTTAAATAAGGCCCTGGATTTACGGACAAAGCCAAATCTTTGCTTTCTAGTTCAAATATTTGGAAAATTTTCATTTCTTATTGCCTGAATTGTGTTTCTCAAAGTTTCAATCAGTTTGCTGGCAATCAAAACATCGGTAGATTTTTCTGGAGAATAATATTAGATTTTTCTATTTCATCTATAATGTTGTGCCAATCTATAAGACCGCAAATGAAACATTTTAATTTGCTTTATTAAGCTTTTTGATCCCGAGCAAGTTTCCTGATTTTTCTTAATTTTTATAAAGTGTTTCAGAGTTTCTAAAATCCTTGGCAACTGAAAAAAAAATCCGGAAAATGACCGACGTCCAAAAAATATACATAAAATCGAATTTGGTAGTAAGAATGTGGCGCCCCCTCAAGTTTCGCGCCCGGGCGACCGCCCCCTTCGCCCCCCCCCCCTTTCGCACGGGGCTGGAGCTAAGTCCGGGTACTTCACAAACATGCCCACTTAATTTCAAGCCGATCGGATGCTTTTTTGCGGCAGTTAACGCGGAACAGACAGACTAACAAACAAACAGACGGAAATCAAAAACATTTCATGTCTTCACAGTAAGCCTTCACTGACGTTTCGGCAATAAAGAGTATCCAGGTAGTGACATCCTTGCTGAAACCAGCTATCAGGTAGGCTATCTTAATTGAGGCCTAAGGAGCCAATAGAAAAAAAAACATTTAGTTTACGGAAAAACTTTAACTAACACGAACTTTTTTAACACTCGTTTATAATGTATCCCTTAAAAAAAAAGAAAGTTTGTATAAAAAAAAAGGAATCAGTTAAACAAACAATGCTTTATTGGCGTCTTAGCTATGGGACGATATAATCAAAATACTATTTACTTTCATTTTATTATTATTATTATTATTTTATAGTTCTGTTGAATGTTTCAAAAAATGAATTGCGTATTATTTGCGAACAATGAAAGCAATTAAATTTATCTTATTAAACCAATTCTATTTTCATTGTCGAAATATATATTTAGCAGTATTACAAATACACAGATTTCATACATCATATAGTCAATAAACCATAACAACAGCAACAAAAAAAGCAAATGTGAAATGTATATATCATGCTATCTCTTTATAACAACGTGAAGTAATCAACCTAAAAGTTTAAGTGCAAAAATATCGAGAAAAATAAGGAAAACTTATTCATTATCGGCATCAGTAAATGAAACCTTTAAAAACACTTTTCTTCTGCTAATTGTATGCCGTTTGCAACGTCTGTAATACGACCGAACGTTAAATGCACATCATTAATGCTGACTTGTAAATTAGTTGACGTTCTCGAAATAGAAATAAAGTAATAAGGACTATCCAGGAAGCAAACAAAATAGTATGTAGTTTATTTTGCGGAAAGGTATTTGCATTTTAATATTTAAATAAAGTATTATACTGTTAAAAAGAAGATTCTTTTTAAAAAGAGACGTTCTTTGTTAAATAAACGGGTTTTTATGGATTCCTTGCTATCAGACAGACTTAGTAGACAACGCCAATCAAAACACTCCTTCATTTAACAAAACAAAACAAAACCCTATTTTATTTAGCAGTATTTACAGTGTATTACTGTTAAAAATTGCAACAAATGTACTTTGACTTTAAAATAAATATCATAGCTATGAGACCATAAAATCTTAAGAATAATTTTATTTATCTATTTTTACTATTATTTTACAGCGTTGTAGGACGTTTTAAATATAACTAATGAAATTGCTCCAATACGTGCGAACACTTATTATCATAGGTCATTAAATTTACAGTAAAGAAACAATTCTATTTTAGATTATATTTAAAATAATCTTTTAATTAATTATCATTTGCTCTGAATACATATCTTTTAAATTCAAGATATATTTCCAATAACTTTTTTTTGCGTCATTTATGTTTAGCAGATATTCCAATTTTGCAGCATATATTGAATTCATATTAATGTAACGTAATTTAAAATATATAGTTTTCATACAGGATTTAGACAATAAACGCTAACCAAACCAAAACAAGTGTAAAACGCGTAATCTCTTCATAATATGAAGTAATCAACTCGAAAGCCTAAGAACAAATATATCAAGCGAAATAGGGAAAATACATTAATTATCCGCATCAGTAAAAGAAATCTTTAAAAACACTTCTTTTCCTAATTGTATGGCATTTCAAAGACTTTAATACTACAGAACGTTAAATGCACTTAATTAGTGATAATCTGTAAATGAGTTGCCACTCTCAAATCGAAAGAAAGTAATGATGAGGATCCAGGCAGCAAAGGAAATAATATGCTGTTTATTTTAAGCAAAAGAATCTGCCTTTTAACTGTTAAATAAAGTAATTCACTGCTAAAAAGCAGATTTTTTTAAAAGAGATTTTCTCTGTAAAATAAACGCTTTTTTATCTCTGTCTTGCTGCAGACTTCTGTCAGAAAGGCTGTCTCAATTGACAGCTACGACGCCAATAAAAAGTACTCCTTTAATTTATCGAAAAAGACCCGCAGTCATTTACTGTACATTTTTGTTAAAAAATTGTAAAAAATACTCTTTATTTAAAATAAACGATGTTTTACAAGCGTTCAATTAAAGAAAACAAAATCTGTTAATTTTACAGAAAACACTGTCAACTAGGGATCAATTAGGATCTAGTAAAAACACTATTTATTTTACGGTAATACTAATAATATGTATTTATTACGGATTTTTTCCGTAAGTCCGTAATAAATACAGATTATTTCCGTAAAAGAAACAGTTTTTTACTGACTTACATGACTTACAGTTTTTTTTCTGTAAAATCAACAGATTTTATTTACAGTGTGTGAGGCCATAAAATCAAAATAATTATTTTATTATTATTTTGAAGCGTTGTAGAATGCCTTAAATATAAATAATGATTTTCCACGTACGTACTATCAAAGGTAATTAAATTTATTTTACAGAACCTTTTTCATTATTTCAAAAATAATCCTTTGATTGATTACCATTTACTCTAGCAACATCTCTTTTAAATTTAAGAAATATTTCCAATAACTTTTTTTTGTTGTTTATATTTAAAAGATGTAGTCCCATATATGATTTAGCTAATAAAGGTTAACCAATCCAAACCAAAATTAAAACTTGCAACCGCTTAACCTAGGGGGAAAATATTAAAAAAAAAACAAACACATTAATTATCCGCATCAACAAATAAAACTATAAAACATGTTTTTGTTCGCCTAATTGTATGTCGTTTGCAAATACTTAATACTAGAGAATGTCAAATGCACAACATTAATGCTGGCTTTCAAATTAGTTGCTACTCTCGAAATAGAAACAAAGTAATGATGAAGCTCAAAGCCGGAAAAAAGGTGTATTTTATTTTACGGAAAAGTATCTGTCTTAAATAAAGTGTATCAAAGTTAAAAAAAAAAAGAAAAAAAGTTTTTTTCTATAAAACAAAGATTTTTACTACATCCTTGCTAAAGTCAACTCTCAGATAGATTTTCTTAATTGTTGCCTAAGATGCCAGTAGGAAAAAAACATTCATTTTACAAAAAATATATATTTTTTAAACAGTCATTTACAGTGTATCACTGTTAAAAAAGAAAGAAAGTTTGTAAAAAAAATCTGTTAAATAAACGGTGCTTTACTGGCGTCTTAGCTGTGGGACGATATAATCGAAATATTTATTTTATTTATTTCCTTATTATTCTTATTCTTATTTTGGCAGTTCTGTTGGTTTCAAAAATGAATTACATAATACTTGAGAATAACCAATTCTATTTTCAATTACCTATTTTCAATTCAATCCCTTATCATTCGCGGATTTAACATTCGCAAGTTTTGATTATTCGCGAAATAAAAAATGAGGAACATGTCAACATTCGCGAATACTTAACTTGGCTATTCGCGAAATAAAATAAAAAAAAATCCCTGCCGGCTCGGGCCTACAGGCGGAGGTAGATTTCGAAGTTAGGTACTAAATTTACCAACAAAACTTAAATCAAGATTAGAGATAAACCCAGTTCCTCCACTAAGAATGAGCTGTAGGGAGCTAATCATTTTGTGAAAATTCTAATATAAACGAATACACACACGCATGTATATGGAATAAGTTTATAAATGGCTAAAGCAAATTCAGAGAACCTCAAAGTGTTAAAATATGTTAATATTTCCATAGTCGGGTTTTTATCATGTTTTAATAGGTTTCTTCAAACTCACATGACGTTACATATTCACCTGCTGAGGACCATTATATTTCTAATATGACGCAATATTTTGATTTTTTTTTAAATTCGTCAAACTATTTATTTCATTTTGAGTTTTCATGCGGAAATCTTGCTTTAGAAAACTTATGACGTAATTTTCAATTTGTTTTCAATTCGTCAAACCGTTTATTTAATTTAATTTTCACGTGAAAATCTTGCAGTAGGAAAACAATTGTTGTGGTGAGAATTTTATTGCTTTTTTTAATTGTTGGCAACTGCTATAACGAAAAATATTCATTTTTTTCTGTCATTGTTGTGAAAGAGCTGGTTTTATCAGAATCATGTTAAGAAGGTATTCAAAATTTTGAACCCTCCCCATTTCCATTCTTTTGGGCCGATTTTGCCCATTTTCAATCCTCGCCGAGATATTAGCCATCTCAAAGTTGTTGGCGAGTTTGAAGACGATCCGTGCATAATTGCGACTTTTATCGTGCGGACAAAATTTAGTACATACATATATATATATATATATATAAACTTTTTAGGTGGGGGTGGTTTTGGGTTCGTGGGGTCCTATAATGAAAAGTTATGAAGGATTTTTTCAAAAGTCGCATCATGGTAACGGCTGCAATAGGGTAGTATTTCTTATGAAATATACCTAAAATGAGGAACATGTCAACATTCGCGAATACTACTTAACTTGGTTATTCGCGAATACTTAACTTGGTTATTCGCGAATTTTGTTTTATAAAGAATATTTTTTTATAAAGTGAACTCGCTTTGTTTCGCCAATTCCGTAAATTTTTCGACGTTGGACAGCTGCATTGTACTGCATAGCCTAAATTCCGAGAATTTGAACCCTTGTATTGAGGCAAAATATAGATCAATAATTCCGAGAAATGCGAAACATGACGATGTTAAAAATAAAAAAAATCCTAAATTTTCTAAAATTCAAAATTTTTATTGCAAGTGAAGATTTTTCTGCAAAAATTATATGGAAAATTTTAACGATTCAACAATAACTTGCTGAAAAAGCAATATAGTGCTTTCCTTAACTGGTGAGGAGCCTTAAATTTAAAAGAGAAATCGAGACCGCAACTTTTCCTTATAGGGAAATTTCTAAACAAAAAACTTTTGTTCCAAACAATTGTATATCAATAATTGTTTTTCAGACATCAAATGGCAACCAAACTTTGTACAATATTTTTATAATTATTCAAATTGATTTACAGCATTTACTGTTTAATGCTTAATAAATATATTATTACGTTTCAGTTGCTTTTTTATATTGAAAAAAATCATAAAACCTAACCCCTAACCCTCTTTTATGCACGGGAAGATATTCTAGATATTCTCGGAGGTTTCTGAGAACTTGACCCTCGCGAATGTTAAAGGATTACTGTATTTTAAAAATGATCTTTTGATCAAACCCCATTTATTCTAACCATACTTCCTTTAAATTTAAGAAATATCACCAACAATATTTATTTGTGTCATTTATCTTTAGTAGCTATTTCGTTTTGTACTGTACAGTGCAGAAATATTTATTCAGCAGTATCCCAAATACACAGATTTCATACATATCATATAGTCAATAAACCATAACTAAAAATAAGCAAATGGGAAACGTATCTGTCATGTTACCTCTTTATGATATTATGAAGTAATCAACGTAAAAGCCTAGGTGCAAAAATATCGAGCAAAATAAGGGAAACTCGTTAATTATCCGCATCAGCAAATGAAACCTTTAAAAACTGTTTTCTTCTTCTAATTATATGTCTTTTACAAAGACTTTAATACTAGAGAACGTTAAATGCATATCATTAATGCTGACCTGTAAATTAGTTGCCTTTCTCGAAACAGAAGGAAAGTAATGATATTACAGGAAGCAAGAGAAATAAAGTAAAATTTATTTTACGGAAAATATGCCTTTTAACAGTCAAAAGCAGTAATTACCTGTTAAAAAACCCCAGAAAGTTTGTAAAAAATTAGATTTTGTCCTGTAAAACTTATATTACTGATTATATTATATGTTACAGATTTGATATTATATTATGTAATTGCGTCATTTCGGCACCTTGCTGTCAGATACGCTGTATTAACTGACAGCTAAGAAGCAAGTAAGTCTTTTATTTTATTAAAAAAAAAAAAAAAAAGTTTTTTTTTTTTTTTTTTTTTTTTTTTTTTTTTTTTTTACTGTTAATGGTAATGTTTCATAAAATATTAATTTTTTTTATCAATGTTTGATAAATGCTTGATAAGTGAATTATGATAAAGGTTTCAAAAAATTAATTTTTTTCTCTCTAAAATAGGGGACTTTTTACTAATTCGAGATTGTTCTTTTATGCTGGGAGATACACTTTGTGATTGATGCCTGGATATATCTGACCCCGAGAGTGCTTCGATTGATGTAACTGGCGTCCGTTAAGTATAACGAGTTTACAATACAATCCCAGATAGCATGAACATTATAGCAGCAAGTATAATTTTTTCTGACGTTATCTTGCCGTTACAAATTTGAATTGAGAAATTCGCAGCAAATTTCCCGCAAGGTATGCAATCCTCCACTTGCATGAGTAGTTTGTTGTGAAACTGATGACAAAACTGTCTTTAATTCACGAATGTAACGAAAGCAAAAAATCCCTCTGTTGAGAGAATAGACAATCAGCACATACGCAAAAATTGTAGAAATTTTATTCGGTTGGCACCGCTTTTTCTAAACGCTGTACTTATCAAATACCAAAAAAAGGGCTCGTATTGAAAAGTATTACCGTAACTTGTTTATGTTTATGAAAACTATGCATGCATTTTCTGGCGGTGTGTTCGCTTCAATAGACCTGATCAGGTCTGTGGAACCGTCCGAAGGGGTTAAACTTATAGTGTAACAGTTGTTAATAGATAGTGGGGCGCGGAAAGATTATTACTTAGAAGTAAGTTTGCAGTATTTTTGTTACTTGTTTGCCGTTAATTTGCAATAAATTTGACACAGCATGAATTTAACTTGCACGACAAGTTAGCTGCAAGTTCAAAGTGTTTGCCGAAGACAAAGACTTCGGTGTTTGCGTTATCTTGCTGCAGTCTTTTATGAACTTTCAGTCTTGTCATGCTGAGCTTGCTGCAACTTTGCAGGTTTTCAAAGTAAGACTACTGCAAATTTTCTGCAAATTAAAAATGCTATCTGGGAATATGCAATTGAAATTACAAAATCGAATACATGATTATGTAAAATATAATACAATAGCACTTAGTACATAGCTTTACATTAGCAAGATTTTTTACTGCCATCTAAGTAGACAGCCCGTAAAATAAATATACAGTAAAACCTCCCTAAAGCGACCACGTTCCGTTCCAATAAAAGCTGGTCGCTTCGAGAGGTGGTCTCTTAATAGAGGTCATGTTTAAATCTAGATTTTAATTGTTGAAAAAATGTAACAATTAATGTTGCTTAAAATTATTTTTCCCATTAGAAAAAAAATCTGAAAATTTAAGTATCAAAACGAAAGTTAATTACGAGTTTAAAAAATGAATACATTGACGTTTCCTTTGATTTTACGGTTTTATCTTCTATAATTTTTATTTCCAAGTCCTTTCGAAGTTCAGCAAATAAATGCAATCTCTTTTTGGAAGGGAACAAATTATGACGATTTCATTAATTTATCTTTCAATTTGAGAGTTTCCTGACAGAATAGGGCAGGGGAGTTTATTGAACGTCATCCTTAATTTGTCATTACAGTTAAATTCATTGATTAAAAAGGTACAAAGGGGTTTAAACACTTAAAAGTTACCGGTTTAAATAAAAACTCTAAACTTAGTTTAGAAGTTTGATGAATAATGCGCTCTCCGGAATTATTATTCTAATAAAACTTTCTTCCAGCGACCAGGAAAAAACGTTATTTATTTCATTTTCTTCAAAGAAATTGGTCGCTCATGGAGGGAGTTCAACTGGGGTGGTCTCTGAATAGAGGTAAAATTAGTATTGAGCCTAGCGTAATAAATTTCGTTCCATGAAAAAATGGTCGTTCAGAGAAGTGGCCGCTTAATGGAGGTGGTCGCACAGGTTTCACTGTATTTTTTTCAGTGTAGTTCATACTCTTTAACCCTTAAATGCATAGTGTAACTCAGGAGTTACATGATCTTTTTTTGCCATTTGGCGCTTTCTGATGATCTATCGGTGAACTGTTATATGTTACTTACGTGCGATATTATGCATTTAAGGTATTGGTGTCTGTTTTTGTTCTGATTTGTTATCACGGGAAAGTTATAACATCTTTTGTTGACTCTGCTTGCGATGTGCTCGACTGGCGTTTTTTCAGAAGGGTTGGCTGGAGCTTTTTAGTATTGCAGCGTGGCGTACGTAATATGTATATCTTTAATTATTTACATGTGAGGTAAAGGAATTATCGTAATACCCGCTACAGCTTTTTAGCATTGCAGCGTGGCGTACGTAATATGTATATCTCACATTGGTTAAAGAGCTCGCGCGATTACGGGTTGAACATGAAAAAAGGATTTTATTTTGAATTTTTAATTGTTGGCAGCTGTTATAACGAAAAATGTTTAAATTTGATAGGAAATAGCTGTTAAATTGGTGGTTTTTTATTAATTAAAAATTAACTATAAATTATTTCGATTCCGGATTGCTTTAGTTGCCTCGGCCGTGTTTTAATACACATGTACATAACATTTCACAATTCTGGCTTCCAAACTGTGGATTTGTATAGCATTACAGACAGACAGACAAATTTTCATTTTTATATATTAGATTAATCAGTTTTCTTAACCCGAAATATAGGTTTTTCAGATACTATTTATTCTCAAGTGAACTATTTCATGTTCCAACCTTCTCACCGCCGTGAACTGATATATCTGTTCACTAAGCTGTAGGTTTCATTGCAATAGAAGCATTATTTAAATTAATATAATTCTACAGATATAGCCGGGTTTAGAAAGATTAAGCTATGATTAATACTCTCAACGATTATATTCCTGTACGCAATAAATTTTTTTATATCATCCTGAAAAAATTATCTTATTTTAGCATTTAAAATAATTACAGAGAAAACAACATTACAATTTTGCTCTTTTGCTCGGCGATCAGGGACATGTTTTACAGACGAACATCATACATTAACAGCATTAACAATAAAATTAATATTGTTTTGTTATTTTTCCGTGTATAGGTTCAATCACGCAGCTGAAAATGTTTAATCGAGAATTGACAGCATTATACAAACCCATATGCCGTTAAAAAAAAAAATCTGATTAATACTACTATTCGGAAACGTTTCAAAAACAGGGCAGGATTGTTTTTTTTTCTTGTTAAATAAATAAATGCTTCTTTAACCCCTTCGGGACGGGAGCCTTTTACGAAATTTTTAATCTTTTATCACCGTTTTTTAAAAACAGAAATTTGTGTCTTCTTGAATCGAGAAAATTCGCTGATTAAATAAGGCAAATTTTGCAGTAAAATTTTTTTGGTGACGTAAAACAAGGATTCTGAGCGCTTCATGCGGCACGTATACGTGTCGCTCGTCCCCAAGGGGTTAAATCACGAAAATGTATTGGCTTCTGAGGTTTCTAAAAATAATGTCGGCGTCGGTCGAATAATCATGTAGAATTCATTCTCCATATTCGAAATTATCAATTTCTCGAGGCGATAATTTTTCTAATATTTTTTATTTCTTAAACAAATAATACCGGACGAACATAACAACACATGAACACACAAATATAAAAATGACATTATTAACTTAACATACTGTAGTGTAATAAAAGCACGACATAATATCTATACCGCTGCATTGCAACTTAACATCTAAGTCTACATTGCTTACTACTGTACACCTCGGCAAAGTCATGTACATAGTCACGTGATGACTATTTATTACAGTCTATTTATTCTAAAGTCTATTTAGTCTAAAGTCTATTTAGTCTAAAGTCTAAAATTATTTTTCTAAAGTCTATTTATTACGGGAAGCGGTTTTCCGCGTTACAGAACGCCTTTCCGAATCATGGGTATTAGGCCGATAGCCGGCAGCACAGACAATCACCTCATCCAGTTCATCGATAAAATTCTAGGATTAGTTCAACCCTGATTCGCATATTAAAACGCAATCGGTCTGCCAAGTCATATGTTGGTGGAAAACGTCTGAAAACCCGATTTTAGCGGCTGTCTCGTAGGTTTACCATTGTGTTTTCCTGCACCAAAAGGTATGAAAGCATGGAGGACTGGAAGGTCTGTGCTGCCGTCTCCCGGTCTATAACGCGGAAGAGCTTGTTGTATACTTTTGCTCATGGCTATATTATAGTTTCCTTGATTGAAGCATTTGTCTCTTTTAAAACCTTCCAACATAGTTGAAAAGTGTTTATGACTCCTGTTTGTCTGTCTGTCCGTGCTCTGTCTTACGTAAATATAGTCGGATCGCCATGAAATTGATATTTGTTATTGATATTCACTGTGGCAGGTTCGATATTGAAAATGAAGCATGTAACAGTTACAGTTTCTTTACAGGGACATTCGAAAGAATTCCGTTACATTAATGCCTATGAGGAAAAATCTTTTCCGGTGATTTTTAATAATGTTTCACAATTTCATACTCATTGAAATTTATATATAGCTCTGAAGTATACTAGAAGATGCTTACTATACGATATGGTATGGGTAACATTCATCGTTCATTTACAAGGAATACCCAAAAGAATTCCATTACATTACGGTCTACGGAGAAAAATAATTTGCGGTGTATTCTATCCATGTTACACTATTTCCAACATATTGAAATTGATATATATCTCTGAGGTGCACTGAAAGATATTTACTATAAAATATGATGTGCAAGCATTTATCAGTGATATACAGGACACTCAAAACAATTCAGGTACAATATTCTCTATGAGCAATAATTGCTGGTTCTTTTGTGGTACGCATTTTTAAATTAAAATTAAAAAAAATATTTCTTAGGGTGTATAAATTCTACACATCATATACTCGTTTTCTTATTATTTATATTATATTTCTTAAGTATTACATGATAAATCTAAAGTTCACATACAGAGCTGCGCAAAAATTCAGATATTTATTCATTTATTTTTTTGTTTTGATAGGAATTTATGAAATTGTATTTTCAAATGTGTTATGCATTTTTCAAATTGTTTATTTAGACATCCTTTTTCATCTTATTAAACTCTGAAATTTTATTATAGAATTCTGGATGCGTTGGAAAGTGTTTCATAATCTATGCTCAACGGATGATTTTACGTCCTTGTGTTCACTTACAGTGTATTTCCTAATATTTGAATAAAATTTATTGATTAAAAAGGCATGTACTTTGGTTAAATCTCATTCACATTTATTAAATTATGTACTCCAATACTTCTATTTGTGTTTAGCAGATATTTACTATTTGTGTTATACATAGCGTAAATATTCATTTTGCAAAATTTCAAGCAAACATTTTCCATATATTTTTAACTAATGAATGTTAACTAAACCTATAAGTAAAACGTATGTACCATGATACCTCTTCATGAAGTTATGAAGTAATCAACGTGAAAGCCTCGAGTCAAAAATATCCAGGAAAATAAGGAAAACTCATTAATTATCCACATCAGTAAATGAAATCTTTAAAAATAATCCTCATCTCCTGATTGTTAGCCGCTTGCGAAGACTTTAATGCTGTAGAACGTTAAATGCACATCATTAATGCTGCCTTGTAAATTAGTTGCCACTCTCGAAATAGAAACAAAGTAATGATGATGTTCCAGGGCAAAAGTAATGAATTGTTAGGGTTGTTTTTAATAAAGAATATTTTTTTTTGTTTGTTGATATGATAAGCAAGTTTTTGAAGGTTTAGAATCATATCGTAGTGAAAGATGTTCATGTGTTAATTTAAAGATAGCAATTTAAAGAGAATTATTAATTATTGTTTCCACTATGAATTACTCGCTCATTATTTTCTTTCAGACGAAATCGGAGAAATTAAAGTCCAGGAGAGAGTGAAATTTTTAACTCAATAATTTTATACAAGCTGATCTACAAATAAATACTTACCTATATATTTAATCGACGGCAAAAATTTCTTACGAAGAATCTAAAGAAGGCCACTTAAGTCGATACACGTATATTTCTTCATTTAGACATGAGAGAGCGCGTGATTATTGCACAACCGAGTGTTTTGGTTTTACAAGCCATAAATCCTACAGAAAGTTTCAAGGATCTGATGGGGGGGGGGGGGGTTGTCATCGACCCTGTAGAGATATGTAGTATTCCATTTTAGAGATGATTTGGGAACTATCTTAGACGTAAATTTTACAGATGGAATAAAATTGTAAGATTTTAAATACATAATATTTTACATGTTTAGCTGCAAAAATGCATAATATAGGCCAAGAAATGAATAAATTATTATAAAAAAATGTTCTACGTCTATATTATAGTATCATATTTTCGAAATATTTCGGCTTTTTAAAAATTTAAAAATTCGCGATATTCAAACATTCCCATGGTGGTAAAAAATAAAGGTCATTTTCGGATTCATCGCTACAAAATACATAAGAATCAATTATAAAAAGCTAAAAAACACAACCAGCACACATATTTTATGGTACAAATGTTCGTTATTTTTTTACTTTTTAACTTTGAAATTTAAGATTTGCAAAAAATCCTGATGTGATGGTTAAAAATAAAAGTCATTTTCGGATTCAGTGCTACAAAATACATAAGAATTAAATATAAAAATCTAAAAAATACAACCATCACATGTTTTAATAGTATTAAATGTTCGCTATTTTTTGACTTTTTAACTTTGAAACTTATGATTTGCGAAAAATCCTGACGTGATGGTTAAAAATAAAAGTAATTTCGGATTCAGCGCTACAAAATACTACATAAGAATGAATTATCAAAAGCTAAGAAACATGACACAACCCAAATTTCGTAGACTAGTGTAATTGGCAGCTCTCATCACCAGGTGATAAATAACAGACAATGGATAACAGAATTAGGGTAAGAAGGGATTTGAAAGCATGCTGTATGACCTCAAAGCTAGGAAATGGCAGTATTCGGCATAAAATTGAAACAAATGACCATCTCGACCAAGAGAAGTGAAAAATATCAATAACAACAACATCAACAACAATAATAATAATAAAAAAGGAAATGATAACGAGTTTTTGATTTCTTTCTAGGAATATAAGAAATAATCGAAAATTAAGTCTAACTACTACTACACCTTGCTTTTCAAATCTACTGAAATATGTATGAACGAGAGTTTCAAAATAGAGTTTCGATCTTCTAAATCAAACGTTATCAACTTATACTCTTGTGTTCGTGCCGCAAATGACTATACAAATTAAGTAGCAGGCCGCATCAACAGCGGCCTAGCAAAAATGTCTGCGGACATGATCAAAGCGTGTGTCAACTGTAGATTAAAGCATGGGTAGCGCACACTTGGGCGTATTACGCATTCTCCAGTCTTTTTGGTATACGAACCTCGAATTTGCATGATTTTGTATTTTTTAACGAACATATTTCCAAACGAACGTAATGTCGGAGGTTTCCCTGCCTTCGGCAGCGTACTATGGGTCTGTTACGTATTCTCCAATCTTTTTGGTAAACGAACTTCGAATTTCTATGATTTTCTATTTTTAAATAAAATCTTTCCAAACGAATCTAATGATGGGGACCTCACTATCTTCGGTTAAGTACGCCCTTGAATTTGCATGATTTTATATTTTTTAATAAAAATCTATACAAATGAACGTGGAGTTGAGGACACCACTGTCTCCAGCAGCACAAACCCTCGAATTTGATTGATTCTACGTTTTTAAACGAAATTCTTTCCAAACAAACCTGATGAGGAAAGCCCAACTGCCTTCAGCAGCTCACAGACTCGAGCTTGTATGATTACATATTTTAAAACCAAAATCTATTTAAACGGACCTAGAGTTGGCGTCCCCACTGCCTTCAACAGCGTTCACCTGCAGTGCAGTGCACGCCTGGTTTGTTTTTGCAAACGATTCACGAATTAGTATGATTTCATATTTATTAAACGAAAACCTTTCTAAAGGAATTAAGGCGAAACTGTTATAATGATTGGTAATAATTTCTGACATGTAGATATACATTATACCTACAAACCTGGCCAAAAGTTCCTGAGGAAAATCTAAAGATAAAACAAAAACAAACAATGTAACTTATCTTATTATTTTCTTCTCCTTAAATAAAGAAAATGGTAAAAAATTAACAGAAATCGGCCAGTTAGTTGTGGAATAATTCAATTATGATCTTTTAATACGGCGCTCTCCTCTCTCTCCCCCCCTCCCCTCGCTGAATCCTATCTTTCTCTATTCACATACTGAACAAAAATTATCAACATTTCACATTCGGAAATGATCCAAAACACAAGTCTATTGAAACGCGAAATGATATCCGGGAAGGGGCACTGAGAAAGAAAAAAAAGTCGCTGGGAAATGAGTTAAATGACATTTATAAATAATTTTTTCGAAGTAGTAAATATTAATTTATTTAATGAAATGTATTTCGGAAAGCAGGAAAGAAATGGTAATAAGTTCGAATCTTTTGTTTGTTTTAAAGTTTCATCAAAAAAAAAAAAAAAAAAAAAAAAAAAAAAACAGGAAAGAGATAAAGCTGCAGAAAAACAAAAATCATGAAAACGAATCGGAAAACATGAGCACCAACATGAAACCGAAATTTAGAAAAGATATATTTTTTTCAAACAGTAAATATTAATATTTTTTAAGCAGAAAAAGTAACCTTTAGGACAGGAAAAATACTCTAAATAAGTGATTTTTCCCCCATTTCTATCGGAGACACGCGGATGACAGTTTAAAAATAGAGAAAAAAACGGGAAACGTGAAAACTAATAAGGCGTACTGAAATAATGTTTTTTGAAATAGTAAATCGTACTAGTTTTTTAACAAAAAATACTGTTAGAATTGGAATGGCAGCGTTTTGTTTTTGTAACTCCATGGAGGACCAGTCGATTGCGACCTCAAAATGCAGAAAAAAATAGAACCCTTTTCTTTCGTCTGCTTGAAGAAAGGAGTATTACCGATGCAGACACAGTCAGCAACGTGATGGAAGCTCGCCAATTGACGATTTTCATTTGGGTTTTTAATTAATATCTTGCCTAATTATTAAAAAAAAAAGTCAGAAACTGGCTTTGAGGTGCATAGCTTCAGTAATTTCCTTTTAAAACTCGTAGTTGTGCGCTAGCGGTTTCTTCAGAAAACGACGAAAACACAGACAGACTAACACACAAACATCTATCTTTACTATTATAGATTGATAATTGAATTTCTGCGAAGTTATTTTATGTAATTAAACCCTTTTTATTTCTAAAGTTGATTTTGTATAAATTAATTACTTCAAGGTAATAGTGGACTAGTTTGGAACCCCTACTCTAAACATTTTATGCAAGTTACTTAAAAATATTGACTTCTTAATTATTGGGGGTATAACAATATTTATAATTAAGAGCTATTTTGATCCAGTTTTCTCTTCAGACTTTTCTTTATGTTTCTTATTATCTAAAAATTATCTAACGTAATTATAGAAGGCACGCCTTTTTTGAGAGGATGAGACCAGAAGCAAAATATCCTCAATGAAACATTTCATATTCCTTTATTGAACTCAATAACGTTTCGAACATCGCCGTTAAAAAGTCCTTGAACGCTCCAGTATATTTCGTAGTATACAGGGTTGTTATAATTAAAGTTCGCCTATTCAGAAGGCTCTAGAGCCGGTTCAATGGCTCCAAACGAAACAAAATTTCACTAGTACGTAGTTGAAGAGATGCGCTCTGCCAAAATCGAAAAAAAAAAAAAATAGTTAAAATTTTTGTCAATAGGTGGCGCTGCGCCAATATTTAAGCCGATATTTCCAGTATTTTGTAAAAAACAAAATACAGAAAATTTTATTTCAGAGTTGGTAAAAGTAAACTTTTTCAGATTCTTTATATCAATTTCGGTCAATCCAGATGAAACACACAAAATTTCACCCAACTCTTGAAAAAGATCACATTTTATTCAAATTTTTGACGAACGACGTCAAAGTGACGTCGCAACTTCGAAAACTTCAAATACCCTTCTAACCAACAGACGATTTAAAACTTGCTGATAAAGTGTGTCTGTAATTTCTTTGACACTGGAACAGTTGATTGTTTCTGAAAAGCATTTGAATCTACGCTTTGTGGAGAATGCTAACTTTGAAAGAAAAGGCACTTCTTGTAAAGTTATTTTATCAAAATAACAGCAACGCAGCTGCAGCTCTTCGAGAATTTCAGAAACTAAAAGATGTTAGACGTGGTCTAATGTTGGATCGTGGAGTTCACAAAATGATTAAAAAGTTCGAGGAAACAGGAAAACTCGACATTCTTCCTGGCAGAGGACGAAAAAAGGTAGACATTTCTAGCATTAAAGATATTGCTACTGCTGCCGTGGATTTAGCAAGCCAGTCATCATTTAGTAATGCAAGTGTTCCAACTATTGCGAATGAAGTCGATATGCCGATTTTCACTGTGAGAAAAGTGATGCGTCAAATTTTGCGCTACTATCCATATAAGATTCAGAGGGTGCAACAACTAATACAGGGTGATACCGAAAGTCGGCTATCATTTTCACTGCAGTTTCTTGCACAAATGAATGTGGACAATTCTTGGCCCTGGAATATTCTATGGACTGATGAAGTGCATTTTTATTTAAACGGACAATTGAAGACACACAACTGTCGAATTTGGGCGAAAGATAATCCTAATGTTGTCCAAGAAGTTCCGATTGCATGCAGCTAAAGTGACGGTGTGGTGCGGTTTCACAGCTACGTTTATGATAGGCCATATTTTTTTGAGGAACTAACATCCACAGGACCCATTACATGTTCCGTAAATGGGAGAAGGTATCTCAATATATTGTCAAATTTTCTGATTTCCGAGCTGCAACAGCGAGGCTGCCTTCAAAATATCGTGTTTATGCAAGACGGTGCACCACCGCACATTACTAGAGCAGTTCGGACTTTCTTAACAAGCCATTTTACAGAAGACCGCATCATAAGTCGTTATTTTCAAACAGTCTGTCTACTACGATCGCCTGATCTAACACCATGCGATTTTTGGTTTTGGGGATTTTTTGAAAAATTCTGTATCTAAAGACAGATGTCAGACAATCTCTGATCTGAAAGACAGTATTAGACTTCATATTAGCTCAATCTCATAGGACAGTTTACGCAATGCTGTAGAAAGCACAATTCTGAGAATGGAATGCGTTATTGAAAATGGTGGAGGATTCATTCGTTATTTCCTCGTTTCTGAGCGACATGTTTTATTTTTGTTGATGCAGATTACATCACATGAAATTATATTCATTTTTCTGTATTGTTTGGAGTCGTATGTCAGGCTGTAGAGCTGTGTGATTAGGTGAACTTTAATTATAACAATATGCAGTTCCTCGAAGTTTGTTGAAACTTTTAAATTTGTGTGCTTCGTCTGGATTGACTGAAATTGATAAAATGAATCTGCAAACATCGCCTTAAATATTGGCGCAGCGCCACCTACTGACGAAAAATGTAACTATTTTTTTTCGATTTTCGCAGAGCGCATCTTTTCAACTACGTACTAGTGAAATTTTGTTTCGTTTGGAGCCATACAACCGTCTCTAAAGCCTTCTGAATAGGCGTACTTTAGTTATAACAACCCTGTACTTTTCTCCACTTAGTGTAATTCTCGCAGAAAGTACTCGAACAGTATTGCCAAATAAACTAGCCACTGTTACCTGGAACTAAAGATTTTGTTCCATTTGGAACTCTAATTCCATTAATAATAATTTTTGGAACTCTAAAGATTGCTGAGTGATGTTAAGGGGACCGGGTAAACGAAATTCAACCAAAAAATCGATTTTTACTTTTTTATATCATTAAATAGTTTAAACTTTTATCTTTGCAACGATGTATTACACATGTTTATATATATATATAAAGTGTTGAATTTTTTCATTCTTTCCAAGAGCACTTCACAGCAGTGGGCTACTTTTTTAAAATTCAGATTTCTTGATTGGCACCACTTTTCTGAAGTGGTAAAATTCCCATTGTTTTCGTCTTAAGTAATATACTATTAAATAAGGCGAATTTTCTATAAGTGGTACCAATCAAGAAATCAGAATTTAAAAAAAGTAGTCCACTGGCAATACTTTTTCACAGCTTTAATTGACTTTTTCTCAAAACTTCGATTTTTCAGATTTGTGTATCTTTTTTTCAATATCTATTAAACTTAAGAACTCAGATTTTTTTCTAAATATTTATATTATGTTATGGTGCATACTTTTAACACGCAGATTTAATGATTTGTTGAGAATTATTTATTTTAGGTAGTGAAATCTTACCAAAAATGCTAATTTAAAAATGTCTTTCAATAAATAATTAATTTTCAGTTTCGCTTAGAAAGAAAATGGTCTGTTAAAATACGTAAAGCATGTTATTCAAACTACTTTAAAAAATCTAGACCTCTATCTTTCATCATTTCTGAGGAAAACGTACATAAAGTTGGTGTATTTTAATATGGCCGAGATAGAGCTTAATCTGTCCTTTTCAGGAGAAATTTGTCTGTGTCCGATGGGCTAATAAAGATGCTATGGACATCATAAGAAAACTCAAATGGCTAAAACTTCGACGCGACAGATTGAAAATAGGGGAATTGCCTGAAGCCGATTTTGTCCAGTAAAATTAGCTCAAAAAAGGGCCGTTTTATGCAAAAATTCGCAGAAAGCTGGAAATCGTTTTAATCACTTTATTTTCATCCAAATGAAGGGATTTGAAGTTTGTCCCACATTTTTCCTAGTGAGCTTCAGACGTGGCACCACAAAAACCTAAAAAATTTCGGACTTTTTTCAGTATTTTGCAAATAACTCAAAAACCGTTTACTTTACAAAAACAGTTCTAATTTATAAATTATAGACCATAAAATTCTGCGTCGATTGAGTACCACAGACTAAAAATTCCATCAAAAATAAGCGAGATATGATAGATCAAAGAAGTGCATTTTTCCAATTTTTTTCTAAAAAATCTCACAAAATTGTTTTTTTGAAGTGCTCATGTAACCAAACGAAATGTACTCACACGTATATTTGCGCTTATGATTACAATTTTGAAACCTTAACCCATTCCTACTGTTACATTAAACAAACATTAATAGTGTCTGAGTACAGGAGTGATTGGTGGCGATAAAATAAATTGTCATCTAGCCAAAGAGATTGGAGTTGCAAGTATAAAAAGTGTCATTAGTGGTGATTTTAGCCATCTGAAATTCAAGAGATCCAATCGAATAACTCCAATGAAAAGATTCACGTGTGCTGTTAAAATCCATGATGAGGAGGTATCCGTAGATCCAAAAACTATTTTTCGCCGAATTTCTTTCCACAAGAAATTAGAGGAAGAACTTTGAGTATGAATTGGTTCCATTTCCGACTTCTCGTTTGATAACTTTGAGATGAGGAAAACGCAAAAGTCGGTATTTTACGATTTATTCATCCCCCTTAATAATTTAGAACAAACCATAAAAACAGTCCATGTGATGGATGGTGGCTTCCTCCTTCATCGAGTGAGTTGGGAGCTAAGAGAAAAGTTCTCTTCAATTATTTCCAAGTACATTGGATATCTGGAAAACAACTATGGTAAAACTGCAACAATTCTTTTTGATGGTTACCCAGAAGAATCGTCAGAACATTGCACCAAGTCTGCTGAGCGCTTCCGTCGAAAAAATAAATACATTGCAGCAAGTGTTGACTTTAACGAAAATACAACGCTCACAATGCAAAAAGAGTAGGGGAGACCGGGGTTAGTAGTGACATTTTCGACATTTTTTATATTAGCCGTGAGATTTGAACTGAAGCGAAACATTTAGTGTATCATATCATTAGAGTAAATCTTGCGTAACATATTTATAAAACTACTATTAACATTATTAACGTTTCTCATAACACAAAATGAATTCTGCGTAACCTCGAAATTTGTCACTACTAACCCTCTCTACGCGGCAAGTTGTGACGCGCATGGGGCACATTGTGACACATACAAGTACGTTGTAGCACATACAAATTATGTAAGAAAGGTGATTAAATGGTATATGTTAAATCAAGAATGAGAAATTTATTCGTTTATAACGTTCTTAACATAATAAAACACTTTCACGTTTTAATAATATTGTAAATCAAATGGAAAAAAAAATAGTTAAATTGTTAACACTTGTAAACTCTTAGTCCTTTATAAAGATACTTTTAGAGACACTTAGCAATAAAAAGAAAAAAAACTGTCTTAATCAGGAAAGAAAAAAAAGTAAGCAACACTAATCTTTGGCCATATTGATCTTTGACTCGGTAGCCTAATACAACGTGTAGGCCTATATCCTATATTTTTAATCACTCATTGTCATCGCTTGTTTCAGAGTCTGATTTGCGGTTAATTCAAATATAATAAGGTTCATTTGTGGTATATTTGACATGCGCCCATCGTTTACATGTCATGCATTGCACCCAGTCTTCTCCGGGCCTAGAAATTTTGTATTGCTCCAAGCAAACTAGACATAAGCAATTTTCGCCATATTCAGAGCTATCCAATACTTGCTTCTCCCGTTTTTTCTATAACCTAGGTGTAATTTTTTTATGCACTGCTTGGCCTTTCCATACAGTTTCTTTTTTGCTTTTCCTTCTTCAATTTGGTAAGTAGTGACACTGTCACAACGTGCCTCTTAGACTTCGTCACAATTAGTCCCGTGTTACGCCATTTTGAACTTTAGTTTCCGGAATGTTGGCATGATTTACAAATGAAATACATAGAATAACAGCTCAAAATATAAGCATTTAAATAATGTTAGGGAAGTTTACATACCTCAGTATCGCTAGTGGTAACGACGATTCCAATGTAGGTCGCAAAATTTACTTTTACGATAGAAAACACGATAAATATTTTTATCTCGAAAAGAACGCAACGCTATACTTCAAAACATACGCAGCACACTGAGACAATCAACCTCTTCACTCACATGACGCGACAGGTGCTGCAACCTATTGGCTCAGTCAGGAAGCTCGAGGGCTCAACTGGCCCCTGGCACAACTAATCCCGGTCTCCCCTACTTCCTTGCAAATGAGGGGAATAAACGCCGTTTAATAAAAATGCTCATTGAAAAATTAGAGCAACACAATTTTGCTGTAAAACAAGCTATCGAGGATGCAGATACTAGTATCGTGATGGAATCCATCCAACTTGATCAGCAGTCAGAACATGTCATCATAGTTGGGGAAGATATTGATCTGCTTGTGCTTTTGACTGCATTTATTTCCAACTCATCCACGATATACTTCTTGAAACCTGGGAAAGGACAGCCGGGCATGTTTTATATTCACCATTAAGTTTCAAGTACTCGCCGATTGCCAAGAAAAACATCCTATTCCTACATTCTTTTAGTGGCTGTGATTCTACATCGGCCTTCTTCAGGCAGGGCAAACTGAAATTCGTCAAGCTTTTGGAAAATCATGCTCACCTACAGGATATTCCAAATGTCTTTAATAACCAATATGCTACGCCTGAAGAAATAAGTGATGCGGGGAAGAAATTTATTGCCACCTTATACAATCCCTAGTATGATGAATCCACAACATTACACAAATTGCAATACAACACATTTGCAAAACATCTTATGAAGACCCAATTTAACCTCGCTTCCAACTGAAGGTTCAACTAAATAACATTCATACAGAGTTTTCTTCAGATCAATATCTGGAATGGAAGGGTGATGAATCCCAATGATTGGGGTTGGAAGTCATTCAAACATGGTATACTTCCAATCACCACGAACAATATAGCTTCACCAGAGCTTCTAAATACTCTGTCATGTAAATGCGCAAAGGGATGCAAAGGCGGTTTATGTTCTTGTAGGAAGAACGGTGTTAAATACTCAATTATATGTTACCACTGTAAAGGTGCGTCGTGCACAAATACCACAGAAGAAGAAGACTCACAAACCGAATACGACGAAAAAGTAGATATGGACAAAGATGCCTTTCATGTGCAGGAGGAAGAAGAATGGTCAGATCAAGGTCCAGCAAAAAAAAAAAAAAAAAAAAAAAAAAAAAAAAAAAAAAAACGCTCCAAGCTCGATTTCCCCGTATTTCCCTCAAGTAACTTGAGTTGATTTTATCACCATTGTTTAGATACTAATTTTTTTAAATAAGTAAATTTTCTTGATTTTCTGTTATTATTATATTGTGTTCTCTAACATTTTATACATGAGAACTTCAAAAACCAATTTTATGAGATTTTTTAGAATAAATTGGAAAAAAGTACTTTTTTGATCTATCATATCTTGTTTATTTTTGGCTGAATTTTTAGTCTGTGGTACTCAATCGACGCAGAATGTTATGGTCTGCAATTTATAAACTAGAACTGTTTCTGTAGAGTGAACGGTTTTTGAGTTATTTGCGAAATACTTAAAAAAGTCCAAAAATTTTGAGGTTTTTGTGGTGCCACGACTAAAGCTCAACAGGAAAAATGGGACAAACTTCAAATCCCTTAATTTGGATGTAAAATAATTTGATTCAAACAATTTCCAGCTTTCCGCGAATTTTCGGTTAGAAAAATCCTATTTTTACTGGCCTATTTCCATTCAATTTGATGATAAGACAATAGGAACAAGAGTAAACGATTCTGAAGGCCTTGTATCAATTACACCGACATTTGTAACGAAAGTTAGTTATAGAATTATGATGGAAAATTCTGTTATTTTGGACGAAAACGTTACCATTGGTTATGTTTTTGGAGACAATTATCGTTGATGAAAGAATTGAAACAACTATACGACTAAAAAAATAAAAGAAAACTCTTAATAATTTTCCTTAAAAAAACAAAACAAAAAAAAACAGTTAATATTAATTTTATTGTTAATGCTGTTAATTTATCATGTTTGTCTGTAAAACATGTTATATATTATACATTAAAATTGCAACTTCATATTCTACTCAAAAAAATTCTAATTAATCATGACTTGAAATATAATCTTTTCTCAAAGTTTCAAAGAACGCATAACTCAGATAACATTTTTAATTTGCAGAAAATTAGCAGCAGTCTTGCTTTGAAAACCTGCAAAGTTGCAGCAAGGTCAGCATGACAAGGCTGAAAGTTCATAACAATACTGCAGCAAGATAATGCAAACGTCGAAGTCACTACACTTTGAACTTGCAGCTAACTTGTCGTGCAAGTTAAAATTCACGCTATATCAAATTTATTGCAAATTAACGGCAAACAAGTAATCAAAAATACTGCAAAGTAGTAATCTTCCCACGCCCCATTATTTGCTTACAAGTGTTAGAATATAAGTTTAACCCCTTTGGAGGGGTGCATAGACCATATCAGGTCTATTGACGCGAACACACCGAGTGTAGGTGCATGCAATCTTTTTCATCACCATAAAAAAATTAAAGTAATATTTATACTTTCCAATACGAATCTTTTTGTATTTGATAAGTATAGCGTTTAGAAAAACCGGTGCCAGCGGAATAAAATTTCTGCAATTTCTGCGTATGTGCTGATTGTTTATTCTCTCAACAGAGGGAGTTTTTGTTTTCGTCACTTTAGTGAATTAATGACAGTCTTGCCATCAGATGCACAACAAACTACTCATGCAAGTAGGAGATGGTATACCTTGCGGGAAATTTGCTGCGAATTTCTCAATTCAAATTTGTCACGACAAGATAATGTTAGAAAAAATCAAACTTGCTGCTAATGTTCATGCTATCTGGGAATGCGAGTGTCACTTAACGCTAAAATTGTTTTGAGCCCACCCAATAATTTTCAAAAGTTGGCGCCATTCCTGGAAGTTTTTTTTTTTTTTAAATCTAAAATTTATCTAGTGTAATTATACAATGCATGGCTTTTTTTTTTGGGGGGGGGGATGAGATAATAAGGAAAATATTCTTAATGAAGCATTTCATATTCCTTTTTTAGGGTGCCGTACTCAAAACGTAAAAACGGAACCATTATAAGATCACCCCTGTGTCTGCCACAGCCATTTTACTTGTAAACTATGGAACGTGGGAAGTTCAAATTGGGGGGAAGTAATAAAGACTATTGACCCACATATTTACACATTATTAAACATTCACAAATATATTCAGGAAAAATGTAGAGGGTATAATTACGTTACTTAAAAAAAAAAAAAATCTTTGTATATCGTGTGGGGTATCGTGTGAAAGCTTTCGTAACACTGAATTCAAAAACACATTTCTTTTAATTTGAGGTATTATATTTTCAGAGATATCATTCAAAATATTGTGCAAAAATATGTCCCTTCTCTATTTCCGAATCTACTGAAACTAAAATTATGAAATAATTAGAGGTAGTAGACGTTAATCTAAACCTTGCAGAAAAACTATAGCGATTACCCTAGGTCACATAGCTTTTGAGAAAAGTGCATGTTTTCCGTTACACACAAATTTCGATTTGCGGGCATTCAGCAAAGGTGTTGAGGAGCGTTGGAGGTACCTATCGTAGCAGAAGTGTAAAAGCATTGTTGATAATGATTTTCGAAAAAAAAATGTCGGTACTTATCTGAGATATTAACCCTTAAAGACACAGACGGTTTGGACATACATAATGACAGGGGCGGCGTACTTTATGTACCATCGACTTTTAAAGCCTAGATAACAACTTTTAATGATATATTTGTGTAATGCTATGCCCAGTAGCAGTATAAACGCAATAAACGTCAAGTTGTTAAAAACAGACTATTTTAATTAGACTTAATCGCATAAATACTGTGGGATTCGCGACTAGCTTGCATTGAGTGGATCTCTCAATAAGCCTCCCTTGTGTTTAAAAGTTAATTAAAAATCTATCTGGAAAAATCCGGCACGGACCAAAGCGATATTGCAACTTTGCAACCTCCTTTCGAAGTGCGCTTAGCACAATGCCACATTTAAACTTTGATCAAGGGTTTTGCTTTAGCTACACTGTAAAAAGAAAAGATTATTACTATGCTGAATTTAGTTCTATGAAATGCCGAATGAAGTTTAATTGTGTACTATTTTTATTCTCAGTACCGAAATTAGTTCATAAAAAAGATTAGGATAAGATTAAAAAAAAAGAGTTATACAGAATAGCAATATTTGATATTATTTAGACTTCATATCTCTTTGAACTTTTATGGTATACCAATTCATACTTTTCTAGTATGTACAGCTATACCCAAACCTACGTTGTATAGTTTTTTACAAAGTCTTATTATTCTTTTAGCAACGCTTTTTTTTAATAACACAGTTAATAATTCATATATTTATTGTACGGAATCCTCGGAGCACGAGTAATACTCGCACTTGACCGTTTATTTGAATTCAATAACGTTTCAAACAACACTGTTAAATACTCTTTTAACGCTCCAGTATATTTCGTGGTATACTTTTCTCCCCTTAGTGTTACTCTTGCGGAAAATATCCGAACAGTACTTTCGAATAAACTAGACACTGTTACCTGGAACTATCGATTTGGGAGACATGCAGGATGACGCCGAAGCCAGGAAATGGTACTATCCGGCATAAGAGTCAATTGACAAGCTTGTCCAAGCGAAAAGAATAAAAAGAGAAGTAAGATACGGACACACGACTTCTCTCTTTTTTAATGGGAAACTAATAATAAAAAAATAGAAAGATGATCTTTCTATTTTTTTTTAAATCTTTCAAACTTTTACATTCTGGTTGTACAAATTTATCTACGATATACAGGGTGTTCCAAAATGATCTTTACAATTTTGATCAGGCATATTTCAGAAATGGGGATAGATCCAAAACTGCATATATATTAAGCGTACAATGTTAATGCTGGAATCTGCCGTAAATTGACGCAGCTGCGCTATCTTGTGGACGGGGTTAATAACGCAAAAACGCGGGTTTTTCGAGGCTAACGAGAAAGACAGGCTACCGCGGTGGGTCCGATTCTTCTTTTTTTTACAGACCGCTGGAGTCACGTGATGCTCTTTTCGCACAACTTCATTGGTGCATTCGAGCATCACGTGATTCCAGCAGTCTGTAAAAAAAGAAGGATCGCACCCACCGCGGTAGCCTGTCTTTCTCGTTAGCTTCGCGGTTTTTAGTATGACGTCATATATGATAGAATATTTACTATCTGCGCATATCTTGCACATATATTCTGAATCTTTACTCACTTATAAAAGATGAATCTTGTTTACCAGATTTATTACAAAATATTTTTGTTACAGTTTGTTTTGATAAAAATGTGTACATTTAAAAAAAATAGTCACAATATCATTTTAATTTCAGGAAAAAAAGCCCTAATGCTACGAAAACATTATTGCCTTTTGCCCTGAAACTAAAATGACATTGCGACCATTTTTTAAATACACATATTTTTGTCAAAACAAGCTATAACAAAAATATTTTGCAATAAATCTGGTAAACAACATTCATTTTCCATAAGTAAGAACTATTTGAAATTCGTGATTGAATTTTCAACAGAGATTCTCTAAATGGTTCTATCTGTTAAAAAAAAATTCTAATCTAGCGATTTTAGGATAATTATTGAAGCTATTGCCTAGAATCGCAAAATATTTAAACAAATAAAGGAACAATACTTGCTTGTTTACTAATACAACATTTAATGCATGCATTTTAAATTAAAGTAATTCAGAATATAAAATGAAATGAATTTTAAATTAAATAAATGAACTATTTGTTAGTTAAATAACATGAGTACAATGCGTTCAAGGGAATATTGGGAATCTATCGTCTGCGCTCAATAAACTAAAAAAAAGACCTAAAATCGAATATTTTATTTATAATTAAGTTCTATGCATATTCTAAGAACGTTGTATCCTCATTCGGGAATACAACCGTGATATCATTATTTAAATAACTTTAGCACATAAAAATTGAGTAAAAAATGATACTACAAAATTCTATCTTTATATATTAACTACTTACTAATTTTTAAGCGTCATTTTTCATTACACTAAAAAAATAATAATTAAAATCGAGGGTTTAAATCAACAACATTTGATAATATATATTAAATAATATTTTATCATTTTTCATAATTTAAAATTACAGTCATTCAGGGTAACTTTGATCCGCATTTTCTCTATTTTCATATGCCACACGCTTATTTTAAGAATATTGTTGTAACTAGGGGCATAAAAGAGAAGAAATGATCCTAAATTATTGTATGACTATAAAAAATTAAGGAATAATAATGATAAAAGCAATAAAAAATGAATTTTTAACCTGGTACAAAGTTACCCAGCCATTTAGGGTAACTTTGCACCATATGATAAATATTATCTAAAATAATTCATTATAAAAAAAAAGTATTATAGTTAGGACAACTTTGAACCCTCCAAAATCTTTTCAGATATGTAAAGACTCCGAATTTACATTTCCCAACCTCACAAGATTTGTATGATTTATGATATTACAACAAATATTAGGCATAAGAAAAGTGGAAGAAGAGAACCATGAATATTTAAAAAACAAACAAAAAAAAAAAACTGTTTATTGTTCATATAAAACATAAAAATGCAGTGAAAAACAATTTTCAATGTTTTAACTCAATAATAAATCCATAGTTACAGTAATACACTACAGTAGTACTAGTATTATTCAAACACGAATAAAAAATGTCGAATGTATGAAATGTCAAATTTGAGTAGCTCCGCCCCGAATAACGCCTTTAAATGAATTTTATGTATTTTACACATATTTGTGAAAATATTTACATGTTATATCTAATGCACACTTTCTACATTTATATAAAATATATGTGCAAATATGGGAAATTTTTGACAATAGCACCTATAATCAGTAAATTATAAACATCAGTATAACTTTGAGCGGGCTCAAAGTTACCCTGAAAATGTGGTAAAATGTTAGTTCCTTCTTATTTTACATTTTATTAACTATTATTAAATAAATAATCATAAAGTATTAACACATATACAACATTTGGATAATAATATGTCTTATAAATGAGTGTATTGTTAATTACTATGAAAATTTAATTGGATAACGACTTCAAAACAGCATTCAAAATTAACTTGAAAACAGTGCTTCACAAAAATAGTTAGATGATGCAATTAATTGCGCATAATATTGGTAATTTATTTTCTAAAATAAAAAGTAGAAATCCCACTTTAGAACCTTGCCAACAGAGCACAGTTATGGAGTTTATTTAGTCTTTTGGAGTCAAAAATATTGAAAATTAGGAGGCGGTGCAAAGTTACACCCCATGGTTCAAAGTTACCCTGAATGACTATAAAAAACGTAACTATCTTCTTTTACTCTATGGAAAAGGACAGAGACGAGTCCCATGAGAAAAAGAATTTTCTTACATTTTCGAAAACTACAGCTATTAGATGGCCAACATTTTGCCATTTTAACAAATAATATTAGTTCTAAAAATAACTGTTTTTATTTAAGTAATTATCTATAATAAATGAATTGAATAAGCACGAATGAAAATTAATAGAATATTCTATACTGTCAGAATATAAATACTACAAACAAATATAAAACACGGCGTTTTACGCTTGCGCAGTTATTTCATAGATGTACAATTAATAGATTATCCACAAAGACTAAAACAGTTAGGCATATTCCTGTAGTTCAACCCCGTCCGCTACGTGGCGTGTGACCTTGATTGATATGACCTCGTCTTTAATCTTGCGGTTACCTCTCCCATTTAAGATAGGACGCTTATTTTATATTCTGCTTTGGATTGGTAGAAAGGTGCGGCTTTCGGCATAATGTTCACACACACACCTAAAGTTTTGTTTTTTCTTTTTTTCAGATAAGTTAATTGAGAAAAATGGCGACCCACCAGCAGATAGCACAATGTGTGGAACGTTTGATCGAGACAAAATCTGACACCCAGTCAAATGCAGCGGAATTTCCGGACACGTTACAACAGCACACCACCATCACGTCCGACCATCAGACAGTCACAGAAGCAATTGCACACGTTAATATGGACATCCTACACCGAACATGGCAGGAAGTGGAATATCGCTTAGATATCCTGCGTGCTACAGATGGCGCACGAATTGAACTCTGTTAAACGGATACCAAAACTTTAGGTGTGTGTGAACATTATGCCGCAAACCGCACCTTTCTACCTGTCTCCATTTCTGAAATACATCTGACCAAAATTGTAAAGACCATTTTGGAACACCTTGTATGTAAGATGAAAATGGGAATTTCGTTTCGGCTGCTTATAACTTTATTTCTGCTGAATGGATTTTGATTATATTTGCACTGTTACTTACAAGGAAGGTCTCCATACTGGGCATGCTCAGAATATGTTGAAAAAAATGCTAGTGAAAGTACTCATGTATGTAATAAAGGATCAGTTAAAATTAGAGGCGGAATTACAGTAGAAAATCTGTAAAAAATTAAAATACTTTCGAATAATTGGCGTGAAAAGACGAAAGCGGCATGCAATTTGGCGAGCAGCACTTTTCCTCGCCAAAAGCAAACGATTTTAATGAATCTGAAAATTGTTTGTTAATTGATTTTGAGAATATGCGGTATTTAATGAATTTAAACTTAAACCATGAAATAATTTTTTATTATTATTACATTTTGTATTATACTTGTTGCTTGTTGCCGATTTGAACGAAATTTTGCCATTGTTTTATTCTCCAATCCACAATTTTTTAAAATTTAAATGGCTTTATCGGTTATAAAAATAACTTTTAACGCCAGATGAATAATGCTGCCGTAATACATTTCCATACCGAAGAAGTTGTTTCCATAGCAACAAAGTTGAATCGACAGTGCTCGATGGGGCATATTTTTGAGTTTGAAACAATTTTAATCAATTTAAATTTTGTTTTAAATCGTAAAATATGATAGTTAAAATTCGTTATAAGTACGTATAAATATATATAACAAAACTATAGTTAAAACGAACTAAAAATGACAAAGCTAAAGTTATTTAAATTAAACTTATTTAAACAAATTCAACATAAAAAGTTTTTTCCTTAAAGAGTATTCGACAAGCGTA
Organism: Maratus speciosus; assembly: GCA_963932465.1. Lineage (NCBI taxonomy): Eukaryota > Metazoa > Arthropoda > Arachnida > Araneae > Salticidae > Maratus > Maratus speciosus. The sequence goes on from OZ010794.1 coordinate 356,644,282, forward strand.
TTTTTTTAAACTTAATTTCTTTGCCAAACGGTGATAAGTCGCCAAATAAGCGAAATTTTCATTATTTTTTTACGGGCGTTCTACCGAGGTTCCGCCAAATTTTTTTTTATAAACATATATACCCATGGGAGAACAACATTCTGTATTTTTTTCAGATTTTTCTGAGTATGCCCGTATGGAGACCTTCCTTGTTAGATAATATTTCAGGGAAGATTTTAGTGTATAATACATCGTTGTATGTTTCTTAGTTATAGAATTATGGTGGAAAATGAAAATTCTCGAGCTCACCGCAATTAATTTAAACTCCGCGTATTTAAGTTTTTTTCAAGACTTCCCTACTTTTTTAGTGCATTTAAATATATATATATATATATATATATATATATATATATATATATATATACTTTTTTTACATTTTTGTAAATTTTAATGAAAGCATGTTCAAAAATTTTTTTTAACGTTTATACAGGGTGATTCATAAAAGATGGGCAGAACTTTAAGGGGTTATAGTACACTTAAAGACAAATAATATTAAATAGGAGACTAAGGGTCCCAGACGTATTCCCAAGGAGATAGGGGGCATTAAAGTTTAGGGTCCGAAATTTCAAATGATTATAAAACATGGAAAAATTGGTCGATTCGTTTGCGGTTTTTGCAAAAAATTTTCTTTATGCCAGTATTTTCTTGAAATAAAATTTTAAAGTTCAATTTCAAAAAATGCCGATAGGCGGCGCTTTAGACTTTGGAGTAACAAACAACTATTATTTAACGTTATTTTTTGTATTTCTTTAAATGATTTCGAAAGCTTAGACTTAAACTTAAATTTTGATCTAAAAATCTGAGTCCTAACGAGTAGTTAAGTAGCATAAACTGAAATTTGAAATTTGAAACCCTTCTCCCCCCAGAACAAAAATCAGTTATTCCCGATCTTTGTGTCGTAGATTAGGCTCTAACTACTGCTGCGTTTTGCTAAAATTATTCTTTATGTCAGTATTTTCTTGAAAATAAATTTTAAAGAAAATTTTCAAAAAATTCCGATAGAGGGCGCTTTAGACTTTGGAGTAACGAACAACTATTTTATACCGTTATTTTTTGTGTCTCATTAAATGCTTTCTAAAGCTTAGACTTAAACTTAAATTTTTAGCTCAAAATCTGAATCGCTGAGCGTGGTTCAGTAGCGAGGGGAGGGGGTTCAAATTTCAACTTCTGAACATAGTTCAGTTTGCACTACTTAACCATGCCCAACGATTCTGTGCTGTGATACGAGGCAAAAATACAACTTTCGTCAAGGACTGCATAGTCGGAATTCACTCATAAAGGCACTGGCACAGTTGGAAACGTCGCTCATGCAAACGTTAAAGCTCCATTCCTGACGCTAGTTACCGGGTGAAGAAGGAAACAGAAAGTATGCAAATGTCAAATGGGGAAGAAGAAGAACACGTATGCAAAATTTCGACACGATTCAGGCATAAAAACCACTGAACGGTGAGTCAAGTGTAAGTCGCTGTAGTAATGAATCGGAAGATGGTGCCCTTCACGAATAAGGAAAAGGCTGAGATGCATTTAATTTACGGAGCGGCAGATGGAAATGGTGCAGAGGCACAACGAATGTACGGAGAGCGATTTCCCAACAGGCGGTTGCCTAACCGCAAAACTTTCGAGCGCTTGCACAGACAGTTGTGTGAGACGGGATCATTTCTCGCTTCCCGGTCGAATGCAGGTCGTGCAAAAAAGGACGAATCAGTAGTTGTTGCAGAAGCCATTCTGGATGTAGTAGCGGCGCAGCCAAGTACAAGTACACGAACAGTGGCTAGGCAGGTGGATACCTCACAGTCCATGACTTGGAGGGTACTGAAGGATGAACATTTGCTCCCGTTTCATGTGCAACGAGTCCAGAAACTGTCTCCAGGGGATTATCCAAATCGTATTGAATTCGCTCGCTGGTTTCTGCAGCAGAACGCGCTAAATCCACATTTTGGACGAACTGTGCTTTTCACCGATGAATGTACCTTCACACGTGAAGGAACATTTAACACACACAATGCACATGTATGGGCGGATGTCAATCCACATGCTACGTATCCACATGCTCATCAGAGACGCTTTTCCATCAATGTTTGGGCAGGAATCCTCGGAGACCACCTAATCGGACCGTACCTTTTTCCTGAACGCCTCAACGGTAAAACATACCTCACATTTCTGCAACATGTGCTGCCAGACCTGTTAAACGTTGTTCCTCCACGCATCCGGCGGGTCATGTGGTTCCAGCACGATGGAGCGCCAGCCCATTACGTACGAGACGTCCGCAACTATCTGGACATCACATTTCCGAACAGATGGATTGGTCGAGGTGGTCCTGTTGCTTGGCCTGCTCGCTCGCCAGATCTTTCACCCCTCGATTTCTTTTTTTGGGGACGATTGAAGTCTCTTATGTATGAGACACCCATTGAATCCCCCGAGGAACTGGTCGCCAGACTTTCCGCCGCTGTAGGGGAAGTGCTCGAAAAGCCTGATGTTTTCGCGAATGTTCGCCGTTCCATTCTTCGCCGTTGTTCTGCGTGCATAACCTCTGGTGGTCACAATTTTGAACATTTATTGTAATTACATGTTAATAAATATGCTTTGGTAACATAATCCTAATTTGTGTCTTTTTACCTCGTATCACAGCACACAATGTGTGGACATGGTAAACTGAACTGTGCTCAGGAGTAGAAATTTCAAACCCCTCTCCCCAGAAACTTAACCACGTCTAACGATTCAGATTTTGGGCTGAAAATTTAAGTCTAAGCTTTAGAAAGCATTTAATGAGACACAAAAAATAACGGTATAAAATAGTTGTTCGTTACTCCAAAGTCTAAAGCGCCCTCTATCGGAATTTTTTGAAAATTTTCTTTAAAATTTATTTTCAAGAAAATACTGACATAAAGAATAATTTTAGCAAAACGCGGCAGTAGTTAGAGCCTAATCTACGACACAAAGATCGGGAATAACTGATTTTTGTTCTGGGGGGAGAAGGGTTTCAAATTTCAAATTTCAGTTTACGCTACTTAACTACTCGTTAGGACTCAGATTTTTAGATCAAAATTTAAGTTTAAGTCTAAGCTTTCGAAATCATTTAAAGAAATACAAAAAATAACGTTAAAAAATAGTTGTTTGTTACTCCAAAGTCTAAAGCGCCCCCTATCGGCATTTTTTGAAATTGAACTTTAAAATTTTATTTCAAGAAAATACTGGCATAAAGAAAATTTTTTGCAAAAACCGCAAACGAATCGACCAATTTTTCCATGTTTTATAATCATTTGAAATTTCGGACCCTAAACTTTAATGCCCCCTATCTCCTTGGGAATACGTCTGGGACCCTTAGTCTCCTATTTAATATTATTTGTCTTTAAGTGTACTATAACCCCTTAAAGTTCTGCCCATCTTTTATGAATCACCCTGTATTTATTAATTGTACAGGGTTCGCACAGTTTTACCACTAAATTTTAACAGTATTTTCAAGTATTTCACTGCAGAAAAATATTGCAAAATCTGTGATTAAAGGTGGTGTCTGCGAACTCTGTGTTTGAAAAATTAAATGTAAATTTTCTTATCATTAATAGTGGTGCCAGAGTCTTTGGAAATTCCAAGGAGTGTGCGAACCTTGTTGTATAATGCTTTTCTTAATGGAACTACATTTTTGCACTGTATGCGGTATATCTACAGATATTATAGATTATATACACGGCTGCAGAAAAGAATTCGGAACTAACGCCGCCACCGCCGCTGTCAATGAAATTTTTGTGACCGAGGGTCTTTCTTTGTTAATGTTAAGAAAACTGCTGCATACAAAAATATGAAAATGAATAGCATTATAGAGAAATGTTTGAGCAGCACATTGAAGTAAGCAGTTTTTAAATCGAATAATTATTTTACGAGCAATTTAATTTTAAAGTTGGTCAAAATCGTCCATTAAAAAGTTCCATAGGAGCAAAAACTATACACAGGCCTGGGCTTCATTTATGGTATCCACTGAAATTGATGCATGATATGAAAGGATGACTAAGCACTGAATGAGTAAGAAATGTTTATCATCTTCAGTGATGTTGTCAGGAACTTTCGAATAGGCCAAAAAAGCCTTGTCCACGTCTCGAAATGTCATCCTTATGTTCCAGAAAGCAGATTTACCGATACCTGCAAAACTAGACACTGTATTAGCTCTTGTAAAGACAGACGAAGGCTAAGAGATTTGAATTTCTTGTGGGTCTTTCCTGTGCAACTCGTCGATAAGAAGGTATTGAAGATGCTTCCAACTTCCATACTCCAACCACAGTTCTTCTAGATTCGGTAGTCTAGAAAAAGCCTACATGGCAATCACTACTAGTGACAGTTTCAGTGGCGAGGCGTGAGGTTTTCTGATGGTCATCGCTAGTTCACAACCTTCCAACGCCGTACCCCTTACCATCGAAATCATTCCACATTTTCTGTTAACTGAAAAGTGTTTTTTGTAATTAATTAAAAAAATAAGCTTAACAATTTCTTTATTTCTTTTAAATGAACATACTATTACAATATGAAACTTTTTTTTATACTGACACTTCATTTCATTTATAAGTGTAATCCAGCCTCCGCGTTTTTGTGGCAAATTGAAATTTCTCAATAACAAGGAAAATTTTCCTTCTTTTTCAGTAGCTCCAACATTTCTTTTTCAATTACTAAGAAAAAAAAAAAAAGATTATTCATACGACCTTTAGTTTGGTGGATCTTTTATAAGTATGAATTCTTTTCAAAGCCGACATTTTCCAAACGTTTTTTTTTAAATTTCTACCTTTTTCTATTGTCATATGAACAGTACGCAAAAAAAACTACAGTCGTAAAATTTCAGTAATCCCTTATCGCTTATGATAGCTATTTTTAATATTATTAACTTAAAAGTATTTTTTTCAAAAATTCAAAAATAATTCGGACCCGAAAGGGGTAAAAAACAGGGATAGTAAATGGTTAATTCGTGAAATTATCACATTAATGTACGCACAGCATATTAAATAAAAAAAAATTACTAAATTGTTCAATCAATTTATGCTATTTAACATATGCAAGAGCAACATTTTTTTAATTATTCATCCGTTTTAATTTAATAGCATTATTAAAGAATAAAATATCGTACTTTGTAGTACTTAACAAAATAGATTTCCTCTAGAATAACTCAAAAAGGGAATAAGCGTAAAAACGAAATGCACGCACTTATTTTCCTCTGAAAGCCCCAAGAATGGATTCGATAAAATTAGCGATGGACAAACAGCGCTATTTCTCGGAAACTGGGAAATACTTCCGTAGCCTGATTCAAAGCAAAGCCGTCTCAAAACTACAAGCCAAACACGAGGTTCCGTGACGTCACGACGCGGGGCTTAGATCAGCCGTGGAGAGCACATGCGTTATTTAAAACATATTAATTCTTTCCTCTATATTCCAACTTATTATCACAGCATATGGAAAAAAAAATAAAAACTTATAGTTTAAAGACGCTAATTAAGTGCTTTTTAATCAATTTCGATCACTCGAAACAATAATAATAACGATAACACAAAAACAAAATTTATGAAATAATATTACTGTGTCAGTCAAAATGTGCACTTAATTAAAGTTACATTAAAGAAAAATGGTTGGTTAATGAAAAAAAAAAAATCGAAGTATTAAATTTAATTTAGCGAACAGTTTTCATCATTTATTCTACTTTGATATTTACAAAAATATCAATTATCTATTTTCTATATATTCTAAAACAAGACATTAATAAATATATATAAGCAAAATCTACAAATATGTATATAATATATATATATATACACATGTATATGTAGTTTTAAATACATAGAGATAATTACTTTGCTTTCAATTATTTCATTTTCAAAAATAAATAAATAAATACCAATATACTGCCAATCAAAACCCACATTTAAAATTAAATTAAAGTGGATGAAAAATGATTGTTAAATGAAAACAAATTCAAGTTGTATGCTATTTTTATTATTCATTGTGGCTTGAAATTATACAATAAATATCCTAGTCTTAAGACTATCAAGCCAGACACAATTTCATTCCCCCTCATATATGACGTAACGGTCCGGGTCTGGCGCCAACGAAGAGCATTTGTATTTGGCTGTTTAGAATTAGAGTACAACGTGTGTTTTATTCGGAAGCAAAGAACGTATTCTTTTTAAGGTAAGTTTATTTTCAAATTAACTATTTATACACTATTAGTACTAGTTATCTTTTTTGTTCACTATGTATTTTATTTTTAATTTGTTTAAAATAAGTTAACTAGTAAATCCTAATGAAATATCGTGTTGTAATATTCCGTGTCTCAAAACAAAACTATGTTAATTTAGTTCTGTTTCATTTAAGTACAGCAATAATTTAAAATGGAAAAAATGACAAGATCGTGTCGAGACTTACACCATTCCCTGTCTCTCACAATTTGCTAAAAATTGGGGCTTGAATTGTACGAATAGGTGAATTATCTCAAAAGTTATTGATTAATAAAATTTCCATTGTTTAATTATAGCCTTTATTAATTTGTCAAAATAATCTAATTTCATGCTAGACAATTCCAGGGTTCGCACAGTTTTACCACTAAATTTTTACAGTATTTTGAAAGTATTTCACTTTAGAAAAATATTGCATAATCTGTGAATAAAGGCGGTGTTTGCGAATTTTGTGTTTTAAAAATTAAATGTAAATTTTCTTATCATTAATATTGGTGGCAGAGTCCTTGGAAATTCCAAGGAGTGTGCGAACCTTGCAATTCTATTGGGCTTGAATTTGATACAAAATTTATGTATTTTTATAGATATTTTCATACTTAAAAATTTAAATGTACTAGAAATTTTAATCATAATTTCTATGGATGCATAACATTGTTATCTTGTTTATTTCTTTTAAAGCCCGATCAATATACATACTAATTTATTGGTGTTTTTTAATCTTAAACTCTTAATAGAAATTCATTTTATAATATTATTAAATACCTATAACAACTTTATAATAGTTGAATGAAAACTCTAAAAAGTGAAAAAGTTTCATGTTTCAAAGCAGTCTTTTCTAAAAATTAAACTAAATGTCATGTAAGTAATTTAACGAACATGAGATTTAGTCATTCATATAAAATTAATAAAAAACATTATCCATCAGTTTTCTGTTACATAATAAAACCACTTGTTCATATATTGCTAATATTTCTGGTTATCAATTATTTGTGTATATCGAGCTTCTTTTTTTTAATCTGTAAATTTCGTAAAATAAATCTTGGTTCGTACTCATGAACATATGTATTTCTTCTTGTTTATAATTCAGTCCATTTATTAATTATAATGCAAGTTCATTAATTATAATGCATAATATATAATTTAAGATGACTGAGACATCAAAAACTAAAAAAATCAATTTTTCAATTCTTGCCTTAAAAAAAAAAGAAAGAAAGACAATAAAAAGAAATTTTGTCATTTTAAGCATAAATAATATTTATATTTTTCATTTCATGCAAATATTTAAATAGCATTTAAAGAGTCTACAGAACGTTATTTTTGGAAATTAAATATTTTAATGGGTTTCTCGAAGTTTTTTTAACGACTAATTCTTGAATAACTGAACCAAATAAATATATATTAGGAATATTTCAATTCCAATTGATGAAAGTGTTTTCTTTCTTTCTTTTTTTCTCACCATGTTTCAGGACACTTTTTAAAAACTCTATTGCTTATACCTTGCATAATATCTTAAAATAACACAAAAATTAAGAAAATAATAATTTTCTGTTTCATGACCTTGTTTTGTTTTCTTATGAGAGCTTTATGTTTTTTCAATTTAATCGATTTTATGTGAAAATTACCCATTTTTGCTCAGTAAAGTTTACAGTAAGAAAAAATTTATCTGTGTTGTTACCTAATTTCATGCACTCTGTAGTTTTACTATTTATTTATATTAAATTTATTATACTCCTTTGCATGTTTCAAATCACTAAATATTTAATAAGATATTTATTGTATAATTTCAAGCCACAATGAATAATAAAAATAGCATACAACTTGAATTTGTTTTCATTTAACAATCATTTTTCATCCACTTTAATTTAATTTTAAATGTAGGTTTTGATTGGCAGTATATTGGTATTTATTTATTTATTTTTGAAAATGAAATAATTGAAAGCAAAGTAATTATCTCTATGTGTTTAAAACTACCGGGTGTCCCAAAAAGGACTGACTGATTTTAAAATTCAATAACTTGCAAACGGTGACAGATATTTAAAAAATTCTTGCAGGAGGGTTATGCATAAGGTCAAAAGTTTTATTACAGTGATTTTCGATTTTAGTTCGAATTACAAACAATAGATGGCGCTGTAAGCAATAGTCGCTAAATACAGGCTCGATTTCTGGTCCTCTCTCTTGTTCCATGCAGAAAAAGGAGATGGAAATGTATTATCCGGGCCACGAAGTACCAAAAATCGAGCCTGAATTCAGCGTCTATTGATCGCAGCGCCATCTATTGTTTGTAATTCGAACTAAAATTGAAAATCACTGTAAAAAAACTTTTGACTTTATGCATAACCCTCCTGCAAGAATTTTTTAAATATCTGTCACCGTTTGCAAGTTATTGAATTTTAAAATCAGTCAGTCCTTTTTGGTACACCCGGTACATATACATATTTGTAGATTTTGCTTATATATATTTATTAATGTCTTGTTTTAGAATATATAGAAAATAGATAATTGATATTTTTGTAAATATCAAAGTAGAATAAATAATGAAAACTGTTCGCTAAATTAAATTTAATACTTCGATTTTTTTTTTCATTAACCAACCATTTTTCTTTAATGTAACTTTAATTAAGTGCACATTTTGACTGACACAGTGATATTATTTCATAAATTTTGCTTTTGTGTTATCGTTATTGTTATTGTTTCGAGTGATCGAAATTGATTAGAAAGCACTTAATTAGCGTCTTTAAACTATAAGTTTTTATTTTTTTTCCATATGCTGTGATAATAAGTTGGAATATAGAGGAAATAATTAATATGTTTTAAATAACGCATGTGCTCTCCACGGCTGATCTAAGCCCCGCGTCGTGACGTCACGAAACCTCGTGTTTGGCTTGTAGTCTTGAGGCGGCTTTGCCTGATTGGTCGTGAGGGACTGAGAATATGCGTGCGCAAGCAAGACTAGATTCGGAAATCTGGGCGAATCCTTGTAGCAAGTTACGATTTAATCCAAGACGCCTCATTTGAAAAGCGACAGATGGCGGCACTAAATATTTAATTACAACAAAAATGGGAATGCCACTATTATCACATTGTCTTAAAGCCAAAAATTGAGGGGAAAAAGAATAAAGCATTTAAAAATGTGCTTGCATAAAATTACAACGTTTTACAGGTATTACCTGTATGTTGTCTTAATTTTTCTCTAATCATCGCTGAATCTATCGATGACCAGAGGCTTCGCCATTGGATAGTTTTTATATGAAGTATACATTACGTTTCCTTTCACATTGAAAAAAATCAGGCGGTATATTTTTGAAGTCAGAAAGATTTCTTTCGAAATGATGACGCGGTTCAGCATGAAACATGGAGTTATTGGTTAAAACACCTCACCACAAATCACACTGAAAGGAGTTTATAAATTCAAATTGTCAAATTTTTGTTCAGAATACAATTTATAGTTTTCTTACATTAAATCTAGATTTTATTTCTCTTATTTATCGTATTTTGTGAGCGAAAAATGCAAAAATAGAGTGGTTGTAGAAATTAATGTTTACACCGGATATTTTTTTTACAGAAAATTACATTTTGTCTATTAAAAGTGTTGATGCAGTTGAAGGCAATTATCAATCTATTTATATTTTATAACAAAATACACCCCTGCACAATTTTGAAAAAATCCCTAGCTGAAATGCGTTGTTTTTGTTAAAATTATCTTTTTTTTCCTAAAGCTCAGGCGGAGCCCTTGTAAAGCTCAGGCGGAGCCCTTGTACAGCTCAGGCGGAGCCCTTGTAAAGCTATGGCGGAGCCGATAGGGCTCCGCGGAACACAGTTTGGGAACCTCTGTCATCTTTAAAAAAAATAGCAAAAATTATATATTTTTTCAATACATTCACTTGCTTGCGCTTCATATCAAGCGTAAAAAAAAGGTATGCATTTTTCATGATCGAGTTCCGTAACCCATTCCGAATTATTGTATTGTAACGGACATTTTAGGAAATAAAAACATAAATTGCTGTAAAAAAATTAGGCGTGATTTTGAAGATGTACAGTCTCGGAAAAAAAAGGTAAGTATACCCTACTAACTCAGCAATTAATTACAATAGAAGAAAGTAACTGGTACCAATGGATCGAAAATAAAGTCTACTTTTAAATGATGTATATAAAATCTGCTTAGGGGGGCATCTACAAATCAAAAACAGGCCAAACTTTGTTTTCTTCAATGGCAACATCCAATTTTGACAATATGTTTTAAATCTTCGGCTCAAACTATGCCCAGAAACGAAATTTCTAGTCATCTGAATGATAAGTTTTTGAATTATAAACCTTCAAAATTTAGAGCTTCTAATGTTAAATTACATTTCCATATTTTTATTATTATCTCCTAAAATCATAATCCTGATGTGATAATTTTCTGTGTGGTTATAATACTAAAAAACTCAAACATAAATACGTTGAATTTGCAGTTATAAAAATTTTATAATATGAATTATGAAATTAATATTCGAAAACAATATGAATTGCAACCTACAATTTTTTGATAGATTTATATTTATTATGTCCTGCTTTATGCCAATTCTCAATTTAAAACTTTTCTTTCAAGTAGTTTTCGAATTATCATTAAGAAACCTGAAAATGATGGTTTAAGGGGTCGTCTATGATGTGCAGAAAAGCATAATTTGAAAAAAATATATTTTACTCATTTTATTGAAATATTTGGGCTGGCAATAGTCAAAACATATTAAGCGAGTGAAATGGTCATATTGGTAAGAAATAATACATTAATAGAAGTGACATAGTCATTCTGTAGCATTTCAGCAATCGAGTACCGAACTTCAATTTGGATACAGCCCCTAAAATAGGCTCATTTTCAAATAATTATTTTCTGGGAAACTAATCGTACGAATTTCATGAAAATGTGGATTTAGGTTAATTGAAGGGTTATTTATAGTGTCAAACTTGGGTATTGCTAAAAAAAAAAAAAAAAAAAAAAAAAAAAAAGTTTGGGTTCGTATTGATATGTAGATGGCCTCCATAAGCAAATTTTATGTATATCATTTAAAAGTGGACTTTATTTCCAATTGCTTGGTACCTGTATACGATAATTTGCTGCAGAGTTAGTAGGGAGTGTTTACTTTTTTTTTCCACGACTGTCCATTGAATGCTTATAAAAAATATTTTAAAAGAACTTTTAAAAAAACTTTTATACTTACTTTTTATTTATTTTAATTGTTAAAAAATAAATAACTGGTGACCGGCAAAATTTAAGAAATATACTGAACACAGAAAACTTCTTTAAAAATATAGCATTTATGAGTAGCACAGTTTTTATTGATTTCTGAAAAATCTAAAATTTTGGATTTATACAGTCTTTGAAATAAGTGACTCAATTCTATATCTCCTAGGAATTAATGCCGAATTTCGAAAGCTTCACATTTGTCGAATTTTCACGCCACTGTTTTAAAGAGGCCGGCAACACTAATGATTGGAGAAAACGGATTTTTTGTTTGTCTAAAATTAACGATTCTGTAAATAACTATTTATATCTGACAGAATGCCGGAACGAAAATAAATGACTTTTACTTAAATATACTTTCTGTTCAAAAATAATCTATCTGATACTTTTGATCATTTACAATTCCTCGGAAAATGGATATTTTGCCTTCCACGCGAAATAACGTTTAAATTTAGTGGAAAAATACGCTTCGAATATCCACGATGATTAGATATAAATTTTCTGTCAGAATTCGCAATTACAGTAATATAAAAGTAAAATCTACTTAGCTAAATATTTGAGACAAGTTTAGGAATATTTTAAATCGCACACATTAAGGAAGTAAAATATTGAGGTAAAATGTATATTATAAAGCGAAAACATGTCCGTGAGTAACGGTGATGTCATATTAACGATGGAAATGATTTAAATAATTAATTTCTATTTTCTCAAAAATTTAATTATCTCTAAACAACGTGTAATTTAAAATTTTACACCATTGAATAGGAAAAAAAATTACTTTCAAATTTAAGTCTCAATTTATTGATATTTTATTGTTTTGAAAATAAGTTTCAAGCAACAATAATAATAAAAAAAATCTCTATGGCTTGTAGCTCGATTAGGAAAGATTTCACAGAAAACAATATAAATAGTTCAGTGTGTTTCTTGCTAATAAATATTCCATAGCGAAATTAACATGTTATCAATCAATAAATAAATGAATCAAGTAACATACATAGCACACAAATTTAATAGAAATGTAAGCGAACTACATGCTTAAATACTAAACAATAAGAATAAAAATGTGTGCTGTAAATAGCATAATCCTTGGGTACTTCTTCAAGCTATTAACCTTTGGCATGCAGCTAATACGAAAGTGCTGCTTTCAATAATTTTTGAAAATTTTATTTCAATATATAAGGTTAGTTGGGCAACTGGGACATGATTTTACAACGTGACTCTGGAGCTTCTGACAATTCAACTTCAAAAAGCTAATGTTCATTTGAATTAAAGTCTGAACTTCTGTAAATGTGTTCAGTTAGGTTCCCTCTATCAGACAGAAATGATCAAAATTACATTTTAATATTTAAAAATATGCATATTTCATCTGTCTTTCCTCATGGGTCCAGTTGCCCCCCAAAAACGGGGTAACTGGACCAGGGAGGTCTATGTTTCACACGCGTTTACATTTTTTCATATCGGATATCAGGTCCTGTTTGAAAAAGTGTAAACAACTTAAAAAAATTTAAACCAGGCAGATCATGTAAATTATATGTCAATAAACAGCGTTGTAAGGGAAACCTTTGCTGTCAGTATGCCTAAAAAAAGCAGTAAAAGTGAAAATATTGGATTTATTTATACCAAAAATATAAAACTTAAGTAAGTACTTATGTACTTTAGTATAGATAATAAGTATAAAAGTCACATGGGTATTTTAGGGAAAAAATAGCAAGGTAAATCTCTGAACAAAAGGCTACGTAAGTACATAAGTACTTTATCTTTATCCAGGGGTCACATTGTATAGGGAAAATTTTATTGGTCCTTAAAGAAAGGTGCAATGAAGATATTATTTTCAAAATAGTGGTAGGGACGATAAAAAATTCCCTATAGCATAGCTGCCAACTTTTACGCTTTCCTTTTACCACTAAAATATTATAGTAAATGTTGTCTTATTTAATCGTCGAAATCTTATGATTAAACAAAACGAAAATCTCTATTAAATTTTAGTGGTAGCAAGAAAGAGTAAAAATTGGCAGCTATGCCTATAGAATGCGACCCCTGTGTATAGTACAATTTCAAGGTCTGGCTATCTGGCTTTCAGGGGCAAGGTACTTGCATTCGTAAAATGTTGAAATAATTTAATGACACCAATATTTACAAGAGAATCTATCTGAAAACATGTAAAAGTATATTTTCGCGTACTTAATAAAGGTTACATTTTAATTATAAAATTCAGGTGCCAATGTGGCAATTAGGAATTAAAATTAAGTGATGCCATAACGGCATCACCGCCTCTCAAGGGGTCAAGAAATTTGGTTTGATACCACTCAATATGCTTTTTTAAAAATTTCATTACGTTATTTTAATAAGGTATTCTATCATTTTCTTTATTGTGAGAAAAAACCAATGGAGAAATTTACTTACCGTAGTAAGAGAAACACAAAAAAATTATTTATAACTATTGGGGTAACTGGATCCAGCATGGTCCAGTTACCCCGGATACATGTCCCAGTTACCCCATTCTTGAAACATTTATGGGGTAACTGGGACACCTGGCTTACATTTAAAACATGAAATAAATATGTATAGATACCTAATAATATTAATGTAGTTGTATGTCTAATCTTTAAAAAAAAGATTGTTTAATAAAAGTATTTACGGTATTTTAATAAAAATCCGATGAAGTTCAACCATATTGACGTTGTTTTTAAAAAAAGAAACGTAAATTTTTGACAACCTATCACAGCAAAGTGAGAGTTATGATTGAGTTGATACACGTTGTTTTAGGAAGTAGAGATAAAGGGGCATTGCTCACAAAAGCTAAAACTTAAAAAACACCAACAGTTTTTTTATAAAATAGCCTATGGCCCAGTTACCTCGTGGTTCCAGTTACCCCAACAAACCTTAATTGATATTTTACACGCAAAAATAAATTTTGGTGTTGATTTTGGTGAGCATTGTAAAAATATATATTAAAAGTAAAAGATCTGTTACAGTTTTCAATAAAAAAATATTTTCCACTTATGCTCAGTACACCGTGCAATGTGTTCACTAGCCGGGGAAGCTGGTGTTGGATATTCTGGCATCAGTGATTTTCATATGTTTTCTTAACCCATTAACCGCCAAAACTATAAGGTTGAAATTTTCAACTTTTTAGCTGAATCTCGTTTGCCACCACAGACTCTGAAAGATAATTTTCGCTTCATATGATCTTAAAATTTTATGTCTTTAAGAAAAGCCAATTTTTTAATTGAAAAACAGTGGTGGGTATGTAAATAACTTAAATATGTGCATTTATTTTGACCGTTGACTGAACGCAACATCAGCGGGTAATGGGCACACACTTCAAATAAAGACTTTTCTCTTAAACAATAAATTATTAACACTAAATATACCATAAATCGGTGATTTGACCGTGATCAAAGGAAAATTATTTCTTATATTCAAGCCAGAAATTTTTACAGAAAATAAATAGAATGTAAATTACAGAGAAATCAAACCAATTCTGGTGTAATTTGAAAAAAAATAAATTCTGGGTAATATTCCTGGTATCTTTATGATTAAATGGATTAAAAAAAATAATTAACTTTGTTATGTAAAGTACATTAACGTGATTCAGGCATTATACTACTGTTTGCCACCTTAGAAACACCTCCGAAAATCAGAGTGAATTAATCACTGATAAATTTAAATAAACAAAGCATGAAAAACTGCAATTTTGGCAGATTTTATTTATTCGCCAGCGTCTTTAAAATAAATAAATGTTTTTTATTTTTGAAATTCCTTTATTTTAGATTTACTTTATTGTGTAAAGTATAGCAACGTGATTCCGGTATAATATTCCTATTTGCCACCTTAGAAGCGAGAAATGTAACTTTAATTTATTCCAAAAAAAAAAAAAAAAAGAAAAAAAAATCACAAGATGAGACGGACCTTCGGGCTCGTCAACTGTAAAAGTAGCAATAATGTAAGGTTTTACAATAACAACAATTTATTTAAAGCAATAATCAAAGTAGTTGGATGTGCAGCGGGAATATTTAACTAAACGACGATTCAAATTAAGGTGGCAAAATCAAAAGATTTAGAGCAGGAATGCTATCCCCAAAATATTTGGTAAAATTTTAACACTAGCTCAAACCGAAATGGCTACACCTATCGTATGCCGGATCCTAAGAAAAGGTAACTTTATCTGGTTACCAAAATCTCCCTTGAAGCTCTGTAATAACACTATAAAATGTTACTTTAAAAATACTGCAATGTCCTTATTCTAGAGAAGCCCGTGGATTTTAATTTTTTTAAAAATTCAAAGAATTGAAACGTAGCTCCTTACTACGCTGTCGTACTCCCAGCCGTTGAATCCAGTCAAAACTCAGTCAGCTGGAAATTTTACGTCAAAAGGCGGTTGCAATGGATACTCCAGTCTAGGTTACCGATGAGGGCAAGATACGACTAAATCCACGGAATCTAACTCCTAACACCGTGTACACTATATGGCCAAAAGTGACCGGTCACTTGCGATTTTAGACGTTTTGTTAAATATCTAGAAAAACACATGAGGAATTAACCTGAAACTGCAGGTGCGTAAACAGAATAGTATAGGTCATATATTTCCGCGAAGATTTTTTCCCCGAAAGCCCATAGGGGACCGTCCACAAATTGAAATAAAAAAGAATATCTTTTGGATAACCCTGTAAAAACTAATGTAGCAAAAGCGTTCAAACTCCAGATTATTAATAAGTGGCTTATTGTAATATACTGTGTTCATCTTTATGAGTATAACATGTATACACGTAGAGAAATTAAGGTTTTTATAAAAACAGTCCCAAATTTCGCCAAGTTTTTTGCTTATAATTTGCAGAGTTCTTAATATAAAAAAAGTACTTTTCAAAAAATATGACAAACAACATTGTTCACAATTCTTTGCAATCAGAATTAAAAAAAATAATAAAAATTGGATGAAAAATGAGCAGGTTTACTAAAACATGTTTCACTGCGCATGAGCGAATGCAATCAAAATATAATTCAAATATAAATAAGTGAAATGTAAATAAACTACAAATCATTTGCTAAAAATGGTGTATAAACATTTAATACAGATTAAAACATTAAAATCACTAAAAAATGAAAGAATAGATGTTTTAGTGATTTTAGTGTTTTAATCTTTATTAAATATTTATACACCATTTTTAGCAAATGATTTGTAGTTTATTTACATTTCACTTATTTATATTTGAATTACCTAATGTGTAATAGTCCAAAGTTGTTTATACAAAATATAAAATATATAATGCATTAGCTAAGTACATAGAGCAACTTTTCTGAAAGTCTCAAAATCATAGCTTTTAAATTCTGAAAATTATCGTCGATAGAATAAGCTCGAAATCCGTTGTTCCCAAAAAGAAGCAAAAAGATGAGGGGTTGTATCAAATATCTGTTGATTAGTGCCAAGATAGCGTACACAATATTGTACGTATTATATTTGGATACAAATATAGTTATAATTTGAATTATAATTTGAATACTCTTGCGGAGATGTTAGCTTTTTGATGCACTTTATCATTTTCGATTATTGCAACTCAATTTTCCAAATCATTGTCTGTTTTAACAGGTTCACGCCGGCGCGGTGGGTCACACTCGACTGCCTCAGAGTTGTCAAGTCTCCGGCTTTTTGCACACCACTATTATTTTAGAGAAAATATTGTTCCTTTAAATCGCCCAATTGTTCTAATTAAGGGGTCAGGTAACCTTTCAAGCGTCCAAAAATCGATTTTTTTTTTTTTAAATAGCTTATAATTAAATATGAATCTTTGGGAACATTTAAAAGCAAACACCATACAAAAATTCGCATTAGAAGAGAAGTTATATATATCGAAAACACTTTGAGCTTTTGCTATAGCTAGCTAGCTTTTTTCAATCTTTAAAGCCAATTTTCTCAAAACAGCGATTTTGATCATTGCGCGCACGATTTCTGAAAAACGGTTGCCTAGAATTTCACGAAATTTTTGGTGGATGTATTAAACGTACAGAAGCACAAAATGACCTATTATTATGTTTCTCAAGAAAGAAGTTTAGCATTCACGGCTACTTTTGTATAAAAAAAATCTCGATATTTCGAATTACTCTAAAAATTTTTTTTTTCTCGGGATCTACAAGTTTTATTTTTTTTATTGTAGGTCATTTTGAAAACACTTTATATCTGTACTCAATAAAAAAAAAAATCTTGGCTTGTTTCAGCCATTCAAATGGGAAAAATCATGCGCGCAATGCATGCAAGAATAACTCTTTCGTAAAAATTGTATTATCTTTAAAAATAAATTAATAATAACTATATATGCGTATACCTTTTCTAACAACTTTGATTGATAAAATAAATTGTTTCTAACATATGTTTTCAATTTTGTAATCAAAAGTTAATTAGTTAAAGAATGATTGCAATTCTTACAGAGGTCACTTTTCCATGTACTTTATTGGTTCAAAGGTTACCTGACCCCTTAAATAAAACAACATTTTCTATATTAAAATACTGGTATCCAAAAAGCCGGAGACTTGGAAGCTCTGAGACAGTCGAGTGTGACCCACCGCGCTGGCGTGAACGTGTTAAAGGGCTTTTTTATTCGGCTAAGAAAGAAGAAAACTACGTTTTCTTATTTTCCTTTTCGTTCCTGCGAAAGTCACGTTTTTATTTACAGCACGTTTTGTGAAAACTGGAACGTCTTTCTTGTTTGTCAAGCTTGTAGTTTTAAAACAAAAAAATTGCGCTGTAAAATAAATTGCTACGAGCCATTTAGGGGCTGTGCATATAACGTTATCACTTTAGGGGGTAGGGGGGTAAGACATATGATATCGTAAGATATCTCTAGGGGGAAGGGACCTAGTCTTTTGATATCGTTATCATTTTTGATGGAACCAAAGTTTTCTCTTTTTATTTGTAATCTTGTTCTTTATTGTCTATTAGCTTTTGTTAGTCTGTTATTTATTTTTATGAAAATACAAGGTTAATATTAAAATCATTAAATGATTATAAAATTATTTAATTCCAAATGAGGAATACCTTACCTTTGACATCCTTATTCTTCTGTCATATGTGTATGTAAATATAATCCGCTGTTCGACAAACCAGGTCCGAAGTATGTTTTAAATTATACTTGTTGTGTTTACTACGTGAAGAAAAAGAAAGAATGTTGCCTACCTGTTTTGTTGATAAGAAATTTCGAACCTCCTCCCCCCCTCTGCCACCCCGTGCAGGGGCAAGTTCAAGAAGACATTTTTACTGTTGAATGCATTATGTAATAAAAAGCTAAAATAACTTTTAAATAGTAGCTATTTCTTTTAAGTATTATTTGATACAAAGATATTTCATATATAATAGTGTTCTTCACTTGAATCAATAAAGTGTGTAAATAATAAATGTTTAGTGATAGCTGTATATCACTGAAAAAAAAATCAAAAGAAAAAAATTCAAAAAGAAAAAAAAACGAAAAAAAAAAACCCGATATCATTAGGGGGGATAATGGGATGATAACGTATGATATCGTACGGGGGGAGGGGTTCAAAATTACCAAAAAGTTGATAACATTATATAAGTACAGCCCTTTATCATATAAAACGTAAAAGAGAGCAGCGAAGGCAAACAGAATTTTTTCATATATATATATTTTTGCATTTCAAAAGAACTTGCTAAATGAATCATTTGCATTTCTGTATATTAAAATAAAAGTCACTTATTTTCAATTCAGCATCCCGTCAACTGTACGGCCATTCACAAAATTGTTAATTTTCACAAGTTAAAAATCCATTTAAAGCTAGAATTAAAGCTGCTGTAACAGCGACGGAGAAAAGTATAAATTTCGCATTCCCAAAGGACGGGAAATTAAATTAGCTGCCAAATGTAACATTTAAACGATATTTCCGGTGTGTCAATTAAATTTAATTCACGGAATGCTCATGGAATCATGTATTTTAGACTTTTGCTAAAATATTAAATTAACGAAATACAGATAATCGATTTAAGAAAGTATTAAGGGGTCTCAGGACTCTTAAAGCTTTAAAATTTTCGAAAATTTAATTTTTTTTATGTTAAACTCCTGCTTTTACCGAACATTTTGATATAATTGTTTTCTTGAAATTCGCATTAGAGCAGACGTTACGGCTTTTAGAATTATACCCGCTCAATAGCTGAAGCGGCTTTTTCGAAACTTCGAGGTCATTTTATTCCAGATGACGTTTTTGGGCATAACGCGCACGATAACTCAAAAAGTTCTAAATGTATTTTTAATGAAATTTTCAAAATACATGTTTGATGTTATTCTGTATAAACTGAACCTAAAATTTTCTTTTTATTGTTCAAAATAAATATTTTTTAGGTAAGTACCAAAATTTTCATTCTAGTTGAAAAATTTATTTTGTAATTATGCGCGTAAGCTGTTATGCTACTCGTCAAATGTCTGACAGTTTGGAGCCCTCTGTAACCCGATTGCCACCAATTTGAAGAAACTTCATAAAGGACTTTTTAAATAACAATTAAAATTAATTATGGGATTATTTAAAAAATAGCGAGTTCGGGCACATCTGCGAACAAACTGCTTTCATTAAAAAAAAATAATTATCCAAATCGGTTTAGTAGACAGTTCAGGCCAGATGAATGAAAAAAAAAACAGCCTTGTCTTTTAAATGTATAGATAATGATATCGTCTTAGGATTTCTTTAGTTGTGCCTACATTTGCAATGCACCATTTGGTAATTTGACATTTCTTTTGGAAATTGTCTTAATATTAAAACATTTGAACAAACTGTTTTCTCTCATTCTAGATTTCTAATTGTTCCAATTGCCTATTAAATGTCTGTAGAAAAAATCCAGTGAAAAATTTGCACATTTAAAAATAAAAGCGATGCTAATTCAAAGAGAAATAGAAAATTTTCAAATGAGATCTTATTTGTCGTAAATTGTAAACGAACTATTCATTAATGCAAATAAAAAGCTTATTATGATTTCAGAAAAAATTATACTTCATTGTATAAGTCAAAACAAGAGCGGCTTGGATGATTTAAAAACATTTTTTTGTTTGTCGGATACTTTATTTCGGAATATAAGGGGAAAAAATGTTAAAAAATTGTCCTTTTGTCCAATTCCGAAAAGGGAGAATGTTTTTTTAAGGATAAAAAAGTAATCTTCTTAACTCGGACGCTCTCACAAATCTATAAAACCCAAAATCCAGCCATAGAATAAAAAAATAAGCTTTTAAAAAACTACAACTTCCACTCTCAGTCATAAGATGTATGAGGATTTGTGCTTGCTTAAAAGATTAAAAGAAAAAAAATGAGCTTTCACTGTGTGTAGTTTATCTAAACATATCGTAAAATCAACTTATTATTCTTTTCTAAAGAAATTTACAGTAATTACTTTGCAGCATGTCTCCGACAGTTTTATGTTAAACATTTTATTAAACAACTTTATTGTTTTAGATTACCACAAAGTCAAAGCTTAACTACACATATTATCTCCGGTTTTTTTAGCATAAGTTTTACCCATTAACGATAAGCAATCAATTTGCTTTGCACCTTACACATATTATTGATCATTTTAAACAACGGTATGTACGAGTAGACCTGGAGCCGGCAGCACAGATACATGCAAGGTTCTTCTACATAAGGTTGTTCCATTTGAAGGATAGCCAATCAGAGTAGAGCAGGACTGAAACGTCACGTGGCGGACAAGATCGGAGTTGGACCGGCCGTGACAAAGTAAATAGATGAGTAAAAGAACGGAATATGAAGTAAATAATTTTTTAAAAAGCAGATCCTCGAAAGTAAATTGAAAGAAATCACTTTCCTTAAAATAATTTGTTCGAACACTGATTGGAGTTAATTAAATATAAAATACATAATGGTTAAATAATATCGCGATATATTTGTTTACATTCAAATACTTCAGTAAATTCGCGAAAAAAATTTAATTTTTAATGCGTTAAAGTACAAATGAAAACTTTTAAACTATTGTAAAATAAAATGAATGGATGAATATGACGACACAGCAGTAATAATAAAAAGACTAGAATTATAAAAACAGAATAAATTAAACAAAACTCAAATAAGAACTTTTAACAACAATCCACTGTCCGATTACTAGATAGTTTAAAAAAAATTTCGAATGCCTCTATGCTTATTCAGGATCAAAATCAATATGATTCAAATATCTGTAACAATATATATATACACAGGGCTTAGTTTTTAGCAAAAATAAAAAAAAAAAAAGAAAAAGAAAAAAGAAAAGTACCGGAGCTCTAATATTCTACAGTAATAACAACAAAGTGTATAACCCACACACACACGCATATTTATATTTCATACACTATTTCAAATTTTAAAGAATTTTCGTCTTCCTTAAAAATAAATTTTAAATTTTTGACATATCGTTAGGCATTAGTATAAAATAAATTCTAATAAATGAACAGAGCAAAAACAATAAAATCAGGAGTGGGGAATTTTCAGAAAATCCTATTCGTCACGGTCTTCTTTGTATTGGTGCGCAGTATTTATAAACTCTGGTCTGTTCTGACTAATATTTAAATATTCACTAAAAATAAAGAAGTACTGGAGCTGCGCTCCTGTGATATTCGGAGCAAATTAAGCACCGTGCAGAGCTAGAAAGTTAATCAGAGAGAATATTTTAAAAACACGAACAAAAAGCAGCGAGTAAAAACGGCAGAAACAGTTGTGACTAATTCTGACATTCCTCATCGCCGTTCTGAAACTATTGAAAAAAAACCTACACAGGACACACTGTCACATACGTAAGCGCTTTGGTAGGAAAGAACGCAAAAGATTTGAGATGGGAAGGAAATAAATAAAAATTTAGGCTTTGATTTTTTAGAAACATTATTTCCGCTAAACTCCGGAGTGAGCGCCGGTGAATTCAGACCAATATTTAAATTTCGACTAAAAACAAAGAAATAGCGGAGCTGAGAATCAAACAGAATATATTAACGATAATATCCAACGCAAATTAAGCACTGCTTATAGGCTAATACTTCAACCCTACATTAATTTTCATCTTAAATTTCTGCTTCATTTTATTAATCAGAGCAACACGAATATAATATTTAATAAAATAAATATCATCGT
This sequence comes from Maratus speciosus, assembly GCA_963932465.1. Lineage (NCBI taxonomy): Eukaryota > Metazoa > Arthropoda > Arachnida > Araneae > Salticidae > Maratus > Maratus speciosus. The sequence continues at coordinate 356,666,848 of OZ010794.1, forward strand.
TATTCTGTTTTCGAATCGCCGGGTTAGCTAGATACGAAGTGCATGTCACTGCATCAGCAGCCGATGTACAACAGAACTACGAAAAATCGAGAAAATCGTTATCACAGCGTCCCCTTCCAGGGTTACATATCCTTTTTCAACTGGGATCTGGCGTCAGTAGTCAAAAATATACGTATGACGTTTAGTTCAAATCTATGCCTAACTTTGTATGCTTTTCGGTGAATCAATAATGAAAATGGAGCAAAAATCGCTATTACAAAGCCCCCTCCCCTAAATAAATATAATATCCCCGGAATATCCCTAAATTTAACATGGACCTGCTGGCCATAGTCAAAAATACATAACTTCGTATACTTTCCGGTGATATAATGGGACATACATATATACGGACAGACAGATATTTTGTAAAAACATGTTTTTTGGGATCTCTGACGTTTAAAACGTGTAAATCCGTCGAAAACTGGAAGTCGAACAAAAATTCACCTACAATACTTTCTTCTGTATTGATAAAAGAAAGTAAAAAAAGATAATGCTAAAACAAATATTTTAAAAGAGGAATTTTTTTTAATGGTAAAAAAAAAAATCCCTATAACAAAAGAAAATTGAAAATTTTTTTTTACAATTTTTGACTTTTTTTTTTAAAAAATTTTTGCGGCGATTTTTCCATATGAGTAAAAGGAATCCGGCTTTATTTTTTTAGCCCACTATAGTATTAAATCTTGTAATTTTCTCAGTAAAGTTTATTCGGAGTTCGTACAGAGATTTTCGCATTTTTCTCGAATTTTTTATGCGATTTTTAGAATTTTGAAATTTGTAAAAGGAACTCGGTTACCAACTTTTAGCCAAATTTAATAAATTTTCTCCTCTGCGAGTTTTGAACTCCCCCCCCCCCCCACTTCATGGCGATTTGTCTGTATTTGTGAAAGAAATCTGGTTTTAATCTTTTAGTCTAATATAGTAAATGCTGTCCTCTTTTTTCCCCCTTTCATTAAAGTTTATTCTGAATTTCTCACGATTCTTTTATGCAAGTCTTAGAGATTTTCGCGTTCTGCAGAAATTTTTTGACGTTCGTAAAAGGAATTCGGTTTTGAAATTGTAGCTTAGTATAGTAAATATTGTCTTTTGCGATTTTAGTGTTTTTCTTTGCGATTTTCCAGAATAATAATCGCCTGACAAATTGCCCAGAGTTTGAAGAATTCCGAATTTCGACTTCCTGATTTGAGACCCTGTACTGTATTGTTAAATCTGTATACGTGTCATCCGAGAGTTATTAGAACACGTTGATATAGTGCATTCACTAGGGTTTTTTTTTTTTTTTTTTTTTTTTTTTTTTAAAGGCTGTTAAAATAATATAATAATTAAAATCATTCACAGAAAAAAAAAGTCAATCCAACGCAGAACAGCATACAGAATACTATTGAAACGAGCGAAGCGAGGCGAATCTGTCCGCCACGTGACGTAATGCGCGAGCTGTTAAGGAATCTTTACAGTTGGCGCATCGCACGAATGGTACCCCCCTGGATACATGGTTCGTACGGATACCGTTATTTCTCCAGGAAAACTACCAATATATTTTTATAGAAAAATAAATGTAGGTTAAACGCTCAAAATTTCGCCTTCTTTTAAGAAGTGATTTTCTATAAGATAATACTGGTGCTGAAACATTTTCTGGTCTGCAAAATTCAAGGAGGCGTACGAACCATGAGACAACGGCCTCATCGAGTTGGAGGCTGAAATTCCAGAATTAGCTAAAACTCGATTTCCGTATTAAAACGCAATCGGTCTGCCAAGTCATATTTTGGTGGAAAACACCTAAAAACCCGATTTTAGCGGTCGACTCGTAGGTTTATTTTTGCGTTTTCTTGCACCCAAAGGTATTGAAACATGGCGGACTGGGAACAGGAAAACACAATGGTAAACCTACGAGTCAACCGGTAAAATTGGGTTTTTAGGTATTTTTCACCAAGATATGACTTGGCAGACCGATTGCGTTTTAATATGGGAATCGAGTTTTAGCTAATTCTGGAATTTCAGCCTCCAACTCGATGAGGTGGTTGTCTGTTCTGCCGGCTCCCGGTCTAGTGGCCTGTCTGAAAAGTAACCGACCTTCGCATGCAAAAAATAAATAAGCTACCTGACGGGAATGGGACCCTAATCCCCTACAAAGTAGGCCCCTTGCGCCTCCACACACTCCGTTCCTTCCGCTGCCGAAAACACTTCTGGAAGGTTCCTTTTGGAGTGGTGTTCAACTCCGCCGTCGCGTTCTGCATATCTCATCTATACTCTCAAAACGGGATACTTTCAATGGCGCCTTCAATTTCGGAAGCAACCAGAAATCGCAAGGAGCCGTGTCTGGAGAGTTGGAAGGTTGGCGAACGACAGGAATTCCCCGTTTCGCCAAAAAATACAGTCTTAACTGCGATGAATGAGCTGGAGCATTGATGAATCTTTCGACACCTGATGAATCTTGCGAAATGTTTCGCTTTGATAATCACCAAGCTTTGACAAAATTTGATGCAGTACCTTTCCTCAACGCGTTCAGTCATCTTGAGAGAAATAAAAATCCGACAAACACGTATGGTAGCAACTCACTCGGCGGTCAGCAGACAATGACTGGCTCACTGGAACCGGGAAAAAATTCAAGCATGCCCATTAAGCTGTCTCCTTCCAATGTCCACAGTGGCGCCGCCTTAGAATCACTACTGTGAGGGGGAAAATCAAAGTCGGTTTGTTATCAGGCAGACCTCGTATACCAAGTGTCCTAAAATGGACTAACTGTTTTCAAAATTCAATAACTTGCAAATGGTGACATCTATTAAAAAAAAATTATTGCAGGAGGATTATGTAAGATGCCAGGAGTTTTTTTTTCTTCAATTCCCGGTTTTAGTTCCAAATAGAAGTGATAGGTGGCTAACCGAAATCGCGCAGCATTGATGGGAAGGAAGGAAGTTAAATATAAAAGTGAGCCACTAAGAACAAGGCTAATTCCATACTTCCCACCACTCTCCCACCACGAGACTCACTCCATATATTTAACTTCCTTTGCATCAATGATGGATAATTCGGCTTTGGCCTCATGTTGAGCGCTAATTACTTGCAGTGCCATCTTTCGCTGCTATTTGGAACTAAAACTGCGAATCGCAGAAAAAACTCCTGACACCTAACATAACTCTTCTGCAAGAATTTTTTAAATAGCTGTCACCATTTGCAAGTTACTGAATTTTAAAAACAGTCAGTCCATTTTATAACACCTTGTAGATATAGTATGTATGCGTTAATATTATTCTTACACTAGTTTGTCTTCAATAGTCTTCATAAAAATAATTTAAAATAATAAAAATATTCTCTCTATTAAAAAAAAAAAGTAACTAATGCCGCCATCGTAAATGAATTTTTTGTGACCGGGCGTCTTTCTCAGCTAATATTAAGAAAACTATTGAATATAAAAATATGAAAATTTATAGTTTTATAGAGAAATGTTTGCTAAACACACTGGAGCAGACAGTTTTAAAATGTAAGAATTATTTTAAGCGTTATTTAATGTTGAAGTCAGTCAGAATAGTTCCGTTACAATGGTTTTATAGTAACAAAAACTAATATGCATAACAATTTCATTGTTTTCTTTTGTCGGGACATACTTCATTGCGGTGTTCAGTATGAGATTATTTTTTTAATTTGACTAATTTTCTCAGGATTTTTTTTCATTTTTTATTCAAAATTTCGCTATTTTAATAGGCATTTATTTCATATTTTGATAAGGTCATTTTATTGATGTCAAATTGTAAAACAGCACAAACAATAATAATTCTTTTAATTTAAAAATGTATTTACACATGACTATTGAAAAGAGAAATGAGACTTTAAAATAATAACAAAACTTTCATGTGTTAAAAGCAGTAAATGGGAATATTACGTCATAAAACATGTATTTACACATGAATATCAAACAGAGAAATAAAACTTTAAAATAATAATTAACTTATTATGTATTAAAAGCACTACACGAAGAAAATTACGCCATATTTAAAAAGCTTAAATAATAATATTGCCAAACAGTTCCAATTTAAAAATATATTTACACCTTTCAGTTAAAAGATGTATTTTCATGTGAATATCAAAGAGAGAAAGAAAACTGTATTGAAAATTATGTTATATTGAAAACAATAAATTGAAAGCAATTTTTTATAGCATCGTTATAAAAATCCACTTGGCAATGACATTGTTTACTTGGTCATTTTGTACAAGCTGATTTTCACATTTTTAATAGCTCTTATTTAAGCAATCTCGAAAACAGCCGTCAGCTGTTGCGGCAGCAACTGATTCGGCCTTAAAATATTCCAGTGAAAGGGAAATGAATGGAAACCCGATTACAAAATATCGCCACTAGCCGATTAATTATAATTCAATATTCAGCAATCTTTTAAAAATAGAGTAAATCAGCGTGTGTTTAGAGCCTGCGGTGTTTGAATAGGGGTTGGTGAGCATAGCTCGCAGAGGACAGAGCTCCCCAGTAAATTATAGAAAATATCAAAAATAAAATATAAAGTAAAATAAAAATAAAACAAATAATAATAATAATAATAATAATAACACAGTGAAAATTCAATTAACCGGAATAAAGTGTTCTGGACACAACCTGAATATACAGAAATCCGAATAATTGGAGAAATCGTCAATGAAAGTTTACGTTGTGAAAAAAAAATTCTCGGAATCTCTTTCCTGGTGCATTCGTAATTGTATAAATACGTAGCACTTATAATCGTAGCCTGGTCTGTCCGTCTGTTCGCATATAAAAGCGCAAAAACTACCTAACCGAATGGTTTGAAAGTTAATATTTATAATCGTTGCAGAATTTTGTCGAGTCATTTAAATTTTTATGAAAAGCGAATCAAAACTTAAAAAGATATTAATAAAAGTTTTCTTCATTCTATTAAATCCTATCACACTTAATTAATTCAATGATATCCCATGACAGGTAATGATCCCAGGTTGCCTTGGTGATTAGGCTTGATTTAAGATAGCGTCCTATCATTTCCGTATTACTGAATTTAATATATAGAATCGTAATAAATTTTGTATTCATGCATTTTTGCATAAAAGTGCAACAGCTATTGCACCAAGATCTGGATCTTTATAAAACTAGTTATATTAGGAACGCAACTCATTTGCCACGTTTCACGTACAATTTCCAACTTGTTTCAATCTTTACTAATAAAGGAAAGTTTCGCTCTATGTGTCTGTTTGTGTGTGTGTGTGAACGCCGTGCTAGCGAAATCCACGTCACATACGAATCTCACAATTTTTATGAGTATAGTCGAAGGGCTCTTCCGATGTACCTGAGAATCAGAATTTTAATATTTTGTTAATTAAGAGAGATATAAACTAAAAACGACAAAGAACTTTCATCAAAAATTCAGCTTTTCATCACGATTTCGGCCAATCTCTCTCGCGCATGCTCACAAACCCATTTACTCAATGGTGGCAAGAATCGGGTTTTTCATTTTATTTGTCTTCTTTAATACTTTTGTTTTAATCGAAATCGACCAAACTGCTCGGTACAGTTAAAATTGAAAGAAATATTCCGACAGATCCGTATTCTTACGTCTCAGATACCACAACCAATTAAAAAAAATATTGCAGTTAACCCTTTGAAATTTTCTTTTTCAAAAAGGGTCGTTTTCCCGAAAAACGTTTTCCTCCCTATGTCAACGCCCCTCCAGGGCAAAATTTTAGAGGTATCCACAAACCAAAAATATGCTCTCAAAGCAGAAACCTTCTTCGAATTGATTGTGCAATTGGTTTTTAAAAATATGAATTTTAACTCTTTCAAATACACCGGCGAACGCAGGTCATTTCGCGCTTCACGGAGAGGATATTTTTTGTACGCTAAAAGTAACTAAACGTTCGTATTTCAACACAATCTTTTTAGAGCATCTCATTAGACCAGATTAACAGTGAATTTTATGCTTCCTGATTTTTGAAGATTTTGCGATTTTTGCGTTTCTTTACGATTTGCAGCGATTTTTCGGCCTAATATAATAAAATTCCGTTCTCTTTATAATAGTTTTTTCGGATTTCATATAGCAATTTTCGAATTTTTCATGAATTATTTTTCGGATTAAAGTTTTTTGTGCGTTTCGCAGATATTTTTGCGAATTTCGTAGAAGAAATCCTGTTTCAATCCTTTTGCCCTATATAGTAGCTTTTGTCCTCTGCGATTTTATTTTAGCATTTTTTCGCGATTCACTGCGATTTTTACATATTAGTAAAAGGAATATGGTTTCAATCTTCTAACCTAATATAATATTATTCTTTTTTCAACTAAGTTATTATTTCTGAATTCGTAAAGAGAGTTTTAAATTTTGCACGTTTTGATGTAGATTTTTGGAATTTTTCTCTGAATATTTTGCTGGACTCGGGCAGCGCTGGGCAGATCAGCTAGTAAGTAATAAAAATAAAATTTTCTTTTTAGCTGACAGGCTATCAAAGCCTGAAAGCCTCCCGCTTCGGGTATGTATGTATGTACATACATATGTACGTAACGCGATAACTCTTGATAGAAATACCCGATTTGCTGCAATTTTCTTCCAGGTTCTTTCTGATAAGGCGCTTCCCTGATTAGTTTTAGGGGTTCATTTGTTAAGTATAAAGGGAGGAAAGGGGTCTAACCCCCTCTAAACTTAGATAAATGGGTTTTTCATGCAGAATTACAAGATTTTCTTCAAATTTTGGTATACCGGTTAATTCTGATAACGAGCTTCCCTGATTAGATTTGAAGATTCATAGTTTAAGTCCAAAGGGGGGAACGGGGGGAGGGGTCTAATACCCCTTATTTTAGATATATGGGTTTTCTATCCGATTTGCTTCAAATTTGGTATACCGGTTTACTCTGATAAGGCGCTTCCTTGATTAGATTTGGAAGTTCATTAGTTAAAGATAAAAGGGGAAACGGGGGCTAATACCCCCTGAATTTAGATATAAAGGTTTTTCTATTCGATTTGCTTCATATTTGGTATACCGGTTTATTCTGATAAGACGCTTCCTTGATTAGATTTGGAAGTTCATTAATTAAATATAAAGAGGGGAAAGGGGGCTAATAGCCCCTTTAATTTAGATGAATGGGATTTTCTATCCGATTTGCTTCATGTTTGGTATACTGAATGCTTCCCTGATGACATTTGGAGGCCCATTGGTTAAGAGGGGAAACGGGGGCTAATTCCTTTTAATTTATTTTTCGAGGGCATTATTCTTTGCAATAAGAGTATAATGTACAATTAGTGTGAATAGCCTGTGAGCTCAATGCCATCAGTTTAACCCATTAACGATGAGCTTCTTTTACACTTCTTTTAATTCTTCGACATTGTAACTTTGAATCATTTAATCGCTCAAAATTTGAGATTACATAATGTCATGATTTCCAAACTAAAATACTGGTATTGAAATTTAAAAGATTTGTTCGCCTTACATGGCTAGTTTTCTTGCCAACCATCTTTAATGAGTTAACTGGGCACTTTTCTTTTTTATTTAAGCATTCAATGTTTATCTTGAAAATCCTACCTCATTTCATGACTGCAATTTATGCTGTTACAAAACATCTACGTTCAATATGTTCATTTTGCGTTTGCCCGATTGTAGAAAATTCAGCGCTTCAGTTTATGTTTGATAGAAAGAGCGAACTAGTGAATGTAAGGAAAATATATATAATTTTCGTATTGTTTCTTTCTTAAATAACGGCAACAGGAAAGAAAAAAATGCATAAGTTATATATTCAGGAATTTCTTTTTCATTGTTTCCTCAACGTATAATCATAATTTAACTAAGATTGACATTCTGAGGTCTGAGATATTTCAACCGCATATATCACCCTCTGAACTGAGGGTATTTGTGACTTTTCATGATTTAAAAAAAAATACTTGGAAGATATGCATTTTAATATTTTTTTTTATTATAAACTTCAAACTGTTCTTATTCAGAATGAAGGAACTATTTAAATGTACTAAAAATTAATATTTAATGAGAAATTATTGAAGAAAAGCATGTTTTATGTATTTTTAAAAAGTTCCGCTTAAGAAAACATCATTTTTTAACAATAAAATTTTTTATAGACTTGAATAAAAAAATTCCCCAAATGCTGTACAAATATCTGAAAATAGGTTTTACTTGTATATAAACATTATTTAGTAATATTTGCTTTTGTGTAGTACATTTAAAAACACGGATTTGCACAAAGAGCAACACCACTATGTTCACAATATGTTCGAATTAAGCTCTGATTCTAGATATTTTCAGATATTACTTCTGTTTAGTGCTGCCATTTTTTTTTCAGAATAAAATGTTCATAGATAATATCTGAAAAGACCACGAACGTATACAGCAAGAACTTTTATAGCTTAGAGAGTTAAAAGTTGACCCCGAGAGACTCTCGGGCTTAGTTCGCTTCATCGAAAACGGTAACCCGAGTCACTCTCGGGCTTAGACCTCAGAGTGACCTATTAAATGATGAGAGTATTTATTTGCCTGTTTCTTTTTTATTCATTTTTTAGCTCACAGGGTATCAAAGCCTGAGAGCTAATGTGCCAGCCGGTTCTGTTATGTACGTACGTATGTACGTAATGCGATAATTCTTGATAGAAATATGCGATTTGCTTTAATTTTATTTCTAGTTTCCTTCTGATAATGCGCTTCCCTCATTAGTTTGGGGGGTTCATTGGTTAAGTTTAAAGGGGGGAACGAGGGCTAATCCCCTTCTTCACTTAGATAAATGGGTTTTTCATGCAGAGTTATTAGATTTTCTTCAAATTTGGTATACCGGTTAATTCTGATAAGGCACTTCCCTGATTAGATTTGAACATTCATTGTTTAAGTCTAAAGGAAGGGAACGAGGAGCTAATACCTTCTTAATTTAGATAAATGGGTTTTTCTATCCGATTTGCTTCAAATTTGGTATACCGGTTTATTCTAATAAGGCGCTTCTCTGATTAGATTTGGAAGTTCATTGGTTAAATATAAAGGGGGGAACGGGAATTAATGCCCCCTTAATTTAGATAAATGGGTTTTTCTATCCGATTTTCTTCAAATTTGGTATACCGGTTTATTTCGATAAGGGATTCCCCTTTTGACATTTGGAGGGTCATTGATTAAGTATAAAGAGGGGAAACGGGGGAGGGGCTAATCCACTTTAAATTTAATTTTCGAGGTGCATTATTCTTTGAAATAGGAGTATAACATACAATTAGAGTGAATAGCCTGTGAGCTCAATGCCATCAGTTTAACTAGGCACTTTTCTTTTTTATTCCACTTTTCAATGTTTAAAATATTTCGTTAAAATTTCACAGCTAGTCGGCAAATTTTGGTGTGGATGGTTTGCCGCATAATTAACTCTATTGTTGTTGTAACTCGTAAACAGACATAACCACAAAGATTATTTGGAGATTTATCGTGGCCAGCTAATGGAAATATGCTTTAAAAATAAGTTATTGATTTATAATTAAGCTCTAAAAATATTTAAATGTTGTGTTGTCTTCAGAAACACGCCCGCGTTTATAATTCTACCGTATCAGGCAACTAGTTAAAACTAGATTTCAAAAGTCTACATTTACATACAAAAACCAAATTATGTTAAATGGAAGGGTGTAAAAAATATACCTTAAGGCTGTTCTCAAATACAAAGGGGAAACTTTATGACACATGTTTTAATTCATTTTTGTTCGGAAACGCATGAAATTGGCAGTGTTGTTATTCAGAAACTTTGTAATCGAAAGTCGTTTTCCATTTTTTGTTAAAAGTAAAAGATCTGTCAGAAACTACTGTCAAAGTTAGTGTTTTCAACTGAATTTCGGGCGAAAGGAGAAAACGCAGTCACAGAGAAGAGAAAAACCGGTTTTTACGTCACCCAAAATCGATTATAATCGATTATTTATTCCATTATGAGTAATTTCAGGAGTCTGTCCAGATTTTTTGACAGGGTTCTGTTTTTGTGAAATTATGAACAGCTTTTTACATTTTATGAAAAATTTAATCATAATTTTGTGAATTTGAAATGATCGTTATACAGTCAGTATCGGTTATATGGTCACCCATGCGGTCCTGAGAAATATGACCTTATAAGCGGGGTGACCTTATATGAGGTGTAAGCAGAAATTTTATTTTATACAATAAAATATTATTAATAAGTTAGTTATATTAGTAGAATAATGTACAAAGAAGCTATGAACATATAATTTATAAAACAAGAGGTATAAACAAGAATTGTTTTACACTTAAAATTTCGAATTGATGAGTATACTCGTAGTAGTAAAAATAATCTTTTATGCAGGTTTCCTTCTTTTTTATCGTAGTTGTTAAAAATACTTTTTCTTATTCACGAGCAGTTTTAAAATGTTTATCTGTACCTTTGGGATAGGTAAAAATATCTGAATGTATTTATTACTTTGAGGGCTTCTGCTCGCGTTATCGGCTCAGCTTCGAATTCACTGTCATTATCATCGTTTCCATCAGTGTTTATATTTAAAAATTTCGAAACTATTTCTAGTATAGAAGCTTCACCATGGACTTTACCGATGTCACGTCAGCTGCGGATATCTAGAAGAAAAAGACCAATAAGCGTGAAGAACATTTTAAAACGGCTTCCCCTTCGTCCAATAAGCAGTCTTTTTCGGAAGGTACATACCCGCAAAGGCGTGACTGATGCCCCTTGTGGGTAAAGGCCATTAGTAGCGATCTCATTGTCAACAACTGCATATGTCAATTCGTCATGTATTGTGCAAACGGCATTCCGTAGTTCGTGTGCAACTTCAAATAGGGACAAATCATTGTCGTTGTCTTCAAATGAGAATTCTTCACATTCTGGAAGACAAGGATGTCACAAACAATTTTCAATGGTCTTCTTTGGTACCATATTTCAACTCTTGTCTACGTAACATATGGCATCTAACACAGTCACGTGAAACTTCTTTTTTTGATCAATAGCAGCAATGGCGTCTTTTAGAAACAGCTTTCGATAATTTATCTTAATATTTTTAATAATCCCTTGATCTAATTGTTGTGCCATACTGGTTTAATTTGGAGGAAAGAAATAAGTTCAATCGGATTTAAATTGGGAATCATGCAATGAGCGGTACAGTTGTCTGCGATTATAGCCATTTGTCTGTGCAAATTTTATCGAAACGCCGAATTTCTTTTTCCTAAATGTTTATTGTCATCAAAGGTCTCCGGTTCGCATCGTAAAACACATGCAAAGATTTGCAGTTTTTCAAACAACAAGGCTTGATAAATTTATCAATAATTCATGGAGTCAATTTTTCTGAGCCATCCATCCATATTCGCTGTTAATAAAACGACCAACCGTTTTTTGCTTACCTTCCCACCATTTCATTTTTCGTTCTTAAAAGGAACAGTTTTATCTAGTAAAACAAGAAATTTATCAAAACAGCCCACATTTATCAAAATTAAAAACATCACAAGGTCTTTATCTATTAAGAATGTCACTTAATGAATTAACAGCCATTCCTTCGATTCTTTAGCAGTAAAATTCGGTTTTCCTAGTTATGCAACAATTTTCTGAGGTTTTTCTTTTACGATAATCAACGTATTCGAACATTCTGCAATCTGGCACAATTTATCCAAGTGAAAAGATCTTTCTCAAAATTCTGAAATGTTGAAACATGTTCTCTCTTTCTCTTTTGGTTGATCACATCTTCTGTTTAACAAGATTTGAACCCTAAGATATTATTCAGTGTCTCTCTCTTTATTCCACCAGTCTTTGCGAAAGCTGCTTTCGATACATTCGATTTTTGAAAGTTTCCTACAATTTTTTTTCCCGAAATTGTCAAATGTTTCGTTTTGCTGATATCTTGTATTCACAAATGACAATTAACAAATGAACGAAGACTTTACACGCAGTGAAAAGTAATGAAAAATACAAAAAACTAAAAATGCGTGATTTAACATTTCTCTGCACGGAGGAAAATTTTCATTCGGTCGCAAGGGGTGATGGCATATTTTCCAAGAATCGGTATCTAGTGCGACAGTTGAGGGAGAAATCTACAGAGCTTTGGAAACTCTTACCGACAGGAAAGAGTTTCTCTTATAGGCTGCATCCGGGAAGAGGAGGTCCCCTCCCCCCATCCCCCGAGTGTCGACGCGCATCTAGTCACGTGGTCTGCAATGGTATCGCAATGTCTAAGGCCCCGTATCAAAAGGAAAAGGTTTCCCTCTCATCCCAAAAGCTATAAAAATGTCAACTGGCCTTTCTTTATCATACGGAAGTTCGTACTTGTAGATTTTAGCAAAAGTACGGAAGATTCAACAATGGAAAAAGGGAAAGATTGACTAGAAGGAAAGAAGTTCCTCCTTCAGGATGTCCATCCACTTCTTTCTAAAGCTATTAAAAATGAAAAGCACCGCGTGACCAATACAAAGAGGCCGACAGTCGAAGGTACTTGAATGTGAATGATATATCTATTCGGAACTTTAACGCCCCCCCCTCCCAAAAAATGGAGGAAAAAGCATAAAACTATAAGATATTTTGCAATAAAAAGGGAGACAAAAGATGACCACATGACTATATATCCGATAGCAGCCATTGGAAACTGACCATATAGGCAGTGTATTTTAACACGTAATCCCTATTCAGTCAGTCCGGACTTACGAAAAGTGATCTTATAAGCGGGGTGACCTTATAAGCGGGTGACCATATATCCAGTACTGACCGTATTGTATTCAGGTTATTGTTTATATATTTTTAAGAAGATACCGGGTGTCCTAAAAAGGACCTACTGATTTTAAAATTCAATAACTTGCAAACGGTGACAGTTATTTAAAAAAATCTTGCAGGAGAGTTATGTATGATGTCAGGCGTTTTTTTAGTGTGATTCTCGATTTTAGTTCGAATTAGAAACAATAGTTGGCGCTGCGAGAAATAGGTGCTAATTCCAGACCCAACTTTTGGTACTTTGGGATCCATTCAATACATTTTAAACTACTTTTTTCGCATGGAAGAAGAGAAAGGTCGAAAAATCGAGCCTGTATTTAGCACCTATTACTTGCATCGCCATCTATCGCTGCTATTTGTAACTAAAACTGAATATCGCAGCATAAAATCTACATAACCTTCCTGCAGAAATTTTTTAAATAGCTATCACCATTTGCAAGTTATTGAATTTTAAAATCAGTCAATCCTTTCAAGGACACCCGGTATATATATATGTAAATACATATATTTTCTTTATATATGTAAAAGTAACAGATCAGATTTTACTTTTAAATGATTAAATTTGTGATAGGTTCAGTTTAGAGATAGAAAATGTTTCTGAAATTCCTCTTTTTAAGATAAAGAATTTTGTCTGTTTAAAGATGAAAAATTTTGTGAAGGATCCTTTAAAGGATCCAATTTCTTCCTAAATGGATCCCTGAATTTATTTATCAAAAAAAAAGGAAAACTTCTTTCGATTCGAAATCCCTTCCATGCCAGGCCTGCCAATTTTCTGTCCTTTCGTTTAAAAATGAGTTAGTAAATGTGTCAGAAAGTTTCGCGCTTCTTGAGCAGTGCACTTGAGAACCGTCTTAAGTATTTTGAAAGCAAGAATCAATTTAGCTGAACTGTCCGTCCTCCCATAAAGATTCCATTTTTATGACATAATCAACTTATTTCAATATTCAAAGCCGTACGATTTCATCGTTTATTAGCCCCCGATACGGTATGCTATTTCTTTCACCCAGCTTGTTTTGGGTCATCTCCAAAAAATAACGTTACCTTACAGAAGCCAGCCGTAAAACAAAGCAGTACGATTAAATACTCTATAGCAATTTTTTAAACTTCTAAGCATCGCACATTTTCAATTTTTATACCGTCGTATTGGAAAAAAAAGTACTTTTAAATGCAATTTGTTTGAAAACTGAATCTCCATTTATTTTTGAAATATTAATTCTTTTGTAGTTTTTGGAGCCATTTGCTTAATATTGGCAACGAGAGTATTCCATTTCTGTAGAACGTAAAGGAAAAAATAGTTGTAAAATATTAATTATATATTTTTGTTGCCATTTTTTTCATAACAACCGAAAGAAAATGTAATTAAAATACGTACTATTTTGAAAAAATATAAACGAATGATTTCTGTTAAAACATGGAGCTGTTATAAACTATATTTAATAGACGCTTTCAGTGTGACGTCAGTCATTACGTTTTGGTTGGAAATTGACTCCAAACAAGCGGTTGCTATGCGTCATTTCTTTTCAAATATAAATCCAAGAAATTGTTACCGGTACATATCAAGTATTAAAACACTCAGATTTGCGATATAGATATAATATATAGATATACTATGCAAACAAAATAGAAAATACACCATAGCAACCGTTTGTTTGGAGTCAATTTCCAACCTCAACGTCATGACAGACGTCACGACTGAAATCGTCTATTTTAAGTATCTATATTAATGTTACAAACAAATGAAGGCCTATGAATCATTAGACAGCCGTTTTTTTTTTTTTTTTTTTTTTTTTTTTTTTTTTTTTGTCGAGTTTCTGTAACGACGGCATCATCTTTTTGCTGCATTTGTATATTATTTCGCGATAGTGACGTCCTAATCCTACTTTACTGTAGATGTTTAAGAGTGGATCGTAAATGTGGAATTCTTAAGCGGATGCAAATGACGTCATTTTACATAAAATAAAAGCGTGTGCTGTAAGTCTTAAAATTGAAATATGTTTTGTACTATTTATATATACAATTTTTTTTTTTCATCGGGGGCGACACTAAATTCTGAAAAAGCAGAATTCCTGTTTTCTAGTTACTTATTTATTAACTATTAGCATTTTATTACGGCTAGCGATAAATAGTTGTTAAATTTTCATGAGCAGTTTTCATGCCAACATCACACAAGTAGCTTCCTGAACGTTCTGAACATAATTTCGGCGTACCAAATGAATAAAGAATTTTCTGAATCAGAAGCCTCTTCTTCAAAGCAGATCAAGCGAAGGTATGAGGTAATATCAATAAAAACTTCGGCACTTGTATTAAATTCATGGCACCTTTCTTCAGAAAAAAGCTTCCTTCGGAGAAAATGATGTCATATTTAAAAGAAAATTACATTTTTCATATAAATATATACATAAAATCAATTGCTTTTAAATGACGTAATTTTAGCTAACTTATTATTTTGCATGTGTTAAGGAATCTAAAGCTATACCAAGCTAAGTTATCTCAGTACAGGTGAAACAAAAAATCAAAGTGTTCCACTGCTATGAGTTTAGCACATTAGACCGTACCTACGTTAAAAAAAATTCCGCCTTCGACAGCCCCCATTTTTGTGTCAGCGCGTATTCAGGGGGCTGTGGGAAAATTCGGGAATGACGTCATATGTGTTTCTCGGTGTAAGGTTGGGTTAAAACGGCTCTGGACGCTTTTTCGGTAAAGTTGCGGGTGTTTATTATTTACATTTACAGACATGGCTGGAGCTGAAGTTTTGATAGCGCAAAGATGTTGTTAATACAGTAGAGTATAACAAGCTTAGAAGATACCCAGATAGCATGAACATTAGCAGCAAGTTTGATTTTTTCTGACATTATCTTGCCGTGAATAATTTGAATTGAGCAATTCGCAGTAAATTTCCCGCAAAGTATACCATCCCCTACTTGCATGAATAGTTTGTTGTGAAACTGATGGCAAGACAGTCTTTAATTCCCGAAAGTGACGAAAGCAAAAAATCCCTCTCTTGCGAGAATAGACAATCAGTTCATACTCAGAAATTACAGAAATTTTATTCGGTTGGCACCGCTTTTTTTAAACGCTATACTTATCAAATACCAAAAAAGGCTCGTAATTAAAAGTACAAATATTGCCTTAACTTGTTTATGGTGATGAAAACGATGCATGGACCTTCTGACAGCGTGTTCACATCAATAGACCTGATCAGGTCTATGGACACCTCCGAAGGGATTAAACTTATAGTGTAACAGTTGCAAATAGATAGTGGGGCGTGGAAAGATTACTACTTTGCAGTAAGTTTGCAGTATTTTTGATTACTTTTTTGCCGTTAAATTGCAATAAATTTGATACAGCATGAATTTAACTTGCACGACAAGTTAGCTGCAAGTTCAAAGTGTGATGAATTCGGCGTTTGCGTTATCTTTCTGCAGTCTTGTTATGAACTTTCAGTCTTGTCATGCCGAGCTCGCTGCAACTTTGCAGGTTTTCAAAGCAAGACTGCTGCAAATTTTCTGAAAATTAAAAATGCTATCTGGGTATGGACATGTTCGCAGAATGAAAGAGGAACGACTTCCTAAAATCCTCTTTGAATGGATTCCGGAAGGCAGACGTAATAGGGGAAGACCTAGGATGACTTGAGAAAGTTCTATTCGAGAGACAATGAAGATATATAAGTTAAATGATGAGATTAATCTGGGCAGAGAGATATGGAAAGGATCTCTCAGAATTATTTTTATTGGTCAAGGAAACCCACTGTGTAGTGGAACTTCGGAAGAAGAAGAAGAAATATTTTATGGTTATTACTCAGATAAGGAAGATTGTCATTTTCCCAACTAACCCTTTAGCGGGCGGTGCCCACAAAAAGGACACCTAATTTTAACACCAAAACTGACAAACGGCACCAAGAAAATTTAATTAAAATTTTCCTTTAATAAAGCACGGGAATACAAGCAAGTTTTTATTAATAAATTCGTTTGTAAATTCTGGTGTCAGTCCATCATTTCACAAACAGAATTACTCCTCGCCGGAAAGGGTTAACACGCTTCTTAGAAGGGGAAGTTTTCCAAGAGTTAATCTTTATGGGGAAAATACTGTCGCAACAATGTCTGATAGAAATTTTGCTAGCCATTTTAGGCTGATTCGGAGATGCATTCGTCGGTGGGAAATATGGTATGTTCAAATTATGTGCTTATTTTTATATTTTGCAAGTTTATCCACTAAATAACCAAAACTGCTCGAAAAAGGAATCAAAACTTAAATATTCCGGTTAACAGTGACAGTTAAGCTATAAAATGAGAAACAAATCAGATTTCCCAACCACGTGATCACTTTATTCAACAAAATTTTGTGGGTAGTATGGGTTACCCGAAATCTGGGTAATTTTCGGCTCTGAATGCTACAGGTAACCCGCAAAAAGTCACGTGATATCGGTCTCTGAACGCTTCGGTTTACACATGTGTAACCCTATGTGCGTTGTTATGAAGATATGTTAATAATGTAGCGAACCGTCGAAGGCTCCAATGGATGTATACAGCGGAATTACTTGCATAGATTTATTCACACATAACTTATTCTATTTAGGTTACAGATACAAGTACGACACAACATCACATAAACATAAGTTTCAATATGAGCTCTTGTTCTAGGTTAATTTCGGTTACAGTTAATGTCCTAATACCACATCTCCCTTTCTTCA
Source organism: Maratus speciosus (assembly GCA_963932465.1). Classification (NCBI taxonomy): domain Eukaryota; kingdom Metazoa; phylum Arthropoda; class Arachnida; order Araneae; family Salticidae; genus Maratus; species Maratus speciosus. Next base: position 356,684,250 of record OZ010794.1, read on the forward strand.
AAGATTCAATTTCTGCGGAGGGCGAACAACTCTTCCTATTCTGGTGATATACTGATCTTGATGCCTTCGTGGAGACATAGAGTTACGTTTATCATTATTACAGGATGGATGAAGATTCTGAGAGCTTTGTTTCGTTGGACTAGGAACTTTCTGTGGTATTGGAAACTCATTGCTGGAAACGTCTGGTTGAAGATCATCCACATCATAAGTTTCGTGCTGGAAATTAGTTGATGGATCAAGATGAATTCTGTTTCGACGATATACCCTTTTTCCAGATTTGACTATGTACGAACGTGGATAATCTAATCTCTGCCGAACCGTACCAGTAGCTCGCTTGTCTGTGATCCACACTCCATCTCCAACATCAAGATTACTAAGGTCTCGTACTCCGTGACTTTTGTTATAGTTTTCTCTTTGCCGTTCTATTCTCTTCTCTTCCTTCCTTTGAAGTTCAGCCCTGTTTTCAATTTTTGGCTCTAATTGAGATCTTGCAATTGGCAGTGTTGTCTTAATACGACGATTCATGAGAAGCTCCGCCGGACTGAGGCCATTCTCTAATGGTGATGCTCTATATGCCATTAAAGAAAGGTAAGGGTCATCAGCTTTTTTGAGTCGCATCTTGATGGTTTTTACTGCAGATTCAATGAAACCATTACTTTGAGGATACCTAGGACTTGATGTGATATGACGAAATCCATAAATCGTTGAGAATTTTGAAAATTCAGATGAGTTAATTGGCTCAAATTGTGGACCATTGTCAGATCTAACCACATTAGGGATCCCATGTCTGGCAAAGATTGATTTGCAGTGGAGAATTACTTCCTCCGAAGTTAATCTTTCTAGTTTGGCAATTTCTGGATATCTTGAGAAGTAATCGGTCACGATTAAGTACCAAAATCCATAAAGCTTAAAAAGATCCATGCCCACAGTTTCCCATGGTCGTTCAGGAAATTCGGTAGGGATAAGTGGTCTCCTTGATACATGATGTGCAATTCTTTATCATTTCTTCAATTTCTCTATTTATTCCAGGCCAATAGACAGATGATCTTGCTCTTGCACGACATTTCGTAATTCCCAAATGTCCTTCATGAATTTGTTGCAGAACCTTTTTTCGCTGACAGGCAGGAATGATGATTCGACAGCCCTTCATTATGAGTCCATCTTGGATCGATATTTCATATCGATGATTCCAGTAAGGTAGACAACTTGGTTCTATATTTTTCCTTGATGGCCAACCATTCAGGATTAAATTTTCTAGTTCTTTGCATGTTGCATCAGACTTTTGGGATTGTCGTAATTCTTCTAATCTGTTGCATGAAGCGGGTAATGAGGAAATTACCATACGAATATAAGCATCAATTTCTTCCTCCAATTCTTCAACATTTTCTCTAGTTTCTTGAGGTTGTCTTGACAAGGCATCAGCTGCATAAAGTTTCTTCCCTGGTATGTGGAATATAGAATAAGAATATCGCATCATCCTCATCTTCAACCTTTGCAACCGTGAAGATAAATCTTCAAGGTTTTTCTTTGAGAAGATTGGAATTAGAGGTTTATGATCGGTTTCTAACCTAAAGTGAGTTCCAGTTAGGTAATCTCGAAATTTCTCACAACTCCAAGCTAGAGCAAGTGCCTCTTTTTCTATTTGAGCATATCTCTTTTCAGTAGGTGTGAGTGTTCTGGATGCATATGCCACGACAGAAATTTCTCCATTTTCTTGTTCTTGCCTCAAGGTGGCTCCTATTCCATAAGAAGAAGCGTCTGTTGTGACAATTGAAGTTTTCTGTGGATTATAAACCTTTAAAACAGGTTGAGATGTCAGGACATTCTTCCAATTTTGAAATGCTTGTTTTTGAGGTTCGTCCCAGACAAACTCATTCTTTTGACTTAACAAAGATGTTAACGGTGAAAACATTTCTGCAAAATTTGGAACAAATCTAGCGAGGAAATTTGCCATGCCTAGCATTTGCTTTAATTCCTTTTTGTTCTTTGGTGGTGGATATTCTTTCACTGCTCTAATTTTATCTTCATCAGGATGGATGCCTTTGTCATCAATAATATGTCCCAAGAATTTGATTCTCTTGACTGAAAACTTACATTTCTTGTCATTTAGAGTAATACCAGCTTCTTTAAGTTTATTCAGTATAATCTTCAGTCTTTGGTCATGCTCAGTCTGATTTCTTCCCCACACTAAGATGTCGTCCATGTGACAAATAGCACCTGGGACATTTTCTAGCAGCTGTGACATTCTACGTTGGAAATGCTCTGGTGCAGTTGAGATTCCAAAAGGTAATCTTAAAAATCTGTATCTTCCAAAAGGAGTGATGAAAGTCGTGAGATATGACGAAGATTCATCAAGTGGAATTTGCCAAAAACCTGAATTAGCATCCAACTTTAAAAAATTTTAGCACCTGTCAGTAGATTCAATGAATATTCCACTGAAGGCAATGGATGAAATTCTCTTTCCACAGATTTGTTTAACTGGACTAAGTCGACACATAAGCGAACAGTACCATCACTTTTAGGAACGATAAGGACCGGTGAACACCATTCTGTCGGTTTGGTTACAGGAACAATAACTTTTTGTGCAATCATCTTCTTGATTTCCATTTCAGTTTTCTTCAGCAGTGGAATTGGTATCCTTCTTGGAGCTGAAATAGCAAACGGGACAGAATTCGGCTTAAGCTTAATCGTATAACAACCGTTCAGTAACCCCAGGCCTGTGAACAGTTCAGGAAAATCTTGCTTAGGACTTATTGTGATTTCTGAAATATTCGGTCCCAATCCAAAGGCTAGTATCGCAGGTTTTCCCAATAAGTAGCTCTGCAGTCCTTCAATTACATGGATTTCTTCGGCTATTTTCTTTTCCTTGTATTGGATCTCCTCAATAAGTTTTCCTGTGTGTTTTAGTATTTTCCCATCCGGGCCGCAAAGCTTTTTGTCTGGTTTTAAGATTTTCGAATCCTTTAAAATCGATGAAGTAGCAGGAATAACAGTGTGATCTGCTCCGCTATCTATTTTGAAGCGAATGGTTTTACCTTTTATTTGAATAGGTACTGACCATAACAAATCATTACTATTATTAGAGCGTGTTTCCCTAATTGTTCCTAAGAATGAAATTTCAGATTTACTTTCATTTTTCCTACAAACTCGTGCATAGTGCCCTAATTTGGAGCATTTCAGACATTTAGCATCTTTTGCTGGACATATTTTTCTGTTATGTGTAGATTTACCGCACCATTTGCAAAGATCAAAGGGTTTTGGATACTCTTTTTTCCCATTATTCCTTTTACCAGTTTCTTTAAACCGTGGATTTTGACTGGATTCCCCTCTCTTAAAATTCACCTTTGTTTTGTTTACACTAGAAACTCTATGGACAGAAGCATTACTAGAAGTAAGAATCTCTTGTTGCTTTTTAATTGATTCCGATAACCGAACTTTTTCTATAGCTTTGCTCAAAGAAAGGTCTGGATCCAATTGTAATTTCTCACTTAATGATTTATCTCTAATACCGACAACTATTCTATCGCGTATCAGTTCATCATGAAGAACTCCGTAATCACAATGCTCAGCTAGTGAATAAAGTGAAGTTATAAAATCATTAACAGATTCCCCTTCGTTTTGAATGCGTTGATTAAACTGCGCCCGCTCGAAAATTGTGTTTTTCTTTACTATAAAATGATCATCAAAATGTTTCAGAACAATGTTATATTTCTGCTGGTCATCTTCCGACAAGTTAAAAGACGCAAAAATATCTTCTGCTTTATCTCCCATGAGATAAATAAGAGAATTTACCTGTTCTACCTCTGTTTGATTTTTTAAACCCGAAGCGAATCGATACCTTTCGAAACGTTGCTTCCATTTTAACCAAAGTGCCGGTGATGAAAAAGTAAATGATTCTGGCGGTGTAACCTGATATGAATTTCTATACTCTATATCTTTAGACATTTTAATTCTTAATAAATGAATACATATGTGTCGTATAATTATGCAAGAAAAGGAAACTTCTTACTTTAAGATATGAATCCGTTTTCAGTATTCAACTGTAGTAAACATCGTTTTAACCGACTGCCACCATGCGTTGTTATGAAGATATGTTAATAATGTAGCGAACCGTCGAAGGCTCCAATGGATGTATACAGCGGAATTACTTGCATAGATTTATTCACACATAACTTATTCTATTTAGGTTACAGATACAAGTACGACACAACATCACATAAACATAAGTTTCAATATGAGCTCTTGTTCTAGGTTAATTTCGGTTACAGTTAATGTCCTAATACCACACTATGTACGTCAGGTTGCGATCCATGAACGCTCTCTTTGTGTATAAAAAATTGCATATGAGAATTTGCGACTTTGAGAAAAAGTAATATTTCAAGTTCAAGAACATTCAAATATTTAATGTAAAAAGTATGGCAACACTTTAAAAGAGGATTATATTATTTCGCATGTGTTAAAGCTAACGTAAGGGGTCTCTGCGGCCGAGTGATCAAAGCACCACACTGCTAATCGCTTGCCAGCGTAGGAGATTCTGGGTTCGATTCCCGCTGGTTCCATTGCACGCACTCTTTGTGTGGAACTTCCAGAATGTATTTCTCTTGTGTTGTAATATTTCCTTGTGCTATGTTGTTTCTGACTTATAAGCGGGCTCTCATGTCAAGCACAGAAGTTATATGTTTATTGTTCAATAAGTAAATATATAAAGCTAAGGTAACTAAAGATATACCAAGCAGTTAATCTCATTTTGGGTAAAGTTTTGGGTGTTTATTATTTACATTTATAAACATGGCAGGAGCTGAACTGGGAATTTTGTACTGGTCAAACAAAAAATCAATAAAAAATTACGTTGTTTTGATGGTTTGTGATATTGTTTATGACATCATTTTCATTGGTAAAAGTGTTCCGCTGCTATGAGTATAGCACACTTTATATATCAAAAACGCACGTGAGAATTTGCAACTTTGACAAAATTTCAGGAATTTGGACGTCAAATATTACTTTTCAAGTAATATTTCACGTTCAAGAACATTCAAATATTTAATGTAAAAAGTATGGCAACACTTTAAAACAGGATTATACAGCTTTCTTCAAATACTTTCACAGGTAAGAACATCTTTTTGTAGATGGTGGACTTCCTGGACTTTATTTAGGATTACCAAATGGATAACAAAATTTCAGAATCAGAAAACTGTTCTTCAAAGAAAGATTCCTCATCAAGTGAAGATATGACAGTCACAAAATTAAAAACTTTGGCCGAGAAGTGTTCCGACTTGACCATTAGGATTTTTAGAGAAGAGCCAGATTGCCACTACATAATGAAATCTTCTGAGGATTCGACGCATAAAGTTCGACAGATATCAGGTTTTTACATAGTAAGTGTCTTAGTAATGACTACGTTGGTTTTTGGAGTTGGATTTGGTCTTGGATGGTGGTGTGGAAGGTTCAACCCTGATATGTCTCCATATAAGCTGAATACAAAACCATTTGGGTCATAGTTATTTATATCCAGGGATTCAAAATTCAATTGATGAGAACACTCTTGAAATTAAAACAACAGAATAAACGCTGCTAATATTTGCGTTCTGATTGTATTTTCTCAACTTTTGTATTTAAATAATATGATAGATTAAATTATAATCATAAATGCATTTGATACTTGTCTATTATCTCGTCGGACACTTCTATATAAAAAAAAAAATAAAACTGTGCCAAACAGTGGGATTCAACGCCAATAATACAAATGCGAGATGTTTGATTTAAAATGCAGCGTTAGCATATGATGTACTTATTGCATTTTTATACTGAGGTATTGCGCGGCAGTGAAAATATTTACATTTGAATTTAAACTTTTGTTTATATAACTGTTGCTTGTTTAAATAATTAGTACCTTGATGATGGAGCTTCACTCGAAAGATATGTAAAATCTTCCTCGTGCGGTTGTTTGCTCAAAGCCAATTTTACATCACTATTATAACTCTCATACAGTTGTTAATATTACTCTTGTTTGACGCCAACATTACCTGTGTATCTGAGTCGGACTATTGGCCGTTTCTCTTATAATATAAGTGGTTATAACATAATTGTTTCATTTCGCATACCATGTACCAATTGCAATATTGTAATTTTATGTTAGCTCAGCGCAGGTGATAAATTTCCAATACTTGTCATACAATATTCCTATTGTATTCATTTCATTTAAAATATAAACCTTTCGGCACAGATGTCATATTCGCCCCATATTGGAGCGATTTTTTTCTGACGCCAATATCATATAGGCAACAGTTACTTAACTTGCGCCAAAGTGCCGTTATTTTGCTTGATGTGGTAACCCGGATTATGTTGTTTATGCTATTGATGTTTTCGCCAAATTGGCAACCGAAAATAATCGCGCCAATATGGGGCGAATATGACATCTGTACCAACCTTTCATTCAGTTGATTTAAAATATATGATTTTAAATAATTTCATGGTACTTATCCAATATTGCTTTGCATTGTTTTTTTCAAAGTTTGGTACAGTTTGGGCTTCAGAAAGTGAGATTTGATGCAAGAAGATTTAAAAAGCTATGTAAACAAATCTGATAAACGTTTATGCTTATTTTGGTACTTGTTAGTTTATCCCGTCGACCAATTTAGCCAAATTATATAATTCGCTAAACCACTCGCCAAATTATACAAATTGATATAATTTTTATTTTAAATAACGAAAGAACAAATAAATTAGTATAAAATTAATAAAAATACAAATAAAACGTCGAAATAAAATTCACTCGATGTCGTAAACACGTGTAACTTGCTTAAAGTCAAGTGAATGCGACATTTACGATCAACCATTATTGGCATTTAATCTTACAATTTGGCGACAGTAATTTAGTCGACGGGATAACTAACAAGTACCGTTATTTTAAATACTAATATAAACATTTTATTTATATATAATATTATTGTTTTGACTTAGATGCTGTATATTCCCGCGGCCGCCATCTTGGATGTTTTGAGATTTCTTGGCGATTTTTTGTTGACGATGTTTTACATTTTAATTTCGTTAAGCCTAACATGAGCATAAATCGCTTCCTGGCGACATTTACTACTTGGCGGAAAAGGAGTTTTCACGCCAAGAAACAATCCAAGATGGCGGCCGCGGGAATATATAACATTTGTTCCATTGTTTTTTATATACAGTCTACTTCTGTTTGTATATAAAAATACATAAATGGCTTGTTTACACAAAATAAATTGTATAAATGTTTAAAAAATGGCTTGGGTATATGAAACAATGAATTGGTTGCCAGAAAATATGCATGAAAAGTTCTCTTCTCTCGCCAAACCCATTTTCCCTACCTCGCCAAGGTCTTTACACTGGAAAAGTACCAATTTCATTTAAAATACTAACAAGTTGGAAATTGCACGTCAAACGTGGCAAATAAGGTGTGTTCGAACTATAACTAGTTTTACAAATATTTTTTGCACCGCATATTGTACTGAATGTATATTTTAGTGCACTTTTTAAGTGCATATCAATTTCATCCTGTTCGAAAGGCTGTAACATCATTAAAATATACTTGAAATATTTTTTTCCATTGGACGTAATGTAGCGGAAAACTTTTGACTGTCCTGTAATTAAACTATACATCCGATTTTCATAAAATTTGAAATGACTCGACAAAATTTTACATCAATTATATATTTAAAATTTCAAGTCATTCGGTTGGGTAGTTTCTGCTCTGTTATACGAACGGACAGATAGACGGACCTAACGATGTCTATAGGTGCTACGTATTTATACAATTACGAACGCACCTGAAAAGGACAACCAGAAAGCAGAAATTCTGCTTTTTTAGAATTTAGTGTCGCCCCCTATGAGAAAAAAAATATTATGATGTGGAACCCGTCCAATTTCGACGAAAGAAAATGTTTAAGAAGGAACTGTTTCATTAATTTATAATACACCTACAAAATTAGTTAAATAAAAATGCATATTATATTGGTTAGTCTAACTCTTAAACAAATATTATTTTAACCTAAAGTTCACTGCTCTTCCATAAAGACACTCTATATTTTTTAAACTTTGCGTTTTATCAATGTGTGATTTCAATTGCATTATCTTCAAATGTGAAGCATTTTCACATCTGAAGAAATTCAAAGCTGCTGGAGTGAAAATGATGCACTTCTACAAAACTTATTTCAGTTTTAAGGCTTAAAATACACGCTTTTATTTTATATAAAATGACGTCATTTGCATGCTACATTTACGATCCCGTTTTTCACAACATCTGCAGAAAAGTATGCATATAACCTCCCTATCGCAGAATAATACACAAACCCAGCAAAAACCGATGTCGTAAACTCGACAAAAAAAAAAAAAATAAATAAATAATAAAAAAAAAAAAAATCGTCTATCTAATGATTAACATGCCTCCATTTGCTTGTAACCTTAATATGGATACTTAAAATTAAATTAAACAAAAACATAATTTGAAGAACAAATTAAAAAAAAAACAAAATTTATTTCCTACATTGTTTAAGCCCGAGAAGAGACAGATATTAAGTTATTTCATTCAATTAGTTCTACATTTAATGTTAAATTTTTGTAACAAATTCGCTAAGCGAATTGAAGATTAAAAAATAAAAATAAAATTCATACAATATGATACTTAAAAAACCCTAAAAAATTAGATTCCGTTCAAATGAAATCGAAATAAATCTTAGACTTCTTCCATTTTTAATTGAAAATATTTGTATTGCAGATTTTGTATTATGTTTATGACAATTGTGCATAAAATGATAAGATGCATACAAAATACAAAACTTAAAAAATGTCTAAGATTTATTTCGATTTCATTTGAACGGAATCTAATTTTTTAGGGTGTTTTAAGTATCATATTGTATGAATTTTATTTTTATTTTTTAATCTTCAATTCGCTTAAGTAATTTGTTACAAAAATTTAACATTGGATGTAGAGCTAATTGAATGAAATAACTTAATATCTGTCCCTTCTCGGGCTTAAACAATGTAGGAAATAAATTTTGTTTTTTTAATTTGTTCTTGAAATTATGTTTTTGTTTAATATGTCAAGTTTTTTAATAACTAATGCACTCAGACGAACGCATTTCAAAATTAATAGAGAGTATCATTATCAGGCTTTGATGTATGCGGTATTGCATCACAATGTGGGATGCAGTTTACCAATGTGTAATTCAAAATGTTTCACCTCTGTAGTAATGCAGGTTGCGGTAGTTTGGACAAAAACTTCTAATCTGAACGTAAAAAATCTACAATCAAAACATAAAAAAATAACTTCACTTAAATTTAGATACCCTATTTCCCACTCAGGAACGTTATGAATGTAAATGTAAATTGTGTTGAATCCTTACTGCTAATATTTAACAATATTATAGCTGTGATACAGTAAAAAATAAAAAAATAAAAGTTTTACTTAAATTTTTAAACCTTATTATCTCCCTAGGGGTAATGTAAACACATCAGAAAATTATTACCCAAGTTTAACTTGGATTATAAATAGTTCTCATCTCGGAAAAAGAAATACATTTTAAAATTTAAGTTATGTAATTCCCCACTAAGTTCGCTACCTGTGTAAAAATAGCTATCCACTAGAAACTTTTTACTAAAATATAAACTTGACCAAAGCAAAAACTTATTCTGAAAATATCATTTTTATTTCCACTATGACGCCCTATTCACCTTTTTAATTTTTGAAAAAACAACAACAACAACAACAACAAAAAAAACTAGCTCAATTTAATATTTCACGTGAAAATCTTTCAACTAAAAATAAATAAATTATTATTACTGCTCTTGAAAGTTTTGCAACAATGAAGTAAAAATGTTACATTTTCTATGAAAAATGGCCGTTGATTTTCAATGAAAAAAGCGAAAATTGGAATTATTAAGAAAAATATTTGAATAATGTAAAAAAAAATTGGCTCATGTTTCTTTCTGTGTTATAATTCACCCATATTCGAAGGCATTTTACCATTCGTTTTGACCCTGACGTCAGACAAACGTTTTTACATTTTAAATTTATAATATCATTAGAATTAGTAAAGAATAAAAAATGAGTGGCATCGGGGACAAAAAGGTGGGAAGAAAAAATGAAAAAGTTATGATCTCCATAGGCTTTTCCATGTTAAATTAACATTGAGAAGTGACACTGGAAATAAATAAGTATTGCGCTGCCGCGCAGTACTTAAATATAGTTTATAATTTATCAGAAATCATACATTTATATTTTTACAAGCTAGCACATATTTTAATTACAATTTTTTTCAGTTGTTATAAGAAAATGGCAACAAAAAGATATAGTAATCTATTATTTTTCCTTTATACATTCTACAGAAATGGAGCACTTCAGTTGCCACCATTACAGAAATGTAATTAAAAACTACAAAAAATTAATATTTCAAAAATTAATTGAGATACAGTTTTCAAACAAATTGCAGTTAAAAGTACTTTTACCCCCTCTATATGAAGGTGTGAAAATTGAAAATGTGCGATGCTTAGAAGTTAAAAAATTGTAGTAGAGATTATCAGTATACAATGATACATATGCTTCCTTTTACGTCTGGCTTATGTAATGTAACGTTATTTTTTAGGGACGACATTTTAATTGTTGCCCGAACGAAATAACATATCGATGGCTAAAATACGTGCTATTTTGACAAAATATAAATGAATGATTTCTGATAAAACATGGAGCTATTATAAACTATATTTAATTTTTCGTATTCTTATTAATGTTACAAACGAATGAAAGTATATGAATAATTAGATACCCGATATTTTTTGTCGAGTTTACGACATCGCTTTTTGCTGGTTTTCTGTATTATTTCACGATAGTGACGACATATGCATACTTTTCTATAGATGCTGGTTAAGACTAGATCGCAAATATGGAATTTTTCAGCGGATGCTAATTACGTCATTTTATATAAAATCAAAGCGTGTATTTTAAGCCTTAAAACTGAAATAAGTTTTGTAGAAGTGCATAATTTTCACTCAAGCGGCTTTGAAATTCTTCACAAGTGGAAATGCTTCACTTCTGAAAATAACGCAGTTGAAATCATACACTGATAAAACGCAAAGTTTTACAAAAATTAAAATAGTATTTACAAAGAAAAGTTACGCACACGATCTGAAGTTGATCTGCTGGCGGTATTTACTTTAAGCTACATACAAAAACTACAACATACAAACGGATACATGCATACAGTTTGTGCATAACTCTCTATGGAGTATGTGCTATTGATGTTTATTAAAAATACAACGAACAAATTCCACTTTGTATAGCAGTACCGCTATCAGCAGAACAACGCTAAATTTGAATATCAAAGACGTGAATTATCATATTGCTAAGTGGTTGAAAAGTAGTTGAAAAGTAGTTGAAAAATTAATTAAAATGCTAAATTTGTAAAATTTCGGTAAAACTTTATACACGCGACCTGCTAAAGCTTGTCTTCTGGCGTTATTTGGAACTGCGCATACTGCCGTTTCTGGTGGTACAGTAACTAGAATAACAGATAAGCACTTACACTGTGGTGTGAAGTCACGAAGATAAAATCCATGTCAGTAGTAAGAAAGTAACCCCAAAGGCTGAAGATCACAACAACCACATCCAAACATTTATCACCAAAAAAAAAATAACGTAAAAAACAGAACAGGAATTGGAACTCTTCTCATACTTTCTTTACGCTATATGTGACAGGAAAGTAAAAGTTCGTTTTTGTGAAAATAGTTGAATTAAAATTTACATACCACGGCCACTTTAAGTGCAATTTAACTTACTTTATTTGTTACTTTTATAACAAGATCTACGTGTTACATTTAATGAGTAATTGACAGCAATGTGTGGGTTCTATATTATTGTAGAAAATAATCCGTGTATACAACGCACCCCACATTTTAAGACTAAAACTCTAGACAAAAGTGCGCACTATACGGTAAAAAACTTTCGATCAAATTTATTTAGAAAACGGTTTTTTGTGCTTGAAAATGTTTTCGTGCTTTTTATGAGAAGTTTCACATTTTTGGTCATGTAGTTTACAAATATGTGTATCATATTGTAAAAACAATGTGCGATTCTATTTTTGAATATGCTTGCTATTATTTAGTAATTATTAAACAGTTTCCTACCTCTGAAGTTGTTTCTTTACTCAAAAGAAACACATTCCTCATAGACCTGGAACCGACTGTAAAAATATTTAAATCTTTGCAAAAAAATTGGTTCATCATTTCAGCAAAATATGGTTCCAAAAAAGTTATCATTATAAGATGGTAAAATCTTGTTTCAAGATTTCGGTGCTCCAGTTGTACTATAAACTTGTGTCGGTTGTGCTGTTAATTGGTAAAATGCTGAGAATATTCGTAAGAGCGTTTTGGCCTGAATTGTTTAAAATTAAAAAAAAATCCAAAATTTCATAATTGATATGAAGACAAATTCCACCTAAAATGGAAACAAATACACTCGAAATACACTCGTGTCATTTGCTTCAATAAGCAATTTGCAATTTTGAGCTTCATAACTCGATTTCATTTCACAAAAACTGCCAATTGCGCTGATAAAAAATATCACAAACAACACAGTATTCTGTCATATAGTTGCGTGCAGTAAATTGAAATTATAACTTTTATTAATAATATCAACATCTGAAAGAACTTTTTGGCCTGAATTTTTTGAAATTAAAACCATTCAAATTTTCATATTGATATTTATTATAGGACAAATTCTATTTAAAAAAGAAATAAAGGGTAGTCATTGTAAAAACTTTTCCGATATATGAACCCCTAGCTGCCTAACCGCTCAACCAATGGACAAGAAATTTTAGATATACTTATTTGAAGCTATGCGCTCGAGATCGTGATGATTTAAAACAATAGAGTTCTCAAGGTTACGGCTACAGTGAAAAAGTGAAAAAAGTTCGAAATTTTCAAATGGCAACACCCATTTTATTCATGTGCAAATTTATCAGCGCATTGAAAAAACATAAATGGCGTTGGAATGATACGCGTACGATGAAAATTGCCGGCGTAAAACACTTGCAGAAAAGACCATTGTAAAGGACCAATGACAACACAAGAGAGAAGACAGAAAAAAACATTTATTGGAATTAGCAATTTTCAACATGCCCACCTTCGCAGACAATAACGTACTGCATGCGTGAAACTGTTGACAACAATTGCGAACGTAACATCGCAGAAGAAATCAGTACAACTTTACGTTTTATGACATCTTTCAATTCTGGCAAATTTGTTAGGTTTGATCATAGCTGGCAACATCTTACGCTTTTCTGTACCGCAAAAATTTTATAGTAAATTTTACTTTTTAAATTGCCGTAGTCGGCCGATTAAATAAGGCAAAAATTTCTATTAAATTTTTTGTGGTCCAAAAAAGCGGAAGAGTTGGCAGCTATGGGTTTGATGTGTACACCTTTGATTTCAGATAACACTAGAACCAGAAATCCATTGGAGTGAGGTCGGAGGATCGTGGAGGCCACGAAACTGCAAAGTTACGAGAGATGATTCTATAATCAAAGTGCTGTTGCAACACTTGTCGAACAGATGTGGCGACGTGTGGAGGAGCACCATCTTACATCCATACAATATCATTAACGACATTTTGCTGCTGCGATTTTGGAATTACGTAATTCTGCAACGTTGTTGTATACCGAGCACTTGTAATGGAGCACGTTTTCATACCTGTCGAAGTGACCTCTCGAGAAAGTACGGACCAAGAACGAATGTGTGTGCGATGCCGCACCACACAGTGACTTTAGCTTCGTGTACAGGTGTTGGTGTCACATCTTGAGCATTTTCATCACCCCAGTGAACGCAGTTCTTGGAGTTTACGTTCCTGTAGTTAAAGAGAAATGTGCCTCATCCGTCCATAATATTCGCAATGGCCAGCTGTCATCTTCATCATTTCGGATGAGAAAATAATTTCCAAAGTCCAAACGCTGTTGCTTGTCTCCAGGTTGCAACATCCGGAAGCGCTGGAATCGACAGGGAAACATCCGCCGAGCAGTGCGCAAAATCTGGAGCACTATTGTTTTCGGTACATCCAAACAAGGTACAGTCGTGGAAAAAAAAGTAAACACCCCCTACTAACACCGCAACAAATTATCGTAGAAGAAAGTTACTGGTACCGAACGATTTTAAATAAAGTCTACTTTTAAATGATGTATATAAAATTTGCTTAGGGGGCCATCTACATATTAAAACGAATCCAAACTTAATTTTTTTCAATAGTAATACCCAATTCTGACAGCATAAATGAACTCTACACCCTTCATTTAGCCTAAAAACAAATTTTTATGCAATTCGTACCATAAGTTTTCGAGAAATTATTTTAAAACGAGCGTATTTTAAGGGCTGTATCCAAATTGAAGTTGGGTTCTCGATTGCTAACCGAGAGAGCCGCTTTCTTGATCAAGGCACCTTAAGCAGTCAATGCAGTCTGTTAGATAACAAGGCAGCAGAAGTAATTTCAAAATATCTACTCACTTCAATCATAGACGGCCCCTTAAACCATCATTTTGCCGTTTTTTAAGCATAATTTGAAAACTACTTGGAAGAAAAATGTGAAATTTGGGATTTTCATAAAGCAGGACTTAATAAATCTAAATCCATCAAAAGAATTGTAGGTTGCAATTCATAATTTTTTCGAATATTAATTTCATAATTCATAATTCATATCATAAAATTATAAAAATTGTAAATTCAGCGTATTTATGTTTGGGCACATTAGTTTTATTTCTAAATAAAAAATTAGCACATTTGGAGCATAATTTCAGAAGATATAAATAAAAATATGAAAATGTAATTTAACATTAGAAGCACTAAATTTTGAATGTTTATAATTCAAAAACTTATCGTTCAAATGACTTGAAATTTGGTGTCTAGGCAAATTTTGAACCGAAGATTTGAAATATCTCGTTAAAATTGGGTATTGCCATTGAAAAAAATGAGGTTTGGGTTCGTTTTAATATGTAGATGACCCCCTAAGCAAATTTTATATACTTCATTTAAAAGTAGACTTAATTTCAAATCGTTCGGTACCAGTAACTTCCGTTTACGATAATTTGTTGAAGAGTTAGTAGGGGGTGTTTACTTTTTTTTTTTCCACGACTGTACATGCAACCTTCTTGCAGTATGCAATGGATCTGCAGTAATTCTGTTATGTACTTCCATAGCAACTTCAATAGGAACAGATGGCCGTCCCATGGTACTATTAATAAAGAGGAACTGACATACTCTTAAAATAATTAAGCTTCAACTGTAACCGTTTTCGCAAAGTCTGATTACCTCCGGTGAAAACTTGCACCAGTAAATTGATATAGAAATTTTCTTGTTATTTAAAGGCCTTATTAATGCAAAATTTCAGTCATAAATAATCACAGAAACATATTTTCATTTTTACTGGTATAAGTTTACTTTTGCGGTAGTTAGATCCTTCGTTTCCACCATATTGTGACAACCAGTGAAACAGACTTACTGTTTTACCAGTCGAACTGAAACCAGTAAAAACGAACAGAAGTTTTTACCATATTTGTGAGAAAATATTTCCATGAATAAGATGCTTAAGTATGGCAAAATTTTCTATTCAATCTTTCTGGTGAGAAGTTTGCCCTGGTGGTAACTCAGAAACTGTAGATTCGATTTAGAAAAAGCAGCCGCAATCTTGTGACAACCTTCTCAGTTACTTCACTCGCAACTGGTAGACAGTACACTATATGTCTCCTTCTCTTTATTCATAACTCCATTGGTCGTCCGGATCGTGGTTGATCACATGTGCATCCACTTTCTTCAAATTTTTTTTACCAAATCACGTACAGTTTTTACGAAACATGGGTTTCATCGTAATTTATGATTTCGGCGATAAACTCGCACTGCTTCAGCTGCATTTTCCCGTTCAGATAAAATGGCTTTATCAATTCATCTCGTTGTTTTATTTTAAGTGTCATCTTGTTGGCACATACAGACAACTGATTGAAGAAACAATCTACCCTAGTCCAAGAGCTGTTAAACATTTTTGGGAAGGTATTTGAGGCACCCTGAAAATTTGTGCAACACTTCTTTTGTAATGGCTGAATACAAAATCGAATGTCGGGCTGAAGGATCGTGGCTCAAAAACTGTGCCAGACACGTGTCAAGTGCCATTTTTTGACTACCCAAAAAAAAAAGGTATTTGAGGCACGCTGAGATTGAGACAGAATAATATTTATACTTAGAAAAAAATATTTTGAAAACGACAGACACTTTAGTCGGCCCAAAAACTGTCCCAGACACGTGTCAAGTGCCATTTTTTGACTACCCAAAAAAGGTATTTGAGGCACGCTGAGATTGAGGCAGAGATAATATTTATGCTTAGAAAAAAATATTTTGAAAATGACAGACACTTTAGAAGGCACAAAAACTGTGCCAGACACGTGTCAAGTGCCAAATGGCACTTGACACGTGTCTGGCACAGTTTTTGGGCCACGATCCTTCAGCCAGACATTCGATTTTGTATTCAGGCATTACAAAAGAAGTGTTGCACAAATTTTCAGGGTGCCTCAAATACCTACTCAAAAATGTTCAACAGCTCTCCTACTACCACACTGTTTATTAAAAAAATTGTACAAGCAATGACTTGAATACGGTGTTCTGTGATTGGTGCTTCTATCTGTTCCTGTGAATTATGCAAAGTGTGTCAGCTCACCTCGTCTTTGAATTGTCATAGGTTCTTTACAACGCTCTTTTTTGCAAATATTTTATGCCAGTGAAACGACCCTAAATATCACTTGGAAGGCGTAATTTTTCGTAAGATACGAAACCCCAAATAAACTCTGGATACATCATGAGATATGAAAGCAGGACTTGCTCTTGAATTGGAGTCTTTTTAACTTGCGTCTGGCTGACTTCCGTATCGAACCGAAGAAGCACGTTTTAGATATGCGAGGAACGAAGGAGTGGCTACAAGACGTGTTTTTCAGTAGCCGATTTTTTTTTTCACTTGTGAACTGAGTAATGTTGTAAGATTTGTTTTAAAATGTGCTTTCGAGTTGTGTTTGTGTACACATAGTGAAAATAAAAATGGAATCATTTGTTTAAGAGTGCTGAATATTACGTTACATAGGTACTGATTAGGATTGAGTGCCACGATATTACACCGTCAATTTTAGTCATACGTGTATAGTAAAACGCCATTTATGGTTTTTCAATGCTCTGATGAATTTGCGTAGGAAAAAAAAGGGTGTTACGATTCAAAAATTTCGAAATTTTTTCACTGTACCCGTAACCGCTAGAACTCTATTGTTTTAAATCATCACGATCTCGAACGCATACCTTCAAATAACTAAATCTGAAATTTCGTTTCGATTGGTTGGGTGGTTAGGTTGCTAGTGGTACATATATCGGGGAAGTTTTTTTTATGACCACCCTGTAAATGCATTTATATGTTTTTCGCCAAGAAGCAATTTGCTGTTTTAAACTACAGAAAATTATCTTCAAAACCTGCAGCTGTGCTGATGATAATGTATCATGAAAAATCTATTGATCCGTGAGTTGTATGTTCTATTTACCGGGTGTCCTAAAAAGGACTGACTGATTTTAAAATTCAATAACTTGTAAACGGTGACAGATATTTAAAAAATTCTTACAGGAGGGTTAAGCATAAGGTCAAAAGTTTTGTTACAGTGATTTTCGATTTTAGTTCGAATTACAAACAATAGATGGCGCTGCGATCAATAGACGCTAAATTCAGGCTCGATTTTTGGTACTTCGTGGCCCGCTTAAAACATTTCCATCTCCTTTTTCCGCATGGAACAAGAGAAGGACCAAAAATCGGGCCTGTATTTAGTGACTATTGCTTACAGCGCCATTTATTGTTTGTAATTCGAACTAAAATCGAAAATCACTGTAATAAAACTTTTGACCTTATGCATAACCCTCCTGCAAGAAATTTATCACCGTTTGCAAGTTATTGAATTTTAAAATCAGTCAGTCCTTTTTAAGACACCCGGTATATTTAACACTATTTCAACTGGTGTCAAATGACACATGACACTTTTTTAAAGTTTTGATTTATGTTTATTTTGCTCGTAGTTTTTGAATGTAATAAGCACAAAAAAGTCTTTAATGTATTAAAAATGATTTGTAATTGCTTCAATATTAAAAATTACAAATGAAAAACTACAAATCGAAGTCTTTTAAAAGGTGTCATAACACCAGTAGAAATAGTGTTAAATAGCTATAAAAGTAAAAAGAGTTCGTGTTATATTTATTGATGTTTGATGTATAATATTTAATCCAGATGTAATAAGAGAAACAATAATTGTATAAAAATAACTGGTCGCCAAGCTCCCTTTCTAGGCTTAAATCTGTCAATTTTTGTTTAAAATTTCCATGTTAAATCACATAGTACTATATTTCCAAGAAAACAATACTAGTACCACAAAAATTACATAGAAAACTTTTATATTAAAATCAAAAGAATTATTTTGCAATATTAGCTTCTGAAAAAAAAGAAAGTTCATGAAGTCATGCTGTCTTGATAGACAGTTTGAAACTAACAACAAATGGCTAAGATTTGTACTGTTTGTTAATCACGGCAAACAGAATTAACAGAATCACGGCTCATGAATGAAGTAACAAATATTAATGAAATTGCATGTTTTTTCTGTATAAGTAATAAAATTGTTATCCATATACCCAGAAAAATTATTTGGATTCAAGAAAAAAATCGATTTAATAATTAATAAATTTCGTTTCATTCGGAGTTTAATAAGTTATTAATTATTAAGAATTTTAACACTAGAAACACGAGAATTTTTACTAGAGTTTTATACAAATATTTAATACCAGAATTTTTATTTCAAACTGTTTAACTTATTTAATTAGCCCTTTTCCCCTTTCTCTACACGCGAAAGCGTACCTCCGCTCCCGGCATCGCCTCGACTCTTGGACGGCATCAGATCTCACATTGCTCCGGCACCCAGAGCGGATCCAAATCACACTTTCTCCGGCCGTTAGGCCTAGGCTACCCTTCCCCCCTTTTTTATACTAACAACATCTCTTCTACTGTATTTGTTTACTTTATATTATAAAAATCTTACAAAATATTATAAAAAATTTTAAAAAATACTTCAAAAACTTACAAAAAATCAAAAAATTTTAGAAAATACAAAAATATATCTTGTTGTTGTAATGCTATACTTAAACTTTCTTTTAGTCTCTTCCCTCCTTTTTTATTATTTTTATGTGAGCTCTTTTCCCATCCATTCCCCAGTCAGGTTTTTTACTTTTATGCCCTCACTGCTACCAGCTATGAATTTTGCTTAACCATTTAACCTGCACAATCTTATGTGACGGGGATGTGGGGCAAGTGGCCCCGGGCTCCTCGGCCAAATCGTCTAGAACCCCCCTTTCTCTCTTTTAAACTTATTTTATAAAGAAATTTCTGGTTCGAAACGGAAATATATCCATATGGTTGGGGCCAAAATGGCCCCTCACCGTCGTTCTAGTGTTAAACAAATATGTATAGTACAGTCGTGAAAAGAAAGTAAACACTCCCTGCTCACTTTGCAACAAATTATCGTAGAAGAAAGTTACAGGTACCAAACGATTGGAAATAAAGTCTACTTCTAAATGATGCATATAAAATTTGCTTAGGGGGCCATCTACATATCAAAACGAATCCTAACTTTGTTTTTTCAATAGCAGTACCCAAGTTTGACACCATAAATAAATTCTACATCCTTCAATTACTCTAAATCTAATTTTTTATGAAATTTATACGATTAGTTTCCGAGAAATTATTTATTTTAAAATGAGCCTATTTTAAAGGTTGTATCCAAATTGAAGTTCGGTTCTCGATTGTTGAAATGCTACAGAAAGTCTATGTCATTTCTATCAATGTATTATTTTTTGCCAATATGACCATTTCAGTCGCTTAATATCTTTCGACTATTGCCAGCTCAAATATTTCAATAAAATGAGTAAAATGTGTATTTTATAAATTAAGCTGCTCTGCACATCATAGATGGCCCCTTAAACCATCATTTTATCGTTTTTTAAGGATAATTTGAAAACTATTTGAAAGAAAAATTTGAAATTGAGAATTCGCATAAAGCAGGACATAATAAATGTAAATCTATATTTAAAAAAAAATGTAGGTTGCATTTCATATTTTTTTAGAAAATTAATTTTATAATTCATAATTCATATCATAAATTTTTAAAATTACAAATTCAATGTATTTGTGTTTGGGTTTTTTAGTATTATAACCTCACAAAAAATTATAACATTCGGATTATAATTTCAGGAGATATTAATAATAATAAAATTTAACATTAGAAGTTCTAAATTTTGAATGTTTATAATTCAAACACTTATCATTCAAATGACTAGAAATTTCATTTCTAGGCATCGTTTGAACCGAAGATTTAAAATATATTGTCACAATTGGGTGTTGACAATGAAAAAAACAAAGTTTGGTCTGGTTTTGATTAGTAGATGGCCCCCTAATCAAATTTTATATACATCATTTAAAAATAGACTTTATTTCCAATCGTTTAGTACCAGTAACTTTGTTCTATTATAATTAGTTGCAGAGTTAGTAGGGGTGTTTAAATTTTTTCCCTTACGATTGTACATATGCAGTATTAGTAAATTTATTGAAAAACGCCGCTAAATCATAAATTTACTCAATGTCATCTAAAAAAAAAAAAACATAGTTTGATATATGATATCGCACTACCGACATCTTTTTTTAGACACATTTTCCGAATGAAATATTCTCATGCAAATATATTTTGCAATATATTTTTTCAAACAAATACAAATTCGATTGCATCGATTTATTCTCCCGCGGGAAATATTATATTCCTTTTCTGATGTATTGTTTTACAATAAAAGCATACAATATTTTATCCTTTTCAGTAAACGACGGTATTTTATTATATTTAATGGATTCACATCTTTCGCCATACTCTGATGTCCATATATTAGCGTGAACCACTAAATGTTAATTTTATTATTTATGACTATTCAAAAGAAAGTGATATAAATATTGGTGTAGCAAATCGGTATAGAAAATAGGTACTAATATTACAACATAGCCTGTCTATGTGACGCTACTTTTTCGCTAAGAATGGTCACAAGTTCATAGTCACTAGGTTGAATCAAAATATGAAATCGTACATTCGTCTCATTATTACTCTCAAATAAATGTCATTTGGAGCTCTACTGAGAAGTCACTTTGATGGTTGCTCTGTGACGAGTCTCCGGGTGACGTTACAATGAAGTCACTTTGTAATTGTCATATGACCGTCATTTGGAAACTCCATTTTAAAATCATCGTGATAGTTGTCTTGTGACGAGTTTCCAGCTGACATCAAAATAAAGTCATCTTATGTCATTTTGACACTTTAGCGCTCATGGTTACTTCACAGTAGACCTTCCCAAATGTCGGTCATCTGAGAGTAACCATGTGACTTTGTTGTGACGTTATTTGGTGAATCATCGCAATGCAACGCATTTGAAGACTTATCAACGTAATCAACCAAATGACGGCCATTGAGAAGCACAAGGTGACTTTATTGTAAAGTCACATGTAGGGACTTTTCATTAAGAGCCCGCCCCCCCCCCCCTTCAGTCAGGGGAAGAAAGGAAAACTCTAATGTTAAGTCTATGGGGGCGTTATTTTCAAATTTCTCGCTTTGATTTTAATATTTTCGAATGATTTTTTTTTATTATTTTTTATTTTTTTTTCACAGGAGAGCTGAGGACGATCTACAACCGGGCTAGCTTTTACTTTTTCGAGTTTGGTTTCCGACTTTTTAAAGAAAAAATTACTTTCATTTTCGGAACCGGTTGGAACCGGTTCTGAAATTGAAACTATCCTAATATAAAATAACTATAACCAAAATCGAAAAAGTAAAAACTAGTACTGTAACGCGCCCATAGACTAGCATTAGAGTTTCTCTGCGTGACTAGTGTGGCCTCTTACGAGCCTATACTAGTAACTCAAAAAGCCCCGGATAATAATGTTAATCCTATGAAGGAAGTTATTTTCAAATATCTCGCTTGAAGTTTGATATTTTCGAATGCATTTTTTTTGCATAGGATAGCTGAGGACGATCTACAACCGGGCTAGTTTTTACTTTTTTGATTTTGGTTTCATATTAAAAAAAATACTTTTACTTTCGGAACCGGTTTGAACCGGTTCTGAAATTGAAACTATCCTAACATAAAAAAAAATCTATAACCAAAATTCGAAAAAGTAAAAACTAGTCCGGTTGTAGATCATCCTCAGCTATCTTATGCAAAAAAAAAAAAAAAAATCATTCGAAAATATCAAAATTCAAGCGAGATATTTTAAAATAACTTTCCCATAGGACTGACATTTTCATCCGGGTCTTTTTTGAGTGACTAGTGTAAGCTCTTAATAGGTTCCTCCGCCCCCTCTATAGCATTGTAATAGTTTCTAGTAAATCAATATTTTTGTAAACTAATATTTTTTGTAATATTATTGGTGGACCTGGATGTTGTTTATAATTGCATTTATTAAGACATTTTGCTTTTTGAGATTCTTTTTTTTTTACTGGGCGGGAGTGAACACTTTTATAAAATTGGAGAACTTTTTGTTTAAAATAATTTCCTAAAGTTTTGTTAGTATTTTGCATTTTCTTTTAAATGAAATGTTAATATTTTATAAGGATCAAAGTCTGAAATTGAAAATTAATATTAACGGTATATTAAAAGTAAAGAATCAAGAATAATTCATTTTCACTTTGTGTATCCCTTTAAAAAAAAAAAAAAATATTTTTAATGTGCAGTCAGTAGCGATAAAGCAAGACTGCAATGCGCATCGTCTCCTTACCAAAGAAGATTAATGATTAAACATTTCAGTTTCAACAGTCTCGTAATATTATATCACCATATCCCATCCCCATACTCTCTTAACCCTATCCGGCGCGGAGTAATTCTGTGTATAAATTGATGAAATAATGCACTGCTACCAGAATTTATAAGCGAATTTATTAGAAAATACGAACTTGTTTATTTTCACGTGCATTATAAAAGGAAAATTTTAATTAAATATTTTAGGTGCCGTTTGTCAGTTTTGGAATTAAAATTAGGAGTCCCTTTTTAAGGACACCTCCCTCGAAAGGGATAAGCTAAAGTTAAGAAATATTTCATAAGTAATACATCTAGAAATATTTCTAAGTCAGGCAAGTAGGTAAAGCTTTCTCTTTTTAAAAATTCTTTGTAATTTAAAATACCACAATCAAACGTTAAATGTTTATAGAATAAGTCTTAATTTTTTAAGGCTTCGTATTCACACACTCAAGTGAATTTGCCAGTATAAATTCATATGTATAGAAAATCATCACTCGATAGCTATGCAATCAGTGCTATACATTAAATTGAATAATATCTTCAATAGCATTCCATAATGCAAAAATACAATTTACTAAATATAAACTAACTTTAAAAATAAAATATTTCCGGTTTTAAAATTTTATGACGTGAACTGCACTTTTTAATTATAATATTTGCCTTTAAAAATAATGCGGAATCTATCATCTATTATATCATTAATTATCAGTTATCATACTTTTAGCACCAAATATTAGAAAATCTTTTAATGTTAATTTCCTTTTCAGTTACTTGTAAAATTGAATTAGCGTCTGAATCCTCTTAAAAACTATTTTTTGGAATCCTTTCACTAAAATCCTTTTACATATTTTTCCTCTCACTCTTATTTTGACTCATATTATTAATAATAATAACAGTAATTACAAAAAGTCCTTCCAGCCTGAACCGGAAAGAAAAAGACTTTTCTATTCCTTGTTTATAAGAATTCAGCTAATTTTTCTCAAATACACGAAACTAAAATACATGGAACCCAATTATAGAAGATTAACAGTTTTCGTCAATATAGAAATTTTATAGGAATTTCAAAAAGTCATGCCCTGGAACAATGCTCCGGAATTTTTGTATTAAATCCCAATACTTAAGAGAAAAACTTTTTTGAATTTCTGATTTCTTTGTACATCTTCTTGAAATTGAAATTTTTAAGTGGTTGCCATTTTGAAGCAAGATTCCTCATTAAGCTCTAAAAATATTAAAATGTTGTACTGACATCGGAAACAGAGCTGCGCACATAATTTTTATAATTCTAGCATATGAGGAAGCAAACAGAAAATTGAATACAGAATTCCATCTTTACATATAGACCGGTAGGAGGCTGCAAAGACAATCACCTCATTGAGTTAACGGCTGAAATTCTAGAATTAGACAGAACTCAATTAGCATATTAAAATGCAACTGGTCTGGCAAGTTATATCTTCGTAGAAAACAACAGCAGACCCGATTTTAAGGGTTGATAGGATAGATTTATCATTGTGTTTTCATGCACCAAAAGGCATGAAAACATGGAGGACTAGGAGAAGGAAAACACAATGGTAAACCTACCAGTCAACCTGTAAAATCGGGTTTGTAGGTGTTTTCCATCAAGGTATGATTTGGCAGACCAGTTGCAGTTTAATATGTGAATCGAGTTTTAACTAATCCTGGAATTTCAGCCGTAAACTCGATAAGGTGATGGTTTGTGCAGCCCTTTCCCGGTTTGATATAAAAACCAAATTAATATTGCGCGTGGCGGCTGCATAAACCATCGCCTCATCGAGTTGATGGCTGAAATTCCAGGATTAGATAGAACTCGATTAGTATATCAAAATAGAACTGGTCTGTTAAGTCATATCTTGGGGAAAACCATCTACAAGCCTAATTTTATCGGCTGGTTGGTAGATCCCCAGTGAGTTATTAGCGTTCTTCATCATAAATGGTATCATTAAAAATATAATTCGAAAATACTTTTTAAAGTTATATATATATATATATATAACGATTTTACGTTATATGGTGATTCGAAAGTGTGGATTAACTTCGATGTCATAGTAGATGAATAATCAATCTGGATATTAGAAAGTTGCAGTCATCGAGTGGAAGGCCAGATAACACATTTCAATTCGAATAACAATCCAGTGTAGGTTTCTCCGGAATAATCGAGACAATGCATAATTTAAACTCAGGCTTTTATTGAAAGAACTTTCGGCGTTGCAGTTTCCACCGATTCAAATTTAAATCAATCCATCGCTACGTAATATTTAAGCATGGGTAAGCAATTATAGATAATAGAAAATACTAGACGGCGACCAGGGGAAGTTATCAAAATGGAAATACGAAAAGATCTGCTGAAACTCAGCGAGTTTCAACTTTTTGTTCCTCACGTGTAAGGATACAAATATGACGTAGCTCGCGCTCTCAACCAATGAATAATTAAAAATGTCACATCATATAAAGAGTGCGAACAGAGCTAGCGGATGAATTTGGAGGAAAAAAGGATAACATCAGAAATGCGCGGCAAAGTAAAAATGGAAGCTAAAAGAATATTCTCGAAAGAAAAAAGCGCGGGAATGGAACATTTAATTTAAGAATACTAAAAGCGTAATATTTAAGCGATTAAGACAAGTGAGACATTAAATTAAATAGAGTTAACGATAGAGATTAACTAAGGATAAGGATTTAGTGAAAATAAAGTAGTAATTTAGAATAAGATAAGGAAATCGCGGAATTAGATCTAATAATGTAACATATATATATATATATATATATTTAAATATATTTAAAAAATTATATGCTTAAGTATTATTTTTCTGTACGATGGTTTTGCTATTGACGCTAAAAATCAAAATCTTAAAAAAATTCCTTAAAAAGCATTTGGGATACTTTTCAACTGAAAAGCTTTCCGATCAGGGTTGCCAGTTTGGCCTCCATTTTCATTCAGAAATTTCAAGTTCGTACCAGAAATAAAGAATAGTACTTTTGCTTTATTTAATAAGAGACATGTAACGATAATTTAAAGTAAAAATAATTCTTTCGAAATCACCGGTGTCAGTTTGAAATTTCAGATTATAATTGGAGGCCAAACCCTGTTTCCGATTTGTTTTTGTTCAACTTGCTTCTCTCTAAAGTTTGCACAGTCTTAATAAGTCTATGGTCACGTTTCTTTTCAGTCTTCCAAGAAATTATATGAATTGCATATATAACTGCCAATTAAATATTTATTAGCCCCCGGTATGCTATTTCTTTCTCCCAGCTTATTTTGTGTCGTCTCAAAAAAATTGCGTTACGTTGTATAAGCCAGTCGTAAAACAAAGCAGATGTATGATTGTACGATTAAATACTCTATAGCAATTTTTAAACTCCTAAGCATCGCACATTTTCAATTTTTATACCGTCGTATTGGGAAGAAAAAGTACTTTTAAATGCAATTTGTTTGAAAACTGTATCTCCATTTATTTTTGAAATATTAATTTTTTTTGTAGTTTTTAGAGCCATTTGCTTAATATTGGCAATGGAAGTACTCCATTTCTGTAGAAAGTAAAGGAAAAATAATTCTAAAATGGTAATTATATATTTTTTGCCATTTTCTCAAAATAACCGAAAGAAAATGTAATTAAAATACATGCTATTTTGAAAAAATGTTAAACGCATGATTTCTGTTAAAACATGGAGCTATTATAAACTATATTTAATTTTAAGTATCTATATTAATGTTACAAACAAATGAAGGGCTATGAATCATTAGATAGCCTTTTTTTGCCGAGTTTCTTTAATGACGGCATCTTTTTGCTGCATTTGTGTATTATTTTTTGATAGCGACGTCCTATGCATGTTTTACTGTAGATGTTTAAGAGTCGATCGTAAATGTGGAATACTTAAGCGGATGCGAATAACGTCATTTTACATAAAATAAAAGCGTGTGCTTTAAGTCTTAAAATTGAAATATGTTTTGTACTATTTATATATACACATATATATTTTTTTTTCATCGGAGCGACACTAAATTCTGAAAAAGCACAATTCCTGTTTTCTAGTTTAAATATTGGATTCGTCAAACTTTTTTTTTAAACATGATTTTGCATAAAATCTAAAAAGCAGAACCTTAAAAATATTGTTTTTTAAAAAGTTTTGAGATACTTTTGATTATCAAAACGTTACAATGCGTGTTTGTGCAAATTATTCATCACCTAAGTCTGTACACAACACAGATAGAAAAATTTGTCTTTCTACACTAAATTATTTGTCATTTTTAAACAAATAATTTCCGTACTATTCGAAAGTATGCTTTTTCCGTTAATTCTTCCCGGAAGTCTGAAAAAGAGGGAAATTTTCCGTTTATTCCTTGTACGTATGTGTATTGGCTGTATTAATACCAAAGTTCGAATTTATTTTTAAAATGAAAAACCGAAAATTTAATAAATTAAAATTTCTAATTTATTTAAAAACGAACAAACAAAAATGATGCTTTCAAACTTAATAAAGTAACAATTCTCTCATTCATTTAAACTTATTCGCAATTTATTTTTTAGAGTATTAAAAAAAATAATCTCATGTAAAATATATTCTAAACGAACACATTTAAATAATATAACGACGAAATGTCCCTGCAAATAAGCTTAAATTTCAGAGCTTTCTGCACAAGATATTTAACAAGCCTTACCAATCCTTCATTTGAATAAATGTATCTTCATTTTAAACTCGCTCTCTACCAAGTGCTTGATGACCGAGTGGTTAAGATGCTTGCTTCGAGACATGCGGCCCCAAGTTCAAAAACAAGCACACTGTAAAAAAAACCACTGTAGATTTGCCAGAACAAACTCGATCACAGTGAATGTGCTGTATCTTTCTTTGGTTTCCTGACTATATTAACATGGAAAATACAGTAGTTGCGTAAAATTAACAGCACAATGTGCTGGCAATTTTACGCAACTACTGTATTTTCCATACAGCACAGAGTTTGTGCGCGAGATAAACAGTACTGTAAAAATGTCGTTTTTTTTATAGCGCAGTTCCACGGAAGAAAGAGAGATCTATTTTTTTAAAAATCCTTTTTTCAGGTAACGGAAATTGTCTGTACTAGAACGGAAAAAAGGGAACGGAAATTCTTCAATTCTCGGATATATACCGGTAGCAGTGCTGCCAGGAATATTTCCGGGAATTGAAGAAAGAATTTCAGAGAGTGTAACTTAATGAGCCTGTATTTATGGTTTTTTTAATCTTTGAAAAACCTCAGAAATCACGTCTGCAATCACTCGTTGATTATTTTAAAAATATAATTCTATCCACGAAGTTTATGTTGTAAAATGAATTTTGTCATTAAGAGTATTAATTTTAAACGTTTTGCTAAAATAATAATAATTAAAATTTTTGGTAGTTAATGAAAGCATTTTTCTTCAGGTATTAAAATTGAATAATTTTTTTTCTATTTATAATGTCAGGTTATATAATTTATGAGCAAATGTACTATAATAAGTATCAAATAATTGGTAAAAATATTGAAAACCGTTACCAATTTATAAAGTTATTCATTTCTACCTGAATGTGATAGCTTGATAAATGTGATGTCGCACTGCTGGCATCTTTTTTTCCAGACAAATTTTACGAATGAGATATTCCCACTGAAATATATTTTGCAATATATTTTCGTAAATAAATGCAAAAACGATTACATCGATTTATTTTCCCGGCGAGATATTACATTCCTTTTCCAATGCTTTATTTTACAAAGAAATCACACATTATGTTATATTTTTCAGTATAATCGACGAACTTTTATTTATATTTAATGGAATCACATCTTTCATCCTTTATTTCTAAGTGTTGTCCTCTTTTAATCCTTATTTTAAATAGATTGCACCCAAGAAGCCTACAGTACTGTCCAAATTATTATGGTAACAGGACAATTTAAACATAAATCAGCCTAGAAGTTAATTGATTGTACTACTTTTAATAGTGGGTGAATGTATATGCATTACTTACAATGAAAATAGTTATAGATGTCCAGTCATGGCTTTTAGTGTTTCGTATGTCTACCTTTAGCAGCCTGTGACTACCTTTATACATCTTGGCACCCCGTCTTCTAAACCAGTCGTTCAATTTCATCACTATGATGCCATACACAAATTAATCGCTCAATTAGTTGAACCTTGTCTGTTGCTGCAATTTTGTTGACTCTCAGACCAGACTCAACAAAATTTCAGCAACAAAGGTTCAACTGATTGGGCCATTAATTCGTGCATGGCATCAAAGTAATGAAATGGAACGACTGATTCAGAAGTACATCTAAGGGATGCCAAGACGTATAAAGGCAGTCATAGCTGCTAAAGGTGGACATACGAAGAACTAAAAACCATCAGCGGACATCTATAAATATCTTCATTGTAAGTAATGCATATACATTCAACCAATATTAAATGTAAGACAATAAACTAACTTTTAGGCTGATTTATGTGTAAATTTTGTTGTTACCATAATAATTTGGCCAATACTGTATCTATAAAACAAGTTTTGCACCAAGGTTATTAAAGCTAAAATAACAATTATAAAAACGATCTTTTGAGATTATATCAGTCATAAAATAATATTAGACCAATATTGTTTGTATAGGATGTGTCTTAGGCAATATTTGTGAAACATTGTCAAGATATATTTTGACATTTTTTAACAAGTATTTTCAGTGTATAGTTAATATTTCTGCAATAGTCATGTTTCAGTGCAACGATTTTCAATGTAATGTCAATATTCCTGCAGTACTGAAATGTCACTGCAAATATGTCCGAGGTAAACTCAATGTTCCTCTAAAACTGAAATGTCTTAGGAAATACTATTTCCAAAATAAGGTCAATATTCTTGTAATACTGAGACGTCTTTTCAAATATTTCCAAGTTAAAGTTTGTAGTCTTGTAATACTGAAATGTCATTGAAAATATTTAAAAGGTAAATTGAATATTCCTGTAATACTGAAATATCGTTGCAACTATTAGGTAGCTTTCATTACAAAAAGCTACCTATTGCAGCCGTTCGGAAGAAAACGATTCCGAAAAATGTTGGTATATTTTCACCGATCATGACCACTAGACCCCGAAACCACCCTCCGTTCAAAATTGATATATATATATATATATATTTATATATATCCATATATATATATATATATATATATATATATATAACCATTAATTAAACATTACCGACCATCATCAAAAACCGCAATATTGTGAATTAAATGGCAATAAAAATGGATACCACAAACCTATAATATACAACTGTATGTAATATATATATATAAATATATATATCTGATCTTTGTCATACTGTAACTCTTGTATTTATGAACCGATTTGGATAAAATTTCGTGTGTACATAGTACATATCAATGTCTCGACCGAGTTCGTTGGCCAGCTTCATCCGCCATCTTGTTTCAAAATGGCGGCCATTTAAAAAAAATTAAAAAAAATTAAATTTAAAATGAGGCACAAAAAAAAATTAGACATTGAAAAACATTTTTTTCTTATGTGTTTGGGCTTGATACAAAGATTCTGGAGCATTTTTAGTTTCGTCTATATCTTAAAAAAGTCCTTCCGGCCAGTGCCGGGAGGAAGAGGTAGCTTTCATATTCCTTATTTTAAAAAAGCCAACTTATATTATTCAAACACACGAAGCTCAATTAAGTGGAAACCGAATGTAGGAGATTCAATACTAATTTTTATCAATACTAAATCATTATGAATGAGAATTTCGCGAAATTAGTCAGCTGTATCCAAGCTGCTTTTATTTAAAGTAACTTATATTTGGCTGCCAAATTCGGCGATTTCTTAAAGTGCCTGCCATTTTAAGACAACATGGTGGATGAGGCTAACCAGTGAACTTGGTCGAGACCTTAGTAATTGCTGTGCACATGCTCACTCACATCGGAATCGGTTGATATATACGAGTGCTGTCGCAGGCAAAAAATCAGATTTTTCAAAATGTCACCCACGTTAGAAATTGAAACTGCTATATCTGAGCCATTTTTTAAGATAAAGACAAACAAAAAATGCTCCTGAATCCTTATATCAAGGTCAAATACTTAAGAAAGAAACCTTTTTCAATTTCTAATTTTTTTGCATCTCACTTTAAATATATATATTTTTTATTTAATGGCCGCCATTTTCAAACAAGATGGCTGATGAAGCTGGCCAGCGAACTAGGTCCAGATATTGATGTATACTATCCACATGCCTTCTTCCATCGAAATAGGCGAATACGTGTGGTATCGCGTGACAAATACAAGATCGTTTCAAAGTGTTAGCCATGATAGAAATTCAAAGTGCTATAATTCAACCACTTTTTAAAATATAAACAAAAGAACAAATTTTCAGAAACAAAAACTGCTCCAGAATCTTTGTATAAAGGCCAAACACATAAAAAAAATCTTTTTCATTTTCCAATTTTTTAATATCTCATTTTTTAAATTTTAAATGACATTTATTTTTTAAATGGCAACACTTTTGAAACAAGATGGCGAATGAAGCTGGCCAACGAACTCGGTCGAGACATTGGTATATACTATGTACAGACCAAGTTCCATTCAAATCGGTTCATAAAAACGCCTGTTATCGCGTGACAAAAATCAGGTAGTTTTAAAATGTCAGCCACAATAGAAATTCAAAATGTTATAACTCAGCCATTTTTTTAGATATAGACGAACCAAAACCTGCTCCCGAATCTTTTTATCAAGGTCAAACACATAAGAAAAAAATATTTTTTCAATTTTCAATTTTTTGGTACCACATTTCAAATTAAAATTTTTCTTAAAATTTTAAATGGCCGCCATTTTTAAACAAGATGGCAGATGAAGCTGGCCAACAAACTCAGTCGAGACATTGGTCTGTACTATGTATAAACGAAGTTACATCCAAATCGGTTCATAAATACGCGTTTTATCGCGTGACAAAATTCAGGATGTTTCAAAATGTCAGCTTCGCTAGAAATTCAAAATGCTATAACTCAGCCATTTTTGCTTTCTTCTATCTTTACAAGAAGAAAGTATTGGATTCGTGAAAATTTTCGACTCCCGGTTTTCGACGGATTTACACGTTTTAGAATGCCCAGAACACGATTTGATGGTTTTTAGAAAATGTCTGTCTGTGAGTCTGTCTGTCACTCCGTCACTCTGTCACTCTGTCACTCTGTCACTCTGTCACTCTGTCTGTGAGTCTGTATGTGACAAAAATTTTGTGGGCGCTCTATCTCAAGAACTAATGCACAGAATTTTACAAAACTTATTATTTAGTTATACTTTGATATAAACTAGACCTGATTAGTTTTTGGTGAAAATCGCCCAACAGGTGGCGCTGCTATGCGGCATTTTTCACGATTTCTGCAATAGCTATATCTCAAGAACTACTGCACGGATTTTCATAAAACTTCAGATTCAGTTAGTCCAGGATATAGTATGGTGCTGATTACTTTTTTGTGAAAATCGCCCAACAGGCGGCGCTGCTATGCTGCATTATTCATGACTATCGCAATAGCTCTAACTCAAGAAAAAATGCGCGAATTTTCATCAAACGTCAGATTTCGTTAGTCCTTGATATAAATTAGTGCTGTTTAATTTTTGGTGTAAATCGCCCAACAGGTGACGCTGCTGTGCTGCATTTTCACGATTTTCGCAAGAGCGATTTTCGGAATTCACCGGAGCTCATAAATGAAGGGCTCCGGAGCCCAAAGCAATAGCGCTTTTTTTTTTCATGAACGCTGCCCATTTTAAGGCTCTGCTCTGCACATTTACGAAGTCATTTTCATTTATAAGTAGATGTAATTACCATGCATTGTTATTCTGATAGAAAGCAATCGAGCAGTGTTTCCCCCTTTTTGTATAAACGTATCGAATATTTCCGATAACGGTGTCAAATTTTTAATTTAATCTGATTTTCAGGGACTCGCCACAAAAGATTGTTAAGCGGAAGGAATCATTTTATAGTTTCAGATATGCGAAATTGAAAAACGCTGTTCCATTCTTCAACATATAAATATTAATTTCTATAAATTTCATTCACTTTTTCATGAAAAGGCATAACTGGCGAACTATTCCTTTTTTGCGTTAGCGCTATTTCCGAATCATAATCCTTACCATATTTAATGGCAGAATTCTACAGTTAATTAACATTAAAATTAGGCAAAGATTACTTTTCGGAAGGAGTGATAACTAAAAAGTGGATTAATTGACAGCTAAGTATATTAAATAATTATGCATTATAAGTGTATGCTGATATAGATATATTTAAAATAGATATATTTAAAATTATTTTGCGAAAGAAAAAAATGCTTTGAATTTGCAAATAATGAATGATGATAATGAATGAATATAAATATGCGGATTGCAGTGACGGGAGGGGGGGGGGACGCTACGGTTGTTATTATTACAGAATATTAGGGCTTCGGTACTTTTTTTGTTAGAAATTAAGCCCTGATTGGTGCTAAATTCATGTAATTTCTTTTACTATTTAAATGATTTAATTGACGTGATTTATATAGAAGAAAGTTTTGTGATGGCCACAACATACTAGTTATGATTATCTTACCATAAATATGAGCTAGTTTTTCGACAATTTCATTATTTTAATTTTGCTATTTCAGTTTATCAAATGAAATGAAATATTAATCGCATATTGAAATTAATATAAAATAATAGGTAGATTTTCAAAATTCATGCTTATATCCATTATAATACAGGTTGCTCACTAATATTAAGACCACCTCCATTAAAATAAGAATGGCGAAAACTATTAGTCGTGGTGTCTAGGTATAGTAAAGTGGCTATGCGCTACGTGATGATACTACTTAAAACGCCACTTCTCGCAAACTGTGGAATGAGCAAATGCATCCTAGAAACGGTACGCGATACGAGAAAAAGTTAATTACAAAGTTGTAGAACTTCCTGCATACGGTATGACATGATGTCTTACATGTAAAACTAAATTTATTTGAAGAAACGAAATACAAATTTTTATAATTAATACCAGTTTCAATAAACCAGTAACTACATACTGATAAGTGAAATTATAAGGTAGATCCACATTTACAATTAAAATCATCTTTCAAGGGAGTTAAGTTTCTTACTTTCTTCTATCTTTACAAGAAGAAAGTATTGGATTCGTGAAAATTTTCGACTTCCGGTTTTCGACGGATTTATACGTTTTAGAATGCCCAGAACACGATTTGATGGTTTTTAGAAAATGTCTGTCTGTGAGTCTGTCTGTCATTCTGTCACTCTGTCACTCTGTCACTCTGTCACTCTGTCACTCTGTCTGTGAGTCTGTATGTGACAAAAATTTTGTGGGCGCTCTATCTCAAGAACTAATGCACGGAATTTCACAAAACTTCATATTTAGTTAGACCTTAATATAAACTGGACTTGATTAGTTTTTGGTGAAAATCGCCCAACAGGTGGCGCTGCTATGCGGCATTTTTCACGATTTCTGCAATAGCTATATCTCAAGAACTACTGCACGGATTTTCATAAAACTTCAGATTCAGTTAGTCCAAGATATAGTTTGATGCTGATTACTTTTTTGTGAAAATCGCCCAACAGGTGGCACTGGTATGCTGCATTGTACATGATTATCGCAATAGCACTAACTCAAAAAAAAAATGCACGAATTTTCATCAAACTTCAGATTCAGTTAGTCCCTGATATAAATTAGTGCTGTTTAATTTTTGGTGTAAATCGCCCAACAGGTGGCGCTGCTGTGCTGCATTTTTCACGATTTCCACAAGAGCTGTATCTCAAGAACTATTGCACGGAGTTTCTTCAGATTTAGTTAGTCCTTGACATGAATTGACGTATAAATTAGTGCTGTTTAATTTTTGGTGTAAATCGCTCAACAGGTGGCGCTGCTATGCTGCATTTTTGCGATTTCCGCAATAGCTTTATCTCAAGAACTAATGCTTGGATTTTCAACAAACTTCAGATTCATATACCTTCGTATACCTTCATATCGTTTAGTGCTGTTTACTTTTGGTGTAAATAGCTCAACAGGTGGCGCGGCTATGTTACATTTTTTCAGAATTTACGCTATAGCTCTATCTCAAGAACTAATGCACGAATTTTCATCCAACTTCAAATTCAGATATACTTTGTTATGAATTAGTGCTAAATCGTTGTTATTTCTTGTACTATTTAAAGGATTTAATTGACGTGATTTATATAGAAGAAAGTTTTGTGATGGCCACAACATACTAGTTTAAGATATAGACGAAACAAAAACTGCTACGGAGTCTTTGTATAAAGGTCAAAAACATAAGAAAAAAATATTTTTCCATTTTCAATTTTTTGGTTCCACATTTCAAATTTTAAATTTTTAAAAATTTTTTAAATGGCCGCCATTTTGAAACAAAATGGCGGATGAAGCTGGCCAACGAACTCGGTCGAGACATTGGTATGTACTATGTACACACCGAATTACATCCAAATCGGTTCATAAATACGAGAGTTACAGTGTGACATAGGTCAGATATATATATATATATATATATATATCAATTTTGAACGGAGGGTGGTTTCGGGGTCTGGGGGTCATGATCGATGAAAATATACCAAATTTTTTTGAAATCGCTTTCCTCCGAACGGCTGCAATAGGTAGCTTTTTGTAAAGAAAGCTACCTAAAATGGCTGAGTTATAGCACTTTGAATTTCTAGCATGGCTGACATTTTGAAACGATCTGATTTTTGTCACGCGATAATGCACGTATTTATGAACCGATTTGGATGTGACAAAGAATGTGCATAGTACATAGCAATGTCTCGACCGAGTTCGTTGGCCAGCCTCATCCTCCATCTTGTTTCAAAATGGCGGCCATTTAAAAATTTAAAAAAAATTTAAATTTAAAAGTGAGGTACAAAATAATTAGAAATTGAAAAAAGATTTTTTCCTTATGTGTTTGAGCTTGATACAAAGATTCCGGAGCATTTTTTGTTTCGTCTATGTCTTGAAAAATGGCTGAGTTATAGCACTTTGAATTTCTAGCATGGCTGACATTTTGAAACGATCTGATTTTTGTCACGTGATAATATGCGTTTTTATGAACCGATTTGGATGTGACAAGGCATGTGCATAGTACATAGCAATGTCTGGACCGAGTTCGTTGGCCAGCTTCATACGCCATCTTGTTTCAAAATGTCGGCCATTTAAAATTAAAAAAAAATTAAAATTTAAAATGAAGTACAAAACAAATTATAAATCAAAAAAGATTTTTTCTTATGTATTTGAGCTTGATACGAAGATTCCGGAGCATTTTTTGTTTCGTCTATATCTTAAAAAACGGTTGGGTTATAGCACTTTGAAATTCTAGTGCGGCTGACATTTTGAAACGATCTGATTTTTGTCACGCGGTAACACAAGTATTTATGAACGGATTTGGATATAACTTGGTATGTACATAGTACATACCAATGGCTCGACCGAGTACGTTGTCCAACATCATCCGCCATCTTGTTTCAAAATGGCGGTCATTATTTTTTTTTTCTATTTTAATTTAAAGTGAGGTACAAAAAAATTAGAAATTGAAAATTTTTTTTCTTATGTGTTTGACCTTGATACAAAGATTCTGGAGCATTTTTCGTTTCGTCTATATCTTAAAAAATGGCTGAGTTATAGCACTCTGAATTTCTAGCATGGCTGACATTTTGAAACGATCTGATTTTTGTCACGCGATAACACGCGTATTTATGAACCGATTTGGATGTGACAAGGCATGTGCATAGTACATAGCAATCTCCCGGGCAAGTTCGTTTGCTAACTTGTTTAAAAATGCGGCCATTTAAAAAAAAAAAAAAAAAAAATTAAAATGAGGTACAAAAAAATTAGAAATTGAAAAAGATTTGTTTCTTATGTGTTTCAGCTTGTTACAAAGATTCCGGATCATTTTTACTTTCTTCTATCTTTACAAGAAGAAAGTATTGGATTCGTGAAAAATTTCGACTTCCGGTTTTCGATGAATTTATACATTTTAGAATGCCCAGAACACGATTTGATGGTTTTTAGAAAATGTCTGTCTGTGAGCCTGTCTGTCATTCTGTCACTCTGTCACTCTGTCTGTGAGTCTGTATGTGACAAAAATTTTGTGGGCGCTCTATCTCAAGAACTAATGCACGGAATTTCACAAAACTTCATATTTAGTTAGACCTTGATATAAACTGGACTTGAGTTTTAGGTGAAAATCGCCCAGCAGGTTGCGCTGCTATGCGGCATTTTTCACGATTTCTGCAATAGTTATATCTCAAGAACTACTGCACGGATTTTCATAAAACTTTAGATTCAGTTAGTCCAAGATATAGTTTGGTGCTGATTACTTTTTTGTGAAAATCGCCCAACAGGTGGCGCTGGTATGCTACATTGTACATGATTATCGCTATAGCTCTAACTCAAGAAAAATCATAACTCAACGAATTTTCATCAAACTTCAAATTCAGTTAGTCCCTGATATAAATTAGTGCTGTTTAATTTTTGGTGTAACTCGCCCAACAGGTGGCGCTGCTGTGCTGCATTTTTCACGATTTCCACAAGAGGTGTATCTCAAAAACTATAGCACGGATTTTCCTCAAACTTCAGATTTAGTTAGTCCTTGACATGAATTGATGTATAAATTAGTACTGTTTAATTTTTGGTGTAAATCGCTCAACAGGTGGCGTTGCTATGCTGTATTTTTTGCGATTTCCGCAATAGCTTTATCTCAAGAACTAATGCTTGGATTTTCAACAAACTTCAGATTCAGGTATACCTTCATATCGTTTAGTGCTGTTTACTTTTGGTGTAAACCGCTCAACAGGTGGCACGTCTATGTTACATTTTTTCAGAATTTCCGCTATAGCCCTATCTCAAGAACTAATGCACGAATTTTCA
Source organism: Maratus speciosus (assembly GCA_963932465.1). NCBI lineage: Eukaryota > Metazoa > Arthropoda > Arachnida > Araneae > Salticidae > Maratus > Maratus speciosus. The sequence goes on from OZ010794.1 coordinate 356,722,046, forward strand.
TCCAACTTCAAATTCAGATATACTTTGATATGAATTGGTGCTAAATCGTTGTTATTTCTTGTACTATTTAAAGGATTTAATTGACGTGATTTATATAGAAGAAAGTTTTCTGATGGCTACAACATACTAGTTTGTTTTGCCTTTATCTAAAAAAAAAAGGCCGAGATATAGCAGTTTGAATTTCGAATGTGTGTGACATTTTGAAAAATCTGATTTTTTGCCTGCAACAGCACTCGTATATATCAACCGATTTAGATATGAGTAAGCATGTGCACAGGAATTACTAAGGTCTCGACCAAGTTCATTGGTGAGCTTTGTTGCACCCATTATGTTGTTTTAAAATGGCGGGCTATCACCGATAATTCGGGGTAATATAATTATTAATATAATTCGGGATATCACCGAATTTGGCGACAAAATATAAATCACTTTAATAAAACCAGCTTTGATAACGCTGACTAATTTGGCGAAATTCTCATTCATATTCAATACTGACAAAAATTAGTATTTAATCTTCTGTAATCGGGTTCCACTAATTTGAGCTCCGTGTGTTTGAATAATATAAGCTGGCTTTTAAAAAATAAGGAATATGTAAGCTACCTTTTCCTCTCTGGCTGGAAGGACTTTTTTCAATGTAAAGTCGATATTCCTGTAATATTGAAATGTCATTGGAAATATTTCCGTTTTCTCTTCAATATTACTGTAACACTGAAATGTTATAGCAAATATTTCGAATGTAAAGCTGAAATGTATTCGCAAATCGTTCCTATAAAAATCAATATTTGACCAATATTGATATTCCATTAAAAGTATTTTTGATGAATATGGCATTAGGCTTCCATGTGACCAACCAACATTGGTTTGCAACTGAGGTAATAATAAAAACATTTCGTCTTTGGGTAATAAAAGAAAAAAAAACATGTTTTGATCAGATGACAGCCATTAATATTTAAGAGCAATTCCGTGTAAAGTCTGACCAAGTATTGGTCAATATTTTGTAAAACGTCATAAGTTGAAATATTACTCAAATGTACCTCAATACGATAATTTGATAAATGTAGTGTCGCATTGTTGACATCTTTTTTTTTTCAGACTTATTTAACAATTCAAATATTCCTATTCAAATATATTTTGCAATACATTTTCTGAAACAACCGCAAAAACGATTGCATCGATTTATTCTACCGTGGGAGATATTACATTCCTTTTCTAACGCCTTTTTTTTCTTTACACTAAAAGCTTATACTATTTTATCCTTTGCAGTAAACGACGACATTTTGTTATATTTAATGGATTTGCCTTTCGTTATTTATTTTAAGATTCAGTATTTTAGGTATGGCCTAATTTCATGACGCTTTTATACTAGAATTTATTATCATTCCCCATCATATATGATATCACTGAAGAAGAAAGCATGAAGCACCATTTTTTACGTTTTCTATTTTGAAGTACGTATTTGTTAAGGGGTCTCAAGGCTTTTAAAATAAAAAATAAAATAAAAAAAGACCATTTTTAACATTTAATATCTTAAACTGATTTATGTGATTTTAATACACAATTTTTATTGAGATGAAAGATATAAATATGTTCTTTCATTTCATATATTTAAAAAAGGGGACGGTTGACGAATTGGAAAAGTACAATTTAATAAACTAGTAACCCCAATAACTTGGCTTCTGAACTAAAAGTGTAACAATTTAACCTGGAAAGAAAAAGGCTGTTATACGAAATTTGACAGCAGCTCTGCCGTTAAAATAGTAAAATGGAAAGAATAAATATATATTGCACTGAAATTTCTTTCAGAAATATAGATACAAAGTTGGAGCACGATTGACACCTACCAAATCGAGTAAATGTCAGGTTGTACTTTGGAAAACGAAACAGCTTTCCGACGTTGTATTACATGTAGGTTGCAGGGTTTTGAGAAAAATTAGAAAAGACTTTCGGTTTTCGACGCATTTATGCGTTTTAGAAGGTCTTGTCCTGAATAGGATTTGACTATTTTTATAAATCTCTCAGTCTGTCTATCTGTTTGTGACAAAATTTTGTGGGCGCTCCATCTCTAGAACTAATGCACGGAATCTATTGAAACTTTAGATTTAGTTAGACCTCTATATAAATTGGTGCTGATTAGTTTTTGGTGAAAATCGCCCAACAGGTCGCGCTGCTATGCTGAATTTTTCACGATATCCGAAAGAGGTTTATCTCAAGAACTAATGCACGAATTTTCACCAAACTTCATATTCAGTTAGACGTTCGCATAAGTTGTTGCTTATTAGGTTTTGGTGTAAATTAGCCAACAGGCGAGAAAATCTGTCAGTGTGCTAAAGTTTGCTAGAGTGTGCTAAATTTTTCACTTTTTTAGGATTTACACGATTTTAGCGATCATATCTCCATAACTAATGCACGGAATTCAATCAAACTTAGTATTCTGTTAGAAAGTGACATAAGTTGTTGCTGATTAGGTTTTTATGTAAATCATATAACAGGTTGCGCTACTATGTTGCATTTTTCACGATGTTCGCGATAGCTATATCTGAAAAACTAATGCACGGAATTTACCAAACGTCATATTCTGTAACACTTTCACATAAATAGATCCTTATTAGGCTTGGGTGTATACTGCCCAACAGGTGTCCCTTTTGTTCTCTTCGAATTGGAAATTTTGGTTGTAGACATCTAAGAGGGTAGGGGCCAAAATTCAAATGATTTTTTTGGAAAATGCAATGCTTATATCGCCTTTTAAATGCACATAATTCAACGAACCTATATCTTTATTCTCATGATGGTTATAGATTGTTATTTAATTTTGGCACTGTGATTTTTTTTGTATGAGATATGGAAGAAAGTTTTGGTATCGGCACATTCGAATACTTTACCTTCAAGATTTTGAAGGAAAATAAAAATGAACGATATTACCTGTAGAGACATCTATGAAAAAATTTAAACTATCGATTAAATCGAATCGATGAAAAAAATCTACATCGCCCATCACTAATTTACAACAAATCTTGTTTTGTTCAGCTCACTGGATTTTTTAATAATTGATCTCTAAACAACTCTATAATTATGGCCATCTTGTACTTTAATAAAAGTTTAAGGTAATTTAAAACTAATCATTTACGCCGCACTAATTCAAATATAAATTTTGAAATCCTTCCATTTAATTCGAATTAATTATCTGTGCTGAAATTCACAGTTTCATCTCTTTTACACTATGCAGCTTTCTAAATAGTCACGGGCGATAAATTGATTCGAATTTAATGAAGTTATCTGGGGAATGATTACAATATATTAACATCTTTATTTCCGAAATTAACCGCATTGCGCTCACCCATATATTTGAATGGTCTGGAAAGCGCATAATGAATTTCCTTTCTTGCATTACGCTGTGTGTTTTCAGCATCGCTGGACATTGGATTCAGTTTCCACAAAGCTTTCCGTCATTCGCGTGAATTATCCACTTGAATAAAGAGATGTGTTTATCCAAAACAGGTGATTACAAAGCCTGGTCTTAATTTTGAATAAATGGGGACTAAAATTAACCTCGTTAACAAAAGAGCTCTTCGGAGACTGTTTCGCCTGAATTCATAAACAGCTTTATTAAAATATGTCCAGATATAAATTTTAAAATAATAATAAAAATAATTATTAGAAAATTCGAATCATTTAGCAAATAGCAACATTGATTTTAAATAGACGTACAATTTAATATCGAAATTTATAACAAAGGAAATGATCAGCAATTACGATGATTATAATCTAGCCAATGGAAATTATAAAATACACTATTACTTGTAAATTACTTTGTAAAAAGAGTACAGAAACTTAGACTGCATTAACTCTCTTTACTTCCTTGTTTCTCAATATTATAAGGTTTTTTTTTCATTTTTTAAATTTGTGAATAATGTTGAATTGTGCTTTTTTTTCCGAATGACAATAAATTTTTAAATGCGGTTCTTCTACATATTATGAATTGCAGCAACATATATTTATAGAATAATAAAACCCAATTTGGGCGTTTTTTTTTTTTTTTTTTTTTTTTTTTGTTATTAGGGGCTGTACATATATGACGTTATCAAATTTTTGCAATTTTGAACCTCCTCACCCAGAGAAATATCTTACGATATCAAGTGCCAGACCCGCTCTCTCCTCTTCCTGATATCGTTATATATGTACAGCCCTTTACGATCAAAGCACCAATGCGGAAAATTATTAAGTTCGTGCATGTTTTCAGATTAAATGGGTTCGAAGTTTTAGGTTTCTAAAACTAAATCCATGTATCAAACTTTAATTTAAATCTCCCGAAAATATAAATTTTGAAATCCTTCCATTTAATTCAAATTAATTATCTGTGCCGAAATTCACAGTTTTGTCTCTTTTACTCTGTGCAACTTTCTAAATAATCCCGCGCGATAAATTGATTCGAATTTAATGAAGTTATCTGGGGAATGATTGTAATATATTAACATCTTTATTTCCGAAATTAACCGCATAGCGCTCACCCATATATATGAATGTTCTGGAAAGCGCATAATGAATTTCCTTTGTTGCATTACGCTGTGTGTTTTCAGCACCGCTGGACATTGGATTCAGTTTCCACAAAGCTTTCCGTCATTCGCGTGAGTTATCCACTTGAATAAAGAGATGTGTTTATCCAAAACAGGTGATCACAAAACCTGGTCTTAATTTTGAATAAATGGGGACTAAAATTAACCTCGTTAACAAAAGAGCTCTTCGGAGACTGTTTCGCCTGAATTCATAAACGGTTTTATTAAAATATGTCCAGATATACATTTTAAAATAATAATAATAATAATTAGAAAGATTGAATCCTTTAGGAAACAGGAACTTTGTTTTTAAATAAACATACAATTTAATATCGAAATTTATAACAAAGGGAATAATCAGCAATTACTATGATTATAATCTAGCCAATGAAAATTGTAAAATAAATTATTACTTGTAAATTACACTGTAAAAAGTGTAAAGAAAATTAAACCATTTTAACTCTCTCAGATTACTTCCTTGTTTCTCAATACTATAAGTTTTTTTTAATTTGTGAATAATGTTGAATTGGGCTTTCTTTCCTAATAAGAATAATTTTTTTTAATATTCGGGTCGTCTACATATTGTGAATTGCACCAACATGTATTTATATAATGATAAAACCCAATTTGGACGTTTTATTTTTGTTATTAGGGCTGTACATATATAACGTTATCAAATTTTTGGAAATTTTGAACCTCCTCCCCCAGAGAGATATCTCGCGATATTAAGTACCAGACCCCCTCTCTCCTCTTCGTGATATCGTTATATATGTACAGCCCTTTACGATCAAAGCACCAACCGGAAAAATTATTACGTTCGTGCATGTTTTCAGATTGAAGGGGTTCGAAGTGTTAGGTTTCTAAAACTAAATCCATGTATCAAACTTTAATTTAAATCTCCCGAAAATATAAATTTTGAAATCCTTCCATTTAATTCAAATTAATTATCTGTACCGAAATTCACAGTTTCGTCTCTTTTACACTATGCAGCTTTCTAAATAATCACGCGCGATAAATTGATTCGAATTTAATGAAGTTATCTGGGGAATGATTACAATATATTAACATCTTTATTTCCGAAATTAACCGCATAGCGCTCACCCATATATATGCATGTTCTGGAAAGCGCATAATGAATTTCCTTTGTTGCATTACGCTGTGTGTTTTCAGCATCGCTGGACATTGGATTCAGTTTCCACAAAGCATTCCGTCATTCGCGTGAGTTATCCACTTGAATAAAGAGATGTGTTTATCCAAAACAGGTGATCACAAAACCTGTTCTTAATTTTGAATAAATGGGGACTAAAATTAACCTCGTTAACAAAAGAGCTCTTCGGAGACTGTTTCGCCTGAATTCATAAATGGCTTTATTAAAATATATCCCACTATAAATTTTATAATAATAGTAATTACAATAATATTAATAATAATTAGAGAGATTGAACCATTTACCGTAAACAGCAAAATTTGTTTTTAATAAAACGTGCAGCTTAATATTGAAATTTATAACAAAGGGAATAATCAGCAATTACGATGTTTATAACTAGCCAATGAAAATTAAAAAAATATATTATAACCTGTAAATTACATTGAAAAAATAATGTTTCTTTTCTAAAAATTTTTTTAATATACTATTTATTTTTTTCTTCACGACTGTATTTCACACTTATTGGGTATATTTTTCTAAATTTATGAATGTATGCCTAACACATTTTTTTGTTATAATGTTAGGAAAATGTAAAAAAATACATAACTATATGTCCAACTGTAAATTTTATAATAATAATAGTTATTATAATATTAATATTAATAAGGGAGATTGATTCATTTACTGTAAACAGCAAAATTTGTATTCAATAAAACACGCAGTTCAATATCTAAATTTATAACAAGGGAAATAATCAGCAATTACGATGTTTGTAATTTAGCCAATGAAAAAAAAAATGTTTTAACTTGTAAATTACATGGAAAAAAGAATGTCTTTTTAAAATTATTTTTTACTTTAATATTAAAATTTTTTTCCTTCACGACTTTACCTAACACTTACCGATATTTTCGTGTATAAGCTGAGAATTTTTGGGCATTTTTTCGCTCAAAAGTGGGGGTGTCGGGTTTTACACGAGTCTAAGAAAATTTCCAAAATTGGTATTCTAAAATAAAATATAAATATAAAAATTCAAAAATTATAAAAAATTCAAAATATAAAAAACGCAAAAACTTACAAAATTCTAAAAATATTTTAATACTCTATTATTTTGCAATGAAAAAAAGTCGTCACCAACCATCACTCGCTCCACCAGCGGCCGAGAGGTTCTTCTCTCAAAGCTGGTAGACGGGAGGTGCTGGGTTCGAACCCAATCGCGCCCATCGGCCTAATCGTTCGGAGCTTTCCGTGGTTTTCTTCGGACATTGGATTTCCTTGCGTAAATAAGGATTGGGTTCCCTTAAAAAGACTCACACGGAGGGCATCCCTTCTTCGGGCCCATATCTCAAGTGTAGATAATTGGCCGTTATAAAACGACACCAACACCAACACCAATCATCATTCACTATCCAAGTCAATATCAGAATTTTCAAAGAATTCCTTAAAATCGCTTTCTTTCATTGGTACATCAAGACGAATATCGTTAGTGTCTAATTCATCATCATCATCTTCTTCTCCTTTAAAAAAGGCATCATCCTGAGTTCCATTCAACGTATTACTAATGTAACATTTTTTAAAACATCGGACGCTCATTTCTTGTGGTAATTCAAGCCAAGATTCTTTCACTCATTCAGAGATAGTGGCGTTGTAAACGTTTTTTTTTAATTACCGTCATTTGTCACAACTGCATCCCCATATGACATCTATTCAGTCCATTTCGAACGGAGACTGTCTTTAAATGGCTTAATTAGACAAACGACCAGTGGTTGAAGAATAGAAGTAAGGCCACCAGAGATTACAGCTTTCTAAAAATCCCATCTCACAGGAAAGTTGTCTTATTTTTTCTGTGTGGTGCTCTTTAAATGCATCCCAAACATGTAGAGACGGCTTCTTAAAAACTGCTCCTTTTCTTTTACCAATACTTTTTTAAGCCAACCTAAATTTCCATTTTCCTCCATCCAACTTTTCGGATGGGCACGGACGATAATACCACTTTGAAACTGTATCCTTTTAGGCAATGTTTTCTGTTTAAAAATTAAAGTGTTCCGACCGCCATGTAGCTTAAAACAACTGAGAAGCGCGTATTCTCATGATCAATTGTCTTTGCACCTTTCTTCTCCAATGTGCGATTTGTCGGTAAATCAAAGCATACAAGAGTTTCATCCATGTTTCCTATTTGTGAAAGTTCAAAGTTATATTTCTTTCGCAATTCGATGACAAGATTTTGAAAAAAATGAACAGCTAGCTCTTTCGGAAGTTTTTGACCAATTTTAGTACGAGTTCGGATGCACAAACCATATCGATTCTTAAAAAATAGATGCGACAAATTTTTCTGGTTTAAATGACAGTAAATTTGGATCTTTGATCATATTCAAGGCCATGTAACGAATATTTGTACCGATTACAAAAAAAACCACTTTGAAGAGACATTTGCACCTAGTCGGCCAGTTTTTCTTCAAGTGCAGGGAATGACGGTTTGCATCTCCAGCTTTTGTTACTTTTGCAATTTTTGCAATTTCGCCTTTTTTCCTTCGCTATTTTCGCACTTTTATTACATTGAGAGTGAAATGACGAACAGCCACTGAGTTATTCGACTGCTCTGCAAAATTGATGACTTTTAATTTAAAGCCCGCATTATAAGTCGTACGTTTTTGTCAAGCCATATTTTCTTAAGCCAAAGTAACAGTTAAAAATCATGTGAAGTATAGAAAGCTTTTTCCATTTGCAAAAATAGGAGGTTTGCTTTTTATGAACGAGCAAGACGTAAAAGGATGAGCGGAACCCAATTAAACAGGTTTGTAAGTGTGCCAAGAAGGAATAAGATAGATCAATAATTTTGGAGAGCGCATTTTTTTTTCTTTTACCTTTGTACAAAAAAGTGACAAGTTTTCGTTCGCTGAATTTTTCATCACCTTTTTTTAATACAGGCTTATATACGGGGTTTCCGATTTTGGGCGATTTTTCACTAAAAAGTCGTGTACTCTCGGCTTATACACGGAAATATACGGTAGATATATTTGTTTTGTATGCCTAACACATTTTTTCTGTTATAATGTTATGAAAATATAGAGAAAATGCACAAACTATATAATTTTTAAGCTGCATTTTATCCAGGAAACTAAAATAAAGTTGCAAAATTATTGTTACTATTAAAACGATGAAATTTAGTATAATTTTTAATATGCAAATGACTCCTTTATCAAAAAATACATTCGTAATGGGAAAGACGACACAGTCGAAAGGCAGATCTTGCATCTCTCTGCGAACAATTTGGTAGCAAAAGAGCTTGGAGTGGTCCTTTTCCCCTCTTGATTGCACCTGTATATGTAAGAGAGAAGAGAACTTTTTTTTTAACCCGAAGATTTGAAATCTGAACCCGACCGATTGCGAAAAGTTTTCTGTAGTCATCACTCTCGAGTCGCAGAGGAAACAATTTTCTTCGCATTAGAAAATTATTAATAACATTTTAAAATTGTTTCAAAATTAATTTTCTCATTTAAAAATTTCGTTTACTTAGAAATAAATATTAATTCTAAAAATTTCCCTAACGACAATGATTAGCGAATTTGATGTCCCTGAAAATAGAATTAAAACATTAAATTTGTTACATGTACCTAATCACTGGCAAAAGGATGCAAAATTCACATTTATTCTACTAAAATATCATTATGCAACTACGGCAGAAAGATATTAATTCTGTTTTACAGTAATTCTGAAAAAGAACTTCAAACAGAAAGAGGTGAAAGATAAGGGATCTCATGTCTTCTTTATGTTACTAACACTGTGCTGACTGTATTATGTGACTTAAGTTGCTGACTGTGCAAAGACTTAAGAAATATAATATTTCTCATTATATCCCAAAATAACAATTCGTTTTCCTTTCAGACTGCTTTTTAAAGGATTATAAAACCCTTTCAGAAACAGACTACTTCGTTGTTTCTCAATAGCAAGATTCCCCCCCCCCCATTTTTTAAATTTGTGAATAAATAAAATTTCCTTTTAAGCCCGACGTCGAAGGCTGGTATAAAAAATGAGGCCGTTCCCGTTTTGGTACCGGGTTCGGGCTCCTACTTGGGTTCATGTGCTCGGGCTCACCTTCTTGGTTTGCGGGCTCGGACACTCTAATATGTACGTATTGATATAAATTTTGGAGCATGCTAAGACCAGTGTTATTGCATTTAAATTTTTGAGTTTATAAATTTCAAGTTGTACTCACTGTAAAAAAAGGTTGTGATTTTTTTCTGCACTCTATGTTGTAATTTTTCAAGCACTGATGATGTGAAAGCGAATTTAAGCAGGGACTGAAGTAAAAATCTAATTATTTCTGTCACGTGAATCACGCAGCCAATAGAAACACGACTTTCCCCAGACTTGAGAAATTTTATAGCACTCTTAAAGACAGTAAGTAGCTTGTAAATTTTACACGAACTGTGTTGGCAGCCGGGCTACCAGAACCTTTTGTTGTAAAATACAGTGATTTTTCCTGCACTTTATGTTGTAATTTTTCAAGCACCGATGTTGTGAAAGCGAATTGAAGCAATAAATGAAGTAAAAATCGAATTATTTCTGCCACGTGAATTATGCAGCCAATAGAAACACGACTTTCCCCAGACTTGAGAAATTTTACAGTTTTACAGCACTCTTAAATACAGCAGCTTGTAAATTTAACAGCAACTGCGTTGGAAGCCGGAGTGCCAGCATCTTTTGTTGTAAAATACATTTTTTTTTTTTTTTTTTTTTTTTTTTTACAGAGTTGAGATAGATGCTTTTGATAAATGCTAGCTTGGCCTCTAATGCCTCATGCGCAAAAGGTGGTAAAAAATCGCTAAAAACTAAAAACTAGAAAAATGCTAGTTCATGAAACACAACCTGTCACGATCCATTTGCCTAAGCACAAAGAGTTTTTTGGAGCAAATGCAAAAAAATGCAGTTCATTTATTTTCTGATGAACTGATCAGACGATTTTCCCGTTTGCTTTTCTCCAAATATTTAACAAAACTGCAACGTCAACATCTGACTAGGTCAATTTCTTTAAAATGCCAGAATAATGAATGATTGATTGTCATATGTGAAATGCAGATTATTTTTAATGACTCATATAAAACGTGAAAGTCTGCTGTTTAACAGCTTTTCAAGAAGCCTCCAAAATTAATAACATTTGGTACACCTTTGGAACGGAGCAATCTTCTTACATTCTTTTATCTTAAATTGGTTCATGTTTATGGAAATGGAATTTTGTAACCAATTTTTTACTTAATTCCTGATAAGCTAGAATTATAAAAAGACAGATGTGTTTCTGATTTCGATACGTCGTTTTGATATTTTTTAGAATTTGATTGTAAATTAATTTTAAGGCATATTTTTCTGTTAGCCAAGAACATCTAATAAATCGTCAAATATGTGCTATGTTTACTATCGTATAGAAGTTACAACTATAAGGTCAAAACCACGATAACTAAAATAGGTTAACCGGCTTTGAAACTAAAACAATGAAAATTTTTAAACTATAAAAACTGGAAAAGGAAAGAAAAAAAGTAAAAAATAAATAGCGTAATATTAAAAAATACACTTTTATCAGTTAGTAGTTTAGGATTAAATAAATTATGTCTGTTCTTTGAGAAAACAACTTAGAAATATCGAATATATAGTTTAAATAATGTTTTTTTTTTCTTTTCTATTACCAATTTGAAAAATGAAACAGCGTAAAAATTATATTTTTTAAAATTAATTCTTTATTTACACTATGATTTACATTTTCTACCAAGCGTAATTCAAAGCAGTGAATTTTGCGTAATCGGGACCTGCGCAACTTAACGTATTGTAATAAAAATTATGTGGAACAACTTGAATTGGAATAATGAAATTACGCGTTATTTTAAAGATAAACGTTGAATGCTTATAAACGAGTGTTGTATAAAAACATATTTTTGCTTTTATACTTATTCTTCTCAAAATTTAAACATAAAATCAGAATAAGTGGATCTGTATTATGAAAATCATTTCATGTATGATATTTGTTTATCATGGTCACGGTATATGTAAAGGCATATTTTTAGTTTCTTTCGATTAAGAATTTAGTCCAGACTTTAGAACTGCAGCAAAATAAAGTATAAAAGTAAAACAAAAATATTTTTATGAATTTAGTATTCTTCTCAAAGTTCAAACATCGAATCATAACAGAAGGATCTATATTATGGAAATCCTTTCATATATGGTATTTGCTTATGATGTCCAGGATATGTGTAAAAACATATTATTAGTTTCTTTCGATTAAGAACTTAGCGCAGACTTTAGAACCGCAGGTATATAAAGTATAAAAGTAAAATAAAAATTACTTTTATACTTATTCTTCTCAAAGTTCAAACATCGAATTAGAATAGAAAGATGTGTGTCATGGAAATCATTTACTATATCATATTTACTTATGATATCCAAGATATATGTAAAGACATATTGTTAGTTTCTTTCGATTAAGAATTTAGTTCAGGCTTCAGAACTGCAGCTAAATAAAGAATAAAAGTAAAAAAAAAAAATACTTTTATACTTATTCTTCTCAAAGTTCAAGCATCGAATTAGAATAGAAGGATGTGTATTATGGAAATCATTTATTATATCATATTTACTTATGATGTCCAAGATATATGCAAAAACATATTGTTAGTTTCTTTCGATTAAGAATTTAGTATAGACTTTAGAACTGCTGCTAAATAAAGTACAAAAGTAAAAAAAAAAGTATTTTTACTTTTATACTTATTATTCTCAAAGTTTAAATATCGAATCATAACAGAAGAATCTATATTATGGAAATGATTTCATATATCATATTTGCTTATGATGTCCAGGATATATGTAAAGACATATTTTTAGTTTCTTTCGATTAAGAATTTAGTCCAGATTTTAGAACGGCAGCTAAATAAAGTATAAAAGTAAAAAAAATATTTTTTTTTTTACTTTTATACTTATTCTTTTCAAAGTTCAAACATCGAATTAGAATAGAAAAATGTGTATTATGGAAATCATTTAGTATATCATATTTACTTGTGATGTCCAAGATATATGTAAAAACATATTATTAGTTTCCTTCGATTAAGAATTTAGTCCAGACTTTAGAAATGCAGCTAAATATTTTTACGAAAAGCTCATCTCGACATATACACCATTCAATTTCATTGCATACATAGGCAATGGCCATTAATTTGTTTGCGTGAATAATACAAATATAATACGTATATTCTGGAATATCAGGAGCTTCCTTTTGTGAATTCAGCAGCGTATTTTCCGCACCACTGAATGACGGATTCGTTTTCGCAGAATACTTTGTTATTCACTCGAATAACCAGATTATAGAACTACAATCTAATTTTCTCTCGGCAAATTTTCTGAATATTGAGCCGTGGAATATCAAAGATAGAATGTAGGAACTCTCTATCGTAAGATATCATCACCGATAAGAAGCATATGTCATATGTGGCTTTTACTGGTAAATAAAAGCTTTATAATGATTAGTGAAAGACAAAATACGTGAAGAGGGTGAGTTGATTTTCGAATTCGTTTCTAATATATCAAGCTAGTAGAAAGCAAATTAATTGCTAATTATTTTTGAGATTGTAATTGATAGATATTGCATTTATCTGCACATAGCAGTACAATTAGAAAGAAGGTAGTGCAATTAAAATAACTTAAGTAATTTATTAAATAGTTTCAAATAAAATTTAAAATAGATGCATTTGTGGAACATCTCATTGGGGTGTATGTAAACAAGAGAAAGTCTGTATTTAAAAGAAAAAAAAAGTCATTAACACTGACGTCATAATGACGGTGAAGACGACTTGCACTATCGCTTTGGCTTTTATCGTACATATATTTTGATCCTAATACGTATTTCAAAAAATGAAATTCATATTCGGAAAGTAGACATAATTCACAGTCCAAAGATATCTCTCGCAACTCTCTGCAACAATTTAGCAAACTTACTAGTTCGAGCCTTCTGCCAAGCGTAAATTAAAGCGGTGAATTTTCCATAATCGTGGTACACGCAACGTATTGTAATGGAAATTGTACAGAGCAACATGAATTTCAGTCACGGAATTAGGAGTGGTTTAAAAGATAAACACTGAATGCTTATAAGAGTTAAAAAAAACTTTTTTTACTTTTACACTTATTCTTCTCAAAGTTCAGAACATTTGATAGTATCCCGCATCGAATCAGAATCGATTGATCTTTATTTGGAAGTCATTTCATACATAATATTTGCTTATAAGAGGTTGTTTAAAAGAAAACTATTTTTACTTTTATACTTTTTCTTCTCAAAGTTTGTTCAGAACATTTGATAGTATTCAATCAGAATCGAATGATCTTTATTTGGAAATCATTTCATATATCATATTTGCTTATAAAGTTATAAGAGGGTGTTTTAAAGAAAACTATTTTTACTTTTATATTTTTCTTCTCAAAGTTTGTTCAGAACATTTGATAGTATTCCGTATCGAATCAGAATCGAATGATCTTTATTTGGAGACATTTCATACATCATATTTGCTTATAAGAGGATTTTTAAAAGAAAACTATTTTTACTTTTATACTTTTTCTTCTCAAAGTTTGTTTAGAACATTTGGTAGTATTCCGCATTGAATAAGAATCGAATGATTTTTATTTGGAAATCATTTCATATATCATATTTGCTTATAAGAGGATTTAAAAAAACTATTTTTACTTTTATATTAATTCTTCTCAAAGTTCAGAACATTTGATAGTATTCCGCATTGAATCAGAACCGAATGATCTTTATTTTGAAATCATTTCATATATCATATTTGCTTATAAGAGAATTAAAAAAAAAAAAAACTATTTTTACTTTTATACTAATTCTTCTCAAAGTTCAGAACATTTGATAGTATTCCGCGTTGAATCAGAACCGAATGATCTTTATTTGGAAATCATTTCATATATCATATTTGCTTATAAGAAGGTGTTTAAAAGAAAGCTATTTTTACTTTTATACTTTTTCTTCTCAAAGTTTGTTCAGAACATTTGATAGTATTCAATCAGAATCGAATGATCTTTATTTGGAAATCATTTCATATATCATATTTGCTTATAAAGTTATAAGAGGGTGTTTTAAAGAAAACTATTTTTACTTTTATATTTTTTCTTCTCAAAGTTTGTTCAGAATATTTGATAGTATTCCGCATCGAAATCAGAATCGAATGATCTTTATTTGGAAATCATTTCATATATCATATTTGCTTATAAAGTTATAAGAGGGTGTTTTAAAGAAAACTATTTTTACTTTTATATTTTTTCTTCTAAAAGTTTGTTCAAAAAATTTGATAGTATTCCGTATCGAATCAGAATCGAATGATCTTTATTTGGAAATCATTTCATATATCATATTTTCTTATAAGAAGGTGTTTAAAAGAAAACTATTTTTACTTTTATACTTTTTCTTCTCAAAGTTTGTTCAGAACATTTGATAGTATTCCGGATCGAATCAGAATCGAATGATCTTTATTTGGAAATCATTTCATATATCATATTTGCTTATAATATCCACGACCTATCTAACGGCATATTACTAGTTTCTTTAAATTAAGAACTTTAGAAAGGCAACTAAATATTTTTATAAAAAACCTTTCTCAAGATATAAACCATTCAGTTTATTTCCAAACATACAATAACTATGCCATGGCCATTAATTTGTTTGAGTGAATAATACAAATATGATACGCATACACTGGAATATCAGGAACTCCCTTTTGTGAATTCAGCAGCGTATTTTCCGCGCCACTGAATGACGGATTCGTTTTCGCAGAATACTTTGTTATTCACTTGAATAACCAGATTATAGAAATACAACCCAATTTTCTATCGGCGAATTTTCTGAATATTGTACTGTGGAACATCAAAGATAGAATGTAGGAACTCTCTATCATAAGATATCATCTCCGAGAAGAAGCGTATGTCATATGCAGATTTTACTTATAAATGAATGCTCTGTAACGATAGCTGAAAGACAAAATATAGGTTGTGAGTTGATTTTTCGAGTTTAAGAGTAAGGGTAATGATTTAGATATTTTTGAGTTAGTTTCTAATATATCAAGCTAGCAGAAAGCAAATTAATTGTTAATTATTTTCGAGATTGTGATTGATTGAGATTGCATTTATTCGCATTTAATGGTAATATTAAAAAGAAAGACGTACAATTAAAATAACTGAAGCAATTTATAAACTAGATACAATTAAATTTTCAAATAGATCAATTATTGAACATATCATTGTGATATGTAAGCAAGAGAAAATCTATTACTAAAATCTGTTTCGATAAAAAAGTATTTTCGTTTTTTGAATGCTTCTATACCAAAGGCTGTTTTATTTCCCATAATGGGTTACAGAAGTATTGAGATTTTATCGATCTTAAGTCAGTGTTTCAAATTAGGCTTTAAAGACCTGAAGCTTTCGACAAAATTTGGGAAATTGAATGTCGGGAGAAAATTAATGTTCTGATAGCTCAAAACACACTCAAACGTTTTAACGAAGAAGACTTAAGCCTTGAAATATAAGATAGAAATGGCAGGCCACGAGTTGCGAATTTTCAGCAGTTGAACGGAAAGTAGAGCATAATCCAACCACTAGTCCATGAAAAACTATCGTAGTAACTAGGGCAATGGACCTTATGCACGTGACGTCAGATGCCAGAGCTGGCGGTATGTCGATCTGTTATTCTCGCCATTGTTCCGCCAGAATGCCAGTATTCGTTGGCGCAAACACCGCTAGCAGACGACTTTAGCCTCGACCGAGGATGAGTGCATAAATTTTAACCGAAAATTTGCAAATTTAGGGAATTTTCTCGCATGCAGAACAACATTTTGAATTAATATTACATTATATTAAGTGTATACCGCTACAAGAAAGAATTTTTTTGCAGTATTGTTAGCAAAAAAGCATTAATAACTCACACTCCAGAGACTGCTATATTATTGTTCAACAATAAATCGTACCAGCAGACGAATTTCAGCCTCGACTTCAGGTCGCGTGCGGCGTGCATAAGGTCCATTAAGAATTATAAGACAAAATTCCTGCGTTCGATAGCTGTTGAAGGAATCTCATCCTGTTTTCCCCTTCTTTTATTTCGTTTCTTCTGAAACAGAAAAGGACCCATATCTCGTGATCTATTGGATTCGGGAGTATAGTTCCTATGCTTTTCTTAATTCTCGTGACAAGAGCTTTCGAACGATACCACCCTTGTCAAATTCCAGAACTGACACTTGGGGATGATCCCTAGTGAGATGCACTACAAGTTGCTTACTGTGGACTGTAGTGAGAATAGCAATTATCGTTCATTTACATGGAACGTTTGGGAACACAAAGGAATTCGTTTACAGTACTGTCTATGAGCCATAATTGCCGGATAATTTATTTGAAAACTGTGTCGTAATTTACTCACTTTTTACGGTTTTAAAAATAATTTACATGCATAATTTTTTTTTATTTATCTCTATCGGCTGCAAACGATTATGAAAGATAAAATATCTTTTCTATTTAAGTTAATAGAAATAGTTCCGCACTTTTTCGCGGCTGATATGCCATAACGAAGTTAAAACTTCATCAATAAAATAAAATAATATAAACAGAAATTTAACAAACATGAACGCTATAAAACTACGCGCTTAAACAACTGAAATAATTTGAATTAATTAAAAAGGACTGCTGTAAGTAACGAGTAATCTTTGGCGATTTCTTTGCCTATTAAATCATGCAAAAGTATCGCTTTTAACGAATTTCAAAACTTTATTTTAATGCGAAATGGATACTTTTCAGATAAAACTGCTTTTTGATGTTAGTGGGCTATATAAACAAAATATATTAATATAAAAAATAGTTTTGATTTATATTCTCTATTCTGTAATCCGGGATGTCCGGATTGGCTCCCGTAGTAGGTTATAATTGCTGAAATTGGGTTTTCATGTGTGTTATACGTTTTTCAAGTTGTTTACTTATACAATAAGCATTATCTTTTACCTTATTAAAGGATGATATTTTTTTACATTATTCTGAATGTGTTGGAAAGTGAAGCATAATCTATGCTTGCCGCATGATTTTTCTTTCTTATTTATATTGTTCTGAATCCGCTTACAAATATAAATGTTTCCGTAAGTTTATCTGTATTATAACCAGTAAGTTTTATTGTAAGATTTGCTGATTAGAAAAACGCTCAAAAAAGCATTCTATTAAATAAAAATTCTTAAAACATGACGCCTTGCACAGATGTTTTAGAAACGCTTTACTTCGTCATTTCTTCAAAATTGTGTTAATGTACAATTTCAAGAACCTTTGTTGGAAAGCAAACCATTAGATTTTAATTGCTAACCGAAGCATTGAAATGAAACCCTTAAGCATAATAAGGACGTATTCGACATGCAGGTCTTTTGTGTAAGGATTTGTATACCAGAGAAACGGTAGTTGTAGCCACAAATGGTTTATTATGACCTGGAAACTTAGGAGTAACATATTAAAGATTTTTGCTGGAAATTAAATTATTTTCTTCAGATGTTGTATAAAATTGAGACTCCTCTCCGTTAAATCGTTAAAGTTCATTTTTAACATTTTTCAACATACTTGAAAAGTGTTTATAACTTCAGTTTGTTTAACTGCCTAACTCGTGTAGCTATAAGAATATATAAAAGTATATATAAAAGAATGTCCCAGTTGTAAATTTTAATAATATCAACTGTAAGCGCTGTAATGTGAGGTCACAAAATAAAGAGTCACTCAAACAGTTTTAGATAAGCGCATGCGCGAGTACTGCTTTGTTATTCACTCGCTTGCAGTGCCATATGCGCAAAATGGAGACTCCTGAGCGTAAAACGTTATCATTGCTTGGCTGAAGATTTAAAAGCCGTTAGAGCCACGCGATTGTTTCCTTTTGGGTCTTTATAAATATCGTGTCTATGTTCCGCCGCTACCTAATGATTTGCCAGAGTTGAGACACAGAATTGAAGAGGTTATTGCTTCCATGACTCCGGACTTGTTGACACCGAGTGACCTATTTCCTACTTTCAAGTGATCCACTTTATATTCTCCAAAAAAGTATAAACTTATAAATGTGAGCAAATATTTTCACACACGAAATTTATTTTAAGTATGAATAGTGGTAGCTTAATTACGGAAAATTCAGATGTTTTTATTCGTCTTAACTCATTAAGGACCGCACGTTCTTATGCTTGACAGAAATGAAATAAAATTTTATTTTATACATATTAATGACTAATTAAGAGAAAACATGCGATATTATATATATATATATTTAAATCTGAGGTATGATAATGTTGCGAAAACTCAACGACGCTGACGGTACAAACAACTACATTTTTCGAATTGAATATTTCCAACTGAGCGAAAAAATGCCCAGGCCGGGAATCGAACCCAGATCCTTGGCTTACAAGGCCAATGCTTTTCCGTTTAAGCTAACTGGGCCGACAACCAGCCAGCATGTTTCGCTCAGATAACCTTATCCAAGCCAAGGATCTGGGTTCGATTCCCGGCCTGGGCATTTTTTCGCTCAGTTGGAAATATTCAATTCGTATGATAGCTTTACCATTCAGTTTGATTGTGTTAAAATAATAACTACATTTTTGACACATGAAAAGTTTTAAAGCATTTACTACACACAGTTAATTACAATATCCGTATCTTGATGAATTTTATTTCATTCCTTAAGTGCATCTATGAACACAATCCGAAATTTATGGATAAAAATTTTCAACACCTACCATACTATTTCATTCATATTTCTAATTTTTTACAACTTGATTCAATTAATATTTTTTACTTGAAAGTAAAAGTCATTTATACAGTATGTGTAATAAATTTGTTGAAAAAATATTCACACGCACACACTCACACAAAATACGAACATAATGCTGCTAAAACGCAACGTCAGTCTTTAATGTGTTAAGGGTGTATTCGAAAAAAATATTTTTCCATCCTCAACAGCTCGAAATTTTCTGAGACATTTTCAGACTCATTTTTAAAAGTAAAAACATGAAACTTGCTGAGGCGATTTTCGAAGATATGTATAACAGGCCGTGTGATTTCATTTTTCGATCAATTTATTAGAATTTGTGTTTTAAACAATTATTTTCTCAGTATGACCATTTTTTTTCATTCCCAGATCTTCTGCTTCGGAAAATTCGATTCAAAACGCCCTCTTTGACAGCATTTTTTACAATATTTTCTGCATTTATCAAAAAATCGAGAAGCATGGCATATTATATAGTTTCTAAATAAGAGAATTTCGCAGTTTGATGCGTTTGAGAGCACAAATGAATTTAAAAATAAATCAGACAATAATCAGTTTGGATTGGAATACACCCTTAAGACGGCTAACTATGTGCCTACGGCTCCTATAACTCGGGCTGACTCACGCTGCCATTTAATTGCCGATAGGAGAAGAACGATTGGCCACGTCGCGTGGGCAACAATCGCTCATTGGTCTAAGTGGGAAACAAAATGCTTGACGATAGACTTGACTGAATTAACGTCACAAGTTCAGCATCCGGGGAACTATTGATATCGAAGAGGAGGGAGCCGGTGACATCCAAAATCCTGTCATCGCGGAATTGAAATTTTTTTATGTAAATCGATAGTAAAATGTCATACGAACAAAATGAACTAGGTCTGACATGCCGAAAATATGTTTCATTAAATTAATTATTATTCAAAACCTATAATATTCTACCATCATCGCTGATATTGGTCACTCTTAGAGCATTTTATAGAAAATTTTATGCTCTTTCTGAGAAACTTGGTATGACAAACTTTATTCAGCTGGAAAAGTCGGTCATACCTATTTTAAGGTAGCGGCAGTGTTGCCAGATAGTCAAAAGTCAATTTCCCCAAAATACCTGAAATTTTCCCCAAATCAGTGTTTTTTTCCGTAAAAGTCCCCAACTCACTTTTTACTCAAAAAGGGAATTTTTAAATTTTCAGTTTACCACTATAAAAAATATCTAAGTAATTTAAGCTAAAAAAATTTCCCCAAATCAAGCCTTTTTTTGAAAAATTCCCCATTTACAAAAAACAAATTTTTAAACCAGGCTGAATGCATATTCTGTAGCTACATGAGAATGAGAGATATTTTGCAGTGACAAGTTATTTCATGTTTGTTTTTAAAAGTATTGTCTAACAATGTTGAACTATTGTTACATTAGCTCATAGCTTTAGACAATTTTTTATCAATTGCGATTTGAATGAATCCGAGATGGTACGCTGTTTTAATTTTTTGTCATCCCTATACTGAAGTACATAATCATAATGCAAAGTATTTTTGCTGTATCAATCGATGTGCTTTTGCATATCATAAGAGAAAAATATCTGCTTTCCACATATTTAAGTTAAAATTTTTTTAAAGTACGGCGTAGGAATTTTTCGTTAAAGTCCTGCAGATTTAGTCACGTGCAGAATTAAGCTGCTTAAGACTTTAGAGTCCCATGTATCTGTAATATGTGTAAACTGTAATGTAGTAAACAATGAACCACATCCAAGAGAATAATGATTGATATTTCCGATTTCTGGATTGTATTTTCGTTTTTCAAATCAAAATTGAGTTCGAGACTGATCCAGTTTTTCTACAGGACTAAAAGAAATTAAAAATTCCCCAAGTTTTTCCCCAAAAGTTTTGTAGTCCCCAAAAGTTTCCCCACGAACTACTTGTCCCCAAAAAATTCCCCTAGAGGTTCAAAATTCCCCAAATTGGGGACAAAATCCCCAATCTGGTAACACTGGGTAGCGGCTTGTGTAAAATTTCACATTTATTTTGTTTTGAAATTTTACCGGTGGCTGCTTTATTTCGCGTCTGGACGCTGACCAAGTGTCGGTGTTCTGCGAAGACAGTAATTAATTACAGCTTTCTAATAATAATTAATTTAATTGAAGTTATTTGCGGCTTGTCAAACCTAGTCATACCTATCTAATTTTGTTCGTATGACTTTTTACTATCGATTTACATAAAAATTTTCAATTCCGCGATGACGGGACTTTCGATGTCACCTGCTTCCGGACTAAAAGAATAATTACAATTATTCATAATTTTTATATTTAAAATTAAACAAGAACGTAAAATAATTTATTAAGCATAGAATATGAAATACTTTCTGACACATTCAGAATACTATAATTAAAGTTCACAGTTTCATAAGGTGAAAAAGGCTGTCTAAACAAACAATTTGTGAAATGCATAACACATTTGGAAACACAATAAAAACAATTCCTGTCAAAAGAAAAAAAATCTGATTTTTTTGTGCAGCCCTGTATACGAACTACAGATTTATCATATAATACATAATGTACTAAAATTTAGTTCAATTTGAAAATGCATATCACAGTCGAAAATCCCCTGTAGCAGTTTCCATCGATAAACAGAAATGTACTTCAGATGTTTTATGCAGCCCTGTATATGATGAGAAGAATTTATACACACTAAGAAATATTCACACAAAAATGTTTAATTAAAAAAAAAAACTTACCACGACAAAAAATGCACTTCCAGCAATTATTGTTCATAAAGAGTATTGTAACGGAATTATTTCGTGTGTCCCTGTATGTCAATGATGAATGCTATGTACATCATATTCTATTGTAAATATATTGTAGTGCACTTCAGAGATATATACCATTTCCAATATGTAGCATGAATAAAATACACCGCAAACGATTTTTCACCGTAGACCGTAATGTAATGGAATTCTTTTAAGTGTCCTTGGAAATGAAAGAAGAATGCTATCCATACTCTATTCTACAGTAAGCATCTAGTAGTGTACTTCCAGAGTTATGCATAAATTTCAATGAGTTTGAAATTGTAAAACATTATTAACCCCTTAACCTACGATTTACGTTTCAAGAGCCAGGGTCCAAAACGTAAACAAGATCGCACAGCCTTCGAGCCATTCCACGGTTTGGCAAATCAGTCCTAAGTTGAACCAAATACGCACGACTTACGAAATGTAAATACATATGTAAGATACAACTGGTTTAATTTTGTGGAATATTTGATAAGTAATTACAATCTGATGTAATAATTGTGTAGATATACCACAAAAGGTTTATTAGTAATCCCGTTAGCTTTTAATGTCGCACCACGGGCCACGCCCGTAATATTTACATTTGGCCCTACCTATGTACTACGGGTCAGGCCCGTGATAATCAGTTTTGGCCAGCATACAAGACCACGTGTCTCACACATAGTTGTAGGTTAAGGGGTTAATAACCATCGCAAACGATTCCCCCCCCCCCCCCCCATAGGCCGTAATGTAACGAAATTCTTTTGACTTTCCTGTAAAGGAACTGTAATTGCTACATACTTCATTTTCAATACCGAATATGCTATAGTGACTATCAATAAGTGTATATCAATTACACGGTGATCCGACTATATTTATGTGAGTATTTCGCGGCAGATGTATTATAAAACTGCGATAACTCCATGCAGCCCAGTGATGGTTAGGGGATTGAATTCGGAATTAATTAGGGTAAAGCTGGAAATTGTTTTAAACCCTTCAGTTTAGGTCTAGAATGAATATGCTATGTTTTCCTCCTCGTACTAGGTAAGAGTTAGGAAATATGTATAGATTTATAGTAAAAAAAAAAAAAAAAAAAAAAAAAAAAAAAAAAAAAAACACTTTTTTTTTTTTAACATTCCATAACAGTATCTCAAAACAGATAACTCTGTCAAAAACATTGTCAATACAAATGTTATAGAGCTTAAAATTCTGAGTAAAATGAGTACCTACACTTAATATTTTTGTTGAACATCAAGGTCACAATTCTACTTTAAAGTTTTAGACACGTGGTCAGGGGGTTGAACTCAGAATTAATTAGGAGAAAACTGGAAATTGTTTTAATCCCTTCAGTTTAGGTCTAAAATGAACGTACTATGTTTCCTTCCTCGTACTTGAGTGAATGTTAGTTTTCGAAAAACACGTTTTTTTTAATTACCTTTACAATATCTCAAAACAGCTAATTCTATAAAAACATTGTCAATACAAATTTTGTAGAGCTTAAAATTCTGAATAAAATCAGTACCATCATTAATATTTTTGTTCAACATCAAGGTCGCAATTCAATTTCAATTCCTTAATCGCTAATCAAGAGCTTGAAGCCAGGAGAGACAAAGTTAACTTAACAATATCTCAAAACAGCTAACTCTATCAAACACATTGCCTATACAAAAGTTGTAGATCCTAAAATTCTGAATAAAATGAGTACATACACTTAATATTTTTGTTAAATATTAAGGCCGCAATTTTGAGATATTGTTAAGTTAACTTGGTGTCTCCTGGCTTCAAGCTCTTGATTTGAAAATTTTTGAAATAGAATTGCAACCTTACCGTTGAACAAAAATATTAATGATGGTGCTCATTTTATTCAGAATTTTAAGCTCTACAACATTTGTACTGACAATGTTTTTTATAGAGTTAGATGATTTGAGATATTGTTAAGGTAATTAAAAAAAACGTGTTTTTCGAAAATAAATATGTAAATATTTTCTAACATTCACTCAAGTACGAGGAAGAAAACATAGTACGTTCATTTTAGACCTAAACTGAAGGGATTAAAACAATTCCCAGTTTTCTCCTAATTAATTCTGAGTTCAACCCCCTGACCACGTGTCTAAAACTTTAAAGTAGAATTGTGACCTTAATGTTCAACAAAAATATTAAGTGTAGGTACTCATTTTACTCAGAATTTTAAGCTCTACAACATTTGTATTGACAATGTTTTTCACAGAGTTAGTTGTTTTGAGATATTGTTATGGTATCTAAAAAAATGTGTTTTTTTTACTATAAATCCGTACATATTTTCTAACGCTCATCTACTACGAGAGGGAAAACTTAGCATATTCATTCTAGACCTAAACCAAATGGATTAAAACAATTTCCAGCTTTCCCCTAATTAATTCCGAATTCGGCCTTTTTTCCCTCTCCTACCACTGGGCTATGAGTATATGTTTAATTTTTAAAAGTGTCTTATGACAAAAGTGTTTCAAGACAGCATAACTAATAGATAATTTAGCTAAAATCGTAAAAAATATGATATTACCTGATTTCTTAAATATAGTAAAAGTTAAATTAAATGTGAGAATTTTTTGTAATAAAATTTGATTCGTGCTGGTGTGATAGTCTATAGTTATAGCGCCTAGAATATATAGTGTGTAAATTGGCTGTTCCTGTAACACTTAAAAAAAGTGCTAAAATATTGTATCTTTTAAATGTGCAACGATGCTGCTGAAATATACAGATCGCAGCGACATCTGCAGGATATTTTCTACAACTGCAAGATATTGCTAGTCTATACAATGTAATACGAAAATCCCACAGAAGTCGCTGCGATCGACACTTGGGATTTTAGCAGTATCGTCGCACATTTAAGGGATACAAATTTTTAGCGTTGTTTGGATAGCGTATTTCCACACTAGGTCTATACGCTGTACTATAGTGTATGTAGGGCGTAGGTTGTTAAATTGTTTTTAAGGTACATTATGGGGAAAAATAGTCACACATAGTATTATTCATACGTCTTGTATATTTTTAAAGACTTGATATTTTTCGGAAAAGCATGAGAATAACATAAACGAATCTCTGATTTGTTTATTTAGTGAGATATAAACGTAGTATAATTAACCTTCCTACCCTGGATGGGTCCAATCGACCCCTCTCTGTAATTTATTTCATTCGATTGGAACCAGAAATTTTTTCATAAATTAAATTAAATAAAAGCCACATAGAACTAAACTAAACATATATCATAAATAGTTTTAAATGAAAATTCTGGTGTGAAATGTTTTTTTATTAAGTTTCAGAAAATTTTCAAAAGATCAGGAAAGTTAAAAAATGTCAGAAACAAGTTATTTCATAACGAAATAGTTTAAAATAGGGATTGTTCTTTTAATTGCTAAATAATCTTCGATACATTTAATAGATAAATTATCAAATTGTAAATGTTTAATTGATTGTTTTCTGCATTACAACAATAAAGTTGATGTTTGATTTCCGAATTTGACTTACAAGAAAGTTCTCCAAAAATATTCTACAGAATATACAACTCTTGTAATATGGTCCACAAAGACATTTCAGAGACGTTTTATTCCTTCATTTTCTCAGAGTTTGTTAATTTGCAAATTTTAGTATCTTTCTTCAAGAGCCACCATTACATTTTAATTACTAACCGAAGTATTGAAATGAAACCCTTAAGCACAATAAGGACGTATTCGGTATGCAGGTCTTTTGTGTAAGGATTTGTAGCTCAGAGAGACGGTAGTTTATGTCCACAAATAGATTGTCGGGGCCGGAAAACTAAAGAGGGAAATTATTAAAGATTTTGAAGGAAATTTAAATTATTTCGCTGCAGATGTTTTATAAAACTACGATATCTCCATAAGTATATGTTTATGTTTAGGTTTTAAAACTGTACTCTGACGAAAATATTTCACGACTGCATAATACATACATATTTTTGTGAAAATCGTAAAAAATACGTTATTACTTGATTACTTAAATGTAATAAAAATATTAATTGTAAGATGTTTTTGTGATAAAATTTGATTCATAGTCAAGACGTATGTATGTATGATAGTACAGTATATGTACAGTGTAGGTTGTTAACTTTTTTTAAAGTTACATTACGGTCGAAAAAAGCACATACACGTCTTGAATATCTTTAAAGACTTGATATTTTTTGGAAAAAGTATTAGAATAACATAAATCGAATATTTGAATTGTTTAGTTAGCGAGATGTAAACGTTGTACAATTGAAAAATGTTAGGAACAAATTATTTCGTGACAAAATTGTTAAAAGTAGTTGCTCTTTTAATTGTTATATATTCTTCAAGTACGCTCGTTATTTTTAAAGAATGTTAGAGAAATTATCAAATCATAAAGGTTTAATTGATTGTTTTCTGCATTACAAGAAGAAAGTCCATGTTTGATTTCCGGATTTGAGTTACTAAAAAGTTCTCCAAAAATATTCTACAGAATACACAACTCTTCAAATATGATCTACAAAGACATTTTAGAAACGTTTTCTTCCGTAATTTTCTCAAAGGTTGCTAATTTACAAATTTTAGTATCTTTCTTCAAAAGCCACTATTACATTTTAATTACTAAAAGTCACCATTATATTTTAATTACTAACCGAAGCATTCGAATGAAACCCTTAAGCACAATAAGGACCTATTCGGTATGGAATATTTTCGTGTAAGGATTTATAGCCCAGAGGAACAGTTGTTTATGTCCACAAATAGATTGTTGGGGCCAGAAAACCAAAGAGGGAAATTTTTAAAGATTAAAGGTTTTGAAGGAATTTCAAAGTATTTCGTAGCAGGTGTATTATAAAACTGCGATAACTCCTTGAGTATATGTTTAAGTTTAATTTTTAAAACTCTATTATGACAAAAATATTTCAAGACAGCATAATTCAAAGCTATTTTAGAGAAAATCTTAAAAAACACGATATTAATTGATTACATTAACCCCTTAAGTCTCGCTCCCGTGATATTCACGGGCTGCGTGTTTTATTCAGATTGTTTGATTATCACCAGCTTAATAAAATAGTGTAATTGACTTTATTCTGGTTAGAGGTTTGCACGGGCCGGAGTTTCCAGGCCCGGGCCCGGCCCGGCCCGAACGAAAGCTATCTTGGCCCGGCTCGGCCAGGTGTAAAAATTGGAAGTTCGGCCCGAGCCCGGCCCGGCCCGTTTGCATTTTTACAGTTCTCGGCCCGGCCCGGCCCGTACAAAAATCAGTGAAAACAGGCCCGGCCCGTCCCGTCCCGACACAATTTCTACAAAAAAAAAAAAAAAAAAAAAAAAAAAAAAGAAAAAAAAATCCGTTTTTTCTCAACATACAATTAAGATTCTTTTAATGAATACTACATACACATTTATGGGAACATTTTACAGTATATTTTACGTTACTATGATGTTCGCAAAACAGAAAACACACAATAGTAAACATTAACGATTACTTACAGTGTTTTAGTCATCGTGTCTACAGACATTTCAAAAAGGAAATAAGGATTCATTAAAAGATTAATGTAGTACAGAATAAAGGATTAAAAACATAATAACTTTTGAAGCTGTATAATAAAATGTAGATTTGTGAAAATATTACTCTCATTTTTAAGGCTTTTCTCAAATCCAAAGGAGCTACATTTCGACACATTTATGAATTCTTTTCTTTTCGGAAACGCGTAAGATTGGCAGGTATTCTTATTCAGAATCTATGTAAATGTCGTTTTTTTTATAGATAAAAGCAATATATCTTTCTGAAAATACTGTCAAAGTTAGCGTTTTGAATCGAATTTCCGGAAGCAATAGCACAGGAAAGGAGAAAAACGTACAGTCACGTGACAGGAATCTCTGTTATCTCTGTACGAAATTTATCAAATATGGAAAAAGCTATTCGTTTCCAAATGCCTTCAATAGGCAGGCCTGTCAATTTTATTCCTTTATAGTTAAAAATTTTGTCAGAAAATATGTCTGAAAGCTTCGCATTGTTGAGCAGTGAATATGAGAACCACCTTAAGGTATATTTCCAAAGATACTGTTAAAAGAAGTTCATTATCACTATTAATACTACAAAACACAATGACTGTTCTACACATCCTGAGATCGATTAAGACCAGTTCCGTCCCGGCACGAGTCTGCTGAAAAAAAAATTAAACTCGGAATCAGACATCTGGTAACTGTACGATGCCGATCTCTACGACGGACATGTTAAATTTCGGTTTTGATGTTGTTAAACTCGCATCGGTTCGTGACGAACATTTATACTTCTCGAGAAAATCATATTCATTGAAAATGGCTCGTATTTTATCTGCTTCGCTTAAATTCTTATATCGGGCCGATAGGCCCGATTAATTTTTTTGCCGGCCCGGCCCGTTTGAAAATTCGCCTTCATTCCGCCGGATCGGGTACGGGCCTTGGCCCAAGCCCGGGCCCGTGCAGGCCTCTAATTCTGGTATCATTTTACCTGTCATTAAAAAAAAGTGAATATTTTTTTCAAAAAAGTGGTGGCAATAAGCAATCTGAATTTTTAAACCGCAATTTGATACGACCGTTAAGGGGTTAATGTAGGAAATGTTAAATGTGAGTTTTTTTGAAAAAAGATGTTATTAGTGCTGATTTTTATTCTGTAGGCAGATTTTTAAATTGCTTTTAAGTTACACTGTGATAAAAGTAAACATATAAGTATTCTATTATTCACAGGTTTTGAATATCTCTAAATACTTGATATTTATCAAGAAAAAGTATTAGAATAACATCAAAATAAATCTTGGATTTTTTAAATCAAATCATATTATTCAGAAGTTCGTTAATCATAGACTGTGTTTTTAATGATTTAATTAACCTTCTAGTGCATCTTTCATTATGAAGAATATTAGAGAACTTATAAAGCTGAAAATGTCATTCAGAATTTGGTTGCATTACATGAAGAAAGTTCGTATTTGTTTACGATTTAGAAAGGGAATTCCCTAGTATAACTGAAAAAATATCCAATTCTTGAAGCGTGACAAATCGCAAAGCGTTTTACAAATTCTATATAACGAGATTTCCTCTAACTTTTGTTAATTTACGAACTGTGTATATTTGTTGAAATGCAAATAATTACAATAATTGAAAGTTAAAATTCTAGTTCTCAATTGACCTTGAGTTAAATAATTAAATTCATGTAAACAGTACAAATACCTGTACAAGAATTACTTTCAGGTCGATATATATAATTTATAAGTATCAAAAATACATCAAAATATCTTAAAATAGATGAGCTAGGGGATGTATGGGACAAGGGATGGATGGGACATTCTCAATATTTCAGGCAATAAACATTTATTTTAAATTGCTTCCTAACCCCACATAAGGCTCTACCAAAGTGTGCTTCAGAAGTAAAAGTAGGACCACATTGCTGTTTTCATTTCCCTTCAAAGTTGCATTTTCTGAAATCTCTGCTTAAAAGTAAGTTTTCTTTACATTTGAAGATGTGAAATATCTTATACAATATGAAAAATTAAGCTATGTTGTAGTTATTTATTTTAAGGTTCAATATCAATAATTAAAATGAATGAATAGTAACCATTGTGACAAAATGATTTTTGAGGTAAAATGGCTGAGAAGGGATATTATGCATCATGGGGATGATTGGGACATTTCAAATGGGGATGAATGGGACATTCTCACTCCTCCCTAGAGATGTTGAAAATTTTATTTATTAATTAAATAGTATTATATAGGATGATAAATCAATAATTTACGTCAATTAATACTATTAAATAGTATTATATGAGTTGTTATTGTTTAAAATTTCTGAGTGTTACTTATTGTATTGTAATAATTATTAATGGATTATCAAAAAATTGGTACTAAAACTTAATCAAAATAGATAAAATTGATATAAATAGTATATGTGTATTGATCAAATGGGGGAAATTATATTGAATTTTGAAATGTTGCACAAATAAATCCCCACCTCTAACATATTGGGTCAATCGGAAAGTCGGGTCGTGTTGGGAAAATCAATTCGTACCGGAAAATTCAATCATTTAATTATTAGACATTGATTCCGATATTTAATGTCTAATAATTATCGGGCAGAATTTTCCGGTACGAATTGATTTTCCCAACACGACATGGCTTTCCGATCGACACAATAGTTTCCGTTCTGCATGTTTCTACGATACATTTAATTAATATTAATTAATAAGTTATGATTTAAAATTATTAGCTATGCTATATTTAAAAGACATTTTGCACTTTCATTTCAAATCTAAAATGCCTCATAAGTGGAAAAAAAGAACAGGTTGATAGTCGAAGTCCGCATTAAAAGTTAAAACTGCAATAAAAGAAGTTATTGAAAAAAAAAACAAAAAAAAACATATCGATTCGTGCTGTAAAATCATATATTACAAATATAATTTTCATATAAGGTTATAATTATAAAATTTAATTTGGTAAAATTGAATACAGAGAGGAAAATCTTTGTGTCCCATCCATCCCTATTAGTGTCCCATTCATCCCTGCTGTGGGGATGATTGGGACAGGGAGGAACGTTTTTTTGAGTTCATAATATTTTTATGAATAAATCATAACCTAGAATAAATATTGTTCATATATGTTGGCAAATACCTAATGTGTGAAATGTGATATATAATATTGATAGTAACTTAAATAAAAAAAATATAAAAAAATATTTTTGTGAAAATGTCCCATTCATCCCCCACCTCCCCTATATTAGAACAAAAAAAACAAAAAAAAAAAAACAAACCCAGAGCGTTTTCAACCTTCACAAGGCCGTCGTTAGTGGGATTTTCTTCATGTAATGCAATCAAATTTTCAATGACATTTTCAGCTTTATAAGTTCTCTAATATTCTTCAAAATGAAAGATGTCCCACTGACCCCACTGACGTTTGTTTAATCTTTGACGTTTGTTAATCTGAAAAAATCCCACTGATGACAGCCTTGTGAAGGTTGAAAATGTTCTGGGTTTTTTTGTTCTAATGTATTTTAAGATATTTTGATGTATTTTAAATATATGCACCTGAAAAAAATTCTTGTACAGGTATTTGTACTGTTTATATGGATTTAATTAAACAATTACAATTTTCCTCGATTACTACGGTTAGTTAGTACCTTGATATTACCCTACTACTCGAAGCAGACACTGAATGGGAAAAACTGCAATAAATCCACAGCCAACGGTCTCAAAAACCAACATACAAAAGTAGACAATGTAATAATTTACTACGATATAGCTTTTGATATACAGGGTGTCCATAAATGAGTGCCCCAGTTTCATTGGTATATTATAACTGTTTAATCTAGACCAGTGGTTCCCAACCTTTTATTGCCCACGCCCCACCAAAGCGTCTGTAAAATTGCGATGCCCCCCTTACCACATACACCAGGGACGGCGAACCTATGGCACGCGTGCCAAAAGTGGCACGCGAAAGAATAACTGTGGCACGTTGTTTAAATCAATATACAGTGATACTACACAAAATACACAAACTCTAGAGGATCTAATCTTGACTAAATTTGATTTATTGGAAATTGAAGAATTTTAATTGCAACTTTTTAAAATACAGTAAAATTACCACATTAGTAAATGTACCAATGATAAAACTATTTCAACTTATAAATTAATTTCAGAGCTATTTAAAGAAACTGGCGTTTAATCTTTTAATATTTTTTCCAACTATATAGTCCACAAGGTTATTAGATTCTAAAATTAATAATACAAAATATCAAATAAAAAGCAGTTGTCATATAAATCCAGTTCAGTTTGCATTCTGTTGAAATTAACCGAGTATGCACCTGATATTAATTATTTTCTTTCCAAGCTACAAACACACACAATTAATCACATATATTTTTTAATAATTTCCAAAATTTAATTTTTTATGATTATTATAGTGCAATACCCCACTTGTATGTTACACATTTGTTTTTTCTTTTTTTTATATTAATGTTATTATTTAAAGATTTTTTAATCTACTAAATTTGTTGGCACGTCAAGGTCGTGTAAAAAATTTTTTGGAAAGAAATTGGCACGCGGTTATAAAAAGGTTCGCCAACTCTGACATACACACTCTGTAAATATTATATCTCTTATTATTTAGCAAGTAAACTCTATTCACATGGACGAAGTCTTACATAGCCTTAACTAAAACTATTCATTTTACATTTTTTAACTTATCAAAGAGAATTTTCTATGACAAATATGTTTTTTAACTTAATTGTGTAAACATGAGGAGGCTATATACCTTCCCTCAATGTTAATCAAAAGCTTTATATGGTCTGTATTTTTCTTTTGCAAAATGTTTGAATAGGTTCTCATATATAGCATTCAAATTCATGACATTCACACATTTTACATTCATTTTAGTAACTTCATAAAAGTTAATGGAAAAACTTTGGACACCCAATTGCCATCTTTATCAATTTCAAGTAGCCCTTATTCTCCATGAAAACACATTCCTATGTTTTCCCTTTTACATTATCTTTAACTAACCATCATGTTTTATCTGATTTTTAAATTTAAAATGCATATGTGTTCTATTTATTTATTCTGCATGAGACCTACACTCAAGTCGTGGACATTTACTATTTTCCCATTACCTTTGCTACCGCTGTCTAAGATCTATAAATTTCATAAAGTTGGTAGTACCACGTTTAGATATTTCAAATAATTTTTCGGTTAAATATGTTCAAGATAGTAATACTTAGATATAATTTTAAGCAGGAAAAGTTTCATCATGTAACACATAGCTGAGCGAATAGTAATAGCTAGAGCGAATACAAGGCCCATTATAACAGGGGGGAAAAATGAGAAAATTATAAAGTACATATATTAATAACCAGAGAAATCACAGAAATTTTTAGAAACGAAGAAAGAATAAAAATAAGAGTCAAACTACTATTTGAAGACTGTTCATATAATTATTCTGGTTTGAAACTGTTTTAAATTTTTGATTGGAAACTTTTTAAAAAACCCACAAAAATGTATTCCTTAAATTTTATTTTTACTTTTTTTTGCATGTATTACTTTTAGCCTGCAATATCACTTTTCCAAAAAAAAAAAAAAAAAAAGGAAAAAATTAAAGTGAATGAGTAGGTTAAAAATTTGGAATTGCCCCCCTAAAAAGTCAAATTTCTCCCCGGTGGGGCGTACGCCCCACGTCGTGAACCACTGATCTAGACTATTTACAAACAAGTTGGAAATTGCACGTCAAATGTGGCAAATGAGGTGCGTTCGTACTATTAGTTTTATAAATATCTTTTGCACTGAATATTGTACTGAATGTATATTTTAGTGCACTTCATAAGTGCATATCAATTTCCTTCTGTTCGAAAGGATCTAACATCATTAAAATGTGCTTGAAATAATTTCTTCCTATTGGCCGTAATGTAACGGAAAACTGTTGACTGCCCCTGTCATTAAACTATACACCCGATTTTCATAAAATGTGAAATGACTCGACAAAATTATGCAACAATTATACATTTTAAATGTCAAACGATTCGGTTGGGTAGTTTTTGCGCTGTTAGATGCGAACGGACGGACCGAACGACGACTATAGGTGCTACGTATTTATATAATTAGGAACGCACCTAAAAGTTTTACTTCAAATTGAAGGTAAACTAACCTATTTTTTCTTTAAAATGTTCATTATGTGTACCTTTAGTTATACGGGACACATCCAACCTAAAATCCAATTCTTCCCACACTTCGGTTAACAAGACCGGAGTAATGGAAGCAATAGTCTCTTCTGCTCTGTGTCTCAACTCTGGCGGAACGTAGAAACGACATTTCATAAAGTCCCAAAGGAAGTTTTTACGATAGTGTACGCTTTTAAATCTTCAGCCCAGCAATAACGCTTTACGCTCAAGAGTCGCCATTTTGCGTATGTGGCACTGCAATCGAGTTAATAACAAAGCAGTACTCGCGCATGCGCTTATCTAAAACTGTTTGAGTGACTCTTTATTTGTGATCTTGAACTACCACTTTACAACGCTTACAGTTGATACTATTAAAATTTATAACTGGGACATTCTTTTATGGATAATCTGCATTATTGTTACAAAGTACATATTACAGTTCGATTTGGAACTTTTAGGAAAAAGTCTATAATTTTAATGAATTTCCATGAACAATAAGATAATAAGTAATAATCAAGAAATATTGAAAAATGAATTTTAATTCTGCATATAAATTTCATTAGGTAATTTATGTTAACTTACTTACCATTTGTTTCATAAAAAAAAAAAAAAATACACACTTTCCTTTTGAACGTGTTGTAATACAATTTGATTACTTTAGACTTGCATACACTTTAATTTATTTAAACTAAAACTTATCAATTGTGCAGTTCTTTTCCTTCTTTTTTGGATTGACATCACACATTTTGATTAAAATAAAAGCATTAAAAATCTGCAGATTAAATTTTAAAGTTATTTTGAAATTAAAGTATTTTGTGTTCATACAGTAAAGATAACATTTAAAGCCAAGTATATTAAATTCCATTTCAAATTCCAAAATACTACTGTTTTTAATTGTTCTTTTATATTAATATTTTATTACTATTGTATATTAATTATGTTCTTTGTTGTAAATCTTAATCTTATTTCATACAAAATAAGCACATGAATCATTTTTATTATTATGCTCACAAATGTCATTAAAACACATAGTTAAAAGTTTCAAAATAAAATTTGAAATATGTTCCATAACATAATGCTTTGTTTTTTAACTGCAAATACGTTTATGTAATATAGCGTGACATGTGACAAGAGGGGGGTAGGGGGTATGGTGAAGTGTGACACTTTGTGACGAAGGGGGTCAAAAATATTGAAAAAAAGTGTGACATCATATATGGATGACCCCTTTTCTGTTATTCGATGCACTTGCATAATGCCACTTATAAGTGGGTCTATATTTATCAAATGCTGTCTGAGGAAGTCTAAATTTTGAAAAACTTCTTACAGTTCTTTAACGTTATTTCTTTTTTCGGCATTTTCTGCAAATTTCATTTTCAAGAATTCGATGACATCTTGCTGAAAAAAAGGCTTCAGCTATTATCACGCTTTACGAACTAATCGAGGGAGCACACACACACACACACACACGCATGTATATATATATATATATATATATATATATATATATATATATATATATAAACGCATTAACTGAAATTCGCTTTCTCACTAACCAAAACTGCACAAAGCGAGCGATGCCTGTACATTTAACCCTTCATCTACTAACAGTACTTATAAGTACCATTAAAATAATTTGTTATAAAATTCACTTAATACATCGATTAGTTGTAATACAGTTTAAGAATGTTATAGATACATTACTTTATCTTGTTCCAAAAACATTACTGGTTACCCAAAACAAAAATATTTTTTAAAGGATGATTTCGTTTGCCTTTGCATCTTTTCAGCTTTCTTGACGTTGGGAGGGGAGGAGGGAGGGTGAATTTTACAATTCGGAAATATTTCTATATTTC
This sequence comes from Maratus speciosus, assembly GCA_963932465.1. Classification (NCBI taxonomy): domain Eukaryota; kingdom Metazoa; phylum Arthropoda; class Arachnida; order Araneae; family Salticidae; genus Maratus; species Maratus speciosus. The sequence continues at coordinate 356,757,801 of OZ010794.1, forward strand.
TATTGTATGAATATTATACTTGTACATTTCCTAATTCAACAAAATTCTAAGAAAAATATTTAAAATAAAAGGTTTGAGTGGGGTTATAAATATTGCACAAAATCCCTATAAATTCAAGTTTAATTAATCCTTCTAAATCCTCCAATCCTTCTAAAATTTATTAAATACTTACGTAAATCTTCTAATGTAGTTTAAACAATTCACGAAAACTGCTTTAGAAGATAAAATTTTCATGAATTCATAATTCAGTACATGAAGGGTTAAACTAAAACTTATCAATTGAGCAGTTTTTTTCCTTCTTTGTTGAATTCATCTTGCAGTAACACAAAATTTTATTTTCTACTATTCGATGCACTTGCATAATTCCACTGATACGTGGATCTAAATTTATCAAATGCTGTCTGAGGAAGCCTAAATTTTGAAAAGCTTCTGAGAATTCTTTAATGTTATTTCTTTTTTCGGCCTTTTCTGCAAATTTTATTTTCAAGAATTCGATGACATCGTGCTGAAAAAAAGGCATAAGCACTGTTTCACGCTTTGCGAACTAATCGAGGGAGCATATATATATATATAAACCGCATTTACTGAAATTCGCTTTCGCACTAACCGAAACTGCACAATGCGAGCGATGCCTATACATTTTAATGACTAGCCGAAGCATTGAAATGAAACCCTCAAGCATAATAAGGACGTATTCGACATGCAGGTCTTTTGCACAAGGATTTGTAACTCAGGTAAACATTTGTTATATCTACAAATGGATTGTTGCGGCCAGAGAACTAAGAAGGAAAATATTAAAGATTTTGTAGGTAATTGAAAATATTCCTCTGCAGATGTTGTATAAAATAATTTTCTATTAAATTCTGAAGATAATTAAAAAAATATAAAACGATAAAAGGTTTTAATGAAAACTTCAGAAAATAAAAGAAAGTTAAAATTTTAGTTCGAAATTCACCTTGAGTAATTAATTAAAATTCGTATAAAAAAGCACAAATAAATGTACTAGTACTAATATTACTTGCGGGTGTATACGTACAATTAAATTTATTTAAAATACGTTAGAACTATCTTAAAAATACATTAAAAACCATTAAAAATCCAAAATGTTTTCAGCCATTACACGGCCGTCTTCAGTGGCCGTGTGATGGCTGTGATTAAAATATTTATTTAATCACTTTATCATTAATTTATTTGATTATTGAATTATAAATAAGTATTTAGTAAAGATTATAATTCTGAAAACGTTTTTAATATTTGTTTGCATTGCATGAAGAAAATTATTGTTTGTTTACAAAATTTAATGATTTACAAGGAAATTCTCTAATATAACTAACAAATTCGATAACTCTTGAAGTGTTACAACCCACGAAGCGTTTTACAAACGTTTTATTATGAAATAACATATTCTATTGATACGAAATAATAAATACGAGTATAATTATAAATAATTTATTAAATTATTATTATTAAGATAATAATGGAAAATTAAAGACTTGAATTTAGTAATGTTAACTACACCCCAAGGCTTTTTGAAAATATGAGGCATACCTTTTCAAATATGATGTAAAATTTACCGCAGCCTCTCCCCCAAAGTTAAAAGATTTGTTAAATACGAAAACTGATCCTGTCCAAGCAATCAACGGACCAGGAGTATTATACATTATACCTTTCAAAAAAGATAACATAGGTATGACGATGAGAAAATTTCGAGATAGAATTAATGAACATGAAGAATATCTCAGATTAAATAGACCCCATATTGCGTTATCAAGAATAGCTCAAACTCAACCTATAAAAGTAATAAATCCAAGATTATCTTTTGTACAAATAATTACCAGGAAGCCATTATAAGCGAATCTGTTGAAGTAATCGCTAATAAAGATATAGCTTGTAACGAAGCACTATCATACGATATCCATGAAGTTTTGAAAGAATTGCTGCATAATAGATGAAAGCTTATTTTGTTAGAATTTGAATACCTTTATTTAACATCTTATCTGCCGTACTTCCTTTAAATTACAATGATCTCTTTTGAACGATTCTCGAATAAGCGCAAAGAAAAATAGCAGCATTTAAATCGACTGAAGACGGCCGTGTGGTGGCTGAAAACTTTTCCAGTTTAGGGGAGGGTAATATACAATGAGATGAAAAATGTTATTTCTTGTCGTATTGCGACTATTTTTATTCTTTTGAAAAAAAAAAAAAAAATCTACATCTTTACGCAACACAAATATGCTACACATTAATGCATAAATGGTTTTTAAAAAGTTATTTATAAACGCATAGAGACATGATAACGGAGTATCGGAAATTGTCTCACTGTGTAGCACAAGGGGTACACAATGAGACAATGTATATATTTTCATAAATTATACATTTTTACACTCTATCCATAATTGTCTTCAATATAATAATGTCTTAACTACTGCCTGAAATAGTGGTTATCACTTTGAGTTTAATCTGACATTTTTGGTGTCGAGTACTTTTGATAGAGCAATAGTAAAAATGCAAAGAAAATTTTAATAGTAACAGGTACGCATATTATTAACAATTCAACCACATTTTGAGCTTAACTGAATACGTATTGTGGAATGTGATAATTAAACTATCGTTATCCATCTTGAATAAAGGCTTAAGAATAGGCCTAACAATGGCAGTGTACATAACGTACATCCAAATTTCCGTAGGAAATCGGAAACCGGTGGTATCCTGATAGTGGCTTTGTTTTCATAAGTTGTAGTTCTGGCAGTAGCATTGAAATGTCTAACTCATTAAGAGACGCCATATCTGGAACATGAGGCATTACGAAGCCTGCTGCTTTTACACTCTTGCGAAGATAAATCACTTCAAAACCACCATCTTCATTCTTACAGATTAAGATTTTTCGTACATTGCGCGCACACACACACACACACACAGAGAAACTTTCTTTTATTAGTATAAGATATGATATTAATTTTACTTATATAATATTCGAATTTCAACAAATAAGTAATTTTTTTAACATTATAACCATATAGTAGGCACACACTGAGACGCGTCGCACTGAGTCCCACATCTGTGTGTCTCACTGTGTACTTTCGTTACATTGTAACAAAATTGATGCCATATCTGTTTTATAAATTTCATCTCTTTGAAAGTTTGTGTCGTTTCGTCGAAATAGTCTATCATGGCCACACCTGGGTATTGCAGGAGCAAAAGAACGATCTAAATTTCGATTTTTGTGATACTGATGGAGCTAGAAACTTGAAATTTGGAGTAGTAATTATAAGATGTGAATGCTCTCTAAGAACAGTTTCCATCCCTTTTAAATTTCTTTTTCTTTCTTTCTTTTTTTTTTTTTTTTTTTTTTTTAATACGCGAAAAACGTTCTAAAAAGTTATAAATTACGATTTCTATGGAATTTTAGGAAATACCAAACCGATTTAAAAAGTAATGGTTGCAAATTGATGAATGACAGTCCCTGCTTCAAAATAGGCTACATTTTATGTCGGGTATCACTATCATCAGGATGTTGCTTGAGCATGAGAAGCTCTAAATTGCGATTTTTGAGGTTCTTGGAGGTTAGAAACTTGAAATTTGGCATGGTAGTTAGTGTGGGAACAGCACAGTTGCTCTCTAAGGACAGTCAGAAAAAAATCGAAATTTTAAAGTTGTGAAAATGCGCGAAAAGCCTTCTAAAAATGTTTTAAATTTCGATTTCTGTGCAATTGTTAAAGATAGAAACACGACATTTAGCGTGGTAGATATTTATAAGATATATATGCTCTCAAAACACAGTTTTAAAAAATTCCGAATTTAAAAGGGTATAATGAGCGAAAAGCGTTCTAAAAACTCTCTCAATTATGACTTCTACGGTATATCAGGAAATACCAAACTGAATTAAAAAGTAACGTTGTCAGATTGATGATGAGAGTCTCTGCTCCAAAATAGCTATATTTTTTGTCGGTGTCATTACCAAAAGAGGGGCGCAGGAGCGAAAGGTCTTCTAAAATTTCAATTTTTGTGATACTGAAGGTGTTAGAAACATGAAATTTAGCATGGTAGCTTATGAGATGTAAATTCTCTCTAAGAACTGTTTGTAAAAAAATTCCAAATTTTAAAAGGTAAAATAAGCAAAAAGCGTTCTAAAATCTTTCTAAACCATTTCAGAAACATTACTCTTGAAATCGGTTTGGTATTTCCTGATATTGAATAGAAATCGTAATTTAGAACGTTTTTAGAACATTTTTCGCGTGTTTTCACCCCTTTTAAATTTCGATTTTTTTGGAATCATCAAAGGTAGAAACTTGAAATTTCGCATGGTAGTTACTTATATAATGTAAATACTATCTAAGAACAGCTGAAAAAAATCGAAATTTAAAATGGTGAAATAAGCGGAAAGCGTTTAAAAAGTATTCTAAATTACGATTTCTATTGAATTGTTAAAGATAGAAACTTAAAATTAAGCATGGTTAATACTTATAAGACGTAAATGCTCTCTAAGAATTGTTACTAAAGGATACGAGATTTGCAGGGTTAAAAAGAGCGAAAAAGCCTTTTACAAATTTCTAAATTACGATTTCTCTAGACTGTCAAGAAATACTCAACCGATTTTAAAAGTTATGAAGGCAAATTCCTGTGGCAGTCCCTATTCCAGCATATACTATATTTTATGTTGGTGACACTACTACCATAGAGATAGTAGACCGTTAGACTAGAAGCTTGGAATATGGCATGATGGTTGGTTTTAAGATGTAAATGAGTGCTAAGAATGTTTTCTAAAAAATTCAAATCCTCAAATGGAAACTGAAATGAGTGTAAAAGTTTCAAAAAGCACTCTAAATTAAAAAAAAAAAATTATACTCATTTTAAAATACTCATAAAAAAAAAAAAAAATTAGTTTAAGTTCTTCCTCTCAATTTAATTTTCATTTTCACCTAATGCAGTGTAATAATGAAGTTTAGTGAAATTCTGAATTAACTTGTAATTTTTAACATCGTAATTTTTGTAACAAGGTAATTTTTCTAATACAAATAGGCACTTGGCATATTTCAACTATTACACGAGCAAAACCGCGGGTTTTGCTAGTAATAAACATTTCAAGAATTAAAAAAATTCTACCTTTTCAAAGAAGATGGCGATTTCTGAAATTTTAACAGAATGAAAGAAGAATGAATTTTAACAGAATTAAATGAAATCTGGAAAAGAGAAAAATGTTTATTTCAGCTTAAATTTCTTTCAACGGTTATAGATTTCCAGTCAGCTTTCGACAAGATAACACAAAGAAACTTTAGACTTCTGTAAGAAGCTTAACATTGCCTGCGACAAATGTTGGAAGATTAAATGACTGAATCTCGTCGGGTTAAGATAACAAGCTAGCACTCACAGGGAATTTCTAAGCCACTAGAGATTTATCTAAAAAAAAATTAGCTTCTAAATTGGGAAAGAATTGCGTAATCGTTAAAAAATCTTGGGATATTTCTGTAAGAGAGTTCTAAAATTATTCGGTAATTCTTATGAAAAAAAAAAAAGAAAAAGAAAAATTGAAAAATGCTCCAGAAGGATGGAAAGCAAAGTAGTATCAAACTTAATTACAAATTAGGACATATAAGGAGGTAAGGATAATAAGGATTACTTTTTGACAATTTGAACTTTGAAAATTAATTGCCAGAGAATGAAGTGGACTACATACCAGTCTTGCCAGATTGGAGACTTTTTTAATTCAGATTATTTGACTGTTGAGGATTTCAGAACAGACGATTATAAACTATTTTACTTTGAATCAGATTTAATCACATTAATTGAATAAAATATGCTGAACGACTTTTATAAATGAATATGAATAATTTTTATTATGACCAAGACAAGTCTGGTTCAGATCAGATATAGCGCTGATCACTCGCTCCCAGAATTTAATTACACCTACATTAAAACAAAAATGAAAAACCAAAACTGCATATATATTAAGCGTATAATGTCAATACTGGAATCGGGAGTATATTAACACAGTTGCGCCATCTGGTGGACGGGGTGAATAATGCAAATACGCGGGTTTTCAGTATGACGTCGTATATGACAGAATATCTACTATCTGCGCATCGCTTGAGCATATTTTCTGAATCTTTACGCACTTATGGAAGATGAATCTTGCTTACCAGATTTATTACAAAATATTTTTATTGCAGTTTGTTTTGATAAAATTATGTACATAAAAAAAATAGTTGCAATATCATTTTAATTTCGGGTGAAAAACACTAATGTCTACGAAAGCATTACTGCCTTTTGCCCTTAAACTAAAATGACATTGCGCCTTTTTTTTTCAATACACATATTTTTATCAAAACAGGTGTAACAAAAATATTTTGCAATAAATCTGGCAAGCAAGATTCATCTTCTGTGAGTAAGTAACAATCTGAAATTCGTAATTGAATTTTTAACAGGGATTCTCTAAATGGCTTTGTCTGTTTCAAAAAAAAAAAAAAAAAAATCTAATCTGGCGATTTTAGGGAAATTATTGAAGTTATTGCGTAGACTCGCAAAATATTTAAACAAATAAATGAACAACACTTGTTCGTTTAATAGTACAACATTTAATGCAATCATTTTAAATTAAAGTGATTAGAAATATAAAATGAAATGAGTTTTAAATTAAATGAATGAAATATTTGTTAGTTAAATAAGATGATTGCAATGCGATTAAGAGAATATTGGAAATTTATCGTTTGCGCTGGATAAGCGAACAAAAGGACTTAAAATTGAATATTTTATTTATAATTAAATTCTATACTTATTCTAAACATTTATAAACGTTGTATTCTCATCGGTAATACAACTATGTAAACCATTTTTTATAACTTTAGCACATCAAGAATTGAGTAAAAAATAAGACTACAAAATTCAATCTTTACACATTAACTACTTACTATTTTTTATGCGCCATTTTTCATTTCTTTAGAAGAAAATAATTAAAATCGAGCGTATTTAAATCAACAACATTTGATAATATATATTAAATAATATTTTATCTTTTTAAATAAATTAAAGTTAAAATACGTAACTAACTTGTTTTACACTCTTTGGAAAAGGGCAGATATGAAATTTACAAAAAAAAAAAAAAAAAAAAAAAAAAAGAATTTTCTTACAATTTTGAAACTACAGCTTTTCGATGGCCAACGTTTTGCCAATGTAACAAATAATATTAGTTCTAAAAAGAACTGTTTTTAAATAAGTAAATAACTATAATAAATAAGTCAAAAAACACGAATAAAAATTAATAGATATTCTATTACTGTCAGAATATAAATGCTACAAACAAATGAAAACACGACGTTTGCGCTTGCGCAGTTATTTCATAGATGTACAATTAATAGATTATCTACAAAGAAGAAAACAGTTAGGCATCTTTCTGTAGTTCACTCCGTCCGCTACGTGGCGTGCGACCTTGATTGATGTGACCTCGCCTTTAATCTTGTGGTTATCTCTCCCATTTAAGATAGGACGCTTACTTATATCGCTTTGTGAAAAATAGTAAAGTAAAAAAGGGTTGCAATAATTCTTGGCGATGACTCTTTTTCGCCAAGTCAAACAGAAAAAGGGGGGTTTTAACAACTGTCACCACATTTTATAAATAGTATAATTCGCCTTATTTTTTAGAATTTTTAATCTAGATTTAAATAGGCCGAATATTTCTATTTAAAAAAAGCGGTGACAATCAACAATCTGGGGGCAAAAAAGCCCTCAATCTGGCAACACTGCTACATACTAATGTAATGTATAATCTTTCTCGGTAGGTAGTTGTCTTTTGAAATGTGTAAAGAATTATTTTCATTGTACAGTCGTGGAAAAAAAAGTAAACACCCCCTACTAACGCCTCAACAAATTATCGTAGAAGAAAGTTATTGGTACCTAACGATTGGAAATAAAGTCTACTTTTTAATGATGTATATAAAATTTGTTTAGGGGGCCATCTACATATTAAAACGAACACAAAATTCATTTTTTTCAATGACAATTTCCAATTTTAACAAGATATTTCAAATCTTCGGTTCAAACTATACGGTTCAAACGAACTATAAATACTACAAACTTCATTTTCAATAGAGAACATTCTATAGTGAGCATTCATAACATATAAAAATTATATGATAATGTAAGTATATTTACGATAGTTGGAGCACGGCAGAAAAAAATGAAACGATAAACATTTTTCAACCATCTCGGAAAGTGTCAAAAAGGCACATTTTAATTTAATTTTCTTTTGCAAATTAAAGGATCAAAGACAATTAAATGAAGCCTTATAACAATAGTACGATTCAGTTAAATTTTTTTCTATTCAATTTAAATTTGGTTAGTTTTTAATTAGCTCTCGAAAAAATTAAACAATTAGGCTCCGAAAAGAAGCTCAACTTTGTTTAAGGCTCCTGTCCCTCTGACGAAGATACTCACGAGCTAATGCTAATCCTAAGGGGAGAGATTTATCTAATATTTCGTTTGTATTTCGACATTTTAAAATAATTCTTTTTGCATTGGATAGCCGAGGTTCGTCTCTACATCGTACTTTTTTTGCTTTTTCGATTTTGGTCGCAGATATTTTTTATAAAGTTACTTTTACTTTCAAAACCGGTTCTGAAAATGAAAGTGTCATTCTAAAAAATATCTGCAACCAAAATCGAAAAAATAAAAAAAGGTGCGATGTAGAGACGGATCTCGGCTATCGAATGCAGCGAAAAAAAAATTAGAAATGTCGAAATGCAAACTAGATATTGGAAAATCCCTCCCCATAGGATTAGCATTAGCTCGTGAGTGTCTTCGCCGGCAGGGACAGGACCCTTAATTGTTTGGAGATAACAAAACTCAACATAGACCGGAAGCCATCCCCTCATCGAGTTGACGGCATGAATTCAAGGATTAGGCAGAACTCGATTCGCATATTAAAATGAAACTGATCTGCCAAGTCATATCTTGGTGGAGAACACCTGCAAATCTGATTTTAGTGGTTAGCTGGTAGGTTTACCACTGTGTTTTCCTGCTCCCAGTCCTACATGTTTTCATACCTTTTGGGTGCAGGATAACACAAAGGTAGACCTACCATTCAATCATTGAAATCATGTTTGCGGGTATTTTTCACCAAGATATGACTTGGCAGACCAGTTGTATTTCAATATGAAAATCGAGTTTTAACTAATCCTGTAATTTCAGCCGTCAACTCGATGAGGTGATGGTTTGTGCAGACGCCTCCCGGTATAACATGTTCGTGTTAAAAGAAAGTTAACATTAATGAGGCTTTCTAAGCCTATTTGTTTTTGAAAATCTGACTAAATTGGAACATAATTCTCCTCTAACTTTTAAAACACTTGCATATATTAATTCGGAATGTCTGAATACTAAAAATATTTGGTAATTCTTATTTTTTAAATGAGTAATGTTCTCAAAATATGTGTATAAAGTCATGTATGAACTTTAATTACACTAGTCGTCAAATTTTAATTTTTTTCTATACTTGGCTCGTAAATGGATGCATTTAACAAATTTTAAAGTGCTGAATTCAGTGAAATAATTAGATTCTCTCAATCACGTTACATTTATTAGATACACGGCAGGCAGTTACGTAAAGGCAAAAGTGAAATATTTGACAAAAACTGACCATTTAAAATACAAACAAAAATCAATATTCATCAGAAAAAATGTTTTCTTGATTACTTAACCCCTTCAAGAGCGGTGGTTCATTTATGGACCACCTAATTTTGATTCCTAAATGTCACATTCACATCATAATATTGAAATGAAAACATTCTCTTTATTCATGCATGGAAATTATTCCAGAGAGAAACATTCGCCTCGCATACAATATTTCAAATGAAAATCAAATTTCAAAGTAATTGCTTAAGTGACGCTAAGACCAACATAGTAAAAAATATTCCATGCCGGGACTCGAACCCGTGCCATCAGTATAGAGCACTGACGTTCTACCGACTAAACCACATGGAACGATACCTAGCTTGGAAAATTTCTCACTATTATAAGTAGGCAAGGCTACAGAAAATTAATTTAATAATATTTATCACATATTAATGTTAATTTAATATTTATCACATATATTATATTTAGAATCGTAATATTATATTATATTTAGAATCGTACTATTGTTATAAGGCTTCATTTAATTGTCTTTGATCCTTTAATTTTTAAAAGAAATTTAAATTAAAATGTGCCTTTTTTAACACATTCCGAGATGGTTGAAAAATGTTTATGGTTTCGGTTTGTCTGTCGTGCTCCAACTATTGTAAATATACTTAGATTACATAGAATATTTAGCACAAGATGGAATATAAATATTCCATCTTGTGCTGCGTTTGTAGCCTTGCCAACTTATAATAGTGAGAAATTTTCCAGGCTGGGTATCGTTCCATGTGGTTTAGTCGGTAGAATGTCAGTGCGCTATACTGATGGCCCGGGTTCGAGTCCCGGCATGGAATCTTTTTCACTATGTTGGTCTTAGCTTGCTTTGAAATTTGATTTTCATTTGAAATATTCTCTTTATTCAGTTCGTGAACAAAAGTTTTTGCTTTCTTTGGAATAAATTTGTTTGTAAATACTTGTGTCGTTCACTCATTTCATTTCAGCATTTTATGAATAGAAGTACCTTTCCCCTGAAAGGGTTAACACGAACTATGAACTAATACTAGCAAAAAGCTGTTGCACAAAATCACATAATGTTAATATTAACAATGTTATTTTCCAAAACAGAATGATGTATTTCTTGACGGCAGTGCTGAAAGTTTTGATAGTACACTTTTACAGCAGAATGCATCTAAATATAGGTTTTAACTTACATAGTCATTCATTTCCTTATTATATGATCACGGAATGTAAATTATAATTTACATTTCACCACGTATTTACCGGACTGAAAAGAAGGGTTATGTTTTTCCCGCGTATCTGTGTATATGGATTCCTTTATACCCTCGAAACATCCCAACGGCTGGATGGATTTTAATGAATGAGGTCTCTATCAATTCGTCTTAACGCCCCGATGGTTATAGGCTAGGTTTTGTTTTTATAAATTCAAAATGGCAGCCGTAAAATACAAAATGGCGGTAGAGACGAAAAAAAAATTACGCACCCTATTGAGTGGCATATCATTGGATAGGTCTTTCAAAATGAAGACGATGTTTCATTGACTATTTTACAGTCAAAAGCTTCGTTAAAATATTATACAACCTGGTAGTTGTGTATGTATTGTGGATCTCAAGCTTTACTGCAACTCTAACTATCATCGACATCTATAGACCTCATGAAAACAGTGTTTATAGATAGGAACTAACAATTAAATACTACTTAAAAGTCATTAATTCAAGTAAATGAAAAAAATAGGGAAGTAATATAAACAAGTAATATAAAAAAATATTTTAAGTCAATTCCTACTCAGGTCAATATAAGAGAATTTTTTTTCTTCCATTCTTCTTTCCTGTTGAGTAGGGTTTAAAATGCCTTGATCAAGAAGAGGGCTCTCGATTATTGAAAATGAATTAATTAAATTAATTAATTAATATTTGAAAAAAAACTGGATTAACATCAAGTGCCATTCACTACAAGTTTAAAAAAAATTATTTGAGCTTGATTGGATGAATAATAAGTATTTTATTAACGATTGAAAATTTGAACAAGATATATACAGCGAGAGTGTGAGCTAATAGTAGGAATTGAAAAAAAATAGTTTCACATTGATGATAAATAATTAATTAGTTCGCTTTTTACGGAGTCGGGTTTTTTGATTTTTTAAATTTAATTGTTTATTTACCATGTAATATAAAAATTAAAGTCTAAAATTTTCTAAAACCTTTACGTGATAGAAAAAATCTAACTGCAGATTCGAATTCTACATGCAACAATACATAAGAAAAATGTTTATTATAAATCGAATACAAAATGGCTGTTGACTAGTGATCACAGATAGGAAAATATGATGCTAAATAATATGTATTAACCTTCTCGCTGCGTAAGTAATTCTTCGCGATAAGCGTATTTTACAGAATTTTTAATCGTTTATCACCTGTTATGTAAAGCAGAAAATTTTGACTATCAGGAAAATGTCCTGATTAAATCAGACAAAGTTTACTCTAAAAAAAAATAACTGGTAGGAACAACCAAATAGTATTAATTTGGCGGGAAAATGCATGCCCGGGCATAGCTCGGACTGCGCAGCGAGAGGGTTAACACTAGAAAGACGGGAATTTTTACTCAAGTTAAAAAATATATTTAATACCAGATTTTTTATTTAAAAGTGTTTCATTTAATTATCCCTTTTCCTCTTCGTATCTTTTAAACTTATTTTATAAAAAAATTTCCGGTTCGAACCGAAATATATATTTATGGTTAGGGCCAAAATGGCCTCTCGTCGTCATTCTAGTGTTAACATAGGTGACAACATAAAGATTTGTGTTTAGAAAAAAACGAATGCGCAAATAGAAGTTGCCATATTAACTTTTTTCAAGACTTTAAAATAAAAATTTTAAAAAGTGTTCTCTATTCAAACAAAATATTGATTTCGTAAGTTACAACAAGATCAAAGACGTATAAATGAAATCCCAAAAGAAAAATGTGTATGTTTTAGTTAAAATTTCTTGGAATAGTTACATTTTTTCAATCAGCTTTCGTGAATATAACACAAAAAAGCTCTAGATTTCTATAAGAGGCTTAACATTGCCTGCAACAAATGTTGGAGGATTAAATAACTGAAACTCTCCGTGTTAAAATAACAAGCTAGCACTCACAGATAAATTCTAAGCATCAAGAGATCTATTTTAGAAAATTTTAGCGTCCAAATTGGAACAGAATTGCATAATCTTTAAAAGAGTTTTAGATAGTCCTGTGGGAGGTATAAATAAAATTTCAGTATTATTAACACTTATGTCTTCAAAGTCACCATTGTCAAATTAGATTTCTTTAGGTTATTTCTAGTATAGAACTTACAAATTTAAAAATTAGGTGAAACCCCAAACGATGAAAATCCCAAAAGTAGAAAAAGAGTATATTTTAATTCAAATTTCTTTGAATAATTACAGTTTTTCAATCAGCTTTCGTCAATATAACGCAAAAAAGATCTAGATTTCTATAAGAGGCTTAACGTTGCCTGCAACAAATATGGGAAGATTAAATAACTGAAACTATCCGTGTTAAAATAACAAGCTAGCACTCAGATAAGTTCTAAGCCTATAGAAATTTATTTTAGCAAATTTTAGAGTCCAAATTGGAACAGAATTGCATAATCTTTAAGAGAGTTTTAGATAGTCCTGTGGGAGGTATAAATAAAATATTTAAGAAGTGAATTATAGCATTGCTAGCTAAGCGTAAACCAACAGAGTGAAAGATATCCACGCCGGGAACCGAACCCGAGCTCCTGGGATAGCGCTCTAGTGCTCTACCTTCTAAGCCACAAGGACGATAGCCGGATTGGTATTTCTCACAGATATATGTTGATAAGGCTGCATCTGCGGCTATTAGATGGAATAGTCTTCATGAGCATACAATCCTGCGGCGTAACACGAGGTACAAATAAAGCTCCTCATCGGTGAATACATATGCAATTTTAATTAATTTTTCAACTACTTTTGAGAAGTGAAATTATGCTTGAAATTGTTGAATATTTAAGAAGTGAATTATGCTGAAAAGTAGTTAAAAATTAATTAAATTTGCATATGTATTCACCGATGCTGGCCTTTATTTGTGTCTCGTGTTACGCCGCCTGATTGTGTGCTTACGAAGACTATTCCAGATAATAGCTGCAGATGTAGCCTTATCAACATATATGTGTGAGAAATGCCAAGCTCGCTATCGTCCTCGTAGCTTAGAAGGTAGAGCACTGGAGCGCTATCCCAGGGACCCGGGTTCGATTCCCGAGGTGGACATTTTTCACTCTGTTGGTTTACGCTTAGCTAGCAATGGTATAATTCACTTCTTAAATATTCAATAATTTCAAGCGTAATTTCACTGCGGAAAAGGAGTTGAAAAATTAATTAAAATTGCATAAATTGGTATAAATAAAATTTTAGTATTATTAACACTTATGTCTTCAAAGTTACACTGTAAAAAATGTTGTGATTTTTCCTGCATTTTATGATGTATATTTTCAAGCACCGATGCTGTGAAATCGAATTCAAGCACGAATTCTGTGAAATAAAATTCAAGCAAAAAGTGAAGTAAAAATCTATTTTTTTTTCTGTTACGTGTACCACACAGCCAATAGCAACGCGTCTTTCCCCAGACTTGAGAAACTTTACTTCACTCTTAAAGAGAGAATCTTGTAAATTTTACAGGAACTGTGTTGACAGCCAGGGTGCCAGCACCTTTTGTTGTAAAATACAGTGATTTTTCCTGTACTTTATTTTGTCATTTTTCAAGCTCCGATGTTGTAAAAACGAACTCAGGCAGCAATGGAAGTAAAAATCGAATTCTATCTGTCACATGCATCACGCAGCCTATAGCAAATCGACTTTTCCCAGACTTCAGATATTTTACATCCCTTTTAAAGACAGCAGCTTGTACATTTTACAGCAACTGTATTGGCAGCCGGGGTGCCTGCATCTTTTGTTGTAAAATACAGAATTTGTTTACAGTGTACCATTGTCAAATCGGATTTTTTTAGGTTATTTCGAGTACACAACTCGCAAATTTAAAAACTAGTTGATATTGTATGATGTGCACTTAATAGCCTTTTAACAAAACATTAGAAATCCACCTTAAAATATTCAATAAGCAACATCTAATACAATCAATATCATGCATATTACTTGAAAACCACAAATCAAACTGAAATATTTTGACTATGACTAAACATTTGAAATCCACGTAAAAATAATCAACAATCAATCATCAATGTTATTCATAATTACTTAATATAATACTCAATATTTTGTAATGTTTATTTAATATAATTATAAATGCAATTAAAAAAACATGCTTTCATTAAAATTCACAAAAATGTAGAAAATATAAATATATTTTGGGAAATTTAGCCAAATTCGCCAGTTATCTCCAAGTTGGCTTCCTATATGGCAACTTATTTTTCTCGCCACATTTGGCAATATTTTGCCGAATTGGTCATAGTTTTGTGCTATTGTGGTAATTCTACCATTAGCACTTTTCAACAAATACTCATTGCTGAAGCTGATGTATTGTCCTCTCGGGAATACATATATATTCCAAATTTCAAAGCTCTATGTTAATAGGAAGTGGGTGAAAAATGAGTCACAATATTTGAATTCCACATACAAACAGAAAACAAAGTTAAAATATAGCATATAATAAAAAAAGGAATGTTTCCAAGGGATGTAAAGTCGTATATAAAATTTAATTCTACGTAAGAAGATAAGGTATTAGTCTAGATGCATTCACACTGGTATCTTATTTTAAACATTCATTTTTCAATTTTTCTATTAGCTCACACTCTCCCTATATTTATTTACTTATATATTTATATATTTATCTTGTTCAAATTTTCAATCGTTAATAAAATACTCATTATTCATCCTATCAAGTTGAAATAATTTTTTTTTAACTTGTACCGGATGGCAATTGATGTTAATACAGTTTTTTCAAATATTAATTAATTAATTAAATTTTAATTAATTAATTTTAGTTTTGCATGGGAAGCAAAATGGCGGCCATTGGTTATTGAAGTTCAATGAAAGTATTTTCAATAAGGGGCTACAATAGGGGGGGCCCTGTTCTGTCGCCAAATACCGCTAAGTTTGTCGCCAACTTGGCGATATATCTCCAAATTTGGCGGTCAAAATGAGTCGCCAAAAGTGACGCCAACTTGGTGATATCTGTAATATTTCGCCAAATTCCCATAGAGTTCCATTGTAAACCTACTTGCTTATAGAAAATCAACAAATTGAGATATTTTAATGCAACAAAAACTAATATTAGCTTGATTATATTAAATTTTCCTTTGATGGCCTAAGTAGGAATTGACTTTAAAAACAAAATTTTTATATTACTTGTTATGTTTAAATTAAGAAATATCTATGCGCCAGTTTTTGTTATAATTGAAGTAAGAATTGAAAGAAAAATTAAAAAAACAAAGCTACAATATAGAAAAAAAAACCAACGAAAAATCTTGCGTCAAGCATACATTATGAAACACTTTTCAACACTTCAAGAAAATTTTAGCAAAACTTCACCTATATAATTTTAATTAATTTTTCAATTAATTAACAGCGGTGAAATTACGTTCGAAATTATTGGGTATATAATACGTGAATTATCACATTGCTAACGAAGCGTAGAACCAACAATGCAAAAAATGTCCAAGCCGGGAATCAAACCCGGAACCCTTGAAATAGCACTCCGAGTGCTCTACCATTTAAGCTACGAGGACGATGCCCAGCTAGGCATTTCTCCCACACATATGTTGATAAGCTCCCACTGCAGCACAAGATGGAATAACCTTCATGAGCACACAATCATGCGGCGAAACATAAGGCACACATAAACCCAGCACCGTTCAATACATATATCATTTTAATTAATTTTACAATTAATTAACAGCAGTGAAATTACTCTCGAAATTATTGAATATATAATACGTGAAATATCAGATTGCTAACGATACATTGCTAGCATTCGTTAGAAATGTGATAATTCACGTATTATATATTCAAAACCGTTTAATAATGTGACATGATGTCTTAAGCAAACAAATTCAACTAAATGGGGAGACCTTAGACCTACCCAGAAGCTAAAGCTGTACTAGTCCACCCAGAAACGCATATCAGGCATCTACCACCATACAGCCCGTCAAAGCTTTGCAAAGTCTTACAAAGGGTTTTACACTGCTAAACAATTCTTCTGGGTGAGCATAAGAAATATGCAATATTTTAGGTAATTCAGTATGTCTAAGTGAACAATTTGGAAAAAGCATAACACATTTGAAAACCCATTTTCAGGAAATACCATCAATAGTCGGAAAAATATCCGAATTCTTTTGTGAAGCACTGTAGAGTATCTATAGATTTGTACACATACTAAATAATAGTCTAAAATTCAGTTCTCTAAAGAAACGTATGGTACAGTTGTAAATTCCCCTTCAGCAATTCCCGTTCAATAAATGGAAATGTATTCGAAAATTTTTGTGCTACTATATAATCTATAGGACTTATACCCACGAAAAAATAGGCAAAAATTATTTTAATTTTAAAATGCCTACTTCAATTTAAAACATTACTTCATTCAGTTATTCTTCTCAGACAGTACTGTGACCGAATTCTTTTGTGTGTACCTGTAAATGAACAATGAATGCTATACACAGCATAATCTGTAGCATGCATTTTATTGTGCACCTCAGTGATATATATCAATTTATATATGTTTGAAATAGTAATAAACATCACTAAACATCATAAATCACTAATAGTAATAAACATCATAGTAATAAACATCACTAAAATACACGAGAAACGAATTTTCTCCATAGACCGTAATGCAAAGAAAATTTTTTAAGTGTCTCTGTAAATGAACTATAAATGCTAGATACTTAATTTTCAACACTGAACCTGCCCTAGTAATTAAAAATTAGGATATATCAATCTAAGTATATTTGCGTGAGTTAGAGCCCAGAAAGAGAGACAGACAAACTAAATTCATAATTTTTTTTCAACTGTGTCGGAAAGTGTTAAAGATAAGAATGCATTCTTATTTTATGCAATCGTTAGATCTTAGAAAGGCATATATTTCGAGATTTAAAGAAGCATTTATAAAAATAATTTTTTTCTTTTGCGGTCACTGATTTTCGGAAAGGTTTCTGGCTTTTTTTATAGTATATTAATCAGTTTTCTCAATCAAGAATATAGGTTTTGAGCTCACAGGCTATCAAAGGCTGAGAGCTAATGTGCCCGCCGGTTCTGTATGTATGTATGTATGTACGTACGTACGCACGTATGTACGCAACACGATAACTCTTGGTAGAAATATCCGATTTGCTTGAAATTTTTTTCTTAGTCCATTCTGATAAGGCGCTTCCCTGATTAGTTTTGGGGGTTCATTGCTTAAGTATAAAGGGGGAAAGGGAAGCTAATTCCCCCCCCCCCTTAACTTAGGTAAATGGGTTTTTCATGCAGAATTATCAGTTTTTCATGCAGAATTATCAGATTTTCTTCAAATTTGGTATACCGGTTAATTCTGATAAGGCGCTTCCCTGATTAGATTTGAAGTTTCATTGTTTAAGTTTAAAGGCGGGAACGGAGGACTGATACCCCCCACTTAATTTAGATAAATGGGTTTTTCTATCCGATTTGCTTCAAATTTGGTATGCCGGTATATTCTGATAAGGCGCTTCCTTGATTAGATTTGGAAGTTCATTGTTTAAATATAAACGGGGGAACGGGGGTCTTTTAACCCTCTTAATTTAGATAGATGGGTTTTTCTATCCGATTTGCTTCAAATTTATTATACTGGTTTATTTCGATAAGGCGTTTCCCCGATGACATTTGGAAGCTCATTGGTTAAGCATAAAGAGGGGAACGGGGGTGGGGCATTAATCCCCACCCTTAATTTATTTTTCGAGGGGCATTATTCTTTGAAATAAGAGTATAATATACAATTAGTGCGAATAGCCTGTGAGCTCAATGCATCAGTTTCAGTGGGCACTTTTCATTTTTATTAGGATGCTATACATTATCTCTCTATTCTAAAAAAAAGTAACTACCGCTGTCACCGCCGCCGGTTTTGATTTTTTTGTGACCGGAGGCCTTTCTTCGTTAATATTAACAAAAATAATGCATACAAAAATATGAAAATCGGTGGTTTTATACAGAAATGTTTGATAAACACGCTGATGCAGCCAGTTTTCAAATCGAAGAATTATTTTAAGAGATATTTAATTCTAAAGTTGGACAAAATCGTTCCATTAAAAAAGTTTTATAGGAGCAAAAACTGTACATCGGAATTTAATAATTTTTAGATCATTTTATGCGTCAGAATTTCCCGGTGTGCAGACTGCACTCAGTTTATTAATTTGACTCATTTTTTGATTTTTTATTTCGATTTTAAATTCAAATTTTCAGCATTTCGAGAGATATTTTTTACAGATTTCAGAAAATTGTACTAATTTAAACTGTTGCCAACTATATAAAAAGCGCAAGCAATAATGTTTGCTTCAAATTAAAAAATTATTTACACGTGACTATTATAAACAGGAAAAAAACTTTCAAATTAGAATTAAATAATTACGTATAAAAAGCAGGAACTTATTAAAAATTACGTCATAAAAAGTATACACGTGAATTTTAAAAGAGAAAGGATATTGTAAAATAATAAATTCATTAACATGCGTTAGAAATCTTAGGAGAAATTACGTCATATTTACGTCACATTATAGTTATTACATAAAATGAACACAAAATAATATTGCAAAAAAGTTTAAATTTAGAAATTGCGCTAGACATTTATTTGATATTTTGAGAATTAATTTAAAATGTCTCATTTAAAAGAACTTTCTTTTCGCTTTGTTAAAAAATACCAGGAGACAAAGACTCTCTTTACTCAATTCCTTTTATATTAGCTTATTTTGAAATGTTGTTACACGTGTATACATCATCAAGTTATTTTTATTTCGACGTTTTATTTGTGTTTTTATTAATGTTGTACGAATTTATTTGTTCTTTCGTTATTTAAAATAAAAATTATATCAATTTGTATAATTTGGCGAGTGGTTTGGCGATTTATATAATTTGGCGAAATGGGTCGACAGGATAATCAAGTAGTACCGCAGCGGATTAAGCCTTAAAATTCCCCAATCAAAGAGAAATGAATAGAAATTCGTTTATAGGGAGATCGCCACTGTTTTTTAAATTATAATTCAATCTTTCGAAATCTTTTTAAAGCCGATTAAATTAGCGTGCATTTAGAGTCTGCGGTGTCTGGACGGGGGTTGGCGAGCGTAGCTCGTAGGGGGCCGAGCCCCCTAGTCATTTAAACATTCTCAGCTGCATAAATAAATTTATGCATGTATGAATAACAAAGTAATATGAATTTTAATGTTGATGTTAATGCTATTAATTTTCAGTGTTATGCACTTAAAAAGTGAAAACGGAACCATTCATTATAAGATCACTCCTGTGTCTGTCTGTCACAGCCCTTTTACAAGTAAACTATGCAACGTGGAATGTTCAAATTGGGGGAAGTAATAAAGATTATTAACCCACATATTTACATATTGATAAATATTCATAAATATATTTAGGAAAAATGTACAGGGGCTAATTAAGTTACTTGAAAAAAAATCTTATCTTTGTATATCGTGTGGGGTATTGTGTGAAAGCTAACGTAACGCTGAAATCAAAAATATATTTCATTTAATTTTAGGTATTATATTTTGAAAGTTATGGTGGAAAAAGTAGTGCAAAAATATGTTCCTCCCCATCTAATTCCAAATCTATTGAAACTAAAATTATGAAAAAATCAGAGGTAGTAGACATTATTTTAAACCTTGCAGGAAAATTATAGCGATTAGTCTAGGTCACATAGTTTTTGAGAAAATCGCATTTTTCCGTTACACGCAAATTTTGATGTACGGGCTTCAGCAAAAGTGTTGAGCAGCGCTGGAGGTACCTATCGTAGCAGAAGTATAAAAGCATTATTGATCATGAATTTCGGAAAAAATCGTCGGTAATTAGCCGATATATCAACAATTAAGCAACGGACGGTTTGAACATGCATAATAACAGGGACGGCGTACTCTATGCTCCATTGGCTTTTAAAGCCTAGATAACAAATTTTAAGGATATATTTGTGTAATGCAATGCCCAGTAGCAGTATAAAAGCAATATACGTAAAATTGTTAAAAACAGACTAATTTAATGAGAAATAATAACATAAATACCGTGGGATTCACGAATAGTTTACGTTGAGTGCCTCTCTCAATACACCTACCGCGTGTCTTTAAAGGTTAACTAAAAACCTACATGGAAAATACATATACAGAATAGCTATATTTGATATTATTTAGGTTCCATATATCTCTATCTCTAACTTTCATGGTATGTCGATTTATACTTTTTTAGTATACAGGGCGCAAAGGAAAGTCCCTTTAACCTGAAAATACTTGCGAACGGAGAGAGCTACAGCTATGCGAGTGAGGTAACGGTATAGTAGAGTGACTACGCCCGATTTAATGAAAACAACAACAGCGTCCCTAGTGGCGAAATTTGGAAGATAGCCACTGCAAATCGAAAATGAAAAGAGATATTTAGCAAACTGTAGAGCAAAATTTCCAGTTAGAAAGTTTTAGAGTATTAATTAATTAGTAGAAAACGACATGTGGTTTACATGGATGAGATTAATCTTCGCGTGTATACCCAACAATGTCCGAAATCGATGCACTCCATTTTGTGTAAACGTTTGAATGGTATAGCCAGAAGTATGAGGAAATACGCACAATTTATGCAATAAATACGTACTTATCTCAATACATTTTGATAACATCGCACAAAAAAAAAAAAAAAAAAAAAAAAAAAGAAAAGAAAACTCTCACAGTGATAAAAAGTTAATATTCAGTATGTTCGAAAAGTTCGCCATTGCTCACGATACACGTTTGAATTCGTGAGAGTTATTATGCATGCACATTTCTCAGCATGGAATGTCTATTGCTAGCCTCTAAAATACGACGACATAGATTTAACTCTTTCAAGGGCGGTGGCTAGATGGCCCCTAATTTTAATTCCAAAAGTGACAAATGGCACTAAGAATATTTTATTAAAATTTTGCTTTTGTAATGCAAATGCAAATTAACGGGTTTTTATTTTCTAAGTAAATCGTTTTAATATTGTGTCAGTCAATTATTTCATCAGTTTACGAACAGAATTCTTCTGCCCCGAAAGGGTTAATCTAAAATTTTAAATGCATTGGAAATTAAATTTTTACAGACATTACAGCACGGTACAACGTCACAATCTGCAAATGTGCACTGCTATATTTCCGGAATGTGAATACGCAAAGTAGAATCGTCGCTCATCGATTTCGGACATCTTTGGATAGGCTTTGGCCACCACAACTCAGAGAATATGTTCTGAATCATAATATATTTTGAATCCCACCCTCCCGCATTCAGGGAATAGGAAAACTATTCCGCAAATGTAAGACTAAACTTACATTTAATTTTTTATTTGCATTTTCAGAAAACAATCCTAAAACCTATAAAGCCGGTTCTAAGCACTGTTCTAATGTTACGGAAACAAAGAGCCTGCATGAACACTCCAACAAAGAAAATATTCATGCTTTGACTGAAAATTGTAGAAAATGTCCAATTTCCTGGAAAATATTCCTGTATCATCTTATGTTATATTTCAACCAAAATTTTATTTGATATGTCAATATCGATGTTTTAATACGCTAATCTTTTATTTTAAGAACTCTTTTAATTTCGTTCTATGTCAACATATGGGTAAAGACCTACGTAAAAAATCGCATGTAAATCACGTAAAAAAAAAATCATCGTCATCTCATATAATTTTTTATTAAAATGAATTACAAATATTTTTATTGATGTATAGTTTATCGTTACCTTAATTATAGCATTATACTGTAAGTTTATGAAATCATTCATGGAAGAATATTAGTTTATAGCCACACAAAATATAGCTCTGCACAATAAAGTTATGTTAAAATAAATTTGCAATATTTAATTTATAAAGTCTTTGACATATTTTTTAAGAAAAAATTTCTGTTCAAATCATTTAAGTATTAAAGATACTTAATTTTTGGCAAATTAAAATCTATGTTTGACAAAATCTGAATTCCAGTCAGTATCGTCATGAAAAAAAAAAAAAGAAAAAAAAGAAAAAAAAAAAGAAAAGAAAAGAAAGAAAAATGTGTATTACTCTAATATACCTCTGCCGCGATAAGGAACAGCATAGCTTAATAGACTTTATTATTTTGTGTATGAAAATGCCAAATTTCTATACACAAATTTAAGAAAATTTGTAAAAAAGATGGGGTACTATTTTTTTTTTCACACGACTGCACAAAGCCCTCCTGAAACCGCCTTTAGATCTGGCAAATACTAACCTTAAAGATTTTTCGCTGTTATCAATCATACGTTTCAGCTGTGGCTACCACAACACGGAGAATATGTTCTGAATCATAATATATTTTGAATTCCACCCTCCCGCATCAAGGGAATAGGAAAACTATTCCGTAAATGTAAGACTAACTTACATTTCCTAAGCTACAAAAAAACAATAACATCTAAAACCGGTTCTAAGCACTTTTTTAATGTTACGGAGACAAAGATGCTGCATGAACACTCCAACAAAGAAAATATTCATTCTGTGACTGAAAATTGTAGAAAAAGTCTAATTTCCTTGAAAATATTTATGTATTATTTATGTTATATTTTAACCGAAATTTTACTTGATATGTCAGTATAGATATTTTAATACGCTAATCCTATATTTAAAAAACCGTTTAATTTCATTCTATGTCATGATATGGGCAAAGACCTATGCAAAAAATCGCATGTAAATCACATAAAAAATATCATCGTCTAATGTAATTTTGTATTAGAATAAATTAGAAACATTTTTATTGGTGTATTGTTTATCCTTTCTTAATTATACCATTATGCTGCAAGTTTATGAAATCATTCATGGAAGAATATTAGTTTATAGCCATACAAAATACAGCTCTGCAGAATAAAGTTATGTTAAAATAAAGCAATATTTAATTTTAAAATTCTTTGATATACTTTAAGAACAAATTTCTGTTCGAATCATTTCAGTATTTTAAGAAATTTAATTTTTGGCAAATTAAGATCTGTGTTGGACAAAATCTGATTCCAGTCAGTACCGTCCCAATAGCATTATATTGTAAGTTTATGAAATCGTTCATGGAAGAATATTAGTTTATAGCCACATAAAATATAGCTCTTCAGAATAAATTTATGTTAAAATAAAGCAATATTTAATTTCAAAAGTCTTTGATATATTTTCTGTTCAAATCATTTAAGTATTAAAGATACTTAATTTTTGGCAAATTAAAATCTATGTTCGACAAAATCTGAATTCCAGTCAGTACCGTCCTAATAGTGCAGTCATAAAAAAAAGAAAAAAAAATGTGTATACCCTAATATACCTCTGCCGCGATAAGGAACAGCATAGCTTAATAGACTTTATTATTTTGTATACGAATATGCAAAATTTTTAGACACAAATTTGAGAAAATTTTTAGAACGGATGGGGTATTATTTTTTTCACACGACTGCACAATGACTTTCTGCAAACCGCTTTTAGATCTGGCAAATAGTGACCTTAAAGATTTTTAGGCGTTATAAATCATACGTTTCAGCTGTGGCCACCACAAAACAGAGAATATGTTCTGAATCTTAATATATTTTGAATCCCACTCTACCGTATCCAGGGAATAGGAAAACTATTCCGCAAATGTAAGACTAAACTTACATTTCATTTTTTATTTGCATTTTTAGAAAACCAAAGCTATGAAAAAACAATCCTAAAACCTCTAAAGCCGGTTCTAAGCACTGTTCAAATGTTACGGAAACAAAGAGTCTGCATGAGCACTCCAACAAAGAAGATATTCATGCTGTGACTGAAAATTGCAGAAAATGTCCAAGTTCCCGGAAAATATTTATGTATCATCTATGTTATATTTTAACCAAAATTTTACTTGAGTTGTCAATATCGATGTTTTAATACGCTAATCCTATATTTTCAGACCTATGTAAAAAATCGCATGTAAGTAACGTAAAAAATATCAATGTCTCATGTAATTTTTTATTAAAATAAATTACAAATATTTTTATTGATGCAGAGTTTATCCTTTCTTAATTGTAGCATTATATTGTAAGTTTATGAAATCATTCATGGAAGAATATTTGTTTATAGCCAGTAAAATATAGCTCTGCAGAATAAATTTATGTTAAAATAAAACAATATTTAATTTAAAAAGTCTTTGATACATTTTAAAATCATATTTCTGTTAAAATCATTTAAGTATTAAAGTAACTTAATTTTTCGAAATTTAAAATCTGTGTTGGACAAAATCTAAATTCCGCTCAGTACCGTCCCAAAAATGTGCTCTTGTTAAAAAAAAAAAAAAAGTGTATTACTCTAATATACCTCTGCCGCGATAAGGAACAGCATAGCTTAATAGAATTTATTATTTTGTATACGAAAATTCAACATTTTTAGACACAGAACCGATGGGGTATTATTTTTTTCACACGACTGCACAAAGACCTCCTGCAAACCACCTTTAGACCTGGCAAATAGTAACCTTAAAGATTTTTCGGTGTTATCAATCATAGGTTTCAGCTGTGGCCACATATTTTGAATCCCACCCTCCCGCATCCAGGGTATCGGAAAACTATTCCGTAAATGCAAGACTAAACTTAAATTTCATCTTTTAAAACTTACATTTCAAAAAACAATCCTAAAAACTCTAAAGGTGCGTTTTCACTGGTTGTCCTAACGACCTAAAAACCCTAGCGATCCAAAACCTTAACCTAAAAGCGTTTTCACTGGTTACAGCTAAACCCTTACGCCAACCAATCAAAGGCAAGTTTTTACTGCGCAAGCGTCTACTTTACGGCTTCTATATCGAGTCTACGCTCCGATAATCAATCAATCGATCAGCTGTCAATTATAAACAAATAATTGTTGTCTGTACTATGAGCCGTTAATTCCCAAATTGGCTCAACCGAGCCCAGCAATCTGATTGGCTAAAACTGATATTTATATAGTAGAAAATTATATTTATTTTCTTATGAAGTAGTGTAATGTAAAATAGAATGCAATTATAATGACTTAAATTGATTTATTTTGTTAAATTTGATCAAAATCACAGTAAAGTAATCCAAAATATTAATATTAACGAAGGATCAGATTACTGAGATCGGATGAGCCAATTTGGGAATTAACGGCTCGTGTCTGTACTTGTCATGCTGTTGCTCGATGGCGTGGTCAGTAAGCGGAGGCTGCTGTCACCCCGAGGGCCCGGGTTCGGGTCCCTGGGTAAGACATGGATGTAATTGTGAATGTCCCATTGTAATATAATATATGTAATGGAAAAATAAAAAATTGTTGTGACTTGTTGTTGTTTCTATGTATAATAAGAATCATTCGAGGCGACAGCCATTGTAGCTACAGGCCCCAAAGTTTTCTCCACTTCGGTGGATGTCAAATGTGGGAATACTTGTCATGCTTAATAGTAAATATTTTGTATAAAAAATAATCGAAAGTTTTGATTGTTTTTCCCCACTAAAGGTTTATTTTATGTGGCTAAAAAAATGCCTTAAAATTCATTTATTACTTTATAATTAAATTCCTAAAAATATTAATATTTATTGTCAACAAAAGCACACAAGTGTACATCACTTTTGAAAAAAAATAATTATAAAATCCCATCTTGACATACTTAAAGCAAATTCAATAAAAGAGAGTAAAAAGAAAAAACAAATTCATAGGTTTAATGAAAATACAGCCTATACTTATTTTGGTACTTTTCGGTTAGCCGGGCGCCAGTGTTATATATACATATAAATATACATACATATATGTATATATACACAACTATATATATACATATATATATATATATATATTGAAAAATCCAAATTCATAATTTAGTACACGAAAAAAACATCTAACAAACTGTAACTAAAACAATAATTAACAAAACCAAGAGTAACTAAGAAAAAACCAAAACATGAAGACAAGTGGCCAAGGCTTATGACTTGTACTGCGGGGTTAAACATGTTTTACGTGCACAACATTCCCCCTCACTTGCCAAGACCAAACAAATAGAGATTGGAAAAAATGAAAACCACAAACTAATTCAAAAGCCGTCAAATGAAGTCCGTGATTATCCTCACCGCTAAGCTATTTTCGATAGGAATCACGTATCGATAAATCACAATCATCGAACAATTCCAATGTTTTATTTCGATAGCTTTTTTTCCTGATAAAATTGAAAGTTAAATCATTCAGAAAATGTATTGGGTAATTTTGTTTACTGGCGTTTATGTAAAGGTTAAAAATTTCACCAACCAATTTATCAACATTTGAGCACAAATTTGCAATACGATTTAAACCATTTAAATGATGATGATGATGATATACATATATATATATATATATATATATATATATATATGTATATCATCATCATCATCATCATCAACCGTTTTCAATCCACTGCTGCATGTAGGTCTCCCCCAGATTTTTCCAATGTTTCCTGCCTAGTGCTTTAGTCATCCAATTTACACCGGCTACTTTTCTGATTTCATCACTCCATCTTACTTGAGGTCGTCTTCTTGGCCGTTTTACATTTCTGGGATACCACTGTAGGGTATTTGTGCTCCATCTATTGTCTTGTCTTCTTGCGATGTGCCCAGCCCATTTCCATTTTAGCCGTTTAATTCTTTCAATGATGTCAAAAACTTTCGTCTGACTTCTTATCCATGTTATTCTTTTTCTGTCTCTTCTAGTTATACCTAGCATACATCTTTCCATACTTCTCTGTGTTGTTTGTAATCTTTGTACCATCCGTTTTGTTAGCGTCCATGTTTCTGCTCCATAAGTTAGGACAGGCAAAACACATTGGTTAAATACCTTTCTTTTCAAACACAGGGGCATGCTACTCTTCATAATAATATTGTTCTTCCCAAAAGCACTCCATCCATTTCTTATTCTTCTATTGATTTCATTCATGATACTATTATCAGATGATAATTCTTGCCCAAGGTACACATAACTTTGCACTTCTTTAATTTCAGTGTTGTTGTAGACGATTTTCTTTTTTGATGCAAATGAATTGAACGTCACCTTAGTCTTTTCCAAGTTTATTTTTAATCCCACATTAATGCTAGCTTCTGCCAAATCTTTTAGCATATTTTCCAATTCTTCAGGACTGTTACTGAAAATTAAAATGTCGTCAGCGAATCGGAGATGACTTAAATATTCCCCATTTATTCTAATCCCTTTGTTTTCCCAATCCAGCTTCTTGAAGATATTTTCTAAGACAGCAGTAAAAAGCTTAGGCAAAATGGTGTCTCCTTGTCTTACCCCTCTTCCAAGCTTGATCTTTGCTTTTCCTTTGTCCAAGCGGATGGTTGCTGTTGCTTTCTTGTAAATCTTCTTTATAATATTGATGTAAGGTTTGTCTATACCAATGTCCTCCAGAGATTCTACTACTGCTGATGTGTAGACCGAATCAAATGCTTTTTCTTAATCAATAAAGGCAAGGCAAAGAGGTAAATTATATTCCTTATGTTTTTCTATGAGTTCCCTTACCGTTTGGATATGATCCATTGTGCTGAATCCACTTCGGAATCCTGCTTGTTCTCTAGGTTGAGCTGAGTCCAGTGCTGATTCAAGTCTTGTCGTTAAAACTTTGGTGAAAATTTTATAAATCACTGACAGTAAGCTGATTGGACGGTAGTTTTTAATGTTTTCCTTCTCTCCTTTCTTGTAAAGTAGCACCATCACAGCATTATTCCAATCTTCTGGTACATCTGACTTTTGGAGACATTTGGAAAACAGTAAGGATAGCATTTTTGCAAATTCTTCTACTGCTTCTTTGATAAGGTCGATTGTAATTCCATCTTCTCCGGGGCATTTACCTTTTTTCATAAATTTAATGGCTTGTAAAACTTCGTCTGTCGTCACTGGGATTATGGCATCGGTTTCTGTTAAGTTTTCTCGTGGATCACATAAGTTGATCTCCCTCTGATCTTCACATTTATATAAATCGTTATAGAATTTTTCGAAAGGAATCGACTGGGAGCGGAGACTTAATGTCCAATCCGCACCTTCCACCGGTGCAGCCTGTTAGTACCCTTGCCTAGTGCATGGGGAACGAACGCGGATGGGCTTCCTCCAACCCGCTTGGCCAGCGTGGAGGAATTTGGCCACCTACCCCCCTTATTTTACCATGAATTCACAAAATAAATCACGGCCCTTAATTCCCGGCGGTTTGAATGTTCCTGGTTACGGCAGCGATCAGAAAGACATGAAGACAGAGGGTGCTAAGAATAACCGGGCTCGGCTAGGCTGCCATAAGTTGATGACCTTGGCTACGTATAATGGACGATCCCTATCTTCGGAAAATTGTTTTCAGGAACTTGAAGAAGAATTAGAAAGAATCAACTGGGACATCCTAGGATTATGTGAAGTAAGAAGAAAAGGAGAAGAGAAGATAGATCTTGCCAGCGGACATGTATTATACTATAGAGGCACAGAAGATGGAAGAACAAGCGGTGTAGGATTTCTGATTCATAAAAGGTGGAAGAATCACATCGTAGAATATGATAGTGCATCAGATAGAGTTGCAAGGTTAGTATAGTAATACAAGTGTCCAGAAGATACAAGCTGCAAATTACCCAAGTTTATGCACCAACAGTAAGCTAAACTGATGAAGAAGTTGAGGATTTCTATGAAGAAGTAGCTTCAATGCATCAAAAGGGAAAATGCTACATAAAATTAATAATGGGAGACTGGAATGCTAGAATTGGGGAAAAAGAGAAAGGTGAGTTATCAGTAGGAAATCATGGATATGGGGTGCGAAATGAAAGAGGAAACAGATTGATTGAGTTTGCAGAATGTGAACAGTTGTATATCATGAATTCATTTTTCAAGAAAAAGCCACAAAGAAAATGGACATGGCGTTGTGCAAATGGCTCAACAAGTGAAATCGACTACATCTTAACAAACAAAAAGCATCTTATTCAGGATTGCAGCGTTCTCAATAACTTCAATACAGGAAGTGATCACAGGTTGGTTAGATGCAAACTGCTGTTAAATACTAAAGTGGAAAGAATGAAGCTTTTGCAACACTCAAAGAAATCAATCGATATAATAAATCTCCAGAAACATAAAGAAGAATTCCATTTGGAACTTAAAAACCGTTTCCAAGTACTTCAATCAGCTTTAGAAGAAGAGCAAGATGTTACAGTAGTGAACAAGAAACTAACCAGTACTCTACAAGATATTGCAAAGAAGATAGCCGGCGATGCACAAGTAAAGCAGACAAAGAAAATAACAGAAGAAACAAGAAGATTGATGAAGAAACGCAGAGAATTTAAAATGAAGAAAAACGATCCTAAATCAAGAGTTGAATATGCTGAATTATGTAAAACGGTAAGAAAATGTGTTACAGAAGATATCAGAAAATTTAACTCTGATCTTGTCCAGAAAATTCTAGAAGATAACAAAAGTTTAAATTCAGCTAGGCGAAAACTTTGTGTTGGAAGAAAAGGTATTTTTGCACTAAAGAGGGCAGATGGAACAATCACCAAAATCAATATATGTATATATATAATTATATATATACATACATGCATATATAACACTGGCGCCCGGTTAACCGAAAAGTACCCTTATTTTTAAAAATACAAAGTGAGGGGGGGGGGGTGGTGCTGGTCTCCTAAACATTTTGTGAATATAAAGGAAAATAAAAATAAAAGACATTTCCTCATTATAGCGGCCCTCGCAATTACACCAAGGTTGTAGTTACGAGTTTGCCAAGCTTATATTTACATTTAAAATTTAAATATCATAAAACATAAATAAGATTTTACAATTG
This sequence comes from Maratus speciosus, assembly GCA_963932465.1. Lineage (NCBI taxonomy): Eukaryota > Metazoa > Arthropoda > Arachnida > Araneae > Salticidae > Maratus > Maratus speciosus. The sequence goes on from OZ010794.1 coordinate 356,788,380, forward strand.
TAAAAAGTGTTGTAGTGGAGGGTATACACTACATACCTTATGGATTTTTTTAAGGAATAACGTATACCCTTTGTTTCTCAAAAATATTATAGCGTATGCTCTCTGCCTTGAACGTATACCCCCCACCCCCCCTGGTTTGTTTACGGCTGCATCACTGGTTGTATATAAGAGATAACTTAGCAATTATCTTGGTTGCTGCTATAGAGTAAAATATTAAAAATTTTGATTTTTTTTTTTTTTAATCTTTAAAATAGTACTCAGGACCAAATCTACCCAAAGACAGACTTCTAAAAGGATGTTATTGTGTCAAACTGAATGTTCGCTAAACCTTTTCACAGAAATAAAGGCACTGCTTTTATGTACAAGTTAATCTTTCAGTTGGCACACTAATTTTTAATAAAAGTAGTCACATGTCGTACTTTTTATGCACAGAATAGTTACTCATTATCAAAAAATAATATATTTCCTCATCGATGAAGAGGATATCCAATCTAAAGAAACCTTTTAACCTTTGCTTACAGTATTAAATAGCTTTTGATATTATATCCATTATAAGAAAATTAAAAATATATATATTTATTGAACTTGTGCTTTGTCCTAAGGTGTCCCATCTGGTGGGACACCTTGGGATAGTTAAAAATAGATGTAAAAAGTTCAATAATTGAATTACAATATACATGGAATTGTTTATTCAGGAAAAGAAATTTATTTAAACTGACAAAGATAACTAATGTAAATTTTCTAAATTTTAGGGATGCAAGGAATATGCGGCCTTTGTATTCCTTTCCAGTTTTTTTTTTTTTTTTTTTTTTTTTTTTTGTTTAATGCTCCCAATTTGAAGGAATGCTCTTTTTATTTGCTGAAGCATATTCATAAGCAAGGGTACGCGAATCATTAATTGTTGCCCATAGTGATATTTCGAAGCTTGTAAAATGTAGTCTACCAACTTTCTTTCCTCATCATTGGTGAATATTTTTCGACTTTGTATCTTTGATATATACTAGAAGTTAAAATTTGGCTGTTCACATTTAAAAAAAGTACTAACATGATAATTCAGAGTGGTCTTACTAACATTGTAAATTGTAGCAGCTTTCCTAAAAGACATTTCACTTGATAAAATTTTTGCAGCAGCTTTCTGAATATTGTCAGCATGAATTGCTGTTTTTTTTTAATTTAATTTTATTTTTTAAATTCTAAATTTTTATCCTTGCCATTGTTAAGCGCAATGAGTTCCTAAAAGAAGAAATAATAACTATTAATAAATACATGTTATGTAGATTAAATTAAAAATGTTTTAAACACAATATCTTTTTGGTTAAAATATTTCGAATAAAAGTTCACTAGGCATATCTTGTATCCCAAGGTGCATGATATAGGAGAGACTGAGGCACAGTGGACCAATTTTGCAATTTACATTGTTTTTTTTTTTTTTCATGCCTCAGATTTTTTTCAGAACATAGTTTCAAATACATTTTTCAAAAAACAATTATTTGTATATGTTCATAAAGTGGACAAGTGTGCCCCGGAAGCGGGATACACTGGAACACAGTGGTCCACTATTAAGTATCATTTGAAATACAAAATAAATTTATTTTTTATTAATCTAATCCCTCTTTATTTTCCCTTTACTTCCAAAATAACATAATTAAGAAAAATTATATATCATTAAGAAAAATTAAAAAAAAAAAAATTATGTCATCACACATTAAAATTTGCAAATGAAACTCCAAAATAATCATGAGCCTGAAATGTTCCTGAAATACTTTTGGGTCTGAGGGCGATTTTACGATAACACTCATATAAACAACAGATTAATAACCATAAAGTTTTGATTCCAAATTTGGTTTATGTTACATCTAAAATTATTAATAAAATTTCAGAACCTGCCAGAAATTCTTTTTGTAATAACAGGCTACAGTCAATAGCATACTTTTATATTTTTTAAAAGCAGTAAATACAAATCAAAATATTTCTTACTATATTAAATAAATTGACATTTTTCTTTGTTTATTTTATTTTGCAGTTAAAACTTTAATTACTTTAAAACAATATTTTTTGTAGAGAATAAACGATTATTAAATATTTTGAAAATTCTGCATTACAGTAGAGATGGGAAATAGAGATAATTTTGCTAACAGGTTCCATTGTTTCACACTTGCACAGGTAACAGGTTCCAACAACCTGTTATTTTTGTAACATACAACTAATCACTGCATATGATGTCAATGGATGTTTTAATTAGAAGATATTTAAACAAAATGTTTGAAATAATTTTGGGACTAAGTATTTATAGTTGCTGTTTTCTATTGAAATGAATCCACACCATTAAATCCGTTTGTGGTTATAAACTTAATTTTTGTAAGACAAAAGTTTACCTAGTTATGATGCTTTGGGTTTCATCCATTGTCAGTTTTTTCTGGCACTAAAAACACATTTTTCCCATTTAGTGTGATTGAAACGTTGAAAATTCACAAAATTCAAAGTATCATAACTCAGTAAGTTTTGATCATAGAAGAATTTTTTGCTGTTTTTCTAAGAATATGGAGAAACTTTTTCAAAATAAAATTTATGGGACCCAGATATTGTATAAAATTTGTAATTTCTTAACTACTTAAAAATTAATTATTTTAACAATCGATTTTTATATGATGCAGAACAAAATTTAAAAGATTTTTGTAATTGGAACCACACTTCTAAAACTAACAGTTATTAACTGTTGGCAAACAATAATAACAGATATCCTGTATAAAAATAAACACACAGTTTTAAACGTTTGTTAAAAAAGATATATTTTATACCCCGACTTCATTGCAGTCATAATCTATCAACGCATATTTAAAGTGAATACCACAAGAACACATAAATATTATTTATACACTTTTAATCAAATACAATTCATTTAAACAAATTTCTTATGCAAAAATATCATCAACTGTTGCAGCTAAAGCAACTAGCAAATTAGAAGAGAGAAAAGAATCTAATACATGCATACATATACAGAAATTAATTTTTGAAAATCAAATATTATTTACAAATGAATAATCAACAAGCTAAGAAATTTAAGTATACTTGTTTGAAACCATTAGACAAAAACCGAAGTAGTTATGCTACTGTACCATCTAGATATTTATTACAGAATGCTAATTATGAAAAAATGCTGATTGGAATAAGTTTATTGTATGGTATTTTAATAACAATACTGCAAAACAGTTCTTTTGTTTACATTAAATTTTCATCAAGTTTTAGGATAAAGTAGTAATACAGATTCACAAAAGGCAAGCCTCAACATTTTAAATCAAAATATCTTAAGCATAATTATATTTAAAAAAATAAAAGCACTCTAAACATATTAATATTTAAAAAAAAAAAAATGAAAGGCAAAATATAATACAAAAATAAATAAATATTTGATTCAAACGGTAAATGCTGATTTTTTACTAAAGTACTACTCAAAATCAAATATGGGAACTGAAGATAGCTGATTATATATATTTATTAAAATAGTATATAATTTGTAACGGCACAGATGTCATATACGCGCGATTGTTTTCCGACGCCAATTTGGCGAAAACATCAACAGCATTATAAACAATAACACCCGGGTTACCATATCAAGCAAAATAATGACACCTTAGTGCCAATATGCACCGCACCCGTTGTGTATATGACATTGGCGTTAGAAAAAAATCGCACCAATATGGGGCATACATGACATCTGTGCCATTGTAACATTAAGAAAAATCTCATAAAAGAATTTTACCCCTAAGCAATGATTCATAAAACTACTTAAATTAGGCCTAAATTACATCAACTGTCAGAAGACTTAAATAAAACTACATTTAAATACAAAAACAGTTATATTAATCCTTTAAAAGTCGCAGAAATTTGTCCTACCTGCACATACTTCAAATTATTCTGATGGACATTAAAATCTTTCTACACATAAAAGACCCATCTCTTATTATAAAAATGTTTCTGTCATAATTTCAATTTTTGAAAGATTATCTTATCATTAATTTTCTAAACATTATTTGCAACCGGCGGTTTGTTTATTTAGGTTAATACAATGTGACAGTTTATTTAAGTATGCAATGTTGTTTCAGTGTTGTTGTTGATAGTTTATTTAGGTTTTTTTTCTTTTGTACGTTATATGCTTTATAAATCACTGTTTTCCATCTAATTTTTAAAAATTTCCTAAAGATACACAAAGACTTCTCATTTAAATTTTTCTCTTTTTTTCTGCATTTATAATTATTAACAAAACAATAAGATATAAAATAATCTTTTCAAAAAAATATATTAACCGACTTCAAAAAAAGCACTAAAAAGAATTAAATAATTCTTTAAACTTCTCTAATGACGAAGCGTTATCCAATAACCACACATCGGTTATCATGTATCGGCATAAAAACGTTAAATTTAATGTATAGAATTTAATATCTACCAAACATGGATTTTCTAGATAATATTTTTTACAAAAGATTAATTTACATATTTATGATTTAATTTACGAATATATACATATAAAAAGTAATCAATTACTTTTTGAAGTTGGTGCCAACCTATCTTAAGTATAGTAAAATTGTGAATATATTGTAGCTACTATTACCATGAATAAAGTAATGATGGAAAATATGATGCAAAATTTAAAACATACTCTATTTCTTCAGAAAATTATTTGTTTAATCCTTATCGATTGTGAATGTTTGGCACCAACTTCAAAAAGTAATTGATTACTTTTTATATGTATATATTCGTAAATTAAATCATAAATAAGTAAATTAATCTTTTGTAAAAAATATTCTCTAGAAAATCCATGTTTGGTAGATATTAAATTCTATACATTAAATTTAACGTTTTTATGCCGATACATGATAACCGATGTGTGGTTATTGGATAACGCTTCGTCATTAGAGAAGTTTAAAGAATTATTTAATTCTTTTTAGTGCTTTTTTTAAAGTCGGTTAATATATTTTTTTGAAAAGATTATTTTATTTCCTACTTTTTAGTTATTCATATCGTAACACATAATTATCCGGATTTTAACATCTGCTGAATAAGTAAATAATTTGTAAACGAAATTATAATTTAGAAAAACTATTTATTACACAAATAGTTTTTAATAAATTCTTTATAATTTCGTTAAAAGTACTGACTTTATTAGCATTTAATACTTCTGATGTTTTTTAAACAAGTACATTATATTCACAACAGTCTACAATCATTTATTTATTGATCACATACACCTGACTTGTGTGCTTGACATAAGGGGCCCGCTTATAAGTCATCGTTAATATACAAGGACAAAATAGCACAAGGACTTTGAGCTTTGAAGGGGGGAGGGGTTCTTGTTGTTGTCGTTGTATTGACCCTATTGGGCCCGGGAGCAGCTTTCTATTACTATATAGCTGTCTTAATCCACTTCCTAGATAAACTACCAGAGAAAGATACGACGGAAACCTAACAAACCAACACTACGCCGAACAAGCCACCATTAACTAGAATCACTCCTATACAGCCACATCAATTCAACTACGACAGTGACTATAAAGTGTGTGTGTGTGTGTGTGTGGGGGGGGGGGGGTTCTAGATAGCACAAGGAAATTTACAACACCAGAGAATTACATCTGGGAGCTCCACAAAGAGTGTCTCCAACGGAGCCAGCGGGATTTGAACCTGCAGCCCAACTACGCTCTCAAGCGTTTAGCGGTGTGGTGTCTTAACCATTCAGCCACGGTCTACATTCAAGAATTCTTTTTTGTATGACTCCGTTGTCAAGAAGAAAAATACAGACTATGTAGTTAGTAATATTTGTATTGACCAGGACCCAGATATATTTTTCGCTGTTAGCGAAATGAGATTGACCAATCAGAAGCCTGCCTTTTTGCGAACTTGTAATTTTTATAGAGTGTGTCCTTTTAAATTTCAAAAATTCTTCTCTCAAATAAAACAAAATTTTCTGTACTAAAATACTGGCATCCAAAAAGCTGTAAACTTGTCAGGTTTGAAAATGCGGTCCAGGGCCCACCGTGGCTGAGTGGTCAAGGTATCACACTGCTAATCGCGTAAGAGCGTAGGTGACTGCGGGTTCGAATTCCGCTGGCTCCGTTGCACACTGTTTGTGGAGCTCCTGGATGTAATTCTCTGGTGCTGTAAATTTCCTTGTGCTATCTCGCTCCTGTATATTGACGATGACTTATAAGCGGGCGCTTGACGCCAAGCATACAGGTCAGATGTATTCAATAAACCAATCATGTGGTCCATAATTCTACATTATTATTTTCCGATAATCTCCATCAATTGTTTCCTCATGTAAGGTGCCTCTATTTGAGAGTGGTGACATACAATGCTCAGACTCTGTTTATACATACGTGTTTGCCTACACTACGGCAAAACTAGACATTTTCTATTCCAGAACTTGGCGATTTTCGCTTGGACAAGTTTGATTATACGAGTGGAGGACAATTTAACAAGCATTAGTTTGGAAATAATGGCAAACTCTTCAAGATTCATGGCGATAGCTTTTGTCTAGAATCTAACAATCAATAATTTTTTCCCGTATGTCACCATTCTCATACCAATGCTCCCCATCTTTAGGCAGTAAAGACATCAGAAATGAGCGTCAATGATTAGGCGTTTAGTCTGAATCTGATAACCGAAGACAGTGCTGCTACGTGCTACACATAAAAAGTCACTTTTATGTGTACTGTATATGGAGGCACTTTGCAGTGTACCGACTAACAGAAATACTTTGCTAAACTCTGATGTATAAGGTCACTTCCCTATTGAATTGTAAGCTTTTTGATCCCCACTTTTGATGATGGTTAGCATCGTTTTAGATATTTGGGTTTTTCTGAATGGGGATCTTTTCTAGACAAGATCTCGCACTTCGGAAAGTTACCGCATCCAGTAAACTACACTGTTAAAAATATCGTGAAAAATTACCTCTGTTTTTAAAGGCTATCTATTTTCTGACGAATGAGAACGCTTCATAAACGATTATGGCGTGTTCTCATTGGTCAGAAAATAGATAGCCTTTAAAAACAGAGGTAATTTTTCACGATATTTTTAACAGTGTATAAGGTCTGCATCGATACCTACGGACAACGGAATTGGGTGAGGAAAAGCTGACAATCCATCAATAAAGTTTACACACATCAGTGCGCGGTAAATTGCTTTGAGAGAAACTTATGTCCAAACTATAGCAAACTTAGGCATTTTCTATTATATAACTACAGCGTCTAGAATATATAGTGTGGAAATCGGCTATCCCAGTAATACTTAAAAAAGGTGCTAAAATATTTGATCCCTTAAATGTCAAACTATGCTAAAAACCAATGAATCGATCACTGCCACATCTGCAGGATATTTTTTAAAACTCCAATATGATTTGGTTACAGCGTCTAGAATATATAGTGTGGAAATCGGTTATCCCCGTAATAAAAAAGTGCTAAAATATTGGATTTCTTATGGTGTTATTACACGAGGAGTCAAAGACGCTTGAAATCCTAGGCGTCTAGCAACAACAGCCGCCTCACGGCCCGTCTTTTCCAAGCATTTCATTGGCTGTTCCGGAAAAGGCTTTTCTATCATCAGATTTCCAAGCATTTGATTGGCTGTTACTGGCGACTCGCCTCGTTTCGGGCGTCAAGGACGCTGCGACAGAAAAAAGACGCTCGCTCTCCAAGCGACTCCCCTGCAGCCATAGGATAACATGGAGACGCCTGGAATCTGAAACGACTTTGACCCCTCGTGTAATAACACCATTAACTGTCAAACGATGCTGAAATCCAATGAGTCGATTAAAGCGATATCTGAAGGATATTTTCTAAAACTCCAAGACGATTTGGTCTAGACGCTGTAATAATACGATGTTTACTTTGAAATCTGAAAATATATCGCAGATGTCGCTGCGATCGGCACCCTTGATTTCAGCGTCATTGCACATTTAAGGAATACAACTTTTTAGCGCTGCTTGGATACAGCGCCTAGAATATACAGTGTGGAAAACGGCTATTCCTGTAATGCTTTAAAAAGTGCTAGAAACTTGTATCCCATAAATCTCCAACAATGTTCAGCGGAAATATGCTGATACGAGCGCCATCTCGTAACTCTTTTCAATATAAACCCTGTGTTTTCAAAAATTATAGAATGTTAAATATCGGAAACTATAAATATAAGATATTTTAGTCTGTTATAAGCTAATTTAGTTAAGGAATGACGTGAAATAGATTAAAGAGTCTCTTTTAGAATGACTATCGTTTTTAAATCACTACGATGGCGCTACGATCGACATCTTGTTATTCAGCATTGTTGTACATTTATGGGATTCAATTTTTTAGCACTATTTTGTAGCCGTTTTCCACACTGTATTTTCTAGGCGCTGTAGCTTAGATAGCAGATTTCCACACTATGTATTCTAGACGCTGTAACTTGGTCCAGCTCTAGATGCTGTAAGCATGTTCACAATGCCTACTAGGTTCAGATCCTGAACCGTTCTCATTGTTTCCCCAGATTCAGATATCCAGAACATACTGACTTAGTATAGCAGTAGTACAGCGCCTAGAATACATAGTGTGGAAATCTACTATTCAAACAGCGCTAAAAAGTTATACCCCTTAAATGTGCAATGATGTTGAAATCCAGGGAGCCGATCTCAGCGACATCTACGATATATTATCAAATTTCAAAGTAAACACATCTTAATACTACAACGTCTAGACCAAATCGTCTTGGAGTTATAGAAAATATCCTGCAGATGTCGCTGTGATCGACTCATTGGATTTCAGCATCGTTTGACATTTAAGGGATCCAATATTTTAGCACCTTTTTTAAGTATTACTGGGATAGCCGATTTCCACACTATATATTCTAGACTCTGTAGCAGTAGTACAGCGCCTAGAAGATACAGTGTGGAAAACGTCTATTCCTATAATGCTTTAAAAAGTGCTAAAAACTTGTATCCCATAAATCTCCAACAATGTTCAGCGGCAATATGCTGATACGAGCGCCATCTCGTAACTCTTTTCAATATAAACACTGTGTTTTCAAAAATTATAGAATGTTAAATATCGGAAACTATAAATATAAGATATTTTAGTCTGTTATAAGCTAATTTAGTTAAGGAATGACGTGAAATAGGTTAAACAGTCTCTTTTAGAATGACTATCGTTTTTAGATCACTACGATGGCGCTACGATCGACATCTTGTTATTCAGCATCGTTGTACATTTATGGGATTCAATTTTTTAGCACTATTTTGTAGCCGTTTTCCACACTGTATCTTCTAGGCGCTGTAGCAGTAGTACTTAGAAAGTACTAAAATATTGTATCCTTTAAATGTAAAACGATGCTGAAATCCAAAAAGTCGATCGGAGCGACATCTGAGGATATTTTCTGTAACTCTAAAACTCCAAGTCAACTTGGTCTAGACTTGGTCTAGTCAACTTGGTCAACTTGGTCTGATACATAAGGAACTTTAAAGGTTGATTTTAAAGTTTTCGACACCGATTTCCGAAACCGGTTTGTGTCTATGTGCGCCTTCCGGTTTGGTGGATGACAGAATGGCCGGTATACAGATAGATTTTTTGCTCTTAGCGAAACGAGATCGACCAATCAGAAGCCTGCATTTTTGCAAACAGCGAAAAGTTCGTAAAACTGCAGTACAGCGCCTAGAAGATACAGTGTGGAAAACGGCTACAAAATAGGGCTAAAAAATTGAATCCCATAAATGTACAACAATGCTGAATAACAAGATGTCGATCGTAGCGCCATCGTAGTGATTTAAAAACGATAGTCATTCTTAAAGAGATTCTTTAACCTATTTCACGTCATTCCTTAACTAAATTAGCTTATAACAGTCTAAAATATCTTATATTTATAGTTTCCGATATTTAACATTCTATAATTTTTGAAAACACAGGGTTTATATTGAAAAGAGTTACGAGATGGCGCTCGTATCAGCATATTGCCGCTGAGCATTGTTGGAGATTTATGGGATACAAGTTTTCAGCACTTTTTAAAGCACTATAGGAATAGCCGTTTTCCACACTGTATCTTCCAGGCGCTGTAACTGCAGGCTTCTGATTTGTCAATCTTGTTTCACTACCAGCGAAAAACCTATCTGGATGTCGGTCGTTGTCCAGCTAAGTTTTCGCACTTTGAAAGATCTCTGTAAGAGTAACAGTATCAAAAATGAGCGCTTATATTCGGGCGACTGCTTCAAAAAGGATTTGGATTTTAAAGTTTTTATTTAAAAAAAATTTCTAATCATCAGATTTTGATGAAATTGGAATGGGACGAAATGGGGGACTTACACTTTCAAACAATAAAAAAATTATCAAAATCGGTTCATATTTAAGAAAGTTATGCGTGAACATGGGCAAAACATACATACAGGTCGAATTGATAACCTCCTTCTTTTTGAAGTCGGTTAAAAAAGCAATCGAAGAGTCAAAATTTAACAAGTTTCAGTTTCGGTCGATACTCAATTTTAAATCATACCAACTGTATCATGTAATTGCTCTGATGACAATAAATATACTAATTAACATAAGGGAAAAAAAACCACTTTGTCGTCTTAAAACAACAAACTCTTTATCTTTTAAAAATGCTTTTTTTTTTCATTTTACTTTCAAAAACACTTAGTCTCATCTCATATGGATATAAACAACAAACCTTTTTTGCATCTTTTAAGTACACTTTTTTACTTTAAAAAAGAAAACTCTAAAAATTTTTATTATCTAAAAACATATCTCCACCCTCTCTTTTTTTTTCATCTTATAAAATAAAATCAAATAGAAAAGAAATAGAAAAAATTGCCCTGGTAACAAACAAGATGGGGATATATGTAAGCCTAGCCCACACTTTTTTTTTTACTTAGCGGCAGATTTTATTTATGCCCCAGACTGAAACATATAAATGTTTATTTCACGTTATATTTACAATTTTACTTATGGGTATTTAAAAATATTTTCAGCTAAATAATTTTTGTACTTACTTTTCTTATTGTGTTCTCTTAGTTTGTAGTGTAGCATGTTATTTTTGGAAAATGTAATTTAATGAGTAATGTAATTAAAAAAAAACTAGTTTGTAGGGAGCACAAATATTATTTTTGATGTTACTTTAATAAACTTACTTTATTGTCTCCTCTTTTGACATATAAGTGGGAGTCCTGCCATACTCACAGATTTTTTTAAATCTTCTGTTTTGAAATCTTCCGATGCAAAGATGAATCCACAATCCTTATAAAAGTAGCATACAGTCCAAGCTCCAAGGGAACGAGACAAATTCCAGTTGCTTGCAGACGATCACTAATGGTAGTCACTTATTATACAATAAAACTACACACCTGTGATTTTCTGAAAGCATTCAAATTTGAAGATCTATCTCTATCCCGGCACCAGCTGATCCGCCAGACGCTTACCTCCACTGGTATACTTCATATTGATTGATATATACCATTTCTGGATGTAACGTCAAAAATAATATTGATGCTCCTTACAAACTAGTTTTTTTTATTACATTACTCGTAAAATTATATTTTCCAAAAATAACATATTACACAACAAACAATGACAAAACTAGGGCCTACTACAGTTCCATTACTTCTAACATACTATTTTGACCACTGAATTTATATACATCATGAATTCATGATTTGTCTAAAATTTTAATATACACTCAAACATATAGACTCAAATCAAAGAATCTTCCACAGAGAGCATTATATTTTTTGATAATGAATTCCATTTTCAAAAATAGTAAGAATAAAAAGTAAATGCTTTTTGAAAAAAAAATAAATGAATAAATAATTTTTTACTTTAATAGATAAATAGGTACATTTAAACTGATGATTTACGCTGTAAGATAAATCTGTAGCTATACTTTAAAACAAATGCACTTAAATAACAATTTAAACAAAATTTTATGAATATATATTTCAACTAGAGAATCTCCTATTATTTTGGTATGATTTAATTTAAAATGCATTGAATATGCGTTTATAACTGCTTATCGAATTGGAATAGTAATGTGTACAAATTCTTCGAAATGGGCACATAGAAAAGCTACACATGGTTTGAATATCTCTCAATTGATTTAAACTTCATACAAGGTTATAAATCTTCATAAAAGTTTCAGCATTATTTTTAACAACAAAAAGAAAGATAACACATCTGCAGGTGAAATGTATTAAAAATAAAATAAATAAGTAGATCAGAAGTGTTTTCTTTACATGACAAAGTTCACAAGTAAGTATCTGAAAAGGAGTAAAGAACAAACTGTTTTGCAATCGGATCTTTCTTGCTTAAAGGGGAACAGGAAAATACAATGGCTTGTTTATTTTATAGAAACTTTGTTTACATGCTCGTTTAAACATGCATAAACAAGTACTTACTATTAGCAAAACTGGATTGAAGTTTGCCTGTAACTAATTTTCCATTTAAATAACAATGGGCTACAGTAAACAATATCCCATGAAAAACATCTCATGTAAAAAAAAGCCAAGTCTCCTGACTCTTTGACCGTAAAAAGTTCTGAGATCATGTGTAGAGCCAAGCTTAGCTCTCTTATTAACTCTGATATTTTAATTCACAAATTACTCCTAGTCTCTACACCTTTAGTAAATGATTATTCTGTGACTTGGCAATTACGCAGCACAGGAAAGTTATTACGTAAACACTTTACTTATGTTTTGAATTGGGATTAGATTATTTGATTAAGGCTGAATATGAACACGAGGGATAGAAGAAGCCTGAAGGAGGGATGCACCGATTGGGGGTCTTTGTAAAAGAGGGGTCTGGCTCGTATTCATGTTACATAGGAAGAAAATCACCCAAAACTCCGGACATCAAGTTTGACCAGTAGAGAGTTTTCGCATCCGGTCTTACAATGTAATGTAAAATTATTTCCATGCTACAAATACATATATGTTCAGTGCTCTTATAGAAACTATTTTATGCAGAACTTTATAAATAAACGTTAATATTAAAATGTAAACAACAGCCTTTACATTCTCGTGCTGCGTCATTGCCAAGTCACAAAATAATCATTTACTAAAGATGTAGAGACTAGAAGTAATTTGTGAATTAAAATATCAGAGTTAATAAGAGAGCTAAGCTTGGCTCTACACATGATCTCAGAACTTTTTACGGTCAAAGAGTCAGGAGACTTGGCTTTTTTTTACATGAGATGTTTTTGATGGGATTTCACTTCTTTTTGTAAGGAGAAAGCCAAAGAAAGCTTTTCCAGTAGCGTCGATTTCAATTACACTATCTTTAACTTCATAGACTTTATGGCTCCTGATTGCTTCGATGTTCCGCTTTTCCTAGAAAAGCGAATTGGCATGAGTGCTACTGTTTGAAATCCATTCATTCAATTTTTCTAGTAACTATATTAGTTTTTGTTTAAATTTATCAGCTGTTCAATCAAAGTCCTCCAAAGTTAATTCTACTGTGCAGAGTCCATTTTATAAATTTGCCTGCTTCCAGTCTATTTCCCATTTTTTTAGTTATAGATCTCGTAATGTTTTCTAAAGTGTTTATTTTAAACTGCAGCTTACCTCTAGACCTTTTTCGTCAGTAAGTTCCAATATTCATACCAGGGTGGACAACAGAACAGCGCGACTTCTTAGCGAGCTACGTCTTCCCATTTCAGAGTGTGAATCGTGGTAACGTTTTAATGTGTGTTTTTGTTTTCGAAAATGGTTTTGACGATAGAGAGCTCTAGCTTCTTGGAGCTGTTGAGAACGTGATTTCTCGGAACGATTAGGCCTTCCCCTTTTGACCTCAATAGGTCTTCTAATTTTTTTTCTCTAGTTGATTTCTCTCTGTGATAGGTATTCATTTCGAAAAATAATAGATTATTGCTAGCTGTTAAGAAGAAGAAGTAGACCGTCAAAGTGACCTCCTAAGAAACTAATCCCAGCTAATCCCAGTGCGCAACCACATACTCAACTATAGCACATCTGATATCATACGACTAGGCTATGTTACCTAGCACAGAAAAGAAAATATAGATGAAACAGATACGAACGATCTCCAGATGTAGGAACTACTCGATGAGGACTTTCTTCGCTGTGATCAAAATATAACATTTCAGTTTTTTCCTTTCAAACTTTCTTCCATCAACAATGTCTTTCGTTGGAATATCATACAATTTCGAGTTTCCCTTCGTTACCGCGTCTTTTCAGCAATTTTGCAGATGCACACTGACATCTAGAATTAAAATTTTACACAATAAAAAACTGTGTCGCCAAAATTTGAAATTCAGTTATTCCTCTTTTCGATATGTAACACTTACAATCAAGTTATCTTTAGAAACAAGTAGGTGAAAGAATTTTACACAAAAGTTTCAATCCTTCATACTTTCGAATTTAAAGTAAATCGTAATAATTTTATTATTTAAATGATTTTAGTACACAGTAGACCGAGCATAGCTCGGTAGTTTTTTTTTTTAAATATTTATTTTGTTTTAGTAAATGTAGAAATGTGATAGATACTATCGCAAAATATCAATAAGTTGCGGAGAATATAGCGGAATTTTTGTTAATGCGTATCCTCTTAAGACGTATCTCCGGTTAATGCGGACAGTTTCATTTCCCCATCATATTTAATTAATGTTAAAGGCGTCGTTTATTGCGGATTTCGGTTACAGATGAAAAATGGCCTCCCTTGGAAGTCCACTAACGGTTGTAAACTGAATATTCATATCTACCGCTCGTAGTCTTAGCACGGTTGAAAGTGAAAAGTCAGAGAAAATGACGTCATAGTGGTGCAAAAGTGATAATGTTTAAGTTTTAAATATAAAAATAATTGACTTCTTTTCAATATGTCATTTTTTTGGAGAGAGCGGAATGTAGAATTTTGATTTTGAATTCCAAATCGATAATTTGAGTACCTAAAAAACATATTTAAAAAAATTATACATCGCAGGGGAGTTTGTATTGCCATTAAAAAAAATAAACTTTTTTTTACGTATGCGATTATGTTAGTCATATCCTGAGTGCCACTCTCCATGTTTTATAAACATTGAATTTATTATTCTTCAACAATTGTTGTCTACGTCTACCTCAATAGTTTGGCAACAAATGTGAGCTATTTTGTAAATATGAGGTAAGTTTGACAGCAAAATTCTCTTGCTTTTAAAACTGCTGCTAATTTTGCGCCATGGTCTATTGACATTGCATCAAACTATAGCGATGTTTAAAATAATATGGTAGTGACGCTAAATATAGCAAAAGTATAAGAACTGCTATCTATCAAGAAATGTTAGCATATTTGCAGAATGTTTATAAAATTTTTAAATTCACTAAATTAACATTTGGTAAAATAAATTTATTTTATTTGGATACTATTTGAGGCACAGTTTTCATATTCGCCCCATATTGACTCGTTTTTTTTTTCCGACGCTGGTTTGGCGAAAACATCAACAGCATAAACAACAACATCCGGGTTACCATATCAAGCAAAATAACGACATTTTATCGCCGGTTAAGTATATGACATTGGCGTCAGAAAAAAATCGCGCCAATATGGGGCGAATATGACATCTGTGCCCTATTTGATTATCCCGTCGATCAATTTCGCCAAACAATTCGCCAAATTATACAAATTGCCGTATTTTTATTTTAAATAACGAAAAAACAAATAAATTAATAAAACCTTAATGAAACTACAAGTAAAAAGTCGAATTAAAAATCATTCGATGACGTAACAAACACTTGTATGGTGTTTAATGTCAAGTGAATGCGACATTTACGATCATCCATTATTAGCGTTTAATCTTATAATTTGGCGATAGTTTTTCGGTCGACGGGATAATCAAGTAGTACCTTTATTTGTTCTAGTCAATTAAAACGAATTTTACTGTATTCAGGACCCAGCTATTTCGTGCTCGATTTAGTATAGTTGAAAAACCGATGGTTTAGTTGACAAACTGCGTTTTATCATGTTGATAATCAGTGAGCAACAGTATTGGCAACAGTTCCGATTACGGAAAATTAAAGATTTTCGATTTTTTTTTTCGAATTTTCCAAATTTTTTAATTTTTCCTTTCTTTGTATCCCAAATACTACCTTCTTACCAAATTTCAAGTTTCTAGGGCTACAGGATGTACCTCAGATTTTTGATGATCGGTGAGTCAGTCAGTGTCGAAAAAGAGTTCATATATTTTCTGAACTAGAAAAGATGGAAACGCGGAAATTTTACCATTTGCTTCCGTTTGAAGAGTACTTTTAGAAAAACAAAGTTTCAAGTTCCTGGGAAATTCCAGCGAAGGGATATAGGGCTGTCAAAAGTACCCTGAGTTGCTTCCAGAAAAGGATGCTTACGGCTGTGCTTTCTCGACTTGGCAGGGGCACTGCCGTGCCCCCAGATCCTTCTTAACACTTACAATTATTTTAAATGAGTAAAGATAAATTTAAATCTAAATTGATCAGAAATACCCTATCAAGTAACCTAATATAATCAATGAAGCAATTCATTTTAAGAAACACATAGTCTTAAAAAATACTTTTATTCTTTGTATACTATTAACGCTCAATAAAAATAAAATGATTTTGAGAACTGGACATATCTTCATCCTTATATCTGAAACAAAATCCTTAAACGAACTATATAATTAGTATTCTAATATTAATAAAATGCATCTGAATGATTACCAAAAATA
The DNA here is from genome assembly GCA_963932465.1 of Maratus speciosus. Classification (NCBI taxonomy): domain Eukaryota; kingdom Metazoa; phylum Arthropoda; class Arachnida; order Araneae; family Salticidae; genus Maratus; species Maratus speciosus. The sequence continues at coordinate 356,805,048 of OZ010794.1, forward strand.
GCGATCATATACAATCCATATGGATTACCCACAATTTATTAAATTAAAAGACAATAATAAAAGAGGATATTTATCCAACATGTTAATAAAATTTACCATTTTGCTTCAATCACAAATAATAGATTATTCTTTGACGTAAAATAATTAAATAATATAATCACGATTAAAAATTACTATTAAAAAATATATATCACTTAGAAAATTGACAACACCGCCATTATTATCAAAATACTCTATTTTAATTGGCTGCGCTTGTGTAAGCCGTGCTTAGGATTGACCACGAATCAAACCTACAAAATCGCGTTCTACCGACCTAAAATCTTGTGCTTAGGTAAAAAGTTAGGTAAGTTAGACCTTGGGTAGACCAGTGAAAACGCACCTTAAAGACGGTTCTAAGCACTGTTCTAATGTTACGGAAACAAAGATGCTGCATGAACACTCCAACACTGAAAATATTCATGCTGAGAGTGAAAATTGCAGAAAATGTCTAAGTATCATCTATGTTATATTCTAACCAAAATTTTACTTCATATGCAAATATCGATGTTTGAATACTCTAATCCTGTATTTTAGGAACATTTTTAATTTTGTTCTATAGCAAGATATGGGCAAAGACCTATGTAAAAAATCGCATGTAAATCACGTAAAAAATATCATCGTCACATGTAATTTTTTATTAAAATAAATTACAAATATTTTATTGATGTATAGCTTATCCTTACCTTAATTACAGAATTATACTGTAAGTTTATGAAATCGTTTATGGAAGAATATTAGTTTATAGCCACATAAAATATAGCTCTGTAGAATAAATTTATGTTAAAATAAAGCAATATTTAATTTAAAAAGTCTTTGATATATTTTCTGTTCAAATCATTAAAGTAACTTAATTTTAAAGTTTTTAAAGTATTAAAGAAATTTAATTTTTGGAAAATTAAATTCTACGTTGGACAAAATCTAAATTTCAGTCAGAACCGTACCAATTGTGCAGTCATGCAAAAAAAAAAAAAAAAAAAAAAAAAAGACACAAATTTGACAAAATTTGTAGAACAGATGGGGTACTATTTTTTTCACACGACTGCACAAAGACCTCCTGCAAACCACCTTTAGACCTGGCAAATAGTGACCTTAAAGATTTTTCGGTGTTATCAATCATACGTTTCAGCTGCGGCCACCACAACTCAGAGAATATGTTCTGAATCATAATATATTTTGAATCCCATCCTCCCGCATCCAGAGAATAGGAAAACTATTCCGTAAATGTAAGACTAACTTACATTTCATTTTTTATTTTCATTAAAAAAAAAACAATCCCAAAACCTCTAAAGCCGGTTCTAAGAACTGTTCTTATGTTACGGAAACAAAGATGCTGCGTGAACACTTCAACAAGAAAAATATACATGCTGTGATTGAAAATTGTAGAAAAAGTCTAATTTCCTGGAAAATATGCATGTATTATTTATGTTAATGTTTATCCATAATTTTACTTGATATGTCACTATCGATATTTTATTACGCTAATCCTATATTTTAAAAGCTCTTTTAATTTCATTCTATATCATGATATGGGCAAAGACCTATGTAAAAAATCGCATGTAAATCACGTAAATATTATCATCGTCTCATGTAATTTTTTATTAAAATAAATTAGAAGTATTTTTTTTGATGTATAGTTTATGCTATCTTAAAAAAAAAGTGTATGAAATCATTCATATTTGTCAGTTTATGAAATCATTCATGGAAGAATATTAGTTTATAGCCACATAAAATATAGCTCTGCAGATTAAATTTATGTTAAAATAAACCAATATTTAATTTAAAAAGTCTTTGATATATTTTAAAAACAAATTTCTGATCAAATCATTTAAGTATTAAAGAAACTTAATTTTTGGCAAATTAAATTCTACGTTGGACAAAATCTGAATTCCAGTCAGTACCATCCTAATAGTGCAGTCATGTAAAAGAAAAAAAAAATTAAATGTATACCCTAATATACCTCTGCCGCAATGAAGAACAGCATAGCTTAATAAACTTTAGTTTTTTGAATACGAATATGCAACATTTTTAGACACAAATTTGAGAAAATTTGTAGAACAGATGAGGTACTATTTTTTTCACACGACTGCACAAAGAACTCCTGCAAACCACCTTTAGAGCTGGCAAATAGTGACCTTAAAGATTTTTCGGTGTTATCAATCATACATTTCAGTTGTGGCCACCAAAACACAGATAATATGTTCTGTATTATAATATATTTTGAATCCCACCCTTCGGCATCCAGGGAATAGGAAAACTATTCCGCAAATGTAAGACTAAACTTACATTTCATTTTTTATTTGCATTTTCAGAAAACCAAAGCTACGAAAAAACAATCCTAAAACCTCTAAAGCCGGTTCTAAGCACTGTTCTAATGTTACGGAAACATAGAGTCTGCATGAGCACTCCAACAAAGAAGATATTCATGCTGTGACTGAAAATTGTAGAAAAAGTCCAACATCCTTGAAAATATTTATGTATCATCTATGTTATATTTTAACCAAAATTTTACTTGATATGTCAGTGTCGATATTTTAATACGCTAATCCTATATTTTAAAAACTCTTTTAATTTCGTTTTATGTCAAGATATGGGCAATGACCTATGTAAAAAATCGCATTTAAATCACTTAAAGAATATCTTCGTCTCATGTAATTTTTTATTAAAATAAATTACAAATATTTTTATTGATGTATAGTTTATCCTTTCTTAATGCTGTAAGTTCATTATGCTGTAAGTTTATGAAATCATTCATGGAAGAATATTAGTTTATAGCCATACAAAATACAGCTCTGCAGAATAAAGTTATGTTAAAATAAAGCAATATTTAATTTTAAAAGTCTTTGATATACTTTAAGAACAAATTTCTGTTCGAATCATTTAAGTATTTTAAGAAATTTAATTTTTGGCAAATTAAAATCAATGTTGGACAAAATCTGATTCCAGTCAGTATAGTTTATTTGCATTTTCAGAAAACCAAAGCTGTGAAAAAAAAAAACAATCCTAAAACTTCTAAAGCCGGTTCCAAGCACTGTTCTAATGTTACGGAAAGAAAGATGCTGCATGAACACTCCAACAAAGAAAATATTCATGCTGTGACTAAAAATTGTAGAAAAAGTCCAATGTCCTGGAAAATATTTATGTATTATTTATGTTATATTTTAACCAAAATTTTACTTGATATGTCACTATCGATATTTTAATACGCTAATCCTATATTTTAAAAACTCTTTTAATTTCATTCTATGTCATGATATGGGCAAAGACCTATGTAAAAAATCGCATGTAAATCACGTAAATATTATCACCGTCTCATGTAATTTTTTATTAAAATAAATTAGAAATATTTTTATTGATGTATAGTTTATGCTATCTTAAAAAAAAAAAAGTTTATGAAATCATTCATATTTGTCAGTTTATGAAATCATTCATGGAAGAATATTAGTTTATAGCCACATAAAATATAGCTCTGCAGATTAAATTTATGTTAAAATAAAGCAATATTTAATTTAAAAAGTCTTTGATATATTTTAAAAACAAATTTCTGTTCGAATCATTTGAGTATTTTAAGAAATTTAATTTTTGGCAAATTAAGATCTGTGTTGGACAAAATCTGATTCCAGTCAGTACTGTCCCAATAGTGCAGCCATGCAAAATAATTAAAAAAATTTTTTATACCCTAATATACCTCTGCCGCTATAAGAAATGCCATAGCTTAATAGACTTTATTATTTTGTATACAAAAATGCAACATTTTTAGACACAAATTTGAGAAAATTTGTAGAACAGATGGAGTACTATTTTTTTTACACGACTGGACAAAGACCTCTTGCAAACCACCTTTAGACCTGGCAAATAGTGACCTTAAAGATTTTTCGGTGTTATCAATCATACATTTCAGCTGTGGCGACCACAATACAGAGAATCAGGGGCGCCATTTGAGCGGGGGCTGGGGGGCAGTGCCCCCCCCAAGAAATTTGATATTTCTGAAAATTTATCTGTCATTAGGGATGCATCGAATAGTGATTTTGGCCGAATACAGAATATTCGGCCTACAGGTAAACTGAATACTGAATATTCGGCCTACAGTTAAACCGAATACCGAATATTCGGGTTGCCAAATACTGACTGTTGGGCCGAATACCGAATATACGGGTGGCCGAATTCAAAGTTTAAAGATATTAAAAAATTAAATTTTAAAACAATTTTTCATAATATTTAACTCAGATACTTCCATTTTGATAAACAAGGTTTTTTTTACAAGTAAACTGTACACACACACCCAATTTCTGGCACTTCTTCTCATGATATCATATGTCACAGAAATCAAAGTAACTCTTTTGAAAATATAGTTACGATATTTTCATTATTGTTAAAGTAACAAATGAAAATCTAAGGTTGACCTGAAGTGATATGAGATACACTGTATTTTTGATTTTGGCTGATTAAGCGGATTACGATACTGGTTTCTTGGGCAAAAATGGTCTGTCTTGATGTTTATTATCACATCTGAAAGTTTTTCCCATTTTCTTTAGAAACACTCTCTTTGCGAAAAAGCAAAAGACAGATTATTTACAAGACATTGTTCAGAAACTTCCATTTGTGCATCATTTATTTCTATGCAGATCATCATTAATGGTTAATGTTTTTAAGTGACGCTTATCAAACAGCAAATAAATAATGTAACAGCATTCTCTTTGATTTAAATATGATTCTGTTTCCAATTGTTCTGAATATCTTTATAAATTGACAGTTAAAAGTAGAAGTTGTGTAAGGATTTAAAAAAATATTTTTCAAAAGATATTTTTAAGTATTCGGTTTGGCCGAATAGTTCAATATTCGGCAGACCGAATAGTTTGATATTCTGCCTAACCGAATATTCAGTAGAATTTCCGAATACCGAATGGATACCGAAAATTCGATGCATCCCTATCTGTCATCACAGGTCAGACTCAACATTTTTTTTTCATAAATTCATTGAAAGCTAAAGTAACTTGTTAGATTTTATTACAATAAAAACACATGCAATAAATAAACCCTTTATGCACAGAAACTGATAATTATCAAAAATATTTTCTAAAGACTTTACTATTCCAACACTTTCAAGGTGAGACATTTCTCAGTGATGAGTATTTTGGCTAATTTTAAAAAGATATGTGATAAAAAATTCTATTAATTGCTTCCCAGCCGTGTGCAAAATGATCAATGAAAACTCGTTCCACTCAGGGCTAGAATTTTCGAGGTGAATTTCCCCTTTAGTCCGAAATTTAGAGAGGATTTTTCTTTTATTTAAAAAGGGGGTTAATTCAAGTTCTTAATTATTGGAATTTTTTATTTTGCATTATTAGTGTCACATTATATTTACTGCAGTCATTACAACGCTACCAAATCATTTGCTTTATTAAATCATATTATATATAATATGTTCTTAATAATCTCCTAAGCCTGATACTAGAGTTCTGCACGGATCGGGTTCTACACTATCCAAACCTGACAAACGTCGTTAACACGAAACACAACTCTAGCTTGACAAACTGCAAAACAAACCCGAAATATTGATACCCAAACTCAAAGTGAAAGAAAATGAATCTATGTTTAATTACATTTATGGAAAAGTAGCCTACAATTTTATAGCCTATATGCAAAAATGAACACATGTGCACCCATTAATACCCCGATATATAGCTTTTTCATTTTAAAAATATTCAGATCTTCCTTTTGAAAAATCGATTCATCCAAAGAGAAACAAAGCATAACCAGAAACGCTTAAAGTTAACCTTACTCCTAGCGAAAAAATAGCATAAACCTGACTTGATCCGCAACTCGAGTTCGGGTAAAATCAGGTTACCCGACCCTATGCAAGACTGTCAACCTGACCCGAAACGAAAATAAGAAACGCCAACCCACCTCGACATGTGCCACGGATCGGGTCGTGTCGATTTTGAAAAAAAAAATCAGGTTGCGCGACCCAATGCAGACTAGAGATGAGACAGGCTCAGCCCGAGCCCAAAAGCCCGGGACCGACACGGGCTCCGGCTCTATTTTTATTCTAGTCTTCGGGATCGGGCTCATTCTTTCTGAAACCTGAAAATTTTATTTATGCATGAATAGAAAAAATTAAAAGAATTTCATTCCCCTTAAAAATCACATATTCGTTATAAAAACATGTATAAAAATTACTTATAAACAGATTAAGTAAAATAATGCTATAAAAGTGATAAAATATCTTTATTAAGATTGACGATCGTTTCGTCGCACCAACGGCGACATTTTCAAAATCATTTATGATAGAAAATATTTTCACATAATTTAAAGAACAATAAACATAGTAAACAATGTCACGAGACATGATGCATAGTGAAAAACATTGCAAACATAAAATTAAATTAAAATTAAATTAGCTATTTGTGAGCGTGGATTAATTTTCATATAATTTAACAAAACAATAACATGGTAAACAATGACACGAGACAACATACATAATGAAAAACATTGCAAAACATAAAATAAAAATAAAATTATCTTGGCTATTTGCGAGTGTGGATTAATTTTTACTATTGTTATTAAAATTACATAGCATCTCTTTCCAAATTTTAGGTAAATCAAGGGACACTGAATCATTGCAACTATTCTTGTTGTGTAAAAATATCTCTATTGATTCTCGGATTATGGAGGGTAAATAAAATCTTGATGTATAAATTAACTTGCTATTTCAAAAATCGATCTGTAACGGTTCTTCGCTGCATAATCTGGCCAAAGCTGTGGTTCTTCTGTTGTACTTGATGTCTGCTATATGTTCTTTGATTCTGGTTTTAAGTTTTCTACTTGTCAAAAAAAAAAAAAAAAATAATAATCCACGCTCACAAATAGCTAATTAAAATTTAATTAAATTTTATGTTTGCAATGTTTTCCATTATGCATCATGTCTCGTGACATTGTTTACTATGTTTATTGTTCTTTAAACTATGTGAAAATATTTTCTATCATAAATGATTTTGAAAATGTCGCCGTTGGTGCGACGAAACGATCGTCAATCTTAATAAAGATATTTTATCACTTTTATAGCATTATTTTACTTAATCTACTTATTCGTTTTCAAATCATTGTATTACTTTTTTGATCAGAATGAAGGGGAAACAGAAATTGTGTTTTTCTATTGTAGTTATTAGAATAGAATGCTATTTTAAAAGAAAATGATTAGTCATATACACAGATTTATGTTTGGCATTACTGACGACGACGGTCCTACGATACGGCGCCCCACCAGTGGCTGAGAGGTTCTGCTCTCGAAGCTGGTAGACGGGAGGTGCTGGGTTCGATCCCAATCGCGCCCGTCGGCCCAATCGTTCGGAGTTTTCGTGGTTTTCTTCGAACCTTGGATTTCCAAGCGTTAATACGGGTTAGGTTCCCTTAGAAAGACCCCCACGAAGGGCACTCCCCCCTGGGCCTATATCCCTCGTGCAGATAATTGGCCGTCATAAATACAACCAACCAACCTACGATACGGCGCCACGAAAGAGGCGGGAATAATTAATTTGTTTTTAGTTCGATTTTCGTTTGTGGCAGAGGTTATTTTGCAATTGGATTTATTATTATTATTATTATTATTTAGAGATCTAACACAAAGAGAATATTTTCTTCTGTTTATAGTTTGCGGTTTGAGAATAATTTAGAGTTCTATTGTACGCTTTTCATATGGAAATAATTTTAGTGATTATTATATCTATCATGGACTCTGCTGATGCTGAAGCTGTACGCTGCAATTTAGGAAGTCACTTTCAGTCGTAAGTAAATTTAATTACCATATTATTCCGATAGAAATCAATCGAGCAGTATTTCCTATTTTCCTGTAAAAACACCGGGACATAGAAATTTTTAATTTAAGATATTTTCAGGGTCACGCCAATCCTGAAAGATTGTTGTGAGGAAGGAATTGGTTATAGTTAAAAATGTACACCTTTTTTAGAAAATTTATAAATGTTCTTTCATTATTCGCTAGATAAATAGTAATTTTTACAAATTTCATGCATTTATTCGTGAAACACATTTCATTAACATGCCCATAAGATTTTCTTATTAAAAGAGAAAGGATATGAGAATCCTTTTTAAGTATGAAGTACATTTTTATTTAATACTAAACTTTTCTTTTGATAATATTAAATTTAAATTTTCCTTTAACAGTCATTTCTGTGTAAAAAGTAGTTTACAAATGATAATTACATTTGAAACAGTTTTTTAAGTATTATGCAATTTTTTACTATTGCATATTTTTGGTATCGGGCTCGGGCTCTGATGGCACAAAACGTTTCGGGCTCGGGCGGGTCCGGTCTCTGAAAAAAGAGCCCGAACTCATCTCTAATGCAGATTCTACCTGATACCAAATGTTTTGCAAATTTCTGAATTGTGCGGAATTTAGATCATAGTCTGCTAAGGAATGCAGAAAATGATTAAGGAAATTTTTTACTCGCAGAAAATCATTGGTGAAAATCTCATATCCCTATGAATCACAAAATTTGCAAACTTTTTGACGTGTTGACTATGTTTATGTGCTGATTATCTCGTGATCGATTGAATTTCAAGATTTTTCCCCCTGACGATTTGGCGAAATTCGCGATTTTTTTCCGTGATCGATTCATGAAGCTCACAATTTTTTTTCCTGACCATTTGTTAAAATTCACGATATTTTTTGCGGCGGTTAACGAAATTCGCTATTTCTATCCGAGGTATTTTGACGAAATTCGCGTATCTATTCTACGATCATTTGTTGAAATTCGTTTTTTCTCTCGCAGCCGACTGACAAAATTTGCGATTGTTTTGCGCGATTCTTTGACGAAATTTTTGAATTTTTTGCGCGATTCTTTGACTAAATTCGTGATTTTTATCCGAAACCTTTGGCAAAATTCTCGTTTTTTCCTTAATAGATATTCGAAATTCACAATTTTTTTTGCACGAGTGATGAGCAAATTTGATTTTTTTTTCTTTTTTTTTGCGACCTAATGTTGAAATTTGCACCCCCCCCCCCCCCCCCCGCAACTGATTGGTAATAATCGCTGTTTGTTTCCACGATCTTTGCAATATTTTTTCACGGTCTGTTTAGGAAGTAATATTTTTTTCGCGACTAATTTGCCAAATTGACTATTTTTTCAAAGTCCAATTGGCAAAATTTAAGATTTTTTTTCGCGATCGATTGGCGAGTTGATTTCGCGTAGCTCCGCAAAAAAAAAAAAAAAAAAGAAAGAAAAAAATACTGCGGTCTTTCACGAAAATTAAAAAATGTTCCTGGAAGAATCCCATGGTTTTAAAAGACGTTAAGCGGGCAAAATCCCGTACGCTGTTTCAAGCACTTCCCCTAAAAGAAAACTTTGTTCCAACCTCCAAGAACCTCTTGAAATGACTCCCCATCCCTGCAGCAAAACCTGCAAAGAAGAAGTCGAAAGATCAGGGGAAAAAACTCCATTTTAGACAGGTCTTCGTATTAACAAGTGTAATTATATGGTGTTTTTTTTTCTTTCAAAGAAACGCGATTTTTTTTTTTTTTCCGTTTCCGAAAGGATTCTTTTTTTTTTAAAGTTTTCATTTTCGCAAGTTGTACAGTAAATATACCTCTACTCTTCAGAGGTTTACTAAAGAAAGGATGTTTTAACAGCCTTAGATACACTTGTAAAATGAAAACTGTCTTAAACGGAAAATCTTAGTCAGTATCTTGTAAGTATACCTGATAAGATGAAAACCGGCTTAAAACGGAATTTTGAATCGGTTCTTGTTTGGAGGGAAGTGGATACCCCCCCCCCCCAAACCTCATCCTTGGCTATGCCACTCTCCTCAAAGAAAACTTTGCCCCCCCCCCCCCCAAGAAAATTCTGAAATAGTGCCCTTGCAGAGAATAGGTTCTGTATTATAATATATTTTGAATCCCACCCTCCCGCATCCAGGGAATAGGAAAACTATTCCGCATTACATTTCATTTTTTATTTGCATTTTCAGAAAACCAAAGCTACAAAAAAACAATCCTAAAACCTCTAAAGCCGGTTCGAAGCACTGTTCTAATGTTACGGAAATAGAGTCTGCTTGAGCACTCCAACAAAGAAGATATTCATGCTGTGACTGAAAATTGTAGAAAAGTCCAATGTCCTGGAAAATATTTATGTTTCATCTGTGTTATATTTTAACCAAAATTTTACTTGATATGTCAGTGTCGATATTTTAATACGCTAATCCTATATTTTAAAAAGTCCTTCCGGCCAGTGCCGGGAGGAAGAGGTAGCTTTCATATTCCTTATTTTAAAAAAGCCAACTTATATTATTCAAACACACGCAGCTCAATTAAGTGGAAACCGAATGTAGGAGATTCAATACTAATTTTTATCAATACTAAATCATTATGAATGAGAATTTTGCGAAATTAGTCAGCTTTATCCAAGCTGCTTTTATTTAAAGTTACTTATATTTGGCTGACAAATTCAGCGATTTCTTAAAGTGCCTGCCATTTTAAGACAACATGGTAGATGAGGCTAACCAGTGAACTTGGTCGAGACCTTAGTAATTGCTGTGCACATGCTCACTCATATCGGAATCGGTTGATATATACGAGTGCTGTCGCAGGCAAAATATCAGATTTTTCAAAATGTCACCCACTTTAGAAATTGAAACTGCTATATCTGAGCCATTTTTTAAGATAAAGACAAACAAAAAATGCTCCCGAATCCTTATATCAAGGTCAAATACTTAAGAAAGAAACCTTTTTCAATTTCTAATTTTTTTGCACCTCACTTTAAATATAATTTTTTTTAATTTAATGGCCGCCATTTTGAAACAAGATGGTTGATGAAGCTGGCCAGCGAACTTGGTCGAGATATTGATGTATACTATCCACATGCCTTCTTCCATCGAAATAGGCCAATACGTGTGGTATCACGTCACAAATACAAGATCGTTTCAAAGTGTTAGCCATGATAGAAATTCAAAGTGCTATAATTCAACCACTTTTTAAGATATAAACAAAAAAACAAATTTTCAGAAACAAAAACTGCTCCAGAATCTTTGTATCAAGGCCAAACACATAAAAAAAATCTTTTTCATTTTCCAATTTTTTAATACCTCATTTTAAATTTTAAATTACATTTTTTTTTTTAAAATGGTAACCCTTTTGAAACAAGATGGAGAATGGAGCTGGTCAACAAACTCGGTCGAGACATTGGTATGTACTTTGTACAGACCAAGTTACATTCAAATCGGTTCATAAATACGCCTGTTATCGCGTGACAAAAATCAGGTCGTTTTAAAATGTCAGCCACAATAGAAATTCAAAATGTTATAACTCAGCCATTTTTTTAGATGTAGACGAAACAAAACCTGTTCCGGAATCTTTGTATTAAGGTCAAACACATACAAAAAAAATCTTTTTCATTTTCCAATTTTTTGGTATCTCATTTTAAATTAATTTTTAAATTTTTTTTTTAAATGGTCGCCATTTTGAAACAAGATGGCGAATGAAGCTGGCCAACGAACTCGGTTGAGTTATTTGTATGTACTATGTACACACCAAGGTACTTCCAAATCAGTTCATAAATACGTCTGTTATCACGTTGCAAAAATCAGGACGTTTCAAAATGTCAGCCACGCTAGAAATTCAAAATGCTATAACTCAGCCATTTTTTAAGATATAGACGAAACAAAAACTGCTCCCAAATCTTTTTATCAAGGTCAAACACATAAGAAAAAAATATTTTTTCAATTTTCAATTTTTTGGTACCACATTTCAAATTTAATTTTTCTTAAAATTTTAAATGACCACCATTTTTAAACAAGATGGCGGATGAAGCTGGTCAACGAACTCCTTCGAGACATTGGTCTGTACTATGTATAAACGAAGTTACATCCAAATCGGTTCATAAATACGCCTTTTATCGCGTGACAAAATTCAGGACGTTTCAAAATATCAGCTTCGCAAGAAATTCAAAATGCTATAACTCAGCCATTTTTTAAGATATAGACGAAACGAAAACTGCTACGGACTCTTTGTATAAAGGTCAAATATATACGAAAAAAATATTTTTCCATTTTCAATTTTTTGGTACCACATTTCAAATTTTAAATTTTTTAAAAATTTTTAAATGGCTGCCATTTTGAAAAAAAATGGCGGATGAAGCTGGCCAACGAACTCGGTCGAGACATTGGTATGTACTATGTACCCACCGAATTACATCCAAATCGGTTCATAAATACGAGAGTTACAGTGTGATATAGGTCAGATATATATATATATAGATATATTACCATTAATTAAACATAACCTGCCACCGTCAATTATTATGAATTAAAGCTGTAAGTATTAAAAAATATTATAAGAATTATTATGGAAGAAAAAAGAAAAAAAAAAAAGAAAAAAGTGGACACCGACAAAAATTGAAAAGCTTATACATTGAATTACGTTATCGAGGGCACAGAATTCAATGATATAAGCAAAATGGTTGTTTTCTGTTGGAAAAATAAGCAAAAGCTAAAATTAATTTTCCCCTGTGCCCGAACAACCACTAAAATCAAGTGAATTGATTAAAAATGAAAGCAGAATAGAAACAAATAATATGAAATGGAAGAATCAATAAAACGTATTTAAATATTTATAGGATATAAAATAGAAATAATAAACACCATACCGATTAATATTTCAGTATTTTACAAAAATCCATGTGCACATGTCTGCCAGTATATCAAAGAGATTAAGGCGAATAAAACAGTTAAGAAATCACAGTAAATGATACCAAAGGATGCAGTTAATACATTTTAAAATAAAATTTGAAATACCATGTAAAACAAATTAAATCTAATATAAAATAAATAAATATTAATTACATTATTTAAAATGCACTATTAAATTAATAGATAACAGTTTAACAATATCGTCAAAATTTAGCTAAAAATACACCCTGGTGTATTATTTGTAACTGAAATGGAGCTAGAATAATTAAAAATATAGCAAACTGAAAGATACAATTTTAGTGCTGCCATCTATGAATAATTATATTAAACAACTATCGCAAGATAAAAATTTGCAAGCTTTTGAATGTAAATAACTGTTTAAACAGCAAAACCAAACAAATCCTTATACATAGAGAATTATAGAACAACCACTAAAATCAAGTGAATTGATTAAAAATAAAAGCAGAATAGAAACAAATAATATGAAATGGAAGATTCAATAAAACGTATTTAAATATTAATAGGATATAAAATAGAAATAATAAATACCATACCGATTAATATTTCAGTATTTTACAAAAATCCATGTGCACATGTCTTCCAGTATATCAAAAAGATTAAGGTGAATAAAACAGTTAAGAAATCACAGTAAATGATACCAAAGGATGCAGTTAATACATTTTGAAATAAAATTTGAAAGACCTTGTAAAACAAATTTAATCTAATATAAGATAAATAGATATTAATTACATTATTTAAAATGCACTATGAAATTAATAGATAACAGTTTAACAATATCGTCAAAATTTAGCTAAAAATACACCCTGGATGTATAAATTATAACTGAAATGGAGCTAGAAAAATAAAAATTAAAGCAATCTGAAAATACAATTTTAGTGCTGCCATCTATTAATAATTATATTAAACATCTATCGCAAGATAAAAATTTGCAAGCTTGTGAATGTAAATAACTGTTTAAACAGCAAAACCAAACAAATCCTTATATATAGAGAATTATAAACCTAATATAAATCACACAAAGTATTTAAAACTATTGTTAATAATATTTAAAAGCATACAATATGTTCTATTAGCTAAATTATTTAAAGTAAACTAAGAGTTTAAATAATGTTAGAACATTGATAATATATAGCATATATCTATATGCTATACAAAATAAATTCAGCAGTAATTAATATAAATAATTATTAAAAATTATCTAAAAATTATTTTTTATGAATTATATATAAGATATTTATATAATGAACAGGAAATAACAAACATGTGGAAGTATATAGAAGGTTAAATAATACTTAAAATCCCATTACTTAAAACGCACAAATATAGAATGTGGATTATTTTCAGACATCCATAAAATCCATAAAGAATGAATATGGGACAATCAAAAACATTAAACTAAGAGTGGCATACTATTAGTAATTAATATGATATTGTCCTAAGTAAATTAAAATTTAATATCAAATAATTGTAAATTAGATTAATGAATAATTAAGCTAATTATAATATTAATGAAAATCTCCAACTTACATATAAAATATCAAATCGACATACACATAAAATACATAACAAGAAAATAGTTATAGATATATATATATATATATATATATCAATTTTGAACGGAGGGTGGTTTCGGGGTCTGGGGGTCATGATCGATGAAAATATACCAAAATTTTTTGAAATCGCTTTCCTCCGAACGGCTGCAATAGGTAGCTTTTTGTAAAGAAAGCTACCTAAAACTCTTTTAATTTCGTTTTATGTCAAAATATGGGCAAAGGCCTATGTAAAAAATAGCATTTAAATTTTTTAAAAAATATCATCGTCTCATGTAATTTTTTATTAAAATAAATTACAAATATTTTTATTGATGTATAGTTTATCCTTTCTTAATTATAGCATTATGCTGTAAGTTTATGAAATCATTCATGGAAGAATATTAGTTTATAGCCATACAAAATACAGCTCTGCAGAATAAAGTTATGTTAAAATAAAGCAATATTTAATTTTAAAAGTCTTTGATATACTTTAAGAACAAATTTCTGTTCGAATCATTTAAGTATTTTAAGAAATTTAATTTTTGGCAAATTAAGATCTGTGTTGGACAAAATCTGATTCCAGTCAGTACCGTCCCAATAGTGCAGCCATGCAAAATAATTTTAAAAAAATTTTATATCCTAATATACCTCTGCCGCTATAAGAAATGCCATAGCTTAATAGACTTTATTATTTTGTATACAAAAATGCAATATTTGTAGACACAAATTTGAGAAAATTTGTAGAATGGATGGGGTATTATTTTTTTCACACGACTGCACAAAGATCTCCTGCAAACCGCCTTTAGACCTGGCAAATAGTGACCTTAAAGATTTTTCGGTGTTATCAATCATGCGTTTCAGCTGTGGCCACATCAACACAGAGAATATGTTCTGAATCATAATATATTTTTATCCCATCCTCCCGCATCCAGGGTATCGGAAAACTATTACGTAAATGTAAGACTAAATTTAAATTTTATTTTTTTAAACTTACATTTCAAAAAACAATCCTAAAATCTCTAAAGACGGTTATAAGCACTTTTCTAATGTTAAAGAAACAAAGATGCTGCATGAACACTCCAACACTGAAAATATTCATGCTGAGACTGAAAATTGTAGAATATGTCTAAGTATCATCTAAGTTATATTTTAACCAAAATTTTACTTTATATGTCAATAGAATATGTCGTTTGAATACGCTAATCCTATATTTTAAGAACACTTTTAATTTCGTTCTATGGCAAGATATGGGCAAAGACTTATGTAAAAAATCGCACGTAAATCACGTAAAAAATATCATCGTCTCATGTAATTTTTTATTGTGCATTTTATTTTTTATGATGTATAGCTTATCCTGTTAAAAATTCAATCACGAATTTCAAATGGTTCTTACTTATGAGAGATGAATCTTGTTTACCAGATTTATCCCAAAATATTTTTGTTATAGGTTGTTTTGCTAAAAAATATCTGTATTTAAAAAATAGTCGCAATGTCATTTTAGTTTCAGGGCAAAAGGCAATAATGTTTTCGTAGTATTAGTGTTTTTTTTCCGGAAATTGAAATGACATTCTGACATTTTTTAAAAAATGTACATAATTATATCAAAATAAACTTTAACAAAAATATTTTGCAATAAATCTGGTAAACAAGATTCATCTTTCATAAGTGAGTAAAGATTCAGAAAATATGCGCAAGAGATGCGCAGATAGTAGATATTCTGTCATATATTCTGTCACACTAAACCCCCGCGTTGTTGCGTTATCAACCCCGTCCACAAGATGGCGCAGCTGTGTGAATTTAAGGCAGATTCCACCATTAACATTGTACGCTATTTATATACTAGTGTAAATGCCCGTCCTAGGACTGTGGGTAAAAATTGTGTTTTTCACTTAAAACTTGAAAAACTGATAAAAAAAAAAATAATTGACAATATGGAAGCGTTTAGATGAGCAAAGTTCGGTTAGTTTACGTTCTAATAAACACACAATTAGCATTTACAATATTTCTGGGTAAACCAGGTTTTCCGGCTAAAATACTACTATAACAAAATTAAGATTTCTTAATAAAACAAAAAATTAATAAATATGCAATAAAAGTGCGTAATTAAAACAGTCTGCTGCAACTATTGAAATAATACTATTTTTTTAAATAACACTTTGAAATTGTATTTTATCGTTTACCCCCCCCCCTTCCTCCCCCCTCCAAATTTTTTTAAATATGTATATTGATTAATATCTAAGTATCTCGGGTTGAATCCCAACCGTCAAATCCCCTAAGCTTCTGTCCTCTTGATGCAAAGCTATAAATCAAAAATTATTAATTTTACTTTTCGTATAAATATTAATTTTTTACTTTTAAAATATGGAATATGTTTGATTTTTTTTTTTTTTTTTTTTTTTTTTTTTTTTTTAAGTTTAAATTTACATACCACCTGTATATAGAAAAGGAAAATATAAGTAATATGTAATTTAAAAATAAGTTACAAAATAATAAGCCTAAAATATTTAAATTGATTACTTTTTTAAAAGAAAGTCAGTTTTATCAATTTTTTGCAGGAAAAAAAAAAGGATATTTTTAAAAATACCATGTCATTGTTTTCCGTGAATCACTTTATATGAGAAATAAATTAAAATTCCTTACATGTCGCAAAGAAAATTTACTATGATTGCAACTTAATACTTGGAATAATCTCAAGTGACACTTGGCGATTTATTTTGGTGGTGTAATGCGATGTGCCTTGCACTGATTTGTTAAGAAGAAGTGTCTACTACTGCTCAATTATCAGGACTTGTAACCTTGAGAAGTAATCGCGGGATTCTTGTTTCTTGTCAACCAATGGGAGAATGGATCCTTTACCCCTCGAGTCTCTTCATGGGAGACTGGTAAGATTGATGGATTCGCCCCGCCCAGCGTTACACTGGCTATTATTATATAGAGATATGCAGTTCTGCAGCTGAGGTTTATTCCAACCATAGATTAACATTCAAGATGTGACATTTCCACAGAGCGTAATGGTAATGCGATTGCGATGGTAGTGCCTTTAATGGTAATGGGGAAGAAACTCCCCATCCTTGTAAAATTTTTATCATTGAGCATCTACCTTATTGTGATCTTTCTTTTTTTAATGCTTCATGTTTACATTTTCAATAGAATCTTACACCGATACATGAATACAGAATAGATATTCTATTTTATATATCTAATATCTATTCTATGTTCATACACGGATATATGCTATTTTTTTTTACATGATGAGTGAACGATATAAGTGCAACGAAAAACAGGGTAAAAATTTCGTCTTGAATGCTATATATGAAGTAAATATGATACAATTGGATTTAAAGCTACATAAAGTAATGGTGTAATATAAAATATACGAAGTATTGCACTCTACAAATTCCATAAAATTTCATAAATGTTCCCATTGGTAGGAAAATTTTTATAGCCGATGTTTTATTAATTTATGAAGTTTAACGTATTAAACAATCGTTACAATAATCTTTTTAAATTTACGCATTTTCACTTTCTTACAGATAAAATAAAAATATTGTTATAATGTAAATAACGTACTATCAATTCAATAATATTTATAATATTAACATATAAGAAATAATAATAAAATTAGAGATGGGAAAAAATTCATTTCGACAAATTTTTAGAATTATATAAATCTAACAGTTAAAAATAAATAGAGGTACTGACATAACACTCAATAAAATTTTATTCGATATGAATAAATTAACACAATACCTGAATTTGATTTTTTACAATTTAATCTCATAAACTTACATATTTACTTTATTAACAGAATTTTCTAGGGTTTTTCTTTTATATTATTATTCTAATTATCATTTTGTAAGTTAAAGTTGACCCATACAAGTACGGTAAAAAAAATAAATAAAAGCAGCTAAATAAATAAAGCAAGCATGAATAGAATATCATCTGACACCTGCTTCGTTTTTGGAAAGAATAGATATTCAAAGCATAGAGGGTAAACATATTTCTTCAACATAGGTAAATTTCGGAGGCTTGTTAATTCTTCCCCCTTGTCGGTAGTGACGCTAGTACTGTTGCCATTACAGATTTTGCCGTAAATGTCCCATCTTGGTCCTTAATCTATGATTCCAACAGAGTGAAAAATGTACAGATCAGAACTCGAACCTGGATACCTTGGCTTGCCATGCCAATTTTCTACTTTTTGAGCTATTCGGACGGTACCTGGCTGACATAATTCACTGTTATTTGTTGGAGGTGACTGCGAACTGCAACGGCAGTTTCATTCATCTGAGCTGTAACTACATAGAATTTACATGATGAAATTGTGTAATAACACGAAAACGCCTGTATACCATGTAATTATGTCACAATGGGAGAAGGAAAATTTATGTAATTAATTTTATTTCAAGTATTGAAATCTTACTCACAGCTCAGCTCGTCAGCTTTTAACAGATAAAATATTAAATTAAGCATATACAGCAGAACCCCGGTAATCCGAAGCCCGCTAATACGAAATTCCGGTTAATCTGGACCCCGCTAATACGAAATTTCGGTTAATCCGAACCGATATTATTTTCGAAAATTATACTTGAATAGATTAAGATTAAAAAGTTTTTTGGATTACAGGTGAATGTCAGGAAAAACGTGTAGAAGTTAGAATTAAACAAAAAATTGCAGTGAAGCATGTTTTTTATTCTTTAAACTGCTTAAATAAAATAAAAAATATTTTGAATAATATATATGTACATGAATATAAAATGAAAATGTGCACTGTAGGTCTACCCGTAGAAGCGATCTTAAAAAAAATCTCGAATTTGTTTGCCAGCCACTGTAAAATTATTTTTTTTAACACAAAAAAAGTATTTAATTTTGATGGTAACAATTTATTTTTCTTTCAACTGTTTGATTACGCAAATAATCTACAGAAATGTATTTTTCTTCCACCCTCGTCGACGTGGGGATTGAGCTATTTATAGGTTCGCGATTTTGAGCCGTTTGTAATGGACTGTTTGGTAATTCCTCATTCTGAAGTTCCATTGGTTTATTATAAACATCAGGAGTGAAACAAAGAGTACTATTTTTTTCCGAAAGACGGTATTTATAAATACCATTCACTTTAAACTTTCACCCCATAGTGAATATTACTAATATTCTAATGATACTTTGCAAAAACACTCTTTTAACTCCACTTTACCAGGATACATGGCAGCAGTAGTTCTAGGGTTGTTATTTTAGCGAGGAAGGAGGCTATCTTTGAAACAGTCGATTTGTTTTGTGCCGACATTTTGTACAGATTGTCACGCTTATCTTTTTATTGCTGCAAACACAGTAAAGGATATAAGAGAAGTGTTGGATTTTTTTTTTGTGTGTACATTTCTTTTCTGTTTCATTATTATTTTTATAGGAAGTCGAAAAATTTGTGACACCGGCTTTTTTTTTTGTTTGTTATGCTAGAAATGGCATATGTAAATTCATATATTGCTTATGTGGAGAAGCGAGAGAACATGTTGTCCCTGAGATATAGACGTCGCATAATTAAAAGACTGCTAACAAGATCGAAACCTAAAAAAAAAGAAAAATAGTTTTTTTTAACCCTTTCAGGGGCAAAGCATTTTCAATGCTAAAGTGTTGAAATAAATGTTTGGCACCGGAATTTGCCAAAAAAAAAAAAAAAAAAAAAAAAAAAAAAAAATTGTAAATATGAAAAGAAGGCTATATTTCACATACTTATTAAATCGAAAATATTTTACCACAATTCTGGTGCCTTGTATGTTTTCTGTTACGATATTTTAGTCATAGAGTACTGACGGTACTTTAAAGTACCACTTTAATTTACTTCTAAGGAATTAAATTTTTCACGGGTGAGTATTTTTTTTTATGTTTATCCTTTAATTTTCATTGTAGTAACTGAAAAAAAAAATCCATGAAAAAAATTACAGTAGATCATAATGCAGTAGATAAAGGGTTAAGAAGAGAACATAGAAAAATGAAGTTAAAAATATAAATTTCCTGATGAGATAGTTTAAAAATAAGAAAGCATTCCATGTCTATTTGTTTAACATTAGCAAGGTGAATCTGAGTTCCCACCGACCAACAGACCAAGTTAAATATCAACTACTGAAATTTCAACATGACCAAAAACCACTAACTGAAACTTTAAAAAAAGAGAGTATTTTAGGTTACATTTCTTTCGGTGGTCTCATTTTTTTCAGTTTTCGAGAAAATATCAAGAAGAGGGCTCTCGATATCTGTGTAAAAAGTTTTAACATAGCCTGAAGAAAATGTTGCAAGATTAAATGGCTGAACATCTTTGTGTTAAAATAACAAGCTGCATCCACAGAGAATTTCTAAGCCTCTAGGAATTTATTTTTTGAAAATTTCAGTGTTTAAATTGAAGAGGAATTGTGGAAAAAAAAAATCGTATTTTCCTGTGAAGAGTTTAAATAAAATTTTAGGGTTAATAGAACTTAAATCTTCAAGGAAAAAAAAAGCAGATAAGATTTTTCAGGTTGCTTCTAGTATAAATTACGTAAGGTAGAGCTTATTTTTAATGCTTAGTGTATTTATAGTTTATTATAATAGTTTAAAAATCTAAATCTTCTCATTTAGAAATAAGAAAAATTTATGCATAATATTTTGTTATAATAATTTTTTGAAGACATTGAAATAGAATTTTTAGAAAATGTAATCTATTTCTAAAATTTCTACAGGATCCAAAAAAAAAAAAAAAAAAAAAAAAAAAAAAAATCATGTGTCAAGCATATATTAAGCATAATATATATATAATATATTCCTATGTGCAGAGTGATTTAAAAAATAACAATATTGAATAAATACATGTACTTGTAGTTGAATTGTAATACAGAAGGATAAAAAACGTAAAATCCTTGCAATATGTTCAAATAAATATAATTTTTTTAAAACTTTTTTTGCGCTTTTTTTTTAAGTTTTCATTCTTACTCCAGATAGAGAACACATAATTCAACTAAATATATATCAATTTCCTTTGTACTTCATACTACAATCACACTTACCTGTAAACTGAACTATAGAAGTTTCACACTATCTTCAAAATTAACTGAAATATTTCGAAATATATAAAAAATACATATTTTTTTTTAAAATAAAAATTACCCTTTTTTACATTCGAGTACCTACAACATAATTAAATAAACATATAAACACATAGAGCTTACATTCTAGTTCAGAACATAGTTAGTAATATGGAAAGCATTCTGAGAAAATTACACTGAAATATGTTTAAAACGTTTTATGTAATGAAGTTTATAGAAAATGGAGATTACGGGAAAACTCATTTCCCAGAAATCGCATTTAAAGACTGTTTTCGTATCTTTCAGATACATACAAAATTAATCTAGAAGAATCATAGAGATAAAATTAAAACAGATTTGGAGTCGTAAACAACTGCTCTTTCAAATAAAACAATAAAAAAAATACGAAAATTTTCACAGAAACGGTCATTTTAATGTAAGGGTCATTCCACGTAAAATGAGCAAAAATTTAAAAAAAGTCGTGGCCACATAGTAAACGATTTTAATAAAATTTGATATACAGGTTCAATTCATATTCAAATAGAGCTCTGCAAAATATCTTCACAAAAAATAAATTATTTTAGCAGTTTTGGACATTTAAAAAACTTATGATAAAGAATGGCATGTGTGCAATCGTCTAAAGTTGCAGGTTTGAAGTTCTGTATCTTGAAAACTATCTAACTGAAATGAATTTTTTTTTACAATAATGTAACCTCTGAAAAATTATCTTCTTATTTATTGAGTAACAATAATCTGGTAACACCATGATTAATCTTTAATTGGTTGTAAAAATTGAAAATTTGCAAATTTTGAGAAAATTAAAAACGTTATAAAAATTAAAGGAATTCAAAAACGTCTGAGAAATTAATGCCTGATGTAGTGTTACATATTAAGATCGAATTACTAAAGTTTTTATGTTGCCATGTATTTTCTTCACCTTTAAACAAATTTAGAAACTTAAAAAAAATTGACAAAATTGTAGTTTTTCCTCTTATTGATAGGTTAAAAAATAATGAAGGAAAGGTCCCACATTACAGTTATTGCACAGACATAAAGATCAATAAGTCCATAATCTGCTAAAAAAATTTCAAGATTGCCTTTGGATTCCTAACGTCACAAAATTAGGTTAAAAAAGGCAATATTAACTACATTCCATGAGCTATTTTTTTTTTCGCGCGAGTTTCTTAAAATATTGCAGGATGTCAAGGTGAAAAAATTTAGTGCTGCCATCTATTTTCTGTATGTGAGTTTAGGTGTTAATTTATATTTTTTTGTTCAATTGAGCTTTTTTTCTACTTTAATTAAAAATCTTCTTGAGGCAAAAATAAACTGAAAGCAAGTATAAAAGTTTTTATATTTAAAATATACACTATTATCTGTAATATCAAAAGAATTAAAAGTTTTAAAAAGCTTTCCTTCACGTCGAAACAAGTGATAGAAGTATCGCATTTTATCCTCAACATTTTTTACTATTTATTTTTTTTTTTCATTAAGGAATAAAAAGGCAAGAATGAAAGTTTGAATAGTTAATATATGTACTTTTAGCTATAACGTCAAGCAATTTTGATATTGTCAGAGGTGTCTTTCATCTCAATAGAAACGTTGCATTTTCCCCTCAAAAATTTTCAAAAAATTTTTTTTCTCATTAAGGAATAAAAATACAATTACTAACTTACGTCAATCTGTTATTTATTATTCATTCCTAATTATAAATAATTTTTAATATAGTCTTTGCATTCTTAAGGCTAATAACCAAAATTGAAACTTTAAACATGTAGCCAAAACCACGATTTTGCATCCACTTTTAATATAAATTTTAATATTTAAATAAACAATCCTAAAATCTATTACTTTACATTTACTCATAAATAGATATGATCTACTTACAAAATGATTTTCGTTAAAATCTGTGACATATCTGCCATAGATGATTTGCTCACTTTGTATGGAATGACCCGTAACCTTTAAAGAATTTATCCGTTTAATATGATGAAAGATGGTGTCCAAGTGAACAATTTGGAAAACGCAGAAAAGATTTGAAAACCCACTTTCAGCAACTACTATTTTGGAAAAATATCCGAAATCTTTTGCGCATGTATAGTTTACTATACACGCTACATAATATGCAAAAGTTTAGTTCTGTTAGAAAAAGCATAACACGTTGAAAATTTCCCTCCAGCAATTTCGTGAACAAAGGAAAACGTACTCGAGATCTTTTGTGCAGCAGCTCTGTATATGATATATAAAATTTGTACACACGAATAATTATGCATCAGATTAGTTAAATTTAAAAATGAATTCCACAATTTAAAATGAAATTAAAGCATTTATTGCTCATAGACAGTAATCTGAACCGAAAAATCTTGATTGTTACTGTAAATGAATAATGAATGCTGTGCACACCATACTCTATGGTAAGAAGCCTGTAGTGCACCTCAGTGATATGTACCATATTTAGTATGTTTGAAATAGTGGAGAATCCTTAAAATATACTGAAAATGATATCCCCCCATAGATCATAATGTAAAGGAGTTCTTTTGACTGCTCCTCTAAACGAACTATACATGTTACACACTTCATTTTCACTGTAAAACTCAAACTCAGTAACATGTGTATCAAAATATGATAATTCTGGTATATTTACGCGAGTCAGAACACAGGCAGAGGGACCTGCAAACCATGCAAACAGACGACAAGACAAACAGACAGCCAAAGAAACCGAATTTATAAACATTTTTCAACTATGTTGGAACGCATTAAAATGAGTATATTTCATTAAAAATGTATTGTACTGTTTCAGTTTTATAAACAATTTTCGACAAGAAAACATAAGGACCGATCTAGATTTCTGTGAGAAGGATATCATCACCTGAAACCAATGTTAGAAGATTAAATGACTTAACATATTCGTGTTAAAATAATAAAAAAGCAATTGTACAGAATTTCTAAAGATTTTGGTACTTATTTTAGAAAATTTTAGTATCTAAATTGAAAAAGAGTAGCGAAATTGTAAAAATATCCTTGAACTCTGTTAATACAAGAAGTAAGGATATTATAAAAGTCTTCGTATTAACCGTTACTCGTAATACTCGGGAAGATAATAAAAATCTTAACACACACATATTTAAGGGTTCATAGGACTTTTAAAATGTCGAAAAGTGAAAGAAAATTGTATTATTTTATTTCTTAAAAAGTGTACATTACAAAAACACAATTTTTGAAGGCAATAAATAATAGATACGCGTTTCTTCTTACATTTAAAATTTTTTCAGATCCTAATGGGGAAAATTAGTTTCTATAAGGGATTTTAAACTCGTTGAACGAAAAATTATAATCACAGGTTGCGCGAATGATTATAAAAAATTTCTCCATGTAGAACAAATGTATCGGTGTACTTATACTTAAGAGTTGTATGCTTACACTGAACCTAAAAAATGTGTTTGTTTATACCATTTTTATGTTTTGAAAACAAAATTGTATCTTCCTTATATAAAAAATGCAAAAGTTTAGCAATAAAACACTAAGGAAAAATATTTTCAACAACAACAACAACAAAAAGTTAGGTTGACTTTATAGTGCCTACCATAATAAATATAAGGGTCATCTGATTCCTCTTCAAGATTCCTTTTCAAGTTGATTTCTATGGAAATCCTGCAGAATATGAAAGTTAAAAAAATTTAATTTTTTTGAAAATGATAAATACAAATACACTATACTATATGTAATGGATAAATATACGAACAAAATAATAAATTTTTGAAAATTGCATGCGTTTCGCAAGTATTTTGTCACTGTAGGTAGCAAAATATATTATGACTCTAAATGAAAGTGGTATGTTTTAAAAGGTTTAAAAGATAATGGGTTCCAGTGTATAATGAGATTTAATAGAAATTTTTATCTAAGATCATTCCCAGAAGAGATATTTACCCCTTTAGTAAACTTCCGTAGCTAACAATTATAGATGAAGCTAAAATTTCTTTTCAAAAACTTTTTCCTAAGGAGGAAAACTAATTCCTATCAATATTAAAACTCATTTTTGTACAATTTTCCCTATAATATAAAGTAAGAAATAAAATTTCACTTTACTACTAGTCTTTATCATAAAGAAAACAGGTTGGGCTTTCAGTGAGCAAACATTAGCTTTGCCCCATGTGGTTTCTTCTTGTTCAAATATTTAAATCTCGGACTTAGAAGTGGTATAACTAGCGCAATGCTTAATAAGTTTTAAAGAAATTTTTTTTGAAAAATACATGAATCATTTAAAGTTGTGAATGAGTTAGTTTCCCTTCAAAAGAATTCTGGATCAATATTTGATCGATTAAATATTCTGAAATTCATCAACTGGAATACCCATTATAATCGAATATTATGTAAAATGTTGGAGTACGTGTAAAGTCTTTATATAGACAATTTTTCAAAAGCTAGAAAAGAAAGGTTTTCAATTCATTCATAAACCAATATTTATAGGAGGTTAATATAAAATATAAGAGAAAATATTAGAAAATAGAACGAAATTCTATCATATCTATCATAAACTTTTTCATTTTACCGACTGAACTATCTTAAGTGTTTTTTCATTATAACATTCAAATTGTGCTAGGAAGAAAGAAAATCTTAAAAAAGAAATATTACATGCAAAATAGAGTTTAATAATGACAACTAAGATGCATTCACGAAAATTTTGAAATAACTTCGTTTTGGCACTAGAAATGAAGATCTGGTGAATTGTCAAATAAAAAAAAAATGTTTTTTTTCTTTTT
Organism: Maratus speciosus; assembly: GCA_963932465.1. Classification (NCBI taxonomy): domain Eukaryota; kingdom Metazoa; phylum Arthropoda; class Arachnida; order Araneae; family Salticidae; genus Maratus; species Maratus speciosus. Next base: position 356,831,145 of record OZ010794.1, read on the forward strand.
TCTTTCTTTTTTTTTTTTTTTCTACCTGGGACATAAGGGAGACAATTTTGAAAAACTGAACTTTTTTTTAATTAGGTCGCGTTGTTTCTCGTTTACCAAGTATTTTTTAATGCGGGATTGAATGACACCATTTGCAAGTCGATACGCTAACTTGTTAGAAAGTTACGACAGGTTTAGAAAAGGACAAAAATTATATTTTATGAGAAAACACAATTTTATTACATTTATTTTACGTTCAAAAATGTGTTCTTTACATCGTACTGATTGACCTTAAACTTATTAAATGTCACCAAAATAGAAATAATAAAAATTAGGGTCATCTGCATCCTCTTTAAAATCATCGAAGTTATGAAATTCGACTTCGGTTAATACAGTAACTTCTTTTTCAAGCAGTACGAAAAGAGTTGGATTGGCGCTAGAGCGGTTCAAACTAGAGATCTCATGAACACTAGGTGAGCACGTTCGCATCGACCAAAAGACCAAGCCAGTAACGAGCTTTATGCCATTCAAGTAGGATGGGATTGCTACACGGTCCATCCCCAGTGAGGAAGCGATAAGCACTTGTGAGTGATGCCGTCCAAGTGAGATGTGCGGCGTGACAGGCTTTATGCTGTCGCGCGCATATTCCCATATGCGGCATTACAGGCTTTTTATTGTGATCATTTCACCGGATTTGCGTGCTGGAGATAATTTATTTGGTGCTGCCATCTATTTATTTTGGGATGAGAAGATTGTTGTTGTTGAAGATTGCGTCTTGAAGGAGCGTCTAATAACAGACCATGCCCGTTACTGTAAGCTACTAGATAGATCACTTTATACTGTTCAAGTGAGATAAGATCGCTACAAGTGTATTGCAACAGGCTACTTCTTTTCAAATTTTCCGCAGTGCAGAACCTGCGCTGAGATAATTTATTTGGTGCTGCCATCTGTTTGTTATAAGGTGAGATGATTGCTGTTGTTGAAGATTGCGTCTTGAAAAAGCGTCGAGTAAAAGACCAAGCCCATTACTATAAGCTACTAGATAGATCACTTTATACTGTTCAAGTGAGATAACAGAAGTATAGGAAAGGGATTCCAACTTGAGCCAGTTCCTTCACAAAGTAAGTGTAACGAAGTGCATCGAGAATGAAGTTTTCTATGCTTTAGTTTCGTAGAGATTAGGGAATAGGGTTTCACCTAATTTCTCCATTTCGTCAGCCGCAGCATTCGTTTGATTGAATGTGTCAACACATTCCTCCGAGGCACTGTCATTCATAACGACTTCTCAAGAATGCTTCACCTTTTGTGAATATGGAATTACTTGTATCAAATCAGCTAAACAAATGTGCGAGGAATGTGTAGGTTTTCACGCCATTGTGATGACTTTTAATGGGGTGGAAGAATAAACTATCCTCTTGACTCGCTCAATTTTGGTTTTCAAGAAAAGTATAGGATTTGGTAGTTAGAATTACCAGGACGCCTATATCTTGAGTAATACGGGTTGGCAGTAATTGCTGATACTACTCTACAGATGTCTGAACAATTAACATATATGTATTTACAGAAGACTATCTTACCGTATTGTTATTATTTTAAAGCAGAATATGCATTCATGATAATCAACTGCTTCTTGATTTGAGCGCTATACAATGCGTACTTGATTGCCATAAACCGGAGTACTTTCTGAAATGTTATATAATAAATCTGGCTGTTAAGGTAAATAATAGTTTAATGAATCTAGGTTACATAAAATAACTATACTATTTACAATTTAAAGTTAAGGGGGATTTGGGGAAATATCAGACAGCGGGCCGACACTACGGCCGCAGTTATCGAGAGACTTGAACGGGGCGTCCTTCCCGTTCAAAAGCCAAAGCCTTTCTCTACTTTTGTCATCTGAGTTTGTTCTCAGGCTTGCTTTGTAAAAGTTATATCTCAGCAAATACTTGCGATTGGGTTGGGCTTTACGTCATAGGTCTTTCATGGGAAAATGCTGAGGCATCTTGTTACTAGCATGAGTGTTTAACCATAACTCACACTCGGTCATTCGACATGTGAACGACCTCGTTTCACGTCTGACCCTAAAGCAACAAGAATGCAAACAAACAGTTTCAATTTTGGAAAAGAAGAGAGAGAAAAAAATTAATCTATACGGAAAAAAAGTCATTGCATGCTGGCATGAAGTCGTCTACTTCACGCAGTCATCATTTAAAAAAAATTACTAGAATTTTCCTCGTCTAGGTAAATTTTGCGCCAATTTAAAAGAAAAGAAAAAACAATTACGTCGCTTTTTGCCTTGTAGAGATTTACAAACAACAAAAAAAATTACAAAATTTGTCCCGTCTGAACAAAATTTTGTCTCATCTAAAACACACACAAAAAAAATTTCAAAATTTACTCCGTCTGAGCGTAATTTTGATTCGTCGTCAACACAACAATAATTACAAAATTGACTCCGTCTGAGCATAATTTTGCATCGTTCAAAAAAAAAAAAAAAAAAAAAAAAAAAAGGAACTTTTGCACCGTCTGAGCAGAATATTAAATCGTCTACAAAGAAAAATAGCAAACAGAATTCAAAATTTACCCCGTCTGATCATAATTTTGATTAATGTAACCGAAAGAGAGAGGAGAAAAAAAAAACGTAAACTAAAATATTTTTTGTTTTGTGCTGAGTAACTATAACCGTGTTCAGCCTGGAGAGACAGGAACGCTGATATGGGAAGGGGGGATACATAATAATAATACACTTATACATATACCATATAAAAATACAGGAAAAAATTCAAATATATAAAAGCATATACATAATAATAAAACAATAATATTGCTGGCAACAGTTCTGGTTTGTCAAAGTTTAATGTTCTATGCAAAATGAAAAAAGAGCCACTGCTTGGTCTGAGAAAAAGTATTATGCAAAACTAAAAAAAGATATCACTGTTTTGCTGTTTTAATAAAAAGGTTTATGCAAAACTAAAAGAAAAATCACTGTTTTGCTGTTTTAATAAAAATGTTTCTGCAAAACTAAAAAAAATCACTGTTTTCCAGTTGTAATAAAAAGTTTTATGCAAAACTAAAAAAGAATCACTGTTTTGCAAAGTGATAAAAAGGATTTGCCATGCTAAAAAAAAAAAAAAAAGCACTGCACGGGTTTAATAAAATAGTTTATAGCACATATATAAAATCGGTGATAAAAATGATCTTCTTCATTAATAATTAAGATTCGAAAAAAGCAACAGTTCTAAAACAAACTAACAAGTCACACTTGATATAATAAAAATCTATAAAAACAAGAAGAGTGAAGAACTTTCACGGCTGTACGTCATCAATATAAAAAAAATAATGTTGAGCAAAACTTCTAAAAAAAAGCACTGGAATTCTGCTCTTTTAAGGAGAAAAAAAAGTAAAACACTTTCTGGTAAACTGTATGAATAAACAAAAATACACGATGCTGTTACACTGAGAAGAAGAATTTATAATTGATAAGCACTGAACAATATCTATGCACAGCTATCGAAACTTTTATTTTTTTGTAACTTTCGCATTATTTTTCTTTTTCTTTTTCCTAGTGGCGAAATTGGAGGGTGTGCGTGATAAATAAGAACGTAATTTGTTGCACATTGCACAGAAAGATATTCGGAGTACACTGTAGTCACTGCTGGTACTCGAGTATGACTCAGGAGGTCTGCATCTTTGATTAAGATAAAACATGTTAACAAGTAAACATGCCAAAATAATGAAACTGAAGAATGTTTGTAGAAGGTACGCCAAAATGAAAAAGTAATCTTGATCATGCTGTAATTTCGGGAATTCAGCTGTCACTATATGATTGACATTATCATGTGGATAAATTCTGGCGTCTTTTTGCAGGTCCAGTGTACTTAACTTACTGGGTTCATTTTCTGTTTTGTTTTTACTACCACAGGAAGAGAGGATGTTTTCACTAGTACTAACTGAGTGGATAGTGGGTGACGTCATTTCGTTGTTAATACCGATGTCAAGAACTGAACTTGGTGAATCATTCTTATCTGCTTCAAACTGCGATGAGGATAGAGTATGATTACGGACGTTAGAAGAAAAATGTGGGTCATCGGAGCTTTTATTCGGTCTTGAAGCGAAAATTACTGCATACTGCATAGGTGTTGAAAGCACATAAAAAGAATCTTGATAAATGTTATTATTAAACTCTGTTTCAGCGATAAAATATTGAATTTGTTTTAAAGTGGAGGTGTCAGGATCAATGACTGTTATCGATGAATTAGTTAAAGGTGGGGATCCCAAGCGTATATAAGCTTCTTTGCTGATAAAATTGAGGTTGTGTACAGGGTTTGCGTCGTCTACGAACGAAATATCATTTATTTTCACAATCGCCGCAGTACTGGACAATGTAGAAGGGGTATCTATGGTATGCACTTGAATATTGGTTTCGGGGACAGGATAGGTGCCTTGATTTGAAGTCGAACCTTAGGAATTTCGCTCCGCGCGTTGAGAGGATGCGCGACCGTGACGAGAGTAACTAGAGTACTCAGGGCCTTGTGCTTTGCGCGTACAATCTGAAAATTTATGGTCCTGACCCCACAGGAAAAACAGATAATTTTCCTGGGTTTTTCACTGGGATATGATTTCGAGGTATCCAAAGAGACGTATGTCGTCTTAGGTTTGAAATTGGGCACTGAATTACAGATTTCTTCATAAATTAAAAGTTTTTTCTTAAACGCTACTAATTCGGAGATTCCATATAATATTGCTTTGTTATGTGGTGTATCGTTAATCCCATTAATTATATAGTGAATTAAAGATATATCATCGACGTTTCCTCTTTGTGCTGTTTCTTCCATTTTCAAAAAATATGCAAACAGTTTTTCGTTTGAGCGGCAGCCTCGGACGGCTGATAATTGATGTATCTGGGCGGACGAAGCTGATTGTCCAAATTCGCGAATCAATGCTTCTTTTAACAATGTATATGAAGAAATGTAATTTTCACTGCGTATATACAATAACGCTAAACCTTTTAATGCACGTTCAGCAAACACAAATTTCTGCATATCAGACAGTTGAAATGACTGCTCTAAACATTCAAAACGTAAAATCCATGTTTGAATGTTTTCCGATTTATCGCCACTCAATGGTGTAATTAAATTATCAATATCATGGAAAGAAACTGTTTGCTTGGACGCGGAGTGTGTACAGGGTACACCCGCCTGGTCTGGCTGTACTCCCAAAGGGGAAGTTAAACCAGTGCTTCCACTACTATTGTGGCTGTCATCAAATTCTGTGTCCGATGCGGAAACTGCAATAAATGTGTCTTTAAAAGCTGAAATATCCGTTTGTGAGACTAAAATACGCTGTGCTATATCTTCCGCCAATCCATGTATATCAATGGATAAGATATTAGCGATAATAATTAATTGCAGTTGATCGTAATTATCCAAAATTTCTTTTAGTTTACTTTGATATTCATCGCTTTTGTCAGTAAAGGAAAATCCTTTAAATTTCCGAAGATTCGCTCTATTTTCCCGATTTCTATCGCAACCAAATATAAGTTTATGCAGTAACTTAATCTTATCCGTCTTGGCCGATTTCAACTGGCTTTTAATAAATTCTATTTCTTGTAATTCCATTTTAAAAACAAGAGAGGAAAGAAAAAAAATACTTGGAAGGAGTTATCCAATTAGATAATTTTCTCTGCTACTACATATATGTCGATCCAACTAATGATATGGAGAAAAAAATATACTTGCAGCCAGAGATTTATTTTTTGCCACTTTGTGACTATCTTGTAAAAAGAAAAATAAAAGGAAGGTTGAGCCGCAACAACAGATGGCTAAGTAGATGAATCACATCAGCTGAAACGCAAAAGTTGAGAACGGAATGAAAAAGTTCTCAGATTCTGAAAGTAGATCGATGAGTGAGCCTAGGGGTTTTTTATTTTTTAATTTGTGTCGGATTCAAACAGGTTTTCTCCATGTTATATAATAAATCTGGCTGTTAAGGTAAATAATAGTTTAACGAATCTAGGTTACATAAAATAACTATACCATTTACAATTTAAAGTTAAGGGGGATTTGGGGAAATAACAGACAGGGAGCCGACACTACGGCCGCAGTTATAGAGAGATTCGAACGCGGCGTCCTTCCCGTTCAAAAGCCAAAGCCTTTGTCTACTTTTGTCATCTCAGTTTGTTCTCAGGCTTGTTTTGTAAAAGTTATATCTCAGCAAATACTTGCGATTGGGTTGGGCTTTACGTCATTGGTCTTTCATGGGAAAATGCTGAGGCATCTTGTTGCTAGCATGAGAGTTTAACCACAACTCACAGAAATGGGAAATTGTGGTGTATTATACGCCCGTACCTGCGTAGCTGTTCACTCTTTTTCGTACTATTTGGGTCATCATAACCATGGAATACCCCTATTACGAGTTTTTGTTTGGCATTAAAAATTTCATGCTACGTAACAGAACAAGTGCGTACAACGTAACAAGTACTTAAACTTCTTGCTTTCCAAGTAGTTTGCTTGCAAGCGTCATGACATGTTTCCCAAGTGTCCTAGCTCTTCTTCTCCATCAACAACGAAAGCTTGAGCACGACTCAATTTGTGTTCTTAAATAGTGGTGAGTTTATCTTAAAGTATGCACTTATCATACACAAGTTACCATACTCGTACTTCGTGATTTTACGCATTTCAGAACATGCCAAAAGGGACGGAAGGTGCGATAAGGAGGTAGATAAGAAAAAGAAAGCTAAATGTTGAAGATGATAGAACACGCAAAAAATATTTCGTAAAAACATTCAATAAAATCTACTTATTTATCTATTTAAAAAAAGGTGACTCGCATAGCTACCAACAAAAACTGTCAGCAAATTCGCTCTCACAACATGGAAAGAATATTTGAAATAGAAAGGTACACCCGGCCTGCAATTTGGTGGAACCCTGTTCCTTTTTTATGTCCTTGGTCCTTACCGCAGTCCAACCGTCCTCTTATGGTGTGTAATATAAATGTATTAAATAATGTAATAATACCGAAACTTCAACTTATTCAACCGGTGCCACATTTCTATGTTATTTGTGTGTAGTCCTAGGAAAATAGAATGTGTCCAGATGATTGGTATTTCATTAACAATTTACTTTGTTTCCATTTGTCCATGATGTATCTTCAACAGAGAAAACGCTAGAATTTTTTTCACGCAGTGAATTGACTTATTTTGGAGGTGTGAATTTAGAGTTTACGAATGTGGCTTATGAAAAAACGTTGAACTTTACTCTTGAAGATTTGGGAGGAGGGGAAACGCATTATATATAAATTTTACTTAGCATATTCAATTCAATCAAGAAATGCTTATATTAGGCATAAGTTATCTAAAAAGAAATGACAAATAATCATTATAATGCTAAAACATGTCCGTGAATAACCATGAAATTATATCGACGGTAACAACGACCTGATGAATCTATTTCGTATTTTTTTTTTTTTTTTATTTACTAACTTCTAATCCCCGTATAATTTAAATTTTTGCTCCATCGAATAGGGAAAAATGTACTTTCAAATGCATTTAGTCTAAAAAGTGTATCTCAATTTTCTGAATTTTATGATTTAAAACTATTTTCAAGCATGATTTTTATTTAAATTATGGAATATCAATTCGCTTGCACCTAAAGTAATAATTAGTTAAGTATTTATTTTTGGCTAATACTCTATAATTAAACTAAAACTTCATTTATAAAAAAACCCTTATACTTTTATTATTTAGCTAAAAACATCGTTCAAAATAATAAAACTTATTGCTGTTTATCTGGTAAGCAGTAGGGCATTATAAAATTTTAGTTTTTCATAATACACCAAATTTAAAACAGTATTTATTGTTATTATCGTAATCCATGTTTTTATATAATACGGATATTTAATATATTTGATTTAATGCGAGCTGATTGCTGCAATATTCTTATATAGTTTATATTGTATAGCTTGAACAAAGTTTTCTTCAGTTGTTTTCCAGAGTTGGGCAAATTTGTAATCTCAATTATCCGCAGTGTAATTACAGGTTAACTGCATGTAATTGATTATAGTTACACACATTCAAGCACAGAAAATTTGTACAAATAATGGAATGGGGGCGTTCCGGTTACAGTGCTGGAAGAATTTTTTACTGCATATAATTTTAACTATATTTACTTACATTCAATTAAACTGTAATTACATTGCAGATAATTGGAATTACAAATTTGTCCAACTCTGTTGTTTTCATCTTCAAACAATGGAGTCTTTAAGAAAGAGGAGGAGACGTATAGTGTACTGTCTACCAGTTGCGAGTGAAGTAACTGAGGAAGTTGCCACAATATGGCGGTTGTTTTATTTGAATCGGATCAATAGTTTCTGATTACAGCCAAACAAACGTCCCACCAGTAAATCTGATGAGAAAATTTACTCTTATTTAAGCGTTTAACAGTGTTTTCAGTTTAAGGGCCTTCCGAGTTGACAGCAACTTCACGCCCAGTCGATGGATGATTGCCTTATATTAAGTGGGCCATTGGGAATAAAAGGTCTAACTGTAGTTTTAAAAAACTACTATAAATTTTTAATAAAATACAAATATAAATGAAAAAATTACTTTTAAAGAAAAGTGGTATTTTAAAGTTAAATAGTAAGAATCTTTATATTATCTCATAAATATGGTAAAAAATTCTATTTATTTTTACCGGTGTCAGTTTCTGTTGGTATTATAATCTTTTACACTGATACTGAAAGGAGGTTGTGAAGGTTGTCACAACATGGCGAAGACGCAGGGACTGATTACCGCCAAAGTAAACTTCCACCAGTAAAAATGAATATCTGTTTTTGCCGTTATTTATCCCTGAAATTTTGCACTAATCAGGCGGTTAAATAAGAAGAAAAATTCAACACAAGTTTGCTGGTGGTAGTTTTGCACAGCGGTAATCAACCTCTGGGAAAGCGGTAACAGTTGAAGCTTCACTACTTTAAGCATATGTCAGTTCCTCTTTATTAATAGTTCCATGCTTCAAACATACGTTTTTCAACGGATAAAAACAGACATTGGGGCCTCGGTGGCCGAGCGGTTAGGACACCGCGCTGCCAGCCGCCAAGCATTGAGAGCGGCAGAGGTCTGCGAGTTCGAATCTCGCTGGCTCCATTGCACACCCTTTGTGGAGTTCCCGGATGTAATTTCTCTGTGTTGTAAATTTCATTGTGCTATCTTGTCCCTGTATATTGACGATGACTTATAAGCGGACCTAGATGTCAAGCACACAAGTCAGATGTATGTGTTAACAAATAAACAAAACAGACATTGACCTACTGTATGTAACATAAAATATTCTGGAAATCTGTTCTTGTGTATGACGCCAGAATAACAAGCGGGCCACGAGAAGGGGAAGTATTGTAGAGAGAAAAACTTTTTGCCTGCCCCGAAGCAAACAATGAAAATGCGATTTATGTATTCTGCTCAGTATGTAAATCGAATCCATCATATTTCATTTATAACATGCCATTTCCTTTCAGGAAGAAAGGCAGAATAATATTTATCTTATCAAAAAGGCTTCTGGGATTTGAATTTTGTGAGATACTGCTTAGTTAGAGATTACATTAGATTTAAAAGTTATATAGTGCAGTATGAATAACTTTTAGATTTTTTTACGTATATGTAGAACAAAAATCAATGTTGAAGAATGAAATTCAGTTTTTTGTCACGTGCTAATAGATTAGGATACTTCTTGCTTGAATTTTACTTAAAATATATCAAAAATCAGTAAATTAGTTACAGATTTTAATTAAACTTTATTTGAAAGCACATCTTTGTTTTGTTCGATAGAGTAAAAATTGAAATTATGCGGTATTCAGAAGCGAAGATATATGCGAGTAAACCGAAAGCGATGGCGCATTGTGATGTATCTAGTGTTGCAATTTATATTAGCGTTAAGGATGAATACATTTATGCTCTATGATACAGATTATAACTTTAATATTTCGTTTAGAAACAGTGTTTAAAAAATTAAAATCTGATGCATATCCAATTAGAGGAATGGTATTTTCAGCCTACGAAACTGATTTTTAAAAGATTTGTATCTCCTCTGAAAGTACTTACTAATTATAAATAGACATAGAAAAGTAAAACTTTCTCTGTTAACATTGTATAAAAATTGGAAAATAACTATTATTATTCCAAATTGTATTTTTTACTTTTTATCTTATACATAAATTTCTTCTACCTTATTCTTCTCGCAGAAGTTTTGAAACGGATAAAAGCAAACACTGACCGACTGCAACAAAAATAAAATCTCCTAAAAATCCTTTTTTTTCTGTGTGTGCGACGTTAGAATAACAAAAAGTGCCACGAGAACGGGGAATATTGTAGAAAGAAAACCCTTTTGTCTGCCCCGAAGCAAACGTTGAAAACACGATTTTGATTTTCTGCTCAATATGTAAATCGAATTTATCGTATTTCATTTATAACATGCCCTTTGCTCTTAAAGAGAAAGACAGAATAATATTTATCATATTGATAGGGCTTCTGGGATTTGAATTTTGTGAAGTACTGCTTAGTGAAAGATTACATTATATTTCAAAGTTATATAGTGCAGTATAAATGAGCCTTAGATTTTGTTACGTATCTGTAGAACAAAAGTCAGTATTATAGAATGAAATACTGTGTTCTGTCACTTGCTGATACATAAAAACATTTCATGCTTGAAAATTACTTAAAACAATATCAAGATTCAGTAAATTAGTTAGTTACAGTTATTAAATAAACTTTATTTGAAAGCATATTTTGTTCTGTTAAAAAAAGTAAAAATTGAAATTATGCGGTATTCAGAAGCGAAGATATATGAGAATAAAGCGAAAGCGACAGTTGCATCTACTATTGCGGTTTATCTTAGAGTTAATGATGAATACATTTGTGCTTTATGATATAGATTATAACTTTATTATTCAGTTCAGAAACAGCGTTAAAAAATATCCTGATGCATATCCGATCAGCAGAATAGAATTTCTGGTCTACGAAACTGATTTTTAATCCTTTGAGGGGCAAGCAATAATGTCTTTGTAATATTGAATTCTCACCGGAATAATCGAAAAAGTTAATTTTAAAATAAAGAAAAGCAACTTTTTAACATCTCGCCAGCAAAGTTAAAAATAAAAAAAATTAGTTAAAAGTTTCTGGTGACAATCTTGTTTAAATTAGATTGGACATAACATATCCCACCACCCCTCGAGATGGAAAAAATTTTTTGTATCTCTTCTGAAAGTACTTACTAATTATAAATAGACATAGAAAAGTGAAACTTTGTCTATTAAAATTACAGGAAATTGGAAAATCAATATTATAATTCTATATGTTTTTCTTTACTTTTTATAGATTAAACATGATTTTCTTCTACTTTATCTTCTCGCAAAAGTTTTGCAACGGATAAAAGCAAACACTGACCGAGTGTAACTAAAATAATATCTCCTAAAAATCTTTTTACTTTGTCTTTCTTTGTTTCTTTTCTGTGTGTGCGACGTCAAAATAACAAACGTGCCATGAGTAGGGGGAATATTGTAAAAAGAAAAACTTTGTCTACACCGAAGCAAACAATGAAAATACGATTTTGATTTTCTGCTCAATATGTAAATCGAATAAATAATATCATAAGATGAAACGCAATTTCTCACCTTGATTCAATATAAAATATATAATGTGAACATTAAAAAGGTCCACAATCTTACTTAAAAGGCGACTAATGTAATGAAAAAGATGTTACAAGTTTAAAATATACATTTTATTTAAAACTTCTTAATACTTTCAAGCCTTCCAGGCTCATCATCAGAGAATATCTTAATAACTAAATGTTGTTTATTTATACAAATACGTCACTTTGTTTTGAAAATGAGAGAGCCAATAATTACTAGAGTTGAAAGTAGAAGTAGCAGTTTCTTGGAATGAATTTAATTAGAGGAAATATATAATACTCTATATTAAATATATATATTAATAATAATAATATATATTTCCTCTAATTAAATTCAATGCAAGAAATTGCTACTGCTACTTCTACTTTCAACTCTAGTAATTATTGGCTCGCTCATTTTCAAAACAAAGCGACATATTTGTATAAATAAACAACATTTAGTTATTAAGATATTCTCTGACGATGAACCTGGAAGGCTTGAAAGTACTAAGAAGTTTTAAATAAAATGTATATTTTAAACTTGTAACATCTTTTTCATTACATTAGTCATCTTTTAAGTAAGATTGTGGACCTTTTTAATGTTCACATTATATATTTTATGTAAATCGAATTTATCATATTTCATCTATAAGATGACTCTTGCTTAGATATTTTTACGTAGAAAAAAAAGCAATATTTCATGAATTGAATCAAATCCTGTTTTCTGTCACCTGCTGATAGATTAAAACATTTCATGCTTGAAAATTACTTAAAAATATATCGAAAATCAGTAAATTAGTTAATTACAGATTTAAAAAAATCTGTATTTGTAAGCAAATCTTTGTTTTATTTGATGGGGTAAAAACTGAAATTATACGATATTCAGAATTGGAGATATATTCTATTAAAGAGAAAGCATTGTGTCGTATCCAGTGTTGCAGTTTATCTTTGCGTTAATGATGAATACATTTGTGATTTATGATATAGATTAAAATTTTATCATTTCGTTCAGAAAAATCATTTAAAAAAATCTGATGCATATCCAATTAGCGGAATGGTATTTTCGGTCTACAAAATTGATGTAAACGAATTTTTATAGATTTATATCTGGAATAAATAAATACTAATTATAAATATGTATAGAAAACTAAGACTCTATCTATTGACATTACGTCAAAAATTGGAAAATGAATATTATTAATCTAAATTTTATTCTTCATTTTTCATAGCCCACACGTGATTTTCTTCTATATAATTTCTTCGTAAAAGTTTTGCAACGAATAAAAGCAAACAGTGACCGACTGTATGTAACATAAAATGTCCTAAAAATCTGTTTTTACTTTGTGCGACGTCAGAATAACAAACATGCCATCAAAAGGAGAAATATCATAAAAAGAAAAACTCTTTGTCTGCCCTGAGGTAAACGATGAAAATACGATTTAGATTTTCTGCTCAATATGTAAATCGAATTTATCATATTTCATTTATAACATGACTTTTACTCTCAAGGAGAAAGACAAGAATAATATTTATCATATCGAAAGGGATTCTGGGATTTAAATTTTATGAAATGCTGCTTAGTGAGAGATTACATCCGATTTTAAAGTTATGAAGCATAGTGTAGTTTCAATAATCTTCAGATTTTTTATGTACTTGTAAAGTCAATTTTTACGAATAAAATTGTGTTTTCTGTGATGGATATTGTTTAAAAGCAGCATTTGTTTTCTTAATAACTTATAGTTTTTTAATCTAATATTACAGCTAAATCTTTCAAACAGTGGTTCCTAACCTCTTATCTCTAGTGGTTATATAGAGGCACATAGGTAACGGTTGGTCCAGCGGGTACAAAGCCCTCCCATTTTAGACAAAACAGTATTATTTTTAAAGTAAATTTGTTTTAGACTTTTTTGCTCGAATTTATTAACTTTGGTCATAATATTAATTATTCCATGTATATCGAGAGGCAAGGTTTGCAAAGAAATACCGCAGTATAATTTTTAATACTACTATTTTCGTATAGCAGTATTCGCCTTATTTAGCCCCAAAATTTCTGTAATTTGAAAAAGGTGAATATTATTATTTGGAATCACAAGTGATCAAAATTAAATAGTGCTATTTTTGTGGGAATACTGTTGAAAGGAGTTTGAACCTAAACTGCATAAAGCTGATCTAAAAATATTGTCGACAAACAAATAAAATATCTTTTTGTGTTGTGGTATGTTAGATGCGTGGTTATTAAAGGAGGGAAGATACTTGTGCTTAAAAAGGCCTGGAGGAAAATGGTGAGGGAGAGAAAAAAGATTGGGAAATCTTACTTTAGAAAGTAAACATAGCATAAAGAATTTTTGATGGCATGTAACGTAAATTATACTGTAACGTAATAATTTATTTGGTGCAACAAAAACTTTAAATTTTATTATTGATTATCTATAATTATATATGTTTCTGACATAAATTAAATACTAATACTGAAGTCGATTTTGATTTTTCAAAATATGTAATAAGCCTTAATTGCACCCATTTGTGCCTGAAGTTTTGTTTTCTCAAATTTGCTTGTAAAATCACTTTAAAATGTTGCAAAATGAACTGGAAAATAACTAAAAAAAAAATTACGCTATTTTTTTTGTATTTATTTGATATAATGTAAATATACTAAATGTGGGGACATGCATAATATTTGTAATAGTGCGTTATGCATAATTATATATTTTGTCTAAATTTATATAAAATAAGCTTTGACTTGCATATTACATACTATAATTAGTATTTTTATGAACTACTAACAAAATATATTTCTTTACAGAAACTAGTAACATTATAAATATTAGTACAGTAGAACCTCTTTTATCTGAAACTCTTTTAACCGAAACTCTCGGTTAAACGAAATCCATTTGAAATCTTTTTTTTTCTTTCTACTATCACATTCCTTGTGTGCAAAATCCATTTTGAAAGCTTTTTTTTTAACTACCATATTCCTTCTGTGCAAACGGTCCTTTCCGAACTACGAGTACATATAAATATTTTCGATCCCGTTTCTTAGTTGACTTGAGTTCTCGTAACCTGCGTAGTGGAACGTAGAAAACTACCAAATTAGTAATTCTGAAGCTTTAGAATGTTTTGCAAAAGTTTTGGCATGGCTGGAGCAGCAAAAATATTGTGATGCTGATGAAAGAATAACATTAAAAACTCCGTGATAGAGCTTCAAAGCAAAAGCAATCGAAACTGCGACAAGCAAAAATTTTTTTCAAACCCTTGTGATATGTGCAAAAGGTACTTAATTTCAAAATTAAAATTCAGGAAATTTATTCTTGTTTCCATTTTGCTATTGCTTTATTTTTATTATGAACTTGTTACCATAATAAGAAATATTGCATATATTTCTCCTTAATCTCAAAATTGAAGCATTCTCGATTATCCGAAAATTTCAATTTTCCGAAAGAGGGTCGATCCCAATTACTTCGGATAATCGAGGTTTTACTGTAATAGTAAACTAAAATAATCGTATTTGAGGCTTAAAATCAAGTTGTTTCATAAACATTTTGAAAAGAACTTTTCATAAATAACTGCCAACTATATGGCTAATAAAAAAATGTAAATATGTACCCATTCGTGCCTCGCGTCCTATTTTTTGTACGTTACAAACATGCATAAAAATTGGCTTGAACATATAATTTTACAATTTAAAAAAATACATAGTTCAAAGAAGTCTACAAGCTAAGACTATGACTTGTTTATTTGGATCCTTGGTAGAGAAAACATAAATAAACTTACTTTTTACATTTCGCCATCTTGAAACATGAAAAATCTATAAACTCCGTAAAAAGCCTTCATTTAAGCAAATAAATATTTATCTCATGCTGTCATCTTTTGGTAACAGATAAAAATACTTATAGATAATTATTTTATTCAATTTTCATGTTATAAAGAAGAAGAAAATTATACAAATTTATTAAAATTCGAAGCGTCCCAAAAATGGGATGCTAGGCATAAATGTGTTTAGAATTCAGAAAAACGTAATTTGTAATAAGTACAGTAGGCAATTACAAAAAAATCCGTACGATGGCTACAGTTTTTGCAGTAACATGGAATGCGGCTTGGATAATCTCTCCCATCGTACGCTCCGATTCTCGTGTTGTGAAAATGAAAACTGAAGGCACATATGCGCAAAGTAACTGAAACTTTTATTTTTGATAAAAACTATGTAGATGTACTCTTGTTTTGATACAATTAAGAGCGTTACGCTCGCTATTAGAAAATTTAGTAGTAGATTTGTTTTGATTTAAATAAGATCATTTCGCACCGATATTAGAAACTAAATTGTAAAAACATTTAATTATCCTTTGATGTGTACTATGTGTTATAGTGGTTCGTAAAATTTAAGTATTTGTGCATTAATTATGAAGTATTTCATTTAAAACTTTGTATACATTACTTAGAATAAAAGTTTAAAGTTCGAACAACGATTGAATGTCTTCATCTGAATATTTTAGAATGGAAACATTACAAGCAGAAAATGTCCGATCTCTGATCGTTTGGTATTAGAAGGTGAGGAGAGTGATGTATTGGCTCAACTGGGATATGAACCAGGAATCTCATGATCAGGAGGCGAAAACGTTAGCGTCAAGCAAAAGGCCAAGTCAGTTACTCTAAGCTAGTAATTAGCTTTATACTGATCATGTGCAATGAGATCGCTACACAGGAGAGAAAATTTAATTATTTCTTACCTTAAGTTTGATGTTTAATGAAGTTTAACTATTATTTATTGAAGATATTTTTAGAGATCAGCCAAGTAAAGGCTGATAGATAATGTATAGAAACTTTGAAATATGGTTTAATTTCGGGGTTGCTATAGTTTTAATTCTTAATATCGTAGTACAAAGCTGTTTGTACTAAAGTATTCTTATTTTTAAATGGTATTATATTTCTTGAGGGATAGTATTCCTATTTATTTCATACAAAATTTTAACCGCTATATGAAACCCTATATTTTTTCCTTTCAATTTATATGTCAAGGTAGATTTTTAGCGTCATGGTAGTTTTTTGGGCATTTAAAAATTTCCTCGGTTCACTTTTGTTTCATCTAAAACGATTGGCCTGGAACTTTGGAGTGATAAATGAGTATTATCATTATTTTTCCAGTCATTCGTGGTTAAATATTAATATTTGTAGATCACATCAACATTTTTTTGCATCATTCGATATTAAAAAGTTGCTTTTTATAGGCTTATTCGCCTTTGGATTAAGCTCAAGGAACGTGCGATGTACAGCTCGAGCTCAGATATCGAGAAGAAAGCAATCTCGATGTCTCTGCTGGCTTTTGTGGAATTCGTTACCGTATTTCTAAGAAGGAATTGATTGGTTTGTGGAGTTCTTTTTCTCATCTCCTCTTACTTTGTCGAGCAAACACTGCAATTTTTTTTTAATTTCTTCTAAAAATTCCCCATAAATCAGGATTCGTATGGGCACCGTTATTTTCAAGGTAAAATATCAGTACTTTTTTCATAGAAAAATAAATCTAAACGGACGAAATTTCGTCTTATTTAAGGTGGTCCGGGATACATTTTAAAATAATTTTTATTTATTGAGTTAAAATACTGAATTTTTTTGTGATGGTTAACCTTATTATTTGTAAACAAAATCACATGATAAAACTTCTCATAATTTTTTTTAATTTAAATTTAAAATGTGTTAAAAAAGTGGGGTAATTTAAAATAATTATAACTAGAAATATTATTTATATAGAATTTCGATATTTTTCATTTAAATAAACAGAAATATATAAGTTTTAATTTTGATTCAGCATTTTTAAAAATATTAATTTATATAAAAAATAAAAAATATTTAACGAAAACATTTAAAAAAAAGTGGTGCAACTTTAAAAAAAAATCATATTTTCAAAAGTAAATATTTTTTTCAAATATTCTGAATCAAAATTAAAGTAAAACAATTGAAAAAGATATGTTCCAAGTTTGAACCCGGTATCTTTAACGGTTCTCGAGGTAGAAATGGTGAAAAAAAACTTCCATGAAGAAAAACGCATTTTTACAAGAAGTCGTTTCCATGATAGCCATTGCTTGAAAGCTAGATTTTGAAAACAAACCAAAACGAAAAAATTAATATTTTTTGTTTTAATTCAGATAGAAACATGGTTTAAATGTCATTTTAAGTAGGAAAAAACAGGGAAATCTTTTATGAAATAAAATGTTTTTGCAAAATTTGAGGATATTTGTATCCCAGACCTCCTGAAGGAGAGATTTTTCCATAAAAAAATACTGGTACCGAAGAATTTTTTAGTCTGGAAATTCAAGGACCCGTACGAAACCTGTAAACTATATTTTTCCAACACTAAAAGTTGAATAAATATATCTTATAATCACAGATTATGTGTCCCTTAGAACAAATAACTTTTACTTACTTTCTATAGAACTTTTATCATCGTTTACTTGTTCGAAAACAAAGGAATGAGAATCGTACTCACATGGCTTATACCGTAGCAATTCCACAAGCTAAACTTCCAAAACAGAAGCAAAAAATTCTAGCATCCGTCAGGGTGCAATGTCAGAGCATGGAGTCACATAAATTTAAAAGATAATATTTTAAAATTAACTTTTTTTCTATGTTTACTGCTTAATAGTATAAAAGTAAGTTTAAAATAACAACCTTCAAATCTTCATTTTCAAGTGTTTAATTCAGTCGTCAGTTGCCTCAGGAGATTCTCAAATGCTAATCTATCAGAAAGTGCTCTTATCCGTCTAATCCGCACATAAAGCGGATTTAAAACGGATTATGGAGAATAAATAATGCTGAATTTTTAGAACTCGTACTTATTAAACAAGATTAACTTATTGAACAAGAACTAATTACACAAGAACGAAAAATCATGTGCCCAAGCATAGTGTATGAAACACTTTCCAACACATTCAGAATACTGTTACAAAACTTCACGGTTAGTTAAGGTGAATGGTGATGTCTAAATAAAAAATCTGGAAAACGCAAATTTGAAAACCAAATTTCTGTTATTACTGTCAATATTAGGAAAAATTTCTAATTATTTTATGTGGAGCCTACATATAATCTATAGATTTGTATGTATACTACATAGTATCCTAAAAGTTAGTTCCGTTAAACGAATAGCGGAGTTGAAAATTCCATTCGGCAATTTCCGTGAATAAAACTTAAATAATACTTGAGGATTTTTGTGTAGCTCTGTAAAAGAGAATAGCCATGTTTGGACCGCCGCTTTAAATGGAGTTCTATTCACCAGAATACGTCATCTAGATTAGAAGAAGCACCCGCCTTCCACGTGCTGTTTTCAGACAATTAAAAAAAAAACTAAAATTAGCTGTTTTGATCTCATTTTTTCCTACTAAACGTAAGAGAATACTTTTAAATTAAAGTAAGTTGTTATGTTTTCATATACATATCTAAATAAATGCGTTTATTGCGCATATTTTTTACGAGGATTCGTTTTCTTTCGTTTTTGTTTTCAGTCTTGAGATTATCTGCTTTAAAAGATGGCGCAGTTGCCTTAATTGGACGAATCTGAGTTGCTTAAATTGGACACGATATATGATCATAAATTTCAAAAATAAGTAAAGAATTTCGAGGGTTGTACGCTTTGAACACTATTTTTTAAACAATACTTTATAATGGATTACTATTTCCATGCAACTTTTCGATTTTTTTTTGGTATATCTGGATCAATTCTTTTATACAGTTTAGCCCTATATAAACATAAAAAAAATATATTTTACATGTTTATGCAATAACTTTTGTTTTCAATTTCTTTTATTTTGTACGTGTTTGTATTTATTTTCTTTGAATTCTTTATTTCTGAGGAGTATTTCATTTAGGGGGCTGAATACAAACATTCTCCTACGGGAGGATAATTGCGGAGATATTTGGGGTTGACCCACAAGAACGCTTGGCTACAAAACAACAAAAAAGTCAAAGAAGCATTAGAAATGTTATCTCCCTTGTCAAAATCAGTTAAGTCAAAGTACAGAGGGAGCCAAAAAACAGCTGTGTTAACATCTTCACCATATAAAGTAAACCTTGAAATGAGAAAAGGAAAGAAAAAAGAAACGACAAAAAGGAAGCTTTCAAGGCGCAAAAGTAATTGGAACATCAAGTTTTCTAAAATAGGCGTAATTCAATTGGAAAGAAAAGGATGAAAGGGAAGAACTACAGATATAAGGTAAAGAAAACTTCTGTCGCAAAAAAAAGTCTAATGATCCAGAATCGAAAAAGAAAAACTAAGACTGTGATGATTATTTTTGCATAATTTGTAAGAAAAATAAAGTAGCAGAAATGATTCAGTGTTAAGATTGCCAAACATGGTTCCATGTTGTGTGTACTGGAATAAAAAATCAACAAAAGAAATTCATGTGTAAGCCTTGCATCAATTCTTTCATCATATTCAAGTAACCGACAATTAGTTCCATTATCTATATTCTTAGTTACTTACAACTTTGATTTATATTTGTATTTCATTTTGATTTAAAACAATTACTCTCACTTTCAGACATTTGATTTAATTATGTTTTATTGTTGTTTTTTTTGTTTGATTGTTTCATTAATCGCAAACTTTGCTTTTAATGAAATTAGTTATATTCCCTACTTATTAATATAGCCTAATGCTGTTTGATCCAGTTTAGGAGACTGGGGGTTCAAGTTAGTCAAAATTTGGACCACTTTTGTCAAGTTTTTCAAATTAAAATAAAACTTAACATTTTCAAAAGAAATTTTTCTAAAGATTTATTTAGTTAGTAGATGAATAGATTGACCACGTGTAGTGATGTTTTGCAGATATTCCAGAAGTGAAGTGAGTTATACCTGAAAATAAGTAAAGTGGTTCAAATTCGGCTACTCTCCCCTATATGATCTATAGAATTTATACACACCAAGTAATATATATATATATATATATATATATATATATAAATGGTTCACTTTATGAACGTGTACCATAACTGTAAAAGCATTTCCAGCAATTATTGTTCAAAGTTAGTTCAATAGTTCAATTATTGTTCATTTTCTTCTGTAGCCAAATTATTTGTGTCGATAAATTTTATACACATCCTATTCTCAATAAGCGCCGTGATGTATACACTAGGGTGGGTCGAAAAAAAGAATTTTTTTTTATTTTCGGAACGCTTTGCCTAATGTAATAAGAAGAAAAACCCATATATATATATATATTTTTTAATCAGTTAACATCTTCCATTCGCGCATCGTACTTAATGTTGATAGGGATGAGAGCTCTCCGACCCAAATGGTTTATTTTCACCACCAAATTTTAATAGTATTCTTTGTTTTAATAAATTCTGTCATTAAATAAGACTAGAAATACTATTAAAATTTAGTGGTAGCAATCGGTCATTTGGGTTGGAGCGCTCTCATCCCTGTGTTGATGAAAAATTGCAAAAATCGCGCCTTTTCTCTTATTTTTTTAAGTTAATTAAAACTTTAAAAATAAACACGCTTTAGCTTTTTATGCTTGTTTCATGGTTTACATAACCCAAATAAATTAAATTCGAATCAATAATCTAATTTTTCCGTTCACGCAACATCTTAGGAAAAAACTTAAATTTAGCAATTTTTCGCAATTTTCACCGTATAATTTCAGGAGATATTCATGAAAATATGAAAACTTAATTTAGCATCAGAATCATTAAATTTTGAATGTTTATAATTAAAAAGCATAAGAAATTTCAAAATCTAATTACTTCTGTCATAGACGGGCCCTTAAACCATCATTTTGCTATTTTAGGTAGCTTTCTTTACAAAAAGCTACCTATTGCAGCCGTTCGGAGGAAAGCGATTTCAAAAAATTTTGGTATATTTTCATCGATCATGACCCCCAGACCCCGAAACCACCCTCCGTTCAAAATTGATATATATATATATATATATATATATATATATATATATATATATATATATATATATATATCTGACCTATGTCACACTGTAACTCTCGTATTTATGAACCGATTTGGATGTAATTCGGTGTGTACATAGTACATACCAATGTCTCGACCGAGTTCGTTGGCCACCTTCATCCGCCATTTTGTTTCAAAATGGCGGCCATTTAAAAATTTAAAAAAAATTTAAAATTTGAAATGTGGTACCAAAAAATTGAAAATGGAAAAATATTTTTTTCTTATGTATTTGACCTTTATACAAAGACTCCGTAGCAGTTTTTGTTTCGTCTATATCTTAAAAAATGGCTGAGTTATAGCATTTTGAATTTCTAGCGAAGCTGACATTTTGAAACGTCCTGAATTTTGTCACGCGATAAAAGGCGTATTTTTGAACCGATTTGGATGTAACTTCGTTTATACATAGTACAGACCAATGTCTCGACCGAGTTCGTTGGCCAGCTTCATCCGCCATTTTGTTTTAAAATGGCGTCCATTTAAAAATTTAAGAAAAATTTAAATTTGCAATGTGGTACCAAAAAATTGAAAATTGAAAAAATATTTTTTTCTTATGTGTTTGACCTCGATAAAAAGATTCGAGAGCAGTTTTTGTTTCGTCTATATCTTAAAAAATGGCTGAGTTATAGCATTTTGAATTTCCAGTGTGGCTGACATTTTGAAACGACCTGATTTTTGCCACGTGATAACAGACATATTTATGAACCGATTTGGATGTACCTTGGTGTGTACATAGTACATACAAATAACTCAACCGAGTTCGTTGCCCAGCTTCATCCGCCATCTTGTTTCAAAATGGCGGCCATTTAAAAAAATTTAAAAAAAATTAAATTCAAAATGAGATACCAAAAAATTGGAAAATGAAAAAGAGTTTTTTCGTATGTGTTTGACCTTAATACAAAGATTCCGGAACAGGTTTTGTTTCGTCTATATCTAAAAAAATGGCTGAGTTATAACATTATGAATTTCTATTGTGGCTGACATTTTAAAACGACCTGATTTTTGTCACGCGATAACAGGCGTATTTATGAACCGATTTGAATGTAACTTGGTCTGTACATAGTACATACCAATGTCTCGACCGAGTTCGTTGGCCAGCTTCATTCGCCATCTTGTTTCAAAAGGGTTGCCATTTTTAAAAAAATGTAATTTAAAATTTAAAATGAGGTATTAAAAAATTGGAAAATGAAAAAGATTTTTTTTATGTGTTTGGCCTTGATACATAGATTCTGGAGCAGTTTTTGTTTCTGAAAATTTGTTCTTTTGTTTATATCTTAAAAAGTGGTTGAATTATAGCACTTTGAATTTCTATCATGGCTAACACTTTGAAACGATCTTGTATTTGTCTCGCGATACCACACGTATTCGCCTATTTCGATGGAAGAAGGCATGTGGATAGTATACATCAATATCTCGACCAAGTTCGCTGGCCAGCTTCATCAGCCATCTTGTTTCAAAATGGCGGCCATTAAATTACAAAATATATATATTTAAAGTGAGGTGCAAAAAAATTAGAAATTTTAAAAGCTTTCTTTCTTAAGTATTTGACCTTGATATAAGGATTCAGGATCATTTTTTGTTTGTCTTTATCTTAAAAAATGGCTCAGATATAGCAGTTTAAATTTCTAACGTGGGTGACATTTTGAAAAATCTGATTTTTTGCCTGCGACAGCACTCGTATATATCAACCGATTCCGATGTGAGTGAGCATGTGCACAGCAATTACTAAGGTATCGACCAAGTTTACTGGTTAGCCTCATCCACCATGTTGTCTTAAAATGGCAGGCACTTTAAGAAATCGCCGAATTTGGCAGCCAAATATAAGTTACTTTAAATAAAAGCAGCTTGGATAAAGCTGACTAATTTCGCGAAATTCTCATTCATAATGATTTAGTATTGATAAAAATTAGTATTGAATCTTCTACATTCGGTTTCCACTTAATTGAGCTTCGTGTGTTTGAATAATATAAGTTGGCTTTTTTAAAATAAGGAATATGAAAGCTACCTCTTCCTCCCGGCACTGGCCGGAAGGACTTTTTTAAGTATAATTTGAAACTACTTGGAAGAAAAATGGGAAATTTTGGATTTCCATAAAGCAGGACATAATAAATATAAATCCATCAAAAAATTGCAGGTTGCAATTCATAATTTTTTCGAATATTAATTTCATAATTTATAATTCATATGTTAAAATTATGAAAATTGCAAATTCAACATATTTATGTTTGGATATTTTAGTATTATTGCCACACAAAAAATTAGCACATTAGGAGTATAATTTCAGGAGATATTCATGAAAATATGAAAATTTAATTTAACACTAGAAGCACTAAATTTTGAATGTTTATAATTCAAAACCTTATCACTCAAATGGCTTGAAATTTGGTGTCTAGTTATAGTTTGAGCCGAAGATTTGAAATATCTTCTTAAAATTGGGTATTGTCATTGAAAAAAATAACGTTTGTGTTCGTTTTAATACGTAGATGGCCCCCTAAGCAAATTTTATATAAGTCATTTAAAAGTAGACTTTATTTCCAATCGTTCGGTACCAGTAACTTTGTTCTACGATAATTTGTAGAGGAGTTAGTAGGGGGTGTTTTACTTTTTTTTTCCACGACTGTACAATGGCGGAGTGACGTTTTAAATCGGGTGGCCATCTGTGCTTCAATTTCAGGATAGATGACAACATCAAATCGAGATGAGATGACCACCTTTAATCAATATATTAAAATTCTACGGAATGACGATTTTAGATAACTATAATTATATTTAAAATAATTATATAACTTTTATGTGTATAATTATATTAATCGATATAATTGATTAAATTTTAACTAATATAAATATTTCAATAGTAACAATATAATAGGGCAGGGATGGCGAACCTATGGCACTCGTGCCGAACTTGGCACGTAAGAAAACTTCTCTGGCACGCGAAAAAAATTATAGATTCTATTCAGTTTATGGAGAACAATCCATTTTGTTTTTTAACAAAAAGTATAGTTTGTGTAACATGTATATAATTTACTTTAAAATAATCCATAAATTTTGAATGAATTACGGTATTATAAATTTCAGTGAAAGCGCCTTGTAGCGTCATTTTCTTGCCAAACCATTCAACATATAGTGTTTTCCAAATAATTTTGCTTCTTTATGAAATTTCAAAGGTTATTGAAAACTGAATTTTTACATATAGTCTGCATAGTAATATACCTAATTGACACGCTTCTACTTCAGATTAGGTTTTATTTCATTTAGGTTTAAGTGATTTTAGGTTTTATTATATTTAGGTTATAACTTTGAAAATTTAATTTTTTTGTTATTGTAAATAATATGTATCTATTGAACCTGTTTCTACAACTAAAATGATCTGATTCGGAAGTATACAGTAAAAGAAAAACTCATTTATAGATTATTAACACGGAATTCTATGCGACATGGCTATATTTTTGAGTAAATACAGCATAATAAATAGTTTAAGAATCGAATTTAGTGTAAGTGTAAAAATATTTGAGTAAAAATTCTATAAAAATTAATTATTGAATTTTATCTAAGTTAAAATATTTCTGGCACGTTAGAATGTTGGTGCACAATAATTTTGAAATTTTTGGCACGCATACTCAGAAAGGTTCGCCATCCCTGTAATAGGGCCTAACGATGTATTTTCGTTTTCAAAAAATAATGAAAATCTTCGGAAACATTCATCCCAGAAACAGATACAGTTGATGAATAAACATAAAACCGTGGGAAAGTCTAAAGTAAATGCGAGAAAAAAAACAAAAACACGACAATTCCAGCAGCGAAGAAGATGAAAATACATTTGATATTATCCGATTCTACAGAGTCCGAGGGAATAGAATTGGATGAGGATCACTGTGTTGGTTTTGGAGAAGAATACCACAACCAAGAAGGATGACTGGATACAATGGATAAGGTGCCAGAAGTAGTTCCATGAAACGTGCACAAACTCTCAAGACCTTTGCCAAAAATGTGATAAAATTTACTAAAAGGGAAGGATTGAAATTATACTTCAAATTTCGTTTATTCGAATTTTATACACTCATTTTCCGTGATATAATTGCATCTTTACAAACTGCTATATGTTTTTCTTGATTAACTATATGAAATGTGTTATTTTTTGCTATATTAACTTCACTTTTTAGGTGCGTTCGTAATTATATAAATACGTAGCACCTATAGTCGTCGTTCAGTCCGTCTGTCCGTCCGCATATAACAGAGCAAAAACTACCCAACCGAACGGTCTGAAATTTTAAATATATAATTGTTGCAAAACTTTGTCGAGCCATTTCAAATTTTATGAAAATCGGATGTATAGTTTAATTACAGGGACAGACAAAAGTTTTCCGTTACATTACGGGCAATGGGAAAAAATTATTGCAAGTGCATTTTAATGATGTTACAGACTATGCAGACTTGCCTTGAAGGAGAGATGACCATCTGCCAATTTAATTTCAATTTTGTTTACCTCTTTTTTCCCTCAATATTTAATTACTTTTTGCCCAAAATATGATGAGTATATGTATAAGAATTTTAAATACGCATAAATATTTCTTGTATTTGCGTTCTAAGTATTTTTATTTCAATCTTTAAAAACTATGGCCATATATATAGGTCAAAATTGGGAAATTTCATTAGCGGCCACTGGCCAGTGGGACTAATTTTTTAAGTGGCCACTTTCTTTAAACTAGTGGCCACTTTTTTGTTTCAAAATGCTAAACAGTAAAATTTCGATAAGTATTAATCTAAAATTGAGTAGCCCAAATAAATATGTTAATATAAATATATTGGAACCAAAAAAAGTAGAATCCTTGATGAAATGCAAGAAAATTTTATTATCTCCTTGTAAAAAAGTGGCCGGAAGGTGGCCGCTGATAGATAATTTTTCACTAGCCACTTTTTTTCATTTACTGGCCCTGTGGCCGGTGGCTAGTGCTAATTTTGATCTTTAGCCATATATCTTAGAGTTACCATATTTAGTTGCTAAAAATATAGCAAAATAAGTGATTAACAGCGATGATTCCAGAATCTGCGTTTTAAATATTAAATAGAAATTTTCTGATCTCAAATAGTGGTGACAGACTCTTTGGATATTCTATGGAGCGTAACCACCCGCAGAAAGTAATAAATAAGTAAATAAATAAATAGAAATACTTTTCTCACGTTGTCTTTTAAACGAAAGAGCAGAAATTCTTTTTAAAAATCTACTTTCACATAGCAGAAAAAAAATTGACAAAGGCGGATTTTCCTGTCAAATATTTTCTTTAAAAAGGTTCTGCCATTTATTATAGTCCAAGAGGCAGCGCCGCATTTTTAAAACCAATTTTGGCGTCGATGATTTTGGAATGTATGATAGATTAGATCAGGGATGGCAAACTTTTTTGAGTATGCGTGCCAAAAATTTCAAAATTATTATGTACCAAAATTCTAACCTGTCAAGAACATTTTAACGTAGATAAAATACAATTAATTTTTATTGAATTTTTACTTAAATATTTTTACCAAATTCGATTCCTAACTTTTTTTATTACGCTGTATTTACTCAATAATATAGCCATGTCGCATCAAATTCCATATTAATACCCTATAAATGAGTTTTGCTTATATTGTATTACTTCCGAATCAGATCATTTTTAGTTCTTTATGTAGTAGCAAGTTCAACAGATGTATGATTATTTACACTAACAACTAAAATTCGATTTTCAAAATTAAAACCTAAATATAATAAAACTTAAAATAACTTAAAATAACTTAAAACGCTAAACCTAAATAAAATAAACCTAATCTAAAGTAGAAAGCGTGTCAGTTAGTTATATATTAATATCTTACAATTCAGTTTTCAAAATTAAAACCTTTGGAATTTGATAAAGAAGCAAAATAATTTCAAAAATCCCTATGTTGAATAGTTTGGCAAGAAAATAACGCTACAAGATTCTTTCATTGAAATTTATAATACCTTAAATCATTCAAATGTAACGGATTATTTTAAAGTAAATTATATATCTGTTACACAAAACTGTACTTTTTGTAAAAGAAAAAAAAAAAAAAAACATAAAATGAATAGTTCTGCATAAACTGAATATAGTCTAAGTTTTTTCGCGTGCCAGAGAAGTTTTCTTACGTGCCAAGTTCGGCCCCCGTGCCATAGGTTCGCCATGCCTAAATTAGATGATGCCGATACCGAAACTGCTAGTCAGCTGGTAAACCAACAGAGGTTTTGCTATACAAACATTACATAGCCCCTTGTAATGTGAAATGAATGGCAACTCTATTACGGATGTTACCTCGACTCATCCATAAACGGGCATATCAATAATCGGGTTGCCAATCATTCAGTGACGTATGCGACGTTGCCATGGAAACGCACCCCCTTCCCGCATGCACACCAGTTGATTGCCAGTTCCGTTATCTTCATCATCTAAACTATCATATCGCTCACCCGTGACACATCTC
This sequence comes from Maratus speciosus, assembly GCA_963932465.1. Lineage (NCBI taxonomy): Eukaryota > Metazoa > Arthropoda > Arachnida > Araneae > Salticidae > Maratus > Maratus speciosus. The sequence goes on from OZ010794.1 coordinate 356,859,193, forward strand.
GACAAAAGTAAATTTCACAGAAGAGGCAAAAGAAAATTTGCATAATTTTACTATAAGATGAAATTGCAGCCCTTAGCTCTGCATGCAGGAATACAAACGTGCATAAAAAGCATTAAACACTTAAGAATGAAGACATCGGATGAGGTTTGGAGGGTTGTGTAATTTTACCTCCCTACGCAATCCACCCCTCTTCTGTGGTCACAAATGGACCTATAGCGTAATAAAAGGATTTTCCGTATAACTACACTTATGAAACTATTTGTGTAGCAAGAGACACCTATGACAGACCTATTAGTAGAATAAAACGCAAAATGAATTTTTACGAGATGTCTCACTTTCTTAAGAGTGAGCGATATATTCATATCGCTGACTCACAATAAAAGTGACTCATCCCAAAAAAATCGTTTTGCGTATTATTGCACTAATATGTCTGACTTGGGTATCTCTTGCTGCAGGAAAAGTGTCTGAACCCTTTCAGAGGCTAGGTACTTCTATTCGTAAAAGGTTGAAATGAGTGAATGACACCAGAATTTACAAACAAAATTACTTCAAAATAAGCTAAAGCTTTTGTTCACGTACTTAATAAAAGGAAAATTTCCATTCCAATATTCTGATGCCAATGTGACATTTCGGGATTAAAATTAAGTGGTCCAAAAATGAACCAGACCCCCTTGAAAAGGTTAAGTGTAGTTATCCGGAAGCTTCTATATTACGCTCTATATCTATCACTTTGGCACCACAGACGGGGGCAAATTGTGTGAGGGAGATTAAATTTACTTAAACCTTCCTAACTTTTCTACGTCTTGATTCTTAAGGGTTTTACTTTTTTATGTAGATTGTAATGCTGCATGCAGAATTAAATTATAGAATTTTATACCTATAGTTATAGCTATAGTTATATATTTTATACCTATAGTTATATAGTAAATAACACAATTCCCACTCCCCTCTCCTGTGAATTATAGTATTTTTGAGTTGTGCCAAGTTTCTTGCGGAAGAGAGAGAAATACTAAAATCATCGACGCAAAAATTGCTTGTAAAAATGGGATGCTATCTCTTGCTGTGATTCCCAAGCATTATTGAACTTCATAGGACGTATTTATGCGATACAGGATTAAAAATATATTATACAAAGTTTGCTGTGAGTTGTTTTACAATATAACCTCAATTGGGTTTTCAGCGTATGCGAGAGGGTTAGCTTAAAATTATAAAAACAAACTTGTTCTTTTTCCTTTTGATTTGAATACAACCGTATCTTTAAAGATCGACACTTGTTTAATCGGGGAAAAAAATTCTATCTTTCGAAAATAAAATTAATGACAGTAAAACAAAATTAAACCAGAGAACAGGAATTCTGCTTTTTCAGAATTCAGTGTCGCCCATGATGAAAAAAAAAAGTATGTATATAAATACAGATACAGTAGAGTCCCGATTATCCACGTTAATCGAACTTATACCTTTGGAATGGATCCTTTCCTTCTGATGGACTGATAACTTCTGTTATTATGAAACAGAAGCCATCAGTCCATCAGAAGAAAATAACTCTGTTAAAGCGGAAACTCGGTTAAGCGGGACTCGGATAATCGGGATTCTACTGTAGCTCAGTTTTAAGACTTAAAACACGCGATTTTATTTATGTAAAACGATGTTATCCGAATCCGCTGAGGAATTCCTCATTTACGATCCAATCATAAACATCTACAATAAAGTATAGGTAGGACGTCACTATCTCAGAATAATACACAAATGCAGCAAAAAGAAATGAATTCATTTATAATTTTTTTAAAAATAGCACGTATTTTAATTACTTTTTTGGTACTTCTTAGTTATCCTGTCGACCAAAAATCTGTCGCTAAACTATAAGATTAAATGCCAATAATGGTTGATCGTAAATCTCACATTCACTTGACTTTAAGCATGTTACACGTGTTTACGTCATCAAGTGATTTTTATTTCAACGTTTTATTTGTATTTTTATTAATGCTATACTAATTTATTTGTTCTTTCGTTATTTAAAATAAAAATTATGTCAATTTGTATAATTTGGCGAGTGGTTTGGGGATTTAAATAATTTGGCGAAATTGGTCGACGGGATAACTAAGTAGTACTACTCTTTTTTTTCAGTTTTTATGAGAAAGTGGCAACAAAAAGATATAATTGCTATTTTTCAACTATTTTCCCTTTACTTTCTACAGAAATGGAGTACTTGAGTTGCCAAAATTAAAACAAATGGTGCTAAAACTACAAAAAAATTAATATCTCAAAAATAAATAAAGATGCTGTTTTCAAACAAATTGCACTTAAAACTACTTTTTTTCCCCAATACGACGGTTAAAAAATTGAAAATGTGCGATGCTTAGAAGTTTAAAAAAGTGCTATAGAGATTATTCCGTACAATGATACATCTGCTCTATTTTACGGCTGGCTTATACAACGTAACATTTCTTGGAGACGACGCATTAATAGGTGGGGGAAAGAAATAGTATACCGGGGGCTAATATATACCATTTTATTACTCGGTAATTTATCTTTAAAAATCAATTCTTTAAAGAAATGATTTATTCTTTAAATATATAGATGATCGTGAAAGTACATAATGTTCTTTAATTGGATAACAAGATATGTGATGGTTTCAGCATTAGCTTCAAACAAAATACATGACTGAGCTGCAAGTTATTAGCGAAAAACCAATAAGATGATTACAAGGGTTTAACTCGCACATATAGGATTAACTGTTTGAGCTTTATCTTTTACCTCTGGCGGCGGGTTCAGCAGCCAATATTAATGACTTTAGATTCTCCCTCGCGCGATAGTTACAGAAAACGATATATAATTACAGGGAGGTTATTTTTAAGATTGTCACGTATTTACCTAAATAATTGTGGTACTTATGAATTAGTCCGATCATGAAAGTGTCGTTTTTTTTAACACTTTCCAAAAACGTTGTAAACTGTTATTGACTTCGGTTTATCTGTCCTTCTGGCCATATGTCCGTCTGTCCGCGTTCTAACTCTCGTAAATATACTTGGATCGCCCTGAAATTTTTGGATATTATTGACATTTAGCCTAGTACGAACTCTATTTCAAAAGAAGTTTGTAGAATGCTTAGTTCATTTACAGGGACAGTCAAAAGTATTCCGTTACATTACAGCCAATGGAAGAAAATCGTTTCAAATGAATTTTAAAGATGTTACACCCCTTCAAACATAATAAAAATTATATGCATTTACGAAGTGCACTAAAATATGCATTCGTAGAATATGGGGTGCAACGAATAGTTACTATTCATTTACAGGACCACACAAAAGAATTCCATTACATAATGGTATAGGGGGAAATTGTTTGCGGCGTATTTTAATTATTCAATTTCATAGTGTCCACATATAACCTGACCGACCGTTAGTTTCGCAACCGTTGGTCCTGGATGCATACTTCCAATTGCAAAAATGATTTAAATAAAGTAAAGAATTATTTTAAAGCGATTTGGGTCAAGAAAAACATTAATTAAAAAATTACGAAATTAAAATTTTTATACGGTCTCCCGGTCCTATAAGTTATATTTAGTAAATTTTTCCTGTTACACTGACAAGTAAGACAAAAAAAGTCCCGTTATTCTACGATTAAAATTGACCGAGAAATAACTGTTTAAAGTTGGAGCATATTTTTTGCTGCAAATTAGGGATCATTCACAAATTTAATAGAAATATAATTTCGTCAGATATATTAAAAAAATAGTTGAGAGTAAAATTAACATTGCAATATAAATTTGAAATCTTTAATCATTCTGACGTATTAATGCAAAATGTACAATTTGTTATAAACATATAAGAAAAAAAACACATAATTTTTGTTATATAAATTGATGAAAATTAACAGTTTTAGCTTTTGGTAATTGATTCTTATGTATTCTGTACCGCTGAATCAGAAATTTACCATCATTTTTTACCATCACCTAAAGATTTTTTGCAAATCGTAAATTTTAAAGTTAAAAAAAGAAAAAAATAGCGAAAATTTTATATTATAAAATAGATGTCATTGTTGTGTTTTTGCTTTTGATAATTTATTTTTATGTATTTTTTACCGTTGAATCCGTAAATGACCTTAATTTTTAACCACCACGTCAGGAATTTTCGCAAATTGTAAATTTCAAAGTTAAAAAATTCAATTATCTGTCAGAATCCCAGTATAAGCCAAAAAATTGAATAAATGATTGCATTAAATAAAATAAAATTAATTAAAAAAAGTGTTATATCTGTTTTATAGTATAAGATTTTTGCTATATTTTAACTTTGACATTTACGATTTGCAAAAATTTCTAACGTGATGGTTAAAAATGAAGGTCATTTTCAGATTCAGGGCTAAAAAGTGCATAAATAATCAATTATTATGAGTTAAAAAATACAGTCATCTTCTCCATTTGACATTATCGATTTTTGTTATTTTTTAACCTTGACAATTTATGATTTGCGAAAAATCCTGACATGATGGTTTAAAATTAAGGAAATTTTCGGATTTAGTGCTAAAAAATACATAAAAGTTAAAAAACACAACCATCACAGTCTTGTGTTATCTAATCTAAAACTTTTTCTTAAAATTCTTGGCGGTAATCCATCCAAAATTTTTTGTGTTACCCTGTAAAATAAGTATAAATGGTAACCACCGAAAATCCTAATATTAGATTGTCATCGGATTTATGTCCGTATGTAAAATTTAATCTCGATCGGATATTTGAAAGTGAGTTAAAGTTCGAGTACAAATTTTGAACTGGATAAACATACATACGATCGTTGAAGTTAAATAAAAACTGGTAAAAATAACATAATTTTTGTTAAAAGAAATAATGAAAAGAAACAGTCTCATATCCTTACAAAATAATACATATGCTAAAATACAATTATTTTAGTAACTCAATCGTAATGCTTGTACGATTTTTTTCAAAGCGCAGATACACGTGAAATAAGTTCTTCGAATACTTTAAATACATGGTATGTGACCCCTCAAAGCATGACGAAACTGATTTGTGTTCAGATGATGTAAAGTGGATTAAGTCATGCATTTTTTAGTTTCATAACTCAGTCGATTTTAGTGTTATATAAACGGGATTTTTTGTTGTCTTACTTGTCAGTGTAATGGGAAAATTTTACTAACTATAACTTATAGGACCGAGGGACCGTATAAAAATTTAAATTAAGTAATTTTTTTAGAAAGGTTTTTCTTGACCCAAATCGCTTTAAAAATAATTCTTTACCTTATTTAAACCATTTTTCTAATTGGAAGTATGCATCTAGGACCAACGGTTGCGAAAATAAAGGTCGGTCAGGTTATACGTGGACACACTGTATAATGAAATTGATATGCGTCGGGTTGGCTTACTGTAAGTTATTTCGTGTATAATACGAAGTGCATAGCATTTACAAGGACACAGAAAAGATTTCAGAGAAGTATATTCTATCGTAAGTGCTGCATATTAGCGACGATTGCAGGAAATGCATTTTTAATTATGATATGCGTTTTTAAATTTCACTATGTTTATGCATGCTATATGGTGTGTATAAATGCTATAGTTCATATACAGGGCTACGCAAAGAATTCGTAAATGTTGAAAGGTGGTTATTAACGATTATGACCGTAATTGCTGAAAGGTGATTTTTACATTTGTTATGCATTTTTACGCTGAACTGCATTTAGTTTACTAAGAAATGTTTGTAGAATATAGATAAAATGATATGCAGGGCCAAGCAAAGAATTGGAAACCTGGCTGTCTATAGATGATAAATTCTGGAAATGTGATTTCAGTAATTTTAAGAGGGATTTAGTTTGAATTAAATTTCATCTAAATAGTGGCCTGTAATAAAGATACTAGGTAAACTACAGGGTTGAACAAATGTACTCAAGTATATTTCCATCTATTAGCATAAATTGCTGAAAGAGAAATTTCAACCTGTTATGCGTTTTCTTGCTAAACTAAGTTTTCCATTATTGGAATAAATATTTGGCTATGTACGGTAGCTGCTGAAATCAGTTTTTTAAATGTTTCCTTAGTTATCTTTTTTACCTTATTTCCCTAAATTACGAAGTTTTGTTAAAGCTTCCAGGGAGTGTTGGAAAGTGTTTCATAATCTATGCCGTACGCATGATTTTTCCTTCTTGTTTTTTTTTTTTATATTTTGGAAAAGCCATTTTAAAAATTAATAGATAACCCAAAAACAAGAGACATTTTTTCATTGGTTTAAAATTACGCGATTTCGCAGCATTTTAAAAGGAATAACTTCTGTATAGTGTGAATTTTGTCATTAAGTTACAGAAAATATCGTTTCTATATATTTAGCAGTATTGATTACATATAATGTTGTGTTTGAGTGAGTTTCTGAAAAACGTCCTATAAATTCAAACGAACTGTCTTTAAAGAAATTATGCTAGTTTGTTTTGTTTAGGTATTCGACAATATTAAAACTTTTTATTAAGCACATTTTTTTTCACATTCGGCATAAATGCATAATATATATGCTAATAATACAGATATATTCCTAATGATGCATCTTAATTCATATTTGAACTAAATATTGTTAACTGGATTTTATCTTTTACATTAAAAAAGAAAATAGAGAAATTTACATTATAAAGTAGTGTCTCCTTCAAAGATACACTATTTCCTTGGCATGTTTTTTTTTTATCTACATATTTTATATCAGCACTAAAGTATAAATTTATATACACATACATACTACATACACAAATATATGTATATAGATACCTAACATCATCATCAATAACAAGAACAAGAACAAACGTTTTCAATCCACTACTGGATGTAGGTCTCCCCATATTTTTCCATTATTGTCTGTCTAGTGTTTTGATCATCCAATTATTTCCAGCCACTTTTCTGATTTCGCAGCTCCATCATACTTGAGGCCGTCTTTCCGCTTATTTTAGATCAATGAGATACCACTGTAAGCTGTTTGTGCCTCATCTATTTTTTTGTCTTCTTGCAATGTGCCCAGACCATTTCCAGTTTAGCCATATAATTTTCTCGATGATGTCAAAAACTTACGCCTGAGATGTTATCGAGGTTATTATTTATTTTTGTTTATTCTAGTTATGCCTAGCATACATTTTTCCATCCTTATATATATATGGAATCATTGGTTCGTATAAATTTTATTAAAAATTCGAAAGTAACAATTCCGTCCACTTACCTGTTTATCCGATGCTTAACACTAGAACCACCGGCTTTTTTACTCAAGTTTTATAAAAAATTGTTTCACACCAGAATTTTTATTGAAAACAATTTAACTTATTTAATTAGCCTATTATTATGCTGCATAAATTTCACATATCTTATGAAGAAATTTCTGGTTCGAATCGACTATTATCAATTTGGCATGGGTCAAAATGACACCTAAAGGCGCTTCTAGTGTTAAATTATATAACAATATTTCGATTACCTTGAAAATCTAGTAAAGATAAAAAATACATGCTCATGCATAACTTTTAAATCGATGCATATATTTTGACAAAGATTTTTTTAATTATTGAATTTATATGATCATTGGTTTCGTGTCAATGTTATTAAAATTCGAAAACTAGTCCCATCCACTTGCCTGTTTATCTGATGCTTAAATTATGTATCAATATTTCGACTACCATAAATTCTGACCATTTGGTTAAGGTAGGTAGCTGTTTTCCGTTCTTAAAATATTCATTTTTTTTCTCTTATGAAAATGCTCACGTAACAAAGTAGTAAAACTGAATTTGAACACATTGTTAAGGTAGGGCAAAAACTTCATTTTTTAAAAAAAAATGTTTCCCTATCTTTTATAATTAGATAACTACAGTCGAACCTCTATTTAACGAAGTTCGTTATATGGAAAATTCGTTAAATAGAGATTCATCTTTAAACTACATAAAAAAGATTTTAAATTCATAAATCCTAAATATTTTTACTAAAAGTAATTAATCACATTCTTTTTTTATAAATTACATCGATTTGTTTTATTTATTTTACCCACCATTATCCATCATCAATTCATTTTTTCTATGTGTTTAAATCTTTGAAATCTGCAAGGAAAATAAAACATTGTCCGGGAATACGCTGTATTTTCTGGTTAAAGTAAATAGTTTTACATTAAAATTAACGAATTTTAATGACATTATCGCATTTATTATTACTATAACAAATAATTTTAACCATACATTAAAATATGCGCCCTTAAATTTAATTTCTGAAAAACTCTGTTAATTTTGCCTGAGTTTTTTATTTAAAAAAGTGCTTTCTCTCATGATACGTCTCATATCTTCGCAATGCCCCCAAAACCCCTTCATGCGTATTTTCTTCTGACCATAATCCGCGTCGGTTGTTTCAAATGATTTTAGCATTTCATCATACGAAGTTTAGTTAATTCCTGCATAATGATCATTTCCATCATCATCATCATATTCGTCTTCAGCGCAAATCATTGCTGTATTGTTTTTATTTTTCCCAGTGCCGAAAATATCCAATTCGGATAGTGTTTCCGCGGTCTCATTTTCAGAATTAAGTGAAATGCACTCATTAATCAGCACATTATGGTTAATTTCTTCTTTTTTTTTCTCACGGTATCGACATTTTTTAAAGTTACTCTAAGGGATTATCGTCTTCGTCCTCCATACTTACCAAATTCTCACTGTTGACAAAGAAGGCGCCTGGTAAAACCAGTACAAGACCATTGAACATCATAAAATGTGTTTAAAGAAAGAATAAGTTTGAAGTGTCCAGAAATATTTTGAGAAATGGGGAGAAAAAAAATTTTCGATCACAAGAAAAAGTTCGTTAAATAGAGAATGCACTTCGCTAATTGGAGGTTATTTTACGAAGAAATTTCGCAAAATGTTCTTTGTTCCAAGGAAAAGTTCGCAAAATAGAGAAATTCGCAAAATAGAGGTTCGTTAAATAGAGGTCCGACTGTATATCAATTTAGATTAATATGTTGTCTAATGCTTTGTTATTTGATTTCCATGTATGATATTTGACATTGAACACTGCCTGCAATAGTGATATAAACCATAAAAATTAAGAAATATAATTTCGACTATATTAATGCATGGAAATTATTCCAGAGCGAAACATTCGCCTTGCATACAATATTTCAAATGAAAATCAAATTTCAAAGTAATTGCTTAAAAGGCGCAAAGTCCAACATAGTGAAAAATATTCCATGCCGGGTCTCAAACCCGGGCCATCAGTATAGCGCATTGACGTTCTACCGACTATACCATATGGAACGATACACAGCCTCGAAAATTTCTCACTATTATATGTTGGCAAGGCTACAAACGCAGCACAAGATGGAATATTTATCATGAGCCATCGACATGGGGCAAACACGAAGCTTAATTAAATCTAGCATCGATAGAAACTATATTAATACATGGAAATTATTCCAGAGAGAAACATTCGCCTTGCATACAATTTTCAAATGAAAATCAAATTTGATTTTCATTTGAAATATTGTATGCAAGGCAAATGTTTCTCTCTGGGATAATTTCCATGTCGGTGGCTCAAGATAAATATTCCATCTTGTGCTGCGTTTTAGCCTTGGCAACATTTAATAGTGAGAAATTTTCCAGGCTGGGTCTCATTCCACGTGGTTTAGTCGGCCAAGCCTTTAAAATAGCAATGAATAAAAGACTCAAAAATAATCATTTCATACACACAACACTACAGGGTTCAACCCCATATACTACAAAATTAGACACTTTCAACATATTACTTAACCACCATTTCCCAATACATCAAAACCCGCATCCACCTCTCATGGACCCAGCGGCAGAGGAAGATCTCCCCCCCCCCCTCCCCCCCTAATATCTTTTAAAGAAATAAAATCAGCACTTAATGAGCAAAATAATTTAAAAGCCCCTGGATTTGATAAAATTGATGCATTTATTATTAAAAACATATACAATAATTTTAAACATCTAATACGTGACTTATATAACAAATGTCTTACTCTTAACTACTTTCCTAAATCATGGAAAATAGCAAATGCGATCTTCTTCGCAAAACGTAATAAAAATCCACGCCAACCTTCCTCCTATAGACCCATTTGTCTCCTTCCCATGCTGGGAAAAATCTATGAGAGGATCCTAAAACGAAGAATTAATCACTACTTAGAAAAATTAAATGTTCTTCACGGGGCCCAGTATGGCTTCCGTGAGAACAGAAGCACAATTCAACTATTAAACAAATTAAAACATAAAGCAAAAACGTATCTTGAAAAATATAAATACTGCAGCATTATCTCATTCGACATTGTAGGGGCGTTTGACAATATCGATTGGGTCACTTTGGGTCAACAAACTAACGAATTACCAATTCCGCAATATTTAAAATGTATCCTTCTTAGCTTCTTATCCGAACGAGAACTAATAACAAATTATTTATCAAATAACATTAAAAGACCAACTTATCAAGGCTGTCCACAGGGGTCGTGCCTTGGGCCGCTTCTGTGGCTAATCATAGCAAATATAATCTTAATAAACTTTTACAGTAAATTCGAAGACCTGTATGTTTTTTGCGATGACTTCAATATGGTTGTCAAAGCGAGGAGCAGACTCATCTTAGAGACCGAAACCAACCAAAAAATAAAACTTTTTTATAATATTTGCAATAACTTAAATTTACAGATTTCAAAGGAAAAAACGACTTTTATTATGTTGGGGAAAAACACTTTGGATAAACGTCCACCAACCTTTAAATTGGGTAACTATACCATCAAGCCATTAAAGGAAATAAAAATTTTAGGGATAATATTCCAGAGTACTTTAAAATGGGACAAGCACATAACTAGCATAAAAAACAAAATTTTACAGCTAACCTCATCCATTAAACGGGTCTTCTCGGCCACTTGGGGGGTGGACAGAGGCTATCTTAGAACCTGGTACATAGCAGTACTAGAAAAAATTATAGATTATGGTTCGGAGGTGTGGTTTGGAGACCTCAGGATAAAAGATAAACGCGCTCTCCAATCCATCCAAAGAACTTGTCTCACGTCAATAACCAAAACATATAAAAATGTTGCAACGCATACGTTACAGGTCCTATTAGGAATACCACCAATCTTAATAACACTGGAATATAAAAATCTAAAATACAATATTTTACACAATAAAAACTTATTACTTAAAGAACCCAAACCAATATGTAAAGATGATATAGAAAATAAAATCCTAAAATATGAAATAAATCCGGAAATTCATTTAAATAACTTAATAGTTACAGACAAAATTATCACAAAAACTAATCTTATTTCGATTTACACAGATGGTTCTAAGGTGGACTCTGGCACAGCATATGCAATGGTAGCCTACAATCATAACATTAAAATTTATGAAAAAACAGTCAAACTGAGAGCAGAAAATTCAATCTTTCAGGCGGAGCTGCACGCAATAATTTCGGCAATTAATTGGGCCATTAACTCCCCTTATACAAAATTCCAAATATTAAGTGACAGTCAATCTACTATTAAAGCCTTAGACAATTTATTTCCAACTAACCCTTCAATTTATTACATCCATAATTTAATTAAACAAAATCAAAATAAAATTTTTTACATTACTTGGATAAAAGGCCACATTGGCATAGCGGGTAATGAACTGGCGGATGAGCTGGCGAATGATGCCGCCCAGTACTGCGACCTACCAGTGGATCGAGGAGTTAAATTGCTTCGGTCCTATCTTATAAAATGTATTCGAACCCAATTACTGGACAGGTGGCAGTACAACTGGGATCACTCAGGGGGTGGCAGATATACGCACGGGCTGGTACCAAAAGTTCAGAACCAAATAATTTCAAAAGATAAAGTATCTATTTACTTTTTAACAGGCCGCGGCAGCTTCCCGTCTTTCCTTTATAATATCGGCAAAAAAGATGACGACCTTTGTAAATGTGGTGGTCGAGGAGACCCGATGCATTACATTTTTGGCAACTGCAAATTCATGAAGTTTAAATTTCACAGAACAGAAACGACAATCCTTCAGGACATCCTAAAAATAATTAATGACCCGGCACAACTTAAAAAACTATACGCTAACTACGATATTCTCAATAGCCATTATTCTTTTATTCAATATAAATACATTCAATAATTACCTCTTCTGATTGCCTGTGGTGGACATGTCATGGGTCCACGTGGTGTATGGAAGGGTGTTTTTGAGATTGTTTTATTTTTAAGAACTTAAATACCACTAGAAATATTGTAAATATGTATAAATATTTTTGTTTAAAAGGGTGAAAAAAAGGGAAAAAAATATTTCTTATCAAATGAAAAGATGAATGTAAATACTTAAAATTTTTTCAAATAGTACGTAAATTCCAAAACATATAAATCATAATCGTAATATATTTCTAGGCTCGCCCTGAAACAATAGGGTAGCCAATTGTGATTGGTAAAGAATCGCCATCTTAAATAATCATAAATTTTCACAGGCGGTCCGGGGACACGGCACTTGCCTCTTGTGCTCTCTTCGGCGTGTCAGGCGGGTCGTTCTGAAGTCTTCTTTCCCGGAGACTGGGGTTCTGGGCTTGTTTCCGCAGGTAGTAAAACTTTTCCCTGCCCTGGGCTTGGGGGTTACACCTAACCATAAGCCAAAAGCGGGTTCCCAGGGTGGGTGCTTACTTACTTACTTACGTGGTTTAGTCGGTAGAACGTCAGTGCGCTGTACTGATGGCCCGGGTTCGAGTCCTGGCATGGAATCTCTTTCGCTATGTTTACCTTTGTGCCTCTTAAGCAATTACTTTGAAATTTGATTTTCATTTGAAATATAATTTCGACCTTCGGGTAAGATACTGATTAAACAAAAATGTATTTGAAGTCAGTTGTTTATGTTTTTTAAACAATTACTTGCATTTACGAGTATATATTTTCCTTTATATAATTAAGTGTAAACTACTTACTTCAATTCCCGTCATTATTGTGATAGATTCATATCTGAATACTTGAAAATGTTTTCTTAATTTTATAAGTGCACGTGAAATTTAAATACATAATTAACCTCTTTAAATTTAGTGTAAAAACTAAAAATAGGACAGCAATAAATTCATTAAATTCTGTCTAAGACAGACTGTGTGTAAGACGGAAATCTGTCTAACGCAGAATGATTTTAAAGTCCCACAGAACAATTTTCAGTACAGTAAAATCTATCTGAGGCGAAATACTGCCTACGACGGATATTTTTCTCGGTCTCGATTGATTTTGCCTTAGACAGGTTTTAATGTGTCAATAGATTTAATTGAACTTAATTATTTTTGTTGGGTTTGGCGTCATTTTTTAAAGCTATCAAAACTTATACTTTAACAGTAAACAATTCTCTAAAAGTTTTTAAAAATGTTATTATGCTAATTTTGATCAAAGCTTCAATACATTTTTAATAACTTTGTATTATTATGCCTAAAAAAGCAAGAAACACGAAAGAAAAAAATAATTAAAATAAAATGCTAAAGTTAATTTTAACAAAAAATCAAAACATGGAAAATGACATATATTTTAAAAAATAATTTGCAAAGAGTAATTTTTTAAAATTGACGTTCCCTCTGCCCTCCGCCCTGTTTATTAAAAATATCAGTATAACTTTTCTTTTTCAATGTTAATTTTAAAAATTTCGTTTTTTTTTTTTTTTTTTTTTTTTTTTTTTTCCGAGGGTAATTGTTTGTTTCATAACGGGAAATACGAGTTTTTGAAATAAAAAAAGACATGAAGAAAAACTTCCTAGAAAATGATAAAATTCAAAGAAGAAAAATAACACCGGCTGATACAAGTAATTTTCTACTCTTAGTATTTTTGTGCAGAAGGTGCTCTTTCGTACTAAATCAATGCTCTAAATATTAGTAATTGAATATTTTCTCGTACCTCTCATAGTTTTCGAGATCGGCACGCTAACTGCTAATTTTACTATAAGATGTTGCGGAAAGCAGACTCATCGAAGAGCGCATAGTCACTTTATAATGTTTAGAGAGACTATTTTTATCACTATAGCTGTTAGCAGTCGAAAAATAAGAGGGTAAACATTTTAAGAATTTCCTGAACTAGAATATGTAACTTCATAAAGATCGGGACGCGGCTAAACAGACCATCCCTTCATTGAGTTGACGGTTGAAATTCCAGGATTAGACAAATCTCGATTACCACATTAATATGCAACTGATCTGCCAAGTCATATCTTGGTGGAAACCACCTGCAACCAACTTTAGTGGTTGATCATCGTATTTTCCGGCCCCTAAAAGTATCAAAATATGGGAAAACTAGGTGGCTAGGTTTGGTTAGTAGGACTAGGCTTGGTTTCCAACAAGATATGAATTAGCAGACTAGCTGCATATTAATATTCTAATCGCGTTTTAACTAATCCTGGAATTTCAGCCATCAACTAGATGAGATTATGGTTTATACAGCCGCCTCCTGTCTATGTTGTATTTATATGTTTGCAGTGAAAAATTTAATTCTCAAAGGCCGATTTTTTTTCTGTTAGTTTTTGCAACTCACTTATCGAAAGATACTGAAACACAAATAGTTTAAATCGGTGGTCAGTAATTTCTGTTCGAACTGAATATCTTATTGTACACCACTTAATTAGAATTAGCAACTTGTAGTTTTATCAGTCAGTTATTGGCACAACACTTTTAGAAATCAATATTAATGACCTTTGGGCTCCTGCTTATGGAACAGTTTGAGTAAAATTACGGGGTTAGAGGGAGGTTATTTTTAGGCATATCACGTAGTTTAGGTGACTAATTATGATAGTTACTAACAAATTCAGCTTTAATGGTGTTAGTATTTATGAAAATCTATTTTAAAGATTGATTGATACAAAAAAAAATAATGCTTATTCAGTGGTTTGAAATTTTGTAACTCTGTATCTTTTAAAAAGAATACTTTGGTTTGTTTTGACTGGAGTTTATCAATAGGTTCCCTGAGGCGAAAATTTTGAATAATTCTCGATATTGATTTTCGATAATGTTGAATTTGATAAGTAACACCATTAGCTTAAGTACATTATTTGACGTTATGTTTTAAAAGAACATCTGAAATGACTTTTAGAATCCGTATGTTAAAACAATTTGTTTAGAAGGCTAGACAGTACTTAGCGATTTACAATGACGTCAGTTGTGACGTGCGTTTTCACACGTTACGTATTTTATCAGGTTAGCAGCTGTTATTTATGATTTACTTTCAGAATGTTACAAAAATAAGTTTATATACGATACCTTCCCCAGCAACAAAATAAAATTTGCTGATATTTGAATTCTTTCGACTCAGGCTGGAGAGTTAATCTATGAAAATATTGGTACTACATATTAAAAAATTATAACTTAAGCCTAATACTATTGAATTATTGAATTATTACTGTAACCAGAAAATTGGCTGTTTGGTTTATTGGAGACGCTACGGACATCTTTTGCACACGAGGGCTAAACAGACCGGGCCCTCTGATCAAAGTGGGATCCGACCTACAAGAAAAATGCTTTAGTCGGGAATCGAATCCGGAACCTTTTCTCTAGTAGCAAGTGTCCTAGCTACTAGACAGAAGAGCGGCGTAACCAAGAGAAAGTGCCGATCTTAGAAAATAAATTAGAATAGAAAATATTACTTTATAAATTCTAAAGTGGGAATTGTCCATAGACTTCTAATATAACTGGACGCAGAAATAGTAACCTTTTCTTGAAGCGCATATCATGCTTCCCACCATCACGTGATGGTTGGAGGATTGCGCCCCAAACCAGCTCTTCCCTCCAAAAACTGTCATTTGTCCCACCGAGACCGGTATGTCATCTGCGTGTATCCGGAGCTTGACAGCAGAAACAGAAATCAAGGTTCAGCGGATAGAACAAAGGATTTGTTCTCTACTCAATTTCTCCTCTAAGGATTTTCCTCATATAAGCCAGTTAGCAAAAAGTTTTTCCTGTTTTTGACGTCTGACTTTTGACGCTAAATTACCGATGTTTCGCCAAGTATGGCTAGACTTGTCCACTGCTTGATGAATATGTTCCTGTGTGTGTATGTAAGTTATGGTGCCTCTGTATCAGAATCTCGACATGCGCAGAGGGCACATGCTCAAACTGGAGAATACTCCCCTAGACGAGTTCAATTAGATAAGGGAGGCAAGTTAACAACATTAAATGGCGGTAGTGGCGTGCTCGCCAATATGCTTGTTGATTCGTTTTGGACCAAAATCGACCAAAACAAATACACTGCTCAAAACAATTAAAGGATATTTGAAGTTTTATATAAAATAAGGATATAAATGAAATTTTTTTGCCGAAAATAGAAGAAGAGAATCACAAATGCAAATTTTTCTGGTTTTCAAACTGTGGAGTATGCAAATTTTGAGTTCGACGTCAAAAACGTCGCTTCAGCGGCAGCGAATGAAATTTGACTTTCAACTGGATAAAAGAGAATGAAGACAAGGATGATCGGCATTCAGTGATTGCTTTGTTTCGATGAGTACGATGTTTCAGCGAAGTCATTTGACAGATTCAGAAGCTTTGAGAATTGTTGGTAGGTTAGAAGGGGGCCAAACTCAAGCCGAAGTAGCGCAAGCCATTGGAGTGTCACAAAGTGTCATTTCCAGGATCTGGAACCGTTTTTTGGAGAGTGGATGTGCAGGCCGAAGACCAGGGCAAGGTCGTAGACGGGCAACAACGCCCAATGAAGATCGGTATTTAGCGTTAACAGCTCGGAGACACCGAACCATGAACGCTACTCTTCTCCAACAACACCTTCGCTCGGCTACAGGCACCACGATTTCAACTCAGACTGTCCGAAACCGGCTCCATGCTGTAGGTCTGTATGCTCGCCAACCGATGGTATGTGTTAGATTAACATCAAGGCATCGTCGTGACCGCAGGGATTGGGCAACCGAGCATGTCAACTGGAGGAGAAATGAATGGAGCAATATTCTGTTTTCTGACGAGTCCCGTTTTTCTGTGCATCCGGATAATAGGCGTATTTTCATCTGGAGGGACCGTGGCAGTAGGAATAATCCTGCGTTCGTGCACGAAAGTGTCAGATTTGGCGGTGGAGGAGTGTTGGTGTATGGTGGCATCTCCATTGACGGGCGCACTGACCTCTACATCATTCGAGATGGAGATCTGACTGGTCGCCGATATAGGGATGAGATCCTCAGACCTATTGTAGTCCCTTACGCTGCAGCAATCGGAGATAACTTCATTTTAATGGACGATAACTGCAGGCCACATCGGGCAAACCTGGTGGAGGATTTCCTTTTCGAGGAAGGAATCGTTCGAATGGAATGGCCAGCGTGTTCTCCAGACATGAATCCAATCGAGCACGTTTGGGACGCTCTAGGAAGACGAGTTTCTGGCCGCCAACAACCCCCACAAACTCTCCAAGAACTGGAAAGAGCTCTTCTGGAAGAGTGGGGCAGAATACCCCAACTCGTCATTAATAGCCTCATTGAGTCCATGCCTCAAAGGTGTTCAACGTTGCTGGCCGCCCGTGGAAACCATACCCCCTACTGAAAATGATTTTCTTTGAAGAAAACACCTTTTCTTATTCTTTTTTTCTCATATGCACAAATTGTGTTTTTTTCCTTTAGTACACAAATGCGCAATAAAATGCATTTTTTTCTGCCAAACATGTGTAATTTATTCTCATATAACCTACTATGTCTGTCGACCATGTATCAATCAGCTAAACAGTTTACCAGATACAAAATCCACCTAAAACTGCAATATCCTTTAATTGTTTTGAGCAGTGTATTTCATATCCCGTATGTCACCACAATGAAATCAAGGCACCCTAGCGTAAGTATATGTTACTATACACACGCATACTTAGGGATACCGTAAACGTCGGAATCGGCTATCAGCGAAACCCAGACGCATGATATTGCTGAAAGGATGGATTTGGGACCGGAAATGTCCGAAAAATATAGATTTAAATTTCTTGTTGCTTTCCAACAGAAAGTTTATTTATTTATATCGAACGTCCCCATGCACTATCCCAAATACGTTGGTGAATTTCTAACTGTTCGGATAAATCCCGGACGCATACTAAGCCTACCCATAATGTGCTTAATTATATACTGAAACGGATTGTTGCTGTTCTCCGATTTTTTTTTTTGTTCTAACTTCAGCCTTATAACATAGATGTACGCGATCTATATATTCAAATATAAGACTGGGTTCAGGGTCGTAGATTGAAAAAAAAATTGGAGAGGGAGAGTTCAATTGTGTAATTTATTTCAAAAACATAACTTTATACACAGCAAGTGTCTATTGCAATTGCACAAAGTGATTACAATTTGTGCAAAAAGATCATCGTATTAGTCTCCAAGACGATAACTGAAATTAAATATTAACGATATTAAAGAATTTGTGTGAAGTTTTTCCCGTTTTAAGTACTCAGATTAGAGGCATGCATAAGACCAGATCTGACTCAAAACCCGATCCGGGACCGATCCAATTTTCTTCCATGAGACCCGCAACTTGTTTTGGTTCTTTCTGAGCCGGGTCTGAGTCTTAATTTTTTCCTTAGCCTCTGATCGGGCCAGACTTTTTTTTTCCGAGCAGAGCCGGGACTCGATTTCTTTCATCCCCTCCCCCTCGAGCCCATGTAGGACTGGATTTTTATTCATTTATTTTTGTAAAAATATGTTGTACATTTGTTTAAGAAATCTTAAGAAATTTAATTTGGTTTAATAAATCAGTAGTAAATATTTTTTAAATCCTACTTTTTTCCTCTGGAGAGATTTTAAATTAAGGGGACATACTAACCTAAAATCTTTAAAAAATCGATTTTTCGTTTTTTAATTCATTTGCCAGCTAATGTTTTTCTGAACAATTTGCCACAAAACCGCATCAAAATATTCGTAAAACTGCGCTCGTTATAGTAAAAAATTTAAATTAGCCTTGCTCTGTTTCAAGCGAAACATTTATGTTTAAATTGATTTTTCTCAAAATCAATATTTTTTTAATGCTCACACGATAACTCCAAATGTAATAACGGTAATGATTCGAAATTTTATATTTGTCTTTACTAGATCATTTTCTTCGAATTTAACTAAAATCTAAGAAATTTAACAAAAATGATTGAATATATGGGTATTCGAGTGACAAAAATTATCAAAATTTTCATATTTTTATTTTGAAAATCAAAAAACTTTAGAATTTTTTTTATTTATTCATTAGATTTTAAGTTCTAGAGGGTATAGATATTTTTAAATCATGCGCGCAAGCTATGTTACATTATCATTAATTTAAAAAAAGGATACATTAAGGAATAATTATTATCAATTAATTATACAGTGTTTAATGCAAATTATATATTATATTGCATGGAGAACATATTATAGTATTAACACACACACACACACACACACACACACACACACACACACAAAAAAAAAAAAAAAAAAAAAAAAAAAAAAAAAAAAAAAAAAACTGAGGTAATTAGTGCTAAAATGAGTGCATTGGGCCACTTTAAATATGTGTCTCAGAAATCAAATTTTTCATTTGTTTAAAGGTTCGTATGTCCCCTTAATGATTTTCTTATTGAATCATTATTTGAGTGTAATTGTCTAACTCATTTTTTTTTTAGTGAGTGTTTATGTACGTAATTGTCTAAGTGGTCACTGATATTACTGTTATTCAGCATTCCATGAATCGCAGGAATATGTTCTGAAAATAAAAACTATGAATAAATAAGTGTGATTTTTGAATAATTTTAATTATAGGATAAAGTTGCTTCAGAACTATAGGCATGTCATCTAGAAATTGTGCTGAGCCGTGCAGTAGCCGAATTTTTAGATTTAATAACCCGGAAATTAGGATGGAATTGTTAGTTTTTATACGTGGGTGTGTGTGTGTGGGGGGGGGGGGGGGGACGGGCTAATAAAGTTTTTATACGAGCTGGGTCGGGCCTGTAAATTTTTGAGCGTCCAGACACTTAACTGAGATATGTGGAAACAGAAAGTAAAATGATCAGTGTCAGTGGCAGCTGATCAGCGGAAATAAATGAAAATACGCAATAGAGGTTAAATACATAAAACTCCAAATTTAACAAAGCTTTTCTATGTGTGCTATTCACCAATAAACTTGATAATTGAGCTGAAATAGTGCTGTTGAAATACTATATAAAACGAAACCAAAACAAAATAAATAACTTTTACGAAAACTTTTCCTTTGTGAAATGGCTAAAATGTTGCCAGTAAGTCTCATGCATTATTGATCAAAGTCACTCTTTTCGACATGTATTTGTGATAACATACGATAAAACTCAAAATAAGAAGTTGTACTTGAAAGATAGGGCATAAGAAACAGTACACATCTTATAAGGTGCATGCTCAAATATAATATAAATGCTTGTTAATATTTATCATTGAATAATTACGTAGCAGAAGTAAACTTTATGAAACTCTAAATATTCTACAGCGTCTTGTGTTAAATCTGGCTATTCATCAATTAGCTTTATCCAAAATGTATTTGTCATAATGTACGATAAAAATGCAAATAGTAAAACGTACTTGGAAACTAAGGAAACAGAAGAAGCTGGCTACACCTTATAAGACACACATTTGGAAATAATGCCAAATGTTTGTTAGAGCTCCTGAGTAGGTAATTATGTAGCAGATGTTAAACATAAAACTCTGAATTTAATAAAATATACACTTAAAAACGCTGATAATCTTTGTCCATTTTTGTAAAATTTAAGATTTTTGAAAACTGAAATCGTTATTAAATGCAGAATTAAGATTACAAACGTTTGAAGTCTAGTTTGTAATAATAATGTAAAAATAAGAGAAAAAGAAAAATGATACAAATTAGCAATTTTCTTTTCGTTAGCGTACACTTGTGCTATGTTTAAGCATATACAAATTTATACCAAAAATATAACAGGAAGATTACAGTTCGGAAATAGTGTTTTCAACCGTTTGTTTCGTTCAATCGTTTCAAAGTTGTTCCCCGTGGAAAATTTGCCCATGAGTAATTAAGCTTGTTGCTGTAAGTAGATACATGCAGTGGACAAAATCTTAATGAAAATGAATTTTCTGATTTACTTCACAATGTGAATACTATTGGTAAATTGGATATCACTGGCTTAAAATTCATGAAAAGTGACTATTGCTACCTCGAGACAGATGAGACCTGAAACCATAATAATCTCTCGAAGTTACCCGATTTGTTCATGTGTTGAAGTTAACTGTCCATCGTTTCTGCAAGGAATGCTGTAGCCCTAGTGATCATGAAGCACGGCGTCAAAGCTGCGTTTGGAAAAGGATGAATCAGATTCAAGTGTTACGCCTTGTCGTGGAAAATAGGTTACAAAACCGACAAGAATTGATGCAATCAGTGAATGAAGGTCAATTTCACTCTACATTTGAACAAACATTACGAAGGGAACTGCATGCAATAATCATTTGTAGCAGGGTATCTCGTAAGAGACAATGTTCACAGCAGTACATAAAATTCCACGTCTATAATGAACCAAAAAACACCGAACGTGAACAGTAGCTGACTGGAGGAACGCAGTGTGGTCGAAGAATCACAAGTTTACCTTTTTCCCGAATGACAGTTCACTGAAAAAAAATGCTGCCACTGGCATCTAGAAAATAAATTGTGCCTCTAGAAAAAAAAGTTCCATGTCATCCTATTAAATTCTAGTTCCCTTCGGTAGTTAGTTTTCTAGAGTTATAGCTATCCCTATTAAATTTTAAGGGCGTTTTTGTATATTAGTCAAACTTATTTAAAAATCTCTGCAAATAAATGCGAATAGAATAAGTCAGTTTAGTAACTATAATTCTAGTTTATGAATTAATTCTAGGAATCAAATGACAATTTCTCGCTATTCAAACCATTCATAATATAATGTGTCGTTTCATCAGCTAGAAAACTATAGACTAGAAATTCTCTATCATTTTGTCTATTCAGTTTATCTGTTTACCTTATTTGCATAGCTCGGAAATGTATACAGGGTGATTAAAAAAAGTTTACAAAATGACATGGCAAATCAGGCATACAACAAGAATAAAAAATCACATAGGAACATAGGGTCACAAACCACTTATTTAGTCACAAATACAGGGTGTTTCATCACATAGGTTAACATCCAAGATCGGACATTCCCATAGAGCGTAATGGTAATTCGATTACGATCGTAGCGCCCTTAGTGACAATGGGGAACAAACTCCCCATCCTTGTAGTATGCTTATTATTGAGTATCTACCTTATTGTGATCTTTCTTTTTTTAATGTTGCATGTTTACGTTTTCGATAGAATCTTACACCGATACATGAACATAGAATAGACATTCTATTTTATATATCTAATATATATTCTATGTTCATGCACAGATATATGTTTTTTTTACATGATTAGTGAACGGTTTTAAGTGCAACGAATACTAGGTAAAAATTTCGTCTTGAATGCTATATATCAAAAGCAATGGTGTAACATAAAAATATACGAAATGTTGAACTCTACAAGTCCCAGAAAATTTCATAATTATTCCCCTTTGGCAGGAAAAATTTTATAGCCCGTGTTTTATAAATTTATGAAGTTTAACGTATTAAACAATCGTTACAATAATCTTTTAAAATTTATGCATTTTCACTTCCTTACAGATAAAATAAAAATATTGCTTTTAATGTAAATAACGTACAATCAATTCAATAATGTTTATAATATTAACATATACGAAATAATAATAATAATATTACAGATAGGGAAAAATTCCTTTCGACAAATTTTTAGAATTGAATAAATCTAAAAGTTAAAAATAAATAGAGGTACTGACATTACACTCAATAAAATTTTATTCGATATGAATAAATTGACACAATACCTGAATTTGATTTTTTACAATTTGATCTTATAAACTTACATATCTGCATTCTTAACAGAATTTTCTGGCGGCTTTCTTTTATATTATTAGTCTAATTATCATTTTGTAAGTTAAAAATGAACAATACAAGTACGGTAAAAAAAACAGGTAAATAAATAAAGCAAGCATGAATAGAATATCGTCTGACACCTGTTTAGTTTTAGGAACGAATAGATATTCAAACCATAGAGGATAAACATATTTCTTCAACATAGGTAAATTTCGGAGGCTTGTTAGTTCTTCCCCCTTGCCGATAGTGACGCTAGTACTGTTGCTATTACAGATTTTGCCGTAAATGTCCCATCTTGGTCCTTAATCTATGTTTCATCCTAACTCAATTTGAGTTGACGGTAATAACTTTCAGAAAACTGAAGTATATTAGAATATTATAATAGAATGTTTAACAGACATTTTCGCTTTTGTTGTAAATGTGATAACACCAAAAAAAAGTGGTAGAAGTTTGCATTGTACGCGTCAGCAGTATGCACTTGACGCCCCACATTCTGGACTGTGATTATCAATTCATACGGTATCATCGATTGCTTGAGCAACATGTTTTTCCAGATCTTTTCGTGATGTTATCACATTTCACACAAAACAAGGTACACATCGTTGCATTTTCATTACAATGTTTTTATTTTTCTCGAAATTATGACCGTCAACCCGGTTTCAGTTAGGATGAAACACCCCGTATTTGTGACTAAATAAGTGGTTTGCAACACTATGTTCCTATGCGATTTTTTATCCTTGCTGACTGCATAATTTGCCATGTCATTTTCTAAACTTTTTTGAATCATCCTGTATTTCTAGTATAGGGGTTTAGAAATTGATACCTATTCGTTTGAGATAAATGCGGTATATTTTCCCTTTCAGTGTAACATTTCGAGTGCAGCAGTGTGTGGATGTTGTACTTCAACCACACGCTGTTCGGGTCTTTATTTGGAATGTTTTGGTCTACTGATTGATCTGACCATATTAGTATAAACCAGGCTGCACCGTAAAAAAAACACTGTAGAACAAACTCGATCACAGTGAATGTGCTGTATCTTTCTTTGGTTTCCTGACTATATTAACATGGAAAATACAGCAGTTGCGTAAAATTAACAGAACGATGTGCTGGCAATTTGGACGCATTTTTTTTACAGCAAAAACTGCTAGCGTCCAAATTGCCAGTATATTGTGCTGTTAATTTTACGCAAATTTTATAAGGAGGGGAGTTTCTTCCCCATTGTCACTAAAGGCGCTACCATCGCAATCGCATTACCATTGGAAATGTCCCATCTTGAATGTTAATCTATGGTAGAACCGAGGCAAACTGAAGAGACAGGCTGCCGCACAGCTTGACATGTGCGTTTCTTTTTGGACCGCTTGAGTCACATGATTCTCTTTTTGTTACGCAGGTGCAAGAAAAACATAAATCGTCGCCTCATAGCAACAACAGGACATCTAGTAATAATCGAAAATGAGATGTCTGATTTACTGCTATGAAAAACTGTGTCTGCATCTAGTGGAACAGTATAAGGAATTTTTATAAAACACATCTGAGATATAGTATTAAAAATAACTTTGTGTTTCAGAATTTGTTCCACTAGATGCAAACACAGTTATTCATAGCAGTAAGTTAGACATCTTATTTTTTATTATTACGAGTTGGAACCCGTCGAAATTCGACGAACTAAAATGTTTAGAAAGAAACTGTTAGATCACATTTATGATAAACCTACAAAAATAATTGCAATAAAAAATTCAAATTACATTGGTTGTCTAACTCTTAAAACAAATAATATTTTTAACCTAAAATCACCAAAATGTTATTTCCACAAACTTCATCTGCTTAAATTATTGAAAAATTAAACTGTATTAGAATGCGTAATGAAGATGAATAATTATGATGAAGTTATCGATTGAGGTTCTTACGTTTGTTTTTAAGGGATGAAAAATCCGTAAAAAGGATTTTGCTTTGTCACATCATAAAATTTTCCCCATAAAATCTAAACTGTACTTTATTTTCACATTCTCAAAATTTGCATACGCACCACTCAAGTTCTCAATTTAAAAGTATTTTAACGCACAACAGATTATTAATGAATGTATTTCCAAACTTAAAGTCACGTTTGTCCGATACAACTTTGCATGTGAACATTCTCACAAACTTTAAGTTCTAATCTCAGTACCCACGAATAAAAAATTCAGAAATTTGCCTTTAGTTGTCGTAGTATTGGCCATATATTTAGTTTTATAAAAGAAAACGATCGTTTTGTTTTAAATATGACATCATTTTTACTCACTAAATCATTTTGCCTAGCGTTCCGAACTCAGTATGAGCGTAATAAAAAAAATATTGAAATGTAACTTATTTATGAAGAAGAATGCGGGTTTTTTTAGTGGCTGACGTCATTTTCTTTTCAAAAATTATAAAAACAGTTACTTTTATTTGTAATGTGAAAATGGCATCAATAAGGATATAATCAATAAAAATAAATAAACCATGACTATTTTCCCTTTACTTTTAACAGAAGTGGTGTGCTTCAATTGCCACAATTACAAAATTGATACTAAAAACTACAAAAAAAATTAATATATCAAAAACAAATTGAGATAGAGCTTTCAAACAAATTGCATTTAAAACTAAATCCCCCCCCCCCTATATTACGGTGTAAAAATTGAAACTGTGCGATGTTTAGAAGTTTAAAAATTTGCAGTAGCGAAAATTGCAAAACCGAAAATTCATTTCAAATTTCAGAGTGTTGCCACTCGACGAATGACGTATGCGTAACGCACATATATGTTTGTCCTTTAGAATATAGATAGATAGATTAGATGCCCTACTGTTGCTCTAATGCGATGAAACGCAGTTTCACATAAAGAATATCACGTGACTCTAGCGGTCTGAAGGGAGACGAACGCGAAACGTTGTGCAGCAACCTTTTTTTTTTTTTTTTTTTTTCCCCTTATCCTCGAGTAGAACATTGTAGACTGCACTTCTCGGTGAATCAGGGCAATTGTCAAGTCTGCAGACGGTGTTACACTGTATTAGAAAGATAACTCCACGGTGTGACTGATTTTTTTTTCTATCCGATGTGCTTTTTTACATGGAAGATTTAAGAAGTTAACTACATTAAACTCTAAATATTATAAAATATCGCTATATAAATCTGAAATATTCATCAATTTGCTTCATAAATGAGCGAAAATACTGATGTAGACACGGTGTGTAAAATTAAATAAAAATCAAAACATAAATTCTTAAGAAAAAATTTTCTATCTGAAATTGTTAAAGTGTTGCCAATATTATTAGTTGCACAGTACATTAGTTGCACAGTAATAATATTATTACATTATTATTATGTTGCCAGTGTATTATTGATCAAACTCATTAATTCCTAATGTATTTGTGATAACGTACGATAAAACTGTAAAAAAAAAAAAAAATATTTGGAAGCTAAGGAAAAAGAAGTAGCAGACTACATCGTATAAGACACAAATTCGGAAATATTACAGAATGTTTATTATTTTCATTATTAAGCATTTGCGAAGCAGAAGTTAAATATAAAATTCTAAATTCAATAAAAGGTTTTACCTTAAATCTGGTATATTCACCAATAAGTTAAGTTATCTGCTATCTGCTTATATTAAAATAGCCGTTTTCGTGAAAATTTTCGAATTTTTTTTTTTTTTTTTTTTTTTTTTTTTTTTTGTCTTTTGCGATTCTAAATCTGTTTGAAGTTTATTCTTATGATTACTAGAAGGGGAGTTATGACCAATTTAATAGATAGGAAGTAATGAGTGAAATACTGAAAGTGGACGTAAGAAGGCCGGAATTGGGCGTAGGAAGGCCCGGAGAAATGTAAATAATGTTTCAATGCGACCTTTTCTTTATTTTTTATTACATAGAAACATAAATAAACCTTAATTGATATTTCTTGATTAATTTTGTATGTATCTGAAATATATAAAAGAAATCTTTAGTTGCGATTTCTGGAAAATCAGTTTTTCCGTTATTTTCATGATCGATAAACTTCATTACATAAAATGTTTTAAACATATTTCAGTGAAATTTTGTCAGAATGCTTTCCATATTACTCTTTATATTCTCGACAAGAATCTAAGTTCTGTGCGATAATGTAATTATTTTATAGGTACTCGAATATAAAAAAATGGTACTAATTCAATAAAAGCTAGTACGCTGTGGCCATCACAAAACTTTCTTCTACATAAATCACGTCAATTAAATCATTTAAATAGTGCAAGAAATAACAACGATTTAGCACCAATTCATATCAAAGTATATCTGAATTTGAAGTTGGATGAAAATCCGTGCATTAGTTCTTGAGGTAGAGCTATAGTGGAAATTCTGAAGAATGTAGCATAGCAGCACCACCTGTTGGGCGATTTACACCAAAAATAAACAGCACTAAATGATATCAAAGTACACCTGAATCTGAAGTTTGTTGAAAATCCAAGCATTAGTTCTTGAGATAAAGCTATTGCGGAAATCGCAAAAATACAGCATAGCAGCGTCACCTGTTGAGCGATTTACACAAAAAATTAAACAGCACTAATTTATACGTCAATTAAAGTCAGTGACTAACTAAATCTGACGTTTGATGAAAATCCGTGCAATAGTTCCTGAGATACAGCTCTTGCGGAAATCATGAAAAATGCAGCACATCAGCGCCACCTGTTGAGCGATTTACACAAAAAATTAAATAGCACTAATTTATACGTCAATTCATGTCAGTGACTAACTAAATCTGACGTTTGATGAAAATCCGTGCAATAAATAGTTCCTGAGATACAGCTCTTGTAGAAATCGTGAAAAATGCAGCACAGCAGCGCCACCTGTTGGGCGATTTACACCAAAAATTAAACAACACTAATTTATATCAGGGACTAACTGAATCTGAAGTTTGATGAAAATTCGTGCATTTTTTCTTGAGTTAGAGCTATTGCGGTAATCATGAATAATGCAGCATAGCAGTGCCACCTGTTGGGCGATTTTCACAAAAAAGTAATCAGCACCGAACTATATCCTGGACTAATAGAATATGAAGTTTTATGAAAATCCGTGGAGTAGTTCTTGAGATATAGCTATTGCAGAAATCGTGAAAAATGCCGCATAGCAGCGCCACCTGTTGGGCGATTTTCACCAAAAACTAATCAGGTCCAGTTTATATCAAGGTCTAACTAAATATAAAGTTTTGTGAAATTCCGTGCATTAGTTCTTGAGATAGAGCGTCCACAAAATTTTCGTCACATACAGACTCACAGAGTGACAGACTCACAGACAGACATTTTCTAAAAACCATCAAATCGTGTTCTGGGCATTCTAAAACGTATAAATCCGTCGAAAATTTTC
Organism: Maratus speciosus; assembly: GCA_963932465.1. NCBI lineage: Eukaryota > Metazoa > Arthropoda > Arachnida > Araneae > Salticidae > Maratus > Maratus speciosus. The sequence goes on from OZ010794.1 coordinate 356,887,423, forward strand.
ACGAATCCAATACTTTCTTCTTGTAAAGATAGAAAAAAGTAAAAATATGTATTTTTTGGTATATTTTGAAATATTTCCGTTAATTTTGAAGATATTGTAAAACTCCTACTTCAGAGCACAGGTATGTGTAATTGTTGGAGCACAGCTCCGGCTTCCATGCAAAAATTACACTTATTGTTAACACGATAGCGTCCAAAATATTTGACGCATCGACACAAAAAATGAGCTGGACGTTGGTAAGGCCAAAATCTCGGCGCGTATTGAAAATCATAAATATTCCTCAACCCTACAGCCTGAAATGTCGGCTCAAAATTTTCCCATAGAGATAACATTGCGAGTTTAATTCTATATATTTGAAAGATAAGGCTTCCTCTTTTTAGTCATGTACCTTGAGCTTTTTTTTTTTTTTTTTTTTTTTTTTTTTTTTTTTTGCACCAATTTTAATAATTCCTTTTTTTTTTTAATGAAAGCTGTTTCTTTGTAGATTTGCCCGCACTAGCTATTTTTTTTTAAATATTCCCATTTTTATATTTAAATTTAAAATTAAAAAAATTTCTATGAATTTGTTTCAAAATGGTAGCAATTGGATTACTTCCATTGTTGTAAAGAAAGGAAAAATAATAAGGTTTGCTTATCTTTATTGATGCCATTTTCTCATAAAATTCAAAATAAACTTTCTGAAAAAATTGAACAGAAAATGACGTCATGCTTTAATAAAATATTCAAGTTTTCCGCAAAAAACTGTTATAATTCAATTCTTTTTCATTCATTGAGTTTAAGACGCTTGGTGAAATGCTTCAATGAGGCAAAATGACATCATTTAAATGAAAACGATAATTTTTTTCTGATAAAAGTAAATATTTTACTACGAACGCCTCTAAAATATATAAATTTCTGGAATTTTACTCGCCGATACAGAGATTAGAATCACAAGTCAAGAGTGCGAATGTTCACATGCAAAGTCGTAGTTGACAAACTTGATTTCAAGTTTAGAAATATATGTATTAATCACATATTGCGCGTTGTAATATTTTTGAAATGGTGAATGTAAATATAAGAGATGCGTATGCAAATTATGAGACGGTGAAAATAACATAAAGTTTAGATTTTACGCGAAAAATAATTCCATGATTAACTTAAGGTGAAATCATTTTTTTAAATGGTACTTCTTAGTTATCCCGTCGACCAATTTCCCCAAATTATATAAATCGCCAAACCACTGGTCAAATTATACACATTGACATAATTTTTATTTTAAATAACGAAAGAACAAATAAATTAGTAAAACATTAATAAAAATACAAATAAAACGTCGAATTAATGGTTTTATTGTCCATTATTGGCATTTAATCTTACAATTAATTAATTAATGGCAACCATTATTGGCATTTAATCTTACAATTTGGCGACAATAATTTCGTTGACGGGATAACTAAGAAGTACCTTTTAAATTTTCAATTGGCAAATTTAAACGGCATAGATGTCATATATTGGCGCGATTTTTTGCTGACGCCAATGTCATATACGCAACGGGTACTTAACTGGCACAAAAAGTGTCGCTATTTTGCTTGATATGGTAACTCGGATGTTATTGTTTGTGTTGTTGAAGTTTTCCCCGAATTGGCGTGGTAAAGAAATCGCGCCTATATGATGACATCTGCGTCTTTTAAACATAACAGCCTCAATGGGTAATTTCATCAAAATTACATATCTTGATTAAGTATAATAAATAATGCAGTTTAATTTTTGAATATTTTGAACAGTCGACATGTATGGAATTAGTATTTTTATAACTTTAAGTTAAAAATAATATTTGTTTTAAGAGACTAAGTAGTTACCTATGTATGAGTTCGTTTTTAAACAATTTCTTTCGTCGATATTCGACGAGATTTATCCCGTTATTAATTAAAACATTAGCTCCATTGCTCTAAATTATGCATTTTAACCTCATACGGATCATTATGGAGTCGAATGTTGAAGTCGATGTTCATGCATTGGTGGACTAAGATATAGATTACCCCCCCCACCCCCCACCCCTTCAGAAGTTTTACGTTCTATGTATGTAACAGCCACTATTTTTTTCGAACTTTTCATTCTTTGTAAGCTTCCAAATCGATGCAATTCATTTTGAATTTTAAATTAAGAGAAACGAAAAGAAAATCGAATACGGAAAATACGATTTTGGGCAATAGTCGAATGGCTACGAGTGATACTCAAAGAAATCGATAAAAATATAATGTCATGTATGCATTACTTATATGTATGTCTGTATTCAGACGAATGTATGTTTCTATTGGGAAATTTTCGTAATTGAGTTTGTAGACCAATTCATAATTTACTAAGCATTGTTTGATGCGCAAATTTAACAATTTGGTAGCTGCCCCAATTACTGACGATTACTCAATTTTTTTTTAATTCATCGTAAATGAATATATTTCAACTGAAATGCAAGTGAACATTCTGAAGTAAATGAGATAAGCATTTTTTTTTCTTTTGCCAAGATGTATGCTAGAAAACAGAAATATGTAGATTACAAAATAAAAGATTCCTGTACGGGTTGGAAAAGGTAGCTTCCCTATTTCTTGGTTTTAAAATTTTAGCTAATTTTACTGGAGAACAGGGAGTTAAAATACGAAGAAACCTGTTAGAGAAGAATCATCAGTACTGAATTTCAATGGAAATTTCGCCAAATTAGTCAGATACAGCCAAATTGGCTTAATTTGTGACGACATATTTTTGGTCGCCAAATTTGGCTATATTTCGTCCAAATGTCGCGAAGCTTAGCGATAAATGCGACGTTAATGTATATGACTATGATCGCTTATGCTTATGATCGGAGAAATGGATACAACAATGAAAGATAATTCGTGAGAAATCATGTTCACTAAAAGTCATAAATTAATCCCTGATATTTTTAATCTGTTGCCTAGATTTAGTGTACATTTTAAGAAATATACATATTTTATATGTGAAACGTTATACACAGATGTTTTGAAAATTATGGTTAAAAGAAAGTAATTCAAATGTATAGAGTTATTCAGCTTAATTCTATGTGGAAAAGTCGCATAGAAATAACCCAGATGCTTCCTAATATTTTCATAATAACGATCTAACAACAACCCAGATGAATAAAGGTATAAAGTTTGATAGAAGAGTACAGCGGACTATCTATGAGTGTGTGTTACATACGTGTTACAAAACTTTACCTGTTGCCATATCAAATAAGTGTGCGCTGTGCCAGACGAGCAAGTCTTTGAAGGAGCTTTAAAGTTTTCTGCCGCTAACTCGATGGATCAAGTTCCCAAAGATCGGAGCTAAATTAAAAAAAATCGAAATCCCTCAAATACATCCGGGGTAATTCTCTATCTTTACCGTAGATTCTCTTATCCAATGGTTTCTCTTTACTTTTAACATTTCTGAATTATTATAAAGAACAACAAATTATGCTGCCTTCAGTTATGCACTGTACAGCTTTTGTCTTTGCAAACAAAGGTTACAAATTTTCCTAAATCAACTTTTATTATTGTAAAAGGAAGAGCTGTAAACTGTACAAAAATCAAAGAAATTAGCAAACAATCATAGAGCAGTTAGGATCAGAAGCTATCATTCTTTTGACACTAACAGGTACTGCTGCATTTAATGTCAAAGACAAGGTAACTCACTCAGTGCTTAAAGAACCAACGTGTTTTAAATAGTTCGCTAATTTAAAAATTCAGCAATACATCTGCAGCTCAGAATGGATACAGTGTTATTTCTCATTATTGACGAATTTTCAATGATAGGATGTCGTCTTATGGCTGACCTTGAACAAAGATATCGCGAAGGTAAAATAGATAGCAGTTAGCCTTCTAGAGGCTTATTTGTTTAAATCCTTGGACGTATTAGGTAGTTACATCGCGTAAAAGACATCCCTCTATATAAGAGACATTCTTTAAAAGTCATTTTGATTCTTCGCGGACAAAAAATGCTTAGAACTTTTAAAAAATGTTTCACATTAACAAACTCATCGAGACAAAACGACGATCAGCAGACACAGTTCCGAAAGACTCTGAACTCACTTTGCGTGAGTCAAGTTTTTGACTATCTCTCACCCCTTATGCAACGACGCAAATATATACTGCTTTCAGCTAACTTGAATGATTTGAAGGTGCCATATGTCTTTTTCTCAAAACCAAGCAAGCTAAAGAATATAATCAAGAAGTACTTCTTAAATCAAAGCGGGGACCAATAAATAAGAATTTTAGCAGATCACAATGATTAAATAGCAAGATGGAGTGAAGATGATCACGCGTCTGGACTTCAGTCTAGACTTTCCTCAGCAGCTGGATGCAGGGTTATGCATTATGCTACATACCAATATCTGAACGGAGTGAGAATTGGTAAACGTAAGTACGATAAAGATATTGCCCATGGCCCACATTTTCAACCTCGAGGTTTGCCAGAGGCCATAATAGTTCATTTTGTTGAGTATAATGAGCCATTTCTAACTGTAATTTCTTTTTTATCAAACCTATTTGTAAATATTGGGAAGAAGAGAAAGCCTCATTCACACGAAGTTAGTTGCTTTTAACTGTTGCATACCTTGCCACCATACATAGATCCTCGAGTTTAACATTGTCAAAAACTGCTGTGGATATCCATCTAAAGGTGTTGTCACATAAAACAACTTATGTCATTTTTACTGTAGTTTGTCATTTAGAGAAAGTTCTAATGGAAGCAATTTTCGCTAAGGACAGGCTTTACCCAAATTAGAAGTATGGGAGCACTTGCTGACAGATTAGAATTTGTGCATTACCCGAGGCAACTGACGACTGAGTTAAACACTTTAAAATGAGGTATCGACGATTGTTATTTCAAACTTACTTTTATACTACTAAACAGCAATCTAGAAAATAAGACTTTTTTAAAAATAATATCTTTTAAGTTTACGCGCCTCCATGCTCCGACATTTCGGCCTGACGGATACTAGTAGTAGTATGTAATACAAAGGAAATCAAAATATACTTAGATGAATGAAGTGTATGTTGTCTGGCGTAAGAATGAAATTTTGCTAAAACAATTGCAAAAATCCCCAATTTCTCAAAAAGTTATGGGTCAGTATCTGAAAACCAGACAATTTCATTCTAAAATTTTTATTTTGTAAAATTAATGTACCAACTACCACATACAATTATATACTATGATACATGTTTTGCCATTTAAAAGCTGTAGTCTTTTGAGATCAAGGATGTAAATTTTATGCGTAGGATAAACTTTCATGGAAGAAAGTGTCTGTTAACGTCACAATCAGTGTCTAATAATTAGGATGGGGACTGATATGATGTTTTTATCGTAACAGCTGCATAGCCATTTTGTTGAATCATTTTGCACATATGTAAATTATTAAATATATCATGTGACATTTGTATGTTACATAAATAAAGTTGCAATAAGCTTTTTTTTATAAATAAAAAGTTAAATACGGGTACATGAAAGATGTTGCACAAAAATACCCTTCCCTATTCAAAACAAAAACTAAATATATCTAAATGTGAAACAAAGAGAAGAACAACTTACCTTCATCCACGGTGGCTAGTGGAACTTTCGTTGCTGTTGCAATGGAAATAATTCTGCCAGCGCCACCTAGTATCTGTTAACCTAAATGTGTGTTTAGAGGGACTGAGATGGTAGTCAACCACAAAGGCAAATATATTTACTACAATATTTTACTGTACAATCTATACTAATAAAGGAGAATTATATTTTCCCATACTGTATATATATATAGGTATAAATATAGAATAACAAAAGTTAATAATATTTATAGAAATGTTTACAACATACATTTAATATTGGATATTTGGACCTGAAGACAGGGAGTGAAATGATGATTTCTTTTGTTTAAAGCATAAAATTAATCATTCATACATGATTATATCATTATATGTCCAGTTATCATTGGTAATTGCTATAGTATAATTTTTTGTTTTAGTATAATTAATGAAATATTATTGGCAGTGGACACAAATTGTCCAATTTTCAGATATTGACCCTTATGAAGATATTTCTAGGATTTAGTACTTTTTAATCATTCTGTATTAAAACTTAACTAACTAAAAATATGTGTATTTATTCAATATTATACATAAAAAAACTCCGAACGTAGGCAGATACCTAAAATTGGATAAAATAATAGAATGGAGCGTGAACATAAAAAAAAAAAAAAAAAAAATCAAATATTAAACTTATGACACCGATTATTCTTTCTAAATTTTCTTACGTATTGACAATAACTCTCATGAATTGATCAAACTCATTCATTATATCCTGCGTTTGAAATGCACATGATAAAACTAAAAATTAGAAGTTATGCTTGAAAACTAAGAATTCGGGAAAAACTGTCTGCATCTTAGAACAGGGTCATTCCATGTCAGTTCAGGCAGGCATGTAACCCACCATCACAGATTTTGATGAAACTGCGTGTGTTTGTTCCTTTTATTAAGATATGATTCCCAGTATTTTTTTTTACTTCTTGGTCAAATAGTTTCTGAGAAAAAAATTGTCAAAATTTTGAAAAACTGCCATCAGTTGGCATTCTTGACTGCTCGATTTTCAAATGTAGCATGACATAAATATGATCATATTTCAATATCTATTCCACAAATCATCTTCAAATAATTTATGCATAATATATAGGGTACGTATTTTATGAAAAAAATACTGGTACGCTTATATAACATTTTAAGTGTGTCTAAAAAAATGTTTAATCTTTGAAGTCGTGATTTTTTTATGAAAAATAATGCATTAACTAAAATAGCATTATTAACAAAAGGCGGTATTTTTATTAAATTTATTTTTTGTGGGGGATATACTTAAAGGTGTCCTTTACCTGATTCTGAAATAAAAGTAGTGGGATTTTGGGTGTTTTTAGTAGTATTTCATATTTAAAAATATTTTGAGGCGTATTTCAAATCAAATCAAGCAGAGTCATTCCATATCAGTTCGCCTAAGACATTTAATTCACTGTCACAAATTTCAATGAAACTGGGTATGTTTATAGCTCATTTTAAGACAGGATCAAGGAAATTAAAGGTGATTACAAGTAAAATATTTTTTAAGATAAAAAAAAAAATATCTAAATTTTGAAATTTTTTAAAAATGTTTTTAATGACAGATCTATATTCAAAGACTGCATAAAAAAGTCATTTCAATATAAAATCACTAAATAAGTTTCAAATAATCTATATGTGACAAATAATGTAGGCAGATTATTATTTATTGTTGTTTGTCATGTTTAAATGCTAAGAGTGTGTTTAATCTTGTGAATTCTTAAAATCAAGAATTTTGTGAAAAATAATGTGTTAATCAAAAATTTATTATTAACCGAAGGCAGGCTGTTATTACTTTTTTTAATTGTACGTAAAAATATCTTTTCAATAGTTATAAAATAAAAATAGTGAAAATATGAGCAATTTAAAAAAAAATTTCATAAAATGTGAATGTTTAATGATAAATATTGAAGCTTTTCATGCTAAGATGTACTAAAATGACTACGATATCGTATATTTCTACTCTTGCTTAAATATAATACATACAATAATAAAATAACAAATATTATTTACAGCAATAAAAATTAAATTAAATAGTACCAGTTCCTTTACCAACACTACATTGCTCAACAGCCGACTTAAAATCAACAGCCCACTCTTATTGAAAAATACTTTCAACTGTTCAAATAATAAATAAACTGCATTTAAAAATTTTAATATCAACTTATTATCTTAAGACGATAATAATAACTAAACAACATGATGAATTTATAAATCAGCTTTTATTTGAAAAGTCATGAAATGGTCCCTTTAAATATTGTTGTTCATCGAGTCAATCAAAACAAATTATATAAAAAAAAATAGTGAGCCTAATATGCTGACTGCAATGACACTTCTAACAAAACTAATTAATTCATTACCATCTGAAATCAAACCCGAAAGATCAAAAAGAAAAAAAAAATCATCTGTAATGTGAATGTGACATACTCAGTGGTTGTTGAGGTATAGGAATGTCTTTGTGATATTTTCACCTGTACTTCAATAAAATATAAACATGTAAGCTTTTTTCATTCATCCAAATTAAAACATTTATAAAATTTTGTTGTCATTACACCAGATGTTAAATTTTTCGTTACATACTATTAGATAAGTTCTTTACTTTTAGACATTATTGACATAATATCATAAAATTTACTATATGTATTTTCTATAAGTGTATAAACAATATATATATGCTTTATTAAACATAAATGAATAATTTTTAAATAATTTATTTGAGAACAGGGATATATATACACACATATATATGTTGAAAATCCATCTTCCAGCAATATTGTGATGAAATAAATTAAATTACCGTAATTTCCGGTGTATAGCCCGCGGATCAAACAATCGTGTTTCGACCCAGAAATTTTTAAAAATAAAATGTAACGTTTTAGATCACAGTAAATATTGGTCTTCAAATACTGAATAAAATTTCTGGGTCCAAACTGAATTGTTTGATCTGCGGGCTATACACCCGAAATTACGGTACATATCATTAGAAACTGAATAAAGTTACAAAAGTGCAACTCATTAAGTTTTAAATATTTTTTTAGATATAGTTATTTGAAAGATATAAATATAATGGATTATGCATTTTTTGCATATATTTAAAGCACAATACGTCAAAATTTTCTTGAAAAGAGTGAAATTTGGTATTTTTTTTCAATATTAGCAGCTCAATGCTAAATTTTCAATATTAACAGCCAAATATGAGTTTAAAGATTAGGACTGTCATTTTGAAAATTTCTATTGGGCGGTGAGGAGCTAGTGATTTTTCTCTTTTTTGGAAAGGGATAATTGCTCTTCGCCCTAGAAGTTTTACTGAAAAACAATATTGCTTATTTTTTTCCTTAAGAAACGAACATAAAAGATAATTTGAAAAATAAAATAAATGTATAAATAAAAATATTTCCAGGGATGATACATTGGATAGGTTTTACATTTGGAAATATTGATAATTTTAAATATGATTTAAATACTACTAAAAAAAACCAAAATCCCACTATTTTTATTTCAGATCCAGTTATAATGTAGTATTATGTACAATTTAAAATTAAAAAATTAGTCATAGAAACTCCGCCTCTGATTGATAAATATTTTTTAATAATTTCATTATTTTTTGTAAAATATTTTTGATTTCAAAGATTATACAATTTTTTAGACGCATTTAAATATTTTTTAACATTACAGCAATATTTTTTCATAATCTACATACTTTATTTACCTTGCTTAAATTATTCGAAGAAGATTTCTTTATTAGTTATTGAAATATGATTTTATATATAAAATGAGGCCTTTGAAAATTGAACAATCATTAATGGCAACTCGTGGCATTTTTCCAAAATTTTGATAATTTTCTCTCATATGTTCACTATTTTTATTTTATAACCATTTAAAAGATATTTTTACGTACAATTAAAAAAAAAAGCAATAACACCCTGCCTTCGGTTAATAATAAATTTTTGATTAACACATTATTTTTGACAAAATTCTTGATTTTAGAAATTCATAAGATAAAAGACACTCTTAGTGTTTAAACATGATAAAAAACAAGAAATAATAATCAGCCTACATTATTTGTCACATATACATTATTTGAAACCTATTTAGTGATTTTATATTGAAATGACTTTTTTTTTTTTTTTTTTTTTTAAATGCAGTCTTTGAATATCGAACTGTCATTAAAAAAATTTAAAGCAATTTTTCAAAATTTTGATATTTTTTATCTTAAAAAATATTTTACTTAGGATCAAGAAAATTAAAGGTGATTACGTCTTAAAATAAGCTATAAACAAACCCAATTTCGTTGAAATTTGTGACAGTGATTAAATGGCTTAGGGGAACTGACATGGAATGACTCTGCTTGATTTGATATGAAATGCACCTCAAAATATTTTTAAATAGGAAATACTACCAAAAACACCCAAAATCCCACTATTTTTATTTCAGAATCAGGTAAAGGAAGCCTTTAAGTATATCTCCCATAAAAAAATAAATTTAATAAAAATACCGCCTTTTGTTAATAATGCTATTTTAGTTAATGCATTATTTTTCATAAAAAAATCACGACTTCAAAGATTAAACATTTTTTTAGACACACTTAAAATGTTATATAAGCGTAACAGTATTTTTTTTCATAAAATACGTACCCTATATATTATGCATAAATTATTTGAAGATGATTTGTGGAATAGATATTGAAATATGATCATATTTATATCATGCTACATTTGAAAATCGAGCAGTCAAGAATGCCAACTGATGGCAGTTTTTCAAAATTTTGACAATTTTTTTCTCAGAAACTATTTTACCAAGGAGCAAAAAAAATTACTGGTGATCATATCTTAATAGTAAGAACAAACACACGCAGTTTCATTAAAATCTGTGATGGTGGGTTACATATTGATATTTTACTGCCTGATTTGACGTGGAATGCCCCAACAGTATCTAGAACTATGAAAATAGGACAAAATATTTGTTAATATTTATCACTAAATATTTACAGAAATAATAGAAATTAACTATGTGAAACTTTACATTTTGTAAAATGTTTCATGGTAAATATAATTTATCCATCAACTAGCTTGATAAATGTTCTAAAATACTGGATTAGAAATGGTGTATAAAAAAGAAATAACACCGAATCGTAAACTTTGTTGAAAACTTTTATCTTCGAAATAGTTAAAGTGTCACAGAATATTTACATAACAGAACTTAACTATATGATTTTGTAAAGCGTCTGGTGATAATTCCAGACTATTAATCAACTGGCTTGATAAATGAGCTTAAATACTGGAACAGAAGTTGTGTACAAAACGGAAACAATATCGAAACATAAACATTTTCGAAAAAAATTATCTTCTGAAATAGTTTAAATGCTGAAGTTTATAAGTGAAGTCTCATGTATTATTAATTCAACTCTTTCATTTCGACGTGTATTTGTGATGACATACCGTAAAACTCGAAATAAGGAGTTATAATTCTAAATTAAGGAAAAACATAAAGTTTAGCGACAACATTAAAAAAATATTCACGGCTACGATATAAAATATTTCCAATTTTTACCGCAAAAGCTTATGCACCAGAAGTTAGATACGTCTGGTGCGTACTAACTTTACTACTAATTTTAAACTTCAGATGCATACTAACTTCAAATTAAACAAAACCTTTTGAAATAAATCGGAGCAATTAATAAATTAGATTCGTAATTCATCTGAAATAGTAGAGTAAAAATAGCATAGATAAAAAAATTAAATCTTAAACTTTTACAAAATATTTTTATTTTTTGAAAGGGCTAAAATGCTGCGAATTAGTCTCATTGCATTATTGATTAAAGTCATTCAATTCGATATCTATTTCTGATAATATTTACTATAAAACTCAAAATAAAAAGTTACACTCGAAAGCTAAGGAAACAGGAGCAGTTCATAACTTATAAGGCACATACTCGGAAATAAAAAAAAAAGTCTGTTAATATTCAGCAATGAATATTTACGTAAGCAGTAGTTAAGAATACAGGAAATTCTATATTATGTAAAGCTTTTCATGATAAATCTGGGCTATACAAACATAGATTAGCTTGAGAAATGGGCTAAAATACTGGGAGAAAAGTAGTGCATAAAAATAAACCAATATCGAATCATAAACTCTTACGAAAAATTCCTTTTCTGAAACGGCTAAAGTGTTGCCAGTGTGTCTCATAAATTATTGATCAAACTCATTCATTTTGACATGCATTTATGATAACGTACTGGAAATCTCAAAATAGGAAAACGTACTTGAAAGCTAAGGAAAAAGAAGCAATCCACATCTTATAAGGCACATAACTAGAAATATTACAAAATGTCTGTTTAATATTAATTGTAGGAAATTTACGCTGAAGAAGTTAACTGCTACGAAACTCTTAATTTTGTAAAACGTCTTATGATAAATCTGAGTATTCAGAAATTGGTTTGATAAATGAGCTGAAATACTGTGTACAAAAGTAGTGTATTAAAAAAAAAAATCTATATCAAATCGTAAACTTTTACGAAACAGTTTCATTTCTAAAATAGCCGAAGTGTTGCCAGTCTGTCTCATGCATTATTGATCAAACCCATTCATTCCTACATGTATTTGTGATTACCAACGATAAAACGTAAAACAGGAAAGCGTAGTTGAAAACTAAGCAAATAAAAACAGTCTATATGTTATAAGAAGCATGTGAAAATAATACAAAATGTTTGTTTTAAGAATAAAGTCTTAAAAATAGCGATTTTAACAGTTATCATAGTTTCATTAAGTTACATATGTAACTGAATGAAAAAGTATTTACAATATGTTTATTTAACCTCTTCATATCCTAGGTACACAAATGTGGACCTCTATTCTTTTCTTCATAAAAAATATACTGTTTGATTATTATTACTTTCTTTGTTTCTATCTTTAAAGAAGAAAGTATAGGATTCGTGAAAATTTTCGAATTCCGATTTTTCACGGATTCACACGTTTTAGGGGTTAGAGATCCCGAAAAACATGTTTTTACAAAATGTCTGTCTGTGTCTGTATGTGACACAAATTTTGTGGACGCTCTATCTCAAAAACTATGAACGGAATATAATCAAACTTTCGATTCAGTTAGTCCCTGATATAAATCGGTGCAGCTTATTTTTGGTGTAAATCGCCCAACAGGTGGCGCTGCTATGCTGCATTTTTACCAATTTTCGCAATAGCTATATCTCAAGAACTAATTCACGGATTTTCATAAAAATTCAGATTGAGTTAGTCCTTGATATAATTTGGTGTTGCTTACTTTTTGGTGTAAATCGCCCTACAGGTGGCGCTGCTATTCTGTAGTATTCATGATTATCACACTAGCTGTATCTGAAGAACTAAGGCACGAATTTTCCTCAAACTTCAGATTCAGTTAGTCCCTGATGTATATTGGTCCTAATTAGCTTTTGGATTAAATCTCTTAACAGGTGGCGCTGCTATGCAGAATTGTTTACGATTTCCGTAATAGATGTATCTCAAAAACTAAAGCACGGCTTTTCATCAAACTTTAAATTCAGTTAGAAGTTGACATAAGTTGTTGCTGATTAAATTTTGGTGTAAATCACCTAACCGGTGGTGCTGCTATGCTGCATTTTTCAGGAAGTATTAACATGTATGAGATAGAAGAAAGTTTTGATATTGCCACATCCAACTAGTTACATTTTAACTTCACTTCTATATAGCCGAAAAGTGTTTTAAAACCAAACCAATAAAACGAAGCATCGATGCTTATTTCCTCATAAAGTAAATGTTATTCTTATCTGAGTTTGCAAAATGCCTTTAAGACAGTGTGATCAAGAAATTAAGAAATTTTCATAATTATTTAACTTAAATTCTTAACGATAAAAATTTTTAAAAGATTTGTGGATCATTCACTTGTTTAAAGCCCATAAGTTTGTTATTGTGTGAATTTAGGTTATTGATAATTAAATTGATATTTCAGGGGCTAGTAAATTTAGATCCATACTTGTGTGCCCAAATTACCAGTCCCCTAAAATATCAATTTCAGAGAAAGATGTTTTTCTGTCATTTATGATGTCATTTTATTTGTGAATAGCAAGTTAAAAGTATTTGTTGTCGTATTATAACTACAAGTATTAAGAGGCTAAGGACACAAAAAGTATCACATACATGTAATGACAACTTGGGTTATCATAACTGGAAGATAACAATTTAACTCGGGAGCTTCTTGGGGGATCGCACTCATTTATTTCGCTTCTGCCTGTTACAGTCCGATTCGCGAGTACGATCGGACGTCCCGTCAGCCATTTACGTTGATTATTTCAAAAGTTACATGGCCATAGGTTTTGCGGGCTTCTCCAAAGTGCAAAATCTCCACTTTTTGGCGCGTGTTCTAGCTGATATCTTGGGGCTTATCATATTTTTCAGCAGAGTGCACAGTTGTAAACTTGGAAGAACATTTCTTTAATTGGTTGATTAGCTTTGGATTGCTTGTCTGTTCTCAGATGCCAGAACTGGGTTTGGTCAGCCCGGGAGTGAGCTAAAAACAAACGGTTACAAAATTTGCAAGTCAGCTACTTTAATCTTAAAGATCGTCCAAAAATGATTTCTAAAAGTACTACGATGTGTTGCTGGAAAACAAAGTTACAAAGGGTAAAACTGGTGAATGAGATTTAAAGTTAGAAGAAAGAGGCTTCGGAGTTTAATTTTAATTTTTGAATTTTAACTTTAATTTTGAATTTTAAAAGAGTTTTTATCCTTTCATACATAATTATTTTACAAATTTGATTTTTAAGGTGATCTCATTAGATCTTTTTTCCTTTTGCAGGTTTTCGACTAATAATATTCTGAAAAGAAGTACTGCATAACAGTTTGAAATAAAATTTTGAAAAAACGGCGCTTAAATTAATGAAACGAAATTCGTATACAAGAAACTCAAATAATGATGACTGTATAATGAAGTCAGTAAGTATTAAAATAAGTTGAAAAAAAAAGAAAAATATAATGAATCGATGTTTTTATACAGAGAACCCCACAAACGCGCTAGTGATTTTCAAATAATCCATACGCTAATAACACAAGAGCAACAAAGAACGTTATAAAACCACCAGATACAACATTGAAATCTCTTATATTAGCCGCAAGGGGACCAAGTAAGCTAAATTTGGGAAAACAATCGATTTTTACTTTTTTATATCATTAAATAGTTTAAACATTAATCTTTCGAACGATGTGACACACATGTTTATATATTAAAAAAAAAAAGTGTTGAAATTATTCATTCTTTCTAAGAGTACTTCACAGCTTAATGGCCATTTAAATCTTTAATTGACTTTTTCTCAAAATTTGGATTTTTCATGTTTGTGTTCCTTTTTTTCAATATCTATTAAACTTAAGAACTTAATTTTTTTCAAATACTTTTATTATGTTATATTGTATACTTTAACACAGGGATTTAATAATTTGTTTAGAATTATTTATTTTATGTAGTAAAATCTTATCAAAAATGCTAATTTAAAAATGCCTTTCAATAAATATTAATAGTTAATTTTTAGGTTCACGTAGAAAGAAAATGGTCTGTTAAAATCCGTAAAGCATGTTACTCAAAATAGTCTAAAAATTCTAGACCTCTATCTTTCACCATTTATGAGAAAAAGGTACATAAATTTGGTGTATTTTAACATGGCGGAGATAGGGCTTACCCGGTCCCTTAATAGGCGTAACGGACGTAGTTCAGAACACCGTCGAGAAACGCGCACGCATGTGCACGTCAACATGGTGTTTTCTCAGAAGAGACGATATTCCATGATCGAAGTTTCTTTTTACAACAAGAAATCGATCAAATAAGAGAGAAGATTGTTTACTGGTACCGCTTACTGGTAAGCAGTAAGCGATATCAGACTATATAATCAATCGAATAATTCAGCGGTTTCGTAATGATCATATGATAAACTGACAAGTCTGCGTGAGCATGATTAAGCATGTACATGTGTGTATAGAAATTGGTGAAAGTTAGTTTAAAAATGTACCTGAAGTTTAGAACAAGAAAATAATCTTTGTAATTTTTTGTAAATGTCTCTAGCTTTTTACTTTCTTCTATCTGCAATAGAAGAAAGTATTGTAATCGAAGTTTTTTCGACAGATTTACACGTTTTAGGTGTCAGAGATCCCCAAAAACATGTTTATTGAAAATGTCTGTGTGTCCGTATATCCGTGTGTCCATATGTCGCCATTGTACCATCAAAAAGTGCATAGAATGCAAAGTTATGTATACTAAGCGCTTTTTTTTTTTTTGAATTGTTGGCCATGGCAAGAAGGTCCTCCCTTAATTTGGAAAAAATCCGATAGAAGGGGGCGTTGTAATAGCGATTTTTGTGTCGTTTTCATTCTTTCACCATCGAAAAGTGCATGAAGTTGTGCATAGACTTGAACAAAAATTTGTTTGTTTATTCTTGGCTATGCCAAGCAGGTTCTCCTTGAATTTGGAAATATTCTGCCGAAAGGGAGCCCTTTAATAACGATTTTTGCATAATTTTCTTGATTTTTTCGTAGTTCTATTGTACACCGGCGGCTCGTAAAGCGACGGGAACTTCGCATCATGATAAGGCAGTCATTCGCGAACAGCTGATGTACAACATAATAATGGAAAACTATTGATTTTAATAAATATCATGATCGAGATTAAATCGTTTTAACTCCGATTAATTGTCTGAAGCAGAAATTTAAGCTGAAAGTCAAAGTTGTTATAGTATTGAACTAATAACTAATAATATTGACATTTGTAACTACTTTTTGAAATATTAAAGTGTATTAGATAGAAGACAGTTTTGGCATTGGCACACCCAACTAGTTTTTTTTCTTGGGGGGGGGGGATATACTGTCTTGCGTGTGTTTTCCCTGGATTTACCATTTAATCCTAAAATTAATGAAAATTAGACCTGAAAGAATTTTTTATCTATCCCACGTTTTGATGGCCTTAATCAATGATCAATTTTAATATTTCTCTAAATATTTGATAAGTGATTGAATAAGTGCAATTTTTTATTATTATCAATTCAATTGACATTATCATACAGTGTGAAGAAATAAGTTCTAATTTAAAATTTATGCTTTTTATTTCTTCTGTTTTTTTCTGTAGTAGTTTTTTAATGGTCGGTTCTTTTTTAAAATCTCAATTTTTTTTTCAGGTATAAAAAAAATGCGTAAGAAAATACTGTTGTTATTCATCACTAAAAACAAGGTGTTTTTTTGATGGTATATATATTTTTTCGTTAGCAAATAAAAAAAATTCATTACATTAAAAATGCTATTAAGTTGCAAATTACTTTAAAATGAGAATTTTCTTTGATACATAGAATATAATTTCTTCATGAAATTGAAGTTTTAATTTCTGATAACCTTTTTATTTGATATTTCCTTCTTTTCTTCTAAAACAACATTTACAGTTATTTAATAAATTAAAGTATCTCTTTGAATTACTGGACAATTTTAATAAAGTAATTAGTTTATATTAATAACATCGTCTTTTAAAAAATATTTAATTTTTAAAAATCGTTTTGAAAATTGAGTCAATACTCAATAGAATAATAAAGTTAAAATAGAAAATTAATATAATTTTTTCTTTATTTAATCTTATTTTTTTTCTTTATCTAATTTACACCGTACGACATTTTTTCTTCACCTCGATTATTTAAAACTATTTTTATATTTTGTGTGTTTTTAAAGATTCGTCATTTCTATTAGCTTTTTCAATTCATTATTTCAATTATTAATTTGAATACGTCATTAAATATTTATTATCCGTGAGTATAATGTTTTACTGTTATATAGCTACAAGCCTTCCCAGTTTTTTTAAAGTCAAATTTTGTTAAAACATGAAATAAATAAGTACCATATGAAAACTATGAAATTATTTTATGGTAATTAAAATCCTAGACATTTACATGCTGAAAAGTTCAATATTAACTTGAAAATAAAAAATCGCAAGCTTACTAAACGGTGTATACAAAATATTGTAAAGTTAAAAACTAAACAAACATTAAAATAAAATTATATTATATAAACAAGTATTTTAATAGTATATTAACGAAATTATTGTTGTAATTTTATTTTAATGTTTGTTTAATTTTTAACTTTACAATATTTTGTATACACTGTTTAATAAACTTGCGATATTTTATTTTCAAGTTAATAATTTTATGGTAACATGCATGGTATAGACCAGAGGTTCCCAAACTGTGCTCCCCGGAGCCCTAGGGGCTCCGCGTGATCTTTCCAGGGGCTCCGCCGCGCTTTAGAAAAATAATGAAAATTTGAACGAAACCAACACATTTATGGCATCAACACATTAAGTTTCTTTTTTTTTTTAATGGGAACATATTTTTTAGTTAGAGTAGTATTTATGCATATCCAAGGTTCTTTTACATAAGGTTGTTCCATTTGAAGGATAGCCAATCAGAGCAGAGCAAGACTGTTACGTCATGTGGCGGACAAGATCGGAGTTCGACCAGCCGTGCGATAGTAAATGGATGCGTAAAAGAACGGAATATGAAGTAAATCAATTTTTAAATAGCAGATCTTCGAAAGTAAATTGAACAAAATCACTTTTCTTAAAATAATTTGTTCAAACACTGATTAGAGTTAATTAAATATAAAATACATAATCGTTAAATAATATCGCGATACGTTTGATACGTCAAATACTTGAGTAAATTCGCGAAAAAAAATTAATTTTTAATGCGTAAAAGTACAAATAAAAACGTTTAAACTATTGCAAAATAAAATGAATTATATGAATATGATGACACAGCAGTAGTAATAAAATGACTAAAATTATCAAGCAGAATAAATTAAACAAATGTCACACATCAAAACTTTTAACACTAATTACTGGTCCGATTACTGGATATAAGTTTAAAAAAAGAAATTCGAATGTCACTATGCTTATTCAGGATCAAAATAATACAAAAATACTACTCTATAATTAAACTAATTCTATTATGAAAAAATTATTTACTATACATGTTTTTTACATTATGATATACAAATAGCAATATCGTTAATTCATGTATACAAAATTTCAGCAAAAACTGAAAAATTTAAAACAACTTCAGTTCTAAAATTTCCCTGTTATCTTATAAAACACATCGAATATAACATTTCTCCATACAAGTAAGAAACAATAGATAGAAAATTTATGAAGATATACATATTTAACAATGAATTAACATTTTCAAAAAATAGAAAGGAAAAAAAAAAGTAAGAACCATTATCATACTTTCAATAAATCAATATGTGACTAATACTTTTTACACACTATCAGGTAGCAAAATCATTGATCCTCATTAATAAACAAAATTCAACTTTTTAATTTATTAGTTTCAAATGCACACCAATATAATTCAAATAATTCAAATATCTGTAACAATATATATACACAGAGATCAGTTTCTAGCAAAAAAAAAAACAAAAAAAAAAAAAACAAAACAATAGAGCTCTAATATTCTGCAGTAATAACAACTAAGTGTATGAATCACTAATCCCCCTCCCCCCAACACACACACGCGCATATTTATATTTCATACATTATTTACAAATTTTAAAGCAATTTCGTCTTCCTCAAAAAGAAATTATATGTATATATATGTAATATATTTTGACGTATCTTTAGGCATTAATATATAATAAATTCTAATAAATGACCAGAAAAAAAACATTAAAATCAAGAGTGGGGAATTTTCAGAAAATCCTACTCGTCATGGACTTGATATTGGTGCGCAGTATTTATAAACTGCGGTCTGTTCTGACTAATATTTAAATATTTACTAAAAATAAAGAAGTACTGGAGCAGCGCTCCTGTGTCGTAGCAAATGAAGTACCGCGCGGAGCTAGAAAGTTTATCAGAGAGAATATTTTAAAAACATGAACAAAAAGCAGCGAGTAAAAACGGCAGAAACAGTTGCGAATAATTCTGACATTCCTTATCGCCGTTCTGAAATCACTAAAAAATAAAAAAGCTACACATGACACACTATGTCACATACGTAAGTGCTTTGGTAGGAAAGAACGCAAAAGATCTTTCTTCTATTATAGATAAAAGAAGGTAAAAAAAAAGATAATGCTAAAACAAATATTTTAATAGAGGAATTTTCTTTTTAAGTTAAAAAAATTATAATAACAAAAGAAAATTTTTTAATTTTTTATGCAATTTTTACCGTTTTTTTTTTTTTAATTTTTCGGCGATTTTCCTCATATGAATAAAATAAATCCGGCGTTACTTTTTTAGCCCAGTATAGTAAATCTTGTCTTTTTTCAATAAAATTTATTCGGAATTTGCATTTTTCGCGAGTTTTTTATACGAATTTTAGAGTTTTGAGATTTGTAAAAGGAACTCGGTTACCAACATTTAGCGAAATATAATAAATTTTCTCGTCTGCGAGTTTTGAATTGTTCTTTTTTTTTTTCCATTTTATGGCGATTTGTCTGCATTTGTGAAAGAAGTCCGGTTTTAATCTTTTAGTCCATTATAGTAAATACTGTGCTCTCATTTTTTTTTTTTTTTTTTTTTTTTTTTTTAAGTTTATTCGGAATTTCTCGCGATTCTTTTATGCAATTTTTAGAGATTTTCGCGTTCTGCAGAAATTTTTGACGTTCGTAAAAGAAATTCGGCTTTAAAATTGCAGCCTAATATAGTAAATTTGGCCTCTGCTATTTTAGTGTTTTTCTAATTTCTCGTTGCGGTTCTCTAGAATAATAATCGTCAGTTAACAAAATGCCCGCATTTTGAAGAATTCCGGATTTATGACTTCGTACTGTATTTTTAAATCTGTATACGTGTTCTCCGAGAGTTATTAGAACATGCTGATATAGAGCATTCACTAGGTTTTTTTCAAAAAGTCTGTTAAAATAATTAAAATCATTCACAGAAAAAAAATTCCATCCCATAACAGCATACAGAACACTATTGAAACGAGCGAAGCGAGGCGAAGGCGAATCTGTCCGCCACGTGACGTAATGCGCGAGCAGTTAAGAAATCTTTTCAGTTGGCGCATCGCACGAATGGTACCCCCCTGTGCATATCATCAATCTGAACTCTTTTAATTAACTAAATATTATTTTCTTTAAAATTTCCGGTGCGACTATTAATTTACGTTTTATTTTTATGTTTTCCGATCAAAAAATGCGATAAGTGGAGAAACAAACATATATTTACTATAAAAATGCCAGAAATTGTATTCTGAAGAAAAATTTGGATATTTGAATTTCCCAACTCCTCCTCTCAGTGTGACTTGAGGTGAAGTATTATCCAATGACTCCACGTTTCATGTTCAAATAAGACACATTCCGAGAGAAATCATGATTTGAAAGATAAACCTCCTGATTTTTTTTCCCTATATGCAGGGCAAAGTAATGTATGCATACTTCAAAAGAAAACATCACAACACTTGTTAAAACAAATATGAAATGACCTGGACATTGGTGCAGACTTCACGGGTACAAAATAGGCAATACGAAATACTTCTACAAAAAATTTTGTCCTGTTTAATCACTGTGATTAATTAGGACAAAAATAATGTTCTATAATTAGTGATAGAAGTTTGACTTGCTAGACCCCATCACCTTCATTATCCCTCTCGCTGCGCAACCGGAGATTTTATCGGGGATGCATTTTTTCTTTCTAATTAACCGTCTTTAATTATTCCCACCAGTTATTTTTGTATTGCAAATTTTGACTTATTTAATCCGAGCATTTTCCCGATTAAATTAGATAAAAATTTTTGTTTTGAAAAACCTGTGACGAAAGAATAAAAATTCTATAAATACGCAATTTTTGAAGCTATTTTGATAAAACAATTACGCAGCGAGAGGGTTAAGTCGGCTCTTATGACGACATGGCGCTTACCTGGTATTTTAACGAGTCGCTTGAGTTTGTGAAGATCATATAATTGCAAAGACTCTTAATAAACCTCTTAAAATTGATATTGTCATGAAATTGCTTAATGAAAAAGTTGTTAATTTAGTGTCAATATTTTCTTATCAAATAGATCATTTTTAAAAAATTAACTCTATAACAGGTGACGAAAAAGAAAACTTAACAGCCTCTTCAGATGTATAAAATTTGCACTACAAATAAATGAATCTACTGAAGTCACTCGATTAGCAGTTTTGTTAGTATTTTTCAGTTACATATACTAATATCCCATTTAGGCCAGGGAAATTAAGAGTCTTAATTGGCTTTTTTGAAACGTGCACCCGGAATTTAACTTGACTTTTCTACTATTACGGTGTTTGATTGATTAAAATTAAGTGCCTTACTAACGCTAGTCTGAAAGAGGTTTCACGATACTATCAGGATCATATTTTTTGAAGATCACTACAAACAAAGCACTAAGGGGCGAAATATTATTGTTTTATTACATAGGAAAACAACACGAATGCACTGATGATGCGAAAGCAAAGATTGGTCACAATGCCATTCCAAAAATTAAAGAGACGATAAAGCACCGTAGCACCATCAATTGCGTTCTTTATAGATATACGCTATTCCCGGGAAAATGCCTTCTGAACTTATGAAAAGGTTAAATACTGCCATTAAAATAATAAACTATATAAAATCACGAACTCTTAAAAGCAAACATTTTAAGCATATGTATGAAGTTATTGAATGCCAGCATCCGTCCCTCCTACTTACATACCGGAGTAAAACAGTATTGTATATGAAGAGTGTTTACACGATTGTTGCAACAATTGTGGTGATATTAGAAGAACCATAACACAAAACTGGCAAAACTTTTATCTAATAAAGATTGAAAATTTTAATTGCATATTTTTCCGCTATGTATAGCAAAATGAAATAAATGTATCTATCATTGCAATGAAAATCTGTCACAATTTCCGATTCATTTACCAAACATTTTTCCTTTAAGATGAAACATGCATTGGTCGGATTCTGAGTCAAACGATGATATCGATTACGTCCCTCTTGTTAAAAAGGAATACAAACAGTAGCAGATAAAAAAAGTATACAAATAAATATTCAGGGTCATCCTACAGTTTTGCAAAACTCTTTCAAACACTATTTTTCAACATCTGAATATAAAGGCTTTAATGACTTTAAATGTGTTTTGCGTTATTAAAAAAAAAAAAAAAAAAACATCCCGTTTAACATAACTTAGTGAAACACAAAAGTCCTCATTGGTTTGACTCCTCATAGCAAGTTAAACTAAATATCGTTTATTATCGTTAATAACAATCGTTTATTTGGTGCTACCAAATGAAATTATTTCGATTTGAACGAGATATTTTTCATAAAATAAATAAATACAAATCAAGCAGTAATAAGTTAAATAAAAAAGTTAAATAGTTTTAAATAAAAAAATATTGGTCTGAAATATTTTATAAAACTTGAGTAAAATTCCTGGTATATGTAGTAGTGTTAAAAATCTTACTTTAAAAGCAAATCGATATACAGAATTCTTTTAAATGCATAACAAAACATTCGCCAGCAATTACTATCAACTGGACCTGAATTCAAACATTTGTGAAAAGCAATCCAATCACATGAAGCGTTTATGCGTTATTGTTCGTCCCTCTAGTAATGTAAAATTTATTGTAAAGCAAATGTTACGATTTCATGAGTTTTAGATGTTCTTAACTGTAAGTTTGTAAAATTTTGATAGTTCCATCTGTATTGATGATAATTGAAAATAAATTCAGTATTACAGTAACAGTTTCAAAATGTAATATATTTCTGGGAAAATGCACAATTGTTTAGATTACTGTTCATTCCCTCTTCCTGTGCTCAGTAGCAATCTCCTAAAAAACGTTACCCTGTAACATAGGGTACGGCAGGCTTCAAGGGCTCCGCCATAGAAATTTATTCCAAAAAGGGCTCCGCCAGTCAAAAAGTTTGGGAACCACTGGTATAGACGGAAGTTTAGCAGCTGATTATGCTATTATCAGTCGATCAGACATTATAACTCGGAATTTTAATAGTATAGAGTATACAATAATTTAGATACCTGATTTTTTTCTTTAAATCAAAAACAACACTTTTTTTCAGATTTCAAAAAATTGCGTAAGATTTTTTTTTTAAAATTTACCACTTAAAAGAAAGATATATTATTTTACTAATCATATTTTTAAAAAATGGTATTGGATTAAAAAAAACCTCACACTACAAAAAGCAAAGAAATGTTTTTTGTTCAAATCAACAGATTTCCAAGCCTTAAAGTAGATTTTCTGAAACAAAAGTTTCTTCTGTTGCCCGTTGACAACATTTTTTGCAGTGCTTTTAACTGCTTTTTTACCCGACTGCCAAAAAGGGTTACGTGTTTCAGGCGTATATGGGTATTTGAATTTCTTTATACCCTCGAAACATCCAGCGACTGGATGGATTTTAATGAGTGAGGTCTCTATCAATTCGTCTTAACCGTCCGATGGTTATAGGCTAGGTTTTGTTTTTATAAACAATAATTTTATAATTAAACAATAATTTTATAATTTGTTTTTATATTCAAAATGGCGGCCGTAAAATACAAAATGGCGGTAGAGACGAACAAAAAAATTTTACGCACTCTATTGAGGGGCATATCATTGGATAGGTCATTCAAAATGAAGACGATGTTTCATTGACTATTTTACAGCCAGAAGCTCCGTTTAAATATTACACAATTTAGAAGTTGTGTAGGTAATAGGATCTCTAGCTTTACTGTAACTCAAACCTTCATAGACATCTATAGGCTTCATCAAAACAGTATTTATAGATAGGAACTAACAATTAAACACAACTTAAAAGTCATCAATACAAGTAAATGAAAAAAATAGGTAAGTAATATAAAAAATAGTTTCACATTGATGAGAAATAATTAATTAGTTCGCTTTTTACGCTGTCGGTTTTTTTTTTTAATTTTTTAAATCTAATTTTTACTTGTTAATAGTAGATATTTGTTTTTCGGATGCTATCAATTCTAAGTAAACATTTTCATGTTCATGCTAAATGAACAGCATTAACATTAACATAATTTTTATATTACCATTACATTAACATTATTTTGTTACTTTTGCAAGCATAAATTTTGTCACGCAACTGCACTGCAAAAAAAGACAATTGTTTCTTAACCTACGAAAATATAATATAACTGCGTGCAAAAATATACGATGACCTCTTCCGGAGTTACCCACGATTCCGAAAAGTGTCTTTTATCTTTCGAAACTTCAGAAACTAATATATTTTCGAGATTTAAAGAAGTTTTCGAGATTTCGAAATCTTTCGTTGCCTCTCACTGTTGAACTTCCAGTCACTGTTTCAATTGCTTCATAGTCAGAATTATTTATTCTCCTGTCTCTCCCACTCACTTGGATTTTCACGAAGCATTTTTTTTAATTTTCCGATAAACTTATCAATGATCTCTCATCATCTCCTTTTTTTCCCCAGCTTGGAAATTGCTTTTGTAACCTCCCCTCTTTTCTTGTCTCTTCATTTTATTTTAGAAAAAAAAAATCTTTTATTTTTTATGTTTCTTCTCGTACTTTCTTTAGTAGTTTTCTTTTTTAATTTAGTTATTTTCTTTTATTTATTTATTCATTTTTTTAAATTTGTTTATTTATTTTTTCCTTTACTCTTTTCTTTTCTGTTAATTATTTCTACAATTTTGGCATCACTTTCCTCATCTGCATGTGCTCCTCTGTGATTGGTATCTTTCAGCTAGTGCCACCTGTCTCAATCCTTGTAAGTTCTCCAATGCCCTTTCTGTTCCTTTGTGACCTTCTCGCCTTACAGATACGTGTTTACATTGGCTGATGGCGGGCTGTTAAAATTTCCAGCACAAAACGCGTCCTGTGTGTTCTTTTGTTTTATGGTGATTCATACAAAGTTTTATTATTTATTAAAGAAGCATTTATAAAAAACATATTTTATTTTACTGACACAGATTTTTGTAAACACGTTTCCGAGTAGTGTTTTTAGTAATGGAGGAAAGAGATAGATGGAGATGCAGTATGTCGTAAAAACAGTTTGAAATATGATGGGCGTTATCGCTCAAATTTAAATGCTCTCATTCGGCCCAAACAAAACAAGTACCTGGGACAGGGACCGGATTCTTTGACACCAACCGTGCATTTTTTAAATCTAAATGAAAGTGATCTGCTTATTTTTAAGCATTTTAAAGCAGCATTCCGTTGTATTATGAATTAAAAATGCATTACTAAAAGTTTTCTTCTTTTTTTTTTTCGTGAAAGAACGTGCTTGGGCCGACTGTAGCGGATTTTCGAGTTACTTTTTTGGCGTCACCTCCAGCCTCTTTACTGCATCCCCATCTATCTCTTTCCTCTATGATTTTTAGTATATTAATTATTTTCTCAAACCAGAATATTGATTTTTAGGACGCTAACAACTCTTTATTAAACATTTTCGGCTCCGCAGTTGAATTTATACCTCCAACAGTAATAGAATAACATTAATTTTAAAGTTAACGCCAATTTTAATTACAATTTTAATGTTAATTGCTGTTAATTTATCATGTTTGCCTGTAAAACTTCACGGACATGTTTTTGTTTTATAATATACGAATAGATAGATTTTCTTTAATATAATATAGCAAACATCAAAATATGCACAAAAATATCACTCACCTTACTATATTTCAAAAGATGGATAAATCACCCATGTTGAAAAAAATAACCGATAATAGCTTCCTTTATGTGAGGAATTAAAACAAGATTAATCAAGATTTAATAACATTTACAAAATTCTATTTAAAAATTAAAAGCGTGAAAACAAGAATCATTAAATTTAAATGTGTATTTTTTATTCTTGATGTGCGAAACAAGCTTGTGTTAGAATTACCTCTAACCATCATTATCCTATATTACAAAATTACTAATCCGTTTTATGTAACCCTGTAAAATTTATAAAAATAAAATTACTAATTTATTGCACCATCTTTTACAATTTTTTAATATATTTTTTTTCATCATGATAAAACAAGATGTATTTTAACTTGTGACCTGAACGTATTAAAACAAGATATATGAGAACTAGATTCCAGGAAATCTAAATACTTTATCGATTTCTCCTCCAGTTTTTAGGAGCGTTCGTAATTAAATAAAAACGTAGCACCTATAGTAATCGTCTGATCCGTCCGTCTGTCCGCATATAACAACGCAAAAACTATGCAACCGAATGGTTTGAAATTTAATATATATATAATCGTTTCAGAATTTTGTCGAGTCATTTCAAATTTTATGAAAATCGAATCAAAACTTAAAAAGATATTAATAAAAGTTGTCTTCATTCTATTAAATCCTATTTTGCGAAATTAATTCAATGATATCCCATGACAGGTAATGACTGTAGGTTGCCACGGTAATTATTCTATTAAATCCTATCATACGTCATTAATTCAATGATATCCCATGATGTGTAATTATTCTAGGTTTCCATGGTGATTACGTCCTATTTAAGATGGAGTCATATTGTTTCCGTAATACTGAATTTAATATATATAATAGTAATAAATTTTGCATTCTTGTATTTTTACATAAGAGTGCAACAGCTATTGCACGAAGATCTGAATATTTAGAAAACTAGTTTTAGTATGAACGCACCTCATTTGCCACGTTTGACGTATAATTTCCGACATTTTTAAATTCGGGTTCGCTGTTATTTAAAAAAATAAACACATATTTCACCCAGATAAAACTTTCTGCTTCAGATGACTTGAGCTCAAATAATTTATGTTTTAAAGTATATAATAATTTCCTCCCATATTAATCATTTACATATTTATACAAAAGTATAAGAAAGCAAAATTTGAGAAACAGAAACGGAAATATAGCTGGATCTGAATTCGGTATGTAAAAAGATAATAGAATATACTGCTATATTTCGAAGGCTGCTTTACATGCTTTTATGGTATGCATTTTATACTTAGAATATTTTCTTTTATGTTATGAAATGATTGTTTCAGGTATGTAAAGCTTTTTGTGCGCCTGAGTCAAACGAAAGCAAGACTTCCTATCTTATTTTATTCTGTCTTTTTAAATCAAATCCGTCAGAAATGTGAAAAGTACCATGTCTTGCAGTAAAGCTGCATTTATTCAATTTTTTCGAATCTAAAAAGGCCATTTTCTATTCCATACTTTTTACATCTGTGTCCGAAATTTCATCATTCTCAGAATAG
Organism: Maratus speciosus; assembly: GCA_963932465.1. NCBI lineage: Eukaryota > Metazoa > Arthropoda > Arachnida > Araneae > Salticidae > Maratus > Maratus speciosus. The sequence continues at coordinate 356,915,171 of OZ010794.1, forward strand.
GCAAGGCATAAAAGAAAAATCTGATTTCTTTTTTCAAAAATTACATTTACAGTATGTATCGACTTAGCAGTACACAGTATGTATCGATTATCTACAGTTGTGTAATTCTTTTGTTTCACTGTGGCATACTTTTTTTAACTTTCCAAATACAGTTTAAAAGTGTTTACGATTTCGGTTTGTTTGTCTGCCTCAAAGTACTGTAACTTACATTAATATACACCGATTGCCACGTCAGTAATACTAATGTGATTTAATATACGACGTACGACGCCCCCTATATGCAGATTTGACAGTACTAGTGTATCCGTGCAATACTTTTACACTGCAGTCTTTGAGATTATTTGATGATGCGTTTTTTTATTAATTTCTAATCAACTTCCATTTTTAATCTCACAAAATTGTGCTTTAACAAAACGTGAGTGTACTACGTCAGAAGCTTATTAAAAACCTTACGATACCCCATTCATCGTTATGCATTTTGTATACTCATAGAGAAAAGGATGTTGACATCAGAAATAATGTATATAATGTAATATTTCCCCCCATTTTATTTATATACATATTTAAGTTTTCAGGGGGAGGGGGCGCCTAATTTGTTTGAGCGGGTAGGCGCGTGACGTATTTTTTGCTGACAGTAGTTACTTCATTCCAAATGCAGGATACTTCATAATGGTAAAAAGAGACATTTGAGGGCAAGTCAGTAATTAGGTTACAAAAGTCAATAAAAAAAATGGAAAGCAAGATACATACTTAAAAAGCATGTTTATTTCTCTATATAATCGTCATTTACACTGATACATTTGTCCCATGTCTTTATGAGTTTTCTAGCACCTGCTGCATAAAAGTCTTTGGATTGCTCTCTCAGCCATCTATGTACCTCACATTCAACATCTGCATCAGTCGGCAGTAGGCTAAACCATGTCAACACCCTATTGCAGTTGCTATGCTGTCTATTGTTGCTCGCTTGTCAGTACTAATCACTTCCTCAACCTTCCTCAACTTTTGAACGCCCTTGCTCATCTTGTACAACTGCTGTCTCATAAATTCGAAATTAACATCTTACAGTTGGATAGCGCTGCCACCTGTTGTCATATTTGGGAACAATTTACTACAAGAATTTCCGACCTCTCATACACGTTTGTAACCTACTTAGTGACTTTCCCTCGTATAAGAGACATATTAGAAGAAGATATATATAGAAGATACATAACACGAGTATCTAATTTCGATGCCATTTGTGACATCAAAATTTCGGTTAAATCTCGTTTTTCGTAAAATTTGCGACAGCGCTCTTACTGAAAGGTTAAACCTAAAGTATTAAAAAGCAAAAACGAAAAGACAAATTCTAATTTACTTGCTTCTCGATTCGGCCCATGAAAGGGTAATCAAATCACACCCTTGTATTTCAAAAGGCTATTTTACACATTTGCATAGCATTTTAATACTTAAACTATTTTACTTTATTTTTATAAAATGAGTGTTTCAGGTATGCGAAGCTTTTCGTTTACCTGACTAAAACGAAAGCTAGACTTCCTAGCTTAATTTTATTCTGTCTTTTTAAATCAAAATCTTAAAAAATGTGAAAAGCACTATGTCTTCCGGTCAGACTGTATTTATTCAATTTTTCCCATTCTAAAAGACCATTTTCTATTCCATGCTTTTTGCATCTGTGTCCGGCATTTCATCCTTCTAAGAATAGATAAGGCATAAAAGTAAAATGTGATATATGTATTTTTTTTATTACATTTACAGTATGTCTCGATTTTGGACTAGAATTTGTAGCTGGACAATTCTTTTGTTTTACTATGCCATAATTTTAATACTCTCCAATATTTAAAAAGTGTTTATGATTTCAGTTTGCCTGCTTGCTTCACCGCATTATAACTTTCATAAATATATTGAGATTCCCACGTCAGTGATGTATAATATTGAGACTTAATATACGACGTTCTCTGTATACAAGTTTTATTGTACCAGTGCACCTGGGCGTAGCTTTTGCACTGCAATCTTTCAGATTATTTTATGAAACTTTTTTCATTAATCTTTGATCAACTGCTTTTTAACTACAGAATGTGTTTTAACACAACGTCAGAAGCCTGTTTAAAAACCTTTCTTATGATACCTCATTCATCGTTGTGCGTTTTATATGTACACAGAAAAAGGGATATTGACATCAAAAATAATATATATGGTGAAATATTTTTCTTCCCATTTTAAATCACATGCATATTTTACCTTTCAGGGGGGCGAGCTTAACTTGTTTGAACAAGCGGGAGCTTGACGTATCTTTTGCTGACAGTAGTTATACTGTTACAAATGCGAGATATTACATAACACTAATAAGAAACATATTAGAAGAACTAGCTGGCTTCGCCCGCTAGCGGGCCCCTCCTTTTCATGAACCACACCTCTTCATGATTCCCTCCTTTTTTATAAAATCTCGAAGCGAATGAAATTCGACCCGTGTCCCCGCTGCCTACGGCACCGTATAGCAGGCGTGCTGCGCACGCACTGCAAAATCTTCTAAAAAAGGCAATCTCGCTCAAACGAAAATCCAACCGGGTCCCCGCTGGCTACGGTACCGTATAGCAGGCGTGCTGCGTACGCACTACAAAATCTTGTGAAATGGCAATCTCGCCCGAAAGAACCTCGAACCGGGTCCCCGTTGCCTACTGCAGCGTATAGCAGACGTGCTGCGCAAGCATGCAAAATCTTGTACAAAAGGCAATCTCGCTCGAACGAACCTAGACCCGGGTCCCCGCTGTCTACGGCACCGTATAGCAGGCGTGCTACGCACGCACTGCAAACTCTTTAACAAAGCGTATCGCGCTCGAACAAAAGTCGAACCGGGTTCCCGATGCCTTCGGCACCGTATTCCAGGCGTGCTGCGCACGGACTGCAAAAATTTTAAAAAAGTCTTTCGCTATAACGAAAGTCGAATGCCTAATTTTAACAAAATCGCGTTATGTTAGTTCCGTATTCGACCACCTGGGAGCGCACTGTATTCTTAACAAAAACATATCTGAACGAAACGCGTTCACTCAACCTTTCAGTAGATACATGGGTCGGGATGGTGGCGGTCTTAACCAAGATTTCTGTTAGTGCCACTTTCCACCACCAGGGAGCGCACTCTATTCATAACAAAAGTGTGTCGGAAGGAAAGTCCGTTAAACAACCGATCAGTAGATATGTTACTCGAGGTGGTGGCGGTCTTAAGCAAGAATTTAAGATATTTGCGCAAATTACTATTCGGAAATAGTGGTAACTAAACTTTGGAGATTTTTATATTTAATAAGTAGCATATATATCAATGTGTCAGCAGATTGCCTTGTTATAATTCCAAAATTTAACAAAATCGTGTTATGTTAGTTCCAAGTTCTACCACCAGGGAACGCACTCTATTCATAACAAAACTGTCTTGGAAGGAAAGTCCGTTAAATAACCTATCAGTAGATATGTTAAACAGATCGCCTTCTTAGATTGCCTAATTTTAACAAAGTAGCGTTAAGTTAGTTCCGTATTCCACCACCAGGGAGCGCACTGTATTCTTAAAAAAAACATATCTGAACGAAACGCGTTCACGCAAACTTTCCGTAGATAAATGGGTCGGGATGATGGCGGTCTTAACCAAGAATTGTTAGTTCCACATTCCCCCACCAGGGAGCGCATTCTATTTATTCATAACAAAATTGTGTCGGAAGGAAAGTCCGTTAAACAACCTATCAGTAGATATGTCACTCGAGATGTTGGCGGTCTTTAGCAAGAATTTAAGATATTTGCACAAATTACTATTCGGAAATAGTGGTAACTGAACTTTTGACATTTTTATATTTAATAAGAAGCATATATCTCAATGTGTTATGAACTATCTTAATGTTTCAAGCAGATCGCCTTGTTATATTTCCTAAAATTAATTAAATCACGTTATGTTAGTTCCACATTCTACCACCAAGGAGCGCACTCTATTAATAACAAAACTGGAGCGGAAGGAAAGTCCGTTAAACAACCTATCAGTAGATATATTACTCGAGGTGGTGGCGGTCTTAAGCAAGAATTTAATATATTTGCACAAATTACTATTCGGAAATAGTGGTAACTAAACTTTTGACATTTTTATATTTAATAAGTAGCATATATCTCAATGTGTTATGAACTATCTTAAAGTCGCAAGCAGATCGTCTTGTTATATTTCCTAAAATTAATTAAATCGCGTTATGTTAGTTCCACATTCTACCACCAGGGAGCGCACTCTATTCATAACAAAACTGTATCGGAAGGAAAGTCCATTAAACAAAAGTTTCGAGAAAATCACATTAGTCGTAAAATTCGAGACCACTCTCTGTCTAGAAGGTTATTAGAAAGTTAAAAAGGAAATTAAAAATAAGTCAAATTTACCTGCATTTCAATTCGGCCTATAAAAAGGTAATAAAAACATACTTTTGTATTTCAAAAGGCTGTTCTACATGCTTGCATAGCATGCATTTGATACTTAGAATATTTACTTTATTTTTATGAAATGAGTGTTTCAGATATGCAAGGCTTTTCGTTTGCCAGACTAAAACAAAAGCTAGACTTCCTACCTTTATTTTATTGCGTCTTTTTAAATGAAATTCCTCAAAAATGTGAAAAGCACTGTGTCTTCCGGTGAAACTGCATTTATTCAATTTTTCCCAATCTAAATGGCCATTTTCTATTCCATGTTTTTTGCATCTTTGTCCGGCATTTCATCATTCTAAGAGTAGGTAAGGTATAACAGAAAAATATGTTTTCTTTTTTAATCAGATTTACAGTATGTCTCGATTTCGGACTCAAATCTGTAGTTGTGTAATTCATTTGTTTCATTTCGACATACTTTAAATTTTTTCCAACATAGCTGAAAAGTATTTTTGATTTCGGTTTGTCTTTGTTTATCTCACGTCACTCTAATTTTTATAAATATATTTCGATTGCTACGGCAGTGATATATGTTATTGAGATTTACTATACGACGCACAGAGGAGTATTTGAAGCAAAACCCAGCCCAAAATTATTTTTCGTGTGTCTTGCAGTTAAAATCATTGCTGTAGGCTTACTATTCGTAGATGCACTATATATATATATATATATATATATATATATATATATATATATATACAGCTCGGAATAAAATCCGTAAAAATTTTACGGATTTTATTCCGAGTTGGGTTGGAAATTATTCCGGTACGATAAAGGCAACTATTTTTCCGATTTCTACCGGAAAAGTGGCATTATTTTTTTTTACAGTGTATATATATATATATATATATACCGGTTGTCCAAAAAATGACTGATGGATTTAAAATTCCATAACTTGCAAACGGTGACAGATATTAAAAATATTCTTGCAGGAGTGTTATGTAAGATGTCAGCAGTTTTTATGCAGCGATTCTCACTTTTAGTTACAAATAACATCCATAGATGGCACTGCAAGCAATAACTGCTAAATCCAGACTCGATTTTTTGGCCTATCTCTTATTCCATGCGAAAAAAGGCGATTAAAATGTATTGAATGGATCCCGCAATGCCAAAAATCGGTTCTGGACAGAGCGCCTATTGCTCTCAGCACCATCTATCGTTTGGAATTCGAACTAAAATCGAGAATCACAGTACAAAAACTCCGGACATCATGCATAACCCTCCTGCAAGAATTTTTTAAATATCTGTCACCTTTTGGAAGTTATTGAATTTTAAAATCCATCAGTCATTTTTGGGACACCCGGTATATATATAATACAATGTTTTTTAACCCTTTGCGCTCGGCGCCTCTTACACAAATTTTATTCGATCGGCACCACTTTTTTAAAAGAAGTTTCGTTCAAGTACACAATTTCAAAAATGCTCTGATTAAATAAGGTACATTTTATTTTCCTTTATTACTGGTGCCAAAAACAAATTCAGCAAAGAAAGATTATGTCTCTGCAGCGCAGCCCTCTTTTTACTGTGTGGTAAGAGGAAAGTAACATTTCATAGAATTGTTTTACTTACAAGTAATGTTTAACACGTTTACGCCGGCGCGGTGGGTCACACTCGACTGTCTCAGAGCTTCAAGTCTCCGGCTTTTTGGATACCAGTATTTTAATATAGAAAATGTTGTTTTATTTAATTAGAACAATTGAGCGATTTAAAGGAACAATATTTTCTCTAAAATAATAGTGGTGTGCAAAAAGCCGGAGACTTGACAACTCGGAGACAGTCGAGTGTGACCAACCGCGCCAGCGTGAACCTGTTAATTAAATGTGGTTAATTATACTACATGTAAACTTTTAATTCTTTATACAAACGAATGTATTAATATATATATTACTTGCATTCAGTATTTAGCAAAGTTGAGTCTCTAAAGTTAAGTTATAATAGAGAGATTCTGGTTTTTGTGTGTTATTAAAACATTACCAAAACAATTTATATTTAAAAATGGTAACCATATGCGGCAGATATTTAAAAAAAAAAGTGACCTTCAAAAGTATAAGCAGCACGGCTTTACTTCAAAAATGGTCCGGCAAACTCCGGCACACCTTTATAAAAAATATATTTAAGCAATATACCTAAATGAGAGCTAAAAAGTCGTAAAAAGAACATGTTTTAATTCTTAATTTTTTTATTATATATATTATTAAAAGAAAGATTCGCTCTCTCTCTCTCAGTGTGTGTGTGTATCTGTTCGCGATGGTTAGCAAACTCTACGACATGTAAGAGGATTCAAAATTTTTGTGAGAATAGTCGAAGACCTTTTCTGGTGCACCTGAGTTTCAGAATTTTAAATTTCTATTAATTAGTTGAGAAATTAATTAAAAACTACAAATTAAAAGAATGGAAAAGAATGGAATTCATGATTCAACAAAAGCATAGGAGTCAATATCACAAAATACGGAAATTGCAGTCGCACAATAAAATTTCTATTTGATGTTACATAATGCAATTTTCTTTTTTACATTCTAATAAAAAATATTCTTAGAAGTATTTTCAAGAGACATTATATTCATAATGACACAAAAATAAAGCAATTAATAGACTTAAAATTTCAGATTGTCATTTTCCTGGCATGTCACACTGTGATGTATGCAAAGTAAAAGGCTTTCTGCTATCATGTACAAATATCTTTTTCTAGTTTTTTAATTTCTTATTAATAATTGTACCTTATATAACACATATATGTGGAAGGTAACAAGTTCTGTATTTTACAAATAATTTTCCATAATTAAAATATGATTGCCACTGAAAATGAATTCTATTGTACTGGCCTGCTCATTTTAGTTCTTTATGAGGTATAAAGATGGCGCTGCAGAGTAATTCTTCTTGTTCTTGACACAGTTCAAGTCAGAAGTATTAAAATAATTTCTACCAGCAAGATCTTTTGGATATTTCTTTGAAAATAATGCGTTTAAAAACGTTGTAAAAATTGAGTAGACTTTTATTATGTCATTTTCCCGGCTTCTATAAATTACAAATAAAACTCAACATTACACTGAATTTGGGGTACTATAGAGGAAACATGTTCCTTTAAACAAAATTAAAATGTTAGATCTAAAAATAAGAAAAACAAGAATGTGAAAAATGTTTTAGAATGAAATTGTCATTATCCTGGCATACGTATGCCTAGAAAATTACACATAATTATAATTACATAAAAACTTAAGCTCTTCAAACTTTAGCAATTTTACGTATAAATTCCTTTATTCAGCTGTCCAACCAACATTTTTAAAAAAATCAGAAGCTTTGAAACGATTTAAATTTTCAAAATTTTTGTTTTCAAAATCTCACATTTTGTAATATTCACCCATAGATTTTTATCAAACCGTAGAATACTTCTTGAAAGACTGGAAGAGAGGTGATATGTTTATAGAATTACAGCGCTGCTAGACCGATAAACGTGCTGGGCTTTTTTAAAAAGGGCTATATCTTAAATTCTACTGTGCCTAAAAACTCGAAAGTTGCACAGCCAGACGCAAGAAAAGAAAAAAAAAATTCTTTCAGAAATTAAATAAAAAAGAAGAGTGCCCAGCTAAACTGATGGCATTGAGCTCACAGGCTATTCAGAGATTCAGACTAATTGTATATCATACTCTTATTTTAAAGAATAATGCCCCTAAAAAAAGTGAAGGGGAATTAGCCCCCGTTTCCCCCTTTATACTTAACCAGTGAACCTCCAAATCTAATCAGGGTAGCTCCTTACTATAATAAACCGGTATACCAAATTTGGAGCAAATCGAATAATCCTGCAAAAAAACCATTTATCTAAATTAAGGGGGTGGACTATCCCCCCTTTATCCTTATCCAATGAATCCCCAAAACGAATCAGGGAAGCTCCTTAACATAATAAACCAGTATACCAAATTTGGAGCAAAGCGGATAATTCTGCATGAAAAACACGTTTATATAAATTAAGGGGGGTGGACTAGCCCCCCTTCCCCCTTTATCCTTAACCAATGAATCCCCAAAACGAATCAGGGAAGCTCCTTAACATAATAAACCGGTATACCAAATTCGGAGCAAATCGAATCATTCTGCATGAAAAACCCATTTATCTGAATTAAAAGGGGTGGACTAACCCCCCTTTTTCCCCTTTATCCTTAACCAATGAACCCTCAAAACTAATCAGGGAAGTTCCTTAACATAATAAATCGGTATAACAAATTCGGAGCAAATCGAATGATTCTGCATGAAAAACCCATTTATCTGAATTAAGGGGGTGGACTAACCCCCCTTTTCCCCCTTTATCCTTAACCAATGAACCCCCAAAACTAATCATGGAAGTTCCTTAACATAATAAACCGGTATATCAAATTCGGAGCAAATCGAATGATTCTGCTTGGAAAATCCATTAATCTGAATTAAGGGGTTAGACTAACCCCGTTTTTCCCCCTTTATCCTTAACCAATGAACTTCCAAAACTAATCAGGGAAGCGCCTTATCACAATGAACCTAGAAAAAAATGTTGAAGCAAATCGGATGTTTCTATCAAGAATTATCGCGTTACGTACATACATACATACATACAGAACGGGCGGGCACATTAGCTCTCAGGCTTTGATAGCCTGTGAGATTAATCTGAATTAAGGGGTTAGACTAATCCCGTTTTCCCTCCTTTGTCCTTAACCAATAAACTTCCAAAACTAATCAGGGAAGCGCGTTATCACAATGAACATAGAAAAAATTTTTGAAGCAAATCGGATGTTTCTATCAAGAGTTATCGCGTTATGTACATACATACATACATACATACATACGTACAGAACGGGCGGGCACATTAGCTCTCAGGCTTTGATAGCCTGTGAGCTAAAAAATCATTTTTATACGCCGGTAAATAGTTGAAACATCCATTAAAAATCGTTTTGCAAAATCTGTTTTATTTCCGTTCAAAGAAACAAAGATTTTTGAGAAATCTTTCATAGCGAGAGCAGGTGTTCGAAACGCAGACGACTGGCTAAGGAATAAAAACCCTTAACCGCAAATAATTTTTATACTAGGATTCTTTGCAACGCCGTCAATTTTTTAAAATACACTATTTAGACATTTCAAAGTTATGCGTCTAGCCTTATCTTTAAACGCTGTTTAATAATATCTAAATTTTATAAAAATCGATCCGCAAGTTTTTGTTTTATAAATAAATCGATTTTTAAAAAGGAAAAGAAGTGCTATGTTGAAACGTGAATTTGGTAAAATTCAGAAAACTGACCAACAGATCGATTTAGAATTTTCAGATAGTTTATAACACTATCATTATATATTAGGGGGTATATTAGGGTATTATGAATTAGGGGCAACAAATTTCGGGGAAAGGGGGCGGGCAATCAAATATTGAAATCCGTACCGATTTCTACCGTTGTGATGCTGGTTTTTGACGGAGCTCTCGGATAAATATTACTTTTTTAATATAAAAATTTTAAAAGTGTACTTACCACTGTTTTCGAATAGTAATAGCAGCAAATATCTTAAATTCTTGCTTAAGTCCGCCACCCCCATGACTGATATATCTATGGGTAGGTTAAAATGAAGAAAACTGACGAACCGACCGATTTGGATCTTTCAGATAGCTTATAACACATAATAAAGATTTTAAGAAGTAAGGGGCATCAAATTTCGGGGCGAAGGAGGGATAATTTTTTTGGGGGGGTGCGTGTTCAAATATTTAAAAGCGTACAGTTTTCTGCCGTTTTAAATGCGGGTTTTTTACGGAGCTCTTGGATAAATATTACTTATTTAATATAAAAATTATATATTACCATGGTCCTGACAATGCCGGGCGGGTCAGGTAGTATTAAAAATAAAGCTGTTATTTTCAACAATTAATGAAGCAACAAAAAATATACATTTAATCATAATTAAACATAACAACAACGTTGAAACGTGGCAATAAAGCACATCTTGAAAAGAAACCACCTCTTCAAGTGAGTCTAGGAGTCGCCGACTATGACCCATGCTCCTGATATAGACATAGAACGACGTAACAGACGGTCAGTTTTTATAAAATATGCGTTTTACAGTTGTTGAGCAAATTTTAATTTTAGCATTTTTGGCCAGGTTTTTTTTGTCAAATACTCCAATGTACGACATTCAGCATTGATAATAAAATGTGTGGTCTTTATTAGAAGGACATAGAAAAGAATTACAATAGTCCGTCATATTCTAGTTACGATATATTACAACACATTTTATTACATTATGGTCCATGGGAGAATTTTTTTTCAATTGTATGTTAAAACATTCTAATAGGTGTTGGAAACGAGAAGTGATGGTTGAAATGTTTACCACCAGGGTACGTGTTGTTCTAAAATAATGTCAACAAAATGAGCGATAGTAAAATATTCATTCTAAGAAACAAATTGAAAATTATAATGTTAATTGTTCAACATGGTTTGGTGGCAACCTTTCTGTTGATTAGATATTGAAATCAACCTCATGTGCATCATTTTGACAAGATTCGTACGCTTCTCAAAATTGAGGGGTTTTGAATTCCAGAATTTTCGTAAAATAATGGCAGCCATAAATAAACCTCGAATTTCGTTATTAAATAAGGCAACTGTTATTTTACGAAAAAATTGGTATTCAAATCCCCTAATGTCAAATCACGCCTCTAGGGAAACATTTTTGAAAGTAAATAACGCGATCTGGTTGCAAAATTTTAGCTATTTTTTCTTCTTCCATAAATCAGAGAATCATAAAAAATTCCTTTAAATCAGAGTTAATTTTTTTAAATATCTCGCGTCGCACTTGATAATGTACAGTTATATTTTCGCTGTACATTTGAATGGATAGTTGTGCTCATGTAGAACACTGAATTTATGATTACATGTAGATGAAAGAAAGAAAGAGAATGAAAACAAATGAGAATATGATTATAACAATTTTAAATTAAATTTAAAAAATCAAAAATCTCGACTGTGTAAAAAGCGAACTAATTAATTATTTCTCATCGATGTGAAACTATTTTTTTTATATTACTTACCTATTTTTTTGTTTATTTATATCTGATGATTTTTAAGTTGTGTTTAATTGTTAATTCCTATTTATAAACACTGTTTTGATGAGGCCGATAGATGTTTATAATGGTTAGAGTTGCAGTAAAGCTAGAGATCCTACCTACACAACTTCCAGATTGTGTAATATTTAAACGGAGCTTCTGACTGTAAAATAGTCAATGAAACATCGTCTTCATTTTGAAAGACCTATCCAATGATATGTCACTCAATATGGTGTGTAAAACTTTCTTTCGTCTCTACCACCATTTTGTATTTTACGGCCGCCATTTTAAATTTATAAAAACAAAACGTAGCCTATAACCATCGGGCGGTTAAGACAAATCGATAGGGACATCATTCTTTAAAATCCATCCAGCCGTTGGAATGTTTCGAAGGTATAAAGAAATCCACATACCCAGATACGTGTGAAACACATAACCCTTCTTGGCAGTCGGGTAAAAAAATATCGTTTTTAATTTATCTATAAGGACAAACAAAATACACCATCACAACCAATAACGACTTAATATTTTATCATATGCTGTGTTTTAAAAATAACAATTACAGTTTAAAGAATTGTTTTATATTTTCTTTTTTATCATATGTAATGAGATATCTGAGTTTGACATTTTTAGAACTTAATCTTTACAAAGTCGAATATTCAGATAGGTATACTCGTAAATTTTATACCAAGAAGTGTATTTGTGTTGACATTTCTTCAAATTTCTGTACAATATATCTAAACTTTGTAAAGTTTGCTAAAAAAAGCTATTTAATTGCCGAAACGCCAGTGAAGGCTTACTGTGGAGACACGAAAAGTTTTGATTTCCGTTTGTCTGTCTGTCTGTCTGTTCCGCGATAACTCCCGCAAAAAGCACCCGATCAACTTGAAATTAATTGGGCATATTCGTGAGATACCCGGACGTAGCTGTATAGTTTTTGGTTAAATTTCGTTCATTCGTTCGGAAAATATGGAAGATTTTATTTTTCTTTATAATGCTTTTCTACGGCAAGTCAGACGATTTTCAAATTTCGATTTGTTGAAAGAAAATGGCACGTTTGATTAATGGATTTAAATGTCAAATTATGGATACTAAAATTCCAAATAAGGGTTTTAAATTATTCCTATTATATTGAAGTTTTATCAATATATCTATCAGATTTTTTTATTTACGTGTATAATGTTTTGAGGACATTTATACATGTATTCCAATAATATAAAGAATTTTTAAATTAATTTTCTTGTTTTACATGATACATATTTCTTTTTTTTTTTTCCTTTTCTTCGTTGCCTAGCGACTGTTATTCGTAGCCTATCATTGCGTCAAATATGAATGAAGTTAGTAAATTACGTTAATTTTGTTGCAGGTACTATTAAAAGGCTATCACAAAAAAATATTTTATCGCGCCAAATCGATGCAATTTATGCAATTAACAGTGGGCACGATAATGAATTATTTTCCAGTAGATTTATAGATCTCCAGATATGCATATTTTGGGGGGCTTTTAATATGTTATTGCTATCGCATGGATTAGGATGTTTAAACTAATGTTTAACCATGCTATAAGTGAAAAAAAAGTACAGTTAAAAGCATGTAAATCCTTTTTTACACTTTCCAACATGGATGAAAAGTATTTATGACTTCAGTTTTTCTATCTGTCGCCTGCCGTGTTTCTCTACGTGCTCTAACTCGCGTAAATATAGTCGGGATTACATGTAATTGATATACGTTATTGAGGTTTGCCAAAGTATGTTTGGTATTAAAAATGAAGAGTGTAGCATTCATAGCTTAATTACAGGGGCACTCAAAACTATTCCGTTACATTATAGTCTTTGGGAAAAATCGTCTGCGGTGTATTTTAATAATGTTACACAATTTTAAACGTAATGAAATTTATATACTTTATTAAGGTGCACTAGAACCCGGTTACTATAAAATATGTTATGTGTAGCACTTACAGCATGCGTACAGGGAACTCAAAAGTATTCATAATATTACAATCTTTGAAGAAAATCCTTTTGTGGCGTTTTTTAATGATGTTACTCTGTTACAAAATAATAAAACTGATATGTATTTTTGAAACATTTTTGTAGTATATGGGGTGCAAAGCATATGTTTTTTTCAGGGTCACACAAAAGTGGTCGATTAAAATGTAGTCTACGGGGGGAAAAAAACTCTTCACAGCTTATTTTAACACATTAGCGACGGGAAACGAGAATTCTCGTTTTTATTGAGAATGCATCATTGGCTAAGGGAGGGACTTTTACCTTACAGAAAAGACATTTATATTGTGTTGTCCATATTTTTTATAGATTGTAAGACATTATATATTACATCCGTACATTGAAAGATATTTACTGCTGCATAAACATGAAAAACATATCTCAGAAACCAATTTCCGAGACACTTTCAGAAGAGGGAGGAGCTTCTACTGTTTTTAAACCCAGATTTAATTAAATTGCCTGTCGTCAGTGTGTTAATTGTGTTGCACTAATTCAAACATTATGAAATTAAATTACATTACTGTGGTTGACTACAAGAAGCTTGAATATGATTTGTATCGTATTTATCGTTCATTTATAGGGTCACATAAAAAATTTCGGATACAGTTCTGGTCTATTAGGGATGATTGCTGAAGAGCATTTTCGATTATGGTGTGCGTTTTAACGTTAAGTAAATTTGTGCTTAATAAGTAGTGCTTAAATATTGTATAGACCATGTACAGGGATACACAAATGAATTCGTAAGTATAAATGAAAATGAGCGCGAATTGCTTCAGTGTTTTTTTTTTTTTTTTTTTTTTTTTGAGTTATGTATTTCCCAGCCCAATTACATTTAGTATACTAACAAATGTTTGCAGAATTTAAATAGAACCATATACAGGACTCCGCAGAAACTGGATATATGGTGCACACTATGCATACTAATCCCCGGAAATGTGATATGAGCAGTTTTAAGAGGGTTTTTTGTCTGCATTAAATTTAAATGTTATAGACGACGCGTAAAAATCTTCACGTAATATACAGGGCTGTAGAAAAGAATTCATGTACGTTTCCGTCTATTGGTAGAATTTACTAAAGGACATTAACACAATTAATTGATAATTACAAATGTAAATTAAATTACACTACGAAGGGGTTCAGGGGGGCAGACCCCCCCCCCCCCCCCTGAAGAAATCTACTTTATTATCTAAAACTTACCAGAATAAGTAGCTCATGAGATTTTCAGAATACCATTACATAACAAGGGGTTTAATTTAACGCTTCTAATGTCAGAAATCTTCGAAATATTTTTTCGTTTTATAAATGTTTATGTAATTTCAAAACTTTATATTTCGTTTTTTGTAGAAAGATTAATATTACTCAAAGGGTGCTAAACACAATGAATTGTAGAGCTGACGTTGAGGCTCCTGATCTGCAGATTTACTAGTATAATTTTTGCCGAAACGTCAGTGAAGGCTTACTGTGGAGACACGAAAAGTTTTGGTTTCCGTTAGTCTGTCTGTCTGTTCCGCGATAACTGCCGTAAAAAGCATCCGATTATCTTAAAATTAGGGATGCATGTTGGTGAAATCCCCGGATTTAGCTGTATAGTTTTTGGTTAAATTTGGTTCATTCGTTCGGAATATATAGAACATTTTATTTTGCGACTTAATGCTTTCCTATAGCAATTCAGACGACTTTTCCATTTTTATTTGTTGAAAAGAAATGGCTCATATGATTAAAGGATTTAAATGCTAAATTAAGGATGAGGAAATTTCCTAATTAGAACCATACATTATTCATAGTAGTTTGAAATTTTGTGTATACATTTGTCAGAGTTTTGAAATTCGGTGTATATCTTATGGAGGGATTTTATATATGTGTTTCAATAATATAAAATATTTTTTTTAATATAAATTTTCTTTTTAAGCACATATTTAATTGTTTTTATTATCTTTTAACTGTTACCTAGCAGCGAACTACACCTAAAAATATCGTAAATGTGAAAGTATGTGTAATTGTTTGAAGTTAAATCAAAGTCAAAAGGGACGAATTAATGCCTTTGTGTCTTTACATATAGAAGGAATTTACCACCGAAATAAAGAAAGACTATGTTCTATTTATTTTGTTCAAATATTTTTCTTTTAAATTAAAAAGTTCATTATTTTCATAAGGAATAAATCGACATTTTGCTATGAAATTTAACAATCATTTTTCTTTTTTTTTGCCGTTGCCACGAAAATTCAATCCCGGAATAAAAATTTATCCTAAACAGTTAATTTTGATTTGAAAGATTTTTATGTGCGAGAGGAAAATGAAATAAAAAATAGACATGAATACGCCTTCATATTAGAAATAAAGTGAAAATACGAAAAGAAGGTGAATTTGATCTCATATATCAAAAATAAAACGAATACGCTTTGAGGTTGAAATAAAAGGGGCTTGTGTTATGATATTAATTCTTATTATTAAAAAAAAATGTTACTAATATCTGATGGTTTATCGTCTGCACAAAGTTAACAGATCTTAACAATTCTTAATCGAAAATTCCAATGAGGAAAAAAAAACTTTTGAAGAGCAAATATATAGTAAATATCAAAATTATGCACCGCAAAATTATCGCTGTCGAAAATGACGTCATTGTATCGGGAAATAAATATTTTCATCCTTAAAAACCAAGCATTAACTAGATTGCCTGAAAAAATGTTTTTTGACGGGTGTTACTTCTTAATGCCGCCTCATTTCAGAAAATATGAATGAAAATTATTTTATTTTTAAAGGAAATTACATTTTCATTCATAAAACCTAAACGTTTAATATAATTGCGTCAATGTAAATCATTTTCTGTGTTACCAGTATTGAAAAATAAGGCTCGGAAGTGTAAAAAGAAATCTAAGATTTGCGTTAACCATTAGCGCAATCAATAAAAAGTTACGTATGTAAATTAATAAGACCACGGGGGGTTCAGGGGGGCTGAGCCCCCCTGAAGAAATCTACTTTGTTATTTAAAAAATATACCAGAATTAACAGCTCATGAAAATTTCGAAATATCCTTCCATAACATTTTTAATTTAATGCTTCTAATGTCTGAAAACTTCGTATTTTTTATTCTTATAAATAATTGCCGAAACGTCAGTGAAGGCTTACTGTGGAGACACGAAAAGTTTTGGTTTCTGTTAGTCTGTCTGTCTGTTCCGCGATAACTGCCGTAAAAAGCATCCGATTATCTTAAAATTAAGGATGCATGTTGGTGATATCCCCGAATTTAGCTGTATATTTTTTGGTTAAATTTGGTCCATTCGTTCGGAATATATAGAACATTTTATTTTGCGACTTAATGCTTTCCTATAGCAATTCAGACGATTTTTCCATTTTTATTTGTTGAAAAGAAATGGCTCATATGATTGAAAGATTTAAATGCTAAATTAAGGATGATGAAATTTCCTAATTAGAACCATACATTATTCATATTAGTTTGAAATTTTTTGTATACATTTGTCAGAGTTTTTAAATTCGGTGTATAACTTTTATGAGGGATTTTATATATGTGTTTCAATAATATAAAATATTTTTTTTATATAAATTTTCTTTTTAAGCACATATTTAATTGTTTTTATTATCTTTTAACTGTTACCTAGCAGCGAACTACACCTAAAAATATCGTAAATGTGAAAGTATGTGTAATTGTTTGAAGTTAAATCAAAATCAAAAGGGACGAATTAATGCTTTTGTGTCTTTACATATAGATGGAATTTACCACAGAAATAAAGAAAGACTATGTTCTATTTATTTTGTTCAAATATTTTTCTTTTAAATCAAAAAGTTCATTATTTTCATAAGGAATAAATCGACATTTTGCTACGAAATTTAACAATCATTTTTTTTTTCTTTTTTTGCCATTGCCACGAAAATTCAATCCCGGAATAAAAATTTATCCTAAACAGTTACTTTTGATTTGAAAGATTTTTATGTGCGAGAGGAAAATGAAATAAAAAATAGACATGAATACCCCTTCATATTAGAAATAAAGTGAAAATACGAAAAGAAGGTGAATTTGATCTCATATATCAAATATAAAACCAATACGCTTTGAGGTTGAAATAAAAGGGGCTTGTGTTATGATATTAATTCTTATTATTAAAAAAAAATGTTACTAATATCTCATGGTTTATCGTCTGCACACAGCTAACAGAAATGTTAATTCTTAATCGAAAATTCCAATGAGAAAAAAAAAAAAACTTTGAAAAGCAAATATATAGTAAATATCAAAATTATGTACCGCAAAATTATCGCTGTCGAAAATGACGTCATTGTATCTTGAAATAAATATTTTCATCCTTAAAAACCAAGCATTAAATAGATTGCCTGAAAAAAATATTTTTTGACGGGTGTTACTTCTTAATGCCGCCTCATTTCAGAAAATATGAATGAAAATTATTTTACTTTTAAAGGAAATTACATTTTCATTCATAAAACCTAAACGTTTAATATAATTGAATCAATGTAAATCATTTTCTGTGTTACCAGTATTGAAAAATAAGGCTCGGAAGTGTAAAAAGAGAGAAATCTAAGATTTGCGCTAACCATTAGCGCAATCAATAAAAAGTTACGTATGTAAATTAATAAGACCACGGGGAGTTCAGGGGGGCGGAGCCCCCCTGAAGAAATCTACTTTATTATTTAAAAATATACCAGAATTAACAGCTCATGAAAATTTCGAAATATCCTTCCATAACGTTTTTAATTTAATGCTTCTAATGTCTGAAAACTTCGTATTTTTTATTCTTATAAACTAGTAAATCTGCAGATCAAGAGCCTCAACGTCATCTCTGCAACTTATTGTTTTTAGCAAATTTTGCTTAATATTAATCTTTCTACAAAAACAAAATTTAAACTTTTAAATTACACAAACATTTATAGAAGGAGAAAAAAATATTTCGATGGTTTCAGACATTAGAAGCGTTAAATTAAACACGTTGTTATGTAATGATATTCTGAAATTCTCACGAGCTACTTATTCTAGTAATTTTTATATAATAAAGCAAATTTCTTCAGGGGGGTGCCCCCCCCTGAATCCCCCGTTGTGTAATTTATTTTGCATTTGTAATTTTCTATTGATTGAGTTAATGATTATCTTATATCTTAGATTCATTTTTACACTGCGATTTATAAGGATAAGCAACAATTTGGTCAAGCATTTTACGTTATCCTAATATCCATACAGCAGTATTTACTTGCCTGCTAACCACAAACATCTGTATCTAATGGATAAAGAACTTTTGGAAATGTAAACTGAGACATCTAATTTAGAAATCTAATAATAATTTTGATTACCATTCTGCAATATTTATATCTAAGATCTAATCTAAATATCTAAAAATGCACTCGATAGCATTAACTTACTAAAATCACCCTAAAGTAGGGGGAGTTCTAAACCTAACGGTTAATAATTCATCATCGTGTCCACTTCCAATTGACTAAATAGATAAACGTGATATGGCGCCGTTAAGTATTTTTTGTGATAGCCTTTTAATAGTATCCACATTTAATTTAAAATGTGATGTTACAAACACCGTTGAAATTTGACGCACACCTGTGTTCAGGTCAAATTACGAAAGGTTAACTAACCTTTTATTTCCCTTCGCCGGGCATTTTGTTTCATTTTTCGTAATAGGATTATTTTAATAATTTATTTTACACTCTACAAGCTGTTACACGGGACGTTGTTCACGTAGCATTAAAATAGAGATAAATGCATTAAATAAAACATTTCACTCACCACCAGACATGACAAGTCTCAGGCTTTTTGCACAACACTATTACCTTACAGAAAATGTTGTTCTTTTAAATCGCGCAAATGTTTCAATTAAATAAAGTAACATTTTTTGTATTAAAATACTGGTATCCAGAACGCCGGAGGCTTGGCAGCCCTGCTCCTCTTAATAGAAACATATATAGTTAACCAACACTTTATCACATTTTATAGGAAACAATACGGAATTTCTTATTTGTATGGCCTTACATATACCTCAGTCATAAAAATGTAAAACTTTGTGCCAATTAATATACGCAATTGCGAAAATGAAATCGCAACCAATGAGAAAAGGAAGGCCAAGTAAAATCGTGTAAATCGAGGAATCTTTCTTCGTAGTGTGGGAAAATACCACTACAAAAATTAATTTAGGTGGTATTTGGTGTGAAATGTTTATATGTATTCATTCCTGTCCTATTTATCTTTTTTATTATTTGTAATTTGCTGCATTTTCCCTTTGCACGTGAAAATCTTACAAATTAAAATGAACTCTTTGGGAGAAATTGTTATTCCTTTTTTTTTGGCAACAATAAAGTTTATAAAGTTTAATAGAATAATGTCAGTTTATTCTGTATGAATATAACGAACTTTTTCCTTTATAATCAAAATAGTTGAATACATAAATAAAGATATTATTCTATATAGTATATAAATACTATTTTCATTTCTGCGTTTAAATCAATCTATATGCAAATATCTATACAAAGGCATTCATTAATTCATTCCTTTTAACTTTGATTTGACTTTAAAAACCATACATACTTTCACATTTATGATATTTTTAGATGAGATATAGTTGCTACGCAACGGTTAAAAGAAAAAAATGAAATATAAGTAAATTCATAAAATAAAATGTTTTATATTATTCGAACACATGTATAAAATTCCATCATAAGTTATATACCTAATTTAAAAGCTCTGACAAATGTTTTGACAAAATTGCAAACTAATAGGAATAATTTACTACTCTTATTTAAAAATTTCAGCACCAAAAATTTACCATTTAAATCCATTTTTTATATGAGCCATTTCTTTCAACAAATGAAAATTTGAAAATCGTCTGACTTGCCATTGAAAAGCATTACAGAGCAAAATAAAATATTCTATATTTCCCGAACGAATGAACCAAATTTAACCAAAAACCATACAGCTAAGTCCGAGTACCTCATCAACATGCCACATTAATTTCAAGCCGATCGGATGCTTTTTGCGGCAGTTATCGCGGAACAGACGGACAGACAGACAGACAGACAGACAGACAGACAAACGGAAATCAAAACTTTTCGTGTCTCCACAGTAAGCCTTCACTGACGTTTCGGCAATAATTACATAATTTGAAAACTTTAAATTGCGGTTTACAGGAAACTGAATATTACCAAAGTGTGTCTAAAAACAATGACTTGCAGAGCTGACGTTGAGGCTCCTGATCTGCAGATTTACTAGTTTAAATTTATTTTAAAAAATCTAATTGACAAAAAAAAAAAAAATACAACGGAACTCGTAATAAAGATCAACTGATTTTAACTAACTGACTTAAGAAAACATTATTTTTACACTTTAATTATTAAAGAATTTTTTTATTAGAAAAATACCCTATAAGTCCTATGCATTTTAAAATTTAATTGCCGAAACGTCAGTGAAGGCTTACTGTGGAGACCCGAAAGTTTTTGGTTTCCATCTGTTTGTTAGTTAGTTTGTTAGTTAGTTAGTCTGTCTGTCTCGCGATAACTGCCATAAAAAGCATCCGATTGGCTTGAAATTAAGGATGCATGTTGGTGAGGTCCCCGGATTTAGCTGTATAGTTTTTGGTTAAATTTGGTTCATTCGTTCGGGAAATATAGAACATTTTATTTTGCTCTGTAATGCTTTTCTATGGAAAGTCAGACGATTTTCAAATTTTCATTTGTTGAAAGAAATGGCTCATATAAAAAATGGTAAATTTTGGATGCTGAAATTTTTAAATAAGATTATAAAATTATTCCAATTAGTTTGAAATTATGTCAATATATTTGCGACATTTTTAAAATTAGGTTTATAATTTTTGGGGGAACTTTATGCATGTTTTCCAATAATATAAAGCATTTTGTTTTATCAATTTGACATAATACATATTTCATTTTTTACCTTTTCTTTCATCAGTTGCCTAGCAACGTATTTGGTCTTAATAATATTAATATAAATGCGTCTATAATGTTTCAGTCAAAACGGATGAATTAATGCATTTGCATTTTTGCATATAGATGGATTTATAAAAATAGGCAATATTTTATTTATTTTATTCAAATATTTTGATTAAAAATACAAAAGTTCATTATTTTCATAGAGAATAATGACATTTTTTCATAAAATTTATTAATGTTTCTTTAATCGTTGCCAAGAAAATCAAAACCCTGAATAATATTTTCTCTTAAACAATTTTCAATTGAAAGATTTTGACGTGAAACAGGAAAATGAAAAAAAAATTAAGAATAAAAAAAAATAATATGGCGACATATTGGGAATAAAAAGAAAACTCTCACGTATTTCTTAATATAAGAAGATGAAAGGTTTTGAGTAAGTACGAATAGCATGTGAATTAGACGTAATTTATCAAAAAAAAAAAAAAAAGAGATGTTGGAATAAAAAGATCTTTGCTAAAATAAAATTAACTATTATTCACGGAGGAAAGGGATAGATGGAGATGCAGTATGCCGTAAAAACAGTTTGCAATATGATGTGCGTTATCGCTCAGATTTAAATGCCCTCATTCGGCCCAAACAAAACAAGCACGTGGTACAGGGACCGAATTCTTTGACTTCATCCGTGCATTTTTTCTGTAAAATGAAAATGATCTGCTTATATTTAAGCATTCTAAAATAGCATTTCATCGTATTATGAATTAAAAACTGTATTACAAAAATTAATTTTCCTTTCTTTCTTTCTTTTTTTAAGCACGCCGTTGTGTTTGGGTCGAATGTAGAGGATTTTAAGGTTACATTTTTGGAGTCACTTCAAGATTTATTGTTTGCGTACGGTTAACATGAGGATTTTATTTTAAATTTTAAATTTATTAATTTATAGAAAAAAAACTTATGCTTATCCTTATAAATCACAGCGTATAAAAAAAAAATCTATGATATACTATAACCATCCGCACAATCAATAAAAAATTATGAATGTAAATTAAAATAGACTACGGGGGGTTCAGGGGAGCTCTGCCCCCCTGAAGAAATGCAATTTTTGATTTAAAAAGTTACCAGAATAAGCAGCTCATCAGAATTTCAGAACATCAGTGTATAACCACTTGTTTAACACATTTAATTTCTGAAACTTTACGAAGTATTTTGTATTCTTATAAATATTTATGTAATTTGAAAACTTTACAAAGCGATTTGTAGGAAGATGAATATTACGCAATGAGTGTTAAAAAACAATGACTTGCAAAGATGACGTTGAGGCTCCTGATCTGCAGATTTACTAGTCTTAATGTGATTCTTCCGCATACTCTTAACAAGAGTATGCAAGCATTGAAATAAACCTACATGGAATTCTACATTGCTACTCTAAATCTCCTCACAAAGAAATTGGCTTAGGTTAAATATGCTGCATTACAAAATTGATGCTTGTGTTGCTTCGTAAAATTTTGATATCATGTTATTCAATTTCTTGGCACATTGGTTGAAAAGCTCTATTCTAAACAGACCAAATGCAACTTTTCATTTGCATTGTTTGCTTAACCCCTTCGCGCCAAGAGACCTTTACAGAATTTTTAATCTTTTTTCACCGGATTATAAAGAAATAAATATTTAACTAATGAAATCGCAGAAATGCACAAATTAAGCTCAGAATTCACGCTGGACTTATTGATCTTATTTCCTCCTACCTTAGCAACCGCATTTTTTGCTTCCGCATTAATAACACCCTTTCTACACTTTATTTAATTCTCTCCGGTATTCTTCAGGGTTCTATTTTGTGTGCTACTCTGTTTAACATTTTCTTTAACGATATATCACGTTCACTGAGGATTTCTATTGCTTTGTACAGTGTTGCCAGTGGGTTACTTTTTTTTTTATTCGGATTTTTTTTTTATTTGCACCAGTTCATTGAAATGGTAAAATTCGCTTTATTTAATCACATATTAATTAAGGCGAAACTATAGCAATTTTACCAATTCAAAAACGTGTTGTTAAACAAGAAATCTGAATTTAAAAAAAAAGTAGCCCACTGGCAACTTTGGCTCTGTATGCGGACGGTACAGCAATTTACTCCTCCGCACACCATCAATACAAATTATACAAAAGCCTTCAAAAACACATTCACATTTTCATCAGCTGGTGTATCTTGTGACCTGTTAAACTTAATTATAAAACTGCTGCTTTCTGTTTTTCTAAGAAACGTGCTTATCCTAACCGGATCACTTTCAACAATTTTCCCATTCCTTGGTCGGACCACACTAAATATTTAGGCGCCATCCTTTATAAAATATTCACCCGGAAAAAGCATATTCTTAAAGTTAGGGGTAAAGTCGCCGGCATTTCCAAATATGTTTACCCTCTCCTTAATAGTAACTCTCTTTCTATTAGAAATAAACTTTTAGTATATAATGCATGCATTCATTCTATTCCCACTTATGCGTTTCCTATCTGGAGGTTTTGCTATCAAAACTAATCTCAACTACTTATATAGAGCTCATAATAAACACAATAATAAGCAATGGTAATATATATCTAAGAAATTCCACCCTAAGCAGAGACCTTTTCACTATTTCACTTAAGAAAAATTATGCATGAATTAACTAAAAAAAATCATATC
This sequence comes from Maratus speciosus, assembly GCA_963932465.1. Lineage (NCBI taxonomy): Eukaryota > Metazoa > Arthropoda > Arachnida > Araneae > Salticidae > Maratus > Maratus speciosus. The sequence continues at coordinate 356,939,232 of OZ010794.1, forward strand.
AATATTAATAATATTTCCAATGAAATTATTGTAGAATTATCAGACTACGAGGTCTCCGACCCTATTAACAGAAAACCCCTAGATTTGCTTTGTTGGTTGAGTATGAAACCTGAGTTGTTTCTCCCTTTTCATATTAAACACTCTTTCTTTGTCTTGTACTTCTTTAAAAAATACTGTTAGTCTGTTACTTTTGAAACTTTTTTTTATTTCTTTTAAATTTGATGTATGGTCACTAAAAAGTGTCTTTTTTTGGAAGGTTATGGTTTAGTCGTCGGTAGTTTTTTCGTCTACTTAGAAACTAATGGAATATTTCTTTTTTTTTTTTTTTTTTTTTTTTTTTTTTTATTCTCCGTCCTTTTTTTAATTTTAATTTTCTTATTTTTTCGAATTTAAATTTTTATTTTTCTCAATTTTTTAAATTTTATTCTTTTATTATAAGTAGTCTTTAACTACAATTAAACTTTAATTTTCTCAATGGCTGTGCAAGTCGCTTGCAGGTGGCCTGGATGAGAAGTTGCTCCGCAACTAGGAAATCCACTAAAAATCCTTGCATTGTTCCATTGTTTCTGAGTAAATAAGGCAAAATTTAACATTAAAAATTACTCGTAGCATTTATCAGGGATTCTGAGCACCTTATGTATCCCGTATATGTGATGTTAGTCCCAAAAGGGTTAAGACTGTAAGCTAATTAGAACTCACATTTCCCTCTTTAAAGTTAATCCTATGGGCGTGGAATGCATTCGAGTTTTAAAAATTTCTCACGCAATATATATATATATATATATATATATATATATTTAACTTCTTTTTCCTGTATTCTCTTCTTAATGAATTTATCTTTCTTTTTTAAATCATAAAATATTCCCAAATTAAATGCTTAATTTTATTTCAAGTGTTAAAATCTTACTCATGATTGGCCACTGATCACCTTTGATAATATTTTAACACCATAAAAAATTTAGCATATATTTTAGAAGTATTTTGTCACTTCTAAATGAAGGAGAAATCCTTCAAAAGGAGTATACAGAAAACAGAAGTTAAAACATGACAATGCTCATCTGGACAAGTTCGATTGGAGAAATGAGGTTTGTCAGCAATCCTTCGCTTGGTTTGCATCTTATATTGCCCATATATCCAGTTGTAAATGGCGTTATCGTGGAGATCAAGAAAAACAAAAGGGAAGTTCTGATTGGTGACCACGAGGTTCATGTGATGCACGCTGGAGGTCATGAACAATGGTTAAAAAAAATACTCTATTAACCGGCAGTGCTCTCGTGTGACGCGTGGTAGACATTTCAAGTGACGTACTCATGATTGGTCACTGGTCACCTTCGATAATATTTTAACACTATAAAAAAATTTAGCATATATTTTAGAAGTATGTTGTCGCTTCTAAATGAAGGAGACATCCTCCAAAAGGAGTATACAGAAAACAGAAGTTAAAACATGGCAATGCTCATCTGGACAAGTTCGATTGGAGGAATGAGATAAGTCAGCAATCCTCCACTATAAATCAGACTATAAATTTTAATAGAATTCCTGGCTTTGACGTTAGAGAGACATTTATATTTTCACAAACTTACCTGTACTTCACAAGCTCTTACAAGCGTACTTCAACACTTTAGATCTATAAAAGAAGGGACCAAAGTATCACATATAGGATTTCACTTTCAATCGTTAACAAACTGCGTTCTCTTTTGGTGTATCTACTCGTACAAAGGCAGAGGTTCATATCCAACAAGTGCTTAGTTTAATGATGATGTGGAAGAAAACTTCTCCAAAGATGATCATAGATCGGATAAAGTGTTATATTGTCGATCTGTGTCGAACCCACGTTGGATTATTCCCTGCGAATAGATATTGCCGTAAGGACTTTGTACTCTAATTTTAACTGTTATACGTGTGTATGTGATTGTATTCCGTGTATTGGTACTTTACGTGCAAATAAATGGATGTTCGTATCATCGCCATCCTGTTTTAATCCGTCATCGCCATGCATAAGGGCCAAAAACAAAAACTCCATTTTTTAAAAATTCACTTAAAAAAGATTTTATTTAGAGGCGGAGATTGTTTTTGTAGTAATTGCCAAATAAGGAAAAGTAACATGAAAATTGCTGGCCACAATCTTTCACCATACTACAAATGTAGACTATTTACCTACGTGGGCGCATAAATGCACTAAATAATACCAATTATAAATACTACTATATTATTAGAAAAACAAAATATTACTCTTATTACTTTAGAAAAATTATGATTTCCGCAGTTTTTTACAAGATATATACCTATATATTACGATATCTAATTTATATTAATAAAATTCTTTGGAGGCCATGTCCAAGTTGCATTTGGTTTAAAGTTTTCGCTCATAAAGAGAAAATTTATAACTAGGGGGCTCTGCCCCCTGCAAGCTACACTCGCCAACCCCCGTTCAGACACCGCAGAATCTAAAAGCACGCTAATTTGATCGGTTTAAAAAAGATTAGAGAAAATTGAATTATAATGAAAAAACCTATAGCGATCTCCCTGTAAACGGTTTTCCATTCAATTCCCTTTCATTGCGAAAATTTAAGGCAGAATAAGTTGCTGTTAAGACATCCAATGGTTGTTTTCATGTTTCATTAAAGAAGACCAGTTAAACATTTGAAAGGAAGCTAAAATAAAAGGAATTAAGAAAACGGAGTCTTTCCCCGCCGGAATTTTTTAACAGCGTTATAAAACGATTCACATAATACAATTTACTACAATTACTACAATTTACTGAAAATTTTTCTTTTATTCAGTAAGTAACAAAAGCATTTTCGTATTTCAAAATTTGTTTGTAAATTCCGGTGCCATTCACTGATTTCAACATTTTACGAATAGAAGTACCTTAGATTAATTTTCACACAATTATTCTAATTGGTAAACAAATCATATTAGATGTAAATTTCCAACTGGGCGAAAAATCCGTATCCTGGGCAGTATCCTGGTCCGGACATTTTTCGCTCAGTTGGAAATTTACATCTAATAGAAGTACCTTGTCCCTGAAAGGGTTAAACTCATATTAATGTACTTATTATTTTAAAGTTTCCTTTTTCTTTTAATATTCACGTGCAAATACAATTTTCAAGACATAATTTTCAATATTTTCCTGCTTTTAACACTTACTCATTTAATAATAATTTTAAAGTTTTTTTTTCTGTTTTTAATAGTTACTTGTAAATAAATTTTTAATCGTTAAGATATATTATTTTTTGCACTGTTTTTAGAATTGAAAATAATCTCTATAATAATAGCCTAAGTCGTGTGACTATTATCAACAGCTCCGGGCGCATCCCTTCACTTTTTATATTCCAGGCGGCTATTTTGGTACTTTAATGTTAGCCAGCCACAGGCGATAAGTCACCAAATATTATTCTATCGCCATCATTTCACTTATTTAAGTATTGCGCGGCAGCGCAATACTTATTTATTTCCAGTGTCACTTCTCAATTTTCCATGTTAATTTAACGTGGAAAAGCCTATGGAGATCATAACTTTTTCATTTTTTTCTTCCCACCTTTTTGTCCCTGATGCCACTCATTTTTTATCCTTTACTAATTCTAATGATATTATAAATTTAAAGTGTAAAAACGTTTGCCTGACGTCAGGATTAAAACGAATGATAAAATACCTTTGCATATGGGTGAATTATAACCCAGAGAGAGACATGGGGCAATTTGTTTTTTACATTATTCAAATATTTTTCTTAATAATTCCAATTTTCGCTTTTTTCATTGAAAATCAATGGACATTTTTCATAGAAAATGTAACATTTTTACTTCATTGTTGCAAAAATTTCAAAAGCCGTAATAATAATTTATTTCATTTTAGTTGAAAGATTTTCACGTAGAATATTAAATTAAGCTAGATTTTTTTCTTCAAAAATTAAAAAAGGTGAATATGGCGTCATAGTGGAAATAAAAAGGATATTTTCAGAATAAGTTTCTGCTTTGGTCAAGTTTATATTTTAGCAAAAAGTTTCTAGTGGATAGCTATTTTTACGCAGGTAGCGAACTTAGTGGGGAATTACATAACTTAAATTTTAAAATCTATTTTTTTTTTACGAGATGAGATCTATTTATACCCCAGTTTAAACTTAGGTAATAATTTTCGTATGTGTTTACATCACCCCTTGGGAGAGAATAAGATTAAAAAATTTCAGTAAAACTTTTATTTTTTTATTTTCTACTGTATCACAGCTATAATATTGTTAAATATTAGCAGTAAGGATTCAACAGAATTTACATTTACATTCATGGCGTTCCTGAGTGGGAAATAGGGTATCTAAATTTAAGTGAAGTTAATTTTTAATGTTTTGATTATAGATTTTTTACGCTCAGATTGGAAGTTTTCGTCCAAACTACCGCAACCTGCATTACTACAGTGGTGAAACATTTTGAATTACACATTGGTAAACTGCATCCCACATTGTGATGCAATACCGCATACATCAAAGCCTGATGATGATACTCTGTATTAATTTTGAAATGCGTTCGTCTGAGTGCTGTAGTCATTAAAAAACTTGACATATTAAACAAAAACATAATTTGAAGAACAAATTAAAAAAAACAAAATTTATTTCCTACATTGTTTAAGCCCGAGAAGGGACAGATATTAAGTTATTTCATTCAATTAGTTCTACATTTAATGTTAAATTTTTGTAACAAATTAGTTAAGCCAATTTAAGATTAAAAAATAAAAATAAAATTATACAATATGATACTTAAAACACCCTAAAAAATTAGATTCCGTTCAAATGAAATCGAAATAAATCTTAGACTTCTTCCATTTTTAATTGAAAATTCTTGTATTGCAGATTTTGTATTTTGTTTATGACAATTGTACATAAAATGAAAAGATGCATGCAAAATAAAAAACTTAAAAAAAGTCTAAGATTTATTTCGATTTCACTTGAACGGAATCTAATTTTTTAGGGTGTTTTAAGTATCATATTGTATGAATTTTATTTTTATTTTTTAATCTTCAATTGGCTTAACTAATTTTTTACAAAAATTTAACATTAAATGTAGAACTAATTGAATGAAATAACTTAATATCTGTCCCTTCGCGGGCTTAAACAATGTAGGAAATAAATTTTGTTTTTTTTTAATTCGTTCTTCAAATTATGTTTTTGTTTAATATTATAATAGTCCAAGTCATGTAACTGCCATAAACAATTACAACCCTTTGCTTTTCATAAGAAAGGTTTCCATTTTGATTAAAGAATCAAAGTTATTTTTTCGAATAAAACTACATAACAGATGCCATGAACGCAAATAATTCTTGGTACTTTTATGTTAGCCGGGTGCATATCTCTCCAATAGCTTTTTTTAACTCGCCAGTTAGCGTTTTTTTATTTTTCGAGTGGTAAATTAAAACTCTACTACTTGGTTATCCCACCGACCAAAAATCTATCGCCAGACTATAAGAGTTAAATGCCAATAATGGTTGTTCGTAAATGAACATTCACTTGACTGTAAGGAAGTTACACGTGTTTACGCTAACAAGTGATTTTTATTTCGTCGTTTTATTTTTGTTTTTATTAATTCTATACTAATTTATTTAGGCACAGATGTCATAGACTTTAGTAGAGAGTATTATTGGCGCGATATTTTTCCGACGCCATTTTGGTGAAAACATCAACAGCATTAACAACAACATCTGGATTACCATATCAAGTAAAATAACGATACTTTGGCGCCAGTTAAGTACCCGTTGCTTATACGACATTGGCGTCAGAAAAAAATCGCGCCAATATGGCATCTGTACCTTTATTTGTTCTTTCGTTATTTAAAATAAAAATTACGTCAATTTGTATAATTTGGTAAGTGCTTCGGCGAGTTATATAATTTCGCAAAATCGGTCGACAGGATAACTAAGTAGTACCATTAAAACATTACTTTGAATTTGAAATTAAATGTCAGAATTTGTTGCAATATTTAATCGGGTTTGGTGTGATTTTTTTTTTTTTACGACAATTTGGCGAAAACATCGTTTTTGAATACCAGTTGCATATGTATTTTTAAATTATTTTCTATTATTTTTAAAATGAAATAGCAATAAATAAATAAAAAAATAATTAAAAACTATAGAACAGAACAATTTATAGCATTTTTTTAATAAAAAAAAATAAAGGTAAATAAACATTTATTAATAAATAAGTAACAATAACCGGATTACCATGTCAGACAAAATAACGCCATTTTGGCACTATTTAGGTACCCCGGTGAGTATATGACATGTGAAATTAATATTTTTCTTTTCTTTTCGTTTCGTTTTAAAAAAAGAAAGAAGTGAAAGCCATTGATTCCAAATTTTTCAGTTTTAAATGAAAGTTTTGTATTAAATAAAATGATAATAAAATACCAAAAAAAAAAAAAAAGCATTGTTTTAGCATACATTTAAGGGAGGCCAAACTGGTCGCCAAATTAGTTAGTTTAAAATAATAACCTTTTCTAAAATATGAAAAAAATATCTGTTATGGTTAAAATTTGAATTGCCATCAATGGAAAAAAGTATTTAAAATTAGAAAAAAATTAATATTTCGAAAACTAATTCGAATTTAAAAATTCTAATACCAGTTTTGAGATCTGCGGATCAATACGGGTTTTTGGTGTTAATTTCATCGCAAAGTATTCCATATTTTAGGAGAAATCGCCGCGAAACGTAATCAGTTGTTTAAACAGTCGTTTCATAGAATCGTTTCATAAATTCGTTACATTTCAGTCGTTTCATATACCCGTTTCATAAATTTGTTTTATTAGGATTATATATATATAAGGTAGATTTCTTAAATTTCTAATTGAGTCAGCTCAGTGGTCATCGTATTATTGATAATATTCGTCATGTGGGGCCTTAGATTAAATCAAAGAAAATAATGAAGAAAGTCTCAAAATAAAGGTGAAAGGAGCCATTTAAAAAAAAGGGGGGTGGAGATGTGGAGAATTATAATAGGGAAATAAACGGAATCGGTCATCTTAGAGATAAGAATAGAGATTTCTGCATTTTAATCTGCTCAGACAATTTATGACAGTCTCTCTATAAACAAAATGCAAATAGTACCGATTCAGAAAACTTTTATTTACTATTAGAAACATTTTAGACAAATTTTTATGTTATGCTAGCAGATCTATCCGGTTTCGCTCGTGTCAATAATAATGGTCCGCTCGGGTAAAATACATTAAAATGAAATAATACGGCAGTGACAATAACTGAGATTGGTGCATTACCGTCCACGAATCGTTAAAAGACCGATAAGAAATATAAGTAAAATAGTTTTAATTGCGTCTACTATTAACTATACCATAATAATATATATTCCAAACAAATGTCATAACATATATTAAAGTACAATTATTTGCTTAAAAAGCGTCATTTAAATAATAAAAAACATTAAAAATATTAAAAATTTACATGTTTCGACTCTTTTATTGAGTCATCTGCAGAATATATATATATATATAAAACTACAAACACAATGCCAATTGTGACATTATACTTGATGATGGCAATGACCTAACCCATAAATTTTGCCTTTACTAAAAATTTTTTAACTTATGATCATCATACAATTTCGTTTTTTACACTGTCGAATAGAAAAAACTTCTGTCAAATGAAATTTATTTGAAAATTGTATCTCAATTTTTTCATGTGAATGGATTTTAAAGTAATTTTCAATCATGGATATTTTTGATTTGCATGCAGCCAGGGATAAGATTTCCGCATTTTTTCACACCAGTATTTTGTTAGAGTAAATGATATTTCATTTAATCGGTACACTCTCTTGATTTAACAGAACAACATTTTCTTTAAGAATATACCGGTGTGCAAAAACGTGGAAATCTCATCCCTACATGCAGCCCAATTACGAAAGATATACCTGTTTGCTCTTAATTCAATATTATAAAGTAAAGACATTGATGAACTATGAGTAACTCTAGCATCATATTGTTGGTGGCAATAACCTAATCCAACCATAAATTTAACTTTTACTGCAATTTGACCTTTAAACATCGCACATTTGATTATTCCAAAATCTAATAGAATACAAAAGTACTTTCAGTAATTTTTTTTGAAAAGCTTATCTCAATTTACGGATTGTTTATCCATTTTAAATTAATTTTCAATCACGGATATATTTTAAAATATACCTGTAACCCAATTCAGAAAGATATATTCGTTTGCTATTAATGCAATATTATGAAGAAAAGACATATCTATGAGTAACGCTTAGCACCATATTCTTGGTGGCAACAACCTAACCGTACCACAAATTACGCTTTTACTGCAATTTGATCTCTAAACATCATGCATCCCATTATTTCAACGTCTAACAAAAAAGTCTGTCAGTCATGAAATTTTGTTTAAAAAAGAAAAAAAGCTTACCCTAAAAAATAGTAGCTATAATTTCTATTTAATATAAATCGTACAAAAATCGTATTTTATGTAACCGTATTCGATACAAATCGTAGAATGTTATCACTGCATTTCAGGTATTAAAACATTTATCTAAATGATATAATTAAAGATTACAAAGAAATAGGGAATAAATTGTAGCATCCAGTTTTTAGAGCCAGTTTGAAATTATATTGATGACATTGACGTCATATCTAGCAAACGATTTTTTTTTTACTATTATGATTTTCCTTATTTGATTCTTGATATTGAAACGACTTCATTAAAATAGATTTTTTAACATTCAACTAAAGTACTTCTAAGGTCATTTTAAAACATGCTTAGTTAAAGTTTTTACATAAATATATGAAAAATGTGCATTTTCTGATTAAAAAGACGTCGATTTCAAAAATGTAAAAATATAGCAGTCGAGTCTGAATTTTTATTGGCTAATAAAACAAAGTACTCGAGTTATCAATTTTTTTTTTAAATTATTGAGCAGTTTTTTAGATGTGTGGCAACAGGAAAGAAGCTATTGAATTTGAAAATTTAAAATGAGATATTTCTATAATATTACATTATGAAAGATGATAGAAAAAAGGGATAAATATTGGTCTGGTGATTTTTTAAAGGTGACAGGGATCTATTCCACGTTCTCAAACCTATGTACAGCAAGTTTCGTGCAAATCGGTCAAAAATTAAAGATTTGTATAAAGGACATACACACAGAGAACGGCTTTTATATATACTAGTTGCGTAGCAACCCGTTGTATTGCTTTTGAATTGCATGAAACAATCGATCTTTTTGCGAAAGATGAAATCTTAACTTTATTGTAAATTTAGAAAGCCATTACAATATTAATTTTATTAAATACAATATTTCAAATAATAATATTTACAATTTAAATCAAAACTTTCCCAATAAAAATGCACATATTCTATAACTTTATTTGCCTAGAACTTTTCGCTCTTCCAAGAATTTGCTTCGAATTTCGGAGTTCGTAGAAATGATGTCATTTGGGTCAACTTATACAAAAATGAATTTGTTTGGACGAATTTATTCAGAAGCATTTTATATTTATGAATTAAAATAAATATTTAAAGAATTATTTTTTTTTTTCGTTAAAACTTTTCTCTTTTTTTCTCGCTTTTTCGCATTTTTAATGTCCGCTTCTGAAATGTTTTATTAGCCATCTTAAGGCAATGGTTGAAAATCTACTTTACGACTTTAAATTAAATGAAAATAACGTACGATTTTTTTTCTTTTGACGTCAACAGAATTTATCTCAATGTTCCAGTCGAGAGTCGAATTTGTGTTTCTAAAATAAACGGATTCCTGAAGCTTGAATATGTGCGAGTTCGTATTTCGTGAAATTTTCTTGAAAACTACAATCATTTTTTCACTATTTATTCAAATATACGTTAATTTCAATTTAAAAATGATTTCAAACAGTGATACCTAATAATCCTTGTCATTTTCCCTTTTTTCTCTTTTATCCACAAAAATGGAGCAATTTTAGTTTCCATCATTACAGAAATGTCATCAAAAATAACGTAAAAATTTATATCTCGAAAACTAAACAAATTTTAAAATTCTACGACCACGTTTAACATCATCGGACCCATGCGGATAACTGGCGTTAATTTGATCACCCAACATTCCATATTCCAGGAGGAACAGTTGTGAAATAAGTTGTGAAATACAAATGGACAGTCACTTTTTAATATAATAGATCGATGAAGTTTTAATTTCGCTATAAAAAAATTAGTCAGGGGCAAATGCTGAATTATTTATATTATTTTAAGTGCAAATGGCTTATTGGAGCCTGTACGCAATGGATATAGATTAAAAATCATTATTCTTCAAAATTATTTAAAAAGACATACTAAATAAATCAATTAAGATAAAGTTTTCCAGAAAATTGCATTTGAAAGTAGATTTTTTTCCCTATATAACGGGTGTAAAAATTGAAGATGCGCGATGTTTAGAAATTCAAAAAATTGCAGTAGCAAAGATTGCAAATCCGACATTTAATCGTCAAGCATTGCCATTTTCAAAATGACGTCAGCCGTACGCACGGACATATTTTTCCTTTGTAATAAATTCCAGAAACTGATGTCTTTTAGACGTATTCGTGTAAAAATATATAGATTGTTTTCTTTTAAATATGGCACTTACTGAAGCATTACGCCAGGTGTCTCAAATTCGGTATCAGCCGAATGAAAATGTATTGTAACATTAGCTTTATGAGCGAAAATGTTTTTCAAATAGTGACGTCATTTTCTATTCAGACTTAAAATAAAGTTATTTTTAATTCTAATGAGTAAATGGTATCAATAAGGATAAATAAACCCCAATATTTCTTTTTTTCTGCAACAGTGGAAATAATACGATTGCTACCATTTTGATGAAATTTCAAAAAATCTTTCAAATTAAATTAAAAATATAAAAGTGAAAATATTTAGAAAAATAGCTAGTGCGAGGACATCTACAAATGAACAGCTTTCATTTAAAAAAAGAATTATTAGCAAAATTGGTACAGTAGAAAGTTCAAGGAAGATGTTTAAAAAAGCTATCTCGTGTTTTCAATATATAGATTATTTTTTTCTATTTTACTTTAACAGTTGCCTAGCAACTCTATTTCATACAAATTACATTTAAAAGCACATATTTTTCCCAATTCGGCTCTAAAAATTTAAATTGTTCGACTACATATATGTTAAATTCGTACTTTTTTATATATTATTCTTTTATTTATTTATTGATGAAGCTTTAATTTCGTTGTAGAAAATTAGCGGGAGACAAATTCTGAACTTTTTTTATGTGCAAATTGTTTATTAATATTTCGCAATGGAGCCGGCACGGCAAAATCATTTAATTGATAAATAACAACGAAATAAAGCCAAAACTCACTGGGTTTTATAACAGACGATATTCTTGACGTACGTATTTTAATTTAATTTGTTTTCGGTTTTTATGAGAAAATGGCAACAAAAAGATACAGCAATCTACTATTTTCATTTTTCACCATTTTGTTTCAACAGAAATGGAGTACTTCAGCTGCCACGATTACAAAAAAGTAAAAAAAAAACTACAAAAAAATTAATATCTTAAAATTAAAATGAGATACAGGTTTCAAACAAATTGCATTTAAAAGAGCATTTTTTTTTCATTATACGGTAAAAATTTAAAATGTGCGTTGTTTAGAAGTATAAAAATTTGCAGTAGAGAAAATTACAAAACCAAAATTTTATTTCAAATTTCAAAGTGTTGCCATTCGCAAAATGACGTATGCGTTACGCACAGATATGTTTGTCCTTTAGATAAAAGTTCTCAAAAATAAATTATTATTTGAATAGCAAAAACATTTGTTTTATTGATTCGTTTTTTACAATTGCACTAAAAGAAAGCTATAATATATTATTATACGTAAATTCATAAAAAAAGGAAGTTTAAAAGGCCGGTAACTTAAAAACTTTACGATTGCGTTTTATGGGCAGTGCTGAAAGGCATTTTGCACCTTTTAGAGCAGTCTTTTAATCTTTTAGTGATCTGCGGTATATCATTTATACCATTTAACTTTAATTCCCGAATGTCACAATTGCATCAGCATCTTGGAATAAAATTTTGCTTTTACAATGTACACAAAGAAAAACTTGACACAAAGAAAAACTGACTTTCAAATAAATTTGTTCGTAAATTCGGTTGTCATCCATTCAGTTCAATATTTTATTAAAAATACTTTTACCAGAAAGTGTTAAGATAATTACATACTATGTACTGCTCATAGGGATTATAATCGATATAAAGCGGCAAATAAAGAGGACTCAGCACCTGGAACAACGCCAGTTACTTGGGGATTTCTTACATTCATCATCATTTTGCGCTGTTTAATTTCTGTGAATAAGCAATAACTTTTCTGCTTTTAAGCTGTTTATGTTACATAGGTTCTCAAAAGTCTTACGTTATCAACCATCAGGGAATCCTAAATTTTATACTATGGATCGCCTAGATTTTACATTCCGTTTTGTTTTAATAGTGCTTGTATTGTCTGATACTTTTTTTTTTATGTTGTCTTCAAAATTTTAAAGTTTAATGTTTAATCAGTTATTATAAAGTAGTTTAATTCGTTTAAATAGTTATTTAATAATTTATAGCTGTTAATTAGCTTTAAAAGTTATTTAATAGTTTATAGTTAATTAGTAAAGTATTACATTAATTTTTAATTAGTTTAATTTGTTATTTAGTTATTTAATAGTTTATAGTTAACAAATTAGTATTTAAATAGTTTAATTTATTATTAAATAATTTAGTAGTTTATATAGTTAATAGTTTGTATAGTTAGTTAATAAATATAGGTCCTTACGAGTATATCTAGGAAAAGTAGACCCATGATCAAATATAAAACATGGCAGACTCTACAAAAAAATTACAAAAAAAAATTGTCGTAAACAATATCTGTATTTGAAGAATTTTTATAACTCGTTACATATCATATGATTGCAAATCGATTCTCAACTTTTAAATCCGATACATAACTAAATAAGTTATAATTTTGTGGAATAAAGCCTATGACAGTATGGGAAAGAAATGTAGGCATTGTGCAAAAAATATATTAAACTATCAATCGGTATAATCCGTGCAACATTAATGTCGTGCATATTTGCGTTCGAAGAACCTTTGTAATTCACTACCATAAAGTAGAGTGGCCAAAATAGTCTAGTCTTCTAAATTCTTCTCCCCTTTTAACATTTGTGGATATTACTGCTGCCCCCTTTTAGAAATAGCATTTTTTAAGGATGGTTTGAGGAGAAACTGGTTGTAGTTTTTTTAAACTTCAAAGTATTATTCTGTTGCTATAATGAATGTTTTTTGACATTCTATGATTGTTTTTGTAGATTGTTGCGTCTATATTTCCATGGCCTGTAAGTTTCATCGCAGACCAAGAGCGGCTATCATATTTTTGATACTTCTATGTATATTTATAAACCTAAATTCGTCCTCCTCACGATTTTTAATTGATACATCTTAGATCCCACAACCAAATAGTCAATAAAAATTTACGACTTAAGAGAACTCTGCAAAGCTCTTAAAATAAGATTTTCCATCTCTGCTAGATCTGATACTTCATGTTTTCGGGCAGTTAATTACTAATATGGACATCCGTAAGGAGTCACTGAAAATCTCACAAGAGTCTTCAACAGCAACATGAAGAGCACTAGAAAAAACATCTACATTTGAAAGAAAAGAAATACATCTTTCACTTAAAAAAAAAAAAAAATCCATTTCAGATAATGTATGAATTGTAAATTTAAGTAAGAGGGCTAGTAAGCAAGGGAAGCCCCTTTTCTAAGTTGCTTTCGTTTTTGTCTTACTCAGCGGTATGGTGAAATAATTCTGTCTAGTTACGACATTACCTTTTGTTGGTGTAGAATAGAGCTGTTTAAATTGATCGTTTGGGTATTTTGATTAATTTCTGCTTAATCCTTTTTCTGTTTCTACTTATTATTATTAATTTTCAAAATTTTGCTGAGGTCCTTATGTCCATCTGATTAGAAACGTATGTCATCTAATATTCTAACACCACGGTCGGCAACTGGCAGACCGCGGTCCCACATCTGGACCGCGGAAGGTCGAAGCCTGGATCGCCAAAAATTTTCAATTTGAATAACTAATTTATCAATATTTACATATAATAGACACGTCTGAGAGATAGTCTTATCAATATTTCTTATATTTTACAAGTAATATCACGATTAATTTTATTTTTTAAGATTGATGTATAGTTGCTATGATGTGAAACACAAAATACTGCGTTGAAGCGCAGGGGCGGCAGTGGGCGGGAGTGAATAGACCGGCTGCATTGGTGCGCATGCGCGGCGGGGTGACTGACCGGCTGCGTTGGAGCACATGTACGAGGATTTGTCTGGGAGGGAGTGAATTCGTCTTGTCAGTCGTAGATGCGATCTTGTGGAGAACTTCCGTTCATTTGCGTTGTTATTGTCGCGTACTAAAATAACGTTTTGTGAATCAATATGTATCCGAAAAATCGTAAATTTCAGTCTTGAAAAATCTTTACTTCAAATGGAGATAATTGACTTGTAAGAAGATATTTCCTTGAAAATGTATAAAATTACATCCCCTGAAGAATTTTGTGGTAAACGTGTTTAAAAAAAGTTTGAAAATTGAAAAAAAAAAAAAAAACTAGCTATTAACCTGGCTACTATGTTTGGAAAACAACTTTCTCCAAAATGACGGACACCCATCTTGAAGACACCTTTCGTATTAACTGTTCACCACGTGAACTAAACTATAAAAAACTGGTAAAGACTCGAAGAGTAATTTTTTTCCTTAATTTTTCAACGAATATCTTGCTTTTTCTATTTTATTATGTGTATGTAAAATTTTTCAGAACTTATTTTGTAAAATTTTTCAGAACACTATGTAGTACTTTTCAGAACGAATTTCTGACTTTTCTATTTTCTATTATATGTATGTGCAAATAAAAACAAACATTTCAAAGTAATAAGTATTACTTATGTGTTTTTATTTTTCTCAGGACCTCTATAAAATTTTTCAGAAATATTAGGACCCCACTTAAAATTACTTGCCGATCCCTGTTCTAATAGATAAAATGATTTTTGGGGTCTGCAATATAAATATTGTTGTTTGTTAATATCTGGTGCAAGTCATCACTTTAAATATATATATTATATCAGTAAGTAACAAAAATCTTCAAACAGCTGGGAAAAAACTTCCGATTGACACCTCATTCATAGGTAAGGACTCATTCAGTTACACTGAATAAAAAAGCTGATTATTTTACAGGAAATAATATGACAGTTAAGGCAGCGATAAAAATATATTAATTTTACAATTTAACATCTGTTTATTTTACAAATAGTCTTTATATCAATTTGATTAGAAATATATATCGTCTAATTTTCTATCAGGTAAATGACACAATGTAACTAAATGTAGATTGACGGAATCTGCATTAGAAATGTTATTCTTTGTTAGTAGTTGATGCAAGACATTTGGACACCACTTTAAATATATAAAAATTATCGGTAACTAACTAAATTCTTGAAACAACGGTGTAAAAAATTTCCGATTGATACCTCATGCATAGGTGTTGATAGGTGAGGTAGTTTCCGATTACACCGAATGCAAAATATAAGATTATTATTATTTTACATGAATTAAGGGGTCCGTGGCTAAAAATTCTAAAAAAAAAAAAAAAAATGCAATTTTTTTATTGACTTAAAAAATACTGAGTTTTTAGCGTTAAATACTGCAAACAGCATGCTTTTAAGTTCATTAGATCCAGAGATATAACACCTTTTGCCTTGAGAAGTGATGCATCAGCTACCCTCTGACGAGAACTTTAACTTAATTTATCTCAGAATGAATTTTTTCACGATTTGTCAACTTTAAAGGAATATATCTAAAGTTCCTTGCAAGATATATGTATGAAATTTTCAACAGAGATTTTATGCCATATTTCCAACAAATTGTCTACAGGATTTTTAATTTTGAGCGATAATTGTGAAAATATGCTAATTAATGCAAAACTTACTCATAAAAAAACTTCATTCTTTTACTTAAAAATTTTTTATAATTTTTTTTAAGAAATCCTGAAGACAAATTAAAATGACATATTTTCTGTACACAAAAGTGTAAAAATTTTGTAAATCGAGTAAGTACTTCCAGAGTTATATCAAAAATTAAATATGTTTAAAATTTTAAAATTAAATTTTTTTTAAATATTTAAAAATTTTCAGATATTTTTTACATGCAATACTTTTATTATATTAAAACATATTTAAAAAAAAAAATTCATAACAAAATTTTTATAAATAAAAAATAAAAAATTGAATTTTGAGCCCCGGACCCCCTTAATCTGCAAGTCTAGACGGCAATAAAAATTTGTTTTCTTAAAAGACTATTTTTAATAGTTAAATGCAAGTACTTAACAGTTAAGAGAAAATTTGGAAATACACTGAAACTCTAGTTATCCTGACTAATGTGTTCAAAATGAAGTCCGGCTAAGAGTGAAAATCATAAAAAGACTTATGTTATGAAATAAAAATGTTTTCTAAGATGTTTTTTACATAATAAAAAGACAAGCCTAATGTAGATTTAAAAAAAAAAAAGAAAAAAATCACTGTTAAAAAACAAGATCACTATTAAAAATTACAATTACTAAAAAGTACGGAATAAAAATCCAGAGTTTAAAATCATAAAAATTCAGTGTTAAAAAAAATGTTAAAAATCATATAAAGGTTAAAAATCTTAAATGTGATAAAAATGTTAAAAATAATAAAACCCATAAAAATCACTGGTAAAAATAATAAAATTACAAACAATTGTAGAAAATCACTAGTAAAAAATAGAAAAAATCACTGTTAAAAATCATAAATAAAATCATTGTTAAAAATCCCAATTATAAAATTTTATGTAAGGAAATACAAATTGTCCTAAAACTGCTGTTGTTTAATAAAACGATAGGATGGAGATCGGGCATGCTATTAAATTTGAACACTATACAGTACTGTATAAAAAAGCAATGGTTTAAAAGGAATTTACCAATGTAAGAGAGTATGAACATATATAGTTCCAAGAAGAAAAGTAGCTTTCGACTATTTAATTACTTATTCCTATCATGTATGTTAACAATATTCAACAGTATCCACTTTTCAATCCGGTTACAATTTCTGAAATACAAGTGAACTAATTCTTCAGGTTTTCTTAAAATATAAGAATAGAGAATGTAATGCACCATACAAAAAAAAAAAAAAAAAAAAAAAAAATCTTTATACAATTAGAACGTTTACGAAAATATAATGTATCATATCCCGAGTTACCCACGATTCTAAAAATTGTTCCTTGTTCTTCAGAAGTCTCAAAAATCAATAAATTTCCGATACTGAAGGAAGCAATTCCGAAACAAAAGTCTGTTCTGCTCCTTTTAAATTTTAGAAACATTATGAAGCATCTTTTACTGTGTATTAATTAGTTTTTTTTTAACCCAGTGTCAGGTTTTTCGGATGTTATCAAGTAAAAATTTTCAGTTGTGTAAAAAAAAAAAAATATATCTATACATGCAAGAGTAACAAAATAATGTTCGTTTTACAGTGTTAATTTAGCATGTTTATCTGATGAACAAGATTTTTAAACTCTAAAAAATGTACTTGAAAATTAATAACATCCGAAAAACTGGTATTTCCTGTTGATAAAATTACATATGAAAATCACTTGAAACATCAAAACTAACTTCATATTTGCTAAAAGTGATGAAAATAATTTTACAAGGCAAATAACTACCTTTATTTATCCAGATCGACATGTTTCATCGCCCTGACGGCAACATTCTCAAGATTTATGCTGATAAAAAAAAAATGAAATTCAAAAACTGGTAAACAACAAGAAATACGAAATAACAACAACAACAAATGCAATAGAAAAACTACAGTTTTGGCCAGACTATATGAGAAAGAACCTTTACAGGATCAGGATCACTCTGCCAGGGAGCCAACCAAAAATGGCATAGGCAAGAACCTTTACAGATTAATTTTAAAAGTAGCAGAATCATTTATCCCTCAAGATTTTATTTGCCATCCATTATCCGAGAATCAATAGAGAACTTTTTACGCAGTGTGAATATATGCAATGATCCAGCTTCTATGGAGATTCCTAAAATTTGGAAAGAGATGCTCTACAGCATAATGAAACAATAGTATAAAATAATTCACGTTCACACAGGGTTCTCGCTGCCGCCATTGCGCAAAATCGCAACAAAATGATCCATTTGGCGAGTAAAACAACAATCAGACTCGCCAAATCGCGAGTGCTGACTTTCTGCTCTTTGTGTGTATGTGTGTGCCAATAAAGTCGAGATTCTTATCTGTGTTTCTTAGCGATTAATGTCACTTTTCATATTCAATCGCACCGTGTCATTTACATTGCTCTGTTTATAGACATACTAACTCAACACAAATCCAATTTATCAATATCCAAAGATACAGAAAGGATTATGCGATAGGTATTTCTCTATTGTCAGTTAATCACTATCTATACGCCGGCGTCGCGACAGTAAAAACACAAACAAATTTACTCGCATCAAGCGCCAAACAGCGAAAAGTTTTGCGTTGATTTAGTCATTTACCATGTATTAGTAGTATGCAAAGTATCATTGGCCGGTTAAATGTTTTCTATCGGCTAAGAGTCGAAATCTCATTGCAATTTTTAGTGTATATCTTCACAACGGTAAATCAAAAATAGCTGTTTTTAATTTTTATTTAGATTGCTAAAAGAAACATTTAGAATGTACTTATTTCTAATAGTTTCTGCAGCAGCTAGCCGAATTTCTATTTTATAAGTAATTACAAAAAATAGGTAATTTTAGAACATTTTGAAAAAAAAAAGGATGTAATAAGTGGTTAAAGATAAATATTTTAGTGTTTTACGCCGAATCTATTTTGCTAACATTTCTTTCATTTGGCTACTGTTTTTTAATTCTCATTCTCCAAATCGCTAATGTTGGTAAAAAGCCAGCGAGAACTCTGCGTTCACAAACATCCATTTTTAATACTGCAGTTCATTTCATTATGCATGAGATCGCGTGATTTTTATTTTCTAGTTTTTCAATTAAAATTTTTTTGCGAAAATATTTGTATCAGTATAAATCTTGATAATGTCGCCGTCAGAACGATGAAACGTGTCGATCTGAATAAATAAAGGTATTTATTTGCCTTGTAAATGTATTTTTATCCCTTTTAGCAAATATTAAGTCAGTTTCGATTTCCTGTTGATAGCAGATTGAAAACAAGCTGATTAATACACTATAAAAACTGCTTTGTAAGGTTTTCGAAAATTACAGACAACAGAAGAGACTTTTGTTTCATAAATTCTCCTTTAAATCTCAGAAATCTGTAGATAAAGATTCATTTCTCTTTGTTTTTGAACACTGCATCCCTGAACTTGAGAAAACACTTAGAATTATTGAAATCTTGACTTCTGACATTCTAATAAAACATAAATTTTAACGTTGGTTTGGAATTGGAAGGAAATTTATAATTTTATGCATATAGATATAATTTCCATTTTAATGCATACATTTCGCAATTCAATACGATTTTTTTTCTTTTAATCATTTTTTTTTTGTTTTGTTTTCTTTTCTTATATTTTCTTAAAATACGATATTCCAATATTTCAGGATCCGGATGGCTGAGTTCGGATAACTGGAATTCTTAGAATACATGTTTCCAGAAGATAAAATAAACAATTTTGTACTGCTAGATAGAGGGCTAGTATATATATATTTTTTTGTATAATTAACCATTTCTTTTTATTTCACCTTATAGATAAAACGATCTTTTCAAGAAAAAAATGTATGCAGGGTCCCCGAAAATTTTTGGCGGTGTTTCCTTACCTCATAACTTTTCATTCAAGAACATGAAAAAACAATATTATTACGCATTCGTAAAGTACAAAACAAAAAGTTTTTTTTTTTTTTATAACACAAACAAATTTACATATGGGTAAAGTGGGAACTTAAAACGTTAATAATCAAATAACGATTATAATCAAATATTTTATTAATATTAAATTTTTATAAAATTTATCAATAAGTTATTAATGAACTATGTATATCGAATCGTACATCATACATCTGTTATCTATGAAACTCTGTGCTCATAATTCATTAATAACTTTTTCATAAATTTGATAAAATTTTAATATTAATTATTATTTTACTATAATCGGTATTTGATTGTTTGAGTTGACCTTTAGAGTGGCAACTTTACGCATAATAAACATTGTTTGTGTTTTCCGGTTTACATACCAATTATCAGACATTATTTTATATTTTAAAAAACAACTTTACTATCTGTAATATATACAGACCTGTTTTTATAAAAATATATTATAGCTTGTTATATATAAAACCTTATAGACGTAACATTTAGAAAAATACATTCATGAGTTTATATATAATATACAATACATTGCAAGAACATTTTCGCTCTTACCGGAGCTTCTTCAGTTGACTTGTTTGTCAACCAGCTTGTATGTCAACTGAAGTTGCTCCGGCAGCATCGAAAACGTTCTTGTAATTATATATAAACTCAATGAATATATATTTTTTTATGTTACGTCTATAAAGTTTTATATATAACATGCTATAATATGTTTTTATAACAAGTAATATAAAAAGTCAATTCCTACTTAGGTCATCAAAGAAAAATTTAATATAATCCCTTAAGCTAATATTATTTTTTGTTGCATTAAAATATCTCAATTTGTTGATTTTCTATAAGCAAGTAGGTTTACAATTGGAGTCTATGGGAATTTGGCGAAATGTTAGAGATATCGCCAAGTTGACGTCACTTTTGGCGACTCATTTTGGACGCCAAATTTGGAGATATATCGCCACATTGGCGACAAACTTGGCGGTATTTGGCGACAGAACAAGGTCCTCCTATGGTAACCCTTCTTATAGATATGAAGATGCTTTAAATGCTGTTCACTAACCAATGGCCGCCATTTTGTCTCCTATATAAAACAAAAATCAATTAATTAAAAGTTAATTAATGAATTAATATTTGAAAAATCTGTATTAACATTAATTGTCACCCAGTACAAGTTTTAAAAAAATTATTTCAACTTGATAGGATGAATAGTAAGTATTTTATTAACGATTGAAAATTTGAACAAGATATATAAATATAGGGAGAGTGTGAACTAATAGTAGTATTTGAAAAAACAGACCTGTATATATTACAGATAGTAAAATTGTTTTATTCTTTTATAAAATATTAAATAATGTCTGATAATTGGTATGTAAATGGGGAAATTATAAAAACAGACATTACAAACTAAAAGGTGGATATCCACGTTTTTATATTTGTTTGTGTTATTTAAAAAAAAAAAAAAAAAAAAAAAAAAAAACTTTTGAGTTGTACGTTACGGATATGTAATAATATTTTTTGTCATGTTCTTAAAATAAAAAAAATATGATGTAAGTAAACCACGACGATTATTTCTGGACAACCTGTATATAACTCTTAAATTTCAGCATGAAAGCATAGTTATAACTACATAAAGCCTTTAATATGTTGAATAATCTCTTTTAAACAGTCACTTCCTCAATCTGCTTCTAACAAAGACATGTATTTGTCGTACTTCCGTGACCTTTACGGAAGTAACTTCCACCCTTTAATTATTAACCTGAAACAATGCATAGTAAACGCAACAATGCAAACGCCTTTGCATTGTATGTCTTTTGTCTGTCGACATCTGTCACCGGAGAATGACTATTATATGCACTGGTGTGTAAGTTACGTTTCGCTAAATGAAATTGTTGTACACAAAATTGTTAAGAAAATTAAAATTCTTTTTATATGTTATATTAAATGAATCAGTAATGTATTATTATTATTTGAGTTTTTTCTAGGTTATATGAAAGTGTCGAAAAGGCCTCTCTTTTTGATCAAAATATAACATTTTGAAAGCTATTTTATTTCGAAAGATCAATTACTTAGTTTAACAAGGAAATTTCTTTCTTTTCTTTTTTAACACTTTCCAATAAAGTTGAAAAGTGGATTGTCTGTTCGTCTGTCCATCTGTACGCCCTCTTAACTTAAAACGTTAATAATCAAATAACGATTATAATCAAATATTTTATTAATATTAAATTTTTATAAAATTTATCAATAAGTTATTAATGAACTATGTATATCGAATCGTACATCATACATCTGTTATCTATGAAACTCTGTGCTCATAATTCATTAATAACTTTTTCATAAATTTGATAAAATTTTAATATTAATTATTATTTTACTATAATCGGTATTTGATTGTTTGAGTTGACCTTTAGAGTGGCAACTTTACGCATAATAAACATTGTTTGTGTTTTCCGGTTTACATACCAATTATCAGACATTATTTTATATTTTAAAAAACAACTTTACTATCTGTAATATATACAGACCTGTTTTTATAAAAATATATTATAGCTTGTTATATATAAAACCTTATAGACGTAACATTTAGAAAAATACATTCATGAGTTTATATATAATATACAATACATTGCAAGAACATTTTCGCTCTTACCGGAGCTTCTTCAGTTGACTTGTTTGTCAACCAGCTTGTATGTCAACTGAAGTTGCTCCGGCAGCATCGAAAACGTTCTTGTACTTATATATAAACTCAATGAATATATATTTTTTTATGTTACGTCTATAAAGTTTTATATATAACATGCTATAATATGTTTTTATAACAAGTAATATAAAAAGTCAATTCCTACTTAGGTCATCAAAGAAAAATTTAATATAATCCCTTAAGCTAATATTATTTTTTGTTGCATTAAAATATCTCAATTTGTTGATTTTCTATAAGCAAGTAGGTTTACAATTGGAGTCTATGGGAATTTGGCGAAATGTTAGAGATATCGCCAAGTGGGCGTCACTTTTGGCGACTCATTTTGGACGCCAAATTTGGAGATATATCGCCAAATTGGCGACAAACTTGGCGGTATTTGGCGACAGAACAAGGTCCCCCTATGGTAACCCTTCTTATAGATATGAAGATGCTTTAAATGCTGTTCACTAACCAATGGCCGCCATTTTGTCTCCTATACAAAACAAAAATCAATTAATTAAAAGTTAATTAATGAATTAATATTTGAAAAATCTGTATTAACATCAATTGTCATCCAGTACAAGTTTTAAAAAAATTATTTCAACTTGATAGGATGAATAGTAAGTATTTTATTAACGATTGAAAATTTGAACAAGATATATAAATATAGGGAGAGTGTGAACTAACAGTAGGAATTGAAAAACAGACCTGTATGTATTACAGATAGTAAAATTGTTTTATTCTTTTATAAAATATTAAATTAAATAATGTCTGATAATTGGTGTGTAAACGGGGAAATTATAAAAACAGACATTACAAACTAAAAGGTGGATATCCACGTTTTTATATTTGTTTGTGTTATTAAAAAAAAAAAAAAAAAAAAAAAACTTTTGAATTGTACGTTACGGATATGTAATAATATTTTTTGTCATGTTCTTAAAATAAAAAAAAATATGATGTAAGTAAACCACGACGATTATTTATGGACAACCTGTATATAACTCTTAAATTTCAGCATGAAAGCATGGTTATAACTACATAAAGCCTTTAATATGTTGAATAATCTCTTTTAAACAGTCACTTCCTCAATCTGCTTCTAACAAAGACTTATGTATTTGTCGTACTTCCGTGACCTTTACGGAAGTAACTTCCACCCTTTAATTATAAACCTGAAACAATGCATAGTAAACGCAACAATGCAAACGCCTTTGCATTGTATGTCTTTTGTCTGTCGACATCTGTCACCGGAGAATGACTATTATATGCACTGGTGTGTAAGTTACGTTTCGCTAAATGAAATTGTTGTACATAAAATTGTTAAGAAAATTAAAATTCTTTTTATATGTTATATTAAATGAATCAGTAATGTATTATTATTATTTGAGTTTTTTTCTAGGTTATATGAAAGTGTCGAAAAGGCCTTCTTTTTGGTCAAAATATAACATTTTGAAAGCTTTTTTATTTCGAAAGATCAATTACTTAGTTTTACAAGGAAATTTCTTTCTTTTCTTTTTCAACACTTTCCAATAAAGTTGAAAAGTGGCTTGTCTGTTCGTCTGTCCATCTGTACGTGCTCTAACTCCCCTAAATATACTCGAATGGTTCAGAAATTTTTGGATGTTAGTGACCTCTTGCTATAGCACGAGCCCTATTGCAAAAAAGTTTGTTGCATATTTAATTCATTTACAGGGACAGTCAAAAGTTTTCCGTTACATTACGGCCTATGGGAAAAAAACGTTTAAAATGATTTTTAATGATATTACATGCTTTCAAACATAATAAAATTGATATGCAATGATATCAAGTGCACTAAAATATGTATTCCATAAAATATGCAGTGCAAAGAATAAATATTATTCATTTATAGGGCCACACAAAAGAATTCCGTTACATAATGATATACCGGTGGAGGGAATTTTTTCCGGCGTATTTTAATTATGTTAAATTATTTCATGTATAATGAAATTGATATACGTCGCTGAGGTTTACTATAACTCATTTCATGTGTAATACGAAGTGCATAGCATTTACAGGGACACACAAAAGATTTTAGATACTATATTGTATCCGAAGTACTGTGCGGTAGCGATGATTGCTGGAAGTGCATTTTTAATTATGTTATGCGCTTTTATGTTTTACTGTATTTATGCATTGTATATGGTGTGTATAGATGATGTAATTCATATACAGGGCTACACAAAAGAATTCATAATGGTTACTGGGTATAATTGTAAATTGCTTAAAGGTGGTTTTTAAATGAGTTATGCATTTTTACGCTGAACTGCATTTTGTTTACTAAGAAATGTTTGTATAACATAGATAAAATTATATACAGGGCCACGCAAAGAATTCGATACATGGCCGTCTATAAATGATAATTTCTGGAAATGTGATTCCAGTAGTTTTAAGAGTGTTTTACTTTGAATTAAACTTTAGATAAATCGTGGCATGTAATAAAGATACTACGTTAACTACAGGGTTGTACAAAACTATGCAAGTATGTTTCCATCTATTAGTATAAATTGCTGAAAGAGAAATTTCAACCTGTTATTCGTTTTCTTGCTAAACTAAATTTCCCCATTATGTAGCATATATATCAACCTACAGATCAAATACAGAGCTGTTCAAAAGAATTTGAATACATATTTGCTATGGATGGTAACTGCTGAAATCAGTTTTTCAAATGTTTTACGCGTTTTCTAAAATGTTTACTTATCGTATTTATCTCATTTGCGTAAATAACGAAGTTTTGTTAAAGGATTCAGGAAGTGTTGGAAAGCGTTTCATAATCTATGCTTAATGCATGATTTTTCTTACTTGTTTTTTTGTGCGTCTACGTTAATCGGAAGATGAAAAATGACATTAGAAGTGAAACAAATCATGAAAGATAAATTATAAGGCAAAGTTTTTCAAAAATTTTAACCCCTTGTGGTTTTATTTATTTAAGTTAGTCATTTATTTAAAATAGTTTTACAAGGCAAAGTCTTTCTTTCTTTTTTTGCGACTACGTTAATCGGAAGATGAAAAATTGCATTAGAAGTGAAACACATCATGGACAGTAAATTATGAGGCAGAACTTTGCAAAAATTTTAACCCCCTGTGGTTTTATTTATTTAAGATAGTCATTTATTTAAAATAATTTTACAAGTCAAGGTCTTTCTTTCTTTTTTTTTGCGCCTACGTTAATCGGAAAATGAAAAATTGCATTAGAAGTGAAGCATATCATGAAAGATAAATTATAAGGCAAAGTTTTGCAAAAATTGTAACCGCTGGGGGTTTTATTTATTTAAGTTATTTATTTATTTAAAATAGTTTACAAGGCAATGTCTTTTTTTTTTTTTTTTTTTTTTTTTTGCGCCTATGTTAATCGGAAGATGAAAAATTGCATTAGAAGTGAAACATATCACGAACAGTAAATTATGAGGCAGAACTTTGCAAAAATGTTTAACCCCTTGTGGTTTTATTTATTTAAGTTAGTCATTTATTTAAAATAGTTTTACAAATCAAGGTCTTTCTTTCTTTTTTTGCGCCTACGTTAATCGGAAGATGAAAAATTGCATTAGAAGTGAAACATATCATGAACAGTAAATTATAAGGCAAAGTTTTGCAAAAATTGTAACCCCTTGTAGTTTTATTTATTTAAGTTATTTATTTATTTAAAATAATTTTACAAGGCAATGTCTTTCTTTCTTTTTCTTGCGCCTACGTTAATCGGGAGATGAAAAATTGCATTGGGAGTGAAAGTTATCAGGAACAGTAAATTATGAGGCAGAACATTGCAAAAAGGTTTAACCCCTTGTGGTTTTATTTATTTAAGTTAGTCATTTATTTAAAATAGTTTTACAAGTCAAGGTCTTTCTTTCTTTTTTTTGCGCCTACGTTAATCGGAAGATGAAAAATTGTATTAGAAGTGAAACATATCACGAACAGCAAATTATGAGGCAGAAGTTTGCAAAAATGTTTAACCCCTTGTGTTTTTATTTATTTAAGTTAATCATTTATTTAAAATAGTTTTACAAGGCAAGGTCTTTCTTTTTCTTACGTCTATGTTAATCGGAAGTTGAAAAATTGCATTGGGAGTGAAACTTATCAGGAACAGTAAATTATGAGGCAGAACTTTGCAAAAATGTTTAACCCCTTGTGGTTTTATTTAAATTAGTCATTCATTTAAAAAAGATTAAGGAGGCAAGGTCTTTTGTTCTTTTCTTTCTTTTTTTTTGCGCCCACGTTAATCGGTAGATGAAAAATTGCATTAGAAGTGTAACATATGAACAGTAAATTATGAGGCAGAGTTTTGCAAAAATTTGTAACCCCTTGTGGTTTTATTTATATAAGTTGGTTATTTATTTAGCTTAGTTTTAGACAGCAAGTTTTTTTCTTCTTCTTGCGCCTACGTTAATCAGATTATGAAAAATTGCATTATATTATTTTAGAAGTGAAACATATCATGAACATAAAGTATGAGACAGAGTTTTGAAAAAAATTTTAACCTTGTGGTTTTATTTTTTTAACTTAGTTAACTTAGTAACACTTCCGTCAACCAATATACCTACTACATTTTTGCTTTAGCGATCTTTTTGGGAATTATCATGATGTCGTAGACCAATCATTTCCTAGATGACTTATTTTGTAGACCAATAAGATTCCGTGTATAATTTGCATCTTAAAGACGAACAAGTATTCGTCAGCATGTCGTCATACATGTCAGCCTACGGTTAACTCGCAGACGAATTAATCTTAGACCAATAAGATCGCAGATGACTTATTTGTAGACCAATCAGATCCCGTGTATAATATGAGTCATAAAAGGGTCACATATATTATAGTGACGTCAGCAGACCTTTCCTAATTTCAAATTATAAATCTGAGCGGTAGATTTCTTTAAACAGTGCTAAACAGTGTAGGCAGCTTTAAGGGATTTCCGAGTTGATTTAAACTAGGGATGCACAACCTGTGGCCCGCGGGCCAAAAGTGGCCCGCGATGGGCTTACGTGTGGCCCGCGAACTTCGTCAATTTATAACTGCAAAAAATTGTCAATTGTCATTATGGAAAAAAAAAAAGTTTTGTCCATAGGTCGTAAGAAAAAAATCGTGAATTTCATCAATTTGCCACGGGAAAAAATGAAAAATTCGTCAGTCAGTTTAGAATCGGGAATTTCGTTGATCGGGTACGGAAAAATCGTGAATTTTGTCCATCAGGCGCGGAAAAATAGCAAATTTCGTTAATCAAGGACGGAAAAATCGCGAATTTTGTCGATGAGGCGCAGAAAAAACTGCAAATTTGACCTATCGGGCAAGGAAAAATCGCGAGTTTTGTTGATCGAGATCGGAAAAATCGCGAATTTTGTCAATCAGGCGCGGAAAATCGCAAATTTCATTGATCGGGTACGAAAAAATCGTCAATTTTGTTGATGATACGCGGAAAAATTGTAAATTTTGTTGATTGGCTGCGTAAAAATCATGAGTTTCTTCAGTTGCGAGAAAAAATCACGAATCTTTTCTATTAAGAGCGGGAAAATCTCAAATTTGATTGATGGGCTGCGGAAAAATTGCGTGTTTCGTCTGTTTATTCCGAATTTTGTCAATTTGCCACAGGAAAAATGAAAATTTTTTCAGTCACTTAAGAATCGCCAATTTCGATCATAAATTTCGTTGGTCGGGTACGAAAATAATCGCGAATTTCGTTGGTCGGGCACGAAAAAAAATCGCGAATTTTGTCGATCAGGCACGGAAAAATCGCAAATTTCGTTGATCAAGCACGAAAAATAGCGAATTTTCTCAATGATGCGCGGAATATTGAAAATTTCGTTGATCGGCTGCGTACAAATCACGAGTTTCGTCAGTTTATTGCGAGAAAATAGCGCGAATTTCGTCAATTTACCGCGGGAAAAAAATTGCAAATTTCGTTAGTCAGTTAAGAATCGCTAATTTCGTTCATCGGACGAGGAAAAATTCGCGAATTTTGTCAATCAGGGGTGGGAAAATCGCAAATTTTGTAGACCGGACTCGGAAAAATCGCGAGTTTTGTCGATCGAGCTCCGAAAAATCGCGAATTATGTCGA
Source organism: Maratus speciosus (assembly GCA_963932465.1). NCBI lineage: Eukaryota > Metazoa > Arthropoda > Arachnida > Araneae > Salticidae > Maratus > Maratus speciosus. The sequence goes on from OZ010794.1 coordinate 356,967,867, forward strand.
TCAAGCTCGGAAAAACGCGAATTTCGTCGACCGGCTTCGGGAAAATTGTGAATTTTATCAATCAGGTGCAAGAAAAAAATCGAAAATTTCGTTGATCGGGCGCGGAAAAATCGCAAATTTCGTGCATTGGCTCCTCATCCCCCCTTCGTTCATAAATTTCATATTTTTTTCGGCACTATTAGCCACTTTCGTGCCTATGTTTGTTTTTTACACTTTTAAATAAACAAAATTTACTTCCCCGAATAAAGTCAAGGAATATTACCAGTCCTTCTAAATAATACTTGCTATATCTTTGTTATGTATACAAACGGAAGCTGTTGATATATCCTTGCCAACTGAATTGGATATGTTGACCGGGTAGGGAAACCTAGAGTGGTAAAATTACCCCCCCCCCTCTCCTTTGAAACCATATTTTTTATCTGATTATAGGCCACAGATCACCTCCCAGCAATAGAATTCTCCCCGTGTTTCTGATGTGGCCCTCCACAACTCAGAAATTTTTATAAGTGGCCCTTCTCTTAAAAAGGTTGTGCACCCCTAATTTAAACTGTATGCCCGGTCAGAGTCTTGATAACAGATGGAACCATTGTGCGGATAAATTAGCCGTAGTTATTACTGAGAAGAATTTAATGATAGCGAAGAAATAATGTGAGTAAAAAAATATGGAGAGAAATAACTTTTTTAATGTAGTAGAAGTTTTAAGAACAAAGAAACATATAAAAAATGTTTTTTAAAAGTAATAAGAAATAAGTTATAGAAAAAGTAAAAAAGAGAAAGAATAATGTAAAGCACTAGTTCAAGCACGGCAGGCGGCAGAGAATAATTTAAATAAAATGAAGTGGTGAAAGTCACAGGATAAACAAAAAAGGCGATTTTTAAAGCATTTTTCTGTTACAAAGGAACGTAACAGCTGTTTTATATGAGAGGTAGTAAAGTCATGCTGCAAGCCCTCGTTTACTTTATACTACACTGTAAAAAAAATCTGAAAGTTACAAAAAGTTTTCTAGGAAACTGGGATTCCTAGAACTTTTTACGTAACGGTAATAGCAAACATTCATGTAATAGATACACGTTTGCATTGTAAATCAAAAAATTTGTAAGGTTAACCTTACAAATTAGTAATTACTAAGAATTTTTTATGAAACTGGGATACCTAGAACTTTTTAGGTAACTGCAACCCACAAGCTACAGATTTCTGTAGCTTTACAAAAACTATTTTTGTAGATTTACACCTTTTTTTGTACAGTGTAGTACAGATAAAATTTTAGTAAGCATACAGATGTCTGCAACTATACATCTGTGGAATTAAAGTTTTTTTTACAGTGTAGTCACACTCGTTTTTAATGCACAAGGGGATGCTACACCACATTAACCTCTCGCTGCGTATTTTTTTTCTATTTTATTATTATTATTATTATTTTTTTATCAAAATAGGCTGATAATTGTGCATTCATTTTATTATATATTTCAAATCATCATATATTTTAGAGTTAAAATATGTACATTTTTTTTTGTAAAAGAGTGGTCTTTTTATATAGAATTAGATCATAAAAAAAAAGATTGTCAGAAAACTGAATTTGAAGAGAAATCACGTAAAAGCAAAATTCTGAAAATTAATCTTTGTTAAATGCATCCTCGCGGAAATCGCGAATTACGCAAATTTTGCTACTTTTATGTTGCCCGTAGAAACCGCGGGATGCGCAGCGAGAGGGTTGATAATATTGAAGGTAATAATGGAGATGTAAAAATGTGATAATCTAATAAGACTGAAATTTTGCTGCGATTTAGTGGACTGTATCTCTCTATTCTAAAAAGAAGTAACTAGCGCTGTCATCGCCGCTGTTTATGAAGCTTTTGTGGCCGGGGATCTTTCTTCCTTAATAATAAGAAAACTACTTCATACAAAAATATGAAAATCGGTGGTACTATAGAGAAATGTTTGATAAACACGCTGATGCAGACAGTTTTAAATCGAATAATTTTTTTAAGAGATATTTAATGTTAAAGTTGGTCAAAATCGTTCCATCAAAAAAGTTTTATAGGAGCAAAAATGATACATAAGAATGTAATAATTTTTAGATCATTTTATACATTAGAAGTTCCCGTTGTGCAGACTGCATTTACTTTTTTATTTTGACTCATTTTTTGAGGATTTATTTCCATTTTTAATTCAAATTTTCAGCATTTCGAGAGATATTTTTTACCAGTTTTAGAAAAGGGTATTATTTTAATTTGTTGCCAATTTTAAAAACAGCGCAAAGAATAATATTTCCTTCAAATTAAAAATTTATTTACACGTGACTATTATAAACAGAAAAAACTTTCAAATGAGAATTAACTGATTACGTATTAAAAGCAGGAAAATATTGATAATTACGCCATAAAAACTATATTTACATGTGAATTTTAAAAGAGAAAGAAATTTTTAAAATAATAAACTCATTAATATGCATTAAAAGTCGCAAATGGGCAACATTGCGTGATATTTAAAACTGCGAAACCATAATATTGCCAAACAGTTTAAATTTACAGATATATTTGCGCAAGACATTTATTTCACATTTTGAGATAATCTTTTAAACTATTGTTGAGAATTCGAAGACAGCGCAAATGATATTTCCTTTCTAACAACAAAAGTATTTTCACGTGAACATTAAAAATAGAAAGAAAACTTTGGTGAAAATTGCGTCAGAATTAAAACGATAAATTTAAAATGTCTTCTTTAAAAGAACTTTCTTATAGCGTTGTTAAAAAATACCCGGAGACTCTGTTTATTTAATTCATTTTATATTACCTTATTTTTATATGTTTCACTGATCTGATTTTATCAAAGACGAAAACAGCCCGTTAACAGGGAGATCGCCACTGTTTTTTTTTATTATTATTATTGTTATATAATTAATTCTTCCGAATTTTTTTTAAAGCCGATCAAATTAGCGTACTTTTAGAGTTTACAGTGTCTGAACGGGGATTGGCGAGCGTAGCTCGTATGGTGCAGAGCCCCTAGTAGTATAAAAATTTATAAAACTTATGATTTCGTTGAGTTAAATTTTTTTTGACGTAACCAGTCCCTTTAATTGTAGGCAAAAAGTTTGAAGAAATGCTGTCATATGATTTATAGATATCGAATAAAATTTCAAACAATAAATTCAAAGAATAAAAAAATTACTCTCCGCTAAAAATGTTTTTATCTATAGCGAAAAATGCAAATAAATAAAATAATGGGAAAAAGTTAAACGTAGGTGAAATCTTACCTTGTGAAAATCACATAACGGGAACGGGTAGAACTCTTTTCTTACATCGTTTTTTTTTTCTTTGTAAGCCAGAAACCTATTGGAATAAAAATTCGCCGTTCAGAAAACGAAATAAGATACAAATGAACGCGTAGGATTGTAAAAAAGAGATCTTTAAATCAATAAAATGGAACTTTTCTGGAGGATTTTATATTTCCCTTAAATGGGATAAAACGGAACGAATTTAGAATTTAAAAAATATATGATAAATATTATAAAATGTATTCCCGAACTAAAAAGGTATATACAGTCGACGCTCGTTTTTACGAACTCGTAGGGAACACTAAAATAGTTCGTAAAATAGAAAACACCAAAAATGATATGAATACGTACATTATTTTTATCAAACTGCCCCCTCTTCACAAATGAAGCAGTATTTCAAGATTATTTATTATTTAATAAATTTATACGTGTATTTTTAAATATACAAGAAATAAATGCAAATTTATGCACAAAAATAATTTTAGTACACAGAAACATACGTTACTTATGCCTTAAAAACATTACATATGAAAATACAGACTGGATTAGTACTTAACAGGTGAAAATACATATAGATGAAAACATAAATAAAAAAATTAGGAATGGAAATAATCATTTACCTTTTTTTTTAAATTACATTTTGGAAAATATATATTTCCATTTTATCTATGCTTGAAAACCTTTCACAGTTATTGCTCCCTTCAAAAAAGTGCCTTAGTCCTTACAACCACTACTTGAAATTGTTGCTATGCCCCCCCCCCCTCCCACCGAAAGAGATTGGGGAAAACAACACATTCTTGGAATGCATCTGATGTCTCATTGTACTTGTTGAGAGTTTAATTGACGTGACACTGCGTTCCGATATTTAAAAAAAAAAAAAAAAAAAAAAAAATGCAGAAGTATCAAAACTGAGTTCGCAAAAAAGAGATTTTCATAATCCGTAGTTCGTAAATGGGAGCGAAAAATTACATTGTTTCTATGGGAGTGTATTCGGGACCACTCTATAGTTCGTAAAATCGCAAGTGTTCGTGAAAAAGAGGTTCGTAAAAACGAGCGTCTACTGTATATATATATTTTAACACAGTCTGATAATTTTTTGAAACGAAATTTTAGACCTTGTATAGTTGTGGGAAAAAAAATAAACGCCCTCTACCAAGTCTGTAACTAATTGTAATAGACAGTTACTAGTACCAAACGACTGGAAACAGGGCTTAATTTCTTACAAAAATGTACCAGAGCCCTAATATTCTGCATTACTAAAGCCGTAGCGTGCACCCCATCTCCAATACGCATATTTATATTTCATACATTATTTTCAAATCTTTTTTTTTTCCTTTAGCAAAATGAATTTAAATATATCTACCAGCATATACTTAACAGTCAACTATTCCATTTTTTAGTTTATCACTGCTTGCTAATAGGCTCTTTGCCTAATTAGGTAGATTTCGTATGAAATACTACCTATTGCAATCTCCCCTATGTTGGAATTTCTGAAAAATGTTTGCAGATCTACACCGATCATGATCCCTACAACCCAAAACCACCCTCACTAAAACACTTTATCTATCTATCTATCTATCTATCTATATCACTTTTTTATGGACACGATAACTTCTATAATTCTGCACAAATCTCTTCCAAACTGATACATAAAATGAATGGGTATAAAATCTCGAACAAGTTCGTTAATGGGCATAATCGGACCAAGGGGGTGGAAATAGGGAGGAGTTTTGTGAAAAAAGAAAAAGCCAAAAATTTATGTATGCCGAATTTTGATAATGGGCTCAAGGGGCGAAAATAATAGGGTTTTCGGGAGAAAGAAATTCATAACTTCGTCAATTCTCAAGATATCAAATCCAATTAAATTTATTATAAATCTTCTTAATATTATCTACAAGTTTTATATTGACAAGTTTTTGATAGACCAATTCGTACCAAAAAAAAATTAAAAATGAAAACATAAAGGGGGTTGAAGAAGAAAAAAATTCATAACTTCGTCAAATCACAAGATATAAAATCCGTGGGAATTTATTATATATCTTCTTGATATTATCTACAACTTTTATATTGACAAGTTTTTCATAGGACTAATTCTTACAGCAAAAACAAATTAAATATACATAGCGGTTCAAGAAAAAATCATCGTTTTAAGGGTGTACTCAAAACCAAACTGTTTATTTTCTGACTTATTTTTAAATTCATTTTTTGCTCTCAAAGACACCCAATTGGTAGGTTTTCTTAGTCAGAAACTATATAATGGTCCGTAATGGTCAATGTTTTGATAGAGGCAAAATATATTTCAAAAAATGATGTCAAAGTGGGCATTTTGAACCGAATTTATTGAAGCGATGCTGTTGGAAAATAAAAAAATATGGTCCTACTCAGGGCTTAATTTGCGCCGGAGCCCACCGGAGCCAGGCTCCGGTACTTCTCTGTTTTTAGTAAATATTCAAATATTGGTCGGAATTCACCGGAGCTCATAAATACAGGGCTCCGGAGCCCAGTGCAATTGCGCTTCCGAAAAACCGAAGTCTAAATTACTTTTTTCTTTCCTTCCCATCTCCAAGTTTTTGCATTGTTTTTTTACCAAAACACTTATATGTGACGCAATGTGTCGCACACGTAGAAGATGGAGATAAAACGGACTCAAAATTTTTATATCAGATTTTGGGCTGGGACCGACTCTAGTTCAATCTGTATTACAATTAAAATTTTTATTCATGTATAGAAAAAAAACCTTATCCTCCTTTAAAATTACTTATTATATTCTATTTCATATCATTTTAATGCTATTTTGATCAAAATAAAGGGGAAACAGAAATCGTATTTTTCTATTTCAAATTATTTCGGCGACAACGTGTTGTTAATACGAGGCCACTCAAGAAACTGAACAATGAATTTGCTTTCAGTTCGATTTTCTTTTGTGACAGTAGGATAATTTTTTATTGACTGGGTTTTTTTTAAATTTTATTTAGATATCTAACCTGAAAAGAATATTTTCTGTTTTAGCCAACGAGCATCAGCTTGAGGTTTTGTTTGTTTGATGTTTTTTGTCTTCTATTGCGCACGAGTATAAAAATCACGGTAGTGATTTTTCTATTTTTTTTTTTTTTAAATCATGAACGCTACCCATGCTAAGGCTTTGCTCTGCACATTTACAAAATCACTTTCATTTGTAAGTAGATATAATTGCCATGTTATTGTTTTTCTGATAGAAAGCAATCGAGCAGTATTTCTCCTTTTTCTATAAAAGCATCGGTTCTTTCCGATAACGGTGTCAAACTTTTAATTTAATCTGATTTTCAGGGACTCACCACAAAAGATTGTTATGCGGAAGAATCGATAATAGTTTAAGATATGCACTTTTTAAAGGAAATTGTAAAACATTGTTCCATTCTTCAGCATATAAATGTTAATTTCTGTAAATTTCATTCATTTTTCTTAAAAATGCATAGCTGTGAACAATCCTTTTTGTTTGTGTTAACACTATTTCCTAATCAATAATCCTTACCCTATTTAATCGCAGAATTCTGCAATTAATTAACTTTAAAATCAGGTAAAGATTACTATTCAGAAGGAGTGGTAACTAAAAAGTGGAATAATTGGCAGCTAAGTATATGCCGATAAATATATTTAAAATTTATATTTTGCTAAAGAAAAAAAAAATGCTTTAAATTTTGCAAATAATGTACGAAATAAAAATATGAAGATTAAATGACAGGGGTGAGGGGGAACGGTACGTTTGTTGTACCGGTTCCGCAGAATATTAGGGCTCCGGTACTTTTTTTGTTAGAAATTAAGCCCTGGTCCTACTGAGAAAACAAATATTTATAAATCAAGTTCTAATTAATTGAACGAAAAATAAAAACATGGGTCGCTTATAAATCTCTTAATAAATTACGTCAGCAAGTTTCGTGTTTTTCCTTTTAAAAATGAATCTGAAAATGTGTCAGAAAATTTCGAGTTATTGAGCATGGAAAAATATTTTTTGAATATTGCCTTAACATGATTCTGATAAAACCAGCTCTTATATAAAAATGAAATTAAAAACTCCTCAAAAGCGGCCAGATAAAATTGTTAAGGTGGGTTTATCTCTAATCATTATTTAGTTTTTGTTGCTGAAATAGTACCTAACTTCGAAATCTACCTGCGCCTGTAGGCTGAGCCGGCAGGGATTTTTTAAATGTTAATTAGTCGCAGAATTCTGCAATTAAATTAGGTAAGGATTATGATTCGGAAATAGCCTTAACACAAAAAAAGAATTGTTCGCAGATATTCAAATATATATATATATATAATGAATGAACAACTAGCAAAGACATTAATGAGAAAGATTTTCAGAAAATTTTACGCGCCGTTTTCTCTCCATCTCCTGCGTGTGCGACACACTCCGTCACATATAAGCGTTTTTATAGAAAAGAATGCAGAAATTTGGAGATGGGAGGGAAAGAAAAACGTAATTTATGCTTCGGCTTTTCCGAATCGCTATTGGCTCAAATCACTGGGCTCCGTAGCCCTGTATTTATGAGATCCGGTGAATTTCGACTAATATTTAAATCTTTACTAATATCAGAAAAGTAAAGCTACATTTAAATGATGTATGTAAAATTTGCTTAGGGGTTATCTACAAATCCAAATCAGACGAAACTTCATTTTTTTAATGGCAACACATATGACAATATATTTTAAATCTTCGGCTCAAACTATGCACATGATTTTACATGAATGAAAACAAGATTCATATGTATGGAACTTAATACCAGAATTGGAGAACAAAACGCGTTATTGGTTTTTTTTTGCGCTAGTCACTGCAATGGTCTACAGTAAAATATAACATGACGGAAAACAAGCGAATATCAAAGTTATGCAGCAACTCCTGTATTTCCGTTACAACTGAAATCGAGATTATCTGATCTGATTATAATTGATATGGTGCTGTAGAATTGTGCTTATATTTATATGTAATCTTTTTTAAATTATAAATTATGAAATCCTTAGAAATTAGAAATTATGAAATCCTTAAGGTGTCAAAAGGCACCTCATGGTAGAAATAGGTGTACAATATGCATATTTTTAGATCCAGGATGAGCTGGAGGAAAACTATATTGCTGAATTTAACTATTGTATGAAAAGTCAAAAAATTAATTGTGGTTAAATGATTAAACATAGAGAATAATTTTAAGTTAAAATCCCAAAGGTGTCTTTTGACACCTCTTGGTAGAAATAGTGTTAAGTGATTTATCAGTATATGATAAAATGCTGTTTATCTGTATTGGGTTGAATTAGCAAATCGGTAGTTTTATTAATAAATAATTCATGTTACATTAATTTTACTAATCACATTTTGTTTCAGTACAATAAATTCAATTAAAATAAATGACAGTACATTTAGCTTTTAAAAATATTTTTACAAAAAACTCAATATAAAACCAGTTATTAGTGTAATAAAAAGTATTAGAAGTTTTTATGGCAAGAAAAGAGGGTCAAGTTTAAAACTGTTTCTTTCCCGTTTATGTTTTTATGGACAGCATAAAAGGGCATGTCTTACTCAGTTTAACTTAGTCTACTTAAGTCGATTGTAGGCGTCCTGCACTTAAGAACAATCTAAGTAAACAAGAAGAAAGAAAAAATATGCGTCAAGCATACATTATGAAAACTTTCCAACTCTCCCATAATTTTCTAACGAGACTTTGCCATTTAGTAAGGTAAAACAAGATATCTAAATGAAGAATATAGTTAAACACAACACATTTGATTCCCAATTTCAGCTCATGATAGGTGAAGTGTTTGAGTTCTTTTGAGTGGATCTATATATGTTGTATATATTTGTATATACACTACATGGCTTGCAAAATTTTAATTCAGCTAGAAAATGAATAGCTCATTTGAAAATTTACTTTCAGCAAGTACGGGAAACTTGACTTTATTTTTTTGTGCAGCCCTGTATATGATCTACAGATTTTTATATATACCACATCTAACTATATAAAAATTACTTTTGGTTTGTTGATAATATTTTTTTTTCAAATTGTATTTCGAGTGATTCGATTAAGAATTAATTAAGCGAAGAATTTTAAAAACCACTTTAAAAATAGTAAAGTGCAAAACTTGCTTTAAGCATAAAAAATAAATAAATAAATAAAATAAAAATAATAAAAAAGAGAGAAAGAGAGAGAAGTTTATAGAGCAAGAAAGTAGAGTCAAGTTTAAAACTTTCTCTTTCCGGATTGGGTTTTTATGGGCAGTATATAGGGGACATGGCTTAGCCCTTTTAACTTAGTCACTTAAGGCGATTATAGGCGTCCTGCTCTGAGGGAAATCGATATAAGCCATAAATAAAAAGGTAGCAGCATCTGGACTATTGCCAGATATTCGAGAGCATCTTCATGTAGTCATCTAATTTTACTCTTCATTTTCTTTGATGAAGCATGAGATTTTTGCAATTTTTTTATTAAGTTAGAAAGACTTTTTTTTTTTTTAAAAAGAGAATATATCTGAAAGAATATATTATTTGGATATCATACAATCTAAACTTATTATCTATTTTTCCACATTAATATTTTTTGCAATATATGCTATCAACAGTCTAATAAAAATGTTTTGTTTTAGAAATAATTAGGTAAAGCTGAAAATGTTACGTTTGCATTCAGGCAAACATCCAGCGAAACATTTAATCTTTAAATATCTGTAACAGTGCATGTGATAATATTTTCAATAGTCACCTTTAAAAGGATTTATAACCAAAGACGATGCTTGAAATATAATCACTTATGTACTGTAATCGTGTACTGTTAAAAATTATTTTCGAAGCTTCGCTTTTAATCTTTATTTTAGAACTTCAGGTTTAAGATTATTTTACAATAAACATAATATGAACCTTGTTATGATTATAACAAAATGTATAAAATATTTATATGGCAAAAAATGAGACTCAAGTTCCTTTATATATATATAAAACCGCAGTGGGAATTGATTTATGAAAACACGGTTTTTTAACAAAAATTCTGTAATATGCATTACAAATTAATGAAATTTCATACAGTATGCATGTTATCTATAACAAAAGATTTACTAAAATAAAGTTTCATACATAATAATAAACAAAAACATAAGGTCAAAAATTAGATTTTCGTAACATACAAACATGAAAATTGATTTATGAAATATCAAATTTCATTGACTATTCTGACGTAATGTGACTAAAATTTTGCATAAAACAAATTAACGTGTCATGCGCAGTAGGCATAAAAAGCGTTATATATTGGAAGTAATACATTTCAGTCATACTTTTCACGACGGGTAAACGAGAGATGATATCTGAAGACGAAAGAGCCAAAATACTACATGAATATCTAGAATGTGGAAAATCTGTTCCTGAAATTAGGAAAATAATTAAAAAATCAGTTGGTGTAATATATAATTATAGAAAAGATCCAGCAAATTCATGGCAAAATTTGCAACAAAAAAGGCAATACACATTTAACTAAGAGGGAGAAAAGCGAGATTCTTCAACTTGCATCAAAAACCTGCCGCAGTTCAAAGCAGATTTATGCAGATCTATCCATTGCTGTTTCTTCTAGAAAATTTAGGCAAATTCTAAATTCTTCACGGAGCTTGAGATGGTCGAAAATGAAGTCTGCGTCACAAGCAGAAGCGTTTGCAGTAATGCTAGAAGTACATTGCAATGGGTGACAATTGGAAGAAGATAATTTTCTCCGATAAAAAATAATTTACTTTTCATGGCCCCGATGGTTTGAAGTATTATTGGAGGTATCTCTGAAAAGAACCAAAATCTACATTCAGCAGAAATTTTGGCGGCTGAAGTTTGATGATTTCGGAAGCGATTGCTAATGATGGCAGTAGTGAAATTCTATTTTTAAATGGTCGCTAGAATTAATTTGATTGCAGCTTAGTTTTAGAAAACTCTTTTCTTTCATTTGCACGGCAATATTGTAGTTTAGATTAGATCTTCATGCAAGACAATGCAAGTATTCACATTTCAAGTGCAACGAAAGAATAGTTTGACGAACAAAATATTGTTCTTTTAGATCATCCATCTATTAGTCTTGATTTGGGCCCCATCGAAAACGTTTGGGGACAGCTTTTTCGATTGGTTTATGCAGATGCGATGCAGTACACATCACTTGTAGAATCGAAAGCTTCAATCTGACAAAACTGGCAATTAAATGATCAGAAGTACATTCAAAATTTTGTTTTATCATTGCCATCTAGCATAAAAGAAACTTTGATGAAGAAAGGCGGATTTACTAACTATTCATTTCAATGAAGTGTGATATTTCACAAATCAATTTCCATGTTTGTATGTTAACGAAAATCTAATTTTTGACCTTATGTTTTTGTTTATTATTGTGTATGAAATGTTATTTTTGTAAATCACTTTTTATTCATAGAATGCATATACTGTATGGAATTTCATTTATATTTAATGAATATCATAGATTTCTTTCATTAAAAAAACCGAATTTTCATAAATCAATTTCCACCGCTGTATAATGAGGTAATAGTAATAAGATTAATGCCATGCATTTGAGAGTTTCTTGATGTAGTCATTTAACTTTGGTCTTGATTTCCTTGATGAAGCACATAAATTTGAAATTCTTATTAAGTGCAAAATATCTGAAAAAATAAAATGGAAGCTTCGCATGGTATATAGTTTAATTTTATATTGGCAATTTTCCGCATTTCAATTACTTTTAATTTTTTAAGATAATGTTATAATTAAAGAGTAACAGTAATTAAAGAACAAAATATAAATAACAACATGTCATGTTTATGTAGAAAAACCTTTGTCTAAATTTGTAATATTTTTTCGACTGTGTAGATACGTATGCTGTGATTTCACGATATACACTGTCAACGATGTTCAATGGCTAAATCCTAAACCGCTAGTCATAGATATATAGTTCCAATTATAAAAATGTTTTAAATGAGGTGATGAAGCATTTTAAAAGCGATTTGGGTCAATAAAAACATTTCTGTAAGAAAAAAAGTACGAAATTAAATTTTTTGTATTGTTCCCCTCATGTAAGTTATATTTAGTAAAAATATTTTATTACACTAAAAAGTAAGACAAAAACAGTCCCTCTTTTTGACGTTTAAAACCGACCGAGTAATAGCTGTTTAAAATTGAAGTCCCCCCCCCCCTTGCTGCGAAATAGGGGTCATTCACAAATTTACTATGAACCTAAATAATTGCCAGATATAAAAAAAATAACAGTTGAGAGTTAAATTAACCTTGCAATATAAATTCGAAATCTTTTTTCATTTTGACATATTAAAGCAAAATATACATTTTGTACTAAATAGAGAAGTAAAAAAAATAAGAGAATTGTTGTTAAATGAAATGATGAAAAACAACAGTTGCAATTCTTTACAAAATTATACATATTTTAAAATACTTTTAGATTATTTAATCTAAAACTTAAATAATAATAATTAAATTTATCCTAAAACTTGTTCGAAATGACTCCCTACGACTGCACTGCAGAAATCTGCACGCAAAAATTCCTAATACTTTAAGCACTTTGTGTACGATCCCTTGAAGCATGGCACAACTGGTTTAGTACATAAAATAAATACATATACCAACCAAAAGTTTAATAAATAAAAAAAGGAGTCCTTCCGTCCTGTCCCGTAAAGAAAAGGTAGCTTCTTTCTTTCTTGGTTTTAAGATTTAAAAAAAACTTGCTTTCAAGATTTATTAATCACGACGCTAAAATGTGAAGAGTCCAATTACACAAGATCTGTAGCGCCAACTTTTCAAAAATATTGGGTGTGCTCAAAAATTTTTGAATAAAATAACACATATATTTCTTTCCCTTAATATGTATGTGTGTGGAGAGAGAGAGGGGAAGAGCAAATGATTAAAGATGATAATTCAAAATATTATGTTTTTTCTAAGAAAATTGTCAAATTATTATAATTTTATTAAATTCTATTCTTATAAGTTCTTCCTTATAAATACATTAATATTAATTTTAAATAACATTGGAATTGCTAACTATTGAAAATGCAAAAACTAAATGTCAAGAAAAACATATATTTTAGTCACCTAAGTGATTTATCAATCAAGACATTAAAACAGATGGCAAAATAGGCAGGAGATTTGTTTAAGCGAAAAATTTAATTATACATCCGCTGAAGGGGTTTTCAGTGCTCCTGTCAGTCTAATGGATGTCCTTACTAATTTCAAAACAAAATTATTTTTAGAATTTTAATAAAACCAAATTTCATTTCAGCGATTAAATAATTAAAAAATAAATTACGGATTAGGGTAAAGTAGGGGAATGGCGCTCACTTAAGGGAAAACATGAATAGCTAGTCAAATTTAGGCAAAAAAATCAATATTTTATGAGAAACCCAGCAAATGCTTTAGTGTTTTAGTGCAGTCCCTGGGGGAAGAAATTCCAAAGCATAAGGAACAGTTTACAATCAACTAATTTGCAATAAAAGTTTAAGGAATTTTTTTATCGTTTTATTTAAATGACCATCGATTGAGCGGCAATGCCCGACATGGTAGGGTAATTGCGCTCATAGTTTGAATAAAATATATAAATAAGACAAAAGTCTCATATGTAGTTGTGTGGGCTGTTCACACCATTGCAGACTTTTTGCGACCACTTTATACATATTGTGCACACATACTGTGTTACACATATAGTGGGCTACTTTTCTAAATTTAGGTTATCTGATTTTCATCACGTTATTGAAATCGTAAAATTCTCCTTGTTTAATGACATATTAATTAAGGCGAAAACAAGGGAATTTTACCATTTCGAAATACTAATGTTAATCAATTAATTTGAATTTTAAAAAAGTTGCTCTCTGGCAACACTTCTTCTGGAACTCCACGCGAGCGCCATTACTCGTTATCGCAATGTTGGGTTTTAGTGCATTATAATTGGTGTAACAACGCACTACAAAAATAAATAAAAGCATGAACGTACAGATAAATGTATATATTTTGTAGACATAATGAGTAAATTAATATTTGAAAATAAGAATGTACACTTACCTTCAAGTTAGATGTTGTAGAATTTTATAATAAAACAACTGCAAACTAATAACGTGAGGGCACAAAAATACTTTCTTCCGGCGGTCCCTATATCCTTACTGGTAACTTACGATGAAGTTCGCTAGGTGCCGGTACCGATCGCACGTTTTCAATTCCATTCTGTTTAGAGATATTGGATGAGCGGGATTACCCTTCTGAGTATCATTACCCTACTTTCCCCTAAATCAATTGAAATTGGATGGGCGGAGAGATCAAATTATTGGGTGGACTTGCGCCCCATAAGCCCATATATGTTGGCGCCACTGCACAAGATTCATTCTCACCAGTACTTAATTTTAATGAGAATTTCGTCAAATTACTCAGCTATAGCCAAGCTGCCTTCATTTATGGCGATTTAATTTTATTCGCCAGATTTGGTGATGTTTCGCTAAGTGTCACCAAGCTTGGAGAGAATTCTACGCTAGCGGATATGAACTTATAATTTTATGAGTATGATGAGAATAATAATTCGAACAGTGAAAGATAATTTGCGAAAAATCACCTTCATTAAAACTGATGAATTAATCTCTGATATTTTTAATTTGTTTGTCTTTTTTCAAAATTTCAGGCACTCTAGAATTTAAAGCTACTACAATCTAAGTCATTTCTAAAAATAGAGACAAACAAAAAATGCTCCGGAATCATTTTTTCGAACCTAACACTGTAGGTAAAAATAAATTTGGATTTCTAGGTTTTAAATCTTTAAGTGGTAGTCATATTGAATAAGATGGCGGGCATAGCTTGCCAACGAAATCGATTGACATCTTAATAAGCCTAATACATGTACAGTCGGGTGGGGGGGGGAGTATCCCCCTCTACTAAATCTGCATCTAATTGTAATAGAAGAAAGTTACTGGTACCAAACGATCGGAAATAAAGTCTACTTTTAAATGATGTATATAAAATTTGATTAGGGGGCCATCTACAAATAGAAACCAGAGAAAGCACTGTTTTTCTTCAATGGCTACACCCAATTTTGACAATATATTTTAAATCGTCGGTTCAAATTATTCCTGAAAAAGAAATTTCAAGACATTTGGGTGATAAGTTTTTGACGTATAAGCATTCAAAATTTAGAGCTTCTAATGTTAAATTACATTTTTATATTATTTTTGATATCTCCTAATGTGATATTTTTTGTGTGGACTATAATAATAAAAAAACCAAATATAAATACATTGAATTTGTAATCAAACAATTTAATAATATGAATTACGAAATTAATATCTAAAGGAAAAATGAATTGTAACCTACAATTTTTTGATGGATTTTTATTTATTATATCTTGCTTTAGGAGAATTCTCAATTCCAATTTTTTCTTTCAAGTAGTTTTCGAATTATGGTTAAAATACATCACAATGTTGGTTTAAGGGGCCGTCTATGATGTGCAGAAAGGCATACTTTGAAAAAAAAAAAATATTTTACTCCTTTTATTGAAATATGTTGACTGACAATAATCGAGACATATTAAGCGAGCGAAATCGTCATATCGGCAAGAAATAATACATTAATAGAAGAGACATAGACATTCTGTAGCATTTCATTAATCGAGTACCAAATTTCAATTTCGATACAGCCCTTACATATGCTCATTTTTAAAATGATTAATTTCTCTGAAAATAATCGTACGAATTTCACGAAAATTTGTTTTTAGGCTAATTGAAGGGTGTGGAGTTCATTTATGCTGGTAGAACTGTGTACTGCTATTGAAAAAAAACAAGGTTATGTTTCGCTTTAATATGTAGATGGGGAAAAAAAGTTTAGGTTAGTTTTAATATGTAAATGGTCCCCTAAGCAAATTTCATATGCATCATTTAAAAGTAGACTTTATTTTCAATCATTTGGTACCAGTAACTTTCTTCTGCAATAATTTGCTGCAAAGTTAGTAGTGGGGGCGGGGGGTAATTTTCTTTTTCAAGACTGTATTTAATTACATCCAAATCGATTTATAATTACGAGTGCTATCGAATGTCAAAAGTTATATGCATACATACACACACACGCACACACACATATATATATATATATATTGAAAAATCCAAATTCATATAATTTAGTACACGAAAATACATCTAACAAACTGTAACTAAAACAATAATTAACAAAACCAAGAGTAACTAAGAAAAAACTAAATATGGAGACAAGTGGCCAAGGCTTATGACTTGTACTGCGGGGATAAACATGTTTTACGTGCACAACATTCCCCCTCACTTGCCAAGACCAAACAGAGATTGAAAAAATGAAATTCACAAACTAACCCAAAAGCAGTCGAATGAAGTCCGTGAATATCCTCGCCGCTAAGCTATTTTCGATAGGAATCACATATCGATAAATCACCATCATCGAACAATTCCAATACCTTATTTCGATAGCATTTTTTCTTGATAAAATTGAAAGTTAAATCATTCAGAAAATGTATTGGGTAATTTTGTTTACTGGCGTTTATGTAAAGGTTAAAAATTTCACCAACCAATTTATCAACATTTGAACACAAATTTGCAATACGATTTAATCCATTTAAATATATATTTCTAAAAATTGAAACATGCACGTTACTATTAAAGTTTAATATTTTTATTGTATCAAAATCAAAATAATTTCTTTTATCATAAATACTGTATACTAAAATTCCGTTTTTAATCTCCAAATTAACATCCAAGTAGTTGACACTGCTTTGATTATCCGAAGCACTCTTTAAATTTAAAGTGTCTGGATAACATTTAAATTGATAAATTTCTTTATTGTTATTCAGCTCAACCACCAAAACATCATCTATATATCTGTATATCTTTAAGTCTTTTTCCAACAATAAACCGGCTTCATATGTAAACAGATAAATATCTGCAAGGATGGAGTACAACTGCCCCCCATTGGAATGCCTCTCACTTGTTTATATATTTGTTTCCCTTCAAACAGATAATTTTCGTAAACAACAAATTGAAATAAATCGGTGAATATTTCAATACTGATATCCTTCTCTTTAGATTTCTTGAAAAAATCCATAACTCTGTACTTCAAATCATCTAAATTTATGCTATTATACAAATCCTCGAAATCATATGTATACAATCCTGTAATGTTTTTCAGCTTTTTATGTATATATATTATATATATATATACATATATATTGTTGATGACATTGTGTTAAATTATTTGCAGTAAGAAAAAAATAGAAATATTAAAAAAACAACAACAACAACAACAAAAAAACATTATTCTATTGTGTTACACTACTATTCACCCTTCTGCAAAATTCATTCCTGCAAAACACCGGTTTGACAAATCAACATATACTACAGTTTAGTTACTGATATTTGATTTTAGTTACTGACATTTGATTGTGATTGGCTAGGAAGCTTTCAATACAATACACTTCAGCATTCATGACTAATTGCGTTTGTCTTTTAGACCAAAGTAGGTGTAAATTTTTTGGTAATGCAGATATTTTAATTATATATATATATATATATATATATATATATATTGAATTCTACATTAAATTTCCTTGAATTTCATATATAAACATTTATATTTAAGTGAAATTTATTAAATTCTTCAAGCACACAATGTTATAAAATCTGAAAATTTCAAAAAGATGTCCACAATTTTGGCCACCGCTGTATATAAATGAACATTTGAACAGAGGCTGGTTTTGGTGTCTGGGATCATGAACGTGGAAAATATACCGACATTTTCTGGAACTGTTTTCCTCCAAACTGCTGCCATATGTAGCTTCTTACCGTTTTGTAATGAAAGCTTCTTAACCCTTTCCGACGCGGAGTAATTCTATTTATAAACTGATGGACTGACACCAGAATTTATAAACGAATTTATTAGAGAATATGAACTTGATTGTTTTCGAGTACGTTATTAAAGGAAAATTTTAATTAAATATTCTGGTTTCCAGTAAAATAAAAATTATGTGTCCTTTTTTAAGGACGCCTCTCTAGAAACGGCTAATAGTTACTAATAAGGAATATTCCGTAGTAGTTCTATTGCCCCACCAGTTCGAACCCAATCGCACCCGTCGGCCTAATCGTTCGGAGTTTTCGTGGTTTTCTTCGAGCCATGGATTTTCATGCGTAAATACGAGTTAGGTTCCCTTAGAAAGACCCCCACGAAGGGCACTCCTCCTGGGCCTATATCCCTCGTGCAGATAATTGGCCGTCAAAAATCAACCAACCAACCGTAGTAGTTCTAATCCACAATACAACAATCATTACAACAATGGTTTAATTCTATGATCGAGGAGTTTTCTATGTCACGCATTTTTTTGGCGATTGATAGCACTAATCAAATATTTTGCTTAAAAGGACTAACTATGATCGGTTTAACAATGGGTAACATTCATTTTTATAAAAAGTAGAAAACTTAATTGCATTTGTAAATATTTTTCATTATATTTTTTCAATTTATAATTTCTACTATTTCCCTTTCTTAAGAACAAATTACACTAGTTCAATTTCATTTTACAAATCACATCCAGCGTGGTTTTGATGCTTTATAAATCGAAAAATTAAACTTTATTTTCAGAAAATCAATAGTGCAATGAGCATTAGAAACCATTTCCAATGACTTAATTCCCGTCTCAACCAATTAATCAGCTTAATTACCTTGGCAAGCCGCAGCTCTGGTCTATTGACCCTCTACATTTTTTCCTCTTAGGGGAACCGGGAAAGCCCTATCTCCGCCATGTTAAATTCACCAACTTTATGTACCTTTTTCTCAGAAATGGTGAAAGATAGAGCTCTAGATTTTTTGGAGTAGTTAAAATAACATGTTTTACGTATTTTAACAGACCATTTTCTTTCTAAGTGAAACTCAAAATTAATTAATAATTATTATTGAAAGTCATTTTTAAATTAGCATTTTTGGTAAGATTTCACTATTTAAAATAAATAATTCTCAACAAATCATTAAATCCCTGTGTTAAAGTATACAATATATCATTATATAAGCATTAAATAAAAATCTGAGTTCTAAAGTTAAAAAAGGAACATAAACATGAGAAATCCGAGTTTTCAGAAAAAGTCAAAAATTTAAATGGCTATTACGCTGTGAAGTACTCTTAGAAAGAATGATTAATTTCAACACTTATTTTTTTTTTATGTATAAACATGGGTGACACATCGTTGGAAAGATAAATGTTTAAACTATTTAATGATATAAAAAAGTAAAAATGGATTTTTTAGTTGAATTTTGCTTTCCCTTTCCCCTTAAGCGTCCAATATGCTGAACGCATAACTACCAGCATCAACCAAGTTTCATTTCGTTAGAAGAAAATCATTATTGTAAGCTTATTAATAAATACGCTTTACTGTAGGTATTTTCGGTAAAATTTTGTATTATTTTTTGTGCGTTTATTTTGTGCATTTTGTTTTATTAGAATTTATATTATTCTCAGGAAATTAGTGGTTATATGTAGTATAAAACCGTATTTTTCGATTGTTTAACTATATTTTTACTTTCTTCTATCTTCAATACAAGAAAGCATTGTAATCGAAATTATTTCGACTTCCTGTTTTCGTCGAATTTACATTAAAATATGTAAATTCGAAGTCAGAAGAAAGTTCGGGTCAGAAATCCCCAAAAACATGTTTATACAAAATGTCTGTCTGCCCGTGTGGCCGTATGTCGTGTGTCGCCATTGTACCATTGAAAAGTGTATATGAAATTATGCATAGAATTCAACCAAATTTTTTGTGTCTATTTGTGGCTATAGCCAGCAGGTCTCTCTTGAATTTGGAAAGATTCAGTCGAAAGGGGGCGCAATAATAGCAATTTTTGTTCTATTTTCATTATTGTACTATCGAAAAGTGTATGAGCCCCACCAGTGGCCGAGAGGTTCTGCTCTCGAAGCTGGTAGACGGGAGGTGCTGGGTTCGATTTCAATCGCGCCCGTCGGCCTAATCGTTCGGAGTTTTTGTGGTTTTCTTCGAACCTTGGTTCTCCAAGCGTTAATACGGGTTAGGTTCCCTTAGAAAGACCTCCACGGAAGGCACTCCCCCCTTAGGGCCTATATCCCACGTGCAGATAATTGGCCGACATAAATACAACCAACCAACCAACAAACCGAAAAGTGTATGAAGTTATGCATAGAATTGAACCAAATTTTTTGTGTATGTTTTTGGCTATGGTCAGCAGGCATGTACAATCGTGGAAAAAAAAAGTAAACACCCCCTACTAACTCCTCGACAAATTATCGTAGACGAAAGTTATTGGTACCGAACGATTGGAAATAAAGTCTACTTTTAAATGATGTATATAAAATTTGCTTACTACATAAATTTGCTTACTACATAATTTGCCATCTACATATTAAAGCGAATCCAAACTTCAATTTTTTTGAATGGCAATACCCAATTTTAACCAGATATTTCGAATCTTCGGTTAAAACTATGCTTAGACACCAAATTTCAAGTCATTTGAATGATAAGTTTTTGCATTATAAACATTCAAAATTTAGTGCTTCTAATGTTAAATTAAATTTTCATATTTTTATTTATATCTCCTGAAATTATGCTCCTAATGTGCTAATTTTTTGTGTAGCAATAATACTAATATACTCAAACATAAATACGTTGAATTTGCAATTTTTATAATTTTGTGATATGAATTAGGAATTATGAAAATAATATTCGAAAAAAATATGAATTGCCACCTACAGTTTTTTTTTTTTTTTTTTTTTTTTTTTTTTTTTGATGGGTTTAGTTTTATCAAGTCCTGCTTTATGGAAATCCAAAATTCACAATTTTCTTCCAAGTAGTTTTCAAATTATGCTTAAAAAACGGCAAAAGGGTGTTTTAAGGGGCCGTCTGTGATAGAAGTGACTGGATATTTTGAAATTTCTTCTGCTGTTCTGTAATCTAGCAGGCTTCATTGACTGCTTGAGTGGTGCTTAAGGGGCCTTGATCAAGAAGGGGTCTCTCTCGGTTAGCAATCGAGTACGGAACTTCAATTTGGATACAGCCCTTAAAATACGCTTGTTTTAAAATAATTAATTTCTCGGAAACTTATGGTACGAATTGCATAAAAATTTGTTTTTAGGATAATTGAAGGGTGTAGAGTTCATTTATGCTGTCAGAATTGTGTACTGCTATTGAAAAAAAAAACAAAATTATCGTTCGTATTAATAAGTAGATGCCCCCCCCCCCCCCCCCCTAAGAAAATTTTATATACATCATTTAAAAGTAGACTTTATTTCCAATCGTTTGGTACCAGTAACTTTTTTCTACGATAATTTGTTGAGGGAGTTAGTAGGGATGTTTACTTTTCTTTTTCCACGGCTGTACCTACTCGGTTGAGAACTTGAACCGTTCTCATTAGCTCTCCAGTTTCAGATATCCAGAACATTGTGATTTTCAACGGTTTGGAAGCAGTGCGGTCAATTAAAATTTTGTTCTAAGCACTTTTCATACGTATCGTTAAAACACGCTCTCTGGTGGGAAATTTTAACCTTTCTTTTGATTCAAACAAAGTTCGATACCTTTATTATGTCCTCCACAAAATTTTACAGCATTAGGAGCAATAGTTTCGCCTGTAGTCAACTTTAAAATAGGATCTTTTAATTATGCACACCCTATGTAAAATTCAATCAATTCATTCTTAAGAGTTAAAAGAAGTAATCTAGCATATCAGTCTAGCACAATACTCAGTTTAAATTCGAAGTGTCTTAGATATTTTTTTGTAGGCTTATTGTATATATCTTAGAAAAACTTTTGGGAATTTTATGGTTTCATAAAAATTTTAAATTTCTAAATGGAATCATGAAATAAAAAAAAACGGGTTAATTTTTATTTGAAACCTTCTTCAAATTTTCGTATGTGAAGACAAGTTAGTACTGATCCAGATGGTAGAGTTACATAAACAAAAATGACACAGAAGACAATGCAACCACTAAAAAATCTTCTACCAAGTTAAAAAATAAAAAAGTAAATTTTTTTTAGCAGGAGAATTGTCAAAAAAAAAAAAAAAAAAAAAAAAAAAAAAAAAAAAAAAACCGTTGGCTTTATAATCTATATATTTAACCTTTAACTGATGTGACTAAACTTTGTCACACAACTGATGTGATGCGGTCTCTCAGACCGCTCGAATAAAATGAATTAAAAAAATAACTTAAATGGTTGAATTTACTTAAATTTTTATCCTAATAAGATCATTGTACTTCTCTTAGGAGAATGTGAATTAAATTGCATGAAAAAGTATTTTATTCATATTATTTAACTTCAGTACAGAAAAAATTACATTTTTTCAAAATAAACGGTAGTTTGTTAATTTTGCTAATCTACACTATATATATAAAATCCTAATGAATCGAATTGAAACGAATTTATGTAACGATTCTATGAAACGACTGATTAAACAACTGATTACGTTTCACGGCGATTTCTCCTAAAATATGGAATACTTTGCGATGAAATTAACACAAAAAATCCGTATTGATCCACAGATCTCAAAACTGGTATTAGAATTTTAAAATTAGAATTAGTTTTCGAAATATTAATTTTTTTCTAATTTTAAATATTTTTTTTTCTAATGATGGCAACTCAAATTTTAATCATAACAGATATTTTTTCATATTTTAGAAAAGGTTATTTTATATTAATTTGGCGACGAGTTTGGCCTCCCTTAAATGTATGCTGAGAAATGCATCATGTTACTTTTATGCAGAATTCAATTTGTATTTCATTATCATTTTATTTAATACAAATCTTTCATTTAAAATTGAAGCCTTTAAAATAAATGGCTTTTACTTCATTTTTTTTTTAAACGAAACGAAAAGAAAAAAATATTAGACACAGATGTCATATACGCAACGGGGTACCTAATTGGCGCCAAAATGGCGTTATTTTGCCTGACATGGTAACACGGCTATTGTTGCTTATTTATTAATAAAAGTTTATTTGAATTTATTTTTTTTTTTATTTACAAAAAATGTTATAAATTGTTTTGTTCTATAGTTATTAATTATTTTTTTTATTTATTGTTATTTCATTTAAAAAATAACAGAAAGTAATTTAAAAATACATATTGAACAGGTATTTGAAAACGAGGTTTTCGCCAAATTGTCGTAAAAAAAAAAATCACGCCAAACCCGGTGCGTATGTGACAATGCAACAAATCATAAGGTTTAATTTTCACTTCAAAACAACGTTTTAATGTTATTACTTCTCCCGTCGACCAATTTCGCCAAATTATATAAATAGCCAAATTATACAAATTGACATATTTTTTTATTTTAAATAACAAAAGAACAAATAAATTAGTATAGCATTAATAAAAATACAAATAAAACGTCGAAATAAAAATCACTTGATGGCGTGAACATGTGTAACTTCCTTAAAGTCAAGTGACTGTGACATTTACGATCAACCTTTATTGGCATTTAATCTTATAGTTTGGCGACAGATTTTTGGTCGATGGGATAACCAAGTAGCACCGTTTTAATTTACCACTCGAAAAATAAAAAATGAAAAAAAAAATGCAATTTAACAAATTACAACGACCATTTGGAAAATGATTTTTTCAAAGACTAAAATTTAAGTCATAAAAAATAGCACGGAGTTGATCATACATTACGTACGCCATGAATTAAACATTAATAGTGTTATTACACGTAAAAATTGCAAGCGACAGAAATCGCCTGCCACTCGTACGTATTATCCACCTAAAACTTACGTATTATCCAAGCATTTCATTGGCTGTTCGGGAAAAGGCTTTTCCATCGTCAGATTTCCCAGAAATCTGACTGCCAATTTTAAATGAAATTTATTTCTTAAACTTCTAAACATCCCACAATATTACTTTTAATATCGTCGTATAGAGAAAAAAATGTACTTTTAAATGCAATTTGTTTGAAAGCTGTATCTCAATTTGTTTTTGAGTTATTAATTTTTTTGTAGTTTTTATTACTTTTTAATCATAGTGGCAACACTCTGTCGTCCATCTCTGTTGAAAGTAAAGGGAAATACAGATTACTGTATAGACCAATCAGAAAACGAATAAAATGATGATTAAACCAATAAAAACCTTCAGATATGCTTTTGATTTCCTACCATGACGAGGATAATAACCATTTTTCCAAATGGTTAAAAAATGCTAACTGGCGAGTTAAAAAAAAAAAAGCTATTGGCGAGATTTTGACCCGTCTAACATAAAAGTACCAGGAATTCTTTGTGATCATGGCAACTTTTATGTAGTTTTATTCGAAAAAATAATTTTGATTCTTTAATCAAAATGGAAACCTTTCTTATGAAAAGTGAGGGAATCAGCCCGTTGTTTATGGCAGTTAGATGACTTGGACTATTATAATATAAACGAAATAACGGGTATAGAATAATATTCGGCGATTTATCACACCTGTGGCTGGCTAACATTAAAGTACCAAAATGGCCGCATGGAATATAAAAAGCGAAGGGATCCGCCTGGAGCTGTTGATGATAGTCACATGACTTAGGCTATTATTATAGAGATTGTTTTCATTTTTAAAAACAGCGCAAAGAATAATATTTCCTAACGATTAAAATTTTATTTTCACGTGACTATTAAAAACAGAAAAAAAACTTTCAAATTACTATTAAATGAGTACGTGTTAAAGGCAGGAAAATATTGAAAATTATGTCCTGAAAATTGTATTTACACGTGAATATTAAAAGGGAAAGGAAACTTTAAAATAATAAATAAATTAATATGCGTTTAACCCTTTCACGGACAAGGCACTTCTATTCGTAAAATCTTGAAATTAGTGAATGGCACCAGAATTTACAAACAAATTTCGAAATACAAAAATGTTTTTGTTCACTTACTTAATAAAAGGAAAATTTCATCCCAATATTCTGATGCTAATGTGGCATTTAAGAATTAAAATTAAGTGGTCCAAAAATGAACCACCGCCCTTGAAGGGGTTAAAGCAGCAAATTTTAGTAATTGTATTATGTCAATCGTTTTATAACGCTGTTAAAAAATATCGAGAGACAACGACTCTGTTTACTTAATTCATTTTATTTTATCTTCTGATCTTCTTTAACCAAACACGAAAACATCCTCTGGATGTCTTAACAGCAACTGATTCTACCTTAAATTTTTGCAATCAAAGGGAATTGAATGGAAACCCGTTTACAGGGAGATCGCTACAGGTTTTTTCAGTATAATTCAGTCTTCTCTAATCTTTTTAAAACCGATCAGATTAGCGTGCTTTTAGATTCTACAGTGTCTGAACGGGGGTTGGCGAGCGTAGCTTGCAGGGGGCAGAGCCCCTAGTTAAATATAAAAATGAATCGTGTACAAATTTTTTTACAAATTATCGTTGCAACAAAATATGAAAATTGAAATGCAGTGCTTATTATAAAAAATAATAACATTTACCCTACTAATATGCAAGAGTCAATGTACATCATTATTGCAGTCAATACATATTTTTCGTGTTCGTTCAATGTATACTGACTTTTGGCATAAAATGCACTTAATAGGATGTTTTTTTCAAAACTGTTCTTTCGGTAATAAAAATTATATTGAACTCCATCAGAAATATTTACACTTTCAATATCGAAAAGTTCAGAATTCGTATCGTGATCTTTTCCGTCAGTAAAATTTGCATCATGAGAACTCTCAATATCGGAAAATTCTTGATCTAACCAGTTGTTCATAATATCTTCTATTTCCTTCTGGCTGAAGAAAGTAGACCGTTTTCAAGGTTGCGACGACATCATATCAAAAAAAGACACTAAAGAAATGAAAAAAAAAAAAAAAAAAAAAAAAAAAAAAAACTACAACTAATCATGACTATTGTACTACAGTTTCAAATAATCACACAACTGATGTGATGCGGTCTGACAGAGCCCAGCGTAACGAATAACATGTTTAAAATCAACTCACAGTATTATAGCTTTATGTGTGACTTTCGCAAGCTGGTAGCAGAAGTTACTGGTACGGGCAGTAATATTTGCATTTTTAAAGGGTGGAAGTTTGTATAGCTGGGAGTCGCAGGGATGTGAGACCGCGTGACATCAGTTAAAGAAAGGTTAAAATAAAAGGCTATTTTTAAGTCATCTGGCCTGAACTTTCTACTGAACCGATTTAGATAATTCTCTTTTTAAATGAAAGAAATGTATTTATAGATGTGCCCGTACTCGCTATTTTTAAAAATAATTCTAGTTTTATATTTGAATTTTAATTTTAAAGTCCTTTATGAAATTTCTTCACATTGGTGATAATCGAGTGACTTTCATTGTTGAAGAGAGAAGGGGAACAATGGGAATTGCCATATCATTACAGATCTATGATTTACTATGATTATCTACTGACAGGCCATTTTTGTAATACAATTAAAAATAAATTCAACAAATTTTTGAACAGAATCTTAAAAAACAATTTTTACAGTTTTTTCATGCCGCTAATACTCAGATTGAGATGCTGATCTCATAAATCTTCAGCCAGTGAAAATGACGTCATAGAAAAAATGAAATGAGTATTGTCTTTGATAAAGCTAAATATTTTATTACGAATGTGACTAAAAGTAAATTTCTGGATTTCGCATGCACTCAGATGGGAGCCTCAAGTAAAGAGTACGAAAGTTTCCATGCAAACTGGCAAACGTGACATCATGTTTGAGAATATATTTATTAATAATCTATAGCAAGTTAAAATATTTTTAAGATAGTGAATATGAGTATGAAAAGTATGCATGTAAATTTTGCGACGATGGAAAAGATGTTATTTTTGAATTTCGTTGAAAACAAAAATGATAATTGTGCCATGTTGCGCAATTTTTGTTGATTTTTCATTACATAATTCCAAAGATGAAAACCTCAATTAATAACTTCAAAATTTCTTATTTTATTTGCATGCTACTGATTACATATAGGAATAAAGTTTAATTTTTAAATAATTTGGAAAGTTAAAATTAAACTTTAGTTAAAAATATATTGGTTTTAAGAGTTGGAACAGCCAATAAATTATGATATTTATAAATTCAGACAATCAGTTTTTTTAAACATTTTCATTCGTCGAATTCGACGGGTACGAATTCGACTCGTAAACTTAACAGGTTAATTTCGTGTTACAAAATTATTTTCCGAAAATACATTTATTAAACTATAATGTATTTTCCTTTCCCAAAAACAAATGATACATGCTTAACATATTTTTTGAATTAAAGGGATTTGGTTGCTTTATAAACTTGACTTCTAAACTGACTTTTCAGAAAACAATATTGTAACAAGCAGTAGAAACCATTTTCAATGACTTAATTCCCGTTTCTAGCAATTAATCAGCTTAATTACCTTAGCAAGCCGCAGCTCTCGTATATTGACCTTCTACATTCTTTTCCCTCAAGTTTCGGATATCCTGAACGCATGTAGCTACCAATATCAGTCAAGCTTCATTTCGTCAGTAGGAAGCCATTACTGTAAGCTTATTAATCAATACTCTTTATTGTAACTATTTTCGATTATTTTTGGCTGGAATTTTTCTTCTTACGTTTATTTAAACGAATTTTCGTTTCATTAGAATTGACGTTAATTGTTGGAAATTAGTGACTACATTTTGTATAATACCTTTAATATTTTAAATTACAGTGAATCCTCCCTGTGCGACTACCTCTATTAAGCGACCACCTCCCTGAAGGACCATTTTTTTCATGGAACGGAATTTATTCCCATAGGCTCAATACTAATTTTACCTCTATTCAGAGACCATCCCAGTTAAACTCCCTCCATGAGCGACCCATTTCTTTGAAGAAAATGAAGCAAATTCCGTTATTTCCTGGTCGCTTGAAGAAGGTTTTATTAGAAAAATAATTCCGGAGAGCGCATTATTTATCAAACTTCTAAACTAAGTTTAGAATTTTTTTTAATTATTATTCTGGTAACTTTTAAGTGTTGAAACCCTTTTGTGACTTTTTAGACAAAGAATTTAACTCTGATGACAAATTAAGAATGACAGTGAATAAACTCCCCTGCCTTATTCTGTTAGGAAACTCTTAAAGAAATAGATAAATTAATGAAATCGTCACTATTTGTTCCCGTTAAAAAAAAAAAAATGCTTTTATTTACTGAATTTTGAAATAAAAGTTATAAAAGATAAAACAGTAATATAAAAGCAAACGTCAATGTATTCTTTTTTTAAACTGCAGTAATTAACTTATGTAAAATTAACTTTTGTGTTGATTCTTAAATTTTCATATTTTTTCCTAATGTGAAAAATAAATTTTAGTAACATTTATTGTTACCTTTTTTCAACAATTAAAATCTAGATTTAAACATGACCTCCATTAAGAGACCACCTCTCGGAGCGACCAATTTCTATTGGAACGGAACGTGGTCGCTTTAGGGAGGTTTTACTGTATAGGCTCAATACTAACATTACCTCCATTCAGAGACCATCCCAGTTGAACTTTCTCCATGAGCTCCATTTCTTTGAAGAAAATGAAGCAAATTCCGTTTTTTCCTGGTCGCTTGAAGAAGGTTTTATTAGAAAAAGAATTCCGGAGAGCGCATTATTCATCAAGCTTCTAAACTAAGTTTAGAATTTTTATTTATTCCGGTTAGGCAATGAATTTAACTCTGATGACAAAGTAAGAATGACGGTCAATAAACTCCCCTGATCTATTTTTCCAGGAAACTCTCAAAGAAATAGATAAATTAATGAAATCGTCATAATTTGTTCCCGTCCGAAAAAAGACTGCATTTATTTACTGAACTTCGAAAAGACTTGGAAATAAAAGTTATAGAAGATAAAATCGTAAAATCAAAGCACACGTCAATGTATACATTTTAACTTTTGTTTTGATACTTAAATTTTCATATTTTTTCCTAATGTAAAAAATAAATTTTAGTAACATTAATTGTTACCTTTTTTCAACAATTAAATCTAGATTTAAACATGACCTCCATTAAGAGACCACCTCTCGGAGCGACCAATTTTTATTGGAACGGAACGTGGTCGCTTTAGGGAGGTTTTACTGTATATATATGTGCTATTTCTTGTATATTAATTAAGCGTATAATATTTTACCATTGCTTTTATAGTGACACTATTCCATAATATTAATGAACAGTTAAGTTGAACTTACATAATACTGTCCGACTACTCGATTTTACTTAGTTTTCTGTTGCTTTTGTTTTTAAAATACATACATTATACACAATAGAATATGTTTAGCATTACAATTCAAAGATATATTTAATAATATTTAATCAGTTATAAGTTGTGTGTTTCCAAGTTCGAGAGTCGGATGTTCTCAAATGAACAAATTCCAGAAACAATAAGGATGAAAACAATGATTTATTAATAAATTAAAGAACGATAAAGGCACCAACAATACGCCTTTATTTATTTTCCCTTTATATATGATATTAACATTAAAGAATATACACAGATAAATTTGTATAGATTGTAATTTAAACATTCATAGAGACATTAGGATACTAAGGATGACTAATTTTTATTTGTTTACTTTAAATCTTACATTTTAATTTGCTGCTCGATTTGATAAAACTTTCCCACTCACCTCATAAATTCCTAATCAGCAGCATCATCAAGAGTAAATCCATTTGGGGGGCATAATCCACAACATTTGCAACACTCTAAATATTTCTGTCTATTACCGCCGTGCGGGAGCTTATAAGCAAAGCCCGCATTTTTTCACCTGAGCCCAGATAATCCAAAATTTCCCTCAATTTTTCTGCATAACCCCGCCTATAGAAAACGTCCTACAAAAATTTCCAATGGGCGAACTCTTTCTGTATTTTGTTGACTATTCGCTACAATATTTTCTGATGCTTGCATAAAATTATAATTTTATAGTAAGGCTTAGATATCCCAACTAAAATACACTAGGTGGTCCAGATACTCTACAAACCCTTTCATAGTCTCCTTTATGAGGAAAACTGAAACTCGTGATACCGAAATGAGAGAGTTTTACAGTTAACTTGCTAATCTCACTTATGAATCTACATACATCCTAATCCTTTATAAGGCATATTTATCGCAACCCAAACCCCTTGAGTTGAAAAAAATCACCACACAAAATTTTCCAATCCCATTTATTTTGAAAGTCTATATTTCCTGATTTAACGCAGACATGACTTACAAGGGAACCACTTTTGGTGCTGCACGTCCCTAGCATCGAGACGTGGTACATTTTGTAGCATTTTACATAAAAGTTAGAGAACCAATAAAATTTCTCTGTTAAAATCATATTTTATGTATTTTTTATACATTAAATTTTTTATTATTGGATTTTTATTTGTATATTTACACCAAAAGTGAGTTAAGCCGCAACACATTTTTCGCCTCTAGTGTCTAATATATGTACGGTGCGTATTAGAATTAAATCAGATTTTAACTTGTTTGATAAAAGCATAAGAAACAAATTTTTTTTTCTATGCAGACAATAAATATATATATGTTAAAAGCTTTCAAGATCATTGAAAACTAGTTTTCTTTTAAATACAAAATAAGTAAACTATTTTCTTCTGAAGTCAGAATAAAGTTTCGAATGTTTAAAATGAAACGTTGTTGTATTAAACGTTGTGTCTTTTGGTAAAAGTAATCATAAATTAAATTAATATTTTTGTACAATTTAGAAAAATTACTGTGCCTAATTAGGGCGGACATTACAATTTCTAAGTCCAAACCACTGCTCACTCACATGCGACAAGCCGCTATGACATTTGGATAGGGTTGCCGGAAAGCTCTACTTAAAAAAAAAAAAAAAAAAAAAAAAAAAAACGCCAACTTTTCTCCCGCCAAAAATATGAATATAACATTGTAATTTTTCAAAATCAATTTCGTAGGTTCTTGAAGGAATTTTTAAGCTTTTTTCAATATTAAAATACTGAAAAAAGTTTTATACTGTTATTGAAAAAAGTTTGAAAAAAAATGAATACTTATTATTGACTAATTTGTATTTTTAAATGCTTTTCTTTTAAAAAATTCTAAGTTAATAATCCGATAGCAGGTTTTGAAAATTTCATTTTCAGAAAGTTATGGTGCTCTAAAATAAAAATATATGATTTTAACAGAAAAAATTTATCAATTCTATGGGATGAAAGTTTAAAATGAGTGGTACTTATAAGTACCGTCAGTAGATAAAGGGTTAATCAGCTTAATTACTATGATAAGCTACAACTCCCAAGTTTTGACTCTCTACATTCTTTCCCCCTCAAGCTTCCAATATCCTGAACGCATAGCTTACCAGTATTAATCAAGCTTCATTTCGTCAGAAGGAAGTCATTACCGTAAGCTTATTAATCAGAACATTTTATTGCAGCATCTTTTCCCCATTTTTTTCGTGTAAATTATTATTTATTTCGGTACTTGTTTTACATATTTTTGTTTTATTACAATTCGTGTTATTTGTAGGAAATCAATGGCTATATTTAGTATAACAAATGAGTTTTGTTTAAATACATTTTTATTGTATTTTATGTTATTACTTAGGTATTAATAAAAAGTACAATACTTATTATGTTAGTATAAAACACAATCAACAATCATTATTATATCACTATTGCATAACATTTAAAAGACATTACAGCCGTAGTGGCACAATACTCAGTCAAGTTGAAAATTTGGAATCGTTAATCGAAGTGGTGTTGTTTAAATATTTATTATTATTATTAATTATATGGTTATGTCATATAGCTTAGGAACAGTAAACAAAATTTTGTGATTCATCCAAGTTTCAAATTGTTCAGAAGAATCATGAAATAACAAACCTTGCATGAATTTCGTATGAACTTTGCTGATGACAATCTTGTTAAGATTGAAGATTATAAAAGTCACGTGATTATAAGAGTCACGTGAACAAGAAAGTTAACCTATTGAAAGACGGTAAGATATTTTTTATCCCAGTAAACTTTGACTAACTATTGTACCAGAATGTTTTAGCAAATTTTACTTATATAAATTTGGTTTAAATAAAACAAACAAAAGAAAACAAAAGGGGCCGTAAAATTGCATTTTTATAGTTTCAAATATAATTTTTCGAAATTTCTGATTATAACTTAACTTTACAGAAACAGAATTATAATTGCCCCAGAAAGAATTAATCTATTCAAAATTTTTTTTTATTTTTTTATTTTTATTTATTTTTTATTTTTTATTTATTTTTTGATAAAACAAAAAAATTAAATTAAACAAGATAAAATAAACTAAAATTTATGATTAGGGCAACAGGTGATAAAATGTATCTTTATATTACATTATAAAGAGGATAATTTCATTTCAGAAATAATTTATTTTTTAATTCATAGATTAAGTTATTGTGTATTTCCTTTTCTTAAAAATAAATTATACATTCTGCACTTTATTTTACAATTAATAGTGATTTTGTTGTTTTGTAAGGCGAAAGCACCAAACTGCCTCTTCTCGAAAAGAATATTGTAACAAGCAATTACAGGACATTTTAAGGGACTCAATCCTCGTGTCTAACAATTAATCAGCTTAATAACTTTGGGAAGCCGCATTTCTGGTGTTCTACATTCCTTTCCCCCTGAGGATACCAATATCCTAATCGCAAAGCTACTAGTATCAGTCAATCTTCATTTCATCAGAAGGAAGTCATTACAGTAAGCTTATTCATCAATATCTTTTATTTGCAGCTATTTTCCATTAATTTTTGGCGTAATATTTTTTCGTATGCTTGTTTTATGCATTTTCGTTTTATTAGAATTTATTTTGTTTGTAGGAAATTAGTAGCGACATTACAAAAATAAATAAAATTTGAATCCAAGAAAGACTTCGTAAGCAGAAATTTTTTCGAAAAGTGTGTCCGAATTTTATTATTACAATATTTACTGCAAAATAAAAATTACTTTAAATGAAATTTCCGTTGGAATGACACCAGTTGGTTGTTTTCCTAGGATTGCGATGCAAACATTAATTTCTACTACATTCGTTTCCTGCGTGCATTGTAAAATTGAGAAACAAACTAGTCAGATCTGCCAATCCCAAAACTTTCTTCTTCCTCACACATGTTAACCCATTTGTGCCTGAATTTTTGTTTTCCTAAATTTTTTGGTAAAATCACTTTAAAATGTTCAAAATGAACTGCAAAATACTAAAAAAAAAATTACGCTAAAATATTTTTGTATTTATTTCATAAAATGTAAACGTACTAAATATGGGACTATTCATAATATTTGTAAAAGTATAATATGCATAATTATATGTTCTGTCTAAATTTATATAAAATAAACTTTTAATTTGCATAGTATATACTATAATTAGTATTTTTATGAACTACTAAAAAAATATGTTTCTTTCTTTACAGAGACTAATGACATTATAAGTATTACTAATAATAAACTAAGAATTGAGGTATCTAATATTTGAGGCTTAAAAACAATTTGTTTTATAATCATCTTGAAAAGGACTTTACATAACCAATTGTCCCTTAAATGTCTAATAAAAATATATGTATCCATTCGTGCCTCGCGCCCTATATTTTGTACGTTACAAAAAGGCATAAAAAATACGCTTGAACATATAATTTCACAATTTAAAGAAATAAGTATTTCTAAGAAGTCTAAGGTTAATGTTATGACTTATTTATTTGGATCTTTGATAGAAAAAAACACAAATAAACTTACTTTTTACCTATCGCCATCCTGAAAAATGAAAAATCTATAAACTCCGAAAAAAGCCTTCATTTAAGCAAATAAATAGCCATCTTATGCTGACATCTTTCGGTAATAGATAAAGACATTCATAGATAATTATTTCATACAATTTTCATGTTATAAAAAGAAGAAAATGATACAAATTTATTAAAATTCGAAGCGTCCCAAAAATGGGACGCTAGGCATAAATGGGGTAATATTTCAAAAGGTTGTTGCACATATTAATTCTTCAATGTTATTTTTTCAATATTGCATCAACTTTGATTTTCATCATCTTAAGTTTTTGCTTCATTTTACAAATCGGAGTTAAAACGAGATAATCTCGATCATAATACAGGCTGCCCATAAAATAATGTCCCACATTGAATGAGATATTTTAACAGTTTAATTTAGATTATTTAAAAATAGCAGCAAGATGACAGCAGACACGATGCTTTTATTTATTGTGCAATTTGTTGGTGGGAGACATCATTAAAGAGTGATTAAATTCTAAAGTTAAACGAACTGCTAGAATTTCTTTCAAATCATGTTAGATCGATTATTTCAGGTAATCAGGGAGTAAAAAAGAATTTTTCTAAAATGTGACATTGTTGGCTTTAGGATCTCAAATCTAGGAAGCTCATGCGCTAAATAAATGTGATTCATTCTTAAAGTTATCTGTAAACGAACGTGTGAATTTTGTGACATTTAATAATGTTTGTTTTAATTGTTTAACTCCATTTTATTGTAAAACAAAAATCTGTAAAAGTACCGCTAGGTGTCAGAAATGCAAACAATCTAATCATACTTTATTAACATTTTTTAGAATAATTTTGGGTCAAGATCTGATCATGATCAATTAGTGATAAATTCAGCTAATGCTAGTTGTTTATCTGCTACAGCTGAGGTTTTCTAACCTACTGTTTCTCTTGGTTCTAATAGTGATTCTAATTTAGTTAGTGAAGTTGGCAGAAACTCTAGTATTACTTCAAGTTGTTCTGATTTTGGCTCGGATGCCCAAGTGCTACCCTATACAGCAATCGTAAGAGTTAATGATTCTGAAGGTGGAGTTCAATTGTGTCGGGCTCTTCTAGACCCTGGAAGTCAAGCCTGTTTAATCACTAATGATTGTCTTAGAAGGTTTGGACTACCAAAAAGATGAGCAAATGTCCTAATTTCTTGTTTGGACATCTATACAAATGGTGTTTCACAGACTATCTTTTCTCCTCATTTTCGATCCAATTCCTATTTTTCTACACAAGTTTATGTTGTACAGAAAATTGTTGGTAAACTTCCTCATGTTAGTTTAGATTCTTCTTGGTCTGAACCGTTTAGTGATTTAAAATTAGCTAATTGTACCTTTTATAAAAGTTTTACTATTGACATTCTAATTGGTGTAAACATTGCCTTGCCGATATTAAAGGGTCAGATGCTTTCTTCTGGGGAAATAAAACTCTTTGCTGTTCGTTTAAACCTTGTCTGGATTATAGCGGGAAATGTTAATGCACCTGAAGAAGCGCCTGTAATCAATGTGAATAGTATTCAATTAGCGAACGATCAGATAATACAGAAATACTTGGACTCCGTTCCTGCCGCAAATTTACTGACAACTGCAGAAAAGGCATGTGAGGAACATTTCATAGAAACTCATACTAGAGATGAAACTGGAAGGAACATTGTGAAATTGCCTTGCCATTCTTTACCATCCTAATTAGGTGATTCTAGGCAGTGAGCCCTTCGTAGATTAAATTATTTAGAAAAATCATGAACTTCTAAACCTGTGAAATATGATCAGTATAGACAATTTATGAAGGAATATCTAGAACTGGGACAAATGGAATTTGTTCCTCAATCAGACTACGCTAAGAAGGAAACATACTACTTACCTCATCACGCTATTTTGGGAGAATCCAGTAGCACTACAAAGCTACGAGTTGTTTTTGACGCATCATGTACTTCATCCTCTGGAATTTATCTCAACGATTTACTGATGATAAGCCCACTCGTATTGCAAGATTTATATCCAATTCTAATTCGATTTAGAATTTTTTTGTTGCAGTGTGTGCTGATGCGGAAAAAAATTTCGCCAGGTTAAGGTACATCGTGATGATATAGACCAGCAGCGAATTCTTTGGAGAAATGATCCTGAAGATCCAGTACTTGAATTCAAACTGCTCACAGTAACTTATGGGACAGCATGTGCTCCATTTCTCTCTACAACAGCTGGCGTTAGACGAAAAGAGTAATTATCAGTTAGCGTCAAATGCTACTTTGAATGACTTCTGTATGATGATCTTTTATCTGAGGCTGCAACAGTAGGAAGAAGCAGTTGAGCTTGTTGACCAACTTAAGAAAATGATGAAAAACGGAGGATTTAATCCGAGAAAATGGAGGTGGAATATTCCTACAATTGTTGAAGAATTGTCAGATGAACAGCAATTGATTCTTGTTGGTTCTGAAGTTGACGTGAAGGTTTCAGGTATCAGGTGGAATCCAAACACAGATAGCTTTAGTTTCTCAGTATTGCCGATGGAAGAGAAAAAAGAGAATTGCAAAAAAGAAAATATTATCTGAAGTTTTTCACATGTTTGATCCATTGTGATTGATATCTCCATGTGTAGTATTTATGAAAATATTACTTCAAGAATTATAAAAGCATAAGCTTACACGGGTTGAGTCAATGCCTGAAGATCTGAATGATATGTGGATCTCATTTAGAAAAGAGCTTCACTTTATCAAACAAATCTAGATACCAAGATGCGTCCTAAATCCAATGTGCGTTAATATCGAGTTGCAGCATTCTGCGATGCCTCTGGAAAAGTATACTGCGCTGTAGTTTACGTGAGTTGTTATTCTGTCTAATTCAAACGTTTGTGTCTCGTTACTTACCTCCAAAATGAGAGTTTCTCCCTTGAAGACACAATCGTTGCCTCATCTAGAATTATGTGCAGCATTATTGCTGGCTGATGTTTTGCAAGTGGTTTTGAGAGGTATCCACTTACCAATCCAAAGCACCCTGGCTTGGACAGATTCCATTCAGATTATGCAGCTTCGTGTTTTTGACATCATAAAATTGGATTATGCCGGTCCGATCTGTGTGTGCACTAAATGTGCTCATAAAAGATCGGTCGTCAAATTCAAGTCATATATTTTCCTCTTCATCTGCACAGCTACAAGAGACATACACCTTGAATTGGTGTCTGAACATTCTACTGCATGTTTCCTTGCTGCATTACGCCGATTTATCTCTCGAAGAGGCTGTCCGAGTAAGATAATCTCTGATAATGGTTCTAATTTTAAGTGATCTGCCAGGTACCTTAAGGAATTAGCTCTATTGTGTCGAGAAGAAAAGATGCAAGATTTTTGCACCATGAAAGGCATTGAGTGGTCCTTCATCCCTCCATATATATCACATTTTGGAGGTTTGTGGGAAGCTTCACTAAAATTTGCTAAACAAATGTTAACGAAAGTATCTAACTCTGCACTCCTTAGTTTCGAAGAGGTTTACACTCTTCGCCAGCCTTCACGCCAGCGCATTTCCTGGTTGGTGGTCCTATTCACCAATTTCTTGTACCAGGGCAACCAACGAAAAACTTGTGTCGTAGTGAATGGTGGCGTCTTGAAAAACTTCGTCAACAATTCTGGGACCGTTGGTCCAACATATATTGCAACCGCATTCCAAATGGCGGAAATCTCAAGATTGGAGATTTGCTACTTGTTCACATAAACAATTCGGCTCCACTGCACTGGACACTTGCACGTATTACCGAACTTTTTCCTGAACTTGAAAAAAAGTTCGTTTTGTCACAATAATGCCTTAATATGGGCACGTAAAAAGAAGTGTGAAAACACCAATGTGATTATTACTGTGTACGTTATTATTGAGTGTTTTTTGAACTCTCCTTGACGCTTCAAGGGGGTTGGAATGTTTAATTCTTATATTCTTAAACATTCATTCAGTTACCTTTGTAAAATACAGATGGCGCTACGTCGCCATGATTTTTATACGAGTGAGCAGGGAAAAATTTCCCATCGTGTGTGTTGTGAAACTTGCGTTCGGATATCTGTGTCCGGCAAAAATTGTGAAATATTCAAATTGAGATTGTAACATTAAACGAAAAAACAGCACCAACATGGTCATTAATTTGTGTTATTAAGAACCATTAATATACAGTCCTCTTTTCAGTAAAATCTCTATAATACATCAACATGAAGGTAAACTAACCTAGTTTTTCTTACAAATGTTCAATAGGTGCACTTTTAGATATGCGGCACACATCAACCTAAAGTCCAATTCTTCCCACACTTCGGTTAACAAGTCCGCATTAAAGGAAGCAATAGACTCTTCAATTCTGTGTTCTTTTGCCACATGGGGGATCTCAATTAAACTTTAAACGAAACGCTCGTTCAACTGAAATTGCAGATTCGCTCTTAGCAAATTGCAGAACACAAAACGCTTTACGCTCAGGGCTCGCCATTTTGCGTATGTGATACTGCAAGCGAGTCAATAACAAAGCAGTACTCACGCATGCGCTTATCTAAACTGTTTTATATACCCTGTATTTGTAACCTTGAACCAACACTTTATAACGCTTACAGTTGATATTATTATGATTTATAACTGGGATATTCTTTTATGGGCGCCCTGTATTATATAAAATCAATATTTTTCGCTATTCTGTTGTACATCAGCTGCTTGAGAATCGCCGGGAGAGGTGAATTGGCCGTCGCTGCATGAACACACATCGGCTGTTCATTGAACAGCCGATGTGCAACAGAACTAAGAAAATTCCGGAAAAATCACTGTTATGGCGGCCCCTTCCTCCAAATTGTTCCAAAATTCACGTGCGACCTGCTGGCTATAGCCAAAAACATACGCATGAAATTTGGTTCAATCTACGCATAACTTGAAACACGACTCGATGATACAATATTGAAAATGGCACAAAAATCGCAATTGAAGTGCCCTCTTCAGATGGAATATTTTTAAATTCAAGGAGGACCTGCTTGCTATAACCAAAAACATACACTGTCTGAAATTTTGTTCAATTCTATGTATAACCTCATACATTTTTAGATGGTACAATAAAGAAAATGGCATAAAAATCGCTACTACAGCGCCCATTTCCGGCGGAATATTTCCAAATTCAAGGAGTACCTGCTGGTTGTAGAACGTAACGGGCACGAAAAATTTGGTTCAATTCTATACATAACTTCATACACATTTCGATTATACAATGCGGATACATGGGCATACGGACAAACAGGCAGA
The DNA here is from genome assembly GCA_963932465.1 of Maratus speciosus. NCBI lineage: Eukaryota > Metazoa > Arthropoda > Arachnida > Araneae > Salticidae > Maratus > Maratus speciosus. The sequence goes on from OZ010794.1 coordinate 357,007,092, forward strand.
CATTTTGTATAAACATGATTTTCGAGATCCCTGGCTCGAAAAACATGTAAATCCATCGAAAACCAGAAGTCGAAAAAAAATTCGATTACAATACTTTCTTCTTTAGAAAGAGGAAAGGCAATATAGATTAAAAATAAGACATCGACAAATTGCATGATGAGAATTTACACAGAAACTCTCCGAGTTGAATTTCCCATCCGTCACTTTACATTTTCAGGTAAGGTTACATGGGGCAACTGGGCCATAATTTTACAATGTGACTCAGGCGATTCTGGCAATTCATCTTCAAAAGGCTAATATTCATTTGAATTAAAGTCTGAACTTTTGTAAATGTGTTCAGTTAGGTTCCCTCTATCAGACAGAAATGTTCAAAATTATATTTTAATATCTAAAAATAACAAAAATACATATTTCATCTTTCTTTCCTCATGGGTCCAGTTGCCCAATAAAAATGGGGTAAGTGGACCAGAAGGGTCTATGTTCCATACGCGTTTTTTTTTTTTTTGGGGGGGGGGGTATCAGGTCCTGGATGAAAATGTGTAAACAACTAAAAACAATTTAAACCTGACAGATCACGTACATTATATATCAACTAAAGGGCGTTGTAAGGGAAACCTTTACTGTCAATGTATCTAAAAATCGCACTAAAAGTGAAAATATTAGATTTATTTATATAAAAATCATAAAAATTAAGTAAGTACTTATGTACTTTAGTATAGATGATAAGTATAAAAGTTACATGGGCATTTTAAGGAGAAAAATAACAAGATAAATCTATGAACAAACGGCTACTTAAGTATTTAAGTGTCTCATTCTCTTTTTTATTTACCACAATGGAAGTTCGGTATGTCCAATAAACCTGTGAAGAATGTAACCATACTTTTATATCGAACAGAACTATTTTTTATTCGTTTCGATAATTTTCTAATAATTTCACTTTGCCTTATGTACGCCTCTTTATCTTTCTTATCGTGAAATTTCGAGTTATAGCTATCACACTTAAGAAATTTGGTTTGATACCCAACATGCTTTTTAAAAATTTTATTATGTAATTATGATAAGGCATTATGTAATTTTCTTTATTGCAAGCAAAAAAACAATGGAGAAATTAATTTCATGCAGTAAGAGAAACTCAGGCAGATATTTATAACCGTTGGGGTAACTGGATCCCATAGAGTCCAGTTACGCCTGATACATGTCACAGTTACCCTATTCTTGAAAAAAATTATGTGGTAACTGGAACACCTGCCTTACATTTGAAACATCAAGTATATATGTATAGATATCTAATAATATTAATGTATTCATGTATCTAATCTTTAAATAAAAAGGTTTTTTAATAAAAGTATTTACAGTATTTTAATAAAAGCCGAGAAAGTTCAACTAAACGGACGTTGTTTTTTAAAAACGAAACCTAAATTTTCGCAACCTATCACAGCAAAGGCAGAGTTATGATTGAGTTGACAAACGTTGTTTTAAGAAGTAGAGATGGGGGTGCAATGTTGACAAACGCTAAAACTAAAAAACATCAACGGTTTTTCATAAAATAGCCTATGGCCCAGTTACCTCATGGGTCCAGTTACCCCAGCTTACCTTACTCATTGCTTGTCTTATACGAATTTAGCTATGATTATGATCGGCATATGAGAATGGGGGTAATCTACAATGTTTAAGCAATGAAGGGAGTGGATTTGTTCAAAATTTTTTAAAAAGCAAAATGTTAAAAGTTAAACTTACGATAGGCACAGTAGGTAAAATCATGACGTTAAAATAAATTATGGAAAGTCCTATGCCATTTCAAGCTACTCTTTTGAACACTCTAATTACTAGTAAATCTGCAAATCAGGAGCCTCAACGTCAGCTCTACAATTCATTGTGTTTAGCACCCTTTGAGTAATATTAATCTTTCTACAAAAAACGAAATTTAAAGTTTTGAAATTACATAAACATTTATAAAACGAAAAAATATTTCGAAGGTTTCTGACATTAGAACTTTAAATTAAACCCCTTGTTATGTAATGGTATTCTGAAAATCTCATGAGCTACTTATTCTGGTAATTTTTAGATAATAAAGTAGATTTCTTCAGGGGGGCAGAGCCCCCCTGAACCCCTTCGTTGTGTAATTTAATTTACATTTTTAATTATCAATTAATTGTGTTAATGTCCTTTAGTAAATTCTACCAATAGGCGGAAACGTACATGAATTCTTTTCTACAGCCCTATATATTACGTGAAGATTTTTACGCGTCGTCTATAACATTTAAATTTAATGTAGACAAAAAACCCTCTTAAAACTGCTCATATCACATTTCCGGGGATTAGTATGCATAGTGTGCACCATATATCCAGTTTCTGCGGAGTCCTGTATATGGTTCTATTTAAATTCTGCAAACATTTGTTAGTATACTAAATGTAATTGGGCTGAGAAATACATAACTCAAATAAATAAAAAAAAAACACTGAAGCAATTCGCGCTCTTTTTCATTTATACTTACGAATTCATTTGTGTATCCCTGTACATGGTCTATACAATATTTAAGCACTACTTATTAAGCACAAATTTACTTAACGTTAAAACGCACTCCATAATCGAAAATGCTCTTCAGCAATCATCCCTAATAGACCAGAACTGTATCCGAAATTTTTATGTGACCCTATAAATGAACGATAGATACGATACAAATCATATTCAAGCTTCTTGTAGTCAACCACAGTAATGTAATTTAATTTCATAATGTTTGAATTAGTGCAACACAATTAACACACTGACGACAGGCAATTTAATTAAATCTGGGTTTAAAAACAGTAGAAGCTCCTCCCTCTTCTGAAAGTGTCTCGGAAATTGGTTTCTGAGATATGTTTTTCATGTTTATGCAGCAGTAAATATCTTTCAATGTACGGATGTAATATATAATGTCTTACAATCTATAAAAAATATGGACAACACAATATAAATGTCTTTTCTGTAAGGTAGAAGTCACTCTCTTAGCCAATGATGTATTCTGAATAAAAACGAGAATTCTCGTTTCCCGTCGCTAATGTGTTAAAATAAGCTGTGAAGAGTTTTTTTCCCCCGTAGACCACATTTTAATCGACCACTTTTGTGTGACCTTGAAAAAAAACATATGCTTTGCACCCCATATACTACAAAAATGTTTCAAAAATACATATCAATTTTATTATTTTGTAACAGAGTAACATCATTAAAAAACGCCACAAAAGGATTTTCTTCAAAGATTGTAATATTATGAATACTTTTGAGTTCCCTGTACGCATGCTATAAGTGCTACACATAACATATTTTATAGTAACCAGGTTCTAGTGCACCTTAATAAAGTATATAAATTTCATTCGTTTAAAATTGTGTAACATTATTAAAATACACCGCAGACGATTTTTCCCAAAGACTATAATGTAACGGAATAGTTTTGAGTGCCCCTGTAATTAAGCTATGAATGCTACACTCTTCATTTTTAATACCAAACATACTTTGGCAAACCTCAATAACGTATATCAATTACATGTAATCCCGACTATATTTACGCGAGTTAGAGCACGTAGAGAAACACGGCAGGCGACAGATAGAAAAACTGAAGTCATAAATACTTTTCATCCATGTTGGAAAGTGTTAAAAAGGATTTACATGCCTTTGACTGTACTTTTTTTTCACTCATAGCATGGTTAAACATTAGTTTAAACATCCTAATCCATGCGATAGCAATAACATATTAAAAGCCCCCCAAAATATGCATATCTGGAGATCTATAAATCTACTGGAAAATAATTCATTATCGTGTCCACTGTTAATTGCATAAATTGCATCGATTTGGCGAGATAAAATATTTTTTGTGATAGCCTTTTAATAGTACCTGCAACAAAATTAACGTAATTTACTAACTTCATTCATATTTGACGGAATGATAGGCTACGAATAACAGTCGCTAGGCAACGAAGAAAAGCAAGAAAAAAAAAAAAAAAAAAAAGAAATATGTATCATGTAAAACAAGAAAATTAATTTAAAAATTCTTTATATTATTGGAATACATGTATAAATGTCCTCAAAACATTATACACTTAAATAAAAAAATCTGATAGATATATTGATAAAACTTCAATATAATAGGAATAATTTAAAACCCTTATTTGGAATTTTAGTATCCATAATTTGACATTTAAATCCATTAATCAAACGTGCCATTTTCTTTCAACAAATGGAAATTTGAAAATCGTCTGACTTGCCGTAGAAAAGCATTATAAAGAAAAATAAAATCTTCCATATTTTCCGAACGAATGAACCAAATTTAACCAAAAACTATACAGCTACGTCCGGGTATCTCACGAATATGCCCAATTAATTTCAAGCTGATCGGGTGCTTTTTGCGGCAGTTATCGCGGAACAGACAGACAGACGGAAATCAAAACTTTTCGTGTCTCCACAGTAAGCCTTCACTGACGTTTCGGCAATTAATACATGGAAAATATTCCAGAGAGAAACATTCGCCTTGCATACAATATTTCAAATGAAAATCAAATTTCAAAGCAATTACTTTGAAATTTGAAATTTGATTTCCATTTGAAATCTAGTTATTAAATTTCGACCAATTTTCTTTTGATGAAAATAAATCATAAATTTTACAATTTATTTAACAATTTAGAATGATTTTTATACATCGTAAGCCAAAAACATTAAACTGTTTCAGTAGAAAATGGTACATTTTCTGTAAGCAACTTTAAGTAATTCATGTGATTCAATTCCCGCCTCTACTAATTAATCAGCTTAATTACTATGGCAAGCCACAACTCCGGTGTATTGAACCTATGCATTATATTTCACCCAAGGCTCACAATATCCTAATCGCAACGCTACCAGCATCAGCAAGCTCAATTTCGTTAGAAAGAAGTCATTATTGTAAGCTTATTAATTAATCCGATTTATTGAAGCCATTTTCGATCATTTTTCGCCTCAGTTTTTCTTCGTGGGTCTGTATTTTGTATTTTTGTTATTACTACTTTCTTCTGTCTTTACAAGAAGAAAGTATTGGATTCGTGAACGTTTTCGGATTCCGATTTTCGAGGAATTTAGACGTTTCAAGGGTTAGAGATCACGAAAAAAATGTTTTTACAAAATGTCTGTATGTGTGTGACACAATATTTGTGGGCACTCTATCTCAAGAACTAATGAACGGAATTTAATAAAACTTTAGTTCCTGATATAAATTGGTGTTGATTCCGTTTTGGTGTGAATCATCCAACAGATGACGCTGTTATGCTGCTTTTTTCGCGATTTACTCAATAGTTATAGCTCAAGAACTAATGCACGGATTTTCATAAAACTTCAGATTCAGTTAATCCTTGATACAGTTTGGTGCTGATTACTTTTTGGTGTAAATCGTTCTGCAGGTGGCGCTGCTATTCTGCATTATTTATGATTATCTCAATAGCTCTGTCTCAAGAATCAATGCTCGAGTTTTCATCAAACTTCAGATTCAGTTAGTCCCTGATTTGAATTAGTTCTTTTTAGTTTTTGGTGTAAATCTCCCTACAGGTGGCGCTGCTATCCTGCATATTTCATGATTTCCGCAATAGCTGTGTCTCATGAACTACTGCATGAATTTTCATCAAACTTCAGATTCAGTTAGTCCCTGATACAAATTGGTCCTAATTAGTTTTTGGTGTAAATCGCCCAAAGAGTGGCATCGCCCAACTGCTATACAGAATTGTGTACGATTTTCGCAATAACTCTATCTCAAAAACTAATACAAGGATTTTCATCAAGCTTCAGATAAGTTAGAAGTTGTCATAAATTGTTGCTTATTAGATTTTGGTGTAGATCATCTAACCCGTGGCACTGCTATGCTACATTTTCCAGGAAATATAACATGTTCGAGATAGAAGGAAGTTGTGGGATTCCCACTTCCGACTACTTTAGAATCGGTATTATTCGTAGGAAATTTAGCGACTGTAAATATATAATTTCTTTCTTATTTATTTGTTTTTATTTTTACATGGACAGTATTAATTTTTCGAGTAAACCCGTGGGTTGCTGCTCCAAAATTTCGGATTAGGAAAATATGAGTTATCATCCAGTTTCTTTCTTTCTTTTGTAAATTAAAATTCGAAAGAATGCTTAGAACCCAGGAGAATCACATTGTGAAGCAACATCTAAAACTTTTTTTTTATTACTAGGGAACTCAGCCCGCTACTCGCTAATGTTCGCCAACCGCTGTGCTTTGCAACAGAATTCACATTGGAACCGCTACGGGATCACAGCTCGCTTCACTCGCTCGTCACTATTTGCATCAACTATAGCCAGAATGAGTATTATCGTAAATTATTTTAACATATAAAATATAGAAATATTTTTTATGTATAAAAAGCAATGGAAAACTTCGATGGAAATGCAAATAAAAATGCATTTTTTCTCAGATAATATTGCGCAGCCGGGTCTTAATTCGTTTAAAACTCTTTGAAAAACATGATGCTAACGAAATGTAAACAAAACGTTTTCTCCAGTCTTTAAGCTGTGTTTAAAAGATAATCTTGGTCAGAAAGCTGATTCGCTGAATGCATCACGTCACCGTAAAACGAATCAATGGCATTGCTATTCCTACATCGATCAAACTAAAGCTCGTACAATTCGGGCTAGCTCACGCCGCCATTAATCGTTGAAGTTGCAATATAACCTGCTTCTTTCTTTTGTTATTCTATTCATTTAACTGACAGTAGAAGAAGAACGCTTCTACTTAAAAAAATATTATCTCTGAATTTTTATTTGCTGAATGGTTCGGGCCATGTGACCGAAAATTAACCTCTGAGAATCATCGCTGTGGTTGTTGCCAAACAACAAGCTGTAAATTCAACCTGATTTCCGCGTCACGTAAGAGAAATCTACATATAGATGTTTATTTTTCATATGCTTATACTAAAATCCTGTTATATCGTGTCTTGTTATATCGCTCATTTGGATGTATCCCACTTTCTTTTTAGTGTATTTATGAAAAAAGTGGTCTTAAGCGAACTTTATAAATATATCGATTGCAATAGGTGTCCTTTTTTGTTAATGTTATCAAGAAAACTGTATTGTGCATATAATTTAGAGCTTTTGAGACATGTATAAAATGTTCTAATGGAAAATTTTCTTTGTTCTTTAAAAATATAAAGTCTTTCTCTAGAAGGAATTAGTTCTAATTTTTAATACGATAATCATCGAATAAGTTGAACAAGCAGACATGTAAATGTATGTTAAAAATTTTAAAAGGAAATTTAAATAAATTTTCAGTAGAATATGAGTAAGTGATTGAAAAAAGTAAGAAAAACGATGCATTATACATTTGGGTACTTCTTAGTTATCCCGTCGACCAATTTCGCCAAATTATATAAATCGCCAAACCACTCGCTAAATTATACACATTGACATAATTTTTATTTTAAATAACGAAATAACAAATAAATTAGTAAAACATTAATAAAAATACAAATAAAACGTCGAATTAATGGTTTTATTGGCCATTATTGGCATTTAATCTTGCAATTAATTAATTAATGGCAACCATTATTGGCATTTAATCTTACAATTTGGCAACAGTAATTTGGTCGACGGGATAACTAAGAAGTACCTATATTTGTTACCTTATTTCCTACACTGTAAGAAAAAATCTGTGAAAATCGCCGTAATTTTCTAAGCAGTTTGGCTGTAAAATTGCATAAACTAATGTTTTAGAACTAAAATGTTTTTAAATCTCATATGCAAACAATTTATTCAAATTTTTGTTTGTAAATTTTGTATGCGAGGGCGCAAATATATAAAAAAAAGAAAAAATAGCAATTTATCAAATTACAACGACCATTTGGAAAACAATTTTTTCAAAGACTAAAATTTAAGACATAAAAAATCGCACGGAGTTGATCATACATTACGTACGCCATGAATTAAATATTAATAGTGTTATTACACGTAAAAATTGCAAGCCAAAAATATCGCCTGCGACCCGTCAGATTTCATGAAACTTAAGTATTATCCACCTGAAACTTACGTAAATATCCAAGCATTTCATTGGCTGTTCGGGGAAAAGGCTTTTCCATCGTCAGATTTCCAAGAAATCTGACGGCCAATTTTAAATGAAATTTCATTCTTAAACTTCTAAACATCCGACAATATTACTTTTTACACCGTCGGATAGAAAAAAAATGTACTTTTAAATGCAATTTGTTTGAAAGCTGTATCTCAATTTGTTTCTGAGTTATTATTTTTTTTGTAGTTTTTATTACTTTTTTGTCATAGTGGCAACAGAAGGTATCCATCGTTGTTGAAATTAAAGTGAAATACAGATTACTGTATAGACCAATCATAAAACGAATAAAATGCGGATTAAACCAATGAAAACCTTCAGATATGCTTTCAATTTCCCATCTTGATGAGAACAATAACCATTTTTCCAAATGGTTAAAAAGTATATTAAAAAAAAAATCTGTTAATACTTTACGGTACTTACTGATGTACTGTACTTACTTACTACGATACGTTTTTCATTGTTACCTCATCCATGACAATGTTCATTAATTACACACGGCGTTTCAAACATTTCCGAAGAAAACGCGAAAATATATTTTTAATGTCTTATATGTAAAAGATAAACTTACACGATTTTAAAACGAAAGAATTTGTTTTGATCTATATTGAACATTTTCCAATGAACATTTACCAAGTGTTTATGAATTCGATTTGTCTGGCCATCTTTACGAGCTCTAAATTTTGTAAATATACTCGGATTACCATGTAATTTTTATTTATTACATAATGTTCGGTATTGAAAATGAAGTACATAGCATTTATAGTTCGTTTACAGTAGGGATGCACAACCTGTGGCCCGCGGGCCAAAAGTGGCCCGCCATGGCTTAACTTGTGGCCCGCGATCACAATTTATACAATTTTTTCGTTTTTTTTTTTACACAATTTCGTCAGTTCATAACTGGAAAAAATTGCAATTTTTTGTCCATATGTCGCAGGAAAAAATCAAGAATTTCGTCAATTTGCCTCGGAAAGAAATTGCAAATTTCATCAGAGCCAATTAAGAATTGCAAATTTCGTTGATCGAGTGCGGCAAAATTGCGAATGTTATCGATGAGTCATAGAAAAATCTCAAATTTCGTTGATCGGTTGGGGAAAAATCGCGAGTTTTGTCAGTTTATCGCGAGAAAAAATCGCGAATTGCGACAATTTGCCGCTGAAAAAATTGCAAATTTTGTCAGAGTCAGTTAAAAACAGTAAATTTCGTTGATCAGACGCGGTAAAAATCGCGAATTTTTTCAATTATCTGATCCTTGATCGGTTGCTGAAATATCTCGAGTATTGTCAGTTTATCGCAAGAAAAAATCGGAATTTTGTGAATTTGCCGCGAGAAAAATTACAAATTTCGTCAGAGTCAGTTAAGAATCGTAAATTTCGTTTATCGTTCGCGAAAAAAATTTGAATTTTGTTGATCGCGAGAGGAAAAATCGCGAATTTTGTCGACTCGGCGAGGAAAAATCGCAAATTTCGTTAATTGGGAACAGAAAATTGCGAATTTTGTCGATGAGGTACGGAAAAATTGCAAATTTTGTTGGTCGGCTGCGGAAAAATCGTGAGTTTCGTCAGTTTATCGGGAGAAAAAAATTCGAATTTCATCAATTTGTTGCGTAAAAATTACAAATTTCTTGAGTCAGTTAAGAATCGCGAATTTCATTGATCGGACGCGGAAAAATCGCGAATTTTGTCGATGAGCTGCGGAAAAACTGCAAACTTTCTGGATCGGCTGCGGTAAAATCGTGAATTTTGCCAGCTTATTGCCAGAAAAAATTGCAAATTTCGTCTATTCGCAGCGGGAAAATTACAAATTTCGTCAGAGTCAGTTAACAATCACGAATTTCGTTAATCGGGCACAGAAAAAGCGCGAATTTTGTCGATGAGGTACGAAAAATTGCAAATTTCGTTGATCGGTTGGGAAAAAATCTCGATTTTGTCAATTTATCGCGAGAAGAAATCATGAATTTTGTCAATCTGTCGCGGAAGAAATCACATACTTGGACAATTGATAGGGAAATAAATTACAAATTTTGTCAATTGGTCGCAAAAATATTGCGAAATTTGTCGCTCGTGAAAAAACTCGTAAATTTCCCCAAAAATTCACGAATTTCGTGACTAGCTCATGGAAAAAATTACAAATTTTGTGTGTCGGTCCCAAAAATATCATGAAATAGAAATCCATTGGTCTCAGAAAAAATTGCAAATTTCATCGATTGTGCGCGTAAAAGAAAGCCAATTTATTGTGCGGAAAAAATCGCAAATTACATCAATGTATATCAGAGAAAAAATCGCGTTTCGTCGATTGGTCGTTGGAAAAAAATTGCAAATGTTGTCAATCCGTCACGTAAAATATCGCAAAATTCGCCAATCACTCATGGAAAAAAAATCGCGAATTTTGTCAATCGTTCAAGGAAAAAACTTGTAAATTTCGAAGATCGATCGCAGAACAGAAACGTCGCGAAATAATTCGAACGGGGGCGGAAAAAATCGCAATTTTTGTTGATCCGTTGAAAAAAAATCGCGAATTTTGAAAATTTATCGCTGAAAAAATTCGCGAATTTCGTCAATTTATCGCAGGTATCGCAAATTGGTTGTTTGAAAAGAATGCAAATTTTGCCAATTGGCAATGGAAAATTACCGCGAAATCTGTCAATCGGTCGTTGATAAAAATCGCGGATTTCGTCAATCAGTCGCACTTGATTGACAAAAGAAAAAAAAACGAGTTTATTTAATGGTCTGCAGAAAAAATAGCACAATTAGTCCATCATGCCTTGTTATTTCAAAAATAAGTTCCCTTTTATTTTAAATGAAGTTATTCTTCAATAATTTTTTTTTTATAATTTTCAATAACGTTTAATTATTTAGAAATTTTGTGTAATTTTTTTTCTTCAAGTTACGATTTATCAAGAAGGAAACGTTAGTCTCCATAAAGTGTTGAATGATTATTCATACAGATGCAAGAAGCCCTGCATTCCTGCATACAATTATTTATTTCCCTTTTGTTTATTTTTGTTATAGACAAAAAATAATTATTCATCACGAATAAACACTTATTACCACCCCCCTTCTACCTCTCCGATATAGAGTTTTCTCTGTGTTACTGACGTGGCCCTCGACAACCCAAACATTTTTGTAAGTGGCCCTTCTCTTAAAAAGGTTGTGCACCCCTAGTTTACAGGGACACACTAAATAATTCCGTTACATTTTGTTGCATGAGAAAAATTTCTTTGCTGTGCTTTTTATTGTGTTACGATATTTTAAACTAATGCGATTGATATGCATCACTGACGTAGATTACAACATACTTTCTCAGGAGTATATAATAAGTAGCATTTATAGTTTGTTTGCTGTGAAACACTAAAGAATTTCGTCGAATTATGAGCCGAACCATGACATTTCGGTACTGGCGTTCCTGTACCGTTGCCAATTCAATCGTATCGTTTCAATCACGTCATTACGCTCCTGCTACTTCACTCTCTTCATTTCGATTCAGTCATTTCGACCCCCATCATTTCGGTCCCACCATATTGGTCCCATCGTTTTTTACCAATTTCGTCCCGTCGTTCACCACCATTTCGGTTCCGCACTCTAGAATTTTTTTTTTATTCTGCCCTTGAACCATGGGTCAAAAGGTCCATTTGTCCTACGCTGTAAAATAAAAAAAATGTAATTCTACTTATGTAAAGTTATTGAAATCTCTGTGCTTACTAAAAATTTATCTATTCAAAAAATGATGTAAATCTACAAAACTGGTTTTTGTAAAGCAACAGAAATCTGTAGCTTTAGACTAGAATCTACTAAAATTACAATAATCTTACTAAAATTTTATCTGTAACCCGGGTTGCTGTTACATAAAAAGTTCTAGGTATCCCAGTTTCCTAAAAAATTCGTAGTATCCTTAGACATTTTTTTTATTTACATTGCAAACGTGTATATGATGGAAGAATTTTTGTTGTTGCCGTTACATAAAAAGTTCTAGGTATCTCTGTTTCCTAGAAAATTTCTAGTAACTTTACAGTTTTTTTTTACAGTGTAGATTCCTAGATATTGGGCGCCCCAAATTTGAGATTATTTGTATATTTTTTGTGTACTTTATGCAAGTGATATCGATATAGAGTACAAACTTTTTTTTTTTATGTGATGATCAATGAAATACCCTGAATGTTCACGTACAAATTGCAAATACATTACTTATTTTTTAAGTACGGTACAAATGATGATATGCTAGAATGAATTAATATATGACAATTTTTCGCTTTTATATTTCTATTTTCCCTATATCCATAAGAAAAAAGCATTGAATTCGCGAAAATTTTAAATATTGAATTCACGAAAATTTTAGATATCGGTAGTTTTATGCGTTTTGGAATGTCATCAGTCTGATGTGACAATTTTAAGAAAATGGTTGTTTGTCCGTACACGTAAAAAAAAAAAGAAAGAAAACTGTAATTCTACCGGTGTAAAGTTACAGGAATCTGTATGCTTACCAAAATTTTATCTGCACACTGTACAAAAATGATGTAAATCTACAAAACTAGTTTTTATAAAGCTACAGAAATTTGTAGCTTTACAAAAGAATCTGCTAAAATTACAGTAATGTTACTAAAATTTTAACTGTAAGCCGGGTTGCAATTACATAAAAAGTTCTAGGCATCCCAGTTTCTTAAGATATTCCTAGTAACCTGACAGATCCTTTGATTTACGGTGCAAAAGTGTATCTGTTACAGGAATTTTTGTTGTTGCCGTTACATAAAAAGCTCTAGGAATCCCAGTTTCCGAGAAAAGTTTTAGTAACTTTACAGATTTTATTTTACAGTGTGCAGGGTGGCTATAATTAAAACACCTCTACTTCGACCTCTCTATATATATTGAACTACTCAGTGTATGACCTTCAAATTTTGTACACGTGCTATTCAAGACATAAAGAAACGAATTAAAAAAAATAGTTTCATAAACAACCGACAAATGGCTCTGTACAACTCTGGTTATACGCTGAAAAGACGCATCTCTACAAACTTTATTTGAAACTAACAAATGTTCAAGTGACAAGGGCCTTATCAATGCACGGAATGCTGCTCAATATAGTTTTCTTCCCGACGATGTACAGTCATGGAAAAAAAAAGTAAACACCCCTACTAACTCCTCAACAAATTGGAAATAAAGTCTACTTTTAAATTATGCATATAAAATTTTCTTAGGGGGCCATCTACATATTAAAACGAATCCAAACTTAATTTTTTTTCAATGGCAATACCCAATTTTAACGAAATATTTCAAATCTTCGGTTCAAACTATGCCTAGACACCAAATTTCAAGGCATTTGAATGATAAGTTTTTGAATTATAAACATTCAAAATTTAGTGCTTGTAATGTAAATTGCATTTTCATATTTTTATTTATATCTCCTGGAATTATGCTCCTAATGTGCTATTTTTTTGTAGCAATAATACTAATATACCCAAACATAAATACGCTGAATTTGCAATTTTTATAATTTTATGATATGAATTATGAAATTAATATTCGAAAAAAATATGAATTGGAACCTACAATTTTTTGATGGATTTAGATTTATTAAGTCCTGCTTTATGAAAATCCAAAATTTCACATTTTTCTTCCAAGTAGTTTTCAAACTATGCTTAAAAAACAGCAAAATGATGGTTTAAGGGGCCGTCTATGATAGAAGTGAGTAGATATTTTGAAATTTATTCTGCTATCCTGTAATCTAACAGGCTTCATTGATTGCTTGAGTGGTGCTTAAGGTGCCTTGATCAAGAAGAGGGCTCTCTCGGCTAACAATCGATTATCGTATTTCGATACAGCCCCTAAAATATGCTTCTTTTAAAATAATTAATTTCTGGGAAACTTATGGTACGAATTGCATAAAAATTTGTTTTTAGGCCTTATTGAAGAAGGGCGTAGAGTTAATTTATGCTGTCAGAATTGTGTACTTCTATTGAAAAAACAAAGTTATGGTTCGTATTAATATGTAGATTGCCCCCTAAGCAAATTTTATATACATCATTTAAAAGTAGACTTTATTTCCAATCGTTCGGTACCAGTAACTTTCATCGACGATAATTTGTTGAGGAGTTAGTAAGGGGTGTTTACTTTTTTTTCCCACGAATGTACCATCTGCAGTCTGTAGACCGCTTGTACAATTGCAGATCTTAACTAGTCGACTGAGATATTTCTCAATAGTAGAGTAATACCTTCTTTCAGATATTATGCCAAGGATAGAAGTCCTCTTTAAACAAGATTTTTTAAGTGTCCCCTCAGCCAAAAATCACATGGATTAAGATTCACAGAACAAAATGGCCAGGTTGTCTGAATCGCATGACTGGTTGCTTTGTCATTATTTAAATGTTGCAGAAGAAATAACATTCTTCCCAGTTTTTATCCTCTTTTATATCCTGAACATACCTGCAAACCATGGGTTTATGGGAAGTTTTGCCCTTACACAGTTAAATTGCAGTTACAATGGTAGCTTAGGCTTATAATTTTTTTTCATTATGGCAATAGAAATTATAATATGGAAAAAAGTTTATTTTCCATGTGTTTCGTTTTTTTTTTTAATTATTATTTTTGTCTTTTTTCATCGATTTTCTTTTATACAGCGCCATCTATCGGTGTTCCTTGAACTAAATTTTTTCGCGCAATCCCATTTTCCTACTAGTTTGTACACAATATCTGAATCTTTTACACTTCATAGTTCGATATATAGGGAGGTCAGTAGGGGTGTTTTAATTGTGACCACTCGTTATGTGACCCAACTTTAGTGGGCATTCTATCTCAAGAACTAATGCATTTAATAAAGCTAAAGATTCAGTTATACCTTGACATAAATTTGGACTGTTTAGGTTTGCGTGCATATCGCTTAACCCTTTCCGGCACAGAACAATTCTGTTCGTAAAATGATGAAATGATTGGCTGACACCGGAATTTACAAACGATTTCTTTAGAAATTAAAAACTCGTTACTTTAAACTTTCATTGAAAAAGAAAAATTTTATTAAAATATTCTTGGTGCCGTTTGTAAGTTTGGAACTAAAATTAGGTGGTTCCGATGTGGAACCACTGCGCCGGTAAGGATTAACAGCTGCTATTCTAGTGGCGCTGCTATATTCTGTGTTTTTCACTATTTTCATGATACCTGTATCCTAGCATCTGTGCGATATAATTTTGTGAAACGTCATATTCAGTTAGATCTTTACTCAAATAACAGCTGATTAGAGTTTTATGTATGCAGTGCAACAGGGAACACTTTTATGCTGCGTCTTTAAAGATTTATGTGATTCTCATATCTCAACATTTATCTGATGGAATTCCATCAAACTTGATATTCAGTTAGACCTTCACATAAATTAGAGTTGATTTCATTTTGATATATCGCGCAAAAAGTTGGTGTTGCTATATGCTGTATTTTTATGATTTAAGTAACAGGTATATCTTTAGAACTAATTCAAAGAACTTATAAAACTTCATATACATATAGTTTATAGAACATGACACAAATTGGTGTTAAATAACGTTTCGTGTATATGGCCCAAAGGGTGGCTGTGTTTTATCATGATTTCCGTAATATATTTATCTCAAGAGTTAATCCACGGAATTTCATCAAACTGTATATTCAGTTCGTTTAGCTTGACATAAATTATTCATAAATTGCATTTTGGCGTATATCACCCAACAGATGGTGCTTCTATGATCTTTCCACGATTTCCATAATGACATCATCTCAAGAAATAATTAACAGAATTTGAAAACCAGTCCTGTACAAAATTATTAAATTGATCCTTATTAAATTGGGCTATTAAAATTTTGTTTTTATTTGAAAACGTTTGAATTATAAAAATGCAAAAGAAAAAAATAATGACGTCACATCCGAAGTATCGAAAATTAGCGTTGTTAAACTTCACGAAATTGCAAAACGGATGAGAAACAAGATAAAAAAGATAGATTTTGAAAGATAAAAATTGTACTCATAAGCTTGTGAAAGAGTAACAATTTAAAAAGAAATCCACATTAAGTGTTTGTCTAATGTGCAAACGGCCAGCGCGGTTCGGCTCACTCTCAACACCCGGCCTCTTTTACGTATCGCAATCTTTTCATAATAATAATGTTAGTGAGTATTGCGATATCTGCTTTACTTTCGGTTAACCCTTCAATGCATGATTTTTTATTTTGTTCGGAAAATATTCTATTTTAGTCTATTTTTGTTAATTATCCACTACAAAAATAATGAAAATAATTATTTATGTTTCTGTTGGACATAATGTCACTTGATTGGGGGGAGGGGAAATTATTTTACTTTCATTGAGATTTCAATGAAAGTAAAATAACTTTTCCCTCCAATCTATACTATCCATGCATTATAAGAGAAACCATAGAGATTGTACCACTCAAAAATTCAATATATAACGATGCAGCATCATTTAACTTACCAAAACTATGACTCGAGTTACCTATGTTATGAAAATAAAAATAAAATAAACATCCAAGTAAAATAAAAAACAAGAAAAAATATTCATAACTCCGTCAATTCACAAGATATTCAATCCGCTTAGATTTATTATACATCTTCTCAATATTATTTACAACTTTGATATTGACAAGTTTTTGATAGGACCAACTCTTACAGCAAAAACAACTTAAACACTAGAAAACAGGAATTCTGCTTTTTCAGAATTTAGTGTCGCCCCCGATGAAAAAAGATATATATGTATATAATTTTAGATAGCACAAAACGTATTTCAGTTTTAACACATAAAACACATGCTTTTACTATAACAAATGACGTCGTTTGCATCCGGAGGAAGAATTCCTCATTTACGGTCTAGTCACCGTTCCTTGAATACTAGGCCTGAGCGCTGACACAAAAATGGCGGCTGCCGAAGGCGGATTTTTATTTTAACGTGGGTGCGGTCCCTTAAATGTTGACACCAGTATTTTATAAAAGATTTCTCTGACTTGTTTAATTTCAGAAAAATGAAGCGGAAAAAACTTAAAAAAATTATTGCTACGTATATTTAAGGAACCGTACACACACTGAAAAAAATCCGCCTTCGGCAACCGCCATTTTTGTATCAGCGCTCAGGCCTAGTATTCAGGGGGCGGTGATCTAGTCTTGAATACCCTCTACAGTAAAGTATGCATATGGTGTCACTATCGCTAAATAATACACAGATCCAAGAAAGAGATGTCGACATTCAAGAATGTCGGCCAAAAAAAAAAAAAATTGGTTATCCAATGGTTCTTATGCCTTCATTTGTTTATAATATTAATATAGATACTTAAAATTAAATATAGTTTATAATACCTCCATGTTTTATCAGAAATCATTTATTTACATACATTTTTTCAAAATACCATGTATTTTAATTACATTTTTTTTCAGTTGTTATGGAAAAATGACAATCTAAAATAAATGTGGAAAACAAAAGACTTATAACGATGAATTTCTTTCAGAAGTGGTTTTAGGTCAGATCGTTTGACCTCCAAACAATCTCATAAAAATCGACTGTCCGTCCTCAATCACGTTAAGTGGGAAACACTTCTTCCGGTGATGTCTTTCGGCGGACCGATCGATGGTCATCCTCCCTTTTCGAATGACTTTCGTTTCGTTTGTAAACTTGGCGACAAGACGTCGATTCCAGGGAAAAAGAAATCTGGATATTTGTAAAAATAGTTGTGTATTTCAATATCGGTGTTTGAAAGATTTTACTGAATTAGGCAGATCATAAAAGAAAAGTTATTTTGCGAAATAAAAACGTCTGTAAAATTGCTTGATTAATAAAAAAACTTTGCCTAAAATATGATTAAAATAAAGTCTCTTATTAGAAATGATAAAAAAAAGCAGAGTTTAGTACTTATATAAACTTAAGGGTTTTAACTAAAAATGTTCACCAAATATTTTGTTGTTGTTGTTCAAATCGAAAACCGAATTTATATTTTAATTTTTTAGGCTTTTCCATTACATACTTTTACGATATCTGATAAGGAAATTCAACACTGCCTGCTTTTTCACATAAATTCAGTTTCAGCCCCTATGATACAAGTGAATTCTTTAGATTTTTCTAAACTATGAGAACAGAGAAATACAATATCTCTAAATTTGATGAAATACCGACTCAAAATTATCCAATTATAGACTATAAAAATTCCAACAAAGCATGAATTTAAAAGGAATAAAAAGGAAATTATATTTTTACGATTTGATTTTCAATACATTTTTTTATATCAATCCGAATAGTTAGAGATCCAGATATCTGAAGTTCGGATAATAGGATTATATCTATAGCCGTATTTTCAGCCAAACTTTGATGTTTCTGTTGCCCGAGCTTGCTTTACAAATGACTTAGTAAATAAACAGATATCATAAAAACAATCTATTTTAAATTGAAAGCACTTTTTTAAAACTTAAAGTGTTTTCTAGAACAAATGTGGAAAACAAAAGGTTTATAGCTTTGAACTTCTTTCCAAAAGTGATCTTAGGTCAGATTGTTTGACCTCCAAACGAACCGATAAAAATCGACCGTCCGACCTCAATCAAATTAAGTAGGAAACACTTCTTTCGGTGACGTCTTTCCGCGGACCGATCTATGGTCATCCTCCCTTTTCGAATGACTTTCGTTTCGTTTGTAAACTTGGCGACAAGACGTCGATTCCAGGGAAAAAGAAATCTGGATATTTGTAAAAATATTTGTTTACATCAACATCGGTGTTTTAAAAGATTTTACTGAATAAGGCCGATCGTAAAAGAAAAGTTATTTTGAGAAATAAAAACGTCTATAAAATTGCTTGATTAATAAAAAACTTTGCCTAAAATATGATTAAAATAAAATCTCTTTTATTACAAATGATAAAAAAGACACAGTTTAGTACTTACATAAACTTAAAGGTATTAATTAAAAATGTTCACCAATTTTTTTTTTTTTTTTTTTTTTTAATTGAAAACTGCATTTATATTTTAATTTGTTAGGCCTTTTCATTACATACTTTTACGATATCTTATAATGAAATTCAACACTACCTACTTTTTTCATAATACAAGTGAATTCTTTAGAGAAATACAATATCTCTAAATTCGATGAAATACCTACTCAAAATTATACAATTATAGACTTTGAAAATTCTAACTAAGCATGAATTTAAAATTTGTTTGAACCCTTTCGGACCTGACTTTTTTCTTAAAGTCCAAAAAAAATAAATTTTTGTCAACTTTTTTTTGTTTATTTTACTATTTCAAAGATAGATGGCATTACTTGTCCACTAAAAAGTCAAAATATAGAAGCCACATGTGTGATTATGAAGTTTTTACGTATCTGCAAGGCATTATTTATAGTTTAAAGCATTTTAAAAGGAAGAACACATTTGTGACCGCCAGGGCCGAAAGGGTTAAAAAGGGATGAAAAGGAAATCATATTGTTTATGATTTGATTTTCAATACATTGTTTTGCTTTTTCATATCAATCCGGATAATTAGAGATCCAGATATCTGAAGTTCGGATAATAGGATTTTATCCATATTTTCAGTCAAACTTTGATGTTTTTGTTGCCCGAGCTTGCTTTACAAATGACTTAGTAAATAAACAGATACCATAAAAACAATCTATTTTAAATTGAAAGCACTTTTTTAAAACTTAAAGTGTTTTCTAGAACAAATGTGGAAAACAAAAGGTTTATAGCTTTGAACTTCTTTCAAAAAGTGATCTTAGGTCAGATTGTTTGACCTCCAAATGAACCGATAAAAATCGACCGTCTGACCTCAATCAAGTTAAGTGGGAAACACTTCTTCCGGTGATGTTTTCTCGTGGATCGATAGATGATGGCCACTCTTCTTTTCCGAATGACTTTCGTTTCGTTTGTAAACTTAGCTTGGAGATGTAGATTGCGGAAAATATATATTTCCATATTTTATACATAAGCGCCGGGAGAACAAAATCCAAGAGAGGCGGGATTTTGGAACAGAAATGTCTGTGATGCGCAACCTAGGCCGTGTTTTTTAAAGTAAAATATACAGTGTGTCCACGTATAACCTGACCGACCTTTATTTTTGCAACCGTTGGTCCTAGATGCATACTTCCAATTACAAAAGTGGTCAAAATTAGGTGCAGAGTTAAGATAAAAAAAAAATTTGAATCAAAAAACAATTTAGCGAAGAATTACAGAATCTAAATTTTTATACGGTAGTAGGGGAAAAAGGACAGTTCAGCGCCATAAGGTGGATTGTGGATTGTGTGGATGTGGGTGGAATCCACCTTGTGGGTGGAATCCACCTTGTGGATGGAGGAGGAGGGTGGAATCCACCTGTTGGGAGACTTATCCTATAGTAGGAGGGGTTAAATGTTGGAGGGGGCTTAATTTTTGAGGGGGCTTAATATTTTTTTAAATCGACTTAGAGTAGAAATGGGAATATCATACTATAACATGGGTCTGTTCGAGAGGAAGTATGAAGACACTAAATTTTTCGATGGGCTTATTTTTTAAGGGGGCTTATTTTTAGGGGGGCTTAATTTTTTTTTTCGAATCGACGTAGAGTAGAAATGGAAATATCATACTATAACATAGAGATGTAGGTATTTTCGAAAGGGAGTTTGAGGAGCCTAAATTTTTTAGAGGGGCTTATTTTTTTAGGGGGGGGGGGCTTATTTTTTTAGGGTGATTTTTTTTTTTTTCCTGAATTGACTTAGAATTTGAATGAAGATAAAAATGTCTTATGTTTTCTGAAAAAAATTTTGATGCTGCCATCTGTATGCGGTAGTGCGAATTTATTATTGAAAATAGTATTTTATTTTTGAAAAGTTTTGAGGAAGGTTTGAACCTGCAAAATAGTCTCTTGGCTCGATGATATGTTGAAGACTTAACTAATCGAGCCAAGAAACTATGTCTATATGTTTAGATTTTAGATGTTTCAAAACAAAAAATTGTATTCCCCCTTCTGTATGCGCAAAGAGAGGTTGGTTTCTTAAGATAACTCATTAATACCTATTTTAACTGCTCACTCTGCGAATTCTTTTAATGTGTATGATTTTTATTTTTAGTTTAACTGATTTTATCGATTTTGTGAATGAGAGTTTGATTATTTTACCAAGCTAAGGTTTCGAACCTGCGAACTCCCATTCAAATTTCATTTTTTGTAACCGATAAGCTATCCACTATTCAAACCGCGCCCCGACAATTACTTTTGAACACTATATATTTTAAAAAAATACCTACCTCTTCCTCTTTCTTATACTAGGGAAGTTAATACAATTTATGTTTAAATTGAAGAAATGATTAATTTTTTATATTTCTTTAATAAGCAACTCATTTTTTAGATCGATTAGAAGGCTACCAAACGTTTTGAATTAAACATTGTTTTCACCAGTATTAATCCACCTAAGTTTAGAATTATACTTTTTCTTGTGAACCATATCCTATTCATTGAATCGTCTGAAATACACTTCCTAAACCCTCTTATCAACGTTACTCACTATCTATCACAAACATCCGATTAGTCTAATCAGCTTTTTTCAACAGAAAATAGCTAATATGTAAATATTGATAACTATTGAAGAGATTATTCCACTTGTTTACAGATTTTAAATGAAAGTTTGAAATATTTGTCAGATTTTCTATTTATCAATTATTATAAATTGAATCAAATCATAGTTTGTTATTGCAATAGATAATTATTTGATGATTCTACACTAGTTCTAATGAATTTTAAAACTACTGCTTCACTTCAACTCATTCTTTTATACAGTTTAATAAATTTAGTTTGAATTAAACCATTGGTTTGTCATATATTTCACTGAAATAATAAAATTAATGTGTAAAACCTTAGAATGACGAATTCAAAAACGTAACGTGATGAATCATATACTTTTTAAACATTACATAAAAACCTTTGGATTGATTCACTTCCTGTGAGCTTCCTACACATACTTTTTTATGACACGTGTTTTTCTGAAATTTTTGCACCAATCATATTACATGATTTGCACTATCGTAATAATTTTTTAACATGCGCCCCCCCTATGATTATATATAAAATTGAATGAAACGAGACTTTTTCATTAGTGTTTGCTATTTTTTGAGTGTGTGAAGACGCTTTTTTCACTTAAGATAATATGGCTAGTTTTCAAGATGGACATTCTACTATGTTAAGCTATGATGTATCACGTTTGAATAATCAATATTTTTCATCAAGATTAAATGATCAAGACATGGGATTAATAGTACAACCTAAAGTAGAACCCGTTTCAGATGATGAAGCGGAATCCTCCTCACCAGAACTAAAGAAACAGAAGCCACCTTTTTTGTGTACTGTTTGCAGCAAATCTTTTTCACGAAAAGGCAATTTAAAACAACATTTGATGGTTCATTCAGAAGAAAGACCATTTATATGTGACATCTGCCAAAAAGCATTCTCTAGAAAGGCTATTTTGAATCGTCATAAACTATCCCATTTAAAGATTCCTTCCCAACATAAATGTGAATCGTGCGGTGAAGCGTACTCAAGAAAGTATGACTTATTAAAACACATGAAGATCCACAAGTCCTCCAAAAACGATAAATGTATTCAGCGTAGTGAAATATTCAATCCCAACTCCGATTTTTTATATCATTTGAAAACTTCACAGAGAGTTAGATGCAAAATTGATAATTCATCCTCTTTAAAAGATATGTTTTTTGAGAAGGTTAAGCATTTTAAAAGGCAAAATGCGTTAAACATATTTACTAAAACTGTAATCAACTCTAACGAGGAGAATGCTACAGACTTTAACACATTTTTTAATAGTATTCATTCGGATGTTTTAAACGAATTAAACTACCAGATTCAAGTTAAAATATCGATGAAATGGTATGCAAGTGTACAAGTTGTTGTATATCGTGTAACACAGGAGGGTGTCTTAGAGATTGCCACACCCTATTTCCTTTCAAAAACTATACTTGAATTAACGAAACAAAACTTATCTGAACATGTTGAGGATACCTTTGCAAAAATTATTAAGTCCTATGAGAAGTCCACCAGACATGGTTTTAATTGGACATTAGATAAAATATTGAATTTAGAACTATCTACCTTTAAAATATAACATGATTTGAAATGTTTATACCTTTTTTGAAATATGTGTACTCATGTTTTCACTATTGTAACTATTGAAAACGACGAATAAATAATGTGTAAATGAAAAAGCTGTTGTCTGTTTATTTTTGTTAGAACAACTTGTGATTTTTAATAACTTGTGATTTTTAATAACTCATGAAGTCGTAACGACTTTACTTACTATTTTTTTTTTTCAATTTCTTATCAAATGAATAATGAGTTAACTATCTTTTATTAATTTCATATTGAAAGTCTGAAATTATCCATTGAAATAGTTATTTTGCAATATTTCTAATTTATCATAATTATTTTTAAAGTTTAATATATCACTCGTTGTTTGGATAAACAACTGTTATTGCTCAATAATAATAATAATATTATCATTTATTACCATACAATTCTTTAAAAAAAGCATAGAACCATTAACATAATATATCATTATCCACTTTTTAAAAACTGTTACCTTGTGTTGCCATTGAATTCTTCAAAGCAAAAAAGAATAAAACTAAAATCATCATCATTAAATATCATACACCACTTATATAAAAATTGTTACTTTGTGTTGCCATACAATTCTTCAAAAAAAGAATAAAACTAAAACTATTAACATTAAATATCATATACTGTAAATATAAAAATTGTTACCTTGTGTTGCCATACTATTCTTCAAAAAAGGATAAAACCATTGACATAATATATTATTCACCACTTAAATAAACTGTTTATATATATATATTAGACTTAAACTAAAATTAATGACATTACTAATTCTTTTAAGTGTTTATCTGTAACCGACACTGATTTTTAACATATATTAAGGGATGTGCTGTTTCAAAACATTCAGTTTCCAACTGATTTTTGTTCTAACTTCATCTAATGTTACCTTTATTATTTGAAAATGGGTTCTGTAGTAAATATGTTAAAAAGATCTTCCGACAAAGTGACTTCTTCTTCAAAGTATCAACGTTTAGAAGAACCTAATGATCCCACTTCTGCGAGTGAATTAAATATACCAAGATTGGAAACTCCTAATTTATTAAACACTGACTGTGGGACAATATCACGTGATTTATCCACTACTGATTACTCACCGAATGTGAAATCTGAAATCGATATGAATTTTTTTATCCCTAACTTTGGTGATGATACTACATCTTCCGAGAATTCATGCCAAGAGTCAATTTCTGTCGAGGACTATTTGAATATATTTTTCAAAGACATGAATTTTGAATCCGCTTTAACCTCGACCCCAGCTAGTAACATAATTTCCCAAGACGAATCCTTTCAAGAACGTACTATTGACCAAGAGGTTTCTGATTCCCAACCAAGCAACCTTTCTAAAGCAAGTGATGAATTACAAAGCACAACCCCACCTACGAATGTCATTCCACAGTCTAAAACTAGCAAATACAACCATCCTATTGTATTTCGAGAAGAACTCAGTGACTGTATCTTTTTAATTTTAAAGTTGCATAATAGACAATTTCATATTCATATTCGAGAATTTAAACGCAGTGGGCTTACTAGTGAAGAAATTCTAACGAAAAATGGTATTATTATGGATGTTAACAGCTGGTTCGAATTTTGCAAGAAAATTTTTTCATTTAATTTGAGATATAAAAGTTCCTCATTTGTTTCTAATAACATGATATTAGTGTTAAATTTTAATAATTCTATCATGCGAATTAAAAATTTAAAGAATTATTCTCACATTGACTTAAACGAGTATCAGTTGCTGAAATTAAAAGAAAAAATACATGATTTGAATAAGGAACTTCTTCAGCATATATATGTAAACCATATACCAAGCTTAATTAGGCAGAAATGTATCATTGGTCATATATCTACAGAAAATGAACTCATGTTGCAGTCTAAACTTATAACATGTATTGAGAATAATGTATTAACTATACTAAACCGCATTTTTGAATGTGATGGATGTATTTTTAATCAGAAATCTCAAAGCCCTCATTCCTGTTGTATACTAAATAATCGACAAAAATTTGAAAAACTAGGAGAGATGTTATTAACACTTATAGATTTAGATTTTGTTATTTCCTCATTTTTAAACGGAGTGGATTGTGTTAGTGAAAACTTTTTATCAAACATTCATGTAGAAACAATTCAAAACGAATTGTTTAAAATAATAAAATAAAATGTATTGCTATCCTTTTTAATACGTGTGTGTTTATTTTTCTTAAGTGTATGTTTATTTTGTTATGTCTTTTAGAACTTTTAATAGAGTGCTAGACTTAAATTTGCATATGTATATAACTAAAGAAATCAACAATTCTTTAGCAATTAAAAAATTAACACAAGTTTAAAATATTAAACTAATAATCTTAATACTATAATTTCTACTTTCTAATATATATATATATATATATATGAAACTTAATTATATAAAAAAGTTTTCAATAATAATAATAAGTTTAGAAAATTAAAAAGTTTAAAAAACAAAATTAAGAAACTCAATAATAAAAAAAAAAATATTTGAAAAGTTAAAAAAAAATAAAGTTTTCAAAATTAAAAAATCTTTATAAAAAAATAAAAATAATTTTAAAAAAAATTAAAAAGTTTACAAAAGTTAAAAAAAAATATTAAAAAGTTTACAAAAGTTAAAAAAAAAACTTTGGAAAAAAAAACTCAAAAAAAAAAAATTAAGTTATCAAAATTAAAAAAAAAAAATTATAAAAACTTAATACATTAAGTTTTCAAAAGTGAGTTTACCTATTCATATATGTATACATGCATGTGACTTTCATTATGTTTCAGTTTAATACTTCTTTTTATCCTATAAAAGTGTTAGATTAATATATACTTATAAAAATATTTGTAAGTTAAATTTAAAAAAAAAGTAACTTATAAAAAAAAAATGTTTACAAAATTAAAAAAAAAAACAAAATCTTTCTAAATAAAAAGTTTTCAAAATTAAAAAAAAAAACTTTTTAAATAAAAAATGTTTTCAAAATTTAAAAAAAAAATTGTAAATAAAAAAAAGTTTTCAAAATAAAAAAAAAATACTTTATAAATAAAAAAAAATATTAAAAAGTTTACAAAAAAAAAAACTTTTTTTATAAAAAATATTTTCAAAATTAAAAAAAAAATTGTAAGTAAAAAAAAAAAAAAAGTTTTCAAAATTAAAAAAAAAAATAATTTGTAAATAAAAAAAATATATTAAAAAGTTTATAAAATTTAAAAGTTAAAAAAAAAACTTTGTAAAAAGTTTTCAAAATTAAGTTATCAAAATTAAAAAAAAAAACTTAATAAATTATGTTATCAAAAGTCAGTTCACCTAACTGTATATGTATCTGACTTTCATAATTAAAAAAGTTATCAAAAAGCTGAATTTGATTGCAAATACAAGTATACAATCAATCATATATCAATCAGTCATAGCAATTAACGAATCAATGTTATCAATCAATAAATCAAACCAATCAATCAATCATATTAATCAACCAAACAATAATATCAATCAATCATATCGATCAATAAATCAAACCAATCAATCATATTAATCAACCAAACAATAATATCAATCAGTCATATCGATCAATAAATCAAACCAATCAATCATATTAATCAACCAAACAATAATATCAATCATTCATATCGATCAATAAATCAAACCAATCAATCATATTAATCAACCAAACAATAATATCAATCAGTCATATCGATCAATAAATCAAACCAATCAATCATATTAATCAACCAAACAATAATATCAATCATTCATATCGATCAATAAATCAAACCAATCAATCATATTAATCAACCAAACAATAATATCAATCAGTCATATCGATCAATAAATCAAACCAATCAATCATATTAATCAACCAAACAATAATATCAATTAATCATATCGATCAATAAATCATATTAATCATATCAAGCTATCATATCAATCATATCAATCAATCAACCAATCATTCATATCAGTCAACCAATCATTCATATTAATCAATGATTCATATTAATCATATCAATCGATTAATCAAGATACTGAATACAAGTATTCATACAAATAAATCACATCAATTGCAGTTCAAGTATTACAAGTTAGTATAATAACATTATAAGAAAGTTTTGAATTAATACAATGATTAACTATCAACATTTTGTAACAGCACTTTTACAAAAGCAATGTATGAATAAATATTTTAGTTACAAAAAATATTTAAAATGCTTTTGAAAGTTAATAAAATTATTTTCCAAAAATGTTAAAAACATTACAAGCTGCTAAAACCTACAATTTAACAAGAATGAGTTGTCTTATATTTCCTTTGTATTTGCATGTCCTATATTTCCTTTCTATTTGTATTTGAGTATATGTATACGGATTCCTCCTTTTAATTATGTTTTGTAGTATACACTTAAAATATATATAGTATATATAAAACATTAAATTAAAATATTCTTTAGTTATTAAAAAGTTTAAAAAATCAGCAATTTTTTTAATATTATAAGATATCAAAATTATTTTGTAATTTATTAAAAGTGAATTTACCTATCGCTATATATGCGTTTCATAAGATAAATCTTCTTTATGTTAACATCCTACCCACATTTTATTTTATAGTTATACACATCGAAACGAAAAAACAAAAAATAAACAATCTATTATTAAATTCTTCAATTTAAAATTTTAATACATACATACTTAAACATTTATATAAAAATAATGAACTCACCATGTTTGAACTCAGAAAAGAGATGATGAGCTTATCACGTGGTAGATTGTGACGTAATCAATTAGATATCACGTGCCTTCCTCGTGCCTTTTGATTGTCTTATCTACAATCAGATTGTATTATCAATCACGTGATCTAACTGATATGAGTCTATACCAAGACACTAGCCATTTTCACTTCAGTCATCGAATATGTAGGTCGTATATTTTTTTGAAAGTCTTTTATTTTATGGAATCTTCAGCAACATGACATCAGATATTTGCAAATAAAATCCTATTAAAATCTTTCTCGCAATTGTGAACAAAGATTAATTTTCATATTGTTTAAGTATAATCATTGATTATTTAACTGGATAATAATATTTTTTAGAAGTAACTTAAATTTCTTATAAAAACGGAAGTATTTATTGCATCATTCATAGAATTCAAGTTTGAATATTAACCAAGCTTTTTAAACTTTTATAATTTATACTAGTATTTAGTATATACTAGTACTTAGTAAAAACTAGTATATATTCTAGTATAAAGAGTTTATAAAAGTTTAAAAAGCTTGGTTAATATTCAGCAAGTAACAAAAATCTTTAAACAGCTGGGAAAAAACTTCCGATTGACACCTCATTCATAGGTAAGGACTCATTCAGTTACACTGAATAAAAAAGCTGATTATTTTACAGGAAATAATATGACAGCTAGGGCAGCAATAAAAATATATTAATTTTACAATTTAACATCTGTTTATTTTACAAATAGTCTTTATATCAATTTGATTAGAAATATATATCGTCTAATTTTCTATCAGGTAAATGACACAATGTAACTAAATGTAGATTGACGGAATCTGCATTAGAAATGTTATTCTTTGTTAGTAGTTGATGCAAGACATTTGGACACCACTTTAAATATATAAAAATTATCGGTAACTAACTAAATTCTTGAAACAACGGTGTAAAAAATTTCCGATTGATACCTCATGCATAGGTGTTGATAGGTGAGGTAGTTTCCGATTACACCGAATGCAAAATATAAGATTATTATTATTTTACATGAATTAAGGGGTCCGTGGCTAAAAATTAAAAAAAAAAAAATGCAATTTTTTTATTGACTTAAAAAATACTGAGTTTTTAGCTGCAAACAGCATGCTTTTACTGCAATACTGCAAACAGCATGCTTTTAAGTTCATTAGATCCAGAGATATAACACCTTTTGCCTTGAGAACTGATGCATTAGCTACCCTCTGACGAGAACTTTAACTTATCTCAGAATGAATTTTTTCACGATTTGTCAACTTTAAAGGAATATATCTAAAGTTCCTTGCAAGATATATGTATGAAATTTTCAACAGAGATTTTATGCCATATTTCCAACAAATTGTCTACAGGATTTTTAATTTTGAGCGATAATTGTGAAAATATGCTAATTAATGCAAAACTTACTCATAAAAAAACTTCATTCTTTTACTTAAAATTTTTTAATATTTTTTTTTAAGAAATCCTGAAGACAAATTAAAATGACATATTTTCTGTACACAAAAGTGTAAAAATTTTGTAAATCGAGTAAGTACTTCCAGAGTTATATAAAAAATTAAATATGTTTAAAATTTTAAAATAATTTTTTTTTTAAATATTTAAAAATTTTCAGATATTTTTTACATGCAATATTTTTATTATATTAAAACATATTTCAAAAAAAAAAAAAAAATTCATAACAAAATTTTTATAAATCAAAAAAAAAAAAAAAAATTGAATTTTGAGCCCCGGACCCCCTTAATAACAGATTAAGGGGGTCCGGGGCTCAAAATTCAATTTTTTAGTCTAGACGGCAATAAAAATTTGTTTTCTTAAAAGACTATTTTTAATAGTTAAAAGAAAATTTGGAAATACACTGAAACTCTAGTTATCCTGCCTAATGTAGATTTAAAAAAAAAAAAAAAGAAAAAAATCACTGTTAAAAAACAAGATCACTATTAAAAATTACAATTACTAAAAAGTACGGAATAAAAATCCAGAGTTTAAAATCATAAAAATTCAGTGTTAAAAAAATGTTAAAAATCATATAAAGGTTAAAAATCTTAAATGTGATAAAAATGTTAAAAATAATAAAACCCATAAAAATCACTGGTAAAATAATAAAATTACAAACAATTGTAGAAAATCACTAGTAAAAAATAGAAAAAATCACTGTTAAAAATCATAAATAAAATCATTGTTAAAAATCCCAATTATAAAATTTTATGTAAGGAAATACAAATTGTCCTAAAACTGCTG
This sequence comes from Maratus speciosus, assembly GCA_963932465.1. Classification (NCBI taxonomy): domain Eukaryota; kingdom Metazoa; phylum Arthropoda; class Arachnida; order Araneae; family Salticidae; genus Maratus; species Maratus speciosus. The sequence continues at coordinate 357,037,210 of OZ010794.1, forward strand.
TTGTTTAATAAAACGATAGGATGGAGATCGGGCATGTTATTAAATTTGAACACTATAGAGTACTGTATAAAAAAGCAATGGTTTAAAAGGAATTTACCAATGTAAGAGAATATGAACATATATAGTTCCAAGAAGAAAAGTAGCTTTCGACTATTTAATTACTTATTCCTATCATGTATGTTAACAATATTCAACAGTATCCACTTTTCAATCCGGTTACAATTTCTGAAATACAAGTGAACTAATTTTTCAGGTTTTCTTAGAATATAAGAATAGAGAATGTAATGCACCATACAAAAAACTTTATACAATTAGAACGTTTACGAAAATATAATGTATCATATCCCGAGTTACCCACGATTCCAAAAATTGTTCCTTGTTCTTCAGAAGTCTCAAAGATCAATAAATTTCCGATACTGAAGGAAGCAATTCCGAAACAAAAGTTTGTTCTGCTCCTTTTAAATTTTAGAAACATTATGAAGCAGCTTTTACTGTGTATTAATTAGTTTTTTTTTTTTTTTTTTTTTTTTTTTTTTTTTTTTTTTTTTTTTTTTAAACCCAGTGTCAGGTTTTTCGGATGTTATCAAGTAAAAATTTTCAGCTGTGTAAAAAAAATATATCTATACATGCAAGAGTAACAAAATAATGTTCGTTTTACAGTGTTAATTTAGCATGTTTATCTGATGAACAAGATTTTTAAACTCTAAAAAATGTACTTGAAAATTCATAACATCCGAAAAACTGGTATTTCCTGTTGATAAAATTACATATGAAAATCACTTGAAACATCAAAACTAACTTAATATTTGCTAAAAGTGATGAAAATAATTTTGCACGGCAAATAACTACCTTTATTTATCCAGATCGACATGTTTCATCGCTCTGACGGCAACATTCTCAAGATTTATGCTGATAAAAAAAAATGAAATTGAAAAACTGGTAAACAACAAGAAATACAAAACAACAACAACAACAAATGCAATAGAAAAACTACAGTTTTGGCCAGACTATATGAGAAAGAACCTTTACAGGATCAGGATCACTCTGCCAGGGAGCCAACCAAAAATGGCATAGGCAAGAACCTTTACAGATTAATTTTAAAAGTAGCAGAATCATTTATCCCTCAAGATTTTATTTGCCATCCATTATCCGAGAATCAATAGAGAACTTTTTACGCAGTGTGAATATATGCAATGATCCAGCTTCTATGGAGATTCCTAAAATTTGGAAAGAGATGCTCTACAGCATAATGAAACAATAGTATAAAATAATTCACGTTCACACAGGGTTCTCGCTGCCGCCATTGCGCAAAATCGCAACAAAATGATCCATTTGGCGAGTAAAACAACAATCAGACTCGCCAAATCGCGAGTGCTGACTTTCTGCTCTTTGTGTGTATGTGTGTGCCAATAAAGTCGAGATTCTTATCTGTGTTTCTTAGCGATTAATGTCACTTTTCATATTCAATCGCACCGTGTCATTTACATTGCTCTGTTTATAGACATACTAACTCAACACAAATCCAATTTATCAATATCCAAAGATACAGAAAGGATTATGCGATAGGTATTTCTCTATTGTCAGTTAATCACTATCTATACGCCGGCGTCGCGACAGTAAAAACACAAACAAATTTACTCGCATCAAGCGCCAAACAGCGAAAAGTTTTGCGTTGATTTAGTCATTTACCATGTATTAGTAGTATGCAAAGTATCATTGGCCGGTTAAATGTTTTCTATCGGCTAAGAGTCGAAATCTCATTGCAATTTTTAGTGTATATCTTCACAACGGTAAATCAAAAATAGCTGTTTTTAATTTTTATTTAGATTGCTAAAAGAAACATTTAGAATGTACTTATTTCTAATAGTTTCTGCAGCAGCTAGCCGAATTTCTATTTTATAAGTAATTACAAAAAATAGGTAATTTTAGAACATTTTGAAAAAAAAAAGGATGTAATAAGTGGTTAAAGATAAATATTTTAGTGTTTTACGCCGAATCTATTTTGCTAACATTTCTTTCATTTGGCTACTGTTTTTTAATTCTCATTCTCCAAATCGCTAATGTTGGTAAAAAGCCAGCGAGAACTCTGCGTTCACAAACATCCATTTTTAATACTGCAGTTCATTTCATTATGCATGAGATCGCGTGATTTTTATTTTCTAGTTTTTCAATTAAAATTTTTTTGCGAAAATATTTGTATCAGTATAAATCTTGATAATGTCGCCGTCAGAACGATGAAACGTGTCGATCTGAATAAATAAAGGTATTTATTTGCCTTGTAAATGTATTTTTATCCCTTTTAGCAAATATTAAGTCAGTTTCGATTTCCTGTTGATAGCAGATTGAAAACAAGCTGATTAATACACTATAAAAACTGCTTTGTAAGGTTTTCGAAAATTACAGACAACAGAAGAGACTTTTGTTTCATAAATTCTCCTTTAAATCTCAGAAATCTGTAGATAAAGATTCATTTCTCTTTGTTTTTGAACACTGCATCCCTGAACTTGAGAAAACACTTAGAATTATTGAAATCTTGACTTCTGACATTCTAATAAAACATAAATTTTAACGTTGGTTTGGAATTGGAAGGAAATTTATAATTTTATGCATATAGATATAATTTCCATTTTAATGCATACATTTCGCAATTCAATACGATTTTTTTTCTTTTAATCAATTTTTTTTTTGTTTTGTTTTCTTTTCTTATATTTTCTTAAAATACGATATTCCAATATTTCAGGATCCGGATGGCTGAGTTCGGATAACTGGAATTCTTAGAATACATGTTTCCAGAAGATAAAATAAACAATTTTGTACTGCTAGATAGAGGGCTAGTATATATATATTTTTTTGTATAATTAACCATTTCTTTTTATTTCACCTTATAGATAAAACGATCTTTTCAAGAAAAAAATGTATGCAGGGTCCCCGAAAATTTTTGGCGGTGTTTCCTTACCTCATAACTTTTCATTCAAGAACATGAAAAAACAATATTATTACGCATTCGTAAAGTACAAAACAAAAAGTTTTTTTTTTTTTTATAACACAAACAAATTTACATATGGGTAAAGTGGGAACTTAAAACGTTAATAATCAAATAACGATTATAATCAAATATTTTATTAATATTAAATTTTTATAAAATTTATCAATAAGTTATTAATGAACTATGTATATCGAATCGTACATCATACATCTGTTATCTATGAAACTCTGTGCTCATAATTCATTAATAACTTTTTCATAAATTTGATAAAATTTTAATATTAATTATTATTTTACTATAATCGGTATTTGATTGTTTGAGTTGACCTTTAGAGTGGCAACTTTACGCATAATAAACATTGTTTGTGTTTTCCGGTTTACATACCAATTATCAGACATTATTTTATATTTTAAAAAACAACTTTACTATCTGTAATATATACAGACCTGTTTTTATAAAAATATATTATAGCTTGTTATATATAAAACCTTATAGACGTAACATTTAGAAAAATACATTCATGAGTTTATATATAATATACAATACATTGCAAGAACATTTTCGCTCTTACCGGAGCTTCTTCAGTTGACTTGTTTGTCAACCAGCTTGTATGTCAACTGAAGTTGCTCCGGCAGCATCGAAAACGTTCTTGTAATTATATATAAACTCAATGAATATATATTTTTTTATGTTACGTCTATAAAGTTTTATATATAACATGCTATAATATGTTTTTATAACAAGTAATATAAAAAGTCAATTCCTACTTAGGTCATCAAAGAAAAATTTAATATAATCCCTTAAGCTAATATTATTTTTTGTTGCATTAAAATATCTCAATTTGTTGATTTTCTATAAGCAAGTAGGTTTACAATTGGAGTCTATGGGAATTTGGCGAAATGTTAGAGATATCGCCAAGTTGACGTCACTTTTGGCGACTCATTTTGGACGCCAAATTTGGAGATATATCGCCACATTGGCGACAAACTTGGCGGTATTTGGCGACAGAACAAGGTCCTCCTATGGTAACCCTTCTTATAGATATGAAGATGCTTTAAATGCTGTTCACTAACCAATGGCCGCCATTTTGTCTCCTATATAAAACAAAAATCAATTAATTAAAAGTTAATTAATGAATTAATATTTGAAAAATCTGTATTAACATTAATTGTCACCCAGTACAAGTTTTAAAAAAATTATTTCAACTTGATAGGATGAATAGTAAGTATTTTATTAACGATTGAAAATTTGAACAAGATATATAAATATAGGGAGAGTGTGAACTAATAGTAGTATTTGAAAAAACAGACCTGTATATATTACAGATAGTAAAATTGTTTTATTCTTTTATAAAATATTAAATAATGTCTGATAATTGGTATGTAAATGGGGAAATTATAAAAACAGACATTACAAACTAAAAGGTGGATATCCACGTTTTTATATTTGTTTGTGTTATTTAAAAAAAAAAAAAAAAAAAAAAAAAAAAACTTTTGAGTTGTACGTTACGGATATGTAATAATATTTTTTGTCATGTTCTTAAAATAAAAAAAATATGATGTAAGTAAACCACGACGATTATTTCTGGACAACCTGTATATAACTCTTAAATTTCAGCATGAAAGCATAGTTATAACTACATAAAGCCTTTAATATGTTGAATAATCTCTTTTAAACAGTCACTTCCTCAATCTGCTTCTAACAAAGACATGTATTTGTCGTACTTCCGTGACCTTTACGGAAGTAACTTCCACCCTTTAATTATTAACCTGAAACAATGCATAGTAAACGCAACAATGCAAACGCCTTTGCATTGTATGTCTTTTGTCTGTCGACATCTGTCACCGGAGAATGACTATTATATGCACTGGTGTGTAAGTTACGTTTCGCTAAATGAAATTGTTGTACACAAAATTGTTAAGAAAATTAAAATTCTTTTTATATGTTATATTAAATGAATCAGTAATGTATTATTATTATTTGAGTTTTTTCTAGGTTATATGAAAGTGTCGAAAAGGCCTCTCTTTTTGATCAAAATATAACATTTTGAAAGCTATTTTATTTCGAAAGATCAATTACTTAGTTTAACAAGGAAATTTCTTTCTTTTCTTTTTTAACACTTTCCAATAAAGTTGAAAAGTGGATTGTCTGTTCGTCTGTCCATCTGTACGCCCTCTTAACTTAAAACGTTAATAATCAAATAACGATTATAATCAAATATTTTATTAATATTAAATTTTTATAAAATTTATCAATAAGTTATTAATGAACTATGTATATCGAATCGTACATCATACATCTGTTATCTATGAAACTCTGTGCTCATAATTCATTAATAACTTTTTCATAAATTTGATAAAATTTTAATATTAATTATTATTTTACTATAATCGGTATTTGATTGTTTGAGTTGACCTTTAGAGTGGCAACTTTACGCATAATAAACATTGTTTGTGTTTTCCGGTTTACATACCAATTATCAGACATTATTTTATATTTTAAAAAACAACTTTACTATCTGTAATATATACAGACCTGTTTTTATAAAAATATATTATAGCTTGTTATATATAAAACCTTATAGACGTAACATTTAGAAAAATACATTCATGAGTTTATATATAATATACAATACATTGCAAGAACATTTTCGCTCTTACCGGAGCTTCTTCAGTTGACTTGTTTGTCAACCAGCTTGTATGTCAACTGAAGTTGCTCCGGCAGCATCGAAAACGTTCTTGTACTTATATATAAACTCAATGAATATATATTTTTTTATGTTACGTCTATAAAGTTTTATATATAACATGCTATAATATGTTTTTATAACAAGTAATATAAAAAGTCAATTCCTACTTAGGTCATCAAAGAAAAATTTAATATAATCCCTTAAGCTAATATTATTTTTTGTTGCATTAAAATATCTCAATTTGTTGATTTTCTATAAGCAAGTAGGTTTACAATTGGAGTCTATGGGAATTTGGCGAAATGTTAGAGATATCGCCAAGTGGGCGTCACTTTTGGCGACTCATTTTGGACGCCAAATTTGGAGATATATCGCCAAATTGGCGACAAACTTGGCGGTATTTGGCGACAGAACAAGGTCCCCCTATGGTAACCCTTCTTATAGATATGAAGATGCTTTAAATGCTGTTCACTAACCAATGGCCGCCATTTTGTCTCCTATACAAAACAAAAATCAATTAATTAAAAGTTAATTAATGAATTAATATTTGAAAAATCTGTATTAACATCAATTGTCATCCAGTACAAGTTTTAAAAAAATTATTTCAACTTGATAGGATGAATAGTAAGTATTTTATTAACGATTGAAAATTTGAACAAGATATATAAATATAGGGAGAGTGTGAACTAACAGTAGGAATTGAAAAACAGACCTGTATGTATTACAGATAGTAAAATTGTTTTATTCTTTTATAAAATATTAAATTAAATAATGTCTGATAATTGGTGTGTAAACGGGGAAATTATAAAAACAGACATTACAAACTAAAAGGTGGATATCCACGTTTTTATATTTGTTTGTGTTATTAAAAAAAAAAAAAAAAAAAAAAAACTTTTGAATTGTACGTTACGGATATGTAATAATATTTTTTGTCATGTTCTTAAAATAAAAAAAAATATGATGTAAGTAAACCACGACGATTATTTATGGACAACCTGTATATAACTCTTAAATTTCAGCATGAAAGCATGGTTATAACTACATAAAGCCTTTAATATGTTGAATAATCTCTTTTAAACAGTCACTTCCTCAATCTGCTTCTAACAAAGACTTATGTATTTGTCGTACTTCCGTGACCTTTACGGAAGTAACTTCCACCCTTTAATTATAAACCTGAAACAATGCATAGTAAACGCAACAATGCAAACGCCTTTGCATTGTATGTCTTTTGTCTGTCGACATCTGTCACCGGAGAATGACTATTATATGCACTGGTGTGTAAGTTACGTTTCGCTAAATGAAATTGTTGTACATAAAATTGTTAAGAAAATTAAAATTCTTTTTATATGTTATATTAAATGAATCAGTAATGTATTATTATTATTTGAGTTTTTTTCTAGGTTATATGAAAGTGTCGAAAAGGCCTTCTTTTTGGTCAAAATATAACATTTTGAAAGCTTTTTTATTTCGAAAGATCAATTACTTAGTTTTACAAGGAAATTTCTTTCTTTTCTTTTTCAACACTTTCCAATAAAGTTGAAAAGTGGCTTGTCTGTTCGTCTGTCCATCTGTACGTGCTCTAACTCCCCTAAATATACTCGAATGGTTCAGAAATTTTTGGATGTTAGTGACCTCTTGCTATAGCACGAGCCCTATTGCAAAAAAGTTTGTTGCATATTTAATTCATTTACAGGGACAGTCAAAAGTTTTCCGTTACATTACGGCCTATGGGAAAAAAACGTTTAAAATGATTTTTAATGATATTACATGCTTTCAAACATAATAAAATTGATATGCAATGATATCAAGTGCACTAAAATATGTATTCCATAAAATATGCAGTGCAAAGAATAAATATTATTCATTTATAGGGCCACACAAAAGAATTCCGTTACATAATGATATACCGGTGGAGGGAATTTTTTCCGGCGTATTTTAATTATGTTAAATTATTTCATGTATAATGAAATTGATATACGTCGCTGAGGTTTACTATAACTCATTTCATGTGTAATACGAAGTGCATAGCATTTACAGGGACACACAAAAGATTTTAGATACTATATTGTATCCGAAGTACTGTGCGGTAGCGATGATTGCTGGAAGTGCATTTTTAATTATGTTATGCGCTTTTATGTTTTACTGTATTTATGCATTGTATATGGTGTGTATAGATGATGTAATTCATATACAGGGCTACACAAAAGAATTCATAATGGTTACTGGGTATAATTGTAAATTGCTTAAAGGTGGTTTTTAAATGAGTTATGCATTTTTACGCTGAACTGCATTTTGTTTACTAAGAAATGTTTGTATAACATAGATAAAATTATATACAGGGCCACGCAAAGAATTCGATACATGGCCGTCTATAAATGATAATTTCTGGAAATGTGATTCCAGTAGTTTTAAGAGTGTTTTACTTTGAATTAAACTTTAGATAAATCGTGGCATGTAATAAAGATACTACGTTAACTACAGGGTTGTACAAAACTATGCAAGTATGTTTCCATCTATTAGTATAAATTGCTGAAAGAGAAATTTCAACCTGTTATTCGTTTTCTTGCTAAACTAAATTTCCCCATTATGTAGCATATATATCAACCTACAGATCAAATACAGAGCTGTTCAAAAGAATTTGAATACATATTTGCTATGGATGGTAACTGCTGAAATCAGTTTTTCAAATGTTTTACGCGTTTTCTAAAATGTTTACTTATCGTATTTATCTCATTTGCGTAAATAACGAAGTTTTGTTAAAGGATTCAGGAAGTGTTGGAAAGCGTTTCATAATCTATGCTTAATGCATGATTTTTCTTACTTGTTTTTTTGTGCGTCTACGTTAATCGGAAGATGAAAAATGACATTAGAAGTGAAACAAATCATGAAAGATAAATTATAAGGCAAAGTTTTTCAAAAATTTTAACCCCTTGTGGTTTTATTTATTTAAGTTAGTCATTTATTTAAAATAGTTTTACAAGGCAAAGTCTTTCTTTCTTTTTTTGCGACTACGTTAATCGGAAGATGAAAAATTGCATTAGAAGTGAAACACATCATGGACAGTAAATTATGAGGCAGAACTTTGCAAAAATTTTAACCCCCTGTGGTTTTATTTATTTAAGATAGTCATTTATTTAAAATAATTTTACAAGTCAAGGTCTTTCTTTCTTTTTTTTTGCGCCTACGTTAATCGGAAAATGAAAAATTGCATTAGAAGTGAAGCATATCATGAAAGATAAATTATAAGGCAAAGTTTTGCAAAAATTGTAACCGCTGGGGGTTTTATTTATTTAAGTTATTTATTTATTTAAAATAGTTTACAAGGCAATGTCTTTTTTTTTTTTTTTTTTTTTTTTTTGCGCCTATGTTAATCGGAAGATGAAAAATTGCATTAGAAGTGAAACATATCACGAACAGTAAATTATGAGGCAGAACTTTGCAAAAATGTTTAACCCCTTGTGGTTTTATTTATTTAAGTTAGTCATTTATTTAAAATAGTTTTACAAATCAAGGTCTTTCTTTCTTTTTTTGCGCCTACGTTAATCGGAAGATGAAAAATTGCATTAGAAGTGAAACATATCATGAACAGTAAATTATAAGGCAAAGTTTTGCAAAAATTGTAACCCCTTGTAGTTTTATTTATTTAAGTTATTTATTTATTTAAAATAATTTTACAAGGCAATGTCTTTCTTTCTTTTTCTTGCGCCTACGTTAATCGGGAGATGAAAAATTGCATTGGGAGTGAAAGTTATCAGGAACAGTAAATTATGAGGCAGAACATTGCAAAAACGTTTAACCCCTTGTGGTTTTATTTATTTAAGTTAGTCATTTATTTAAAATAGTTTTACAAGTCAAGGTCTTTCTTTCTTTTTTTTGCGCCTACGTTAATCGGAAGATGAAAAATTGTATTAGAAGTGAAACATATCACGAACAGCAAATTATGAGGCAGAAGTTTGCAAAAATGTTTAACCCCTTGTGTTTTTATTTATTTAAGTTAATCATTTATTTAAAATAGTTTTACAAGGCAAGGTCTTTCTTTTTCTTACGTCTATGTTAATCGGAAGTTGAAAAATTGCATTGGGAGTGAAACTTATCAGGAACAGTAAATTATGAGGCAGAACTTTGCAAAAATGTTTAACCCCTTGTGGTTTTATTTAAATTAGTCATTCATTTAAAAAAGATTAAGGAGGCAAGGTCTTTTGTTCTTTTCTTTCTTTTTTTTTGCGCCCACGTTAATCGGTAGATGAAAAATTGCATTAGAAGTGTAACATATGAACAGTAAATTATGAGGCAGAGTTTTGCAAAAATTTGTAACCCCTTGTGGTTTTATTTATATAAGTTGGTTATTTATTTAGCTTAGTTTTAGACAGCAAGTTTTTTTCTTCTTCTTGCGCCTACGTTAATCAGATTATGAAAAATTGCATTATATTATTTTAGAAGTGAAACATATCATGAACATAAAGTATGAGACAGAGTTTTGAAAAAAATTTTAACCTTGTGGTTTTATTTTTTTAACTTAGTTAACTTAGTAACACTTCCGTCAACCAATATACCTACTACATTTTTGCTTTAGCGATCTTTTTGGGAATTATCATGATGTCGTAGACCAATCATTTCCTAGATGACTTATTTTGTAGACCAATAAGATTCCGTGTATAATTTGCATCTTAAAGACGAACAAGTATTCGTCAGCATGTCGTCATACATGTCAGCCTACGGTTAACTCGCAGACGAATTAATCTTAGACCAATAAGATCGCAGATGACTTATTTGTAGACCAATCAGATCCCGTGTATAATATGAGTCATAAAAGGGTCACATATATTATAGTGACGTCAGCAGACCTTTCCTAATTTCAAATTATAAATCTGAGCGGTAGATTTCTTTAAACAGTGCTAAACAGTGTAGGCAGCTTTAAGGGATTTCCGAGTTGATTTAAACTAGGGATGCACAACCTGTGGCCCGCGGGCCAAAAGTGGCCCGCGATGGGCTTACGTGTGGCCCGCGAACTTCGTCAATTTATAACTGCAAAAAATTGTCAATTGTCATTATGGAAAAAAAAAAAGTTTTGTCCATAGGTCGTAAGAAAAAAATCGTGAATTTCATCAATTTGCCACGGGAAAAAATGAAAAATTCGTCAGTCAGTTTAGAATCGGGAATTTCGTTGATCGGGTACGGAAAAATCGTGAATTTTGTCCATCAGGCGCGGAAAAATAGCAAATTTCGTTAATCAAGGACGGAAAAATCGCGAATTTTGTCGATGAGGCGCAGAAAAAACTGCAAATTTGACCTATCGGGCAAGGAAAAATCGCGAGTTTTGTTGATCGAGATCGGAAAAATCGCGAATTTTGTCAATCAGGCGCGGAAAATCGCAAATTTCATTGATCGGGTACGAAAAAATCGTCAATTTTGTTGATGATACGCGGAAAAATTGTAAATTTTGTTGATTGGCTGCGTAAAAATCATGAGTTTCTTCAGTTGCGAGAAAAAATCACGAATCTTTTCTATTAAGAGCGGGAAAATCTCAAATTTGATTGATGGGCTGCGGAAAAATTGCGTGTTTCGTCTGTTTATTCCGAATTTTGTCAATTTGCCACAGGAAAAATGAAAATTTTTTCAGTCACTTAAGAATCGCCAATTTCGATCATAAATTTCGTTGGTCGGGTACGAAAATAATCGCGAATTTCGTTGGTCGGGCACGAAAAAAAATCGCGAATTTTGTCGATCAGGCACGGAAAAATCGCAAATTTCGTTGATCAAGCACGAAAAATAGCGAATTTTCTCAATGATGCGCGGAATATTGAAAATTTCGTTGATCGGCTGCGTACAAATCACGAGTTTCGTCAGTTTATTGCGAGAAAATAGCGCGAATTTCGTCAATTTACCGCGGGAAAAAAATTGCAAATTTCGTTAGTCAGTTAAGAATCGCTAATTTCGTTCATCGGACGAGGAAAAATTCGCGAATTTTGTCAATCAGGGGTGGGAAAATCGCAAATTTTGTAGACCGGACTCGGAAAAATCGCGAGTTTTGTCGATCGAGCTCCGAAAAATCGCGAATTATGTCGATCAAGCTCGGAAAAACGCGAATTTCGTCGACCGGCTTCGGGAAAATTGTGAATTTTATCAATCAGGTGCAAGAAAAAAATCGAAAATTTCGTTGATCGGGCGCGGAAAAATCGCAAATTTCGTGCATTGGCTCCTCATCCCCCCTTCGTTCATAAATTTCATATTTTTTTCGGCACTATTAGCCACTTTCGTGCCTATGTTTGTTTTTTACACTTTTAAATAAACAAAATTTACTTCCCCGAATAAAGTCAAGGAATATTACCAGTCCTTCTAAATAATACTTGCTATATCTTTGTTATGTATACAAACGGAAGCTGTTGATATATCCTTGCCAACTGAATTGGATATGTTGACCGGGTAGGGAAACCTAGAGTGGTAAAATTACCCCCCCCCCTCTCCTTTGAAACCATATTTTTTATCTGATTATAGGCCACAGATCACCTCCCAGCAATAGAATTCTCCCCGTGTTTCTGATGTGGCCCTCCACAACTCAGAAATTTTTATAAGTGGCCCTTCTCTTAAAAAGGTTGTGCACCCCTAATTTAAACTGTATGCCCGGTCAGAGTCTTGATAACAGATGGAACCATTGTGCGGATAAATTAGCCGTAGTTATTACTGAGAAGAATTTAATGATAGCGAAGAAATAATGTGAGTAAAAAAATATGGAGAGAAATAACTTTTTTAATGTAGTAGAAGTTTTAAGAACAAAGAAACATATAAAAAATGTTTTTTAAAAGTAATAAGAAATAAGTTATAGAAAAAGTAAAAAAGAGAAAGAATAATGTAAAGCACTAGTTCAAGCACGGCAGGCGGCAGAGAATAATTTAAATAAAATGAAGTGGTGAAAGTCACAGGATAAACAAAAAAGGCGATTTTTAAAGCATTTTTCTGTTACAAAGGAACGTAACAGCTGTTTTATATGAGAGGTAGTAAAGTCATGCTGCAAGCCCTCGTTTACTTTATACTACACTGTAAAAAAAATCTGAAAGTTACAAAAAGTTTTCTAGGAAACTGGGATTCCTAGAACTTTTTACGTAACGGTAATAGCAAACATTCATGTAATAGATACACGTTTGCATTGTAAATCAAAAAATTTGTAAGGTTAACCTTACAAATTAGTAATTACTAAGAATTTTTTATGAAACTGGGATACCTAGAACTTTTTAGGTAACTGCAACCCACAAGCTACAGATTTCTGTAGCTTTACAAAAACTATTTTTGTAGATTTACACCTTTTTTTGTACAGTGTAGTACAGATAAAATTTTAGTAAGCATACAGATGTCTGCAACTATACATCTGTGGAATTAAAGTTTTTTTTACAGTGTAGTCACACTCGTTTTTAATGCACAAGGGGATGCTACACCACATTAACCTCTCGCTGCGTATTTTTTTTCTATTTTATTATTATTATTATTATTTTTTTATCAAAATAGGCTGATAATTGTGCATTCATTTTATTATATATTTCAAATCATCATATATTTTAGAGTTAAAATATGTACATTTTTTTTTGTAAAAGAGTGGTCTTTTTATATAGAATTAGATCATAAAAAAAAAGATTGTCAGAAAACTGAATTTGAAGAGAAATCACGTAAAAGCAAAATTCTGAAAATTAATCTTTGTTAAATGCATCCTCGCGGAAATCGCGAATTACGCAAATTTTGCTACTTTTATGTTGCCCGTAGAAACCGCGGGATGCGCAGCGAGAGGGTTGATAATATTGAAGGTAATAATGGAGATGTAAAAATGTGATAATCTAATAAGACTGAAATTTTGCTGCGATTTAGTGGACTGTATCTCTCTATTCTAAAAAGAAGTAACTAGCGCTGTCATCGCCGCTGTTTATGAAGCTTTTGTGGCCGGGGATCTTTCTTCCTTAATAATAAGAAAACTACTTCATACAAAAATATGAAAATCGGTGGTACTATAGAGAAATGTTTGATAAACACGCTGATGCAGACAGTTTTAAATCGAATAATTTTTTTAAGAGATATTTAATGTTAAAGTTGGTCAAAATCGTTCCATCAAAAAAGTTTTATAGGAGCAAAAATGATACATAAGAATGTAATAATTTTTAGATCATTTTATACATTAGAAGTTCCCGTTGTGCAGACTGCATTTACTTTTTTATTTTGACTCATTTTTTGAGGATTTATTTCCATTTTTAATTCAAATTTTCAGCATTTCGAGAGATATTTTTTACCAGTTTTAGAAAAGGGTATTATTTTAATTTGTTGCCAATTTTAAAAACAGCGCAAAGAATAATATTTCCTTCAAATTAAAAATTTATTTACACGTGACTATTATAAACAGAAAAAACTTTCAAATGAGAATTAACTGATTACGTATTAAAAGCAGGAAAATATTGATAATTACGCCATAAAAACTATATTTACATGTGAATTTTAAAAGAGAAAGAAATTTTTAAAATAATAAACTCATTAATATGCATTAAAAGTCGCAAATGGGCAACATTGCGTGATATTTAAAACTGCGAAACCATAATATTGCCAAACAGTTTAAATTTACAGATATATTTGCGCAAGACATTTATTTCACATTTTGAGATAATCTTTTAAACTATTGTTGAGAATTCGAAGACAGCGCAAATGATATTTCCTTTCTAACAACAAAAGTATTTTCACGTGAACATTAAAAATAGAAAGAAAACTTTGGTGAAAATTGCGTCAGAATTAAAACGATAAATTTAAAATGTCTTCTTTAAAAGAACTTTCTTATAGCGTTGTTAAAAAATACCCGGAGACTCTGTTTATTTAATTCATTTTATATTACCTTATTTTTATATGTTTCACTGATCTGATTTTATCAAAGACGAAAACAGCCCGTTAACAGGGAGATCGCCACTGTTTTTTTTTATTATTATTATTGTTATATAATTAATTCTTCCGAATTTTTTTTAAAGCCGATCAAATTAGCGTACTTTTAGAGTTTACAGTGTCTGAACGGGGATTGGCGAGCGTAGCTCGTATGGTGCAGAGCCCCTAGTAGTATAAAAATTTATAAAACTTATGATTTCGTTGAGTTAAATTTTTTTTGACGTAACCAGTCCCTTTAATTGTAGGCAAAAAGTTTGAAGAAATGCTGTCATATGATTTATAGATATCGAATAAAATTTCAAACAATAAATTCAAAGAATAAAAAAATTACTCTCCGCTAAAAATGTTTTTATCTATAGCGAAAAATGCAAATAAATAAAATAATGGGAAAAAGTTAAACGTAGGTGAAATCTTACCTTGTGAAAATCACATAACGGGAACGGGTAGAACTCTTTTCTTACATCGTTTTTTTTTTCTTTGTAAGCCAGAAACCTATTGGAATAAAAATTCGCCGTTCAGAAAACGAAATAAGATACAAATGAACGCGTAGGATTGTAAAAAAGAGATCTTTAAATCAATAAAATGGAACTTTTCTGGAGGATTTTATATTTCCCTTAAATGGGATAAAACGGAACGAATTTAGAATTTAAAAAATATATGATAAATATTATAAAATGTATTCCCGAACTAAAAAGGTATATACAGTCGACGCTCGTTTTTACGAACTCGTAGGGAACACTAAAATAGTTCGTAAAATAGAAAACACCAAAAATGATATGAATACGTACATTATTTTTATCAAACTGCCCCCTCTTCACAAATGAAGCAGTATTTCAAGATTATTTATTATTTAATAAATTTATACGTGTATTTTTAAATATACAAGAAATAAATGCAAATTTATGCACAAAAATAATTTTAGTACACAGAAACATACGTTACTTATGCCTTAAAAACATTACATATGAAAATACAGACTGGATTAGTACTTAACAGGTGAAAATACATATAGATGAAAACATAAATAAAAAAATTAGGAATGGAAATAATCATTTACCTTTTTTTTTAAATTACATTTTGGAAAATATATATTTCCATTTTATCTATGCTTGAAAACCTTTCACAGTTATTGCTCCCTTCAAAAAAGTGCCTTAGTCCTTACAACCACTACTTGAAATTGTTGCTATGCCCCCCCCCCCCTCCCACCGAAAGAGATTGGGGAAAACAACACATTCTTGGAATGCATCTGATGTCTCATTGTACTTGTTGAGAGTTTAATTGACGTGACACTGCGTTCCGATATTTAAAAAAAAAAAAAAAAAAAAAAAAAATGCAGAAGTATCAAAACTGAGTTCGCAAAAAAGAGATTTTCATAATCCGTAGTTCGTAAATGGGAGCGAAAAATTACATTGTTTCTATGGGAGTGTATTCGGGACCACTCTATAGTTCGTAAAATCGCAAGTGTTCGTGAAAAAGAGGTTCGTAAAAACGAGCGTCTACTGTATATATATATTTTAACACAGTCTGATAATTTTTTGAAACGAAATTTTAGACCTTGTATAGTTGTGGGAAAAAAAATAAACGCCCTCTACCAAGTCTGTAACTAATTGTAATAGACAGTTACTAGTACCAAACGACTGGAAACAGGGCTTAATTTCTTACAAAAATGTACCAGAGCCCTAATATTCTGCATTACTAAAGCCGTAGCGTGCACCCCATCTCCAATACGCATATTTATATTTCATACATTATTTTCAAATCTTTTTTTTTTCCTTTAGCAAAATGAATTTAAATATATCTACCAGCATATACTTAACAGTCAACTATTCCATTTTTTAGTTTATCACTGCTTGCTAATAGGCTCTTTGCCTAATTAGGTAGATTTCGTATGAAATACTACCTATTGCAATCTCCCCTATGTTGGAATTTCTGAAAAATGTTTGCAGATCTACACCGATCATGATCCCTACAACCCAAAACCACCCTCACTAAAACACTTTATCTATCTATCTATCTATCTATCTATATCACTTTTTTATGGACACGATAACTTCTATAATTCTGCACAAATCTCTTCCAAACTGATACATAAAATGAATGGGTATAAAATCTCGAACAAGTTCGTTAATGGGCATAATCGGACCAAGGGGGTGGAAATAGGGAGGAGTTTTGTGAAAAAAGAAAAAGCCAAAAATTTATGTATGCCGAATTTTGATAATGGGCTCAAGGGGCGAAAATAATAGGGTTTTCGGGAGAAAGAAATTCATAACTTCGTCAATTCTCAAGATATCAAATCCAATTAAATTTATTATAAATCTTCTTAATATTATCTACAAGTTTTATATTGACAAGTTTTTGATAGACCAATTCGTACCAAAAAAAAATTAAAAATGAAAACATAAAGGGGGTTGAAGAAGAAAAAAATTCATAACTTCGTCAAATCACAAGATATAAAATCCGTGGGAATTTATTATATATCTTCTTGATATTATCTACAACTTTTATATTGACAAGTTTTTCATAGGACTAATTCTTACAGCAAAAACAAATTAAATATACATAGCGGTTCAAGAAAAAATCATCGTTTTAAGGGTGTACTCAAAACCAAACTGTTTATTTTCTGACTTATTTTTAAATTCATTTTTTGCTCTCAAAGACACCCAATTGGTAGGTTTTCTTAGTCAGAAACTATATAATGGTCCGTAATGGTCAATGTTTTGATAGAGGCAAAATATATTTCAAAAAATGATGTCAAAGTGGGCATTTTGAACCGAATTTATTGAAGCGATGCTGTTGGAAAATAAAAAAATATGGTCCTACTCAGGGCTTAATTTGCGCCGGAGCCCACCGGAGCCAGGCTCCGGTACTTCTCTGTTTTTAGTAAATATTCAAATATTGGTCGGAATTCACCGGAGCTCATAAATACAGGGCTCCGGAGCCCAGTGCAATTGCGCTTCCGAAAAACCGAAGTCTAAATTACTTTTTTCTTTCCTTCCCATCTCCAAGTTTTTGCATTGTTTTTTTACCAAAACACTTATATGTGACGCAATGTGTCGCACACGTAGAAGATGGAGATAAAACGGACTCAAAATTTTTATATCAGATTTTGGGCTGGGACCGACTCTAGTTCAATCTGTATTACAATTAAAATTTTTATTCATGTATAGAAAAAAAACCTTATCCTCCTTTAAAATTACTTATTATATTCTATTTCATATCATTTTAATGCTATTTTGATCAAAATAAAGGGGAAACAGAAATCGTATTTTTCTATTTCAAATTATTTCGGCGACAACGTGTTGTTAATACGAGGCCACTCAAGAAACTGAACAATGAATTTGCTTTCAGTTCGATTTTCTTTTGTGACAGTAGGATAATTTTTTATTGACTGGGTTTTTTTAAAATTTTATTTAGATATCTAACCTGAAAAGAATATTTTCTGTTTTAGCCAACGAGCATCAGCTTGAGGTTTTGTTTGTTTGATGTTTTTTGTCTTCTATTGCGCACGAGTATAAAAATCACGGTAGTGATTTTTCTATTTTTTTTTTTTTTTAAATCATGAACGCTACCCATGCTAAGGCTTTGCTCTGCACATTTACAAAATCACTTTCATTTGTAAGTAGATATAATTGCCATGTTATTGTTTTTCTGATAGAAAGCAATCGAGCAGTATTTCTCCTTTTTCTATAAAAGCATCGGTTCTTTCCGATAACGGTGTCAAACTTTTAATTTAATCTGATTTTCAGGGACTCACCACAAAAGATTGTTATGCGGAAGAATCGATAATAGTTTAAGATATGCACTTTTTAAAGGAAATTGTAAAACATTGTTCCATTCTTCAGCATATAAATGTTAATTTCTGTAAATTTCATTCATTTTTCTTAAAAATGCATAGCTGTGAACAATCCTTTTTGTTTGTGTTAACACTATTTCCTAATCAATAATCCTTACCCTATTTAATCGCAGAATTCTGCAATTAATTAACTTTAAAATCAGGTAAAGATTACTATTCAGAAGGAGTGGTAACTAAAAAGTGGAATAATTGGCAGCTAAGTATATGCCGATAAATATATTTAAAATTTATATTTTGCTAAAGAAAAAAAAAATGCTTTAAATTTTGCAAATAATGTACGAAATAAAAATATGAAGATTAAATGACAGGGGTGAGGGGGAACGGTACGTTTGTTGTACCGGTTCCGCAGAATATTAGGGCTCCGGTACTTTTTTTGTTAGAAATTAAGCCCTGGTCCTACTGAGAAAACAAATATTTATAAATCAAGTTCTAATTAATTGAACGAAAAATAAAAACATGGGTCGCTTATAAATCTCTTAATAAATTACGTCAGCAAGTTTCGTGTTTTTCCTTTTAAAAATGAATCTGAAAATGTGTCAGAAAATTTCGAGTTATTGAGCATGGAAAAATATTTTTTGAATATTGCCTTAACATGATTCTGATAAAACCAGCTCTTATATAAAAATGAAATTAAAAACTCCTCAAAAGCGGCCAGATAAAATTGTTAAGGTGGGTTTATCTCTAATCATTATTTAGTTTTTGTTGCTGAAATAGTACCTAACTTCGAAATCTACCTGCGCCTGTAGGCTGAGCCGGCAGGGATTTTTTAAATGTTAATTAGTCGCAGAATTCTGCAATTAAATTAGGTAAGGATTATGATTCGGAAATAGCCTTAACACAAAAAAAGAATTGTTCGCAGATATTCAAATATATATATATATATAATGAATGAACAACTAGCAAAGACATTAATGAGAAAGATTTTCAGAAAATTTTACGCGCCGTTTTCTCTCCATCTCCTGCGTGTGCGACACACTCCGTCACATATAAGCGTTTTTATAGAAAAGAATGCAGAAATTTGGAGATGGGAGGGAAAGAAAAACGTAATTTATGCTTCGGCTTTTCCGAATCGCTATTGGCTCAAATCACTGGGCTCCGTAGCCCTGTATTTATGAGATCCGGTGAATTTCGACTAATATTTAAATCTTTACTAATATCAGAAAAGTAAAGCTACATTTAAATGATGTATGTAAAATTTGCTTAGGGGTTATCTACAAATCCAAATCAGACGAAACTTCATTTTTTTAATGGCAACACATATGACAATATATTTTAAATCTTCGGCTCAAACTATGCACATGATTTTACATGAATGAAAACAAGATTCATATGTATGGAACTTAATACCAGAATTGGAGAACAAAACGCGTTATTGGTTTTTTTTTTTGCGCTAGTCACTGCAATGGTCTACAGTAAAATATAACATGACGGAAAACAAGCGAATATCAAAGTTATGCAGCAACTCCTGTATTTCCGTTACAACTGAAATCGAGATTATCTGATCTGATTATAATTGATATGGTGCTGTAGAATTGTGCTTATATTTATATGTAATCTTTTTTAAATTATAAATTATGAAATCCTTAGAAATTAGAAATTATGAAATCCTTAAGGTGTCAAAAGGCACCTCATGGTAGAAATAGGTGTACAATATGCATATTTTTAGATCCAGGATGAGCTGGAGGAAAACTATATTGCTGAATTTAACTATTGTATGAAAAGTCAAAAAATTAATTGTGGTTAAATGATTAAACATAGAGAATAATTTTAAGTTAAAATCCCAAAGGTGTCTTTTGACACCTCTTGGTAGAAATAGTGTTAAGTGATTTATCAGTATATGATAAAATGCTGTTTATCTGTATTGGGTTGAATTAGCAAATCGGTAGTTTTATTAATAAATAATTCATGTTACATTAATTTTACTAATCACATTTTGTTTCAGTACAATAAATTCAATTAAAATAAATGACAGTACATTTAGCTTTTAAAAATATTTTTACAAAAAACTCAATATAAAACCAGTTATTAGTGTAATAAAAAGTATTAGAAGTTTTTATGGCAAGAAAAGAGGGTCAAGTTTAAAACTGTTTCTTTCCCGTTTATGTTTTTATGGACAGCATAAAAGGGCATGTCTTACTCAGTTTAACTTAGTCTACTTAAGTCGATTGTAGGCGTCCTGCACTTAAGAACAATCTAAGTAAACAAGAAGAAAGAAAAAATATGCGTCAAGCATACATTATGAAAACTTTCCAACTCTCCCATAATTTTCTAACGAGACTTTGCCATTTAGTAAGGTAAAACAAGATATCTAAATGAAGAATATAGTTAAACACAACACATTTGATTCCCAATTTCAGCTCATGATAGGTGAAGTGTTTGAGTTCTTTTGAGTGGATCTATATATGTTGTATATATTTGTATATACACTACATGGCTTGCAAAATTTTAATTCAGCTAGAAAATGAATAGCTCATTTGAAAATTTACTTTCAGCAAGTACGGGAAACTTGACTTTATTTTTTTGTGCAGCCCTGTATATGATCTACAGATTTTTATATATACCACATCTAACTATATAAAAATTACTTTTGGTTTGTTGATAATATTTTTTTTTCAAATTGTATTTCGAGTGATTCGATTAAGAATTAATTAAGCGAAGAATTTTAAAAACCACTTTAAAAATAGTAAAGTGCAAAACTTGCTTTAAGCATAAAAAATAAATAAATAAATAAAATAAAAATAATAAAAAAGAGAGAAAGAGAGAGAAGTTTATAGAGCAAGAAAGTAGAGTCAAGTTTAAAACTTTCTCTTTCCGGATTGGGTTTTTATGGGCAGTATATAGGGGACATGGCTTAGCCCTTTTAACTTAGTCACTTAAGGCGATTATAGGCGTCCTGCTCTGAGGGAAATCGATATAAGCCATAAATAAAAAGGTAGCAGCATCTGGACTATTGCCAGATATTCGAGAGCATCTTCATGTAGTCATCTAATTTTACTCTTCATTTTCTTTGATGAAGCATGAGATTTTTGCAATTTTTTTATTAAGTTAGAAAGACTTTTTTTTTTTTTAAAAAGAGAATATATCTGAAAGAATATATTATTTGGATATCATACAATCTAAACTTATTATCTATTTTTCCACATTAATATTTTTTGCAATATATGCTATCAACAGTCTAATAAAAATGTTTTGTTTTAGAAATAATTAGGTAAAGCTGAAAATGTTACGTTTGCATTCAGGCAAACATCCAGCGAAACATTTAATCTTTAAATATCTGTAACAGTGCATGTGATAATATTTTCAATAGTCACCTTTAAAAGGATTTATAACCAAAGACGATGCTTGAAATATAATCACTTATGTACTGTAATCGTGTACTGTTAAAAATTATTTTCGAAGCTTCGCTTTTAATCTTTATTTTAGAACTTCAGGTTTAAGATTATTTTACAATAAACATAATATGAACCTTGTTATGATTATAACAAAATGTATAAAATATTTATATGGCAAAAAATGAGACTCAAGTTCCTTTATATATATATAAAACCGCAGTGGGAATTGATTTATGAAAACACGGTTTTTTAACAAAAATTCTGTAATATGCATTACAAATTAATGAAATTTCATACAGTATGCATGTTATCTATAACAAAAGATTTACTAAAATAAAGTTTCATACATAATAATAAACAAAAACATAAGGTCAAAAATTAGATTTTCGTAACATACAAACATGAAAATTGATTTATGAAATATCAAATTTCATTGACTATTCTGACGTAATGTGACTAAAATTTTGCATAAAACAAATTAACGTGTCATGCGCAGTAGGCATAAAAAGCGTTATATATTGGAAGTAATACATTTCAGTCATACTTTTCACGACGGGTAAACGAGAGATGATATCTGAAGACGAAAGAGCCAAAATACTACATGAATATCTAGAATGTGGAAAATCTGTTCCTGAAATTAGGAAAATAATTAAAAAATCAGTTGGTGTAATATATAATTATAGAAAAGATCCAGCAAATTCATGGCAAAATTTGCAACAAAAAAGGCAATACACATTTAACTAAGAGGGAGAAAAGCGAGATTCTTCAACTTGCATCAAAAACCTGCCGCAGTTCAAAGCAGATTTATGCAGATCTATCCATTGCTGTTTCTTCTAGAAAATTTAGGCAAATTCTAAATTCTTCACGGAGCTTGAGATGGTCGAAAATGAAGTCTGCGTCACAAGCAGAAGCGTTTGCAGTAATGCTAGAAGTACATTGCAATGGGTGACAATTGGAAGAAGATAATTTTCTCCGATAAAAAATAATTTACTTTTCATGGCCCCGATGGTTTGAAGTATTATTGGAGGTATCTCTGAAAAGAACCAAAATCTACATTCAGCAGAAATTTTGGCGGCTGAAGTTTGATGATTTCGGAAGCGATTGCTAATGATGGCAGTAGTGAAATTCTATTTTTAAATGGTCGCTAGAATTAATTTGATTGCAGCTTAGTTTTAGAAAACTCTTTTCTTTCATTTGCACGGCAATATTGTAGTTTAGATTAGATCTTCATGCAAGACAATGCAAGTATTCACATTTCAAGTGCAACGAAAGAATAGTTTGACGAACAAAATATTGTTCTTTTAGATCATCCATCTATTAGTCTTGATTTGGGCCCCATCGAAAACGTTTGGGGACAGCTTTTTCGATTGGTTTATGCAGATGCGATGCAGTACACATCACTTGTAGAATCGAAAGCTTCAATCTGACAAAACTGGCAATTAAATGATCAGAAGTACATTCAAAATTTTGTTTTATCATTGCCATCTAGCATAAAAGAAACTTTGATGAAGAAAGGCGGATTTACTAACTATTCATTTCAATGAAGTGTGATATTTCACAAATCAATTTCCATGTTTGTATGTTAACGAAAATCTAATTTTTGACCTTATGTTTTTGTTTATTATTGTGTATGAAATGTTATTTTTGTAAATCACTTTTTATTCATAGAATGCATATACTGTATGGAATTTCATTTATATTTAATGAATATCATAGATTTCTTTCATTAAAAAAACCGAATTTTCATAAATCAATTTCCACCGCTGTATAATGAGGTAATAGTAATAAGATTAATGCCATGCATTTGAGAGTTTCTTGATGTAGTCATTTAACTTTGGTCTTGATTTCCTTGATGAAGCACATAAATTTGAAATTCTTATTAAGTGCAAAATATCTGAAAAAATAAAATGGAAGCTTCGCATGGTATATAGTTTAATTTTATATTGGCAATTTTCCGCATTTCAATTACTTTTAATTTTTTAAGATAATGTTATAATTAAAGAGTAACAGTAATTAAAGAACAAAATATAAATAACAACATGTCATGTTTATGTAGAAAAACCTTTGTCTAAATTTGTAATATTTTTTCGACTGTGTAGATACGTATGCTGTGATTTCACGATATACACTGTCAACGATGTTCAATGGCTAAATCCTAAACCGCTAGTCATAGATATATAGTTCCAATTATAAAAATGTTTTAAATGAGGTGATGAAGCATTTTAAAAGCGATTTGGGTCAATAAAAACATTTCTGTAAGAAAAAAAGTACGAAATTAAATTTTTTGTATTGTTCCCCTCATGTAAGTTATATTTAGTAAAAATATTTTATTACACTAAAAAGTAAGACAAAAACAGTCCCTCTTTTTGACGTTTAAAACCGACCGAGTAATAGCTGTTTAAAATTGAAGTCCCCCCCCCCCTTGCTGCGAAATAGGGGTCATTCACAAATTTACTATGAACCTAAATAATTGCCAGATATAAAAAAAATAACAGTTGAGAGTTAAATTAACCTTGCAATATAAATTCGAAATCTTTTTTCATTTTGACATATTAAAGCAAAATATACATTTTGTACTAAATAGAGAAGTAAAAAAAATAAGAGAATTGTTGTTAAATGAAATGATGAAAAACAACAGTTGCAATTCTTTACAAAATTATACATATTTTAAAATACTTTTAGATTATTTAATCTAAAACTTAAATAATAATAATTAAATTTATCCTAAAACTTGTTCGAAATGACTCCCTACGACTGCACTGCAGAAATCTGCACGCAAAAATTCCTAATACTTTAAGCACTTTGTGTACGATCCCTTGAAGCATGGCACAACTGGTTTAGTACATAAAATAAATACATATACCAACCAAAAGTTTAATAAATAAAAAAAGGAGTCCTTCCGTCCTGTCCCGTAAAGAAAAGGTAGCTTCTTTCTTTCTTGGTTTTAAGATTTAAAAAAAACTTGCTTTCAAGATTTATTAATCACGACGCTAAAATGTGAAGAGTCCAATTACACAAGATCTGTAGCGCCAACTTTTCAAAAATATTGGGTGTGCTCAAAAATTTTTGAATAAAATAACACATATATTTCTTTCCCTTAATATGTATGTGTGTGGAGAGAGAGAGGGGAAGAGCAAATGATTAAAGATGATAATTCAAAATATTATGTTTTTTCTAAGAAAATTGTCAAATTATTATAATTTTATTAAATTCTATTCTTATAAGTTCTTCCTTATAAATACATTAATATTAATTTTAAATAACATTGGAATTGCTAACTATTGAAAATGCAAAAACTAAATGTCAAGAAAAACATATATTTTAGTCACCTAAGTGATTTATCAATCAAGACATTAAAACAGATGGCAAAATAGGC
Organism: Maratus speciosus; assembly: GCA_963932465.1. Lineage (NCBI taxonomy): Eukaryota > Metazoa > Arthropoda > Arachnida > Araneae > Salticidae > Maratus > Maratus speciosus. The sequence goes on from OZ010794.1 coordinate 357,062,347, forward strand.
AGGAGATTTGTTTAAGCGAAAAATTTAATTATACATCCGCTGAAGGGGTTTTCAGTGCTCCTGTCAGTCTAATGGATGTCCTTACTAATTTCAAAACAAAATTATTTTTAGAATTTTAATAAAACCAAATTTCATTTCAGCGATTAAATAATTAAAAAATAAATTACGGATTAGGGTAAAGTAGGGGAATGGCGCTCACTTAAGGGAAAACATGAATAGCTAGTCAAATTTAGGCAAAAAAATCAATATTTTATGAGAAACCCAGCAAATGCTTTAGTGTTTTAGTGCAGTCCCTGGGGGAAGAAATTCCAAAGCATAAGGAACAGTTTACAATCAACTAATTTGCAATAAAAGTTTAAGGAATTTTTTTATCGTTTTATTTAAATGACCATCGATTGAGCGGCAATGCCCGACATGGTAGGGTAATTGCGCTCATAGTTTGAATAAAATATATAAATAAGACAAAAGTCTCATATGTAGTTGTGTGGGCTGTTCACACCATTGCAGACTTTTTGCGACCACTTTATACATATTGTGCACACATACTGTGTTACACATATAGTGGGCTACTTTTCTAAATTTAGGTTATCTGATTTTCATCACGTTATTGAAATCGTAAAATTCTCCTTGTTTAATGACATATTAATTAAGGCGAAAACAAGGGAATTTTACCATTTCGAAATACTAATGTTAATCAATTAATTTGAATTTTAAAAAAGTTGCTCTCTGGCAACACTTCTTCTGGAACTCCACGCGAGCGCCATTACTCGTTATCGCAATGTTGGGTTTTAGTGCATTATAATTGGTGTAACAACGCACTACAAAAATAAATAAAAGCATGAACGTACAGATAAATGTATATATTTTGTAGACATAATGAGTAAATTAATATTTGAAAATAAGAATGTACACTTACCTTCAAGTTAGATGTTGTAGAATTTTATAATAAAACAACTGCAAACTAATAACGTGAGGGCACAAAAATACTTTCTTCCGGCGGTCCCTATATCCTTACTGGTAACTTACGATGAAGTTCGCTAGGTGCCGGTACCGATCGCACGTTTTCAATTCCATTCTGTTTAGAGATATTGGATGAGCGGGATTACCCTTCTGAGTATCATTACCCTACTTTCCCCTAAATCAATTGAAATTGGATGGGCGGAGAGATCAAATTATTGGGTGGACTTGCGCCCCATAAGCCCATATATGTTGGCGCCACTGCACAAGATTCATTCTCACCAGTACTTAATTTTAATGAGAATTTCGTCAAATTACTCAGCTATAGCCAAGCTGCCTTCATTTATGGCGATTTAATTTTATTCGCCAGATTTGGTGATGTTTCGCTAAGTGTCACCAAGCTTGGAGAGAATTCTACGCTAGCGGATATGAACTTATAATTTTATGAGTATGATGAGAATAATAATTCGAACAGTGAAAGATAATTTGCGAAAAATCACCTTCATTAAAACTGATGAATTAATCTCTGATATTTTTAATTTGTTTGTCTTTTTTCAAAATTTCAGGCACTCTAGAATTTAAAGCTACTACAATCTAAGTCATTTCTAAAAATAGAGACAAACAAAAAATGCTCCGGAATCATTTTTTCGAACCTAACACTGTAGGTAAAAATAAATTTGGATTTCTAGGTTTTAAATCTTTAAGTGGTAGTCATATTGAATAAGATGGCGGGCATAGCTTGCCAACGAAATCGATTGACATCTTAATAAGCCTAATACATGTACAGTCGGGTGGGGGGGGGAGTATCCCCCTCTACTAAATCTGCATCTAATTGTAATAGAAGAAAGTTACTGGTACCAAACGATCGGAAATAAAGTCTACTTTTAAATGATGTATATAAAATTTGATTAGGGGGCCATCTACAAATAGAAACCAGAGAAAGCACTGTTTTTCTTCAATGGCTACACCCAATTTTGACAATATATTTTAAATCGTCGGTTCAAATTATTCCTGAAAAAGAAATTTCAAGACATTTGGGTGATAAGTTTTTGACGTATAAGCATTCAAAATTTAGAGCTTCTAATGTTAAATTACATTTTTATATTATTTTTGATATCTCCTAATGTGATATTTTTTGTGTGGACTATAATAATAAAAAAACCAAATATAAATACATTGAATTTGTAATCAAACAATTTAATAATATGAATTACGAAATTAATATCTAAAGGAAAAATGAATTGTAACCTACAATTTTTTGATGGATTTTTATTTATTATATCTTGCTTTAGGAGAATTCTCAATTCCAATTTTTTCTTTCAAGTAGTTTTCGAATTATGGTTAAAATACATCACAATGTTGGTTTAAGGGGCCGTCTATGATGTGCAGAAAGGCATACTTTGAAAAAAAAAAAATATTTTACTCCTTTTATTGAAATATGTTGACTGACAATAATCGAGACATATTAAGCGAGCGAAATCGTCATATCGGCAAGAAATAATACATTAATAGAAGAGACATAGACATTCTGTAGCATTTCATTAATCGAGTACCAAATTTCAATTTCGATACAGCCCTTACATATGCTCATTTTTAAAATGATTAATTTCTCTGAAAATAATCGTACGAATTTCACGAAAATTTGTTTTTAGGCTAATTGAAGGGTGTGGAGTTCATTTATGCTGGTAGAACTGTGTACTGCTATTGAAAAAAAACAAGGTTATGTTTCGCTTTAATATGTAGATGGGGAAAAAAAGTTTAGGTTAGTTTTAATATGTAAATGGTCCCCTAAGCAAATTTCATATGCATCATTTAAAAGTAGACTTTATTTTCAATCATTTGGTACCAGTAACTTTCTTCTGCAATAATTTGCTGCAAAGTTAGTAGTGGGGGCGGGGGGTAATTTTCTTTTTCAAGACTGTATTTAATTACATCCAAATCGATTTATAATTACGAGTGCTATCGAATGTCAAAAGTTATATGCATACATACACACACACGCACACACACATATATATATATATATATTGAAAAATCCAAATTCATATAATTTAGTACACGAAAATACATCTAACAAACTGTAACTAAAACAATAATTAACAAAACCAAGAGTAACTAAGAAAAAACTAAATATGGAGACAAGTGGCCAAGGCTTATGACTTGTACTGCGGGGATAAACATGTTTTACGTGCACAACATTCCCCCTCACTTGCCAAGACCAAACAGAGATTGAAAAAATGAAATTCACAAACTAACCCAAAAGCAGTCGAATGAAGTCCGTGAATATCCTCGCCGCTAAGCTATTTTCGATAGGAATCACATATCGATAAATCACCATCATCGAACAATTCCAATACCTTATTTCGATAGCATTTTTTCTTGATAAAATTGAAAGTTAAATCATTCAGAAAATGTATTGGGTAATTTTGTTTACTGGCGTTTATGTAAAGGTTAAAAATTTCACCAACCAATTTATCAACATTTGAACACAAATTTGCAATACGATTTAATCCATTTAAATATATATTTCTAAAAATTGAAACATGCACGTTACTATTAAAGTTTAATATTTTTATTGTATCAAAATCAAAATAATTTCTTTTATCATAAATACTGTATACTAAAATTCCGTTTTTAATCTCCAAATTAACATCCAAGTAGTTGACACTGCTTTGATTATCCGAAGCACTCTTTAAATTTAAAGTGTCTGGATAACATTTAAATTGATAAATTTCTTTATTGTTATTCAGCTCAACCACCAAAACATCATCTATATATCTGTATATCTTTAAGTCTTTTTCCAACAATAAACCGGCTTCATATGTAAACAGATAAATATCTGCAAGGATGGAGTACAACTGCCCCCCATTGGAATGCCTCTCACTTGTTTATATATTTGTTTCCCTTCAAACAGATAATTTTCGTAAACAACAAATTGAAATAAATCGGTGAATATTTCAATACTGATATCCTTCTCTTTAGATTTCTTGAAAAAATCCATAACTCTGTACTTCAAATCATCTAAATTTATGCTATTATACAAATCCTCGAAATCATATGTATACAATCCTGTAATGTTTTTCAGCTTTTTATGTATATATATTATATATATATATACATATATATTGTTGATGACATTGTGTTAAATTATTTGCAGTAAGAAAAAAATAGAAATATTAAAAAAACAACAACAACAACAACAAAAAAACATTATTCTATTGTGTTACACTACTATTCACCCTTCTGCAAAATTCATTCCTGCAAAACACCGGTTTGACAAATCAACATATACTACAGTTTAGTTACTGATATTTGATTTTAGTTACTGACATTTGATTGTGATTGGCTAGGAAGCTTTCAATACAATACACTTCAGCATTCATGACTAATTGCGTTTGTCTTTTAGACCAAAGTAGGTGTAAATTTTTTGGTAATGCAGATATTTTAATTATATATATATATATATATATATATATATATATTGAATTCTACATTAAATTTCCTTGAATTTCATATATAAACATTTATATTTAAGTGAAATTTATTAAATTCTTCAAGCACACAATGTTATAAAATCTGAAAATTTCAAAAAGATGTCCACAATTTTGGCCACCGCTGTATATAAATGAACATTTGAACAGAGGCTGGTTTTGGTGTCTGGGATCATGAACGTGGAAAATATACCGACATTTTCTGGAACTGTTTTCCTCCAAACTGCTGCCATATGTAGCTTCTTACCGTTTTGTAATGAAAGCTTCTTAACCCTTTCCGACGCGGAGTAATTCTATTTATAAACTGATGGACTGACACCAGAATTTATAAACGAATTTATTAGAGAATATGAACTTGATTGTTTTCGAGTACGTTATTAAAGGAAAATTTTAATTAAATATTCTGGTTTCCAGTAAAATAAAAATTATGTGTCCTTTTTTAAGGACGCCTCTCTAGAAACGGCTAATAGTTACTAATAAGGAATATTCCGTAGTAGTTCTATTGCCCCACCAGTTCGAACCCAATCGCACCCGTCGGCCTAATCGTTCGGAGTTTTCGTGGTTTTCTTCGAGCCATGGATTTTCATGCGTAAATACGAGTTAGGTTCCCTTAGAAAGACCCCCACGAAGGGCACTCCTCCTGGGCCTATATCCCTCGTGCAGATAATTGGCCGTCAAAAATCAACCAACCAACCGTAGTAGTTCTAATCCACAATACAACAATCATTACAACAATGGTTTAATTCTATGATCGAGGAGTTTTCTATGTCACGCATTTTTTTGGCGATTGATAGCACTAATCAAATATTTTGCTTAAAAGGACTAACTATGATCGGTTTAACAATGGGTAACATTCATTTTTATAAAAAGTAGAAAACTTAATTGCATTTGTAAATATTTTTCATTATATTTTTTCAATTTATAATTTCTACTATTTCCCTTTCTTAAGAACAAATTACACTAGTTCAATTTCATTTTACAAATCACATCCAGCGTGGTTTTGATGCTTTATAAATCGAAAAATTAAACTTTATTTTCAGAAAATCAATAGTGCAATGAGCATTAGAAACCATTTCCAATGACTTAATTCCCGTCTCAACCAATTAATCAGCTTAATTACCTTGGCAAGCCGCAGCTCTGGTCTATTGACCCTCTACATTTTTTCCTCTTAGGGGAACCGGGAAAGCCCTATCTCCGCCATGTTAAATTCACCAACTTTATGTACCTTTTTCTCAGAAATGGTGAAAGATAGAGCTCTAGATTTTTTGGAGTAGTTAAAATAACATGTTTTACGTATTTTAACAGACCATTTTCTTTCTAAGTGAAACTCAAAATTAATTAATAATTATTATTGAAAGTCATTTTTAAATTAGCATTTTTGGTAAGATTTCACTATTTAAAATAAATAATTCTCAACAAATCATTAAATCCCTGTGTTAAAGTATACAATATATCATTATATAAGCATTAAATAAAAATCTGAGTTCTAAAGTTAAAAAAGGAACATAAACATGAGAAATCCGAGTTTTCAGAAAAAGTCAAAAATTTAAATGGCTATTACGCTGTGAAGTACTCTTAGAAAGAATGATTAATTTCAACACTTATTTTTTTTTTATGTATAAACATGGGTGACACATCGTTGGAAAGATAAATGTTTAAACTATTTAATGATATAAAAAAGTAAAAATGGATTTTTTAGTTGAATTTTGCTTTCCCTTTCCCCTTAAGCGTCCAATATGCTGAACGCATAACTACCAGCATCAACCAAGTTTCATTTCGTTAGAAGAAAATCATTATTGTAAGCTTATTAATAAATACGCTTTACTGTAGGTATTTTCGGTAAAATTTTGTATTATTTTTTGTGCGTTTATTTTGTGCATTTTGTTTTATTAGAATTTATATTATTCTCAGGAAATTAGTGGTTATATGTAGTATAAAACCGTATTTTTCGATTGTTTAACTATATTTTTACTTTCTTCTATCTTCAATACAAGAAAGCATTGTAATCGAAATTATTTCGACTTCCTGTTTTCGTCGAATTTACATTAAAATATGTAAATTCGAAGTCAGAAGAAAGTTCGGGTCAGAAATCCCCAAAAACATGTTTATACAAAATGTCTGTCTGCCCGTGTGGCCGTATGTCGTGTGTCGCCATTGTACCATTGAAAAGTGTATATGAAATTATGCATAGAATTCAACCAAATTTTTTGTGTCTATTTGTGGCTATAGCCAGCAGGTCTCTCTTGAATTTGGAAAGATTCAGTCGAAAGGGGGCGCAATAATAGCAATTTTTGTTCTATTTTCATTATTGTACTATCGAAAAGTGTATGAGCCCCACCAGTGGCCGAGAGGTTCTGCTCTCGAAGCTGGTAGACGGGAGGTGCTGGGTTCGATTTCAATCGCGCCCGTCGGCCTAATCGTTCGGAGTTTTTGTGGTTTTCTTCGAACCTTGGTTCTCCAAGCGTTAATACGGGTTAGGTTCCCTTAGAAAGACCTCCACGGAAGGCACTCCCCCCTTAGGGCCTATATCCCACGTGCAGATAATTGGCCGACATAAATACAACCAACCAACCAACAAACCGAAAAGTGTATGAAGTTATGCATAGAATTGAACCAAATTTTTTGTGTATGTTTTTGGCTATGGTCAGCAGGCATGTACAATCGTGGAAAAAAAAAGTAAACACCCCCTACTAACTCCTCGACAAATTATCGTAGACGAAAGTTATTGGTACCGAACGATTGGAAATAAAGTCTACTTTTAAATGATGTATATAAAATTTGCTTACTACATAAATTTGCTTACTACATAATTTGCCATCTACATATTAAAGCGAATCCAAACTTCAATTTTTTTGAATGGCAATACCCAATTTTAACCAGATATTTCGAATCTTCGGTTAAAACTATGCTTAGACACCAAATTTCAAGTCATTTGAATGATAAGTTTTTGCATTATAAACATTCAAAATTTAGTGCTTCTAATGTTAAATTAAATTTTCATATTTTTATTTATATCTCCTGAAATTATGCTCCTAATGTGCTAATTTTTTGTGTAGCAATAATACTAATATACTCAAACATAAATACGTTGAATTTGCAATTTTTATAATTTTGTGATATGAATTAGGAATTATGAAAATAATATTCGAAAAAAATATGAATTGCCACCTACAGTTTTTTTTTTTTTTTTTTTTTTTTTTTTTTTTTGATGGGTTTAGTTTTATCAAGTCCTGCTTTATGGAAATCCAAAATTCACAATTTTCTTCCAAGTAGTTTTCAAATTATGCTTAAAAAACGGCAAAAGGGTGTTTTAAGGGGCCGTCTGTGATAGAAGTGACTGGATATTTTGAAATTTCTTCTGCTGTTCTGTAATCTAGCAGGCTTCATTGACTGCTTGAGTGGTGCTTAAGGGGCCTTGATCAAGAAGGGGTCTCTCTCGGTTAGCAATCGAGTACGGAACTTCAATTTGGATACAGCCCTTAAAATACGCTTGTTTTAAAATAATTAATTTCTCGGAAACTTATGGTACGAATTGCATAAAAATTTGTTTTTAGGATAATTGAAGGGTGTAGAGTTCATTTATGCTGTCAGAATTGTGTACTGCTATTGAAAAAAAAAACAAAATTATCGTTCGTATTAATAAGTAGATGCCCCCCCCCCCCCCCCCTAAGAAAATTTTATATACATCATTTAAAAGTAGACTTTATTTCCAATCGTTTGGTACCAGTAACTTTTTTCTACGATAATTTGTTGAGGGAGTTAGTAGGGATGTTTACTTTTCTTTTTCCACGGCTGTACCTACTCGGTTGAGAACTTGAACCGTTCTCATTAGCTCTCCAGTTTCAGATATCCAGAACATTGTGATTTTCAACGGTTTGGAAGCAGTGCGGTCAATTAAAATTTTGTTCTAAGCACTTTTCATACGTATCGTTAAAACACGCTCTCTGGTGGGAAATTTTAACCTTTCTTTTGATTCAAACAAAGTTCGATACCTTTATTATGTCCTCCACAAAATTTTACAGCATTAGGAGCAATAGTTTCGCCTGTAGTCAACTTTAAAATAGGATCTTTTAATTATGCACACCCTATGTAAAATTCAATCAATTCATTCTTAAGAGTTAAAAGAAGTAATCTAGCATATCAGTCTAGCACAATACTCAGTTTAAATTCGAAGTGTCTTAGATATTTTTTTGTAGGCTTATTGTATATATCTTAGAAAAACTTTTGGGAATTTTATGGTTTCATAAAAATTTTAAATTTCTAAATGGAATCATGAAATAAAAAAAAACGGGTTAATTTTTATTTGAAACCTTCTTCAAATTTTCGTATGTGAAGACAAGTTAGTACTGATCCAGATGGTAGAGTTACATAAACAAAAATGACACAGAAGACAATGCAACCACTAAAAAATCTTCTACCAAGTTAAAAAATAAAAAAGTAAATTTTTTTTAGCAGGAGAATTGTCAAAAAAAAAAAAAAAAAAAAAAAAAAAAAAAAAAAAAAAACCGTTGGCTTTATAATCTATATATTTAACCTTTAACTGATGTGACTAAACTTTGTCACACAACTGATGTGATGCGGTCTCTCAGACCGCTCGAATAAAATGAATTAAAAAAATAACTTAAATGGTTGAATTTACTTAAATTTTTATCCTAATAAGATCATTGTACTTCTCTTAGGAGAATGTGAATTAAATTGCATGAAAAAGTATTTTATTCATATTATTTAACTTCAGTACAGAAAAAATTACATTTTTTCAAAATAAACGGTAGTTTGTTAATTTTGCTAATCTACACTATATATATAAAATCCTAATGAATCGAATTGAAACGAATTTATGTAACGATTCTATGAAACGACTGATTAAACAACTGATTACGTTTCACGGCGATTTCTCCTAAAATATGGAATACTTTGCGATGAAATTAACACAAAAAATCCGTATTGATCCACAGATCTCAAAACTGGTATTAGAATTTTAAAATTAGAATTAGTTTTCGAAATATTAATTTTTTTCTAATTTTAAATATTTTTTTTTCTAATGATGGCAACTCAAATTTTAATCATAACAGATATTTTTTCATATTTTAGAAAAGGTTATTTTATATTAATTTGGCGACGAGTTTGGCCTCCCTTAAATGTATGCTGAGAAATGCATCATGTTACTTTTATGCAGAATTCAATTTGTATTTCATTATCATTTTATTTAATACAAATCTTTCATTTAAAATTGAAGCCTTTAAAATAAATGGCTTTTACTTCATTTTTTTTTTAAACGAAACGAAAAGAAAAAAATATTAGACACAGATGTCATATACGCAACGGGGTACCTAATTGGCGCCAAAATGGCGTTATTTTGCCTGACATGGTAACACGGCTATTGTTGCTTATTTATTAATAAAAGTTTATTTGAATTTATTTTTTTTTTTATTTACAAAAAATGTTATAAATTGTTTTGTTCTATAGTTATTAATTATTTTTTTTATTTATTGTTATTTCATTTAAAAAATAACAGAAAGTAATTTAAAAATACATATTGAACAGGTATTTGAAAACGAGGTTTTCGCCAAATTGTCGTAAAAAAAAAAATCACGCCAAACCCGGTGCGTATGTGACAATGCAACAAATCATAAGGTTTAATTTTCACTTCAAAACAACGTTTTAATGTTATTACTTCTCCCGTCGACCAATTTCGCCAAATTATATAAATAGCCAAATTATACAAATTGACATATTTTTTTATTTTAAATAACAAAAGAACAAATAAATTAGTATAGCATTAATAAAAATACAAATAAAACGTCGAAATAAAAATCACTTGATGGCGTGAACATGTGTAACTTCCTTAAAGTCAAGTGACTGTGACATTTACGATCAACCTTTATTGGCATTTAATCTTATAGTTTGGCGACAGATTTTTGGTCGATGGGATAACCAAGTAGCACCGTTTTAATTTACCACTCGAAAAATAAAAAATGAAAAAAAAAATGCAATTTAACAAATTACAACGACCATTTGGAAAATGATTTTTTCAAAGACTAAAATTTAAGTCATAAAAAATAGCACGGAGTTGATCATACATTACGTACGCCATGAATTAAACATTAATAGTGTTATTACACGTAAAAATTGCAAGCGACAGAAATCGCCTGCCACTCGTACGTATTATCCACCTAAAACTTACGTATTATCCAAGCATTTCATTGGCTGTTCGGGAAAAGGCTTTTCCATCGTCAGATTTCCCAGAAATCTGACTGCCAATTTTAAATGAAATTTATTTCTTAAACTTCTAAACATCCCACAATATTACTTTTAATATCGTCGTATAGAGAAAAAAATGTACTTTTAAATGCAATTTGTTTGAAAGCTGTATCTCAATTTGTTTTTGAGTTATTAATTTTTTTGTAGTTTTTATTACTTTTTAATCATAGTGGCAACACTCTGTCGTCCATCTCTGTTGAAAGTAAAGGGAAATACAGATTACTGTATAGACCAATCAGAAAACGAATAAAATGATGATTAAACCAATAAAAACCTTCAGATATGCTTTTGATTTCCTACCATGACGAGGATAATAACCATTTTTCCAAATGGTTAAAAAATGCTAACTGGCGAGTTAAAAAAAAAAAAGCTATTGGCGAGATTTTGACCCGTCTAACATAAAAGTACCAGGAATTCTTTGTGATCATGGCAACTTTTATGTAGTTTTATTCGAAAAAATAATTTTGATTCTTTAATCAAAATGGAAACCTTTCTTATGAAAAGTGAGGGAATCAGCCCGTTGTTTATGGCAGTTAGATGACTTGGACTATTATAATATAAACGAAATAACGGGTATAGAATAATATTCGGCGATTTATCACACCTGTGGCTGGCTAACATTAAAGTACCAAAATGGCCGCATGGAATATAAAAAGCGAAGGGATCCGCCTGGAGCTGTTGATGATAGTCACATGACTTAGGCTATTATTATAGAGATTGTTTTCATTTTTAAAAACAGCGCAAAGAATAATATTTCCTAACGATTAAAATTTTATTTTCACGTGACTATTAAAAACAGAAAAAAAACTTTAAAATTACTATTAAATGAGTACGTGTTAAAGGCAGGAAAATATTGAAAATTATGTCCTGAAAATTGTATTTACACGTGAATATTAAAAGGGAAAGGAAACTTTAAAATAATAAATAAATTAATATGCGTTTAACCCTTTCACGGACAAGGCACTTCTATTCGTAAAATCTTGAAATTAGTGAATGGCACCAGAATTTACAAACAAATTTCGAAATACAAAAATGTTTTTGTTCACTTACTTAATAAAAGGAAAATTTCATCCCAATATTCTGATGCTAATGTGGCATTTAAGAATTAAAATTAAGTGGTCCAAAAATGAACCACCGCCCTTGAAGGGGTTAAAGCAGCAAATTTTAGTAATTGTATTATGTCAATCGTTTTATAACGCTGTTAAAAAATATCGAGAGACAACGACTCTGTTTACTTAATTCATTTTATTTTATCTTCTGATCTTCTTTAACCAAACACGAAAACATCCTCTGGATGTCTTAACAGCAACTGATTCTACCTTAAATTTTTGCAATCAAAGGGAATTGAATGGAAACCCGTTTACAGGGAGATCGCTACAGGTTTTTTCAGTATAATTCAGTCTTCTCTAATCTTTTTAAAACCGATCAGATTAGCGTGCTTTTAGATTCTACAGTGTCTGAACGGGGGTTGGCGAGCGTAGCTTGCAGGGGGCAGAGCCCCTAGTTAAATATAAAAATGAATCGTGTACAAATTTTTTTACAAATTATCGTTGCAACAAAATATGAAAATTGAAATGCAGTGCTTATTATAAAAAATAATAACATTTACCCTACTAATATGCAAGAGTCAATGTACATCATTATTGCAGTCAATACATATTTTTCGTGTTCGTTCAATGTATACTGACTTTTGGCATAAAATGCACTTAATAGGATGTTTTTTTCAAAACTGTTCTTTCGGTAATAAAAATTATATTGAACTCCATCAGAAATATTTACACTTTCAATATCGAAAAGTTCAGAATTCGTATCGTGATCTTTTCCGTCAGTAAAATTTGCATCATGAGAACTCTCAATATCGGAAAATTCTTGATCTAACCAGTTGTTCATAATATCTTCTATTTCATTCTGGCTGAAGAAAGTAGACCGTTTTCAAGGTTGCGACGACATCATATCAAAAAAAGACACTAAAGAAATGAAAAAAAAAAAAAAAAAAAAAAAAAAAAAAAAAACTACAACTAATCATGACTATTGTACTACAGTTTCAAATAATCACACAACTGATGTGATGCGGTCTGACAGAGCCCAGCGTAACGAATAACATGTTTAAAATCAACTCACAGTATTATAGCTTTATGTGTGACTTTCGCAAGCTGGTAGCAGAAGTTACTGGTACGGGCAGTAATATTTGCATTTTTAAAGGGTGGAAGTTTGTATAGCTGGGAGTCGCAGGGATGTGAGACCGCGTGACATCAGTTAAAGAAAGGTTAAAATAAAAGGCTATTTTTAAGTCATCTGGCCTGAACTTTCTACTGAACCGATTTAGATAATTCTCTTTTTAAATGAAAGAAATGTATTTATAGATGTGCCCGTACTCGCTATTTTTAAAAATAATTCTAGTTTTATATTTGAATTTTAATTTTAAAGTCCTTTATGAAATTTCTTCACATTGGTGATAATCGAGTGACTTTCATTGTTGAAGAGAGAAGGGGAACAATGGGAATTGCCATATCATTACAGATCTATGATTTACTATGATTATCTACTGACAGGCCATTTTTGTAATACAATTAAAAATAAATTCAACAAATTTTTGAACAGAATCTTAAAAAACAATTTTTACAGTTTTTTCATGCCGCTAATACTCAGATTGAGATGCTGATCTCATAAATCTTCAGCCAGTGAAAATGACGTCATAGAAAAAATGAAATGAGTATTGTCTTTGATAAAGCTAAATATTTTATTACGAATGTGACTAAAAGTAAATTTCTGGATTTCGCATGCACTCAGATGGGAGCCTCAAGTAAAGAGTACGAAAGTTTCCATGCAAACTGGCAAACGTGACATCATGTTTGAGAATATATTTATTAATAATCTATAGCAAGTTAAAATATTTTTAAGATAGTGAATATGAGTATGAAAAGTATGCATGTAAATTTTGCGACGATGGAAAAGATGTTATTTTTGAATTTCGTTGAAAACAAAAATGATAATTGTGCCATGTTGCGCAATTTTTGTTGATTTTTCATTACATAATTCCAAAGATGAAAACCTCAATTAATAACTTCAAAATTTCTTATTTTATTTGCATGCTACTGATTACATATAGGAATAAAGTTTAATTTTTAAATAATTTGGAAAGTTAAAATTAAACTTTAGTTAAAAATATATTGGTTTTAAGAGTTGGAACAGCCAATAAATTATGATATTTATAAATTCAGACAATCAGTTTTTTTAAACATTTTCATTCGTCGAATTCGACGGGTACGAATTCGACTCGTAAACTTAACAGGTTAATTTCGTGTTACAAAATTATTTTCCGAAAATACATTTATTAAACTATAATGTATTTTCCTTTCCCAAAAACAAATGATACATGCTTAACATATTTTTTGAATTAAAGGGATTTGGTTGCTTTATAAACTTGACTTCTAAACTGACTTTTCAGAAAACAATATTGTAACAAGCAGTAGAAACCATTTTCAATGACTTAATTCCCGTTTCTAGCAATTAATCAGCTTAATTACCTTAGCAAGCCGCAGCTCTCGTATATTGACCTTCTACATTCTTTTCCCTCAAGTTTCGGATATCCTGAACGCATGTAGCTACCAATATCAGTCAAGCTTCATTTCGTCAGTAGGAAGCCATTACTGTAAGCTTATTAATCAATACTCTTTATTGTAACTATTTTCGATTATTTTTGGCTGGAATTTTTCTTCTTACGTTTATTTAAACGAATTTTCGTTTCATTAGAATTGACGTTAATTGTTGGAAATTAGTGACTACATTTTGTATAATACCTTTAATATTTTAAATTACAGTGAATCCTCCCTGTGCGACTACCTCTATTAAGCGACCACCTCCCTGAAGGACCATTTTTTTCATGGAACGGAATTTATTCCCATAGGCTCAATACTAATTTTACCTCTATTCAGAGACCATCCCAGTTAAACTCCCTCCATGAGCGACCCATTTCTTTGAAGAAAATGAAGCAAATTCCGTTATTTCCTGGTCGCTTGAAGAAGGTTTTATTAGAAAAATAATTCCGGAGAGCGCATTATTTATCAAACTTCTAAACTAAGTTTAGAATTTTTTTTAATTATTATTCTGGTAACTTTTAAGTGTTGAAACCCTTTTGTGACTTTTTAGACAAAGAATTTAACTCTGATGACAAATTAAGAATGACAGTGAATAAACTCCCCTGCCTTATTCTGTTAGGAAACTCTTAAAGAAATAGATAAATTAATGAAATCGTCACTATTTGTTCCCGTTAAAAAAAAAAAAATGCTTTTATTTACTGAATTTTGAAATAAAAGTTATAAAAGATAAAACAGTAATATAAAAGCAAACGTCAATGTATTCTTTTTTTAAACTGCAGTAATTAACTTATGTAAAATTAACTTTTGTGTTGATTCTTAAATTTTCATATTTTTTCCTAATGTGAAAAATAAATTTTAGTAACATTTATTGTTACCTTTTTTCAACAATTAAAATCTAGATTTAAACATGACCTCCATTAAGAGACCACCTCTCGGAGCGACCAATTTCTATTGGAACGGAACGTGGTCGCTTTAGGGAGGTTTTACTGTATAGGCTCAATACTAACATTACCTCCATTCAGAGACCATCCCAGTTGAACTTTCTCCATGAGCTCCATTTCTTTGAAGAAAATGAAGCAAATTCCGTTTTTTCCTGGTCGCTTGAAGAAGGTTTTATTAGAAAAAGAATTCCGGAGAGCGCATTATTCATCAAGCTTCTAAACTAAGTTTAGAATTTTTATTTATTCCGGTTAGGCAATGAATTTAACTCTGATGACAAAGTAAGAATGACGGTCAATAAACTCCCCTGATCTATTTTTCCAGGAAACTCTCAAAGAAATAGATAAATTAATGAAATCGTCATAATTTGTTCCCGTCCGAAAAAAGACTGCATTTATTTACTGAACTTCGAAAAGACTTGGAAATAAAAGTTATAGAAGATAAAATCGTAAAATCAAAGCACACGTCAATGTATACATTTTAACTTTTGTTTTGATACTTAAATTTTCATATTTTTTCCTAATGTAAAAAATAAATTTTAGTAACATTAATTGTTACCTTTTTTCAACAATTAAATCTAGATTTAAACATGACCTCCATTAAGAGACCACCTCTCGGAGCGACCAATTTTTATTGGAACGGAACGTGGTCGCTTTAGGGAGGTTTTACTGTATATATATGTGCTATTTCTTGTATATTAATTAAGCGTATAATATTTTACCATTGCTTTTATAGTGACACTATTCCATAATATTAATGAACAGTTAAGTTGAACTTACATAATACTGTCCGACTACTCGATTTTACTTAGTTTTCTGTTGCTTTTGTTTTTAAAATACATACATTATACACAATAGAATATGTTTAGCATTACAATTCAAAGATATATTTAATAATATTTAATCAGTTATAAGTTGTGTGTTTCCAAGTTCGAGAGTCGGATGTTCTCAAATGAACAAATTCCAGAAACAATAAGGATGAAAACAATGATTTATTAATAAATTAAAGAACGATAAAGGCACCAACAATACGCCTTTATTTATTTTCCCTTTATATATGATATTAACATTAAAGAATATACACAGATAAATTTGTATAGATTGTAATTTAAACATTCATAGAGACATTAGGATACTAAGGATGACTAATTTTTATTTGTTTACTTTAAATCTTACATTTTAATTTGCTGCTCGATTTGATAAAACTTTCCCACTCACCTCATAAATTCCTAATCAGCAGCATCATCAAGAGTAAATCCATTTGGGGGGCATAATCCACAACATTTGCAACACTCTAAATATTTCTGTCTATTACCGCCGTGCGGGAGCTTATAAGCAAAGCCCGCATTTTTTCACCTGAGCCCAGATAATCCAAAATTTCCCTCAATTTTTCTGCATAACCCCGCCTATAGAAAACGTCCTACAAAAATTTCCAATGGGCGAACTCTTTCTGTATTTTGTTGACTATTCGCTACAATATTTTCTGATGCTTGCATAAAATTATAATTTTATAGTAAGGCTTAGATATCCCAACTAAAATACACTAGGTGGTCCAGATACTCTACAAACCCTTTCATAGTCTCCTTTATGAGGAAAACTGAAACTCGTGATACCGAAATGAGAGAGTTTTACAGTTAACTTGCTAATCTCACTTATGAATCTACATACATCCTAATCCTTTATAAGGCATATTTATCGCAACCCAAACCCCTTGAGTTGAAAAAAATCACCACACAAAATTTTCCAATCCCATTTATTTTGAAAGTCTATATTTCCTGATTTAACGCAGACATGACTTACAAGGGAACCACTTTTGGTGCTGCACGTCCCTAGCATCGAGACGTGGTACATTTTGTAGCATTTTACATAAAAGTTAGAGAACCAATAAAATTTCTCTGTTAAAATCATATTTTATGTATTTTTTATACATTAAATTTTTTATTATTGGATTTTTATTTGTATATTTACACCAAAAGTGAGTTAAGCCGCAACACATTTTTCGCCTCTAGTGTCTAATATATGTACGGTGCGTATTAGAATTAAATCAGATTTTAACTTGTTTGATAAAAGCATAAGAAACAAATTTTTTTTTCTATGCAGACAATAAATATATATATGTTAAAAGCTTTCAAGATCATTGAAAACTAGTTTTCTTTTAAATACAAAATAAGTAAACTATTTTCTTCTGAAGTCAGAATAAAGTTTCGAATGTTTAAAATGAAACGTTGTTGTATTAAACGTTGTGTCTTTTGGTAAAAGTAATCATAAATTAAATTAATATTTTTGTACAATTTAGAAAAATTACTGTGCCTAATTAGGGCGGACATTACAATTTCTAAGTCCAAACCACTGCTCACTCACATGCGACAAGCCGCTATGACATTTGGATAGGGTTGCCGGAAAGCTCTACTTAAAAAAAAAAAAAAAAAAAAAAAAAAAAACGCCAACTTTTCTCCCGCCAAAAATATGAATATAACATTGTAATTTTTCAAAATCAATTTCGTAGGTTCTTGAAGGAATTTTTAAGCTTTTTTCAATATTAAAATACTGAAAAAAGTTTTATACTGTTATTGAAAAAAGTTTGAAAAAAAATGAATACTTATTATTGACTAATTTGTATTTTTAAATGCTTTTCTTTTAAAAAATTCTAAGTTAATAATCCGATAGCAGGTTTTGAAAATTTCATTTTCAGAAAGTTATGGTGCTCTAAAATAAAAATATATGATTTTAACAGAAAAAATTTATCAATTCTATGGGATGAAAGTTTAAAATGAGTGGTACTTATAAGTACCGTCAGTAGATAAAGGGTTAATCAGCTTAATTACTATGATAAGCTACAACTCCCAAGTTTTGACTCTCTACATTCTTTCCCCCTCAAGCTTCCAATATCCTGAACGCATAGCTTACCAGTATTAATCAAGCTTCATTTCGTCAGAAGGAAGTCATTACCGTAAGCTTATTAATCAGAACATTTTATTGCAGCATCTTTTCCCCATTTTTTTCGTGTAAATTATTATTTATTTCGGTACTTGTTTTACATATTTTTGTTTTATTACAATTCGTGTTATTTGTAGGAAATCAATGGCTATATTTAGTATAACAAATGAGTTTTGTTTAAATACATTTTTATTGTATTTTATGTTATTACTTAGGTATTAATAAAAAGTACAATACTTATTATGTTAGTATAAAACACAATCAACAATCATTATTATATCACTATTGCATAACATTTAAAAGACATTACAGCCGTAGTGGCACAATACTCAGTCAAGTTGAAAATTTGGAATCGTTAATCGAAGTGGTGTTGTTTAAATATTTATTATTATTATTAATTATATGGTTATGTCATATAGCTTAGGAACAGTAAACAAAATTTTGTGATTCATCCAAGTTTCAAATTGTTCAGAAGAATCATGAAATAACAAACCTTGCATGAATTTCGTATGAACTTTGCTGATGACAATCTTGTTAAGATTGAAGATTATAAAAGTCACGTGATTATAAGAGTCACGTGAACAAGAAAGTTAACCTATTGAAAGACGGTAAGATATTTTTTATCCCAGTAAACTTTGACTAACTATTGTACCAGAATGTTTTAGCAAATTTTACTTATATAAATTTGGTTTAAATAAAACAAACAAAAGAAAACAAAAGGGGCCGTAAAATTGCATTTTTATAGTTTCAAATATAATTTTTCGAAATTTCTGATTATAACTTAACTTTACAGAAACAGAATTATAATTGCCCCAGAAAGAATTAATCTATTCAAAATTTTTTTTTATTTTTTTATTTTTATTTATTTTTTATTTTTTATTTATTTTTTGATAAAACAAAAAAATTAAATTAAACAAGATAAAATAAACTAAAATTTATGATTAGGGCAACAGGTGATAAAATGTATCTTTATATTACATTATAAAGAGGATAATTTCATTTCAGAAATAATTTATTTTTTAATTCATAGATTAAGTTATTGTGTATTTCCTTTTCTTAAAAATAAATTATACATTCTGCACTTTATTTTACAATTAATAGTGATTTTGTTGTTTTGTAAGGCGAAAGCACCAAACTGCCTCTTCTCGAAAAGAATATTGTAACAAGCAATTACAGGACATTTTAAGGGACTCAATCCTCGTGTCTAACAATTAATCAGCTTAATAACTTTGGGAAGCCGCATTTCTGGTGTTCTACATTCCTTTCCCCCTGAGGATACCAATATCCTAATCGCAAAGCTACTAGTATCAGTCAATCTTCATTTCATCAGAAGGAAGTCATTACAGTAAGCTTATTCATCAATATCTTTTATTTGCAGCTATTTTCCATTAATTTTTGGCGTAATATTTTTTCGTATGCTTGTTTTATGCATTTTCGTTTTATTAGAATTTATTTTGTTTGTAGGAAATTAGTAGCGACATTACAAAAATAAATAAAATTTGAATCCAAGAAAGACTTCGTAAGCAGAAATTTTTTCGAAAAGTGTGTCCGAATTTTATTATTACAATATTTACTGCAAAATAAAAATTACTTTAAATGAAATTTCCGTTGGAATGACACCAGTTGGTTGTTTTCCTAGGATTGCGATGCAAACATTAATTTCTACTACATTCGTTTCCTGCGTGCATTGTAAAATTGAGAAACAAACTAGTCAGATCTGCCAATCCCAAAACTTTCTTCTTCCTCACACATGTTAACCCATTTGTGCCTGAATTTTTGTTTTCCTAAATTTTTTGGTAAAATCACTTTAAAATGTTCAAAATGAACTGCAAAATACTAAAAAAAAAATTACGCTAAAATATTTTTGTATTTATTTCATAAAATGTAAACGTACTAAATATGGGACTATTCATAATATTTGTAAAAGTATAATATGCATAATTATATGTTCTGTCTAAATTTATATAAAATAAACTTTTAATTTGCATAGTATATACTATAATTAGTATTTTTATGAACTACTAAAAAAATATGTTTCTTTCTTTACAGAGACTAATGACATTATAAGTATTACTAATAATAAACTAAGAATTGAGGTATCTAATATTTGAGGCTTAAAAACAATTTGTTTTATAATCATCTTGAAAAGGACTTTACATAACCAATTGTCCCTTAAATGTCTAATAAAAATATATGTATCCATTCGTGCCTCGCGCCCTATATTTTGTACGTTACAAAAAGGCATAAAAAATACGCTTGAACATATAATTTCACAATTTAAAGAAATAAGTATTTCTAAGAAGTCTAAGGTTAATGTTATGACTTATTTATTTGGATCTTTGATAGAAAAAAACACAAATAAACTTACTTTTTACCTATCGCCATCCTGAAAAATGAAAAATCTATAAACTCCGAAAAAAGCCTTCATTTAAGCAAATAAATAGCCATCTTATGCTGACATCTTTCGGTAATAGATAAAGACATTCATAGATAATTATTTCATACAATTTTCATGTTATAAAAAGAAGAAAATGATACAAATTTATTAAAATTCGAAGCGTCCCAAAAATGGGACGCTAGGCATAAATGGGGTAATATTTCAAAAGGTTGTTGCACATATTAATTCTTCAATGTTATTTTTTCAATATTGCATCAACTTTGATTTTCATCATCTTAAGTTTTTGCTTCATTTTACAAATCGGAGTTAAAACGAGATAATCTCGATCATAATACAGGCTGCCCATAAAATAATGTCCCACATTGAATGAGATATTTTAACAGTTTAATTTAGATTATTTAAAAATAGCAGCAAGATGACAGCAGACACGATGCTTTTATTTATTGTGCAATTTGTTGGTGGGAGACATCATTAAAGAGTGATTAAATTCTAAAGTTAAACGAACTGCTAGAATTTCTTTCAAATCATGTTAGATCGATTATTTCAGGTAATCAGGGAGTAAAAAAGAATTTTTCTAAAATGTGACATTGTTGGCTTTAGGATCTCAAATCTAGGAAGCTCATGCGCTAAATAAATGTGATTCATTCTTAAAGTTATCTGTAAACGAACGTGTGAATTTTGTGACATTTAATAATGTTTGTTTTAATTGTTTAACTCCATTTTATTGTAAAACAAAAATCTGTAAAAGTACCGCTAGGTGTCAGAAATGCAAACAATCTAATCATACTTTATTAACATTTTTTAGAATAATTTTGGGTCAAGATCTGATCATGATCAATTAGTGATAAATTCAGCTAATGCTAGTTGTTTATCTGCTACAGCTGAGGTTTTCTAACCTACTGTTTCTCTTGGTTCTAATAGTGATTCTAATTTAGTTAGTGAAGTTGGCAGAAACTCTAGTATTACTTCAAGTTGTTCTGATTTTGGCTCGGATGCCCAAGTGCTACCCTATACAGCAATCGTAAGAGTTAATGATTCTGAAGGTGGAGTTCAATTGTGTCGGGCTCTTCTAGACCCTGGAAGTCAAGCCTGTTTAATCACTAATGATTGTCTTAGAAGGTTTGGACTACCAAAAAGATGAGCAAATGTCCTAATTTCTTGTTTGGACATCTATACAAATGGTGTTTCACAGACTATCTTTTCTCCTCATTTTCGATCCAATTCCTATTTTTCTACACAAGTTTATGTTGTACAGAAAATTGTTGGTAAACTTCCTCATGTTAGTTTAGATTCTTCTTGGTCTGAACCGTTTAGTGATTTAAAATTAGCTAATTGTACCTTTTATAAAAGTTTTACTATTGACATTCTAATTGGTGTAAACATTGCCTTGCCGATATTAAAGGGTCAGATGCTTTCTTCTGGGGAAATAAAACTCTTTGCTGTTCGTTTAAACCTTGTCTGGATTATAGCGGGAAATGTTAATGCACCTGAAGAAGCGCCTGTAATCAATGTGAATAGTATTCAATTAGCGAACGATCAGATAATACAGAAATACTTGGACTCCGTTCCTGCCGCAAATTTACTGACAACTGCAGAAAAGGCATGTGAGGAACATTTCATAGAAACTCATACTAGAGATGAAACTGGAAGGAACATTGTGAAATTGCCTTGCCATTCTTTACCATCCTAATTAGGTGATTCTAGGCAGTGAGCCCTTCGTAGATTAAATTATTTAGAAAAATCATGAACTTCTAAACCTGTGAAATATGATCAGTATAGACAATTTATGAAGGAATATCTAGAACTGGGACAAATGGAATTTGTTCCTCAATCAGACTACGCTAAGAAGGAAACATACTACTTACCTCATCACGCTATTTTGGGAGAATCCAGTAGCACTACAAAGCTACGAGTTGTTTTTGACGCATCATGTACTTCATCCTCTGGAATTTATCTCAACGATTTACTGATGATAAGCCCACTCGTATTGCAAGATTTATATCCAATTCTAATTCGATTTAGAATTTTTTTGTTGCAGTGTGTGCTGATGCGGAAAAAAATTTCGCCAGGTTAAGGTACATCGTGATGATATAGACCAGCAGCGAATTCTTTGGAGAAATGATCCTGAAGATCCAGTACTTGAATTCAAACTGCTCACAGTAACTTATGGGACAGCATGTGCTCCATTTCTCTCTACAACAGCTGGCGTTAGACGAAAAGAGTAATTATCAGTTAGCGTCAAATGCTACTTTGAATGACTTCTGTATGATGATCTTTTATCTGAGGCTGCAACAGTAGGAAGAAGCAGTTGAGCTTGTTGACCAACTTAAGAAAATGATGAAAAACGGAGGATTTAATCCGAGAAAATGGAGGTGGAATATTCCTACAATTGTTGAAGAATTGTCAGATGAACAGCAATTGATTCTTGTTGGTTCTGAAGTTGACGTGAAGGTTTCAGGTATCAGGTGGAATCCAAACACAGATAGCTTTAGTTTCTCAGTATTGCCGATGGAAGAGAAAAAAGAGAATTGCAAAAAAGAAAATATTATCTGAAGTTTTTCACATGTTTGATCCATTGTGATTGATATCTCCATGTGTAGTATTTATGAAAATATTACTTCAAGAATTATAAAAGCATAAGCTTACACGGGTTGAGTCAATGCCTGAAGATCTGAATGATATGTGGATCTCATTTAGAAAAGAGCTTCACTTTATCAAACAAATCTAGATACCAAGATGCGTCCTAAATCCAATGTGCGTTAATATCGAGTTGCAGCATTCTGCGATGCCTCTGGAAAAGTATACTGCGCTGTAGTTTACGTGAGTTGTTATTCTGTCTAATTCAAACGTTTGTGTCTCGTTACTTACCTCCAAAATGAGAGTTTCTCCCTTGAAGACACAATCGTTGCCTCATCTAGAATTATGTGCAGCATTATTGCTGGCTGATGTTTTGCAAGTGGTTTTGAGAGGTATCCACTTACCAATCCAAAGCACCCTGGCTTGGACAGATTCCATTCAGATTATGCAGCTTCGTGTTTTTGACATCATAAAATTGGATTATGCCGGTCCGATCTGTGTGTGCACTAAATGTGCTCATAAAAGATCGGTCGTCAAATTCAAGTCATATATTTTCCTCTTCATCTGCACAGCTACAAGAGACATACACCTTGAATTGGTGTCTGAACATTCTACTGCATGTTTCCTTGCTGCATTACGCCGATTTATCTCTCGAAGAGGCTGTCCGAGTAAGATAATCTCTGATAATGGTTCTAATTTTAAGTGATCTGCCAGGTACCTTAAGGAATTAGCTCTATTGTGTCGAGAAGAAAAGATGCAAGATTTTTGCACCATGAAAGGCATTGAGTGGTCCTTCATCCCTCCATATATATCACATTTTGGAGGTTTGTGGGAAGCTTCACTAAAATTTGCTAAACAAATGTTAACGAAAGTATCTAACTCTGCACTCCTTAGTTTCGAAGAGGTTTACACTCTTCGCCAGCCTTCACGCCAGCGCATTTCCTGGTTGGTGGTCCTATTCACCAATTTCTTGTACCAGGGCAACCAACGAAAAACTTGTGTCGTAGTGAATGGTGGCGTCTTGAAAAACTTCGTCAACAATTCTGGGACCGTTGGTCCAACATATATTGCAACCGCATTCCAAATGGCGGAAATCTCAAGATTGGAGATTTGCTACTTGTTCACATAAACAATTCGGCTCCACTGCACTGGACACTTGCACGTATTACCGAACTTTTTCCTGAACTTGAAAAAAAGTTCGTTTTGTCACAATAATGCCTTAATATGGGCACGTAAAAAGAAGTGTGAAAACACCAATGTGATTATTACTGTGTACGTTATTATTGAGTGTTTTTTGAACTCTCCTTGACGCTTCAAGGGGGTTGGAATGTTTAATTCTTATATTCTTAAACATTCATTCAGTTACCTTTGTAAAATACAGATGGCGCTACGTCGCCATGATTTTTATACGAGTGAGCAGGGAAAAATTTCCCATCGTGTGTGTTGTGAAACTTGCGTTCGGATATCTGTGTCCGGCAAAAATTGTGAAATATTCAAATTGAGATTGTAACATTAAACGAAAAAACAGCACCAACATGGTCATTAATTTGTGTTATTAAGAACCATTAATATACAGTCCTCTTTTCAGTAAAATCTCTATAATACATCAACATGAAGGTAAACTAACCTAGTTTTTCTTACAAATGTTCAATAGGTGCACTTTTAGATATGCGGCACACATCAACCTAAAGTCCAATTCTTCCCACACTTCGGTTAACAAGTCCGCATTAAAGGAAGCAATAGACTCTTCAATTCTGTGTTCTTTTGCCACATGGGGGATCTCAATTAAACTTTAAACGAAACGCTCGTTCAACTGAAATTGCAGATTCGCTCTTAGCAAATTGCAGAACACAAAACGCTTTACGCTCAGGGCTCGCCATTTTGCGTATGTGATACTGCAAGCGAGTCAATAACAAAGCAGTACTCACGCATGCGCTTATCTAAACTGTTTTATATACCCTGTATTTGTAACCTTGAACCAACACTTTATAACGCTTACAGTTGATATTATTATGATTTATAACTGGGATATTCTTTTATGGGCGCCCTGTATTATATAAAATCAATATTTTTCGCTATTCTGTTGTACATCAGCTGCTTGAGAATCGCCGGGAGAGGTGAATTGGCCGTCGCTGCATGAACACACATCGGCTGTTCATTGAACAGCCGATGTGCAACAGAACTAAGAAAATTCCGGAAAAATCACTGTTATGGCGGCCCCTTCCTCCAAATTGTTCCAAAATTCACGTGCGACCTGCTGGCTATAGCCAAAAACATACGCATGAAATTTGGTTCAATCTACGCATAACTTGAAACACGACTCGATGATACAATATTGAAAATGGCACAAAAATCGCAATTGAAGTGCCCTCTTCAGATGGAATATTTTTAAATTCAAGGAGGACCTGCTTGCTATAACCAAAAACATACACTGTCTGAAATTTTGTTCAATTCTATGTATAACCTCATACATTTTTAGATGGTACAATAAAGAAAATGGCATAAAAATCGCTACTACAGCGCCCATTTCCGGCGGAATATTTCCAAATTCAAGGAGTACCTGCTGGTTGTAGAACGTAACGGGCACGAAAAATTTGGTTCAATTCTATACATAACTTCATACACATTTCGATTATACAATGCGGATACATGGGCATACGGACAAACAGGCAGACATTTTGTATAAACATGATTTTCGAGATCCCTGGCTCGAAAAACATGTAAATCCATCGAAAACCAGAAGTCGAAAAAAAATTCGATTACAATACTTTCTTCTTTAGAAAGAGGAAAGGCAATATAGATTAAAAATAAGACATCGACAAATTGCATGATGAGAATTTACACAGAAACTCTCCGAGTTGAATTTCCCATCCGTCACTTTACATTTTCAGGTAAGGTTACATGGGGCAACTGGGCCATAATTTTACAATGTGACTCAGGCGATTCTGGCAATTCATCTTCAAAAGGCTAATATTCATTTGAATTAAAGTCTGAACTTTTGTAAATGTGTTCAGTTAGGTTCCCTCTATCAGACAGAAATGTTCAAAATTATATTTTAATATCTAAAAATAACAAAAATACATATTTCATCTTTCTTTCCTCATGGGTCCAGTTGCCCAATAAAAATGGGGTAAGTGGACCAGAAGGGTCTATGTTCCATACGCGTTTTTTTTTTTTTTGGGGGGGGGGGTATCAGGTCCTGGATGAAAATGTGTAAACAACTAAAAACAATTTAAACCTGACAGATCACGTACATTATATATCAACTAAAGGGCGTTGTAAGGGAAACCTTTACTGTCAATGTATCTAAAAATCGCACTAAAAGTGAAAATATTAGATTTATTTATATAAAAATCATAAAAATTAAGTAAGTACTTATGTACTTTAGTATAGATGATAAGTATAAAAGTTACATGGGCATTTTAAGGAGAAAAATAACAAGATAAATCTATGAACAAACGGCTACTTAAGTATTTAAGTGTCTCATTCTCTTTTTTATTTACCACAATGGAAGTTCGGTATGTCCAATAAACCTGTGAAGAATGTAACCATACTTTTATATCGAACAGAACTATTTTTTATTCGTTTCGATAATTTTCTAATAATTTCACTTTGCCTTATGTACGCCTCTTTATCTTTCTTATCGTGAAATTTCGAGTTATAGCTATCACACTTAAGAAATTTGGTTTGATACCCAACATGCTTTTTAAAAATTTTATTATGTAATTATGATAAGGCATTATGTAATTTTCTTTATTGCAAGCAAAAAAACAATGGAGAAATTAATTTCATGCAGTAAGAGAAACTCAGGCAGATATTTATAACCGTTGGGGTAACTGGATCCCATAGAGTCCAGTTACGCCTGATACATGTCACAGTTACCCTATTCTTGAAAAAAATTATGTGGTAACTGGAACACCTGCCTTACATTTGAAACATCAAGTATATATGTATAGATATCTAATAATATTAATGTATTCATGTATCTAATCTTTAAATAAAAAGGTTTTTTAATAAAAGTATTTACAGTATTTTAATAAAAGCCGAGAAAGTTCAACTAAACGGACGTTGTTTTTTAAAAACGAAACCTAAATTTTCGCAACCTATCACAGCAAAGGCAGAGTTATGATTGAGTTGACAAACGTTGTTTTAAGAAGTAGAGATGGGGGTGCAATGTTGACAAACGCTAAAACTAAAAAACATCAACGGTTTTTCATAAAATAGCCTATGGCCCAGTTACCTCATGGGTCCAGTTACCCCAGCTTACCTTACTCATTGCTTGTCTTATACGAATTTAGCTATGATTATGATCGGCATATGAGAATGGGGGTAATCTACAATGTTTAAGCAATGAAGGGAGTGGATTTGTTCAAAATTTTTTAAAAAGCAAAATGTTAAAAGTTAAACTTACGATAGGCACAGTAGGTAAAATCATGACGTTAAAATAAATTATGGAAAGTCCTATGCCATTTCAAGCTACTCTTTTGAACACTCTAATTACTAGTAAATCTGCAAATCAGGAGCCTCAACGTCAGCTCTACAATTCATTGTGTTTAGCACCCTTTGAGTAATATTAATCTTTCTACAAAAAACGAAATTTAAAGTTTTGAAATTACATAAACATTTATAAAACGAAAAAATATTTCGAAGGTTTCTGACATTAGAACTTTAAATTAAACCCCTTGTTATGTAATGGTATTCTGAAAATCTCATGAGCTACTTATTCTGGTAATTTTTAGATAATAAAGTAGATTTCTTCAGGGGGGCAGAGCCCCCCTGAACCCCTTCGTTGTGTAATTTAATTTACATTTTTAATTATCAATTAATTGTGTTAATGTCCTTTAGTAAATTCTACCAATAGGCGGAAACGTACATGAATTCTTTTCTACAGCCCTATATATTACGTGAAGATTTTTACGCGTCGTCTATAACATTTAAATTTAATGTAGACAAAAAACCCTCTTAAAACTGCTCATATCACATTTCCGGGGATTAGTATGCATAGTGTGCACCATATATCCAGTTTCTGCGGAGTCCTGTATATGGTTCTATTTAAATTCTGCAAACATTTGTTAGTATACTAAATGTAATTGGGCTGAGAAATACATAACTCAAATAAATAAAAAAAAAACACTGAAGCAATTCGCGCTCTTTTTCATTTATACTTACGAATTCATTTGTGTATCCCTGTACATGGTCTATACAATATTTAAGCACTACTTATTAAGCACAAATTTACTTAACGTTAAAACGCACTCCATAATCGAAAATGCTCTTCAGCAATCATCCCTAATAGACCAGAACTGTATCCGAAATTTTTATGTGACCCTATAAATGAACGATAGATAC
This sequence comes from Maratus speciosus, assembly GCA_963932465.1. NCBI lineage: Eukaryota > Metazoa > Arthropoda > Arachnida > Araneae > Salticidae > Maratus > Maratus speciosus. The sequence continues at coordinate 357,090,854 of OZ010794.1, forward strand.
GATACAAATCATATTCAAGCTTCTTGTAGTCAACCACAGTAATGTAATTTAATTTCATAATGTTTGAATTAGTGCAACACAATTAACACACTGACGACAGGCAATTTAATTAAATCTGGGTTTAAAAACAGTAGAAGCTCCTCCCTCTTCTGAAAGTGTCTCGGAAATTGGTTTCTGAGATATGTTTTTCATGTTTATGCAGCAGTAAATATCTTTCAATGTACGGATGTAATATATAATGTCTTACAATCTATAAAAAATATGGACAACACAATATAAATGTCTTTTCTGTAAGGTAGAAGTCACTCTCTTAGCCAATGATGTATTCTGAATAAAAACGAGAATTCTCGTTTCCCGTCGCTAATGTGTTAAAATAAGCTGTGAAGAGTTTTTTTCCCCCGTAGACCACATTTTAATCGACCACTTTTGTGTGACCTTGAAAAAAAACATATGCTTTGCACCCCATATACTACAAAAATGTTTCAAAAATACATATCAATTTTATTATTTTGTAACAGAGTAACATCATTAAAAAACGCCACAAAAGGATTTTCTTCAAAGATTGTAATATTATGAATACTTTTGAGTTCCCTGTACGCATGCTATAAGTGCTACACATAACATATTTTATAGTAACCAGGTTCTAGTGCACCTTAATAAAGTATATAAATTTCATTCGTTTAAAATTGTGTAACATTATTAAAATACACCGCAGACGATTTTTCCCAAAGACTATAATGTAACGGAATAGTTTTGAGTGCCCCTGTAATTAAGCTATGAATGCTACACTCTTCATTTTTAATACCAAACATACTTTGGCAAACCTCAATAACGTATATCAATTACATGTAATCCCGACTATATTTACGCGAGTTAGAGCACGTAGAGAAACACGGCAGGCGACAGATAGAAAAACTGAAGTCATAAATACTTTTCATCCATGTTGGAAAGTGTTAAAAAGGATTTACATGCCTTTGACTGTACTTTTTTTTCACTCATAGCATGGTTAAACATTAGTTTAAACATCCTAATCCATGCGATAGCAATAACATATTAAAAGCCCCCCAAAATATGCATATCTGGAGATCTATAAATCTACTGGAAAATAATTCATTATCGTGTCCACTGTTAATTGCATAAATTGCATCGATTTGGCGAGATAAAATATTTTTTGTGATAGCCTTTTAATAGTACCTGCAACAAAATTAACGTAATTTACTAACTTCATTCATATTTGACGGAATGATAGGCTACGAATAACAGTCGCTAGGCAACGAAGAAAAGCAAGAAAAAAAAAAAAAAAAAAAAGAAATATGTATCATGTAAAACAAGAAAATTAATTTAAAAATTCTTTATATTATTGGAATACATGTATAAATGTCCTCAAAACATTATACACTTAAATAAAAAAATCTGATAGATATATTGATAAAACTTCAATATAATAGGAATAATTTAAAACCCTTATTTGGAATTTTAGTATCCATAATTTGACATTTAAATCCATTAATCAAACGTGCCATTTTCTTTCAACAAATGGAAATTTGAAAATCGTCTGACTTGCCGTAGAAAAGCATTATAAAGAAAAATAAAATCTTCCATATTTTCCGAACGAATGAACCAAATTTAACCAAAAACTATACAGCTACGTCCGGGTATCTCACGAATATGCCCAATTAATTTCAAGCTGATCGGGTGCTTTTTGCGGCAGTTATCGCGGAACAGACAGACAGACGGAAATCAAAACTTTTCGTGTCTCCACAGTAAGCCTTCACTGACGTTTCGGCAATTAATACATGGAAAATATTCCAGAGAGAAACATTCGCCTTGCATACAATATTTCAAATGAAAATCAAATTTCAAAGCAATTACTTTGAAATTTGAAATTTGATTTCCATTTGAAATCTAGTTATTAAATTTCGACCAATTTTCTTTTGATGAAAATAAATCATAAATTTTACAATTTATTTAACAATTTAGAATGATTTTTATACATCGTAAGCCAAAAACATTAAACTGTTTCAGTAGAAAATGGTACATTTTCTGTAAGCAACTTTAAGTAATTCATGTGATTCAATTCCCGCCTCTACTAATTAATCAGCTTAATTACTATGGCAAGCCACAACTCCGGTGTATTGAACCTATGCATTATATTTCACCCAAGGCTCACAATATCCTAATCGCAACGCTACCAGCATCAGCAAGCTCAATTTCGTTAGAAAGAAGTCATTATTGTAAGCTTATTAATTAATCCGATTTATTGAAGCCATTTTCGATCATTTTTCGCCTCAGTTTTTCTTCGTGGGTCTGTATTTTGTATTTTTGTTATTACTACTTTCTTCTGTCTTTACAAGAAGAAAGTATTGGATTCGTGAACGTTTTCGGATTCCGATTTTCGAGGAATTTAGACGTTTCAAGGGTTAGAGATCACGAAAAAAATGTTTTTACAAAATGTCTGTATGTGTGTGACACAATATTTGTGGGCACTCTATCTCAAGAACTAATGAACGGAATTTAATAAAACTTTAGTTCCTGATATAAATTGGTGTTGATTCCGTTTTGGTGTGAATCATCCAACAGATGACGCTGTTATGCTGCTTTTTTCGCGATTTACTCAATAGTTATAGCTCAAGAACTAATGCACGGATTTTCATAAAACTTCAGATTCAGTTAATCCTTGATACAGTTTGGTGCTGATTACTTTTTGGTGTAAATCGTTCTGCAGGTGGCGCTGCTATTCTGCATTATTTATGATTATCTCAATAGCTCTGTCTCAAGAATCAATGCTCGAGTTTTCATCAAACTTCAGATTCAGTTAGTCCCTGATTTGAATTAGTTCTTTTTAGTTTTTGGTGTAAATCTCCCTACAGGTGGCGCTGCTATCCTGCATATTTCATGATTTCCGCAATAGCTGTGTCTCATGAACTACTGCATGAATTTTCATCAAACTTCAGATTCAGTTAGTCCCTGATACAAATTGGTCCTAATTAGTTTTTGGTGTAAATCGCCCAAAGAGTGGCATCGCCCAACTGCTATACAGAATTGTGTACGATTTTCGCAATAACTCTATCTCAAAAACTAATACAAGGATTTTCATCAAGCTTCAGATAAGTTAGAAGTTGTCATAAATTGTTGCTTATTAGATTTTGGTGTAGATCATCTAACCCGTGGCACTGCTATGCTACATTTTCCAGGAAATATAACATGTTCGAGATAGAAGGAAGTTGTGGGATTCCCACTTCCGACTACTTTAGAATCGGTATTATTCGTAGGAAATTTAGCGACTGTAAATATATAATTTCTTTCTTATTTATTTGTTTTTATTTTTACATGGACAGTATTAATTTTTCGAGTAAACCCGTGGGTTGCTGCTCCAAAATTTCGGATTAGGAAAATATGAGTTATCATCCAGTTTCTTTCTTTCTTTTGTAAATTAAAATTCGAAAGAATGCTTAGAACCCAGGAGAATCACATTGTGAAGCAACATCTAAAACTTTTTTTTTATTACTAGGGAACTCAGCCCGCTACTCGCTAATGTTCGCCAACCGCTGTGCTTTGCAACAGAATTCACATTGGAACCGCTACGGGATCACAGCTCGCTTCACTCGCTCGTCACTATTTGCATCAACTATAGCCAGAATGAGTATTATCGTAAATTATTTTAACATATAAAATATAGAAATATTTTTTATGTATAAAAAGCAATGGAAAACTTCGATGGAAATGCAAATAAAAATGCATTTTTTCTCAGATAATATTGCGCAGCCGGGTCTTAATTCGTTTAAAACTCTTTGAAAAACATGATGCTAACGAAATGTAAACAAAACGTTTTCTCCAGTCTTTAAGCTGTGTTTAAAAGATAATCTTGGTCAGAAAGCTGATTCGCTGAATGCATCACGTCACCGTAAAACGAATCAATGGCATTGCTATTCCTACATCGATCAAACTAAAGCTCGTACAATTCGGGCTAGCTCACGCCGCCATTAATCGTTGAAGTTGCAATATAACCTGCTTCTTTCTTTTGTTATTCTATTCATTTAACTGACAGTAGAAGAAGAACGCTTCTACTTAAAAAAATATTATCTCTGAATTTTTATTTGCTGAATGGTTCGGGCCATGTGACCGAAAATTAACCTCTGAGAATCATCGCTGTGGTTGTTGCCAAACAACAAGCTGTAAATTCAACCTGATTTCCGCGTCACGTAAGAGAAATCTACATATAGATGTTTATTTTTCATATGCTTATACTAAAATCCTGTTATATCGTGTCTTGTTATATCGCTCATTTGGATGTATCCCACTTTCTTTTTAGTGTATTTATGAAAAAAGTGGTCTTAAGCGAACTTTATAAATATATCGATTGCAATAGGTGTCCTTTTTTGTTAATGTTATCAAGAAAACTGTATTGTGCATATAATTTAGAGCTTTTGAGACATGTATAAAATGTTCTAATGGAAAATTTTCTTTGTTCTTTAAAAATATAAAGTCTTTCTCTAGAAGGAATTAGTTCTAATTTTTAATACGATAATCATCGAATAAGTTGAACAAGCAGACATGTAAATGTATGTTAAAAATTTTAAAAGGAAATTTAAATAAATTTTCAGTAGAATATGAGTAAGTGATTGAAAAAAGTAAGAAAAACGATGCATTATACATTTGGGTACTTCTTAGTTATCCCGTCGACCAATTTCGCCAAATTATATAAATCGCCAAACCACTCGCTAAATTATACACATTGACATAATTTTTATTTTAAATAACGAAATAACAAATAAATTAGTAAAACATTAATAAAAATACAAATAAAACGTCGAATTAATGGTTTTATTGGCCATTATTGGCATTTAATCTTGCAATTAATTAATTAATGGCAACCATTATTGGCATTTAATCTTACAATTTGGCAACAGTAATTTGGTCGACGGGATAACTAAGAAGTACCTATATTTGTTACCTTATTTCCTACACTGTAAGAAAAAATCTGTGAAAATCGCCGTAATTTTCTAAGCAGTTTGGCTGTAAAATTGCATAAACTAATGTTTTAGAACTAAAATGTTTTTAAATTTCATATGCAAACAATTTATTCAAATTTTTGTTTGTAAATTTTGTATGCGAGGGCGCAAATATATAAAAAAAAGAAAAAATAGCAATTTATCAAATTACAACGACCATTTGGAAAACAATTTTTTCAAAGACTAAAATTTAAGACATAAAAAATCGCACGGAGTTGATCATACATTACGTACGCCATGAATTAAATATTAATAGTGTTATTACACGTAAAAATTGCAAGCCAAAAATATCGCCTGCGACCCGTCAGATTTCATGAAACTTAAGTATTATCCACCTGAAACTTACGTAAATATCCAAGCATTTCATTGGCTGTTCGGGGAAAAGGCTTTTCCATCGTCAGATTTCCAAGAAATCTGACGGCCAATTTTAAATGAAATTTCATTCTTAAACTTCTAAACATCCGACAATATTACTTTTTACACCGTCGGATAGAAAAAAAATGTACTTTTAAATGCAATTTGTTTGAAAGCTGTATCTCAATTTGTTTCTGAGTTATTATTTTTTTTGTAGTTTTTATTACTTTTTTGTCATAGTGGCAACAGAAGGTATCCATCGTTGTTGAAATTAAAGTGAAATACAGATTACTGTATAGACCAATCATAAAACGAATAAAATGCGGATTAAACCAATGAAAACCTTCAGATATGCTTTCAATTTCCCATCTTGATGAGAACAATAACCATTTTTCCAAATGGTTAAAAAGTATATTAAAAAAAAAATCTGTTAATACTTTACGGTACTTACTGATGTACTGTACTTACTTACTACGATACGTTTTTCATTGTTACCTCATCCATGACAATGTTCATTAATTACACACGGCGTTTCAAACATTTCCGAAGAAAACGCGAAAATATATTTTTAATGTCTTATATGTAAAAGATAAACTTACACGATTTTAAAACGAAAGAATTTGTTTTGATCTATATTGAACATTTTCCAATGAACATTTACCAAGTGTTTATGAATTCGATTTGTCTGGCCATCTTTACGAGCTCTAAATTTTGTAAATATACTCGGATTACCATGTAATTTTTATTTATTACATAATGTTCGGTATTGAAAATGAAGTACATAGCATTTATAGTTCGTTTACAGTAGGGATGCACAACCTGTGGCCCGCGGGCCAAAAGTGGCCCGCCATGGCTTAACTTGTGGCCCGCGATCACAATTTATACAATTTTTTCGTTTTTTTTTTTACACAATTTCGTCAGTTCATAACTGGAAAAAATTGCAATTTTTTGTCCATATGTCGCAGGAAAAAATCAAGAATTTCGTCAATTTGCCTCGGAAAGAAATTGCAAATTTCATCAGAGCCAATTAAGAATTGCAAATTTCGTTGATCGAGTGCGGCAAAATTGCGAATGTTATCGATGAGTCATAGAAAAATCTCAAATTTCGTTGATCGGTTGGGGAAAAATCGCGAGTTTTGTCAGTTTATCGCGAGAAAAAATCGCGAATTGCGACAATTTGCCGCTGAAAAAATTGCAAATTTTGTCAGAGTCAGTTAAAAACAGTAAATTTCGTTGATCAGACGCGGTAAAAATCGCGAATTTTTTCAATTATCTGATCCTTGATCGGTTGCTGAAATATCTCGAGTATTGTCAGTTTATCGCAAGAAAAAATCGGAATTTTGTGAATTTGCCGCGAGAAAAATTACAAATTTCGTCAGAGTCAGTTAAGAATCGTAAATTTCGTTTATCGTTCGCGAAAAAAATTTGAATTTTGTTGATCGCGAGAGGAAAAATCGCGAATTTTGTCGACTCGGCGAGGAAAAATCGCAAATTTCGTTAATTGGGAACAGAAAATTGCGAATTTTGTCGATGAGGTACGGAAAAATTGCAAATTTTGTTGGTCGGCTGCGGAAAAATCGTGAGTTTCGTCAGTTTATCGGGAGAAAAAAATTCGAATTTCATCAATTTGTTGCGTAAAAATTACAAATTTCTTGAGTCAGTTAAGAATCGCGAATTTCATTGATCGGACGCGGAAAAATCGCGAATTTTGTCGATGAGCTGCGGAAAAACTGCAAACTTTCTGGATCGGCTGCGGTAAAATCGTGAATTTTGCCAGCTTATTGCCAGAAAAAATTGCAAATTTCGTCTATTCGCAGCGGGAAAATTACAAATTTCGTCAGAGTCAGTTAACAATCACGAATTTCGTTAATCGGGCACAGAAAAAGCGCGAATTTTGTCGATGAGGTACGAAAAATTGCAAATTTCGTTGATCGGTTGGGAAAAAATCTCGATTTTGTCAATTTATCGCGAGAAGAAATCATGAATTTTGTCAATCTGTCGCGGAAGAAATCACATACTTGGACAATTGATAGGGAAATAAATTACAAATTTTGTCAATTGGTCGCAAAAATATTGCGAAATTTGTCGCTCGTGAAAAAACTCGTAAATTTCCCCAAAAATTCACGAATTTCGTGACTAGCTCATGGAAAAAATTACAAATTTTGTGTGTCGGTCCCAAAAATATCATGAAATAGAAATCCATTGGTCTCAGAAAAAATTGCAAATTTCATCGATTGTGCGCGTAAAAGAAAGCCAATTTATTGTGCGGAAAAAATCGCAAATTACATCAATGTATATCAGAGAAAAAATCGCGTTTCGTCGATTGGTCGTTGGAAAAAAATTGCAAATGTTGTCAATCCGTCACGTAAAATATCGCAAAATTCGCCAATCACTCATGGAAAAAAAATCGCGAATTTTGTCAATCGTTCAAGGAAAAAACTTGTAAATTTCGAAGATCGATCGCAGAACAGAAACGTCGCGAAATAATTCGAACGGGGGCGGAAAAAATCGCAATTTTTGTTGATCCGTTGAAAAAAAATCGCGAATTTTGAAAATTTATCGCTGAAAAAATTCGCGAATTTCGTCAATTTATCGCAGGTATCGCAAATTGGTTGTTTGAAAAGAATGCAAATTTTGCCAATTGGCAATGGAAAATTACCGCGAAATCTGTCAATCGGTCGTTGATAAAAATCGCGGATTTCGTCAATCAGTCGCACTTGATTGACAAAAGAAAAAAAAACGAGTTTATTTAATGGTCTGCAGAAAAAATAGCACAATTAGTCCATCATGCCTTGTTATTTCAAAAATAAGTTCCCTTTTATTTTAAATGAAGTTATTCTTCAATAATTTTTTTTTTATAATTTTCAATAACGTTTAATTATTTAGAAATTTTGTGTAATTTTTTTTCTTCAAGTTACGATTTATCAAGAAGGAAACGTTAGTCTCCATAAAGTGTTGAATGATTATTCATACAGATGCAAGAAGCCCTGCATTCCTGCATACAATTATTTATTTCCCTTTTGTTTATTTTTGTTATAGACAAAAAATAATTATTCATCACGAATAAACACTTATTACCACCCCCCTTCTACCTCTCCGATATAGAGTTTTCTCTGTGTTACTGACGTGGCCCTCGACAACCCAAACATTTTTGTAAGTGGCCCTTCTCTTAAAAAGGTTGTGCACCCCTAGTTTACAGGGACACACTAAATAATTCCGTTACATTTTGTTGCATGAGAAAAATTTCTTTGCTGTGCTTTTTATTGTGTTACGATATTTTAAACTAATGCGATTGATATGCATCACTGACGTAGATTACAACATACTTTCTCAGGAGTATATAATAAGTAGCATTTATAGTTTGTTTGCTGTGAAACACTAAAGAATTTCGTCGAATTATGAGCCGAACCATGACATTTCGGTACTGGCGTTCCTGTACCGTTGCCAATTCAATCGTATCGTTTCAATCACGTCATTACGCTCCTGCTACTTCACTCTCTTCATTTCGATTCAGTCATTTCGACCCCCATCATTTCGGTCCCACCATATTGGTCCCATCGTTTTTTACCAATTTCGTCCCGTCGTTCACCACCATTTCGGTTCCGCACTCTAGAATTTTTTTTTTATTCTGCCCTTGAACCATGGGTCAAAAGGTCCATTTGTCCTACGCTGTAAAATAAAAAAAATGTAATTCTACTTATGTAAAGTTATTGAAATCTCTGTGCTTACTAAAAATTTATCTATTCAAAAAATGATGTAAATCTACAAAACTGGTTTTTGTAAAGCAACAGAAATCTGTAGCTTTAGACTAGAATCTACTAAAATTACAATAATCTTACTAAAATTTTATCTGTAACCCGGGTTGCTGTTACATAAAAAGTTCTAGGTATCCCAGTTTCCTAAAAAATTCGTAGTATCCTTAGACATTTTTTTTTATTTACATTGCAAACGTGTATATGATGGAAGAATTTTTGTTGTTGCCGTTACATAAAAAGTTCTAGGTATCTCTGTTTCCTAGAAAATTTCTAGTAACTTTACAGTTTTTTTTTACAGTGTAGATTCCTAGATATTGGGCGCCCCAAATTTGAGATTATTTGTATATTTTTTGTGTACTTTATGCAAGTGATATCGATATAGAGTACAAACTTTTTTTTTTATGTGATGATCAATGAAATACCCTGAATGTTCACGTACAAATTGCAAATACATTACTTATTTTTTAAGTACGGTACAAATGATGATATGCTAGAATGAATTAATATATGACAATTTTTCGCTTTTATATTTCTATTTTCCCTATATCCATAAGAAAAAAGCATTGAATTCGCGAAAATTTTAAATATTGAATTCACGAAAATTTTAGATATCGGTAGTTTTATGCGTTTTGGAATGTCATCAGTCTGATGTGACAATTTTAAGAAAATGGTTGTTTGTCCGTACACGTAAAAAAAAAAAGAAAGAAAACTGTAATTCTACCGGTGTAAAGTTACAGGAATCTGTATGCTTACCAAAATTTTATCTGCACACTGTACAAAAATGATGTAAATCTACAAAACTAGTTTTTATAAAGCTACAGAAATTTGTAGCTTTACAAAAGAATCTGCTAAAATTACAGTAATGTTACTAAAATTTTAACTGTAAGCCGGGTTGCAATTACATAAAAAGTTCTAGGCATCCCAGTTTCTTAAGATATTCCTAGTAACCTGACAGATCCTTTGATTTACGGTGCAAAAGTGTATCTGTTACAGGAATTTTTGTTGTTGCCGTTACATAAAAAGCTCTAGGAATCCCAGTTTCCGAGAAAAGTTTTAGTAACTTTACAGATTTTATTTTACAGTGTGCAGGGTGGCTATAATTAAAACACCTCTACTTCGACCTCTCTATATATATTGAACTACTCAGTGTATGACCTTCAAATTTTGTACACGTGCTATTCAAGACATAAAGAAACGAATTAAAAAAAATAGTTTCATAAACAACCGACAAATGGCTCTGTACAACTCTGGTTATACGCTGAAAAGACGCATCTCTACAAACTTTATTTGAAACTAACAAATGTTCAAGTGACAAGGGCCTTATCAATGCACGGAATGCTGCTCAATATAGTTTTCTTCCCGACGATGTACAGTCATGGAAAAAAAAAGTAAACACCCCTACTAACTCCTCAACAAATTGGAAATAAAGTCTACTTTTAAATTATGCATATAAAATTTTCTTAGGGGGCCATCTACATATTAAAACGAATCCAAACTTAATTTTTTTTCAATGGCAATACCCAATTTTAACGAAATATTTCAAATCTTCGGTTCAAACTATGCCTAGACACCAAATTTCAAGGCATTTGAATGATAAGTTTTTGAATTATAAACATTCAAAATTTAGTGCTTGTAATGTAAATTGCATTTTCATATTTTTATTTATATCTCCTGGAATTATGCTCCTAATGTGCTATTTTTTTGTAGCAATAATACTAATATACCCAAACATAAATACGCTGAACTTGCAATTTTTATAATTTTATGATATGAATTATGAAATTAATATTCGAAAAAAATATGAATTGGAACCTACAATTTTTTGATGGATTTAGATTTATTAAGTCCTGCTTTATGAAAATCCAAAATTTCACATTTTTCTTCCAAGTAGTTTTCAAACTATGCTTAAAAAACAGCAAAATGATGGTTTAAGGGGCCGTCTATGATAGAAGTGAGTAGATATTTTGAAATTTATTCTGCTATCCTGTAATCTAACAGGCTTCATTGATTGCTTGAGTGGTGCTTAAGGTGCCTTGATCAAGAAGAGGGCTCTCTCGGCTAACAATCGATTATCGTATTTCGATACAGCCCCTAAAATATGCTTCTTTTAAAATAATTAATTTCTGGGAAACTTATGGTACGAATTGCATAAAAATTTGTTTTTAGGCCTTATTGAAGAAGGGCGTAGAGTTAATTTATGCTGTCAGAATTGTGTACTTCTATTGAAAAAACAAAGTTATGGTTCGTATTAATATGTAGATTGCCCCCTAAGCAAATTTTATATACATCATTTAAAAGTAGACTTTATTTCCAATCGTTCGGTACCAGTAACTTTCATCGACGATAATTTGTTGAGGAATTAGTAAGGGGTGTTTACTTTTTTTTCCCACGAATGTACCATCTGCAGTCTGTAGACCGCTTGTACAATTGCAGATCTTAACTAGTCGACTGAGATATTTCTCAATAGTAGAGTAATACCTTCTTTCAGATATTATGCCAAGGATAGAAGTCCTCTTTAAACAAGATTTTTTAAGTGTCCCCTCAGCCAAAAATCACATGGATTAAGATTCACAGAACAAAATGGCCAGGTTGTCTGAATCGCATGACTGGTTGCTTTGTCATTATTTAAATGTTGCAGAAGAAATAACATTCTTCCCAGTTTTTATCCTCTTTTATATCCTGAACATACCTGCAAACCATGGGTTTATGGGAAGTTTTGCCCTTACACAGTTAAATTGCAGTTACAATGGTAGCTTAGGCTTATAATTTTTTTTCATTATGGCAATAGAAATTATAATATGGAAAAAAGTTTATTTTCCATGTGTTTCGTTTTTTTTTTTAATTATTATTTTTGTCTTTTTTCATCGATTTTCTTTTATACAGCGCCATCTATCGGTGTTCCTTGAACTAAATTTTTTCGCGCAATCCCATTTTCCTACTAGTTTGTACACAATATCTGAATCTTTTACACTTCATAGTTCGATATATAGGGAGGTCAGTAGGGGTGTTTTAATTGTGACCACTCGTTATGTGACCCAACTTTAGTGGGCATTCTATCTCAAGAACTAATGCATTTAATAAAGCTAAAGATTCAGTTATACCTTGACATAAATTTGGACTGTTTAGGTTTGCGTGCATATCGCTTAACCCTTTCCGGCACAGAACAATTCTGTTCGTAAAATGATGAAATGATTGGCTGACACCGGAATTTACAAACGATTTCTTTAGAAATTAAAAACTCGTTACTTTAAACTTTCATTGAAAAAGAAAAATTTTATTAAAATATTCTTGGTGCCGTTTGTAAGTTTGGAACTAAAATTAGGTGGTTCCGATGTGGAACCACTGCGCCGGTAAGGATTAACAGCTGCTATTCTAGTGGCGCTGCTATATTCTGTGTTTTTCACTATTTTCATGATACCTGTATCCTAGCATCTGTGCGATATAATTTTGTGAAACGTCATATTCAGTTAGATCTTTACTCAAATAACAGCTGATTAGAGTTTTATGTATGCAGTGCAACAGGGAACACTTTTATGCTGCGTCTTTAAAGATTTATGTGATTCTCATATCTCAACATTTATCTGATGGAATTCCATCAAACTTGATATTCAGTTAGACCTTCACATAAATTAGAGTTGATTTCATTTTGATATATCGCGCAAAAAGTTGGTGTTGCTATATGCTGTATTTTTATGATTTAAGTAACAGGTATATCTTTAGAACTAATTCAAAGAACTTATAAAACTTCATATACATATAGTTTATAGAACATGACACAAATTGGTGTTAAATAACGTTTCGTGTATATGGCCCAAAGGGTGGCTGTGTTTTATCATGATTTCCGTAATATATTTATCTCAAGAGTTAATCCACGGAATTTCATCAAACTGTATATTCAGTTCGTTTAGCTTGACATAAATTATTCATAAATTGCATTTTGGCGTATATCACCCAACAGATGGTGCTTCTATGATCTTTCCACGATTTCCATAATGACATCATCTCAAGAAATAATTAACAGAATTTGAAAACCAGTCCTGTACAAAATTATTAAATTGATCCTTATTAAATTGGGCTATTAAAATTTTGTTTTTATTTGAAAACGTTTGAATTATAAAAATGCAAAAGAAAAAAATAATGACGTCACATCCGAAGTATCGAAAATTAGCGTTGTTAAACTTCACGAAATTGCAAAACGGATGAGAAACAAGATAAAAAAGATAGATTTTGAAAGATAAAAATTGTACTCATAAGCTTGTGAAAGAGTAACAATTTAAAAAGAAATCCACATTAAGTGTTTGTCTAATGTGCAAACGGCCAGCGCGGTTCGGCTCACTCTCAACACCCGGCCTCTTTTACGTATCGCAATCTTTTCATAATAATAATGTTAGTGAGTATTGCGATATCTGCTTTACTTTCGGTTAACCCTTCAATGCATGATTTTTTATTTTGTTCGGAAAATATTCTATTTTAGTCTATTTTTGTTAATTATCCACTACAAAAATAATGAAAATAATTATTTATGTTTCTGTTGGACATAATGTCACTTGATTGGGGGGAGGGGAAATTATTTTACTTTCATTGAGATTTCAATGAAAGTAAAATAACTTTTCCCTCCAATCTATACTATCCATGCATTATAAGAGAAACCATAGAGATTGTACCACTCAAAAATTCAATATATAACGATGCAGCATCATTTAACTTACCAAAACTATGACTCGAGTTACCTATGTTATGAAAATAAAAATAAAATAAACATCCAAGTAAAATAAAAAACAAGAAAAAATATTCATAACTCCGTCAATTCACAAGATATTCAATCCGCTTAGATTTATTATACATCTTCTCAATATTATTTACAACTTTGATATTGACAAGTTTTTGATAGGACCAACTCTTACAGCAAAAACAACTTAAACACTAGAAAACAGGAATTCTGCTTTTTCAGAATTTAGTGTCGCCCCCGATGAAAAAAGATATATATGTATATAATTTTAGATAGCACAAAACGTATTTCAGTTTTAACACATAAAACACATGCTTTTACTATAACAAATGACGTCGTTTGCATCCGGAGGAAGAATTCCTCATTTACGGTCTAGTCACCGTTCCTTGAATACTAGGCCTGAGCGCTGACACAAAAATGGCGGCTGCCGAAGGCGGATTTTTATTTTAACGTGGGTGCGGTCCCTTAAATGTTGACACCAGTATTTTATAAAAGATTTCTCTGACTTGTTTAATTTCAGAAAAATGAAGCGGAAAAAACTTAAAAAAATTATTGCTACGTATATTTAAGGAACCGTACACACACTGAAAAAAATCCGCCTTCGGCAACCGCCATTTTTGTATCAGCGCTCAGGCCTAGTATTCAGGGGGCGGTGATCTAGTCTTGAATACCCTCTACAGTAAAGTATGCATATGGTGTCACTATCGCTAAATAATACACAGATCCAAGAAAGAGATGTCGACATTCAAGAATGTCGGCCAAAAAAAAAAAAAATTGGTTATCCAATGGTTCTTATGCCTTCATTTGTTTATAATATTAATATAGATACTTAAAATTAAATATAGTTTATAATACCTCCATGTTTTATCAGAAATCATTTATTTACATACATTTTTTCAAAATACCATGTATTTTAATTACATTTTTTTTCAGTTGTTATGGAAAAATGACAATCTAAAATAAATGTGGAAAACAAAAGACTTATAACGATGAATTTCTTTCAGAAGTGGTTTTAGGTCAGATCGTTTGACCTCCAAACAATCTCATAAAAATCGACTGTCCGTCCTCAATCACGTTAAGTGGGAAACACTTCTTCCGGTGATGTCTTTCGGCGGACCGATCGATGGTCATCCTCCCTTTTCGAATGACTTTCGTTTCGTTTGTAAACTTGGCGACAAGACGTCGATTCCAGGGAAAAAGAAATCTGGATATTTGTAAAAATAGTTGTGTATTTCAATATCGGTGTTTGAAAGATTTTACTGAATTAGGCAGATCATAAAAGAAAAGTTATTTTGCGAAATAAAAACGTCTGTAAAATTGCTTGATTAATAAAAAAACTTTGCCTAAAATATGATTAAAATAAAGTCTCTTATTAGAAATGATAAAAAAAAGCAGAGTTTAGTACTTATATAAACTTAAGGGTTTTAACTAAAAATGTTCACCAAATATTTTGTTGTTGTTGTTCAAATCGAAAACCGAATTTATATTTTAATTTTTTAGGCTTTTCCATTACATACTTTTACGATATCTGATAAGGAAATTCAACACTGCCTGCTTTTTCACATAAATTCAGTTTCAGCCCCTATGATACAAGTGAATTCTTTAGATTTTTCTAAACTATGAGAACAGAGAAATACAATATCTCTAAATTTGATGAAATACCGACTCAAAATTATCCAATTATAGACTATAAAAATTCCAACAAAGCATGAATTTAAAAGGAATAAAAAGGAAATTATATTTTTACGATTTGATTTTCAATACATTTTTTTATATCAATCCGAATAGTTAGAGATCCAGATATCTGAAGTTCGGATAATAGGATTATATCTATAGCCGTATTTTCAGCCAAACTTTGATGTTTCTGTTGCCCGAGCTTGCTTTACAAATGACTTAGTAAATAAACAGATATCATAAAAACAATCTATTTTAAATTGAAAGCACTTTTTTAAAACTTAAAGTGTTTTCTAGAACAAATGTGGAAAACAAAAGGTTTATAGCTTTGAACTTCTTTCCAAAAGTGATCTTAGGTCAGATTGTTTGACCTCCAAACGAACCGATAAAAATCGACCGTCCGACCTCAATCAAATTAAGTAGGAAACACTTCTTTCGGTGACGTCTTTCCGCGGACCGATCTATGGTCATCCTCCCTTTTCGAATGACTTTCGTTTCGTTTGTAAACTTGGCGACAAGACGTCGATTCCAGGGAAAAAGAAATCTGGATATTTGTAAAAATATTTGTTTACATCAACATCGGTGTTTTAAAAGATTTTACTGAATAAGGCCGATCGTAAAAGAAAAGTTATTTTGAGAAATAAAAACGTCTATAAAATTGCTTGATTAATAAAAAACTTTGCCTAAAATATGATTAAAATAAAATCTCTTTTATTACAAATGATAAAAAAGACACAGTTTAGTACTTACATAAACTTAAAGGTATTAATTAAAAATGTTCACCAATTTTTTTTTTTTTTTTTTTTTTTAATTGAAAACTGCATTTATATTTTAATTTGTTAGGCCTTTTCATTACATACTTTTACGATATCTTATAATGAAATTCAACACTACCTACTTTTTTCATAATACAAGTGAATTCTTTAGAGAAATACAATATCTCTAAATTCGATGAAATACCTACTCAAAATTATACAATTATAGACTTTGAAAATTCTAACTAAGCATGAATTTAAAATTTGTTTGAACCCTTTCGGACCTGACTTTTTTCTTAAAGTCCAAAAAAAATAAATTTTTGTCAACTTTTTTTTGTTTATTTTACTATTTCAAAGATAGATGGCATTACTTGTCCACTAAAAAGTCAAAATATAGAAGCCACATGTGTGATTATGAAGTTTTTACGTATCTGCAAGGCATTATTTATAGTTTAAAGCATTTTAAAAGGAAGAACACATTTGTGACCGCCAGGGCCGAAAGGGTTAAAAAGGGATGAAAAGGAAATCATATTGTTTATGATTTGATTTTCAATACATTGTTTTGCTTTTTCATATCAATCCGGATAATTAGAGATCCAGATATCTGAAGTTCGGATAATAGGATTTTATCCATATTTTCAGTCAAACTTTGATGTTTTTGTTGCCCGAGCTTGCTTTACAAATGACTTAGTAAATAAACAGATACCATAAAAACAATCTATTTTAAATTGAAAGCACTTTTTTAAAACTTAAAGTGTTTTCTAGAACAAATGTGGAAAACAAAAGGTTTATAGCTTTGAACTTCTTTCAAAAAGTGATCTTAGGTCAGATTGTTTGACCTCCAAATGAACCGATAAAAATCGACCGTCTGACCTCAATCAAGTTAAGTGGGAAACACTTCTTCCGGTGATGTTTTCTCGTGGATCGATAGATGATGGCCACTCTTCTTTTCCGAATGACTTTCGTTTCGTTTGTAAACTTAGCTTGGAGATGTAGATTGCGGAAAATATATATTTCCATATTTTATACATAAGCGCCGGGAGAACAAAATCCAAGAGAGGCGGGATTTTGGAACAGAAATGTCTGTGATGCGCAACCTAGGCCGTGTTTTTTAAAGTAAAATATACAGTGTGTCCACGTATAACCTGACCGACCTTTATTTTTGCAACCGTTGGTCCTAGATGCATACTTCCAATTACAAAAGTGGTCAAAATTAGGTGCAGAGTTAAGATAAAAAAAAAATTTGAATCAAAAAACAATTTAGCGAAGAATTACAGAATCTAAATTTTTATACGGTAGTAGGGGAAAAAGGACAGTTCAGCGCCATAAGGTGGATTGTGGATTGTGTGGATGTGGGTGGAATCCACCTTGTGGGTGGAATCCACCTTGTGGATGGAGGAGGAGGGTGGAATCCACCTGTTGGGAGACTTATCCTATAGTAGGAGGGGTTAAATGTTGGAGGGGGCTTAATTTTTGAGGGGGCTTAATATTTTTTTAAATCGACTTAGAGTAGAAATGGGAATATCATACTATAACATGGGTCTGTTCGAGAGGAAGTATGAAGACACTAAATTTTTCGATGGGCTTATTTTTTAAGGGGGCTTATTTTTAGGGGGGCTTAATTTTTTTTTTCGAATCGACGTAGAGTAGAAATGGAAATATCATACTATAACATAGAGATGTAGGTATTTTCGAAAGGGAGTTTGAGGAGCCTAAATTTTTTAGAGGGGCTTATTTTTTTAGGGGGGGTGGGCTTATTTTTTTAGGGTGATTTTTTTTTTTTCCTGAATTGACTTAGAATTTGAATGAAGATAAAAATGTCTTATGTTTTCTGAAAAAAATTTTGATGCTGCCATCTGTATGCGGTAGTGCGAATTTATTATTGAAAATAGTATTTTATTTTTGAAAAGTTTTGAGGAAGGTTTGAACCTGCAAAATAGTCTCTTGGCTCGATGATATGTTGAAGACTTAACTAATCGAGCCAAGAAACTATGTCTATATGTTTAGATTTTAGATGTTTCAAAACAAAAAATTGTATTCCCCCTTCTGTATGCGCAAAGAGAGGTTGGTTTCTTAAGATAACTCATTAATACCTATTTTAACTGCTCACTCTGCGAATTCTTTTAATGTGTATGATTTTTATTTTTAGTTTAACTGATTTTATCGATTTTGTGAATGAGAGTTTGATTATTTTACCAAGCTAAGGTTTCGAACCTGCGAACTCCCATTCAAATTTCATTTTTTGTAACCGATAAGCTATCCACTATTCAAACCGCGCCCCGACAATTACTTTTGAACACTATATATTTTAAAAAAATACCTACCTCTTCCTCTTTCTTATACTAGGGAAGTTAATACAATTTATGTTTAAATTGAAGAAATGATTAATTTTTTATATTTCTTTAATAAGCAACTCATTTTTTAGATCGATTAGAAGGCTACCAAACGTTTTGAATTAAACATTGTTTTCACCAGTATTAATCCACCTAAGTTTAGAATTATACTTTTTCTTGTGAACCATATCCTATTCATTGAATCGTCTGAAATACACTTCCTAAACCCTCTTATCAACGTTACTCACTATCTATCACAAACATCCGATTAGTCTAATCAGCTTTTTTCAACAGAAAATAGCTAATATGTAAATATTGATAACTATTGAAGAGATTATTCCACTTGTTTACAGATTTTAAATGAAAGTTTGAAATATTTGTCAGATTTTCTATTTATCAATTATTATAAATTGAATCAAATCATAGTTTGTTATTGCAATAGATAATTATTTGATGATTCTACACTAGTTCTAATGAATTTTAAAACTACTGCTTCACTTCAACTCATTCTTTTATACAGTTTAATAAATTTAGTTTGAATTAAACCATTGGTTTGTCATATATTTCACTGAAATAATAAAATTAATGTGTAAAACCTTAGAATGACGAATTCAAAAACGTAACGTGATGAATCATATACTTTTTAAACATTACATAAAAACCTTTGGATTGATTCACTTCCTGTGAGCTTCCTACACATACTTTTTTATGACACGTGTTTTTCTGAAATTTTTGCACCAATCATATTACATGATTTGCACTATCGTAATAATTTTTTAACATGCGCCCCCCCTATGATTATATATAAAATTGAATGAAACGAGACTTTTTCATTAGTGTTTGCTATTTTTTGAGTGTGTGAAGACGCTTTTTTCACTTAAGATAATATGGCTAGTTTTCAAGATGGACATTCTACTATGTTAAGCTATGATGTATCACGTTTGAATAATCAATATTTTTCATCAAGATTAAATGATCAAGACATGGGATTAATAGTACAACCTAAAGTAGAACCCGTTTCAGATGATGAAGCGGAATCCTCCTCACCAGAACTAAAGAAACAGAAGCCACCTTTTTTGTGTACTGTTTGCAGCAAATCTTTTTCACGAAAAGGCAATTTAAAACAACATTTGATGGTTCATTCAGAAGAAAGACCATTTATATGTGACATCTGCCAAAAAGCATTCTCTAGAAAGGCTATTTTGAATCGTCATAAACTATCCCATTTAAAGATTCCTTCCCAACATAAATGTGAATCGTGCGGTGAAGCGTACTCAAGAAAGTATGACTTATTAAAACACATGAAGATCCACAAGTCCTCCAAAAACGATAAATGTATTCAGCGTAGTGAAATATTCAATCCCAACTCCGATTTTTTATATCATTTGAAAACTTCACAGAGAGTTAGATGCAAAATTGATAATTCATCCTCTTTAAAAGATATGTTTTTTGAGAAGGTTAAGCATTTTAAAAGGCAAAATGCGTTAAACATATTTACTAAAACTGTAATCAACTCTAACGAGGAGAATGCTACAGACTTTAACACATTTTTTAATAGTATTCATTCGGATGTTTTAAACGAATTAAACTACCAGATTCAAGTTAAAATATCGATGAAATGGTATGCAAGTGTACAAGTTGTTGTATATCGTGTAACACAGGAGGGTGTCTTAGAGATTGCCACACCCTATTTCCTTTCAAAAACTATACTTGAATTAACGAAACAAAACTTATCTGAACATGTTGAGGATACCTTTGCAAAAATTATTAAGTCCTATGAGAAGTCCACCAGACATGGTTTTAATTGGACATTAGATAAAATATTGAATTTAGAACTATCTACCTTTAAAATATAACATGATTTGAAATGTTTATACCTTTTTTGAAATATGTGTACTCATGTTTTCACTATTGTAACTATTGAAAACGACGAATAAATAATGTGTAAATGAAAAAGCTGTTGTCTGTTTATTTTTGTTAGAACAACTTGTGATTTTTAATAACTTGTGATTTTTAATAACTCATGAAGTCGTAACGACTTTACTTACTATTTTTTTTTTTCAATTTCTTATCAAATGAATAATGAGTTAACTATCTTTTATTAATTTCATATTGAAAGTCTGAAATTATCCATTGAAATAGTTATTTTGCAATATTTCTAATTTATCATAATTATTTTTAAAGTTTAATATATCACTCGTTGTTTGGATAAACAACTGTTATTGCTCAATAATAATAATAATATTATCATTTATTACCATACAATTCTTTAAAAAAAGCATAGAACCATTAACATAATATATCATTATCCACTTTTTAAAAACTGTTACCTTGTGTTGCCATTGAATTCTTCAAAGCAAAAAAGAATAAAACTAAAATCATCATCATTAAATATCATACACCACTTATATAAAAATTGTTACTTTGTGTTGCCATACAATTCTTCAAAAAAAGAATAAAACTAAAACTATTAACATTAAATATCATATACTGTAAATATAAAAATTGTTACCTTGTGTTGCCATACTATTCTTCAAAAAAGGATAAAACCATTGACATAATATATTATTCACCACTTAAATAAACTGTTTATATATATATATTAGACTTAAACTAAAATTAATGACATTACTAATTCTTTTAAGTGTTTATCTGTAACCGACACTGATTTTTAACATATATTAAGGGATGTGCTGTTTCAAAACATTCAGTTTCCAACTGATTTTTGTTCTAACTTCATCTAATGTTACCTTTATTATTTGAAAATGGGTTCTGTAGTAAATATGTTAAAAAGATCTTCCGACAAAGTGACTTCTTCTTCAAAGTATCAACGTTTAGAAGAACCTAATGATCCCACTTCTGCGAGTGAATTAAATATACCAAGATTGGAAACTCCTAATTTATTAAACACTGACTGTGGGACAATATCACGTGATTTATCCACTACTGATTACTCACCGAATGTGAAATCTGAAATCGATATGAATTTTTTTATCCCTAACTTTGGTGATGATACTACATCTTCCGAGAATTCATGCCAAGAGTCAATTTCTGTCGAGGACTATTTGAATATATTTTTCAAAGACATGAATTTTGAATCCGCTTTAACCTCGACCCCAGCTAGTAACATAATTTCCCAAGACGAATCCTTTCAAGAACGTACTATTGACCAAGAGGTTTCTGATTCCCAACCAAGCAACCTTTCTAAAGCAAGTGATGAATTACAAAGCACAACCCCACCTACGAATGTCATTCCACAGTCTAAAACTAGCAAATACAACCATCCTATTGTATTTCGAGAAGAACTCAGTGACTGTATCTTTTTAATTTTAAAGTTGCATAATAGACAATTTCATATTCATATTCGAGAATTTAAACGCAGTGGGCTTACTAGTGAAGAAATTCTAACGAAAAATGGTATTATTATGGATGTTAACAGCTGGTTCGAATTTTGCAAGAAAATTTTTTCATTTAATTTGAGATATAAAAGTTCCTCATTTGTTTCTAATAACATGATATTAGTGTTAAATTTTAATAATTCTATCATGCGAATTAAAAATTTAAAGAATTATTCTCACATTGACTTAAACGAGTATCAGTTGCTGAAATTAAAAGAAAAAATACATGATTTGAATAAGGAACTTCTTCAGCATATATATGTAAACCATATACCAAGCTTAATTAGGCAGAAATGTATCATTGGTCATATATCTACAGAAAATGAACTCATGTTGCAGTCTAAACTTATAACATGTATTGAGAATAATGTATTAACTATACTAAACCGCATTTTTGAATGTGATGGATGTATTTTTAATCAGAAATCTCAAAGCCCTCATTCCTGTTGTATACTAAATAATCGACAAAAATTTGAAAAACTAGGAGAGATGTTATTAACACTTATAGATTTAGATTTTGTTATTTCCTCATTTTTAAACGGAGTGGATTGTGTTAGTGAAAACTTTTTATCAAACATTCATGTAGAAACAATTCAAAACGAATTGTTTAAAATAATAAAATAAAATGTATTGCTATCCTTTTTAATACGTGTGTGTTTATTTTTCTTAAGTGTATGTTTATTTTGTTATGTCTTTTAGAACTTTTAATAGAGTGCTAGACTTAAATTTGCATATGTATATAACTAAAGAAATCAACAATTCTTTAGCAATTAAAAAATTAACACAAGTTTAAAATATTAAACTAATAATCTTAATACTATAATTTCTACTTTCTAATATATATATATATATATATGAAACTTAATTATATAAAAAAGTTTTCAATAATAATAATAAGTTTAGAAAATTAAAAAGTTTAAAAAACAAAATTAAGAAACTCAATAATAAAAAAAAAAATATTTGAAAAGTTAAAAAAAAATAAAGTTTTCAAAATTAAAAAATCTTTATAAAAAAATAAAAATAATTTTAAAAAAAATTAAAAAGTTTACAAAAGTTAAAAAAAAATATTAAAAAGTTTACAAAAGTTAAAAAAAAAACTTTGGAAAAAAAAACTCAAAAAAAAAAAATTAAGTTATCAAAATTAAAAAAAAAAAATTATAAAAACTTAATACATTAAGTTTTCAAAAGTGAGTTTACCTATTCATATATGTATACATGCATGTGACTTTCATTATGTTTCAGTTTAATACTTCTTTTTATCCTATAAAAGTGTTAGATTAATATATACTTATAAAAATATTTGTAAGTTAAATTTAAAAAAAAAGTAACTTATAAAAAAAAAATGTTTACAAAATTAAAAAAAAAAACAAAATCTTTCTAAATAAAAAGTTTTCAAAATTAAAAAAAAAAACTTTTTAAATAAAAAATGTTTTCAAAATTTAAAAAAAAAATTGTAAATAAAAAAAAGTTTTCAAAATAAAAAAAAAATACTTTATAAATAAAAAAAAATATTAAAAAGTTTACAAAAAAAAAAACTTTTTTTATAAAAAATATTTTCAAAATTAAAAAAAAAATTGTAAGTAAAAAAAAAAAAAAAGTTTTCAAAATTAAAAAAAAAAATAATTTGTAAATAAAAAAAATATATTAAAAAGTTTATAAAATTTAAAAGTTAAAAAAAAAACTTTGTAAAAAGTTTTCAAAATTAAGTTATCAAAATTAAAAAAAAAAACTTAATAAATTATGTTATCAAAAGTCAGTTCACCTAACTGTATATGTATCTGACTTTCATAATTAAAAAAGTTATCAAAAAGCTGAATTTGATTGCAAATACAAGTATACAATCAATCATATATCAATCAGTCATAGCAATTAACGAATCAATGTTATCAATCAATAAATCAAACCAATCAATCAATCATATTAATCAACCAAACAATAATATCAATCAATCATATCGATCAATAAATCAAACCAATCAATCATATTAATCAACCAAACAATAATATCAATCAGTCATATCGATCAATAAATCAAACCAATCAATCATATTAATCAACCAAACAATAATATCAATCATTCATATCGATCAATAAATCAAACCAATCAATCATATTAATCAACCAAACAATAATATCAATCAGTCATATCGATCAATAAATCAAACCAATCAATCATATTAATCAACCAAACAATAATATCAATCATTCATATCGATCAATAAATCAAACCAATCAATCATATTAATCAACCAAACAATAATATCAATCAGTCATATCGATCAATAAATCAAACCAATCAATCATATTAATCAACCAAACAATAATATCAATTAATCATATCGATCAATAAATCATATTAATCATATCAAGCTATCATATCAATCATATCAATCAATCAACCAATCATTCATATCAGTCAACCAATCATTCATATTAATCAATGATTCATATTAATCATATCAATCGATTAATCAAGATACTGAATACAAGTATTCATACAAATAAATCACATCAATTGCAGTTCAAGTATTACAAGTTAGTATAATAACATTATAAGAAAGTTTTGAATTAATACAATGATTAACTATCAACATTTTGTAACAGCACTTTTACAAAAGCAATGTATGAATAAATATTTTAGTTACAAAAAATATTTAAAATGCTTTTGAAAGTTAATAAAATTATTTTCCAAAAATGTTAAAAACATTACAAGCTGCTAAAACCTACAATTTAACAAGAATGAGTTGTCTTATATTTCCTTTGTATTTGCATGTCCTATATTTCCTTTCTATTTGTATTTGAGTATATGTATACGGATTCCTCCTTTTAATTATGTTTTGTAGTATACACTTAAAATATATATAGTATATATAAAACATTAAATTAAAATATTCTTTAGTTATTAAAAAGTTTAAAAAATCAGCAATTTTTTTAATATTATAAGATATCAAAATTATTTTGTAATTTATTAAAAGTGAATTTACCTATCGCTATATATGCGTTTCATAAGATAAATCTTCTTTATGTTAACATCCTACCCACATTTTATTTTATAGTTATACACATCGAAACGAAAAAACAAAAAATAAACAATCTATTATTAAATTCTTCAATTTAAAATTTTAATACATACATACTTAAACATTTATATAAAAATAATGAACTCACCATGTTTGAACTCAGAAAAGAGATGATGAGCTTATCACGTGGTAGATTGTGACGTAATCAATTAGATATCACGTGCCTTCCTCGTGCCTTTTGATTGTCTTATCTACAATCAGATTGTATTATCAATCACGTGATCTAACTGATATGAGTCTATACCAAGACACTAGCCATTTTCACTTCAGTCATCGAATATGTAGGTCGTATATTTTTTTGAAAGTCTTTTATTTTATGGAATCTTCAGCAACATGACATCAGATATTTGCAAATAAAATCCTATTAAAATCTTTCTCGCAATTGTGAACAAAGATTAATTTTCATATTGTTTAAGTATAATCATTGATTATTTAACTGGATAATAATATTTTTTAGAAGTAACTTAAATTTCTTATAAAAACGGAAGTATTTATTGCATCATTCATAGAATTCAAGTTTGAATATTAACCAAGCTTTTTAAACTTTTATAATTTATACTAGTATTTAGTATATACTAGTACTTAGTAAAAACTAGTATATATTCTAGTATAAAGAGTTTATAAAAGTTTAAAAAGCTTGGTTAATATTCAGCAAGTAACAAAAATCTTTAAACAGCTGGGAAAAAACTTCCGATTGACACCTCATTCATAGGTAAGGACTCATTCAGTTACACTGAATAAAAAAGCTGATTATTTTACAGGAAATAATATGACAGCTAGGGCAGCAATAAAAATATATTAATTTTACAATTTAACATCTGTTTATTTTACAAATAGTCTTTATATCAATTTGATTAGAAATATATATCGTCTAATTTTCTATCAGGTAAATGACACAATGTAACTAAATGTAGATTGACGGAATCTGCATTAGAAATGTTATTCTTTGTTAGTAGTTGATGCAAGACATTTGGACACCACTTTAAATATATAAAAATTATCGGTAACTAACTAAATTCTTGAAACAACGGTGTAAAAAATTTCCGATTGATACCTCATGCATAGGTGTTGATAGGTGAGGTAGTTTCCGATTACACCGAATGCAAAATATAAGATTATTATTATTTTACATGAATTAAGGGGTCCGTGGCTAAAAATTAAAAAAAAAAAAATGCAATTTTTTTATTGACTTAAAAAATACTGAGTTTTTAGCTGCAAACAGCATGCTTTTACTGCAATACTGCAAACAGCATGCTTTTAAGTTCATTAGATCCAGAGATATAACACCTTTTGCCTTGAGAACTGATGCATTAGCTACCCTCTGACGAGAACTTTAACTTATCTCAGAATGAATTTTTTCACGATTTGTCAACTTTAAAGGAATATATCTAAAGTTCCTTGCAAGATATATGTATGAAATTTTCAACAGAGATTTTATGCCATATTTCCAACACATTGTCTACAGGATTTTTAATTTTGAGCGATAATTGTGAAAATATGCTAATTAATGCAAAACTTACTCATAAAAAAACTTCATTCTTTTACTTAAAATTTTTTAATATTTTTTTTAAAGAAATCCTGAAGACAAATTAAAATGACATATTTTCTGTACACAAAAGTGTAAAAATTTTGTAAATCGAGTAAGTACTTCCAGAGTTATATAAAAAATTAAATATGTTTAAAATTTTAAAATAATTTTTTTTTTAAATATTTAAAAATTTTCAGATATTTTTTACATGCAATATTTTTATTATATTAAAACATATTTCAAAAAAAAAAAAAAATTCATAACAAAATTTTTATAAATCAAAAAAAAAAAAAAAAATTGAATTTTGAGCCCCGGACCCCCTTAATAACAGATTAAGGGGGTCCGGGGCTCAAAATTCAATTTTTTAGTCTAGACGGCAATAAAAATTTGTTTTCTTAAAAGACTATTTTTAATAGTTAAAAGAAAATTTGGAAATACACTGAAACTCTAGTTATCCTGCCTAATGTAGATTTAAAAAAAAAAAAAAAGAAAAAAATCACTGTTAAAAAACAAGATCACTATTAAAAATTACAATTACTAAAAAGTACGGAATAAAAATCCAGAGTTTAAAATCATAAAAATTCAGTGTTAAAAAAATGTTAAAAATCATATAAAGGTTAAAAATCTTAAATGTGATAAAAATGTTAAAAATAATAAAACCCATAAAAATCACTGGTAAAATAATAAAATTACAAACAATTGTAGAAAATCACTAGTAAAAAATAGAAAAAATCACTGTTAAAAATCATAAATAAAATCATTGTTAAAAATCCCAATTATAAAATTTTATGTAAGGAAATACAAATTGTCCTAAAACTGCTGTTGTTTAATAAAACGATAGGATGGAGATCGGGCATGTTATTAAATTTGAACACTATACAGTACTGTATAAAAATGCAATGGTTTAAAAGGAATTTACCAATGTAAGACCCGGTAGCAGAAAGTTCGAGACAGGAGACGGGCGTCGCAGATTTTCTTTTCTCTTTTGCAGATTCTTTTTCATCGAACTTTTATTTTGCTTCGTATTATGTTTAGCTCTTTATTACTTAATACAAAAAGTTAAGACTATTATTAATAAAAATTTATAAAATGCCTAAAAATACTACAGGTAAGTGATTGTTTGATTAATTAACGCTCCATTTATAAAAATATTTTACCTGCAGATTATTTTTTGCCCCTGAATTATCTGTTGCAGACACTTGGAGAAATTTCTGCTACGGGAATGTAAGAGAGTATGAACATATATAGTTCCAAGAAGAAAAGTAGCTTTCGACTATTTAATTACTTATTCCTATCATGTATGTTAACAATATTCAACAGTATCCACTTTTCAATCCGGTTACAATTTCTGAAATACAAGTGAACTAATTCTTCAGGTTTTCTTAGAATATAAGAATAGAGAATGTAATGCACCATACAAAAAAAAAAAAAAAAAAAAAAAAAAATCTTTATACAATTAGAACGTTTACGAAAATATAATGTATCATATCCCGAGTTACCCACGATTCCAAAAATTGTTCCTTGTTCTTCAGAAGTCTCAAAAATCAATAAATTTCCGATACTGAAGGAAGCAATTCCGAAACAAAAGTCTGTTCTGCTCCTTTTAAATTTTAGAAACATTATGAAGCAGCTTTTACTGTGTATTAATTAGTTTTTCTTTAACCCAGTGTCAGGTTTTTCGGATGTTATCAAGTAAAAATTTTCAGCTGTGTAAAAAAAAAAAAAAAATATCTATACATGCAAGAGTAACAAAATAATGTTCGTTTTACAGTGTTAATTTAGCATGTTTATCTGATGAACAACATTTTTAAACTCTAAAAAATTTACTTGAAAATTAATAACATCCGAAAAACTGGTATTTCCTGTTGA
The DNA here is from genome assembly GCA_963932465.1 of Maratus speciosus. Classification (NCBI taxonomy): domain Eukaryota; kingdom Metazoa; phylum Arthropoda; class Arachnida; order Araneae; family Salticidae; genus Maratus; species Maratus speciosus. Next base: position 357,119,340 of record OZ010794.1, read on the forward strand.
TAAAATTGCATATGAAAATCACTTGAAACATCAAAACTAACTTAATATTTGCTAAAAGTGATGAAAATAATTTTACAAGGCAAATAACTACCTTTATTTATCCAGATCGACATGTTTCATCACTCTGACGGCAACATTCTCAAGATTTATGCTAAAAAAAAAAAAAAAAAAAAAAAATTGAAAAACTGGTAAACAACAAGAAATACGAAACAACAACAACAACAAATGCAATAGAAAAACTACAGTTTTGGTCAGACTATATGAGAAAGAACCTTTACAGGATCAGGATCACTCTGCCAGGGAGCCAACCAAAAATGGCATAGGCAAGAACCTTAGATTAATTTTAAAAGTAGCAGAATCATTTATCCCTCAAGATTTTATTTGCCATCCATTATCCGAGAATCAATAGAGAACTTTTTACGCAGTGTGAATATATGCAATGATCCAGCTTCTATGGAGATTCCTAAAATTTGGAAAGAGATGCTCTACAGCATAATGAAACAATAGTATAAAATAATTCACGTTCACACAGGGTTCTCGCTGCCGCCATTGCGCAAAATCGCAACAAAATGATCCATTTGGCGAGTAAAACAACAATCAGACTCGCCAAATCGCGAGTGCTGACTTTCTGCTCTTTGTGTGTATGTGTGTGCCAATAAAGTCGAGATTCTTATCTGTGTTCCTTAGCGATTAATGTCACTTTTCATATTCAATCGCACCGTGTCATTTACATTGCTCTGTTTATAGACATACTAACTCAACACAAATCCAATTTATCAATATCCAAAGATACAGAAAGGATTATGCGATAGGTATTTCTCTATTGTCAGTTAATCACTATCTATTTGCCGGCGTCGCGACAGTAAAAACACAAACAAAATTACTCGCATCAAGCGCCAAACAGCGAAAAGTTTTGCGTTGAATTAGTCATTTACCATGCATTAGTATGCAAAGTATCATTGGCCGGTTAAATGTTTTCTATCGGCTAAGAGTCGAAATCTCATTGCAATTTTTAGTGTATATCTTCACAACGGTAAATCAAAAATAGCTGTTTTTAATTTTTAGCTCACAGGCTATCAAAGCCTGAGAGCTAATGTGCCCGCCAGTTCTGTATGTATGTACGTACGTATGTACGTACGTATGTATGTATGTATGTATGTACGTAATGCGATAACTCTTGATAGAAACATCCGATTTGCTTCAAAATTTTATTCTAGGTTCATTGTGATAAGGCGCTTCCCTGATTAGTTTTGGGAGTTCATTGGTTAAGGATAATGGGGGAAAAGGGGGGTTAGTCCACCCCCTTAATTCAGATAAATGGGTTTTTCTTGCAGAATAATTCGATTTGCTCCGAATTTGGTATACCGGTTTATTATGTTAAGGAACTTCCCTGATTAGTTTTGGGGGTTCATTGGTTAAGGATAAAGGGGGAAAAGGCGGGTTAGTCCACCCCCTTAATTCAGATAAATGGGTTTTTCATGAAGAATCATTCGATTTGCTCCGAATTTGGTATACCGGTTTATTATGTTAAGGAACTTCCCTGATTAGTTTTGGGGGGTCATTGGTTAAGGATAAAGGGGGAAAAGGGGGGTTAGTCCACCCCCTTAATTCAGATAAATGGGTTTTTCATGAAGAATCATTGGATTTGCTCCGAATTTGGTATACCGGTTTATTATGTTAAGGAACTTCCCTGATTAGTTTTGGGGGTTCATTGGTTAAGAATAAAGGGGGAAAAGGATGGTTAGTCCACCCCTTTTAATTCAGATAAATGGGTTTTTCATGCAGAATCATTCGATTGCTCCGAATTTGGTATACCGGTTTATTATGTTAAGGAACTTCCCTGATTAGTTTTGGGGGTTCACTGGTTAAGGATAAAGGGGGAAGAGGGAGGTTAGCCCGCCCCTCTTAATTTAGATAAATGCGTTTTTCAAGCAGAATGATTCGATTTGCTCCGCAGTTGGTATACCGGTTTATTGTGTTAAGAAACTTCCCTGATTAGTTTTGGGGGTTCATTGGTTAAGGATAAAGGGGGAAGGAGGGCTAGTCCACCCCTCTTAATTTATATAAACGGGTTTTTCATGCAGAATTATTCGCTTTGCTCCAAATTTGGTATACCGATTTATTATGTTCAGGAGATTCCCTGATTCGTTTTGGGGATTCATTGGATAAGGATAAAGGGGGAAGGAGGGCTAGTCCACCCCCTTAATTTAGATAAATGGTTTTTTTTGCAGGATTATTCGATTTGCTCCAAATTTGGTATACCGGTTTATTATGATAAAGAACTTCCCTGATTAGTTTTGGGGGTTCATTGGTTAAGGATAAAGGTGGAAAAGGGGGGTTAGTCCACCCCTTCAATTAATTCAGAATAAATGGGTTAATTCAGATAAATGGGTTTTTCACGAAGAATCATTCGATTTGCTCCGAATTTGGTATACCGGTTTATTATGTTAAGGAACTTCCCTGATTAGTTTTGGGGGTTCATTGGTTAAGGATAAAGGGGGAAAAGGGGGGTTAGTCCACCCCCTTAATTCAGATAAATGGGTTTCTCATGAAGAATCATTCGATTTGCTCCGAATTTGGTATACCGGTTTATTATGTTAAGGAACTTCCCTGATTAGTTTTGGGGGTTCATTGGTTAAGGATAAAGGGGGAAAAGGGGGGTTAGTCCACCCCCTTAATTCAGATAAATGGGATTTTCATGAAGAATCATTCGATTTGCTCCGATTTTTGTATACATGTTTATTATGTTAAGGAACTTCCCTGATTAGTTTTGGGAGTTCATTGGTTAAGGATAAAGGGGGAAAAACTGGGTTAGTCCACCCCCTTAATTCAGATAAAAGGGTTTGTCATGCAGAATCATTCGATTTGCTCCGAATTTGGTATACCGGTTTATTATGTTAAGGAACTTCCCTGATTAGTTTTGGGGGTTCATTGGTTAAGGATAAAGGGGGAAAAGGGAGGTTAGCCCGCCCCTCTTAATTTAGATAAATGCGTTTTTCAAGCAGAATGATTCGATTTGCTCTGAAGTTGGTATACCGGTTTATTATGTTAAGGAACTTCCCTGATTAGTTTTGGGAGTTCATTGGTTAAGGATAAAGGGGGAAAAACTGGGTTAGTCCACCCCCCTTAATTCAGATAAGAGGGTTTGTCATGCAGAATCATTCGATTTGCTCCGAATTTCGTATACCGGTTTATTATGTTAAGGAACTTCCCTGATTAGTTTTGGGGGTTCATTGGTTAAGGATAAAGGGGGGTTAGTCCACCCCCTTAATTCAGATAAATGGGTTTTTCATGAAGAATCATTCGATTTGCTCCGATTTTTGTATACAGGTTTATTATGTTAAGGAACTTCCCTGATTAGTTTTGGGAGTTCATTGGTTAAGGATAAAGGGGGAAAAACTGGGTTAGCCCAACCCCCTTAATTCAGATAAAAGGGTTTGTCATGCAGAATCATTCGATTTGCTCCGAATTTGGTATACCGGTTTATTATGTTAAGGAACTTCCCTGATTAGTTTTGGGGGTTCATTGGTTAAGGGTAAAGGGGGGTTAGTCCACCCCCTTAATTCAGATAAATGGGTTTTTCATGAAGAATCATTCGATTTGCTCCGATTTTTGTATACAGGTTTATTATGTTAAGGAACTTCCCTGATTAGTTTTGGGAGTTCATTGGTTAAGGATAAAGGGGGAAAAACTGGGTTAGTCGACCCCCTTTAATTCAGATAAAAGGTTTGTCATGCAGAATCATTCGATTTGCTCCGAATTTGGTATACCGGTTTATTATGTTAAGGAACTTCCCTGATTAGTTTTGGGGGTTCATTGGTTAAGGATAAAGGGGGAAAAGGGAGGTTAGCCCGCCCCTCTTAATTTAGATAAATGCGTTTTTCAAGCAGAATGATTCGATTTGCTCCGAAGTTGGTATACCGGTTTACTGTGTTAAGGAACTTCCCTGTTTAGTTTTGGGGGTTCATTGGTTAAGGATAAAGGGGGAAGGGGGGCTAGTCCACCCCCTTAACTTATATAAACGGGTTTTTCATGCAGAATTATTCGCTTTGCTCCAAATTTGGTATACCAGTTTATTATGTTAAGGAGCTTCCCTGATTCGTTTTGGGGATTCATTGGTTAAGGATAAAGGGGGCTGGTCCACCCCCTTAATTTAGATAAATGGTTTTTTTTGCAGGATTATTCGATTTGCTCCAAATTTGGTATACCGGTTTATTATGATAAAGAGCTTCCCTGATTAGATTTGGAGGTTCACTGGTTAAGTATAAAGGGGGAAACGGGGGCTAATTCCCCTTCACTTATTTTTTTGAGGGGAGTGTGAATAGCCTGTGAGCTCAATGCCATCAGTTTAGCTGGGCACTTTTCTTTTTTATTATTTAGATTGCTAAAAGAAACATTTAGAATGTACTTATTTCTAATAGTTTCTGCAGCAGCCAGCCGAATTTCTATTTTATAAGTAATTACAAAAAAATAGGTAATTTTAGAACATTTTGAAAAAAAAAAAAGGATGTAATAAGTGGTTAAAGATAAATTTTTTAGTGTTTTACGCCGAATCTATTTTGCTAACATTTCTTTCATTTGGCTACTGTTTTTTAATTCTCATTCTCCAAATCGCTAATGTTGGTCAAAAGCCAGCGAGAACCCTGCGTTCACAAACATCCATTTTTAATACTGCAGTTCATTTCATTATGCATGAGATCGCGTGATTTTTATTTACTAGTTTTTCAATTAAAATTTTTTTGCGAAAATATTTGTATCAGTATAAATCTTGATAATGTCGCCGTCAGAACGATGAAACGTGTCGATCTGAATAAATAAAGGTATTTATTTGCCTTGTAAATGTATTTTTATCACTTTTAGCAAATATTAAGCCAGTTTCGATTTCCTGTTGATAACAGATTGAAAACAAGCTGATTAATACACTATAAAAACTGCTTTGTAAGGTTTTCGAAAATTACAGACAACAGAAGAGACTTTTGTTTCATAAATTCTCCTTTAAATCTCAGAAATCTGTAGATAAAGATTCATTTCTCTTTGTTTTTGAACACTGCATCCCTGAACTTGAGAAAACACTTAGAATTATTGAAATCTTGACTTCCGACATTCTAATAAAACATAAATTTTAACGTTGGTTTGGAATTGGAAGGAAATTTATAATTTTATGCATATAGATATAGTTTCCATTTTAATGCATACATTTCGCAATTCAATACGATTTTTTTTCTTTTAATCAATTTTTTTTTTTGTTTTCTTTTCTTATATTTTCTTAAAATACGATATTTCAATATTTCAGGATCCGGATGGCTGAGTTCGGATAACTGGAATTCTTAGAATACATGTTTCCAAAAGATAAAATAAACAATTTTGTACTGCTAGATAGAGGGCTAGTATATATATATTTTTTGTATAATTAACCATTTCTTTTTATTTCACATTATAGATAAAACGATCTTTTCAAGAAAAAATGCATGCAGGGTCCCCGAAAATTATTGGCGGTGTTTCCTTACCTCATAACTTTTCATTCAAGAACATGAAAAAACAATATTATTACGCATTCGTAAAGTACAAAACAAAAAGTGTTTTTTTTTTTTTTTTTAATAACACAAACAAATTTACATATGGGTAAAGTGGGAACTTAAAACGTTAATAATCAAATATTTTATTAATATTAAATTTTTATAAAATTTATCAATAAGTTATTAATGAATTATGTATATCGAATCGTACATCATACATCTGTTATCTATGAAACTCTGTGCTCATAATTCATTAATAACTTTTTCATAAATTTGATAAAATTTTAATATTAATTATTATTTTACTATAATCGGTATTTGATTGTTTGAGTTGACGTTTAGAGTGGCAACTTTACGCACAATAAACATTGTTTGTGTTTTCCGGTTTACATACCAATTATCAGACATTATTTTATATTTTAAAAAACAACTTTACTATCTGTAATATATACAGACCTGTTTTTATAAAAATATATTATAGCTTGTTATATATAAAACCTTATAGACGTAACATTTAGAAAAATATATTCATGAGTTTATATATAATATACAATACATTGCAAGAACATTTTCGCTCTTACCGGAGCTTCTTCAGTTGACTTGTTTGTCAACCAGCTTGTATGTCAACTGAGGTTGCTCCGGCAGGATCGAAAACGTTCTTGTAATTATATATAAACTCAATGAATATATTTTTTTTATGTTACGTCTATAAAGTTTTATATATAACATGCTATAATATGCTTTTATAACAAGTAATATAAAAATTTTGTTTTTAAAGTCAATTCTTACTTAGGTCATCAAAGAAAATTTAATATAATCCCTTAAGCTAATATTATTTTTTGTTGCATTAAAATATCTCAATTTGTTGATTTTCTATAAGCAAGTAGGTTTACAATGGAAGTCTATGGGAATTTGGCGAAATGTTAGAGATATCGCCAAGTTGGCGTCACTTTTGGCGACTCATTTTGGACGCCAAATTTGGAGATATACCGCCAATTTGGCGACAAACTTGGCGGTATTTGGAGGTACAGAACAAGGTCCCCCTATGGTAACCCTTCTTATAGATATGAAGATGCTTTAAATGCTGTTCACTAACCAATGGCCGCCATTTTGTCTCCTATATAAAACAAAAATCAATTAATTAAAAGTTAATTAATGAATTAATATTGGAAAAATCTGTATTAACATCAATTGTCATCCAGTACAAGTTTTAAAAAAATTATTTCAACTTGATAGGATGAATAGTAAGTATTTTATTAACGATTGAAAATTTGAACAAGATATATAAATATAGGGAGAGTGTGAACTAATAGTAGGAATTGAAAAACAGACCTGTATATATTACAGATAGTAAAATTGTTTTATTCTTTTATAAAATATTAAATTAAATAATGTCTGATAATTGGTATGTAAACGGGGAAATTATAAAAACAGACATTACAAACTAAAAGGTGGATATCCATGTTTTTATATTTGTTTGTGTTATTTAAAAAAAAAAAAAAAAAAAAAAAAAAAAACTTTTGAGTTGTACGTTACGGATATGTAATAATATTTTTTGTCATGTTCAAATAAAAAAAATATGATGTAAGTAAACCACGACGATTATTTATGGACAACCTGTATATAATTCTTAAGTTTCAGCATGAAAGCATAGTTATAACTACATAAAGCCTTTAATATGTTGAATAATCTCTTTTAAACAGTCACTTCCTCAATCTGCTTCTAACAAAGACTTATGTATTTGTCGTACTTCCGTGACCTTTACGGAAGTAACTTCCACCCTTTAATTATAAACCTGAAACAATGCATAGTAAACGCAACAATGCAAACGCCTTTGCATTGTATGTCTTTTGTCTGTCGACATCTGTCACCGGAGAATGACTATTATATGCACTGGTGTGTAAGTTACGTTTCGTTAAATGAAATTGTTGTACACAAAATTGTTAAGAAAATTAAAATTCTTTTTATATGTTATATTAAATGAATCAGTAATGTATTATTATTATTTGAGTTTTTTCTAGGTTATATGAAAGTGTCGAAAAGGCCTTTCTTTTTGGTCAAAATATAACATTTTGAAAGCTTTTTTATTTCGAAAGATCAATTACTTAGTTTTACAAGGAAATTTCTTTCTTTTCTTTTTTAACACTTTCCAATAAAGTTGAAAAGTGGCTTGTCTGTTCGTCTGTCCATCTGTACGCGCTCTAACTCCCCTAAATATACTCGAATGGTTCAGAAATTTTTGGATGTTAGTGACCTCTTGCTATAGCACGAGCCCTATTGCAAAAAAGTTTGTTGCATATTTAATTCATTTACAGGGACAGTCAAAAGTTTTCCGTTACATTACGGCCTATGGGGAAAAAACGTTTAAAATGATTTTAATGATATTACATGCTTTCAAACATAATAAAATTGATATGCAATGATGTCAAGTGCACTAAAATATGTATTCCGTAAAATATGTGGTGCAAAGAATAAATATTATTCATTTATAGGGCCACACAAAAGAATTCCGTTACATAATGATATACCGGTGGAGGGAATTTTTTCCGGCGTATTTTAATTATGTTAAATTATTTCATGTATAATGAAATTGATATACGTCGCTGAGGTTTACTATAACTCATTTCATGTGTAATACGAAGTGCATAGTATTTACAGGGACACACAAAAGATTTCAGATACTATATTGTATCCGAAGTACTGTGCGGTAGCGATGATTGCTGGAAGTGCATTTTTAATTATGTTATGCGCTTTTATGTTTTACTGTATTTATGCATTGTATATGGTGTGTATAGATGATGTAATTCATACACAGGGCTACACAAAAGAATTCATAATGGTTACTGGGTATGATTGTAAATTGCTTAAAGGTGGTTTTTAAATGAGTTATGCATTTTTACGCTGAACTGCATTTTGTTTACTAAGAAATGTTTGTATAATATAGATAAAATTATATACAGGGTCACGCAAAGAATTCGATACATGGCCGTCTATAAATGATAATTTCTGGAAATGTGATTCCAGTAGTTTTAAGAGTGTTTTACTTTGAATTAAACTTTAGATAAATCGTGGCATGTAATAAAGATACTACGTTAACTACGGGGTTGTATAAAACTATGCAAGTATGTTTCCATCTATTAGTATAAATTGCTGAAAGAGAAATTTCAACCTGTTATTCGTTTTCTTGCTAAACTAAATTTCCCCATTATGTAGCATATATATCAACCTACAGATCAAATACAGAGCTGTTCAAAAGAATTTGAATACATATTTGCTATGGATGGTAACTGCTGAAATCAGTTTTTCAAATGTTTTATGCGTTTTCTAAAATGTTTACTTATCGTATTTATCTCATTCACGTAAATAACGAAGTTTTGTTAAAGGATTCAGGAAGTGTTGGAAAGCGTTTCATAATCTATGCTTAACGCATGATTTTTCTTACTTGTTTTTTGTGCGTCTACGTTAATCGGAAGATGAAAAATGACATTAGAAGTGAAACAAATCATGAAAGATAAATTATAAGGCAAAGTTTTTCAAAAATTTTAACATACTTGTGGTTTTATTTATTTAAGTTAGTCATTTATTTAAAATAGTTTTACAAGGCAAAGTCCTTCTTTCTTTTTTTTGCGCCTACGTTAATCGGAAGATGAAAAATTGCATTAGAAGTGAAACATATCATGAACAGTAAATTATGAGGCAGAACTTTGCAAAAATTTTAACCCCTTGTGGTTTTATTTATTTAAGTTAGTCATTTATTTAAAATAATTTTACAAGTCAAGGTCTTTCTTTCTTTTTTTTTTTGCGCCTACGTTAATCGGAAAATGAAAAAGTGCATTAGAAGTGAAGCATATCATGAAAGATAAATTATAAGGCAAAGTTTTGCAAAAATTGTAACCGCTAGAGATTTTATTTATTTAAGTTATTTATTTAAAATAGTTTTACAAGGCAATGTCTTTCTTTCTTTTTTTTCTTTTTTTTTTGCGCCTACGTTAATCGGAAGTTGAAAAATTGCATTAGAAGTGAAACATATCACGAACAGTAAATTATGAGGCAGAACTTTGCAAAAATGTTTAACCCCTTGTGGTTTTATTTATTTAAGTTAGTCATTTATTTAAAATAGTTTTACAAGTCAAGGTCTTTCTTTCTTTTTTGCGCCTACGTTAATCGGAAGATGAAAAATTGCATTAGAAGTGAAACATATCATTAACAGTAAATTATAAGGCAAAGTTTTGCAAAAATTGTAGCCCCTTGTAGTTTTATTTATTTAAGTTATTTATTTATTTAAAATAATTTTACAAGACAATGTCTTTCTTTCTTTTTCTTGCGCCTACGTTAATCGGAAGATGAAAAATTGCATTGGGAGTGAAAGTTATCAGGAACAGTAAATTATGAGGCAGAACATTGCAAAAATGTTTAACCCCTTGTGGATTTATTTATTTAAGTTAGTCATTTATTTAAAATAGTTTTACAAGTCAAGGTCTTTCTTTCTTTTTTTTGCGCCTACGTTAATCGGAAGATGAAAAATTGCATTAGAAGTGAAACTTATCAGGAACAATAAATTATGAGGCAGAACTTTGCAAAAATGTTTAACCCCTTGTGGTTTTATTTAAATTAGTCATTCATTTAAAAAAGATTAAGGAGGCAAGGTCTTTTGTTCTTTTCTTTCTTTTTTTTTGCGCCCACGTTAATGGGAAGATGAAAAATTGCATTAGAAGTGTAACATATGAACAGTAAATTATGAGGCAGAGTTTTGCAAAAATTTGTAACCCCTTGTGGTTTTATTTATATAAGTTGGTTATTTATTTAGTTTAGTTTTACACAGCAAGTTTTTTTTTCTTCTTGCGCCTACGTTAATCAGATTATGAAAATTTGCATTATATTATTTTAGAAGTGAAACATATCATGAACAGTAAAGTATGAGACAGAGTTTTGAAAAAAATTTTAGCCTTGTGGTTTTATTTTTTTAACTTAGTTATTTACTTAGAACGATTATTTAATCCCATCCTTTGTGTATTAATCACGGATCACTCTTGTGATTGCTTTACAAGGTACATTTTACTTACCACGAGTCACACTCACAATTGATTCGCAAGATAAAGTTTACTCAGGGCTCGCAGAATTCCTATTTCTTTTTTGGCTCATATTCTACCACTATAAAGAAAGAGCATGGTTACAAACAAACACTTCCGTCAACCAATATACCTACTACATTTTTGCTTTAGCGATCTTTTTGGGAATTATCATGATGTCGTAGACCAATCATTTCCTAGATGACTTATTTTGTAGACCAATAAGATTCCGTGTATAATTTGCGTCTTAAAGACGAACAAGTATTCGTCAGCATGTCGTCATACATGTCAGCCTACGGTTAACTCGCAGACGAATTAATCTTAGATCAATAAGATCGCAGATGACTTATTTGTAGACCAATCAGATCCCGTGTATAATATGAGTCATAAAAAGGTCACATATATTATAGTGACGTCAGCAGACCTTTCCTAATTTCAAATTATAAATCTGAGCGGTAGATTTCTTTATACAGTGCTAAACAGTGTAGGCAGCTTTAAGGGATTTCCGAGTTGATTTAAACTGTATGCCCAGTCAGAGTCTTGTTAATACATGGAGCCATTGGGAGATAAATTAGCCGTAGTTATTACTTAGAAGAATTTAATGATAGCGAAGAAATAATGTGAGTAAAAAAATATGGAGAGAAATAACTTTTTGAATGTAGTAGAAGTTTTAAGAACGAAGAAACATATAAAAAATGTTTTTTAAAAGTAATAAGAAATAAGTTATAGAAAAAGTAAAAAAGAGAAAGAATAATGTAAAGCACTAGTTCAAGCACGGCAGGCGGCAGAGGATAATTTAAGTAAAATGAAGTTGTGAAAGTCACACACTGCAAATAGAAGCGTCTTAAATTTAGACACATATGTGACTGAAAAAGAATTTTAGACACTTAAGTGTCTTAATCTGAAAATTAAGACACTATAGATGTCTTAATTTAAGATACATAAGCGTCTTACTATGACCATGGTGTAAACGAACTGAGAATAATGTCTAAAATATCCGCAAACGTCTTATTTTAAGACACTTCATTGCTTTAAACGTGTCTTAATTTAAGACGTTTTGATTCTTCCGACGCAATAACCACCAGGGGGCACTAGCACTCCCAGTTGCGCATGCGTTTTAGATGTCTTCGTTCGAAGTGGTATACGTTGTAATTCAAACAAAGTTTGTTTTTATGTACGCGTGTATTTTAATTCGTTTTTTGCGAAATGTGAAGTACTGTGATTTTAATTCGTATTAACTTGGAGTATTTATTTATTGAATACATACATCTGACGTGTGTGCTCGACATCAAATGTCTCTTAGAAGCTGTCGTCGATACAAGGGCGGGATAGACACAGAACAGAAGTAGACGACGGTTGAAGATTACACCTGGAAATTCTACAAAGCGTGTGCAATGGGCTTAGTGTTAACTCGTATCAATTTATATCAATAATAGTGTGTTATTCATCTTCGTCCTGTCGAAGCTGGCAAAAAAAAAGAAACTTTTGTCTGGCGGGTCCTGTTTTTAGGATGAAACATCTCATTCTTTAAATATGGCTAGTCGGATGTATTATGGGATTACCTTTTAAACTGATGAAAGTCTTTCTCCCTGACTGTGGTTGTGGTAGTTTTTAAAAATTCAAATAGAGGAATATTTCTTACCTCTTGCAGCAACTCAAGTAAGTTTCTTTATAGTAGTAAAATTAGTGTATTTTATGATTTTATTTATTGTACTAAACAAAATCCTGCATGAAATTTAATTAGTTTTGAATCTGTTCGCAAAAAACCCCACTAATTCTAGAAGTATATATTTTTAAACTTATGACGTTCTTTTTTATTACGAATTATATATTCAATGTCAGTTCTTAGTTTCAATGGATAATTTTTATCTCGCAGTAAATGACGGCCACAAGGAAGTAAAGAAAAAAAAACTTTGAAAGATGACCTAATGCTTTCTTACTTCCTGGCATAAAACCGCAGATTAAAAAAGGATAAATAAAGTAAATGAGACTGGTCTATTATATGAAGCTGCCTGTAAAAATATACATATGTATTTGATTTGCAATCAACTCTAATACTGATTTTTTTATTATTTTTAATAAAAAAGTAATTTGAAATTTATAATGGGAAAAAGTAAAAACCTCTAACTAGATTTCGTATTTAAAATTGTGGTAACTTTATTTATATGCAATTATACGAAAAATACAAAAATGACAGATGTTACTGTATATATTTAAGACGAAAGAAGTTTGGAAATCATAAGTTATTTTTTCCTCATGTTTTTAATATAGAATATGTACTTATTTGTTTTTGTTGATAGTTGAATAGCTTTTGTGAGTACCCTCTGATCTACATAAAAACTTGCCCATGTGGAAATATAAATTTTTTAAAAACATAATTTTTAAATAAGTATTTTCATTTTTTTTTGGGGGGGGGGGGGATTTTGCATGAATTTTTGTAAAGCTGATATCTTAAATCATGCACTGATTATAATGAAAGTTTTGAACTTTTAGAGTAGGGCAAGTTTAAAAAGGCAAATATATTTAACAAAATACCAAAGTCATTTTTTCCCCAATGTTATTAAAGTAGAATATTTATTTATTTATTTTCATTATTCATAGTTAAATGGCTGTTGTGATTATCAAGTGATGTATATGTAAAATTGCCTATGTGGCAATATATTTTTTTATATTTTCATTTTTTTTTGGGGGGGGGGGGATTTTTGCAATTTTCGTACATCTGATATTTTAAATCTTTTTCCACATTCAACCGAGTATAATAAATATTTTGAACTTTTAGAGTAGGACAAGATTATAAAATATATATATAGTATATTTATCTATGTACCTTAAAAGCCCTTAATAGCGAACACTTCGGGACCGCGGAATTTGTCCGATAATTGGAGATGTCTACTTTTTTGAGGTAAAAATATACAAATATGTATGTCTGCTGATTAAAAAAGTATTCGTTAAATAGAGGTGTTCGCTATTCGAGAATGTCCATTAACCTCCACAACGGATACTCCCGAATACCGGACATCTCAATTTAGACAACTATAATGCAGGGTTGCGTTTTTTGCAAAAGTACTTCTTGATTAAAGGAAGGGCAAACTGGGAAGTGCCCCGTCCCCCTACGACTGTAGTGCCCCCAAATTTGATGTGCAATATTTGTAAAGCTTATATTTTAAATCTGTTTCGAAATTGTACTGATTATAATCAATATTTTGAACTTTTAAAGTAAAATAAGGTTAAAAACAAAATAAATGTAAAAAAAATCTAATATTTAGATAAATATTTTTTGTTTTTTAATCTTGTTCTACTCCTGAAGTTCAAGATATTGATTATAATCAGTACAATGTCGTAAAAGATTTAAATTATCAACGTAACGAAAATTGTATACCAAAACTGAGAGCACCAAAAAAATCAGGCTTTATTGGGGGGGGGGGGGGGGGGGGGCAGGACCACAGCCAAATGATTCAACGTGGTCAAACATGGCTACGTATGATGCTTACGAAAAAATGGATGCGATTCAGACGTTTGAAGTGTCTGAAATTCAGACGCAAAAAGTGTCTGAAAAAATTCAGACATTTTAAAATGTCTGAAAATTGAACACTCCATTTCAGACACTTAAGTGTCTGAATTTCAGACATTTTAATTTAGAGTGCAGGATAAATAAAAAAGGCGATTTTTAAAGCATTTTTCTGTTACAAAGGAACGTAACAGCTGTTTTATATGAGAGGTAGTAAAGTCATGCTGCAAGCCCTCGTTTACTTTATGCTACACTGTAAAAAAAATCTGAAAGTTACAAAAAGTTTTCTAGGAAACTGGGATTCCTAGAACTTTTTACGCAACGGTAATAGCAAACATTCATGTAATAGATACACGTTTGCACTGTAAATCAAAAAATTTGTAAGGTTAACCTTACAAATTAGTAATTACTAAGAATTTTTTATGAAACTGGGATACCTAGAACTTTTTAGGTAACTGCAACCCGGGTTATAGATAAAATTTTAGTAAGATTACTGTAATTTTAGCAGATTCGTTTGTAAAGCTACAGATTTCTATAGCTTTACAAAAACTATTTTTGTAGATTTACACCTTTTTTTGTACAGTGTAGTACAAATAAAATTTTAGTAAGCATACAGATGTCTGCAACTATACATCTGTGGAATTAAAGTTTTTTTTTTACAGTGTAGTCACACTCGTTTTTAAATGCACAAGGGGATGCTACACCACATTAACCTCTCGCTGCGTATTTTTTTTCTATTTTATTATTATTATTATTTTTTTATCAAAATAGGCTGAAAATTGTGCATTCATTTTAATATATATTTCAAATCTTCATATATTTTAGAGTTAAAATATGTAAAATTTTTTTGTAAAAGAGTGGTCTTTTTATATAGAATTAGATCATAAAAAAAAAGATTGTCAGAAAACTGAATTTGAAGAGTAATCACGTAAAAGCAAAATTCTGAAAATTAATCTTTGTTAAATGCATCCTCGCGGAAATCGCGAATTACGCAAATTTTGCTACTTTTATGTTGCCCGTAGAAACCACGGGATGCGCAGCGAAAGGGTTGATAATATTGAAGGTAATAATGGAGATGTAAAAATGTGATAATCTAATAAGACTGAAATTTTGCTGCGATTTAGTGGACTGTATCTCTCAATCTCTCTATTCTAAAAAAAAGTAACTACCGCTGTCACCGCAGCCGCCGCCGGTTTTGAATTTTTTGTGACCGGAGGTCTTTCTTCGTTAATATTAAGAAAAATAATGCATACAAAAATATGAAAATCGGTAGTATGATACAGAAAGGTTTGATAAACACGCTGATGTAGACAGTTTTCAGATCGAAGAATTATTTTAAGAGATATTTAATGCTAAAGTTGGACAAAATCGTTCCACTAAAAAAGTTTTATAGGAGCAAAAACTGTTCATAGGAATTTAATCATTTTTAGATCATTTTATGCGTTAGAATTTGCCGGAGTGCAGATTGCATTAACTTTTTTGTTTTGACTAATTTTTTGAGGTTTTATTTCTATTTTAAATTCAGATTTTCAGCATTTCTAGAGATATTTTTAACAGATTTTAGAAAGTGATATTAATTTAAACTGTTGCCAACTGTATAAACAGCTGAAACAATAATGTTTGCTTCAAAAAAAAATATATTTATACGTGTAAATAAATTAAAAATTTATTTACACGTGACTATTATAAACAGAAAAAAACATTTGGAATTAGAATTAAATAATTATGTACAAAAAGCAGGAACTTATTAAAAATTACGTCACAAAAACTATAATTACACGTGAATTTTAAGAGAGAAAGGAATTTGTAAAACAATAAATTTATTAACATGCGTTAGAAGTCTTAAATAGGAGAAATTACGTCATATTTACGTCACATTACAGTTATTACATAAAATGAATACAAAATAATATTGCAAAAAGGTTTAAATTCAGAAATTGCACTAGACATTTATTTGATATTTTAAGAGGATACTTTTCAACTATTTTTGTTAGGAAAGCGCAAATAATATTTCATTTCTAACACAAGTATTTTCACGTGAATATTAAAAAGAGAAAGAATAGTTTGGTCAAAATTATGTCCGATTAAAAACGATTAATTTAAAATGTCTCATTTAAAAGAACTTTCTTTTCACTTTGTTAAAAAATACCAGGAGACAAAGACTCTGTTTACTTAATTCCTTTTATATTAGCTTATTTTGAAATGTTGTTACACGTGTCTACGTCATCAAGTTATTTTTATTTCGACGTTTTATTTGTATTTTTATTAATGTTGTACTAATTTATTTGTTTTTTCGTTATTTAAAATAAAAACTATGTCAATTTGTATAATTTGGCGAGTGGTTTGGCGATTTATATAATTTGGCGAAATTGGTCGACGGGATAATCAAGTAGTACCGCAACGGATTTGGCGTTAAAATTCCTCAATCAAAGAGAAATGAATAGAAATCCGTTTATAGAGAGATCGCCACTGTTTTTTAAATTATAATTCAATCTTTCGAAATCTTTTTAAAGCCGATCAAATTAGCGTGCATTTAGAGTCTACGGTGTCTGGACGGGGGTTGGCGAGCATAGCTCGTAGGGGGCCGAGCCCCCTAGTTCTAAAAAAAAGTAACTAGCGCTGTCATCGCCGCTGTTTATGAAGCTTTTGTGGCCGGGGATCTTTCTTCCTTAATAATAAGAAAACTACTTCATACAAAAATATGAAAATCGGTGGTACTATAGAGAAATGTTTGATAAACACGCTGATGGAGGCAGTTTTTAAATCGGATAATTATTTTAAGAGATATTTAATGTTAAAGTTGGTCAAAATCGTTCCATCAAAAAAGTTTTATAGGAGCAAAAATGATACATAAGAATGTAATAATTTTTAGATCATTTTATACATTAGAAGTTCCCGTTGTTCAGACTGCATTTACTTTTTTATTTTGACTCATTTTTTGAGGATTTATTTCCATTTTTAATTCAAATTTTCAGCATTTCGAGAGATATTTTTTACCAGTTTTAGAAAAGGGTATTATTTTAATTTGCTGCCAATTTTAAAACAGCGCAAAGAATAATATTTCCTTCAAATTAAAAATTTATTTACACGTGACTATTATAAACAGAAAAACTTTCAAATGAGAATTAACTGATTACGTATTAAAAGCAGGAAAATATTGATAATTACGCCATAAAAACTATATTTACACGTGAATTTTAAAAGAGAAGGAAATTTTTAAAATAATAAACTCATTAATATGCATTAAAAGTCGCAAATGGGCAACATTGCGTGATATTTAAAACTGCGAAACCATAATATTGCCAAACAGTTTAAATTTACAGATATATTTGCGCAAGACATTTATTTCACATTTTGAGATAATCTTTTAAACTATTGTTGAGAATTCGAAGACAGCGCAAATGCCATTTCCTTTCTAACAACAAAAGTATTTTCACGTGAACTTTAAAAATAGAAAGAAAACTTTGGTGAAAATTACGTCAGAATTAAAACGATAAATTTAAAATGTCTTCTTTAAAAGAACTTTCTTATAGCGTTGTTAAAAAATACCCGGAGACAAAAACTCTGTTTATTTAATTCATTTTATATTATCTTATTTTTATATGTTTCACTGATCTGATTTAATCAAAGACGAAAACAGCCCGTTAACAGGGAGATCGCCACTGTTTTTTTTTATTATTATTATTATTGTTATAATTAATTCTTCTGAAATTTTTTTAAAGCCGATCAAATTAGCGTACTTTTAAAGTTTACGGTGTCTGAACGGGGATTGGCGAGCGTAGCTCGTATGGTGCAGAGCCCCTAGTAGTATAAAAATTTATAAAACTTATGATTTCGTTGAGTTAAATTTTTTTTGACGTAACGAGTCCCTTTAATTATTGACAAAAAGTTTGAAGAAATGCTGCCATATGATTTATAGATATCGAATAAAATTTCAAACAATAAATTCAAAGAATAAAAAAATTACTCTCCGCTAAAAATGTTTTTATCTATAGCGAAAAATGCAAATAAATAAAATAATGGGAAAAAGTTAAACGTAGGTGAAATCTTACCTTGTGAAAATCACATAACGGGAACGGGTAGAATTCTTTTCTTACATCGTTTTTTTTTTCTTTGTAAGCCAGAAGCCTATTGGAATAAAAATTCGCCGTTCAGAAAACGAAATAAGATACAAATGAACGCGTAGGATTGTAAAAAAGAGATCTTTAAATCAATAAAATGGAACTTTTCTGGAGGATTTTATATTTCCCTTAAATGGGATAAAACGGAACGAATTTAGAATTTAAAAAATATATGATAAATATTATAAAATGTATTCCCGAACTAAAAAGGTATATACAGTCGACGCTCGTTTTTACGAACTCGTAGGGAACACTAAAATAGTTCGTAAAATAGAAAACACCAAAAATGATATGAATACGTACATTATTTTTATCAAACTGCCCCCTCTTCACAAATGAAGCAGTATTTCAAGATTATTTATTATTTAATAAATTTATACGTGTATTTTTAAATATACAAGAAATAAATGCAAATGTATGCACAAAAAATAATTTTAGTACACAGAAACATACGTTACTTATGCCTTAAAAACATTACATATGAAAATATAGACTGGATTAGTACTTAACAGGTGAAAATACATAGATGAAAACATAAATAAGAAATTAGGAATGGAAATAATCATTTACCTTTTTTTTAAAATTACATTTTGGAAAATATATATTTCCATTTTATCTATGCTTGAAAACCTTTCACAGTTATTGCTCCCTTCAAAAAAGTGCCTTAGTCCTTACAACCACTACTTGAAATTGTTGTTATGCCCCCTCCCTCCGAAAGAGATTGGGGAAAACAACACATTCTTGGAATGCATCTGATGTCTCATTGTACTTGTTGAGAGTTTAATTGACGTGACACTGCGTTCCGATATTTAAAAAAAAAAAAAAATAAAAAAAAAAAAAAATAAAAATAAAAAAAAAAATGCAGAAGTATCAAAACTGAGTTCGCAAAAAAGAGATTTTCATAATCCGTAGTTCGTAAATGGGAGCGAAAAATTACATTGTTTCTATGGGAGTGTATTCGGGACCATTCTATAGTTCGTAAAATCGCAAGTGTTCGTGAAAAAGAGGTTCGTAAAAACGAGCGTCTACTGTATATATATTTTTTAACACAGTCTGATCATTTTTTGAAACGAAATTTTAGACCTTGTATAGTTGTGGAAAAAAAAAATAAACGCCCTCTACCAAGTCTGTAACTAATTATAATAGACAGTTACTAGTACCAAACGACTGGAAACAGGGCTTAATTTCTTACAAAAATGTACCAGAGCCCTAATATTCTGCATTACTAAAGCCGTAGCGTGCACCCCATCTCCAATACGCATATTTATATTTCATACATTATTTTCAAATCTTTTTTTTCCCTTTAGCAAAATGAATTTAAATATATCTACCAGCATATACTTAACAGTCAACTATTCCATTTTTTAGTTTATCACTGCTTGCTAATAGGCTCTTTGCCTAATTAGGTAGATTTCGTATGAAATACTACCTATTGCAATCTCCCCTATGTTGGAATTTCTGAAAAATGTTTGCAGATCTACACCGATCATGATCCCTACAACCCAAAACAACCCTCACTAAAACACTTTATCTATCTATATCACTTTTTTATGGACACGATAACTTCTATAATTCTGCACAAATCTCTTCCAAACTGACACATAAAATGAAGGGGTATAAAATCTCGAACAAGTTCGTTAATGGGCATAATCGGACCAAGGGGGTGGAAATAGGGAGGAGTTTTGTGAAAAATGAAAAAGCCAAAAATTTATGTATGCCGATTTTTGATAAAATAACAAATGGGCTCAAGGGGCGAAAAAAATAGGGTTTTCGGGAGAAAAAAATTCATAACTTCGTCAATTCTCAAGATATCAAATCCAATTAAATTTATTATAAATCTTCTTAATATTATCTACAACTTTTATATTGACAAGTTTTTGATAGACCAATTCGTATCAAAAAAAAAAAAAAAATGAAAAATGAAAACATAAAGGGGGTTGAAGAAGAAAAAAATTCATAACTTCGTCAAATCACAAGATATAAAATCCGTGGGAATTTATTATATATCTTCTTGATATTATCTACAACTTTTATATTGACAAGTTTTTCATAGGACTAATTCTTACAGCAAAAACAAATTAAATATACATAGCGGTTCAAGAAAAAATCATCGTTTTAAGGGTGTACTCAAAACCAAACTGTTTATTTTCTGCCTTATTTTTAAATTCATTTTTTGCTCTCAAAGACACCCAATTGGTAGGTTTTCTTAGTCAGAAACTATATAATGGTCCGTAATGGTCAATGTTTTGATAGAGGCAAAATATATTTCAAAAAATGATGTCAAAGTGGGCATTTTGAACCGAATTTATCGAAGCGATGGTGTTGGAAAATAAAAAAATATGGTCCTACTGAGAAAACAAATATTTATAAATCAAGTTCTAATTAATTGAACGAAAAATAAAAACATGGGTCGCTTATAAATCTCTTAATAAATCACGTCAGCAAGTTTCGTGTTTTTCCTTTTAAAAATGAATCTGAAAATGTGTCAGAAAATTTCGAGTTATTGAGCATGGAAAAATATTTTTTGAATATTGCCTTAACATGATTCTGAAAAAATCAGCTCTTATATAAAAATGAAATTAAAAACTCCTCAAAAGCGGCCAGATAAAATTGTTAAGGTCGGTTTATCTCTAATCATTATTTAGTTTTTGTTGCTGAAATAGTACCTAACTTCGAAATCTACCTGCGCCTGTAGGCTGAGCCGGCAGGGATTTTTTAAATGTTAATTAGTTGCAGAATTCTGCAATTAAATTAGGTAAGGATTATGATTCGGAAATAGCCTTAACACACACACAAAAAAAAAAAAAAAAAAAAAAAAAAAAAAAATGTTCGCAGATATTCAAATATATATATATATATATAATGAATGAACAACTAGCAAAGACATTAATGAGAAAGATTTTCAGAAAATTTTACGCGCCATTTTCTCTCCATCTCCCGCGTGTGCGACACACTCCGTCACATATAAGCGTTTTTATAGACAAAAATGCAGAAATTTGGAGATGGGAGGGAAAGAAAAAGGTAATTTATGCTTCGGCTTTTCCGAATAGCTATTGGCTCAAATCACTGGGCTCCGTAGCCCTGTATTTATGAGATGATGTGAATTTCGACTAATATTTAAATCTTTACTAAAATCAGAGAAGTAAAGCTACATTTAAATGATGTATGTAAAATTTGCTTAGGGGCCATCTACAAATCCAAATCAGACAAAACTTCATTTTTTTAATGGCAACATACATTTTTGACACTATATTTTAAATCTTCGGCTCAAACTATGCACATGATTTTACATGAATGAAAACAGGATTCATATGTATGGAACTTACTACCAGAATTGGAGAACAAAACGCCTTATTATTTTTTTTTTTGCACTAGTCACTGCAATGGTCTACAGTAAAATGTAACATGACGGAAAACAAGCGAATATCAAAGTTATGCAGCAACTCCTGTATTTCTGTTACAACTGAAATCGAGATTATCTGATCTGATTATAATTGATATGATGCTGTAGAATTGTGCTTATATTTATATGTAATCTTTTTTTAAATTATAAATTATGAAATCCTTAGAAATTAGAAATTATGAAATCGTTAAGGTGTCAAAAGGCACCTCATGGTACAAATAGGTGTACAATATGCATATTTTTAGATCCAGGATGAGCTGGAGGAAAATTATATCGCTGAATTAATTTAACTATTGTATGAAAAGTCAAAAAATTAATTGTGGATAAATGATTAAACTTAGAGAATAATTTTAAGTTAAAATCCGAAAGGTGTCTTTTGACACTTGGTAGAAATAGTGTTAAGTGATTTATCAGTATATGATAAAATGCTGTTTATCTGTATTGGGTTGAATTAGCAAATCGGTAGTTTTACTAATAAATAATTCATGTTACATTAATTTTACTAATCACATTTTGTTTCAGTACAATAAATTCAATTAAAATAACTGACAGTACATTTAGCTTTTAAAAATATTTTTACAAAAAACGCAATATAAAACTAGTTTATTAAGTGTAATAAAAAGTATTAGAAGTTTTTATGGCAAGAAAAGAGGGTCAAATTTAAAACTGTTTCTTTCCCGTTTAGGTTTTTATGGACAGCATAAAAGGGCATGTCTTACTCAGTTTAACTTAGTCCACTTAAGTCGATTGTAGGCGTCCTGCACTTTGGAACAATCTAAGTAAATATCAATAAAGAAAAATTATGCGTCAAGCATACATTATGAAAACTTTCCAACTCTCCCATAATTTTCCAACGAGACTTTGCCATTTAGTAAGGTAAAACAAGATATCTAACTAAAGAATATACACTGTAAACAAAATAATGCCAGTTTTCCGGTAGGAATCGGAAAAATAGTTGTCCTTATCGTACCGGAATAATTATAATTTCCGACCCAGCTCGGAATAAAATCCGTAAAAATAAGGAAATAGTCAGTAAAACGGTATTTTACGGATTTTATTCCGATTTTACGGATTTTTTTCCGAGCTGGGTTGGAAATTATTCCTGTACGATAAGGGCAACTATTTTTCCGATTCCTACCGGAAAACTGGCATTATTTTTTTACAGTATAGGAAACACATAAAACATTTGAATCCCAATTTCAGCTCATGATAGGTGAAGTGTTTGAGTTCTTTTGAGTGGATCTGTATATGTTGTATATATTTGTATATACACTACATGGCTTGCAAAATTTTAATTCAGCTAGAAAATGAATAGCTCATTTGAAAATTTACTTTCAGCAAGTACGGGAAACTTGACTTTATTTTTTTTGTGCAGCCCTGTATATGATCTACAGATTTTTATATATACCACATCTAACTATATAAAAATTACTTTTTGTTTGTTGATAATATTTTTTTTCAAATTGTATTTCGAGTAATTCGATTAATAAATAATTAAGCGAACAATTTTAAAAACCACTTTAAAAATAGTAAAGTGCAAAACTTGCTTTAAGCATAATAAATAAATAAATAAATAAAATAAAAATAATAAAAAAGAGAGAAAGAGAGAGAAGTTTATAGAGCAAGAAAGTAGAGTCAAGTTTAAAACTTTCTCTTTCCGGATTGGGTTTTTATGGGCAGTATATAGGGGACATGGCTTAGCCCTTTTAACTTAGTCACTTAAGGCGATTATAGGCGTCCTGCTCTGAGGGAAATCGATATAAGCCATAAATAAAAAGGTAGCAGCATCTGGCCTATTGCCAGATATTCGAGAGCATCTTCATGTAGTCATCTAATTTTACTCTTCATTTTCTTTGATGAAGCATGAGATTTTTGCAATTTTTTTTTATTAAGTTGGAAAGACTTTTTTTTTAAAAAAAGAGAATATATCTGAAAGAATATAGTATTTGGATATCATACAATTTAAACTTATTATCTATTTTTCCACATTAATATTTTTTGCAATATATGCTATCAACAGTCTAATAAAAATGTTTTGTTTTAGAAATAATTAGGTAAAGCTGAAAATGTTACGTTTGCATTCAGGCAAACATCCAGCGAAACATTTAATCTTTAAATATCTGTAACAGTGCATGTGATAATATTTTCAATAGTCACCTTTAAAAGGATTTATAACCAAAGACGATGCTTGAAATATAATCACTTATGTACTGTAATCGTGTACTGTTAAAAATTATTTTCGAAGCTTCGCTTCTAATCTTTCTTTTAGAACTTCAGGTTTAAGATTATTTTACAATAAACATAATATGAACCTTGTTATGATTATAACAAAATGTATAAAATATTTATATGGTTAAAAATGAGACTCAAGTTCCTTTATATATATATATATATATTCAAACTCGTGTTCTTAATCTTATGTATTTGTTTGTGAAAACCGTAGTGGGAATTGATTTATGAAAACACGGTTTTTTAACAAAAATTCTGTAATATGCATTACAAATTAATGAAATTTCATACAGTATGCATGCTATCTATAACAAATGATTTACTAAAATAAAGTTTCATACATAATAATAAACAAAAACATAAGGTCAAAAATTAGATTTTCGTAACATACAAAAATGAAAATTGATTTTTGAAATATCAAATTTCATTGACTATTCTGACGTAATGTGACTAAAATTTTGCATAAAACAAAGTAACGTGTCATGCGCAGTAGGCATAAAAAGCGTTATATATTGGAAGTAATACGTTTCAGTCATACTTTTCACGACGGGTAAACGAGAGATGATATCCGAGGACGAAAGAGCCAAAATACAGTCGGCCCCACTTAATCGGGTAACGGATAATTGCATACCCCGCTTATATGCATAGAATGCCGTGGAACAGAAACGTTACCCATAAGGCTAATGTTAAATATACTCCTTTTATCGCATAACAATCCCCGGTTAATTGCATAAATATCTCCAATCTACTAGTAGTAATCCGGATTTTATGAATTCCTGTTATAGAGATAAATGGGAAAAAGTGAAGATTTTTTTTTTTTTTTTTTTTTTTTTTTGTAACAATGGTTTGTTATATTTACAATCGACGAGCAGAAATCGTCGTGAAAGATGACTTATCTTAATTCTGAAAACTTATGAGAGTGTTGAATTTGGACATTTGTGTTTTTCTTTTAAAGCTTGTCGTACATACAGTGACTCAAGATTCTGGGAGTACTTTTTGAAAAATTCTGGAATCGGGGGAAAATAGAATTGAGACGGTCAAGGAAATAAAAGACCAATATTTAGCGCTGGAAGTGCAATGTCGAGATATGAAAAAAAAATTCCTAAAGTATTTTTTGTGTAGGCGAAAAAAAAAGAGAGAGATAAATTGGCAAATAATTGAAAAAAAAAAAAATTATGCAGAAACTTTTATTTTCAAAAGGTATGATTTAAAAACAAAATTTTTTTATTTAACTTTCATTTTAATGTTCATATAAATTATAATGAAAAATTAAACCATGTACCGTAAATAGTGTTATAATACCTTATACTTTATTACATATATTGTTATATATAGAGTAATAATAAGTTATTTATTAAAGTTAATACAATAGTTTTTAATTTATTAGGTAAATAATTATTGTCCATTAATATTTATCGTATCTGGAGTATATAATCAAATGATAATGTATGCTGATAACATTAATTGCTGTCCTCGCTTAAACGCATACCCAGCTTAAATGCATGTAATTCAGTGGAACCAACTGTATGCAATTAAGCGGGGCCGACTGTACATGAATATCTAGAATGTGGAAAATCTGTTCCTGAAATTAGGAAAATAATTAAAAAATCAGTTGGTGTAATATATAATTATAGAAAAGATCCAGCAAATTCATGGCAAAATTTGCAACAAAAAAGGCAATACACGTTTAACTAAGAGGGAGAAAAGCGAGATTCTTCAACTTGCATCAAAAACCTGCCGCAGTTCAAAGCAGATTTGTGCAGATCTATCCATTGCTGTTTCTTCTAAAAAAATTAGGCAAATTTTAAATTCTTCACTGAGCTTGAGATGGTCGAAAATGAAGTCTGCGTCACAAGCAGAAGCGTTTGCAGTAATGCTAGAAGTACATTGCAATGGGTGACAATTAGAAGAAGATAATTTTCTCCGATTAAAAATAATTTACTTTTCATGGCCCCGATGGTTTGAAGTATTACTGGAGGTATCTCCGAAAAGAACCAAAATCTACATTCAGCAGAAATTTTGGCGGCTGAAGTTTGATGATTTCGGAAGCGATTGCTAATGATGGCAGTAGTGAAATTCTATTTTTAAATGGTCACTAGAATTAATTTGATTCCAGCTTAGTTTTAGAAAACTCCTTTCTTTCATTTGCACGGCAATATTGTAGTTTAGATTAGATCTTCATGCAAGACAATGCAAGTATTCACATTTCAAGTGCAACGAAAGAATAGTTTGACGAACAAAATATTGTTCTTTTAGATCATCCATCTATTAGTCTTGATTTGGGCCCCATCGAAAACGTTTGGGGACAGCTTGTTCGATTGGTTTATGCAGATGCGATGCAGTACACATCACTTGTAGAATCGAAAGCTTCAATCTGATAAAACTGGCAATTAAATGATCAGAAGTACATTCAAAATTTTGTTTTATCATTGCCATCTAGCATAAAAGAAACTTTGATGAAGAAAGGCGGATTTACTAACTATTAATTTCAATGAAGTTTGATATTTCATAAATCAATTTCCATGTTTGTATGTTAACGAAAATCTAATTTTTGACCTTATGTTTTTGTTTATTATTGTGTATGAAATGTTATTTTTGTAAATCACTTTTTATTCATAGAATGCATATACTGTATGGAATTTCATCCATATTTAATGAATATCATACACTTCTTTCATTAAAAAAACCGTGTTTTCATAAATCAATTTCCACCGCTGTATAATGAGGTAATAGTAATAAGATTAATGCCATGCATTTGAGAGTTTCTTGATGTAATCGTTTAACTTTGGTCTTGATTTACTTGATGAAGCACATAAATTTGAAATTCTTATTAAGTGCAAAATATCTGAAAGAATAAAATGGAAGCTTCGCATGGTATATAGTATAATTTTATATTGGCAATTTTCCGCATTTCAATTACTTTTAATTTTTTAAGATAATGTTATAATTAAAGAGTAACAGTAATTAAAGAACAAAATATAAATAACAACATGCCATGTTTATGTAGAAAAACCTTTGTCTAAATTTGTAATATTTTTTCGACTGTGTAGATACGTATGCTGTGATTTCACGATATACACTGTCAACGATGTTCAATGGCTAAATCCTAAACCGCTAGTCATAGATATATAGTTCCAATTACAAAAATGTTTTAAATGAGGTGATGAAGCATTTTAAAAGTGATTTGGGTTAATAAAAACATTTCTGTATGAAAAAAAGTACGAAATTTAATTTTTTGTATTGTTCCCCTCCTGTAAGTTATATTTAGTAAAAATATTTTATTACACTAAAAAGTAAGACAAAAACAGTCCCTATTTTTGACGTTTAAAACCGGCCGAGTAATAGCTGTTTAAAATTGAAGCCCCCCCCCCCCCTGCTGCGAAATAGGGGTCATTCACAAATTTACTATGAACCTAAATAATTGCCAGATATAAAAAAAATAACAGTTGAGAGTTAAATTAACCTTGCAATATAAATTCGAAATCTTTTTTCATTTTGACATATTAAAGCAAAATATACATTTTGTACTAAATATAGAAGTAAAAAAAATAAGAGAATTGTTGTTAAATGAAATGATGAAAAACAACAGTTGGAATTCTTTACAAAATTATACATATTTTAAAATACTTTTAGATTATTTAATCTAAAACTTAAATAATAATAATTAAATTTATCCTAAAACTTGTTCGAAATGACTCCCTACGACTGCACTGCAGAAATCTGCACGCAAAAATTCCTAATACTTTAAGCACTTTGTGTACGATCCCTTGAAGCATGGCACAACTGGTTTAGTACATAAAATAAATACATATACCAACCAAAAGTTTAATAAATAAATAAAAAAAGGAGTCCTTCCGGTCTGTCCCGTAAAGAAAAGGTAGCTTCTTTCTTTCTTGGTTTTAAGATTTAAAAAAAACTTGCTTTCAAGATTTATTAATCACGACGCTAAAATGTGAAGAGTCCAATTACACAAGATCTGTAGCGCCAACTTTTCAAAAATATTGAATGTGCTCAAAAATTTTTTAATAAAATAACACATATATTTCTTTCCCTTAATATGTATGTGTGTGGAGAGAGAGAGAGAGGGGAGGAGCGAATGACTAAAGATGATAATTCAAAATATTATGTTTTTTCTAAGAAAATTGTCTAATTATTGTAATTTTATTAAATTCTATTCTTATAAGTTCTTCCTTATAAATACATTAATATTAATTTTAAATAACATTGGAATTGCTAACTATTGAAAATGCAAAAACTAAATGTCAAGAAAAACATAAATTTTAGTCACCTAAGTGATTTATCAATTCAAGACATTAAAACAGATGGCAAAATAGGCAGGAGATTTGTTTAAGTGAAAAATTTAATTATACATCCGTTGAAGGGGTTTTCAGTGCTCCTGTCAGTCTAATAGATGTCCTAACTAATTTTAAAACACAATTATTTTTAGATTTTAATAAAACAAAATTTCATTTCAGCGATTAAATAATTAAAAAATAATTTACGGATTAGGGGAAAGTAGGAGAATGGCGCTCACTAAAAGGAAAACATGAATAGTTACTCAAATTTAGACAAAAAAATCAATATTTTCTTAACGAAGTATAGCTCCAAAGCATAAGGGGCAGTTTGCAATCAAGTAATTTGCATTAAAAGTTTAAGGATTTTTTTTTTTATCGTTTTATTTAAATGACCATCGATTGAGCGGTAATGCACGACAGGGTAGGGTAATTGCGCTCAGTGTTTGAATACAACATATAAGTAAGACAAAAGTCACATATGTAGTTGTGTGGGCTGTTGACACCACTGCAGGCTTTTTGCGACCACTTTATACATATTGTGCACACATACTGTGTTACACATATAGTGGGCTACTTTTTTTAATTTAAGTTATCTGATTTTCATCACTTTATTGAAATCGTAAAATTCTCCTTGTTTAATGAAATATTAATTAAGGCGAAAACAAGGTAATTTTATCATTTCAAAATACTAATGTTAATCAATAAATTTTAATTTTAAAAAAGTTGCTCTCTGGCAACACTTCTTCTGGAACTCCACGCGAGCGCCATTACCCGTTATCGCAATGTTGGGTTTTAATGCATTATAATTGGCGTAACAACGCACTACAAAAATAAATAAAAGCATGAACGTACAGCTAAATATATATATTTTGTAGACGTGATGAGTAAATTAATATTTGAAAATAAGAGTGTACACTTACCTTCAAATTAGATGTTGTAGAATTTTATAATAAAACAACTGCAAACTAATAACGTGAGGACACAAAAATACTTTCTTCTGGCGGTCACTATATCCTTACTGGGAACTTACGATGAAGTTCGTTAGGTGCCGGTACCGATCGCACGTTTTCAATTCCATTCTGTTTAGAGATATTGGATGAGCGAGATTACCCTTCTGAGTATCATTACCCTACTTTCCCCTAAATCAATTGAAATTGGATGGGCGGAGAGATCAAATTATTGGGTGGACTTGCGCCCCATAAGCCCATATATGTTAGCGCCACTGCACAAGGTTCATTCTCACCAGTACTTAATTTGAATGAGAATTTCGTCAAATTACTCAGCTATAGCAAAGCTGCCTTCATTTATGGCGATTTATTTTTATTCGCCAGATTTGGTGATGTTTCGCTAAATGTCGTCAAGCTTGGCGAGAATTCTACGCTAGCGGATATGAACTTATAATTTTATGAGTATGATGAGAATAATAATTCGAACAGTGAAAGATAATTTGCGAAAAATCACCTTCACTAAAACTGATGAATTAATCTCTGATATTTTTAATTTTTTTTGTCTTTTTTCAAAATTTCAGGCACCCTAGAATTTAAAGCTGCTACAATCTAAGTCATTTTTTAAAATAGAGACAAAACAAAAAATGCTCAGGAATCTTTTTTTTTAACCTAACACTGAAGCTAAAAATAAATTTGGATTTCTAAGTTTTAAATCTTTAAGTGGTAGTCATGTTGAATAAGATGGCGGGCAAAGCTTGCCAACGAAATCGATTGACATCTTAATAAGCCTAATACATGTACAGTCGTGGACAAAAGTACCACCGCTCCCCCTCCCCCCCCCCCACACACACACACCTCTTCTAACTCTGCATCTAATTGTAATAGAAGAAAGTTACTGGTACCAAACGCTCGGAAATAAAGTCTACTTTTAAATGATGTATATAAAAGTTGATAAGGGGCCATGTACAAATCCAAACCAGACAAAACTCTGTTTTTCTTCAATGGCTACACCCAATTTTGACAATATATTTTAAATCGCCGGTTCAAATTATTCCTGAAAAAGAAATTTCCAGACATTTGGGTGATAAGTTTTTGACGTATAAACATTCAACATTTAGAGCTTCTAATGTTAAATTACATTTTTATATTATTTTTGATATCGCCTAATATTATAATCCGAATGTGATATTTTTTGTGTGGACTATAATAAAACAATACCAAACATAAATACATTGAATTTGTAATCAAACAATTTTACAATATGAATTACGAAATTAATATCTAAAGGAAAAATGAATTGTAACCTACAATTTTTTGATGAATTTATATTTATTATATCTTGCTTTAGGAGAATTCGCAATTCCAATTTTTTCTTTCAAGTAGTTTTCGAATTATGGTTAAAGTACATCACAATGGTGATTTAAGGGGCCGTCTATGATATGCAGAAAGGCATACTTTGAAAAAAAATATATTTTACTCCTTTTATTGAAATATTTGGACTGACAATAATCGAGACATATTAAGCGAGTGAAATCGTCATATCGGCAAGAAATAATACATTAATAGAAGAGACATAGTCATTCAGTAGCATTTCAATAATTGAAAACCAAATTTCAATTTGGATAGAGCCCTTACATATGCTCATTTTAAAGTAATTAATTTCTTTGAAAATAATCGTACGAATTTCACGAAAATTTGTTTGTAGGCTAATTGAATGGTGTAGAATTTATTTATGGTGTCAAACTTGGGTATAACAATTGAAAAAACAAGTTTAGGTTCGTTTTAATATGTAAATGGTCCCCTAAGCAAATTTTATATGCATCATTTAAAGGTAGACTTTACTTCCAATCATTTGAGTGACCATCATACCAGTGACTTTCTTCTGCAATAATTTGTTGCAAAGTTAGTGGGGGGGGGGGGGAGTAATTTTTTTCCAAGACTGTAGTTAATTACATCCAAATCGATTTATAATTACGAGTGCTATCGAATGTCAAAAGTTATATTCATATATATATATATATATATATATATATATATATATTGTTGATAACATTATTTTAAATTATTTGCATTAAGAAAAAATAGAAATATTTAAAAAATATATATTCTATTTAGTTACACTACTATTCAACCTTCTGCAAAATTCATTCCAACAAAATACCGGTTTTACAAATCAACACATACTACAGTTTAGTTATTGACATTCGATTGGTTCTCAGAACAGTCATTGTGATTGGCTAAGAAGCCTTTAATACAATACACTTCCGCATTCATGACTAATTGTGTTTGTCTTTTAGACTAAAGTATGTGTAACTTTTTTGGTAATGCAGATGTTTTAAGTATGTTTTTTTAATTAAATTCTACATTAAATTTCCTTGAATTTGATATATAAACATTTGTATTTAAGTGAAATTTATTAAATTCTTCAACAGTGGCGCCATTTGGGGGAGGCTGGGGGAGGGGGCAACTGCTCCCCCTCAAGGAATTTGATATTTCAAAATGTATCAGTCATCACGTGTTACTCAATTTTTTTTCTGAAATTGCACAAAAGCCAAAATAACATCAAATTTTACGAAAATAAAAAGTTATCATTTTAAAAGCAGTTTAAGCATAGAATTTGACAATTATCAATAATATTTTCTAAAACCTTGTTATTGGAATTTTCTGAAAGAGAGGTGAACTTATTATTACTGAGTACTTTGGCTAATTTTTAAAAGATGAGTGATAATCAAACTGTATCAATAATGCTTCGCTTCTATAATGCCACTTATATACTCCACAGATATACTAAAAAAATCCAAAGAAATGTTTGCCCCCCTCAAGAAATTTCGGAAATGGCGCCCCTGTTTTTCAAGCACACAAAGTTATAAAACATGAAAATTTCAAAAATGTCCACAATTTTGGCCACTACTGTATATAAATGAACATTTGAACAGAGGCTGGTTTTGGTGTCTGGGATCATGAACGTGGAAAATATACCGACATTTTCTGGAATTGCTTTTCTCCAAACTGCTGCTATATGTAGCTACTTACCGTTTTGTAATGAAAGCTTCTTAACCCTTTCTGGCGCGGAGTAATTCTGTTTATAAACTGATGACTGACACCAGAATTTATAAATGAATTTATTAGAAAATATAACTTGCTTGTTTTCGAGTACGTTATAAAAGGAAAATTTCAATTAAATATTCTGAGTTCCAGTGAAATAAAAATTAGGTGTCCTTTTTTAAAGATGCCTTTCTCGAAAGGTTAATAGATACTAATAAGGAATATTCTGTAGTAGTTCTAATCCACAATACAACAATCATTAAAACAATGGTTTATTTCTATGATCGAAGAGTTTTCTATGTCGCGCATTTTTCTGACGATTGATAGCATTAACGAAATATTTTGCTTAAAAGGATTAACTATGATCGGTTTAACAATGGGTAACATTAATTTGTATAAAAAGTAGAAAACTTAATTGCATTTGTAAACATTTTTCATCATATTTTTTCATTTTATAATTTCTACTATTTCCCTTTCTTAAGAACAAATTACACTAGTTGCATTTCATTTTACAAATCACATCCAGTGTGATTTTGATGCTTTATAAATCGAAAACCTTAAACTTTATTTTCAGAAAATAAATAGTGCAATGAGCATTAGAAACCATTTCCAATGACTTAATTCCCGTCTCAACCAATTAATCAGCTTAATTACCTTGGCAAGCCGCAGCTCTGGTCTATTGACCCTCTACATTTTTTCCTCTTAAGGGAATCGGGAAAGCCCTATCTCCGCCATGTTAAATTCACCAACTTTATGTACCTTTTTCTCAGAAATGGTGAAAGATAGAGCTCTAGATTTTTTGAAGTAGATAAAATAACATGCTTTACATAATTTTAAGAGATCATTTTCTTTCTAAGTGAAACTCAAAATTAATTAATAATTATTTATTGAAAGTCATTTTTAAATTAGCATTTTTGGTAAGATTTCACTGCTTAAAATAAATAATTTTCAACAAATCATTAAATCCCTGTGTTAAAGTATACAATATATCATTATATAAGCATTAAATAAAAATCTGAGTTCTAAAGTTAAGAAAGGAACATAAACATGAGAAATCCGAGTTTTCAGAAAAAGTCAAAAATTTAAATGGCTATTACGCTGTGAAGTACTCTTAGAAAGAATGATTAATTTCAACACTTATTTTTTTTATGTATAAACATGGGTGACCCATCTTGGAAAGATAAATGTTTAAACTATTTAATGATATAAAAAAGTAAAAATGGATTTTTTAGTTGAATTTTGCTTTCCCTTTCCCCTTAAGCGTCCAATATGCTGAACGCATAACTACCAGCATCAACCAAGTTTCATTTCGTCAAAAGAAAGTCTTTATTGTAAGCTTATTAATAAATACGCTATACTGTAGGTATTTTCGGTAAAATTTTGTATTATTTTTTGTGCGTTTATTTTGTGCATTTTGTTTTATTAGAATTTATATTATTCTCAGGAAATTAGTGGTTATATTTAGTATAAAACCGTACTTTTAGATTGTTTAACTATATTTTTACTTTCTTCTATCTTCAATACAAGAAAGCATTGTAATCGAAATTATTTCGACTTCCTCTTTTCGTCGAATTTACACATTTTGGAGGTCAGAAATCCCCAAAAACATGTTTATACAAAATGTCTGTCTGCCCGTGTGCCCGTATGTCGTGTGTCGCCATTGTACCATCGAAAAGTGTATATGAAATTATGCATAGAATTCAACCAAATTTTTTGTGTCTATTTGTGGCTATAGCCAGCAGGCCTATCTTGAATTTGGAAAGATTCAGTCGAAAGAGGGGGCAATAATAGCAATTTTTGTTCTATTTTCATTATTGTACTATCGAAAAGTGTATGAAGTTATGCATAGAATTGAACCAAATTTTTTGTGTATGTTTTTGGCTATGGTCAGCAGGCATGTACAGTCGTGGAAAAAAAAGTAAACACCCCCTACTAACTCCTCAACAAATTATCGTAGGCGGAAGTTATTGGTATCGAACGATTGGAAATAAAGTCTACTTTTAAATGATGTATATAAAATTTGCTTACTACATAATTTGCCATCTACATATTAAAACGAATCCAAACTTCAATTTTTTTGAATGGCAATACCCAATTTTAACCAGATATTTCGAATCTTCGGTTAAAACTATGCCTAGACACCAAATTTCAAGTCATTTGAATGATAAGTTTTTGCATTATAAACATTCAAAATTTAGTGCTTCTAATGTTAAATTAAATTAAAAATGTAAAACAAAATTCATATTTTTATTTATATCTCCTGAAATTATGCTCATAATGTGCTAATTTTTTTGTGTAGCAATAATACTAATATACTCAAACATAAATACGTTGAATTTGCAATTTTTATAATTTTGTGATATGAATTAGGAATTATGACAATAATATTCGAAAAAAATATGAATTGCCACCTACAGTTTTTTTTTTCTTTGATGGGTTTAGTTTTATTAAGTCCTGCTTTATGGAAATCCAAAATTTAACAATTTTCTTTCAAGTAGTTTTCAAATTATGCTTAAAAAACGGCAAAAGGGTGTTTTAAGGGGCTGTCTGTGATAGAAGTGACTAGATATTTTGAAATTTCTTCTGCTGTCCTGTAATCTAGCAGGCTTCATTGACTGCTTGAGTGGTGCTTAAGGGGCCTTGATCAAGAAGGGTGCTCTCTCGGTTAGCAATCGAGTACGGAACTTCAATTTGGATACAGCCCTTAAAATACGCTTGTTTTAAAATAATTAATTTCTCGGGAACTTATGGTACGAATTGCATAAAAATTTGTTTTTAGGCTAAGTGAAGGGTGAAGCATTTATGCTGTCAGAATTGTGTACTGCTATTGAATAAAACAAAATTATGGTTCGTTTTAATAAATAGATGCCCCCTTAAGTAAATTTTATATACATCATTTAAAAGTAGACTTTATTTCCAATCGTTTGGTACCAGTAACTTTCTTCTACGAAAATTTGTTGAGGAGTTAGTAGGGATGTTTACTTTTTTTCCTCCACGGCTGTACCTACTCGGCTGAGAACTTGAACCGTTCTCATTAGGTCTCCAGTTTCAGATATCCATAACATAGTGATTTTCAACGGTTTGGAAGCAGTGCGGTCAATTAAAATTTTGTTCTAAGCACTTTTCATATGTATCGCTAAAATACGCTCTCTGGTGGGAAGTTTTAAACTTTCTTTTGATTCAAACAAAGTTCGATACCTTTATTATGTCCTCCACAAAATTTTAGAGCATTAGGAGCAATAGTTTCGCCTGTAGTCAACTTTAAAATAGGATCTTTTAATTATGCACACCCTATGTAAAATTCAATCAATTCATTCTTAAGAGTTAAAAGAAATAATCTAGCATATCAGTCTAGCACGATACTCAGTTTAAATTCGAAGTGTCTTAGATATTTTTTTGTAGGCTTATTGTATATATCTTAGAAAAACTTTTAGGAATTTTATGGTTTCATAAAAATTTTAAATTTCTAAATGGAATCATGAAATAAAAAAACGGGTTTAATTTTTATTTGAAACCTTCTTCAAATTTTCGTATATGAAGACAAGTTAGTACTGATCCAGATGGTAGAGTTACATAAACAAAAATGTCAAGACACAGAAGACAATGCAACCACTAAAAAATCTTCTACCAAGTTAAAAAATAAAAATGTAATTTTTTTTTTACCAGGAGAATTGTCAAAAAAAAAAAAAAAAAAAAAAAAAAAAAAAACGTGGCTTTATAATCTATATATTTAACCTTTAACTGATGTGACAAAAATTTGTCACACAACTGATGTGATGCGGTCTCTCAGACCGCTCGAATAAAATGAATTAAAAAAATAACTTAAATGGTTGAATTTACTTAAATTTTATCCTAATAAGATCATTGTATTTCTCTTAGGAGAATGTGAATTAAATTGCATGAAAAAAGTATTTTATTCATATTATTTAACTTCAGTACAGAAAAAATTATATTTTTTTCAAAATAAACGGTAGTTTGTTAATTTTTCTAATCTACACTATATATATAAAATCCTAATGAATAGAATTGAAACGAATTTATGTAACGATTCTATGAAACGACTGATTAAAAAACTGATTACGTTTCACGGCGATTTCTCCTAAAATATGGAATACTTTGCGATGAAATTAACACCAAAAATCCGTATTGATCCACAGATCTCAAAACTGGTATTAGAATTTTAAAATTAGAATTAGTTTTCGAAATATTAATTTTTTTCTAATTTAAAAATTTTTTTTTCTAATGATGGCAACTCAGATTTTAATCATAACAGATATTTTTTTTCATATTTTAGAAAAGGTTATTTTATATTAATTTGGCGACGAGTTTGGCCTCCCTTAAATGTATGCTAAGAAATGCATCATGTTACTTTTATGCAGAATTCAATTTGTATTTCATTATCATTTTATTTAATACAAATCTTTCATTTAAAATTGAAACCTTTAAAATAAATGGCTTTTACTTCATTCTTTTTTTTAAACGAAACGAAAAGAAAAATATTAGACACAGATGTCATATACGCAACGGGGTACCTAATTGGCGCCAAAATGGCGTTATTTTGCCTGACATGGTAACCCGGATATTGTTGCTTATTTATTAATAAATGTTTATTTGAATTTATTTTCTTTTTATTTACAAAAAATGTTATAAATTGTTTTGTTCTATAGTTATTAATTAATTTTTTTTATTTATTGTTATTTCATTTTAAAATAACAGAAAATAATTTAAAAATACATATGTAACAAGTATTTGAAAACGAGGTTTTCGCCAAATTGTCGTAAAAAAAAATCACGCCAAACCCGGTGCGTATGTGACAATGCAACAAATCATAAGGTTTAATTTTCATTTCAAAGCAACGTTTTAATGTTATTACTTCTCCCGTCGACCAATTTCGCCAAATTATACAAATTGACATATTTTTTTATTTTAAATAACAAAAGAACAAATAAATTAGTATAGCATTAACAAAAATACAAATAAAACGTCGAAATAAAAATCACTTGATGGCGTGAACATGTGTAACTTCCTTAAAGTCAAGTGACTGTGACATTTACGATCAACCTTTATTGGCATTTAATCTTATAGTTTGGCGACAGATTTTTGGTCGATGGGATAACCAAGAAGCACCGTTTTAATTTACCACTCGAAAAAAAAAATGAAAAAAAATGCAATTTATCAAATTACAACGGCCATTTGGAAAATGATTTTTTTCAAAGACTAAAATTTAAGTCATAAAAAATAGCACGGAGTTGATCATACATTACGTACGCCATGGATTAAACATTAATAGTGTTATTACACGTAAAAATTGCAAGCGACAGAAATCGCCTGCCACTCGTACGTATTATCCACCTGAAACTTACGTATTATCCAAGCATTTCATTGGTTGTTCGGGAAAAGGCTTTTCCATCGTCAGATTTCCCAGAAATCTGACTGCCAATTTTAAATGAAATTTATTTCTTAAACTTCTAAACATCCCACAGTATTACTTTTAATATCGTCGTATAGAGAAAAAAATGTACTTTTAAATGCAATTTGTTTGAAAGCTGTATCTCAATTTGTTTTTTAGTTATTAATTTTTTTGTAGTTTTTATTACTTTTTTATCATAGTGGCAACACTCTGTCGTCCATCTCTGTTGAAAATAAAGAGAAATACAGATTACTGTATAGACCAATCAGAAAACGAATAAAATGATGATTAAACCATTAAAAACCTTCAGATATGCTTTTGATTTCCTACCATGACGAGGACAATAACCATTTTTCCAAATGGTTAAAAAATGCTAACTGGCGAGTTAAAAAAAAGCTATTGGCGAGATTTTGACCCGTCTAACATAAAAGTACCAGGAATTCTTTGTGATCATGGCAACTTTTATGTAGTTTTATTCGAAAAAATAATTTTGATTCTTTAATCAAAATGGAAACCTTTCTTATGAAAAGTGAGAGAATCAGTCCGTTGTTTATGGCAGTTAGATGACTTGGACTATTATAATATAAACGAAATAACGGGGATAGAATAATATTCGGCGACTTATCACACCTGTGGCTGGCTAACATTAAAGTACCAAAATGGCCGCATGGAATATAAAAAGCGAAGGGATCCGCCTGGAGCAGTTGATGATAGTCACATGACTTAGGCTATTATTATAGAGATTGTTTTCATTTTTAAAAACAGCGCAAAGAATAATATTTCCTAACGATTAAAAACTTATTTTCACGTGACTATTAAAAACAGAAAAAAAACCTTAAAATTACTATTAAATGAGTACGTGTTAAAGGCAGGAAAATATTGAAAATTATGTCCTGAAAATTGTATTTACACGTGAATATTAAAAGGGAAAGGAAACTTTAAAATAATAAACAAATTAATATGCGTTTAACTCTTTCACGGACAAGGCACTTCTATTCGTAAAATCTTGAAATTAGTGAATGGCACCAGAATTTACAAACAAATTTCGAAATACAAAAATGTTTTTGTTCACTTACTTAATAAAAGGAAAATTTCATCGCAATATTCTGATGCTAATGTGGCATTTAAGAATTAAAATTAAGTGGTCCAAAAATGAACCACCGCCCTTGAAGGGGTTAAAGCAGCAAATTTTAGTAATTGTATTATGTTAATCGTTTTATAACGCTGTTAAAAAATACCGAGAGACAACGACTCTGTTTACTTAATTCATTTTATTTTAGCTTCTGATCTTCTTTAACCAAACATGAAAACAACCATTGGCTGTCTTAACAGCAACTGATTCTACCTTAAATTTTTGCAATCAAAGGGAATTGAATGGAAACCCGTTTACAGGGAGATCGCTACAGGTTTTTTCAGTATAATTCAATCTTCTCTAATCTTTTTAAAACCGATCAGATTAGCGTGCTTTTAGATTCTACAGTGTCTGAACGGGGGTTGGCGAGCGTAGCTTGCAGGGGGCAGAGCCCCTAGTTAAATATAAAAATGAATCGTGTACAAATTTTTTTACAAATTATCGTTGCAACAAAATATGAAAATTGAAATGTAGTGCTTATTTAAAAAAAAAATAACATTTACCATACTAATATGCAAGAGTCAAAGTACATCATTATTGCAGTCAATACATATTTTTCGTGTTCGTTCAATGTATACTGACTTTTGGCATAAAATGCACTTAATAGGATGTTTTTTTCAAAACTGTTCTTTCGGTAATAAAAATTATATTGAACTCCATCAGAAATATTTACATTTTCAATATCGAAAAGTTCAGAATTCGTATCGTGATCTTTTCCGTCAGTAAAATTTGCATCATGAGAACTCTCAATATTGGAAAATTCTTGATCTAACCAGTTGTTCATAATATCTTCTATTTCCTTCTGGCTGAGGAAAGTAGAACGTTTTCGAGGTTGCGACGACATCATATAAAAAAAAAGACACTAAAGAAATGAAAAAAAAAAAAAAAAAAAAAAACTACAACTAATCACGACTATTGTACTACAGTTTCAAATAATCACACAACTGATGTGATGCGGTCTGACAGAGCTCAGCGTAACGAATAACATGTTTAAAATCAACTCACAGAATTATAGCTTTATGTGTGACTTTCGCAAGCTGGTAGCAGAAGTTACTGGTACGGGCAGTAATATTTGCATTTTTAAAGGGTGGAAGTTTGTATAGCTGGGAGTCGCAGGGATGTGAGACCGCGTGACATCAGTTAAAGAAAGGTTAAAATAAAAGGCTATTTTTAAGTCATCTGGCCTGAACTTTCTACTGAACCGATTTAGATAATTCTCTTTTTAAATGAAAGAAATGTATTTATAGATGTGCCCGTACTCGCTATTTTTAAAAATAATTCTAGTTTTATATTTTAATTTTAATTTTAAAGTCCTTTATGAAATTTCTTCACATTGGTGATAATCGAGTGACTTTCACTGTTGAAGAGAGAAGGGGAACAATGGGAATTGCCATATCATTACAGATCTATGATTTACTATGATTATCTACTGACAGGCCATTTTTGTAATACAATTAAAAATAAATTTAGCAAATTTTTGAACAGAATTTTAAAAAACAATTTTTACAGTTTTTTCATGCCGCTAATACTCAGATTGAGATGCTGATTTCATAAATCTTCAGCCAGTGAAAATGACGTCATAGAAAAAATGAAATGAGTATTGTCTTTGATAAAGCTAAATATTTTATTACGAATGTGACTAAAAGTAAATTTCTGGATTTCGCATGCACTCAGATGGGAGCCTCAAGTAAAGAGTACGAAAGTTTCCATGCAAACTGGCAAACGTGACATCATGTTTGGGAATATATTTATTAATAATCTATAGCAAGTTAAAATATTTTTAAGATAGTGAATATGAGTATGAAAAGTATGCATGTAAATTTTGCGACGATGGAAAAGATGTTGTTTTTGGATTTCGTTGAAAACAAAAATGATAATTGTGCCATGTTGCGCAATTTTTGTTGATTTTTCATTACATAATTCCAAAGATGAAAACCTCAATTAATAACTTCAAAATTTCTTATCTTATTTGCATGCTACTGATTACATATAGGAATAAAGTTTAATTTTTAAATAATTTGGAAAGTTAAAATTAAACTTTAGTTAAAAATATATTGGTTTTAAGAGTTGGGACAGCCAATAAATTATGATATTTATAAATTCAGCCAATCAGTTTTTTTAAACATTTTCATTCGTCGAATTCGACGGGTACGAATTCGACTCGTAAACTTAACAGGTTAATTTCGTGTTACAAAATTATTTTCCGAAAATACATTTATTAAACTATAATGTATTTTCCTTTCCCAAAAACAAATGATACATGCTTAGCATATTTTTTTAATTAAAGGGATTTGGTTGCTTTATAAACTTGACTTCTAAACTGACTTTTCAGAAAACAATATTGTAACAAGCAGTAGAAACCATTTTCAATGACTTAATTCCCGTTCGTAGCAATTAATCAGCTTAATTACCTTAGCAAGCCGCAGCTCTCGTATATTGACCTTCTACATTCTTTTCCCTCAAGTTTCGGATATCCTGAACGCATGTAGCTACCAATATCAGTCAAGCTTCATTTCGTCAGTAGGAAGCCATTACTGTAAGCTTATTAATCAATACTCTTTATTGTAACTATTTTCGATTATTTTTGGCTGGAATTTTTCTTCTTACGTTTATTTAAACGAATTTTCGTTTCATTAGAATTGACGTTAATTGTCGGAAATTAGTGACTACATTTTGTATAATACCTTTAATATTTTAAATTACAGTGAATCCTCCCTGTGCGACTACCTCCATTAAGCGACCACCTCCCTGAAGGACCATTTTTTTCATGGAACGGAATTTATTCCCATAGGCTCAATACTAATTTTACCTCCATTCAGAGACCATCCCAGTTGAACTCCCTCCATGAGCGACCCATTTCTTTGAAGAAAATGAAGTAAATTCCGTTATTTCCTGGTCGCTTGAAGAAGGTTTTATTAGAAAAATAATTCCGGAGAGCGCATTATTTATCAAACTTCTAAACTAAGTTTAGAATTTTTTTTTATTATTATTCTGGTAACTTTTAAGTGTTTAAACCCTTTTGTGACTTTTTAGACAAAGAATTTAACTCTGATGACAAATTAAGAATGACAGTGAATAAACTCCCCTGCCTTATTCTGTTAGGAAACTCTTAAAGAAATAGATAAATTAATGAAATCGTCACTATTTGTTCCCGTTAAAAAAAAAAAAATGCTTTTATTTACTGAATTTTGAAATAAAAGTTATAAAAGATAAAACAGTAAAATAAAAGCAAACGTCAATGTATTCTTTTTTTAAACTGCAGTAATTAACTTATGTAAAATTAACTTTTGTGTTGATTCTTAAATTTTCATATTTTTTCCTAATGTGAAAAATAAATTTTAGTAACATTTATTGTTACCTTTTTTCAACAATTAAAATCTAGATTTAAACATGACCTCCATTAAGAGACCACCTCTCGGAGCGACCAATTTCTATTGGAACGGAACGTGGTCGCTTTAGGGAGGTTTTACTGTATAGGCTCAATACTAATATTACCTCCATTCAGAGACCATCCCAGTTGAACTTCCTCCATGAGCTCCATTTCTTTGAAGAAAATGAAGCAAATTCCGTTTTTTCCTGGTCGCTTGAAGAAGGTTTTATTAGAAAAAGAATTCCGGAGAGCGCATTATTCATCAAGCTTCTAAACTAAGTTTAGAATTTTTATTTATTCCGGTTAGGCAATGAATTTAACTCTGATGACAAAGTAAGAATGACGGTCAATAAACTCCCCTGCCCTATTTTTCCAGGAAACTCTCAAAGAAATAGATAAATTAATGAAATCGTCATAATTTGTTCCCGTCCGAAAAAAGACTGCATTTATTTACTGAACTTCGAAAAGACTTGGAAATAAAAGTTATAGAAGATAAAATCGTAAAATCAAAGCACACGTCAATGTATACATTTTAACTTTTGTTTTGATACTTAAATTTTCATATTTTTTCCTAATGTAAAAAATAAATTTTAGTAACATTAATTGTTACCTTTTTTCAACAATTAAATCTAGATTTAAACATGACCTCCATTAAGAGACCACCTCTCGGAGCGACCAATTTTTATTGGAACGGAACGTGGTCGCTTTAGGGAGGTTTTACTGTATATATATGTGCTATTTCTTGTATATTAATTATGCGTATAATATTTTACCATTGCTTTTATAGTGACACTATTCCATAATATTAATGAACAGTTAAGTTGAACTTACATAATACTGTCCGACTACTCGATTTTACTTAGTTTTCTGTTGCTTTTGTTTTTAAAATACATACATTATACACAATAGAATATGTTTAGCATTACAATTCAAAGATATATTTAATAATATTTAATCAGTTATAAGTT
Source organism: Maratus speciosus (assembly GCA_963932465.1). Classification (NCBI taxonomy): domain Eukaryota; kingdom Metazoa; phylum Arthropoda; class Arachnida; order Araneae; family Salticidae; genus Maratus; species Maratus speciosus. The sequence continues at coordinate 357,162,353 of OZ010794.1, forward strand.
GTGTGTTTCCAAGTTCGAGAGTCGGATGTTCTCAAATGAACAAATTCCAGAAACAATAAGGATGAAAACAATGATTTATTAATAAATTAAAGAACGATAAAGGCACCAACAATACGCCTTTATTTATTTTCCCTTTATATATGATATTAGCATTAAAGAATATACACAGATAAATTTATATAGATTGTAATTTAAACATTCATAGAGATATTAGGATACTAAGGATGACTAATTTTTATTTGTTTACTTTAAATCTTACATTTTAATTTGCTGCTCGATTTGATAAAACTTTCCCACTCACCTCATAAATTCCTAATCAGCAGCATCATCAAGAGCAAATCCATTTGGGGGGCATAATCCACAACATTTGCAACACTCTAAATATTTCTGTCTATTACCGCCGTGCGGGAGCTTATAAGCAAAGCCCGCATTTTTTCACCTGAGCCCAGATAATCCAAAATTTCCCTCAATTTTTCTGCATAACCCCGCCTATAGAAAACGTCCTACAAAAATTTCCAATGGGCGAACTCTTTCTGTATTTTGTTGACTATTCGCTACAATATTTTCTGATGCTTGCATAAAATTATAATTTTATAGTAAGGCTTAGATATCCCAACTAAAATACACTAGGTGGTCCAGATACTCTACAAACCCTTTCATAGTCTCCTTTATGAGGAAAACTGAAACTCGTGATACCGAAATGAGAGAGTTTTACAGTTAACTTGCTAATCTCACTTATGAATCTACATACATCCTAATCCTTTATAAGGCATATTTATCGCAACCCAAATCCCTTGAGTTGAAAAAAATTACCACACAAAATTTTCCAATCCCATTTATTTTGAAAGTCTATATTTCCTGATTTAACGCAGACATGACTTACAAGGGAACCACTTTTGGTGCTGCACGCCCCTAGCATCGAGACGTGGTACATTTTGTAGCATTTTACATAAAAGTTAGAGAACCAATAAAATTTCTCTGTTAAAATCATATTTTATGTATTTTTTTATACATTAAATTTTTTATTATTGGATTTTTATTTGTATATTTACACCAAAAGTGAGTTAAGCCGCAACACATTTTTCGCCTCTAGTGTCTAATATATGTACGGTGCGTATTAGAATTAAATCAGATTTTAATTTGTTTGATAAAAGCATAAGAAACAATTTTTTTTTTCTATGCAGACAATAAATACATATCTGTTAAAAGCTTTCAAGATCATTGAAAACTAGTTTTCTTTTAAATACAAAATAAGTAAACTATTTTCTTTTGAAGTCAGAATAAAGTTTCGAATGTTTAAAATGAAACGTTGTTGTATTAAACGTTGTGTCTTTTGGTAAAAGTAATCATAAATTAAATTAATATTTTTGTACAATTTAGAAAAATTACTGTGCCTAATTAGGGCGGACATTACAATTTCTAAGTCCAAACCACTGCTCACTCACACACGACAAGCCGCTATGACATTTGGATAGGGTTGCCGGAAAGCTCTACTTAAAAAAAAAAAAAAAAAAAAAAAAAAAAAACGCCAACTTTTTTCCCGCCAAAAATATATATATAACGTTGTAATTTTTCAAAATCAATTTCATAGGTTCTTGAAGGAATTTTTAAACTTTTTTCAATATTAAAATACTGAAAAAAGTTTTATACTGTTATTGAAAAAAGTTTGAAAAAAAATGAATACTTATTATTGACTAATTTGTATTTTTAAATGCTTTTCTTTTAAAAAATTCTAAGTAAATAATCCGATAACAGGTTTTGAAAATTTCATTTTCAGAAAGTTATGGTGCTGTAAAATAAAAATATATGATTTTAACAGAAAAAAATTATCAATTCTATGGGATGAAAGTTTAAAGTGAGTGGTACTTATAAGTACCGTCAGTAGATAAAGGGTTAATCAGCTTAATTACTATGATAAGCTACAACTCCCAAGTTTTGACTCTCTACATTCTTTCCCCCTCAATCTTCCAATATCCTGAATGCATAGCTTACCAGTATTAATCAAGCTTCATTTCGTCAGAAGGAAGTCATTACCGTAAGCTTATTAATCAGAACATTTTATTGCAGCATCTTTCCCCCATTTTTTTCGCGTAAATTATTATTTATTTCGGTATTTGTTTTACATATTTTTGTTTTATTACAATTCGTGTTATTTGTAGGAAATCAATGGCTATATTTAGTATAACAAATGAGTTTGTTTAAATACTTTTTTATTATATTTTCTGTTATTACTTAAGTATTAATAAAAAGTACAATACTTATTATGTTAGTACAAAACACAATCAACAATCATTATTATATCACTATTGCATAACATTTAAAAGACATTACAGCCGTAGTGGCACAATACTCAGTCAAGTTGAAAATTTGGAATCGTAAATCGAAGTGGTGTAGTTTAAATATTTATTATTATTAATTATATGGTTATGTCATATAGCTTAGGAACAGTAAACAAAATTTTGTGATTCATCCAAGTTTCAAATTGTTCAGAAGAATCATGAAATAAAAAACCTTGCATGAATTTCGTATGAACTTTGCTGATGACAATCTTGTTAAGATTGAAGATTATAAAAGTCACGTGATTATAAGAGTCACGTGAACAAGAAAATTAACCTATTGAAAGACGGTAAGATATTTTTTATCCCACTAAACTTTGACTAACTATTGTACCAGAATGTTTTAGCAAATTTTACTTATATAAATTTGGTTTAAATAAAACAAACAAAAGAAAACAAAAGGGGCCGTAAAATTGCATTTTTATAGTTTCAAATATAATTTTTCGAAATTTCTGATTATAACTTAACATTACAGAAACAGAATTATAATTGACCCTGAAAGAATTAATCTATTCAAAATCTTTTTTTATTTTTTTATCTTTATTTATTTCTTATTTTTTATTTATTTTTTGATAAAACAAAAAAAAAAAAAAATTAAACAAGATAAAATAAACTAAAATTTATGATTAGGGCAACAGGTGATAAAATGTATCTTTATATTACATTATAAAGAGGATAATTTCATTTCAGAAATAATTTATTTTTTAATTCATAGATTAAATTATTGTGTATTTCCTTTTCTTAAAAATAAATTATACATTCTGCACTTTATTTTACAATTAATAGTGATTTTGTTGTTTTGTAAGGCGAAAGCACCAAACTGCCTCTTCTCGAAAAGAATATTGTAACAAGCAATTACAGGACATTTTAAGTGACTCAATCCTCGTGTCTAACAATTAATCAGCTTAATAACTTTGGGAAGCCGCATTTCTGGTGTTCTACATTCCTTTCCCCCTGAGGATACCAATATCCTAATCGCAAAGCTACTAGTATCAGTCAATCTTCATTTCATCAGAAGGAAGTCATTACAGTAAGCTTATTCATCAATATCTTTTATTTGCAGCTATTTTCCATTAATTTTTGGCGTAATATTTTTTCGTATGCCTGTTTTATGCATTTTCGTTTTATTAGAATTTATTTTGTTTGTAGGAAATTAGTAGCGACATTACAAAAATAAATAAAATTTGAATCCAAGAAAGACTTCGTAAGCAGAAATTTTTTCGAAAAGTGTGTCCGAATTTTATTATTACAATATTTACTGCAAAATAAAAATTACTTTAAATGAAATTTCCGTTGGAATGACACCAGTTGGTTGTTTTCCTAGGATTGCGATGCAAACATTAATTTCTACTACATTCGTTTCTTGCGTGCATTGTAAAATTGAGAAACAAACTAGTCAGATCTGCCAATCCCAAAACTTTCTTCTTCCTCACACATGTTAACCCATTTGTGACTGAATTTTTGTTTTCCTAATTTTTTTGGTAAAATCACTTTAAAATGTTCAAAATGAACTGCAAAATACTAAAAAAAAAATTTCGCTAAAATATTTTTGTATTTATTTCATAAAATGTAAACGTACTAAATATGGGACTATTCATAATATTTGTAAAAGTATAATATGCATAATTATATGTTCTGTCTAAATTTATATAAAATAAACTTTTAATTTGCATAGTATATACTATAATTAGTATTTTTATGAACTACTAAAAAAATATGTTTCTTTCTTTACAGAGACTAATGACATTATAAGTATTACTAATAATAAACTAAGAATTGAGGTATCTAATATTTGAGGCTTAAAAACAATTTGTTTTATAATCATCTTGAAAAGGACTTTACATAACCAATTGTCCCTTAAATGTCTAATAAAAATATATGTATCCATTCATGCCTCACGCCCTATATTTTGTACGTTACAAAAAGGCATAAAAAATACGCTTGAACATATAATTTCACAATTTAAAGAAATAAGTATTTCGAAGAAGTCTAAAGTTAATGTTATGACTTATTTATTTGGATCTTTGATAGAAAAAAACACAAATAAACTTACTTTTTACCTATCGCCATCCTGAAAAATGAAAAATCTATAAACTCTGAAAAAAGCCTTCATTTAAGCAAATAAATAGCCATCTTATGCTGACATCTTTCGGTAATAGATAAAGACATTCATAGATAATTATTTCATACAATTTTCATGTTATAAAAAGAAGAAAATGATACATATTTATTAAAATTCGAAGCGTCCCAAAAATGGGACGCTAGGCATAAATGGGGTAATATTTCAAAAGGTTGTTGCACATATTAATTCTTCAATGTTATTTTTTCAATATTGCGTCAACTTTGATTTTCATCATCTTAAGTTTTTGCTTCATTTTACAAATCGGAGTTAAAACGAGATAATCTCGATCATAATACAGGCTGCCCATAAAATAATGTCCCACATTGAATGAGATATTTTAACAGTTTAATTTAGATTATTTAAAAATAGCAGCAAGATGACAGCAGACACGATGCTTTTATTTATTGTGCAATTTGTTGGTGGGAGACATCATTAAAGAGTGATTAAATTCTAAAGTTAAACGAACTGCTAGAATTTCTTTCAAATCATGTTAGATCGATTATTCCAGGTAATCAGGGAGTAAAAAAGAATTTTTCTAAAATGTGACATTGTTGGCTTTAGGATCTCAAATCTAGGAAGCTCATGCGCTAAATAAATGTGATTCATTCTTAAAGTTATCTGTAAACGAACGTGTGAATTTTGTGACATCTAATAATGTTTGTTTTAATTGTTTAACTCCATTTTATTGTAAAACAAAAATCTGTAAAAGTACCGCTAGGTGTCAGAAATGCAAACAATCTAATCATACTTTATTAACATTTTTTAGAATAATTTTGGGTCAAGATCTGATCATGATCAATTAGTGATAAATTCAGCTAATGCTAGTTGTTTATCTGCTACAGCTGAGGTTTTCTAACCTACTGTTTCTCTTGGTTCTAATAGTGATTCTAATTTAGTTAGTGAAGTTGGCAGAAACTCTAGTATTACTTCAAGTTGTTCTGATTTTGGTTCGGATGCCCAAGTGCTACCCTATACAGCAATCGTAAGAGTTAATGATTCTGAAGGAGGAGTTCAATTGTGTCGGGCTCTTCTAGACCCTGGAAGTCAAGCCTGTTTAATCACTAATGATTGTCTTAGAAGGTTTGGACTACCAAAAAGATGAGCAAATGTCCTAATTTCTTGTTTGGACATCTATACAAATGGTGTTTCACAGACTATCTTTTCTCCTCATTTTCCATCCAATTCCTATTTTTCTACATAAGTTTATGTTGTACAGAAAATTGTTGGTAAACTTCCTCATGTTAGTTTAGATTCTTCTTGGTCTGAACCGTTTAGTGATTTAAAATTAGCTAATTGTACCTTTTATAAAAGTTTTACTATTGACATTCTAATTGGTGTAAACATTGCCTTGCCGATATTAAAGGGTCAGATGCTTTCTTCTGGTGAAATAAAACTCTTTGCTGTTCGTTTAAACCTTGTCTGGATTATAGCGGGAAATGTTAATGCACCTGAAGAAGCGCCTGTAATCAATGTGAATAGTATTCAATTAGCGAACGATCAGATAATACAGAAATACTTGGACTCCGTTCCTGCCGCAAATTTACTGACAACTGCAGAAAAGGCATGTGAGGAACATTTCATAGAAACTCATACTAGAGATGAAACTGGAAGGAACATTGTGAAATTGCCTTGCCATTCTTTACCATCCTAATTAGGTGATTCTAGGCAGTGAGCCCTTCGTAGATTAAATTATTTAGAAAAATCATGAACTTCTAAACCTGTGAAATATGATCAGTATAGACAATTTATGAAGGAATATCTAGAACTGGGACAAATGGAATTTGTTCCTCAATCAGACTACGCTAAGAAGGAAACATACTACTTACCTCATCACGCTATTTTGGGAGAATCCAGTAGCACTACAAAGCTACGAGTTGTTTTTGACGCATCATGTACTTCATCCTCTGGAATTTATCTCAACGATTTACTGATGATAGGCCCACTCGTATAGCAAGATTTATATCCAATTCTAATTCGATTTAGAATTTTTTTGTTGCAGTGTGTGCTGATGCGGAAAAAAATTTCGCCAGGTTAAGGTACATCGTGATGATATAGACCAGCAGCGAATTCTTTGGAGAAATGATCCTGAAGATCCAGTACTTGAATTCAAACTGCTCACAGTAACTTATGGGACAGCATGTGCTCCATTTCTCTCTACAACAGCTGGCGTTAGACGAAAAGAGTAATTATCAGTTAGCGTCAAATGCTACTTTGAATGACTTCTGTATGATGATCTTTTATCTGAGGCTGCAACAGTAGGCAGAAGCAGTTGAGCTTGTTGACCAACTTAAGAAAATGATGAAAAACGGAGGATTTAATCCGAGAAAATGGAGGTGGAATATTCCTACAATTGTTGAAGAATTGTCAGATGAACAGCAATTGATTCTTGTTGGTTCTGAAGTTGACGTGAAGGTTTCAGGTATCAGGTGGAATCCAAACACAGATAGCTTTAGTTTCTCAGTATTGCCGATGGAAGAGAAAAAAGAGAATTGCAAAAAAGAAAATATTATCTGAAGTTTTTCACATGTTTGATCCATTGTGATTGATATCTCCATGTGTAGTATTTATGAAAATATTACTTCAAGAATTATAAAAGCATAAGCTTACACGGGTTGAGTCAATGCCTGAAGATCTGAATGATATGTGGATCTCATTTAGAAAAGAGCTTCACTTTATCAAACAAATCTAGATACCAAGATGCGTCCTAAATCCAATGTGCGTTAATATCGAGTTGCAGCATTCTGCGATGCCTCTGGAAAAGTATACTGCGCTGTAGTTTACGTGAGTTGTTATTCTGTCTAATTCAAACGTTTGTGTCTCGTTACTTACCTCCAAAATGAGAGTTTCTCCCTTGAAGACAGAATCGTTGCCTCATCTAGAATTATGTGCAGCATTATTGCTGGCTGATGTTTTGCAAGTGGTTTTGAGAGGTATCCACTTACCAATCCAAAGCACCCTGGCTTGGACAGATTCCATTCAGATTATGCAGCTTCGTATTTTTGACATCATAAAATTGGATTATGCCGGTCCGATCTGTGTGTGCACTATATGTGCTCATAAAAGATCGGTCGCCAAATTCAAGTCATATATTTTCCTCTTCATCTGCACAGCTACAAGAGACATACACCTTGAATTGGTGTCTGAACATTCTACTGCATGTTTCCTTGCTGCATTACGCCGATTTATCTCTCGAAGAGGCTGTCCGAGTAAGATAATCTCTGATAATGGTTCTAATTTTAAGTGATCTGCCTTGAAAGTGAACCTTAAGGAATTAGCTCTATTGTGTCGAGAAGAAAAGATGCAAGATTTTTGCACCATGAAAGGCATTGAGTGGTCCTTCATCCCTCCATATATATCACATTTTGGAGGTTTGTGGGAAGCTTCACTAAAATTTGCTAAACAAATGTTAACGAAAGTATCTAACTCTGCACTCCTTAGTTTCGAAGAGGTTTACACTCTTCGCCAGCCTTCACGCCAGCGCATTTCCTGGTTGGTGGTCCTATTCACCAATTTCTTGTACCAGGGCAACCAACGAAAAACTTGTGTCGTAGTGAATGGTGGCGTCTTGAAAAACTTCGTCAACAATTCTGGGACAGTTGGTCCAACATATATTGCAACCGCATTCCAAATGGCGGAAATCTCAAGATTGGAGATTTGCTACTTGTTCACATAAACAATTCGGCTCCACTGCACTGGACACTTGCACGTATTACCGAACTTTTTCCTGAACTTGAAAAAAAGTTCGTTTTGTCACAATAATGCCTAAATATGGGCACGTAAAAAGAAGTGTGAAAACACCAATGTGATTATTACTGCGTACGTCATTATTGAGTGTTTTTTGAACTCTCCTTGACGCTTCAAGGGGGTTAGAATGTTTAATTCTTATATTCTTAAACATTCATTCAGTTACCTTTGTAAAATACAGATGGCGCTACGTCGCCATGATTTTTATACGAGTGAGCAGGGAAAAATTTCCCATCGTGTGTGTTGTGAAACTTGCGTTCGGATATCTGTGTCCGGCAAAAATTGTGAAATATTCAAATTGAGATTGTAACATTAAACGGAAAAACAGCACCAACATGGTCATTAATTTGTGTTATTAAGAACCATTAATATACAGTCCTCTTTTCAGTAAAATCTCTATAATAGATCAACATGAAGGTAAACTAACCTAGTTTTTCTTACAAATGTTCAATAGGTGCACTTTTAGATATGCGGCACACATCCAACCTAAAGTCCAATTCTTCCCACACTTCGGTTAACAAGTCCGCATTAAAGGAAGCAATAGACTCTTCAATTCTGTATTCTTTTGCCACATGGGGGATCTCAATTAAACTTTAAACGAAACGCTCGTTCAACTGAAATTGCAGATTCGCTCTTAGCAAATTGCAGAACACAAAACGCTTTACGCTCAGGGCTCGCCATTTTGCGTATGTGATACTGCAAGCGAGTAAATAACAAAGCAGTACTCACGCATGCGCTTATCTAAACTGTTTTATATACCCTGTATTTGTAACCTTGAACCAACACTTTATAACGCTTACAGTTGATATTATTATGATTTATAACTGGGATATTCTTTTATGGGCGCCCTGTATTATATAAAATCAATATTTTTCGCTATTCTGTTGTGCATCAGCTGCTTGAGAATCGCCGGGAGAGGTGAATTGGCCGTCGCTGCATGAACACACATCGGCTGATGTGCAACAGAACTAAGAAAATTCCGGAAAAATCACTGTTATGGCGGCCCCTTCCTCCAAATTGTTCCAAAATTCACGTGCGACCTGCTGGCTATAGCCAAAAACATACGCATGAAATTTGGTTCAATCTACGCATAACTTGAAACACGACTCGATGATACAATATTGAAAATGGCACAAAAATCGCAATTGAAGTGCCCTCTTCAGATGGAATATTTTTAAATTGAAGGAGGACCTGCTTGCTATAACCAAAAACATACACTGTCTGAAATTTTGTTCAGTTCTATGTATAACCTCATACATTTTTAGATGGTACAATAAAGAAAATGGCATAAAAATCGCTATTACAGCGCCCATTTCCGGCGGAATATTTCCAAATTCAAGGAGTACCTGCTGGTTGTAGAACGTAACGGGCACGAAAAATTTGGTTCAATTCTATACATAACTTCATACACATTTCGATTATACAATGCGGACACATGGGCATACGGACAAACAGGCAGACATTTTGTATAAACATGATTTTCGAGATCCCTGGCTCGTAAAACATGTAAATCCATCGAAAACCAGAAGTCGAAAAAAAATTCGATTACAATACTTTCTTCTTTAGAAAGAGGAAAGGCAATATAGATTAAAAATAAGACATCGACAAATTGCATGATGAGAATTTACACAGAAACTCTCCGAGTTGAATTTCCCATCCGTCACTTTACATTTTCAGGTAAGGTTACATGGGGCAACTGGGCCATAATTTTACAATGTGACTCAGGCGATTCTGGCAATTCATCTTCAAAAGGCTAATATTCATTTGAATTAAAGTCTGAACTTTTGTAAATGTGTTCAGTTAGATTCCCTCTATCAGACAGAAATGTTCAAAATTATATTTTAATATCTAAAAATAACAAAAATACATATTTCATCTTTCTTTCCTCATGGGTCCAGTTGCCCAATAAAAATGGGGTAAGTGGACCAGAAGGGTCTATGTTCCATACGCGTTTTTTTTTTTTTTTTTTTTTTTTTTTTTTGGGTATCAGGTCCTGGATGAAAATGTGTAAACAACTAAAAACAATTTAAACCTGACAGATCACGTACATTATATATCAACTAAAGGGCGTTGTAAGGGAAACCTTTACTGTCAATGTATCTAAAAATCGCACTAAAAGTGAAAATATTAGATTTATTTATATAAAAATCATAAAAATTAAGTAAGTACTTATGTACTTTAGTATAGATAATAAGTATAAAAGTTACATGGGCATTTTAAGGAGAAAAATAACAAGATAAATCTATGAACAAACGGCTACGTAAGTATTTAAGTGTCTCATTCTCTTTTATATTTACCACAATGGAAGTTCGGTATGTCCAATAAACCTGTGAAGAATGTAACCATACTTTTATATCGAACAGAAATATTTTTTATTCGTTTCGATAATTTTCTAATAATTTCACTTTGCCTTATGTACGCCTCTTTATCTTTCTTATCGTGAAATTTCGAGTTATAGCTATCACACTTAAGAAATTTGGTTTGATACCCAACATGCTTTTTAAAAATTTTATTATGTAATTATGATAAGGCATTATGTAATTTTCTTTATTGCAAGCAAAAAAACAATGGAGAAATTAATTTCATGCAGTAAGAGAAACTCAGGCAGATATTTATAACCGTTGGGGTAACTGGATCCCATAGAGTCCAGTTACGCCTGATACATGTCACAGTTACCCTATTCTTGAAAAAAATTATGTGGTAACTGGAATACCTGCCTTACATTTGAAACATCAAGTATATATGTATAGATATCTATTAATATTAATGTATTCATGTATCTAATCTTTAAATAAAAAGGTTTTTTAATAAAAGTATTTACAGTATTTTAATAAAAGCCGAGAAAGTTCAACTAAACGGACGTTGTTTTTTAAAAACGAAACCTAAATTTTCGCAACCTATCACAGCAAAGGCAGAGTTATGATTGAGTTGACAAACGTTGTTTTAAGAAGTAGAGATGGGGGTGCAATGTTGACAAACGCTAAAACTAAAAAACATCAACGGTTTTTCATAAAATAGCCTATGGCCCAGTTACCTCATGGGTCCAGTTACCCCAGCTTACCTTACTCATTGCTTGTCTTATACGAATTTAGTTATGATTATGATCGGCATATGAGAATGGGGGTAATCTACAATGTTTAAGCAATGAAGGGAGTGGATTTGTTCAAAATTTTTTAAAAAGCAAAATGTTAAAAGTTAAACTTACGATAGGCACAGTAGGTAAAATCATGACGTTAAAATAAATTATGGAAAGTCCTATGCCATTTCAAGCTACTCTTTTGAACACTCTAATTACTAGTAAATCTGCAAATCAGGAGCCTCAACGTCAGCTCTACAATTCATTGTGTTTAGCACCCTTTGAGTAATATTAATCTTTCTACAAAAAACGAAATTTAAAGTTTTGAAATTACATAAACATTTATAAAACGAAAAAATATTTCGAAGGTTTCTGACATTAGAACTTTAAATTAAACCCCTTGTTATGTAATGGTATTCTGAAAATCTCATGAGCTACTTATTCTGGTAATTTTTAGATAATAAAGTAGATTTCTTCAGGGGGCAGAGCCCCCCTGAACCCCTTCGTTGTGTAATTTAATTTACATTTGTAATTATCAATTAATTGTGTTAATGTCCTTTAGTAAATTCTACCAATAGGCGGAAACGTACATGAATTCTTTTCTACAGCCCTGTATATTACGTGAAGATTTTTACGCGTCGTCTATAACATTTAAATTTAATGTAGACAAAAAATCCTCTTAAAACTGCTCATATCACATTTCCGGGGATTAGTATGCATAGTGTGCACCATATATCCAGTTTCTGCGGAGTCCTGTATATGGTTCTATTTAAATTCTGCAAACATTTGTTAGTATACTAAATGTATTTGGGCTGAGAAATACATAACTCAAATAAATAAAAAAAAAACACTGAAGCAATTCGCGCTCTTTTTCATTTATACTTACGAATTCATTTGTGTATCCCTGTACATGGTCTATACAATATTTAAGCACTACTTATTAAGCACAAATTTACTTAACGTTAAAACGCACTCCATAATCGAAAATGCTCTTCAGCAATCATCCCTAATAGACCAGAACTGTATCCGAAATTTTTATGTGACCCTATAAATGAACGATAAATACGATACAAATCATATTCAAGCTTCTCGTAGTCAACCACAGTAATGTAATTTAATTTCATAATGTTTGAATTAGTGCAACACAATTAACACACTGACGACAGGCAATTTAATTAAATCTGGGTTTAAAAACAGTAGAAGCTCCTCCCTCTTCTGAAAGTGTCTCGGAAATTGGTTTCTGAGATATGTTTTTCATGTTTATGCAGCAGTAAATATCTTTCAATGTACGGATGTAATATATAATGTCTTACAATCTATAAAAAATATGGACAACACAATATAAATGTCTTTTCTGTAAGGTAGAAGTCACTCTCTTAGCCAATGGTGTATTCTGAATAAAAACGAGAATTCTCGTTTCCCGTCGCTAATGTGTTAAAATAAGCTGTGAAGAGTTTTTTTCCCTCGTAGACCACATTTTAATCGACCACTTTTGTGTGACCCTGAAAAAAACATATGCTTTGCACCCCATATACTACAAAAATGTTTCAAAAATACATATCAATTTTATTATTTTGTAACAGAGTAACATCATTAAAAAACGCCACAAAAGGATTTTCTTCAAAGATTGTAATATTATGAATACTTTTGAGTTCCCTGTACGCATGCTGTAAGTGCTACACATAACATATTTTATAGTAACCAGGTTCTAGTGCACCTTAATAAAGCATATAAATTTCATTACGTTTAAAATTGTGTAACATTATTAAAATACACCGCAGACGATTTTTCCCAAAGACTATAATGTAACGGAATAGTTTTGAGTGCCCCTGTAATTAAGCTATGAATGCTACACTCTTCATTTTTAATACCAAACATACTTTGGCAAACCTCAATAACGTATATCAATTACATGTAATCCCGACTATATTTACGCGAGTTAGAGCACGTAGAGAAACACGGCAGGCGACAGATAGAAAAACTGAAGTCATAAATACTTTTCATCCATGTTGGAAAGTGTTAAAAAGGATTTACATGCCTTTAACTGTACTTTCTTTTCACTCATAGCATGGTTAAACATTAGTTTAAACATCCTAATCCATGCGATAGCAATAACATATTAAAAGCCCCCCAAAATATGCATATCTGGAGATCTATAAATCTACTGGAAAATAATTCCTTATCGTGCCCACTGTTAATTGCATAAATTGCATCGATTTGGCGCGATAAAATATTTTTTGTGATAGCCTTTTAATAGTACCTGCAACAAAATTAACGTAATTTACTAACTTCATTCATATTTGACGGAATGATAGGCTACGAATAACAGTCGCTAGGCAACGAAAAAAAGCAAAAAAAAAAAAAAAAAAAATATGTATCATGTAAAACAAGAAAATTAATTTAAAAATTCTTTATATTATTGGAATACATGTATAAATGTCCTCAAAACATTATGCACTTAAATAAAAAAATCTGATAGATATATTGATAAAACTTCAATATAATAGGAATAATTTAAAACCCTTATTTGGAATTTTAGTATCCATAATTTGACATTTAAATCCATTAATCAAACGTGCCATTTTCTTTCAACAAATGGAAATTTGAAAATCGTCTGACTTGCCGTAGAAAAGCATTATAAAGAAAAATAAAATCTTCCATATTTTCCGAACGAATGAACCAAATTTAACCAAAAACTATACAGCTACGTCCGGGTATCTCACGAATATGCCCAATTAATTTCAAGCTGATCGGGTGCTTTTTGCGGCAGTTATCGCGGAACAGACAGACAGACGGAAATCAAAACTTTTCGTGTCTCTACAGTAAGCCTTCACTGACGTTTCGGCAATTAATACATGGAAAATATTCCAGAGAGAAACATTCGCCTTGCATACAATATTTCAAATGAAAATCAAATTTCAAAGCAATTACTTTGAAATTTGAAATTTGATTTTCATTTGAAATCTAGTTATTAAATTTCGACCCATTTTCTTTTGATGAAAATAAATCATAAATTTTACAATTTATTTAACAATTTAGAATGATTTTTATACATCGTAAGCCAAAAACATTAAACTGTTTCAGTAGAAAATGGTACATTTTCTGTAAGCAACTTTAAGTAATTCATGTGATTCAATTCCCGCCTCTACTAATTAATCAGCTTAATTACTATGGCAAGCCACAACTCCGGTGTATTGAACCTATGCATTATATTTCACCCAAGGCTCACAATATCCTAATCGCAACGCTACCAGCATCAGCAAGCTCAATTTCGTTAGAAAGAAGTCATTATTGTAAGCTTATTAATTAATCCGATTTATTGAAGCCATTTTCGATCATTTTTCGCCTCAGTTTTTCGTCGTGGGTCTGTATTTTGTATTTTTGTTATTACTACTTTCTTCTGTCTTTACAAGAAGAAAGTATTGGATTCGTGAACGTTTTCGGATTCCGATTTTCGAGGAATTTAGACGTTTCAAGGGTTAGAGATCACGAAAAAAATGTTTTTACAAAATGTCTGTATGTGTGTGACACAATATTTGTGGGCACTCTATCTCAAGAACTAATGAACGGAATTTAATAAAACTTTAGTTCCTGATATAAATTGGTGCTGATTCCGTTTTGGTGTGAATCATCCAACAGATGACGCTGTTATGCTGCTTTTTTCGCGATTTACTCAATAGTTATAGCTCAAGAACTAATGCGCGGATTTTCATAAAACTTCAGATTCAGTTAATCCTTGATACAGTTTGGTGCTGATTACTTTTTGGTGTAAATCGTTCTGCAGGTGGCGCTGCTATTCTGCATTATTTATGATTATCGCAATAGCTCTATCTCAAGAATCAATGCTCGAGTTTTCATCAAACTTCAGATTCAGTTAGTCCCTGATTTGAATTAGTTCTTTTTAGTTTTTGGTGTAAATCTCCCTACAGGTGGCGCTGCTATCCTGCATATTTCATGATTTCCGTAATAGCTGTGTCTCATGAACTACTGCATGAATTTTCATCAAACTTCAGATTCAGTTAGTCCCTGATACAAATTGGTCCCAATTAGTTTTTGGTGTAAATCGCCCAAAGAGTGGCATCGCCCAACTGCTATACAGAATTGTGTACGATTTTCGCAATAACTCTATCTCAAAAACTAATACAAGGATTTTCATCAAGCTTCAGATAAGTTAGAAGTTGTCATAAATTGTTGCTTATTAGATTTTGGTGTAGATCATCTAACCCGTGGCACTGCTATGCTACATTTTCCAGGAAATATAACATGTTCGAGATAGAAGGAAGTTGTGGGATTCCCACTTCCGACTACTTTAGAATCGGTATTATTCGTAGGAAATTTAGCGACTGTAAATATATAATTTCTTTCTTATTTATTTGTTTTTATTTTTACATGGACAGTATTAATTTTTCGAGTAAACCCGTGGGTTGCTGCTCCAAAATTCCGGATTAGGAAAATATGAGTTATCATCCAGTTTCTTTCTTTCTTTTGTAAATTAAAATTCGAAAGAATGCTTAGAACCCAGGAGAATCACATTGTGAAGCAACACCTAAAACTTTTTTTTTATTACTAGGGAGCTCAGCCCGCTACTCGCTAATGTTCGCCAACCGCTGTGCTTTGCAACAGAATTCACATTGGAACCGCTACGGGATCACAGCTCGCTTCACTCGCTCGTCACTATTTGCATCAACTATAGCCAGAATGAGTATTATCGTAAATTATTTTAACATATAAAATATAGAAATATTTTTTATGTATAAAAAGCAATGGAAAACTTCGATGGAAATGCAAATAAAAATGCATTTTTTTCTCATATAGTATTGCGCAGCCGGGTCTTAATTCGTTTAAAACTCTTTGAAAAACATGATGCTAACGAAATGTAAACAAAACGTTTTCTCCTGTCTTTAAGCTGTGTTTAAAAGATAATCTTGGTCAGAAAGCTGATTCGCTGAATGCATCACGTCACCGTAAAACGAATCAATGGCATTGCTATTCATACATCGATCAAACTAAAGCTCGTACAATTCGGGCTAGCTCACGCCGCCATTAATCGTTGAAGTTGCAATATAACCTGCTTCTTTCTTTTGTTATTCTATTCATTTAACTGACAGTAGAAGAAGAACGCTTGTACTTAAAAAAATATTATCTCTGAATTTTTATTTGCTGAATGGTTCGGGCCATGTGACTGAAAATTAACCTCTGAGAATCATCGCTGTGGTTGTTGCCAAATAACAAGCTATAAATTCAACCTGATTTCCGCGTCACGTAAGAGAAATCTATATATAGATGTTTATTTTTCATATGCTTATACTAAGATCCTGTTATATCGTGTCTTGTTATATCGCTCATTTGGATGTATCCCGCTTTCTTTTTAGTGTATTTATGAAAAAAGTGGTCTTAAGCGAACTTTATAAATATATCGATTGCAATAGGTGTCCTTTTTTGTTAATGTTATCAAGAAAACTGTATTATGCATATAATTTAGCGCTTTTGAGACATGTATAAAACGCTCTAATGGAAAATTTTCTTTGTGCTTTAAAAATATAAAGTCTTTCTCTAGAAGGAATTAGTTCTAATTTTTAATACGATAATCATCGAATAAGTTGAACAAGCAGACATGTAAATGTATGTTAAAATTTTTAAAAGGAAATTTAAATAAATTTTCAGTAGAATATGAGTAAGTGATTGAAAAAAGAAATAAAAACGATGCATTATATATTTGGGTACTTCTTAGTTATCCCGTCGACCAATTTCGCCAAATTATATAAATCGCCAAACCACTCGCCAAATTATACACATTGACATAATTTTTATTTTAAATAACGAAATAACAAATAAATTAGTAAAACATTAATAAAAATACAAATAAAACGTCGAATTAATGGTTTTATTGGCCATTATTGGCATTTAATCTTGCAATTAATTAATTAATGGCAACCATTATTGGCATTTAATCTTACAATTTGGCAACAGTAATTTGGTCGACGGGATAACTAAGAAGTACCTATATTTGTTACCTTATTTCCTACACTGTAAGAAAAAATCTGTGAAAATCGCCGTAATTTTCTAAGCAGTTTGGCTGTAAAATTTCATAAACTAATGTTTTAGAACTAAAATGTTTTTAGATCTCATATGCAAACAATTTATTCAAATTTTTGTTTGTAAATTTTGTATGCGAGGGCGCAAATATAAAAAAAAAAAAAGAAAAAATAGCAATTTATCAAATTACAACGACCATTTGGAAATTTTTTTTTTCAAACACTACAATTTAAGACATAAAAAATCGAACGGAGTTGATCATACATTACGTACGCCATGAATTAAATATTAATAGTGTTATTACACGTAAAAATTGTAAGCCAAAAATATCGCCTGCGACACGTCAGATTTCATGAAACTTAAGTATTATCCACCTGAAACTTACGTAAATATCCAAGCATTTCATTGGCTGTTCGGGGAAAAGGCTTTTCCATCGTCAGATTTCCAAGAAATCTGACGGCCAATTTTAAATGAAATTTCATTCTTAAACTTCTAAACATCCGACAATATTACTTTTTACACCGTCGGATAGAGAAAAAAAATGTACTTTTAAATGCAATTTGTTTGAAAGCTGTATCTCAATTTGTTTCTGAGTTATTTTTTTTTGTAGTTTTTATTACTTTTTTGTCATAGTGGCAACAGAAGGTATCCATCGTTGTTGAAATTAAAGTGAAATACAGATTACTGTATAGACCAATCATAAAACGAATAAAATGCGGATTAAACCAATGAAAACCTTCAGATATGCTTTCAATTTCCCATCCTGACGAGAACAATAACCATTTTTCCAAATGGTTAAAAAGTATATTAAAAAAAAATCTGTTAATACTTTACGGTACTTACTGATGTACTGTACTTACTTACTACGATACGTTTTTCATTGTTACCTCATCCATGACAATGTTCATTAATTACACACGGCGTTTCAAACATTTTTGAAGAAAACGCGAAAATATATTTTTAATGTCTTATATGTAAAAGATAAACTTACACGATTTTAAAACGAAAGAATTTGTTTTGATCTGTATTGAACATTTTCCAATGCATTTACCAAGTGTTTATGAATTCGATTTGTCTGGCCATCTTTACGAGCTCTAAATTTTGTAAATATACTCGGATTACCACGTAATTTTTATTTATTACATTATTTATTACATTATTGAAAATGAAGTACATAGCATTTATAGTTCGTTTACAGGGACACACTAAATAATTCCGTTACATTTTGTTGCATGAGAAAAATTTCTTTGCTGTGCTTTTTATTGGTGTTACAATATTTTAAACTAATGCGATTGATATGCATCACTGACGTAGATTACAACATACTTTCTCAGGAGTATATAATAAGTAGCATTAACAGTGTTTCGGCGTAAGTGCCCTCAAATTTATTTGTTTATAATTTAACTCTGTTTATCTTTATATTGTGAAACATAATTATAAAACTGATTTCTTTTGACAGAAAAAATCTAATCTGTTTATCTAAATTGTTTATAACCCTGAATCAATATTTATGAGTAACATTATGATTTCAAGGTCATGTAATATAGATTTATTTACTTTATAATAATTTTGAATTGATGGTGATTTATTAGTTTCATAATTACTTGGATGTCATTTAAATGAATATTATAGCTATTTAGAAGATTTATAACTGCATATTGTAATTTTTATTTTGATGTTTATTTTATATAATATGTATCATTTTTAAAATGGTTAGTCTTGACTCTGTAACCAAGCAGAAAACATGTAACATGTCCAGACTCTGTAATCAGAGATGCCAATTGTTAAATCATGGCTCTGTTTAATACAGAGTGTATAATGGAAGTCCTGACTCTGCAACGAAGCAGAGAACATTTTTTTTTGTATTGGCTCTGTTAAATACGGAGAATTACTATTATGGAACAATTATTAACTTCTAATGATGAATAGAATTTACATACTATTTCAGTTTTATTTAATAAACTATTTAATCTAATTGCTCTCCCATCTCACTTGGATTTTGAAAATTTATTTGTCAGATGAATTTCGGCGTCACCATTTATTTTTGGTGCCGAAAACCCGCGAAACATTAGTTTGTTTGCAGTGAAACACTAAAGAATTTCGTCGAATTATGAGCCGAACCATGACATTTCGGTACTGGCGTTCCTGTACCATTGCCAATTCAATCGTATCGTTTCAATCACGTCATTACGCTCCTGTTACTTCATTCTCTTCATTTCGATTCAGTCATTTCGGCCCCCATCATTTCGGTCCCACCATATTGGTCCCATCGTTTTTTACCAATTTTGTCCCGCGTTCACCACCATTTCGGTTCCACACGCTAGAATTTTTTTTTTATTCTGCCCTTAAACCATGGGTCAAAAGGTCCATTTGTCCTACACTGTAAAGTAAAAAAAATGTAATTCTACTTATGTAAAGTTATTGAAATCTCTGTGCTTACTAAAAATTTATCTATTCAAAAAATGATGTAAATCTACAAAACTGGTTTTTGTAAAGCAACAGAAATCTGTAGCTTTAGAATAGAATCTACTAAAATTACAATAATCTTACTAAAATTTTATCTGTAACCCGGGTTGCTGTTACATAAAAAGTTCTAGGTATCCCAGTTTCCTAAAAAATTCGTAGTATCCTTAGACATTTTTTTTGATTTACATTGCAAACGTGTATCTGATGGATGAATTTTTGTTGTTGCCGTTACATAAAAAGTTCTAGGCATCTCTGTTTCCTAGAAAATTCCTAGTAACTTTACAGTTTTTTTTTACAGTGTAGATTCCTAGATATTGGGCGCCCCAAATTTGAGATTATTTGTATATTTTTTGTGTTCTTTATGCAAGTGCTATCGATATAGAGTACAAACTTTTTTTTTATGTGATGATCAATGAAATACCCTGAATGTTCACGTACAAATTGCAAATACATTACTTATTTTTTAAGTACGGTACAGATGATGATATGCTAGAATGAATTAATATATGACAATTTTTCGCTTTTATATTTCTATTTTCCCTATACCCATAAGAAAAAAGCATTGAATTCGCGAAAATTTTAAATATTGAATTCACGAAAATTTTAGATATCGGTAGTTTTATGCGTTTTGGAATGTCATCAGTCTGATGTGACAATTTTATGAAAATGGCTGTTTGTCCGTACACGTAAAAAAAAAAAAAAAAGAAAAAAAAAACTGTAATTCTACCGGTGTAAAGTTACAGGAATCTGTATGCTTACTAAAATTTTATCGGCACACTGTACAAAAATGATGTAAATCTAGAAAACTAGTTTTTATAGAGCTACAGAAATTTGTAGCTTTACAAAAGAATCTGCTAAAATTACAGTAATGTTACTAAAATTTTAACTGTAAGCCGGGTTGCAATTACATAAAAAGTTCTAGGCATCCCAGTTTCTTAAAATATTCCTAGTAACCTGACAGATCCTTTGATTTACGGTGCAAAAGTGTATCTGTTACAGGAATTTTTGTTGTTGCCGTTACATAAAAAGCTCTAGGAATCCCAGTTTCCGAGAAAAGTTTTAGTAACTTTACAGATTTTATTTTACAGTGTGCAGGGTGGCTATAATTAAAACACCTCTACTTCGACCTCTCTATATATATTGAACTACTCAGTGTATGACCTTCAAATTTTGTACACGTGCTATTCAAGACATAAAGAAACGAATTAAAAAAAATAGTTTCATAAACAACCGACAAATGGCTCTGTACAACTCTGGTTATACGCTGAAAAGACGCATCTCTACAAACTTTATTTGAAACTAACAAATGTTCAAGTGACAAGGGCCTTATCAATGCACGGAATGCTGCTCAATATAGTTTTCTTCCCGACGATGTACAGTCGTGGAAAAAAAAAAGTAAACACCCCTACTAACTCCTCAACAAATTGGAAATAAAGTCTACTTTTAAATTATGCATATAAAATTTTCTTAGGGGCCATCTACATATTAAAACGAATCCAAACTTAATTTTTTTCAATGGCAATACCCAATTTTAACGAAATATTTCAAATCTTCGGTTCAAACTATGCCTAGACACCAAATTTCAAGTCATTTGAATGATAAGTTTTTGAATTATAAACATTCAAAAATTAGTGCTTGTAATGTAAATTGCATTTTCATATTTTTATTTATATCTCCTGGAATTATGCTCCTAATGTGCTAATTTTTTTGTAGCAATAATACTAATATACCCAAACATAAATACGCTGAATTTGCAATTTTTATAATTTTATGATATGAATTATGAATTATGAAATTAATATTCGAAAAAATTATGAATTGGAACCTACAATTTTTTGATGGATTTAGATTTATTAAGTCCTGCTTTATGGAAATCCAAAATATCACATTTTTCTTCCAAGTAGTTTTCAAATTATGCTTAAAAAACAGCAAAATGATAGTTTAAGGGGCCGTCTATGATAGAAGTGAGTAGATATTTTGAAATTTATTCTGCTATCCTGTAATCTAACAGACTTCATTGATTGCTTGAGTGGTGCTTAAGGTGCCTTGATCAAGAAGAGTGCTCTCTCGGCTAACAATCGATTACCGTATTTCGATACAGCCCCTAAAATACGCTTCTTTTAAAATAATTAATTTCTGGGAAACTTATGGTACGAATTGCATAAAAATTTGTTTTTAGGCCTTATTGAAGGGTGTAGAGTTAATTTATGCTGTCAGAATTGTGTACTTCTATTGAAAAAACAAAGTTATGGTTCGTATTAATATGTAGATTGCCCCCTAAGCAAATTTTATATACATCATTTAAAAGTAGACTTTATTTCCAATCGTTCAGTACCAGTAACTTTCATCTACGATAATTTGTTGAGGAGTTAGTAAGGGGTATTTACTTTTTTTTCCAGGAATGTACCATCTGCAGTCTATAGACAGCTTGTACAATTGCAGATCTTAACTAGTCGACTGAGATATTTCTCAATAGTAGAGTAATACCTTCTTTCAGATATTATGCCAAGGATAGAATTCCTCTTTAAACAAGATTTTTTAAGTGTCCCCTCAGCCAAAAATCACATGGATTAAGATTCACAGAACAAAATGGCCAGGTTGTCTGAATCGCATGACTGGTTGCTTTGTCATTATTGAAATGTTGCAGAAGAAATGACGTTCTTCCCAGTTTTTATCCTCTTTTATATCCTGAATATACCTGCAAACCATGGGTTTATGGGAAGTTTTGCCCTTACACAGTTAAATTGCAGTTATAATGGTAGCTTAGGCTTATAATTGTTTTTCATTATGGCAATAGAAATTAATATGGAAAAAAGTTTATTTCCCATGTGTTTCGTTTTTTTTAATTATTATTTTTGTCTTTTTTCCCCTATTTTCTTTTATACAGCGCCATCTATC
Organism: Maratus speciosus; assembly: GCA_963932465.1. Lineage (NCBI taxonomy): Eukaryota > Metazoa > Arthropoda > Arachnida > Araneae > Salticidae > Maratus > Maratus speciosus. The sequence goes on from OZ010794.1 coordinate 357,185,031, forward strand.
GGTGTTCTTTGAACTAAATTTTTTTGCGCAATCCCATTTTCCTACTAGTATGTACACAAAATCTGAATCTTTTACACTTCATAGTTCGATATATAGGGAGGTCAGTAGGGGTGTTTTAATTGTGACCACTCGTTATGTGACCCAACTTTTGTGGACATTCTATCTCAAGAACTAATGCATTTAATAAAGCTAAAGATTCAGTTATACCTTGACATAAATTTGGGCTGTTTAGGTTTGCGTGCATATCGCTTAACCCTTTCCGGCACAGAACAATTCTGTTCGTAAAATGATGAAATGATTGGCTGACACCGGAATTTACAAACGATTTCTTTAGAAATTAAAAACTTGTTACTTTAAACTTTCATTGAAAAAGAAAAATTTTATTAAAATATTCTTGGTGCCGTTTGTAAGTTTGTAACTAAAATTAAGTGGTTCCGATGTGGAACCACTGCGCCGGAAAGGATTAACAGCTGCTATTCTAGTGGCGCTGCTATATTCTGTGTTTTTCACTATTTTCATGATACCTGTATCCTAGCATCTGTGCGATATAATTTTGTGAAACGTCATATTCAGTTAGATCTTTACTCAAATAACAGCTGATTAGAGTTTTATGTATGCAGTGCAACAGGGAACACTTTTGTGCTGCGTTTTTAAAGATTTATGTGATTCTCATATCTCAACATTTATCTGATGGAATTCCATCAAACTTGATATTCAGTTAGACCTTCACATAAATTAGAGTTGATTTCATTTTGATATATCGCGCAAAAAGTTGGTGTTGCTATATGCTGTATTTTTATGATTTAAGTAACAGGTATATCTTTAGAACTAATTCAAAGAACTTATAAAACTTCATATACATATAGATTATAGAACATGACACAAATTGGTGTTAAATAACGTTTCGTGTATATGGCCCAAAGGGTGGCTGTGTTTTATCATGATTTCCGTAATATATTTATCTCAAGAGTTAATCCACGGAATTTCATCAAACTGTATATTCAGTTCGTTTAGCTTGACATAAATTATTCATAAATTGCATTTTGGCGTATATCACCCAACAGATGGTGCTTCTATGATCTTCCCACGATTTCCATAATGACATCATCTCAAGAAATAATTAACAGAATTTGAAAACCAGTCCTGTACAAAATTATTAAATTGATCCTTATTAAATTGGGCTATTAAAATTTTGTTTTTATTTGAAAACGTTTGAATTATAAAAATGCGAAAGAAAAAAATAATGACGTCACATCCGAAGTATCGAAAATTAGCGTTGTTAAACTTCACGAAATTGCAAAACGGATGAGAAACAAGATAAAAAAGATAGATTTTGGAAGATAAAAATTGTACTCATAAGCTTGTGAAAGAGTAACAATTTAAAAAGAAATCGACCGTAGGTGTTTGTCTAATGTGCAAACGGCCAGCGCGGTTCGGCTCACTCTCAACACCCGGCCTCTTTTACGTATCGCAATCTTTTCATAGTAATAATGTTAGTGAGTATTGCGATATCTGCTTTACTTTCGGTTAACCCTTCAATGCATGATTTTTTATTTTGTTCGGAAAATATTCTATTTTAGTCTATTTTTGTTACTTATCCACTACAAAAATAATGAAAATAATTATTTATGTTTCTGTTGGACATAATGTCACTTGGCTGGGGGGAGGGGGGATTATTTTACTTTCATTGAAATTTCAATGAAAGTAAAATAACTTTTCCCTCCAATCTATACTATCCACGCATTATAAGAGAAACCATAGAGATTGTACCACTCAAAAATTCAATATATAACGATGCAGCATCATTTAACTTACCAAAACTATGGTTCGAGTTACCTATGTTATGAAAATAGCAATAAAATAAACATCCAAGTAAAATAAAAAACAAGAAAAAATATTCATAACTCCGTCAATTCACAAGATATTCAATCCGTTTAAATTTATTATACATCTTCTCAATATTATTTACAACTTTGATATTGACAAGTTTTTGATAGGACCAACTCTTACAGCAAAAACAACTTAAACACTAGAAAACAGGAATTCTGCTTTTTCAGAATTTAGTGTCGCCCTGGATGAAAAAAGATATATATGTATATAATTTTAGATAGCACAAAACGTATTTCAGTTTTAACACTTAAAACACACGCTTTTATTATAACAAATGACGTCATTTGCATCCGGAGGAAGAATTCCTCATTTACGGTCTACACCGTTCCTTGAATACTAGGCCTGAGCGCTGACACAAAAATGGCGGCTGCCAAAGGCGGATTTTTATTTTAACGTGGGTGCGGTCCCTTAAATGTTGACACCAGTACTTTATAAAAGATTTCTCTGACTTGTTTAATTTCAGAAAAATGAAGCGGAAAAAACTTAAAAAAATTATTGCTACGAATATTTAAGGAACCGTACACACACTGAAAAAAATCCGCCTTCGCCAACCGCCATTTTTGTATCAGCGCTCAGGCCTAGTATTCAGGGGGCGGTGATCTAGTCTTGAATACCCTCTACAGTAAAGTATGCATATGGTGTCACTATCGCTAAATAATACACAGATCCAAGAAAGAGATGTTGACATTCAAGAATGTCGGCAAAAAAAAAAAAAAAAATTGGTTATCCAATGGTTCTTATGCCTTCATTTGTTTATAATATTAATATAGATACTTAAAATTAAATATAGTTTATAATACTTCCATGTTTTATCAGAAATCATTTATTTACATACATTTTTTTCAAAACAGCATGTATTTTAATTACATTTTTTTTCAGTTGTTATGGAAAAATAACAATCTAAAATAAATGTGGAAAACAAAAGACTTATAGCGATGAATTTCTTTCAGAAGTGGTCTTAGGTCAGATCGTTTGACCTCCAAACAAACCCATAAAAATCGACTGTCCGACCTCAATCAAGTTAACTGGGAAACACTTCTTCCGGTGATGTCTTTCGGCGGACCGATCGATGGTCATTCTCCCTTTTCGAATGACTTTCGTTTCGTTTGTAAACTTGGCGACAAGACGTCGATTCCAGGGAAAAAGAAATCTGGATATTTGTAAAAATATTTGTGCATTTCAATATCGGTGTTTTAAAGATTTTACTGAATTAGGCCGATCATAAAAGAAAAGTTATTTTGCGAAATAAAAACGTCTATAAAATTGCTTGATTAATAAAAAACTTTGCCTAAAATATGATTAAAATAAAACCTCTTTTATTACAAATGATAAAAAAGACACAGTTTAGTACTTACATAAACTTAAAGGTATTAATTAAAAATGTTCAACAATTTTTTTTTTTTTTTTTTTTTTTTTGAAATCGAAAACTGCATTTATATTTTAATTTGTTAGGCCTTTTCATTACATACTTTTACGATATCTTATAATGAAATTCAACACTACCTACTTTTTTCATAATACAAGTGATTTCTTTAGATTTTTCTAAACTATGAGAAAAGAGAAATACAATATCTCTAAATTCGATGAAATACCTACTCAAAATTATACAATTATAGACTTTGAAAATTCTAACTAAGCATGAATTTAAAATTTGTTTGAACCCTTTCGGACCTGACTTTTTTCTTAAAGTCCAAAAATAAATAAATTTTTGTCAACTTTTTTTTGTTTATTTTACTATTTCAAAGATAGACGGCATTACTTGTCCACTAAAAAGTCAAAATATAGAAGCCACATGTGTGATTATGAGGTTTTTACGTATCTGCAAGGCGTTATTTATAGTTTAAAGCATTTTAAAAGGAAGAACACATTTGTGGCCGCCAGGGCCGAAAGGGTTAAAAAGGAATGAAAAGGAAATCATATTGTTTATGATTTGATTTTCAATACATTGTTTTGCTTTTTCATATCAATCCGGATAATTAGAGATCCAGATATCGGAAGTTCGGATAATAGGATTTTATCCATATTTTCAGTCAAACTTTGATGTTTTTGTTGCCCGAGCTTGCTTTACAAATGACTTAGTAAATAAACAGATACCATAAAAACAATCTATTTTAAATTGAAAGCACTTTTTTAAAACTTAAAGTGTTTTCTAGAACAAATGTGGAAAACAAAAGGTTTATAGCTTTGAACTTCTTTCCAAAAGTGATCTTAGGTCAGATTGTTTGACCTCCAAACGAACCAATAAAAATCGACCGTCCGACCTCAATCAAGTTAAGTGGGAAACACTTCTTCCGGTGATGTTTTCTCGTGGATCGATAGATGATGGTCACTCTTCTTTTCCGAATGACTTTCGTTTCGTTTGTAAACTTAGCTTGGAGATGTAGATTGTGGAAAATATATATTTCCATATTTTAAACATAAGCACCGGGAGAACAAAATCCAGAGAGAGGCGGGATTTTGGAACAGAAATGTCTGTGATGCGCAATCTAGGCAGCGTTTTTTAAAGTGAAAAATATAAATTTGAAATAATTTAAATTAAGAATTTTTTTAGATAGAAAACCCCTTTCGGGGCAATTTTTAAACATGACAATATAAAAGAAATACAGAAATGTAACTCCTATTTAAGATATTTTTTAAACACATCAATGCAAAAGGAAAACAGAAATAAATATTGTTTTTCAAAATGAAGGAGGGAGGGTTCGGGAGACCAGAGCACTCTTGACGTAAAAGACTAGTTCTTTTTTCTCTTAGTGTTCAGTTATTTTAAGTCTTAAATGCCGGGTGTTGCTTTTCGGCAATATACCCAATTTAGGCTCTAAAATACTATTTGAATAATATTGAAGCTATAATGCCAATGTTGCTAATAAAATACATTCTGAAAATATTATTAAATCGATTTTCAACATGTAGATGGCAACACTTGTGCTTTTTAAGAATAAAGATAGATTTTTTTAAATTTATTTCTTATTATAGTTCCTAAAATTCTTGTGTGTTTAATATTATAGAATTTTATCAAGGAAAATTATTTTTCCAATTAAAGACCAGTATTGCCGATTAGTAACAAACTGTTTTTTAGCCGTAAACCATACTTAAACCAAAATATGATTTTTTAAAGTATTTTTCCCATGATTTATTTTAAAAATGAAAGCCGAAAAACATTATTACAATGATTTTTGAAAAATCCGGCATTTAAGGGTTAAGTCAGCTGGGAAGTATAAATCTTACTTTTTTTGTATTTTTTTAAAGTTAGAAAAAGAAATATTTAGAATATTAAATACGTTAAATGTTTCACACTGCCAAACTAAGCGTAAAACAACAGAGTGAAGAACTTATTGAGACAGAGTGAAGAACAGAGTGAAGTTTCTTTTATGCCCAAGCAGAGAATCGAACCCGGATCCTTCGAAACGGTTCAGTGCTCTACCATTAGGGGGACTTATCTGATGGGGAAGAAAAAAAGGGAATCCCATATTATCCTACGGGAAAAATACTTATCCTTCTTGTTCATTCAAATTTGGAAATGTCAAAAATATTTTTTTTTTCAGCACGTAGATAGGAAGGATCTTTATCCCTCTGTAAGCTTAAAATATTTTAAAGATAACTGTGAGTATTTTAAAATCTCTGCTAAAATTTCAAAAATTCCAAAAAGTATAAAAATTATTCTTTACTCGTGTGTAACTTATGACTGGAAAAATATATAAAATTTTGCAGTTTACAGAGGTATAAAGAAACTTCGTATCTACGTGCTGAAAAAAAATATCGTTGACATTTCCAAATTTGAATGAGCAAGAAGGATAAGTAATTTTACAATACGGTAACATGGGATGCGCTCTTTTTCTTCTCCACCAGATAAGTCCCCTTAAAGAGGCTGGTCGCTCTGATTCGGAATTCTTCTCCGTAATGTTAAGTCTATGGACTTTTGATGCATTCGTATATTTAAAATATCTTCTCGGGAAATTCATATTTTTAACATCTTTTTTTTTCTGTGTACTCTTCTTAAAGGATGTCTCTTTTCTTCATAGTAGTCAAAATATTTCTAAAATCTATGTTCAGAGGCGTTGCCATGGGGGTTATGGGGGGAGCCCCCCCCCCCCTCCAATATTTATGAACCTGGGAAATTGTAGATTTTTGAAAGACTTTTTCTTTAAAAAATTATAGTAAAACAAATATGAATTTATTATTCGTTTGGTGGCTTCTTTTCTGACTGTTGTAACAGTTAAATAATTAAAAGAAATACAAAAAGAAAGCAGCAAGACTCAACCTGTCATTGTATTTCTCTATTCTATGAAAATATTATTCATCTACCAGACCTTAATTTCTCTATTCTTGCCCATCAACGGCTGACTCAAATCCATATTGTACTGTCTCCATCATATGAATTTCAGAAGAGCTTTATGAGCTAACACAAACTTTATTTGGTGTAACACAGCAACAGATAAAACATTAAATTTACAATTGTAATTTACGCGGGTTTTTAAAGAAATTAAATCCAAAAGTACTTGCCCGTAGAACTTCATTCTAAGCGTGGGTTTCTTGGGTTAAATACAAACCATACTCTAACTTGATTATTTTAAAGTAAGATGTCTACCAGAGTTTTCCTACTCGGTGAAACCTGCCCTGCAGATTGGACAGAACTTATGCTTTTGAAAAGGCACAAAAGTGAAACCCTCTCAAACGCGTTCGAAGTAAAAATCCCTGAGAGGCATCATAAGCAATTGCATATATTCGGAAGCGGATTTCTTTATTGTTTGCTGCTACGTAGGGGAATATGGAGTACTTCGAGTTTTTTAATATTTACGCTGTCTGAAATACTGTCAGAGTTTATTTCTTGGTTTAAGTTATATTTTGTATACTGTCAAATGGAGAGTTTGGAGTGGAATTTATTTAAAGTCAAAGTAGTATGTTAAAGATTTTTATGACATGCAGATTGCATCGGCTTTCTGAATGAGGGGAATATTTAGGTTAACTCCTGAGTCTAATAACAGTGTGTTATTGAATAAAGGCAGGCAAGACTTTACATTATCCTTTATTTCCTCCAAACCTTTGTTCCTTTCTCAAAAATTTTAAAATAAAATCAGTGGCTCTTATTAAGAATCACTGACATTATTTTCATATTTAGAGCGATTATGATTCTATATGATGAATGATAAAAATCTACGTATCCATTATTGATTGAAAGTGCTTTTACTGTGATTTACTCTCTTAAGCTGTCTCGCATGGCAGAGCAGATATCAATGCCAAAAGGTTTTGTGAATGAATTGTATCCGTGAGAGTTGCCCCCATAGATCAGATACAGAGTATTCGCACAGTCCTCGAAAGACTTTGGGTTTGACTTCTCGACTGCACACATTTCGCCTCAGTTTGGAAATTTTCATCTGATTTCTTTATCACTCCGTATAGTTGAAGTAGAACAATATAAATAAAAATCTTCGTATTCATTATTTATTGAATTCCTTTAGCTGTGACTTACTTGCTGAACTGTCTCACATGACAGAGTAGATGTCATTGGCGAAAGATTGTCTGAATGAATTGTGTCTGCGAAAGTTGTCCTGATAGTTTAGATGCAGAGCGTTCGCACAGTATGCGATTTTTTTTTTAAATCAGTCAGTCTGATTGAGGTAAAAAAAAAAAAATAAATAAATAAAGTGCTCTTAGGTTTCTTTCCAGTGCATCATAGAACACAGATAGTAATTTTAGTTTTATGATTTTCAATTTAAAATACGGGGTGTTTCTAAATGAATATCGGGGTTTTAACGCTTGGTAGTATTTATTACATAAAACATAAAAATATAATTAATACATAAAATGAAAGAGCAACTCAAACAGTTTTACCTACAAGCTTACACGTGTTCAATGTAAGCAGAGCACCGTTCGTCACACGGCACACATCAAGTTGATAGCTCGGTTCTTCCAAAAGGTTGATTAGCAAAGAAGTTCTGTTTAGACGCTCACCTGATCTGATGCTATGATGTATTAATTATAATTTTAAGTTTTATGTAATAAGTACTACCGAGCGTTAAAACTCCGATATTCATTTAGAAACCCCGTATTACTTTTATTTAAATTAGCTAATTTTGAGCTTAGGTCTGTATGTGCTTAAATAATTTAAAAAAATCATTCGAAAACTGTCTTAATACTTTAATTATTATTTAATCTACTTATTATCGTCTTCCACTTTTGAAAAACAGTGTAAAGGAAATGTCCAATAAGCGCTTCAATAGGAGCAAATGTTCAATGTTCAAAGGCCAATGTTCTAAAAGGGGACAAAATAATAATCATGAATAAAATGTTTTTCTGCCCATTATAATGAGTTACATCTTTAAACTAAAGTGCTCGAAGGCGAAATATGCAGAATTAAACTATATTTGGATATAAATTCGGTGCTTAAAAGTTTATTTAATCAACTACTAGCATTAGAACACCTAAATGTAAATAAAAAAATGATTAAACTTCAAACACAAATTCTTTATTTAAATCAGTTTGATAACTGGAGCAAAAACATTACAAGAAAGATGACAAATAAGTAGATCAATATACAATTTGCGTTTCTCCACTCTCATTAGTCATGGATTTGTCTTAGTTTTACATTTGAAAAATAACAAACCATTGTCTAACAAGCTACTTAAATCTGGGAAAGAAATTGTGAGAGGATTATATACATGTTTTTATTTCGTTTTAACCTATCAGAAGTCTCAAAGAAAAGTTACCTCCTTAAATATTTACTGCACTTTAGGTAAATTTTTGCTAAATTTAGAATAAAATATAAAATAACATTTTAATGCTTTAAAAAGAATTTTTTACTTCAGAACGTATATGTAAAGTTGGTATTTTTTTAGAATTTTACTAAAGGTAATGTTTTTATAGCACTTAAGCTCTATAGGAAACATTGTACAGTCTAACTCTGTTAAAACGCGGGTCAAAAGAGAGGGCAAAAGTCGCTTATTAAGCGGGGTAAACATTGATTTGTATAATGTTGCTGAGACTGGACTTATTTACACACGAGGGGTATTTTTTAAGTAAGGGCCGTTTGAAAATAAAAACGAAATGAAAAAAAAAATTTCCAAAAAACCAATTTATTTTCAGATTGTACATACATTTTTCTGTTTTTCAACATAGCTGCCAATTTTTTTTAAACACTTTTCATACCTTTGAATTCCTCCTTCATAGAAACTTGCTGCCTGCTCCGATAACCAAGAGATAACCACGTATTCGTCATCGTTGCAGTGATTGCCGCCCAGATGATGTTTGATATAGCGGAAAAGATGGAACACCCGTATTCTCGCTTCGTCCTAATGCGAAAATTTGGCGGAACGCCCCCCTTCGCGACATCACTTTGACGTCATCGTGGCATAGAAAAGGGAAAACTGTATTCTGGAGCACTTCTTTTCGTATTTGGCGAAAAGTTAGATGCGAAAATTTATTTCGAATGTTTACATTTTTTCGGCTGCTCTTTTCGCCCTCTCAAAGTAGGTGAAAAGCATGTGAAAAGCCCATTTCGGACGCAACTTTTATGATTGTTTACAAACGATAGGACATTTAAATAAGTAAGTTTCTAGTATTTTTCAATGTTAGGACTTTTTTATTGCATTTATGAAGAATATTATAGTGTATTTGGTTAAAAGTTCGCTTAAAAAATGAGTATTTATTCAGTTATTTTGATGTGTGGAGGTTTTGTTGATATTTTGCTTGCAAAATTATCTGACGTTTGGTAAAACAAAATTTTTGTTTATTTATTTATTTTAAAATAAATTATGTACATTATAAAAAATACTTTTATTAAAAAAAAACAAAAAAAACAGATGTTTGGAGATGATTTTAAAGTTGTAGAATTTTTTTAAAAGGAAGATAGATCATGGATTGAAATGTATAGTATATATTTATAAAATAAAAATTGTGTGTGTGTGTTTATAGACAATTGCTTGAAAATAATAAAGTTTCGTTATATATTTACGGGAGATAAATATGAATTGAAAGAGTTATATAGAGTTTAAAAGTTATTCATTAAAATATAGAATATATCTACATGGATTATTTTTAGCCAGGAAAAGATTACATGAATGTCATAAATCGGTCATGATCATTTGAAAATCTCATGTTACTTACAGTTCTATAATACGTTAGATTAATTACTATAGAACGGTCCTTTTTTCGCCAGCTTCAATTTAATTTTGTGAAATAATAGTATACAATACAATTGAAATATTTATTAATCTATAGGAAAATGCTTAACAATTAGCTAATAGTTTTTACAAATGTGCTACTTGTTAAATAATATGAAGAATCTGAGATGTTCTGATAGCATTGGTACTGTCTAATCAAAATCCAAGAGGGGGGGGGGGGATGTTTCAACAAATTGATGATGATTATTATAATAAACAAAAGCACTTTGCTTGCAATTATAACTGCTTTATCTATATTTAATTATTTTAAGTCAAATGGGTAAAATAAATTTTAATATATTTTTTAATAATTAAAAAAAATAAACTTCAAGGTTCAAGGGTTTGCAGTAGATGCTCTCCAATAAATACAGCTTTACAAAGAGTGTTACATAGTTTTAAACATAATAGGTACTTATCTCAAGAAATACATGCTATTAATATCTGATTTTATTTATTTATTTTACATATAACCTTAGGTTTTGATGAATGCTTAGCTGAAAATGTTTTCTATGGTATACCACTTCCTTTGAAGTTGCCAAGAATATGAAACAATCTGCATTGAGGTGTACATCAAACTGGCTGAAATATTATTTAATATTAATATAATTTTTGAAATTGTTATATCTATGTGTAAGAAAAACATGTACTGTTGCTTTCTTGTATTTTTGAAAAATGAAGAATAAATGTTTTTTTAAACTTCATTTTATTTATGTATTACAATTATTTTTTCATTAATTATACTTTTTTTTTTATCAAATTAATCGGAAACTCAGTCAAAAAGAAGCTTTGTTACTGATTAATAGTGTATTAATTTGAATTCAATAGATAATGTCTATAAATTCTAAGAAAATCTATCCCAAAGATTAGCAGAGTTATGCTATGGCCATTGTTTTGAAATTGTTGTGATCATCATAACATAATAAAAACAAGGTTCTACTTTGTTATCCCGTCGACCAAAAATCTATCACCAAACTATAAAATTAAATGCCAATAACGGTTGATCGTAAATGTCACATTCACTTGATTTTAAACAAGTTACACGTGCTTGCGTCATAAAGTGATTTTTATTTCGGTGTGTTATTTGTATTTTTATTGATGTTTTACTAATTTATTTGTTCTTTCGCTATTTAAAATAAAAATTATTTTAATTTGTATAATTTGGCGAAATTGGTCGACGGGATAACTAAGTAGTACCAAAAATAGATGGCAGTGCTGTGTAAATGATATTGGATAATTGTTTTCTTTATTTTTAAATCCTCAACCATGCATCTATTGCTGTCTTACACAACTTCTGCTTTTTTTACACCCATGAAATCATCTTTTCAAATATAGAAGCAATTTGGTACTGCTATTACTAAATATGAATGGCTTTGTTACTAAATATTTATGTATTTCCAATAACATTAAAATAGCAAGGCTAAAACTGCTTCCCCCCCCCCCCCCATGAAATCATCTTTTCAAATATAGTAGCAATTTGGTACTGCTATTACTAAATTTGAATGGCTTTGTTACTAAATATTTATGCATTTCCAATAATATTAAAATAGCAAGGCTAAAACTGAATAATAAATACATGGTAGAATTTAATTATTGAAGTTTTTTTTAAATGTTGTATATTATATACTTACAATAATGTAAAAGTTAAAATACCAGTGAAAAGATATCCCAAAACATAATTTTCATTGTAATCTTTACTATAGTTACAAAATGAATTTCATACCTACATGAATAAAATTTTCAGACAAAAAAATACCTATAAGTGTTATATAAGCCTCTTTGATTAAAGTTGGTTGCTAGCTGATTAACTTCATTTTTTGTGGTTTATATTCTTTGAAAATTGCTTTTATGAAAGTTTGTTTTATTCCCTTTTCGGAAGAAATTTTTCAAAATGTTTATTTATTAGAAATGTGAAACTTTTATTCATGTGTTTTATACATTAATCACACACATATAAATATACAAGAAAATATTTCTAAAAGTAGAAAGTTTGAACTTTAAGACAGTCTTTAAAAAAATAATAACAATAATTCTTGATTTTATAGAAATTGTTATAGAAATTTCATTTTTATTTTAGTTTTATAGAAATTTCAAGTAATATCAAAAGCAGAGAAATGACTAACTTGCATGTATAAACTGCATAGGAAATGTGAAACAGACAAGTAAAGTTCAATGAGAGTTTTGAGACAGCCATTTATTTAATTTGTTTACAGTTGAAAATGTGCTTTTTACATTATATATATATATATATATATATATATTAAGAAGGTATTAATTTTTTGAAAGGAATATGTTTCACTTTTTAAAATTTCCAATCACTATTTTAATAGGATACATGATAAATAAATATTAATTGATGTTCCTGTAAAAATACGAGAAAAAAGGAATGTAAGTTATAGTGTGTTGCTATACTGAAGTGATTGAAAGCTTTGAAAATTAAACTTGTAGGCATTTTATTTCATGAAGATATATTTAAGAAGATTTAGATTTTTCTTTACTCTTGATGTTTCCTAGAAATCTTAAAAAGATAGGAAAAATAATTTTATTTTCACCAGTGTTGAAAAAAAACTTTATTATCTTTTGAAAATAAATATAAAGAAAAAGAAAAGTGCCCAGTTAAACTGATGGCATTGAGCTCACAGGCTATTCACACTAATTGTATATTATACTCTTATTTAAAAAAATAATGCACCTCAAAAAATAAATGAAGGGGGATTAGCCCCTATTCCCCCCCCCCCCCTCCTTTATACTAAACCAATGAATCTCCAAATCTAATCAGGGAAGCTCCTTAACATAATAAACCGGTATACCAAATTTGAAGCAAATCACATAATTCTGCATAAAAAAACCATTTCGCTAAGTTAAGGGGGGGGGAGGCTAACACCCCTTTATACTTAACTAATGAACGTCCAAATCTAATAAGGAAAGCTCCTTATCAGAATGAACATAGAAAAAAAAAGTAAATTCTGCATGAAAATCCATTTATCTAAATTAAGGGGAGGGAACTTGCCCCCTTTTATACTTAAACCAATGAACCTCCAAATTTAATGAAGGAAGCGCCATATCAGAATAAACTGGTAGTACATCAAATTTGAAGCAAATCGAATAATTCTGCACGAAAAACCCATTTATCTCAATTAGGGAGAGGGACTAGCCCCTGCCACCCCTTTATGTTTAACCAATAAACCTCCAAATTTAATCAAGACAGCTCCTTAACATAATAAACCGGTATACCAAATTTGGAGCAAATTGAATAACTCTGCATGAAAAACCCATTTGTCTAAATTAAGGGGGTCGGTAGCCCCCCTTTGTACTTAACCAATGAACCCCAAAACTAATCACGGAAGCGCCTTATCAGAATGAAACTAGAAAAAAATTTTTAAGCAAATCGGATGTTTCTATCAATAGTTAATGCATTACATACATACATACACATAGGTGCCAACCTCAAACTAATCTTCCATAATACGTGCGTTAATTTAACCCTGGTTTATTACATTTCGAATCAGAAATTTTTTGAAGAAATGAAATTAAATAGGTTCCACGTAGAAACCTTGAATTAAATAAATAAAGATTCAGTAAATAAATTTTCTGGTTCGAAAGTGGTTAACCTGGGCCAAATTAATCCAGATATTACGGAAGATTAGTGCAAGGTTGGCAGCTATGCATACAGAACCGGCGGGCACATTAGCTCTCAGGCTTTGATAACCTGTGAGCTAAAAATGAAATGCATTTCTTTATTATCTTTAAAAAAGGAAGCATTTGAAATGTATTTTTTACAAAGAATTGATTTCAAATGTTTCTTTTTTGAGAGAAGGGTGGGTTGGGGGGATGTGATTTACATTTAGTTTCTCCTTTATTTATTTACTGGTTTTGAAAACATGTAGCAAATTACTTAGTCAATACTTTTGTCAGCATTCTTAATCTTATTTAAACATCGTTTAAACAACTGTTTATATTATCAGTCTTACCTTAATACTGTGAATAGTTTTTTTTCTTTAGTCTTTCTTAAAGTATTTACATTAAATATCTCAATATATCAATTGCACTATTGAATCTGCACTTGTTTACATTCCTGCCACCCATTTACAATAAACAAATTTTATTCTCAAGCAATGTGATGTAACACCAATAACATATATGATAGGCATGTTCAATCAACTGTATCACTGCATTTCACACACAACATAAACATACATATTTCATTTTTATTTATTTTGTGGATCAGTTTAGCTTTTATAATGAAGCATGTATATTACTTGAAATTTTTTTTATAAATAATGACATGAAATTTATTAAAATGAAAGGATTATGATTGATTAAAATGAAAGATTAAGATACCATCTTTGAATGGACGCTGAAGACTTGCTTTGGTGGCCATGCTTTTTATGGTGCCGCCTATTCCATCACAAGCTCCTTTTCCGTGGCAAGAGGCAAAAAAATGCCATTCAGCTTTCACACCATGGTCTTCTTCATGATGGCAGAGATTAATAAAATTTTTATAATTTTTGTATTGGGCTGATGATCCATCACTAAAATATTTTATGTATTTAATCTGTGGAATTTGTAAAATTAAATAATTGACAATTACTTTTTGAAAAGCCCAAAATGTAGTAGTATCATGAACTAAATGCTCGCTTATTGCACACATAGGAATAGATTTCACAGTATCAGTGATACTGTCCCTTATATAAGCAAGAAAGGGGTGAACTGTAACCTGTTCTTTTTGCCAATGGATATTTTGAATAGCATCTTGCACAATGCAAGTACAGTTTTCAGAAAAATCAGCTGAAATAATAGCAGTTTCTGTATTCAATTCATCCTTTGTTTTCTTGAAATATAAACTTTGTGATTTTGCAAAAAAGTGGTGTGAACATAAAGCAGGGAGTTTTGTAATTAAATCATCAACAAATTCAACAGGCATAATCACTTTTTTAAATTCTGCTCCATCAGTCTTTACCCACTGTTTATAAATAATATCATTACTCATTTCCAATTCATCCAAACCCATTAAATCTTTCTTTAAAATTTCAGGAGATGGACATTTATCACACCTGTGCAACATGCATTCTTCAGATTCAATGCAACAAACAAGTTTTTTTAGCAGTGATATGTAGTCATTGATATGAATAGCATGAAGCATAAGTTTAATATTTTGATGGTATACACACACACAGACAGAATGAATACCTTTGCTTCCAGCAGTAACACATTCTCTTGGACGTAGTGAGCAAAACTTAGACAATCCAATTTTTAAGTCATGTTGTTCTTTAAATGCAATATATAAGTCCTTTAAATTGTGCAAAATCAATCTCTTTTGTTTTAATATTCTGCCGTTTTCAGTTGGAACAGATATGAAATCTTTTTTTTCCAGGACACATGCGGCTGTTATTATCATCATAATAAAAATTAATAACTTTTTCTATAACGTCTGGACTCAGTTTAACACTTTTTCTTCCACTAGGCATCGATAACATCCCTTCTGTTGTTTTAAACTTCCTTGCCTTTTTTACAAGATACTGTGTAGTATTAAAATAAGTCATTGTTTGCTGTATTGTCCATGAATCTGGAACTAGTGTTAGAATTTGAACTTTTTCTTTAAAACATGCGTTTGTAAACTTCTCCAATAATTTATCCATCATAGATGTGCAGTCAGGACAAGTTGTGTCTTTACTATTTTGAGGCTTATTTATGGTTTCAACACCTAATACTGTAGCTGCTTTAGTTGCAACACACTTAGTTATTTTTGAAACTTTCTTTTGCATGTAATGAAGTTTTCTCTTTCAGGTACGCCTACTTACCTTTATTGGCGATAACTCTAACAATTCACAACTTTTGTTTAATTGTTCTATTACTACTGTGGGTTCATTAAAATCTGAATCAGAGGGGCTTTCTGCTCCTGAGGTGGTTATCCTGTCAACAATAGACATTTTTTCATATTTACTGATGAATAACAGGAAACACACAATTTTTTTCCTGGAATGAGGATATCTGGATTTGTTTTAGACATATCTAATGATATTGTTTTTAGTGATTTTGCTCTGATGCTATTTGGATGTTTATTAAATGGATCACAACACTGTCGGTGTCTTAAAATATACCATTTTAGATATTTATCCTTGTGAACCTTGCATATACTATTTCTATGGAAAAAGCATTTTTCATCTGGGATTACATAATGCAATCTTTTTTTTAATAACTGCAAATCATGTGAAGACAATTGAAGAACAGGAATCAGATCAGTACTCAATGAAACACCAAGTTTCTTGCATACAAAACACTCCATGTCCACTGTAATCTTAAGCACAAAATAACTATTCTATGCCAGTGCATACTACATTGAAAACATCAACAGAAATGATGTTTAAAAGGGATAGTCAAACTTTTTTGTACATTATGATGTAATATTTCATCATACTTTAATTACAACCAATTAGAAAACAGATGACGATACAGCAGCAATCTTTTCCCAAAATTGCATCAGCATACAACATGATGCAATAATTCATAAATTATGTCAAATATTTTTTTTATTTAAAATTTTATATATAATGCAGTTTATAATAAGCTTACCCACAAAAGGTTTCAAAAAATTTCAACAAAAGATTTGTTGGATACATTATGATAAAATTGCATAAACATATAACATGATGCAATATTGCATCAGGATAGAAGATGATGCATTATTACATCATGTTTTGAATTCAAATAATAAGGAAAATAGATTATGCAAGATTAGCATTCATTTCATGAATTCTGTCATTCTTAGTATGTAAATTTATTGAAATAGAAAATACATAAACAGACATATTTATATCTGAATATTTAATGCAACTTGAATGATGTAAATACATGCATACAGCAGAATTTTTCTATAAAGTCACATACAAATGTAAAACTTTTTAAGTGAGCAATTTTTAAAGTAAGAAATAGAAATTTAGGTATAAAAATTGAATTTCTTGCATGGAAAACGTTTTGAATAGATTCCACATATACACATGCAGTAAAATCTCATTTATATATATTGCATTTAAAGGTTTTTCACAATTATACATTATATTCTTTATTTATTTTCTTATTTTCTTCAGTGTTAAATTTTTTCAATTACACATTTTTAGCAATGACTTTTTTTTTTTTTTTTGGGGGGGGGGGGGGGGGAGGGAGGGAGCAATTGGAGGGTGGTCCTACAAAAAACTTATGAGATTATATTTCATTATAGTTTTACATTAATTCAGGGATTAAAAAATATTTAGTTTTGGCCATTATTTCTTAAATCAGGGATATTTACATGTTTTAAGATAGTCACTGCTTAGTAAGTGACATCCTGTGTGTAAAAAGCTATTTTTTTTTTAAACGAAAAATTTTACCTCTCCAATTTTTTTCTATTTAAAGTACACATATGGAGCAATGTTTTTAGCAAGTTTGAAAAAAAATTGTGATGGGTCATTTTTTTTTATGGCCCATTACAGTAAGTCATTTTTTGAGGGTGATATTTTCAGTTTGAATGTAATAAACAGTATTAAAATAAAAAATTACTATTGTTTTAATATCCTATATGCATTCTTTATACAAATAGCTTTAAATTGGTACCAGAAATATAAAATTTGAGTCATTAGTTGTCAAGTTATGGACATTTATAGACATAGGGATAGCATCCAAGATGGCCGCCATTTGGTAAAAATGATCAATTTTCAAAAGGCTATATCTCAGTCAATATTGCACAAATTATCTTAAAATTTCAGATTTGATGGTTTCACTACTACATCTGTCTGTAATAAAAATTTAAAAAAAATCTGTGACTATGGTGCAACAATTTTTCTTTAAATTGGTTGATTTCACATGGAATGACCCACTTCTTTATTGTCTGTTTTTAAAATGCAAATTTAAGAAATGAAATTTAAAAAAAGAGAAAGAAAAGAAAAAGAACTAACTTATGTGATTTATTTTTAGAGAGAATAGATTCAAAAAGCTTTTATTTATTTATTTATTTATTTATTTTGGAGGGGGGGGGGCTGTATTTAATTTACAAATTTTATCACATTAGAAGAAATACAGTAATAGTAGAAATGTCACTTTTTTTTTTTTTTTAAGTTTTTCCTAATGAAATATTTAAGACTCAGAATTAGATTTTTTACTCCCTGTAAAGGTTTTTCTTCTTTATCAGTATGACTAATATATTTAAATTCATGAAGTTTATTTTTACTCTCTAAGTAGGGTTTGTGATTTTTTTTTAAATCAAAATTTTAAAGTAAAATATCCTTTACTAAATCATTAAAACTAAATTAATAATTAGAAAAACTTATTTAAATTAATCTGAAAAAAAAAAATCATTCGCTTAGTACTAAAACTACTTAAACTTGGTAAAAAACTAATTCACTTTTAAGCATATAAAGATTAAATATAATATAAAAAAAAAAAAAAATAGAGCAATATAAACAGGGATTTGAAATAGCAATTCGCGTTTACTTTTGAAAGCATAAAATAAATAAAACATTGTGCTGTGTTGTATGAACACCCTCACTTATACTAGCTGCAATTTAACAAATATCCTTTACTATATAAAATAACCCATATTTAATATAAAGTAGCTTTGTAGATAACTATGATCATTTGTAATATTATGTTTATAATTCACACATTCCATTTTTTTTGTCTAAACTGCAAAAAATGCTCTTATTTACAATGGTAAAATTAAAAATTTCTCCTATAACAGTATAACATTTTTCAGCTTTAAAATAAATAATAAAAATGAATATTGCTGGTTTCCTACCTATTAAGGTCTGTATAATTCTAGAACAAGTGCTGCTTGTAGTGCTGCATAGAACAATTTTATAATTATCTTGTTCCTGGGGCTGGAGGGTGGAGGATCATTTGTAGAAATAACTGAATCATTATTGCCAAAGTATGTGGCGTTTGATCAACACATACATGAGGCAATATTCATTCAGTCAAAAGTTTTACTATGGCAAGAAAGTAAGCATAAGTAAACACACTACACTTCAATAGTTAGTATGCAGACATTCTGGAACAAGCTTTTCATCATAAAAGGAATTTCTTTACGATTGAAATTATCTTATACGGCAAAAATTATCCTCGCCAAATGAATTACAAACACTAGCTAGCAAGCTGCCATTGAAACGAAAGTTCTACGTTTGTTTAGGATGATACTACGATACGATAATGATTATTTCGATTAATGTGTGATGGATTGCCATTGGCTATATCATAATATCGCTCATCGTAATCAGTAAAATTGACGTACATTTGGGAGGAGTTATCCCCGCCTTTTCGAATGGCATCCTGCATCCATAATCACTTTCGAACGTACGGAAAGCTGATCCCAGAATAGCACTTTTCGCCAGATGCGAAATGGCATAGGGTGCGAAAGAGTGTTTTCCCCTGACGTCACAATTCGCCGCAAATTCGTTTCGTAACTTGCAAGAATACGGGTGGAAAATCGCTCGGCGCAAAGTCGGAACTGTAGGGAGGGGGGGGGGGGAAACTTCCTAGACTAGAAAGTCCAATAAAGCATGGGTCTGAGCTGCGGTGTGAGGCCTTGCATTGTCATGGAGTAGCAAAATTCTCTCTGTCAGCATGCCGCGTCTTTTGTTTTGAATCGTTTTGCGACAAAAAAAGTATCACTGACCATATACCTGGCACGGGGAGGGCGATTCGATAATCTTAAACATTTTAAAGAAACAGAACAGACCGTACAGGTTACCTACACAGCTACAACTGAGCACAGTTGTTCCCAAGGAATACCAGGACACGGCGCAGGCATTCGTTGCGGCGCTCGCGCCACCTATTAGTGTATACAACCAAACAGCCCTTACTTAAAAACACGCCTCGTATATAATCATTTAAAAGAACTTTAGAGCTTTCATTTATATGTTTGCGGTCGTAAATTATGCATTTTACATATATTTAACCGATTCAACTTTAACATATTGATTCTTTTTAAAGGATCGGCTACACATAGGAAAGATATTAAATATTTGAAGCACAATCCAGTTACTAAACTCATATTTAGTACTGGAGATAATGTGTACCATTATAATCTGCCCTTCATTTTTAATTATAATAAGGAAAACTCTCTTTATTAACCTTCGTGTAAAAAATATTGTTACCATAGCAAAAAGTAAACAAACATAGAATATATATATATATATATATAACCATTAATTAAACATAACCCACCACCATCAAAAACCGTAATATTATGAATTAAAGCTGTAAGTATAAAAAAAGTGCAAATAATTTATTATAAGAATTATTATGGAAGAAAAAATAAGAAAGTGGACACCGACAAATAATGGAATAGCTTATATATTGAATTACGTTTTCAAGGGCACAGAATTCAATGATATAAGCAATATGGTTGTTTTCTGTAAGAAAAATAAGCTAAAGCTAAAAATTATTTTTCTCTGTGCCCGAACAACCATTATAATCAAGTGAATAGATTAAAAATGAAAACAGAATAGAAACAAATAATATGAAATGGAAAAATCAATAAAACCTGTTTAAATATTTATAGGATATAAAATAGAAATAATACACAACATACCGATTAATATTTCAGTATTTTTCAATATATCCACTCCCACATGGCTACCAAAATATCGTAAAGATTAAGGTGAATAAAACAGTTAAGAAATCACAGTAATTGATACCAAAGGATGCAGTTAATACATTTTGAAATACCATGATAAATGGAATTAATATAATATAAAATAAAATAAATAGAAAGTAATTACATTATTTAAAATAACTAAAATGCACTATTAAATTAATTAATTACTATTTAACAATATCGTCAATATATATATATACATATACATATATATATATATAATACGCTATCGCACGTGGCACAGAAATCGTGATTATTTGTTAATTGTTCAATGGCAACGCCCAAATGAAATACATCTCATTGGTTATTGAACAGCATTTATTGCATCTGCATAGGGGAGACCGGGGCAAAATGACGAATGTCTTAATTTTTCCGTTTTCCACTAGGTGGCAGCATCAACCGTACTCTACTGGATCTCCTATCAAACAATAGTATAGAGACGCTGGAATTGTCATTTTTGTGTTAGTTGTGAATCTTTGATTGTTTGCCGCTGCCACGTTATAACTTTTATGCATGCGTAAATAAGCTCTGCTACAGATACAGGCAAGATATATCGTTTCCCTTTAATATTTATGAGTAACTTAATTTAAATACTACCTATTACCATGAATAAATGTCAATTAATTGCCTTCCTTCATGGCAATGAAAACGAATATTTTTAAACAGGCAGTCTGGGGCAAGATGTCGAGCCCCGTGTTTCGGAATTTATTAAACTAACTGTGTTGTCCATTCAATTTAAATCCTGTAAACTCTTGCTTGTCTCTGTGTTTGTCCGCGCGAACTTGCGCTTCTATCTCCTCTGAGGCTAAGGGACGCATCGGATCAGGGAGGTGTCTTTCGAAAGAGGGCGATCAGAGGAAGACAATTTTGCCGTCCGCTAAGCACCCCCATGAAAGAAAACCCCTGTCGGTGTCCGTATCTCCGCTCTCAAGCGTCCGATAGGTACGAGGGGAGTACCGTTCCACCACAGAAGAATCCACCAGCAGAAGAATGGATCCAGTGCTGTAAATGCCAAGAGTGGTGGCATGAAGAATGTTCCAATTATGAAAATGGCATTTTTATTTGTGACTATTGTTAGCTGCACAACTAAGCAGTTCAACATTACGTTACAATGCATTATGCTTAGTCTGATACTTTGTAAGATGTAAAAACTCAGTTATCATTTGTTAAATCATGTAACATATTCAAAAGATAACATATGTTCAACATTTTTCAGTGTTGTCATCTTGCCCCAGTACTTTTGCAACAGGACGATTTGTTAATGTTATTAAAAATAAAATTATCCTTTATTTTTTTTTTATTTGAAAAATTAAATGGTAGTATATTTAATACTACACGGAATACTCTAACAGCTCATGTAAAATTAATTTTACTGTACTTAAAAATAAATTAATAAACAACAAAAATTATTAACATCGTCATCTTGCCCCGGTCTCCCCTACCTACAAGGGGGGGGGGGGTTACCCCAGGGGGACCCTGTTCGGTCGCCAAATGCCTCCAACTTTGTCGCCAACTTTGCAATATATCGGCAAAATTGGCGACCAAATTAGTCGCCAAAAGTGACGCCAAACTGGCGATATCTCTAATATTTCGCCAAATTCTCGTATACGTCCATTGTAAACCAATAGGGTTTACTTGCTTACAGAAAATCAACAAATTGAGATATTTCAATGCAACAAAAACTAATATTAGCTTAAGGGATTATATTAATTATATTTAAGGGAGTCCAAGTAAATTAAATTATGAATAAATTATGAATAAAAGTAACATGATACAATGCTTAGCATGCTTTCCCAAATATAAATTTTAAGGGAGACTAAACTGGTCGTTAAGGGCGGCTTGTATAAAAGAAATATACAACAGTCGTATTTGTTTAATCTTCACGTGTTTCATTGTTTTTACCTATAACATACCGTATATACTTGCGTATAAGCCAACCCCAAATTCGAGAGGAATAACAGACTGAATACCAGTATTTAAAAAAAGTTATCTTCGTCTAATCTAAATGCAGAATTTGCTGATATTAAATAAGGGAAAGATGGCTACGCGAAAATACTGGTATGCAACATATTTTTTTCACGAATTTAGGGGTCGGCTTATACGCGAGTATATACGGTATGTGTTATAAAACATAGTAGAGATATAGAATGCATTTAAAACATTAACACAACATCTCTAATCATAAAAATTTTTATGACGTATATGAGCATCCTAAATCCGTCATTTTTTTTCTACTACAGTAGAAACATACACGAAGCGAGAGACAAAGACTATTAAGACGGCGCGCCGGATCAAAAAAGAATTGAAGTGTGCTAATTTAGCGGTTTTTTAAAAACCAAATATCTACCACTATTTTTGATAATGTTCACCTTAATTAATTTGTTATAAAATGAAATAAATAAACAGTGGTATTATCTGAATAAAAAAATATGCTAAATTGGTAACACTGGAGAAAAGAGAAGGAATTCGAATGTTGTTCTATGAGTTCGCGCCTTAACCCTTTCAGGGGCAAGCAATTGTGTGCTTGTAATGTTGAATTCACAGCGGAATTTTAGAAAAAAATTATTTTAAAATAAAAAAAGCAATTTTACAACTTTTTTCCACCAAAGCCATTAAAATAAAACTTAATTAAAGGTTTCTGGTGCTAATCTTGATTAAAATTAGGTGGGATACAATTTATCCCATTCTCCCTCAAGGGGTTAAGCGTGAATTTTTACCTCAACGAGCCTAAAATCTATCGCACATTAAGCGGGATCGCGTAGTAGCTGTTCGCGTATTAAACGTGATATTTTACCATTAGGCTTATCGTGATGTTGAAAGGAACGGAAAATATCCGCGTATTAGACGGTTTCGCGTATTGATCGTGAGCGTCTTAACCGGATCCGACTGTATTTGTTATACATAATTACATATCTATAATAGAAGACTATCTACAGGGTGCCCAGTAATTAACCAAAACTTTGAATTGCTTAGTAAAAGAGTTGGAGAAGAGATAAAAGAAAAATATTTACTTCACAAATAAGTACATTTATTCCGATTTAATGCACAAGATTTTCGAAGTTCTTCCCATTACTTGCAACAATATGGCGAAGCCTAAGATCATAGTTGTCCAAAACTGAACGAATAGCTGGCAGTGTGATGCCCGAAATTTCAGCAGAAATGGCTTGTCGGAGAATATCTAATGATAGTGTAGGATTTTTGAACAAAAACGTCCTTCAAGTAGCCCCACAGAAAATAGTCCGTGAGGTTCAAATAAGGAGAATAGGCTGGCCAATCAACACTCTGCCCTGTTGCGCCAGCACAATTCAAGCCCAAAACTCCCCTTATCCAATATCAGCAAAGCTGCATCGAGTTGTATAAAAAAATCTAAAATCTAATACTGCCATAGTTATCAGCAAGGCTGATCAGGGTGGCCAGATTGTTGTTATGGACAAGTCTGATTACCTATCCAAAACACAATAAAAAGATTAAATCTGATCCTTCTCAAGAAGAATTGAAAGCTATCAAATCGGCTATCGAGTACTCCCCTCTCATTTACAACAACGCTAAATCCTCCCTCATTTCTTCAGTGTCACACTGCGCAAGATTTTATTCACTCCCAAAAATCCATAAACAAGGCATTCCTTTCAGACCAATAGTTTCGAACATTGGTACCTCTTCCTATAAATTAACGAAATATCTGACATCTATTTTCTCCCCCCTGCTATCTAACAACGTCTACACTTGCAGGAACTCTTATGAGTTTGTTAATAAGCTTCATAGCTTCGGTGGTACTCAAAACAATAGTATGGTTTCATTCGACGTTAAATCACTATTTACTAATGTACCGGTTCAATGTGCTTTAAATTGTCTTAAATTACGTCTACAAGAATTTCATTATTCATATTACGAAATTGATGAGCTTATACATCTTACTATCATTTTTTTTTTAATCGCAAAACAGATTCATTTTTAATGGTAATTTTTATTGCATGACTGATGGTTTGTCCATGGGCTCCCCCGTCAGCCCCATCCTCAGTGATATTTACACGCACTATTACGAATCAAACCTTTTCAAGAAATTATCCTTTCCATTTTACATCAGCTATGTCGACGACTGCTTTGCATTATTGAACTCTGATGATCCTAATCTTACTAATATTCTCGATATTATGAATTCTATAGATGAACATATTCAGTTCACTTTCGAACTCGAAAAAAACAGTCATTTGCCCTTCCTTGATGTCATGGTTTTCCGCGAAAATAACTTGTTTCACACTACTGCTTACCGTAAACCATTCACAGTATCCTTACCCCCACATCGCCTTTCATCCCATCCACCTAATCAAAAGTTGGCTGCCTTTAACAGTTATGTCTACAGGGCTTTAAATGTTTGTTCTTCCGACAGTTTACTAAAAACAGAATTAGACTACATTACATCCATTGCCATTGATCGAGGTTTTACTGCTTACATCGCCGATTCCATTCATAATAAACTAAGTAAACGTACTAAATCCAGGGTTAATACTGTCGGTAATGAAAATTTAATTATACTTCCATATTTTCCAAAAATAAACCATCAAATTTCTAAAATCTTGTTAAAATTTGACTTTAACCCGGTGAACTCGTGCATAGAGTATGAACGGTTTTCAGTTTCTCACCAATAAATGTAAATAATAGTCGTAACCTTATTTAGTGGGAGACAAATGTTGCAAATTATGCGGAAAAGTAAGTTGTTACTTTTCGAAGAATAGTGGAGACAATTGTTAAAACCGTACACATCCGGGGTATGTCATATCCCACGCAACGTCTCCCGGGTTAAGGTAGCTTATACTCCTTTTAACAAAATTCAATTCACAAATCTGAAACAGCCAATTGATAGTTTTTCAAATTGGGGTATTTACAGGATATCTTGCGAATGCAACAAAATGTACATTGGTCAAACTAAGCGAGCCTTTAAGATCCGTTTGGGGGAGCATAAAACTTGTGTTAAAAATTGTGATATCAAACATTCCGCTATTGCCAACCACTGCTGGTCCAACAACCATAATTTAAAATTTTCCGAAACCTCCATAATACAGAAATGTTATTCAATTTACGATCTTGACTTCTGGGAAGCTTATCACATGTGGAAAAATTCAAACAGTTTATTTAACGATTTATCCAGTACGCCCAATTTTTCAAAGATATGGTTTAATTTTCTATAATTCGTTCTCTTCACTCCCTTCCCCCCCTTTTTCTCCTCTAAGTTTGAATTCTTCCGGAGATATTGGGCGATTTTGATTGGTCTACCTGTGTATGCGCGTGAGATCGACTCCGTAGCTGTTCGTCAGCCGTATGTCGCATTTCATCGTTGGCAGTAGAGCTGAAAGGTACGCCTTTCTGACTCTCTGCCGCCCCCCTTTTTTTGCACAGTGTTTTAATTTTACTTTTTATTTTAAGCACTGATGAGGAAACCTTAGAGATTTTGAAAAAGCTGTATGCTTTTTAAACATATTTTATTTGTGTCTTTATACGTTGTTTCTCTTTCTTAATCCCCTTGTTTGTTCTGGTTTCGTAAATTGTAAACCGCGTAGTGTTGCGTCACCAAATGTTACGTTACAATGACGTCCCAATAAACAGTAATTGAAATTTCGAATTTTCGGTTAATTACTGCGCACCCTGTATAAACAATGACTAAGCTCAAAAGAGGGAAAAAAATATTTTAGTCAGTTATTATTGGAGTAAAAATTTACAAAAAAGAAGCAGAATAAATAGACCGATAAATAAGTACCTTTTTTACTATTATTAGTTATGAATTTGTCTTACGTACTTTACTAAGTTTCACATTTGAAAAACGACGAACAATTGTCTAACGAGATTTCTTAACTTTCGAAAAACAAATGCTAGAGGATTAAACGCTGCTTTTTATTTCAATTTAACTGTTCAAAAATCTTAAAGAAAGTAATCACCTTAAAAATTTATTGTAATTATGATAAATTTTGCTTACATTAGAAATAAAATGTTAAAATAACATATTAGTGATTTAAAAAATATTTATTTTTTATACTTATGCGAGAAGTTGACTTTTTGTTTGAACTTTACTAATTATAATTCTCATTTTTAGAACACTTGAACTTGGACTTAGTATATTTGAAGTAATCATAAAATGGGAGGCATTTAGTGATCAATAAAAAAATCTTTAAATATCCTAAATACAAGAGAGAGGTTATCGTTAAATTCTGTATGTAATAACGATATACAGGGTGTCCACTCTCAACGGTATATCCAAAGACTAATTTCTAAACCGTTAGTCATAGACATGCAGTTTGTTACAAAAATGTTTTAAATAAGGCAAAAAAGAATTTTAAAAGTCGTTTTGATCAATAAAAACATTTCTTAAAAAGTTACGAAATTCAAATTTTTCTACGGTCCCCCGGTTCTGTAAGTTATATTTAGTAAAAATGTCCTATTACACAAACAAGTAAGACAAAAAAAAAAAAAGTATTATCCATCTAACACTAAAATTGAGCGAGTTATGGGACTTTGGATTGCATGAATTATACCAATTTTCGGCATCTGAATGCAGATGAATTGGTCTGTGCTTCGAGGGATGGTACGCAAAGTGCTTAAAGTATTAGAAGGATTTATTCTGCCAAGATTACTCTGCCGAATCCAGGGGTTTCGAATTCATCTAAAAGCATAGATGGTTATATATATTTTAGTTTAATTTAAAAATATTATATAATACAACTCAAGGGTATACACTGCCGAAGTCAGTTCCTTAACTTGAAATTCCACCCGAAGTTGTTTAAATTCTATATTATGTTAGACATATTTAAGGTTATTGTCCCGGATCCGGGAAACGTCAAGCTGGCCAGCTAGTGGTAAATAAAAGGAGTAAAACTTTGTCACGACTTTAAAAATTACAATTAATCAATCATTTATAGCTGCTATCGGATAAGTAATAATAACGGAACACCTGTAAATTGTTTTTTAGAACTTGAATATCATCTTATCATGCAAAATTATTAACAGTTTGCAAAATACTTCATAGTTAATTTTCTGGTATATCGAACAGTGCTTAGTAACTCATCTATTTGAATTTTGTCGCATAATGCTTAACCCCGTGAGGGGTGGTGGGATATATTATTGCCTACTTAATTTTTATTAATATTTGCACCAGAAATTTTTAATTAA
Organism: Maratus speciosus; assembly: GCA_963932465.1. Lineage (NCBI taxonomy): Eukaryota > Metazoa > Arthropoda > Arachnida > Araneae > Salticidae > Maratus > Maratus speciosus. Next base: position 357,212,862 of record OZ010794.1, read on the forward strand.
GTTTTACTTTTATAACTTTGGTGGAAAAAAGCTGAAAAAACTGCTTTTCCTTATTTTGAAATAATGTTTTTCCAGATTTCCGGTGGGAATTTAACATTTCAGAAACATATTTGCTTGCCCCTCAAAGGGTTAATGACACGCTGTTTATAAGTTTACTGTGGTGCACAAATGCACATAATTAAATGTATTTTTATATTATTAGAGTACATCGATATTTATTCACTTACAGTGCATTCAACAGATCTAATAGTGAACAAATTACAACTACTAAATACATGAAAATCTACAATTTTTTATTTCTCTCGCATAGCATCATATCAAATGAAAAATAGGTAGTCAAACAGTTAAAGTTTGCCGAATAATGTTTCACAGCTGCCAACCTCCCGATTTTTTTTAATATCAGTAAATGCTTTAAAAAATGTTCGCTTTATTTAATTGCAGATTGTATAAAACAAGAATTTCTACATAAAAATATTGGTAGTAAAAAAGTCGGAAAGTTGATAACGATGATGTATGATTAAATACAGTTGCCATATTCAGGATAAGTGACTGGAGGATATTGCAAACTATATTTTTTTACAAGCTTACTCTGATGCATAAATGCCCATAATTATATGTTTGTATTTCTAGAATGCATCGATTCACACTCCATTCGACTGGTCTATTCTTAATTGTGAACAAATTGCAACTACCAAACATCTGAAAATACGTTTTTAGAATTCGAAAATCTTTTTATCATATCTCATGAAAAATAATTTGTCAAGCAAGCCACAATTAATTTTGCTAATTTGTCGAATGTTTAATGTTTCAACATAATTTCCAGATACAGAAATAACTGACTATAGGATATTTCAAAAAATAGTTTTCTCCAACATAATCTGATACACATATACAATTAAATGCATCACTGTATTTCTGGAATATATCTTCACTGAGAAATATGAAGTCAAACATGTTCTTTACATCCTCTAAGTTCAAGAACTATCTGTGAAGAATTTCAGTAGATATTCAACAAAACGTGTAAAATCGAAAGCTTCCGTCACTTACCCTTAATTTTTGGACATGAGTGTAAATGGTTTTAACTTCCCTCGTTAAGAGGAAAAAGTCGATAAGGAATTCCTCTTAAAAACTATGAACTACTAAATTGTTATAATGAAATTTTAATCATTTGTTTTTTGAAGATGCAGCTCATCCTTTTTTTAAGGGGTGGTGTGGGGTGGTGGAGGTATCGGGGACAAGGTGTACTGGAAGCAGAATCAGGATGGGGAGGACCTTTCTAAATCTTTGAAAAAGTTTATGCTCCCTTTTGGCTAATTTAAACCATTTCGCACACTTTTAACGAGAATCCTGATTACTCACATGGGACCCTCAAATGGGGCTCGAGGCAACTGCTCCACATGCTCCTGCATTAGTCAGACCCTGACCATCAGCTGTCAAGTCGACATTTTTCAATATATCGACTAAAATAGTACATTTTCTCCCTTTAATATATGTATAAAAATTTATTGTAAAAGGAAGGAGCACTTCGTTCCCTAAAAGGCCATAAATTTCAGTGTGTCAAAGGAGTGCTACACTTTAATAGTGACGAATATTGTTTAGTATTAAATGAGCATTAAGCAAATGTAAAGAAAAATAAAAAGAAATTGTTTGTCTTAATCATTGATAGGGAGGGAAAGAAAAGGGACTTGGATTGTTGAGATCCAGAAAAGAAAAAGAAGAAAGCACTTTATGTGTTCAATCTATAGTTCAGGATTTTCCAACATTTATGTCTCACATACACCTTGAAGAAACGTGGGTTCTTAGCGTACCCCTTATTTTTATACTTGTAATTATCACGAATAGAAACGTGGAAACATAGAAAACAATGTATGGATACAAATAAATATAACTTTTATTCTTTAACATAAGCTTAACAGCCAGTAATTGCTTTAACCATTCATGTACTAAATTACGCATTCATGAAAATTTTATCTTCTAAAGCATTTTTAGTGAATTTTTGAAACTACATTAGAAGATTTACATAATCATTTAATAAATTTTAGAAGGATTAGAGGATTTAGGATTAATTAAATTTGAATTTATAGGGATTTTGTGCAATATTTGTAACACCACTCAAATCTTTTATTTAAAATATTTTTCTTAGTATTTTGTAGAATTAGGAAATGCACAAATATAATGTTCTTACAACAGAAATATAGAAATATTTCCGAACTGAAAAATCCCCCTCTTCCCCCCAACGCCAAGAAAGCTGAAAAGATGCAAAAGCAAAAGAAATCATCCTTTTAAAAATATTTTTGTTTTCTGTAACCAATAATGCTTTTGGAAGAAGATAAAGTAATACATCTATAACTCATTCTGAACTGTATTACTACCAATCGATGTATTAAATGAATTTTATAACAGGTTATTTTAATGGTACTTATAAGTAACGTCAGTAGATAAAGGGTTAACATGATGGGCTTTTGTACACTTAAATTTCTCGCCTATTTTGTGTGACTTTGCTGACATTGAGTTGTAAAACATCTTCAGCACTTAGTGTGTTACATAATTTTGTTTTTAAAACGGCCGATTAGATGAAAAAGCTTTTTACTGATTTATTTATCTTCCCCGCGACGTATTCTGATTCTGAACACAAGATTCATCGTCTACTTTTATAATCACTTCGTATACCCGCAAGGGTTTCGCATATAACACTTTGAGGAAATCTGCTCTAGTGAATGACCGCTCAGAGCAGTCGGTATAATGAAGTTAGTGGTGATAATAAAAACACAGCTCAATATCAAGAATTAAAACAAAAAGTTATTTGTTTTTGCTTAACTGTTTCAAGTAATTTAACCGAGAAAAGAAATTAGTAGTTGTTTTTTTAATCATTTTAGGTAGATTTCGTATGAAATACTACCTATTGGGATCGTTCCCATGTTGGAATTTCTGAAAAATTTTTGCAGATCTACACCGATCATGACCCCTAGAACCCAAAACCACCCTCAGTAAAAAACTTTATATATATATCTATCTATCTATCTATCTATCTATATATATCACTTTCTTCTGGACACGATAACTTTCGTAATTCTGCACCAATCTCTTCCAAACTGATACATAAAATCAATGGGCATAAAATCTCGGTCAAGTTCGTTAATGGGCAAAATCGGACCAAGGGGATGGAAATAGGGAGGGGTTTTGCGAAAACCGAAAATCCCCCATAACTTCTTAATTTTTATACATATCAAATCAGTTTAAAGTTTTTATTACTTCTAAAAATAGGGCCAAAATTTTATGTATCACAGATTTTTGATAAAGTTAAAAATGGGCTCAAGGGGCGCAAAAAATAGGGTTTTTGGGAGAAAAAAATTCATAACTTCGTCAATTCTTAAGATATCAATTCCAATTAATTTTATTATAAATTTCCTTAATATTATCTATAACTTTTATATTCACAAGTTTTTGATAGGACCAATTCGTACCGCAAAAAAAAATTAAAAACGAAAACAAAAAGGGGGTTTGAAGAAGTAAAAAATCCATAACTCCGTCAATTCAAAAGATATAATATCCCCATGAATTTATCATATATCTTCTTAATATTGTCTACAACATCTGTATAGACAAGTTTTGGATAGGACCAATTCTTACAGCAAAAACAAATTAAAAATACATCGCGGTTGAAGAAAAAAAATCATCTAAGTAAGGGTGTATTCAAATCCAAACTGCTTATTTTCTGACTCATTTTACAATTCATTTTTGCTCTCAAAGGCTTCCAATTGTTACGTTTTCTTACTCAGAAACAATATAATGTACCGAAATGGTCGATTTTTTTGATAGAGGCAGAATATATTTTAAAAAATGCTGTTAAAGGGGGCATTTTGAACCGAATTTCCCGAAGCGGATTGTGTTGGAAAAATCATTGTATTAAGGATGCACTCAAATCCAAACTGCTTATTTTCTGACTCATTTTTAAATTCATTTTTGCTCTCAAACGCATCCAATTGCTAGATTCTCTTATTCAGAAACTATATAATGTAAAGTAATGATCGATTTTTTGATAGAGGCAGAATATATTTCAAAAAATGATGTCAAAATTGGCATTTTGAACGGAATTTCCCGAAGCAATTGTGTTATCACTTTCTTCTGGACACGATAACTTCCGCAATTCTGCACAAATCTCTTTCAAACTGATACATAAAATCAAGGACATAAAATCTCGCTCAAGTTTGTTAATGGGCAAAAGCGGACAAAGGGGATGGAAATAGGGAGGGGTTTTGTGAAAACCGAAAAAACCGCATAACTTCTTAATTTTTCTACATATCAAATCAGTTTAAAGTTTTTATTACTTCTAAAAATAGCGCCAAAAATTCATGCATCACAGATTTTTGATAAAATTTAAAATAGGCTCAAGGAGCGCAAAAAATAGGGTTTTTGGGAGAAAAAAATTCCTTACTTCGTCAATTCTCAAGATATCAAATCCAATAATTTTATTATACATCTCCTTAATATTATCTACAACTTTTATATTCACAAGTTTTTAATAGGACCAATTCGTACCGAAAAAAAAATTAAAAACGAAAACATAAAAGCGGGGTTGAAGAAGAAAAATTTTAATAACTCCGTCAATTCACAAGATATAAAATCTCCATGAATTTATCATATATCTTCTTAATATTGTCTTCAATATTTATATAGAGAAGTTTTTGATAGGGCCAATTCTTACAGCAAAAACAAATTAAAAATACATAGCGATTGAAGAAAAAAATCATCTTATTAAGGGTGCATTCAAATCCAAACTGTCTATTTTCTTACTCATTTTTAAATTCATTTTTGCACTCAAACGCATCCAATTGCTAGATTCTTTTATTCAGAAACTATATAATGTACAGTAATGATCTTTTTTTGATAGAGGCAGAATATATTTCAAAAAAGGATGTCAAAGTGGGCATTTTGAGCAGAATTTCCCGAAGCGATTGTTAGAAACGAAAAATATTGCCCTACTGAGAAAATAATTGCTTATTAATCAAGTTTTAATTAGTTGAAAGAAAAATAAAAACACAGGTCGCTTATAAATCTTTTCAAAAATCACGTCAGCATGTTTCATATATATTTTTAATTAAAAATGAATCTGAAAATGTGCCAGAAAATTTCGAGTTGTTGAGTATGGAAAAATATTTTTTTAATATCGCCTTAACATGATTCTGATAAAACCAGCTATTTTATAAAAAGGAAATAAAAACTCGCCAAAAGCAGACAGATAAAACTGTTAAAGTGGATTTATATCTAATAATGATTTTGTTTTTGTTGGTGAAATTAGTATACTTAACTTCGAAATCTACCTCTGCCTGTAGGCCGGGCCGGCAGGGATTTTTTTGAAACTGAACCAAACATTTTTAATCACTTCGTGTACCTCAAGGGGTTCGCAGACCAATTTGGAAAACTCTGCTCTAGTTAATGTTAGCTCAGAATTTTTTAATAATTTTTGAAACTGAACCAAATATTTTTTTCAATAATAATTCTTCAGTATTAGTAGTCTTATCAAGAGAAAGGTTATACCAAGAAGTGTGCATCTATATTTTTTATCGTTTACACAATTGCCCTAAAATGATTTCCATATTAAATTGATCGAACTCATTTGAGAGTCTTGTTTTATTAGTTATAAATTTCTTTGAAAAAAAAAATGTATGAGATCATCTGATTTTTTTTATTATACAGTTTTTTGAAAAAATACATGAAATTATCTGATTAATGTCGAAATAACGCACGGAATAATTAAATATTGACGAATATTGTTTATAACAAAACAGACATGAAATGCAATGAAAGAAGGTAAAAATAAAATCTGAAATATTTTGCTTCAAGCACCCCCAAATTATCAAAGTAAACAGATTTAGATTCTTTATCTAAGATTCAAGAAAAATAGGAAAGGGAAAAACAGCATTTCGTATGTCCACTCTAGTTAATTGGAGTTCAGTACAATCGATATCGTTAAGTTAGTGGTCACGTTCAAAATCATGAATTAAAACAAAAGCCGATTTGCGATGTTTTTGCGTAACAGTTTCATGTAAGTTGATTAAAAGCTGAAATTAGTTGCCTCGGAAATGAAATAAGTTAATTATTAAACGTTTTTTATTTTTAACTAATCATTAAACATTGTTTTGTATTGCTGTCGTTAGCAGAAAGGAGCTTGTAACTAAAATATTTTAAAAAGATATAGTTATACTCTAAGAAGCCAATGAAAAAAAATTGAAAATTGACTATTTTCAAGGTACTGTCTGACGCCCCTTAATGAATTGAATTAACCTAGTTTACTTCCGACTTTTACGTGGTTTTACCACTATTTGAAAAAATTCACAGATTTTTTTATTTGTCATAATCACATCGACAATATACTACCGTAAAATCCGTCTTATAACGCGCACTTTTAATACAAAAAATAAGATAGAAATTTACGGGTACGCGTTATACTCCGAATATAAAAATGATAGATTTAAAAATAAGGAAAAGATGAGTATAAAAAAATTTCGACATGTACTGTAAACACTGTTTATTTAAAAGATATTACATTACCTTGAGAAATTAAAATTTTTTATTATCTGGTAACATGAAAAGTTCGTCATACTTTGTCTTCTGTTATATCTTCAGGTTCATCATCGAATTCTGTTTCATCTTCACAATAGCTGTCATTCTAATCCATAAATAAGTACTAATCACCTTCCGTTCTATCTAAATTGTTACATATATTACATCTTTTAAATGACTTTTGAATTAGGCCAGGTTTAATTTCATTCCATGCTTTTATTATCCGCACTCACACACTATTTTTAGACTGACATGACGCATTTGACCTCCTTTTGTAAAGGTTTTATCACCTTCTAACATCCACGTATCGCTTATCTATTCAGTATACCATTATTCTAAAGCCTATGAAAATCCGTGGAATGAATGACTTTAAAAGATAAGAGCATCGCATATGAAAGTACATTTCAGAAAAGGTTGCGCTTTATACGGAGAATATACCTAAAATTAGAAAAACACAGTCTCAATTCCGTAGGTGCGCATTATACACCGGATTTTACGGTAATTGGAATAAATGTTTAGAATCAAATAGACATGAAAGAAAAAGAAAAGAAAAATGGGGAGGTGCGATAGGCCTTTTTACTGAAAAATCTCAAATAATAAAAGAAGATGAAATTCGAATCTCTATTTAGATATGTGAAAAATAAGAAACTTGCAAGTAATTTTAAAACTAAAAAATCAACGAATTTCAAGTTACTGTTTCTTAATAAACGAATTTCTTGGATCTCTGCAAAAAACTCGTGTTATTAATATTGCGATTTTTTTTATTTAACTTACTGAGCACCATTGGCGTGTTTTAGAGAGAGTGGTTTGGCAGCAGAAAATATTGTGACAACCTCATTTAAATTAATTTACGTAGCTGCCATTCAAGTGCCTGTATAAAGAAATCAATGGTGGCAATGCACTGTAAAAAAAAAAAGGACCAGAAAAGGACCAGAAAAAAAGGAACAGAAACTATTTTTCCGATTCCTACAGGAATCGGAAAAATAGTTTCCCTTATCGTACCGGAAAAATTTCCGACCCAGCTCGGAATAAAATCAGTAAAATCGGAATAAAATCCGTAAACTTGGAATAAAATCCATGAAGTACCGTTTTAATGAATGTTTCCTTTTTTTTACGGATTTTATTCCGAGCTGGGTCGGAAAATTTTCCGGTACGATAAGGGCAACTATTTTTCCGATTCCTACAGGAATACTGTTCGGATATTTTTACAGTGTGGCATATGCACATGGTGCATGCTCAGAGTAGAAATTTTTGCCCGTAGCAACCCATATTTCAGAACTTTGCAGTACTCACCTGAACAAACTCTATTAAACGAGTGATACAAATCAGGAATCATTAAATTATTCAAGTCATTCCGATACATATTTGTGAAACAATGTTCAGAGTCTACTAAATGTATATCTACGAATTAATAACTTCCCTTGATGCATAATCGATTGGTTTATTTTTAAATTTTGCTTAAAATTTATAAGGAAACTTCTATTTTGATAATAAAATTCTCAATCTAACCCTCCTTACGGTTAGAAAAATGCGAGAAAATCCTTCTAGACCATTTAATAAGGAAAAAAAAATATTTTTTTTAAATTTTCTAAATTAACGTCACAAAAAAAATCGCAAGACATATTTTTTATAGAGAAAGCGTTTACCTGTCAATCGTCAAAATAGTCAGGTAATTTTTGATGAAATAATTCAGATCTAAAAAAAAAAAAAAAAAACATAATCGCATGATAAAAACACAAAATATTTGAATGAATGGAACAGCAGTTAACAAAAATATTCTTTGACGATGGCCGCAGTATTGCAAGGCGAAAGTACTAGGAAATTTAAATAAAATAGGGTAGGGGAGTACACAGTGAAACATGGTACACAGTGAGACAGCAGCCACTTTGACATATAGTTGTAACTTTTTCTCCAAGTTGGCTCACACACATAACGACCTCATCTTATGCAACACGTGGATGTAGTTTTGGCACTTCAGTTACTCGTCCGACAAATTAGTAAATAATTCCTTATTTTATAGTCGTTAAAGTTACATAAACGTCTATTTTAGAGTTTATTTCCTTCAATATGACATATATTTACTTAACCAAACCTAGCTATATCTAATAATAGACTATTTCGACAAAACGACATAACCTTTTTAAAGCGATGAAATGGATGTAACAGATGTGGCATCCATTTTGTTACAACGTAACGAAAGTACACAGTGAGACACACAGTTGTGGTACACAGTGAGACGTGTCTTATTGTGTACCTACTATGTGGTTCTGATGTTAAAAATGTTATTTATTAATAAAAGAAGGTTTCTCTCTCTCTCTCTCTTTCTGTGTGTGTGGGGGGGGGGGGGGAGGGAGGGGGGCGTGCGATGGCTAGGAAATTTTCCTAATCGTAAGAGGCTGAAAATTTGCATGAAGGTACCCAAGGTCCGCCATTGTCCACCCGAGGCTCATATATTTAATGTTTTGAAAATCTAGAAACGTTAATTAGAAATCATAAACTGCAGAAAATTATTGATATAGTGTAAAAATGTATGGTTTATGAAACATACATTGTCTCACTGTGTACTACTTGTGGTACACAGTGAGATAATTTTCGATACTCCCTTATGCTGCTTCTGTGCTTTTATAAATAACTTTTTTAAAACTATTTATATATTAATGTGTAGCGCATTTGTGTAGCTTAAAGATGTAGCAAAATTTTTTTCAAAAGAATGAAAATCGTTGCCATTTGTTAAGTAATAATAATTTTCGTCTCACTGTGTACTACCCTCCCCTATATATTTTTAATTTGTAACATTTATATTATCTTTGCCGCCTTTTAGTAAAACGGTGAGCTTTTTAAAGTTCATATTATGTATTTTGTCATATTTGCACCATTTTTGTGGTTTTATTCTTGTTATGAAAAAACCCTCATTAATCAATTTACTTTCATTTGTTGAAAAAAGATTGATGTTATTATCTATTTAATGCATCTAAACTTAAAAAATTGCGTGTAAATGTATAGTACGATGTATTTATGAAAGCATTTAATGCCGAAGATGTATGTAAAATATAGTTAATATATTCAGAACTTATATATTATCCCATTGTCACACAATTTATCTATACTGCAATCCTCATAAATTTCTTGAGTATCTAAAATTAACAAAACACATGCTACTTAAAACATTATGACTAAAATTCTGAAAAAAATGTCCAAGGTAAAATTTTAATCATCTCAAATTTGAATCATAATCTAGAAATAACGAAAGATGATTTAATGTGTACCCTTGTGTAATCAAATATAAATGTAAATTAAAAATACATATTATGAATTTAATTGTCGTTTAAATTAGATAAATTGCCCATAGAGAGATGAATTCTATTTCCATGCATTCTTTTAAATTTCAATTTTCACTGAAAATCACTAGATATCTTCGTACAGGAGAATGCCACTCGAGGGATTCATTGAAACAAGGTCCCTGGAGTTTTCTGTCAAGAAATAGCCTGCTTTATAGAGTATTTTCTTTATTTTAAATATTAAATTCATTCCGATACATATTTGTAAAACAATGCGCCGAGCCTATACTAAATGTACTTCTACGAAATTAATAACTCCCCTCGAGGTATTGGTTTATTTTTAAATTTTGATTAATATTTTAAAGAAAACATCTATTATGATTACAAATTCTTAATTTAATCTCGCTTATTATCAATTAGGTATAGTTATTTAAATTATCCTGGGACAATGGTTCTGAAACTATGAAGGTGTCCACAAAACGGGTGCGTGAGGTGTTAACTCAAGAGAATCGTTGAAACAGGATCTCTTGAGTTCCGTGTCAAGAAATAACTTGCTTTATAGCCTATTTTCTTCAACTAAAACATTCAAATTTTACTTAAAACATTTGCCATTAATTAAGTCATTCCAATACATCGATTGTAAAACAATGCGCAAAGCCGAATAAATGTATATCTACGAAATTAATAACTTCCCTTGGGGGATAATTGATTGGTTTATTTTTAGGTGCGTTCGTAATTATATAAATACGTAGCACCTATTGACGTCTGTCTGTCTGTCCGTCCGCTCGCATATAACAGTGCAAAAACTACCGAACCGAGTCGTTTGAAACTTAAAAAATATAATTTTTGCAAAATTTTGTCGAGTCATTTCAAAGTTTATGAAAATCGGATGTATAGTTTAATTACAGGGACAGTCAAAAGTTTTCCGTTACATTACGGCGAATGGGAAAAAATTATTTCAAATGCATTTTACTGATGTTACAGCCTTTCGAACGGAATGAAATTGATATGTACTTACGAAGTGCATTAAAATATACATTCAGTACAATATGCAATGCAAAGAATATTTATAGAACTAGTTATAGTACGAACGCGCCTCATTTGCCGCGTTTGACCTGCAATTTCCAACTTGTTAAATTTTGCTTTAAAATTTTAACGAACCTTCTATTATAATAATAAATTCTTAATCTAATCTTGCTTAACATGGGAAAAAATTGAGAAAATCTTTCCAGATCACTTAATGATAAAAATGATTTTTCTTTCAATTTTCTAAATTTCTCTCACATATATTTTTTTCTTTTGCAAGGCATATTATTTTTTATAGAGAAAGTGTTGCTCAATCGTCATTTTTGATGAAAAAAAAATCCAGATAAAAAAACATATTTGCACCACTGCACCATTTTCTGTCGTTTTGTTCTTGTTATGAAAAATTCCTCATTAATCATTTTACTTTCATTTATTGAAAATAAGTGATGTTGTTATCTATTTATGGGATCTCAGGACTCTCAAAATTGGAAAAAAAAACATTTTTAACATTACATATCTTAAAATTCACATGATTTTAAAACACAATGTTTATTGGGATGAAAGATATAAGTATGTTCTTTCATTCCATGTACTTAAAAAATTTCATTGATGCATATTTAGTATTTACAGGGGGCCTCAAACTGTCTGACATTTGATGAGCAGAAAATTGGTATAACATATTACGCGCAGGATTGAAAAATAAATATTACAACTCTTATGAAAATTTAGGTGTCTACTTATACTTCAGAATGTAATAATTACCCAGAACCTAAATAAATTTGTATTAAAGCATTTTTATATTTTTAAATACAAAATTGTATTTAGCTAATACAAAATTTTGATAATTTTAACATTATAATCACCTAAAAAAATCTTTTTTTAGACAATAAAAAGGAAACTTTAGGTTCAGTTTATACAGACTAACATAAAATATATGTTTTGAAAATTTCATGAAAAAATATTCAGAGGTTTTTGAGATATCGGCCGCGTTGTGCCAAAAAACGTCTTTTGGAGAAAAATGACTTCAAAGTTTCGGAAACGCAGCTTCAGCTATTGGGCAGGTGTAATTCTAGAATCCATAACTTCTGTTGGAATGGGAATTTAAAGGAAACAATCATATTAAAATGTTCAGAAAAGGTAAGACTTTAACATCTAAAACAATTAAACTTTAGAAAATTTTGAAGCTTTAAGAGTCCTGAGACCCCCTAATGTATCGAAAGTTGTAAATTGTGCGCAAATATGTACGATGTATTTATGAAAGCATATCAGTACGAAGATGTGCGCAAAACATAGTTAATATATTCAGCACTTAGATTACCTCATTTTTAGATAATGTATATATATTTCAATTTTCGTAAATTACTGGAGTACCTAAAATTTACAAAACACATATGATATACAACATTTTGACTAAAATCATGACTTGATGATAATAATGACCAAGATCAAAATTCAATTCTCTTAAATTTGAATTATAATCTAGATATAACAAAAGAAGATTGAATGTGCATCCATATCCACCCAAATTTAAATTTAAACGAAAAATACATATTATGAATTTCATTGTCATTTAAATTAGATAAACTATCTATAGAGAGATTAATTCTGTTTTCCCTGAATTGTTTTAAATTTCTACTTTTCAATGGAAATCACTAGATATCTTCACAAAGGAGAATGCCACTCGAAAGATTCGATGAAACTGAGTCTCTTGAGTTTCCCGTCAAGAAGTAACCTCATTTATAACCTATTTTCTTCAACTAAAAGACTCAAACTTTAATTAAAATATTTTACATTAATTAAGTCATTCCGATACATATTTGTAAAACAATGCGCAAAGCCTACTAAATATAAATCTACGAAATTAATAACTTCCCTTGAGGAATAATCGATTGGTTCAGTTATAAATTTATTTTGAAAATTTTAATGAAACTTGTATTATAATCAGTAATTCTTAATTTAATACCACTTATTGTCAATTAGGTATAGTTCTTTAAATTCTTCTGGGACAATTGTATTGAAAATTTGAAAGTATCCACAAAGCGGGTGTGTGAAATGTAAATGTCGTTGCAGTTATAAGGGAAATTATCAGTATGATACTTCAGATAAAACAGATACGTGATGACGAAAATTATAGCTTTTTCTAAACAAGTAGTCCCAAATCCGATCGCAGTTTTTAGAGAGACAATATGGAAGATTAAAAAAAAAAAAAAAAAAAATACTAGATGTTATTGCTGTATTATTTAACCTTAAATAAATAATTCGATATATTTTTTAGATTAAAATTATAAAAGAATATACATTTTGCAAACCTTTCAGGCTACCGATTTGGTTATAATTTTAAGCCGCCGGAACAAATCATGTCTTTTTTAGTAAAAGAACACCGATCATGAAAATAATCCACACTCTCAAAAATACGTTCTTCAATTCAGGAAATAGTCCTAGCAGCACTGCTGCGGTATATATCCGAGAATTCAAGAAATTTACGTTCTAGGGCAGAAAATTTTCGTAATCTGAAAAGAAAGAGTTTATAAAATAAAGATTAATCTTTCATTCTTCCATGGATTCGTTTAGCATTTAACCTGGGACCGCGCATTTCGTATCGAGCGTCGTAACGACTCGGCCAGCAAATACTTGGCAAAATGCGAATTTAAAATGAAGATACGGGTTTCTTCAAATGGGGGACTGGTAAGGTTTGTTAAATTTCTTGTTCAGGAATTTAAACTTAATTGCATGGACATTTCGTAGTTATAAAATATTGGTTGGTGTTTGTAACACATATAGTAGGAATGTACAACCTATGGCCCGCGAATTTTGTCAATTTATAACTGGAAAAAATTGCAAGTTTTGTCCATAGGTCTCAGGTAAAAATTGAGAATTTCGTCAATTTGTCGCGGGAAAATTAAAAATTTCGTCAGTCAGTTAATAATCGCGAATTTTGTTGATAGAGAACGGAAAAATCTCGAATTTCGTTGACGTGGTGCGTAAAAATAGCTAATTTTGGCAATGAAGCTCGGAAAAGTCGCGAAATTCGTTGATCGGACACGGAAAAATCGTAAATTTCGTTGATTAGGCGCGGAAAAAGCGAAAATTTCGTTGATCGGGCGTGGAGAAATCATGAGTTTTGGCCACTGGGCTCGGAAAATTCGTGATTTTCGTTGCTAGGGCACGGAAAGATTGCAAATATCGTCGATCAAGTGTGAAAAAATCACAAACTTCGTCGATCGGGCTCCGAAAAATCGCGAATTTCGTCGGTCGGGCACGAAAAAATCGCGAATTTTGACGATCCGAAGAATCGCAAATTCGTTGATCGAGCACGAAAAATATCGATTTTTGTCAATAATGCGTGAAAAAATTTAAAATTTCTTTGATCGTTTACGGAACAATCATGAGTTTTGTCAGTTTATCGCGAGAAAAAAATCGCGAATTCAGTCAATTTGCCGCGGAAAAAAATTGCTAATTTCATTGGACTCAGTTAAGAATCGCAAATTTCGTCGATCGTTCTCCAAAAAATCGCGAATTTCGTTGCTAGGATACGAGAATATCGCGATTTTTGTCATATTGCGGATTTTCTCGATCACGCGCCAAAAAATCACAAATTTCGTCGATTGGACGCGGAATATAGCGAATTTCGTCAATCAGGCGCGGAAAAATCACAAATTTCGTCGATCGGATTAGAAAAAATCGCGAATTTTGTCGATCAGGTGCTGAAAAATCGCAAATTTTGTCAATCAGACGCTGAAAAGTAACAAATTTCGTTGATCGGGCTCGGAAAAAACGCGAATTTCGTTGATCAGGCACGGAAAAATCTCACATTTTGTTGATCGGCTCCTCCCCACTTGGTTCATAAACTTCGCATTTTTTTTCCGGCACTAGCCACTTTCATGCATATGTTTGTATTTTAGCACTTTCAATAAAACAAAATTTACTCCCACGACTAAAATCAGGGAATATTATCACTTCTTGAAAATAATCCTGTCTATATCTGTTATATACAAACGTAAAAATTGTTGATAATGGCCTTACCAACTGAATTGGTTATGTTGACTGGGTAGGGGAACCTAGAGGGGTAACCCTCCCCCCTCCTCTGAAACCATATCTTTTATCTGATTATTGACCACAGATCACTTCCTCGAAATAGAATTCTCTCCGTGTTACTGATGTGGCCCTCGACATCTCAGAGACTTTTGCAAGTGGTCCTTCTCTTAAAAAGTTTGTGCACCCCTAACTTATAGAATAATAGAGGATAAAAATTATTACCTAGTAGATATATTTTTAATAAGACATAATTTGATTGTTAGATGTAAAATACGAATATTATATTTTTAATTAAATTCGAGAAGAAATGTTTTTTTTTTTTCTTTTTACAAAATCAATTTTGTTAACTTGATTGAATTAGTATGTATTTTTTAAATGTGTTCATTTAGAATATATTTTACATGAGAATTTTTTTTAACACTTTAAAAAATAAATTGCGAATAAGTTTAAATAAATGAGAAAATTGTTAACTATTTCGAAAGCATTAGTTTTGTCTGTTTGAATTCAAATAAATTAGAAAATTTAATTTATTGAAATACTATAATTGTGTAAATATTAAATAAAGTCTTTGTATGAAACAGCGAGTATGTTGCCCGAAAGTACTTGTTAAAGTATTCCTTCTCAAGGCTTTTCTCTCTCTCGCCAAAGCCACTAACAGTGGGAAGTGCCGTTTTAAATTTGATATGAATTTTTTTTTTCTGATTCATTTTTCCAGAGATTTTATCATAAGGTCATATTCTCAATTGTCATTAGTAGATTTTTTTTATATATTAATTTATTCTGGTGAAATTTCGTAATCGGGTTCATATGGGCGTATTTTAGCTTGCATGATTTGCTGAAAAAATATGTATGGATTTGTAAATTACTTCAAATGACACTTTGACAGCTCAAAGGTTATGCCGACGATATATTCAGATTTTGTGTCATACTTTATGTTGCAATCATTGCCGATTTCTTTTATGTAATACATGCTAAATACAACTCAACTTGTGCTGAATATGTTTGAAAACAAAACAATACAGCGTATGTAGTGGCCAGCAAACACTCATCATTTAAATCCGATCGAGCATCTCTAAAACAGACTCTAACGATGCATTGCATGCCACTATTGATGTGTTCGGTACTTTGATACTACATCAGATTTAGAAGAGAGAATTCCTTAATTTTTATCCACAACCTCATTGCATGCGTGGAAAACAGATATTGTACAATATTAACTTTTCCGGGGGAGCACACACTCTATAAAGTATTGTCCATTCTTTTCAAACATCATATATTTGTCATTTAAAGTTACTCAAATTGGTGCAGAGCGCCTGA
Organism: Maratus speciosus; assembly: GCA_963932465.1. Taxonomy (NCBI): domain Eukaryota; kingdom Metazoa; phylum Arthropoda; class Arachnida; order Araneae; family Salticidae; genus Maratus; species Maratus speciosus. The sequence continues at coordinate 357,229,082 of OZ010794.1, forward strand.
TTGTGCTTTTGACATCATTTTATACAGTTACAATTACGATATAAAATAATTTAGAGTTTCATTTTCTATTTTACTTTTAATATATTGCGTACTTACAATTTTATATCCATGGATGTCTGTCTTGCATGGTTTGCTTTCCCATTTTTTTAAACAGTGTATAGGAATTTATATATAAGATTTTGTAATTCTACGACTCGTTTATTTTCATCATCTCAATTTATCGCAGTATATGGACAATTAAAGATAACATCTCACTTTCTTTGCTTCCACATGTTATTAATAAATCTATATTCTCAGCAATATCGCTCAGACTAATCCCTCAAGGGGAAGTCCTAAGTTATTAATACAATCAAAACGCATGCGTGCAAATATATCCCACTCTTTTTCCGACTTCCGGGAAGAATTAACGGAAAAAGTCTGTTTTCTAGGAGTACGGAAGTTATTTGTTAAAAAATGACGAATAATATAAAGTATAAAGACGAATTTTTCTGACAGTGTATGATATCTTCAGATAAAATTGATATCTGAGTATCCAGTAAACTGCGTTTACTGGAGTTCCATAACCTTGACTTCCATTGCCTTTACTTAAGTTGTAAAATTTAATTTTAAACCTTAATCTTTTTATCCTTTAAAAAATTCTTAAATTTAGATTTTTACCTTAAATTTTTTATTATACTTATCATGTAGTTTTAGAACTACACTTTTTCTTTTCCCAATGGCTCATAATTATACAAGATATTAAAATAATAGACTGGGCATTAAGATGATCACAACTAGGTAACAATTCATTGCTGCTCAACTATTCAGCACTGTTCAAGAGGAATTTATGTTTGTAAGTATGCAGTTAATACTATATTAACACGTTCACGCCGGCGCGGTGGGTCACACTCGGCTGTCTCAGAGTTGTCAAGTCTCCGGCTTTTTGCAGACCACTGTTATTTTAGAGAAAATTTTGTTCCTTTAAATCGTCCAATAGTTCTAATTAAATAAAACAATATTTTCCGTATTTAAATACTGGTATCCAAAAAGCCGGAGATTTGGCAGCTCTGAGACAGTCGAGTGTGACCCACCGCGCCGGCGTGAACGTGTTAAGCATTCAGGCATTTGCACGGGGAGATTATTTATATATATCATATTTCTCATAAATTTCTTGATTAATATAGAAATAAAAATTTTATCCGTATCCCTTACGTAATCAAGTTTAAATTTAAATTTATATTTCATATAACGGAATTCAGTGTCATTTAAATTAGATAAAATAAACATGGAGAGATGAATTGTGATTTCCTAGAATTCTCCTAAATTTTCACTTTTAATGTAGATCACTGAGTGTCTTTATAAACAAATATACTACTCAAGAGATTTGTTGGAACAGAGTCTACAGAGTTTTCACTCTCGAAATAATCAACTTTATAGCGTATTTTACTTAATTAAAAGATTGAAATAATTCCGATAAAGATGTATAAAACAATACGCAAAGCCCACTAAATGCACAAATAAATTCTACGAAATTAATAACATCCCCCAAGACTATAAGCGATTGGTTTATTTTAAAATTTTGTTAAGTAATTTTAATTAAACTTTCATTATCATAATAAATAATTAATTTAATCTCGATTGTTATCAATTAGGTGCACTTTTTTAATTTATGCTCAGACGATTGTTCTTAAACTGTGAATGTTTATAAGTCACAAAGTGGGTGTGGGGAGGAAATTTTAATATTGTTACAATTAGAAGAGGAAAAAATCTGCAGGATGTCAACATAAGATAAGAGTAATGGAAAAAAAATCCGTCCTGACTATTTAATATACACTATATTGCCATTAATGACCGGCAACTTTCAATTTTAGACATTTTGTCGAATATTTAGAAATATGCTTGACAGTTTCTTCTGGAATTTCAGGATTGAAAAGAATAGGTATTAGCTAATATTTAGCAATGTCGATTTCATAAGGGGGGCAATTAGGGGGGCAACAAAAAATCAAAGAAAAAAAGTAATCCTTGGGATCACCCTGTAAAATAAAATGAACGAAATGATCTATCGCTACCGAATATAAATAAACAAACATTGTGCAATATGTGTATTCTTTTGTGTAAGAATAGCACGTATATTAATAGAGGTATAGCGATTTATTTAAAAAAATTAAAAAATTCTTGCATGTTTTTTGTTTACAACATGCAGGGTTTTCTACCAAATTTAACTCCGGTTTCAGAAAAATTGACAAAATATAGTAGAAACAGTATAGTGCATTTGGAATATAAATATATTAAATATTTTAGGAAATATGAGCAGTTGTATGAAATAATTTTTATCTGCGCATGCGCGAACGATAACAAGGATCATTTTTCATAATTTAATAGTCAACTCTATGGAACAACGTATTAAAAAAATCTAGTCAAATATCGTAAAAATTCAGAAAGATATTTTCGTTAGAATGAGCAAATTTTTAGTAGTTCTCTAAAAGCAGCTGAATGATAAGGGATTTTACACAAATTGTCATTTTTAATTTTTATTTTTTTTAATTTTCATTTTTTATTGATGCTTTAGTTCTTCTTGGATAACCCACCAGAACGAGCCTATACCATGATCAAAAGAAGTATAAAAATCGAAGCATTTTTTCAAAATCTACTCGTTCATACTCACTAAATACTAACTTTTTTTTGAAAGTCAGTTAATAAAAAATGACAATTTGTGCAAAATCCCTTATCATTCAGCTGTTTTTAGAGAACAACTAAAAATTTGCTTTCTTTAACGCCGATATCTTTCTCAATTTTTACGATATTTGACTAGATTTTTTTAATAAGTTGCCCCATAGAGTTGACTATTAAATTATGTAAAATGATCCTTGTTATCGTCCGCGCATGCGCAGATAAAACTTATTTCATACAAATGCTCATATTTCCTAAAATATTTAATATATTTATATTCCACTTGCACTATATTGTTTCTACTATATTTTGTCAATTTTTCTGAAACCGTCGTTAAATTTGGTTGAAAACCCTGCATGTTATAAGCAAAAAACATGCAAGAATTTTTTAATTTTTTTAAATAAATTGCTATATCTCTATTAATATACGTGCTATTCTTACACAAAATAATACACATATTGCACAATGTCTGTTTATTTATATTCGGTAGCGGTACATCATTTCGTTCATATTATTTTACAGGGTGATCCGAAGTATTATTTTTTTCTTTGATTTTTTGTTGGCGCCTTAATTGCCCCCCTCTTATCAAATTGGCATTGCTAAATATGAGGTAATACCTGTTCTTTTCAATCCTGAAATTCCAGAAGAATCTATCAAGTATATTTCTAAATATTCGACAAAATGTCTAAAATTGAAAGTTGCCGGTCATTAATGGAAATATAGTGTATATACCTTTTTAATTTTTTAAATTAACCTATAACTATGTATATAGTATGTGTATATTACAAGAAATCTTATTTTTTTTCTAAAGATATAAGATATTCCCCATCCATTGTAAAAATCGGGGTATAGTCAATTCATTTATTTTAAATTTTTAATTAGGAATTTAAATTGAACTTCCATTATGAATATTGCATTATACATCCATCAGAAACTCTTAATCTAATACTGATTAATATTAATTAAGTACACTTATACAATTTTTTCTTGGACAATAGTTCTTAAACTATGAATTATCCTCAAAGAGTGGGCGCGTGGAATAAATTTAAATATTGTTATAGTTAGACGAAATAATATTAGTGTCATGTCCTTAAATAAAACATATATGTGTTGACAAAGTTATATCTTTTAAACTCAGTTGTTCCTAAATTGACTGCAATGTTTGCCGAAAGTTATTTTGGCAAATAAAAACAAACGTTGTAGAAACCTACGAAAAATTTAGTCTTCGAAAAAGCTGGTGTGTAAAAATGGACCCTATGGGGACCCTGTACAATTTTCTCAACCAAATGCAGCATAAAAGTAATAAAATATTAGGTTTAAAAATTTATTACCGTTTCGATCGCGCCATAAGAATAAGTCATTAATTAACTCAACATAATCTTATTTTAAATGAATTTGGAAATATTAAATGACGCTGATGCAATTAGTAAACTATTTTTACTTAGAAAAAAGTGTAAGTAAAATTTTTGATTTTTGTTACATATTTTAATGTAACATATGTTCTTTAGACATTAAATTATCGTTCAGTGCATCTTTTTAAAAATCTGTTTTTTTAAGGGGTCTCTGGTAAGAAGGATAAAAAAAGACTATTTTCAACATTTAATATCTTAAAATTTATATGCTTTTAAAAGACATTTTTAAATGGGGCGAAAGATATAAGTATGTTCTTTCATTTCATGTATTTAAAAAATTGCAATATGCAGAATTAACATTTATAGGCGGCTCCAAACTGCCAGACATTTGACAAGCAGAAAATTGGTATAACAACTTACGTGCAGCCTTACAAAATAAATATTGAAACAAGAATGAAAATTTTGGTGCCTAATATACTTCAGATCGTGAGAATTACCCTGATCCCAAATAAATTTTTATTTAAAGCATTTTTATATTTTTAATACAAAGTTGTATTTAATTAATACAAATTTTTTAAAATTTCAATGGTATAATCACCTAAAAAAATATATTTTTGAACAATAAAAGAGAAATTTTAGGTTCAGTTTATACAGTCTGTCATGAAACATATGTTTTGAAAATTTCGTGAAAAAGTATTCAGAAGTGTTTGAGACATCCTGCGCGTTATACACAAAAACGTATTTTGGAGAAAAATTACTTCAAAGTTTAGGAAACTCAGCTTCAACTATTGAGCGGATATAATTCTAAAAGCTATAACTTCTGTTTTAAAGAGAATTTCAAAGTAACAATTGTATCTACATTTTCAGAAAAGATAGGAGTTCATCATCTAAAAAAATTAAAATTTCGAAAATGTTGAAGCTTTAAGAGTTCTGCGCCCCCTTAATTCTAAATTTAACGCCAGAGCATTAATTGAATCTCTTTATTTGTTTTATTAAATTACTTTATATTATGCTTGCAGATAAGAGGATTATATGAAGTCGATTAACGTTTAAAAAGTCCTTCCGGCCTGTTTCTGGAGGGTTTTTAATAGTCCGGTTTATTTTACTCAAACACAGGAAGTTAAAATTAGTGGAACCCGATTATAGAAGATACGATACCAGTTAATCGTCAATATTGAATATGAATGAGAATTTCGCCAAATTAGCCAGCTATATCCAATTTGGCTTCATTTAGAACGATTTATGTTTAGGCTCCAAATGTGGTGATATCATGAAACGTCCGGCATTTAAAACAGCATAGCGGCTGAAGCTAACCTATGAACTTGGTCGAGATCATGATAAATCCTGTACACATTCACAGTGGCATCGAATATGAATGAGAATTTCGCCAAATTAGCCAGCTATATCCAATTTGGCTTCATTTAGAGCGATTTATGTTTGGGCTCCAAATGTGGCAATATCATGAAACGTCAGCCATTTTAAAACAGCATGGCGGCTTAAGCTAACCTATGAACTTGGTCGAGATCATGATAAATCCGGTACACATTCTCAGTGGCATCGAATATGAATGAGAATTTCGCCAAATTAGCCAGCTATATCTAAATTGGCTTCATACACATTCTCAGTGACATCGAAATCGGTTAATATATATGAGTGCTGTCGCATCACAAAAATCAGATTCTTACAAAATGTCAGACCCTAAAATTTCAAACTGCTATATTTCAGCCTCAGATGTATGTAAGTATGCGGTTAATAATATTAAGAACCCAGGCCTTTGCACAGGGGTATAATTTATATATATTCTCATAAATTGCTTTATTAATATAGAAATTGCAAATTAAAATTTTATTCATATCCCTTAGATAATCAAATTTAAATTAAAATAAAATTTCATATATCGGAATTCAGTGTCATTTAAATTAGATAAAATAAACATGAAAAGATGAATTATGGTTTCCAAGAATTCGCCTAAATTTTCACTTTTAATGTAGATCGCCGAGTATCTTTATAAATAAAAATACTACTCAAGAGATTTGTTGAAACAGAGTCTCCGGAGTTTTCACTCTCGAAATAATCAACTTTATAGCGTATTTTACTTAATTAAAAGACTGAAATATTTCCGATAAAGCTGTATAAAACAATGCGCAAAATGTAAATTTTGCCAAATTAATAACTTCCCCCGAGACTATAAGCGATCGGTTTATTTTTAAAATTTGCTAAGTAATTTTAATTGAACTTCCATTATCATCATAAATTCTAAATTTAAACTCGATTGTTATCAATTAGGTGTACTTTTAAAAATTATGTTCGGACGTTTGTTCTTAAACTGTGAATGTTTAAAGTCACAAAGTGGGTGTGTGAGGGAAATTTTAATATTGTTACAGTTAGAAGAGGAAAAAATCTGCAGGATGTCTCTATCTAAAACATATGTGTGTTGGCATATGTTATTCCTAAATTTATACTTGCTTAATAAGTAGTTCGGAAATTGAATGCAAAGTTTTCAGAAATATAACATAAGACAAGAGTAATGGGAAAAAATCCGCCTTTACTACTTAAAATGTATATTTTTAATTTTTTAAATTAACCAAATAATCTATAAGTATACATATATATATCACAAGAAATCGTATTTTTTTTTAAAAGCGTCAGAGTTACGTATCAATCGTAAAAATTGGGTTATACTTTATTGATTTATTCTAAATTTTTACTAAGCACTTTTAATTAACTTCCATTATGAATACTTCATTTTATTACATCCATCAGAAACTCTTAATCTAATACTGATTAATATCACTTGCTTAAATTTTTCTCAGATAATGGTCCTCAAACTACGAATTATACTGAAAGAGAGGATACGTGATATAAATTTAAATATTGTTGTAATTAGAAGGTAAAATATTAGTGTGGTGACTTTTGATAAAACATATATGTTACTGCTAAAGTTATAGCTTTTAAACAGTTGTTCTAAAACTGTCTGCAATGTTACCCGAAATTTATTTCTACAACAATAGAAACCTAGGAAGAAAATTATTCTTCGAAAAAACTTCTATGTAAAAAACGGACCCTCTGAGAACCTCTGTGCAATTTACTCTGTAAAAACATCATAAATGTAATAAAATATTAGATTAACCCTGAAGTGGTGAGGTGAAGTTTTTATAACTTAAGTGGTGAGGTGGGGGTGTATGTAACACCAAAATGTGATTTCTTGTGCACTCCTAAAAATTTAGAGAATTAAAATAAGAAAATTTCCTCTGAATTTTGAATTATTTACTTGTATAAAAACAACTAAAAAAGTACTGTAAATGTACTTATAAATTCACGTATCTAAATACCACAAAAATTTTGTTTGCAAACATACAGGATGGTTCAAAAGGTTATGTCCAAACTGCATATTTGAGTGTGTCAGGTCATGTGGAGCAAGAATTACATAGGAACTGGTGGTGGAAAGCGCGATCGTAACGGTGCAATTGCATCGTGACCGTGACGCAAAGAAAAGATAAAAAACGGTGTAAAAAGACTTTTATTTTACAAAAAACGTAATCGGAGTACAAAGTATAAATGAAAAATGCTACAGCTTATAACAAGTGCTCAAAATGTGCCCCATTAGCCGTCATGCATGCTTCACATCGGCGCCGCATGAAATCGCGAACACGTTCCAATCGGCCCAGTACCGTGTCCACCGCGATCCACGGACCTAAACACCCTGGATTTCTACCTATGAGATATTGTAATTCTCTGGTGTATGAGACACCCGTTCCATCGGCCATGGGCTTCATGGCATGGATCGCCGAAGCGGCGATACGTGTCTGGGAGACTCCTGGCCAATTAGAATACTGAAAAACCCAAACATAAGTACACTGAATTTGTAATTAAAAAAAAATTACTATATGAATTATGAGATTAATATTCGAAAAAAAATATGAATTGCAATCTACAATCTTTTTTATAGATTTATATTTATTATGTCCTGCTTTATGTGAATTCTCAATTTCAAATTTTTCTTCTAAGTACTTTTCGAATTATGATTAAAAAATGTTAAAATGATGGTTTAAGGGGCCATCTATAATGAGCAGAAAAGTATAATTTGAAAAAAAAAAAGTTTTACTCCTTTTATTGAAACATTTGGGCTGGCAAACATTGAAACACATTAAAGGTGTGAAATGGTCATATTGGCAAGAAATAATATATTAATAGTAGTGACCTATTCATTTTGTAGCATTACAACAATCGAGACAACAATCAATTTGGATACAGCACCTACAATATGCTCATTTTAAAATAATTAATTTCTCTGAAAATAATCGTACTAATTTAATGAAAATTTGTATTTAGGCTATTTGCGAAGAGGTATTGCTATTGGGAAAAAAACGAAGTTTGGGTTCGTTTTGATATGTAGATGTCCCACTAAGCAAATATTATTTACACCATTTAAAAGTAGACTTTATTTCCAATCGTTTGGTACCACTAACTTTCTTCTACGATAATTTGTTGCACAGTTAGTGGGGGCGTTTACTTTTTTTCCCCACGACTGTACATACAGTCTGGATACACTGAAGTAAATTTTGTATCTTTTAAAATCGATTACTACTATGAGACATCATCGTCTGTTTCGTACGCATCTATGCACACTTAAAATACTTAAAATGTGTGAAAATCTATGAAAGTGAGAAGTAGATGAAAATGTATAAGTGCATATTTTCTATAACTTTAATGCATAACTTGCCGACTCAAATTAATCCCATTATTACAAATTATTCTCAGGATTGTATTCCCCTAATTGTCCTCTAAAATAATTTGAGTTAAATCAATATCAATTTATATAAATTAATATCACATAGCTTCAAAGTGAGACGTAGTATCATTTTAGCGCATAGAATGTAAATTCGGGTAAAATTGGTTTATGCGACCCATTGTAGAGCTCTAAACCGAAGTAACTAATATCGTGTACAATTTTGTTAATGAGTTTTTGGACTAAATTTATGAAATGGCCATTTTTAAAAAGGTATACATTTTGTCAATATACTATATAAAGCGGTAAATCTATGCCAGACTTTTGCAGTGCAATCTTTGAAAATGTTTGCTAATTCTTTTCTCATAAATTTTTAAGTAACAGACATTTTTTTTTTTTCAAGCCGCAAGTTTTAATAAAATTCGAGTGCACTATGTTAAAACACAATTCAAAAATTTATCGTATGATACGTCATTCATCGTTGTGCTGTTTGTATGTGCATAGAAAAAGGAAACTTGAAACCAGAAAAAAATTATATATATATGTGTGTGGACCCGTGTACTTCAGTGTAATATTTTTTACCAATATCTATTATTTTTTAAATGCAGGTTTAAACTCTTAAAGGAAATTTAAGGACAGAATTATTTTTAAACAACATTCGTCAAGCCAGAATATTATTTCGTTTATTCCATCAAAGTTACAGAAAAAAATCATCGATCGTAACAAAAGTCTCGTGCGAGAAAAAATTAAAAATCGTATTTTAACTCCATTAAAGGGTGACGCCATCGCTTCTAGATAACACGGGACAAAGCAAAATACATTAAATATAAATAAACCTGTGCGGAGACATCACACTTTTTTGTACTATTTCTTTTTTTTAAATAATTTCTGAGCATGATATAAGGCGGTATTTTTTTTTGTGTCAACATTGATTTGAGAAATATCATTGAATTTTCGAAAACAATGCTAGTTTAATTTTTAATTAGTTGAAATTTTTAATCAGAATCATGTTTGACAAAATTTGAGTGTACTATGTCAAAAACTGTTTGAAAGCTTGTCGTATGTTGTACCTCATTCATCGTTGTGATTTTTGTATATGTTTAGATAAAGGAAAAAATATATATCAGTGGACCCTTGCGAGAACGTCGTACATCAGTCTAAGATTTTAAAGAAATATCCAACATTTTTTAGATGCAGGTTTAAACTTTTAAAGAAAAATTAAGGCTAAAAATATCTGAAAACAACATTAGTCAAACCAGAACATCATCTCATTTATTCTATCAAAATTACAGCAAAAAATGATCGAACACAGCAAAAGCCATGCGCGAGAAAAAAAATAACAATTATATTTATAACTGCATTAAAAGATAGCGTCATCGCTACGGTGTAACACGGGACAAAGAAAAATAAATTGAATAGAAATAAACCCGCGCGGAGACGTCACACTTTATTTCTTTTGGGCGATTTAATGCTTTATAATCATTGCTGAACATGATATAATGTATGTAGTAATGTTTATATTTGTGGGAACATTGATTTGAGGAATATCATTGAAATTATGAAAACAATCCTGGGTTAATTAATAATTAACTGAAATTTTTAATCAAAAACATGCTTTAACAAAATTTGAATGTACTATGTCAGAAGCCGGTTCAAAAACCTTTCGAATGATACCACATTCATGGTTCTGCGTTTTGTAAATGCATAGAAAAAGGGATATTGATAACAGAAAAAATAAATATGATTCTTTATGAGCCTCGGAGACATATTTTGAGAAAAGTTTAATATTTTCCTGTGAATTTTACACTTTATTCAGAATTGAAATTCCAAATATCCTGTAGCTCGCATTTCAGTTGTCAATAAACCTTAGAACTTTCATGTCTAAGGTCTGTTTCATCATCGTCATCATCGTCTGTTTCGTACGCATCTATGCACACTTAAAATACTTAAAATGTGTGAAAATCTATGAAAGTGAGAAGTAGATGAAAATGTATAAGTGCATATTTTCTATAACTTTAATGCATAACTTGCCGACTCAAATTAATCCCATTATTACAAATTATTCTCAGGATTGTATTCCCCTAATTGTCCTCTAAAATAATTTGAGTTAAATCAATATCAATTTATATAAATTAATATCACATAGCTTCAAAGTGAGACGTAGTATCATTTTAGCGCATAGAATGTAAATTCGGGTAAAATTGGTTTATGCGACCCATTGTAGAGCTCTAAACCGAAGTAACTAATATCGTGTACAATTTTGTTAATGAGTTTTTGGACTAAATTTATGAAATGGCCATTTTTAAAAAGGTATACATTTTGTCAATATACTATATAAAGCGGTAAATCTATGCCAGACTTTTGCAGTGCAATCTTTGAAAATGTTTGCTAATTCTTTTCTCATAAATTTTTAAGTAACAGACATTTTTTTTTTTTCAAGCCGCAAGTTTTAATAAAATTCGAGTGCACTATGTTAAAACACAATTCAAAAATTTATCGTATGATACGTCATTCATCGTTGTGCTGTTTGTATGTGCATAGAAAAAGGAAACTTGAAACCAGAAAAAAATTATATATATATGTGTGTGGACCCGTGTACTTCAGTGTAATATTTTTTACCAATATCTATTATTTTTTAAATGCAGGTTTAAACTCTTAAAGGAAATTTAAGGACAGAATTATTTTTAAACAACATTCGTCAAGCCAGAATATTATTTCGTTTATTCCATCAAAGTTACAGAAAAAAATCATCGATCGTAACAAAAGTCTCGTGCGAGAAAAAATTAAAAATCGTATTTTAACTCCATTAAAGGGTGACGCCATCGCTTCTAGATAACACGGGACAAAGCAAAATACATTAAATATAAATAAACCTGTGCGGAGACATCACACTTTTTTGTACTATTTCTTTTTTTTAAATAATTTCTGAGCATGATATAAGGCGGTATTTTTTTTTGTGTCAACATTGATTTGAGAAATATCATTGAATTTTCGAAAACAATGCTAGTTTAATTTTTAATTAGTTGAAATTTTTAATCAGAATCATGTTTGACAAAATTTGAGTGTACTATGTCAAAAACTGTTTGAAAGCTTGTCGTATGTTGTACCTCATTCATCGTTGTGATTTTTGTATATGTTTAGATAAAGGAAAAAATATATATCAGTGGACCCTTGCGAGAACGTCGTACATCAGTCTAAGATTTTAAAGAAATATCCAACATTTTTTAGATGCAGGTTTAAACTTTTAAAGAAAAATTAAGGCTAAAAATATCTGAAAACAACATTAGTCAAACCAGAACATCATCTCATTTATTCTATCAAAATTACAGCAAAAAATGATCGAACACAGCAAAAGCCATGCGCGAGAAAAAAAATAACAATTATATTTATAACTGCATTAAAAGATAGCGTCATCGCTACGGTGTAACACGGGACAAAGAAAAATAAATTGAATAGAAATAAACCCGCGCGGAGACGTCACACTTTATTTCTTTTGGGCGATTTAATGCTTTATAATCATTGCTGAACATGATATAATGTATGTAGTAATGTTTATATTTGTGGGAACATTGATTTGAGGAATATCATTGAAATTATGAAAACAATCCTGGGTTAATTAATAATTAACTGAAATTTTTAATCAAAAACATGCTTTAACAAAATTTGAATGTACTATGTCAGAAGCCGGTTCCAAAACCTTTCGAATGATACCACATTCATGGTTCTGCGTTTTGTAAATGCATAGAAAAAGGGATATTGATAACAGAAAAATAAATATGATTCTTTATGAGCCTCGGAGACATATTTTGAGAAAAGTTTAATATTTTCCTGTGAATTTTACACTTTATTCAGAATTGAAATTCCAAATCTCCTGTAGCTCGCATTTCAGTTGTCAATAAACCTTAGAAATTTCATCTCTTTCTGTAAATTATTCCTTTAGTAAATATGATGGAGGAGGATAAAAAAGTCTCACTTTTGAGTTTATAGTAAAATCTTGTTACAATGAACCTCTGAGGAAGGAGCACCGGTTAAATTCGCTATATTGAAAAATTTGTTAAAGTGAATATTTTTATCATGAAGTAAATAATAGGATTTTATTTTAACCCTTCCTACTCCGTTGGCTCCGCTGAGGAGACATTCTTAGTCCTTGCAAAATTTGTTTTTGGTACCAGTAATAAAGGAAAATAAAATTCACCTTATTTAACCCTTAAATGTCGGGTGTTGCTTTTCGGCAACATACCCAATTTAGGCTTATAAATACTATTAAAATAATATTGAAGCTATAATGCCTAATGTTGCCAATAAAATACATTCTGAAAATATTATTAAACTGATTTTCAACATTTAGATGCCAACACTTGTGCTGTTTATGAATAATGATAGATTTATTTTTTCAATTGTTGATACATGTTCTTTTTGTTTTATTTGGAAGCTTGTGAAATACCCTATTTTGTTCTGCAGTGAGCAAGTAAAATTTATTTCTTATCATAGTTCTCAAAATTCTTGTGTGTTTAATATTATAGAATTTTATCAAGGAAAATTATTTTTTCAATTAATCACCAGTATTGCCGATTAGTAACGAACAGTTTTTTAGCCGTAAACCATACTTAAAACAAAATATGATTTTTTTAAGTATTTTTCCCATGAATTATGTAAAAAAAGGAAGCCGAAAAACATTTTTTAATGACTTTTGAAAACTCAGGCATTTAAGGGTTAATCAGAGCATTTTTGAAATTGTGTATTTGAAGGAAACTGCTTTTTAAAAATTGGTGCCGATCGAATAAAATTTGTGTAAGAGATGCCGGAGCTTTAAGGGTTAACAATCCAAGTAATACTCGCTAAACTGAAAAATTTGTTAAAGTGACATTCGCTGTAACATCATTCTATTCCACTTATAAACAAAAAATTGGAGCAAAGAAAATGTTACGTGATGTACAGGGATCCCAGAAGTCCCAGATACGTTTAAAATTGAATATAAAACGAAGTAATTGTCCTACAGGAGTGCGGTTTGAACTAAAATGCTTCTCAAGATGAAAAGCGTTCGAAAGAGAATGAAAAAAAAAAAATTCGAAGCTTCGATCTTAGATGGAGCCACTTGTTCGTATGTTTGATTTCAAACATGCGCTTTTTCAGATTTTCAGATTAGTTTCGATTTAGCTTCGATGTACCAAGCTACGCAATTAGCTCTTTCACTGGGAGTCGTCATTTCTGTGTCAAAACTAATCTGAAAATCTGCAAAAAAAAAAAAAAAAAACGCATGTTTGAAACCAAAAATACGGACAAGTGGCTCCATCTATTATCGAAGTTTGGAACTAATTATTTTCAGTCGCTGGAAGAAAACTTTTCATGGTGAGAAACATTTTAGTCCAAACCGCACTCCTGTGTGATAATTACTTGATTTTATATTGTATTTTAAAATATGTCAGGGACTTTTTGGACACCTTGAATGTTATACTGTCCGCTTTCTGAATACCGTTTTAATTTTACATTACATTTATTAAAAACAAAAAACGCCTGAAATGTGTCAGGGACTTTTTGGACACCTTGTATATTATATTGTCCGCTTTCTGAATACCGTTTTAATTTTACATTACATTTATTAAAAACAAAAAACGCCTGAAATATGTCAGGGACTTTTTGGGCACCTTGTATATTATATTGTCCGCTTCCTGAATACCGTTTCAATTTTACATTGCATTTATTAAAAACAAAAAAAAAAACGGCTGAAATATGTCACGGACCTTTTGGGCACCTTGTATATTATATTGTCCGCTTTCTGAATACCATTTCAATTTTACATTGAATTTATTAAAAACAAAAAACGGCTGAAATATGTCAGGAACCTTTTGGACACCTTGTATATTATATTGTCAGCTTTCTGAATACCGTTTTAAGTTTACATTACATTTGTTAAAAACAAAAAACGCCTGAAATATGTCGGGGACTTTTTGGACCCCTTGTATGTTATACTGTCCGCTTTCTGAATACCGTTTTAATTTTACATTACATTTATTAAAAACAAAAAATGCCTGAAATATGTCAGCGATTTTTTGGACACCTTGTTTATTATATTGTCCGCTTTCTGAATACCGTTTTAATTTTACATTCTCTTTATTAAAAAAACAAAAAACCTGGAATATGTCCATATTATATGTCGACTTTAAAACAATCCAAAAGTCCAACAGTTTGCTTAGTTTAGTAAGATAATACTTTTATGGCTTCTCTTTAATGATTAAATATAGCTAACAATTTTCAAAACTTTAACTAACAAAATTCACTTATTAATCACAAATTTTCATATTCAGCATTTATTTCACAGACTATATTTTCTCATCAAACACTATAGCCTAAAATATCTTAACTATTATAGAATTACTATTATATAATAAGTTAACTAAGTGTTAATTTACATTAATTTATATCAGATAGTTTCTAAACGAGACGTAAACTGATTTTAATGTGCAGAATGCAATGCTTCGAAACAGAAATCGTAGAATATTTTCTAAACAGAAGTTATTGAAATCGCTGTCATAATTTAATTTCTATTTAAGTGTCGAAAATATTGGAGGTATTTAGAAAATGGTATATCTTCGTAATTGGAAATTCAACTAAGAACTGCATTATTTCAATTCAAATGATTTTCGTCAGACATGCATTGCAAATAAATTTTAAAATATGTCGAGTTATGTTGCTATAGATTTGCAAAATCTCATAGGTAATTTCAATTTTGTTTCCAATAAAAGAGTTTTATTAGTATTTCCTGTCATAATTTAATTTTTATTTATAGTGAGAAATATTGGAGGTTTATCAATATTAGCACAACCATATTATCTAACAGTTTTCCAAAATTTAACTAACAATATTCACTTTTAATCACACATATTCATATTCAGCTTTTATTTGACAGACTACGTTTTCTCATAAAACATTATAGCCTAAGTAGGGGGCTCTGCCCCCTGCAAGCTACGCTCGCCAACCCCCGTTCAGACACCGCAGAATCTAAAAACACGCTAATCTGATGGGTTTTAAAAATATTAGAGAAGATTGAGTTATACTGAAAAAAGCTGTGCAGATCTCCCTGTAAACGGGTTTCCATTCAATTCCTTTTGATTGCAAAAATTTAAGGCCGAATCAGTTGCTGGTAAGACATCCAACGGTTGTTTTCGTTTTTGATTAAAGAGGAACAGTTAAACATTTGAAAAGAAACTAAAATAAAATGAATTAAGTATACAGTCTTTGTCTACCGGTATTAGGAAGCTTTCATTACAAAAAGCTACCTATTGCAGCCGTTCGGAGGAAAGCGATTTCAAAAAATTTTGGTATATTTTCATTGATCATGACCCCCAGACCCCGAAACCACCCTCCGTTCAAAAGTTGATATATATATATATATATATATATATATATATATATATATCCATATATATATATCTTTGTCACACTGTAAGTCTCGTATTTATGAACCAATTCGGATGAAACTCGGTGTGTACATAGTAAATACCAATGTCTCGACCGAGTTCGTTGGCCAGCTTCATCCGCCATCTTGTTTCAAAATGGCGGCCATTTAAATTTTTTTTTTCATTTGAAATTTGAAATGTGGTACCAAAAAATTTAAAATTGAAAAATATATTTTTCTTATGTGTTTGACCTTGGTACAAAAAATTCCGGGACATTTTTTGTTTCGTCTATATCTTAAAAAATGGCTGAGTTATAGCACTTTGAATTTCTAGCTTGGCTGACATTTTGAAACGACCTTATTTTTGTCACGCGATAACAGGCGTATTTATGAATCGATTTGGATGTACCTTGGTTTATATATAATACGTACTAAAGTCTCGACCGAGTTCGTTGGCCAGCGTCATCCGCCATCGTGTTTCAAAATGGCGGCCATTTAAATTAAAAAAAAAATTTAAATTTGAAATGTGGTACCGAAAAATTGAAAATTGATAAATATTTTTTTCTTATGTGTTTGACCTTGATACAAAGATTCCAGAACTGTTTTTGTTTCGTCTATATCTTCAAAACTGGCTGAGTTATACCACTTTGAATATCTAGCGTTGGTATGTACATAGTACATACCAACGTCTCGATCGAGTTCGTTGGCCAGCTTCACTCTCCATCTTATTTCAAAAGGGCTGCCATTAAAAAAAAATAATAATTTTAAATTTAAAATGAGTTATCAAAAAATTGAAAATTGAAAAAGATTTTTTTTATGTGTTTGACATTGCTACAAAGATTCCGGAGCAGTTTTTGTTTCGTATATATCTTAAAAAATGGTTGGATTGTAGCACTTTGAATTTCTACACTTGACATTTTGAAACGATCTGATATTTGTCACGTGATAACACGCGTATTTATTAACCTATTTCGATGTAAGAAGGCATATGGATAGTATATCGTAATGTCTCGACCAAATTCGCTGGCCAGCTTCATCAGCCACCTTGTTTCAAAATGGAGATCATTAAATTAAATAAAAAATTATATTTAAAGTGAGGTGCAAAAAAATTAGAAATTGAAAAATGTTTCTTTCTTAAATATTTGACCATGATATAAGGATTCCGGAGCATTTTTTGTTTTGTCTTTATCTTAAAAAATGGCTCAGATATAGCAGTTTCAATTTCTAATGTGGGTGACATTTTGAAAAATTTGATTTTTTGCCTGCGAACGCACTTGTATATATCAACCGATTCCGATGTGAGAGCATGCGCACAGGATTACTAAGGTCTCGACCAAGTTCACTCGTTAGCCTCATCCACCATGTTGTCTTAAAATGGCTTAAAATGTCTTAAAAGATATCGCCGAATTTGGCAACCAAATATAAGTTACTTTAAATAAAAGCAGCTTGGATAAAGCTGACTAATTTCGCGAAATTATCATTCATAATAATTTAGTATTGATAAAAATTAGTATTGAATCACCTATAATCGGTTTCCACTAAATTGAGCTTCTTGTGTTTAAATAATATAAGCTTGCTTTTTAAAAATAACGAATATGAGAGCTACCTCTTCCTCCCGGTACTGGCCGGAAGGACTTTTTCAAAACAATTTCGATAACAATAGCCTAAGTCATGTGACTATCATCAACAGTTCCGGGCGGACCACTTAACTTTTTATATTCTAGGTGCCATTTTGGTACTTTAATGTTAGACAGGCACAGGTGATAAGTCGCCAAATATTATTCTATCGCCATCATTTCATCTATAATATAACAGTTCAAGTCATCAACTGCTATAAACAAATACGGTCTGATCTCTTTGCCTTTCATATGAAAGTTTGGCACCGATGTCATATACGGCCCATATTGGCGCGATTTTTCTCCGACGCCAATATGGGGAAAGCATCAAAAGCATCAACAATATCATGCGGCTTACCATATCAAGCAAAATAACGATACATTGGTACCCGTTGCGTATATGACATAGGCGTCAGAAAAAAAAATCGCGCCAATATGGGGCCGTATATGACATCTGTGCCGAAAGTTTTCCATTTTGATTAAAAAAGGAAAAATGTTTTTTCGAATAAAACTACATAAAAGTTGCCATGGTCGCAAAGAATTCTTGGTACTGTTACGCTAGCCTGGTGCAAATCTCGTCAATAGCTTTTTTCAACTCCTCAGTTAGCCTTTTTAACACTTTCCAACAAAGTTCAAAAGTGTTTATGACTTTGGTTTGTCTGACTGTCTGTCCGTCTGTCCGCGCTCTAACTCTCGTAAATATAGTCGGATCGTTCTGAAATTTTTGGATGTTAGGGACCTTTACCATAGCACGTTCCCTATTGTAAATGAAGTTTGTAGCATGTTTAGTTCATTTACAGGGACAGTCAAAGTTTTCCGTTACATTACGGCCAATGGGAAAAAATTGTTTCAAATGATTTTTAATAGTGTTACACTCTTTCAAACATAGTAAAATTGATATTCATTTATGAAGCCCTCTAAAATATGCATTCTGTTGAATATACGGTGCAAAGAATAGCTATTGTTCATTTACAGGGCTACACAAAAGAATTCCGTTCATAATGGTATAGGAGAAATTGTTTGCAGTGTATTTGAAAAGATTTCAGATACTATATTGTATCCGAATTACTGTATATTAGTAATGATTGCTCGAAATGCATTTTTAATTATGATATGCGCTTTTTTAGGGTTTCGTTCATCTGACGAAACCCTATTCGTCTCGCTCCTCTGTCTGTCTGTCCGTCTGTCAGAGAGTCCGTTCTCAGAAACTATACATGTTGGAGACTTGAAATTTTGCATACTTATAGCAGAACACCACTCATCATACGACAAATCCTAAAATTTTGATAAAGTCGTACATTTAACCCTTTGGTCTCACACATGTGTATTTTAAACAATTCTTTCTAAGTGAGCCCCTAATTAGGTTGGAGGTGTAAAATTTTGCATACTTATAGCTGAACACCACGCATCATACGACAAATCCTAAAATTTTGAAAAAGTCGTACATTTAACCCTTTGGTCTCCCACATGTGTATTTTAAACAATTCTTTCTAAGTGAGCCCTAATTAGGTTGGAGGCATGAAATTTTGCATACTCATAGCTGAACACCTCACATCAAATGACAAACCATAAAATTTTGAAAAAATCGTACATTTAACTCTTTGGGCTCCCACATGCGTATTTTAAGCAATTCTTTCTAACTGAGCCCCTTAAGAAATTGGAGATTTGAAATTTTGCCTACTTATAGCAGAAACCTGAGGCCAGGCGACAAATCATAAAATCTTGAAAAAGTCTTACGTTTAACCCTTTGAGCTATCACATATGTATTTTAAGCGATTCTTTCTAAGAGAGCCCCTAATTAAGTTGGAGACATGAATTTTTGCATACGTATAGCATACGTATTTTTGCATACCTCAGACCACACGGCAAATCATAAAATTTTCAAAAAGTTTTATATTATTTACTCCTCCGGGCTCTAACTTGTGTATTTTAAGCAATTTTTCTAACCTCCGCCCTTTTCTCCCGGGGGTCACTTTTCCAACTTTTGCCGACACCCGTTTGACCATTCTTTCATATTATCCACCATAGCCTTACATATTTTAGTTCCACTTTTTACCGCCAGGGGTGCCTACTTATCTCGGGAGCTATCGGCCCAGTCCCCTCGACTAATATATCTTTGGATAGTATATAAAACGGAGTTTCGTTCGGATAGAGTTTTGTTTTGGGTGGAGTGCGCCCCTGGTTGCGAAATGTGGAACTAACAGATTTTTCAAAAGGATAAAATGTTTTGAAAGGAATATTAAACGAAACCCTCTGTGCGATCTGTGATCACACTTACCTACTTTTTCACTATATTTATGCATACAATAAAGTGCGTATAAATGCTATAGTTCATATACAGAACTACAGAAATGAATTCGTAAAGGTTACTGAGTATGAGCATAAATTGCTTAAAGGTGGGTTTTAAAAGAGTTATGCATTTTTATGATGAACTGAATTTAATGTACTAAGAAATATTTGTAGAATATAGATAAAATGATACGCAGGGCCACGCAAAGAGTTGGATATATTGCCGTCTATGGGTTATAATTTCTGGAAATGTAATTTCAATAGTTTTAAGCGTGTTTGAGTTTGAATTTAATTTTAGCTAAATAGTGGCATGTAATAAAGGTACTAGGTAAACTACAGGGCTGTACAAAAGGATTCAAGTATGTTTCCATCTATTAGTATAAACTGCTGAAAGATGAATTTCAACCTGTTGTGCAGTTTCTTGCTAAACTAAATTTTCCCATTATATAGTATTTACATCAACACACAGATCGAATACAGGGCTGTTCAAAAGAATTGGAATACATATTTGGCTATGGGCGGTAACTACTGAAATCAGATTTTTAAATGTTTACTTAGCTATCTTATTTACCTTATTTCCCTAAGTAACGAAGTTTTGTTAATGCTTTCAGGGAATGTTGGAAAAGGTTTCATAATCTATGCTGTACGCATGATTTTTCTTACTTGTTTTATTTTTCGAGTGGTAAATTAAAACATTGATTTGAAGTGGAAATATACGCACCGCAGGTTTAGCGTGATTTTTTTTTCTTTTTTTTTACGAAAATTTGGCGAAAACCTTGTTTTCGAATACCAGTTACAAATGTATTTTTGGTACTATACTGAGTTATCCCGTCGACTGAAAACTATATCAAATAATCGCCAAACTATAAGATTAAATGCCAATAATGCTTGATCGTAAATATCACATTCACTTCACTTTAAGCAAGTTACACGAGTTTACGTCATCAAGTGATTTTTATTTCGACGTTTTATTTGTATATTTATTAATGTTATACTAATGTTTTTGTTCTTTCGTTATTTAAAATAGTCATTATGTCAATTTGTATAATTTGGCGATTTATATAATATCGCGAAATTGGTCGACGGAATAACTAAGTAGTACCGTATTTTTTAATTATTTTCCATTATTTTCAAAAGGAAATAATAAAAAAATAATTGATAACTATAGAACAAGATAATTTATATAATTTTTAAAAAGAAATAAAAGTAAATAAACATTCATTATTAAACAAACAACAATAGCCGGGTTACCATGTCAATCAAAATAATGCCATTTTACCCCCAATTAGGCACCCCGGGGCTTATATGACATCTGTGCCTAATATTTTGCTTTTCGTTTTGTTAAAAAAAAAAGAAAGAAGTGAAAGCCATCAATTTTTATTGTTTCAGTTTAAAATGGAAGTTTTGTATTTTAAATAAAATGATTGAAAGGATTATATTTTAAATGAAATTAATGAAATATAAAAAAATGCGACGGGAAAAATGTTTGGCGATTTATCACCTGCGTCTCGCTAACATAAAAATACCGAGTTCTTGATTTCTCTATCAGAATCTTTCGATTTGGCGATAGATTGTTCAAGTAAATTGAATTATGAATAAAAGTAACATGATACATTTCTTAGCATACATTTAAGGGAGACTAAACTGCTCGCCAAATTAATTAAAAATAATAACTTTTTGTGAAATATGAAAAAAAATATCTGTTATGATTAAAATTTGAGTTGCCATCATTAGAAAAAAGTATTTAAAATTCGAAAAAGATTTCGAAAACTAATTCGAATTTAAAAATTCTAATACCAGTTTTGCGATCTGTGGATCAATACAGATTTTTGGTGTTAATTTCATCGCAAAGTATTCCATATTTTAGGAGAAATCGCTGTGAAACATAATCAGTGTTTTTATCAGCCGTTTGATAGAATCGTTACATAAATTCATTTCAATTCAGTCGTTTCATAAATTCGTTTCATTAGGATTATATATATATATATATATATATAGGGTAGAAATAGCTTGAGTTAACTAAATATTAATTTACATCAATCTATAACAGGTAGTTTCTAAACGAGACGTAAACTGATTGTAATGCGCAGCATGCAATGCTTCGAAACAGAAATCATAGAATATTTTGTAAATAGAAGTTATTGAAATCGCTGTCATAATTTAATTTCTATATATTGTCGAAAATATTGGAGGTATTTAGAAAATGGTTCACTTTCGTAATTGGAAATTCAACTGAGAACTGCCTTATTTCACCTCAAATGATTTCGTCAGATAAATTTGCAAATAAATTTTAAAATATGTCAAGTTATGTTGCTCAGGATTTGCAAAATTTCATACGTAATTTTAGTTTAGTTTGCATTATAAGAGCTTTTTTATTAATATTTCTATGTCAAAATTGTTGAAATTTCTGTCATAGTTTAATTTGTATTTATTGTGAGAAATATTAGAGGCATTATGAAAATGTTACATTTTCGTAATTGGAAATTTAAAAGCTTTTCTGTATTTGCGTGTTTGTATTCAAATAACAAGCGACTACTCTCATTTGAAGGATGAATACGTTTATATTACTTCCAAAGCGATCGGTGACCTAATTTATATTTATCTGGTATTTTACTACAAAGTTTTTGTATTTTATTTATCTGACGCCCTTTTCTGGATGAATTATGTTTTTATAACTGCATTATTTAATCTCAAATAATTTTCACCAAGACATGAATTAGCATTATTCTTATAATTTAATTTGTATTTGATATTTCAAATACTATACACTTTCGTAATTGGAAATTTAACAGAGCACTGTATTATTTGCTGTACATTAAATAATTATCGTCAGACATGAATTGCGATTAAATTTTAAAATATGTCGAGTTAAGTTGTTTTGGTTTTGAAAAAATCTCAAAGCTAATTTCAGTTTTATATACAGTTAACCCTTTGAAAGGCTGTTAGAAGTATATTTCCTACATACATAATTTTAACCAACAAATGCCGAGATTGCATTAGAATTTTTAAAAACAATTTTGATTTTATAATGCACATCAGGAAAAGCATTTATTTATTTTCAAGTCAATTTGTTCCTAAATTTTTGCAGCAGTCAATCATTTCAATATTTTAGCATCAAAAATATTTTGCCCCTGAAAGGGTTAAAAGTTTTTATTAATATCAGCAATTTTATTGTTTTATCATAAAAAATTATTATTGTTCCCATTTTGATGCAAGTATAAAATCTTTATTAAAATGTTATATAAAATGGTCTCTTTTTAGCTCCGGGGTCTTTAAACTGTACGTAAAAAACCCTTTTTGATTTGATTTACTCCACTCCCCACCAGAAGGTTCTAGATAAACGAAAAATCTTTCATTGGGCATAAGTCCTTTGACCATGAACACATTTGACGCACTTCGTACATCATATAGTCCACACCGCAATTTAAGAAGCTCTCTTATAGATCATTAATTTACAATAATTATGTATTACTCTAGTAAACTTGTCAATAACGATGCGTTTTTTATTTTTTCTATTATAAAGCAAAAACATGTCCTTAGTAACTCTGACGTCACACTGACGGTGCAGCAACTGAACAATGCATTTCACTTTTTACTGCAAACTTTTAAACTTCTAAACAATGTAAAATTTTAATTTCTGTACCACTGAATAGAAAAAAAAAATGGTCTTTTAATTACAATTTGTTTGGAAACTGTATCTCAATTTACTGATTTTTTTATGTGTTTTTTTATGCGTTTTTTTTTTTTTTTTTTTTTTTTTTTTTTTTTACCATTTGGAAAAATGGTTATTGTCCTCGTCAGGTTAGGAAATCAAAAACATATCTGAAGCTTTTTATTAGTTGAATCCGTATTTTATACGTTTTCTGATTGGTCTATGCAGTAATCTGTATTTTCCCTTTATTTTCAACAGAGATGGATACTTCTGTTGCCACTATATCAAAAAAGTAATAAAAACTACACAAAAAATTAATAACTCAGAAACAAATTGAGATACAGCTTTCAAGCATATTGCATTTAAAAGTACATTTTTTTCTCTATACGACGGTGTAAAAAGTAATATTGTGGGATTTTAGAAGTTTAAAAATGAAATTTCATTTAAAATTGGTCCAGGAATATTAAAGTTTAATCCATGGCGTACGTAATGTATGACCAGCTCCGTAGAAATTTAAAAATTTACAGTACCGAAAAATGTAATCCATGACATACGTCATGTATGATCAACTCCGTGCGATTTTTTATGTCTTACAAGGAGAGGGCCAACCTTGTTAATCACAGATTTTGATTATTTTAATATATGTTGTAGGGTAGAGACCCCTTAGTGTGAGGTTCAACGGATTTTATCCAACGCTCCTTAGTTCTTGAGAAACCAGGGGGTCTAATAGTCGTACACAACATAAATACTTACTTTGGTGCCAAAATGATAGGTTGGTCGTAGCTCAGTTGGTATGGGGTTGGACGCCTGATCCGTGGGTTCCGGGTTCGATACCTGAATACGCTGCGTTTTTTTTTCTCATTTTTTCTTTTATAAATATATTTGTAATTATAATTTAATAATTTCAATTAAAAATTTTATTATCATACATTAATTATAATGTTAACAAACTTAAATTTATCTTCTTTTTTTATTTTTAAACTGTTATTTTTCATCCTTTAAAGAGGTTAAAAAAGAAATTGCATCTATTATTGAATGATAAAAATTCGAAAATCGTGAAAAAATCTGTAGTGGCGTCATCTAGGTATGATAAAATAAAAGAATATTCAAATAAAATAAAAATAAATGCCGGAAGAAGATAAAGGAGAAAGCAAAATAATTGAAAGCGCAAGCATACGTATTACAAATTTAAAAATCTTTAATATACAGAAAATCGGTTGTAATTTAACTCTAATGCTATTTTTTAATATAATGATTGTTACTTTAAAAACTGAATAATAGTATTGTCGCATTGACTTCCTTTGTTAAAGAAATGCGTAAATGATGTTTTTTTAAATTCACGAATTGATACAATTTCACACTATCATTGCATCGATAAAAGATATATGAAATACATTTTAAATGTGATTTTAAAAAAATTAACAATTTTATGATGCTTTATTACAACTAATTAGTTAAAAGTAAAAAAATTAAATAGGTTAAAATTATAATTGATATGTAATACTATAAATTTTAATTGACAATCAGATTATTAAGTTATACTTACAAGTATATTTATAAAACAAAAAATGAGAAAAAAAGCGCAGCGCATTCAGGTATCGAACCCGGAACCTACAGATCAGCCGGCAAATGCCATACCAACTGAGCTACGACCATATTTCAAATGGAAAATTTGAAATCTCTCTGGAAAAATTTCCAAATATTAATATTGAGCTACGACCAACCGATCATTTTGACACCAAAGTAAGTATTTAAGTTGTGTACGACTATTAGACCCCCTAGTTTCTCAAGAACTAAGGAGCGTTGTATAAAATCCGTTGAACCTGACACTAAGGGGTCTCTACCCTACAACATATATTAAAATAATCAAAATAGGTGATTAACAAGGTTGGCCCTCTCCTTGTTAAATTTTAGTCTTTGAAAAAAATCATTTTCCAAATGGTCGTTGTAATTTGTTAAATTGCATTTTTTTTTAAATTTAAGCATGGTTTAAAAAGAAAAATCTATTTCTTTGGCGTTCAGTCTGATTAAAAAAGATTAAGCCTTTTCTTCTTAAAATAATATAAATAGTTTAGCATTTGTTTCTGGCTAATATTTCATAAAGAAATTAAAACTTCATCAAAAATAAACAATATAAATTTAACACAAATTTAACAGACATGTAATCGAACTAAGCACATAAATCAGTGAAATTATCAGAATAAATAAGGCTGCTGTAAGTATCCGTTTAATGCATTTCAAAACTTTATATTTAAAGACATTCTTGATATTTTTTATATAAAAGTGCTTTTTGGTGTTGTTAATGGGTACTCTAAATATATATAGGTATTAAATGTAAAAAGCCTATTAGAATTTTCAATTGAAAAGAAATGTTTTTCATTAACGTTTTTTCTTATACTGAGAAGCCCGGATTGGATTTCCTAGTTTCCATAATGTTAATAATACATTATAAAAAATTTAAACACTGTATTAAACAGTGTTAGCAGTCACAACTAAATTTATTATGTTCATAATGGAATAGCAGCCTTCAATTGTGCACTTAGCATCTAAAAAATTCATCTAGCAGGGGCAAAACGGAAGGGCAATATCCGTTACACAAGGGCGCCGCGTACTTAGTGATCTTTCAGTAACATGTAGATCGGAGCGCCACCGTAGGAGAGTAGCCCCGTATATGTCGCCACTGGATATCCACTCAGGAAATTGAAAGCCACTGGGTGGAGTTAAATTACTCGTTATCGAGCTCTAGGAAATGAATGGGAGAGAGGACGAATTGACTTGTATTTATTTTCTACTATAGATTCTGACGCAGCAGGGTACATTGCAACATCGACTGGGTCAGTCTAAACTTCCCTTTTGTCTCAGGGTTCTGTTTCCTGCTTATATTATGGGCTTGTATTAAATGAACGTTGGGGCTAATGCTTTAATTCTCTTTTGCAAGGGGGAATAATGTCACTCGTGGGTACTTTGTCATGAAGTAGATGTAACACCCACTAAGTCTTTGTTTCATATGACTAAAAATCATTCACTGGCACAGGATATTTGAAATACATATTAAATTCTATCAAGTATGATTCACTAAACATTTTGATTTGCAGAAGCAATTTACGAAGGGTGGGAAAAAGATAAATTGAAAAATAATTATATATTTTATTTGTTGATTTTTTTTTTCCATGTTAAAGTAAAATGTTTGTAAATTGTTTCAGAAATTAAATATATAGCTATCTCAAATGTTAAGTGTGGCTGAAGATAATAGCAAATCATTTATGGAGTTAATTAGGGATAATTAAATAGGATATTGGTCTTAACCCTTCCGCTGCGTAATTGTTTTATCAAAATTGCATCGT
Organism: Maratus speciosus; assembly: GCA_963932465.1. Classification (NCBI taxonomy): domain Eukaryota; kingdom Metazoa; phylum Arthropoda; class Arachnida; order Araneae; family Salticidae; genus Maratus; species Maratus speciosus. Next base: position 357,256,109 of record OZ010794.1, read on the forward strand.
TTAAGAATTTTTATTATTTTGTCATCGGTTTTTCAATACAAAACTTTTTGTCTAATTTAGTTGGAAAAATGCTCCGATTGAATAAGGCAAAATTTACAATAAAAAAATTGCTGGTGTGATTAATCAAAGAGGGTTTATTAGACGGAAATTGCAACCCCGAGAAAATCTCGGGTTGCGCAGCGAGAGGATTAATAATACATTTCAAACTTCTTTACGCGAATGTCTGCTTGCTTCAGGCTTTGATCAGACAAGCCATCTTTGTTAATAAAAATTAGAAAGACACAATTACGGATCAACCTTTTCAAAATGTTATTCATGTTTGTGTATATTTTATTAGATACTTTCTGTAGGACAAATCTAATTCTTTTAAATCGTTTCTATTTCATAACGATACTATGCGGAGCTAAAACACAGTTTTGTAAACAGAATTTTTTCTTATTTCCTTTGGCAGATGGAAACAAAATAATGCTTTTAATTCTTTCTGATTAATTTTTTTATAGTTTGGCGATAAAATGGACAATTATGTATAAGGCATCAGTGTGTGACAAATACTGACCTTCCAATAGCTTCTTTTGTTCTTTTCAAATGGTGTTGTTCTGCCGCAAACAGTTAAAAAAAGTGTTTGAAATTGTTAATTTTTGTTAGGTTATTTGGTACTACTTGGTTATTCCGTCTAATCAAAAATCTATCGCCAAACTATAAGATTAAATGTCGACAATGGTTGATCATAAATGTCACATTCACTTGACTTCAAGGAAGTTACACGTGTTTACGTCATCAAGTTATTTTTATTTCGACGTTTTATTCGCATTTTTATTAATGTTATACCATTTTATTTGTTCTTTCGTTATTTAAAATAAAAATTATGCCAATTTGTATAATTTGGCGAAAGGTTTGGCGATTTATATAATTTTGCGAAATTGATCGATGGGATAACTAAGTAGTGCCGGTTATTTAAGCATTCTTGCAGTCTGAAACATTGCAGTGTCATCCATCGATAATAAGCAGTACTAACACAGGGAAACATACAAAAAATCCATCTGACTCCATTCATTAATCTACAGCAAGAATAACTTTTATAGCTGCTTCTGTTTGCTATTCCATATTTGAAAAAAAAAAACAGCAACATCAAACTATTTTAGGATACCCTGTAGTAATATTTATGTAGAAACGCCTTCGATATTTATCATTTTTATGTATTTATATTGTATCCGTATGTTTCAGTTTTCAACATAGTTTCTAAGAATAGAATATTGCATTATTTTCCTTGCTTTAGACTTTTCAGTTTTATTGATTTTAAAAATGCCTTTTGCATTCTGTCCTTTTATCTGATTCTCGTCTTTTCTATGTAATGTGAATTCTGTTATGAAAAAAGACTTTATTCCATATATACAATCAATAGCAAAAAAAGGGGGAATACTTTAATGTGACTTTGGTGAAAAAAAATGTATGTCTTTTGATTTTAGTTGTTAATAATAATAATAGTAACTAGTCGGATGTACCAATCCCAAAACTTTCTTCTATCTCATACAGGTTAATACTTCGAAATGTGCTATCACAGTGCCGAAATTAAATGACAATCTATGCTCATCATGAGGATTCTAAAAAAATGAAATTCCGTGCATTAGTTCTTGAGATCTGACTTTCGCTGAAATCGTGCAAATCCATAAAAATGCAGCATAGCAGTGCCACCTATTGGATGATTTACACAAGAACCTAATCATCATCAACTTATGTCAACGTCTAACTGAATATGAAGTTTGGGGAAAAATCTGCGCATTAGCTTTAAGATAGAGAAATAACAAAAATCGTGAAAAATGCAGCATAGCAGCACCATCTGTTGAGCGATTTACACCAAAACATAATCAGCAGCATTATTAATCAGGGTATACTTGAATCTGAAGTTCGATGAGAATTCGTGCATTATTTCTTGAGATAGAGCTATTGAGAAAATCGTGCAAAATGCAGCACAGCAGCGCCACCTATTAGGCGATTTACAGCAACAGGTAATCAGCATCATTCCATATCAAAGACAAACTGAATCTGAAGTTTGATGAAAATGTGTGTATTAGTTCTTGAGATAGAGCTATTGCGGAAATCGTGTAAATCTTGCAAAATGCAGCATAGCAGCGCCATCTGTTGGGAGATTTACACCAACTCATATTAAGGTGTAACTGAATCTGAAGTTTCATGAAAATCCGTGAATTAGTTCTTAAGATAGAGTTATTGCGGAAATCATGAAAAATGCAGCATAGCAGCGCCACCTGTTGGGTGAATTACACCAAAAACTAATAAGCGCTAATTTATATCAGGGACCACCAGAATATAAATTTTTATTAAATTTCGTGCATTAGTTCTTGAGGTAGAGTGCCCACAAAATTTGTGTCACATACAGACAGACAGACTCGCAGACTCACAGGCAGACATTTTGTAAAAACATGTTTTTTGGTATCTCTGACCTCTAAAACGTGTAAATCCGTCGAAATCCAGATGTCTAAAATTTTCAGGAATCCAATACTTTCTTCTCGTAAAGATAGAAGAAAGTAATAATAAAAGGTTCATATACTCCTTGGAATTTTAAAGGAGTATTATACCACTAATTCAGATTACAAAATTTTTATTTGACCTCTTCAAGCCCTTGGCCACCCATGTGGACGTTTTGTTTTTTTATAATTTTAATTACTGTCAATAATAAAACAAACAAAAGTTGGATAATAACTTATTCACTGCAGAATCCTTCAACAAGAGAAGTTAAAATTTCGTGGTTTGGCTGCACTGATCATGTTATTTCCGATGTACAGTTAGAGATATAAAAAAACCGTGAAGTGATTTTTCGGCAGTCAGTGTTTTTGGATTATTTGAACAAATCGTTAATATCTGATAAAAATAATATCAGATATATTAAATAGATTAAGTTTTAATAATTTGTAGAAATGTAAGAAAGAGATTTACTGTTAGTTTTTTATTTTATAAGAAATTAACAAACGTACACATTAGCGTTGCCCTTATATAGCCGATTTTATTTTTTTTTTGTCTCACCCTCAGAATTTGTTCCAATACAATAAAAAACAAAGTAGAAAAAGTTTGAGTGAAAAAGAAATATATTTAGAGGTAACTCAAGCTTGCTGAAGTTTGGCGATTACACGCAAAAACATGGTGATATTGACAAAAGAAAAATAAGCCAAAATGGTATTTTTTATTATGATAATAAATTAATTTCACATTTTATATAATACGAAAAAACTATGTTAAGCATATAAGAAGTTTAATGTATGAAAGTATAAGTAATTAATTTAATTTGTTAAGCTCAGTTTTATGCAGTAAGGATAAGCTTTCCGGTGCTCTTCCACAACTTCCATCAACAGCTGAAACTAAGGTTTATTTCGTATAAAGATTCCAATGTATTCTTTGATCAAAGCAATACCTCTCTCTGCAGGAACATTTACCGCTTTAATAGATTTCACCCTTTCTAATGCAATCCTATAATTAGAATTACTGTTCCAATGTTCAGGGTCTACTTGAAAGAATCTATGTAATAAATTCATTTCTTTGAAGAGCTTGAAAGATTTTTAGGTAACAAAATCTTCAAACTTCTTTTCATGAAAGTTTTAAAGAAAAACAGTTATCCTCTTCTCGGGATTCCTTGAACCTTTTGCTTATGAAGGGCTTCAATCCCCTTTTTCTATTTGAAACGGATACATGGTTTGTAGTGTAAAAGCTCAATCCAATCACTTTATTTGCAATATCCCATTCATTCAAAGCTTTATACATTGCAGGGCCTGGTGCAGAAGGCAATTCAGCCACAGAGAGCACCTGAGAAATACCTTTTCCAGAAGTTATAATGGTAGTTTATCTTTTTCTGTTTACCAGTTAATTCTGGTAAAAGTTTCCCATCCCAATGGACAATGAAGGGAACATTTCTTTCTAGCCTTTCTGTTAATTTCTGTGATTATTTAATTCTACTAATAATTCTTTTTCGACAAAACGTACTCCTGTCTCCTGTTCAGGCTGACTTCTTTAATATCATATTCTAAACTTCTTGTATTTTCGGCAACTGTCTGTCAGATACTTTTGTCCTGTCTACATTTGTTGCTAATACTGGAGTTATACATGGAGTTATCCCCATGCGCCCTCCACCTTCTTTTAGCGTTGATGAACCAGGACCTGATGCTGCACCCTCAAACAGATTTATTTCTTGATCGCGCTCTTCAGTTTCATTTCCATCTTCTTCATTTGAGATAGCTGTAGAAGACTCAAGAACTGAAACTGCTATTTCTCCTATGAACATTTAATTTTTTCTAATCCTTTTTTCAGAAGATTTTTTCTTTTCATCATCAATCAATTTCTTCCGTAATATATTTATGTGAACACTGATCATTGAGGCCATTTTCTTGCTGCGCTAGCAAGAAATCTCTCTCTTCAGCTATTTTGACTATGCTTAAGCATCGGTATGAGCGATATCAAGAAAGTTATCTAATTTCGAAGAAAATGCATGAGCTTTGGCTTCCTGATTAGGCGTTTTGTGTCCTTTGTTCTTTTTTAACAGTTTCCATTTTTCAAATAATTACTCCAATTTTTTTCTGAGAGTGTTGGGAATCCCAAATAGGAATTCTGGGCTTCATCCAAAATTTTGTTATTTCTGCTGTTGTGACCTGATACGCTTCTCGTACTATAGCTTTCAAATCATAATGGTGATAAAGGAACAATCTAACGCCTATTGAAGGTAATTTGTTGCCAGTCATTTCGGTAATTACATTATGAACAAGATACATTGTTTACATTACAATAAGACATTGTTTTTAAGTCTTGTTCCCATCATTTTATTCAACTTTTAAGCAAAAAACTGAATTTATAACGACTGATTAATCAAATTTAAAAAATACTTATCTGTAAATAAACGAAGCACAAAGCAAATTCAAAAATAAAATGGTAGCAGTCCCAATTAAATAAGGATATAGAATAAGAAAATGAATTGCTGCTGGTTGAAGTTAAGGATAGCTTTAACTAATATAACTCAATAAAAGTTTAAAAGTTATAGTAAAAAAAATTTATTTAAAAATTAAAATTTATTTAACAAAATCATTACCTTATCTAATAAGGCAAAACAATTAGAATATAATAAAAAAAATTAAGTTGAATCTCTGTTTGCTGGTACTGCCCTCTATAAGAGGTGACAGACAACTGCTATCTTTATATCATCAAAATTATCTTTAGATAATTAACTTCATAACTGCATTTACAGATACTTTTATGGATTTTATAGTGTAGATTAAGTATTATTTTAATACATTGAAATAATTATTAACTATTTAATTCGAAGAACAAAATGTATGTTAACACCAAGTGATTACATTTTATTAACCATATATTAACTTTTTATGCAGCAGACTTTTAATGGTTTTCTATGCTATATTTTTATTCGTGTTTCTGAATATAAACTGAAATAAAAAGAAAATAAAATGTTTAGTTTCAGTAATACTTGTATAACAATGTTCTTGATAATCACTGGAACAGACAATCACGTGCACTGTTACATATATTCAATTCGAAGAACAAAATGTATGTTAGCACCAAGTGATTACATTTTATTAAACATACGTTTCTTTTTTATGCAGCAGATTTTTAATGGTCTCCTATGCTATATTCTTATCCATGTTTCTGAGTATAAATTGTAATAAAAAGAAAATAAAATGTCTAATTTCAGTAATACTTGTTTAACAATGTTCTTGGTAATCAATGAAATAAACACTTACGTGCACTGTTACATATATTAAATTCGAAGAACAACAAGTATGTTAACACCAAATAATTACATTTTATTAAACATATATTCGCTTTTATGCAACAGTTTTTTAATGTTTTTCTATGATATATTCTTATCCGTGTTTCTGAATGCAAATTGAAAGAAAAAGGAAAGAAAATGCTTAGTTTCAATAATACATATATAACAATGTTCTTGACAATCACTAAAACAAGCAATCACGTGCACTGTTACAAATTTTCAATTGGAAAAACAAAATGTATGTTAACACCAAGTGATTACATTTTTATTAAACGTACATTTTCTTTTTATGTAGCAGTTTGTTAATGGTTTCTAATGATGTATTCTTAAGCATGTTTCTGAATGTAAATTGAAATAATAAGAAAACAAAAATATTTAGTTTGAGTAATACATATATAACAATGTTCTTGATAATCACTATAACAAACATTCACGTGCACTGTTACATATTTTCAATTCGAAGAACAAAATATATGTTAACACCAAGTGATTACATTTCCATTAAACTTATATATTTTTTTTCTGTAGCAGTTTTTTAATGGTTTTCTATTCTATATTTTTATCCATGTTTCTGAATATAAATTGAAATAAAACTGAAATGAAATGTCTAGTTTCAGTAATACATAACAATGTTCTTGATAACCTCTAAAATTTCCACATGTATAAGCAGCGATGTAAAATACCCAGGTATTTATTTCCAAGGGTAAATACACAGGGTATATACCCAGGTAAATACCCATTTTGGGTATTTACCTCGGTATTTATTCTTCCATTAAATATAGCTGTGAAAAATCTTATAATGCTATTAGTTATGAAGGATTGTTGAAAATGCATGAAAAATTAAGAACTTTAGACTTCTTACAACTCTTTAAATTTTAAAGAAACTCAACATTTTAGATTCAAATATTGAATTTAAATGGTTTCTTTTTTTAATTATAATGAAGGGTGCAAAAAAAAAAAAAAAATAAATAAATATGTATTTATTCAGTAGAATTTTATTAAAAAGATGAATTTAATTAAATTTGTGTAACTGTTACACATAATATGATGCAATACTGCTTCAGCCAGTGTATTAGTGCTACATATGTTACTCCAATCGCTACCATGGTAATATATGACGGTGGTAATGTTCCAATAACGTGAATGCATTGTTCTTCACAAGACTTTTCTTTCCCCGATACTCTTTTTCTCTCCAAATAACTACATCCATCTAGATGAGAGTTATCTAATTCCATATGATGATCAATTTCATAAATAAATAACATGTATTATCTGGCGGTTTTAAAATGCAGTCGGCCAAAAGAAAAAATTATAGAAAAAATGATCCCATGCATTTTATTCACGAAATTTTCCCAGTAAACAACTAAAATAGACATTCGAATGGAGATTATGTATTCTTTCACATTATATATATAAAGAAAGCTTAAGGCTCATCTTCATACTGAAAGTGTACCAAACTCTGATATTTTGAATACAAACACGATAACTTTGACATATGTGGCTTTGTCATTAAATTTTGCTTTAGGAAACCAAACGGTAAGTAGTTCAGGAATTATGAAGGTTTGAAATTTAGAACTCCTAATGTTAAAGTCATTTTTAATAAATCATTGCAATACGGATAGTTTAAGCGTAATTCCATAACTAATTTGCGGAATAAGCTATAATTTTATAATTCACATATTTGAAGCCTTTATAAATCTCTTTTTGTTAAAAATATTCATAGGTTACAATTAATGACTTTTTCGAAAAAAAAAATATTTTTAATTTTCAAAAAAGAAAAAATGAACTGTAACCAAGGAATTTTTTAACAGAAATTGATTTTGTAAGTTTCGATTATGATATTATTAAAATTACAGCTCCTTGAGTATGTCCTTGAATTATGCTTAAAAAACTACCTGCATTGTAATCTATTTTCCAACAATTCGAAATGAATTTAACAGCAGGAGTTCCAAATTTTAAATCTGCTTAATTACTAAGCTATTTCATCAAAAGGTTTCCCATTTGGTATTCTAAGGTAAAATTAAAAAAAAAAGAAAATTATGTCAAAATTAGGTGTTTGTATGGAAAATTTCAGATGGTACAATTTTAGTATGAAAATGACCCTTAACCTTTTTTTTTATAAACATAATTTGTAAAAGTCATAATTTGCAGTCGAATGGCTATTTCTGTTTTTTTTTCTCTGACAGTTTGGAGATTAAAATGCTTTTTTTAATCTTGGCCATATGTAGCTCCTTGCATCATTAGGTTTAAAATATCTATTGCAAGGTGGAGAAAGCTAATGATTTTTTTTTAAATAAGTTTTTTTCCGTTTAATATGCAACAAAGATGTAGGAAGTAGTTATATATATAATACAATATGGTGTTAAGTTTTTCACATATTAAATTAATCTGATGTTCATTTTATTCAAATTATTCAATTAGTTCTACAACTGGTTTAAAAACGGTGTTTTTTAATACGAATCTAAAACAAATCCTGTTGATAAGCTTCTTCATTAATTGCCATAATTTGTTATAAAAACGTATAACCTTTTATGCTTTTAACCCTTTATAGTTCTTTGGGATAATAGTTTTCCACCATAGGTTAATTTTCTCATTATTGCTTTCTAAAGGGTTAATGCGTCTTATTGGTTCTTTTGTGTACATTAATGTATCCCAGCCCCAGCATTCTTACTCATTTCTCCATACTGCTGCGTAATGGTGTAAGTCTAGTATTTTGTCTACTCTCTTTTTGGAGTAAATTGCTGTTTCCCTTTACAAAGGGCTACAATTTATATGATGCACATCCTACTTGTATTACATACTACAACTAAAAAAAACGGAAAGATAACTTTCTTTTGTACTTGTACTTGTTCGTAAGATGGCTTTTCTGTGTATGATGAAGAAAGATTTTTGAAACGCGTTGCAGTATCTTCTTTTTCATTATGCATTTAAGAAGTATCTTTCTTTGTTATTATGAGACAGAAATTCAGAAGCTCTGTTTTATGTTTAAAAAAATATTTAGAAAAACAATTTCGATTAAAAGTTTAAGACTGCAGATAACTTCCCCATATAGTTCCGGGCAATTTCAAGGCATAATTTTTTTCTTTACTGTTTTCATCTTAAATTCGACTGAACATTGCATGTAAATGGTTACTTCGTTTGATGGTTCTCATTATATCAATTACATTTGCTCAAAAAATGCTTAATTGACTGCTATCTTAAAATATCAGAACATACTGAATCAATGGAAAACATTTGCAAGGCCACTCAATCGGACAACATGCTGATATTTTTCTTTAATTAAACTGCATACTGCTATCATATTTGAAACAGTCTATCCTATGATTTCAAGAAATTTTTCAAGATTATGATATTGTACAGCGAAATATGAAAATACCCCGTTTTTGGGTATTTACCCAGGCCTTGGGTAAATACCCAAGTAAATACCCCAAAAATAAATACCTACCCAATGGGTATTTACCCTTCCCACATCACTGTGTATAAGTCTATATCACTACATTTAAAAAAAAAGAATCTTACTATAATTTTTGCTTCACTGTTTTCAATTGTATTGATTTTACAATCGCCTTTTATATTTTATCCTTTTATCCAAAGTTCATGCATTTTGAAATGTTGTGAATTTTGTTCTCAAAGAAGAGAATTGTGTTCCATTTTCGTATTTAATAAACAAAATAAGGCATAGATAAAGAGTGCATTTTACTTATAAAATAATGTGATTTGAACAAAATATTTGTTTCTTTGACCTTACATTAATGGAAAGAAATGCATTTTCTAAGTTCATCTTTCATCTTAAACTTTTAAGCACTTCTGCTGTAACATTTTAATCTGCAAAGTGCTAGAATGTGAAAAGACTTAAATTCAGACAAATGGGACTGGTTAAAACGAGGATTTTGAAAGATTTAGTAAAGACAGAAAATGGTGATGTTAAGGCTCCCGTTTATTAATAAAAATATCTATAATGCGAAAACTAAGAGATAGTTTTGAAGTTTAAATAATACAAAAATGCAAATACTATTACATACCAATTTAATTTATTATACAGATATATTGCATTTTATTGCAATGAAAATTGGTAAAAATGTTATGCATTGTTAAGACATTTTATAGCATCTTATACGATATTTTATCGAAAGTGATATGTATACGATTTCTAATACATTTATGCGATATTTATGCTATTTTATGATATGAATCACGTTTTGGGGCCAAATTTAACACACTGTTAAAAATTTGTCCTGGTTTGAACCAAAGTTTGGTGCTCAGCAGCTCCAACCATAAGATGATGAAATATTGGAGCTCCAAATGCTCGAACGAGATTTCACCATCTTATGGTTGCAGCAACTAAGCCACAAAATTTGATTTAAACCTGGAATTTTTTTTAACAGTATATGAAAAATAAACCCTGAAGAAGAAAAAGGAAATATATGAGGAATTTTGGAAATAAGTTAACACGAAAATGCAAAACATACAGAAACTAAGTACTGATCGAAAAGATTAAAAGGTAATTTATGTATTTATACAATATTTCAATCGGATATAATAATATACTCAGGACTGACACAGGCGACTATTTATATATTCTATTAGCACCACTATTTAAAAAAATAAATGTTCTACTTTATTTTTCTTGCAAATGTTGTAAAAGTATATATGAAAGATTTATGTTGCGTAAAAGTGGTGAGAGATAGAATTACAAAATAGTCGCCTGTGGCTGCCCTGTATACTATATCGAATATGATACATAAGTTTTTTAATTTTTAGTATTGAACTGATCTTGTTCAGAGATAATCAGAAAAACATATTGTTCTAGAAACCTAGCCCTGATATTCAAAAGTTGACTGCAGTCCCAAAACAACCAAATCAAGAAACCAACCTACTATAAGAAGACAGACTGGTTATTTTCCGGCTCTGATAAGAAGGCGGAATTTACGGCTCCAATTTTTAAAAGAATTTCAATCTAAAAACTTCATTTGTAAAACGTACAAAGTGTCTTTCTAGTTATTACACAGATATATCTTTTGTAAATGAAAACATTATTATAAAACGAATATGTTTGTATTTTTAAAATTTGTGAATATTACGTTTTAAAATATAATAATATTGTTCATATATTCTAAAACCGAAATATCGGTAAGATATGTGAATATGTGTGACAACCATTTTTTTAAATAAAGAAAAAATTAGTATAATATAGATTGTTTCAAATAAATTAATTTATAAAAAGTCAATTTCATCTGTTTATTAAATCTGTTGCAATCAATTTTGATTTTTTTAAAATTAAATAAAAAATAATGCAATATTTGATATTTAGCAAAAATGCCTTTACTACAAATATAATGATAGTTTAATTTTTTTTATAGTAACCTGCTATCTGAGTATTCAAAATGTAACGAACTACAATCTCAGAGTTATAATATAAAAAAAATTATAGATACATGTATTGAAATTATCAATTAAACAAAGTTTTTATATATTTTATTTTTTATCAATTTATAAAAATCACTTCAAACTTTCAGGAAATTGATAGATATTTAAATCGATAGTTTATTACATTCACAATATCGCATGAATTGTATGCGATGTGTTTTATATAAATATAATTATTATTTCTGGGAATAGAAAAATTTTTCGTAACTCATTGTTCATGAAAATTGCGTTATTCAGAAAACAGATCAATGTTTATTTCTGAAAATCTAGAAATATTTGCCTCGATTTTTTTTATTCTCCAGATTTCTACAATGTGCCTTATTTAATCTTAAACTATTTATGCCTGAATTTTTGTTTTCTCAAATTCGTTGGTAAAATCACTTTAAAATGTTGCAAAATGAACTGGAAAAATGCTAAAAAAAATTGCGCTAAAATATTTTTGTATTTATTTGATAAAATGTAAACGTACTAAATATAGGAATATCCATATGTGGAAAAATGCATAATTATATGTTTTGTTTAATTTTAAATTGTATATTATATGCTATAATTAGCATTTCTATGAATTATTAAAAAATATATTTATTTCTTTACAGAGATAACATTATAAGTATTATTAATAATAAATTAAGAATAGTCGTGTTTGAGGCTAAAAAACAATTTATTTTAAAATCATCTCGAAAAGGACTTTACATAAATAAGTGCCTCCTAAATGTCTAATAGAAATATGAAACCCATTTGGGCCTTGCGCCCTATATTTTGTACGTTACAAACATGAATAAAAAATAAGCTTTGACATATAATTTCGCTATTTAAAAAAATACGTATTTCAAAGAAGTCTACAAGCTAATATTATGACTTATTTATTTAGATCTTTGATAGAAAAATACAAATAAACTTACTTTTTACATTTCGCTATCTTGAAAAATGAAAAATCTATAAACATCGGAAAAAGGTATTCATTTAAGCAATTAAATATCAATCTTATGCTGTAATCTCTCGGTAATAGATAAAGACATTTATAGACAATTACTTCATACAATTTTCCTGTTGTAAAGAAGCAGAAGATTTTTAAAAAAAATTATTAAAATTCGAAAGTCCCAAAAAATGGGACATAGGCATAAATGGATTAATATTTGAAGTTCTTCAATTTCTTGAGAGCCTTAAGGCTAACATTCGGAGCGCTTTTCTTTTTAACCATTTGGAAAAATGGTTATTGCTCTCGTCAAGATGGGAAATTAAAAGCACATCTGGAGGTTTTCATTGGTTTAATCCGCATTTTATTCGTTTTATGATTCGTCTATACAGTAATCTGTATTTCCCTTTAATTTCAACAACGATGGATACCTTCAGTTGCCACTATGACAAAAAAGTAATAAAAACAAAAAAATAATAATAATAATAACTCAGAAACAAATTGAGATACAGCTTTCAAACAAATTGCATTTAAAAGTACATTTTTTTCTCTATCCGACGGTGTAAAAAGTAATACTGTCGGATGTTTAGAAGTTTAAGAATAAAATTTCAATTACAATTGGCCGTCAGATTTCTTGGAAATCTGACGATGGAAAAGCCTTTTCCGGAACAGCCAATGAAATGCTTGGATATTTACGTAAGTTTCAGGTGGATAATACTTAAGTTTCATGAAATCTGACGGGTCGCAGGCGATATTTTTGGCTTGCAATTTTTACGTGTAATAACACTATTAATGTTTAATTCATGGCGTACGTAATGTATGATCAACTCCGTGCGATTTTTTATGTCTTACATTTTAGTCTTAAAAAAAATCGTTTTCCAAATGGTCGTTGTAATTTGATAAATTGCTATTTTTTTTTCCTTTCTTTCTTAATGTACAGTATTGAATAAATGCGCAGATTTTTAGTTCAATGTCTACAGAATGACAACACAGAATGATGAAAAAAAAAACATAAAATCATAACAATATCTTCCTAATATTTTTAAAAATTGGGGAATTTTGCCATTTTTGTAAGCAAAATTTCATGCTTACGCCAGACAGCGTTACACTCAGTTAAACTAAATATATTTCAATTTCCTTTGTGCTACATTCTATTATTACACTTACCTGTAAACTGAACTAGGAGTTTTACAATATCTTCAAAATTAACTGAAACATTTCAAAATATGTCAAAAAATACCTATTTTTTTTAATAAAAAATTGCCGTTACCTGCAAAATAATTATATTATTACATGCAGCTTAGATTCTTGTTCAGAACGTAGTGAGTAATATGGAAAGCCTTCTGACAAAATTTCACTGACGTATGCTTAAACTATTTTATATAATAGAATTTTCGTACACAAAAAAAAAAGAAGAAAAATTGATTTTCCAGAAATCGCGTTTAAAGATTTCTTATCTATAAAATTAATCTACAAGTGTCAATTAAGGTTTATTAGTGTTTTTATGTAAAACACATTATGAAAATACTGCATAGAAACATCGTTTACATTCTCCTGACCTTTCTACGCTCACGACCGGTATTTAACTCATCACTTCCTCTTTATTAAACTGGCCATAACTCCTCTTCTAGTAATCGTAATAATAAAATTAAAGAGGATTTGGAATCGTAAAATATTGCTCTTTCAAATAAAATAATAATAAAAATATCGAAGCTTTTTACCAAAACTACCTTTTTAAGTAGGCAGATATTTTAAACAGCAAATTCCGACTACTTAAATATATGCTTCCAGTTTTATAACTGAAATCGAGATCGCTATAACTACATTGCCAATGATCATAAAACGAAAAAGAAATTAGTAGCTAATTGTTCATTGTTTCAAATAAATTTTAAAATAAACAATTAAATTTAAAAAATCAAAAAACCCGACTGCGTAAAAAGCGAACTAATTAATTATTTCTCTTCAATGTGAAAGTATTTTTTTTTTTCAATTCCTACTATTAGCTCACACTCTCGCTATATATAATCTTGTTCAAATTTTCAATCGTTAATAAAACGAGTTAGAACCCGTCGAAATTCGACGAAGTAAAATGTTAGAAAGGAACTGTCAGATCGAATTAATAATAAACCTACAAAAATAATTACAATAAAAAATTCATCTAACATTGGTTGTCTCACTCTTAAAACAAATGATATTTTTAACCTAAAATTACCAAAATATTATTTCCACAAACTTCGACTGCTTAAATTATTGAAAAATTAAACTCTATTGGAATACGTAATCAAGATGAGTAATTATGATGAATTTATCGGTTTGTTTTTATGGGATGAAAAATCAGTAAAAAAGATTTCGCTTTGTCACATCATAAAATTTTCCCCGTGAAATCTAAATTGTACGTTATTTGCACATTCCCATAATTTACATACGCACCACTCAAATTCACAATTTGAAAGTATTTTAACGCGCAGTAGATTATTAATGAATGTATTTCTAAACTTAAAGTCACGTTTGTTCGATACAACGTTTCATGTGAACATTCGCACAAACTTTAAGTTCTAATCTCAATACCCGCGAAAAAAAAAAATTCAGAAATTTGCCTTTAGTTGTCATTGTATTGGCCATTTAGTATTGGTCAAATATTTAGTTTTATCAAAATAAAAGATGGTTTTGTTTTAAATATGACATAATTTTTACTCACTTAATCATTTTGCCTATCGTCTCAAACTCAGTATCAGCGTAATGTAAAAATATTGAAATGTAACTGATTTATATAGAAGAATGTGTTTTTTTTTTAATGTCTGACATCATTTTCTGTTGAAAAATTATAAAAAAGTTACTTTTATTTGTATTGTGAAAATGGCATCAATAAGGATATAATCAATAAAAATAATAAACCATGACTATTTTCCCTTCACTTTCAATATAAATGGGGTACTTCAGTTGCCACAATTACAAAATTTGTATTAAAAACTACAAAAAAAAAAAAAATATCTCAAAAATAAATTGAGATACAGCTTTCAAACAAATTGCATTTAAAAGAGCATTTTTTTCCTTATACGACGGTGTTAAAATTTAAAATGTGCGATGTTTAGAAGTTTCAAAATTTGCCGTAGATATAATTGCAACGGGCCCCTCCAATATTTTTTTCAGATGGGCTATATTTTTTTATGCCAACTGACAGAAAAAAAACTCAGATTTTGGAATTTCATGTAATTTACAAAATTTTTTAGTGTATAATGTTTTCGATGGATAATTGTTCTTCCTCTAAATTCGCTGTTTACTTTTATTCTTTGTAAACAAGTAAAAAACTGAAAAATTTGAGCGTGGCGTATGGGGAATAACTAAGCACTCTCCACGGTGGGGTTTTCTTCCTTCTTTGGACAATGGGCATGGGCACACTTTCTGGGAAGAATTTCTTTTACTGATTCAGCGTCATAGACAAAGGGCAATAAATTCACATTTTTAACGGACAATAAATGGTGCCCGATATGATCTGATTAGAGCACAGATAAGATGGTTCGCCGTTTCCCGAACCTACAAAGAAAGTGACTCCAATTTACGAGCTTTAAGCTACGTTCTGACTTGTATTTTGCTTCCTTCTCTAGTATTCTTGGAAAATCTTTTATTCTGAAATCATCTGCGGTTTATTCACAAAAGAATGAGGGGAATCAACAATGGGTCAGGAGATAAGGAGCTCGACTCTACTTGAAGGAAAGGTTTCTCTTTTGCTGGACATCAGTCCCTTTTCTGCTAAAGTCGTTAAAAATCAAAGACACCGAAAAGCCACAATAAACGAAGCCGACACTGAAATCAGTTAGAAGGATAGTGGGTACGCAGCCTTAAAGAACTCGGGAGGGAGGAAGGAGAGGATTTAAGTTTTGTTGTAAGTGATGAAACTAGAAGCCAGGAAGAATCACCAGTGACTCCAAAGCATAGAATATTAAGGGAGAAATTCTTTGTCTCTAAATCATGCATAAACCTCATATTTATTAAAATAGTCCAAATCTATCAAGCGGTCTCTCTGTATAGTAAATGGCAATTCTCCAGGATCTAGTAACAATAAACAGTACATATTCAGTTGTTCTTATTCAGGCCGAGCAAGAAACCCTTTCTCGGGGCCATTTTCTTTCATTAATACCAGGCTGAGTAGGGACCGGGTCTAAGTTTTTTCTGTAAACCCGGGCCATTTCTAAACTTCATTTCTTTCCGTGTCGTTTCGGACTGACATTTGATTCGATTTTCGGGATATTTTCAAACTTTTCGATGTTCATATAAAAGTATCTATCTGTACATTAGCATTCATGGCAAACACATAAGGGCTACTTTTTCGTGCGCAACTCTGTAGTATTTATATTATGTATTTACCGGGTGTCCCAAAAATGACTGATGGATTTTAAAATTCAATAACTTGCAAACGGTGACAGATATTTAAAAAATTCTTGCAGCAGGTTTATGTATGATGTCAGGAGTTTTTCTACTGTGATTCTTGATTTTAGTTCGAATTTCAAACAATAGATGGCGCTGACAGCGTTTGACGCGCAGTCGAGGCCTAAACTGACGTCACTCAGCTTCGATGCGAAGGAAGGAGATTAAGGCTATGGAGCGGGTCTCATTCGACAGCACAATCTTGCTCTTAGGGCCCGATTCTGAACTCATTCGATATGATTTCAATGGAGTGCGTTGTTACCATAGAAACAACAAATTCTTCGATAGTGGAATACAACGTTAAAAACTGGGCATGAATTTAAAAAGTAGTATTCGAGTTTGCATGCGATTTTACATTGAAGAAGTTTTATTTTCCCAGATTAAATTACTTTTTATGGTCTGATTTAAAGAATATTTTATGTATCGTATTTTAAAACTAGGAGAAGAGATTTAGTATTTTTTGTTGTTGTTAAAAATTTCATAACTTTTATTACATTCTAATAAATTTTAGACATTTTAAGGAAGTTCGTCAGTAGGCTCTTATGAATGTTGGATAATAATCGTGAAAATGGTTAATAGTATATTGTTGTTCAAAATAACTACTTAAAAACAAATATTAGAAGTTACCTTGTTTAACCCTTTTGAATAGGGCTATTATATCGTTGCATAAAAATTAAAAAAATAAAATGAATGCTAGTTAATTAAAACTGTGTTTGACAGTTTGATATTAAAATATTGTACTACATGCAGCTTCATCTTGATGTTTGATAAAATAAAACTAGTAAATATTTTTTTTATCTACATCTACCATTTAAATTGTAAAAATGTGTTAAAAGAATTCTTGGAGTCTGAATTTTTACGCTTTGGCAACTCTTTCTACACACAAATGCTAATATGCATATATTTTTAATAATAAAGATATCAATTATATATAATGTGATAAACTAAGTTCAAATTAAATTTGACAAGAGTCTAAAACTTAGTAGTACTTAAATTATTGAAGGCCACAAACAAATTTTTATTGAAATTTTTATCTTGATATAAATTAAGACCGTATTTCTAATAGCACTTTTTGTTGGAATGCAATTGTAAATTTAAACTTTTTAGTTCATATATATTTAAAAAAAAATCATGAATCGTAATAATCAGGGCTTGGCAAATGCGATCGCCACTTGCAACCAATATTTTTTACTCGACGACCAAGATTTTTAATCTGGCGGTTTTTGTAGTGTTAACGAAAGAACAAAGTGTAAACGGCATTTTTCCATATCATGCACAGAAAACGACATTCTTTGCTGCTCTAGCCAGCTAGCATGCCATGTCATGTGATTTGAATGTGGGGAGAGGGTGGGTCGTTCTTACGTATTGTTTGCCAATGTTTTTTGCAAGAGGGTTCGGTTTACAGTTTTTCAGAGAAATTTGGTAGTAGTGGCCCAGGGGGGGGGGGGGTTGAGAGAGTTTTAAATATTAGAATAATAACTTTATTTAATGAAGCATATTCTATAATTATACGTATTTAGTGTTTGAATAGTAAATCCATAGTAAATGGAAAAAAATTCCACAGAAAATAAGGACATTTTTGGAGGTGGGGTGGGGTGGGGGGGGAGTTATTTATCCTTAGCGATTCCATTGTTGTATTAAATCAATCCTTAGATTGTTGTATTAAATCGATCCTTAGATTGCTGCATTAAATCAATCCGTAGATTGTTGTATTAAATCGATCCTTAGATTGCTGCATTAAATCAATCCGTAGATTGTTGTATTAAATCAATCCTTTGTTTGTTGTATCAACCCATAAGAACGACCCACCCTCTCCACATATTTTAATCACATGACATGAAATGCTAGCTGACTAGAGCAGCAGAGAATGTCGTTTTCTGTGCATGATATGGAAAATGCCTTTACACTTTGTTCTTTCGTTAACACTACAAAAACCGCCAGATTAAAAATCTTGGTCGTCGAGTAAAAAATATTGATTGCAAGTGGTGATCGGATTTGCCAAGCCCTGATTATTACGAATCATAAATTTTTTTTTAAATATATATAAACTAAAAAGCTTTAAAATTACAATTTCATTCCAACAAATGTGTTATTAGAAATACGGTCTTAATTTATATTAAGATAAAAATTTCAATAAAAATTTGTTTGGCCTTCAATAATTTAAGTACTACTAAGTTTTAGACACTTGTCAAATTTAATTTGAACTTAGTTTATCACATTATATATCATTGATATCTTATTATTAAAAATATAAGCATATTAGCGTTTGTGTGTAGAAAGAGTAGCCAAAGCGTAAAAATTCAAACTCCAAGAATTATTTTAACACATTTTTAGAATTTAAAACGGATGTAGATAAAAAATATTTACTAGATTTATTTTATCAAACATCAAGATGAAGCTGCATGTAGTATAATATTTTAATATCAAACTGTCAAACAAAATTTTAATTAACTAGCATTTATTTTATTTTTTTAATTTTAATGTAACGATATAATGCCCCTATTCAAAAGGGTTAAATAAGATAACTTCTAATATTTGTTTTTAAGTAGTTACTTTGAACAACAATATAGTATTAACCATTTTCACGATTATTATCCAACATTCATAAAAACCTACTGGCGTCCTTAAGGGGTCTCAGGACTCTTAAGGCTTCAAATTTTCGAAATTTTAATTTTTTTAGATGTTAAACTACTATCTTTTCTGAACATTTTGACATAATTGTTTCCTTGAAATTCCCATTAGAACAGAAGTTATTGTTTTTAGAATTATACCCGCGCAATAGCTGAAGCGGCATTTCCGAAGTTTTCACTCATTTTTCTCCAAATGACGTTTTTGGGCATAACGCGCACGATATCTTCGATCTATCACGAGACGGCAAAATTTTGTTATTATGGGCTAAAAGTAATCAGGATTCCTTTTACGAATGTAGAAAAATCTCCGCGAAAAGCGATAAATCCCTAAACAATGCATAAAAATTCGCAAAAAATTCAAAAATCGCTGTACGAATTTCGAATAAACTTTATTGAAAATATAACAAAATTTATTATATTGGGCTAAAAGTTTGACACCCAATTCCTTTTACGAATGTCAAAAGATAGCAGCGGAACGCTAAACATCACATTAAAAATCGATAAAAAATCAAAAATCGCAGAGGAAAAAAATTACAACAGCGTGTTACAAGTTTCAAACGAATTTCTTTTATAAATGTAAAAAAAAAAGGTACGGAACGCGTAAAAATGCTGAAAATCGTGTTGAGATGGGAATTTTTTTTTTAGAAATCGCAGAAGAGAAAATTTGCTATATTAAGCTGAAAGTTTGAAACCGAAAAAATATTATGTATGACAAAAAATCGCTACGGAATACGAAAACAACGCAAAAAAGAGCATTGAAAATTCAAAAATCGCTGAGAACACAATTCACTATAGTGGACTAAAACATTAACCGGAATTTTTTCACGAATGTCAAAAAATCTCCAAGGAATGCAAAAAATCACAATAAAAATCGCTCAAAGTGAACAAAATTTACTACATTAGGCTAGAAGTTTAAAACCGAATTCCTTTAACCAATGTGAAAAAGTCACTGCGGAACGCGAAAAACCACTGAAAATTGCATTAAAAAGCGCTAAAAATTCTAAAGTCACAAAGGCCAAAAATTACTACAAGTGCTCTAAAACAATTTAACCAGAATTCTTTCACGAGTGTCAAAACTCTTTACGAAAAATCGCAAAAACTCGCATTAAAAATTCAAAAATTTCGGAGGACAAAATTTACTGTATAATGCTAAAAAATTGAAACCGAATTCCTTTTATCAATATAAAAGAACCGCTGCGAAACACGAAATAACGCTAAAAATCGCATACAAATATTTACAAAAAATTCAAAAATCGCTGTACGAATTCCGGATAAACTTTTTTGAAAAGAGGACAAAATTTACTATATTATACGCTAAAAGATTGAAATCGGATTTATTTTAATAATTTAAAAAAAAAATCGCCTCGAACCGTGAAAAAGCGTTAAAAATTGCATTAAAAATTATATTGAAAAAGTCTATTCAAAAAGTTTGAAATCGGGCTTTGGAGTGCTTAACTAAATACATAGAGATTATAGAGATATTAACTAAATACATAGAGATACCTTCATACCAAATTTTGTAGCTCTGCGGGCAGCGGTTTTTTCAGAACATAGCCGACAGACAGACAAACTTCTTTCCTTATTATTATAGACTAGCTGACCCACCCGGCGTTGCCCGGGCCCGTGATAATAACCTTTAATAAAGCGCAAATTTGTATGAATTTATACCTTTAATCCGATTTTGTCCGAATTTATATTTTTAAACGAAAAAAATCTCCTAAAAATATTGACTTTTAATGTTAAAAGCATTCGTATGAAGTCATTTTCTGTTTTTCACATACGGTCGTTTCATAATTTTTTTTTCAAAATAGTTTGTTTTGGTCCGAACTCCTTAAAAATTTTATCGTTATAAATATAACCGTTTCTCAGCCCGTGTAAAATTTTCGTGAAAAAAATATACTACTTCTAAAAGACACGTTTTCTTCTTCCTTTTTACTTTCTTCTATCCTTGCAAGAAGAAAGTATATTGGATTCAAGAAAATTTTCGAATTCCGGTTTTCGACGGATTTACACTTTTTAGCGGTCACAGATCCCGAAAAACATATTTTTACAAAATGACCATCTGTGAATCTATCTGTGAGTTTGTCTGTATGTGACATAAATCTTTTGGGCGCTCTATCTCAAGAACTAATGCACGGAATTTAATAAAACTTTAGGTTCAATTAGTCCCTGACATAAATTGGTGCTGAATAGTTATTGGTGCAAATCGCATTATATCTCAAAAATTAATGTACAGATTTTCATAAAACATCAGATTATGTTAGTCATTGATATCGTTTGGTGCTGATTAATTTCTGGAATAAATCGCTCAATAGATGGCATGTTTATGATGCATTATTCACGATTTCCGCAATAGCTATACCTCAAGAACTAATGATCAAATTTTCATCAAACTTCAGATTCGGTTGTATGTTATACCTTAATATTATTTCGTGCTGATTACATTTTCATGTAAATCGTCCAACAGGTTTCGCTGCTATACTGCATTCTTCACGAATTCCGCAATAGCTCTTTCTCAAGAACTAATGTACATACTTTCATCAAACTTCAGATTAGGTTAGTCTGCTTGATATAAAATGTCTGTGATAGTTTTTCTTGTTTTCGCGTCGTGTTCTTTAACATAGCAAAAAAAAATATATATATAGTTTTCGTCGTCCGAACTGTCCGAAATTTTAATATATTATAAATACGTATAACTTTACCCGTGTACTCTATAAAATTTCATGAAAAACATGCATATTTAATAGTGAAACGCGTGCCTAAGCCAAGCGAAACCGCGTCGAAATCATTTTTTAGCTTTTTCGTCGAAATTTTCTAAGATTTTTTTTTGTTTTAATACTTCTATTCGTTTGAACATTACAAAATTTTTGTAATAGGTGTAAAATCCAGTCTGTCGAAATGCTCTAAAGAGATTGTGAAAAAAAAGATAGTCTCGTCACGGTGAAGCACGAAGTGACCCGGGGTCGCGAGTTTGTTTAACGAATTAAAATTAGTCTTTTAGAAAACCGATTGCACTAGTGAGAACAACAAGATCTTAGCTTTAAATGCGTATTTTTTGTGAATCGTTACCTCTAAAATTCAGCCCTGAGTAAGCGTTGGTGAAAGGGAGAAAAAGTCGACTGAGAAATCCCTTATTGTAAAAAAATTTCAAAGAGTTAAGAACCATATTTTTTTAACTGATTGCGGCGTTTGACAAGTAACAGTACGAACTATAAGAATATGTCGTGCGTTTTTCCGAATTTTAAACGGCACGGCTGATGGGCATTAAAAAAAAAAAAGTATTAATTCTTTCTTTCTTTTCTCTCGAAAAGCAGGTTCTGGTCACGCACGAGCGCGCCTCTGCCAATTTTCAAAAAAAGATCTCTTTTTTGATGAGATTTTAATTAATATATCGGCCAATTATCAAAAAATTAAAAATGTGAGCCTCAGGAGCATCCATACCTGCAATAAACTATTCTCATATAAATTTTCAGAACTCTGCGGGCAGTAGATTTTCCTAGCCATCGGCAATAAACACACAAACAGCGATCTTGTCTTTTATTATTAGACATATAGATATTTATGATATATGTAGAGTAAAACTTGTCAAAACGGAACCTGTCTATGGCATGATCCTGTCTTAAATGGAAACTTTTCATGCTCCAGAAGGAAAGATTGCCGTACTATTTTACTTAATTAGCCAGAAACCTGTCTTAACCGGAATACTGTTTCGGTCGCTTACGATTGCTTTTACAAAAAATTTTACTGTATGGATATGGATATAGGGTTAGCCTGCGTAAACGGAACCTATCTATAACGAAATCTTGTATAATGGCAAACATTTCATGATCCATTGAAAGGAACTCTTTGAATTTTTACCTGCTAAGGTAGACGAAAACCTGTATAAAACGGAAACTTTCAGCGGTTATTTGTAATTTTGTCTTAGCAGGTTTTACTATGTTTGTATTCATTACTTAGTAAATTAAATCCCTGTTCCAGGGGGCGGTAGACCCCCTCCCTTGTTTGCGCCTCTGTCTGAGCCCCTCCAATAAATTTGAAAACTCTACGCCTATGCGTATGCGTTACGCACAGATATGTTTGTCCTTTATAATATAGATACTTATTATTCATCCAATCAAGCTTAAATAATTTTTTTTAACTTGTAGTGGATAACATTTGATATTAATCCATTTTTCTTCTGAATATTAATTCATTAATTAAATTATATTAATTAATTTTCAATAATCGAGAGAGCCCTCTTCTTAATGAAGGTATTTAAAGACCGAGAGAGCCCTCTTCTTGATAAAGGCATTTTAAGCGCCACTCAAGAGGGAAGAAGAATGGGAGAAAGAAAATTCTCTTATTGACCTAAGTAGGAATTGACTTTATATTATATTGTTTATATTACTTGTTTATATTACTTATCAATTTTTTTTATTTACTTGTATTGATGACTTTTAAGTTGTGTTTAATTGTTAGTTCCTATCTATAAACACTGTTTTGATGAGGTCTGTAGATGTCTATGATGGTTAGAGTTGCAGTAAAGCTAGAGATTCTACATACATAACTTCCAGGTTGTATAATATTTTAACGGAGCTTCTGACAATAAAATAGTCAATGAAACATCGTCTTCATTTTGAAACACCTAATCCAATGATATGCCACTCAATAGGGTGCGTAAATTTTTTTTCGTCTCTACCGCCATTTTGTATTTTACGGTCGCCATTTTGAATCTATAAAAACAAAACCTAGCCTATAACCATCGGGCCGTTAAAACGAATTGATAGAGACCTCATTCATTAAAATCCATCCAGCCGTTGGGATGTTTCGAGGGTATAAAGAAATCTACATACACAGATACGCGTGAAACAAATAACCCTTCTTTTCAGTCGGGTAAAAAATTGTAATACTTGCTAAAAATTGGCTTTTCAAACGTAGTGGGATACTTTAAATGTATATCAAACTTTTTAGAATAAACAAGATCGAATGGATATTTTGATAAAATTAATTTTTATTAATGATAAAACATACGCAATTTATTTTATGCATGAATTTATAACACTTGTAAAAAAGACGTTTAATAAAGATATTTCCACGATATTATACTCACAAGTGCGGTAAATATATATTACATAATAAAACTATGATTGGTGCCACTCATATGCTCATAATTTTATGAAGTCTTAATGTTCGCAGTTAGAATTTCCTGCTACAGTAAAGGCTGATTTTAGATGAAAGTTATGGCCTATAAAAGAGAGTAAGAAATTCAATATTTAATATTATCTACAGTTAATTTTGTAGATGAAAAGATTAATCATAGAGAAATTAAAATTATGTTCTATCCTTAAGATTCTCGAACTTTTTGGAATTAGTATCACATGCTAGATGATGTTTTTGGAGGCTATCACATTTTTAAAATTAAATTTAGCACAACACATGTATATGTTATTGTGAAAATCTGAAGTGCGGTAAACCCTAGGTTTTACCGGTAAATCCTGACATTTAACAAAGTGAGTTGATAAAAGCCTGAAATAGACTTTTAAACGCTTCTACTTCTGGCTTTTATCGAACCATTTCGGTAAATGTTAGGATTTAGCGGTTGAAAAGTTCAAGTTTAAAATTATAAATTTAAATTTAATGGTTTTAGAGGTTTTATTTAAACATGAAAAAGAAAACTATTGTAATTTTAATGAACAAAGATTCTAATCTGAAATAAAGTTGTTTTAAATGGTCGACAACGGTTACAAAATGACATGTAAGAACCTGATCTGTAGTTCTGACATGATTTAATTTTTTTAAAATGGTTTGGCGGTAGATAAACTGTAAATTAATCATTCGTTAGAAAACAAATGGAACATCTATGTTAAAATATATATATATATATATATATATATATATATATATATATATATATGTAGGGTTTTTTTCAAAAGTGTGTAGGTATTCTATTTTTTTTTATTTTTATTTTATGACAAATGGTCAATTTTTAAATCAGCTACTGCCAAAACTATAGAAATATTGTTGAAATCACGTGAGAAGTTCCCAAGGAATCAAACTACTTGAATGTCAGTTGTTTTTCATGGCACTTCGCAACTATTATTTCTCCACCGAATTTACTAATAAACTCATTAATCAATGTAAATAAATAAAGGTTCAATTTAATACTAATCAATTCAAATAAATAAAGGTTCAATTTAATATACCATATACGTATATGCGTAATAGTTAATTACACTTGTTCCGGAATCTTATGCTAAGCTTATCAATCATTTTGACCTTTTACCAAAAGGAACAGGTAAATCTAACATAATCATTAAATTATAATAATTTACTGAAATGATTCGGTAAAAGACCTAATTATAAGCATATTTTGGGGTTTTATAAACTCCCTTTAGTAAATGCTAGGATTTACCGGTAAAACCTAGGATTTGCCAGACTTCGGGCTGTTACAGTCAAAGTGATATAAGTAAGCGTACAATGTCAGTACTGGAATCTGGAGTATATTGACACAGCTGCGCCATCTGGTGGACGGGGTGAATAATGCAATACGCGGGTTTTCAGTATGACGTCATATACGACAGAATATCTACTATCTGCGCTATCTCTTGCGCATATTTTCTGAATCTTTACTCACTTATGGAAGATGACTCTAGTTTACCAGATTTATTGCAAAATATTTTTATTACAGCTTATTTTGATAAAATTATGTACATTAAAAAAAATAGTCGCAATATCATTTTAATTTCGGGAGAAAAGCACTAATGGTACGGAAGCATTACTGCCTTTTGCTATTAAACTAAAATGACATTGCAACTTTTTTTTAAATACACATTTTTTATCAAAACAAGCTGTAACAAAAATATTTTGCTATAAGTCTGGCAAACAAGATTCATCTTCTGTGAGTAAGTGACAATCTGAAATTCGTAATTGAATTTTTAACAGGGATTTTCTAAATAGCTTTGCCTATTAAAAAAAAAAATTCTAATCTGGAGATTTTAGGAAATTATTGAAGTTATTGCCTAAACTCGCAAAATATTTAAACAAATAAATGAACAACACTTGCTCGTTTAATAGTACAACATTTAACGCAAGCATTTTAAATTAAAGTTATTCGGAATATAAAATGAAATGAGTTTTAAATTAAATGAATGAAATATTTGCTAGTTAAATAAAATGATTGCAATGCGATTAAGAGAATATTGGAAATTTATCGTTTGCGCATGATCAGCGAACAAAAGGACTTAAAATTGAATATTTTAGTTATAATTAAATTCTGTACATATTCTAATTATTCATAAACGTTGTATTCTCATCGGGAATACAACCGTGTATATCATTTTTTATAACTTTAGCACATCAAGAATTGAGTAAAAAATAAGACTACAAAATTCAGTCTTTACACATTAACTTCTTACTAATTTTTAAGAGTCATTTTTCTTTTCATTAAAGGAAAATAATTAAAATCGAGCGTATTTAAATCAACAACATTTGATAATATATATTAAGTAATATTTTATCTTTTTTTAATAAATTAAAGTTAAAATACGTAACTAACTTGTTTTGCTCTTTGGAAAAGGACAGATATGAATTCTATAAGAAAAAGAATTTTCTTAAAATTTCAAAAACTACAGTTATTCGATGGCCAACATTTTGCCATTATAACAAATAGTATTAGTTCTAAAAAGAACTGTTTTTATTTAAATAACTAGCTATAATAAATAAGTCAAAAAACACGAATAGAAATTAATAGAATATTCTATTACTGTCAGAATATAAATGCTACAAACAAATGAAAACACGACGTTTGCGCTTGCGCAGTTATTTCATAGATGTGCAATTAATAGATTATTCATAAAGAAGAAAACAGTTAGGCATCTTTCTGTAGTTCACCCCGTCCGCTACGTGGCTTGCGACCTTGATTGATGTGACCTCGCCTTTAATCTTGCGGTTACCTCTCCTATTTAAGATAGGACGCTTACTTCTATCACTTTGGTTACAGTAACATATTCAATGTTAAGAATTTTGTATTAGTTTGAACCAAATTTTGCCACTGTAGTCGATGCAAACATAAGAAAGTGAACGTTTTTACTACGGTTTAGTACTACTTTACATGAACTATGAAATGGTACAATATTGAACCCCTATTTTGTTTTAGGTTGAGCCAGAAACGTGTATAAGTTAAACTATTAAGTGGTAAAAAATTGAGCTAAGCATTTTTAAAACATCAAGGTATAAACTTGCAAAATGTTAAACTTGTAAAATACATCTAAAGTGACTAGGGAAATGTTTTGTAAATGAAATCAAAGTAATCCGACACTTCTGTTTGAAGGGGAATCGTCTACGAACACCAAGCCTGAATTCAAATTCGAACCTGGCATCTCTTGTCTTGTAGCCAGCGTTCTAACCAATAGGCAAGCAAGTCAGATGGACCATTCCATGAAAAACGGACAAAATGTCCTACACATGACACTTACATAAGTAACCATATCTATTAACTTACGAGTTGTTAAAATAAAAAATATACACTAAAGAAAAAAAAAAATCCTAGATTTTCATATTAGCGAAGTTGTTTTAATTTCAGTGTAGAATAGCATTTTTAAAACGGCAGTAACATGTAGAAAAGCTATCCCACACGTGATATAAAATGGCCCTTTAACAGGTTTAAAAATCTCCACATTTTTCACCCTAGACCTACGTATTCTGACTATTTTTAAAAGTTTGGAAATCTCCACATTTTAAACATTTGACCTAAGCAATCTGCCCGTTTACCGTTTAGGGTCAATCCATGAAAAACGGAAAAAATGTCCTGCGCCTGACACTCACATAAATACGTATAAATTAACTTATAGTAATTTATAATAACTTATATTAACTTATAATAAATTAACTTATAAGTTGTTAAAATATAAACTGTACATAAAAAATAACAAAAAACCTTTTCTTTCTAAGAAATTCTTTATAAGTTTATAAATTCTTTAAAAAACCGCTGATTGTATGTAGTATGTAGTTATTAAAATCCGTGTTAAATTCTTCGCGTTCAATAAGTGTTCTATTCTTTTCCAGTTACGGAAGTATACTTAATTTCCTTTTGTATAAATACATATACCACTAAACTTGGGTATTTTGCGAATTTCATGCATTTCTAACGGTTCTTGAAGGTTTCATAAGAAAAATGCTTCACCTGATGCAGAAAAACCGATTTCATTTTCATATTCTGCGTCGATAAAAGCATAAAATTCAATTGTTGCGGTTTCTTTCCGATATTTTTCAGTTAGCAGACTAATGATGACTGTTCCACGCTGTTTGCTTTTAATCTTACTACGATCCAAAAATGAGAAATGTTTCTTGATTATGCAAGAGGAATTACAAAAATATAATATAACCTCTTTCGAGTTGCACATGTTTCTGAAAAGTGTTCCTTTATTTAAAAAAACATCAGAAACCCAAAGATTTGCGAGGTTTGAAGAAGTCTTTCTAAAATATAAATTACCCGGAATCTACATGAAATATCGGGTACTCGAATGCTTTCAATTCTCAAATAAAGTTTTCATGTTAACAAACATTTTCACAGAAATTGAAGCCAAATTAACAGCGTAAAATGAACACTTTTTAGGTGCGTTCTTAATTACATAAATACGTAGTGCCTATAGTCGTCATCTGGTCCGTCAGTTTGTCCGCATATAACAGCTCAAAAACTACCCAACCGAATGGTTCGAAATTTAATATGTATAACCGTTTCAGAATTTTTTCGAGTCATTTTAAATATTATGAAAATCGAATCAAAACTTAGATATTAATAAAAGTTTTCTTCATTCTATTAGATCTTATCATACGTAATTAATTCAACGATATCCCATGATAGGTAATAATTCTACATTGCCATGGTGATAACGTCCTATTTAAGGTGGAGTCATAATTTTAACGTATTACTGAGTGATATATATATAATCGTAATAAAATTTATAATGATGCATTTTTGCATAAGAGTGCAACAGCTATTGCTCCAAGATCCGAATATTTATAAAACTAGTTACACTACGAATGCACCTCGTTTCTCTCTTTTGACGTTCAATGTCCGACTTGTTTCAATTAGTAGACTGCACCGCGCTCTTTTCTATTGTTCTTACTACGCTGCAAAAATGAGAAATGTTTCTTGATTTAGTAAGAAGATTTACAAAAATATAATATAACCTCTTTCGAGTTAGCCACGATTGTGAAAAGTGTTCCTTTATTTAAAAAAACTCAGAAACCCAAAGATTTACGCGGTATGAAGAAGCCTTTCTGTAAAAAAAGTTACCCGGTATCTACTTGCAATATCGGGTATTCGAATGCTTTCAATTCTCAAGTAAGTTTTCATATTAAACAAACATGTTCACAGAAAATCAAGATAATTTAAGTGTTTAAAATGAACACTCTTTTATTACTGTTACGTGTATAATCCGCAGGGAGACGGAAAATGTATAGCTGAAAACAGATAACATTCGCAAAACCGATATTTTATGTTGATGCTGGGTTAATAAAACTGTTTAACACACCGTAAAAACTACTCGAAAGCATTTCGGAAAATTAGGGTTACTAGAGGAGCATTTGCTTGAAAAATACATTTTTAACCCTTTCAGGGGCGAGGTACTTCTATTCGTAAAATGCTAAAATGAGTGATTGCCACCAGAATTTGCAATCTAATTTATTTAAAAATAAGTAATAGCTTTTGTTCAGGTACTTACTAAAAGGAAAATTTTCATTCTAATATTCTGGTGCCAATGTGTCATTTAATAATTAAAATTAAGTGGTCCAAAAATGAACCACGGCCCTTGAAGGGGTTAACCCCTTAACCTACAACTATGCGTGAGACACGTGGTCTTTTAATCGGGCCAAAACTGATTATCACGGGCAAGACCCATACTACATCGGTCAAGCCAAGTTTACAGTCGTGGAAAAAAAAAGTAAACACCCTCTACTAACTCCTCAACAAATTATCGTAGACGAAAGTTACTGGTACCGAACAATTGGAAATAAAGTCTACTTTTAAATGACGTATATAAAATTTGCTTAGGGGGCCATCTATATATTAAAACGAATCCAAACTTCATTTTTTTCAATGGCAATACCCAATTTTAACGAGATATTTCAAATCTTCGGTTCAAACTATGCCTAGACACCAAATTTCAAGTCATTTGAATGATAAGTTTTTGAATTATAAACATTCAAAATTTAGTGCTTCTAATGTTAAATTACATTTTATATTTTTATTTATATCTCCCGAAATTATGCTCCTAATGTGCTAATTTTTTTTGTAGTAATAATACTAATATACCCAAATATAAATAAGCTGAATTTGCAATTTTTATAATTTTATGACATGAATTATGAATTATGAAATTAATATTCGAAAAAATTATGAATTGCAATCTAGAATTTTTTTGATGGATTTAGATTTATTAAGTCCTGCTTTATGGAAATTAAGAAATTTCACATTTTTCTTCCAAGTATTTTTCAAATTATGTTTAAAAAACGGCAAAATGATGGTTTAAGGGGTCGTCTATGATGGAAGTGAGTAGACATTTTGAAATTTATTCTGCCGTACTGAAATCTAACACGCTTCATTGACTCCTTGAGTGGCACTTAAGGTGCCTTGATCAAGGAAGGGGCTCTCTCGGTTAACAATCCAGTACGGAACTTCAATTTGGATACAGCCCTTAAAA
Source organism: Maratus speciosus (assembly GCA_963932465.1). Taxonomy (NCBI): domain Eukaryota; kingdom Metazoa; phylum Arthropoda; class Arachnida; order Araneae; family Salticidae; genus Maratus; species Maratus speciosus. Next base: position 357,286,970 of record OZ010794.1, read on the forward strand.
TACGCTCGTTTTAAAATAATTAATTTCTCGGAAACTTATGGTACGAATTGCATAAAAAGTCGTTTTAAGGCTAATTGAAGGGTGTAGAGTTCATTTATGCTGTCAGAATTGGGTACTGCTATTGACAAAAACAAAGTTATGGTTCGTTTTAATATGTAGATGGCACCCTAAGCAAATTTTATATACATCATTTAAAAATAGACTTTATTTCCAATCGTTCGGTACCAGTAACTTTCTTCTACGATAATTTGTTGAGGAGTTAGTAGGGGGTGTTTACTTTTTTTTTTTCCACGACTGTACGTACATATTACGGGCATGGTCCCTGGTACAATGATCGAGCCAAATGTAAATATCATGGGCATGGCTCGTGGTGGGATAGGTAAAGGCTAACGGGATTACTAATAAACCTTATCTATCACAATTATTATATCAGGTTGTAATTATTTATCAAATATTCCACAAAATTAAACCAGTTGTATCTCACACATGTATTTACATTCCGTAAATCGTGCGCGTTTGGTACAACTTAGGACCGATTTGCCGAACCGTGGAATAACTCGAAGACTGTGCCATCTTGTTTACGTTTTGAACCCAGGCTGTTGAAACGTAAATCGTAGGTTAAGGGTTAAATCTTGTAAATCAGATGGCTTCTGGGGCATCTGAAGATAAAGGAAAGGTTTTGGGGATTGAAGGCAGCTCGAAAAAGGGTTAGATTGTAAAATCGCAAAACTTACTAGAACAACACATATTTATAATTCTTTTGCAGTGTAGTGAACGTTCAAATTCGCTTAACCTCTTCATTCTAGGGGTCCCATTTGGGTATACTAAATAAAAAGGCAAAATTACCTGCCAAAAATTAAAATAAATGCATAGATTCCTACTATCTCTATTAAGATACATCACAGTGTCTTATATCACCAATGTATGGCGCTACAACTCTGAAGTAGGAGGAGCCATGTGACTTTGAAAAGGAAACATTTCCAAGATGGATGACAGAAGCAATTTACCAACGACTTCACGTCAAAGTAAGTGAATAATTCAAATTTGTGAGCGAATTAAAAAAAAATTATTGCATTTTTTATAAATTATATTATTTCAAGAATGATTTGGAATTGTTTATAAATGTTGTTCATATGTACAGTAGTGGGGAAAAAAACTAAACACCCCCTACTAACTCCTCAACAAATTATCGTAGACGAAAGTTACTGGTACCGAACGATTGGAAATCAAGTCTACTTTTAAATGATGTATATAAAATTTGCTTAGGGGGTCATCTACATATTAAAACGAATCCAAACTTCATTTTTTTCAATGGCAATACCCAATTTTAAGGAGATATTTCAAAACTTTGGTTCAAACTATACCTAGAAACCAAATTTCAAGTCATTTGAAGGACAAGTTTTTGAATTATAAACATTTAAAATTTAGTGCTTCTAATGTTAAATTACATTTTCATATTTTTATTAATATCTCCAGAAATTATAATCTTAATGTTCTAATTTTTTGTGTATCAATAATACTAATATACCCAAACACAACTATGTTAAATTGAAATTTTTATAAATTTCTGATATGAATTATGAAATTAATATTAAAAAAAAATTCTGAATTGCAATCTACAATTTTTTTATGGATTCAGATTTATTAAGTCCTGCTTTATGGATATCCAAAATTTCACATTTTTGTTCCAGGTAGTTTTCAAATTATGCTTAAAAAACGGCAAAATGATGGTTTAAGGGGCCGTCTATGATAGAAATGACTAAATATTTTGAAATTTCTTATTCTATGCTGTAATCTAACAGACTTTAATTGACCGCTTAAGGTGCCTTGATCAAGAAGGGAGCTCTCTCGGTTAACAATCGAATGCCGAACTTTAATTTGGATACAGCCCTTAAAATACGCTCGTTTTAAAACAATTAATTTCTCGGAAACTTATCGTACGAATTGCATAAAAATTTTTTTTGGGACTAATTGGAGGATGTAGAGTTCATTTATGCTGTCAGAATTGTGTACTGCTATTGAAAAAAAAAACAAAGTTATGGTTCGTTTTAATATGTAGATGGCCCCCTAAGCAAATTTTATATACATCATTTAAAAGTAGACTTTATTTCCAATCATTCGGTACCAGTAACTTTCATCTACAATAATTTGTTGAGGATTTAGTAGGTGGTGTTTACTTTTTTTTCCCACGACTGTACATGGATGTTGAAAACATCTGTAAATATGTTGTGCCCATTTGTGTGCAATGGATCATTACTAACGTTTCCAGCTAGAGAAACTAATTTCCTGTGTAACTATTTTATACACCCAGCTATTACCAAAAATGTTTTAGGAATAACTAATTTATTTCTTTTAGGCTTACAAAACAATTTGAAAGCGCTTTTTTAATTTTAAAAAAAAATTATATAAAGTAATATACCGAATTTACTGCTAAAAGATGTCACACTTTTTAGTGACTTTAAAAATTTCTAATATGTTTGAATAAAAATATACATTTTCAAAAACACAAAAAATGATAATAGTGTATGCTTGAAAATATAAATATGTATTTAAAATTTTAAATATTCTTTTTATTGCTTTTTTAATGACTTTAAAAATTTCTAACATATTTGAAATAAAAATATGTAAAATAAGTTTTAAAATACATGAACAAGGTAATAGTAGCTGCTTAAAAATATAAATATGCATTTAGATTTTTAAATATTAATTGTTTGTTTATTTTTGCAGGACGTAAATTGTTGACTGGTGAGGAAATACAGAAGTTACTGTTAGAAAGTGGTGTAGATGAAAGTGGTGTCTCCGAAGAAGAATTTCAATTGTCATTGTCTGAAGATAGTGGTAGTGATGGGGATGACGGAATACTTCAAATTCAAGACATAGAAAATGAAGAAAATCGATCTTCACAACAGCCAAAAGAACATAGAAAAATATGGCAAAGAAAATGTTTCTCTAGTAAGGTAGACTGTGAGACAGAAGATCTAGTAGGTCTTTATCCTTTACAGCCTTTATCTCCGTTTTCATGCTTTTCACACTATTTCACAAATGATTTCTGGAAATTGACATCTGAACAAATTAACTTGTACTCTGTACATATAAAAGGAATATCTATAAAAACAAATAACAAGGAGATTAAAAGTTTTGTTGTTCACTGGAGTGAAAATAGTTGAATACCTTCTTTCAAAGGCAATTCTGTGTACTAGAATAGTCACGACTAATAGAATAGGTGATGTGTCGAACAAAATGCATGCTGTGAAAAACAGTGCAATGAAACGTGGTGAGTGGATTGAGTTTACTTATCACATGATAAAATTGTGGTGTTGAAATGGAAGGACAAGAAATGTGTGCATATGATGTCCTCCGAATGCGGAAGTGAGCCCAGAGATACGTGTGAGCGCTGGTGTAACGATAAAAATGCCAAGGTTCCTGTATCCTGACCAGCATTAATAAGAATGTGTAATGCGCATATGGGTGGAATCCATCTGAACGATAGGTTAATTGCTTGTTATCGTATTTCCATGCGAACACGAAAATGGCCAGTTCGGGTCTTTGCTCATTTTCTCGACTTAGTTAAAGTAAATAGTTGAGTTTTGTACATGAGAGATTGCAGATCCTCCAGTATTCCGAAAAGAGATCAAATGAGTTTGCTGGAATTTCGCCTTTACATTGCTGAGGGATTGAGTTTACTTATCACATGATAAAATTGTGGTGTTGAAATGGAAGGACAAGAAATGTGTGCATATGATGTCCTCCGAATGCGGAAGTGAGCCCAGAGATACGTGTGAGCGCTGGTGTAACGATAAAAATGCCAAGGTTCAAATGTAAAAATTAAAAGCCTTCTGCTGAAAGACCACGAAAATCAGAGCAACCACCCAATGAAACTACAACTAAAAAAAGGAGAATAATCCTTTCTATTCCAAAAAATGAATTTCGCTACGATGGATTTGAACATATGCCACAGGTTGTTACTGGGGTAAATCAATCTCTATGTCGTATGGAAGGTTGAAAAGTGTAAAATGTGTCAAATTTAGTGTATTTCTTTGCCTTCAGAAAAATGACTGTTTCATAAAGTTCCATACTAAATGATATTTATTGGCAAGTTATGTATTGTATTTTTACACAATACATAACTTTACGTAACAAATCATGTATGTTGTTTGAATTGATATTATTATTAAACGATAAATAGGTCAATTTAAAGTAAAACAAAAATGGTATTATTTATTTAAAGAATGACGTTTTTATTCAATGGTGACCTGATGTACCCATATGGAGACATAAATTTTAACTATTTAAAAATTTAAAAAAGAAAGAACTAATTTTGTTTTCTCTTTTCTGAGCCTAAAAGTGCCATAAATTGCTTATAAAATAATTTTTGTATGCAGAAGATTTTTCTCGGGACTGAAGAGGTTAAATAAAAAGAAAGCTAAATAAAAATGAAAAAAAAAACCCGTGAAAATATTGTTATTTTTGTTAATTAAGATGTAATGTTTAACTTAAATGCTGATATATTCAATAATTGAAGAGTATTAGAGGAGAAGGTCCAAATACCGGCTAGGGTCTAAATACCGGCTAGGGTCTAAATACCGGCTACTAGGTGTTCTGAGAACTGAGCGCAGCGCAGGGTAGTGGCGATAGGCAGAATTTGTAACTTTAATTAAAAGAAGAAAGCTACGAGAAATACGTCGCTGAAGTGTGTGTCATTTACAAATAGAGATGTGTCATTTGTTGAGGAACGACTCCAAAGGAACGATTCCGGCGGTGAAACTGAAGGAACGATTCCATTCTGTAAAAAGGAATCGGTCCTTTTCGGATTCGGTCCTTTTTGGAACGGTTCCTCGGATTCGGTCCTTTTTGGAACGGTTCCTCGGAATCGGTCCTTTTTGGAACGATTCCGAAAAGGAACGACTCCACGGAATCGGTCCTTTTCGGAACGATTCCTCGGAATTGGTCCAAAATGTACCGACTCCGAAAAGGACCGATTCCTCGGAGTCGCTCCGAAAAGGACCGATTCCTCGGAATCTGTCCATTTCGGAATCGTTCCAAAAAGGACCGAACCGAGGAACCGTTCCAAAAAGGACCGAATCCGAGGAACCGTTCCAAAAAGGACCGAATCCGAGGAATCGTTCCGAAAAGGACTGATTCCTCGGGAATCGGTTCTTTTCTTGTAGACTGGCCAGTTTTAATAAATTAAAATACGCTATTTTATTTCAAAATAACAGATTTTGATTTTATTAAAGCTGACTTTATTGCCAAAATATCCTTCTAATGTGTGTGCCACTCCCCCCCCCCCCTCCTCAAAAAAAAAAAGAAAAGTAAAGAAAGAAAGAAAAAAGAAATTGAAGTGCGGGGCGGAGTAGGGCGTTTAATAAACATTACTATTTCATCTTCTTGTGCTAAATTAATCTGAAAGAAATAGTTAAAAAAAATATTTTATATGAATTGGATTTTTTACACCTGAGAGAAAAAGTGCCCGAGATGGGATTCGAACCCAGAAACTTTACGTGCTTTACCGATTGAGTACCTGGAACCCGAGGGTAATGGAACACCATGTGTACTTTAATACACTAATACATTTTCTAATTGGTAAATGTATCATACGAAATGAATTTTTTCTAAATGAATTCTTAAGGCTGTTCTCAAATCCAAAAGGATAAATTTGTGACAAAAGTTTTAATTTATTTTTATTCGGAAATGCATGAAACGAACAGGTGTTGTTGTTCAGAAACTATGTAATCGAGCTGTTTTTTCCGTTTTTTTGCAAACGCAATAGGCCTTTCAGAAAATAGTGTCAAAATGGGCGTTTTGAACCGAATTTCCGCGCGAAAGAGGCATAATTTCTCAAGAATGGGTGAAAAACATGTTTGTCACGTGATCAAAATCGATTATAACTCAATAGGTAATTTACTGATCAAAAGATGGAAAACAAAGTTCGATTCCAAATCGCTTCCATAGTCAAACATTCCAATTTTATATCTTTCCGTTAAAAAATGAATTTGTAAATGTGTCAAAACGTTTTACGCTTGTTGAGCAGATCACTTAAGAACAGCCTTAAGAAAAACAAAGAAAATGCTTGTTTAATTACTAGTGAAAAATATTTTTTTAAATCTGACTAGAAACAGTTTTGAATAATGTAAGAAATATATCACTAGGCCATAAAAATTGCATTTTAATAGGATAATAATAACTGATTTTCAATTATTTTAATAATTGTAGAGTTACGCACTTTCATGCATATTTCACTATTTCATGTTTTTTCCTCAAACATAATTTCAATTTGAGAATCCTCTTTGTCAAAATAAATATATGACCAGCTACGAGCGCTCGAGTACCACTTTATTTCCACAGTTTGGCGTCATGTTTTTCTCTCCTGAAGAAGATGATTAAAAAAATCTCGAAACTCCCTAAGATTGTTGTTTTAATCAACTTACATTGAGGTTTAATACATAGAGTAAAATCTGTTAGAACAAGGAATTTTTGTAAAACGTTTCTTTCTTTCTTAAGATAATGAATATTTCAAAAAGCATAATGTCTAATAATAATAATAAGATAACAGTAACAGTGGTGGGTGGGATTGAAATAATTTAACCGCGGTCCGCTCTCTTAATGGCCGTTTTGAGTATAAAAACGGGAAAGAAAAATCACGTGCTACATATAGATTATCGGACTTTCTCCAACACTGCGACATATATAAAGCTGCATATTTTATGCTTGTTTCGGTTTAATAGATTTATGTTAACCCTCCGCCTACCAGAGGGGTTCAATGGCCCCGACAGGTACATTTATAATGATATTTCTAATTTATTTTAAAAACTGAAATTTCTGTAAATATGGGTTTTTTCTGGGATGTTCTATTCTTTTGAGTAGAAAATTCCAGAAAAAGTCACATATTTACAAAATTTTCATTTTTTAAAATGTGAAAAATCAATTTGAATGTATCTATCGGGTCCTGTTGCACCGGTCTGGTATGCGGAAGGTTAATATTGCATTTAAAATTTTTACAATATACGAATTTAATTATTGGTTTCCAAAGAATGCACGTTGTGATTTTGTACAGTTTTTTCAATTGTTATTTTACTTCTATTTCTTGCTAAATAATTAGAATTTAAATAACTGTGACTTTGTTTTAATTCAACGTAAAATAAAAGCAAAAAAAAAAATCGTTTATCGTAATAATTTCTTATAATAATTCAGATTTCTTGATCGTTATTGATACTCGTAAATCCCGAGTTCAATGCGACGATTTATGCCTGTTACTGTGGTGATGGATAATACATATCTGAGTTTAATTTCGAGCAAATCAAGGCTCCCTTCATGCTAAACTAAATTTAATGTTTCAAGCCTAATACCAAATTTCCGTTTTTATTGAGGTAAAACTTACTGCAAATACGATACTAAATTTTATGTATTTTCCTTTATTATTGTTATTCTTTTCACTTAGAAGATTTATTTATTTATTTTCTTTTTTTTCTTAAATTACATAAAGTTTTCTGAAAAGTTCGAATTTAACAAAATGTTTTATCTATTTTAAATAGTTTTGACAATAAAAAGTTTAACTCCGAATAAAAAATTGTTAAATTCTCAAAAAATTAAGGTTGGTTTTATCTATAATACGTTTACAACAGATATCTTTCATTCAACGGCCGAAACATCGTCAAAAGGATAGTTCTTTATATAGTACTACACTCTGTAATAATAATGGACATACTTTTAATTTGTTTAATTTAATTAAACCAATAAACCGTTTTTCAGTTAAAATGTTAGCGAATTTCAAATTTAAAGAAATAGAACTTTGAAGTTTAGTGAATCACTATATCTTTTGGCGGAGATAATATGTACTATATATGAATAAAATCATATATATTACTATATATATATATATATTATAATATTAATGCATATAATATTATCTTATAAATATCACTAGCCATAGCCCTGCTAATGAATCTGTTTACAAATCATCTGAAGGAACGTCTACCCTTTCGTGTAACACAAGTGTTCCATGACTTCATGAGTTATGAAGCTCCAAAGATCCCAATCCAAACAAACATATTAGCATTGCAATTCACTCACACCGAACTGAGGTTCTGTATCATATAAGGGAAGAGAGGGTGACGGCGGATGAGGGTGTGAAATTAGAGAAATTCCGGTAGGTTCTCGTGAAATTGGAGATTCAAAAAGAGTCGTAAGTTTATTGAAATTCTACGTAGTTAACAGCAGTTCACAAATAGCGATGTTAGGGTAAAAGACAAGACATACATCAGTCACTCAGGAAAGACAGTGTGCAAAAACGTGCTTTACTTTTTAACTCTTTCCAATAAAGCTAGTGTTTATGAATGCGGTTTGTCTGTCCGTCAGACCGTCTGTTCACGCTCTAAGGCAAGTCACACACTAAGGCGACACATAAGACATGTCGCGTGAATTCGCTAGAAAAACTGGTTTAAAACAAGTTTGCAACTACTTTGTTCTTTGTTTCGACCGGTTTTTGCACTTCATGTTGCGCTTTGTGTCGTTGTGTGGTCTCAGTGTGTAATATACCTAACTCCCGTAAATATACTCGGATTCCCATGCAATTGATATATGTTAATGATGTTTACCATGGGATGTTTGGTATTCAATATGAAGAGTGTAGCATTAATAGTTTATTTACAGGCGCACTCAAAAGTATTTCGTTACATTATGGTCAACGGGAAAAAATCGTTTGCAGCGAATTTTTATGACATTAAGCTATTTCAAATGCATTAAAATTGATATATATCACTGAATTGCACTACAAGATGATTGCTATAGAATAGGGTGTTTCACTTCTGAACCAGATCCTGAAGGCGGTGATAATAATGTTGATGAATTATGCGAAATATCCTGTGTGCGTAAAGTTAGGGAGCTGAGGAGAAAGACGATAAAGGGCATAAAGTTATTGAAAGTACGGACACTGGAACAAAAATGTAATCTGCTTTAACTAGTTACATATCCAAACCAGTAGGGCCATCCAAATGAAAAATGAGATTCAGAATGAAAAATGAAATTAAGATTACCTAGAGGTAGATTTTGAAGAGGAATCTATGAGACTAAAAATTCCTAGACCCTGATGACAAATATCAGAGCAATAATAAAATTTCCTATACAGGATGTCCACTCTCAACGATGTCCAATAGCTAATTCCTAAACCGTTAGTCATAGCCATATAGTTCCGATTACAAAAATGTTTTAAATGGGGGTAAAGAAGTATTTAAAAAGTGATTTGGGTCAATAGAATCATTTCTTGAAAAATTATGAAATTTAATTTTTTATACAATCCCCCGGTCCTTCAAGTTATAGTTAGTAAAACTTTCCTATTACACTTACAAGTAAGACAAATAAAAGTCCTATTATTCTACGACTAAAACTGACCGAAGTAATGGCTGTTTCAACTTGGAGCATATTTTTTGCTGCGAAATAGGGGTCATTTAAAAATTTACTAGAAATATAAATAATCTTCAGATATATAAGAAATATAGTTGATAGTAAAATTAATATTGCATTATAAATTTGAAATCTATAATCATTCTGAAATATTAATGCAAAATATACAGCTTGTACTAAACATATAACAGGAAGAAAATAATAGAATTTTCGTTAAATAAAATGCTGAACAGCAACAGCCTCGATTCTTTACACACTGAATCCAAAAATGGCCTTCATTTTTTATCACAAAGTACATATTTTTTGCAAATCGTAAATTTGAAAGCTAAAAAGTGAAAAATTTTCGGAAATCTGATTCTGATAGTATAAAATAGATGTGGTTGTTATTTCTTTAACTTTTGATAATTGATTTTTATGTATTTTTTAGTATTGAATCCGAAAATGACCTTCATTAGTTTTTGGTGTAAATCGCCCTGCAGGTGGCGCTGCTATGTAGCATTTTGCAGGATTTCCGCAAAAGCTCTATCTCAAGAATTAATGCACGGATTTTTAAAAACTTCAGATTCCGTTAATCCTTGATATGAATTAGTGCTGGTAAAGTTTTGGTGCAAATCGCCCAACAGATGGCGCTGCTATGCTGCATTTTGCAGCATTTACACGATTTTCGTAATAGCTCAATCTCAAGAAATAATGCACGGATTTTCATCAAACTTCAGATTTAGTTAGTGCTTGACATGAATTGACGTTTTGCCCTTTGTGGCGTAAATCGCTCAACAGGTGGCGCTGCTATGCTGCGTTTTTTGAGATTTCCGCAATAGCTCTATCTGAAGAACTAATGCTTGTGTTTTCAACAAGCTTCAGATTTAGGTATACTGGATATGAATTAGTGCTGTCTATGTTTTGGTGTAAATCGCTCAATAGGTGGCGCTGGTATGCAGCATTTTTCACGATTTCCACAATAGCTCAATTTCCAGAACTAATGCACGGATTTTCATCAAACTTCAGATTCTGTTAGTCCTTGACATGAATTGATGTTTTGTACCTTTTCGTGTAAATCGCTCAACATGTGGCGCTGGTGTGCTGCATTTTTGTGATTTCCACAATAGCTCTAGCTCCAGAACTAATGCACCGATTTTCATCAAACTTCAGATTCGGGTATACCTTAATATGAATTAGTGCTGTTTGTGTTTTGGTGCAAATCGCTCAACAGGTGGCGCTGCTATGCTGCCTTTTTCAGAATTTCCCCTACAGCTCTATCTCAATAAGTAATGCACGAATTTTCATCAAACTTCAAATTCAGGTATACTTTGATACGAATTGGTTCTAAATTGATGTAATTTCTTTTACTATTTAAATGATTTAATTGACGTGATTTATTTAGAAGAAAGTTTTGTGATGGCCACAACATACTAGTTTAACTGTGAAATTTGCCATTTACAAAAAAAGTCTAACATGATGGTTAAATATGAAGGTAATTTTTACATTCAGTGCTAAAAAGCACATACAAATCAGTCGTAAAAGTTAAAAAATACAACCATCGACTCTATTTTATAATATTAGCTATTTTTTCAATTTTGAAATTTACTATTTTGAAATTTACTAGTTGCGAAAAATTCTGACATGATGGTTAAAAATGAAGATAATTTTCGGATTCAGTGCTAAAAAATACATAAAAATCATAATTTTAAAAATACACAATTTAAAAAATAAAAAAACATAACCATCGCAGTCTTGTGTTATCTAATCTAAAACTTTTTAGAAAACTTGTTGGCAGTAATCTATCCGAAATTTTTTGTGTTACCCTGTAAAATAAGAACATAATGGTAAGCACTGAAAATCATAATAATATTACATTGTCATCTGATTTACGTCAATATGTAAAATTTAACCTCGATCGCATATTTTAAAGTGAGTTGAATTTCGAGTACAAATTTTGAACTGGAAAGACATACATACGATCGTTTCAAGTTAACCCGTTACCCGCTGGTGTTGCGTTCACGCAACGGTCAAAATAATTGCTCATGCTTACATTAATTACTTTGTCACCACTATTTTACAATTAAAAAAATTGCCTTATTTATTGGCAGAAATTTTGATATTTTAATAAAGCGGAAATTACCTTTCTGAATTTGTGGTGATAAGCGACTTTCAACAAGAAATTTGAAAATTCCTACTTATAGTTTTGGCGGTTAATAGGTTAAATAAAAGCTTATAAAAATAGCATAGTTTTTGTTAAAAAAATCATGAAAAGAAACAGCTTCAAATCCTTACAAAAATCTGTCGTAATACGATTTCTTTCAAAGCGCAGCTACACATGAAATAAATCCTTCAAATACTTTAAGCACTTTGTTTACGACCCCTAGAAGCATGGCTAAACTCATGTGTATTCGGATGCAGAAAAGTGGCATAAGTCTTGCATTTCAAAGTTTCGTATAATTTCATGAATTTTAGTGTTAGATGAATGGGACTTTTTTTGTCTTTCTTTTAAGAGAACAGGAAATTTTTACTAAATATCTCTTATAGGGCGGAGGACCGTATAAAAAATTAAATTTCGTAACTTTTTTAGAAATATTTTTATTGATCCAAACGACTTTCAGAATAATTTTTTACCTTATTTAAAACATTTTTGTAATTGGAACTATAGGTCTATGACTAACGGTTTAGGACTTTGCCACTGAACATCGTTGAGAGTAAAGACACACTATATAAAATAATAATATAAATGGACGGTCATTTGACGACATATTTTCAAGAGAAACCAATGATTACACTGAAAATCGAATAGACCTTGCACCGCCCTTAAATTTCCAAGAGGAATTATGCTTTATACCATAAATCATAAAGTTAGAAATAACTGCAAATTAATTGCACACGCTGATCAATGAAATGAACTCTTAAAAACAAAATCATCTGTCCAAAACATTACAAAATTAAAGCGACTGTATGCCTAAGAAAATGGATGGGTACATAAGAAAATAAATTAGTAAAAAATATTATGGATTGCATGTGGTTCTCTTTATCTCGGAAGTGTTTTTTTCCCCTTGGAATCCTTTATTTTTCAAAATCGTTCTTTTTTTCTCGGAATCGTTCCTTTTTTCTCGGATTCGTTCCTTTTTTTCGGAACGATTCCGAAAGGAACGACTCCAATGAACTCGTTCCTTTCGGTGAACGATTCCGGCTGGAACGATTCCTTAAAAGGAACGATGTTGCCTATCTCTATTTACAAACAGCAAATGCAAAAGTGTCGAAACGATGTAATCTGGAACATCAAAAGTTTTTCAGATATGTGTTTCTCATTTTTTTAAAAATATATTGTTCATATACTGGCTTGAATTGATGATGAAGTTATTTTCTAGACATATTTAGCTCTCAATTGTCGCGCGCACATTATTGGTATTTTATTATATGAATAAGTAAGACCGGTTTTAACTTAACCATAGCAGTGGTCCGAATACCGGCTACCTTGAGTGGTCTAAGTAGCGTCTAGCTGGTATTTGTACCTCTCTCGGTTGCTTTGCTTGAAGAGGAGGAAAAAAAATAATTTAAATAGTTCCATAATTAATACATTAATTTAAATGGTTCAGAAATACTTCCAGTCCCATTTCACAATATGAAATAAACAATTAAATTTAAAAAAATAAAAAAAAAACCCGAATGCGTGAAAAGCGAACTAATTAATTTTTTCTCATCAATATATATATTTTTTTCAATTCCTACTATTAGCCCACACTCTCGCTATATATATCTTGTTCAAATTTTCAATTGTTAATAAAATGCTTATTATTCATCCAATCAAGCTCAAATAAATTTTTTAAAACTTGTAGTGGATGACACTTGATGTTAATCCAGTTTTTTGAAATATTAATTCATTAATTAAATTAAATTAATTTTCAATAATCGAGAGAGGTATGATCACGGTTCTTGATCAAGGTACTTTAAGACCGAGAGAGCCCTCTTCTTGATCAAGGCATTTTAAGCACCACTCAAAAGTAAAGAAGAATGAGAGAAAAAAATTCTCTTATTGACCTAAGTAGGAATTAACTTAAAAAGTATATTTTTTATATTACTTGTTTATATTACTTACCTAATTTTTTATTTACTTGTATTGATGACATTTAAGTTGTATTTAACTGTTAGTTCCTATCTATAAATACTGGTTTGACGAGGTCTATAGATGTCTATGATGGTTAGAGTTGCAGTAAAGCTAGAGATCCACAATACATACACAAATTCCAGGTTGTATAATATTTTAACGGAGCTTCTGACTGTAAAATAGTCAATGAAACATCGTCTTCATTTTAAAAGACCTATCCAATGATATGCCACTCAATAGGGTGCGTAATTTTTTTCGTCTCTACCGCCATTTTGAATTTATAAAAACAAAACCTAGCCTATAACCATCGGACCGTTAAGACGAATTGATAGAGACCTCATTCATTAAAATCCATCCAACCGTCGGGATGTTTCGAGGATATAAAGAAATCCACATACATAGATACACATAACCCTCCTTTTCAGTCGGGTAAAAATCAACCGTAACCGTAATTCTTCAGGAGCGACACTGGGTTACCGGATCACTTCACAAAAAAGAGCTTTTGGACACTCCAAAATTGCCTGCAATAAATGTGAAGAGAAAGAAGAAAAATAACTGTGGAAAACAGGTGAAAGTGGCAGAAATTGGGTTTTTTTTTAAGTGAAAAAGGAAGATATCCAACATTGATAGAGAATGAAGAATTGATAGAGACCTCATTCATTAAAATCCATCCAACCGTCGGGATGTTTCGAGGATATAAAGAAATCGACATACACAGATACACATAACCCTTCTTTTCAGTCGGGTAAAAAAGCAACCGTAACCGTAATTCTTCAGGAGCGACACTGGGTTACCGGATCACTTCACAAAAAAGAGCTTTTGGACACTCCAAAATTGCCTGCAATAAATGTGAAGAGAAAGAAGAAAAATAACTGTGGAAAACAGGTGAAAGGGGCAGAAATTGAGTTTTTTAAAGTGAAAAAGGAAGATATCCAACAGAGGAAGATGATGCAATTTGTGTCTTCTGCATGGGTGCTTTCTCTGCGGACAAGAGCGTGGGAGGGGATTCTGGGTTCAATGTTAGGAATGCGATATATGGGCCTATAGCGATTGCACCGACGCAGAGAGTGATATTATGTTTGTGATTTTTCAGATAAAATAATTCTCATTTCAATCAGCAAGCTTTTTTTTCTTATACGTTAAAAAACAAAATTAGAAACATAATGGAAAGAAAACTGTGAGAGATAGTCGTTAAGAATTTTATAAATTTGACAAAAATGCTTGTTTATTAATAATTACGCATTTTTTCTGCGCATAAGAAATGTTATAAATTAAAGAAATTTATTAAAATAATATTCTAATTGCTTAATACTTGTCATTAGCTCTATTTGTGTGATCTTTTGGAAAAAAAAAAAAAAAAAACTTAGGTAGTCGGTATTTAAACCCCATTTTCAAAACTCAAAATTTGACGACTTTCAGAATTTTGCTTTTTATAAACAGAAAACGCTTTTTAAAATGATTTTCCCCCTCTAAACAGGTGTAGAGGAACCCTGCTGATCATGTCAATTAACCCTGCTGCCACTTTTTCTTTTACTAATTTTGAAAATTGAATGATCTAGATTGAAAACAAAAGTGGTAGCCGGTATTTGGACCTTCTCCTCTATTAATTCTTTATCGATTTCAATTAAATAAGTGTTGTTTATGTTTCAGAGATGAAGTGCTGTTTTTTTCACTACGGATTTTTATTTCAGAAATCTGCAGTCCATTATTTTAAATTCTTTATCGATTTCAATTAAATAAGAGCTGTTTTTGTTTCAGTGACGGAGTGCTATTTGTTTACTGCGGATTTTTATGTCAGAAATCTGTAGTACACTTTTGGCAAGCCTTCAAACTATTCTATTTTTTTTTCTTTTTACCGGATTCAGTTTTAGGTAGCTTTCATAACAAAAAGCTACCTATTGCAGCCGTTCGGAGGAAAGCGATTTCAAAAAATTTTGGTATATTTTCATCGATCATGACCCCCAGACCCCGAAACCACCCTCCGTTCAAAAGTTGATATATATATATATATATATATATATATATATGGATATATATATATATATCCATATATATATATATATATCTGACATTTGTCATACTGTAACTCTCGAATTTATGAACCGATTTGGATGTAATTCGGTATGTACATGGTACATACCAATGTCTCGACCGAGTTCGTTGGCCAGCTTTATCCGCCATTTTGTTTCAAAATGGCGGCCATTTAAAATTTTTTTAAAAATTTTAAATTTGAAATGTGGTACCAAAGAATTGAAAATGGAAAAATATTTTTTCTTATGTATTTGACCTTTATAAAAAGATTCCGGAGCAGTTTTATTTTCGTTTATATCTTAAAAAATGGCTCTGTTATAGCATTTTGAATTTCTAGCGTGGCTGACATTTTGAAACGTCCTGAATTTTGTCACGCGATAAAAGGCGTATTTATGAACTGATTTGGATGTAACTTCGTTTGTACATAGTACATACCAATGTCTCGACCGAGTTCGTTGGCCAGCTTCATCCGCCATCTTGTTTAAAAATGGCAGCCATTTAAATTTTTAAGAAAAATTTAAAATTTAAAATGAGATACCAAAAAATTAGAAAATGAAAAAGATTTTTTTTGTATGTGTTTGACCTTAATACAAAGATTCCGGAACAGTTTTTGTTTCGTCTGTATCTAAAAAAATGGCTGAGTTATAGCATTTTGAATTTCTATTGTGGCTGACATTTTAAAACGACCTGATTTTTGTCACGGAATAACAAGCGTATTTATGAACCGATTTGGATGTTACTTGGTCTGTACATAGTACATACCAATGTCTCGACCGAGTTCGTTGGTCAGCTTCATTCGCCATCTTGTTTCAAAAGGGTTGCCATTTAAAAAAATTAAATTTAAATTTTAAAATGAGGTATTAAAAAATTGGAAAATGAAAAAGATTTTTTTATGTGTTTGTCCTTGATACAAAGATTCCGGAGCAGATTTTGTTTCTCAAAATTTGTTCTTTTGTTTATATCTTAAAAAATGGTTGAATTATAGCACTTTGAATTTCTAGTATGGCTAACATTTTGAAACAATCTTGTATTTGTCACGCGGTAACACACGTATTCGCCTATTTCCATGTAAGAAGGCATGTGGATAGTATACATCAACAACTCAGCCAAATATAAGTTACTTTAAATAAAAGCAGCTTGGATAAAGCTGACTAATTTCGCGAAATTCTCATTCATAATGATTTAGTATTGAATCTCCTATATTCGGTTTCCACTAAATTGAGCTTCGTGTGTTTGAATAATATAAGTTGGCTTTTTAAAAAAAAGGAATTTGAAAGCTACCTCTTCCTCCCGGCACTGGCCGGAAGGACTTTTTTGAGTAGATTTCGTATGAAATACTACCTATTACATTCTCCCCTATGTTGGAATTTTTGAAAAAAATTTACAGATCTACACCGATCATGACCCCCTAGAACCCAAAACAACCCTCAGTAAAAAACTTTATGTATATATATATATCGATAGATAGATCGATCTATCTATATATATATCACTTTCTTCTGGACACGATAACTTCCACAATTCTGCACAAATCTCTTCAAAACTGATACATAAAATCAAGGGGCATAAAATCTCGGTTAGGTTCGTTAATGGGCAAAATCGGACCAAGGGGATGGAAATAGGGAGGGGTTTTGTGAAAAACGAAAAAACCCCATAACTTCTTAAATTTTGTACATATCAAATCAGTTTAAAGTATTTATTACTTCTAAAAATAGGGCAAAAAATTTATGTATAACAGATTTTTGATAAAATTAAAAATGGGCTGAAGGGGCGCACAAAATAAGGTTTTTGGGAGAAAAAAAGTCATAACTTCGTCAATACTCAAGATATCAAATCCAATTATTTTTATTATAAATCTTCTTAATATTATCTATAACTTTTATATTCGCAAGTTTTTGATAGGACCAATTCGTACCGCAAAAAAAAAGTAAATAAAAAAATAAAAAATAAAACAAAAAGGGGGGGGGGGGTTGAAGAAGAAAAAAATCCATAACTCCGTCAATTCACAAGATATATAATCCCCATGAATTTATCATATATATTAATATTGTCTAAAATATTTATACAGACAAGTTTTTGATAGGACTAATTCTTACAGCAAAAACAAATTAAAAATACATAGTGGTTGAAGAAAAAAATCATTTTATTAAGGGTGTATTCAAATCCGAACTGCTTATTTTCTTACTCATTTTTAAATTCATTTTGGCTCTCAAACGCATCCAATTGGCAGATTCTCTTCATCAGAAACTATATAATGTACTGTAATGACCGATTTTTTGATAGAGGCAGATTATATTTCAAAAAATGGTGTTAAAGTGGGCATTTTGAACAGAATTTCCCGAAGCGATTGTGTTAGAAACGGAAAATATTGTCCTATTGAGAAAATAATTGTTTATAAATCAAGTTTTAATTAACTGAACGAAAAATAAAACATAGGTAGCTTATAAATGTCTTCAAATATCACGTCAGCATGTTTAATATTTTTTCTT
The DNA here is from genome assembly GCA_963932465.1 of Maratus speciosus. Lineage (NCBI taxonomy): Eukaryota > Metazoa > Arthropoda > Arachnida > Araneae > Salticidae > Maratus > Maratus speciosus. The sequence continues at coordinate 357,304,982 of OZ010794.1, forward strand.
TTAAAAATGAATCTGAAAATGTGCCATAAAATTTCGAGTTGTTGAGCATGGAAAAGTATTTTTTTGAATACCACCTTAACATGATTCTGATAAAACCAGCTATTATATAAAATTGAAATGAAAACTCGTCAAAAGCGGCCAGATAAAACTGTTAAAGTGGGTTTATCTCTAATCATGATTTTGTTTTTGTTGATGAAATTAGTATACTGAACTTCGAAACCTGCCTCCGCCTGTAGGCCGGGCCATCAGGAATTTTTTTAACTATCACACATTACTTCTAAAAAACGATTAATTTAAATTTTTACATAATCGAATAGTGCAAAAAAAAAAAATGTACTTTTGGATGACATTTGTTTGAAAACTCTAGTTCAATTTGGTGAATATTTAAAATATTTTTATGAGTGCTGTTTTTCTTTTAAAACCGTTCTCCTGCGAACTCGATTTGCTACAATAAAGTTACTATTATAGAGCTATCACAGTTGGCAATTGATTTTCCAGAGCTAAAAAGAATTAAAGTCAGTTTAAACATAACATCTGTTTAACCATCAGATGCTGAACGTTGTCGCTTAACGAAAATCGTCAACGGAAAAGACAGGATTTAATTTCATGTTAAACATAAAATTAATATCATGTTAAATGGATTACAAAATATTTGATATCTAAATATGCTCGGAGTTTCTTTTTAATTATTATTCATTAGCAGCATACGAACGTTCATTTAACCTTTAACTGATGTTGCCGGTCTCACAGACCGGAGCTCTTTCCAGTTTTTATAGTTTAACTTGTAACTTTCAGTTTAACCCGGGAGAACTCGCTGCATGAGATTTTCTCTCACAGTCGTACTTTTTTAAGACTCTTATTTGAATCATTTTTCATTTTAATTAAAATTTCAAAATGTTTTTCAATTATTTTACCTATTTTGTGAATAAAAGTACCAAGCCAACCAAAAAAAGTTGATATTATATGGATGTAAAGTAAAAGAAAAGCAATTGGGCATTCTCACTAGCGAGTTCTCCCGGGTTAACTACAAACACTACCGAAATTTGTTTTGTTTGGAACTTTAGTACTAACACCAGAGACTTTTGAATAGGTGAACTTTAGTTATAACAGCCGTGTGCAAAAAGTTTAGTACAAAAACAATATCCTAGGAGTTAATCACGCTTTTTATTCATCTTTCGATTGAGCGGTCTCACAGACCACTTCATACTAGTTATGTAACTAGTTCTGTCACATCAGTTAAAGGTTAATGCTACTGTTAATTAAAGAAGTGTATCTATTAACGTAAACTAAATTTCATTTATTTACTTGTTATTGTTTGCACGATTTTAAGAAGAAAGCCGAACGAAAGGAACAGGTTTCTGGAATAATTGCCTCTGTACACGAAACCAAACAATGTAAGTTTGCACTCGAAGGCATCAGTAGAAACATAAAGCGCGTAAAAATTCGTTCTGTGTGTCCATGATTTCTCAGATAGCCCAAGGTTAATAAGACAGTTTTGCATCGGACTATGGTTCTTCATGTGTTTGCGAAACTAAACTCTTCGTTATTACATCTGCTTCTGTAAAGAAGCAGGTAACATAATTTTCCAGAAGAAAACGTACAGACTCATATTGTTTTAAATACTGTAAATCATATCTAATAAAATTTTGTACTTTTTCTGGTGTATAATGAGCATATATATGCAGATGTGAAAAAAATTATTTTTTTCCAACTCTAATCATAATTGATTGCTTTTTTAAGGTCAGGATGATGACTTAGCGACTTTAAGATAATTATTCTTTTTTTTTCTTTTTAGCTCTCTCCAACTTAGTTCAAAAGTGTTTATGAATTGGGTTTGCCTTTCCATCTGTCTCTGCTTGTCTGTTTGTGCTCTAACTCGTGTAAATATACTTGATATATGTTATTGAGGTTCACCCACGGAGGTAAGAGATATATGGAGATGAAGTGTTTTGATTTGGCGTGACGTAAAAAATGCAACGCTACAACCGGTTAAAACCGTTCAAAAGTCAGCCTAAATACTTGCGGCTCCACAGAGTCTTTGTGCGGAACGTTTTAAAATCTCTCCCCATCCAATGAAATTCAGCCGTTGTTCTAATATATATGAAGGAAAATCGTTCGCAGTGCATTTTAATGATGTTACTCCGTTACAAACGTAAGGTAATTGGTATAAATTTCTGAGATGCACTAATACATGCTTTCTCTAGAATATGGGGTTCAAAAGCATTTATCATTCATTTACTGGGTCACGCAAAAGGGTTCGATTATATAATGGTCTACGGGGGGAAACTATTCGCAGCGTATTTAAATTATATTGCACTATTTTAAACATGATGAAATTGATATACATTACTAAGATTTATTACAAGATGTTTGCAATAGAATATGAGGTACAGTCGTGGAAAAAAAAAAGTAAACACCCCCTACTAACTCCTCAACAAATCATCATAGAAGAAAGTTACTGGTACCGAACGATTGGAAATAAAGTCTACTTTTAAATGATGTATATAAAATTTTCTTAGGGGTCATCTGCATATTAAAACGAATCCTAACTTCATTTTTTTCAATGGCAATACCCAATTTTAACGAGATATTTCAAATCCTCGGTTCAAACTATGCCTAGACGCCAAATTTCAAGTCATTTGAATGATAAGTTTTTGAATTATAAACATTCAAAATTTAGTGCTTCTAATGTTAATTTATATTTTCATATTTTTATTTATATCTCCCGAAATTATGCTCCTAATGTGCTAATTTTTTTGTGGTAATAATACTAATATACCCAAACATAAATAAGCTGAATTTGCAATTTTTATAATTTTATGATATGAATTATGAATTATGAAATTAATATTCGAAAAAATTATGAATTGCAACCTACAATTTTTTTGATGGATTTAGATTTATTAAGTCCTGCTTTATGGAAATTCAAAAATTTCACATTTTTCTTCCAAGTAGTTTTCAAATTATGCTTAAAAAACGGCAAAATGATGGTTTAAGGGGCCGTCTATGATGGAAGTGAGTAGACATTTTGAAATTTATTCTGCCGGACTGTAATCTAACACGCTTCATTGACTCCTTGAGTGGCGCTTAAGGTGCCTTGATCAAGGAAGCGGCTCTCTCAGTTAACAATCCAGTACGGAACTTCAATTTGGATACAGCCCTTAAAATACGCTCGTTTTAAAATAATTATTTTCTCGGGAACTTATGGTACGAATTGCATAAACATTCGTTTTTAGGCTAATTGAAGAGTGTAGAGTTCATTTATGCTGTCAGAATTGTGTACTGCTATTGAAAAAAAAACAAAGTTATGGTTCGTTTTAATATGTAGATGGCCCCTTAAACAAATTTTATATACATCATTTAAAAGTAGACTTTATTTCCAATCGTTCGGTACCAGTAACTTTCTTCTACGATAATTTGTTAAGGAGTTGGTAGGGGGTGTTTACTTTTTTTTTTCCACGACTGTACATGTACATTGAATTTATCGTTACTTACAGGGCATTACTGAGAATCATCAGAAACTGCTTATAGGTATTTTTAATTTGAGTTATGCATTGCTAAGCTCAACTACATTAACTATAGTAAGAGATGTTTATAGCATATAAATAAAAACATATACAGGGGCTATGCAAAGAATGCTGGAAACATGGCTGCCTACGAATAGTAATTTCTGGAAGTGTGATTTAAGTAGTTTTAAGCCTGTTTTCGACTGAAATAAATTTGAGCTTAATATATGGCGGGTATAAAAATATGTATGCAATACATACAGTGTATACAGGGCCGTACAGAATAATTCAAGTCCGCTTCCGTCTATTGGTAGAAATTTCCAAAGATAAATTTCCATGTGCGTTATGCGTTTTCTTTGTAAACTACATTTTTGCATACTATGTAGAATTTGTACAAATCTATAGATCGTATACAGAGATACAGAAAAGAACTGAAGTACCTTTCCAGTTATGGGCGGTAATTGTTGAATCCTGGTTTTCAAATATGTCATACGTTTTTTAAAATGTTTACTTAGGTATCTTCTTTACCTTATTAAACGGCGAAGTTTTTTTAAGTATTCTGGAAGAAAATGTTTCTTGACACATGATTTTCGTATACTAATATCATAAAGAAGTAAAGTTTGTTTGTTTTTTTGCTTGTAGGAGGTAATCTCTGGAATTACCGAACCGATTTCAAAAGTAATGGTATCAAAATGATGGTGTTAGTCCCTGTTTCAGCATAGGCTATATCTTATGTCCATGCCACTAACGTTGAAAAATGTTTCGTGACGCATGATTTTCTTCTTTATTTTTAATCTTCCCAGGATCATTAAAGTAAATAAACAGTCAAATGCGAGTATTACTCGCGCTCAGAGGGTTATGTACAATAAATATATGAATTATTAACTATATTATTTAAAAAATCGTTGCTAAAATAATAATATGATTTTGTAAAAAACTATACAACGTAGATTTGATGTAGCTCTATCTATACTAATATTATAAAGAAGCAAAGTTTGTTTGTTTGCAGGAGGTAATCTCTGGAATTACCGAACCGATTTCAAAAGTAAGGGTATCAAAACGATGGTGTTAGTCCCTGTTCCAACATAGGCTATATGTTATGTCCATGCCACTAACCCAAAATGGCTGCAGGATCAAAAAACGTTCTAAAAAGGCGATTTTTGTATTACCGAAGGGGCTAGAAACATGAAATTTTGAATGGAAGTTATGAATGATATCTAAGAAATTTCTTAAAAAATTCCAAATTTAAAAGGGGTGAAAATGCGCAAAAAGCGTTTTAAAAAACGTTTTAAATGGCAACTTTTACGCAATCTCAGGAAGTATCGAACTGATTTAAAAAATAATGGTGTCAAAATTATGTTCACAGTCTAGCTACAACACAGACTCTATTTTATGTCGATGCCACTACCCCAAAAAAGGTGCAGGAGCAAAAACATTCTAAAAATGTAATTTTTGTGTTACTGAAGGGCCTAGAAACATGAAATTTGTCATGGAACTTACTTATTAAATATAAATGATATCTAAGAACATTTCATAAAAATTCTAAATTTAAAAGGGGTGATAATGCGAGAAAAGCGTTCTGAAAAATGTTCTATATGGCGATTTCTACGCAATCTCAGGATGTATCAAACCAATTTTAAAAGTAATGGTGGGAAATTGATGGTGACAGCCTTTTCTATAACATAGGCTTTATTTTATGTCGGTGTTACTACCACCTAGGGGTTGCAGGAGCATAAAAGCTCTAAATTGCGATTTTTGTGTTACTGGAGGGCTTAGAAACATGAAATTTCGCATGGCAGTTTTTTATTAGATATAAATTATCTCTAAGAACATTTCCTAAAAAAATCGAAATTTAAAAAGAGTGAAAATTAGCGAAAAGCGTTCTAAAAATGTTCTAAATTGCTATTTCTACGCAATCTCAGGAAGTACAGAACCGATTTAAAAAATAATGGTGACAGCCCTTGCTCCAAGATAGGTTATATTTTATGTCGGTGCCACTACCCCAAAGGGGGTACAAGATCAAAAGACGTTCTAAAAATGCGATTTTTGTGTTACTGAAGGGCCTAGATAAATGGAATTTGGCATGATAGTTACTTATTAGGTATAAATGATCTCTAAGAACATTTCTTAAAAAATTCAGAATTTAGAAGGGGAGAAAATGCCTGAAAAGCGTTCTAAAAAACGTTCTAAATGGCCATTTCTGCGTAATCTAAGGCAGTATCAAACCGATTTCAAAAGTAATTGTTAAACATTGATGATGATAGCTCTTGCTCTAACATAGGATCTATTTCATGTCTGTGTCACTATACAACCTGGGGGTTGCAGGATTAAACAACGTTCTAAATTACGATTTTTGTGATACTGCAGGGGCTAGAAACTTGAAATCAGGAATGGTAGTTACTTATAAGATATAAATGATCTCTGAGAACATTTCCTAACAAATCGAAATTTAAAAGGGGTGAAAATGGGCGAAAAGCGTTCTAAAAGCGTTCCAAATTGCGATTTCTACGCAATCTCAGGAAATATCAAACTGGTTTCAAAAGTAATGGTTGCAAATTGATGGTGACAGTTCCTGCTCCAACATAAGCTACATTTTATATTGTTGTCATTACCACCTGGGGATTGCAGGAGGGAAAAATATTCTAAATTGTGTTTTTTGTGATACTGAAGAGGTCTAATATTTTGAAATTTGGAATGGTAATTACTTAAAAGATGCAAATGCCTTCTAAGAACCGTCAAAAGAAAATTCCAAATTTAAAAGGATGAAGTGAGCGAAAAGCGTTCTAAAAGCGTTCCAAATAACGATTTTTATACAATCTTATGAAATACCAAACCGATTTCAAAAATATTAGTTGCGAATTGGTGGTGATAGAACCTGTACAAACATAAGCTATATTTTATGTCGGTGCCACTACCACTAGAGGGTTGCAGGAGTAAAAAAATGTTCTAAATTGCGATTTCTCTGATACTGAAGAGACTAGAAAATTTAAATATGCCATGGTAGTTATTTATAAAATATAAATGCCCTCTAAGAACTGTCGAAAATCAAATCGAAACGTAAAAGGGGTGAAGCGAAGGGAAGGAGCGAAAAGTGTTCGATAAATGTCGTAAATTACGATTTCTACGCTACCTCGGTGAAAAAATAAACCGATTACAAAAGTAATGGTTGCGAATAAATGGTGACATTCTGTGATCCTACACCGGCTATATTTTATGCCGGTGCGATTACCACATGAGGTTGGCAGGAATCAACCTTCTATAAAAGCTTTTAAAAACTTTCTAAATTACGTTTTCTGTGGAATATTAGGAAATACCAAACCGATTTCAAAATTAATGTTTGCAAATTAATGGTGATAGTTTCTGTTTCAGCATAGGCATTTTATGTTAATGCCACTACTACCAGAAAGGTGGTAGACCGTTAAACAGAAAGTTTTGAATTTGACATGATGGTCAATTTTTAAGATGTAAATGCGTTTTAAGAAGATGGTTTCTAAAAAATTCAAAACTTCAAAAGAATACTGAAATGAGTGTATGAAATGAGCATAAAAGCTTCAAAATACTTTCTAAATTATATATTATTTAGAATTAGTTTTATTTCTTATTAATTTAAGTCTCATTTCTGCCTAACGCTGTGTAATAATGAAGTTTAGTTAAACTGTGGCTTAATTATTAGGTTGAGCAAAAAGTTCTGGGAAATTTTTAATCTAATAGTTATCGGAATTTGTATCGTATATAGGAGTACTAGTGGTACAGTCCAGACGTGGCTCCATCCGATTATGACCTCTTTCGATGAATGCAACATTTTTTCAAGGGCCGTCGACTTGAATCCTTTAACGAATTTGAGGAATCATGTCAAGAGTTTTTCAATTCCGAGGGGCCGCCATGATACTTCCAGCAAATCCGGAATCTGGCAGAACGGTGGCAGAAAGTCGTGGACTATGATGGATATACTTTGAGGAATAGTCCTTGTTGCTTTTGTTGCTAATTTGCGCGTAACAACGCAACTTTCACAAATTTCCTAGAACTTTTTGCTCAACCTAGTAGTAATTTTTGAATTATTCCTAAGAGTAAAATTTCTTCTAATAAAAATTACACATATAAATATCACTTGACATATTTCAACTATTACGTGAGCAAAGCGGCGGGTTTTGCTACTATACTAGAAAAGTATGAATGTGTATGCCATAAAAGTTCAAAGATATATGAAGCCTAAATAATATCAAATATTGCTATTCTGCATAACTCTTTTAGGTAGATTTCGTAAGAAATACTACCTATTGCAATCTCTCCTGTGTTGGAAATTCTGAAATTTTTTGCAGATCTACGCCGATCATGACCTCTAGAACCCAAAACCACTCCCAGTTCAAAACTTTATATATCTCTCTCTATCTATCTATGCATATCACTTTTTTATGGACACGATAACTTCCATAATTCTGCACAAATCTCTTCCAAACTGATACATAAAATCAAGGAGTAAAAAGTCTCGGTCAAGTTCGTTAATGGGCAGTTCAGTAATGGGTAATGAGAATTATACGAAATCTACCTAAAATTAAGAAAGAGTATAAAAAGTTAAACAAAATAAAATACAAGAAGTATAAGACTATAGTGCGAAGAAAAATAGAAAATTTCCATTAGTACCAAAAGGACAGGCGAAAACGCTACCGGGGGTTACTCCATATAAATAAAATAAAAAAAAAGACTTTTTACAGAAACCAGACATTAGAATTTAACAAATAAAAATACTAAAAATTAGCAAGTTATCATTTTTTTCTATGACATAACAAGAACAGAAAAAGACAAGAAAGGTCAAGAAGAGTGAGAAAATCCCAGTCTTCAGCGTTAAGTAATAGCGTGTATTTAGGGCGTTTACAGGTGGAGGGGTTGGATATCTCATAGTCGGAAAATTCTTCGACAATCAAATTATCAATCTACAATAGTAAATCGTATTTAATAAGATAATGAGTTTTTTCTGGTATATGACGCGGATATATTTGCAGAAATGAAAAAGTTTTTTTTTCAACTCTTCTAATCATTGGTGAGCATTTTAATAGTTAGTATGATATATTAACGAATCTATACTAATAAAAGAACAAATCGCTCTGTCTGTGTGCGATGGCTAGCAAAATCTACGGAACGTACGAGGCTCAAAAATTTTTTGAAGCTAGCCCAAAGTGTCTCCTGATGCACCATAGCTTCAGAATTTTAATATTCTAATTAACAACTGAAATATTAATTATCAACCGTCACTCACTTTGATTAAAAATCCATTTCGGAAGGGAAAATCTCTGACGCATGCGCTGAAGGCGCTGATACGCAAATGAAGAACGGAAAAAAATATTTCGGCGGTATTTTGTCATTATTTATTAACTAACATCGTCCAAACAGCTTAATAAAGTTTAAAACGGAAGACATGTTCTGAAAGATTGTGCTCTTACGTCTCAAATGATGCGATCAATTCAAAAATATATAGCAATTAACCCCTTGAAAAAAAAAGTTAAAAAAGGATCGTTTTTCTGAAAAGCGTTTTTCTACCTTATTACAACACCTCCCCAGGATGCAATTTTAAAGGTACTGACAAGTCAAATATATGATTATAAAGCTTAATCCTTCTTCAAAACGATGGTGTAATCTGGTTTTAAAAATTTGAATTTTAACTCTTTCAAATACACCGCCAAATGCAGGTCACTTTCCGCCTCATAAAGATGGTTTACATTTCGGTTAAATGTTTATCCTCTAAAATATGCATATTTTAAAAAGGGCTTGGTTTTAGTAATATTTACGATCCATTAAAATTTCAGAGAATTTGGACAACAATAATAATTTATTTTACTATGCAAATGAAACTGACGCGACGCGGAAAAAATAAAGGCAGAAACTATTTACGCTCCGATATGGAACGTTAATTTACTAAAGTTTTGGCAGCAGTTGTGACGTAGTGGCTTAACCCCATTGGTTTTCTGTACGAACAGTCCCAGGTTCGAAATTAGGTAGGGCAAAGTTGAAATTTGAATTAGTAGATTTTTTCTATTTTAAGGTTTTTATTTTTCTTTGAAGGGTATCTAAAGTGAAAGAATGTTCCGACGATTACGTTACAATCAGGCTTTACTCTATTAGAAAATAAATTTGCTGGATAGTACCTTTTTTAAAAATTTATATAGCATATTTGCTTGCAGTTTTATTATTTCTTTTCCAGTATTGCAGTTTCGGATGCATTTGTAATTACTTTTTCATCTAAAGATTTTAAATAAAAATTTAAAATATTAAAAACATAATTAAATTTTAATTGAGTTCACCAATTAATTTTGAATAAAACAGTTTAAAACGTGAGATAAATAAAAATTCAAACTTACCAACTGAACATGAGTCGGGTCCTGGTAATTTGCAAAGTCTCTACCTCCTCCCCCGCCCCATTCTGTACCGACCTGAGATACAAATTTCCGGTTTATTCAAGAATGTTATTATGGGCTTCTCAGTGCATAATTTTAAAGTTGAGTCTTAGTGTCTTCTTTCCAGACCAATACCCTTATATTTTTATTGAGGCCCCAGGGCCCTTTTTCAAGCATTTACCCACTTTTGGTGCATTTCTTTAAAATATTATTTTAACGAGTAATTCATATTATTCCCTATGCTTAATTTTAACTAATTGAAGATCTAAAGCGCTAAATACTAAGACATTTTAACATGTGTCCTGTTAGGGCCCTGTTTTTAATTATCAATTGGCCCCATTTGGGCCCCCTTTTACAGCTCCTTTAAAAATAGTTCAATTCAGAAGCTTTTTTTTCTAACAACTTCTTAGGACGTCCAGACACTATATGAGAGAGAAAAAAAAATTCTCAGGCTTCAGCTACCACCAATTTTGATTATTAATCGCCTTCTCGGGGGCCTTTGGTGCAGCTTCTTTAAAAAATTTTCGAATCGCTTGCAATTTTCTTTGACATAGTTGTAGCGTCTTCCGATTACTTTAAAAGCTAATAACAATATCTTTATGCCCAACTACATGCCAGTTATGTCCCTGGCCCCCCTTGAAGTTGTTGCACCACTCTGGCCCCCGGGGCCCGGTCTTTCTTTATACCTCAGTTACCACTTTTTTCGAACATTAATCTCCTTTTTTAGCATCAACTTACGTTTACTCACCGCAGCCGTACATTAAAAATCGCGTTAATTTAAAGGTAACTTTAGGAAATGGATTTCATCAGTTTAATACATATCGTGTTAATGTTAAAAGTAATTCATGAAATTTACAAGGGGAGAGGTCACCTTCCACCGCTTGGGGGCGCATTCTTTCCTCCAATTCTAAGGACCTAATTTCAACGGGATTTGGTTCATTCAACTTGGATTACAACTACAACTACTTTCCGTATTATGAAATTTTATCTTAGACTTCAGTTACCAACATTTTCTAACATTCATGATGCATTCTTTTTTTTCGATTCTACGTGCTTCATTACTACGAGGTTTGGCTTACTCAACTTGGTTTTCGATTGTCTCCGGCACGTGCGGCGCACTTCTGATACATGCTGTCTTATGTAGCGTGGACCCAGGTTACAGATTCGTTCGGAAAGAAGTTTGTTGGGAACGCACTAGACGATGCGGAAGGCAATGGGTCCTCCGAAATTAGGTTCATTTAAAAGAATTTCAAAAGATATAAAATCATAGAAACTTGAGTTTTGTTTAAGGTTATTATTTACGGACCCCGGGCAACGCCGGGTGGGTCTGCTAGTTTGTGAATAAAATGATACTCTCTTTCGTTTCTTTTTCCCCGGAATCACAAAATCAAGAAAGACGTTCGTATTTAATCGTATCTCCACATGTCTCAAGTGGGAAAGTAATGTAGAATATTATTCATCAAAAGTACTAAAGTTCTGCAAATTTGCGAATTAGAATAAATACCTTAAAGAGTTTGTTTTCAAACTATACCTCTTTACGACTGAGACATCTTGCTAGTTTTCTAAATTTTATTTATACACCAAAATGTATTAAAACGGAATTGTTATTTAGCCAGGTTTTCGTCTTAGATGGTAAGGTTAGTTGGGGTAACTGGGCCATGATTTTGCAATGTCACTCTGGAGCTTCTGACAATTCAGCTTCAAAAAGAATCTTCATTTGAATTAAAGTCTAAACTTCTGTAAATGTGTTCAGTTAGGTTCCCTCTATCAGACAGAAATGCTCAAAATTACATTTTAATATTTAAAAATATAAAATATGCATATATTTCATCTTTCTTTCCTCATGGGTCCAGTTGCCCCCAAAAATGGGGTAACTGGACCAGGGGGATCAATGTTCCACACGCGTTTATATTTTTTCATATCGATATAGGGTCCTGTTTGAAAAAGTGCAAACAATTTAAAAAAATTTAAACCAGGCATATCATGTAAATTATATGTCAATAAACAGCGTTGTAAGGGAAACCTTTGCTGTCAACGTGTCTAAAAAAAGCACTAAAAATGAAAATATTAGTTTTATTTATACCAAAAACATAAAACTTAAGTAAGTACATATGTACTTTACTATAGATAATAAGTATAAAAGTCACATGGGTATTTTAAGGAAAAAAAATAGCAAGGTAAATCTATGAACAAACGGCTACGTAAGTACTTTATCTTTATCCAGGAGTCGCATTATATAGGGAAAATTTTATTGTTCCTACCAGAACCCTTAAAGAAAGGTGCGATGAAGCTATTATTTTCAAAATAGTGGTAGGAGCGCTAAAAGTTTCCCTATAGAATGCGACCCCTGGTTATAGTACAATTTCAAGGCCTGGCTATCTCACTTTCAGGGGCAAGGTACTTGCATTCGTAAAATGTTGAAATAATTTACTGACACCAATATTTACAAGAGAATCTATCTGAAAACAAGTAAAAATATATTTTAGCGTACTTAATAAAGGTGAAATTTTCATTATAAAATTCAGGTGCCAATGTGGCAATTAGGAATTAAAATTAAGGGATGCCATAACGGCATCATCGCCTCTGAAGGGGTCAAGAAATTTGGTTTGGTACCACTCAATATGCTTTTTTAAAATTTCATTGCGTAATTTTAATAAAGTATTCTATCATTTTCTTTATTGTGAGCAAAAAACAATGGAGAAATTTACTTCCCGTAGTAAGAGAAACACAAAAAAAATATTTATAACTATTGGGGTAACTGGATCCAGCATGGAATCTAATCTTTAAAAAAAAAAAAAGATTGTTTAATAAAAGTACTTACAGTATTTTAATAAAAAGCCGAGGAAGTTCAACCATATTGACGTTGTTTTTAAAAAAAGAAACGTAAATTTTTGACAAGCTATCACAGCAAAGTGAGAGTTATGATTGAATTGATACACGTTGTTTTAGGAAGTAGAGATTAACGGTCATTGTTCACAAAAACTAAATCTTAAAAAACACCAACAATTTTTTATAAAATAGCCAATGGCCCAGTTACCTCGTGGGTCCAGTTACACCAACTAACCTTATATTGACATAGTACTCTTTCCGTCGGGATTATGAAACTTTTCCGTGATATACAGTTTCCGTTTCACGTTTTATTGTATAAGATTGCCCAAAGAGAGGATTCTTACTTTTTATGAGAGACACAATTGTTCAGTACACTGTTTTTATTTATTTTATTTATTTATTTCCAAATTTATTTATCTGCGAAAATATAATGTAACCACGTAAGGAAATATACAATGTCGTTCATGAAGATATTTGACTCACAACAGGTTCGTAAATCTAAAAAAATATTAGTGATTGTTTTTAGAAATTTAACTTTTTGAGTGCCATTTCATACTGGATCATCTTTTTTCACTGTTTGCACGGTCATTTTCAAACTTATTGCGCATTTACAAACATAAGATTTAGATGCCAAATTTTACATTCAAACTGTGCCAGGTTTCAATAGATTTGACATTTTCATTTCTTGAAAGTTTACTAAATATATTTTTTAAACGAATACTTATCATATTTTTCAGGACAACAAGTATGAAAAATTATATTTCTATTAAAATAGTCTCCTTTATATTTGATTCACCTTTGTAGAATTGAGACTTTTCGAAGGTTTTGAGGATAACTATGTGTAACGTATATGCAGAGAAGATTGACAAACTAATTTTCTAAAAATAAAATTCCCAACTTTATAAAAATATTTTAATGTGTGCGATAATCTTCAATTAAGAAAATAAAAATACATAAACTAATATCGAAAATAACTAGATGAATTATGAAAATCAGAAAGTAGGAAAATAAGCCACATTCTAAAACTTTAAAATAATTTATGTAACAAATATTAATGAATTGTAATATCCATTTAAGGGGATCTTAGACCTTTATTTGAGAAAAAAATAGAATTTTTTTGTGCATATTATCATTTTATAGTTTGCTCTGAGCCATTTCCGAAAAACCGCATGCAGATGCGATTATTTTTTCCAAAGTTACACGAGTTTAAATTTTGTACTCAAATCATTTTTCAGCCCTTTAGTATATAGTCCAGGCAATAGGGAATTTTACCTAGCAAAATTAATGATAGTACTGGGAATCGGCTTTCTAGATGTTTTTTGGGTCGCTGAATCCGAATTTTTAACTTCCCACCAAAATGTCCCCCGGCAACCCCACCCCCAAATTTTCGTAAAATGCCCCCCCCCCCCAAAAAAAAAAATAAAAGGTTTTTATTAAAAAAATCAATTTTTTATTGTTTTAGAGAAAAAGTATCTAGAAATTCAGAAAGTAGACAAAATTTCTAACAAATTAGATATATGATATTATGGCTTAGGATGAAGGGGAAGGGGGGATCTGCCTCGGAACATGCGCGCGGTGCTGCGTGGACTAAGTTGCGCAATTCCACTTAACCAGTCACACGTTTACATTCGCCCTCCCATCTCCCCTCCCAACTTTCTCTATAAGGTTTACTTTAAGATTTATGGGTCGCGGAATCCGAATTTTTAACTTTCCCCCCAAAATTTCCCCCCTCCCCCCAAATAGTTGTTTTTAACTTAAATTTCTTATTGTTTTAGGGGAAAAGCATTGCGAAATTCAGAAACTAGATAAAATTTGCAACAAAGAGGATATAATGACATTATGAATTAGGATGAACGGGGAGGGTGAGGGCTGCCTCTGAACATGCACTGCGGAGCTACGTGCACTAAATTATGAAGTCGAGGCAATAGGGGATTTTATCTGGCAAAATTAATACTAGTTCTGGATTTCGTCTCATTTTATTTTTTTGGGTCGCTGAATCCGAATTTGTAACTTCCCACCAAAATTTCACCCGGCAACCCCCCAAACAAATTGATTTTTTGAAAAAATTTGGTTTTTGTGAAAAGCGCGCGGGGAATGTTCCGAGGCAGCCCCCTCTCTCCGCGTTTATCCTACGTCATTATGTCATATATCCTATTTGTTGAAAATTTTGTCTAGTTTCTGAATTTCGTAATGCTTTTCCCCTAAAACAGTAAGAAATTTAAGTTAAAAACAACTATTTGGGAGGGGGGGTTCGGGTGGGAAATTTTGGGGGTAAGTTAAAAATTCGGATTCAGCAACCCAAAAAAACTTAAAGTAAACCTTATAGAGAAAGTTCGGAGGGAAGATGGGAGGGCTAATGTAAACGTGTGAGTGTTTAAGTGGAATTGCGCAACTTAGTTCACGCAGCACCGCGCGCATGTTCCGAGGCAGATTCCCCCTTCCCCTTCATCCTAAGTCATAATGTCATATATCTAATTTGTTGGAAATTTTGTCTACTTTCTGAATTTCTAGATACTTTCCCCCTAAAACAATAAAAAAAATGGAATTTTTTTAAAAAAATCCTTTTTGGGGGGGCTTGTTACCAAAATTTGGGGGGGGGGGGTGTTGCCGGGGGAAATTTTGGTGGGAAGTTACAAATTCCGATTCAGCGACACAAAAAACATCTAGAAATCCGATTTTCAGTACTACCATTAATTTTGCTAGGTAGAGTCCCTATACGGTCTCTATTGCCTGGACTAATACTTTAAATCTATTTTTCTCAAAACTGATTTTTCAACGTTTTTAGATTTTTGAAATGCTCCATGCGTCTTAATTTTTTATCAAAATTATTGAAATTGATAAGGAAGAATTCTCATATTGCTTATAAAGAAACTGTGTATGCACTTGACTTTGATAAATTTGACTTTGTTAAGGCAATTAAATTTGATTTTTAACTTATTAACAGGCAAAATTTTGATG
Organism: Maratus speciosus; assembly: GCA_963932465.1. Classification (NCBI taxonomy): domain Eukaryota; kingdom Metazoa; phylum Arthropoda; class Arachnida; order Araneae; family Salticidae; genus Maratus; species Maratus speciosus. Next base: position 357,320,664 of record OZ010794.1, read on the forward strand.
AAAATCGATATGGAATTCAGAAAAAAATCTGTAACAAATTAACCATTCAAGGGATTAAAAAATCGATGCACAGATTTGTTTGCAATAGGGTTTTAAGCAATTAAAATGTAAAATCAGAAAATATCTCACAAATTAACGCGCATGGTGCATTTTTAAATTTCGTTTTAAATTTTAAATTTTTTGAAAAATCTTAAAATTACAATAAGATTGGAAATTTCTTTTAATGTATTCTCTATACTTAGGGTGAAATGTATATTTCCACAAAATTTCATATCGCTATGATGAAAATTAAAAGATTTTTTTTTAACGTCCACCGTCCCCTTAATAAATGACAAATCACTCCAAAATATATTTTATTCTGTGTATTGTATACAATTGGAGCAACAAATAATATATCCTCCTGAGACCCAAGCAAAATGTAATGCATATATTTTTTTTAATATGAGTTTTCTTCAACAAATAGGCATAAAAAATGATGTTTTTAAAGAAATTAATAAATTTCGATTTTTTAATTTTGTTTTACTGCACATCCATCTAAATGGATGTTCAGGCCATAACTCGCTTTAAAATAATTAAAAAATGCTAAAAGTAGGGGAAAGAATAGAATTTATTATAAAGAACATAATGCAAGTATTAACATATCTGCTATTAAAATTGCAAAAAGAAGTAGTTTAAACAAATTAAAATAACATAAAAACGAAACTTACCAGCAGAACGTAGAATTTCAACTTGACTCATTTATTACGCCATTTGTAAACAAAGTAGGTACCGTTTCCAAAATCCAAAAGCTGAATGTTGATTTTTGATTCATACATTACCATGCCAAACTGGTTTTAGATTGCTACAATGAAATTTAACGCAATAGAAGGAGAAAGCAAAACATCCATTTAAATGGATGCCGGGTCTCAGGAGGTTATACAAATTCAAAATAATAATAATAAATAAGTAAACAAATTGATGCAATGGGATATATTTTATTGGATTATATAAATCAGTTTGAAGCTCATAATGTGTAATTCTTGTAGTATTATGCAGATCAGGCACTACAGCATGGTTTTCTTGTCTCAGGTAATGCTTCCTCTGAAAAGAGAATTATGAAATCATAAACTTTGATGGATGTAAAAAATTGTACATTAAACTGTATATTCACTAAGAATCTAATTAAACTTTTTCTTATATATTATTAATATTAAGTCTGCTGATATGTCATACGAACAATATATAAAGTATGAGCAATATATTGAGAATATAACAAGTTTTATTCTTGCGATAAAATTTATAATTATTTATATTTTTAACAGAAACATTACAACAGTTAGAAAGATATTCAAAATTAAAAAATAAAACAACCTATGCGAAATCTTAAAATGAACCATCTTGTTTGCTTATGATTTTTGCATAGGTTTGTTTTTATATGTTGTTTGTATATGTATTGTTAATTTATTTGTAAATACTGTCTAAAGACTAGTAATTTATTTCTTCTTAAAATATATCTAAATTTTGTTTTTCTAAGTTTAAAAAAATGTGCTCTAAATATATTTTTACTCTGACATTTTTAATAAAATGCTTTCCAGGAAAAAAGTTAAAAGAAAAGAAATCCTTAAGGGGTCTGGTCTCTCAGCTTCCGATTTCCCGTTACTAATGTAAAGTCTATGGGCGTTTGATGTATTCATCTATTTAAAATATCTCCTCGGGAAATTAATATTTTTAACTTATATTTTTTGTGTACACTTCCTAAAAGATGTCTCTTTTTTTCTTAGTTCTCAAAATATATCTAAATTATAGACTAAATTTTATATGAAGTGTTAAAATCTTACTCACAGTTCGCCCGCTTTTAACACATAAAACGTTAAAATAAGCGTAGATTTTAGAAATATTTTGAAAAGTAAGAAAAAAAGAGACATCCTTTAAGAAGAGTACACAGAAAAAAGATGTTAAAAATATGAATTTTCCGAGAAGATATTTTAAATATACGAATGCATAAAATATCCATAGACTTAACATTACGGAGGAGAATTCCGAAGCTTAGTGACCAGCTCCCTTAACCCTTTAAGACCCGATGTATTTGTAAACAAAGCTAGTCATGCCTGTAAAAAGTAAAACATAGACTGCAATCGCTACCTGTTGATAAAAAATTATACTTTTCTCTATGTTCAAATCAGAATTATCGTTCGATTGGAGATTTTATTACATGCGGCTCAGAAACAAAAATTTAAATGAATGTCTAACCCGCATAATCGTGCGGGCTGTGCCTTAAAGGGATATAGGCAAAAATTAAGAGTCCTTGATCCCTTTTAGACCAAACCTAGTTTTAGCTTTACATCTAAACAATAAAGTGTGTAAAAATTTTGGATCGTCAGTTAGTCCACAATTTTTACGTAAGTTTTAAGGTCTTTCAAATAACACCCTATTTAAATCCCGAAACTACAATGCAAAAATGTTTTGTGAAAAAAAGGCAGAAGATTTCATTTTTTTCTAATGTTTTAAGGTGCAGGCATTTTCAATTTTCTTTATTGCAGATATCAATAGTACATTTTGATTGTTATAAATTCCTATAACATGTAATATATCTACGCACTTTACGCCAACAAAAAAATTATTCTTGAGTTTAACTACCTCGCTGTACAGTGATGAGAAAAGAGTTGACATTTGGCTGTTCGGTAGTCACCTGTAACATACGATTTACACAAAGTATGGCAAAATAAATTAAGTCGGGTAATATAATTAAACCTGTGTAATGATTTATCAATGTAAGAAATGAAAAAATATACGTTGTATTTTTCGTTTGCGAATTACACTAAGTTTTTAATTCAGAAAAGGAGTGCTATAGGGAAATTCCGTACCAAAATTTACTTCGGAATTTCTGTACACAACTAATCATGAGGGAGATTCGGGGGTTTCCACTGACTGGTTTATACTCTAATTTATCACTAAAATTGAAAAAGGAGACTGCTGAAAAAGCTCATCGTCCAATATTTTGTATGAAATCCGTCTGAAGCTCTGATACAGATTCTCTCACTAATTTTTCATGTTATTTCATTATAGTTTTATTTAGTTATTTTTTAGGTGTCTTTTCCTTTTGAATTTCTTATTTTGTAGTTGCTTTGAAATCTACAGCTACCAAGGTTGTGATCTCGAAAGATCTTACACAGATCTTTATCAAATGCATACAGTTCACAATTATTGGTACCACTGACCCGTAGTATAGATAGCTCAGGACAGAATGTCGCCATTTTTCTTATTAATTGTTTATATTTTGTTTAGATTTTTACACTACCGTAGAAATAACTGATATAAACTACAGCACCCTCGTTCCTCAAAGGCACCTCAGTCCTCTTTCCTTTGCAATATTAGCATTGTGTTACCTTTCTTTCTTAAATCCAGCTTTCCCATTGCTAAAATTTTTAAATTTCAAAATAATTTTTATCCCTACCAATAACCTTACTACTCTCTCCAAGCTCAAAGATCCTAGTGAGTTATCCAAGTCATGGGGTACCTATAGTTTTAATTGCCAGTGCGGCCTTTCCTACATTGGACAAACCAAACGTGGCATAAAATCTCGTATTAATGAACACCAACAATATATTCAAAAACAAGAAACCAATAAACCTTTTATTGCAAAATATTGCTGGGAGATGAACCACACTTTTGACTTCAATTCGGCTAAAATAATCTGTAAACCTAATTCTATACACGAACTTAACTTTCTTGAAGCATTTCATATCTTAAAAATTATGCAAATATTGGCAGATAATTATGAATTCGCTATTCCTCCATTATCAAATTACTGGAAATACTACATAAAAACCTCTGTTTTCTGAATTTCTTCTGGCTTTGTTCACATTTTTGAATCCATTCTTAATGCTGTTTTCCCATTGCCAGTTACCTGTAATCTCCTGTATTTCCATTGGTCAATAAACCTTTCACTTGAATCCGCTTCTCTCCTATATATTCGAACAAAATTCCGTACCGCCACTCCCATCATTATCACGGAGCAGTGGAATGGATCTTGATTTTGATTGACCGCTGGAGAAGTTGCAGATCGAATCCTTTCTAAATTTCTTTACTTTTGGTGAGTTTTGCTTATTTTTACTTATTTTAACTGCTATTTTCGCTTACTTTTTGTTTTTTTATATAAATTTCTTTAATATTTTTATTACTGTATAGCCCTAAGTGGTGTTTTTGTTTTATAATGATTTGCTTTCCGCAGCTTGGTCTGGACATTCTAGGTATAATTTCATCTATGTTTTTGACATTCTACACATACATTTCTATTACTGGAAGTAAAGGAATATTTTTTCCCAAGCACGCTACAAATTTTCTCGCCCATATCTTTGCACTGAAGACGCGCTTAATGCTACCGAAACTGGTATACTTCAAAATTTAAAGTTCTGGCGCTATCAACGCTGTTTTAAAATTTATATTTATATTTATATCATTTATATAATAAAGGATGTGTATTAAACTATGTTATTTTCAGCTTTTTTTCTTCTTTAATTCAGAATAATTAAAAGTATTTATATTATTTAAAGTATTCTTTAGACACTTGTATTGCCGCCAGCACATCGAGGTTTTTTGTTCTTTTAGTACGAAATCTAATTTTGGAAACACCGGAAAAAAAATCTATTTGAAGTTCTTCGACTGCATGAGAAGTGATTCAGTGGTCACTGAATCACGTTTACTTTTACTGTTGAGAATTATTTTTGCTTCATTTGGGATACGTTACTCCCCAAAGTATTCACCTGCATTACTCTCTATCCGTTTGTTTATTTTTTCTTTTACTCGCATTTCCTACCTTATTAGTTTACCTTCATCTTTAGAAGTGCTAAAGAGTTAAGCAGAATGTATATATTTTTTCAATTTTAAATGAAAAGAAGTGCTGTATTTAAAGACTCTTTGCTCGCTTGCACTTAAAATAAGTATTTGTAGAGTATCATATGCGTTTTCTGAGACTAGAAGGGATTGCACAGCTTTATGTTTGAGATTTCGTCTTTAGTTACGAGATAATCGATTTTATGCATGTAGTGAAAGTAATTATCCGATGTACCAATTATTCTACTTAGTACCTTAGCCTGTTTCATTGATGAAATTGAGATGCAGCAATTTAATCACATCATCGTTAAACTTTTATTGCACTTGAATTGTCAGGAACTACGGAAAACTCAAATTTGAAAAGTGATAATGATACTTAAGTTTAGCTAATTGTTTATGTATATGTTCATCCAGTTAATTTTAATAGCGTCACGCTTTTATATCACTTGAAGTTCAAAATACATGTATTTGTGAAATTAATTTATGTAAAAAATATGAATTTTAACCTTTAATTTTTTGACGGAAATAAATTTTTAACAGCTTCAAACATGCGAATCCAAAATTACAGTGTTTTCCAATAGATCTTGAGTTATGCTTAACAAATTATTTGCATAACAAGCTGTTTTGAAACGATTACAAATGAATTTATTTTTACATTAAGAGTAAAGTATGAAAACGACTCGTCAGTGTATACGTCAATATATTAAAATTCACAAATAAAACTACTTAAATTAATCAGTTGTAAAAACACACATATATACCGGCAGTTTCGATTCAACAAAACGTGCCCATGCTCAGGGGAGGGGGGGTGGAATCTCTGCGTATCGTTTAGATAAAACTGTGTTAGTTTCTCCCGATGCTACTACCCTCAGGATGGGCCAGTTTTATTGACTGTCGGTATATATCCGTGTTTTTACTATGGTAAATAATTTATGTGGTTTTATTTGTGAATTTAAACATATTGACGTATACACTGATGAGTCGTTATCATACGTTACTTCTAATGTGAAATTAAATTCATTTGTAATCATTACGAAACATATTGTTATGAGAGTAGTTTGTTAAGCTTAACTCAAGATCTATTGGGCGGAATAATCTGTAATTTTGGATTCGCATATTGGAAGCTGCTAAAAATTTATCTCTGTTTAAAAAAATTATAGGTTAAAAATTCATATTTTTTTACAAAAATCAATTTCGAATATATATTTATTTTGACCCTCAAGTGATATAAAAGAGTGACGCTTTATTATGTTTTATTAAAATTGTCAGAACCAACACACAGATAAGCAAATATCTAAACTTTAGTAGCTTTATCAGTTTTTAAATGTAAATTTTCTCTATTGCCTGACCCTCAACTGCCACAGAAGTTTGGCGATGATGTGATTAAATTGCTGCATCTCAATTTCATCAATGAATCAGACTAATGTACCAAGTAGAATAATAAAGTCTGCAGATTTTAATGAGCACGTAGAAAGAGTCTTCATAGTTTAGTCATACATACATTTCTTGCTTTATAATTTGCATTCAAGTCATATTTTTTTCCTGTTAGTGTACCTATTTTAAGTAACTGTTTTTTTTTTTTAAACTCTACTTCTTTCAGACTTTTAAAATAAAATTAGCATTTTCCGAATAAAAAACAAAAACAAAATTTATGCAAAACCCATGATATAATTAATTATTCGTATTTCAAATTTGTGTTTTAGAGATATGATTTTGAAAAAAGTTATTTTACAAATTGTTTTATTCTACAGAAAATTAACATGAAAAGAATGACAGATTGACAAAGAAATTTTTTTTATCCCCGATATTTATTTAAATCTTTTTATTTATTAAGAAGATATTTTGTATTTATTACGTGAGAAACAATCTTTACTTAAAAAAAGGGAGGGGGGGGGGGTAAAACTGATAAAAAGAAAAGGTAAAATACATTGGTAAATTCTTCAAATAAAAAAAATTAAATAGAGACAGTCTCATAAAATGATTGCTCGTGTAAGTTCCAAATCTGTTGTATACAAAAGCAAATAAACAAACACCTGCTCAAAATCGTCTGCCCACGATACCGCAGGGTAAACAGAGAACTTTTTGTAATAGACGCGGGAAGTTACTAGTCTACAATGTAAGCTTTTGCGTATCTTTTTTTAATGGAAGAGAAAGACGTCCGCCATCTTCGGATACTAATACACGGATATTATTAATTTATGGAGCTTAAAAAGTAAGTGTTATTTAATTTAAATTGTTTATACCTGTTTTGTATATTATGATGATGAGTTAAATAGTTTTATATTATACCTATAGAAAGAGACTGATCTGGGATTGTTTTTCAGATTAGAAATTAACATTATACTGGGGAAATGTCGTTTTACATACTATAGTACTGAAACTTTTGAAAGACTTTTTTTTCATTGCTAATAATATTTTAAATTATTATTTAAAATCTTAAATCTTCATATCAATGTTTTCAGATTTAACATGTGCCAAAATTATAAAATAATAGGAATTCCTTATAACATATGGAGAGATTTTTGAGAAATTGTTAAATCTAATAATACATTTAATTCATCTATTGTAGTTTGTTGTTGTTTAATAGTGCAATTATAAATACTAATTATTTAGTGTTTTTCAAATTGGTAAATTTATTTTTTTAAATTGCATGCAAGCACTTTTCACTGTTTGTGATTTTAATCAAACATTTAATTGTAGACATTCAGAATCAGTTATTAAATTTTCTTCGATTGTAAATTTATTTTCTACGTTTTCGATACACGTAATTATTGGCATTAAAAATAAAATATGACATTTAAGCATTGAAATAAAGTGTTTTTCATGCCTGATAACAAGTTTATAGATTAAACTGCTTTAGTATACTTTTTAAAATTTGATATTTATAATATTTGTAAACAAATATTTATAATCTATGATATTTATAAAAGTTGATATTGTACTGTTCATTAGCGATAATTGCTAGAAATGCATTTTAAATTATAATATGCACTTTTATGATTTACTATATTTATGCATAGTATATGGTGTATATAAAAGCTATAATTCATATACAGGGCTACACGACAGTATTCCTAAGAGTTACTGGGTATAGGCGCAAATTGCTTAAAGGTGGTTTTTAAATGAGTTATGGATTTTTATGTTGAACTGCATTTAATTTACTAAGAAATGTTTGTAGAATATGGATAAAATGATACACAGGGTCACGCAAGGAAATGTATATATGGCCGTCTATAAATTATAATTTCTGAAAATGTGATTTCAGCAGTTTTAAGAATGTTTTAATTTGAAATAAACTTTAACTATATTGTGGTGTGTAATAAAGGTTCTAGGTAAACTACAGGGTTATACAAAAGTATTCAAGTATGTTTTCATATATTAGTATAAATTGCTGAATGAGAATTTCAACCTGTTATGCGTTTTCTTGCTAAACTAAATTTTCACATTATATACTAGCATATATCAACCTACAGATTAAATACAGGGCTATTCAAAAGAATTGGAAAACATATTTGGCTATGGACGGTAACTGCTGAAATCAGTTTTTCAAATGTTTTATGCGTTTTCTAAAATATTTACTTCGTTATCTTATTTACGTTATTTCCTTAAAATTACGATGTCTAGTTAAAGCATTCAGGAAGCGTTGGAAAGTGCTTTATAATCTATGCTTAACGCATGCTTTTTCTATTTCCCAGATCAGTCATTTCCTATAAAACATATCAAACCTATTTAGCTCATATTAATAAAATACAATATACACGGGAATAAAAAATTTAAATGAATATGGCTTATCTTATTGTTCTATAAATAGGAAATGTATTAATATCCGTTAGACTCCATGTTCGTATTTAATAAAATAATAACAAATCACAACACATAAAAACTTACACATTCTTAATATAAAGCTTGAACTCAAAATCAAGCTTAGAACTTAATAAAAAAGGATGCCAGTTGATAAGCATTCTTTTTTTCAGGGGAAAATTTAAAAGTATTTTAGAAGAATAGGACTCCAAAATAGCGATACTTCGCTAAAAAGTACGGTAAAAAGATAAGATTGTATATTTCAAGCAAAACTTTATTTTAAAATTCATCACAGTGTTTATAACAAGAATCATCACAGTATTAATGCTTGGAAATTTTTCCAGAGAGAAACATTCGCCTTGCATACAATATTTCAAATGAAAATCAAATTTCAAATTGATTGCTTAAAAGGCGCAAAAGCCAACTTAATGAAAAAATTCCATAACGGTACTTGAACCTGGGCCACCAGTATAGCGCACTGACATTCTACCGACTAAACCACATGGAACGAGACCCAGATTGGAAAATGTCTTACTATTACATGTTGGCAAGGCTACAAACGCAGCACAAGATGGAATATTTATCCTGAGCCACCCACATGGGGCAAACACGAAACTTAATTAAATTTAACTTAAATTTATATTTAATTTAAATTTAGATTTAAACTATATAAATACTTGGAACTACATATATAAATACCTGGCTCACGATAAATATTCCTTCTTGTGCTGCGTTTGTAGCCTTGCCAACATGTAATAGTAAGAAATTTTCCAGGCTGGGTCTCGTTCCATGTGGTTTAGTCGGTAGAATGTCAGTGCGCTGCACTGATGGCCTGGATTCGAGTCCCGGCTTGGAATCTTTTTCACTATGTTGGCCTTTGCCCTTTTAAGCAATTAATTTGAAATTTGATTTTCATTTGAAATCATCATAGTGATTGTGAAACGTTCGTCACAAATGACACATATTTCACAAATTAGTCACAATGTGACTTCAAAACATTGTCGCTGTTGTCACAGGTTCGTCCCAAAGTTAATGCCAAAATAGTCACAAATGACACACTTTTCATAAATTTGTCACACCGTGACTTCACAGAGTGGTCAGAATGTGACGTCACAAACGACCTCTAAAACGGCCATAACGACTTCGCATTCTAGTCACTATGACGTCACATCGACGCGACGGTCACAATTTCACAGTGTGACTTCACAACGACGTGACGTCACCATGCCTTATGGGAATTGACCAAAAAATCCAAACATGATGTCGAAATTAGGTGTTCGTATTGTAAATTTCAGAGTGTGCTACAATATCAGTATTAAGGTGATACTTAACCTCTAGCTTACGGGGGGATTACCGTAATCCCAAGAAAAAGAGTGTTGAAAAATACGGGGTTGGGATTACCACCATTCCGATCTTTTCTACCCCTCAGAGATGCTGTGCAGGAAATCATTAAGACCGTTTTACTCAGTTGGGGTCCGTCTGCGTATCGAACAAGGGAAATTCTGTAAGGAAGATATTAATTATTCTAGGGAAGTACGGGGAAGATTACTTTGTAAAAAGTAAACATTGCTTACGCAATCAACGTTAAGCCGTTTCTACCCCGCTTGCTGCAAATTAGTTGAAGATAATGCTAGTTTGTGAGACATGATAGTGACACTTTTGATATGATAATGAATAGATAATTTTCAGCAAATAGTTTTAGTAGTTTAATATTGCTAATTTTGGTTAGACTTTTGTCCTTACAATAAAAAATGTAGAATTATTATTTTTTCTTTCTTACTAATACACTAGATATCTTAAATTATGTACGTAATTTTATATACAGAACTAGAAAGTTCAACTGTTTATACTTATTACTATTTTAATAAAAAAGCAATGTATTTCGTAGCATTTTGTAATAGCATGATTAATCAAACAAAAATTATTTTTTTCTTTGTACAGTTAAAAAAAGTGGGTTATGAAACTTAAGATTGCTCTGAAACTCAAAGAAGCTAGTTTCTGGGGCATTTATCAATTCATTTTTGTTCGAAAACGCATGAAATTGGCAGATGTTCTTATTCAGAAAGTGTGTAATAGAATGGTGCTTTTAGTTTTTTAGTAAAGGCAAAATCATTTCAGAAAATACTGTCAAAGTTGGAATTTTGAACAGAAAGGTAGAAATCTATTGTCGTGTGACAAAAATAATAAATCAATAAGTAATTTATTTATCAAAAAATGGAAAACTGCATTCGATTCCTAATCCCTTCAAAAGTCATTCCTGCCAATTTTGTGCTGACACTTTTTTAAATATTCAGAAACTATATCAAAAAGTTTCACATTAGAAAACAGCATAATTTTATGCCCACAGTCAACTAAATAACCATGTTTCAAACCCTGCCTATGTAATTGTATAGTTCCAGTTTCAGAAAATTAATAATTAGTCAAATTCTAGCATTATTTCCAAATAATTTATTCACCGTCTAGTACAAGTGAAATAATATTTATTTATGCAAACCATAATAAAGATTCCATTAATAATTCCTTAGTTATTTTTAAACTGACACCAAAAAAAAAGTAGGAGGTTCTCAATTTGGCACGTACATATTTTTATTTTATGTTAACCGATTACTTGGAAACTACGCGACCGATACATGTGACTTTTTTTTCATTGAAAGACATAGTTGCCAACTTTTACGCTTTTCTCCTAGCACTAAAATTGCATGGAAATTTTTGTTTTATTTAACCTTACAAATGTATAATTTAAATAAAGTAAAAACTTCTATTAAATTTTAGTCGTAGCAAAAAAGCGTAAAAGTTGGCAGCTATGTTGAAAGAGGATACTTTCAAATTGGTCACGTTTAAATTTCATGAAAAAATGCAGCAATGCTTTTTTAGAAATTCAACAAAAATAAAATAAAATAAACATCTTTAAAATATTTCATTTTTAGCGATTTTGATCAAGTGACGTAGCACTATCTGTTTTGCGAGAAAGTCGTTACACGGAGTTTTTCCACACTCTTTCTGCAGTTATGATATCGAATTGCTCAAGGGAAAACAATAAAGCAATGTTGTAATCGTTAAAAACTTTTATGATGTAAACAATCATTAAAAAATATAATAATAATAAAATTGAAAACAGTTCAAATTCACTCAAAATTTCTGCGGTACACTCGCTGAATTTGAATAACTATATTTTTTACGGTGTTGAGATTTGTACGCTAATACAGAATGGTTCAAAATCTGAATTTAATATAAATTGAAATAATTAATCTCTCTCTCTCTTTTTCAAAATTTAGCTTAAAATGCTAACTTTTACAGCACCTTCTGAAAGTGTTTTGTCTTTACGGAAAAATGGAAAATGCTGTTCGATCTCTTTGTTTCTAAATAAAGATACCTTGAAATTTCATATATATAAGATTAAAAGTGAAATCTCGTAAATGCGTCAAAACAGTAACCCGTTTGGATTTTAGAACAGCTTGACTCTTTTTTTTTTTTTTTTTTTTTTTTTTTTTTTTTTGGGCATGTCTTGATAGCATGCAACTAATTTAGATTAGCAAGTTCAAAGATAAAAATGGAGAGTCTTTCTATTTCACTATATCCACTGATAATTTCACACAGAAAACATCCACACATTTAAATCCTTACCGTATATAGTTATATAGAAACGGTAATTGTATCTAATTATATAGGGATGCTTAAACTGAACATGTCTGATGAGATAAATTGACCCACCGAAACCCCATCCCCATTTAGCAGGCCTACCGGAGACGGCGCTCTCCTTTTACAATTTCCTCTGATTTTTGTTCCTTGATATCTTGTCAGCTTATTTTGAATACTATATCGTATTTTTTTTGTTATTTTCATGGCGTGAAGATAGGGTGAGGTGTAGCCCATTCTCTTGTACACAGCTGAAGACCACTATACAAAAAGTTAGTTCTACATATGCATATGACATCCAACAGAAAGAAAGGTGTCTGGGAATTATCTATATTATAAAGGACAAACATATCTGTGCGTAACGCATACGTCATTTTGCGAATGGCAACACTTTGAAATTTGAAATAAAATTTTGGTTTTACAATTTTCTTTACTGCAAATTTTTAAACTTCTATGCATCACACATTTTAACTTTTTACACCGTCGTATAAGGAAAAAAAATTCTCTTTTAAATGCTATTTGTTTGAAAGCTGTATCTCAATTTGTTTTTGAGATATTAATTTTTTTGTAGTTTTTAATACAAATTTTGTAATTGTGGCAACTGAAGTACTCCGTTTATATTGAAAGTAAAGGGAAAATATTCATGGTTTATTATTTTTATTCATTATATCCTTATTGATGCCATTTTCACATTACAAATAAAAGTAACTTTTTTATAATTTTTGAACAGAAAATGATGTCAGACATTAAATAAAACACGCATTCTTCTTCCTAAATCAGCTACATTTTAGTTTTTTTACATTACGCTGATAAATGAGTTTGAGGCGCTCGGCAAACTGATTCATTGAGTAAAAATGATATATTTAAAACAAAACGATCATTTTTTTTTTTTTTTATAAAACTAAATATTTGACCAATACTATAAATAGCGAATACTATCACAACTAAAGTCAAATTTCTGAATTTTTTTTTCGCGGGTACTAAGATTAGAACTTAAGGTTTGTGCGAATGTTCACATGAAAAGTTGTATCGGACAAACGTGACTTTAACTTTGGAAATGCATTCATTAATAATCTATTCTTTTGCGCGTTAAAATATTTTCAAATTGTGAATTTGAGTGGTGCGTATGTAAATTACGAGAATGTGAAAATAACGTACAGTTTAGATTTTATGGGGGAAATTTTTATGATGTGACAAAGCGAAATCCTTTTTACTGATTTTTCATCCCGTAAAAACAAACATAAGAGCTCCATCGATAACTCCATCATAATTACTCACCTTGATTACGTAATCTAATACAGTTTAATTTTTCAATAATTTAAGCAGTTGAAGTTTGTAGAAATAATATTTTGGTAATTTTGGGTTTAAAATATTATTTGTTTTAAGAGTTAGACAACCAATGTAAGATGATTTTTTTGTTGTAATTATTTTTGTAGGTTTATTATAATTTCGATCTGACAGTTCCTTTAAAACATTTTAGTACGTCGAATTTCGACGGGTTGCAACTCGTGTTTATAATGGAATATTTGTTACCAGCTCCCACATCCCTACACCCACCTCTCATTTTATGTGTCAAGAAATTAAAATAAAAGGTTACCGAATTATATTCATTGGTAATAGTAAAATCGTCTGCTGAAGAGTCTTTTATGCTCATATTTGTCTGATATTGGCGCATGCGGAATTTTTGGTAGGGGTTCGCATAATAGTGAAAATTGATCAAAAATTGGGGATAAGCGTACAGAATTATTACTATTTAAAGAAATAAAATGCAACAGAATAATTGAATTAGCTGAGAGAGAATATTATTGGGTGAGCAGTCAATATAAATTGGCGCGGATGGTCGTGTGTGAATAATGGCATTGAGTTATTTAAAAATAAGAACAGCGCACTTGTAAAATATTACGTGCATAAATAGCCTTATTTTATTTTTATTATTATTTTATTTTTACTTCTTATGAAAAGTCAGATATTTTTTAATGTCTAAATTCAGTTTGCCAAATCTAGGGATACTTTAAATTTCTGCTCTCATATTTTGCACCTTAAGAGTTATAGAACATAATTTTTATCTTAATCCTTATAACTATACTTTAAATTTAGTGAATTGTTTTTTCACTTTGATTTTCAATTTCATAAAAAATGAAAACAGAAAATTTCTGTATAATTTACTGCAGAATAATATTTTCTGATATTGCATTTTCCTTACTAAAGTATTAAAAAATATATATATTGTCTCTTTGTTTCGAAGAAGAAAGTCTGATCCCTTGGAAACGCGTTACTCTTTTTTTGCTGTATACAGATAACGTATATAGTTTTCTATACCTTTTACTTTCTGTTGATGGCTCATATTGTAAGTTATAGAATATTTCACCAGAAAAAAAAAAAAAAAAAAAAAAAGGGGAATTTTAAAGCAAATCCGCCTATTTTTAGGGAGTTCTTAGATAAAAAAGAAAGAAATATATATGTGATGCATATTAGATGTAAATTTGCAACTGGGCGAAAAATGTCCGGACCAGGACACGAACCCGGGACCTCCTGGCTGAAGCCGCCTGTGCTCTGCCATCTGAGCTATCCCGGACGATTCTGGTCGAACTTTTTCACCCAGCTAACCTTGAAGATTACAGCATCTGGTCTGAAACCTGGTTCAGCTCAACAGAATAAATCTCAGGTAATGGAACTCCAGAAATCGCTGGATACGAAATTACACTAGATTAATTTTCACACAATTATTCTAATTGGTAAACGAATCATATTAGATGTAAATTTCCAACTGGGCGAAAAATGTCCGGACCAGGATACGAACCCGCGACCTCCTGGCTGAAGCCGCCAGTGCTCTGCCATCTGAGCTATCCCGGACGATTCTGGTCGAACTTTTTCACCCAGCTAACCTTGAAGATTACAGCATCTGGTCTGAAACCTGGTTCAGCTCAACAGAATAAATCTCAGGTAATGGAACTCCAGAAATCGCTGGATACGAAATTACACTAGATTAATTTTCACACAATTATTCTAATTGGTAAACGAATCATATTAGATGTAAATTTCCAACTGGGCGAAAAATGTCCGGACCAGGATACGAACCCGAGACCTCCTGGATGAAGCCGCCAGTGCTCTGCCATCTGAGCTATCCCGGACGATTCTGGTCGAACTTTTTCACCCAGCTAACCTTGAAGATTACAGCATCTGGTCTGAAACCTGGTTCAGCTCAACAGAATAAATCTCAGGTAATGGAACTCCAGAAATCGCTGGATACGAAATTACACTAGATTAATTTTCACACAATTATTCTAATTGGTAAACGAATCATATTAGATGTAAATTTCCAACTGGGCGAAAAATGTCCGGAGCAGGATACGAATCCGGGACCTCCTGGCTGAAGCCGCCAGTGCTCTGCCATCTGAGCTATCCCGGACGATCCTGGTCGAACTTTTTCACCCAGCTAACCTTGAAGATTACAGCATCTGGTCTGAAACCTGGTTCAGCTCAACAGAATAAATCTCAGGTAATGGAACTCCAGAAATCGCTGGATACGAAATTACACTAGATTAATTTTCACACAATTATTCTAATTGGTAAACGAATCATATTAGATGTAAATTAAAAAAAAAAAAATAGAGAATAATTGTGTGAAAATTAATCTAGTGTAATTTCGTATCCAGCGATTTCTGGAGTTCCATTACCTGAGATTTATTCTGTTGAGCTGAACCAGGTTTCAGACCAGATGCTGTAATCTTCAAGGTTAGCTGGCTGAAAAAGTTCGACCAGAATCGTCCGGGATAGCTCAGATGGCAGAGCACTGGCGGCTTTAGCCAGGAGGTCCCGGGTTCGTATCCTGGTCCGGACATTTTTCGCCCAGTTGGAAATTTACATCTAATATGATTCGTTTATCAATTAGAATAATTGTGTGAAAATTAATCTAGTGTATGTGATGCATGTTTAGAGATTTATCATAGATCTTTTCCTCTAATTTTGCAATTTTCTTCTGAAAATTGCCTTATAAATATATTTTACATTTAGTGAATTTTATTTCCTCTTTATTTTCAATTTCATAAGAAATGAAAACCGAAAATTTCTATATAATTTATTGTAGATAATATTTTCTGATATTGTATTTTCTTTACTAAAGCTGCGTATTTAGAAAAAAAATATTGTTTCTTAAGTTTGAAGAAGAAAGTCTGATTCCTTGGAAACGCGTTACTCTTTCTCCGCTATATACAAATAACATATATAGCATACTTGCCAACTAAATTTCGGTAAAACTCAGAAGATTTTGGACAAAAAATGAGAAGAAATCAGAAGATTTTGGCGAAAAATCAGAAGAAATCAGAAGATTTTTTAAGTTTTATAACACTTTCAGTAAGGATTAAAAAACAGCTGAATCCTTATAAATAAACAAATTTCAAAGAGAAACTCGAATAAAATATTCACTAATTTGCAATTACACAATATATATTATGACAAAAAAGAATAACTTAAATGTATTAAAAATTAATATTTTTTTTAATTCACAGATAGCCTACTTTTCACATTAAAAGACACTTGAGTGTGATTCTGAGTAAAAAAAAAAAAAAAAATCTGAAATTCACAGCAAATTTTCTGAAAAGTTACAGCAGGGGAGGAGGGGAATCCATTTCCGACACTAGCTATGCATTTTTTTCCGCGGCACTTTGACGAAATTCGCCATCTTTAGCCAAAATTCGTGTTTTTTCGGGATCTTTTGACGAAATTTGCCGTTTTTTCGCGATCTTTTAACGAAATTTGCCGTTTTTTCGCGATCTTTTGACGAAATTTGTCGTTTTTTTGCGATCTTTTGACGAAATTTGTCGTTTTTTTCGATCTTTTGACGAAATTAGCGTTTTTCACGCGATCCTTTGACGAAATTGGCGATTTTTCTGCAAGCGATTGACAAAATTAATTTTTTTCGGCGAAGATGTCGAAATTCGCGATATTTTTTATGTCAGAATTTTCGAATTGGTGGCCGATTTTTTTTAATTTTTAGAAATGAATGCCTTAAATTTTCGGAAAATTCGGACCAAAATCACCCCCACGCGTTGTTTACGCAATCTTTTGACGAAATTCGCGTCTTTCCCGCGATCGTTCGGCGAAATTTCGGTTTTTTCAGCGATCCTTTAACGGAATTCGCATTTTTACGCGATCTTTTCACGGAAATAGTGCTTTTACGCGATCTTTTTATGGCGCTTTTTTTATTCAATCTTTTGACAAAATTCGCGTTTTTTCGCGATCTTTTCACGGAATTCGTGTTTTTACGCGCTTTTTTGAGGGAATTCTCGTCTTTTTACGCTATCTGCCGACAAAATTTGCGTCTTTCCCGCGAACCTTCGGCGAAATTTCGGGTTTTCCCGCGATCCTTTGACGAAACTCGCGTAAAAAGCGTAAGAAAAGGCCGAAAATTGGAAGAAAATGACGAAAAGCGGAAGAAAACGCATTACGCGCGTAAAATCGGAAAACATGCCGATTTTTCGGAAGAATTCTGAAAAAATCGGAAGAGTTTGCAGCTATGGTATAGTTTTCTATACCTTTCACTTTCTGTTGTTGGCTCATATTGTAAGTAATAGAATATTTCACAAATAAAAAAATGGAATTTCAAAGGAAATCTGCCAACCTTTTAGGGAATTCTTAGATAAAAAAGTAAGAAATATATATGATGCAATGTAAAAATTATTCTGTTTAGCGCTGTTATCATAGATCTTTTCCTATATTTTTTGCAATTTTCTTCTGAAATTTTCCTTATAACTATATTTTACATTTAGTGAATTGTTTATCACTTTGATTTTCAATTTCATAAAAAATGAAAACAGAAAATTTCTGTGTCATTTGCTGCAGAATAATATTTTCTGATATTGTATTTTTCTTACTAAAGCTGAGTATTTAAAAAAATATATATATTGTTTCTTTGTTTTAAAAAGAAAGTCTGATTCCTTGTAAATGCGTTACTCTTCTTCTGCTGTATACAGATATAATATATATAGTTTTCTATACATTTCACTTTCTACTGTTGATTCATATTGTAAATTATAGAATATTTCAAAAAAAAAAAAAAAAAAAAAAAAAAAAGAAAGAAAGAAAAAAGAAAAATGGAATTTTAAAGGAAATCTGCCTATTTTTAGGGAATTCTTGGATAAAAAAGAAAGAAATATATATGTGATGCATGTTTAGAGCTGTTATCAAAAATCTTTTTCTCTATTTTTGCAATTTTCTTCTTATAAATATATTTTACATTTAATGAATTTTATTTCCACTTTGATTTTAAATTTCATAAAAAGTGAAGACACAATATTTCTATATAATTTATTGTAGAATAAAATTTTCTGATATTTTATTTTCCTTTCTAAAGTTGTGTACTTAAAAAATATATTGTTTCTTTGGTTTGAAGAAGAAAGTCTGATTCCTTGGAAACACGTTACTTTTTCTCTGTATACTGATAACATACATAGTTTTCTACACCTTTCACTCTCTACTGATAATTCATATTGTAAGTTATAGAATATTTCTCAATAATATACACATATAACACATAATATAGAACATCTCAATCCTCCCTTTTTGCTGTGACAATAACATTTTCATATTCAGATATGAGCCAATATTTCTTTATTCGACTAATTAATTTGCAGATTAAATTATAGTACTATTCGTAAATAGGGGTCTTACTGATAGTTAAAAACAAAGACCCTATTTGAAACACGGATTCCATTAGAAATCACTTTATTATTTGTATTGCATAGTTTACAGATTCCTTATATATAAATTTCTAAATTTTTCTTCTTTTGAAATTTCTTTTTTTATTTTAATTTAAATCGCTTTAATAATACTAACAATAATACTTACGGAAATCAATTTTGTATTATTTAATTATCTGAAAATTCAACGCCCTTTTAAATAATGTATTTTTTTATTACCATACAATGTTAGCTATTCTGCCTATAAGAAACCTTTATTTTTATATTATAACTTTCAAGAAAACAAATGCTGTTAAAACATTCAATGGACATTCATCAATTTTTCTAATTATTATTATTTTTTTTAAACGCTCAATTACTACTAATATATAATGTTTTATTTAATGACACTTACTTCACAGAAAAAGACCATTTTATCACATTATACCTTTTAAACCTTATCTACAAAAGCCTAACCCTTTCGACTGATAAACAAATTCCTTTTAGGGAAAAGAAATTCCCCAAGACTCTCACTACTCGCAAATGATTATCAGATGTTAAATATGAATGCGGCTTTGCTCTCACTGTCTCATCACCTGCAGTGAGTAATCATTAAGAAGGGGGGTGGAAATAGTCTGAATTCTCCCGTAGTCAAAGGACATTTTAGAAATTAGTTTCCCGTAAGCTAAACGTTAAGCCTATTTGGGTAAAATACACATAAAGAAGACTTAATTTGCAGTAGAAGGGCGATTTCCTTTTTTTTATTTCTAGAACAATTTTGTGATTAAAGAGTATAGGGTGTTCTCTTTTTTTTGTGTGTGTGTACTTTGATATTTACCCATTTACATTTTGTTTAAAATTGTAAAAATCTCTTTACACATATTTTCATCGCTCACCTGATTTTTTCAATTTTCATATGAAAGATGGTTCTTGGTAAAATTTTAAAAACTAAACTAAACATGTGGCAGTACGATTCATTAAGGTTCAGAGCCTACAGTGCCTACCCTGTTTGGGTCCTGAGGGGCTATACAGCATATGTCCCGGCTGGTGGTCAGCCTAGAGCGGGACCCTCAGTGTTTCGTTCCCAAGCAAGCTTGGTACTCATTTTATCGACCCCGAAGGGATGAACGGCTGAGTGAATCTTGTCCATCCCGGAGTTGAACTCTGGACCTGTTGCATGGCAGTCAGACACGCTGACCACTACGTCACTGGGTTTAGGTAAATTTTTAGCTATTTTAAAATCCAAAACTCACAATCTGATGCCCAAATATCATATTAATTTAATCTGCTCGTAAATGTATTTTTTACAGTAGAACCGCCGTTAGGGGCCATTTTGACTCCTGCCAAAATTGATAATAGTCGATTCAAAGCAGAAATTTTTTAATAAGATATGTTATATGTATAAAGAGCAAAAATAGTCTAATTAAATAAGTTAAATAGTTTTAAATAAAATTTCTGGCGTGAAACACTTTTTTTTTTTTATAGAAATTTAGTAAAATAGCCGGCGGTTCTAGTGTTAAACACAAACATTTAAAAAAAAAATTCTCAAATTATAAAAATGAATGCATTGTTTTCTTTTCAAGTAATCGCATTCATCAGATTTTTATATGTGCATTACAAATAATTCCGCCAAACATTTACTTTCTAAAAACGATTACATTTCGCTCAATTTCCATCCCCTTTTGAAAAAAAGGAAAAAAAAGAAGTTTGCTTTTCTACGCCCTATTCCAACTTTTCTCCCTTAAGGAGAGTATTTGCGGTCGAAAAGTATGTGAATATCCCGTAGAAACACAACTGCCCATTATCGATAATGTACTTCGCTGTTTATTTTGTCCAGTCTCTCTGCAGAGGGGTGATAAGGGGATTAATGTCCTTTCAGCTTTTGGAGTTCGACACCTCCTAGTGCGTGGAGAAGATGGAAGAACCTGGGGTGTCCAAATGCGACATGGTAAAGTGAAATATAGAAAGCGGATTAGAAATATGCTATGTTTCAAAATAGAAATTCCTAGAAATGAAAAGACGTTTTCATTGTATTAGAATTCGTTCAGTTTAATGTGTCTGTATGCCTTTAAAATATCAATTTCGATCAAAATTGCCTTTTCTGGTTTTTAAATTAATATAAAATTTCAAAATTTTACTTTTAATTATCCAACATTTTAAACATTTCTATTATGCATTTACATTTTAACACGTTCACGCCGGCGCGATGGGTCACACTCGATTGTCTCAGAGTTGTCAAGTATCCGGCTTTTTTTCACACCACTATTATTTTAGAGAAAATGCTGTTCCTTTAAATCGCCCAATTCTTCTAATTAAATAAAACAACATTTTCTGTATTAAAATACTGGTATCCAAAGAGCCGGAGACTTTGCAGATCTGAGACAGTCGAGTGTGACCCACCGCGCGCGACATGGCAAAGTGAAAAACATAAAGCGGATTGATTAGAAAATATACTATGTTTCAAAACAGTGTTGCAAGTGGGCTAATTCTTTTAAATTTAGATTTCTTGATTGGCAACACTTCTCTGAAATGATGAAACTCCGCTTGTTTTTGCCTTAAGTAATATGTCATTAAAAATGCGAATTTTACTATTGCAAAAAAGTGGTGCCAGTCAAGAAATCTGAATTAAAAAAAGTACCAGACTAGCAACACTGTTTCAAAATAGAAATTCATAGAAATAAAAAGACGTTTTCATTGTATTAGAAATCGTTCAGTTTAATGTGTCTGTATGCCTGTAAAACGTCAATTTCGATTAAAATTTCAATTCTCCATTTTTTAAATTAATATAAAATTTGAAAGTTTTAATTTCGATTTTCGAGCTTTTTAAACATTTATGTTACACTTTATTTACTTTTTAAGCATTTATCAGTGCTTCATTGCAAAGTGAACTATAGAAAGCTGATTAGAAATATGCTATGTTTCAAAATAGAAATTCGTAAAAATGACAAGAGCTTTTCATTGCATTAGAATTCGTTCAGTTTAAGGTATCTGTATGCCTTTAAAATGTCAATTTTGATCAAAACTGCATTTTTCTGGTTTAAAATTAATATAAAATTTCGATATTTTTCTTTCGATTTTTGAGGCTTTTATTACTTACAAACTTAAAAAAAAAAAAGTTGAAACTTGTTTATTTATTTTTATCAAAAGCGATTTTTTATTTATTTATTTATTTATTTATTTATTTATTTATTTTGTAAAAATGCGTTGGGAAAATTGTCATTGCTAAATAAATAACAGTCCAAATACCACAAAAATTTTTTAATTTCGTTTTAAATGTATATTCAAAGGAAGTAGAATATTTTTATGCCAGGGCCACAGGCGGCTATTTTTTAATTCCATCTCGTACCACTTTCTAGAAACAATAATTGTTCACACACACTTAGACAACATGTGCGAGAGAGATGTACCACAAAATTTACTTTTTAAAAATAGTAATGCAAATAGAATATCAAACTAGTCGCTTGTGGCAGCCCTGTTATGCTAATTTATTAAAAAGTTTATGAGTTAGTTTTAATTTATGAATTATTAACCTTTTTTCAGGAGTTTTCACCGTTGTTGGTCTTTTTATACGTTAACTTTTAAAATATTAACGGTATTGTCATAAAAATTGTTTAGACGGGCCCTTAAACCGTCATTTTGCCGTTTTTTTAAGCATAATTTGAAAACTACTTGGTAGAAAAATGTGAAATTTTTGAATTTCCATAAAGCAGGACTTAATAAATCTAAATCCATCAAAAAAATTGTGGGTTGCAATTCATAATTTTTTCGGATATTAATTTCATAATTCATATCATAAAATTATAAAAATTGCAAATTCAGCTTATTTATGTTTGGGTATATTAGTATTATTACTACAAAAAAATTAGCACATTAGGAGCATAATTTCGGGCGATATAAATAAAAATATGAAAATGTAATTTAACATTAGAAGCACTAAATTTTGAATGTTTATAATTCAAAAACTTATCATTCAAATGACTTGAAATTTGGTGTCTAGGCATAGTTTGAACCGAAGATTTGAAATATCTCGTTAAAATTGGGTATTGCCATTGAAAAAAATGAAGTTTGGATTCGTTTTAATATGTAGATGACCCCTTAAGAAAATTTTATGTATATCATTTAAAAGTAGACTTTATTTCCAATCGTTCGGTACCAGTAACTTTCTTCTACGATGATTTGTTTAGGAGTTAGTAGGGGGTGTTTACTTTTTTTTTTTTGCACGACTGTACATAATAACTATAACATAATAAAATATAAATAATAGCTTTGTAAATTAAGAATATTTTTTATTGTGTGAAGATACAAGCTGTTTTATATTCAAGAATATTCATTGATGACTTAAAATTCTTTAAAATGTTTTCTAATAATTAACTATACAAATGCGCTGTGATACACACTTTATAAATAAATAATTTCGCAATGCTTTATAAAACAAATATATAATGGAGTGAAATAAATAAAACTGCTGGGAAATGTTTTATATTTCAAAATAGAAATACATAGAAATGAGAAGTAGTTTTCATTGTACAAGAATTCGTTCAGTTTAGTGATGAATAAGTCATTGATAGCCTAAAAATTTTTTAGAACGTTTTCTGCATTATAAATCCATAAAAAATATGAATAATATAAGCACATATAATAGCCATAACATGTAAAATATAAATGGTAGCTTTATAAATATAGAATAGTTTTTATTGCGTGAGGATACATGCTGTTTTATATTAAAGAACATTCGTTGATGATCTAAAATTCTTTAAAAAGTTTTCCGACAGCTAAACTATACAAATGCGCAATGAAACAACGGATTATAAATAAATATTTTTATGATGCTTTATAAAACAAATATAGCATGTTAAAGTGAAATATATAAATCTGATTAGAAATGTACTATGTTTAAAAATAGAAATACATAGAGATGAGAAGTACTTTTCATTATACTAGAATTCGTTCAGTTTTATGATGAATAAGTCACTGATAACCTAAAATTCTTTTTAAAAGTTTTCTGTGTTATAAATTCATAAACATATGGAATACTATAAGTACATAATAACTATAACAGATATAAATAATAGATTTATAAAAAAAATATATAGAATACTTCTTATTGTGTTAAGATATATGCGGTTTTTATTTTTATATTAAAGAACAGTCATTAATGTCCTAAAATTTTTCAAAACGTGTTCTAATAGCTAAACAATGCAAATGTGCAATGATGCAACAGTTTATAAATAAATAGTTTTATAATGCTTTATAAAACGAATACGGAATGGTAAAGTGAAATACACTGCTCAAAACAATTAAAGGATATTGCAGTTTTAGGTGGATTTTGTATCTGGTAAACTGTTTAGCTGATTGATACATGGTCGACAGACATAGTAGGTTATATGAGAATAAATTACACATGTTTGGCAGAAAAAAATGCATTTTATTGCGCATTTGTGTACTAAAGGAAAAAAACACAATTTGTGCATATGAGAAAAAAAGAATAAGAAAAGGTGTTTTCTTCAAAGAAAATCATTTTCAGTAGGGTGTATGGTTTCCACGGACGGCCAGCAACGTTGAACACCTTTGAGGCATGGACTCAATGAGGCTATTAATGACGAGTTGGGGTATTCTGCCCCACTCTTCCAGAAGAGCTCTTTCCAGTTCTTGGAGAGTTTGTGGGGGTTGTTGGCGGAAAGAAACTCGTCTTCCTAGAGCGTCCCAAACGTGGTCGAATGGATTCATGTCTGGAGAACACGCTGGCCATTCCATTCGAACGATTCCTTCCTCGAAAAGGAAATCCTCCACCAGGTTTGCACGATATGGCCTGCAGTTATCGTCCATTAAAATGAAGTTATCTCCGATTGCTGCAGCGTAAAGGACTACAATAGGTCTGAGGATCTCATCCTTATATCGGCGACCAGTCAGAGCTCCATCTCGAATGATGTAGAGGTCAGTGCGCCCGTCAATGGAGATGCCACCATACACCAACACTCCTCCACCGCCAAATCTGACACTTTCGTGCACGAACGCAGGATTATTCCTACTGCCACGGTCCCTCCAGATGAAAATACGCCTATTATCCGGATGCACAGAAAAACGGGACTCGTCAGAAAACAGAATATTGCTCCATTCATTTCTCCTCCAGTTGACATGCTCGGTTGCCCACTCCCTGCGGTCGCGACGATGCCTTGATGTTAATCTAACACATACCATCGGTCGGCGAGCATACAGACCTACAGCATGGAGCCGGTTTCGGACAGTCTGAGTTGAAATCGTGGTGCCTGTAGCCGAGCGAAGGTGTTGTTGGAGAAGAGTAGCGTTCATGGTTCGGTGTCTCCGAGCTGTTAACGCTAAATACCGATCTTTATTGGGCGTTGTTGCCCGTCTACGACCTTGCCCTGGTCTTCGGCCTGCACATCCACTCTCCAAAAACGGTTCCAGATCCTGGAAATGACACTTTGTGACACTCCAATGGCTTGCGCTACTTCGGCTTGAGTTTGGCCCCCTTCTAACCTACCAACAATTCTCAAAGCTTCTGAATCTGTCAAATGACTTCGCTGAGACATCGTACTCATCGAAACAAAGCAATCACTGAATGCCGATCATCCTTGTCTTCATTCTCTTTTATCCAGTTGAAAGTCAAATTTCATTCGCTGCCGCTGAAGCGACGTTTTTGACGTCGAACTCAAAATTTGCATACTCCACAGTTTGAAAACCAGAAAAATTTGCATTTGTGATTCTCTTCTTCTATTTTTGGCAAAAAAATTTCGTTTATATCTTTATTTTATATAAAACTTCAAACATCCTTTAATTGTTTTGAGCAGTGTATATAAAGCTGATAAAAATTCGCCACGTTTCAAAATAGAAATTCATAGAAATAATAAGCAATTATCATTGTATATATTTTCATTGTACAGAATTTCCACTGTCATACTTAATCTAATCGTTACTTAACATTTAAGTTCATCAATTATTTTCAGTAATTTGGTTAGTAATCGTGTCATTGTTAATCTTCCCTGCGTAATGTTTCTTTAATTTGTTTCATTTTTATTGACATATTCATACGCACATATATCTCTTACGATTTATAAAGATTTATTTTAAATTTAATTATTTTAATAATTGTATTTTAAAATATAACTATTTTAAATTTATCTACCTGCAAAATTAAATATGAACAGGTGAAGATGAATACCACAGATTTCGTGCAAAAGTCGGTTTGTAATACGTTTGTGTCAAAGGAAAATTAAATTTTATAATTTAACTTTTTCGGGTCTAGTGTACTATTAACAGTACATGTCTTTTCCTTCAGTATTTACTATCTGCATATACAGTCGAACCTGTATTTAACGAACCTCTATTTTGCGAATTTCTCTATTTTGCGAACTTTTCCTTGGAACCAAGAATATTTTGCGAATTTCTTCGTAAAATAACCTCCAAATAGCGAAGTACATTCTCTATTTAACGAACTTTTTCTTGTGATCAAAATTTTTTTTCTCCCCATTTCTCAAACTATTTCTGGACATTTCAAACTTATTCTTTCTTTAAACACATTTTATGATGCTCAATGGCCTTGAACTGGTTTTACCAGGCGCCTTCTTTGTCAGCTGTGAGAATTTGTGAGAGTACGGAGGACGAAGACGATAATCCCTTAGAGTAACTTTAAAAAATGTGGATACAGAGAGAAAAAAAGAAGAAAATAACCATGATGTGCTGATTGATGATTCTATTTCACTTAATTCTAAAATTGAGACCTCGGAAACACTATCCGAATTGGATATTTTCGACAGTGTGAAAAATAAAAACAGTACAGCAATGAATTGCGATGAAGACGATGGTGATGGAAATGGTCATGATGCAGGAATTAACAAAACTTCGTATGATGAAATGCTAAAATCATTTGAAACAATCCGACGCGAATTATAGTTAGAAGAAAATACGCATGAAGGGGTTTTTGGTGCATTGCAAAGATGCGAGACGTATTATGAGAGAAAGCACTTTTTAAAATAAAAAACTCAGGCGAAATTAACAGGGTTTTTCAGAAATTAAATTTAAGGACGCATATGTTAATGTATGGTTAAAATTATTTGTTATAATAATAATAAATACGATAATGTCATTAAAATTCGTTAATTTTAATGTAAAACTATTTATTTTAAATAGAAAATACAGTGTATTCCTGGACAATGTATTGTTTTCCTTGCAGATTTCAAAGATTTAAGCACATAGAAAAAAATGAATTGATGATGGATATTGGTGGGTAAAATAAATAAAACAAATCGATATAATTTATTTAAAAAAATGTGATTAATTACTTTTAGTAAAAATATTTAGTGTTTATGAATTTAAAATCTGTTTTATGTAGTTTAAAGTATTTTAAAAGGTGAATCTCTATTTAACGAATTTTCCATATAACGAACTTTTTTCCGGGATTTAGCGACTTCGTTAAATAGAGGTTCGACTGTAGTAAGGATAGTACATGGGTATGCCTTTCTTATTATGACTTCATTTATGTTTTGAAATTTTGTAATAACAATAATAATAAAAGTTTGCTTAATTCTCTTAGCACCGTTGGCGATTCTTTTATTATATACATATATTTGACTCTTTAAATTTAAAATATCGGTTTCTTTTCTGAACGAATTATGCACTGTAAAAAAAAATAGGACCATATTTCCTGTAGGAATCGGAAAAAGTTGCCCTTATCGTACCGGAAAAATTTCCGACCCGGCTCGGAATAAAATCAGTAAAATCGGAAAAAAATCCGTAAAATTGGAATAAAATCCGTAAAGTACCGTTTTAATGAATGTTTCCTTTTTTTACGGATTTTATTCCGAGCTGGGTCGGAAAATTTTCCGGTACGATAAGGAACTGTTCGGAATTTTTTACAGTGTGTGTGATAAAACGCAAAAAACATTAGAAAGTTGTAATATCTGTTAAACCGTGTAGCAATACGATATATTCCAAATATCTCCAAAGACTCTTCCTGAACCTATTATCATATGAATATAAATTGAATACTACACAAAATAAGTACATTCGTTAGATTTCAGACAATGAGATAATCTTTAAACTTCAGTAAATCTATTTGGATAGCTACGATTAACATTATTAAAGTAAAAGTAATTTTGTTCTCAAAATTGAAAAAAAAAAATCGGACTCGAAAGAGTTAAAATTCTGTTGGAATTTGTTAAAAAAAAAAAAAAAAAAAAAAAAAAAAAGTAGCATTAATAGTCCAAGCAATAGGGAATTTTACCTAGCAAAATTAATGGAAGTTCTGGAAATTGGCTTACTTTATGTCTTTTGGGTCACTGAATCCGAATTTGTAACTTCCCACCAAAATTTCCCCCGGAACCCCCCCCCCAAATTTTGGTAAAATGCCCCCCAAAAAAGGTTTTTATTAAAAAAATCAATTGTTTTATTGTTTTAGGGAAAAAGTATCTAAAAATTCAGAAAGCAGACAAAATTTGCAACAAATTCGATACATGACATTATGATTTAGGATGAAGGGGAAGGGGGATCTGCCTCGGTACATGCGTGCGGTGCTGCGTGGACTAAGATGCGCAATTCCACTTAACCACTCACACGTTTACATTCGCCCTCCCATCTCCCCTCCGAACTTTCCTTATAAGGTTTACTTTAAGTTTTTTGGGTCGCGAAATCCGAATTTTTAACTTACCCCCAAAATTTCCCCCCCGAAAACCCCCCAAAATAGTTGTTATTAACTTAAATTTCTTATTGTTTTAAGGGAAAAGCCTTACGAAATTCAGAAACTAGAAAGTATTTGCAACAAATAGGATACATGACAATATGACGTAGGATAAATGGGGAGAGAGGGGGCTGCCTCGGAACATTCCCCGCGCGCTTTTCTCAAAAACCAAATTTTTTCAAAAAAATCAATTTTTGGGGGGGTTGCCGGGTGAAATTTTGGTGGGTAGTTACAAATTCGGATTCAGCGATCCAAAAAACATAAAGTGAGTAGAAATCCAGAACTAGTATTAATTTTTCCATGTAAAATCCCCTATTGCCTGGACTTCATAACTTAGTGCACGTGGCGCCGCAGTGCATGTTCAGAGGCAGCCCTTCCCCTCCCCGTTCATCCTACGTCATAATGTCATATATCCTCTTTGTTGCAAATTTTGTCTAGTTTCTGAATTTCGTAATGGTTTTCCCCTAAAACTATAATAAATTTAAGTTAAAAGCAACTATTTGGGGGGGGGGGGCTTTGGAGGGGGGAATTTTGGTTTTGTTGCTATAAAATATTGCTATAAAATAACATTTTAGTTTAAATAAGTAGTGATTTAAAACTTCTGGTCAGTAGTAGGAACAGTATTTTGGAGCGGAGGTCTCTGTGCTATGCAGTCTATGATAGATGTCTGCATGGGCCGAAATTTCAAGGCCCGTGCCCGGCTCGATCCATAGACGAAAAATTCAGCCCAGCCCGGTATAAACATTAAAAGTTCTGCCCCGGCCCGACCAGGCATAACAGCTAAAAGTTCGGCCCAAGACCTACCCGGCTCGAAGGAATTTATACAAAACATTGATTCATTCATGAACATTGATTGAAACAACGTCGATTTGGTTAAAAATTTGTCTCGTACGAGTAGTCCAGGCAATAGGGAATTTTACCTAGCAAAATTAATGGTAGTACTGCAAATCAGCTTTCTAGATGTTTTTTGGGTCGCTGAATCCGAATTTGTAACTTCCCACCAAAATTTCCCCCGGCAACCCCCCCCCCCCCCAAATTTTGGTAAAAAGCCCCCCAAAAAGGTTTTTTTTTAAAAATTCCATTTTTTTATTGTTTTAGAGAAAAAGTATCTAGAAATTCAGAAAGTATACAAAATTTCCAACAAATTAGATACATGACATTATGACTTAGGATGAAGGGGAAGGGGGGGGGGTGTGCCTC
The DNA here is from genome assembly GCA_963932465.1 of Maratus speciosus. Taxonomy (NCBI): domain Eukaryota; kingdom Metazoa; phylum Arthropoda; class Arachnida; order Araneae; family Salticidae; genus Maratus; species Maratus speciosus. The sequence continues at coordinate 357,350,484 of OZ010794.1, forward strand.
GGAACATGCGTGCGGTGCTGCATAAACTAAGTTGCGCAATTCCACTTAACCACTCCCACGTTTACATTCGTCCTCCCATCTCCCCTCCGAACTTTCTCTATAAGGTTTACTTTAAGATTTTTGGGTTGCTGAATCCGAATTTTTAATTTTCCCCCAAATATTCCCCCCCACCTTCCCAAATAGTTGTTTTTAACTTAAATTTCTTATTGTTTTAGGGGAAAAGCATTACGAAATTCAGAAACTAGACAAAATTTGCAACAAATAGGATATATGACATTATGAATTAGGATGAACGGGGAGGGTGAGGGCTACCTCGGAACATGCACTGCGGCGCTACGTGCACTAAATGATGAAGTCCAGCCAATAGGGGATTTTATCTGGCAAAATTAATGGTAGTACTGGAAATCGGCTTTCTTGATGTTTTTTGGGTCGCTGAATCCGAATTTGTAACTTCTCACCAAAATTTCACCCGGCAACCCCCCAAAAAATTGATTTTTTGAAAAAATTTGGTTTTTGAGAAAAGCGCGCGGGGAATGTTCCAAGGCAGCCCCCTCTCTCCCCGTTTATCCTACGTCATAATGTCATCTATCCTATTTGTTGCAAATTTTGTCTGGTTTCTGAATTTCGTAATGCTTTTCCCCTAAAACAATAAGAAATTTAAGTTAAAAACAACTTTTTTTTGGGGGGGGGGTTCGGGGGAGAAAATTTTGGGGTAAGTTAAAAATTCGGATTCAGCAACCCAAAAAAACTTAAAGTAAACCTTATAGAGAAAGTTCGGAGGGAAGATGGGATGGCTAATGTTAACGTGTGAGTGGTTAAGTGGAATTGCGCAACTTAGTCCACGCAGCACTGCGGCGCATGTTCCGAGGCAGATCCCCCCTTCCCCTTCATCCTAAGTCATAATGTCATATATCTAATTTATTGCAAATTTTGTCTACTTTCTGTATTTCTAGCTACTTTTCCCCTAAAACAATAAAAAAAATGGAATTTTTTTTAAAAAATCCTTTTTTGGGGGGCTTTTTACCAAAATTTGGGGGGGGTGTTGCCGGGGGAAATTTTGGTGGGAAGTTACAAATTCCGATTCAGCGACACAAAAAACATCTAGAAATCCGATTTTCAGTACTACCATTAATTTTGCTAGGTAGAGTCCCTATACGGTTTCTATTGCCTGGACTAGAGGAGTTCTGACCAAAAATATTTATCTATGCTTTTTATTGTCATATTTATAGATTTCATTTTAATAGAAGTTTGCGATATTTATTTTTTTAATGAATCGCTATTTGTTGCATGTAAATGTTTCAGTTATAATTAATATAGTTGATCCATATTCCATGTATTGGAGACTTAAAAATCTGAAAAATGCTATACAGTAAAATCTTCTAAGACGGAATTGCATAGAAAAGAAAAAAAAAATGCGTTATAAACAAGTTTCTCTTGTTAGCAGGTGTAGATGTATTATTTATTATTGTCTTACGTATTAGTACATTCTGTTATGGATCAATATATTTTTCACATTAAAAAGAGGATTTCGTCATAGGCAGGTTCTTTTTCACACGTTTTACTATATTTTAATTTAGCTACCTTTTAACCCATTTATGCGTTGCGTCCCATTTTCGGGACGCTCCGAATGTTGAACGGGACGGAATTTCCATGTCCGGGCCCTGCCCGGCCCGAACAAATGCAATCTTGGCCCGGCCCGATGAAAAAATTATAAGTTCAGCCAGAGCTTGTCCCGGCCCGTTTATATTTTCTCAGTTCACGGCCCGGCATGGCTCGTACAAAAATCAGTGAAAACAGACCAGACGCGTGGAAAATCAATTAAATGAGGCTCGACTCAATTTCTACAAAAAATTCAGTTTTTCTAAACATACAATTCAGATTCTTTTAAAGAATAATACCGCATACATATTTGTGGGATACTTTTAAAGTATATTTTAAAATTACTGTGTGTTCGCAAGACAGAAAATACATAATAGCAACATTCAACATTAATGATTACTTAGAGTCTTAGACGCTTCAAGATTCAAATAAGGATTCATTAAAAATTAATGTAGTTTAGAAAAAAAGAAAAAGACGAGTGTTAAAAACATAACTTTTAAAGCTGTATAATAAAAAGCAGATTTGTAAAAATACTGTTAGGAGGGCGGGGTAGGGGGGCACAGTCAAAGTCACATAAGTGATAAACAACATAACAACAGACATGCCTGCTATGAAATTGATTCTTTATGGTCTACAGGGTCTGGATATATGCCTGAAGCGCAAAGAGTACTATATTGTACGTTCTTAGATAAGACATCTATTCTCCTATGTCTTTGGTCGTAGAACTCCTAAGCTAAATTCTAGGAAGCAATGTATAGGTATCAGGTCCTATGTCTCATCTCAAAGATAATAATTTAACTACAACACTTTGCTTTGGCTAACTAACATTCTCTGTGAAGTCGTGGAAAAAAAGGGAAAATACCCCGACTAACTCTGCAACAAATTAATGTAGAAGAAAGTTACTGGTAGCATTGGGGGGGGGGGGGGATCTACATACAAAACGAACACAAACTTTTTTTTTTAAATAGCTTTACCCGATTTCGACACTATAAATAAATTCTGCTCCCTTCAATTAGTCAAAAAACAAATTTTCATAAAATTCGTACGATTAGTTTCAGAGAAATTATTTTAAAATGGACACATTTTAGGGGCTGTATCCAAATTGATGTTCAGTAATCGATTATTGAAATGCTACAGAATGGCTTTCTCACTTTCATTAAGGCTGTATTCAAATCAAACTGCTTATTTTCTGATTGAATTTTAAATTAATTTTTGTTCTGAAACGCATCCCATTGGCAGAATCTCTTATTCAGAAACTATATAATGGGCCGTGCTTGTCAATTTTTTAATAAAAGCAGACTATATTGCAAAAAAAAAAAAAAAAAAAAAAAAAAAAAAAAAGCTGTCAAAGTGGGGATTTTGAACCGAATTTCCCGGAGCGAGAAAACTGGGAACGAAAATAATGGTCGTACTGAGAAAATAGTTGTTTATAAATCAAGTTCTAATGAATTGAACGAAAAATGAGAGGGGTGTTCGAGGGGGGGGGGGGGGGCATAGATAGTTATGACTATCATGACTTCAGATTTACTCACACACGATAGTACAGTTTGTGAACGGTTAAGAGATGTCTCGTGATTATTCTATATATACCTTATAGAAATGTTTTATAATCATATTGATTTTAGACGGGACTCTTTTAAACATAAAAAAAAAACTTAAAAAGCGTTACTTTAGTTGTATTTTTTTAAAAACTGAAATATTTTCTCAGTAAATTTTACAAAAGCTCCGCATATTTATTTAAAAATTTATTATTTTTTATAAAATTTTGAAATTATTCACTTAATTATTTGCCTTTGTTATTATTATTGTATAGTAATGTTTAAATGTGGTATTTGATCTTACTTAATTACGAAAATGGCCGTAAGCTATCGTTATAGCGGTGGATGCGGTCTTGGGCACCGATGAATTTCCAAATCGATGGTTGAAATGCATGGCAAACCAGTTACAGAAGATCTCGATTAGCCATGATGATACTACCCTTGAATCTTTTGTAATCATGTAATATTTTTAAAACATAGTAAAAAGGCTTGGGTTTATAGCATGAGGAGACTGGGCGTGTATTGGCGAGAGTATCTGTAGGGTAATCTATTCAAAAAATTATTCTAGGGGTTAATTCAATCACATTCCAAATTTTGGTTACAGATAATGCATATCTATAAAGACACAGCAATATATTTTTTAAAGTAATAATGTTAATTTTTTATAAAATTTTTATGTAAAAATCTTATATACATTTTCGTATCAAGATAAATTATGTGTAATAACACAAGCATTTTGCTTAATGAACCGTACCATTTGAGTTTTTAATTCGACATCATATTAAGTTTTCTATTGCTCGTAAGTCTAAATCATTAAAAAGGGAAGATAATAGTACATATGCAACGGTAAAAAATAAATTAAAGTGAAAATCTATATTTATTTTACTATTTTTCATTTTCCATTAAATTTATTCATCATGATTTATTTTTAAATGCACCGTGTTGACGAACTTTCTGTGGTTGTTTTGATTCTCTAAAATTCGTTCAAAACGTCCATTTTGACACCATTTTCTTAAATATATTTTTCTTTTGCAGGAAAAAAAAGAGATTATTCAATTTCTTTTTACTTGAATAAAAATAACGGTAAAATCTACCATTTAAGAATGAAAATTATTTCATAAATGTGTCACAAAGTAGCAAGTTTTGTTGTGAGAATAGACTTGTTAAAAATTACGGAGGAAAAAAAATGTAGAAGTAATAAGAAAAAATATCTTACTGCTGATATTGCTATTAAATGAATATAGCTGTATAAAAGAATCTTTGGCTATATCCTTCCAACAGATAGATCTAAATGTCTTAAGGATTCGTTTTATATGTAATATATTTTTTGGTTCTTGTAAGAAATAGCGGTGAGCTTTTTTCTTTGATTGTTAATACAGAATATGTTAATATATTCTGAAACAAATTAAGAAATACGACAGTTTATGAATTAGCATTTTTCTTAAAGTTTTAATTTTCAGATTTTTCATTTATAAAATTTAAGAGATGAACCGAAAATTTTCTATAGGTCCAATTTCAATAAAAATTGCTCACAAAAACCTGCTTGAAGCGGTGAGAAGACTTAAAAAAATGCAAGCAACAATTATAAAAAGAAAGAGCAGGGTGGGGGGGGGGACTAAAATTTGTTTTGAGAACAAGATATTTATCTCAGCACGCCCTAGTAAGCAAATCTCTGTTGATTTCCCAATGTTTATAATGGTAAATTAACTTATTAAAATAAATTTATGAGGTGCAACATTGTATTAAAAAATAATAAGAAAAATTAAATATTTGTGCTTCAATAAATCATATCTTAATTCTGATTAATTAAAAAAGGGGTTGTAGAGAGGTGATGTGAGGAAATATTTACTTATGCTTAGTGTCTAATTTAATTATTGAAGACAGTTATTATTAATGTAATTGCAAGAAAAAAGCAAACACAGTTTTTGTTTGTTATTCAATTGATGGTAATTAGTCAATGTTAAAATTACGCCACATTATTCAATCACACAAAATTTTAGCGCGCTGTGATTTCATTATCACTAGTTATAAAAATTTAAATTTCTCGGACTCATATATTCTGCTTTTTATAAAATTTGGGGGAGGGGGCTGATAAAAATTATAAAGGGCCTAAATGATGTTGACCATACAGAGTTTGGTGGACACCGAAGTGACAAGGGACCGAAATGGCTAAGGATCGAAACAGCCTGGACGAAATGACATTGGGGCCGAAACCGCGGAATCGAAATGTCGTGTACTCCGCAAATTGTGTTCGCGAATATCAAACATCAAGTAGTGATTAAAACGAGCATTCTCGCATGCGAATATTCACACCCCCTTTTCAATATATTCGCATTTGTAGACATCGACGAAGAATATTCGTATTCGCGTTCCTGAATGTCAAACTTCAAGTAATGATAAATACTCCTCGTACGCGAATATTCTCACTTTTTTACAGAGCATTCACAAACATTTACGGAGAATTTTCGCCTGCGAGAATGATATAAATCAGACATTTGTTACCTTGTTAATTTTTAGTAATTATTTATCAATAAGTTCAATATTTATCAATTCCGTGTCATGTTTTTTCCGGTCACTTTTTTCCCTTGTCACGTTTTTTCCGGTCACGTTTTTCCTTGTCACCTTTTTTTCCGGTCACTTTTTCCCTTGTCACGTTTTTTCCGGTCACGTTTTTCCTTGTCACCTTTTTTCCTCTCTTGTTTTTTCTGTTACTTTTTTTCCTGTCACGTTTTTTCCGGTCACTCTTTTTCCTAGATTCCGTTTATCCACATTCTATAGCTTTGAGATTTAAAAAAGATTAAAAATTCTATACTATAAAATCCTCTAAGACGGAATTGCATAGGAAAGAAGAAAATTCCTTTATGGGCAGGTTCCTCTATGAGAAGGTTCACCTTCTGTTGTAAATGTATTATTTTCTTTTCACAAGTACTGTTATTTTCAATTTACATAGATCAACATATTTTTTTGTTGTTGTTGTTAAACGCGGGATTCCGTCATAGGCAGGTTATTTTTCTAAGGTTTTACCGTACTTTAATTTTATTGCCTAGAAATGCTTCTACCCATATAAAAAAACAATAACAATATCAATTTTAATAGTAAAAAAGTTGGGACGGGCCAAATTTTACTGATATTTTTACAGAACAGGCCAGAGCCGTGCCTGTCCAATGATTTTCATATGAGCTGGGTTGGAACCAGGACTAAAAATTTCTGCCTGTTCAAACCTCAAGAAGAATGCAGTCCAGCCCCGATTTGGGCAGGAAAATAAATCCAGTCCCGATCAATCTCGGTCCGAATCTCTAGAAAAAATTATCCCCAAACCAAGCTCAGACCGAGTGTCGGGAAGGAAAATTGGACCAGGTCCAACGAAGACCCTTACATCGAATAACAAAAATGTTAGTTCACAAATTTTTGTAAATTTGGACAATAAAGTTCTAATATTTTTTTAAAAAACGAGTTTTTAGTGAACTTCGTTCACTTTTATAGATGAGTTTGAGTTGAATGAGTTCGTTTGAAAAATTTTGAGTTTGAACGTGAACTTGACTCATTTTTTAGAAATTGAATTTGAGTTTGAATTAGTTCGGTTTTTTTTTTTTTTTTTTGTGAGCGTGCCCAACACTGATTTTTGTTTTAGTCACCTTAGTAACTTATTTAATTAATACACTTGCTTTAATTAATTTCAAAATATACAGATTTTCGAAAGAACCCCCCCCCCCCCACCTTTCCAAATTAAAACAAATTTAATATAGAGATTCGAAATTATAAACATTCATTATTCCTAAACTGCTTGACCGAATGATTCGTGGTATCAAAATTTACCGAAAAATATTATATTAAAATAAGGTATTATAGTATTCAAAATTTTAAAGTTTGTTACAATTTCTGTTTGTAGATGACCTAATAAAAAAAGTTTTAAGAATAGCATTAGTTGGTAGACGTTATTAATATTCGATTAGTACCATTCACACATTGCTATACGATGATTTGAGGCAATATTACTAGAAGGTATTTTTTTTCTTTTACACTGACTCAAAGTGTCTCACGCAAATAATTGCACTCCATCAGTAACTTTGTATACGAGGACGTTCTTCTTTTACATGGCAGATAATATCATGGATAAATGTAGTTAAAGACAATAAAGTGATTAGTTTTTTAATAAAGTCGCATAATTTAAGTGAAGATTTAATATTTCTGTTCAACCTTATAATAACATGAAATATCACAGCCATTAAGTACTTATGGTCTGAAAAATATTTCTACCTACACTGCTGACTAAAAGGACGGAAGTTGACGAGGAATTTAATTTTAATTAAAATTAGAATCATTGAGGCAGCGTCCTGAAATATGCCGGAAATTAATAAGGTTACCAACGCTGCCTTATTAATAGAACCGGATATTAGCGAGGGTCAATTGGTTAATTGAGAATATTTTACATATTATTGAGTGAGGGAGATTGAATTAAACTTGATCTGAGATTCTGCAATAAGATTTTGTTTCATGTAAGGCGAAATCCATTGTAACATACTGAATAATGCAAAAGTGACCTGTGATTGTAATTTGTTTTAAGGTTGTTTGTAAGTAAAAAATGCTAAATCCCACATTGTTTGTCAGCCACAAAATATGATTAAAATAACACTATGCCCAAATAACTTTTTTCCTGAATATTGGACTTTTTCCTCTTGAACATTGATTAGTTCACATACAGTAGAACTTCTATTATCCGAAATAATTGGGACCGACCCTCTTTTGGAAAATCGAAATTTTCGGATAATCGAGAATGCTTCAATTTTAAGATTAAGGAGAAATATATGCAATATTTCTTATTATGGTAACAAGTGCTTAATAAAATTAAAGCAATAACAAAATAGAAACAAGAATAAATTACCTGAATTTTAATTTTGAAATCAAGTACCTTTTATATATATCACAAGGATTTGAAGAAATGTTTTGTTTGTCGCACTTTCGATTGCCTTTGCTTTGAAGCTCTATCACGGAGTTTTTTAATATAATTAGTTCACCAGTATCACAGTCTTTCTGCTGCTGCTCCAACCAAGCCAAACCTTTTAGAAAACATTCACAAGCTTTAGAAATGCTAATTTGTTCGTTTTATCGTTCCACTCCGCAGCTTACGGGAGCTCAAGTTAAATTCAAAAGGACTCTAAGAAAGGGGATCAAAAATATTTATATATAACTGTAGTTCGGTAAGGACCGCTTGTACACAAGTAATATGATACTTAAAAAAAAAAACTTACAAAATAGATTTTGCACGCAAGGAATGTGATAGTTAAAAAAATAAATGAAAAAAAAATAAAATTTGAAAATGGATTTCGGTTAAACGAGAGTTTCGATTAAAAGGGGTTATACTGTATATAATTTTTGTAGTTACGAATTGCGCCCGAAATATTACATATTTTGCATGAATTTTTGCATTGCTAACTAAGCGTTTAGCCAACAGAGTGAAAAAGTGTCCAAGCCGGAACTCGAACCCTGGGGGACATTGCGCTAAACGGATTCTGTTGGCTAAACGCTTAGTTAGCGAAGAAAAAAAAGCATGCAATTAAAATTAATTAGTTCATTTTCAATAATTTATATCATACTAACCTAGGAATCAAAATTGATGCGAATTTGTTTTTCCATGTTTTGTAGCATGAGGAACATAGTAAATATCACATATATGTAGTGTTGCCACTGAACTTAAGTAAGTTAGGTTCAGTTTTAATTTGTAGATTGCCCCCATGACAAAATAAACCAAATATAATTATAAAGAACTTTGTACGACCTGGACTGATTCGTTCTGTTTGTTCTTCTATTTTGAACGATTGGAAATTTTTTAATTTATTTTTGTCACTTTAATCCCTTGAAGGGCGGTGAGATATATTATATCTCACCTAATTTAAACAAGATTCGCACCAGAAACTTTTAACTAAATTTTATATTTTTAACTTTGGGGACGAGCTTCTAAATTGCTTCCAAACGACATAATGTACGAATTACCGGACTACGATGCTCTCAGCCCTACTAAACGCAAGAGGCCCCGTTACACTACTATTATTGAAGAGTAGTCGCGCTCTTCGGCTGATACTTTTTGTCTTTTCTTTCCTATAAAATTATTGAAAAAAAAATATTATTATTATACTTTCTTATTATTTTATTACTATTGCTTTACCACGGTAAAGCCTTATACTAACTGTAATTTTTAATCTATAAATGTATGGCGCTGAAAACAGCCTTTTTTGGTTTTAAGGATTTTGGTATATTTCTCCTGCTTTGCTTGGAGCGGTCTTGCTATGAACAGTGTTAACAACTTCATTTTATTCTATCATTAATTTATTTTTATCTATCCTTAAATTTAAATTTTAACTCATATTCATACAGTAGTCCTTGGACTACCCTTTCATAAATTTTCAGCCTCTCCATATTTAATTTTTTAACTTCTCTCTTTTTATTGTAGTACTGAAGTGCTACGCTTAAATTCTTTTCTCATGGCTCCTCTAGGATTTGCTATACACTTACTCATCTACTGGGAGTGGAGTAGCACTGCTACTAGGTATCCCATTGAACTGCTATGCTGTTCGCTGTTCTAAATTGCTTTTCCTTATTTTAAAATAAAATTCTTCGATTATTCCGGTGAGAATTCAATATTACAGTGACATTATTGCTTGCTCCTCAAAGGGTAAAAGTATTACAGTAGAGCGCCGATTATCCGAACAAATAGGGACCGACCCTAGTTCGGATAAGTGGACAGACAATTTAAAGGATGTTCCTGACTATACTAAAACTTTTACACTTTATCCAGGCTTAGGACTGGCAGCACCAGTTAGTGCTAGCGTGTTTGAAAACTGTTTTTCTTTGGTTTATTTTTTTTATCATTTAAAATTTCCTTTTTCTCTTTTTATCGTTTTCTGAACTCCAGAGATTATAATTTAAGCAAAAAAGCTTTCGATTGTTGTTTGCTTCAAAGAAGGCGTTCTTTCCAATGCTGACATATCTCGAATTCTTCTTAAATATGTTAGTTGCATAGGATCAGAGTTCTGCCGTTCGAGCCTTTTCATAGCTGTTTCCAAACATTTAAAAGCTTCGTTATGTGATGGACCTGGGTCATTTTCAGAGCATTCGTTTTAATTTCTTTAATTTCTTTTTCATCTTAAATCTCATATCATAAAAAAATGACAAAAATAGGCTGCTCGGAAAATAGAAGTTCGGTTAAAAAAAGTTTTTTGAGAGAAATAAGCTTTTCGGATAATTGGAAGCTCGGTTAATTAGAGTTAAGGTAATCGGTGCTCTACTGTATGTTATGATAAATGTTTTTGCCTCATCTATTTTGGTTATGTCTATGATGAGTTTCCGTGTGTCCACCAGCAGACATTCGTTTTCCGAATATATATACAGTGAAACTCGTTTAAGATACGAATCAAGGGACCGAGGGCATTTCGTATCTTAAGCGGGATCGTATCTTATCCGGATTTCACAGATTCTCGAATAGTAATGCATACGCAGCCAGTACACATTATTATCAACATGTTTTAACTGTTTGTAACTCTTATTTTAATTCTTTCTAACAATTTTTAGATAGTCTAGAAAATACGAGTTTAAGATTTTGAAATAAAGGACAACCTTTTTTTTTTTTCACTTTTGAAATAAAGAATGGCATTTTTTTCACTTTCTAAATTTTATTGTGTTACTGTTTGTACAGTAATAAAACAAAAGTGTCTTTATTCAATACTCTCTACCAAATGAAATAAAAGATAATAAAACAAAATTCATGTTAATCTTTGGAAAACAGAAATTTAAATATTACACACTCAAAGAGGAAAAATAATAAATTTCCGTAATTATTTTTAAAACGACAAACTAGATGTATGTAAGAATAATTATTTGGTGAGGAAATCCTTTGCTCTTCTTCCCTTTTGTCCTAAAGATACGTAGTAAACGGACTGCACAAACACCGTTTCGTATATAAAGCGGGTTTTTGACATGAACATACAAATTTTCTGCGTATCTTAAGCGGGATCGTATCTTATCCGTACGTATATTAAGCGGGTAATTTTACACAGGTTTAATAGGCATTTTTCAAGGGACCGGAAGAAATTCGTATCTTAAGCGGGCGTATCTTAAACGAGTTTCACTGTATATATATAAATAAAAAATAATAAAAACTTTAATAATCTATATTATAAAAGACAAACGTGACCGTCCATAATGCTGACGTCATTTTGACGTTGGCAACACCAGACCACTAAATTTAGCTTTTGCTGAAATTGTTTTAAACTCCTAAACATCCCAAATTAAAAATAATTAAACCGTCGAATAGAGAAAAAAAAATGAGCATTCAAATCAAATTTGTTTGAAATTTTTATGTTTTTTTTTTTAAATAAATTTGAAACTTGGTGTTTAAAAAAAAATCTATTTCTGTTTCATGCAGGCGTTTACGAAAGATAAATCCGTTTGCACTTAAATTAATATAAATAGCTCAGCATTTGTTTCTAGCTTATATACCATAATGGAATTAAAACTTCATTAATAAATAAATAAAATATAAATAAAACACACATTCAAGAAATTTAATAGAACAACTCTCTTAAACTACTGAAATGATCAGATTAATGTAAAGGCTTGTGTTTTTGGTGAATTCTTCGTTAACTTTTTAACTCTTTCTTTGGTTAATTACTGGCATGAAGCCAATACGAAAGTATCGCTTTTAATAAAATTCAAAACTTTATATTTTTCATATAAAAAGGATTTTTGGTATTGTTAGTGCGCATTCTAAAAAAATATATTAAATGTAAAAAAATCTATGAGTTTTCAATTTAAAAAGAATGATTTTCACTAATATTCTGTAAAGTCTATTGTGAAGACTGGGTTTATCCACTTGCATGAATAATAATTTAACATAAATGGATTTTTATAAAGACCTCGAATTAAAAAAAATCGTAAAAAACCTTAAATATCGGGGCATCAAAGATCAATTGGTGTTAATCCGTAAGTAGATTTACAGTTATAGGCATCGTTCGGAATTTATTTATTTATTATTATTATTATTATTATTTTATACTATACATTTCAAAGCTTTCTCACCTAAATAACTGTATTAATTCAAAACTTTGCGTATGATTATACTCTTTATTTTAAGTGGAAAATAACATTATACATAACTATAATTTAAAACAATATATAGATTAAATTTCTAATAAACTTTAATAATTTAGGTGAAAAATTATCATTTATATTGCAACTTGTAATAGCATGAAATATCACAATCATTAAATATTTATCGTCTAAAAACTATCTTTAATCTACTCTACTGAGTAAAGGAATGGAAATTTTCAAGGTATTTAATTTTAAATGAAACTAGAATCAGGGAGGCAGCTAGCGTCGAAAAATATGCTGGAAATTAATAAAGTTACCAACACTGACTTCATAATAGAACCGGATATCAGCAAAATCATAGCGCATGGCAGTGTCACAGGTCAACTTCATATAGCACGCTGGACACTATATTTACACAGAGCCTCCCGAGTCATTTTTGACCTCCTGTATTTCACTTCTATAATCACCACTCTCTTAATAATGGAACGAAAATTAATAAGTTGCCAACTGGTTAAATGAGGATATTTTAAATATTATTATGTAAGAGATGTATAATTAAACATGAATTTAAGATTTCTGAGATATAATTTTGTTTCAGAGTGTTAATGCATGATGGTTTGCACTATGCATATTGAATAATGCAAATGTGATCTGTATTTTATTTTTTAAAGAGTTATTTGTAATGAAATAATATCTTATCCCACGTTCTTAATCTTTTATCAAAGTGGTGTTATTCTTTAATTAGATTTAAAGTTATAGCACCATCGTTCAAATTTTTTTAAGTACTAGTATCAATTTTAAAATTTTCTCACTTAACCCCTTGGAAACGAGCGGCCGGTATTCGCGTGCCGCGTAAGGTGCTCAGAATCGGTGATTATTCTCACCAGTAAATTTTTATTGTAAATTTTGCCTTGTGCAATACGAGCATTTTCCTGATTCAATTAGGCAAAAATTTCTGTTTTCAAAAATCGGTGATTAAAGATTAAAAATTTTGTAAAAGACGCTTGTCGCGAACGGTTTAAATAATTGCACTAATTCAATACTTTGCATATGAGGACGCGTTTCTTTTATGTGGCAGTTAATATTATGGCTAAATGTAATTTAACCCATTTTAGGCCAAGCATAGAAATTTTATAAAATGTGGTATTATTTTATTGAAATATGCTTAAATTACATTCATTAAGATAAAAAAAAGTTTCGTGCATGAAAAATAATATTTTATTTGAGAAATAAAATGCATTTGGCATTCTCATGCATTCGGTCAATGGTGCGCTAACGCACCATTAAATTTAAAATTAATAATTTTTTAATATTTTTTATGACATTTGTTTTATTATTATTTTATGTACAGAACTTGCAACTTTAATCCACTATAAAAAAACATATGATTAATCTCAAGTGGAATAATTATACATTTTCAAAAAGTTTAATTTGTCAGTAACCGTTTCAATTTTAAAAGACTGGCGTATTTTGAAAATTTCTCAACAGAAAGTGTTTACTCCAATTGAATTACTTATATTTTATAGATGTCTCCAGAACCCTTAAAAGGAACAGGAAAATAAAATAAGTGAAAAATATTCGTCACCGTGTTAATAAAAAAATATTTATTGAAATGGTGCGTTTACGCACCTTTGGCCGAAAATGGGTTAATACAATACAGTGACAAACTTTCTAATAAACTCTAACAATTGAAATAAAGAATTAACATTACTGTTACGAAATATCTCAGTCATTAACCCTTTGCGGCTGATGCCGCCGCAGTGGCCGAATGAATTTTAATACTTTGGCTGCCGCCCACTTTTCAAAATCTGCCTCCAGGTGCCACCTACTTTTCTCTTCCTACATAATTCTTACTCCGCACCACGCGCTGACGTGTGATTGGCTGTTTAGCGTTGACGCCGTATTACGCACTGATGCGAAATCTGCAGCGAAAATGTTTCAATGCTCAAATGTCACATTCACACCAGTATTAGGTGTGCTATATAAACGATGAAATGAATTTACTTATTTAAAAATAAATTTTATCTTAAATTCTGGTCTCGTTGTAACATTTTAAGATTAAAAAACAAAACTTTGCTTGTGTCTGGGAGGAGTACTTAGAACGTTAAGGGTTAAGTACGTAGTTTCTGAAAAATATTTCAACCTAGATTACTGAGGTTGAAGTTTGCAAAGAATATAATTTTCATTAAAATTAGAATCAGAGAATCAACTTTCGTCGATAAGTCTGTCATAAATTAAGAAGGCTATAACACTGTCTTCATAGCAGAACCGGATATGAACAAGGGCTGGTTGGTTATGTGAGAATATTTTACATATTATTAAGCGAGAGCGATAGAATAAAAGATATCTCAGATTTCTGCTGTAGGATTTGGTTTCAGTGTTAAAACAAGACGATCTATATTATTGCACACTAAAAAATTCAACAGTGTTGTAGTATTTAATATGTTTTAAGTTCGTTTTAAAGTAGAAAATGTTTAATCTCTTCAAGAACAACGTCTCATACACGGATTTTATTAGGATAGCACCACTTTTCTTAAACACTAAGCTTTAGTTATTCAGTCACAGAAATCTCCTGCTTAAGTAAGTCAAATACCACTTTTTTTAGTACTGAAATGCATAGTATAACTCAGGAGTTATATGATCTTTTTTGGCATTTGGCATATTCTATTGTTTTTTGGTGAACTATTATATGTGACTTACGTGCAATAACATGCATTTAAGGTCATGAGCTCTGTTTTTGTTCTGATTTATTATCTCGGGGAGGCTATAAATCTTTTGCTGATACTGCTTGCAATGTGCTCGAGTGGCGTTTTTTCTCAATTTTTATAAGGTAGTAATTATTAATTCTGAAACTATTAAAGTAAATATAAAAATTATTATATCATTAAACAGTTACCATTTTCAGTGTAAACACTTGAAAGCAAGTATTAATTTAAAATTATCATTTTTTTTCAAGCAAGTTTTATTATGTAAATCAGGAGTGACATTAAGACATTATGTCCAACAGAAACGTAAATAAATTTTCCCACAATTTTTCTAGTGGATAATTAACAAAAATAGACTGAAATATAATGTTTTCCGAACAAAATAAAAAATAATGCATTAAGGCAAGGGGGTGCGGGACACATTTTAAAATAATTTTTATTTATTGAGTTAAAATTTTGAATTTTTTTGTGATGGTTAACTCTATTATTTGTAAACAAAATCACATGATAAAACTTCTCACAATTTTAAAAAAAAATTTAAATTTAAAAATTATTAAAAAAAGTGAGGTAATTTAAAATCGTTATAACTCAGAATATTATTTGTAGAATTTAATTTTTCTTACATTTAAATAAACAGAAATATATAAGCTTTAGTTTTGATTCAGCATTTTTAGAAATACCAATTTATAAAAAAAAATTATAGCTATTTAAATTAAAAATTAAGAAAAAAATGACGTAACTTTAAAAAAAAAATCATATTTTCAAAAGTAAATAATTTTTTTTAATTTCCTGAATCCAAATTAAAGTAAAACAATTGAAAAAGACATGTTCCAAATTTGAACCCTGTATCTTTAACGGTTATTGAGTTATAACAATTCAAATACGAGAAACGGTGAAAAAACCCATCATGAAGAAAAACGCATTTTTACAAGAATTCATTTCCACGACAACCATTGCTTGAAAGCTAGATTTTGAAAACAAACCAAAACGAAAAATTTAATATTTCCTATTCCAATTAAAATGGAAACATGATTTATACGTCATATTAAGCAGAAAAAAAACAGAGAAAGGTTTAATGCAATAAGCGCTTTGAAGAAAATTTGAAGATTTTTAGGTCCCGGGCCCCCTTAAAGGGTTAAAGGTGTATACAGGGAGTCCCTGAATTCATAGTTCAAACGGTAAGTGTTGATATAGGATACTGTAATAATCATTTAATGTATAGAAATGTGTGGACGCAAGTGAGGCGTTGAAGCACAAACACAGGAAAGATACTTGAAAGGAATGTTTATTGACAGCATAATTTACAAGCATAGTGTTTACAATAAGTGGTCAAATTTGTGTCAACCAAAGTACAGTAAAACCTCCATCAAGCGACCACGTTCCGTTCCACTAAAAATTGGTCGTTCCGAGAGGTGGTCTCTTAATGGAGGTCATGCTTAAATCTAGATTTTAATAGTTGAAAAAAAGGTAATAATTAATGTCACTAAAATTTATTTTCACATTGGGAAATAATATGAAAATTTAAGTATCAAAACAAAAATTAATTACAGAAGTTAATTACTGCAGAGTTTAAAAAATGAATACATTGACGTTTGTTTTAATTTTACGGTTTTATATTTTATAAATTTTATTTCCAACTCCTTTCAAAATTCAGTAAATAAATGCAATTTTTTTTTTTTTTTTTTTTTTTTTTTTTTTTTTTTTTTTTTGACGGGAACAAATATTGATGACCTCATTAATTTATCTATTTCTTTGAGAGTTTCCTGACAGAATAGGACAGGGGAGTTTATTGACTGTCATTCTTAATTTGCCATCGGAGTTAAATTCATTGTCTAAAAAGGCACAAAGGAGTTTAAACACTTAAAAGTTACCAGTAAAAAAAAAAAAAAAAAAAAAAAAAAAAAAATTTGATGAATAATGCACTCTCCGGAATTATTTTTCTAATAAAACCTTCTTCAAGCGACTAGGAAAAAGCGGAATTTGTTTCATTTCCTTCAAAGAAATGGGTCGCTCATGGAGGGAGTTCAACTGGGATGGTCTCTAAATGGAGGTAAAATTAGTATTGAACATATGGAAATAAATTTCGTTCCATGAGAAAATGGTCGTTCAGGGAGGTGGTCCCTTAATGGAGGTGTTCGCACAGGGAGGTTTCATTGTAATACATGCCTGGTAGCATCTATGGAACGATTGGCCGACAAATTCAAAGGTAGCAGGTATTTCACACACGTGTGCAGCAGCAACAGCAAGTTCTTTCCATTTTTTTGGATATAAACCTCTCACGAGGAAGCCCACTTTAATCACTTCATCAGCCAACATGTATAGTAATTTAATCCTGCAAAAAGAGAGGAAATTATTAGAACAGTTTACATGTTTTCAATAGCAACAAAATTAATGCAAAAGAAAATATGCAATTTTATATATATTTTTTTTTAAGTTGTTGACCTTCTTACACCTTTTCAAAGTGTTTAAAAATTCATCCACATTGCAATTAAAATATTTTAAATTGATTTTAAAACAGTTATTTAACACTAGAACCGCCATAGCGGTTTTGACCGGTATCAAATAAAAATATTTCGATTGGAACCGGAAAATTTTTTCTAAAATAATTTAAATATTTACTACAGAGAAATAAGTTAAACAAATACGTAAAATTGTTTTAAATAAAAATTCTGTTGTAAAATATTTTAATAACACTTGAGTAAAATTTCCGGCGGTTTTAGTGTTAATCGTCCTCATTAATTCTTTGAAATTAGTTGTATTTAAATACAACTAATTTCAGCACAAATATTATTTAATTGCAATTCGCAAAAAGTATTAAATCGATTTATCTCATTGTCAAGTTATATAAATTTTCCAATATAAAAAATCAAGTTTTCGTAAACAATTTTCTTTCATGTTGTGATTCTCTGGTAGATGACACTTTTAGTAAACATGACTTTGTGTCAGTGTTGCCAGATTGGGGACTTTTTTATTTCAGATTATTTGACTGTCACCACTTTTTTTGTAGTATAATTCGCTTATTTTTCAGAATTTTTAATCTATTTTTAAACAGGCCAATATTTCTATTTCAAAAAAGCGGTGACAATCAACAATCTGGGGACAAAAAATCCCCAATCTGGCAACACTGCTTTGTATCAAGGAAAATTAATCTATTTTGAAACAATTTGAAATAGTTAAATATTAAATTTCAAATTGCACATTTTACACATTAAAATATTTTTGAGTGTGAACATCAATAATAGTAATTAAATGAAATACTTAATACACTGTTGACCGGTAACGAATATATTCGTCTTTTCAAAGTTGACAAGCTTTATGATGTTTTTGTACCAGAAATTGTGAAAAATAATTTTCATCTTATTTAATTGCAGATTTCTAA
This sequence comes from Maratus speciosus, assembly GCA_963932465.1. Lineage (NCBI taxonomy): Eukaryota > Metazoa > Arthropoda > Arachnida > Araneae > Salticidae > Maratus > Maratus speciosus. The sequence goes on from OZ010794.1 coordinate 357,368,789, forward strand.
ATTTAAATAAGATGAAGATCTTTATAAAATTATAGTTGTAACTAAAAAGCATTATAAAAAAGTGATTTCATATTAAATTGCCGCACAATATTCAAGTGTTAATTTTAGTAGTTAAATCGTTACTTTTAGTTTAAAAAAATTAATTATATTTTAAATTGCTTTCAAAAGACATTTCGTATTTATCCGAGTTGTTCCAATGTAAAAAATAACTTTTTTAGTTACAGTTATAAGTAACTTCCACAGCTTCTTAACATATTTAGGCACCCTGATTATCTTTTGCCGCCTTCTATACATTAATTTCCTTATTAACCATTTGGGAAAATGGTTATTGTCCTCGTCAGGGTAGGAAATCAAAAGCATATCTGAAGCTTTTTATTGGTTGAATCCGCATTTTATTCGTTTTCTGATTGGTCTATACAGTAATCTGTATTTCCCTTTACTTTCAACAGAGATGGATACTTCTGTTGCCACTATGACAAAAAAGAAATAAAAACTACAAAAAAAAAATAATAATAATAACTCAGAAACAAATTGAGATACAGCTTTCAAACAAATTGCATTAAAAAGAACATTTTTTTTTCCTTTATACGACGGTGTAAAAAGTAATATTGTGCGATGTTTAGAAGTTTATGCATGAAATTTCATTTAAAATTGGTCGTCAGATTTCTTGGAAATCCGACGATGGAAAAGTCTTTTCCCGAACATCGAATGAAATGCTTGGATAATACGTAAGTTTCAGGTGGATAATACGTAAGTTTCGGGAAATCTTGCAATTTTTACGTGTAATAACACTATTAATGTTTAATTCATGGCGTACGTAAAGTATGATCAACTCCGTGCGATTTTTTATGTCTTAAATTTTAGTCTTTGGAAAAATAATTTTCCAAATGGTCGTTGTAATTTGTTAAATTGCTTTTTTATTTAATTTTTTTGTGGAGGAAAATATACGTCAGTAGAAATGAAGATCTTTATTTGCTTGAAAAATAAAATCTAATGATATATTCACAACTATTTATAATAATAGAAAAGTTTAAATTTTCATTTATTTGATTTGAACGAAAATTATGAGAAATTAACTTAGATTAATAATATTTGAAGCACTCCAGTTAAGTAAAAGTTTAATATCAGAATTGATTAACAAGTGCCACATGTTTCGGATTCTTGCACACTATCATCGTTTATTCATATAGATTAAAGAAGCATGGAAAATAATTTTGAAGACAATTGATATTTTTTATATAGCTGCCAACTTTCATGCTTTGTCTTACCAATAAAATTCAATAATAATTTTTTTTCATAAGGAGATTCTCAAAAGGTGGGAGCATTAAACGTTAACTATATGTAATTTTTAAAATATTCAAATTTAAGGCCAAATTTTTTTAATAGTACAGTATTTTGTCTATAAATATAATATATAAATATTTTAATAGTATGTCTACAAAATTATACACAAACATTAAAAGACAGCAACTATTCTGGAAAATTAATGATTAAAGCATTTAATTAGCAGTTGTGTACGTTACAAATTTTGGACATTTGCAGATTTTGGACTTAAAGATTTTGGACGTTGCTCTTAGTATTTAAAAAATTCTTAAGACTAAGAATGTAGTAAATGTGTCTGTATACATATATATATGTATAATTAACTTTTTGTTATCCAGTAATAATAATAATAATAAAATCAAATGCTTTGTTACGTACGTTACTTTCGGACATAACAAAATACAGAAAAATGCTTTATAGAAACGTCCTTCTATCTTCAAAAAAGCAATAAATCAGCCTGCCATCTCTTAACGAAATTATCAAAAAATCATTCGTTTCCTTTATGCGTTCGTTGTTTACCATTAGAACCACCTGGAAAAAAGTTATAACTCTTTTTCTTGGTGGTACATTGAAGCAGTTAACGTTATGAATGTCCGAAATTGGCCTCTTTAGCATAAAATAAAAAAAATTTAAGATATTTATACAAAGTTTTTGCAATAAATTATGTCATTTTCTATCTCTGAATAGAATTAAAAACTCAGTGTAAAAAAAAAAATAAAGTCAATGATAATTAAAGTTATGTTTGAAAGGCTTAAAGTTATGACTTGTGTCCAGTGCCCACCTTTTGAGAATCGCCCCATACTTAAATGGCGAAATATGGAATTTAATAATTGAAAAATTTCTTTTAAATTTTAGTGTTAAGAAAACCCCGTTAAAGTTGGCAGATATGTTTTTAAGGAAAAACATTTGCGGAAATGATCACTTGATCCAAAATTTCAATATAAAAAACACAGAATAAAAGTTCCTTAATAAATTCTTTTTACTTCAAAATGGCCAGATTTGCATGGAATCCTAAATACTTGTTCATTTTAAAATTAAGTAAGTTAAACAGTTATATAGAATTAACATTATTAGACTGGGTCATATACATTGTCAGAATTTCTGTGTGGGGACCCCTATACAGGGCTGCCACAGGTGGCTATTTTATTACTCTATTTGTACCACTATTTTAAGAGAATAAATTTTGTAGTATTACAGAGTATTGTATTATTCTTGCAGATGTTGTGAAAGTGTACGTGAAATTTTTTTGTTTTATAAAAGTGGTGCGAAATAGAATTAAAAAATAGTCGCTTGTGGCAGCCATGCGTATATCACACACATTAACCCCTGAACGGTCGCATTAAATTACGATTTAAAAATTCAAACTGCTTATTGGCACCACTTTTTTTAAAAAGAAATATTCACCTTATTTAATGACCGATAAAATGATACCATAATAAAGCCAATTTCACTTATTTTATAAAACTGGTGAGAATCAAACTATCTGAATAAAAGCCATAGCCCGTGAATATCACGGGAGCGAGAATTAAGGGATTAAGACGGTGATGCTTGATAAATTAGCGAATTCGTTGAAAGTCATATCCTGTTAAAATTCTGCTATTAATGAAAGTACAATTTCATGAAAATTTTTATCCTCAGTTAAGCATTTTAAAACTAACGTTATTCTTTACTGTTCTTTAACTTTGGATTATCATTGCAATTAAACAATATATTGCTTCAAAAAAAAAAAAAAAAAAAAAAATCGTCATCACGTTTTGAAAGAATATAAGGTTAATAGATGCTTTTAAAATTATTTTTTTTTGGCTAAATAATTAATGTAATTGTTTACTTTATCTATCTTTTAAAGTTCTATCGAATGGCTGCAATATATACTTCTTCATTGTTTTTAAAAAATACCAGCTAGTAATAATTCTCCTCCCTGGAGCAAAACAGAAATTTAATTATTTAAAAATAACCTGGTTGCATTTAGTCGTATTCATATGTATCCTGTTTCTTTTTCAATGTGTGATAGGGAAACTTAGGTATAAAGGGATTTCTTTCAATATTTTTATTCAAAAAGAAACGAAAAAATATTTTTTTTTTCATTGCAAAATTTTAATTTAAAAAATGTCATTTCCATATAAAAATAATATATTGCATCCATTCATTTATGGATTTGCCCTATCTTTTGTGTTTTGTTTCATTTCGAAATTATTTTTGGTTTTTATTTAAATTCGTTTTATTATTATGCAGTATTTGTTTATTTATTTTTTATACTAAATAATGGAGAGTTTTTTTTTCTAATACTAAGGATTTTAATTGCTATTATTCTTATTCTTATTTTTGTTTTTGTTTTATTTTTTGCATTTTGTGGAATTATTAAAGGTTTGGGATTAAAATCTGCATAATTGAAAAATTAACTGTTTTGTTATTGTTAGAAAGTTCATTATTTCATTGGTAGAAAATTCATTATCAATATGTATTTTTTTACTGTAATTCTTTTGGCCAATAAATATTTTAAACAGTAGTAATAACCGCTAGAAAATTATTTATGGCGGGTCTCATTTTTTTTCCTTTTATTTTTTAAATTAAATAAGCCGGTTTTAACTAAATTAATAGCTTCGCATTGTTTTTTAAAGGAGTTTTTCGTGGTAAATTTAAAAGATATCAATAAGAAAAATGAACATTTATGAATGATCATGTATTCAATAAAATAGTATTTAAGGATTCTACAAAATTTTTTCATTGCAAATATAGCGATTTTAATAATAATTTAATGTATTTTACACTCTTAGTTAAAGTTAGATTACAATTTATATATCAATTTATGTAAAGTACAATATATTCCCAATACAATATCTCTCGCTTACATATATACATATACATCCCGGCTTATAAAGAAAAAACCACATGCCAGCGTGCAAGGGTTCAGGTGCATCAGGTGCATCTAGGGTGCAAGGGGGGGGGGGGCAGTGTGCAGTAAATGCAAGGTTAAACGTTGCTTTCTTGATTTTTTTTTTCTGGCTAAATACGTATTTTTTTTTTTTTTTAATAATAAAGATTTCATTTGATTTTTTATTTACTAAAATTTTATTTAGTTATTGAAATTCTATACTTATTTCAATCTTATTTTTTGAAAAATTTTTGATCTTGTAATAATTTTCAATTCTGGGGCAAAAAAGGTTTTGTAAATACTTAAAATATCTGGTTGCGTTTGTTGTATTCATTTTTATTCTGTTTTCCTTTCAGCGTATAAGGAAAAATTATATAGGAATATTGATTTCTTTCAATGCTTTTATTCATGAAAGATTTTTTAAAAATCTATTTGAAATTTTAATCGAAAAAATTATTTTGACACATAATACTGCATTGTATCCATTAATGCTCCAACTTTTGTGTTTGCTTTTTTCTATTATGCAACCTTCTTTTATTTTCCATTAGTAGTGTCGCTCGCCGTTGCCTGGTATCGAAATAATAACCTTATATATATCTAAAACAACCTTACCGTTTTAAATGATTACTTAAATATGTATCGCAAAAGGTGAGTAAAAAAATGCTCAGATCATGACGTCACATACATCGTCATAGTAGGAGCTTTTGGCGATAAAATGGGGATTTAGGAAACCAACGCTGGAGCTTTTCCCTCTCTTTCTTGACTGCATTTCAGAAAATATATTGACGGCTTTACATAAAATATATTATATGAACTTTAAAGAGCTCACTGTTTTACTTAAAAAGCGACTAAAATAATAAAAGAGATGTTACAAGTTAAAAAAATATACATTTTATTTAAAATTTCTTAGTACTTTCAAGCTTTTTCAAGCTCTTCATCAGAAAATATTTTAATAACTAATTGCTGTTTATTTATACAAATACGTCACTTCGTTTTGAAAATGAGAGAGCCAATAAAGAGATGAAAGTAACTCTAATAATTATTATTTCAACTCTAACTCTTAAATAGCTTTAATAAAACTTTCTACTAACGAAAACTACTAACGAATAAAACTTTCAACTCTAATAATTATTGGTTCTCGCATTTTCAAAACGAAGTGACGTATTTGTATAAATGAACAGCAATTAGTTATTAAAATATTCTCTGATGTAGAGCTTGGAAAAGGTTGAAAGTGCTAAGAAGTTTTAAATAAAATGTATATTTTTTAAATTGTAACATTTCTTTTATTATTTTAGTCAGCTTTTATGTAAAACAGTGAACTTTTTAAAGTTCATATAATATATTTTATGTTTAAATCAAGGTGAAAATTGCGTTTGGTCTTATGATATTATTTGACGGCTTTACTTTCTTCAATAATTAATTAAAGAAAACTATTTCACATTTTGTGAAAAAAAATTAATCGATTATTCAAAGTCTACTGCATGCATGGTAATATATTATGTATTAATATGGCATTGTATTCATTTATTTGACAACGCTTATGTTTACTTTTTGTATTTAAATTCATTTCTTTATTATGCAACATTCTTATATTGCTCTTTGGCAGGTCCACAAGGTGTTGCCTGGGTCCGGAAAAATAACCTTACATATCCCTAAAAACCTTACCGTTTCCCGTGAATAATTTAATTATATCTCGCATACGCCGAATAATAATAATAATATTAAAAAGCAGAAAAAACAACGTTTAAAAATGCACAAATAATACATGAAAAGCAGCAAACAGCTGTTTCGAATCTACTAGCGAGATTCTTCTTCAGTGCAAGATAGGGAAAAAGGGAACAGCGTGCTAGAAAAAGCAAGGCTAAGCAAAATGATAGACAGAGACGCGCTGTCTGCTGTGGTTTTATTTGCTATTTTTAAATAATAATAATAATAATAAAGCTCCAGACCGTGACGTCAAGTGCGTCGTTATAGTAACGGCTTCGAGCAATGGGCTACTTGGGAAACCAACGCTGGATATCCCCCCCCCCCTTTCCTCGCTACATTTTAGAAAAAAAATGACGCCTATCTTTCTTTGATAAAGAATTACAAAAAAAAAGTATTTCACATTTTTTGAAAACTTTTTAATCGATTTCCGAAAGTTTGCTACATACTGGGTATAAAATATAAGATTTTATGAATATCAAACACATATTGGTTGATAAAAAACAAACTTCTCATTTTCGGCGAAACAGGCACTTTTTAAAAGACAATCGTAAAAAAAAAAAAAAAAAAAAAAAAAAAAAAATCAGACATTGTTTTACGAATTCAGAATAAACTTTATTGAAAAGAGGACAAAATTCACTTCATCGGGCTAAATCATTCAATTTGGACTGCTTTTATGAGTAGACCGAATTCTATGTGCGGTAAATTTTCCGACCTGTCGCAAACAAACACACAGAGAGGCAAAAATTTTCTTTTATTAATAGTAGGGGATCCAACCCATTCTTTTCTGGTTATAGAATATAGGTGAAAACCGTATTTTAAATTGAAAACTTTAATAGATATTTCACACTTAAGGTCGACCAAACTGGTCGCCAGAGGCGGATATAGTCCGCGAGCCAGCAACAGATTTTGATGACCAAGTTCCTCTCGGCCGATAACTTGTAAAATGCTTCAGAGAGATGTATCATGAAGCTCCGTGAACGTCAGCTACGGTTCCGTGGGTGAGTTGAGCAGTGGTAGCCTCCCAAACACGTAAAAGAAAAAAAAAAAAAAAAAAAAAAGGTCATTTCCTCCCGGTTGAAAATTTGTCAAATTATAGCTAACCCAATATCTTGAAGAAAAAAAAAAGTCAGCTGATTATAAAGTGGTAGGTAATACGTCAGCTGGTCACACGGACATGAAAAAAATATACAGGGTGCAAAGGAAAGTCCCTTTAACCTGAAAATATTTGCGAAGGGAGAGAGCTACAGCTATGAAAGTGAGGTAACGCTATAGTAAAGTGACTACGCCTGATTTAATGCAAACGATGGCAGCGCCCCTAGTGGCGAAATTCGGAAGATAACCATTGCAAATCGAAAACGAAAAGAGATATAGCAAAATTTCCAGTTAGAAAGTTTTAGAGCATCAATTAATTAGTACGAAACGACATTTGGTTTACATGGATAAGATAAATCTTCGTCCGAATACCCAAAAATGGCCGAAATCTATGCACTTTATTTTGTGTGAACGTTTGAATGGAATAGCCAGAAGTATGAAGAAATACGCACAATTTATGGTATAAATACGTGCTTATCTCAATACATTTTGATAACATCACACAAAAAACAAAAAGACAAACTGTCTCACAGTGATAAAAAGTTAATATTCAGTATGTTCGAAAAGTTCGCCATTGCTCACGATACACGTTTGTATTCGAAAGAGTAACTCTACATGCCACATTTCTCAGCATGCAAGGTCTTTTGCTAGTCTCTTCAATACGACGACATAGATTTAACCCTTTCAAGGGCGGTGGCTAGACGGTCTTGCCACCTAATTAGAATTCCAAAACTGACAAATGGCAGCAAGAATATTTTAATAAAATTTTGCTTTTGTAATGAAAGTGAAAAATAGAGGGTTTTTATTTTCAAGAAATTCGTAGGAATATTCTGGTTTCAGTAAATTACTTCATCAGTTTACGAACAGAATTCTTCTGCCCTTGAAAGGGTTAATCTAAAATTTTAAATGCATTGGAAATTAAATTTTTACAGACATTACAGCACGGTTCAACGTCACAATCTGAAATTGTGCACTGCTACATTTACGGAATGTGAATATGCAAAGTAGAATCGTCGCTTATCGATTTCAGACATTTTTGGGTATACAGGCGATGATTTATCTTATCCGTGTGAACCAAATGTCGTTTCGTACTAATTAATTGACGCTCTGAAACTTTCTCATTGAAAATTTTGCTCTATTTAATTTAGCTTACTATTTTCAATAGCTATTTTCCAAATTTCGCCAATAAGGGGCGCTAGCGTCGTTTGCATTAAATCGAGCGTAGTCACTTTACTATACCGTTACCTCACTTCCATAGCTGTAGCTCTCTCCATTCGCAAGTATTTTCAGGTTAAAGAGACTTTTCTTTGCACCCTGTATATTTTTTTCATGTTCGTGTGACCAGCTGACGTATTAAACACCACTTTATAATCAGCTTTTTTTTTTCCTTCAAGATATTGGGTTAGCTATAATTTGACAAATTTTCAACCGGGAGGAAATGACTATTTTTTTTTTTTTTTTTTTTTACGTGTTTGAGAGGTTTTTGCTGCTCAACCCACCCACGGAACCGCAGCTGACGTTCTTGGAGCTTCATGATGCAACTCTCTGAAGCATTTTACAAATTATCGGCCGAGAGGAAATAACTGACGAAATTTGCGCCTGGCTCGGGGACTAATCGTACAGTAAATAATCAGTCAAGCACAATATACAATACCGGAATATATACATTCCGAGCATATGTGCAGATACAAAACAGATTTCCCTAAATGAAGAGCTGTTTGTTTGTTTTATTGAACACATACATGAGACTTGTGTGCTTGACACCAGGGCCCGCTTATAAGTCATCGTCGATATACAGGGACGAGATAGCACAAGGAAATTTACAACACCAGAGAATTACATCCTTGGGGCTCCACAAAGTGTGTGCAACGGAACCGGCGGGATTCGAACCCGCCCCCCACCTATGCTCTCAAGCGATTAGCGGCGCGGTGTCTTATCCACTCAGCCACGGTGGGCCCAAATGACGAGAATGCACGGGTGTTTGGCGACTTTTTGATTGGCACGCTTTTATAATCCACGCCAAACTACTGTTTTCTAATACGTCGACAATTTTGAATCATGGGAAATACACTACTTATAAATAACGACACATTAAAATGCACAAAAAGACGAATTTTTACAAAACAATCAAAATAAAAGGAAAACATATATTTTACAATAAATTTTATGGGAAATTTGCTACTTCCGACATTTCGTGCTTTTAAAATGCCCTTGTACATCAGAGTAGGCATCAGACAGTTCAAGCTCTAATTTCTCGTAAGCATTCAAATAAAATCATCTACGTCTTTTTAATAATTTAAAGCGGCCTGTTACTATTAGAATAAACATTGTTCCATGCACAAGCCACAAACAAGTTCCGAGTATTTCACTATTTTGTTTACCCAAGTTACAGCGTCTAGAATAAATAGTGTGGAAATCTGCTATTCAAAAGTGTTAAAATTTTGAATCCCATAAATGTTCAACAATGCTGAAATCCAAAGAGTCGATCGCAGCGACATCTGCGGTTAACAGTGTATAAGATCGAACTGACGCGTTGAAGTTAGCTTACTTCAGGATAAGATTTGAAATTCTGTAATTTTCGATATTTCATCATCAATGATGCAATAAATGCATTCGCAATAATTTTCCTTATCCTCTTTCAAGAACCACGCAAACGAGGGTTGCAAAATTAAATTTCAACAGCAAAAACTTAATTCAAGCATAATAGCCAGGTTACGATTGAATAAAATATTACCAAACTTTGGCGATTTTTTTTTTTAAACCGATAAAACGGTGCATGTGGGTAAAGCATCTTAGCCTTACCATTTAACATGTTCATCCACTCAGCTCTTCAAATATTTAAAATACATAATTTTCTCCTACTCCGTAACATACGTAATTTGGAGGTATTGCATTAAAAAATGTTTATACTTCATCTTTCTTAAAAAATAAAATAAATAAATAAATAATAACAACAATCGTTTAGCAGTTTTGAATAAATATAAGGTTAATTGCTCTTTATTAAACTCATAGATTAGTTAAACATTAAATGTTTACGTTATGTTTTCAAAAGTCTATTAAGTAGTTATATCATATTTTTCTTTCAACGGTTTTTTTTAAGTCATTTTTTAATAATTCTCTATCCTGAAGCAAAACGGAATTTTAATTATTTCAAAATAAATCTGTCACATCTGTTGTATTCATTTGTATCTTGTTTCTTTTTCAATGTATGCTTGGGGTACTGAGGTTTAATGGATTTCATTCAATGTTTTTATTCATAGAGTGAAAAAGGAAAAAATATGTGTATTAAATTTATTTTATCTACTGTTTTACTTTTTTTCAAGCTTTTATTTAAAAAAGTTATAATTATTGGAAAATGTTACATCGCATCCATTGTTCTATAGATTTGCTCGATCATTTGTGTTTTGTTTTATTTTTTATATTATTTTTGGTGTTTATTTATTTTTGTTTATCTAGTGTTAAATTCATTTCATTACAATACAGTATCATTTTTTTTTTATAAATTAAGAATGGGGAGGGTTTTTTTTAATAATAAGCAATTTTAAATTCTGCTCTTGTTTTTATTTTTACTTTTTCTATTATTGATTTATGGATTTCCTGGATCATTTGTATTTGCTTTTTTTTCACTATTTATAATTTTTGGTTTATTATTACGCAATATTCTATTATTTTTCATAAATAGATAATGGGATTTTTTTAATTAATCAGCGTTTTAAAATTGATTTTTGTTATATTTATCATTATTATTATTTTGCATGATAAGAAGTTACAATATTTTCAAGAATAAAAGCAGTATTTCACTGTGTATAATTTTATGGTTCTGAAAATTCATTGTTTTCCTTTAGGCGCATAAATGTGTGAAGAGTATTATTAATGTTCGACAGCAAAATATTTAACATCGCTCTTAATAAAACAACAACAAAACGAACTCGCCTCCCCACCCCTGTCATTTTGCTCAATTACATTAATCTATTTTATTTATTAATTGGGTCTCTCACATTTTTTTTAAAAGGTCATTTGGTTATTGTTGAGTAACAATGTAGAATATATCTTGAAAAAGTTCATTTTAAATTCATTATTACTATTTTTATTTATTTATTTATTATTTTATATTATATGGAATTATTACACGGATGAGATTTCCGCTTTCTTGCATACCAGTATCTTGTTAGAAAAAATGTTATTTTGTTTAATCGGAGCATTTTTACGATTTAACAGAACAACATTTTCTCTAAGAAAATTCTCGTGCGCAAAAAAGCGGAAATCTCATCCCTGAATTATAAAATATTCGTGATCCAAATTTGTATTAATAAGTATTTAATTCTTTTTAATTTTGAGTTTATTTATTGTTTTTTTATCTTTACCCTATTCGGTTAGATTAATAAGTTTTTTAAAGAGTATGAAATTTCCCTGAAAATATTTATATATAGCTTCATGAAAAAAAAAATACATTTTCACCTTTTATTTAAAATTTAATAAATAAATTAGCATAAATAAATAAGCTTTTTTGATTTTCTTTATTGACCATTTTAAATTGTTTTTAAAGTAGTAGTTTCATTATTAAGGTGTTTGCTACATTAAAATGGCCGTTTCGGTGAAATTTTTCCTTTTTTTTTTTTTTTTTTTTTTTCTCTCTCTATTTGATTTGATTTTGGAACGAAAAGATCAATGCGAATTCAAGTGACTACAATATACACCGTTGTTGCAATTGTACAAAAACTCTTCTTATTAGCATTGTCTTTTTTTATTTATCTACTAAGCGCCAGTTTGTATACTTTAGGGAGAATATGGTTTGGAACGAGAGAGCATTTATTGCGATAATAACATTCAATTTAATTTACGTTATTGCCATATAAGTGTCTTTATACGCACATGACAGATGCTCTAATTAGTTTTTGTCCAAACTATTGCAACTAGTGTTTCCAGGTCTACTATCACAAAATGCGGGACAGAGATACAATAAAAGTGGGACAGGGCCTCTAAATCGGGACACAAATTGCAACCCACATTCCAGACTGTGACAAGTTCTATTAAACGAGTGAGACAAATGAAAAAAAACATCACACTGGCGATAATGCCGGGCTCATAAAGTTTTTGACCAAAATCTTTCATCAGATCCAAATTTTATCGTTCGTATGTCACCAATTTTTATTTATAAATATTCTATAGTTGATCATCGCTGAAGATTTTGTCCTTTCGTCCAATCTAATTTCATTTATCGCATACCACAGCGCTTACGTTTATAAAGACAAGTCTATCACTCTTCGATCAATTTTATCAAACGCAGTATACAATGATAAATTAAAATAGTTTATGTGTACCTATAAAAATAAAATAAAATTAAAAACTATATGCGATACGATGAATCCTGTTAGCTAAAAATCTTCCATGGAGTACTATAAATGTAAAAAATACATTAAAATCTGTTTAGCGGTTGTTGAAAAAAAATGAAGACAGACATAATGACAGAAAAGTTTCCTATTCATTTAATTATTTATTATTATTATTATTTTGAAGTCGCTTAAAAACAAACTATATTACCAAAAAAAAAATACTATTCTTAATTTTATGAAATGCACTTTAAGAATTGTCCAAAAAATAATAATAGCGAGTCAATTAAAATTTATATGTTAAAGTTTTGACACTTAGAACGTGCAATTATATAAAAAAAAACCCCAAAAATGAATGAATTTAAAGATTGCAAATCTGAGTCATTTAAAGGATATAGCATACCGTTTTGGTAGACCAGGAGCCATTGTTATTATGCCAGTTTTAAATAAGCATAATGCTAGTTGCTGTTATATAAATTAATTTATTGATTAAATAATTAATATATTTTTGTTCAACTCCTTCAGGACGAGCGTCACCGACATTTTAACTTTTAATCCTTTCAGGGGCAGAGTACTTGTATTTGTAAAATTTTCCAATATATCACTACACCAGTATTTGTAAGAAAATTCATTTGTAAATAAGTAAAAGTGTATTTTCGCGTACTTAATAAAAGTGAAATTTTTATTAAAATAAACTGGTGCCATTATAGTAATTACGGATTTAATTTAGGTGATGCCATAGCAGTATCACCGCCCTTCAAGGGGTTAATACTAGTAATTCTGTATAGTATTTTTAGCTTTATTTAATTCAAGAATTCTCCAATTAGGCAAGGCAAAGGTCGCAAATAAAATATTCTGGAACCAAAAAAAAAAAAAATAAATAAAAACCACACGCACTCTATAGGGAACGTATATTTTTAATTTTTATATTTAAATATTATTTTATACATTTAAATTTATTATATATTTTGTATGAAGCATATTTTTGCGTACGGAAGCTATTTTTTAAAAACCCCTTTATTGTGCATTATATTTTTCTTCTAATAGTCTTTGTTGAAAAAAATCGTTGTCTGTTGAAAAATTCGCTATCCTCGAGCAAAAAAGATTTCTAATTATTTAAAAATAACCTGGTCACATCTGCTGTTTTCATTCGTATGTTGTTTCCTTTTCAATGTATGATTGGGGAATTGAAATATAAAAGAATAACTTTCAACACTTTTATTCACGAAAGAAAAATGAAATACATTTTTAAAGACGTTTTTAAATTTTAATCGGAAACATTTATTTCTATGTAAAAGTGGCACATTGATTCATCGATTTTCTCGATCTTTTGTGTTCGCTTTTTATATTTAAATTCATGTCTTTATTTTGCAGGATCTTTTTATTTTTCTTAAATCAAGAATGGCTAGTTAAGAATAAATGAATAACACTTTCCATTACTGTAAAATCTCGTTACAATGAATCTCTAGTGTGCACTGGTTAAATTCGCTATACTAAAAAAATTCGTTAAATTGAATATTTTTATAATGAAATAGGATAAGTAGTATAATGGAATAATAGTTTTATAATGAAATAGGACAGTAGAACCCCGCTTCTTCGAACTCGCTAATCCGAAATTCCGGTTAATCCGAACCGATTTTATTTTCGAAAATTATACTTGTACAGATTAATTGAAAAGATTAACTTCCGCAGTTTTCTGGATTAAAGGATGAATGTCAGGAAAACGTGTAAAAGTTAGAATTAAACAAAAAAGGGCAGTAAAGTATGTTTTTTATTCTTTAAACAACTTGAATATAATAAAAAAAATACTCAATAATGTAAAAGTGTAACATATATACATGAATATAAAATGAAAACTTGCACTGTAGACCTACTCGTAGAAGCCATCTTGGAAAGAAACCGGAATATCAGTTTCTTTTCAAAGTTACTGCAAAATTCTTTTCTAAAATGCAAAAAGTATTTAATTTAGATGATAAAAATTATTTTCCCTTTTAACAGTTTGATTTTGAAAATTATCTGCAGAAAAGTTTTTTCTTCCCCACTCGTCGACATGGTGACTGAGCAATTTATAGATTCACGATTTTGAGCCGTTTCTAATGGTTGTTACAGAATTCCTCCTTCTGTAGGTCCATTGGACTATTATAAACACCAGGAGAGATTAAACAAAGAATACTATTTTTTTTCCGAAAGTCGTGCAGATTCCAGCATGCTGGACTTTGGGATGCCGGATTAGAGGATGTTTATTGTACTACTGACTACTTATAACATACATTTTTTTTTAGCACGCATCTTTTTCTTTTCTATTTTTATCAGAATTTCGGATAATCCGAATTTTTTGTAATCCGAACAGGTACCGGTCCCAATTAGTTCGGATTAGCGGGTTTCTACTGTGGGTTTTTTTTCAACAATCCAAATAATTAAAACACCAAATAAAATAAACTAAGACAGACTTGAGCACAGTTAAAAAATAAAATTTATAAAATAATACAACAATTATACAAATAATATAAACAAAAGGGTAATTTGAATTCAAAAATTGTCCTGCATTCGCTTCAAATGAATCACATTCCGCTCATTGCGAACGGCAGTATTTTGAAATCGAGTTGCAACAACTACCATGGTAGATTGCTCCTTGAGGTTTGGTTCACTGAATTGCGGTTGCAGGCTTTGAATGATGCTCGTTCTGTCCCTAGTGAATATTGTTTGTTTTTAAAATAACTAACTGTAACTGTTCTTGATTTGTTCTGACGTTTGAAATGCAATGGATGTTTTTTGTACTGATGATGCCTTGCGTGTCGCTTGGCGAAACGTTTACATATTGTATTTTTAATTGTTTTTAAGTATATTCTCTATGAATTTTATTTTTTAACTGTGCTCAAGTCTGTCTTAGTTTATTTTATTTGGTGTTTTAATGGTTTTTAAATTCAGACGTTAAATGTATATGTACTGTAAATCCAAATAATATTCGTTAAAACGAAAAATTCGTTAAAGTGACATTCGGTATAACGAGATCCTACTGTACATTGTTGTTATGTGTATATGTGTGTGTGTTAATATGGGTTTGCGATTAAAACTCTGTATTGCTGATTTTTTTTTTTCTATCCATTTAGGCTGTACCGCCCTTAAATTTAGAATGATATTCACGAGTACACGAACAGCAACTACATTTATTTACTATACAAAAGTACATAAAAGTACACGTACACGTAGAAGATATAATTAAAATATATCAGGACTCCTCACAGTAAAAAAATCCGAGCAGTATTCCTGTAGGAATCGGAAAAATAGTTGCCTTTATCGTACCGGAAAATTTTCCTACCCAGCTCGGAATAAAATCCGTAAAAAAAGGAAACATTCATTAAAACGGTACTTTACGGATTTTATTCCAATTTTACGGATTTTATTCTGATTTTATTCCGAACTGTGTCGGAAATTTTCCCGTTACGATAAGGGCAACTATTTTTCCAATTTCTACAGAAAATCTGGTCCTTTTTTTTTTTTACAGTAAATTGTTTACAGTGAACAGTGTAAATTAGTCCGTAGCAGTTTTTCTGGCAAGCAACCTTCTGGTAGAACCGTCCCTTTCTATAGAGACCTTCTCTCTCTCCGGTTGCTCAAATGTCTGTCCCCTCAGGATCGGGTATATATGCCCAGCCAGATTCAAGTGATTTTTAACCCTTTGAGCTCTGCTGGGTGAATTTCTTCTCACATAATTTTAATCTCCAAATGTCACAATGGCACCGGAGTATTCAAATCAAATTTATTTGAAAATAAATTAATGCATTTTTTCGTGTATATAATAAACCGAATTTTTTGTTTGCAAAATACTGGTGCCAATGTGACATTTGGGTATTTTTAAGCAATTCACTCATCAGAGCTTAAAGGGTTAAAATGTTTGAAGAGGAGTTCAAGTAGCTAAGAATTATCATCACTTTAATTTCATCAACTGCCCACTACTTAAGATTTCTTCAAAAGTTACGAGTTCTATTACGTCAGAAAGAACATTAAACAAGAAATATATGGTCTCTTGAAAGAATTTACGATTTCATCTGATCCTGTCTTAGACTCAAGAAGGCGGCTCTTTTGGGAAGCCATTAAAACTTCTTTATAAAATTCCAATTAGTCATATTTGAATTAAATAAATGTGAAAAAGACCTTACAAGTCAAACAAATATTTTAAACAATATTAATATTCTGCAGTAAAAATTTATGTCAATTCTTTAAAGAAAAATTCTTTAATTTTCTTCTTATCTTTAAAAATTAAATGATTTTTTATAGTTATTATAAATATTAGTGTAACGCCTATTTCTGAAAGCCATTTTTATGGTCAATTTGAAATATGATAGTATGACCAGTAAAAATATAAAAAAATTCATATGTTTAATAAAATACTGCTTAATTGAAGAAATACTGAAATTAAAAATAACCCATCTTTCAGTCGATATTTTAAGCAGTGTACGTAACATCAGAATAGCATAAACAAAAACATCATCTTTGTTCAGAAGAACAATCGCATATAAGCTTTGAATAAATATATAGTTAATTGCTGATTTCTAAAATCATTTATTGGTTGAATATTTAATAGGTTTTTGTTTACGTATTTTTTTTTAAATTGTATTATACAGGGTGTCCGGTCTCAACGGTGTCCAATGGCTAATTCCTAAACCGTTAGTCATAGACATTTAGTTCCAATTGCAAAAATGTTTTAAATGAGGTAAAGAAGTATTTTTAAAGCGATTTAGGTCAAGAAAAACATTTATTAAAAAATTACGAAATTTAAATTTTTATACAGTCCCCAGGTCCTATAAGTGATATTTAGGAAAAATATCCTATTGTACTGACAAGTAATACAAAAAAATCCCATTCCTCTGTGATTAAAACTGACCGAGTAATAGATGTTTAAAGTTGGAGTATCTTTTTTGCTGCAAAATAGGGGTCAGTCACAAATTTACTAGAAATAAAAATAATCGTCACACATAAAATTTAACATTAAACATTGAGAGTAAATTAACATTACAATTATATTTTGAGATTTTTGTTCATTCTGACATATGAAAACAAAATATACAACTTGTACTAAAAATATAAGTGAAAAAAAAAAAATAGAAACTTTCTTAAATGATTATAAAAGCAACAGTCACAACTCTTTAAAAAATGATACATAGTTAGATTACCTAATCTAAAAGTTTTTTTTTTGTTATTTTTTATGCGTATATTTTTATACATAACTTTTGAATGGCTGCTCTGAATATGATAAGGAAATTAAAATGTCCCTTTTTGAAAATGATCCTCATATCACTTTTATTTTCTTTTACATTAAACATCAATTATTTGAATTATATGATTCTACCTGAGCGATTACTTCGATGATTTAAATAAACATAAAAAAATTGTTACAATATTTTAATATTTTGTTCTAATAGAACACAGATTTATCCATTAAAGGTTGGACATCATATAACCGCCCACATTCTCTCTTTTTAATTAACTTTTCTTTTTTTAAGATCTTGTTCCATTTGTCATTTTATTGTAATGATAAAAAAATAATAATAATAATTATTATTACATTACCCCTTCTGAATATTCCACTGTCTCTCCCCTCAGCAAATATTCATTAGAGCAGTTATTTATTTTTTTTTAATTAAAAATTAGGGGAAAATACTGTTAAATCAAAACATGTGTTAAATTATTAAATTTTAACATTTAACAATTTATATATATATATATATATATATATATATATATTGCCGTACTTCTCGCTAAGCAAGTTTCAAAAGCATATAAATCACTTTTGCCATCAAACACTTGCCTCTGCACTTACCAAGCACGAATTCCGTCAAGATGAGTCACTTTGACGCCGAAACCTCTGGCCAATCAGATTACAAATTGGTAAAACATGGTTGGGAAAAAATATGCATTTTAAACCTTAGAAAGTATTTGTATGTGCATGATTTGAGGCCGCAAGTGTTTTGGCACATCTATTGTACAAATAAAGTTGTTTACCTCATTTACCTTGTCCAATAGGAAAAATTTTCACTCCATTTAATATTTATTTTTTGTTTAGCAAGTATAAATTGCATTTTGATTTTGGTCTCTAAAATATTTTTTTCAAACAAGTTTTTATAAAGAACTAAAAAGTTGAATTTGAAAAAAGCATAATATCATCAAAATGTATAATAAACAATCCCTGCTCATACATCGCAATGTATCTGACATCTTTTGTGCGGCACTGTATAAAAAATATAAACGCAATGCACTTTCATTTGGAAAAATTACATTGTGAATCTTAGTGCCTTACATAAATGTTACTGATTTTAATTTTAAAATTTCTGTTTGTAGGTAATAATGTATACGAAATTTTTGGAGTGTTCCTGTAAAATAAATATAAATGGTACGTACCTAAAATCATATTAATATTACATTGTCATTGGATTTACATAATTATGCAAAATTTAATCTTGATCGGATATTTGGAAGTGAGTTAAAATTGGAATACAAATTTTGAATTAGGAAGACATACATACGAACGTCGAAGTTAAAAGCCTATAAAAATAATACAACTTTTTAAAATAAAATCATCAAAAGAAGCACACTCAAAAAAAAAAAAAAAAAAAAAGTCAAAATACAATTGAAGACGTCAGTTTCGAAACTCGCCTTATCCGAAATTTAAAAAATCGTGTTTCTCTATCAATCTATTCTATTGGTATAAATGCACCAATCAAGCACTACAATCTCCAAATTTTCAATGAATACCAATGGACGCATTTAAAGATTTTACGCGATTTCCCAAAATTTGATTTTCTCGATAAGGCGAGTTTTGAAATTCACTACTTCAATTATTTTAACCAATCTGCAAGTTAATTACTAAAAATTAACACTACCGTAATATTTATACGGGGGCAGCACCTTCAGTTAAATCGCTTTAAAAATACTTCTTTACATTATTTAAAACCTTTTTGTAATTGGAACTATATGTCTTTGACTAACGGTTTAGGATTTAGCCATTGAACATCGTTTGGAGTGGACGACTTTATAATACTTTAAGCACTTCGTGTACGACCCCTGAAAGCTTGGTCCAACTCATCTGTTTTCAGTTACAGAAAAGTGGTTTAAGTCATAAAATTGAAAATGTCATAACTCGGTCAATTTTAGTGCTAGATGAATGGGACTTTTTTTGCCGTACTTGTTAGAGAAATAGAAAAAGTTTACTAAATATCACTTATAGGACCGGGGGACCGTATAAAAATTTAAATTTCGTAATTTTTAAATAAATATTTTTCTTGACCTAAATCGCTTTAAAAATAATTCTTTACCTCATTTAAAACATTTTTGTAATTGGGACTATATGTCTATGACTAATGGTTTAGGAATTAGCCATTGGACACCGTTGAGACCGGACACCCTGTATAGTTGTATCGTGTTTTTCTTAAACTATCGTTTGTTGAAAAAAATTGGTTACTTGTAAGGACTATCTATCCTGGAGGAAAACATAATTTTAATTATTTAAAAACAATCTGGTCTCAAAAGTTGTACTAATTTGTATCTTGTTTCCATTTCAATGAGCAATTTGGGATATATATAAGGGGGGGGGGGTAATTATTTATTTCAATACTTTATTCATGGAGCATTGACAAAATATGTTTAAAAAATATTTTTTAAATTTTAATCATTGCATGGAGTCGATACATTTTTATATTTAAAAAAAAAAAAAAAAAAAAAAAAAGGTTCATACAACATCTACAGAAAAAAATTCATTTAAAAGTTTTAAATAAATATAAAGTTAACTGGTACTTTCTAAATTCATTTATTAGCTAAATGATTAATGTATTTTTGTTTACGTTATTTCTTTTTAAAACTATGATCGATGATTAATAGATTTTACATCCTGATCTATTAATAGATGTTTTTTTCGATTTACCTTGTTTAAAAAACGTCATTTTGTAACAATTCTTTATTCCAAAACACAACAGAATTTTAATTATTTAAAAATAAGTTGATCGCATCATTCGCGGTCGTATTCGACGCATGTTTCATTTTGAATGTATGATTAGAATGCTGAGATACAAAATGGTTTCTTTCAAAGCTTTTTATTTATAGAGACAGCTTTATAATATTTAAATTTCTTTCATCATTATGCAGTATTCTTTCATTTTTCATAATTTAGGAGAACAATTTTTTTAAAACAATAAAGTAATTTTAAATAATTGAAACTCCTTGTTTGGCTGTATCTGTATTATTAGCAGCTATTATTAGTTCGAGATTAAAATGTGAATTTGGAATTAATTATTGAAATGTTTAATTATTTGTTGTGTTACATTTTAAAAAGTTTTTCCGGTCTGTACCGCGAGGAAAAGGTAGCTTCTCTATTTCTTGATTTTAAGAATTAAGCTAACTTTACTAAAAGACACGATATCTAAAATACGTGGGACAAGATTGCAGAAGATTCCCAGTTTACATTAATATTCAATTTGGATGGGAATTAAAAAAAAGAAAAAAGGTTGTAACCTATCGCCAAGTTGGCTAATTTACGTCGACCTAATTTTGTCGGCAAACTTGTGTTGTGATGAGAATTCGATACTGGTGGATTTTACTATGTTGTTTTAAGCGTATGGGAGTTGGAATAATGGTTACAAGAATGAAAGAAAAGTTGCAAGAAATTAAGTTCAATTAAAACTCAAAAATTAAACCCGTTTTTGGAGAAATCCCTTAATTTTAATCTTTTGTCTTGTTTAAAAATGCCAGCCACCCAAAAATCTCAGCCATTTTTAGAGTTCCGTACTTAAAAAGTAAAAACGGAACCATTATAAGATCACTCCTGTGTCTGCCTCTCTGTCACAGCCATTTTGCTCGTAAACTTTGGAATGTGGATACAAATTGGCTGAAGTAATAAAGGCTATTGACCCACATATTTATAGATTTTTAAATATTCACAAATATATGCAGAAAAGAATTAGAGGGGTTAATTAAGTTACTTGAAAAAAAAAAAAAAACTTTTCTTTGCATATCTTGTGTGTGTGTGGGGGGGGGGGGGAGGGTATCGTATGAAAGCTTCCGTAACGCCGAACTCAAAAATACATTTCTTTTTATTTTAGGTATTATATTTTTAGAGATATCGTCGGAAATGTAGTGCAAAAACATGCACCCCTCCCCCCAAAGCGTTATAAGTAAGCGAACAAACTTAATGCTGGAATCAGGAGTAAATTAACCCAGTTGCGCCACCTTGTGGATGGAGTGATAATTCACATGCATTCACAATTCACTTTTAGTGTGGCGCGTATTTTCTAAATCTTCAGTCACGCATGGAAATGAGTTTTGTTTGCCACATTTATTGCAAAATAATGGCATAGCGAGAGGGGCATCCAGACTCACTTGATACCACGAAGTTTTCTTCGCCTTATCGGAAGCACTTCAGTTATTAATCAAGATGAAAAAAACTTTACAATTTTAGTGGTGTCAGTAAGAAAACAGTTAGGTATCTACCTGTAGTTCACACTCCATCCGCTACGTGGCGCATGACCTTGATTGATGTGACCTCGCTTTTAATCTTGCAGTTACTTCTCCCATTTAAGATAGGACGCGTACTTATATCGCTTTGCCCCCCCCCCCCCCTCTATTTCCGAATCTACTGAAACTAAAATTAAAAAAAAAATTGCGGTAGTAGAAGTTAATTTAAACTTCGCTGGAAAACTATAGCGATTACGGTCACATAGCTTTTGAGAAAATCGCCTTTTATTAATAGATTTTTTTTTCGATTTATCTTGTTTAAAAAACGTCATCTTGTAACAATTCTTTATTCCAGAACACAACGGAATTTTAATTATTTAAAAATAACTTGATCGCATATGTTGTATTCATTCGACACATGTTTCATTTTGAATGTATGATTAGGATGTTGAGATACAAAATGATTTCTTTCAAATCTTTTCATTCATAGAGGCAACTTTATAATATTTAAATTCCTTTCATTAGTTACAGTATTCTTTCATTTTTCATAATTTAAGATAATAATTAAAAAAAAAACAATAAAGTAATTTTAAATACTTGAAACTTCGTTTTTGGCTGTATCTGTGTTATTATCAGCTATCATGTCAGTCTGTCGTTGTTATCATATTTTTGATTTGATAGCCATGATCTGCAAGTAAGTAATGAATACAGTGTTGGTTCTAGAACAAAATGTCTACTGGGAGGGATTTTTTTAAAAAGGGCACATTTCTTTAAAAAAAAAAAAAAAAAAAAAAACACTCTTACATTCTATTCAAAAGATATATTTTGAATTGGTTTGTTCATAATCGCCATTTTTCAGTAGTATTACGCGACATTTTCCCGCAACCTTTGACAAATTTCGTGATATTTTCTCGTGACAAATTGGTGAAATTTGTCATTTCACCAATTGAATGAAATGACATTTCATTCAATTGGTGTCAATTGGTGTGTCACCAATTTGTGATATCTCTGCCGACCGACTGAATTTCGTAATTTTCCTCCGAAGGAATGATGAATTTTGAAATTTTTTTCATAACTGATTCACGGATTTTGAAATATATGGAGATTTTCTCCTCAATCGATGACTTTTGCGATTTTTTCTCGCAACCGATCAAAGAATTTCACATTCTTTTATGCGACTGATTGAAAACATGGTTTTCCCTCCCGATCAACTGACGAATTTGAGGATTTTTTTTTCTCCCAATCGATTGGCAAATTTCATAATATTTTTTCGATTATTCCCTCGACCAACTGATAAATTGTGCAATCTTTTCTCTCAACTGATTGACGAATTTTTCGATCGACTGATGAATCTTGTGCTTTTTTCCGACGACTGAATAACGAATTTCACTGAAAATGATGATATGAAATGTTCTGTAGTGAAGTCCACTGTTCTGAGACGTACTTTTAAGCACATTCTGCTTTGGGACCATTTGGTAATGTAATTTTGCCTGTTATAAGAAGCTGCTCCGTAGAATAAACCGCAGGTAAAGTAACTCTAATAAACTAATTAAGTAATCATAAATTTATCATTTTAACAGGATGAAACGTATTGGTAAATACATTTACTATAAAATTTTCCAACTGAGTGAGAATGTGTCCAGGCAGGGACTCAAATATAGAAACATTTGCTTTAATTGCAAATGCTCATCCAATTGAGCTATCTGTACGAACAGAATTCACTCAGACAATTATTTGGTAATGACATCTGGTCGGTTATTTTAAAGAACTCGATAGAATAAACCGCAGGTAAAGGAATTCCAATAAACTATAGATGCGGAATTATACTTTTATTATTTTAACACAATGAAACTGATTGATAAATCAATCATAAGTGAAGTATTTTTCTTGTCAATTGAGTAAAAATTTGTCCAAGCCAGGAATCGAACACAGATCCATTGGATTTAATTGCCAATTATCTTCCAATTGAACTATCTGGACCAGGGGTCGGTAACCTTATTTGGATATGGGCCACAATTAATCAAAATGTGTGTATTAATTCCTCGAGGGGCGGTAGGATATATTATATCTCCCCTAATTTAAACAAGATTCGCACCAGAAAATTTTAACTAAATTTTATATTTTTAACTTTGGGGGGGGGGGATATTGAAAAAATCCTTTTCCTTATTTAAAAATAAATTTTTTCGATTATTCCGTTGAGAATTCAATATTACACAGACTTTTGCTATATTCATATAGACTTTTGCTATATTTCAATATTACAGAGATCGTTGCTTGCCCCGCAAAGGGTTAAGCAGACGTTTCGGGTCAGTGGTATTTTCATATATACCAAAATATCTTTATATATCCCGAAAACTTAAGCACCCAGTAATTTTTCTCTATTTAAATTTAATCCGAAGCACTACTACTTCTACTACATCCCAGTTACAAATTTAAAACGAAGTGTCGTACATGAACATAGTGACGTATTAAAATGAATGAACGGCAGTAAAATATTTCCTCTACACAAGTTCAATCCAAAGCACAACTATTTCTACTACTTCCCAGCTACGCATTTAAAACAAAGTGACTTATGTGAACAAAGTGACATATTATAATGAATGAAACGGCAGTTAAATATTTTCCTTTACACAAGTTTAATCCGGAGCACTACTACTTTTACTTCCAGCTACCCTAAGACTTATAGAATCTCCCATTTCAAACGAAGAGACGTGTTTGAATGAATAGAAAGGCAATTAATGGAAATATTCCCTGACGATGGCTGCGGGATTGAAGACTGAATGTACTAGGAAAGTTAAATTAAATGCATAAATTTGTAACATCTGTATTATTATTATTTGTCACATTTTAAATAAATGGAGAACTTTTTAAAGTTCATATTGTGATTGGATCAATGTGGAATATTAGATTTCGTCTTCTGATTTTATTTAATTACAATACGCTTTTCTAAACTTTAAACATAAAAATTATAATTATTATAAAAAGAAACATAACTGAATGAATTTTACTTTTCCTTTCGATATCAATGGTTCCCCTGATGCTGAACTTGTGACGTCATTTCAGTCCAGTTTGGCAAATAGTTAGTCGTCATAAGACGAATACAAGCAAGCATCTGAATTTTCGGTAGTTAAGCTGCTCCTGTTCTTACATAAAATAAATTATATTAAGACGCATTAAAATGAATGAACGGCAGTAAAATATTTCCTCTACACAAGTTCAATCCAAAGCACAACTATTTCTACTACTTCCCAGCTACGCATTTAAAACAAAGTGACTTATGTGAACAAAGTGACATATTATAATGAACGGAACGGCAGTTAAATATTTTCCTTTACACAAGTTTAATCCGGAGCACTACTATTACTTCCAGCTACCCTAAGACTTATAGAATCTCCCATTTCAAACGAAGAGACGTGTTTGAATGAATAGAAAGGCAATTAATGGAAATATTCCCTGACGATGGCTGCGGGATTGAAGACTGATTGTACTTGGAAATTTAAATTAAATGCATAAATTTGTAACATCTGTATTATTATTATTTGTTACATTTTAAATAAATGGAGAACTTTTTAAAGTTCATATTGTGATTGGATCAATGTGGAATATTAGATTTCGTCTTATGATTTTATTTAATTACAATACGCTTTTATAAACTTTAAACATAAAAATTATAATTATTATAAAAATAAACATAACTGAATGAATTTTACTTTTCCCTTCGATATCAATGATTCCCCTGATGCTGAACTTGTGACGTCATTTCAGTCAAGTTTGGCAAATAGTTAGTCGTCATAAGATAAATAAGGCATTATTTAAGTAATCTAAAGTAAATTACTCTAGTTAGTTTAATGCCACCTAGTGCTATAGGATAATATTAAAACAATATATATAATAAATGATAGTTAAGTAAATAGCTATAAGTAAGTTTTAAGTGTAATAACATGTACAAACTAACCCCTTTCTCTTTCAGGTTTTTTTTTTTTTCGACTACCGCCTCTTTATTATTAGTAGTTGCACATACGCTATAGCCTGCACAAGCTACCGGACCCTCTCCAGTGGGAAGCCTACGGAGTCAGTTTCTACCTCAGATTCTACGCGGTGGGGTACGGTAGAGAAAGTTTCTCTAGGGTACGGTAGTTAGGCGGAGTCTCATCCCACTGCATCGTTATGTTTGCCTAGCATTTCGGCCCTTAATTAACTTTCGGTGCAACTTGTCTATCTGCGGCGCTCCAATTTTTTTTCTTTTGCTTTTTTGCTTCCCCACCCCCTTCCAAAATCCATTTTCTTACGACAAGTCTGCACCAACAATTCGGCTTCTAAACCCCAGGTTATTCAGTAGTAGTTCGGGCAGCGGTGGCCCAGTTGGCAGAGCATCGAATCCGCAGCTAAGGCCGCGGGATCGAGGCCTACTGCTGGCTATAATCCGCCATGTACGCTAATGGCACCTGGTGCATGTAAAATCCTTCGTGGGAGCAAAGTCCTCCAAGTTACCTGTGAATTATACCTCTGGAGGTGCCTTGCCAGGTGAAGGTCTCGTCATCTGAACAAGGTTCTAAATTACGAGACCAACATGAGTAGCAATGTGCAGGTGCCAAACAACAGTATATAAAGTTAAGTAACCAACAAAACAAAGTATACACAAACGAGCAGTAGGCACTGCAGATAGGATGACGATCGAGGCAATGATGTCAGGTTTATTGCCGCATCGCGGCGATTATGCGGTCTTTCGCCCCGATGCCATGTACTAAACCCGTTAAGAGGCTACTTCAGTCAAATGAAAAGACGCATTCGCTAATGCTAATCCTATGGAAGAAATTTATAAAGATATCTCGGTCGCATTTCAATATTTTTAAATATTTCTTTTGCATTGAATAGTTAAGATCGATCTGTATGCAGGCCGTTTTTTACGTTTTCGATTTTGATTGCAGATATTCTTTATGAGGATGCTTTTACTTTCGAAACCGGTTCCGAAAATGAAAGTGTCCTCATAAGAAATACCTGCAAATAAAATTGAAAAAGTAAACAACGATCTTTGTACAGATCGATGTCAACTATTCATTGCAAAAGAAATCATTTAAAAATATTGAAATCCGACCGAGATATCTTTATAAGTTTCTTCCATAGGATTAGCATTGGCGAACGGGTGTTTTCGTTTGACTGAAGTAGCCTCTTAAGCTGGGGCAACCCGGCAGGTAGGGGCCTGGTGATCGGTTAGAAAGAAAGAATATATGAAATATTCGCCCTCATTTATAAGTTGGACCAAATGCGGACAAAATGGCAAAGCCAATTTTTTTTCAGATATGAAAACTTCGTAAGAAGTAATGCCCAACGCTTTGATATCGTGGAAAGACCATAAAACTTCTGATTTTTTGGTGCGTTCTTAATTATATAAATACGTAGCACCTACAGTCGTCGTCTGGCCCGTCCGTCTGACCGCATATAAGCACGCAAAAACTATCCAACCGGATGGTTTGAAATTCAATATATAGAATCGTTACAGAATTTTGTCGAGTCATTTCAAATTTCATAAAGTCGAATCAAAACTTAAAAACATATTAATAAAAGTTTTCTTTATTCTATTAAATCCTATTATACGTAATTAATTCCATGATATCCCATGATAGGTAATGATTATAGGTTGTCATGGTGATGACTTCCTCTTCAAGATGGAACCCTATTATTTCCGTATTACTAAATTTAATACGTATAATCGTAATAAATTTTGTATCCATGCATTTTTGCATAAGACGGCAACAGCTATTGTAACAAGATCTGAACATTTATACAACTAGTTATAGTACGAACGCACCTGATTTGCCGCATTTGACGTACAATTTCGGGCTTGTTCAAATGTATCGAAGGCAGCGATTGTACGCAGCCTCTCGTCGGGGCTTCGTTATGCATGTTCGTTACTGGAACTTTCTAATCAAACAAAAATGTTATCGTTATTATTTATTTTTAGTATAAATATTTATGAATTCTTCAAGTTTTCTTTTCATTTTTATATTTTATAATTTATTTTTATGTATCATACTTTTTCTTCGGAAATATCAAGTGGGTCATTTGAAATTAAGAAATGGGTCACTCGATGATCTGCGGGTCATGGCTGCCGATCCTTGATCTGGACGATAACCTAACTAACACAAAGACTAAATAAAATAAACAAAGTAAGACAGGTTTGAATACATTTTAAAATAAAATTTATAAAAAAGGTTAAAAAAAATACTAAAAACATTAAAATTACATTTAGTATGCGTTAAGCAACAGCAAGGCATCATCAGTACAATTTAACCATTGTAAAACAAAGAATAAGACATATCAATTACAGACAAAGTTAGTTTTTCAGAAAGACTATATTCACACTGTAAAAAAAAATGGTAACTTTCCATGTAAAATCCAGGAACGTTTCGCCTTTTATCAGGTTTTCAGAATAATTTAGCTCTTTCCTGTGAAATTCTGGTTTTCTTATCTGAAACGTTCCTGAACAAAAGTTGGAAACAGCAAAACGCTGCGGCCGCCATTTATTATTTTTTTTTCCCCTATAATACGTTGCTCGCGCGCGAGTGTCGAAAACGAATTCCTTAAATGAATGTAAAAAAATCAATATGGAATGCAAATAAATCAATAGACGACATAATCCTTTACGTCTCTATTGTCAAGATAATTCAGATGAAAATGCAATACCTCTGTGACATCACTAAGAGATTATCTCTCGTACTTGTCTGTGAAATCTTTAACGAGCAGACTGTGTAAAAAAAAAAAATACACCTATTATTTGGATCTGCATTAACCAGGGGACAATCAAATATGATTCTCACCTATTTTGATTAATTTAAAGTATGTTTTAGAGTTCTTATCTCTAATTATTCTTGCGAAAGGATTTCTTCAAATGGGCCTTAGATTTTCAGAAATTAGATGCCGAGTTTTAGCATACGTTTCAAATACCCATTAGTTTGCAGCTCTCAACGTGTCTTTCGTGGTGTGGACGCAGAAATCTTGCACGCCACCCGTACGGCCCGGGTTCGATGCTACCTCTTGACTTTTTTTTTCTTTTTTAATTAATTTTATATTTTTAACACTTTATTACAATTTGATTTAAATTTGACATATATTTGACACTTTGAATTGCTGCAAATTTGAATTTTTTTTTTTCGGAAAAAATATACAATTACGTTTAGGTTTTTTTTTTCATGAAAATTTATATGTATTTTATCTAACTTGTAAACTAACATAATCACTGACGAAAATCCAAAATATTTTATGTCTAGATTTTTTTTCTAATTATTATTTACATTTATATATTTTTATATTTTAAGCAAAGTTCAGAAACAATATATCACATATATATTTACTTTATTGAATTTTAACTGAAAATTTATTTTTTCGTGTAAATTATAAATAATAATTTTGATGTCAATTTCAAAATATTTTTTCATTCTAACAAATAATGATAATAAAGCGAAAATTGTCAACGGGAAATGTAAAAATCGTCTGCGGATCCCGCATGCTGTGAAATGTCAGTAATGTCATAATGAAGGGAACGAACATCCAGAGTGAATTATGTCAGCCAGGTATCGGTCCGGATAGCCTAACAGGTAAGGCATTGGCACGGCACGCCAAGTATCCAGGTTCGATCCCTGGTCTGGACATTTTTCGCTCTTGTGCTACTCCAGCCTTGAATATGTCAGTAATGTTTTGCTGTCAACAGAAATATTCCTGGTATTTCGCAGGAAACTTACTGGCATTTCTGTAGAAAGTTTTTAACATATACAGTAAAGTACCAGTCATTTTCAAGAAATGTTTCTTGGAAATAATGGGCAACTCAGCTGCCCATTTTTTCCCAGGAACGTTGCGGAATTTTTTTTACAGTGCACCATGAAGGGAGCAGGTTTCATTCAATGTCATCGTATCTGAGTAAAAATCGCGTAATAAAATAGCGAATTTCGTCAACGGTCGTTGAATAAAATTGCAAATTCCGTCGAACTATCACGTGATAAAATAGCAAATTTCGTTGAACGATCGTAGAATAAAATCGCAAATTTCGTCGGAAGATCGCGTAATAAAATCGCAAATTTCATCTGGAGGAAACCAGCCTTCCAGGAATGATCTACCATGATAACTGTTAACATCCTGATGTCAAAATACAAGCAAATAAATTTTATTTTAAAATGTATTCAAGTCTGTCTTACTTTATTTACTTTATTTAGTCTTTTAAAATTTTCCAATTCAGACGTTAAATGTGTGTATTTAGCTAATACAATATATCCAATAGATATTTAAAAAAATAAAAAAATAAAAATAATTCCATTTTGTAAAAATTCGTTACCACTGAACAAAATAAAATTTCGATTATTTAAAAATACCTGGTTGCATCTGTTGCATTCATTTATATCCTGTTTCTTTTCCAATGCATGATTGGGGAGCTACTATTTAATGGATTTATTTCTATACCTTTATTCACAAAGGAAAAAATGTGAATTTTTATTTTTAACCTTTTTGAAATGTTAATCAAAATTTTTGTTTCCCCTTGAAAAAGCTACATTGTATCCATTGATTTATAGATTTGTTCACTCTTTTGTTTTTTCTTTTTTCCTTTTACATTATATTCCAGTTTTTTTATTTAAATAAATTTCTTTATTATGCAGTATTCTTTTATTTTTCATGAATGAAGAATGGAAATTTTTTTAATAATAAGCAGTTTTAAATTCATTGCCATTTATTTGCATCTCATAATTGTTTTTGCATTATGTGCAATTATTGAGGGTTTGGGATTAAAAGCTGCATTTCTGAAGCATTTAACTGGTTTTTATTTTAAGTTTTAGGAAGTTTATTAATTTTTTTTTTATCTCCATCCCTTAGGCAAATAATTGTTTTAAAGAGTCCTAATAATCACCAGCAAAATATTTGTGCATGTTTTTGAAAAAAAGATTATTTTTTTTTTTGTCCTTTCATATTTTTAATTAATTGAGTCAGTTTTTAATTAATTGGTCGTTTCATATGTAAAAAAAGAAAAACAATTTTATGGTCAATTAAAAAAATATTGATGTGAGTAAAAACATTTAAACTGATATGAACTCGATACAATACTGTTTTATGGTTCTACTGATTTGTTTCAATACAAATACAGTAAAATTAACAACAACTCTTTGTAGTTTACTCTGTTACGTGAATTTTGATTACAATTTATAAACAAATTTCTGTCAAGTACAATATATTTGTGGCAGACTCATAAGCACACTTTTACAACACACACATAAATATAAATCTTTAGATACAATTTTTTTAATAAAATATAAATCTTACAAATAAATAATTTTTCAGGAAAAAAAATACAACTTTTGAATAAATGTAGGGCTAGTTGTTGCTTTCTAAATTCATTTATTGGCTAAATAATTTATATATTTATATTTACCCTATTTTGTAATCTCGACCGAATAGCTACATCAAGTTTTTCATTCATTCTCATATGATGAAAGAAAAACGTCATCTTGTAACAATTCTATATGCTTGAGCCGAATAGCATTCTTATTATTTAAAAATGATTCACTCCCATTGTTGGATTGGAGAATGTTTGGTGCTCCAAAAGTTGTGAAAATATGCAAAATATGATATGCTTTTTCACCAGCTCTTTTACTGTGCAAGATCTGAGAAGGACCAATTTTGTAAGATGATCTTAATGCACCAATGTAAATTTTGTATCACGATGAGGATTGGAATGTACATCTATTAGGTCGATTTGGCATCGAGAATTCATTTCACTGTGTACAATTGGTTTGATTAAGTTACTATTCCAAACTAAGCTAATAATTGCTAAAAGTGATAAAAAAAATATACTTAAAAGGCTTATAAATACCTTTATTCAGATTGGGATATGTTTTCTCGCTCAGACGGCGACATTTTTAAGATCCTTCTTGATACAAATATTTTCGTAAGATTTTTAGATTAGTCTGGTTGATTTTAAGTGATTTTCATACAGAATTTTATAAATTACTCTTTTTTAAGAGTTATTTGTTTTTTTATAACAGGTTTCGCATAGCCTTAAATATATAACGGCAGATTCTACAGTCACGTTCTTGAATTTATGATTCAGTTTCTTTATTATTCGGTTTCTTCCGCGACTGGACAGTTCATAAAAAGTAACGCAGTACATGATTTCTTTCTTTCTTTTCTTTTTTTAAGATAATGTCGCTGTAAGTTCCTCGTTACCTCCTTTCTTGAAAATATTATAGCGTTAAAACAATCTATCACGAATTGTTTGTTTTCTTTAAAACGTTTGTCTTCTTTTACTTAATTTAATAGAGAATTGTCTTTCTCAGGCTGTGATATCGTTTGATATCACATATATTATTCTTTAAAGGTAATTCATATGATCCCTAGATAGTTAAAATTTAATATTAACTATCAATATAAAAATCCCCTTTCTATTTCTTTTTGTATATCTAAGTTTTAAATTAATCTACTTTCCTTTTCACATTACTTTAACGTTCCCAGAAAACTCTCTCTCTCTGCTCTTTTATCTATGTAAATAAAATAAAAAAAAGAATATTATTCACAGCCATTTCATTTCGAAAGAGTCATTCTTTGAACGTTGCATCTGCCTATAAAATTTCTCTCTGTCAGATTTTTAATTCTATCCTTTACTAAGAGATAGTCAAAACTTTGGTTAAACCAGCGGTTAGATAATAATATCTAGATGTACTTTTAAACTTAAGTCGCCTTTCAATTTACTGCACTCATTCCAATGCTATTGACAGCTTTCGGATTCTTTCTTACTTTCTCACGTACTAGCGTTTGGCTAATTATCGCCTATTAGGCTTTTCATCTAAATTGAGACTGCCCCCATGTATTCCAATGTAACGGTCATCCCTTGGCAAGATCTGTGTCTTACCCAATATCTATATATCGCCAAAACTTTACGAATGAAAATGTGAAACTTATCACTCTTTGCCTGCTTCTCAGAATGTAAAGATTAAGTTTTGATTGTGTGTAAGCGGGGTCACTCCCAAGGCACTTATGTGTCTCTTCAAATTTTCATTAAAGTTTCCTTATTACGCTACAAGTATTAGTTTGAATCTTCTGGATCTGAGTTTATTGTGTTGTTCGCGCATTCGTACTCCACTACGGAAAATCTAAAAATCTCATTTAAGTAATTCAAATGATATTTCCATTTACTTATCAATATCTCAAGTTTGTAGGGAAGAAGACTCCCGCAACGAGAAACATCTCTTTCACACACGCGTTAAAAAAAAAAAAAAAGATGTTACCTCGCTTATTATTTACGATTTATTTAAAAGGCCATAAAACTTTTTCGGCATAATATCACACCTTTTTCTTGAACGAAATACGAAAACACAAATCAGAAAACAAACTGATTCTAGATCCTAGCTTCTCACATCTGCCTGAATTTGTACAAATTTTGGCTGCAAATGGCGCGAACAAATATGAACACTATGGAATGATAAGCGAGTGGACAAGTGATTAGGCTCATTCCTCATTGCGGACTTTTACTAAAAGGAGTTAGTAAAATGTCCTCAAGTTCAAAAGAGCCCTTTCTCCTCTATGTGTGTGCGGTGATGTTGCTGTTGCTTTTCATTACTACTATAATTATCCTTTATCAATTTGCTTGCATATTCACCGTCTTCCTGTTCTTCCAGTTGGTTGGATAGCAAATATCTTATCGCGTGCGACTTTGCTCTCAAACCTTAAAAACATCTTCAACTTCCTATATGACCTTTCAATTTTACTCCATCACTGAAACAGAGGCTTGTGTTCTCTCTTATTCAGTGAGCAATTTTATGTAATATTGTCTTATTTTGTATAATATTGTATTATTTACTCTATTTATTGTCGTTTTATAAACTTTGCTAGTCAATTTTTTTACATAGTGTATATACCACTCCGCTCTCTGTCGTGCGAATCGGCTGGCTCAGCTTCAACTGAATTTTGTAATTTTTTTTTTTTTAGACCTCAATAAAGGGGACCGGGGGGGGGGGACATTTATACTTTACAGACTTAATTCCTAGTCTGAGCAGTCTCTCTCGGGCAGTAAAAGTAAAAGTTAGTAAATATCCGCATTTACAAAAAAGGTTTGATAAATGCTAGGATTTTCCAGAAATTGGGCTTTTACAGTAGCATTCCTATTTTACTTTTAATGTATGATTCGGGAACTGAGGTTTAATAGATTTCTTTCAAAATTTGTTTTCATTGACAGATAATGAAAAAAAAATACAGTGGCATCGAAAAATAATGCCTAGATTTTAAATAACTGTCACAAAAAAAAAAAAAAAAAAAAAAAAAACTATGAAAGGTAATTTATTGGTTTTAGTCTTATAATGTGCGGCAAAAAATATTTTTTTTTCATGCCTCAGTATGTTTCAATGTGGGCACCGTTCGTTGCTCTGCAGACGTCTAATCTGTAATCAACTTCCTGCCACGTGCGTTGAATCATCTCTGACGTAACAGTTGAGATAGCGGCAGAGATTCGCTCCCGAAGATTGCTTGAATCCCGAATCTTTTCTACGTACGCAATGTTTTTTATGTACCCCCAGAAAAAGAAATCCAAGGGGGTAAAATTAGGACTTCTAGGAGGCCAAGAAATAGGGGCTACTCTGCCAATCCAACCGTTTGGAAAGCGTGCATTCAGTGCACGGCAAACATCTGATGTTCTTGGCCGGCCTAGCCTAGATTTTTTCTGCAACGACCCTGTTTCCCTAACTGTTTAAACCATCGAGTAATAGCTTTGTTATCAGGAGCAGTTTGACCTGGATAAGTTCTCCGAAAAAGCCGCTATACACTGACTATTCACTTTGACTCCACATACCAAATCACGCACCGTGCTTTTTGTTGCACGGCCAACATCGTACTGAGCAGCTGCAATCTGGCGCGTTGTCTCACCTTGACGACTGAGCAACTAATCTGCGCATAACACAGACACGCAAAAGAATTCTGGTGAACTGAAACCAAACTTGCGTTCACCAGTTATCGTGTACTGAAAGAATTACTCATTTAACATAAAAGGTTTCGATGTGAAGTTTTTTTTTTAAATCTAGGCATTATTTTTCAATGACCCTGTATTATTGCAATATTTCTCAAGTTTAAAACAAAACTTCTTTCCACATACAATGCTACATTGTATCCTTTGGTTTATGTATTTGCTCAAAACGTTTGTATTTTTCTATTCAAATTCATTTCCTTATTATTCAGTGTTTTTTCATTTTTGATAATTTAAAAACGGATATTTTTTGTTTAAACAAAAGACAGTTCTAAATGGATTTTATTCTTTTTTTGCCCTATTTATATTATAAGCATTAGGGTTTGCGAATTAAATTATCTGTATAATTAATCTGTGCAATTGTTATTCTACGTTTAAGAAAACTCATTATTTTTTATTCGTATCCCTTTAGGGAAGTAAATATTTGTGGAATATTAATATTCGTCATAAAATATCCATATACTAGGTTCCGGAAAAAAAATTCTCTCTCTCTCTCTTTTAACACTTTCCACCAAAGTTGAAAAGTGTTTATGAATTCGGTTTGTTTGTTCGTCAGTCCGTCTGTCTATCCACACTCTAACTCGAGTACATATACAAGGATTTTCATGGAATTGATACATGTTGATGATGTTTACCATGGCACGTTCGGTACTGAATATGAAGTGTGTTATAGTTCATTTACATGAGCTCTCAAAAGAATTCCGTTACACTATGGTAAACGGGTAAAAATCGTTTGCACGTTTGCAGTGTATTCTAATGAGATTTCGCTATTTCAAATATATTGAAATTGCTTACAAATAACTGAATTTCACTACAAGACGATTATGGAATAAATGACTATGCAATATGGCATTCATGGCATTTATCGTTCATTTACAGGGACACACAAAAGAAATCGGTTACAGTACTGATAATATATTTCTTTGAGCAATAATTGCTGGAAGTGCATTTGCAGTTTCGGTATGCGCTTTTGAATTTAACTCATTTTTTGCATGTTATTCATTGTGTATAAATTCTATACCTCGTTTACAGGGCTGCACAAAAGAGTTCACATATCATTCTCCTTAGTAGAGGATATTGCTGAAGGGGAATTCTTAACTGTGGTGTGTATTTCTTAACTAAACCAAATTTTTGCATGTATGTCGTTTGTAGATACAAATCTATATATCATATACAGGACAATGCTATATGTTAAAAAGCAGTAAACCAACGTTTAAAATGCACAAATAATGCGCGAAAAGCAGCAAACAGCTGTTTCGAATCTACAGCGAGATTCTTCTTCAGTGCAAGATAGGGGAAAAGGAACAGCGTGCTAGAAAAAGCAAGGCTGAGCTGATTCGAAACAGCTGTTTGCTGCTTTTCACGCATTATTTGTGCATTTTAAACGTTGGTTTACTGCTTTTTAATATTCCTGCACAAAGGCTTTAATTGCTATTTTAATGCGATATGTGTTTCCAATGATTCAATTAGACACCGTATTTCAACTTATTAAGCAGTGAAGTTTTGTTACATTATTCAGAATGTGTTGGATGGTGTTTCATAATCTATGCTTGACGCATGGTTTTTTTTTTTTTGTTTCAAATTAATGGATATTTTGTTAGTTGATTGGTCGTTTCATACTGTTCTTAAAAACCATTTTCATGGGCAATTTTTTTTTCATTTTACAAATAATAAATTGCCGTACATTCAACTTACTTTCTTCTATGTTTACAAGAAGAAAGTATTGGATTCATGAAAATTTTCGACTTCCGGTTTGCGACGGATTTACATGTTTTAGGGGTCAGAGATTCCAAAAAACATGTTTTTACAAAATGTCTGTCTATGAGTCTGTCATTCTGTCTGTCTATCTGTCCGTCTGTCTGTATGTTACACAAATTTTGTGGGCGCTCTATCTCAAGAACTAACGCAAGGAATTTAATAAAAATTTATATTCAGGCAGTCCCTGTTATAGATTGGTGCTGATTAGTTTTTGGTGCAAATCGTCCAGCAGGTGGCGCTGATATGCTGCATTTTGCAGGATTTCCCCAATAGCTTTATCTCAAGAGCTAATGCACGAATTTTCATCAAACTTCAGATTCAAGTATACTTTGATTAATATTGCTACTGATTATGTGTTGGTGCAAATCGCTCAACAGGTGGCGCTACTATGCTGCATTTGTCATGATTTGCGCAATAGCTCTTTCTGAAGAACTAATGCACGAATTTTGCCCAAATTTCATATTCAGTTAGACGTTGACATAAGTTGATGATGATTAGGTTCTGGTATAATCCACCCTATAAGTGGCTTTGGTATGCTGCATTTTGCTGGATTTACACGATTTCAGCGATAGTCATATCTCAAGAACTAATGGACGGAATTTCATCTTTTTAGAATCCTCATGATGATCATAGATTGCCATTTAATTTTGGCAAAGTAATAACGAATTTTGAAGTATTGACATGTATGAGATAGAAGAAAGTTTTGGAATTGGTACATCCGACTAGTTTAAAAAGATGTACGTAACTTCAGAATATCATTGTATATTTAAAAAAAAAATTCATACAACATCTTTTTTCAGGAAAATAATGCCATAATGTTTGAAATAAATAAAAGTTTACTTGCTGCTTTATAAATTCATTGATTGATTAAATAATTAATGTTTTTAAGTCATTTATTTTCTTAAACTCTATTGAACATTGCATCATGTTTTCTTTCAGTCTTCTTTGTTGAAAAACTGCCATCCTGTAATAATTCTCTATCGTGGAGGAAAAAAATATTTTAATTATTTAAAAATAACCTCGTGACATATCCTGTATTCAATTGTATTATTATTTTTTTTTTTTTTTCAAATTGTAATTGAAAAACTGAGGTTTATTGTATTTCTTTCATTAGTTTTATTTATAGAGAAAAAAAGAGTTATTATTGTTATCATTTATTTGAAATTTTAATCAAAAATTTTTATATGCATGGAATAGCATTGCATTGTACCCATTGATCTATGTATTTGCTTGAACTTTTATTTATTTTTTGTTATTTTATTTCTTTATTTTTTGTTATATTTATTATTTTCGGTTGTTATTTAAATTAATATTTTCAGGGGTCCTTTAAAATTCATTGCTATTATTTTTATTTATTTTTAATTATGTGCATATATTATTGGTTTGAGACCAAAAGCTGAACAAATTATGTATTTAACTCTTTGTTATTTTACTTTTTATAATTTGTTTCCTTATCATTTTAGGCAAACATATATTTCAAATCTCCTACATAATATTTATGTGGACTCCTGAAAAAAAAATCTCTCCTCCCGATTTTAAAAATTAACTGAGGCTATATTTACTTAATTATTTTCAAAAGGCAAGTTTTATGCTAAATATGAAATACTAATTTCGTAAGCGTAAATTTATTATTTGTTATACATTAAAAATAAAATTCTTTTCAATTCTTAAAAATACTTAATTTTTAAGAGCAGAAACTGTGAAATTATTATTATTATTATTATTTTGTAAATTACTCAGTTAGGCAAAGTAAGATAATTTATTTAAAAAAAATCTGTATGGCACAAAATATATTTGAAAGACAACGATGGTAAAAATTACAGGAACAAGCATGAAAACTAACGTAACTTCTGCGATTATCTAGCTGAAAATATATAACTCGCGTAAGATTTATACTTTATCCAGCCTGACATAATTCAAATTGCAGAATCCCATATTTCTGCAAAACATAATACAAAATGGGTTAGAGAAAAGTTGTGTTACTTTTTGCAACTTTATAGAGATACGAAGAAAACTCCACATTACGTTCTTTGAAGACAAAAACATAAAAACTGAGAAAGTGTTAATTTTTACCATGATCCTGTTTAATGTAAATGGAATGGGTAAATTGATTACATCATTTTTAATAAAAAAATCTTTTTTATTTGATAATTATAATAAAAACCTTAAAAAAATTGCCAAAAACTTATTCTTCTAGTAAAAATATTTAAATATTTTTCACAGGCAGCCATTAAAAAAAAAAAAAAAAAAAAAAAAAAAAAAGGCAATCGCCTCAACTATGCAGCAGCATCGTTTCAGAAATCAATGACAGGCTTCAATGAATCCGGCCTGGCCGGTAAGATCAGAAATAAATTGTTTAATACGTAGGTCTCTAAAATAAATTCAGGAAAACTTTAAAATGATACGCTGAAAACGGTAAATGCCGAATGATGCACCGAAAATGGGTGCGTCGTACACGGCGCAATTGGCCATGCCTACGATTATGGAGAAACTACGGTAACAATGACGTAACCGGCACTGGAGAATTACAAGATCGCTCCGAGGTAGCAAAAAATTTTAGAAAAAGTATAGAAATCCTAGGTAGTTTATATAATTTTACAAACATGATTTTTTAAAATTCTATTACAATGCAATTCAACAATACATGTTTGTTTTTACAACAAATTAAGATTTACAGTAATATAAAAAGCTTTTCTTTTCCTCGTTGCCATACCTTAAAAATTAAACTGGGCTAAAATTAAAAGCACAAACCTTAAGAATGCTTTTTGTAAAAAATTCTTATCTTAATATAAATTATAAGAGTAGACGTTCGTATAGGAAAAAAAAAAATCAATTTTAATAGAATATACAACCCAATGCGCCATATGTTGCTGAACACTGTTCTGGACGATAGCCTAGCTAACACAATATATCCGATATATATTTTTTAATTAAAAGAAAAGTTTAAAAAATTCCATCTTGTAAAAATTCCTTATCACTGAACAAAATAAAATTTCAATTATTTAAAAATACCTGGTTGTATATGTTGCACACATTCATATCCCGCTTCCTTTCCAATGCATGATTAGGGAGCTGCGATTTAATGGTTTTATTTCTATACATTTATTCATAAAGCGAAAAAAATATGAGATTTTTTATTTTTAATCTTTTTGAAATTTTAATCAAAATTTTTATTCCCACATTAAAAGCTACATTGTATCCATTGATTTATAGATTTGTTCATTCTTTTGTGTTTTCTTTTTTTACTTTTATATTATTTTACGTTTTTTATTTAAATGTATTTATTAGGTAGTATTTTTTTTTTTTCATGAATGAAGAATGGAATTTTTTTTTAATAATAAGCAATTTTAAATTCATTGCCATTTATTTGCGTAGCATAATTGTTTTTGCATATGTGCAATTATTGAGGGTTTGGGATTAAAAGCTGCATTGCTGAAGATTTTAACTTTTTTTTATTTTACGTTTTAGGAAGTTTATTATTTTTTTTACATGTATTCCCTTAGGCAAATAATTATTTTAAAGCGTCTCCTAATAATCACAAACGAAATATTAATGTGAGTTTTTGAAAAATAGTTATTTTTTTGTCCTTTCATACCTTTAATTAATTGAGCCGTTTTTTAATTAATTGGTCGTTTCATATTGTTTTTAAAAAGCCAATTTGATGGTCAATTTAAAAAATGTTCATGTTGGTAAAAAAAATATAAATTGACATGGATTCAATAAAATACTACTTTATGGTGCTACTGATTTTTTTTAATACAAATATAGTGAAATTAACAATAACTCTTTCTATTTTAATCTGTTACATGAACTTTGATTACAATTTATGAACAAATTTCTGCTAAGCACAATATACGAGTATTTGTGGTAGACATATAAGCACACAGTTGCAATACACACATAAATATAAATCTGTAAATATTTTTTTAATTAAATGTAAATCATACATATAAATCATTTTCAGGGAAAAAAACATATCCAACTTTTGAATAAGTATGAAACCAGTTGTTGCTTTCTAAATAATTTATGTATTTGCCTTAACTCTATTTTTAAGCACAACCGAATAGCTGCATCAAGTTTTTTTTTTTTTTTTTCAATCTCATTTGTTGAAAAAATGTCTTCTTGGAATAATTCTATATGCTTGAGTCAAACAGAATTGTTATTATTTAAAAATGATTCCCTCCTATTGTCAAAATGACGAATATTTGGTGTTCCAAAAACTGTGAAAATATGAAAAATAATTACTTTTTCACCAGCTCTTTTACTGTGCAAGATCTCAGAAGGGCTAATTTTGTAACGTGATCTTAATACACCAGAGTAAATTTTATATCACGATGAGGATTGGACTGTATATCTATTATGTCGACTTGGCATTGAGAATTCATTTCATAGTGTTCAGGTGATTTGACTGAATTATTCTTTTTTAAGAGTTCTTTGTTTTTTATAACAGGTTTAATATAGCCTTAAATATCTAACGGTAGGTTCTCCATTCACGTTCTTGTACTTACGGCTCAGTTCCTTTATTATCGGATTCTTCCGCCGCTGAATAGTTCACAAAAAAAAAAAAAGAAAAGTATACAGAAATTAAAAGATGAGGTTCTCAAAATATTGGCCATCTGAAGAGACAACGAAATTAAGTCTCTGCTCGAAATTCCCAATAACCGTTTGTCTTTTGGGCTTATAAGCTTGTTATCGCTGTTTTCAACTCTTTTATGAATTTTGGTCGATCTTTGTAGGCTTTATCTATAACATAGACCCATGAAAACAAGTCTAAGTGTGATAAGTCAGGGCTATAGGAAGGCATAAAGTCCATAGCCAAAGCTATTCGAGAAACTTCTTGCGATGACACGATTGTCACAGTCACTTCGAAGTAAGTCCAAGACGTTTCCTGTTGAACGTGGAGGAGCTCCATCTTGCTGAAACCTGTGTCTTGGATCCAGGGTTCGTGGCAAACATCAGGAATGAACCTCATTGTCAAGAAGTCAAGATAGCGTTCAGAATTCACTATCTGAACAAAACAATGCGGACCTAAAATGCCATCAGCACATAAACCACACCAGACAGGGACCTTTTGTGGATGAAGAGGCTTGACAACGACAAATTCTGGTTTCTCGCTGCTACCAATGCGATAATTTTGACGATTGACACAACCATCCAACCAGAAGTGTGTCTCATCTGAAAAAAGCGATATCGCCACAGTTGAAACCAGCGTCGATCATTTCGCATATGATGTTGGCGAACTCCAGTCTTTTTTCAATCCCTCGGGCCCGAGAGGTTGTCCTAACTGAATTTTGTATGGGAAAATGTGAAGACCTTTGCGGACTATTTTCTATTCTGTGGCTGCACTTATGTCAAGTTGTGGAGCCAAGTGTCGAGTTGATGTTCATGGCTCTTCCTCCATTATATTTTTGGCAGTGGTGATTTTTCGGGCGTCCTTGCTGGTTTTTGTTTGGTATTCATGCCCACATTGTCATCAGTCACTGAACCTGTTCGTTCAAACTGGACAATTAATGCTCATAACGTGCTTGAAGATGGCCTTGGCCTATTTTTAAAATCACTAGACCACTTCCTAAGTGTTTCGGCAGGTCTCTGGTTACAAAGATAAAACGTTTTAACTAAAAAAATATGCTCTCCGATTGTATATCGGTACATTTTGGTGAAAATAAAATATTCTTCTATAGTAACCACTGTCCGAAAGTAAGTTTCCCTTGGGTCTCTACGCATGCGTGCACAATATCACCTCACTAGCTCCGACCGTTCAAGAGCTATTCAACTAAATGTTTCGCTCTTTCTGTACCTTGTGAAGCACCCGGTAAATTTCTATACTATTTTACTTTTAATTTATGATTCGGGAACAGATTTACTTTAGATAAATTTCTTCTAATATTTGTTTTCATAGACAGATAATGAAAAGCAAAACATATTATTTGAATCTTTTTGAACTTTTAAACAAACATTCTTTCCAAATATAATGCTAAATTGTATCCATTGGTTTATGGATTTTTTCAAACTCTTATGTTTGTATTTTAGTCAAATTCATTTCCTTATTATACTTTTTTTTTTTTTTTTTTTTTTTTTTTTTGCATATAATTTAAAAACGGATTTTTATTGTTTAAATAAAAGGCAGTTGTAAATAGATTTTTACTCTTTTTTTTTTTTTTTTTTTTTTTTTTTTTTTGCCCTTTTTATATTATAAGCTTAGGGTTTACGAATTAAATAATCTGTGTAATTAAATTATTTTTTTGATTGCTATTTTACGTTTTAGAAAACTCATTATTTTTTATTACGTACATCCATGTAGGCAAGTAAATGTTTAAGGAATATTAATGTTCATCTCAAAATATTCATATTGGTTTTCGAAAAAAAAAAATTCTCTCTCTCTTTTTTTAACCCTTTCCAACATAGTGAAGTGTTTATGAATTCGGTTTGTCTGCCAGTCTGTCCACGCTCTAACTCGCGTAAATATGCTCGAATTTTCATACAATTCATATATGTTAAGGATGTTTACCATGACGTGTTCGGTATTGAATATGAAGTGTGTAGAATTAATAGTTCATTTACAGGGCACGTGAAAGAATCCCGTTGCATTATGATCAACGGAGAAAAAGCGTTTGCAGTGTACTTTAATAACATCACGCTATTTCAAATGTATTGAAATTGCTATCAATCGCTGAATTTCATTACAAGGTGATTACTGTAGAATAGGGCATCCATAGCATTTATTGTTCATTTACAAGGACACACCAAATAAATCGGTTACAGTACTGTCTTTGGCAATAATTGCTGGAAATGCATTTTCAGTTTCTTTATGCTCCTTTCAATTGAACTATTTTTTGCATATTACTCGTTGTGTATAAATTCTATATCTCGTATACAGGGCTGCACAAAAGAATTCACGCACTATTAGCAATCCTTATTAGAGGATTGCTTAAAGGGAATTTTCAGCTGTGGTATGTTTTTCATAACTGAACCGAAATTTTGCATGTATGTAGTTTATAGATGCAAATTTATATGTCATATACAGTAATCCCTTAACATTCGCGAGGGTTAGGTTCACGGAAACCTCCGCGAATGCCAAAATCGCGACTGTTGAGAATATCTCCCCGTGCATAAAAGGGGGTTACGTTTTATGATTTTTTTAAATGGAAAAAAGTAATTGAAACGTAAAAATATATTTATTAAGCATTAAAAGGTACATGCTATAAATAAATTTGAATAATTATAAACATATTGTACAAAGTTTAGTTGCTAGTTGGTGGCTGAAAAAATGTATTGATATACGATTGTTTATTGAAGAACAGATCTTTTGTTTATGAATTTCCAAATGAGGAAAAGTTGCGCGTTCTCTTTTAAATTTAAGGCTGCTCACCAGTTAATGATATTATTCTATTGCTTTATGAGCAAGTTGTTGTTCAATCTTTTAAATTTCCCATACAATTTTTGCAGAAAATTTTTCACTTTCAATAAAAATTTTGAATTTAGAAAATTTAGGATTTTTTTTTTTATTTTTAGAATCAAGTCACGTTTTGGGTTTCTTGAAAATAAATCTATATTTTGCCTCAATACATGGTTTGAAATTCTCTGTACGTGGGCTATACAGTACAATACAGCTCTTCAGTGTCAAATAGATTATGGCATTGCTAAAACAAAGCGAGTTTACATTGTAAAAAAATGTTCTTTTAGAAAACAAAATTCGCGAATAATCAAGTTAAGTATTCGCGAATGTTGAAATGCTCCTCATTTTTTATTTCGCGAATAATCAAAACTTGTGAATGTTAAATCCGCGAATGT
This sequence comes from Maratus speciosus, assembly GCA_963932465.1. Classification (NCBI taxonomy): domain Eukaryota; kingdom Metazoa; phylum Arthropoda; class Arachnida; order Araneae; family Salticidae; genus Maratus; species Maratus speciosus. The sequence goes on from OZ010794.1 coordinate 357,413,097, forward strand.
TAAGGGATTACTGTACAAGGTTGCTGAAAGAATTCGGATAATTTTCGGATTGTATATGAGAATTGATGTAATTTGGTTTTCATATGTGTCATGCGTTTCCAAATGGTTCAATTAGACATAACTATTTCAACTTATGAAACGGTTAAATTTTGTTATATTATTCTGAATGTGTTGGATAGTGTTTCATAATCTATGCTCGATGGCTTGGCTCATGAGTTTTTTTTTCTTATTTTACATTAATAAGTTGTTTCTTAGTTAATTGTTTGTTTCAAGAGGTTTTTTAAAAGACTATTTTCATGGCCAATTTATTTTATTTTATTTTATTTATTTATTTTTTTTTTTACAAGTAACAAATTGTCATACATTCGATGTAATTCCGTGCAAGTGCATAAATAGTGAAATTTAGGATAAGTAATTTTTTACAGTGTTTTTTTAAACGTTGTACGTAAGTTCAGAATGTCATTGTATATATTTTTTAAAAGTTCACAGAACATCTTTTTTCAGGAAAAAAATTTAATAATGTTTTAAATGAATAAAAATTTACTTGCTGCTTTATATATTCTCTGATTAGTTAAATAATTAATGTTTTTGTTTAATTTTTTTAAACTTTATTGAAAGTCGCATCATGTTTTTCTTTGAATCTTTTTTTGTTGAAAAAGTTGTCATCTTGTAATAATTGTTCTTTACTCTGCGGGAAAAAAGATATTAATTATTTAAAATTAACCTGGTCGCATCTCCTGTATTCAATTGTATCATGTTTTCTTTTCAAATCGTGATTGAAAAACTAAGGTTTATTGTGTTTCTTTAAAAAAAACAGTTATTATTGTTATCATTTGAAATTTTAATCAAAAAATTCTATATCCATGCAATAGTATTACATTGTATTCATTGATCTATGGATTTGCTTGAATTTTTTATTTTTATTTATTATTTTCTGTTGTTATTAAAATTAATATTTTCAGTGATCTTTTTAAAATTCATTGCTATTATTTTTATTTATTTTAAATTATGTTCATATATTATTGGTTTGAGATCAAAAGTTGCATATGCATTTAACTATTTGTTATTTTACGTTTTATAATTTTTTTCTTTATCATTTTAGGGAAACATATATTTTAAAGAATAATATATTAATAATTGTTAGCAAAATACTTATGTGAACTCCTTAAAAAAAGGTTTTTGTTTCTCGCCTTTCGATTTTCAAATTAACTGAGGCTATTTTAACTTAATTGGTAGTTTATTATTGTTTTCAAAGGGTAACTTTGTGGTAAATATGAAATAGTACTTTGGTAACTCTAAATTAATTAATTATTATACATTAAAACTAAAATACTTTTCAAAATACTATTTAATTTTTAAGAGCAGAAAATTGAAATATTTTTTAGCCCCCGGTAGTATGCTATTTCTTTCTCTCAGCTTATTATCTCCAAAAAATAACGTTCCGTTGTATAAGCCAGCCGTAAAACAAAGCAGATATATCATAGTACGATTAAATGCTCTATAGTAATTTTTTTAACTTCTAAGCATCGCACATTTTCAATTTTTATACCCTCGTATTGGGAAGAAAAAGTACATTTAAATGCAATTTGTTTGAAAACTGTATCTTCATTTATTATATATATATATATATTGCAGTTTTTAGAGCCATTTGCTTAATATTGGCAACGTAAGTACTGCATTTCTGTAGAAATTAAAGGAAAAAGAGTTGTAAAATAGTAATTATATCTTTTTGTTGCCATTTTCTCATAACAACCGAAATAAAATGTAATTAAAATACGTGCTATTTTGAAAAAAATATAAACGAATGATTTCTGTTGAAACATGGAACCATTATAAACTGTATTTAATTTTAAGTATCTATTATATATGATACTTAAATTATTATATATGATACATAATTATATACTTATTATATATGATACTTAATATTAACTAGCCGCCTCTGGCGACTAGTTTGGTCTCCCTTAAATGTACGCTAAGCATTGCATCATGCACTTTCATTCTTAAACTAATTTACTTGCTCAATCCTTCCCTAAATCCAAAGATTCTGATAGAGAAATAAAGAATTCTTTGCGATCTTGATAACATTTAATACTTTTTTGTTTTAATGCGTATTTCGGTTTTTTTTTTGTTGTTGTTGTTGTTTTTAACTAATTTACTTGCTCAATCCTTCCCTAAATCCAAAGATTCTGATAGAGAAATCAAAAATTCTTTGCGATCTTGATAACATTTAATACATTTTTTGTTTTTATGCGTATTTCGTTTTTTTTTTTTTTTTTTTTTTTTTTTGTTGTTGTTTTTGACAAATACCACTTAATTTCCGTAGTTGTAATGTGAGCGAATTTTCAAGTGTTTAAACTGAGGTACTTGACTGAACTGTGAAACTTGTTCAGAAATTATCTAAATTAAACCTATTTCACTTAAACATGCTGTTTCACTTCAATGTAATTTTTTAGTATTAATAAATTTATTTAAATTTTGCAAATCATGCATTTATAATTTTTTCTCACTACTTAATAATTATATAATGAATATATATACTTTTGTTTTTATAAGTTTGATTTCTGAGTTCATAAATATGACAATAAAGTAACGTAACTAAGGGAAATAGCAAAATAAACCCTTGTGAATGCAAACTGTAGAGCAAACAAACGTTGGCGCCGCCAATTCACCTACTATGACGTCATAAGAATATTGTCCAGTCATTGCTGGAGAACCTGCTTTGCGATTGATTGATTACCTTCATGGTTTAATATTTTCTACCGTTCATGAGGAATGAATCTCTTGTGTTTGTTTACTTCATGAAGTGAGATAGTAAGATGTCAACTTAATTTCAATTGAAGTTATTTTACAATATATATTTATTTGAATGTAAATTAGAAACAATACTTTGATGTTGAAATGAAATATTTTAGTTTATGTTATTATTACGATTAATTATTTATTTAGGTACTTTCCTACTACAGGGGACTTGGCATTTTTTTTTAAGCTTCGCACAATTCGGGCTTCAGAAAGTGAAATACATTGCCAAAATATATAAATAGTTATGAAAACAAACTTGGTGAACTTTTATGTTTGTTTATATAAGGCCGTTCAAGTATTACGTAAGCATATTTTTAGCCATTTTGTACCCCTCCCCCCACTTGTAAGGAAAAATAAGCAAATGCTAGACCCCCCCCCCCCTTTGCTTACGTAAGATTTTATGACATTCTAACATCAACACTGTTTGCCATAAAAAATTACAGTTAGTGATAAGTTACGTTATAAATCCAGCAAATTTACATAAATAGACATATAGTGGTTGTGGTATCGAAGGAAAACAAAATCGTTTAATATATTGTTACTTATTGCATTAAACAATTCATAGAATACAAAATTGTTTTTTATATATTATTATTTATGGCACTGAACAAAAACAAAACAACAACAACAACAAAAAAAACTTTAAGCAATACAACAGGCCGTAACTTATTTAGGCAGATAACTAAAAAAATTAACAAAAATCATAGGAATATTATGTGTTTGGCGTTCATATTTCTAGTCTGATGTCCAAGATCTTTGAATCCATGTTTCTACATTGTCTATTACTACGTTTTCAATGTAGTGGTGAGCTGGAATGTTCCTCGTTTATAGTCCTTGTTTACTCCATATCTTTTTCCTCAAGTCGTTCAACATCCGCAGAACATTCATCCAAATCATGCTCTTTTGCTTTTTGTTGTTAAACTATAGTTGCTTCTTTGTCTAGTGATTACGTAAGAATTCTCATGACCCCCTCTCCCCCTTGTCAGCAAAAATAAGCAGACACTGGACCCCCCCCTCACCCCATTACTGCTTACGTAATAATTGAACGATCCCTATGTATTTATTTGCATATAAACATTATATATATATATATATATATATATATATATATATATATATGTACAGTATTTGTTCATATACAAATTACTTCTGTTTCTATATAAAAATAGATTGGCTTCTTTAGATTAAATAAATTGTATACATATGGGGAAAATTGCTTACGTATATACAATAGGATACAGAATGCCGGAAAATACGATGCCATTTTTTTTTTCTCGCCAACGACCTATACTGGAAAAATACCTTTCATTATTTAATTATTGAATTTTAAATGAGGTGAATGAAAGATGTGTATTTTAAATGTATCCGATATATGAATTTTAAATTTATGTGTTTCAAATGAAAGTTATGTATTTTAAATGAAATGAGTGATAGGTTTATATTTTAAATGAAATGATGTTGATGGAAGAATATTTGACGATTGATCACCTGCGCCCGACTAACATAAAAGTACCAGAATGGCCATTTGACATATAAAAAAGTGAAGCGGTCAGTTCGGATTTGTTGATGACAGTCACATGACTTCGGCTATTATTATAGAGATATTATAAACAAATGAAGGCATATGAATCATTAGATAGCCGATTTTTGTTTGTCGAGTTTCTTTAATGTCGGCATCTTTTTGCTTCTTTTGTGTATTATTTCGCGATAATGACGTATTATGAATACTTTACTGTAGATTTTTAAGAGTCGATCGTAAATGTGGAATTCTTCAGCGGATGCGAATGACGTCATTTTATATAAAATAAAAGCGTGTGCTTTAAGTCTTAAAATTGAAATATGTTTTGTATTATCTGTATTTATATACATATATATTTTTTTCATCGGGGGAGACGCTAAATTCTGAAAAAGCAGAATTCCTGTTTTCTATTATTATTTTTTTTAATTACTCTGTTACGTAAAGTAAGATAATTTATAAAAAACAAAACAAAAAAAAAATCTCTATATGGCCCAAAATATGTTTGGAATACATAACAGTAATAGTAAAAATTACAGGAAAAAGTTTAAAAACTAATGGAACTTTTTTAATTTTGTAGCGGAAAACATGGAACTTCATTTATATTTTATCTATATTTTATCATGCATGTGAAAAATTATCGATTATGAAAAAGTCACTGATTTTTTGCGCTTTGTATAAAGCGCAAACAAATGAATCTATTTAAAAATATATCATTTTTGCGCTGTTCCTTTTTTAAGGTGGGCCAACAGGAAACAAAAAATGAAACAATATTTAAATTATCGTTTTAGAATTCCTAAACTATTTTCTCAACGTATAATATGTCATAAATTATTTAATACTAAATTATTAATTGACAAAAGCAATTTTTTTAAATATTGCACACTTCATTTTTTTATTGCCGAAACGTCAGTGAAGGCTTACTGTGGAGACACGAAAAGTTTTGATTTCCGTTTGTCTGTCTGTCTGTCTGTCTGTCTGTTCCGCGATAACTGCCGCAAAAAGCACCCGATCAGCTTAAAATTAATTGGGCATATTCGTGAGATACCCGGACGTAGCTGTATAGTTTTTGGTTAAATTTGGTTCATTCGTTCGGAAAATATGGAAGATTTTATTTTTCTTTATAATGCTTTTCTACGGCAAGTCAGACGATTTTCAAATTTCGATTTGTTGAAAGAAAATGGCACGTTTGATTAATCGATTTAAATGTCAAATTATGGATACTAAAATTCCAAATAAGGGTTTTAAATTATTCCTTTTATATTGAAGTTTTATCACTATATCTATCAGATTTTTTTATTTACGTGTATAATGTTTTGAGGACATTTATACATGTATTCCAATAATATAAAGAATTTTTAAATTAATTTTCTTGTTTTACATGATACATATTTCTTTTTTTTTTCCTTTTCTTCGTTGCCTAGCGACTGTTATTCGTAGCCTATCATTGCGTCAAATATGAATGAAGTTAGTAAATTACGTTAATTTTGTTGCAGGTACTATTAAAAGACTATCACAAAAAATATTCTATCGCGCCAAATCGATGCAATTTATGCAATTAACAGTGGGCACGATAATGAATTATTTTCCAGTAGATTTATAGATCTCCAGATATGCAAATTTTGGGGGGCTTTTAATATGTTATTGCTATCGCATGGATTAGGATGTTTAAACTAATGTTTAACCATACTATAAGTGAAAAAAAAGTACAGTTAAAGGTATGTAAATCCTTTTTAACACTTTCCAATATGGATGAAAAATATTTATGACTTCAGTTTTTCTATCTGTCGCCTGCCGTGTTTCTCTACGTGCTCTAACTCGCGCAAATATAGTTGGGATTACATGTAATTGATATACGTTATTGAGGTTTGCCAAAGTATGTTTGGTATTAAAAATGAAGAGTGTAGCATTCATAGCTTAATTACAGGGTCACTCAAAACTATTCCGTTACATTATAGTCTTTGGGAAAAATCGTCTGCTGTGTATTTTAATAATGTTACACAATTTTAAACGTAATGAAATTTATATACTTTATTAAGGTGCACTAGAACCTGGTTACTATACAATATGTTATGTGTAGCACTTACAGCATGCGTACAGGGAACTCAAAAGTATTCATAATATTACAATCTTTGAAGAAAATCCTTTTGTGGCGTTTTTTAATGATGTTACTCTGTTACAAAATAATAAAATTGATATGTATTTTTGAAACATTTTTGTAGTATATGGGGTGCAAAGCATATGTTTTTTCAGTGTCACACAAAAGTGGTCGATTAAAATGTGGTCTACGGGGAAAAAAAAAACTCTTCACAGCTTATTTTAACACATTAGCGACGGGAAACGAGAATTCTCGTTTTTATTCAGAATACATCATTGGCTAAGGGAGTGACTTCTACCTTACAGAAAAGACATTTATATTGTGTTATCCATATTTTTTATAGATTGTAAGACATTATATATTACATCCGTACATTGAAAGATATTTACTGCTGCATAAACATGAAAAACATATCTCAGAAACCAATTTCCGAGACACTTTCAGAAGAGGGAGGAGCTTCTACTGTTTTTAAACCCAGATTTAATTAAATTGCCTGTCGTCAGTGTGTTAATTGTGTTGCACTAATTCAAACATTATGAAATTAAATTACATTACTGTGGTTGACTACAAGAAGCTTGAATATGATTTGTATCGTATTTATCGTTCATTTATAGGGTCACATACAAAATTTCGGATACAGTTCTGGTCTATTAGGGATGATTGCTGAAGAGCATTTTCGATTATGGTGTGCGTTTTAAAATTAAGTAAATTTGTGCTTAATAAGTAGTGCTTAAATATTGTATAGACCATGTACAGGGATACACAAATGAATTCGTAAGTATAAATGAAAATGAGCGCGAATTGCTTCAGTGGTTTTTTTTTTTTTTTTTTTTTTTGAGTTATGTATTTCCCACCCCAATTACATTTAGTATACTAACAAATGTTTGCAGAATTTAAATAGAACCATATACAGGACTCCGCAGAAACTGGATATATGGTGCACACTATGCATACTAATCCCCGGAAATGAGATATGAGCAGTTTTAAGAGGGTTTTTTGTCTGCATTAAATTTAAATGTTATAGACGACGCGTAAAAATCTTCACGTAATATACAGGGCTGTAGAAAAGAATTCATGTACGTTTCCGTCTATTGGTAGAATTTACTAAAGGACATTAACACAATTAATTGATAATTACAAATGTAAATTAAATTACACTACGAAGGGTTTCAGGGGGGCAGAGCCCCCTGAAGAAATCTTCTTTATTATCTAAAAATTACCAGAATAAGTAGCTCATGAGATTTTCAGAATACCATTACATAACAAGGGGTTTAATTTAACGCTTCTAATGTCAGAAACCTTCGAAATATTTTTTCGTTTTATGTGATTTCAAAACTTTAAATTTCGTTTTTTGTAGAAAGATTAATATTACTCAAAGGGTGCTAAACACAATGAATTGTAGAGCTGACGTTGAGGCTCCTGATCTGCAGATTTACTAGTTTATAATTTATTTTTTAATATTTAGCTTTTAAAATGATACATTGCTGCAGTTTCACGGATATTTGGCTATTTTGGCGAGTGTTTATTATCGCATCATTAAATTCATTGTTGTTTCAAACTCCCATAACATTGTACGAGTTAAAGAGCATATTTGGCGATTTATCATCTGTGGCGGGCTAACGCAAAAAGGCCATAAAATTGAAGACCTGACTGGAAGAAGATATTATGTAACAAAAAGTAGAAATCGAGAAAATTGAAGTGAAAGTTTTATGTTGTAATTTAGTAAATTATTTAATTCCTTCTTAGTAGTATATATTTGAATGTTAATAGAAGATAACAAACTCTCCTAGAAAAGAACATTAACATTCAATTATTAAATATTACGTATTATTTTCTATTATTAAATATTAAAAGATACTGTTTCATATATTCAATACTAAGTAGAATTTTAGTATTTTAGTTTTTGCCATATGATATAATAATTCATAACGCTTTCATCCGTATAATAAAACATTTTTTAAGAAAATGTATCATAACATGTTATTTCACTAAGCTCTTCAATTAAGTTATAAAAATATTAAAATGTTGCATTGTGATCGGAAACACACCTGTGAACGCAATTTTTATAACTAGAGGCCTTTGACGACCAGTTTGATCTCCCTTAAAATTTATGTTTGGGAAAGCAAGCTAAACATTGTATCATGATACTTTTATTCATAATTTAACTTACTTGGACTCCTTTAAATATAATTAATATAATCCCTTAAGCTAATATTAGTTTTTGTTGCATTAAAATATCTCATATTTGTTGATTTTCTGTTAGCAATTAAACCCTATTGGTTTACAATGGAAATCTATGGGAATTTGGCGAAATATTAGAGATATCGCCAAGTTGGCGACAAACTTGGCGGCATTTGGCGCCAGAATAGGGTCTCTCTTATGGTAACCTCCTTATAGGTATGTAGATGCATTAAACATTGTTCAATAACCTATGAGATGCGTTTCATTCGGGCGTTACCATTAAACAATTAACAAATAATCACGATTTCTGTGCCACGTACGATAGCGTAATATATATAGGGTAAAGTGCCCATATTTCGTCCTACTTAACTTCTCCGCTTCTGCGAAAGTGGCGCCACTTATGACGCAAGGCGCAGGGGAGGAAGGTAAAAGGGGTCAGTATTGAAAGTTTCGTTCGCCAAGACGCATACATAAAATAAATACGCCAAATTTCCTATTTTTACAAGACACGAGTTCTTATTACGCAGTTTTGCAGAACGTTATTTACTGTACTGTAAGTATTTATTTCTTATTCATTGCATGTATTTTACGTAGGTAACATGCTGACAGCTGCGTGCAGTGAGTTTTACGACGCTCAGTTCATCTTACGGAAACTGAAGCTCCACCATATTGGGAAGTAACGTGGTCCCAATTTTGTCCCCCTTGCAGTTCTTATTTTCGTCCTGGGGACGAAATTAGGAATGCTTTTTCATGACAAATTTTTCAATTTTTCCCTCATGTTTGAATGGCTAATGTTTCGTTATGTCGTTCTTCCACTGATAATTAGTACATTTCTTTGTGCCTTACTTTAATGTAAATTAAATTACTTACTCATTTAGAAATAAATTTTGATTTAGTTATCGTCGTATCGATTTTTTCGGGAGGACGAAATTGGGACCATTTTTTCTTTTGCATTTTTTAGATACTTTAAAAAACAAATTTTCGCATTGTTAAAATATTTTTGGTACGACATTTGTTTATGTTTCTATGTGCGTGGGTAGTTAGTCTATGTAAAATCGAAATTTGGTAGGTTTTCACTGAAAATTACAACATTTAAAGCCTAAAAGTGACCGGGGGGGGGGGGGGAGAAATATGGCACTTTACCCTATACATTCTAACATATTAAGAAGTGGGTAACAAATCCATTACAAAATTCCATCTTTACATGCAAAAACCAAGTTATGTCATGTAAAAGAGCATAAAAAATGAAGTAGAAAGAATAGTTGCATAATCTCAAACGTGACACATTAAAATAAAAATATATCGAAAAAGAAAATGAATTACCTTTTTATGTCCATATTACACAAGAGGTAAAAAAAAATCATATTTTCTTTTAATTTATGATTTATATCTGATAAAAAAAAAAAACTATTTATAGAAAGGTATCTCTTACCTTACTATTCTTTATTTAAGCACATTTCATTTAGTCACGGCTTGGAAAAAAAAAAAAGATTGGAAACAGAGAAATGGGAAAATGAAAAAAAAAAAATCGATAAAAAATGTTGGAAGTTAAAACCTTTGTTCTTCAATTACATTAACTTTAATTAGTCTGGCTATCAGATTCCACCCTTCCTCGTAGAAAAAAAATGACGGTGAGAAAACAAAATGGCTGTAATGAAATGAGTTTTTTCGTGACTGGGTTAATAAAAATGTTTCGGAAAATGAAAAATATCTGATAGCTTTTAGTCTCACCTTTAAATTATCGCAAGAAGGGAAGTAATGAAAAAAAAGGGGCGTAAAATAATTATAAATTATGGATGTCAAATATAATTGATAAAGTACAAATATGACAAAACCATTTTAAAACTAACATAAAATTACATTATAAACTAAGACAGATGATTTTTAATTCAGGAACATACAAGTTGTCCACTCTTAACGATGTCCAGGGACGGATTCCTAAACCGTTAGTTATAGACATATAGTTTTAATTACAAAAATGTTTTAAATGAGATAAAGAAATATTTTTAAAGCGATTTGAGTCAAGAAAAACATTTATTAAAAAATTATGAAATTAAATTTGTATACGGTACCCTGCTCCTATAAGTTATATTTAGTAAAAATATCCTATTACACTAAGTTTTACATAAATTTAACAATTAATTTACACATTTACTTTAATTTTACATAATTATACAGTTTTAAAACGTTGAATTAAAAAAAAAAGTCCTAATTGGAATCGTTAAAAAAATCTTTACTAATTTAATGAAAATTTATTATTATTTTTTTCCCTCGATTACATTTTTCAACAGATTACCAGATATGTGGTTCGACTTATACACTAAAATTCATTTTTTTTTTTAATTTTGCGTAAGAATTTGGGGGGAGGGGGTAGGGGTTCGACTTATACACGAGTATATATAGTACATATATTCTTAAAATATTGTTCATTAACTTCAATCTAAAATAATAATCAAATTTATAGATGAAATTTTTTTTTGAACAATTAAACTATAAAACGCAAAATTTATGATAAAATTTCAATAACAATTTAAAAAATAAAAAAGTATAACATAGGTACTTACTTAAAAAATAGGTACAGGTTACAAACCTATATAAAATACAATATATTACAAAATATTAAGATTCCGTGTTACTTAGTTTTGTAAATAGAATGCGCGCAATTGCAAAAATAACTGTTTTGAGAAAAATGACTTTAAAGTTAAATTTTCCTCGATTTAGATGCACATTTTATCATAAAACCTGTTCTAATTGGAGTATCGTCATAATTTCTCCTTTTAAAGTTTCGTAACGTGTTATCTTTAATAATAGGCAAAAGAAAAAAAAAAAAAAAAAAAAAAAAAAAAACTAACTTTTTAAAAAGTTTTAAGGTGATCTCTCCCAGCCCTTAACCCCTTCGCGACGAGAGTCCTTTGCTTAATTTTTTATTTTTTACCACCGGTTTTTGAAAACAGAAATTTTACTGTAATTGAATCGTGAAAATGTTCTGATTAAATAAGGTAAATTTTACAATAAAATATATCTGGTGGGAATAATGAAGGATTCTGGGTACCTTAAGTGGCACGTTATACCGGTCGCTCGTCCCCAAGGGGTTAAAGTGACAAAATCTTAACTAAAAAATTGCTCTTCATTGCCACATAAAATTTTTATAAATTTGACTAGCATGATGGTATACGGAATTAAATTTCAATAGAAATTTGATTTTGTATTTAGATTAATGAAAGAAATGGCTAAGCAAAAATGTGACGACAAATGCATTATCTTATTCAAAATAATCTTTTCATTGCTGAACAGGTGGTCGTTCATTTCGTTTTATCGGGCAAAGTATGACTCTTTTAGAACAAGGCATACTTTTACCACACTAACCCTTTTCCCATTTCATTTAAAAGGGTTTTCTATTTTCTCGCACTCCGCTTTATTAGTTCACATTTCCACCCACTACCTCGATAAATACCCAAATGAGCTACCATTGTTCTCTATTCTAAATCAGAGTAAGTACTATAGTGGCAATGTGATATTATGCTGCTTTGAATGTTTATTTAACCCTTTGGAGTAGAGTATCGGCGAATAGCCGCCCAAACTTTATATACATGATTTTATTTTTATATTCTATTTGCACCACTATATTTTAAACGTACATTTTTTAATAAATTTCTCTAGCAAGTTGACAAAGTACAAGTTACAATGTTTATTTAAAAAAAAGTGATCCCAACTGAATGAATTCATGTAAGAGATCAGTGTTGCCAGATTGCGGATTTTGTCCCTATTCCTAGGAATTTTGAACCTTTGGGGAATTTTTTAGGAACGAGTGGTCAGTGGGGAAATTGTTGGGGACTATCAACATTTTTGCGGAAAAACTTGGGGAATTTTTTTCACTATTTCATGTAAGTTTTATTTTGGCCATCTGCCAAAACTGGGTCATTCTCGAACTCGATTTTGATTTGAAAAGCAGAAAAAAAATACAGAAATCGTAAAATTCAATCCTTATTCTCTTAGTCATGGTTGTTCTCATTGTTTACTAAATTACTGTTTACATGCATTACAGGTGGATAAGGATTTACCTTGAAGTATCCCGTCTAAATTTCTAGACCTCAACGTGCGACAGATTTTTTTAGTCATCGCAAACAGACACGCCTTTCTTGATAGATTGATATTACAGAAATAGAAAGAATTTTATAACTGTTTTTGTTTAATGCTGGTTAATTCTATGCCTCAGGTAATGACAGTAGAGCTTTTTGCAAGACATGCAGTTGCATACTACAATCACATAAGAGAGATATCCGAAAGCATTCAAATATAATAGCACATTAAAAAGATTAGAAATAAAAGGTTCTAAGAAAATTACTCAAAACGCATATTTGTTTGAATAAAGAAAGATTGTGGCATAAAAAACTGCTGCGTTTATAACAGCGGATCACTTTGTTATCCTTATTAAAGACTTAAACGAAAACGCTATTGTCTCAAGCGGCTTAAATCTTCACGTGACTAATTCTGCAGGGCACATCCGAAACTTTCTTTTTTCCGTGCTTTAAAAAAAATAATTAAGATATGTGGAAAAAAGCTATTTTTCTCTTATGATAGACGAAAGCACAGCGATTGGTACAGCGATAATACTAGTCTGCATGATATCAGATGATTAAAAACCAATGACTGCCAAAAAATGACTGCCATTAAAAACCAATGATTTTTTTATGCTGATTACAAAACTGTTCTTAGTTTTCTTGTATCACGTATAGTTTGTTTGCAATCGACCCGAGTTGATTGCGAAGATTCACCGCTGAAAACGAGCATTATGTGGTAGTCACACATTCACTCGTAAATTCACTCGGTAGTCACTCGTAAATTTCCCTTAATCACACACGAAAATTAAAAGCTGGAATTTTCCTTCGTCCTCAAATCAAAAAACTGATGAGGAACAAGGATTTTGCGATGAATGAGACAGAAAAAGAGGCATGGAACGCTTTTAAATGTGTTATCGGAAACTTTCTAGGGAATAAGAAAGATCCAAATTACAGGAATATTGTTAAAACAATGCTGGAAAATTTCAAGAAGTTGGGCTGTAATATGAGTGTAAAAATGCACTTCTGCATTCCCATATCGACTAGTTTCCAGAAAATCTGGAACAATAAAGTAAAGAGTATAAGGGAATTTGGAATGTAAATATGATGGCAGACTACTGCTGGCTGTTGAAGAGGGACATAACGATGAAGAAAGATCTGCAAGAAAGCCAAAAAGAAGAAAGTTTGTTTAATTGAACACTCTTTGCTTTTCGTTTAATTAAATAAATTTCATGAACTTATAAGGACGTTTTTTACAGCACTTTTAACGTGTTTAAGGAATTACTTTGTATGAAATTGCGATAAATTTTTGATTGCATTAATTAAAACATTGAAAACGCAACTTCTTATTTTTCATGAAATCCTGACATGATAGACAAAAATGGAGGTTATTTCCGGAATCAGCATCAAAAACTGATTTAGAAAAACTTGTTCATGAGAAATCATCTGACAAAAAGTTTAAAAATGCAGGCTAGTGTAATGCTTTGCATTATGATTAGGTACTTCAGTAGAATGACAAAAAAAAAAAAAAAAAAAAAAAAAAAAAAAATGCAATTTAACAAATTACAACGACCATTTGGAAAATGATTTTTTCAAAGACTAAAATTTAAGACATAAAAAATAGCACGGAGTTCGTCATCAATTTTAAATGAAATTTCATTTTTAAACCTCTAAACACCCCACAATATTACTTTTTATATCGTCGTATAGAGAAAAAAATGTACTTTTAAATGCAATTTGTTTGAAAGCTGTATCTCAATTTGTTTCTGAGTTATTATTTTTTTTTGTAGTTTTTATTACTTTTTTGTCATAGTGGCAACACTCTGTTGTCCATCTCTGTTAAAAGTAAAGGGAAATACATATTACTGTATAGACCAATCAGAAAACGAATAAATTGCAGATTAAACCAATAAAAACCTTCAGATATGCTTTTGATTTCCTACCCTGACGAGGACAATAACCATTTTTCCAAATGGTTAAAAAAAAAAAAAAAGCAGCGTAACAACTCGGATTCATGCAAATCCCAACTGATTAGAGATGGTCTAAAGCTTGAAAAACTTATAGGTGTAGATGGAGCTAATGTAATGATAGGCCAACATTATTCATGTGTAATACTTTTAAAAACAAGCGTAAAAGAACTTGTCATTATAAAATGTATCTCCAATTCTCTCCATTTAGCTATTGAATATGCAATGCATCCAAAATTCTGCTAAGATTTTTTTTTTTTTTTTTTTTTTTTTTTTTTTGTAAATGGGAAATTTTTCCAAAAAAAAAAGGCTTGATTTTGGGGAAAAAAATAGCCTAAATTACTTACATATTTTTTTTTGTGCTAAATTGAAAATTGAAAAAAAAAAATCCTCAAAAACTGGATTGATGAATTTTTTTGTAAAAAACGTTGATTTTGGGGGAAATTTCAGAAAATGTGGGGAAATTGATAGTCGACTATCTGACAACATTGTAAGAGATGCTTGTGTCTTGGAGTAGTACTACGAATGCAAATGGTTAAGGGGGTAGGATACCTTTGAACACGTCAAAAAAGTAAAAAAATCACTATGTTTAAAGCCTCAAAACTTGTGTTCTAACTCAAAAATAAAAATCAAACTTCATTTAAATATAAAGCTGATATTTAAATTTATATTTCAAAAATTATATATACTTGTAAATTCATAAATAAATATTGAAATGATAAGTTTAAAAATATATGATAATAAGAGAAGAAAAATCTTGCGCGCATGATAAAATCTTAAAATATGCATATAAAGAGGATATGTAGTGAAAATAAATACACAATAGTGTTATCTTTATACTAAAACCAGAATATTTGAAAAAATATTGACTAAATTAAAAAATCAACAGAAAATTAAAAATTTTCACTTTTAAAAAATATTTTCAAAGTAAAAAAAAAAAAAAAAAAAAAAAAAAAAAAAAAACAGAAAAAAAAATATCACATTTTTCTGGTTTTAAGTTGTAGATAATACAGAAATGAATATGTTTTGAAAATTTCTTTTAATTGCCATGCAAAGCTTTTTAGTAACACTGCGCGCAGTATCAAAATTCATAATTTTCAATAAACGCAACGCAAAGTTTAATTATCGTATGTAGTCTTAACATATAGTCTTAATAAGACTGCCATAATTAGTAAACTAAAGGGAATTTTTTAGTGCGGTTTTTCGCATATTGTTCGGAAATGATTACGGAATTAAAATATGTATTAAAAAAACTTCGAAAATTCTGCAGGTTTAAAGGTAGCCTACCCCCTTAAAGGATAATTTCGCGTGAGAATCATTTTATTTTTTTTACCAAAACTGTTGTCGTATCAAATAAACAGAATTAAAGTTTCGAAACAGATATGTGAAGTAAATACGCTGCTTAGCATTCAAAGGGAGTTTGCTATCACAATTTCGAATCAGAAAATTTCTGTTGGATATATGAACTGCATAAACTGTACTCACCACTTTTTATTCGTAGAATTGTAACATTTTTCTAAGATTAAATAAGGCAAAAAAAAAAAAAAAAAAAAAACAATCCTGTTAAAATTTGTAGTAGAACTGTACGCCTCCCGTGCAAGTTATTTATAAACATAATTATACCTTCAATTAATCATACATTAGGCTGTTAACTAAATTAAATAAAAATAAACTTACATTAATTTATATTTTCTATGTTGCAGAAACAAAAATCTAATAAAGAGTAAAATTATTTCTTCTTGTGTAATTTCGGAAACATCGATGTCAATTTTATTTGCTTCAATTTTTTTAGCCGTTCTTTAACAAGTTTTTCTTGTATTTTATACAAATGAAGAATTTATATTACGGATCTATGTCGGAAATAGAGTCTTGTTCTCTAAAGCAGATATTAATTCTCAAGTCAAGTTTATGCATTTTTCTAGTGACACCTTTTCTTCTGCCTGTTGTTCATTAACGTCTTCGGAGCTGTTACTAGCGTTATCGGTAGCGCTATTTAGCACAGCGTCAGAAGAGAGGCTCGAAAGAACTTGTGTACTAGTCCCCACGCCGTGTCTAAGCGACAGTGCAGCGCCCAAAAAAAACTTTCAGAAAATAATCGCCCCTGACAAATGACAAAAATATCGAATATTATTTTTTTGCGTTCAATCTTGAAATTTTTAATTGATAAACAATTGCTATTTTTTTTCTTACGATAACTTGAAAGTGTAAAAGAAAAAGGAAGGGAAAAAAATGTTTTTGATGCCGGATTTTTGAAGTCACACTGTATTTCAAGGAAGATTTCCTTAAATAACGCGAAGAGTTTTAACCCGGGTTTCTCTTCATACAGAACAAAAATGCGCAGTATACAGAAAGTAGGTGAATGTAGTTTTTAACTCCTTGCCTGTGACGCCCGAACTGAGTTCGGGAAACGCAAATGCGCTAATTTTGGAATGCTAGACCTGACTTTGGGCAAGAGAAAAATCAGTGTTTCAATTCCGTGAACCCCGAACTCAGTTCGTCCAATGCATAATATGTATAAAAAATTCGTCAGTTTCGCCCCATTTGTCGGATATTTGTAATTTTACAGTTCTTCCCATATTTCATTCAAACCGCATTACAATACTGTAAAGGATTTGTGAAATTCAAAGAAACGTGAAAGACAAGGAATTCATGACAGTTGATATAAATAATAATATTGTTGTATTATTTTAATATATTATCTTGAAAATTACGTCATTTGATTTATTTTGCTATAATTTGAGCAAAAGTTACTGTAATCCATTAACATTTCCAATATACAGGGTGGTCATAAAAAAACTTCCCCGATATTGATATATGTACCCCTAGCGACCTAACCGCTCAACCAATCGAAAGGAAATTTCAGATTTAGTTATTTGAAAGTATGCGCTCGAGATCGTGATGATTTTAAACAATATAGCTCTCACGGTTACGGTTACAGTGAAAAAATATCGAAATTTTCGAATGGCAACACCCTTTTTTTTCATGCGCAAATTCATCAGGGCGTTTGAAAAACTACCAATGGCGTAAAGATACACGCATGACTAAAATTGCCGGTGTAATATCGTGGTACTCAATCCTTATCAGTTCCTATGTAACGTAATATATACCACTCTAAAACAAATGATTACATTTTTATTTTCATTATATGTACACAAACACAACTCAAAAACACATTTTAAAACAAATCTTTCAACATTACTCAGTTCACAAGTGAAAAAGTCCTTCCGGCCAGTGCCGGGAGGAAGAGGTAGCTTTCATAATCCTTATTTAAAAAAAGCCAACTTATATCATGCAAACACACGAAGCTCAATTTAGTGGAAACCGAATATAGAAGATTCAATACTAATTTTTATCAATATAATGAATGAGAATTTCGCGAAATTAGTCAGCTTTATCCAATCTGCTTTTCTTTAAAGTAACTTATATTTGGCTGCCAAATTCGGCAATTTTTTAAAGTGCCTGCCATTTTAAGACAACATGGTGGATGAGGCTAAGCAGTGAACTTGGTCGAGACCTTAGTAATTGCTGTGCACATGCTCACTCACATCGGAATCGGTTAATATATAGGAGTGCTGTCGCATGCAAAAAATCAGATTTTTCAAAATGTCACCCACAATAGAAATTGAAATTGCTATATCTGAGTCATTTTTTAAGGTAAAGACAAGCAAAAAATGCTCCTGAATCCTTATATCAAGATCAAATACTTAAGAAAGAAACCTTTTTCAATTTCTAATTCTTTTGCACCTCACTTTAAATATATATATATTTTTTAATTTAATGGCCGCCATTTTGAAACAAGATGGCTGATGAATCTGGCCAGCGAACTTGGTCGAGGTGTTGATGTATACTATCCACATGCCTTCTTACATCGAAATAGGCGAATACGTGTGTTATCGCGTGACAAATACAAGATCGTTTCAAAATGTTAGCCGTGCTAGAAATCCAAAGTGCTATAATTCAACCATTTTATAAAATATAAACAAAAGAACAAATTTTCAGAAACAAAAACTGCTCCGGAATCTTTGTATCAAGGCCAAACACATAAAAAAAAATCTTTTTCATTTTCCAATTTTTTAATACCTCATTTTGAATTTTAAATTTAATTTTTTTTAAATAGCAACCCTTTTGAAACAAGATGGCGAATGAAGCTGGCCAACGAACTCGGTCGAGACATTAGTATGTACTATGTACAGACCAAGTTACATCCAAATAGGTTCATAAATACGCCTGTTATCGCGTGACAAAAATCAGGTCGTTTTAAAATGTCAGCCACAAGAGAAATTCAAAATGCTATTACTCAGCCATTTTTTTTTAGATATAGACGAAAGAAAAACTGTTCCGGAATCTTTGTATTAAGGTCAAACACATACAAAAAAAAATCTTTTTCATTTTCCAATTTTTTGGCATCTCATTTAAATTTTTTTATTTTTTTATTTTTTTAAATCGCCGTCATTTTGAAACAAGATGGCGGATCAAGCTGGCCAACGAACTCGATCGAGATATTTGTATGTACTATGTACACACCAAGGTACATCCAAGTCGGTTCATAAATACGCCTGTTATTACGTGAGAAAAATCAGGACGTTTCAAAATGTCAGCCACGCTAGAAATTCAAAATGCTATAACTCAGCCATTTCTTAAGATATAGACGAAACAAAAACTGCTCCCGAATCTTTTTATCAAGGTCAAACACATAAGAAGAAAATATTTTTTCAATTTTCAATTTTTGGTACCACATTTCAAATTTAAATTTTTCTTAAAAATTTAAATGGCCGCCATTTTTAAACAAGATGGCGTTTGAAGCTGGCCAACGAACCCGGTCGAGACATTGGTATGTACTATGTATAAACGAAGTTACATCCAAATCGGTTCATAAATACGCCTTTTATCGCGTGACAAAATTCAGGACGTTTCAAAATGTCAGCCACGCTAGAAATTCAAAATGCTATAACTCAGCCATTTTTTAAGATATAGGCGAAACAAAAACTGCTCCGAAATCTTTGTATAAAGGTCAAATACATAAGAAAAAAATATTTTTCCATTTTCAATTTTTTGGTACCACATTTCAAATTTTAAATTTTTAAAAAATTTTTAAATGGCCGCCATTTTGAAACAAAATGGCGGATGAAGCTGGCCAACGAACTCGGTCGAGAGATTGGTATGTACTATGTACACACCGAATTACATCCAAATCGGTTCATAAATACGCCTTTTATCGCGTGACAAAATTCAGGACGTTTCAAAATGTCAGCCACGCTAGAAATTCAAAATGCTATAACTCAGCCATTTTTTAAGATATAGACGAAACAAAAACTGCTCCGGAATCTTTGTATAAAGATCAAATACATAAGAAAAAAATATTTTTCCATTTTTAATTTTTTGGTACCACATTTCAAGTTTTAAAGTTTTTTAAAAATTTTAAATGGCCGCCATTTTGAAACAAAACGGCGGATGAAGCTGGCCAACGATCTCGGTCGAGACATTGGTATGTACTATGTACACACCGAATTACATCGAAATCGGTTCATAATTACGGGAGTTACAGTGTGACATAGGTCAGATATATATATATATATATATATATATCAATTTTGAACGGAGGGTGGTTTCGGGGTCTGGGGGTCATGATCGATGAAAATATACCAAAATTTTTTGAAATCGCTTTCCTCCGAACGGTTGCAATAGGTAGCTTTTTTGTAAAGAAAGCTACCTAAAAATTGGCTACTGAAAAACATGCCTTGCAACCACTCCTTCGTTCCTCGCAAAGGTCTTTTTTGCAAGTGTTTTACGCCGGCTATTTTCATCGTACGTGTAGTATTCCAACGCCATTTATGTTTTTTCAATGCGCTGATGAATTTGCGCTTGAAAAAAAAAGGGTGTTGCCATTCGAAAATTTCGAAATATTTTCACTGTAACCGTAACCGTGAGAACTCTATTATTATTATTATTATTATTATTATTATTATTATTTTCTTTTTGACCATCACGAACTTGGGCGCATACTTTCAAATAAGTATATCTAAAATTTCTTTACGATTGGTTACGCGGTTAGGTCGCTAGGTGTTCATATATCGGGAAAGTTTTTTATGGCCACCCTGTATGTGAAAATATTGAATATAGTAGTTATTGCGTTTATTATTTTTTTTTAAATAATCTGTTTCTAACATTTTAATGTTAATAAACAACAAAATTAAAGAGAATTTTTTCTTCCATTTTTGGCACGTTTTTCTCAAATATATTTCACAGGCAAGGGGTTAATTGAAGACTTTGATAGATATTAGATTCAACATATATTTTAAGATTGTCCATTAACAACAATAGAAAGTGCTTTTATATGCAAAATATCAATTATGTGTTCAAATAAATTTCTAAAATTTATTAAAAATGATATTTTCATTTAGCCTCATACACGTGGTTAGTAGCCAAAAAAAAAATCGCTAATGATTTCACTATTTATAGCAACCTGTTTTGTTCTGATTATTTCAACGTTTAAACGTGTAGATCGATTACATATAAGTTCAACCTGTGTTTCATTTATTTATTTATTGATGAAGTTTAATTTTTTTCATGGAATATTAGGGGGAAACAAATGCTGTCTTTATAATTTTTAAGAGCAAATGAGTTAATCTTCCAGATCGGTCTGCACGCGAAAATCTTTTTTAAAGTAGACTAACAATTACTTTAAAAACCATAAAAATCAGTAAATTAAGATCAGTTATCAAGCAAATTGCATTTGAACGTACATTTTGTTTCTATTCAACATTATAACAACTGAGATCATACAATAATGAAAAGTTAATAAATTTGTGAAAAACACGAAATAGATAAATCAAATCGTTGCTATCATCAATACATGTCAGCGTTACCCTCGGACCTTTTTTTTAATTTGTAACCTATATTATACTATTTTCGCATTTTATAATAATCGTATTGTACCACTTTCGTTTTAATAATCTATAATCATGACATACATTCAGAAATGATATTTTTAAAGATATCTAATATTTATCACTGATAAATATTATGATACCTACTTTAATGTAATCATTTTCCTTACGGATATTTGCGGAATTTTCACAAATAAAACAAATATGCAAACACAGCAAATTTCAATGTGTTTTCATATCTAAAATGAAAAAACAAATAAAGAACTAAATTGTAACAATAACTACAAAATTTATAGTACTTAGAATAAATCTTTCATTGCCGCAAAGGTTATCCTTCGTTTCCTTTTATCGGACAATTTATGACTCTTTTAGAATATGGCATACTTTTAACATACTAAACCTTTTCCCGTTTTATTTAAGAGCTTTCCTAAGTTCTCGCACTTCGCTTTATTAGTTCACATATCCACCCACTAACTTGATAAATAGCCAAATGAGCTACCTTTTCTATCTCTTCTTAATCAGAGGAAGTGCTAAAATGTTTCACTACTGTTGCGTTGTTCTGGGTGTAATTTCAAGAGGAATTTCGTTTAAGAATCATTTTTGATTTTGTGCCTAGTCTATAATCGTATCAAATAGACAAAACTAATATTTTTTAGAGGTATAGTACAGATCACTGATGAGCATGATTATATAGTCAATAAAAAATTTTGCTTACAACATTTTCAGAAATTTTGAATAAAATCAATATGCGTTAAAATCTGGGAAAATGGAACCTGTGTTTAACGGAAAAATTCATATTTTCGGTGAAAGGGGTACAACGATGACTGCAAATCTTTTGAGACAAGGGCATGCAATATGCGTTAACAGAAAATTATTGCTAAAATATGAAAATTTGGTTTATTTTATGTCATATACACGATAATTTGTAGAAACAATTGCAATTTAGCTATCTTAGAATAAATTTTGAAAGAAAGCAAAAAGGACATGAAGCGAGAGCCTTATCGCGCTAGGATTTTCTATGATTTTTAAATCAAGAATAATGCCTCCTATGTCTACAGTTAGTATGTGGTAATGAGCCTCTGTATTGTGTCACAATATTCAGATGGCATAGAATTTATCAGAGGTTGAAATTCTCTCCTGGACAGTGGTGTAGTCGTAAAAAAAAAAAAAAAAAAAAAAAAAAGCAGAGGGTATACTCTCAAGGCAGAGGGTATGCTTTACAGTGTATATACAAACTATAAAAAGTGAATGGTATATATGTAAAAGCTATACTATAGCTTTTTGAGAAACAGGGGGTATACAGTGTTCCTTTAAAAAAATCCAGCAGGTATACGGCGTAAACTACTGTATACTCTTCCACTACATCCTTCCTCCTGGATAAAGAAAACACAGGAAAATGTATGTCATCTGCGGTCCCAGGAAAACTGTAGGCCATACAAAAAAGATTAATCTATTATAATCACTGTACCTACCAAATGATACGAAAGGAACTTCACAGTGGATTCTCAGTGATACATTAAATTGATCCATGAAAAAAATGCATTAAAAAATTAGTTTATTATTGGGCCCCCCAAAATTTTACAGCACACCAAAAAAGGTGGAGCGCAGCAGAATCAATCAAGAAACCCTAAACTTACTTCTTGAGCTTCACATTATTTCTAAAATCATAATTGTTCACAAAACCGCACATACCTTTATTATAATTATTATTAACCGACTTCAAAAAAAGTCAGAGGTTATTAATTCAACGAGTGTCGTTTTTAAACTGTTATGAAGATATTGCTGAAATTTTAAGTTTTTCCATCTTTCATATTACAATTGAACTGGAAATATGTTTATTTATTCAATGTTGTAGATTTAAGGGGGCACAGGACCTTTAAACTTTGAAAAAATCAGTTTTCGGTTTTTGCTTTATTTTGATTTTTTTTTTTTTTTTTTTCAATTTCTCAACAATATGCAAAAAACCCATTCAAAATTCTGCCTTATTTCTTGAGTTATAATTATTTATGTACGGGGCGTATAACAGAAGGCAGTGTTGCCAGATTGGGGACTTTTTTAATTCAGATTATTTGACTGTCACCACTTTTAAAAATAGTATAATTCGCCTTATTTTTCAGAATTCTTAATCTGTTTTTAAATATGCCGAAAATTTCTATTTCAAAAAAGCGGTGACAATCAACAATCTGGGTACAAAAAAGTCCCCAATTTGACAACACTGACTGAAGGTCCATAAATATTCAAACTTTAAACCGCGTTTTCTCAGATTAGCAAATTTGGAGTAAATGCGCATTGTTACTTTCAAAATATGTATTTTACAGCTTTAAAAAATAACGAAATATGCGTTTCTTTATAGTCTACATGCAAAACCAAAAAAATTCCCATATTTTAGCTGTTTATTTTTCTGCACTTGAAAAACTTGAATTTTTTTTTAATTTAAATTTTTTTTGTACTAAAATTAAATTAAAAAAAACTTTTTATGTATATTTTGATTTTTGTTTAGAAGTAGGTATGTTATGATTCTATTTTACTCAAAAATTGTGTTCTATATATGCATAATTTATTGTTTTATCATGCGTGCAGCACTTAATGATTTTAATTCACGCATTAGTGAGATGAATTTTTAAATTTAAAATTTAAATATTAATTTTGTATACACAGTATTTATTTTTCAGGGTAATATAGCTTAGAATATATACTTTAGGAAGAAAGGGCAAAAAAAAAAGATCTTAATTTCATATTGTTTGTGTTTTGGTACTTTGAAAAAGGCGATGTTTTTGTTCAAATTCAAAGGTCTTGTGCCCCCCTTAAAAAAAGCGCTCCAAACGCCGGCTGATATCTTAAAAAAAAAAAAAAAAAAATGCTTTTATTTATTTATTTATTTATTTTTTTTTTTTTTTGTAACCAAAAATAGTAAATCTCACCTTAAGTGCTATTTTAAATTTTTTGTCGAATCAAAATCTTATCGAGTAAATAAGACCAAGATTTTTAAAGAGATACAATACCCTAGTAAAAAAATAATAATGTGCCAATATTTGTTATATGTTGACTCAATGTTATCATGAACAATTTCTAAAATGTTGTGTTTATTTTTGTCAATATTGCGCCAATATTGCGAAAAATAGTTCCGCATCGTAAGTCCGAGAAATAGAATATTGCTGCATTAACAGCATTTTTTGGAAATATTTGCTAATATGAAGCCGATATTTTTGCAATAGCGACATTTTATTACAAATCTTTTAAACTGAGCGCCAATATCTATGCAACATTTATTATAACATTTGTTATTTGTAACATTAAAATAACATTTAATTATTACTGGCATTACGTTGGAATATTTCAAATGAATGCAATATTCACATAATATTGGGACAATACTAGTTTGCTACTTGGATACACGACACAGATAAAAATGATTAATTCTTATATTCGTTGGTTTAAACCAGTTGCTTGCAAAGCTTCACGATTTTTTTTTTTTTTTAAATAAAATGCACATGCATATTCAATTAAATTTTGCTACCGACTTTCAGATATTTAGGCGACACCAGTACAATTCGACATAAAATGTAGCAGAGCAATCAAAACCATCCATCCGTTATATTGAAAATACCGGATTGCAGTCAGGGTGGCGAGAAAGACAGGCTCGAAACACATTGATAATTTCCCTTACGTAATGAATATAGAGAGTCATCGTCACTTTTTTAAACTGGTTTTATTGACAAGAACATAGTAGAACACTTCCAGTAGTTATTTCATCCACTCACAAAAATCGATCATCACTTCATAAGACTTTAGATGTTATAAGAATAGGATCTACACATTCGAACGTTCACTCCAAGCGACGCAGTTTAATTAGACAACCAGAAAAACGTAAAATCTTCCCTCCATCGCCGATGTAACGATATTTGTACCCTGAACAACGACGCGCGGACGGTTACAGAACAGTAACAGACCAATGCTAGAAGAGAGGAGGGGGGAGGATGGAACATAGAACAAATTACGATTCGATCGGAAAGGATGACGTCGATAAAGAACTCTTTATACGGCGTCAGAATAAAAGCGCAAATAGCGCTGGCGGGCATATGGAAATGTGGGTATAGAACACGAAAGAATAAATGATATTAAAACATTCGAAATAAAGAGAATTTAGTTTTAGAATAAAATGAAAAAGTAATTTAATGGGTTTTATAAAATTAGGCGAATGGATTATGGTTTTTTAGAATAATAAAAGAATACGCAACTTTAAATGCTTGAAATAAAATTCAAAAGATATTAAGATATTATTAAAGATAGGTAAAAAAGGAAAAATATTAAAAATTTGGAAAGAATTTACTAAGAAAAACAGGCGAAAATTTTTATAATTACATATATACACATCATTTCCGCCTTTTTTCCGAAAACTTTTCTTCTTTTATTTAGTAGTAAAAACTTTGGACAAAAGCTATTTGAAGAAATTAGTGGAAATTACTGATTGGAAAGAATAAGCTCAGATTGAATTAACTCCCGATATATATGTGCAGATGTGCCAGTAATGGATACCCTTCAATGTTTTTAGTTTATAAAAACAAAATAACCAATAAAAATTTAGCTTTTATTATTTTTTTGTCATAACTCCCCCTCGTATTTTATAAACTGGAATATTGTTGACACTCTTAATCAGACAAATCAGGAAGCAGAAAAAAATGTTTCGAAGTTACACTATTTTTCAGTGGAAGTCTTAATGAACATGTTAAGAGCTGGTTTCCCTTAATAAATTTATATATTCTTTATTTTTTCTTGAAAAAATTGCATGCTTTTGTTTTGGTAGTAATAGAAAACTTTGAATTATATATATATATAGTCATTTAGAAAATTTCATTTATTTTTAAGGTTTTAAGACCCGTGTCCATTACCGGGATTCTTAATTTGTAAATTTCCAGTAATGGACATCCCATGAATACATTGCTAAAAATGCAATTTCAGTAATGCTCATGGTGCATAAAATCTTTTGACTTAACTGAAAACACAAATAATAAAATTTAATTTTTAAATTGCACTTACCAGAATGTAATAACACATTTTTTTTTTTTTATAAATAGCTGTTTTTAATTAATTTCATGTGGTTAATAAATTTTTCAATATTTTAATCTAATTAACTTTTTATTTTAACTCTGGCTTGCATATTTTATTATTTGGTAATCAATAAAACAAATTAGGAAGCAGAGAATATTATTTAAGGGCATATGAAAAAGAGGAGCTCATCGGGCTCAAATCCCTCACCATTAAAATAAAAAAAATAAAGTTACAGAAGGTGTTAAAAATAAATCTTTTATTTTCTGTCTTCAATGTTTGCTTATTCATCTCTGATTTAAAAAAATTATAATATTAAATTTATATTAGTGAAGAAACTAGTAAATCTGTAGATCAGTGGCCTCAAACATCAGTTCTTCAGTTTTATTTTGAAATTGTTTTATTTAATATTTAAAAAAATTCAACCCACAGTATTATTTCTTTCACATTTATTTTTATAATTACATCAAGTAATAGTATATCAAGTAGTTTCTGGGAGTTTAACTGTTAAAAATAGTGTGAAATATACGAATCTATGCATAAATATTCCAACTTTTTTTTCCGATTTTTTTATTACTCTTCTAAACCCCTTACTGTCTCAATAATTTGATAACTGTATAACTGTAATTCCCTCACATGCAATATTTTAAACCATTTATCTTAAATAATTAAAATATTGATCTTAATCACAATAATTAATTAAAATAGTGAATAATTCTCACAGATATTTTATTAATTATTGATATTCTACTTGTTAAATTTATTTGAAAATAACTATTTTGTTTCATTATTATGCTTTCATTAAATTCAGGTTTTAAATACAGTTATAAAAACAATTATCTCTATTACTTTTTCTGGGGTGTCCATTTCTGAAATTTTAGGTGTTTTGATATTATTCTGTTATTTACAATAAAATTTTGAGTAATATTGGGAAATGAGACTATAAAAATTGTTAAACATTGTTGTTAGATTAATATAATATTGAAAAAACTGGAATGTAATAATTATAACTATTAATTAAAAAATAGTTTTTAAACGGATTTCTTAAGGGTGTCTTTTACTAGCACATCTACCCTATATATGATATATATATGTAGAAAGAGAGATAAATAAATACAGGGTGTTTGAAAGTTCTGATAAGTCTGAAAACCATCGCATAACTCGAGAAATATACATGGTATTGAAAAAGGAAAAATATATGTTAAATATTTTTAAAGAGATATTCAGTCATACCAAAGTTGATCCGGCCCCCCTGGGGTCAGGGGCTTTGAAGGTCAGGGTCAGGGTCAACTTTGAAATCTTGAATGAGAACCTCAATTTTTAATTACAGATTCGGATTCTACGAAAAAAATACGTATATTTTGGTATATTTTGTATTTAGAATATTTTCCGGATTATCGTAGATGGCTCGGTAATCAAGCAAAATGCGATGCTAAACAGCACCCTGAATCGTGAGAGGCAAGGGTTCTCACGTTAATGAAGATTCCCGAAGATAACAGGAAGCTACTGCGACCAAGTCGTTGTTCTTAGGTAACACTTAAAATCATTCATTTCGAATAGTTTCCTTCCTACTAACGATGTAGGGACTGAAATAACATTTTTTTAATGAGTTTCTATTTTTTTTTTTTTTCTTTAAATCAGAAATTCATTGGTAATTGGGATTTCCTGCCCAGAAAACGAATCTGACGGCATTTTGCTCGATTACCGAGCCATCTACGATGATCCGAAAAAGATGTTAAATAAAATAAAAGATGTTATTTCCCCCCGTACAATAGTAATCTGTAATAAAAAATGGGGGTTTCCCATTCAAAGTTTCAAAGTTGGACCCCCTCTGATAACAAGGGCGTCTAGGTGAGGGTCATCTTTGGTATAACTTAATAGCTTAGAAAAAATATTTAACACGTATTCTTCTGTGATTCAATCCGATGAGTATTTCTCGAGTTATCTGACAATTTCCAGACTTTTCGGACACCCTGTATATATTATATATACAATAGATCTTCCGAATAATGGACACCTGAGGAATTTATTCACTATCCAGAGGTAAAAATGTACAAATATAGAAGAGGGATCGAAAAAAAAAAAGCCTGCTAAACAAAGATGTCCACTATACGGGTGTATCCGTTATGGAGGTTTTACTGTATATAAATAAAATCTAAGCAAAATTGTAACACAGAACTCAAAACTTATCTTTTCTGAGAATAACCTTTCTATTAGTGTAAAAGTAATCCTTTGGTTTCTTTTATTGGGCATTTCACGACTCATTTAGAATATGGGACATTTTTAACACTCCAACCCTTCTCCCATTTTATTTAAGAGCTTTTCCTGCTCTCCCGCACTCCGCTTTATTAGTTCACATTTCTGATCACTAACTTGATGAGCTAAATGAGAGCTACCTTAACCCTTAAATGCCTGATTTTTTCAAAAATCATTGTAATAATGTTTTTCGGCTTTCATCTTTTTAATAAATCATGGGAAAAATACTAAAAGAAATCAAATTTTGTTTTAAATATAGTTTACGGCTAAAAAACAGTTTGTTACTAATCGGCAATACTGGTGTTTAATTGAAAAAATAATTTTCCTTGATAAAATTCTATAACATTAAACACACAAGAATTTTAGGAACTATAATAAGAAATAAATTTTACTTGCTCACTGCAGGTCAAAATAGGGTATTTTGCAAGCCTCCAAATAAAACAAAAAGAACAAGTAGCAACAATTGAAAAAATAAATCGATCTTTATTCTTAAACAACACAAGTGTTGCCATCTACATGTTGAAAATCGATTTTATAATATTTCCAGAAATGTATTTTATTGGCAACATCAGGCATTATAGCGTCAGTGTTATTCTAATAGTATTTTAGAGCCTAAATTGAGTATGTTGCCGAAAAGCAACACCAGGCATTTAAGGGTTAACTTTCTACTCTTTACAAAATCAAATGAAGTTGCAAAGTAGTAAAACAATATTATGTTACTGTGAATGTGTATTTCAAAGATAATTTTGTTTAAATATGATTTTTACTTTTGACCTGTCTACATTATAAAGGACAAACGTGTCTTTGCGTAACTCTGTCGTCATTTTGCGATCATTATGACAACCTCAGACGATTTAATTTAATTTTTATTACCTTTTATCGCAATTTTTTTAATTTCTACATACCGCACATTTTCATTTTTTACACAGATGAAGAAGAAAAAAAAGTCCTTTCAGATGCAATTTGTTTTAAAAATATATCGCAATTTCTTTGAAAACTTTATCGCAATTTACTCAACATTTATTGTTTTAAAAATAATTTTCAAGCATGATTTTTTAAAATCTATATCTTTGTACTTGCAGACAGACGATTACAAAAGATAAATAAATATGTTTGTACTTAAATTAATATAAATAAAACAGCTAAGCATTTGTTTCCGGCTTATATTCAATAATGAAATTTAAACTTTAGCAATCCATAAATTAAAAAAGCCAAATTAATTACTGTAAAACATAAATTTAAGACATATAAATGAACAACGTTTATAATACTGAAATTATCAGAATGAAAAAAGCCTAGCAGTCTTTGGCGATTTCTTCAACTTTTAATTCCTAGCACGAGGCTAATACGAAAGTATCGCTTTTAATAAATTTCAAAATTTTATTTGAATATATGATTGCTAACATATAAAAAAGACTGTTGGTATTGTTAGTGAAAAATCTGAAAAATCTATATTAAATGTAAAAAATCTATTAGAGTTTCCAAATAAAAAAAAAAACATATAAATGGGTTTCATCTGTATTCTATACCTGGGGAGCCCGGTTTGTAACACCTTGTATAAATAAAATCTAATCAAAATTGTAACAATGAACTGAAAACTTATCTGTCTAAGAATAACCTTCCTATTAGCGTAAAAGTAATACTTTGGTTTCTTTTATTGGGTTTCAAATAAAAAAACATATAAATGGATTTCATCTGTTTTCTATAACCCGGGGAGTCCGGTTTGTAATACCTTGTATAAATAAAATCTAAGCAAAATTGTAACACTGAACTCAAAACTTATCTTTTCTGAGAATAACCTTTCTATTAGCGTAAAAGTAATGCTTTGGTTTCTTTTATTGGGGGAATTCACGACTCATTTAGAATATGGGACACTTTTAACACTCCAACCCTTCTCCCATTTTATTTAAGAGCTTTTCCTGCTCTCCCGCACTCCGCTTTATTAGTTCACATTTCCGATCACTAACTTGATGAGCTAAATGAGAGCTACCTTATTTTCTACTCTTTTCAAAATCAGATGAAGTGCTAAAGTGGTAAAGCAATATTATCTTGCTCTGAATGTGTATTTCGAAGATAATTTTGTTTAAATATGATTTTTACTTTTGACCTGTCTATATTATAAAGGACAAACGTGTTTGCGCTTAACGCTGTCGTCATTTTGCGAATGACAACAGCAGACGATTAAATTTAATTTTTATTAACTTTTATTGCAATTTTTTTTTATTTCTAAATACCGCGCATTTTCATTTTTTATATAGTCGAACAGAGAAAAAAGTCCTTTGAAATGCAATTTGTTTGAAAACTGTATCGCAATTTACTGAATTTTTATTGTTTTAAAAATAATTTTTAAGCGTGATTTTTTAAAATCTATATCTCTGTCACTTTTAGACAAAAGATAAGTATGTTTGTACTTAAATTAATGTAAATAAAACAGATAAACATTTGTCTCCGGCTTATATTCCATAATGGAATTTAAACTTTATCAATCCATAAATAAAAAAAGCAAAAATAATAACTATAAAACACAAATTTAAGACTAAATTAACCACGCCTATAACACTGAAATTATCAGAATAAAAAAAGACTAGCAATCTTTGGCGATTTCTTCGACTGTTAATTCCTCTGTAAAAAGAAAAAAAAAACCGTAATTTTTATAGAAAAAATTTGTACTTTTTTCAGAAAAACTATTTTAAAGAAAAAGTTTTTTCCTGTAAAAAAGAGTAAATTTCGTAATTTTTACAGAAAAAATCTATACTTTTTACAGAAAAAAACTGTTTTACTGAAAAATTACACATATTTTCTGTAAATTAAACAGTTTTCCACTGGCGGCTAAATCGATAATTTTTTACAGGCAGTTTAAGAGATTTTTTTTTTCAGTGTAGCTCAAGGCCAATACAAAAGTATTGCTTTTAATAAATTTCAATATTTTATTTGAATATATGATTGGCAATATATAAAAAAGAAAGTTGGTATTGTTAGTGAAAAATCTGAAAAATATATATCAAATGCAAAAAATCTATTAGAGTTTTCAAATAAAAAAACATATAAATGGTTTTCACCTGTATTCCGTAACCCGGGGAGCCCGGTTTATAACACCTTGTATAAATAAAATCTAAGTAAAATTGTAACACTGAACTCAAAACTTATCTTTTCTGAGAATAACCTTTCTATTAGCGTAAAAGTAATGCTTTGGTTTCTTTTATTGGGCCATTCACGACTCATTTAGAATATGGGACACTTTTAACACTCTAACCCTTCTCCCATTCTATTTAAGAGCTTTTCATGCTCTCCCGCACTCCCCTTTATTAGTTCACATTTCCGATCACTAACTTGATGAACTAAATGAGAGCTACCTTACTTTCTACTCTTTTCAAAATCAGATGAAGTGCTAAAGTGATAAAGCAATATTATCTTGTTCTGAATGTGTATTTCAAAGATAAATTTGTTTAAATATGATTTTTACTTTTGCATTATATTTATAATTATATTAGATTTTCCATATTTATATTTTTAAATAGCTTAAGCAATTACAGTTTTGTCAATTGTGCGACAACTATCATATTTTTGTGGAAGTTTTACTCTTAGTAACAATGTACGATAACAGATGGTTATTGTGCAATAAAAACATAGTGAGACCGTTTTGAATATATGGCTCTTAAAAGAGTAAAATGAAATACGAATGTCACCTTTGATTTCTAATTTCACTCTCTATTGCATATTTATTACATTACACATCGTGTAACCTTATATCATAATTCACCATATTCCTCCTCGTTGATGTATTAGATATTAAAAATAAAGAAAATTATTCGATAGGGTATCTTACTGTTATCGCAGAGATGCCACTAATGACTATTTTTATATTCTATTTGCACCACTATTTTTTAAAATTAAACTATTTAGTATATTTCTCTTCCACATGTTGTCATAATAAGGTAACGCTTTTCTTGCCCATGCTTGGCGAGTGTAAACTTTGAACTAGTGCTAACTTTTATTTCTTTTTCAAATTTTTATTCTATCTTATAGTAGTTCTTGCAACTACAGCTATACCTATATTTAAATATAACTTTAACTTCCTTTTTAAGTTCTTAAACTTAACTTTAACTTTTTTATCTCTATAATTAAAGCACTTATGCTAGTACCTATCTTTTATATTTTTTCATTTATAATGTAGTTTTAAACAACTACACCTTCTCTTTTTCCCAATGGCTCATTAATTTGTAGGACATCATATCTACAGCCTGGGTGTTAAGTTGCCTGACAACTAGGAAACCCCTCAACGCTGCTCCACTGTTCAGCACTGTCATAGTAATGTAAAATATTTTTGTTTTGAAAAGGTAGTGCGAAATAGAATTAAAAAATTGTCGCCAAAGATAGCCCTCGATTGATTTTTTCTCGGCAACAACTATTTTCAGTTCTACAGAATAGGTTGCAGTATACCACGACCTCACAGTCAAGAAAATGCCACCACAATTTTTTCTAAATTTTGGGCCTTTTTAAACGGTATAGGAAAAATATTTTAAGAACAGCGTGTAAAGGTTGTGTACTGTTTTAAAAAAAAACCCTTCTAAAAGGTTCACACTTCATTTTTGAGTTAATTAAAAAAATAAGTACGAAAGATTTTTAAATTTGAAATGTAAATACTAGGTGCTATAAAAAGCGGATATAATAAAAAAAAGTAATCTTTTCTATTTTACACCAGTTAAAATTATAAAATCTATGATAATTTTATTCAGAACTGAACTTCATATCATTTAGAGAATTTTTGCACACAAAAAACAGAAAAATATGCAAAATTTACAATTTTGCATATTTTTGTGTAATTAAAAAAAAAATGTATTTCGATGTGAATAAATGAATAAGCCCTATTCTGTTGCTTAAAAGTCCCTTTTTATAACTCGTTTAAAATGATATGCATACTATTTTCCCTTCCAGTTTATTAACTTCCAAATGCGTTCTGCGAAGCTTATTTTCTCCCTTTGTTAACATCTCTGAAACACACCAGCTTACCTGTAATAACATCCTAAGCTGTATATTTTGGTCAAGCGTTTCTGTAGTTTCGCGATAAATGGCTTAAAGATGCCAAGATTTTCTAAATGTTTCACGTCAACACTTTTACGATACAAAACGCATTTTATTTATTTAAAATATGCAAGTTAAATAAAATCATAAGATGAAATGCAACATTTCACATTGATTCAATCAAAAATTACACAATATGAATTTTAAAACACTTTCTGTATACTTGAAAGGTGACAGATATTAATACTACAGATGTTTAAAACATACATTTTATTTAAATTTCCTTGTACTTTCGGCGAGCAAAATCCACTGCCACTGTCAGGGAATATTTTCATTAATTGCCGTTCTATTCATTTCAAATACGTCACTTCGTTTGAAATGAGAGACTCTATAATTCTTAGGCTTGCTGGAAGTAAAAGGTGTAATATTCTGGATTAAACTTCTGTAGAGGAAAAAATATTTAACTGCCGATTCATTCATTTTAATACGCCACTTCGTGCAAATATATCACTTTCGTTTTTAAATGCGTAGCTGGACTGTAATAGAAATGCCAATAGTCTTTCGGATGAGATTGTCATGATTAAATGCAGTGTCGTGTTTCGAAAAACTCATTTGGAAGTTAATAAGTTGGAAAAGGAAATATTATTCATACTGTATTAAATGAATTATTAAAATAAAAAACTTTTACGCGACAGAAAAAGGCTAATTGCTCTAATAAGTTAGAAATAAATATTTCATTTATACATTTTTTAGTTTAAGGCTGTTTTCAAATCCAAATTGGCATCTTGTTATCTTTAATCCCTTTAACGCCTAACTACGGAAACGATTGACCAAAATATACAGCGTAGTACATAGTATACATAGTATAGTATACTACATAGTATGCTGAAAGTTAGTTCAGTTAAACGCATAGCACAGTTTAAAATTTCCACTCAGCAATTTCCGCCAATAAACGGATGTTGTTGAGAACTTTTGTGCGACCCTGTATATGATCTATATAATTCATACACACCAAATAATGTTTAAAGAATAGTTAAAATTAAAAGCGCATACCACAACTGAAAAAGCACTTTCAGCTATTATTGTTTGCAGGCTTCAATAGTTCAATTATTGCTTATTTTCTTCTATAGCTAAATTCTTTTGTGTGTCCCTGTAAATGATCTATAGAATTTATATACACCAAATAATGTTTAAGAAATAGTTAAAATTAAAAACGCATACCACAACTGAAAAAGCACTTTCAGCTATTATTGTTTGCAGGCTTCAATAGTTCAATTATTGCTTATTTTCTTCTGTAGCCAAATTCTTTTGTGTGTCCCTGTAAATGAACGAGAAGTTCTGTGCATATCTCATTCCATAGTAAGAACCTTGTAGTACACCTCAATGATATATATATATATCAATTTCAATATGTTTAAAATACTGTAATGTCATTAAATTACACAGCAAACTATTTTCCTCATAGGCCGTAAAGTAACGAAATTCTTTTGAGCGGCCCTGTAAGTGAACCGAAAATTCTATACGCTTCATTTTCAATACCGAACATTCCATAATAAACCTCTAAAACATATTTCCATTTCATGGCAATCGGACTGTATTTACGTGAGTTAGAACACGAACAAACGGACAAACAGACGGAGAGGCAGACAAGCGGGCAGGCAAATAGAATTCATAAACACTTTTCAATTATGTTGGAAAGTGTTAAAAATGACTTTTTCATGTTCCAATTCTGTTTCAATATCTAATTGATGTCTAACCAACATGTCAATTGTAGTTTGCTGGACCGTAGTATGATATTATCTGTCACCTAACTTAAACAGAAAACGTGGTAATGTTCATATGATGTAGTTATGTGTTTAATGATTTAGTTTAATCATTAGGATAATCATAGTTTTAACCATTATTTGTTGATTTAGAAAAAGGTAAAATATCGTTTTTGAAGGGAAAAAAATTGTTTTATTAAAGAAAAAAATTATTGAAAAAAATCATGTGTCGGAAATAGGTGCTAAATTTCATTAAATATTTACGATACCGACAAAAATTTGATAAAGCGGTTACCGAAAAAATATTTTTCCCTGCTCAAAAACGTGAAACTTTCTGCTACATTTTCTGATCCATTTTTAAACGTAGGAGCTTGACATTTGCATGGACCGTTATTGAAATGATTTGTAACCTAACAATTTTTTTTTTTTCGGTGTTCGTTAAATTAATTACATCTCGAGTTACAAGCTATTGTTGAAAAATGACAGCAGTTTTATTCTAGCTTTCTTCTATCTCATACATCTTAATATTTAAAAAAAGAAAAGTTACAAATGTTAATGCCTCAGTATTATTAGTTCAATCCTATACCAACTCTGACTTTCATCTTAAATTTCTGCTTGAGTCAATTAATCGTAGTAAAAACAAGTTAATCTAAATCATAATATTTATTAAAATCAACAGTTTTTCGTTATTATGTTGTACATCAGCTGTTTGTGAATAGCCGGATTAGCAGGATGCGAAGTTCCCGTCGCTGCACGAGCTGCTGACGAACAATAGAACTACGAAAAATTGAAAAAAATATACAAGAATTGGTATTACAGCACACCCTTCCAGCGGAACATTTCGAAATTCAAGGATGACCTGCTTGTCGCAGCCAAAAACATAAATATGAAATTTGGTTCAATTATTTGCTTTATTTCATACACTTTTCGATGATATAATAATGAAGATGACACAAAAATCGTTATTACAGCACCCCTTCCAGCGGAATATTTCCAAATTCAAGGAGGACCAGCTTGCCATAGCCGAAAACATAAACATGAAATTCGGTTCAATTCCATGCATAACTTGATACACTTTTCGATGGTACAATAATGAAAATGACACAAAATTCGCTATTACAGCGCCCCCTTCCCACGGAATATTTCAAATTAGAACAGGGCCTGCTGGCCATAGCCAAAAACATATAAAACTAGTTGGATGTGCCAATCCCAAAACTTTCTTCTATCTCATGTCAATATTTCATTTTAATTAGCTTTATTGATATTTTTATTAGAATTATGCATAACTACACACTGTTCGATGGTACAATATTGAAAATTACACAAAAATCGCTGTTACAACGCCCCCTTTCGGCGGAAATTTTCCAAATTCAAGGAGGACCTTCTTGCCATGCCCAAAGACATACACAAAAATTTGGTTCCATTCTATGCATAACTTCATACACTTTTCGATGGTACAATATTCAAAATGCACAAAATCACTATTACAGCGCCCCCTATTGGCGGCATTTTTCCAAATTCGGGGAGGACCTTCTTGCCATGGCCAAAGACATACACAAAAATTTGGTTCCACTCTATGCGTAACTTCATGCACTTTTCGATGGTACAATATTCAAAATGCACAAAAATCACTATTACAGCTCCCCCTACCAGCGTCATTTTTCCAAATTCGGGGAGGAATTTCTTGCCACGGCCAAAAACATGCACAAAATATTTGGTTCAATTCTATACATAACTTCATATACTTTTCGATGGTACAATATTCAAAATGCACAAAAAGCGCTATTACAGCGCCCCCTACTGGCAGATTTTTTCCAAATTAATGGAAGACCTGGTTGCCATAGCCAAAAACTAAAAAAAAAAAAAAAATTGGTTAAATTCTATGCATAACTTCATACAATTTTTGATGGTACAATGGCGACACACAGACACACAGACACATGAACACACGGACAGATAGACATTTTTTATAAACATGTTTTTGTGATCTCTGACCCTTAAAACGTGTAAATCCGTCGAAAACCGGAAGTCGAAAAAATTTCGATTACAATACTTTCTTTTATTGAAGATAGAAGAAAGTAAAAAAATTGGTTCAGTTCTATGCATAACTTTATACACTTTTCGATGGTAATGGCGATACACGGACAGACGGAAAGACATACATGTTGTATGAACATGTTTTTGGGATTTCTGACCGTCAAAAACGAGAAAGATTCGTTTTCAATATTTTCTTTTATTGAAGATAGAGGAAAGTAAAAACATAAAAATGAAACATTTATTTCTAACTTAGTAGAGTAATAAGCCTACTTCTGTTCCATAAAACTTTTTATTTTAATAATTCATTTAATGCGGTATGCATACTATTTTCTTTTCCAACTTATTAACTTCCAAATGAGTTCTGCGAAGCTTATTTTCTTCCTTTGTTAACACATCTCAGAAACATATCAGCTTACCTCTAATGACATACTAAGCTGTATATTTTGGTCAAGTGTTTCTGTAGTTAGACGATAAGGGGGATTAAAGATGCATAGATCTTGAAGATTTTTCACGTGAGGAGTTTTACAATGAAAATATATTAGAAAACACATCTTTGTTATTGAAAATATTCTGCATAGTTTAACCATTATTTTACGAATAAATATTGTAAAATACAGTTAGTGCAGGATAAAAGAATAAAGTAAGTGAAAAGATGTTGCATGAAAACTGTTTGGGAAAATTTCTCCAAATTCTTACGATACTGGAAAATAATTTTATTGCGTGAAAAAATACAAAAACAGATTTTCAAACAAATTGCAATGAAAGAATATATTTTGCGAATTGAGAGGTGTAAAAATTAACATTTTCTAATGTTTAGAAATTTAAAAAATTGCAGTAAAAGAGCCATTTATTGGTCAGGTGCTGCTACTGTAAATATGACGTCAGTGTCACTCGCGGACATTATTTTGATACATAATAAAAGTTCTTTTTTCTTATGTATAAATTATTTTAATTTGAACTACGCGATCAATATTTTTATATCAATGTGTGCAGGCAATTTTTCTAAATACATTTGTAACGCATAAAAATATAAATACATTTTATAATTTTCATAACGACTTTCTATAACAGCAATCTTTTGTCTTATAAACGAACGTGGTTGATATTGTGGTTGTTGTTGTGAGGAGCGTCGAGTGTACCAATAGAAAGTAAATCAAAAATTGGTTTATTTTGTTTCCTACCCTTTTTATAATTTTTTGTAAAACAACTTCTTTTCTGAGTCATGGAATACATAAGACAAAAAAAAAAAAAAAAAATCTCTTCGTTAGCTCAGCCTCAGTCGAAAAAAAAATTGTAATTTGCTACAGCTTTTCTTCCATTTCACCCATGGCGATAATAAAAATTCTTAGAAGAAAGGAGAAATAAATACATTAAAAAGTTTAGTAGAAAGAGATATTATCTGTTAAAACCTTTGCTCTTGAATTAAATTAATTTTAATTAGCCTAAGCGCCAGTTTTTTTTTATTCTAATTTATTAGAAAAAAACATAGTTACTCGGGAAACAACATGGTAGGAATGAAAATGAAAACTTCCCCAGAGTCTCATTTAATTAATACAAAAAAAAAAAAAAAAAAAAAAAAAAAAAAAACTTCTAGAAAAAATCCTTTTTGCAAAATATTTTTTGAGTTGTTAATGTTTTTGGAAGCTAAAAGAAAAGAAAGAAGGTGCGAACATCCAAAGCGTTGTTCCACGTGATTTTAACGAGCTGGAGTTTATAAGATTTACAGAAATGTTAAGAGGCTACTTCACTCAAGCGAAAACACACGTTCGCTAATGTTAATCCTATGGAAGAAATTTTTCAAGATATCTCGTTTGCATTTCAATATTTTAAACGATTTTTTTAATTGAGTAGCTGAGGTCGAATTGTACAAAGGCTATTTTATACTTTTTCGATTTTGTTTACAGGTTTTTTCTGTTAAGATACTATCAGTTTTGGAACCGGTTTCAAAAGTGAACGCATACTCATAAAAAAAAGGAAAAGTAAAAAACGATCTTTGTACAGATAGATCTCAGCAATTCAATGCGAAAAAGAAAATCTTTTAAAATATTGAAATGCAAGCGAGCTATCTTAAGAAATTTCTTCCATAGGAATAACGTTAGCGAAAGAACGTTTTTGTGTGAGTGAAGTGTGAGTGACACTTAATTGCAATACTAATTGATGGCAAATCACTAAAAAACTAAATAGCTTTAAAAGTATCATCAAAGGATTAAGAGCGATACGACAAAGAAGTAGTCCCTTTCAATGATGATCAGAAAGGGTTTTTTTTTTCTAAATTTGTATTATAGTTTTTTAAATTGCTTATAATATATATAGCATTCAGTGTACAGTAATATTTAAGTTCACAGCAATTGTTAAATAGGTATGTTTTGTGGACAAACTGGGTTATTATGTACATTATCAATAATCTTTTTAAGACATTTTACCCTTTTTTTATGCAAAAATGCGTACAAAGGTATTATTTTGTTTTTGTTATATATTTTGATAAATGGAACATTTTAATTAATTTATTTTGTTTCTTGATCAACGTAGTTTAAAAACAACTTCATTTCTCACTGGGATAAAACAGGGATAGAATGTATAACAGGAATTTAAAATACCACTCTTTCTTCACTGTAAAAAATTTATGTAACATTAAGCCAGAAAATTGGCGGAAGCCTTGTTGCCTCAATTTTATTGAGTAATTGAACCGATATAACTTGTGTTATGTTAAACTAATGTGTAATATTACACCAGTTATACCATTTCAAATTACACCATTTAAATTACTCCATAAAATTGGAGGCAGCATGTTGCACCCAATTTTATGGAGTAACGTTACATAATTTTTGTACAGTGTTAGCTCGGCCTCGTTGAAAAAAAAAAAAAAAAAATAAGTGTTTCTTTCATGTAACCCATAGAAATAATAAATATTCTAAAAAAAGGAAAACATTACCTTAAAAATGTTTAGTAGAAAGAGGTATTATCCTGTTAAAACCTCTGCTCTTTAATTAATTTTATTTAGACTAAGTGTCAGTTTATTCAAATTTATTGGAAAACAAGTAATATAAAAATTTTGTTTTTAAAGTCAATTCCTACTTAGGCCATCAAAGAAAAATTTAATATAATCAAGCTAATATTAGTTTTTGTTGCATTAAACTATCTCAATTTGTTGATTTTCTATAAGCAAGTAGGTTTACAATGGAACTCTATGGGAATTTGGCGAAATATTACAGATATCGCCAAGTTGGCGTCACTTTTGGCGACTCATTTTGGTCGCCAAATTTGGCGATATATCGCCAAGTTGGCGACAAACTTGGCGGTATTTGGCGACAGAACAGGGTCCCCCTATGGTAACCCCTTATTGAAAATACTTTCATTGAACTTCAATAACCAATGGCCGCCATTTTGTTTCCCATGCAAAACTAAAATTAATTAATTAAAAATTAATTAATTGATTAATATTTGAAAAAACTGTATTAACATCAATTGTCATCCAGTACAAGTTAAAAAAAAGATTATTTCAACTTGATAGGATGAATAATGAGTATTTTATTAACGATTGAAAATTTGAACAAGATAAATGTATAAATATATAAATATATAAATAAACAAGTAATATAAAAATTTTGTTTTTAAAGTCAATTCCTACTTAGGCCATCAAAGAAAAATTTAATATAATCAAGCTAATATGAGTTTTTGTTGCATTAAAATATCTCAATTTGTTGATTTTCTATAAGCAAGTAGGTTTACAATGGAACTCTATGGGAATTTGGCGAAATATTACAGATATCGCCAAGTTGGCGTCACATTTGGCGACTCATTTTGGCCGCCAAATTTGGCGATATATCGCCAAGTTGGCGACAAACTTGGCGGTATTTGGCGACAGAACAGGGTCCTCTCCCCTATGGTAACCCTTATTGAAAATACTTTCATTGAAATTCAATAACCAATGGCGGCCATTTTGTTTCCCAACTAAAATTAATTAATTAAAATTTAATTAATTAATTAATATTTGAAAAAACTTTATTAACATCAATTGTCATCCAGTACAAGTTTAAAAAAATTTATTTCAACCTGATAGGATGAATAATGAGTATTTTATTAACGATTGAAAATTTGTACTAGATAAATATATAAATATATAAATAAATATAGGGAGAGTGTGAGCTAATAGTAGGAATTGAAAAAAAAACGCATTCACCTGGGAAACAACATGTGTGGAATGAAAATGAAAACTGCCCCAAAGTCTGATTTAATTAATACATATATGAGGCATTCTCACATGATTTTGACTTTTAAGTCCCTGAATTATAATTTTTATTTTAGTACATATTCTTGGGGCTTTTTTTAAAATTTCTTTCATCTCAATGCATGACTGTATAACGATATTAACGAGATAAATAAGTCTTGGACGACGTTTAGGGGTCCAAATATACCACGAAATTACTTACCGTCCCGTGTCGCTGATGCTGGTTTTTAAGTTTGGATGTGTCTGTGTAAAATTGTATCAATAAAAGTAATTAGATGTATTTTTTTCCCTAATCTGGGACTATTGTTTTACATAAATATGTAGCAAAAGATTAAATGGCACACATTTTTACGGTTGTTATTATGTTTTTAACTCTGTCCCTGGATTTTAGATTCCTCACCGTCCCTGTTCTAAAATTATACAGAATGATGCAGCCACTTCGGATGCGGCCACAGAATTTTTTCAACTTTTTTCTCATGCAGAAGTATGCTAAAGAAATAATGGCTAACATTCTTCGACAGGAAATTTACTGTAGAATTTAAATCAGCATTTAAATATGAATTTCAAGCATTATGGCTTTATTGGTAGTCTTACCGTCTCAAAGATTTATTCCTGCACTTTTCGAGGTAAATTAATTTTTTTAAATTTAATCCAACTGTTGCTAAAAATCAATGGACATTGTGGCTATCACCTAGTCTTAACATGATTTGCCTAAAAACATCTGGTAATTTTCCTTACCGTCCTGTTTTTTGTCCTTACCGTCCCTTTTTTTTCTTACCGTCCCTTCCTTAACATCCCTTTAAAACAATGTTATATCAAAATTTTGTACTAAAAATACTACATTGTCATTATTTCTTATTTGAATGTTCTGTGGTACTATCCAAATTCATTATAAGTAAAAATTTAGAAGAAAATAAAAGTTAAAGAGGTAAAACGGTGAGTAAAATTAAATTCGCAAGTTTAACTTAAACCTCAGTTAAATAATAATAATAATAAAAAAAAATCTTCACTGCTGACCATTTTTCTTTATTTTAAATCATTAGGGCATTCGTCTATAAGTTTAAAATGTTATTTTATTAAGTTTAATTTCCCCAGATTTTTATTCCTGAAAGTTAAAATTTTGTGAGAATTCCTCATACATAAAAAAAATTCTAGAAAGAAATATTTTCACACAAATCTTTTTGTGTTGTTACTGTTTTAGGAAGATTAAAGAAAAGAAAGAAGGTGTGAACATCCAATGCGTTGTTGTACATGATTTTAACGAGCTGGAGAAGTGGCTACTGCCCTCAGGTGAAAACACCCGTTCGCTAATGTTAATCCTATGGAAGAAATTTTTAATATATGTCGTTTGTATTTCGATATTTTTAAACGTCCCTTTTTTCTGCATTGAATAGCTGAGGTCGATCTGTACAAAGGTTATTTTTTACTTTTTCGATTTTCTTTACAGGTTTTTTTTTTTTTTAGGATACTTTCTGTTTTGGAACCGGTTTCAAAAGTGAAAGCATCCTCATAAAAAAACGGAAAAACTAAAAAGCTAAAACAAAGTTATTGTTTTGTTTTTGTTACATATTTTGAAAAACGGAACATTTTAATTAATTTATTTTGCTTCTTAATCATCATAGTGAAAAAAAAAAAAAAACTTTATTTCTCGCTGATAAAAAGCATAAGAGTAATTTATAAAATACCACTCTTTCTTAACTTGACCCCATTGGAAAAAAAAATATTTCATTTAACCAAAAAAAAAAAAAAAAAAACAGGAAAAAGTTACATTAAAAAAATTTAGTAGCCACAGATTATTTATTATCTGTTGAAACCTTTGCCTTTAAATGAAATTTCTTTTGGTTAGCCTGAGAGTCCGTCCGTTTCTTTATTCAAATTTATTAGAAAAAAACATAGTTAGTCGGGAAACAACAATTTTGGAATGAAAACGAAAACTGCCCCAGTCTTATTTAACTAATCCTTCTATATATATAAAAAAAGTAATTCTTTGGAAATGGACCAATGAAAATCTGCGTAGATACTGCCAAAAACAGCTGATTGGTCAGTACTTTTTGACGCTATACCAAGGGAGGGGTCTCGGCTCTGTCGCCAAGCATCGCCAAGTTTGTCGCCAACTTTGCGATATATCGCCAAATTTGGCGACCAAAATTAGTCGCCAAAAGTGATACCAACTTGGCGCTATTTCCAGTATTTCGCCAAATTTCCATAGACTCCCATTGAAATCCAATAGGGTTTACTTGCTTGCAGAAAATCAACAAATTGAGATATTTCAATCCAACAAAAACTATTATTAGCTTATGAATAGAGCTTAATTGAACTATTTACTTTATTTTTAAGCACAAACACTACCTATTTACAATATCCGTAACACTATATATATATAATTTCGGTACTTCTTAGTTATCCCGTCGACCAAATTACTGTCGCCAAATTGTAAGATTAAATGGCAATAATGGTTGCCATTAATTAATTAATTGTAAGATTAAATGCCAATAATGGCCAATAAAACCATTAATTCGACGTTTTATTCGTATTTTTATTAATGTTTTACTAA
Source organism: Maratus speciosus (assembly GCA_963932465.1). Lineage (NCBI taxonomy): Eukaryota > Metazoa > Arthropoda > Arachnida > Araneae > Salticidae > Maratus > Maratus speciosus. Next base: position 357,457,512 of record OZ010794.1, read on the forward strand.
TTTATTTGTTCTTTCGGTATTTAAAATAAAAATTATGTCGATGTGTATAATTTGGCGAGTGGTTTTGGCGATTTATATAATTTGGCGGAATTTGTCGACGGGATAACTAAGAAGTACCATAATTTCTATTTAATTTGTAATTATTCAAATAATTTATAAATTTTACGTTTTTTTAATTATTTTATATTTAACAATTCTTTTAATTATGAAACTCTGTAAGCTCTAATGATTACCTGCTTGGAGATAAAGAAATAAAATCGTCAGGAGTTGGGGAGGAGCGCGTTTACATCAAGTAGAATCTAAAAATTGAATGCATAGAAAATGAGGAATCGCGAAGCGATCCAGAATGGAAATGCGAAACAATTTCTTCCGAGGTTGGCTAGAAAATAGGGTTTGCTTTGCGATACCGAAAGGAATCGCGAAGCGTTTACGCAGGGGGGGCAGAGTCCTCCTAGTAAGTATATGAAAAAACTTCTGGAAAAAAACACTTTCACACAATTTTTTTTTTTTTGAGTTGTTACTGTTTTAGGAAGATTAAAGAAAAGAAATAAGTGCGAAAATACAATGCGTTTTCCCACGTGATTTTAACGAGCTACAGTTGATAAGATTTACTGAAGTGTTAACTGTAATAACTATTTGATGACAAAACCCTATAAAATTAGTTTTAAAAGTATCATTAAAGGATTTTGGGCGATAAGACAAAGAACGTAGTCCCTGTTAACAATGAACAGCAATTTTTTTTCTAAATTTGTATTATAGTTTTTAAATTTCTTATTATATCTGTTCAATGTAAAGTAATATTTAGATTCACTGTAATTGTTAAACAGACCTATTTGTTGGCCAAAGTTGGTTATTTTGTACATTATAAAAATTTTTAAAAAAACTTTTTACCTATTTATTACGCCTAAAGGCGGACAATGGTATCATTTTGTTTTTGTTACATATTTTGACAAAGGGAACATTGTAATTAATTTATTTTGTTTCTTTATTATTATAGTTAAAAAAACAACTTTATTTCTCACTGATAAAAAGCATAACAGGAATTTAAAATACAACTCTTTCTTGGTAGAAATGGAAAATCATCATTGGAAAAAATGTATTTCTTTCATTTAACCCATAGAAATAATAATAATAATAATAATAATAGTAATAAAAGGAAAACCTTATCTCAAAAAAGTTTAGTAGTAAGATATATTATCCGTTGAAACCAGTAATCTTGAATTAAAATTCTTTTAATTAGCTTAAGTGTCATTCTATTTATTTCAATTTATTATTAAAAAACATACTTTCTTGGGAAATAACCTTATTGAAATGAAAATTGAAACTTTGTCGTAAACATTTAAAACAACTTCTGCAAAGAAACATTTTCACACTATTCCTTTTTAGTTGTAGATGTTTTAGGAAGCTTAAAAAAGAAAGGAGATTCTAAAGTCCAATGCTTCCACATGATTTTAACAAACTGGATTTAATAGGATTTACTGAAGTATTAGTTGTCATAACTATGTGATGACAGAACACTTTACATGTAAAGTTTTAAAGGTACAAACAAAGGACTAGGGGGGTCTCTTTCACTGGCGAACATTAAAAGATTTTTTGAAGTTTTTATTATAACTTTTTCAATAGTTTATAATTTTATTCAGTGTTATATGATATTTAGGCTCACTGCATTTATTAACACATCTATTTTGTACATTTTAACTATTTTCTTTTTAATCTTTTATATCTTTATTACATACAAATGCTGGCAAAAGTGTCATTTTGATTTTATTGTATATTTTGATAAAGGGAGCATTTTAATTTAATTATTTTATTTCTTGATCGTCATGGTTCAATATGGTGTAACAAACAATTTCATTTTTCATTGGTAGAGTGCATAGTAGGAATTAAAACCCCACTCTTTCTTAGCTCAACTTCTTTTGATTGTTTTTCGTTCGTTTAATGCATGGTAATAATAAAAATTCTCAAAAGAAAAATGTGAAAAAATTACCTTTAAAGAGGTTTAGCCAACGAGATATTATCTATAAAAACCTTTGCTCTTGAATTAAATTAATTTTAATTAGCTTAAGTGTCAGTTTCCTTATTCAAATTTATTACAAAAACAAAACAAAAAGAAAAACGTAGGTGCTCGGGAAACATGATGGGAATGAAAATTTAAACGTCCGTAGAGTGAAATTTAATTAAAAGAAAAAAAAAACTTATGGAATGAAACATTTTTACACTAAAATTTTTGGGGTTGTTAATACTTTGGAAAGCTTAAAGAGAAGAAAGAAAGTCTGAACATTTTATGACTTTTTACACATGATTTTAACGAGCTGGAGTTAATAAGATTTACTGAAGTGTTAATTGTAGTAACTATTTGACGACAAAACACTACTCTCGATAAATAGTTTTAAAAGTATCACCAAAGGATTAAGGGCGATAAGACAAAGAGAGTAGTCGCTTTAAATGATGAAAATAAAAGTTTTTTTTCTAAAGTTTTTTTTTATTGTTTTTAAAATTATTATAGATATTCAATGTTACATTATATTTAGGTTCACTGCAATTATTAAACAGATCTATTTGGATGCCATACTTGGTTATTTTCTACATTTTCTATAATTTTTTAAAACATTTCACCTATTTATTAGATGCAAATGCGGAAAAAATTATTATTTTTATTTTGATATATATTTTGATAAGGTGAAGATTTTAAATAATTTCATTTGTTTCTTGACCAGTATGGTTTAACCCTTTATCTACTGACGGTACTAAGTACCATTAAAATAAATTGTTATTAAATTCATTTAATACAACGGTTAGTAGCAATACTGTTTAGAATGAGTTATAGATGTATTACTTTATCTTGTTCCAAAAGCAGTATTGGTTACACAAAACAAAAATATTTTTAAAAGAATGATTTATTTGGCCTTTGCATCTTTTCAGCTTTCTAGTGTTGAGGGGGAGGGGGGAGGAATTTTTCAATTCGGAAGTATTTCTATATTTCTATTGTAAGAACATTATATTTGTACATTTCCTAATTCTACGAAGTACCATGAAATATATTTAAAATAAAAGATTTGAGTAGGGTTATAAATATTGCCCAAAATCCCTATAAATTAAAATTTAATTAATCCTTCTAAATCCATCAATACTTCTAAAATCCTTTTAAAATTTATAAAATGGTTGTGTAAATCTTCTAATTTTCTTTAAAAAATTCCCGAAAAATGCTTTAGAAGATAAAATTTTTATGAATTCATAATTCAGTAGATAAAGGGTTAAAAAACAAATTTATTTCTCACTGATAGAATGCATAACAAGATTTTAAAAATCCGCTCTTTCTTAGCTTGGCGTCATTGGAAAAAAAAAAAAGAAGTTTTTCTTTCATTTAAACCATCGCAGTACTTTAAAAAAAATAAATAAATAAAAGAAAAACTAAAAAAGAGAAATTCTGCTTTTTCACAGTTAAGTGTCGCACCGATGAAAAAAAAAACCCATATGTATATAGATATAGACAGTTCAGTTTTGAGACATAAAACACGCGCTTTTATTTTATATAAAATGACGTCATCCGCTGAAAAGTTCCTCATTTACGATCCATTCTTAAACAACATCTGCAATAAAATATGCATATGACGTAACTATCGCTAAATAATACACAAATCAAAAAAAAAAAGATTTCATCATTCAAGAAACTGAACAAAAAAAGTCGACTATCTCATGATGGATATGCCTTCATTTGTTTGTAATATTAATATAGATACTTAAAATTAATTTTAGTTTATAATAGCTCCATGTTTTATCAGAAATAATTCATTTATATGTTTTCAAAATAGCACGCATTTTAATTACATTTTTTTCATTTTTTATGAGAAAATGGCAACAAAAAGATATAATTGTTATTTTCCCTTTACCTTTCTAAAGAAATGGACTACTTGTGTTGCCAAAGTTAAGCAAATGGTGCTAAAAACTACAAAAAATATATAATATCTCAAAATTAAATGGAGATGCAGTTTTCAAACAAATTGCATTAAAAAGTACATTTTTTTCCAATACGACGGTATAAAAATTGAAAATGTGCGATGCTTAGAAGTTTAAAAAATTGCAGTAGAGATTATTCCGTACAATGATACATTTGCTTTGTTTTACGGCTGGTTTATACACCGTAACGTAATTTTTTGGAGACGACACATTAATAGGTGATGGAAGAAAGAAATGGCATACCGAGGGCTAAAAAAAAAAATAATAATAATAAAAAAAACAGGAAAAACATTGCCTTAAAAAAGTTTATTAGAAAGAGATATCTATTAAAATCGTTGCTCTTGAATTAACACGTCCTCTGCCATCTACGAGAATACTCGTAGTTGGCAAACTGGGTTTCCTTGCCAGCTACGAGATAACTCGTTATTGATCTTCTTATCTAAATCCCCGATTACGAGCACTGCCATAGAAAATACCTGCAAAGTTTCATATGCCAACAACGAGCATACACGTGTGAATTTATTTGTTGCTAAAAGTAATTCGCCATATACCGGGTGTCCTAAAAAGGACTGACTGATTTTAAAATTCAATAACTTGCAAACGGTGGCAGATATTTAAAAATTTCTTGCAGGAGGTTTATGCATAAGGTCAAAAGTTTTATTACAGTGATTTTCAATTTTAGTTCGAATTACAAACAATAGATGGCGCTGTAAGCAATAGTCGCTAAATACAGGCTCGATTTTTGGTCCTTTCTCTTGTTTCATGCGGAAAAAGGAGATGGAAATGTATTATCCGGCCCACGAAGTACCAAAAATCGAGCCTGAATTTAGCGTCTATTGATCGCAGCGCCATCTATTGTTTGTAATTCGAACTAAAATTGAAAATCACTGTAAAAAACTTTTGACCTTATGCATAACCCTCCTGCAAGAATTTTTTAAATATCTGTCACCGTTTACAAGTTATTGAATTTAAAAATCAGTCAGTCCTTTTTGGGACACCCGGTATATATAGTTAAATAATAAAACAGAAAATAATTTAAAAGCACTAAATTGCAGATATGATTTTGCCGTGTATGAACAGATGCACCATCTCAGCTTTGGCAGCGAACGTGTTAAATAAATTTAAGCTATCCTAAGCGTCAATTTCCTTATTCAAATTTATTATTAAAAGCACAGTTTTTTTGGGAAACAATATGGCTGCAATGAAATTTAAAAGTTCCCTAGGTGAGGTTAGTAAACACTATACAAGTAAATAGTTTTATGAGTATCGCTAAAGGACTAAGGTAAATGAAAGTAATCTCATTTAATGATAAACATAAAAGTTTTTTCTAAATTTTTATTATACTTTTTCACTTTTTTATGTATATTCAAGGTTATATAATATTTAAGAGGCTGCTTCAGTAAAAAAAAAAAAAAAAGACGCGTTCGCTAATACTAATCCTATGGAAGAAATTTATAAATATATCTCGGTCGCATTTCAATATTTTTAAATGATTTTTTTCATTGGATAACTGAGATCGATCTGTATGCAGGCCGTTTTTAACTTTTTCAATTTTGATGGCAGATTTTTTATGAGAATGCTTTTACTTTCGAAACCGGTTCCATAAATGAAAGTGTTCTCATTAAAAATACCTGTAAACAAAATCGAAAAAGTAAATAACGGCCTTTGTATAGATTGATCTCAGCTATCCAATGAATAAAAAATTATTTAAAAATATTGAAATACGACCGAGATATCTTTATAAATGTCTTCCATAGGATTAGCATTAGCGAACGGGTCTTTTCGCTTGACTGAAGTAGCCTCTTAACTTCAGTGTAATTGTTCAACAGATCTATTTTGCTCACTAGTTTTTTTCTTAACCCTTAAATGCCTGGTGTTGCTTTTCGGCAACATACCCAATTTAGGCTCTAAAATACTATTAGAATAATATTGAAGCTATAATGCCTAATGTTGCCAATAAAATACATTCTGAAGATATTATTAAATCGATTTTCAACATGCAGATGGTAACACTTGTGCTGTTTAAGAATAAAGATAGATTTGTTTTTTCAATTGTTGCTACTTGTTCTTTTTGTTTTGTTTGGAAGCTTGCGAAATACCCTATTTTGACCAGCAGTGAGCAAGTAAAATTTATTTTTTATTATAGTTCCTAAAATTCTTGTGTGTTTAATATTATTCAATTTTATCAAGGGAAATTATTTTTAAAATTAAACACCAGTATTGCCGATTAGTAACAAACTGTTTTTTAGCCGTAAACTTTACTTAAAACAAAATATGATTTTTTAAAGTATTTTTCCCATGATTTATTTAAAAAATGAAAGCCGAAAAACATTATTACAATGATTTTTGAAAAATTAGGCATTTAAGGGTTAAACAAATTATCTATTTCTTTTTACACAAATTTGGACAAAAGTTTAATTTTGTTATGTATTTTAAAAGGGAAATTTTTTAATTAATGAATTTCGTTTCTCGGCCCTCGTGGTTCATCATGGTTTCAAAAACAACTATTTCTCGCTGATATAATTCATAACAGAAAATAAAAACCTATTCTTTCTTACCTCAACCTCATTCGAAAAATATTTTTAACTGTGTTCAGTATTTCTTTCATTTAATCTATAATAATAAAAATAAAATAATAAAAATTTTCATAATACACTGTTCAAAACAATTAAAGGATATATTGAAATTGAAGTTGAAGTAGAAGTGACATATTGAAGTTGCGGATGGATCTTGCGGCTGGGGAATTCTTTAGATGATTGATACATGATAGACAGATGTGGTAGGCTATATGAGAGAAAAATACACATGTTTGGCAGAAAAAAAAAATGCACGCATTTTATTGAGCATTTGGGTACAAAAGGAAAAAAAAAAACACAATTTGGGCATATGAGAAAAACGAATAATAAACGGTGTTTCCTTCAAAGAAAATCGTTTTTAGGTGCGTTCGTAATTATATAAATACGTACCACCTATAGTCGTCGTTCAGTCCGTCTGTCTGTCCGTCCGTCCGCATATAATAGAGCAAAAACTATCCAACCGAATGGTCTGAAATTTTAAATATATGATTGTTGTGAAATTTTGTCGAGCCATTTCAAATTTTATGAAAATCGGATGTATAGTTAAATTACAGGGACAGTCAAAAGTTTTTCTTTACATTACGGCCAATGGGAAAAATTATTGCACGTGCATTTTAATGATGTTAAAGCTTTCCGAATAGTCTCAAATTTTAAAGATATAATTATTGCGACATTTTGTCGAGCCATGTCAAATTTTATGAAAATCGGATGTATAGTTTAATTACAGGGACAGTCAAAAGTTTTTCTTTACATTAAAGCCAATGGGAAAAATTATTGCAAGTGCATTTTAATGATGTTACAGCTTTCCGAATGGGCTGAAATTTTAAATATATAATTGCTGCAAAATTTTGTCGAGCCATTTCAAATTTCATGAAAATCGGATGTATAGCTTAATTACAGGGACAGTCAAAAGTTTTTCGTTACATTAAGGGGAATGGGAAAAAATTATTGCAAGTGCATTTTAATGATGTTACAGACTATGCACTTATGAATTGCAAATAAATACACATTCAGTACAATATGGGGTGCAAAAAATAATTATAAAACTAGTTATAGTACGAACGCACCTCATTTGCCACGTTTGACGAGCAATTTCCAACTTGTTAGTAGGGGGCATGACTTCCCCGGATGGCCAGAAACGATGAACATCTTTGGGGCATGAAGTCAATGAGGCTATTAATGAGGAGCTGAGGTATTCTGCCCCACTCTTCCAGAAGAGCTCTTTCCAGTTCTTGGAGAGTTTGTGGGGGTGGTAGGCGGCCAGGAACTCGTCTGCATAGAATGTCCCAAGCATGCTCTATTGGGTTCATGTCCGGAGAACACGCTGGCCATTACATTCGTATGATTTCGTTCTCGAAAAGGAAATCATCCACCAAGTGAGCACAATGTGGCCTTAAATTGTCGTCCATTAACATAAAGTAATCCCCAATTGCTGCAGCGTAAGGTAACAAATAGGTCTGAGGATCTCAACCCTATATTAAATGACCGGTCAGGGTCCATTTCGAATGATGTGAAGGTCGGTGCGCTCATCAATGGAGATACTAGCCTAGCATAAACCATCGCCGCCCCGCCCACCGAAATCTGGCACTTCCTTGCAGGAAAACAGGATTGTATTTAATGCCATGTTCTCTCCAGAAGGAAATAGGTCTATTATCAAGATGAACAGAAAAACGGGACTCGTTAGAGAAAAGAATGTTGCGCCATTCATTTCTCCTCCAGTTCACATGTTCTGTTGTCCAATCCATGCGGGCACCACTGTGCCCTGCTGTTATCATAACACATATCATTGGTTTGCGAGCATACAGACCTACAGCGTGGAGTAGGTTTCGTACAGCTTGAGTGAAAACTGCGGTGCCAGTAACTGAGTGAAGGTGTTGTTGAAGAAGAGTGGAGTTCTTATTTCGATGTCTCGGAGTCATTAGCATTAAATATAGATCTTCATTGGGCGTTGTTGCACGCCTAAGATCTTACCCTGGTCTTTTGCCTGCATTTCCAGTCTCCAGAAAACGGTTCCAGATTCTGGAAATCACACTTTGTGAAACTCCAGTGACTTCTGTTATTTCGGCATGTGTTTGCCCCCTCTAACCGACGAACAAATCTCCATAAATGACTTCGTTGAGACATCGCACTCATAGAAACAAAGCATTTACTGAATGTCGATCATTGTTTTCCGCTTAATCTTTCAGTAAGTTGAAAGCCAAATTTCATTCGTTGCCGCTAAAGCGTCGAACTCGTTTTAAACGTCGAACTCAAAATTTGCATACTCCAAAGTTTGAAAATGAGAAAACTTTGCATTTGTGAGTCTCTTCTTCCATTTTCTGCAAAATAAAAATTGCTTACACCGTTATTTTATATAAGACTTACAATATCCTTTAATTGTTTTGAGCAGTGTAAAAAGTTGAAAAAATTACCTTACAAAAGTTTAATAGAAAAAGGTATTGTCTGTATGTTAAAGCCTTTGTTCTTGAATTAAATTAATTTTAATTAGAGTCAGTTCCTTTATTAAAATTTATTAAACATTGTTGCTCGGGAAACAACGTTGTTGGAATGAGAATTAAAACTTCTTCAGAGACTCATTTAATTAAACAAAAACTAATGGAAAGAAACATTTTTACACTAGAGAAAAAAGAAAGTTTGAACATCCAATGCGCTGTTCCACACGATTTTAACGAATTGGGGCTGATAAGATTTAGTGATACATTAATTGCCATAACTATGTGATGACAAAACACTATACAACTAAATAATATTAAAAGTATCATCAAAGCATTAAGAGTGATAAGACAATGAATGTAGTCGTTGAAATGGTGAAGGTAAAATTATTTTGTAAATCAGCAATTGCTGTTATTTTTAAACTTGCTTAAGAGGAGTAAAACCAACAGAGCGAAAAAGGACCAAGTCTGGGGTCGAACCAGGGTCATTGACATTAAGCGTCAATGCTGTACCACTGAGCTAGCTGGTCAATAGCAATCCTTTCACTTCTCAGTGTAAATACTACTACTACTCTTGAAATGGGAATACTACACTGTAAAAAAAAATCTGTAAAGTTACTAAAGTTTTTCTAGGAAACTGGGATTCCTAGAACTTTTTATGTAACGGTGACAAGAAAAATTCCTGTAACAGCGTCTGTTACAGGAATTTTTCTTGTTGCCGTTACATAAAAAGTTCTAGGAATCCCACTTTCCTAGAAAAACTTTAGTAACTTTGCAGATTTTTTTTAACAGTGTAATTAAGGTGTTTGAAATTTTCTACAGAATTTTTTTCAAAAATTATGTGCATAGGTTTATATATATATAAAAAAATTGCTAACTTTTTATTATAATTTTTAATTTTTTTTATTATATCAATTCAATATTATATAATATTTAGATTCATTGCAATTGATAAACAATTTTTTCTCGTACATTTTCACTACATTTTTTAAAACAGTTTATCTATTTATTACACATAAATTCGGACGAAAGTACTATTTTGATTTTGTTACATATTGATAAAGGGAAGATTTTAAATACTTATTTTGTTTCTTGACTGTTACACCATAATTTAAAAAGCAACTTTATTTTTCGCTGATAGAATGCTTAACAAGAGTTAAAAATTCACTCTTTCTTTCCTGGGCCTCACTAGAAAAAAAAAATTAATTTTGTTCCGCATTTCTTTAATTTAACACATCGCAGTAATAAAAATTCTCAGTAAAAGAAGGTAAAAAAATACTTTAAAAAGCTTAATAGAAAGAGATATGTGTTAAAAGGGTTTGTACTTGGATTAAATTAATTTTAATTAGCCTAAGTGTCAGTTTCCTTATTCAAATTTATTGTTTAAAAAAAAAAAAAAGTTCGCTCTGGAAACAACTCAGTTGGAATGAAAATTAAAAGTTCCCGTGAGTCTCATTTAATAAAAAAAAAAAAAAAAAAAAAAAAAAAAAAGAATCCCGAAAAAAAAAATTCAATCTAAATCTTTTAAGTTTTTAATACTTTCAGAAGCTCTAAGAGAAGAAAAAAGACGTGAACATCCAATGCGCTGTTTTAGATTATTATAACAAGCTAGATTTAATAAGTGAGATTTACTGAAGTAGCGTAGGGGAGTACACAGTGAGACAGCAGCCATTTTGACATATAGTTATAACTTTTTCTCCAAGCTGGAACACACACTGAACCACCTCATCTTATGCAACACGTGGATGTAGTTTCGGCACTTCGGTTACTCGTCCAACAAAATAGTAAGTAATTATTTATTTTACAAGGGTTAAAGTTACATAAACGTCCATTTTAGACTTTATTTATTTCATTATGGCATATATTTACTTAACCAAACCTACCTATATCTAATGATAGACTATGTCGACAAAACGACACAAGCATTGAAAGTTATGAAACTGATGATGAAACAGATATGGCATCCATTTTGTTACAACGTAACGAAAGTACACAGTGAGACACACAGTTGTGGCACACAGTGAGACGTGCCTCATTGTGTATCTACTATGGGGTTCTGACGTAAAAAAAGTTATTTATTAATAAAAGAAGGGTTTTTTTCTCTCTCTCTATCTCTCTCTCTGTGTGTGTGTGTGGGGGGGGGGGGGGGTGCGATGGTTAGTGAAATCTACTAAACGTAAGACGCTGAAAGTTTGCATGTAGGTAGCCCAATGTCTGCTATTGTCCAACCGAGGCTCATATTTTTTTTTTAAAAATTTAATCTAGAAATATTAATTAGAAATCATAAACTGCAGAAAATTATTGATAGAGTATAAAAATGTATGATTTATGAAAATATATACATTGTCTCACTGTGTACCACTTGTGGTACACAGTGAGACAATTTTCGATACTCCTTTATGCTGCTTCTGTGCTTTTATAAATAACTTTTTTAAAACCATTTATACATTAATGTGCAGCGTATTTGTGTAGCTTAAAGTTGTAGCAAAAGTTTTTTCAAAAGAATGAAAATCGTTGCCATTTGTTAAGTAATAATAATTTTCGTCTCACCGTGTACTACCCTTCCCTATTAATTGAAATAACCAATCTAACTAAACTATATTTACAAACAGTATACAACTTAAATAATTTCAAAGTGTTATCAAGGTTTGAAATTTAATTATTATTTTTTTTTCAAAATTTTTTAGTGTTTGTTTGTTATTTAAATCATATACTTTAAACAAGTATTACCAACAAAATTTAAACAATTGTATTACTGAATTCAGCATACTTTCATTTCATAAAATGTGTAAATATAAAGGGAATACTAAATAAAGCCGTGATAAATTTTTTACAGAGAAATTTCCCAAAATTATGTGTATAAGTTTATTTTTAAAACATTCCTAACTTCTTACTATATATATATATATTAATTTTTATTATATCTATTCAATATTTTATAATATTTATATTCATTGCAATTCTATCTCGCATATTTTAACTAATTTTTTAAGATTATTTATTACAGACAAATGCGGACGAAGTTACTATTTTAATTTTGTTACATATTTTGATAAAGGGAAGATTTTAATTATTTATTTTATTTCTAGATTATTGCACCATAATTAAAAAAACGATTTACTTTTTGCTGATTGAAGGCTTAACCAGAATTAAAAATCCCCTCTTTCTTACCTCGGTCTCACTAGAAAAAAAAAAAAAAAAAAGAAATTGTTCAGCGTTTCTTTCATTTAACTCATGACAGTAATAAAAATTCTCAACAAAAATAAGGCAAAAAATTACTTTAAAAAAGTTTAATGAAAAGAGATATTATCTGTTAAAAGGGTTTGCGCTTGGATTAAATTAATTTTAATTAGACTAAGTGTCACTTTCCTTATTCAAATTTATTGTAAAAATGAATAAATAAATAAAAATAAAGTTGCTCTGGAAACAACACGGTTGGAATGAAAATTAAAAGTTCCCCTGAGTCTCATTTAATTAAAAAAATATGTCCTTAAAGAAATATTTTCGATATAAATCTTTTAAGTTGTTAATACTTCAAGAATCTGCAAGAGAAGAAAAAAGACGTGAACATCCATTGTGCTGTTTCAGATAATTATAACAAGCTAAAGTTAATAAGTGAGGTTTACTGAAGTATTTATTGAAATAACCATTCTAACTAAACTATATTTACAAACAGTATAACAACTTATATAGTTTTAAAAGTGTAAACTAGATTTGAAACTTTTTTTTTTTAAAACATTTTTTCGTATTTTTTTTTTCTTGTTTAAATTATATAATTTAAACACACATTACCAACTTTAATTTAAACAACTGTATTTCCAAATTTAACATACTTCCATTTCATAAAATCATGTAAATATAAAAGGAATACTGTATTAAGGCGTGTGGAAATTTCTACAAAAAATTTCCAAAAATTAGATGTATAAGTTTATTTTTTAAAAATTCCTAACTTTTTATTATAATTTTTTTAATTATATCTACTCAATATTTTATAATATCTAGTCTTTTTCAATAGTTGAACAATTCTATCTTGTACATTTTCACTATTATTTTTTTAAATGTATTGTTTATTACAGAGAAATATGGACTAAGTTACTATTTTCATTTTGTTATATATTTTGATAAAGGGAAGATTTTAATTATTTATTTTGTTTCTTGACTATTGCACCATAATTTAATAAAACAACTTTATTTTTCACTGATAAAATGCTTAACAATAATTAAAAGTCTACCCTTTCTTAGCTCGGCCTCACAAGAAACAAAAAAGAAATGTTTAGCATTTCTTTCATTTAACCCAAGGCAGTAATAATAATTCTCAACGGAAAGAAAGGAAAAAAATACTAAAAAAAAGTTTAATAGAAAGAGATATTATCTGTTAAAAGGGTTTGAACTGGGATTAAATTAATTTTAATTAGCCTAAGTGTCAGTTTCCTTATTCAAATTTATTGTAAAAAAATGAAGTTGCTCTGGAAACAACAGGGTTGGAATGAGAATTAAAAGTTCCCCTGAGTCTCATTTAATTAAAAAAAAGTGTCTAGATAGAATTTTTTTCAAACTAAATCTTTTAAGTTGTTAATACTTTAAGAAGTTGTAAAAGAAGAAAAAAGATATGAACATCCAATGCGCTGTTTCAGATTATTATAACAAGCTAGAGTTAATAAGTGAGATTTACTGAAGTATTAATTGAAATAACCCTTCTAACTAAACTATATTTACAAAAGCTATACATCTTGAATAGTTTTAAGAATGTTATCAAGATTTTAAACTTATTTTTATTTTTTTATTTTAGTTTTTACATTTTTTTTTAGTTTTTTCTATTTAAATGATATAATTGAAACAAGTGCTATTATATCTGTTAAATAATATATTTAAGTTCATTGCAATTGTTAAATAATTATATTTTGCACATTTTCACAAAAAAAAAAAAAAAAAAAAAAAGCAGTTTATTTATTACACACAAAAGTGGGCGAATATACTATTTTGATTTTGTTACATATTTTGATAAAGGGAAGATTTTAATTAATTTTGTGTCTTGACTAATGGACCATAATAAAAAAAAACTATATATTTTTTTTCGCTGATAAAATGCTTAACAAGAATTAAATATCCACTCTTTCTTAACTCTGCCACATTAAAAAAAATGAATTTGTTCAGCATTTCTTTCGTTTAACTCAGGGCAGCAATAATAATTCTCAACAGAAAAAAGGAAAAAAAAATACTTATAAAAGTTTAATAGAAAGAGATGTTATCTGTTAAAAGGGTTTGCACTTGGATTAAATTAATTTTAATTAGCCTAAGTGTCAGTTTCCTTATTCAAATTTATTGTAAAAAAATGTTTCTCTGGAAGAAACAGGTTTGGAATGAAAATTAAAAGTCCCCTGAGTCTCATTTAATTTTTTTAAAAAGAGAGTTTAGAAAGAAATATTTTCAGTCTAAATATTTTAAGTTTTTAATACTTTCTTTTTAAGAATAATTAGAAGTAGAACTATTATTTTATTTATTTTTAAGAAGCTCTAATAGAAGAATAAAGATGTGAATATCCAATGCGCTGTTTCAGATTATTATAACAAGCTAGATTTAATAAGTGAGAATCACTGAAGTATTAGTTGATATAACCATTCTAAGTAAACTATATTTACAAACAATATACAACTTAAATAGTTTTAATAGTGTTATCAAGATTTTAAACTTATTTTTATTTTTAATTTTCATTTAATTTTTTAGTGTTTTTTAGTTGTTTAAATGATATAATGTAAACAAGTATTAGCAAATAATTATGATCGAAACAATTATTAACAATCTATGAAAATAACTTAAATCAGCCAAACTACGCTCATAATTGCTAAAAGTGATGAAAATAAATATATATAACTAATAATAAACTTAAATATATAATAAACTTAAAGCTAGAATCAAAGAACTTATAGCAGGCATCAAATACAACAAGGGAACTACAGCTTTCGCCAAATTACTTAGCAAAGAAACTTTACAGATTTTAAAAATAATTGAATAATTTATCCATCAAGATTTTATTTACCATCCATTATCCGGGAATCAATAGAGTTTTTTAAGCACATTTTATAAGAATATTTAGAATTATTCAGAATATTTGTACTGATTCAGCCTCCATTGATTGACCCCTAAAATTTGGAAAGAGGTGCTTTGGAGAATAGGAAACAACAGTAGAAATTAATTCACTTTCACAAATATCGATTTTTTATTTAATTTTGTTTTATGTTTGCACTTGTTTTTCATTATATATGTGGTCTCGTTATTTTATTTACTAATTTTTTGTTTTTAAAAATGTTTGCGAAAATATTTGTATCAACAAAGATTTTGAGATCCGCCGCCTGAGCGACGAAGCGAATGTCCATTGGAATAAAGGTATTTATATGCCTTTTAAGTGTATTTTTTTTATCACTTTTAGCAATTATTAGCTTACAAGGAAGGTCTCCATACGGGCATATTCAGAAAAATCTGAAAAAATTACAGAGTGTTCGTCTCATGTGGAGATATATGTTTATAAAAAAAAAATTTGGCGGAACCCCGATAGAACGTTCTTAAAAAAATAATGAAATTTTCGTTTATTTGGCGATTTATCATCGGTTGACGATGAAATGAAATTTCGAAAAATATTTTTTCATGTCGAATACTATTTAAGATAAAAACATTTCATATTGAACTTGTTTAAATAAATTTAACTTAAATAACTGTAGTTTTGTCAGTTTTAGTTTGATTTAGCTATAGTTATGTCATATATGTATTTATAATGAAAGATAAATATCAAATTTTATGAATTAAAACAAAATTAAACTTGTTTCAATATCTCAAAATTAAGTCCAATTGTGCGCTGTCGGTTCAATTTTGTTGCTATGGAAACGACGAATTCCTTGGTTTGAAATGAATAACTACTAAATGAATCTTGCCTTTATTTTGGAATACGCCTAAATATATGAAAGTTTTTTTTTATAGATGAAATTGTTTTTAAAGTAATAAAATTAAGTAACAAGCAACATAAATATGTAATACGAAAAAATGTATTTATTAAACTCTCTCATTGTTTATGTTTGAATTCATTAAAAACTTTTTACACTCATTCTAAAAATCAATTAACAAACAATTTTCAGATGCTTTAAAATCGGTTGCTTTTGGCAAGGAAAAGTACTGCTCGCCAAATCGCGTGACGCTTTCGTCTTTTCGCGCCAAATACTCGAAAGTATTTTATTTTTTTACAGACTTTCTACTGTAATTCCGCCGCTAAATTTGACTGATCCTTTATTACATACATAAGTAGTTTAATTCGTATTTTTCTCAAAATATTCCGAGTATGCCCAGTATGGAGACCTTCCTTGTTAGTTTGGAAGTATTACCAACTTTTATTTAAACAACGCAATCACCGAATTTAACATACTACTTTCATTTCATTTTCACAGAACATACTGAACAATGTATTAGAAAATGGGGAAAAATATAAGCTCATTTGGATACAAGTTAATTTGGTTATAATTTAAGTTCTGCACATTTAGGCGGGAATTTTACCAAAAAAAATTACTTTCATATCATGTAAAAAAGAGCATACATAAACAGACGTAACATGAAATGTGTTTTTGTTAAAGACTTTTACACTTAATTCTGATGATTCATAAAATTGCAATGCCGTTTTCTAATTTTCTTATTGTGTATGGCGAGAAAAATTATTAAAAGCTCTTGTAATCTCTCAATGAAGTGAGGAATTATTTTTAATGACACCATTTGCTCTTCTCCCTTTTACATGAACTATCAATTTTCTGTGAGGGTTTGTCGTCACTTTCCTTATAAAAAAGTCATAAGAGGGAGTGTATCTCCTTGTATTTAGATGAGAACTATCTTAATGACATATTAATATAAATAATAATTTAAGGCCATGGTATATTTTTAAATTAATTTTGGTGGTGGCAAACGCTATAAGTTATTTCAATTTTTAACCCATCATTTGCGTGCATTTCAGGAACTTCTTTTTTACTAAAAAATTAAGAAAGTCTGTAATCACACAGAAAATTTTGAAACAGGGTTTTTGTTTTTTATGTAATCTAGAAACGTCTGTTATTACTGTAAAATCACTTATTTTCGCGAGCCGTAATTTTCGCGAAAATGAAGATATCGGTGATTTCGCGAGATGGAAATTTCGCGAATTTTACATGAACAGAGCCGAAGGTTGAAAAATCTCGAAACTACCTAGATAGAACCCCTTTTGCATAAGGCATTAAAAAAAAATTCCTTTTGTCGGAAAAGTTCTTTCTATTAGTCGTATTATTGTTTTTATTCAAGAAATAGTGTATAAGTATTCAAGAAATTTTTGTACTTATTTATTATTTACCAGGTGTCCCCAGAAATGACTGACGGATTTTAAAATTCAATAACTTGCAAACGGTAACAGATACAGTCGAACCTCTATTTAACGAAGTCGCTAAATCCCGGAAAAAAGTTCGTTATATGGAAAATTCGTTAAATAGAGATTCCCCTTTTAAAATATTTTAAACTACATAAAACAGATTTTAAATTCATAAACACTAAACATTTTTACTAAAAGTAATTAATCACATTTTTTTAAATAAATTATATTTTATTTATTTTACCCACCAATATCCATCATCAATTCATTTTTTCTATGTGTTTAAATCTTTGAAATCTGCAAGGGAAACAAAACATTGTCCGGGAATACACTGTATGTTCTGTTTAAAGTAAATAGTTTTACGTGAAAATTAATGAATTTTAATGGCACTATCATATTTATTATTGTTATAACAAATGATTTTAACCATACATTAACATATGCGTCCTTAAATTTAGTTTCTGAAAAACTCTGTTAATTTTGACTGAGTTTTTTCTTTTAAAAAGTGCTTTCTCTCATAATACGTCTCGTATCTTTGCAATGCACCCAAAACCCCTTCATGCGAATTGTCTTCTAACTATAATGCGCGTTGGATTGTTTCAAATGATTTTAGCATTTCATCATACGAAGTTTTGTTAATTCCTGAATCATGATCATTTCCATCATCATCATATTCGTCTTCATCGCAATTCATTGCTGTATTATTTTTATTTTTCACACTGTCGAAAATATCCAATTCGAATACTGTTTCCGAGGATTAAATTTCAGAATTAAGTGAAATACAATCATCAATCAGCACATCATGGTTCATTTCTTCTTTTTTTCTCATCTGTATCCATATTTTTTTAAGTTACTCTAAGGGATTATCATCTTCGTCCTCCGTACTTACCGAATTCTCACTGCTGACAAAGAAGGTGCCTGGTAAAACCAGTTCAAAGCCATTGAACATCATAAAATGTGTTTAAAGAAAGAATAAGTTTGAAATGTCCAGAAATATTTTGAGAAATGGGGAGAAAAAAAAAATTAGATAACAAAAAAAAGTTCGTTAAATAAAGAATGCACTTCGCTATTTGGAGGTTATTTTACGAAGAAATTCGCAAAATGTTCTTGGTTCCAAGGAAAAGTTCGCAAAATAGAGGTTTGTTAAATAGAGGTCGGACTGTATTTAAAAAAAAAAAAATTTGCAGGAGGGTTATGTATGATGTCAGAAGTTTTTTTACTGTGATTCTTGATTTTAGTTCGAATTTCAAACAATAGATGGTGCTGAGAGCAATAGGTGCTTAGTCCAGACCCGAATTATGGTACTTCGGGATCCATTTAATACATTTTAATCTCATTTTTTCGCAGGGAAGAAGAGAGAGGCCGAAAAATCGAGCCTGGATTTAGCGGTCATTGCTTGCAGCGCCATCTATCGATTCTATTTGTAACTGAAATTGAGAATCGCAGCATAAAAGCTCCTGACGTCTTACATAACACTCCTGCAAGAATTTTTTAAATATCTGTCACCGTTTGCAAGTTATTGAATTTTAAAATCAGTCAGTCATTTTTGAGACACTCGGTAAGTAACTGTAAATCATTAAATTTTGGATAAGTGAAAAATTTCTGATTTTTTATTATTACTTGAGGGGGAAAAATATTTCGTGAGGTTTAAATTTTCGCGATTACGACGGGCTCACGAAAATCGCGAAAATAAGTGCTTTTACAGTAAATAAAACAAAACACGATATTCAGATTTCTGTTATGAATTTGAAATTTCTGAAAACAAAATCCTGGATTGATGAATATCTGTCTATGTTATAAAGGACAAACGTGTCTGTGCGTAACGCTGACGTCATTTTCACGGTGGCAACAGTAAACGATTAAATTTAACTTTTATTAACATTTATTCCAATTTTTTAAACTTCTAATTACAACACATTTTCAATTTTTACACCGTCGAATAGGGAGAAAACTGTTCTTTCAAATGCAATTTATTTGAAAACTGTATCACTATTTATGTAATTTGTATTGTTTTAAAAATAATTTTCAAGCATGATTTTGTTTTCAAATCTGGCTTTATCGCCCGCTGATCATTACGAAAGGTAAATCCGTTTGCACTTAAATTAACATAAATAGCTCATCATTTGATTCCAGCTTATATTCCGAAACGAAGTTAAAATATACATAAATCGTAAATAGAACAATAAAATCTAAATAAAACACAAATTTAAGACAAGTAATCGAATTTCGCGCCTAAACCACTGAAATGAACAGAATCGAAAAAGGCTGATTGTAAATAGTGATCTTTGGAGATTTCTTCGGCTGTTAATTCTTGACGGGAGATCAGTATGGAAATATCTTTTTCCATACGTTTCAAAACTTTATTTGAAAGCATTATTGTGGGAATTTCGCAAGCAACACCTGCATCAGATTGAGTGTCCCCGTATTTTCCGCTTCGAGATTAAAAAGGAAAACGAGCCTTAACGAAGCTGTGTGAAGTGGAAATGCAGAAGAAGTAACTAGAACGAAATGAGTTGGACGACGCAAGGTTTTGTTAAAAAAGAACAGAACATATTTCGGTGAAATAAGATTGAATATTTACACGACGTAAGAAAATCTCAGAAATATTCAACGACGTTTATAAATGAAGCCTGAATTATAGCCTTTAAATTAATTAAAGAACGAGAAGAGTGGTTTTTTTCTGTATTTTGTTTGTTTGTTCGTCTCAATAAATGTCAGTGCTCGTCCTAAAAGTGAGTTGTGAGTTATGTATGGAGTCTCACCCCATAAATTGGTGTCAGAGTGACAGTTAACCCACCAGTATTACTAATTAGAATTATTCATCATATTCAAGCCGGATATTATTCTAACGGTGAGTTCATTATTATTATTTTATTATGAAGTTAGTTGAGATACCTGAACTGGAAGTTGCATTTAAAAACGAACGAACGCATAAAATTAAATTGCTGCATAAATTCCTATTTGATGCTGACGGTGATCGATCTAATAGAAAGAGAATACATGATTTTACTGGTTTCGGTTTTCAAACCGACAGCACCGAATTCAAAAATAAAATAACCAAAGTTCAAACTGATTTTTCATTAAATGATCTTTTTACAGTGTGCAATCTACTTTGTATTGATAATGAGGGATCTTTAAAAGATCTCGCAACCCGATTAGTTACATACCTTTCAGACTTGACCTTACTGCAAAATAATATTATACAAAATGAAAGTGACACTGGATCGGAACCCGAACTGCCTTCAAATAATATCACTTCAAGTAATAACACTGAATTATCAAATTTTGACAAACAGCAGCAATTTCCAGTTCAAAGTTTTATGCCATCGTCTATTAATTTTACTGATATTGAAAGTGTAATACCTCCTTTCGATGGTAGTTCTTTTAGTGATATAAATGTATGGTTTAATAATTTTGAGGATGTTACTAATATGTTTAATTTATCTGACTTTCATAAATTCATATTTTGTAAAAGATCATTACGAGGAAAAGCCCAGTTATTAGCACAAACAGAATTTCATATCAATTCATATGACAAGCTTAAACAACTCTTAATATCAGAATTTAGCACCACTTATAATTCTGCCGAGTTACATGATATATTAAATAAACGAAAATTGCAAGGAAATGAATCAATAGAAGAATATTTTCTTATCATGAAACAAATATGCTCGCGTGGTAAAATCGAGGATTCCGCATTAATGCAATACATCATAAATGGTATACCCGACCCTGTTTTCAGAAAATCAATGTTATATGGATGCCAATCCATTGTAGAATTCAAGCAAAAGCTCAAAATTTATGACAAAATTCGACATGACTTTGAGAACACTAAATTTCGTAAAGTCAAACCTGAAATGCCAGTGAAAGAGAAATCCTTTCGACCAAAATCTGATATTTTTTGCTTTAATTGTGGTTTGTCGAATCATAAAAGTAGCCAATGCAAACATAAAGATAAAGGCCCTCGTTGTTTTAATTTCTCGAATTTTGGCCATAAATCGGCTCAATGTGATCAACCAAGGAGGCCTAGAGCTAAGCCGGAACCCTCCAATGTTTCCACAGTTATGTCGAACACATTTATGACCAAACAAGTCATTATTTCGTCTGTAAATGTTACATCATTGGTAGACACAGGTAGTGAAAGAAGTTTGCTAAAGGAAAGTATTTATCGCAAACTCCCTGCAATTTCGAACCTTGAACATTCAACTATCACATTAACTGGATTAGGAAATACTATAATCAAACCACTAGGTTTTTTCTCTACGAACATTATGATAGATGATTTTAATTATACAACTAATGTTTATGTAGTCCCAGATTATTCCATATCTTTTGATCTTATTATTGGTACAGATATCATTCAACAAAGTATTTTAACAATTTCTGGAAATAATATTTCGATGCAAAAAATCGAGAAAAATGACGATACGTCCAATAATTTTTTGATTAATATTGCTCATGTGTTAGACGATCTTAATCTTGATTTATCTCATATTACCGATGAAACAATACATTTAAAAATTTCAGAACTTATTCAAAATTATTCTCCTAAAAAAATAAAGACTACTGATGTTAAATTATCAATTCATCTGGAAAACGAAGAACCTGTTACTAGTCCTCCCAGGCGCTTGGCGCAAATAGAGAAAAACTTCGTCGAAAAACAAATTTCTCAGTGGCTCGAAAAAGGAATTATTCGTAAAAGCACTAGTAATTTTTCATCACCTATTGTCCTAGTAAAAAAGAAAGATGGCTCATATAGATTGTGTGTTGACTATAGGAAATTAAATTCTAAAACACATAAACAACGTTTCCCCCTCCCAGTAATTGAGACATTATTGATCAGTTGCATTCTGCAAAAGTATTTACTACTCTTGACCTTAAAAATGCATTTTTTCATGTCGAAGTGGAAGAAAATAGTAGAAAATATACTTCTTTCGTCACACATTCTGGTCAATTTGAATTCTTATATATGAATTATGGCCTTAGCGATGCACCGTTAGTGTTTCAAAGATATATTTATAACGTTTTTCGAGACCTCATGAATGAATAAGTACTTATTGTCTATATGGATGACTTCATAATACCAGCTGAAAACGAAGTCGAAGGACTCCAAAAATTACAACGCGTCCTTACAACTGCATCCGAATATGGTTTAGAACTGAATCTTAAAAAATGCCACTTTTTACAACGAGAAATTGATTTTTTGGGTTACCACATTAAAAATGGTCAACTGCACCCATCCCCCTTAAAAACTAAAGCTGTCCTTAATTTCCCAGAACCTAAGAGTATAAAAGATGTACATTCATTTGTCGGATTAGCTTCATATTTTCGTAAATTCATTCAAGATTACTCTTTAATAGCTAAGCCTTTAACAGATCTTCTTAGAAAGGACACTAAGTTTCACTTTGGTGACCAGCAACGAAATGCATTTAATCAGCTGAAACACATCCTTTCTTCAGGTCCTGTTTTAAGCATTTATAACCCTAGTAACGAAACAGAAGTTCACTGTGATGCATCTATTGACGGTTACGGAGCAGTCCTCCTTCAAAAGTCTTCTATTGACAATCAATTTGACCCTGTCTATTTTATGAGCAAAAAAACCACAGATGACGAACGTAAATATTCAAGTTATGAATTAGAAGTTTTAGCTGTCATAGAAGCCCTTAAAAAATTTCGCGTTTACATTCTAGGTATTCCTTTCAAGATAGTCACAGATTGCAACGCATTCGCACTTACTATGAATAAAAAAGATCTTTGCACCAAGATTGCTCGATGGGCTTTAATGTTAGCTGACTATAACTATACAATCGAACACAGACAAGGTACACGCATGCGCCATGTCGACGCTTTAAGTAGAAATCCAATATGTATGATCGTTCAAGATAGTTTTACTTCCAAAATCATACAATCACAGAACACTGACGAACATATACAGGCCATCAAAGAAATTTTGAAAACAAAGCCATATGACAACTATTTCCTTAAAAATAACGTTCTCTATAAAAATCATAAAGGTATCGATCTGATAGTTGTGCCGGATGAAATGCAGCTAAATGTCATTAAACACGTTCATGAAAAAGGACATTTTGGCCGTGAACGCTGTGAAGAACTCCTTAACGAAGAATTTCTCATCCCTAATATGTCAAATAAAATTGATAAAATTATAGCAAATTGTGTAACATGCCTTTTGTATAATCGCAAACGTGGAAAACAAGAAGGTGAATTGCATCCCTTACCTAAAGAAGAGACTCCTCTCCAAACCTACCACATTGATCATTTAGGCCCTCTTGAAACAACCAACAAGAATTATAAACATATTTTGTCTTTAATAGACGTATTTACTAAATTCGTCTGGTTGTATCCCTGTAAAAGTACTTCTGCTACCGAAGTTATATCAAAACTACGACAACAAAGTCATACTTTTGGCAATCCTTTCATCATCATTAGCGATAAAGGTCCTGCATTTACAAGCAAAGAATTTGCTGATTATTGTCAAGATGAAAATATAAAGCACGAGACAGTTACAACTGGCCTTCCCCGTGCCAATGGTCAAGTAGAGCGACTTAATTCCACCATAATTTCTGTAATCTCTAAAATGTCCAAAGACGAACCGACCAAATGGTTTAAACATGTTCCTAAAGTCATTAATTCAACTTACCAACGAAGCATTAAGAAAACACCGTTTGAAATATTATTTGGTACAAAAATGAAACAGAAAGAAGATATACAAATTATTGACCTCTTAAACAGTGCAGTCGAAGAACAATTTATGAAAGACAGAGAAGAGCTCCGTAAAGAAGCCAAGAAGAATATTCTGGAAATTCAACAAGAAAATCGCAAGCACTATAATTTACGACGTAAGAAACCTCGGAAGTACAAGCTTGGTGACCTTGTAGCAATTAAGAGAACCCAGCAAGGACCAGGTTTAAAATTGAAATCTAAATTCTTAGGTCCGTATAAAGTAATCAAAGTGAAGTCTAACGACACCTACGACGTAACGAAAATCTCATCAACTGAAGGACCGATAAATATTAGCTCCTGTGCTGAATACATGAAACCTTGGCCTGACGAAAACTGAAACTTAAAAAAAAAAAAAAAAAAAAAAAAAAAAAAAAAAAAAAAAAAAAAAATTAAATCTTTTCCTTCTGTGTGCTATAAACATTTTACAAGTCACTGCTTTCAAAGATATCTCCATATGATGTTACGCTACTTCAACTATGATGCGCAGATTAATTTTTTTTCTTTTCCCCTAAGAACAGTTACTGGTTTTTGTTTTTTGTTTTTCAGACTCTATTTTACCACATGTCGCTGCGGCAGCTCCAGATGTCAGGACGGCCGCCTGTGGGAATTTCGCAAGCAACACCTGCATCAGACTGAGTGTCCCCGTATTTTCCGCTTCGAGATTAAAAAGGAAAACGAGCCTTAACGAAGCTGTGTGAAGTGGAAATGCTGAAGAAGTAAATAGAACGAAATGAGTTGGACGACGCAAGGTTTTGTTAAAAAAGAACAGAACATATTTCGGTGAAATAAGATTGAATATTTACACGACGTAAGAAAATCTCAGAAATATTCAACGACGTTTATAAATGAAGCCTGAATTATAGCCTTTAAATTAATTAAAGAACGAGAAGAGTGGTTTTTTTCTGTATTTTGTTTGTTTGTTCGTCTCAATAAATGTCAGTGTTCGTCCTAAAAGTGAGTTGTGAGTTATGTATGGAGTCTCACCCCATATTATTACTATTTTTCATATAAATGATTTTTAGTATTGTTAATAAGCATTCTAAAAATATATATTAAAAGTACAGAATCACTGAAAATTATCAATTAAAAAAAAGACCCGCGCGAAGCTTTCTCACTGCAGTCTTTGAGATTATTTGTTGATGCGTTATTTCATAAATTTTTGATTAACTGCAATTCTTTTTATTAATCCGTTCGGGGCCATGTGTACATATATGCACCCTCAAAAAGAGCATACAGAATTTGTTTCAGTCACCAGTACAAATTAAAAGTAATATTTAGTTTCTTCAATGAGAACTTTTTCGTAATTATTTAAGTAAAGTATTTTTTTTTTTAAAGTGGTGTCAAGTGAACGAAATTTGTGTAAAAGCCGCCGGTGACGAAGGGGTTAAACAACGTGTTTTAACGCTATCTAAATATACACTATATGGCCAATGATGACCGGTCACTTGCGATTTTAGACGTTTTATTAAATAGAAAAATACATGAGGAATTATCCTGAAATTCGAGGTGTGTAAACGGAAATATACAGAGAATAGTATAGGTCATATATTTCTGCGAAGAGTTTTTTCCGAAACGCCATAGGGGACCGTCAACTAATTGAAAAAGAACGAGTACCTTTTGGATAACCCTGTCAAAAGTAATATAGCAAAAGCTTTCAAACTCTAGAACGTGATTAAGACGTTTATTGTAATAAACTGTTTTCATTTTTATGAGGATAGCATGTATGCTAGTAGGGAAATTAAGTTCTTTATAAAAACAGTCCCACATTTTGCCAAGTTTTTTTATTATAATTTGCAGAGTTCATAATATAAAAAAATGCTCTTTTCATAAAACATGACAAACAACATTGTACAGAATATCCTGCATCAGAATTAAAAAAAAAATAAAAATTGGATGAAAAATGAGCCGGTTTACTAAATAATGTTTCACTGCGCTTGAGCGAATGTAATCAAAATATAATGCGCATAATGTATTAGCTGTGTATAGAGCAACTTCTGTGAAAGTCTCAAAAACATAGCTTGAACTGACTGATAACTCTAACTTGGCTGATAACTCTAATAGATTTTTTACATGATATATATATATTTATTTAGAATGCCCATTAATAATACTAAAAATCATATTTATAAGAAAAATAGCAATAGTGCGTTAAAATAAAATTTTGGAACTTATTAAATTGCCCTGGTGTTAGGGATTAACACACGAAGAAATCCTTATTTATATTCAGTTCATTTCAGTAGTTTAAGCACGTACGGTTCGATTACATGTCTTAAATTTGTGATTTATTTTTATTTTTTTTTGTTTTTTTTTTATTATTTCATGATTTTTTTTTCTTTATGGAATATAAGCTGGAAACAAGTGATGAACTACTTATGTAAATTTAATTGCAAACGTATTTATCCTCCCTAATCGTTATAGATAGATTTGAAGAAAAAAAATCATGCTTGAAAATTATTTTAAAAACAATAAAAAATGAACAATCTCCGATACAGTTTTCAAACAAATTGCATTTGAAAGAACATTTCTTTCCCTATTCGACGGTGTAAAAATTGAAAATGTACGGTATTTAGAAGTTTAAAAATTTGCAACAAAAGTTAATAAAAATTACATTTAATCGTCTGTTGTTACACCGTCAAAATGACGTCAACATTGCGCACGAAAGACGTTCGTCCTTTGATTGTTAAAATGGAGAAAGTTCGTAAAAAAACCAGATCTCTCCCAATATATATGTGTTTTAAATTAGCATTCCATACGACATCTTTTTTCCTCTTCGTAAAATAAATTAATTTGTTTTTATCTATACAAACTCACAATATAATGTAATCATCTTTGACATGCGGAAGTCGAATGCATTTTAACACGACAGTTAGCCAAAATTTGTGAAACTACATAGAACATAAAACTAAATAATATTTATTTACTTAATTGTTTAAAAATTTAATCAATATTAACCGTCGAAAATATTTCCAACAAATTTAGGAAAGCATAGAAAATTGCGCCTGAAAAATACCATTTTCCTTTGAAAATACAATTATTTAACCTGCTTTTAACAGTTCGAGGCATAAATTCATAAGTCATTTCATTAATGAGTTTGTACGCCTTATGGTGGGAACTTTCGCGCGAATTACGTATCATTACTGAAACGATGTTATTTTTAAAGTGTCAAACGTTATGATAAATAATTAATTGATGTTGCTGTTTAGTCGATGAAGTCTTTATCATTTTAGCTTTGTTTTGAAGTATTGGGTGATGAGTACATATTTCACGCGTTAAATGTTAAAAGAGTAATTTAATTTCCACCAAATGTTGTGGAATATCAGCATAAATAGTTTATAAGATAAATCAAGTAAATATAATATTTGTAGGAATATATGCAGTCAAATGGGTTGTTGAAAGTAACTCTAGATTCATCATTTGACATTTCTCATTTTAAGATGGTTTCAATATTTTTTATCTTTCTTTTGTTTGTTTTTAAGTTTATTGACAGTTTCGCGAAGAAGGATTCTCGGTCCGCATGCTACCTATGCATGTTTGGGAGGGGGAATTTAAAAACCGAGTGTTGTTAAAAAGCATTAAAATAAAATACTTTATTTTTTTTTTTTTTTGTAAAAGTTTATCTTCGGACTAAAATTTTATTTTTTCCTTAAATATCCTCATTTTTTTTTTTTACCTTAACAAATAAAGTATTGTGCTTTCTTTGCACATTAAAATTTCGATTATTAAAAAATCATTTTAATAAAAATGTCATTCATTTGTTTTAAATATTTTCTTAAAATTATCCATAGATATTTTCTTTGTTCAATACAAATTACAAAAACTTTATAAGATTTTTTGTGTGAAAACACTGTTTAATGGTGAAAAGAACTAGGTCCTACATTTAAAAGCAACATATGTATTTTGTAACTATGTCATCAGATGTATTTAAATAATGAAAATAATAAAATAAAAAAAAGTTCGTAAAAAAACCCAGACTTTTCCATAATATATATATATATATATATATATATATTTAATTAGCATTTTACATGGCATCTTTTTTACCCCCTTCGTATAATCAATTTGTTTTTATCTATACAAACTCACAATATAATGCAATCGTCTTTAGCATGCTGTACGAAAATGCATTTGAACACGACAGTTAGCCAAAATTCATGAACTGCATGGAACATAAAACTAAATAATAAGAGTATATTTACACAATTGTTTAAAAATGTAATTAATATTAACCGTAGGAAATATTTCAACAAATTTAGGAAAGTATAGAAAATTGTGCCTGAAAAATACAATTTTCCTCTGAAAATACAATTTATTAAACATGCTTTTAACAGATCAGGGCATAAATTCATTAGTCATTTCATTAATGAGTTTGTAAGCCTTCTGGGGGGAACTTTCGCGCGAATTACGTATACCATTACTGAAACAATGTTATTTTAAAAGTGTCAATCGTTATGCTAAATAATGAATTGATGTTGCTCTTTGGTCGATGAAGTCTTTATCATTTTAGCTTTGTTTTGAAGTATTGGATGATTAGTACATATTTCACGCGTGAAACGTCAAAAGAGTACTTTAATTTCCATCAAATGATGTGGAATGTCAGTATAAATAGTTTATAAGATAAATCAAGTAAATATTATATTTGTAGCAATTTTTTCAATTGAGTGGGTAGTTGTTCAAAGTAACTAGATTCATCTTTTGACATTTCTCATTTTAAGATAGTTTCATTTATTTATTTATTTTTTTGGTTCATTTGTTTTTATATTTATTGACCGCTTCGTGAAGAAAGATTCTCAGTCCGTGTGCTACTATGCACGTTTGGCAGGGAGAAATTTAAAAGTTGAGTGTTGTTATAATATAGAAAAATAAAATACTTAAAATATTTTCTTATGTACAATTTTATCTTTGAATTAATATTTTAATTGAAAAAAAATTTTTTACTTTAAAAAATGAAGTGCTACATTTTATTGTACGTTGAAAATTCCATTATTAAAAAATCATTTAAATAAGGATGTAATTTAATTGTTAGAATATTTTCTTAAAATTATGCATACACATTTTCTTTCTTCAATACAAATTAGAAAAATTTTATAAGATCTTTTGCGTAAAGCAACATATGTATACACTAACTTATGTCATCGGATGTTTTTTAATAATGAAAATAATACGAGTAAAAAAAAGTTCGCAGAAAAAGCAGATTTCTCCATAATATAAAATGTTTTTTTTTAAATTAGCATTTTAGATGACATCTGTTTTTCATCTTCGTAAAATCAATTATTTTTTTGTTATTTATACAAAATCACAATATAATGTAATCGTCTTTGACATACTATAGTCGAATGCATTTTAACACAACAGCTAGCCAAAATGTATGAATCTACATGCACATAAAACTAAATAATAAGTGTATATTTTAGAGATGGGAAATATAGTTACTTTTGGTTAACAGGCTACATCGTTCCACACTTGTACAGGTAACAGGTTCCAACAACCTGTTATTTTAATAACATATAACTAATCACTGTGCATCCGGTCGACGGATGTTTTAGTTAGAAGGCCTTTCAAAAAAATGTCTGAAGTAATTTTTTGACGTAATTATAAATGCTGTTTTATATTCAGATGAATCAGAATCAGTTTGTGGCTAAAAACTTAATATTTGCAAGATAAAAACTTACCTAGTTATAATACTTTGAATTTCATGCATTTTTGGCGTTTTCTGACACTAAAAACATGTTTTTCCATTTATGGTGTTTAAAACATTTAAAATTCATAAAATTCCAAGTATCATAACTCAGTAAGTTTTGACCATACAAGAATAAATTTTTGCTGTTTTACTTGTTAAAACATGGAAAAACTTTTTCTAAATAAAACTTATAGGATGCAGGCATATGTATAAAATTTATAATTCCTTATGTATTTAAAACGTAATTGTTGTAATGTAAATCGATTTTTATGGGATGCAAAACAAAATTTGAAACATTTTTGAAACTGGCTATGCCTCTAAAACTAACGGCTTAGAAATTAGTTATTGGTAAACGATAAGAAACACGCACTGTATAATATTAAACACAGTTTTAAAAACACGATTTCTAAAAAAAATTGCATACAGCATATGAAACACTTTCCAACACATTCAGAATACGATAACAAAATTTCACAATTTACAAAGTTGGAAGATGACGTCTTAATGAACAATTTGGAAAATGCAGAATGCATTTGAAAACACAATTTCTGCTATTACCATGAATAGTCGTTAAAATATACGATTTTTTTGCAACCCTGTATATGATCTACAGATATGCATGCATACTACATAATATGCTAAATGTCAGTTCAGTTAAACGCATAGCACAGTTAAAAATTTCCGGTCAGCAATTTCAGCTAATAGAAGAATGTTGTTGAGAACTTTTGTTCGACCTTGTATATGATCTAGAATTTATACACACCAAGTAATATTTAAAAAATAGTTAAATTTCAAAATGAAAACTCACTTCCACCAATTATTGTGCGTAGGCTTCAATAGTTCAATTATTGCCCATTTTCTTCTATATCGAAATACTTTTGTGTGTTTCTGTAAGTAAACGATAAGTTCCATGCACACCATATTCTATAGTAAGAACCTTGCAGTACACCTCCTCAGTGATGTATATAAATTTAAATGTGTTTTAAATACTGTAATATCATTAAAATACACGGCAAGAGATTTTCCCCCATATACCGTAATGTAACTGAATTCTTTTGAATGGCCCTGTAAATGAACCAAAAATGCTACACACTTTTTTTTCAATACCGAACAAGCCATACTAAAGCCCAAGAATAACATATCCATATCATGGCAATCGGACAATATTTACACGAGTTAGATCAAGGACAGACAGACGGACAAAGAAACCGAATTCATAAACACTTTTCAACTACGGTGGAAAGTACTAAAAAAGAGAAATTTGATCCCCGTCTTCATAGCAGCCATATCTGTCAACCCATATTCAAAGCTAATTTCAGAAGAACACAAAAATATTATTTATATACTTTTAATTAAATGAAATTCGTCCAAACAAATTTCGTTCGTACAAATATGTTTTTCAAATTAATTATAACTGTACTAAAATTATGTTTTCTCACAAATTATAGGAGGCTATTTTCTTTCTTTTTTTTTCAGAGAAATAAAATCACAGAAATTAAATGTTTTCCGGCTCCCATTAAACGCAATGATAAAACAAAAATATTAAAAATACTTGGTCAAAAAGCGAAATTTATAGTGCGAGAATCCCCTCCCCCCAACCTCCCCTTCCTCCATGTGTACGTAGTAATAACCCTTTAAAATATTCAAAGAAACTGTCCATAAATATCTCTCATTCAATATATCAACACAGATTAAATCCTTTCCCTTTACTTCCTCATAATAATTACTCGATGTGCAAAACACTCTTTCATTCATTCCACTGAGACAAAATTATCCTTTAGCGTATTTTTTAAACCTAAAACACTTTGGTAACAAATGTTTCAAAATAAGCAAATGTTATATTGACCGCAGAAAATTTTAAGAGATAAATAATTGCAAATATACTCTATTATCTCTGTTTATTCAGATGCTTACTAATCAATAATAGATCATTTTATACGTTAAGAACTAGATTTACTGATGGCGTAATGAAAAATTTTCTGAATGAATTGAGAAATTACCTGTGGTTAGTTTTCCATTGCTGTTTTCAATTGAAATCAATCTAAGTTCTAATGCATACGTTTTAAACGCGGTAATCAATTAAAAAATTATAAATTCCTGCATTTTATTTGGATGCAGTCAAAAAATGTTCGTAATTTTTTAAATGGACTTTCTATCGAAAATCGAGAATTAAAAATTTTAAGGCATAAATTTATAAATAAATGCATTTTACTTAAACGTTTCAAAAAGGTACTTTTTATAAATTTAATGATTCTAAACTCAAGTTTTGCTGTGTTTTTTTTTCTTTTGGTGGTGGTGGTGGTGGGGGGGGGGGGGGGGGGGGGGGGGGGGTAAAAATCGATGCTTTTAAATTATGTAAAATTGTTCAATTTTAGTTTGGAATATTGAACAGGGGTGTTGTTGCGCTATCTTTAAAAAAAAAAAAAATCCCTGAATTAAAAAAAAAAAAAAAAAAAAAAAATCCCTGAATTTTTGCAATTCCATGTTCAAAGAAATTCATTGTAATTCCTATTCCTCATTTCTGATGTGTAACTGAGCTATATATTTGGCAATGTAATTCATAGGTATATAAATTTTTTAATTTAGTCATTGAAAATTAGAAGCAAAACAAGAAAAAAAAGCACGAAAGTGTATTTTTAGTTGGAAAAAGATTGGTTAGGTGAAAAGTTAGACAAAGCTTCGCTGGGTTTTAGGAAGTCAAACTTAGCTTTTTGTTAAGGAAATGCTAAATGAAAACAATTAATATATATATTAATATATATATATATACGATTCATGCGTACAAAACATGTCAAGCATGATCTTTTTTTCTTACCAATTTTCAGATGTTTTTCTGATCTACTATTTGTTTCAGTGTTTCGTTTATGCTCTGCTTTGCACAGTCAGAATCGGAGAAAGTGATGGTGGTGACCTAGCACCAGGCACCAAGCCGGAAAAGAGTTTTATTAGTGCTGCAAATTGTTACTATTCATGCATTGGAGATTGATGAAATGTAAAATATTTTTTTAGCACCACACATCTGACAGAGTCACCTATAACTAGAGAGTGAAGATGCGCACGTCTCAAAAGAAACGATTGAGGACGTTTTTAGTGAATGTTGTTCTATTTTAGAGACACGAAATTGATTCTTGAATAAGGCAAATGAATGAAGACGCTGCCATTTAAAACCATATGTTATTTAATTAACAGGGACTTTTCGGTAACATATTAATGGAATATTAGGTTCCAACATAGTAACAGTGTTTTTTTTTTATCCTAATACGTTAAATAATGCCAATCCCTAGTATATTTGCATAATAGTTTAAAATTTTAATCAATATTAACCGTAGAAAATATTTTCCACAAATTTAGGAAAGTATAAAAAATGTGGCCTGAAAAATACCATTTTCTTCCAAAATTACAATTATTAAATGCCTGCTTTTAACAGATCGAAGCATAAGTTCATAAGTCATTTTATTAATGAGTTTGTACGCCTTCTGATGGGAACTTTCGGGCGAATTACGTATCATTACTGAAACGATGTTATTTTAAAAGTGTCAATCGTTAGGCTAAATAATTAATTGATGTTGCTCTTTAGTGGATGAAGTTTTTATGATTTTAGCTTTGTTTTGAAGTATTGGGTGATTAGTACATATTTCACGAGTTAAATGTCAAAAAAGTAATTTAATTTCCACCAAATGATGTTGAATGTCAGTATAAATAGTTTATAAGATAAATCAAGTAAATGTAATATTTGTAGGATTTGTTTCAGTTGAATGGTAATTGGTGAAAGTAACTAGATTCATATATTGACATTTTTAGGTAGCTTTCATTACAAAAAGCTGCCTATTGCAGCCGTTCGGAGGAAAGCGATTTCAAAAAATTTTGGTATATTTTCATCGATCATTACCCCCAGACCAAGAAACCACCCTCCGTTCAAAATTGACATATATATATATATATATATATCTGACCTTTGTCACACTGTAACTCTCGTATTTATGAACCGATTTGGATGTAATTCGTTGTGAACATAGTACATACCAATGTCTCGACCGAGTTCGTTGGCCAGCTTCATCCGCCATTTTGTTTCAAAATGGCGGCCATTTAAAATTTAAAAAAAAAATAAAATTTGAAATATGGTACCAAAAAATTGAAAATGGAAAAATATTTTTTTCTTATGTATTTGACCTTTATACAAAGATTCCGGAGCAGTTTTTGTTTCGTCTATATCTTAAAAAATGGCTGAGTTATAGCATTTTGAATTTCTAGCTTGGCTGACATTTTGAAACGTCCTGAAATTTGTCACGCGATAAAAGACGTATTTATGAACCGATTTGGATGTAACTTCGTTTATACATAGTACATACCAATGTCTCGACAGAGTTCGTTGGCCAGCTTCATCCGCCATCTTGTTTAAAAATGGCGGCCATTTAAATTTTTAAGAAAAAATTAAATTGAAAATGTGGTACCAAAAAATTGAAAATTGAAAAAATATTTTTTTCTTATGTGTTTGACCTTGATTAAAAGATTCGGGAGCAGTTTTTGTTTCGTCTATATCTTAAAAAATGGCTGAGTTATAGCATTTTGAATTTCTAGCGTGGCTGACATTTTGAAACGTCTGATATTTGTCACGTGATAACGGGTGTATTTATGAACCGATTTGAATGTACCTTGGTGTGTACATAGTACATACAAATATCTCGACCGAGTTCGTTGTCCAGCTTCATCCGTCATCTTGTTTCAAAATGGCGGCCATTTAAAAAAAAAATTTTAATTTAAAATTTAAAATGAGATACCAAAAGTTGAAAAATGAGAAAGATTTTTTTGGTATGTGTTTGACCTTAATACAAAGATTCCGGAATAGTTTTTGTTTCGTCTATATCTAAAAAAATGGCTGAGTTATAGCATTTTGAATTTCTATTGTGGCTGATATTTTAAAACGACCTGATTTTTGTCACGCGATAACAGGCGTATTTATGAACTGATTTGGATGTAACTTGGTCTGTACATAGTACATACCAATGTCTCGACTGAGTTCGTTGGCCAGCTTCATTCGCCATCTTATTTCAAAGGGGTTGCCATTAAAAAAAAATAAATTTAAAATTTAAAATGAGGTATTAAAAAATTGGAAAATGAAAAAGATTTTTTTATGTGTTTGGCCTTGATACAAAGATTCCGGAGCAGTTTTTGTTTCTGAAAATTTGTTCTTTTGTTTATATCTTAAAAAATGGTTGAAGTATAGCACTTTGAATTTCTAGCATGGCTAACATTTTGAAACGATCTTGTATTTGTCACGCGAAAACACACGTATTCGCCTATTTCGATGTAAGAAGGCATGTGGATAGTATACATCAATATCTCGACCAAGTTCGCTGGCCAGCTTCATCAGCCATCTTGTTTCAAAATGGCGGCCATTAAATAAAAAAAAAAATATATATATTTAAAGTGAGGTGCAAAAAAATTAGAAATTGAAAAAGGTTTCTTTCTTAAGTATTTGACCTTGATATAAGGATTCAGGAGCATTTTTTGTTTGTCTTTATCTTAAAAAATGGCTCAGATATTGCAATTTCAATATTTAATGTGGGTGATATTTTGAAAAATCTGATTTTTTGCCTGCGACAGCACTCGTATATATCAATCGATTCCGATGTGAGTGAGCATGTGCACAGCAATTACTAAGGTCTCGACCAAGTTCACTGGTTAGCCTCATCCACCATGTTGTCTTAAAATGGCAGGCACTTTAAGAAATCGCCGAATTTGGCAGCCAAATATAAGTTACTTTAAATAAAGGCAGCTTGGATAAAGCTGACCAATTTCGCGAAATTCTCATTCATAATGATTTAGTATTGATAAATATTAGTATTGAATCTCCTATAGTCGGTTTCCACTAAATTAAGCTTCGTGTGTTTGAATAATATAAGTTGGCTTTTTTAAAATAAGGAATATGAAAGCTACCTACTTCCTCCCGGAACTGGCCGGAAGGACTTTTTCATTTTAAGATGGTTTCTTTTTCTTTTTCTTTCTTTCTTTCTTTCTTTTTTTTTTTTTTTTTTGGTTTGTTTGTTTTTATGTTTATTGGCCATTTCTTGAAGAAAGTTTCCCAGTCCGTGTGCTACCTATGCATGTTTGAGAGGGAGGAATTTAAAAGTTGAGAGTTGTTAAGAACATTAAAATAAAAGACTTGCAATATTTTCTTATACCTTATTTCGTTTACCTTTGAATTAATATTTTATTGAATTAATGTTTTTTACCTTAAAAAAGGAAGTGTTACATTTTATTGTGTGTTAAAAGAATTCATTATTAAAAAATCATTTAAATAAAGATGCCATTTAATTGTTATGAATATTTTCTTAAAATTATCCATAAATATTTTCTTTGTTCAATACAAATTACAAAAATTTTATAAGATCTTTTGCGTAAAGCAACACATGTATGTTGCATCGAATGTTTTTTAATAATGAAAATAACAAGAATTAAAATAAATTTCGAGAAAAAACCAGATTTCTCCATGATATGAATTTTTCTTTAAATTGCAGTTTACATGACACCATTTTTCCCTTTCGTAAAATCAATTAATTTGTTTTCATCTATTCAAACGCACAATATACTGTAATCGTCTTTGACATGCTGTAGTCAAATGCATTTTAACGTGACAGCTAGCCAAAATTTATGAAACTACATGGAACATAAAACTAAATAATAAGTGTATATTTGCATAATAGTTAAAAATTTAATCAATAGTATTAACCGTAGAAAATATTTTCTACAGATTTAGGAAAGTATAGAAAATGTGGCCTGAAAAAAAGCATTTTCTTCCAAAAATACACTTATTAATTGCCTGCTTTTAACAGATCGAAGAATAAATTCATAAGTCATTTTATTAATGAGTTTGTACGCCTTCTGGTGGGAACATTCGCGCGAATTACGTATCATTACTGAAACGATGTTATTTTTAAAGTGTCAAACGCTATGATAAATAATTAATTGATGTTGATGTTTAGTCGATGAAGTCTTTATCATTTTAGCTTTGTTTTGAAGTATTGGGTGATTAGTACATATTTCACGCGTTAAATGTCAAAAGTGTAATTTAATTTCCACCAAATGATGTGAAATGTCAGTATAAATAGTTTATAAGATAAATCAAGTTAATGTAATATTTGCAGGAATTTTTTCAGTTGAATGGATAATTGTCGAAGTAACTAGAATCATCTTTTGACATTTTTCATTTTAAGATGGTTTCATTTTTTTTATTATTATTATTTGGTTTGTTTGTTTTTATGTTTATTGGCCATTTCGTGAAGAAAGATTCTCAGTCCGTGTGCTACCTATGCATGTTTGGGAGGGAGGAATTTAAAAGGTGAGAGTTGTTAAGAACATTAAAATAAAAGACTTGCAATATTTTCTTATGCAAAATTTTACCTTTGAATTAATATTTTATTGAATTAATATTTTTTACCTTAAAAAAAAGAAGTGTTAAGTTTTATTGTGCGTTAAAAATTTCATTATTAAAAAATCATTTAAATAAAGATGCCATTTAATTGTTATGGATATTTTCTTAACAATGACCCATAGATATTTTCTTTGTTCAATACAAATTACAAACATTTTATAAGATCTTTTGCATATGTATGTTGTAACTATGTCATCGGATGTTTTTTAATAATGAAAATAATAAGAATTAAAAAAAAGTTCGAGAAAAAACCAGATTTCTCCATGATATAAATTTTTCTTTAATTACTATTTTACATAACACCATTTTTCCCTTTCGTAAAATCAATTAATTTGTTTTTATCTATACAAACTCACACTATAATGTAATCGTCTTTGACATGCTATAGTCGAATGCATTTTAACAAGACAGCTAACCAAAATTTATGAAACTACATGGAACATAAAACTAAATAATAAGTGTATATTTACATAATTGCTTAAAAATTTAATTAATATTAACCATAGAAAATATTTTCTACAAATTTAGGAAAGTATAGAAAATGTGGCCTGAAAAATACCATTTTCCTCTGAAAATACAATTATTTAACCTGCTTTTGACAGACCGAGGCATAAATTCATAAGTCACTTCATTAATGAGTGTGTGCGCCTTATAGTGGGAACTTTCACGCGAATTACGTATCATTACTGAAACGATGTTACTTTTAAAAGTGTCAATCGCTATGCTAAATAATTAATTGATGTCGCTCGTTAGTCGGTGAAGTCTTTATCATTTTAGCTTTGTTTTGAAGTATTGGGTGATTAGTACATATTTCACGCGCTAAATGTCAAAAGAGTGATTTAATTTCCACCAAATGATGTGGAATGTCAGTATAAATAGTTTATAAGACAAATGAAGTAAAGATAATATTTGTAGGAATTTTTGCAGTTGAATGGGTAATTGTTGAAAGTAACTAGATTAATCGTTTGACATTTTTTATTTTCAGTGGCGTAGCTACATTTTTTGGCGCCCGGTGCAGGAAGAAATTTTGCCCCCCCCCCCCCACAATAAAAAAAAATAAACACATTATTTTCCTCAAAATGAAAAAAAAATGTCTTTTTGTCTTGTACCGGGACGAAAAGGCAGCTTCACTGTTCCTTGTTTATAAGGGTTCAGCTAATTTTACTCAAACACACGAAAGTAAAATGTGTGGAACCCGATTATAGAAGATTTCTAGTTTTCGTCAATACTAAATTTGAATGGGAATTTCAAAAATTTAGCGGTACGTTCACGGATATGGCTGTTGTTTTAAGCGTATGGGAGTAGCAACAATGAAAATAAATTTTCCAAAAACATTTGCTAAAGCTCCTAAATTACGTCCGATTATGAAAAAAACTCTCCTACTTCAAAATGGCAGCCGCCCTAGAATTTCAAATTCCTCTACTCATCCATTTTTAAAATAGAGGGGAACCAAAACATGTTCTTGTATTTTTTTGTTTGAAATCTTTAAGGGGCTGCTATTTTGGAATATTTGGCGGATCAAGATGTCCAACTAATTTGATCGAGATCTTAATAAACCCTTAACAGATGCTCATTCACGTCCAACTCGGTTTATAAATTAGGGCAGTCGCATGACAATGATCATATATCTATAGAGAGATACATATACTTCTATAGATGAAAAGGATAAGAATTAAAATCTTTTTAAAATTCAAAATTTAAATTAAATTTCAAAAATTTAAATTAAAATCCTTAAATTATTTTTCCAAACTTTAAATCTTATATTATAAAATCCGTTTTGCCCCTTGTAACTTTGTTTCCCAGAATAACATTTTTTTCGTTCACCATTAAAATCAGAAGAGAGTAACTTAAGATAGAAAATGCTGCTGTTTGGACAATTCTTCTTCGTTTGCGGTTAAAGACTTGTACGTCTTAGATCTCGGGCATTGTGAGGGTCTTCACCACAGGTCAATCAAGAGCTAATTAACCAATTAAACTAAATGTTCCTCCAATATTTTACCTTCGTCCCATGCTCGAAAATATTACAGTCCCTAACATACTAGCTAGAACATGCACGAAAAATATTAGATTTTGCACATTCCAGGTGCCTGCCCAACTTACGACCATCTGGGTTCCGAAATTGATGTAAATGACTCGGGGGACATTCGATGGAACTTGTGAAGATGATTGTAAGATGCAGGGACGAAATAAACATGTTCGGTTCACAAAGAGGTTCACGAGTCAAATTCTTTTCTCCCATTAATCTCCCAATTATTCCTTACATACTCGTAGACAGATATAGATATAGCTTTCTCTAATGCATAAGCATATGCGCTGAATTTAAGTATATATGAAATATATTTAACTTTTAAAATGGCGAAAACAGCTATTTGTACTCGTCGTACTAGGAAGACTGAAAAGTCCTGATAATGTGTACGATTTGAGAAAGGAAAATTTGGGGACAGATCGCTCACATTTTATTATTTGGCTTTTCTCAATGCCAATTTGACGGAAAATGGAATTTCCAATAAAGAAGAAGTAATATCTTTACTTGCTGTTCTTCCAGCTAAACCCATTTTGCATTGGTTCACAGAAGCTCCCGTTATACGAAAATATTCATATGAAATTCTAAGAACACAAAAACCAGCGTGAAAACCAATCTATATGTGTGACGGAGATAGCTATACACACCTGAACCTGATTCCACAGCCGAAACTAAAGAAATTAAGAATTTTCACTAATTAACGAAAATTAAGAAAACTAATTAATATATCGCTTTGAAATTTTCAGAGCACATGCAGAAAAATATTTTACACCTGTGTATAAAATTTTTGGGCCGGTAATTTTTCTTAATTTTTTCAAAAAATTGATGGCGACAGTAGAAAAATTCGGAGTAAGAACTATACAGGGATGAACATATATAAAAAACAAACTAAAAAGAGGTCTTTTTTCCGACCGCCCCCTCCATTTAATTCCGGAAAATCAGTGAATCCGAGATTATATGACATGTAGGCGATTGTCTTAATTATAAAACGTTGCCAAATGCTAAGAACATAATTTAAAATCACTTTATCAGTTTAATCGAAGATTATTAATGTGTTCTGTGGCAAGAATCCCTTATATGAGTTAATAGTTCGTCTACAAGTGTTTCTCCCCTTTATTTACATTTAAAAGTATGTTTTCCAAAATATAGATTTCTTTTACCACAATTATCGAACATTAACGGCACATTCTTTTTCTCGGATTCTATGGACCAGATTTCATTGGGAATTGATTCGTTCAATGTAGCTTACGATTTTCTTCAGTTTTTAGCTCCATTTTCCAGCGCAGGGGACGCACTCTTATCTCGGGGTCTATGCACTCAATTTCAACTGGGTTTTGCTCATTCAACTTGCTTTTCGATTGTCTTAGTTTTTAGTTCTAATTTCCATCACCAGGGGGCATTTTTATCTGAGGTTACATGGGCCTTATTTTTTCTTTCAGTGCGGAATTTTTTTCTTTCAAATCATATTACAATTCTCTTCGAATGTTCCGTTGCGTGCGCAGCAAGCCTGCTATATGGAGGCGCAGAAAGCAAGGACCCTTGCAAGCGATTCCTTTTGAGAAAGATAAATTTGAATGTAGGTTTTTAGTGTTTAGAGATGCGTGCGTAGCAGGTCCGGTCTACGCTGCCGAAGCAGTGGGGACCCATCCCAGAGACTCATTTTGAGAAATTCGTTATTATTTTTTGAAATTTTAATATAAATAGAGGTTTTAATCATTCGCGGTTCGTTTGGAAAAATCTACGGGAGGGTCAGCTACTGTACAAATGAACAATGTTCTTTTGATACCAGAAATGTGAGTCCAAGTCGTCAAAATGCCTTTTGATTTATAAACTGGAGGCTAGACTGTTAGAAACCTCCATCAGCGATAGACAATTATAGATCTCTCCTTTCCTCCCACCTTCATTGAATTTCTTCAAAACATTCACTCTCTCTCTCACACACACACAAAAGGAAAGGTCTACAATTCTTATTTATTTTCAAAGTATGTGAAATAATTTCGGTTTAATGCTCCTCTCAATTTGGTGCCCCCTATTTAATTACATTGCGCCTCAATTGAGGTACATAATTATCAGAGGTACCAAGTGTGTTAAGCCATCCCTAGAAACATTTACAGAAGCTGTTTCTTTATTCATTATTTGGATATAACAAAATATCTTACTAAAGAAAACATTCACATACACAACAAAATTTTAAAAAATCAACAATTTTATTTGTTGTCAAAATATGTGAAATAATTTCCGTTTAAACTTCTCTCAATTTGGCGCCCCTAGGCCTCACCGCCCCCCTTGCCCCCCCCCCCCCCTTAGCTACGCTAGTGCTCATTTTAAGATGGTTTCAATGTTGTTGTTTTTTTGTTTTTTTTTTAGCCCCGATATGCTATTTCTTTCGGGCAACAATTAAAGAGTCGTCCCTAAAAAAATAACGTTCCGTTATATAAGCTAGCTGTAATACGAAGCAGATGTATCATTGTTCGGTTAAATACTGATAATATCTACTGCAATTTTTTTTAAACTTCTAAACGTCGCACATTTTCAATTTTTATACTATCGCTGCTATCAAATTGTATTTTAAAGTATATGTGTGTGACTTCTTTTATCCGCATTTAATTAATTCGCATCAAAAAGCTGAAAGAATGCAATTTTATTAATCCGCGTGTAATAACATTTTGC
This sequence comes from Maratus speciosus, assembly GCA_963932465.1. NCBI lineage: Eukaryota > Metazoa > Arthropoda > Arachnida > Araneae > Salticidae > Maratus > Maratus speciosus. The sequence continues at coordinate 357,499,391 of OZ010794.1, forward strand.
GAATTTTGAAAAAATATAAATGAATAATTTCTGATAAAACATGGAGATATTATAAACTATATTTAATTTTTAGTATCCATATTAATGTTACAAACAAATGAAGGCTTATGAATCATTAGATACCCTATTTCTGACGAGTTTCTTGAATGACGAAGTCGCTTTTTTTTTGGGTTTGTGTATTATTCTGCGACAATGACATTATATGAATGGTTTATTGTAGATATTGTTTAAGACTGGATCGTAAATTTGGAATTCTTCAGCGGATGCTAATGACGTCATTTTATATAAAATAAAAGGGTCACTAAATTCTTAAAAAAAGCATAATCCTTACTTCGTGCTTGTTTTTGTTTTGTTTTTTTGTTTTGTTATGTTTATTGCTCGTTTCGTGAAGAAAGATTCTCAGTCCGTGTGCTACCTATCCATGTTTGGGAGGGAGAAATTTAAAAGTTGAATGTTGTTATGTTGTTAAAATATATAAAAATAAAATATTTAAAATATTTCCTTACGTACAATTTTATCTTTAGATTAATATTTTATTTTTAACCTTATTTTTTTCCTTAATACCCATATATTTTTTTCCTTTAAAAAATGAAGTGTGTGTTTTCTTTGTACGTTAAAAATTCCGCTATTAAAAAATCATTTTAATAAAAGTGTCACTTAACTGTTTTGAATATTTTCTTAAAATAATGCACATATATTTACTTTACTATTAATACAAATTACAAAAATTTTATAAGGTTTTTTGTGTGAAAACACTGTTTCATGGCGAAAAGAACTAGGTTCAAAATTTAAAAGCAACGTAACTATGTCATCGGATGTTTTCTAATTATGAATATGATAAGAATAAAAAAGCAAAAACAAAAAAAAAGTTAGACACCAACAGAAAAGTAATACAAAAAGAAATAATTGCAAATTGTTTTATCTGCTAAGTCCATTTTTTTTATTCTCCAAAAATTTCATAATTAGAATTCAGTTTCTTTCAACAATCACCGATTCAGTTCAAATTCACTTGTCTTCGAAACAATACTATATTAAAAGTATATATAAATATTATACAGACACACATACAATAAATATAATAAACCCAACTGGAGTGAAAAATTAGCCAGAGTCAGGATCACTCCAGTAATTTTTCACTCCAGTTGGGTTTATTGTATTTATTGTATGTATGTGTGCATAATATTTATATATACCTTTAACTGTTGAATGCAGGCGTTATTTATATGTGTATGTGTGTTTTAATATATATTGTAGTATGTGTGTTTTATAATACTATATTAAATTGAATAAGAAAGAATGAAGCTGCTTAATTGTTATATTTTATTTATATGACAATGTGATTAGTATTAATTAATACTTTTAAATTAGTTTAATACTGAATACTATATATATATATATATATATATACTAGTAAATCTGCAGATCAGGAGCCTCAACGTCAGCTCTACAATTCATTGTGTTTAGCACCCTTTGAGTAATATTAATCTTTCTACAAAAAACGAAATTTAAAGTTTTGAAATTACATAAACATTTATAAAACGAAAAAATATTTCGAAGGTTTCTGACATTAGAAGCGTTAAATTAAACCCCTTGTTATGTAAAGGTATTCTGAAAATCTCATGAGCTACTTATTCTGGTAATTTTTAGATAATAGAGTAGATTTCTTCGAAGGACAGAGCCCCCCCTGAACCCCTTCGTAGTGTAATTTAATTTACATTTGTAGTTATCAATTAATTGTGTTAATGTCCTTTAGTAAATTCTACCAATAGACGGAAACGTACATGAATTTTTTTTTGTACAGCCCTGTATATTACGTGAAGATTTTTACGCATCATCTATAACATTTAAATTTAATGCAGACAAAAAACCCTCTTAAAACTGCTCATATCACATTTCCGGGGATTAGTATGCATAGTGTGCACCATATATCCAGTTTCTGCGGAGTCCTGTATATGGTTCTATTTAAATTCTGCAAACATTTGTTAGTATACTAAATGTAATTGGGCTGGGAAATACATAACTCAAAAACACTGAAGCAATTCGCGCTCATTTTCATTTATACTTACGAATTCATTTGTGTATCCCTGTACATGGTCTATACAATATTTATGCACTACTTATTAAGCACAAATTTACTTAACGTTAAAACGCACACCATAATCGAAAATGCTCTTCAGCAATCATCCCTAATAGACCAGAACTGTATCCGAAATTTTTTATGTGACCCTATAAATGAACGATAAATACGATACAAATCATATTCAAGCTTCTTGTAGTCAACCAAAGTAATGTAATTTAATTTCATAATGTTTGAATTAGTGCAACACAATTAACACACTGACGACAGGCAATTTAATTAAATCTGTGTTTAAAAACAGTAGAAGCTCCTCCCTCTTCTGAAAGTGTCTCGGAAATTGGTTTCTGAGATATGTTTTTCATGTTTATGCAGCAGTAAATATCTTTCAATGTACGGATGTAATATATAATGTCTTACAATCTATAAAAAATATGGACAACACAATATAAATGTCTTTTCTGTAAGGTAGAAGTCACTCCCTTAGCCAATGATGTATTCTGAATAAAAACGAGAATTCTCGTTTCCCGTCGCTAATGTGTTAAAATAAGCTGTGAAGAGTTTTTTCCCCCCGTAGACCACATTTTAATCGACCACTTTTGTGTGACCCTGAAAAAAACATATGCTTTGCACCCCATATACTACAAAAATGTTTCAAAAATACATATCAATTTTATTATTTTGTAACAGAGTAACATCATTAAAAAACGCCACAAAAGGATTTTCTTCAAAGATTGTAATATTATGAATACTTTTGAGTTCCCTGTACGCATGCTGTAAGTGCTACACATAACATATTTTATAGTAACCAGGTTCTAGTGCACCTTAATAAAGTATATAAATTTCATTACGTTTAAAATTGTGTAACATTATTAAAATACACCGCAGACGATTTTTCCCAAAGACTATAATGTAACGGAATAGTTTTGAGTGCCCCTGTAATTAAGCTATGAATGCTACCCTCTTCATTTTTAATATCAAACATACTTTGGCAAACCTCAATAACGTATATCAATTACATGTAATCCCGACTATATTTACACGAGTTAGAGCACGTAGAGAAACACGGCAGGCGACAGATACAAAAACTGAAGTCATAAATACTTTTCATCCATGTTGGAAAGTGTTAAAAAGGATTTACATGCCTTTAACTGTACTTTTTTTTCACTTATAGCATGGTTAAACATTAGTTTAAACATCCTAATCCATGCGATAGCAATAACATATTAAAAGCCCCCCAAAATATGCATATCTGGAGATCTATAAATCTACTGGAAAATAATTCATTATCGTGGCCACTGTTAATTGCATAAATTGCATCGATTTGGCGCGATGAAATATTTTTTGTGATAGCCTTTTAATAGTACCTGCAACAAAATTAACGTAATTTACTAACTTCATTCATATTTGACGCATTGATAGGCTACGAATAACAGTCGCTAGGCAACGAAGAAAATGAAAAAAAAAGAAATACGTATCATGTAAAACAAGAAAATTAATTTAAAAATTCTTTATATTATTGGAATACATGTATAAATGTCCTCAAAACATTATACACGTAAATAAAAAAATCTGATAGATATATTGATAAAATTTCAATATAATAGGAATAATTTAAAACCCTTATTTGGAATTTTAGTATCCATAATTTGACATTTAAATCCATTAATCAAACGTGCCATTTTCTTTCAACAAATGGAAATTTGAAAATCGTCTGACTTGCCGTAGAAAAGCATTATAAAGAAAAATAAAATCTTCCATATTTTCCGAACGAATGAACCAAATTTAACCAAAAACTATACAGCTACGTCCGGGTATCTCACGAATATGCCCAATTAATTTCAAGCTGATCGGGTGCTTTTTGCGGCAGTTATCGCGGAACAGACGGACAGACAGACAGACAGACAGACAAACGGAAATCAAAACTTTTCGTGTCTCCACAGTAAGCCTTCACTGACGTTTCGGCAACTAATGTTTTTTTTTTCTTAGTCTGTGAAAAAATGGAAAATGTACTGGCAGCAAAGGTGCCGTCTATTCAGTGGCGTAGCCAGGATTCGGCTCTAGGGGAAGGGGGGGGGGGGGAGTTATCCAGTATAGTTAGTCCAGTTTCTGCCTCTTATTAAAATCACTGGGTAATAGAATCAGTCTCTTTTTTAAGTAAAAAGTATGAATACTTTCTAATTTATTCATTTATTTTTTTTAGTATGAATTTACAGAATATTTAGATAGCTTAATCATGATTATGTGATCGCTGCCGTTTTCCGAAACAGATGGCCGGTTTTGCCACAACTCAGGCGTTTATTATACGTTTCACCCGTTTTTCAATCGAATAAATCGCAATTTAAATGGAATACGCTTGTTGAATAGAATTTGAAGTAACAAAGCGGTGGATTCCGATAAGCAAACTAGTATGTTGTGGCCATCACAAAACTTTCTTCTATATAAATCACGTCAATTAAATCATTTAAACAGTACAAGAAATTTCATACATTAAGCACCCATTCATATCAAAGTATATCTGAATTTGAAGTTTATGAAAATTCGTGCCTTAGTTTTTGAGATAGAGCTTTTGCAGAAATCACAAAAAACAGCATATCAGCGCCACCTATTGAGCGATTTACACGAAACTGTATAAAATGTCAATTCATGTCAAGGACTAACTGATTCTAAAGTTTGATGAAAATTCGTGCATAAGTTTTTGAAATACACCTATAGCGGAAATTCTGAAAAATGCAAAATAGCAGCGCCACCTGTTGGGCGATTTACACCAAAATGTACAAAATGTCAATTCATGTCAAGGATTAACTGATCCTGAAGTTTGGTGAAAATTCTTGGTTTAGTTCTTGAGATACAGCTATAATGGAAATTATGAAAGGTGCAGCATAACAGCGCCACCTGTTGAGCGATATGCACCAAAACACAAGCAGCACTAATTCATATCAAAGTATACTTGAATCTGAAGTTTGTTGAAAATCCAAGCATTAGTTGTTGAGATAGAGTTATTGTGGAAATCGTAAAAAATGCAATATAGCAGCGCCACCTGTTGAGAGATTTACATCAAAATCTCCAAAACCTCAATTCAGGTCAAGGACTAGCTGAATCTGAAGTTTGATGAAAATCCATGCATTAGTTCTGGAGATTGAGCTATTGTAGAAATCGTGAAAAAGGCTACATAGCAGCGTCACCTGTTGAGCGATTTACACCAAAAACTAATCAGCAACAATTTATATCAGGGACTAACTGAATATAAATTTTTATTAAATTCCGTGCATTCGTTCTTTAGATAGAGCGCCCACAAAATTTGTGTCACATACAGACAGACAGACAGACTCACAGATGCACAGTCAGACATTTTGTAAAAACATGTTTTTCGGAATCTCTGACGCCTAAAACATGTAAATCCGCCGAAAACTGAAAATCGAAAATTTTCACGAATCCAATACTTTCTTCTTGCAAAGATAGAAGAAAGTAAAAACACCGTCTGGTTTTGTTTCATAAAATGTGACTAACATTGATCACATTAAAAGTGACTTGTGATTCATATAAGCGGCATTATTAAAAAAAAAACTCAACTGTATATTTTTTTAGACCTGGGAGGGGTTTTAATAGCTAAAATTTCCTGCATTCGCTGCATCTATTCTCCGCATTTTTTTCCGCAAAACTTCCGTTTTGCTATTCACACGTTTTCAAGACGGCAAATTTCTGTTTTTAGAAAAAAATATGAGCAGTAGCGCATTATTATTTCTAAATAGTGCGCTATTTTGCCTTATTTATTATTTATTGCGCTACTGAACAATAGGGTTATATTTAAAAATATATATATGAAAAATAATTATCTATAGAAATGTATATTTACAAGGAAAAGGTACTTATTTCTATTGCATATTATCACACCCGTTTTTTATCGCCTTGCCTTCTCCGGATTCGACCTCGGTATTCGCCTGTCTCCTACACCAACTGGCCACATGCAACGGCTTCGTTAAAAGCCAAAACATCAATTCCAATAGTATAACTGGAATTTTTCACGTTTATTCTGTGAAATTTAAGATTTCTACTCAAAACAGAAAGTTTTCGTTAAAAGACAGGAATTTCACCTAAAATCACCGGTATATGTATAAGGATTTTTTTAACAGCGTACAATAGTTATCTTCAGAATTAAATACATTCTTTTCTCATTTATACGCTTACATATATTACATGTAGTATATTTATAAGTGGCTAAAATTCTGCACTCTGGTACATTTTGCATTTTCTTCTCGCCAAATTTAACATTTTGGCGAAAGAAATTTTTTTTTTCAAAACAGAAAGTTCATTTAACATTAATTTTTACATTTTCTGGCAAAAAATCCAAAATCGCACATTATTTAAAAAAAAAATAATAAATAAATATCAGAAGCAAAGAACATTTAATAGAAATAGAAACGCATACCGATTCAGAAGCGACTGGCAACGTGGCCCAGCAACTTCATCTAAGGAGTAAGTGATTAAAATTCATAAAGAACTCCGGTTTTAAATTTGTCAATAACTCCGGTTTTAACCCCTCAACGGTCGCATTAAATTGCGGTTTAAAAATTAAAATTGCTTATTGACCTCACTTTTTTGAAAAAGAAATATTCACCTCATTTAAGGACAGGTAAAATGGTACCATAATAAAGAAAATTACACTATTTTATAAAACTGCTGGGAATCAAGCAAAAAAGAATAAAAGGAATAAAAGACACAGCTTGTAAATATCACGGGAGCGAGAATTAAGGGGTTAAAATTGGTCAATAACTCAGATTTTAATCTGCTAGCCCAATACATTAAAATTTATTTGTTTGGCCGGGAAAAGGTAGCTTCAAATTAATCGTTGAAATTGTGATCACGTGATATTCCTTTAGTTTTATTTAAAAAAATATATTCAAAACGGATTAATTTAGTGGTCGAAACAAAGAGCACGTGACTTTCATTTAGGGTTACTTCAAAACAAAGCTCCTGATACGAAAACCTCGAATTACCATAATGAAATAAAAACTACCTACGCTTGACATTGAAAAAAAAATCCCAATGGTTATGGAATTTTCCCCTTTATATCTTATGTACATCATTAACGAAAAAGTTTTCAGAATGCTTCAATATTTTTAATTTTAAGCATTACAATAAAGAGGATCATTCGAGGATTTTTATCAATAACTTAGATACGTTTGCTGAAGGTACGTTTGCTAAAAATAAACACTGTTATCCCTTTTTCAGCAAACGTACCTTTTCAATATAAAATCTCTGCATTGCAATCATTCATTAAAAGAGCATTTATGATTTGCTAAGATGATCAATTTCGAGAAATCGAGTTTATGCAGAAAATAGCATTTGATCATGATTTTCCAGAAAAATATATAGATAAAATAATTCAGAAGTACAACACACCCCTCCTTCAGGTCAACGACAGGATAATAATCAACTTATGGTCTATGGAAAATTTCCCTACATTCCCACTATATTCGAAAAGATAAAAAATATCATACAGAAATATAATATAAAGTTGGTCGCTATTCCACCTCTTTACCTCATTAATATCGTCAGCAATAAGATCGATAGGATCCCAATGGATCAAAAATCTGGTATATATGAAATCCCCATCACTTTACCTAATAATGTTGAAAAAGTCTACATCGGCATGACAAAACGTAAGTTATCAGTAAGGATTATGGAGCATCGCAGAGACATTAAACATCGTAAACAGGATACTGCTCTTTCTAGGTTCTAAGGTTCGACTTAGCTAATGAAGTCTGCCATATTAACTTTGCTGAAGCAAAAATTATAGTTCCGTGCAATAACCCCTTTGAAAGTAAAATTAGAGAATCAGTTGAAATCATTGTACGTGAAGATAAACCATGTAACGATAATTTATCCTATAATACCCCAAAATATGACATAATATCATAAAGTCATAATTCTACATTTAATTACAATATTTCAGCTTAAACTTGTATTATGTTGCTAAAACTTGAATGAAAACTCAGTTGAACGTGGTTTTGTCCCTCATGTGTAGATGGCGGCACTCGTAGTTTCTTTAATCGACTTTTTTGATTCATTTGATCTCAGTTCATTAATAATTATTTATTTTCACTATATAGCAACACTACATTTTTGTATTCATATCATTGGTCAAGTTTCGACTAATTATCTCTTGCACAGGAAGCTTTCATCTCTGAACATTGAGCTTTTTTACCATCATATTTTCCTGGAGACGGCTGTAGAAACAGCTCGAAACATAGAAGTTAACTTTTAGCTTATTAAAGTTCGTGTTTTGTGTACCATTAACCCAGGAGAACTCGCTAGTGAGAATGCCCAATTGCTTTTCTTTTACTTTACATTTATATAATATCAACTTTTTTTGGTTGGCTTAGTACTTTTATTCACAAAATAGGTAAAATAATTGAAAAATATTTTGAAATTTTAATTAAAATGAAAAATGATTTAAATAAGAGTCTTAACAAAGTACGACTGTGAGAGAAAATCTCATGCAGCGAGTTCTCCCGGGTTAAGCAAGATTGTGTCTTTATTTATGTATATTTTTATTTGTCTGTTGTACTATAAATACTGAAAATCTAAACGAATTCCTTAACCGGAAAAAATAAAGAAATTATTTAAATTTATATAAATAATTAATCAATATCTGTTGCAGTATCTATTATATATATATAATCCAAACGGAAATTTCGTTCCGAACGCCGAGATTTCGAGTTCTACCGCATGGATTTTTACGGAACTTATACCGTTAGATAGGTATCGTTCCAGGGAAGGTTTTAAGCTATAACACATCATTCTACCTAGATTAGTTAAGAATTATTACGGAAAATTCTATTATTTTGGACTTTGTTACTTCATATTTCCTTAAATATCTGGGCTCCTATTGGTCGTAGAGCTTAGATCTCGCGCCAAAAGTAGCTCCGAAGCACACAAGCAAACTTTTCCCAGCGATTATTTTGACGTCTTCCGATTTCTTCTAACTCTATTAGATGCCTGCGTAGAAGCCCCTTTAAAATATTTTTCGTAGTAATTTTAGCAATTCTCTAAAATTATTGGTTAAGACCGCCACCCTCCCGATTCATGTATCTACGGAAAGGTTGCATGAAGGAGTTTCGTTCAGATACGCTTTCGTTAAGAATAGAGTGCGCTCCCTGGTGGTGGAATGTGGAACTAACATAACGCGATATTGTTAAAATTAGGAAATCTAACAATGCGACCTGTTTTAAACTTTGAGATAGTTCATAACACATAATCTATTATCTATTCTATTATATATATATAAAATCTATTATCTATTCTATTATCTATTATATATATAAAATCCAAACGGAAATTTCGTTCCGAACGCCTAGATTTCGAGTTCTACTGCATGGATTTTTACAGAACCTATACCGTTAGATAGGTATTGTTTCAGGGAAGGTTTTAAGCTATAACACATTATTCTACGTATATTAGTTTTAGAATTATGACGGAAAATTCTGTTATTTTGGGCAATAAGGTTACCATTTTATTTCTTGGCGAAATTAATCGTTGATAAAAAAAAATTGAAACGGCTATTAAACCTTGAAAAATAAAAGAAAAACTGTTACTAATTTTATTTAAATGAAAAAAAAAGAAAAAAAGAAGAAGAAAATCCGTTTTAATGAGTGATAATATTAAAAAACGGAGACATTTAATCAAAACCTGAAAGAATTATTTGTAATGCTTAAAAATTAATTTAATAAGAAATATTACACTTGATACGCAATATTTGGCTCTTTATCGCTTGCGTTAGATATGGAAACGAATCTGAAAATTTGATTAGATAAAATTTTAACGACATTTTCTTTCTGTTCTGTTCTTTTCTTTTTTTTTTATATCTAATTGTCCCATCACGTGACTTATAGAAGAAACAAGCAGATGTAATTGTGAGTCACATGTGTAATTACTATTTGTTTCTTTACATTTTTTTTATTTTTCTTTTGTCGCCAAACAATGTGATTTTAAGCCAAAAATGCATAAGCCTGACATTAGCTTGAGGATGTTCTCACAAATAGTGTTTTTTTAGGTGAAAGAGATCATTTTTTGAGTACATTTTCATATTCAATTGTAACTTATATAGATATCAGTTAATATTTTAAAAATGGAATCGAATACTTAAATTTCAGTGTGAATTTCTGCCACACATACATATTGTAAAATATTTTCATACTTTTTAAAATGTTTTTCGCCGTAATTCCGAAAGCATGTTATATTTATAAACTCGAACTCAGATCAACGAATATTACCCATTTTATTTAAGCAAATATTATCTATTTTCTCAAGTCATATCGCCAATTTCATTTATAGGAAAGTTCACAGATTCGAAATCTAGGAAATAAAGATAATTTTTAAGGAAATTTATGTTTTAATACGTTATTACTATGGAAAAATTCAACATTTTGAAAAAAAAAAATTACAAGTCTTTTGTAATTCGTCATTTCTTCTTCGTCTTTCTTCGTACTTTCTCCTCTGTTATGTAATATTTCAAATGATATTGGACAAATTTTCGATCATCGATTCACCGCAAAATCGCATATCTAATATAGTATATAAAATAAAGCCTGGATTAGGGGACTAATTAACGCACAGCGCAAACTACTGAACCTAAAATCTTGAAAATCGTGGTAAAAATACTTCTTATGACATAAACTTCTGCTAAGAAAGGATTTTCTAAAGTGTTACCCCTAATGGTTTTTGCACGGGGAGGGGAAAAAATTCGAATATCAAAATTATGCGTCAAATGATAGTATATTTTAATGTAGTTTTGTATGCTGAATCGAATGCTACCAAATAAATTTTTATAAGTCCAACAGTTCATGACACATTTCATATTTTTCTAATTTGTAATATCTATCATTATATCCGTTACTCTAGCAACGAAAAAAATTCAAATCAACCCTTTTGGCTAAAAAATAAAAACGGCTCTATGAGTTTGAAATAAAAATGCAAGCATCTTAATTTTTTTTTTTAAATAGTGATTTTATGTAAAATAAAAGGGAAAAAATTACTGAGAATTTAGCGTTATAAAACAAAAATGGAAAAGGTACTACTTAGATATTCCGTCGACCAAAAATCTATCGTCAAACTATAAGATTAAATGCCAATAATGGTTGATCGTAAATATCAAATTCACTTGAATTTAAACAAACTACACGTGTTTACGTCATCAAGTGATTTTAATTTCGACGTTTTATTTGTATTTTTATTAATGTTATACTAATTTATTTGTTATTTCGTTATTTAAAATAAAGATTGTCAATTTATATAATTTGGCGAATGGTTCGGCGATTTATATAATTTGGCGAAATTGGTCGACGAGATAACAAGTAGTACCAATGAAAATATTTAAGTATGAAAGCAATGTTTGTAACGACTTAAAAATTATTTTCATATATATAAACTCGGTTTATGGCGTCAGATGACGTCATCCGAAGAATCTACAAGAGTCTTTTTCCATTTTTTCCGGTCATAGGTTCCTCAATGAAAGAAATTGGAATTGGAATAATATTGTGCGATTTATAAATTGCTCCTCGATAAGAAGAAAAAATGGGTACATTTATAACAACCGTGCGCACATCTCGCTGATAGCATTTTTTAAATTCCCAGTAGCAGTAGTTACATTTTGCGTATGTAAATTAAAAATATTTTTTTGCTTTTAATTATGGCATTATTTCCTATTATTGTTTATCTTTTCAGTTTTTTTAAATGAAATTAGTATAAGGCATGCATTTTAAATTAAATGAGTGAAAGGTTTGTGTTTTAAATGAAAATAATAAAATAAGAATATGCTATGAAAACAATCTTTATTGATTTGTTACCTGCACCCGGCTGACATAAAAGTATCACAAAAGCCACATATTCACTTTTCTTTGAGTAGTTGCTCATGAGAATTCAAGTTAACCTTTCGTAATCGGATACTTCACATATTGGTGTATTAGCTTTAATGTTGAAAGCATCGTTTTTTGTTTGAAGCGAAAACTTTACTATGAATTCTATTACACAAAATCGCATCATCATCATCTACTATATATTTACAACGGAAATTTGTATTTCATCCCGATTGTTTATAATACTTTCGTAGGATATACCACAATTAGTTCGGTAATAATTTTGGAAAGGTTTTAGTGTATACATATTGTTCAAGGGTACTTAGTTATAGAGCAACAGTAAAAGTTCAAAAATTAAGTGAACCTGATTACGAAAGTTTAGCCTTTTTAAAAAAATCTACAGAACATATTTTGTTACAAGTGGCCCTGTTGCATGACTTTTAGGAATGGTGTTAGTATCTACGATTTCATTATATGTTGATTAGTTACAGAGGTATTAATTCCTGTTGTCATAACGGTCTCATTACCCGACCATAAGTGCGCTGTTTATAATCAACTAAAACAATTACTTCTTAATTGCTAAATTTTGTCCAACGCTTAAGATAACATTATATCGCAATGGCGTTCGCATCGTTTTCAGTAATGTGCAAGGTCAAGCTGAAGATCCATATTGTTTAAAATATAAGTTCAAATTCAACATTTAGTTTAATCCAAGGTTCATTTGGAAATATTGACCAGCGCAGCGGGCATAGCCTGCTAGTTTTAAATATAATTCGTAATCAAGTACTCCTGCCCGTATGTGGCAGGTATCAAACACAAAGCAGAAAATAAATTATTCGCCCAGTACACCTCATGTATAAGAACTATTTTAACATTTTAACTATACAATTTCTTAAATATAGATTTCTTTGTTGTATTTTTTAGTTATTTGCGATATCCGTTAATAGTGCACCAATGCAGACCACATATACATTAAAACCCTAATAATTTTAAATATCACTCACCCGCAAGAAAAGTGACATAACTCGCAAAAATTCCTTCTGCATTTTATTCCATTATAAGTGTAATTTTCAGGAAAATTGCTTTATTACGCTATTTGTTCATTCGTGACCACAGGAGGACAAATTGTGGAGGGGGTAAAATTACTCAACCCTCCACACCTCGCATACGCAATTCATTCTTAAAGTTTACGGTCTTATGTACAGTCGTGGAAAAAAAAAGTAAACACCCCTACTAACTCCTCAACAAATTATCGTAGACGAAAGTTTCTGGTACCGAACGATTGGAAATAAAGTCTACTTTTAAATGGTGTGTATAAAATTTGCTTAGGGGGCCATCTACATATTAAAACGAATCCAAACTTCATTTTTTTCAATAGTAGTACCCAAATTTAACGAGATATTTCAAATCTTCGGTTCAAAATGTGCCTAGAAACCAAATTTCAAATCATTCGAATGATAAGTTTTTGAATTATAGACATTCAAAATTTAGTACTTCTAATGTAAAATTACATTTTCATACTTTTATTTATATCTCCTGAAATTATGCTCCTAATGAGCTAATTTTTTGTGTAGCAATAATACCAATGCACCCAAACATAAATACGTTGAATTTGCAATTTTTATAATTTTATGATATGAATTATGAATTATGAAATTAATATTCGAAATAATTATGAATTGCAACCTACAATTTTTTTGATGGATTTAGATTTATTAAGTCCTGCTTTATGGAAATCCAAAATTTCACATTTTTCTTCCAAGTAGTTTTCAAATTATGCTTAAAAAACGGCAAAATGATGGTTTAAAGGGCCATCTATGATAGAAGTGAGTAAATTTTTGAAACATATTCTGCTATCCTGTAATCAAACAGGTTTCATTGATGCTTAAATGTGCCTTGATCAAGAAGGCGGCTCTCTGGGTTAACAATCGAGTTCGGAACTTCAATTTGGATACAGCCCTTAAAATACGCTCGTTTTAAAACAAGTAATTTCTCGGAAACATGTGACACGAATTGCATAAAAATTTGTTTGTAGGCTAATTGAAAGGTGTAGCGCTTGGTGGTAGCGAAAGGTGTAGCATTTGCGCTGTCAGAATTGTGTACTGCTATTGAAAAAAATAAAGTTATGGTTCGTTTTAATATGTAGATGGCCCCTTAAACAAATTTTATATACATCATTTAAAAGTAGACTTTATTTCCAATCGTTCGGTACTAGTAACTTTGTTCTATGATAATTTGTTAAGAAGTTAGTAGGGGGTGTTTACTTTTTTTTTTTCCACGACTGTACGTTTTTACAACTGTATGCAGAACTAAGTGATGTTACAGTAAAACATGCTAATCTTTTTTTTTTTTTTATGTCCTGGAAAATTTACCTTTCTCGTGATGTGCCACATTTCTTGTGGGTGAGCGATATCCTCTATCATCAGACCATAGATTTACAAAATGAGTTGAGTTCCTTACTTTATAGTACTACTATTTTCAAATAGTAAACTTCGCCTCACTTAATTGCGTAATTGAATTTAAAAAAGTGTGAACCAATGATCGAGAATTTTGATCGTATGCTTTTAAACGGGTGCTATTGTAAATTTATTGTTTCTTAACTTTATTTTTACAGAAAATAAAGGGACTTTTGGAAATTATCCATGCACCTTAATCATAGCAAGTAGAAATGTATTAATTTTTTGTATTAAACTAGGGGGCTCGGCCCCCTACGAGCTACGCTCGCCAACCCCCGTCCAGACACCGCAGACTCTAAATGCACGCTAATGTGATCGGCTTTAAAAAGATTTCGAAAGATTGAATTATAATTTAAAAAACAGTGGCGATCTCCCTATAAACGGATTTCTATTCATTTCTCTTTGATTGGGGAAATTTTAACGCCAAATCCAGCGGTACTACTTGATTATCCCGTCGACTAATTTCGCCAAATTATATAAATCGCCAAATTATACAAATTGACATAATTTTTATTTTAAATAACGAAAGAACAAATAAATTAGTACAACATTAATAAAAATACAAATAAAACTTTGAAATAAAAATAACTTGATGACGTAGACACGTGTAACAACATTTCAAAATAAGCTAATATAAAAGGAATTAAGTAAACAGAATTTTTGTCTCCCGGTATTTTTTAACAAAGCGAAAAGAAAGTTCTTTTAAATGAGACATTTTAAATTAATCGTTTTTAATCTGACGTAATTTTGACCAAACTATTCTTTCTCTTTTTAATATTCACGTGAAAATACTTGTGTTAGAAATAAAATATTATTTGCGCTTTCCTAAGAAAAATAGTTGAAAAGTATCCTCCAAAATATCAAATAAATGTCTAGTGCAATTTGTAAATTTAAAACGTTTTACAATATTATTTTGTGTTCATTTTATGTAATAACTGTAATGTGACGTAAATATGACGTAATTTCTCCTATTTAAGACTTCTAACGCATGTTAATAAATTTATTATTTTACAAATTCCTTTCTCTCTTAAAATTCACGTGTAATTATAGTTTTTATGACGTAATTTTTAATAAGTTCCTGCTTTTTGTACATAATTATTTAATTCTAATTCCAAATGTTTTTTTCTGTTTATAATAGTCACGTGTAAATAAATTTTTAATTTATTACACGTATAAATATTTTTTTTTTTTTTAAGCAAACGTTATTGTTTCCGCTGTTTATACAGTTGGCAACAGTTTAAATTAACATCACTTTCTAAAATCTGTAAAAAATATCTCTCGAAATGCTGAAAATTTGAATTTAAAATAGATATAAAACCTCGAAAAATGAGTCAAATTAAAAAAATAAATCAATTCTGCACACCGGGAAATTATAACGTATAAAATGAACTAAAAATTATTAAATTCCGATGTATAGTTTTTGCTGCTATAAAACTTTTTTAGTGGAACGATTTTGTCCAACTTTAGCATTAAATATCTCTTAAAATAATTCTTCGATTTGAAAACTGTCTGCATCAGCTTGTTTATCAAACATTTCTGTATAACACTACGATTTTCATATTTTTGTATGCATTATTTTTCTTAATATTAACGAAGAAAGACCTCCGGTCACAAAAAATTCAAAACCGGCGGCGGTGACAGCGGTAGTTACTTTTTTTTAGAATAGAGAGATATGCATAGCAGCAAACCTTGCGATTTGTTTTAATTCAAACAAAAAAAAATTTTGATTTTGAGCTAAAGATTTTAACTTAAAAAATATCATCAAATAAATATCACGGACGCTGTTAAAACTTTGCAGCGAACTTTCCAGTTATGCGATCGTTTTTATAGATTACGGTTAGTACTTAACAATAATTTTAATCTCTACTGACCTAGAGTACCGTCAATAAGACGGTTTAATACCTTTATAATATGGTAAACCGTCATTTCTATAAACGGTGAAATGACTGGCCAGTTTAATGCAAATACCTAACAGTGTAAAAGCAAGAAACATTATAATTAAATAAATTTCCTTGTTGAAAATACATTTATTCGACTTGAAAAAAAAATCAGAATATTGACAGCTATAAATATTATTTAATTACCTTTAAATTTGGTGTTTCAATCCATAACTGTTAAAATTTGCAGCAAACTGTGCAGTCATTCGACCGTTTTGATTGAAATCAGTTACAGAATCATAATTTAACTTACTTCAACTTTATTCTGGCCATAATAATATGGTCAGATGCGCTTAACGCCTTAATAGGTTTACCGTACGTGTAAGAAGAGTTTTCTTCTTTCGTTACTAAAAGCTTTTCTATACCACTAATTTTAAACTGTAATATTAGCTTTATTTAATAGCAGACATATTTCGATTTTATAAGGAGAATATTTTAGTACGATAAATGTTATGTATATTACTTATTTTTAGTTTATTGTGTTAAAAAAAAAAAAAAAAAAAAAAAAAAAAAAAACCTCTTAAGGGTTTTAATAACTGTTGTCTTAAAAGACGGTCGAAGGATTCGATAGTTTACTGCAAATTTTTAACAGTGATACAAAAATGAATTCCAGAACTACACAAAATGTGTCAAGAACTGAAATATTTTCTCTCAATTTGTTTAAAAGAATGAATAAGAGGCATTTGGATTTTTAAGACCCACGACTATTTTTCCCTTTTAACCGTTTATGTACTGAATTATGAATTCATGAAAATTTTATCTTCTAAAACATTTTTCGTGAATTGATTAAACTATAGATTAGAAGATATACAGAATAATTTAATAAATTTTAGAAGGATTTAGAAGGATTCATTAAATTTGAATTTATAGGGATTTTGTGCAGTATTTATAACCCCACTCAAATCTTTTACTTTAAATCTTTTTCTTAGTATTTTGTAAAATTAGTAAATGTACAAATATAATGGTCTTACAACAGAACTATAGAAATATTTCCGAATTGAAAAATCCCCCCCCCCCCCCAACGCCAAGAAAGCTGCTGAAAAGATGCAAAGGCAAAGGAAATCCTCCTTTTAAAAATATTTTGGTTTTGTGTACTCAATAATGCTTTTGGAACAAGATAAAGTAATGTATCTATAACTCATTCTAGACTGTATTACAACTAATTGACGTACTAAATGAATTTTATAACAAGTTATTTTAATGGTACTGATAAGTACCGTCAGTAGATGAAAGGTTAATCGCCAGTAAAGCGTCGTGCTTTTTAAGGAACAATCACATCGATCTAGAACAAAATCATTTCTGTAACGATGTGTTCTAGATTAGGATTATGTGGGATTTCTTTTCATTCCCAACTGTTTTCTTTTATTGAAAAGAAAGGTGTTAACATCAATTGTAAATGTTGTATATTGTTGATAGAGCCCCGATCATGGAAAGGATACACAATTTAGAAGTTAGCTTCTAGTGAATGTATTTTAAAAGTACTTGCACTATTAATTAGCTAATTTTGAGAGGAAGGTTTCTACATGTTAAAAATATTTTCATGTTATTTGGTTTTCCAGCGTTACTAGCTGATCCGTTGCCCGGGCCCGTGATGAATGATCCTAAAATTAACCTCAAATTTGTATGATTTTATATCTCAAGACTTCATTTTATCTGAATTTATATTTTTAAATGAAAAGATATTGAATTGAAAGTATATGCAATTTGATATTTTATTTTCTGCATAATTTGAATGTTGGGGTATATGCGCACCGAAAGCGAGCGAAACCGCGACGAAACACTCATGTTTTTAATGATTTCGTCAAAATTTCACCAATTTTACTTTATAAAAAATATTTCTACCTGTCCGAACGTCTCAAAATTTTTGTAGCTGATGTAAATCTGATATATTGAGATGCTCTAAAAAGATTGTGTTAAAATACGGACGTTTAGTTACATTTAGATTAATAAAAACATCGTTTCCATTAGTCGCGATGTCCTGAGTTCGCCGGTGTATTAGAACGTGTCAAAATTCATATTTTTAAAACCGAATTACACCATCGATTAGAATAAGGTTTCAGCTTTAAGAAGACATTTTTGGTTTGTCGGTACCTCTAAAATTGCGCTCTGGAGGGGCTAAATCGCGACGAAACATTCAATTTTTTACAGATTTCGTCAAAAGTTTCACACATTTTACTTCGTAAAAAATATTTCTATCCGTCCGAACGTTTCAAAATTTTTGTAGGGGATGCAAATCTGATGTATCGAGATGCTTTAAAAAGAATGTATTAAAATATGGATGTTTAGTTTGTTTTAGTGTAGAACAAATATCGTCTCCGTGAGGCGCGTAGTGACTTGAGTTCGTCGGTGTATTTCAAAGAATTGAATTTCATATTTTTAAAAACCGATTATATCGTCGATAAGAATATCGTAGATTTCAGCTGTAAGAAAATATTTTTAGTTTGTCGGTCTCTCTAAAATTGAGCCCTGATGGGGCGTTGCAATAAGGGAGAAAAACATTTTTCTGAAAAACGAACAATTTTGAAAATTTCTTTTCAATGGGTTTAACTGTATATATTTTTTAATATATATATTTTTAATTGATTGCGGCATTTGAGACGTAAGAGTACTATCTTTCAGAATATGTCTTTCGGTTTTAACTTTGCTAAGCGGCTTCGACGATGTAAGTTAATAAATAATAGCAAAATACCCCGAAATTTCCCTTTTTCGTTCTTTATTTTCAACCGATGCGTAAATAATCCTTCCGCGTATGCGCTAGAGCTTTTTCCCTCTCACAAGGACCGAGATAACATTTTAGTGACAGTGAGCTGCTATTTTTAATTAATAACTAAACTAACTATTAGAACGTTAAAATTCCAACTCTCAGTTGCATCAGGAGACATATTGGGCTAGCCTCAGAAAAATTTTGAGCCTCGTATGTGCCGTAGATTTTGCTAGCCATCGCGAACAGACGCACACACGCACACATTCAGCGAAACTTTCTTTTATTAGCATAGACAGCGATGCTGTTAGTCAAATCACAGAAAAGTCAAACAACTGACAAAGACAGACATGAGAAAACTCGGCCTTCTCCACTGGCCTAAATTCAAATAATAGGTAGAATACCGGAAAAATGTGATAGATCATACCATACTATTTTATCACTAAATTATCGAATAGAGATGCGAGAGGCATCACTCCATTAAAAATGACATCTACTCTGAAACAGGGGTTTCAGCATATTAAAGGGGACAGCATATTAAAAATTTTACCAACTTTGAACTTTCGGATGTTAACACCCCTATTTGACATTATATTTGAGTTCCAAGTTTAAGACAAACCGTAAAAAGGTATAATTTTTTTTCCTTCTTAAATCGTCATAGAGTTATAAGAGATTAAAGTTAGAGGATGCTATTATTAAATCAACCTGGCGAGCTTTAATTTATATCTTCCCAAACAATCATCCAATTTGAAGTTTTCTTTGAATAAAATGCAATGATTAGAATAGACCCAAACTATATTCCATGTATTTTTCGATTCAAAAACGTATTTTTAATTAAGAAAATAGTTAATAAATTGATATAAAATTTATGATTTACGCATTATAATATTTACTTAAAACAAATACAATCATTAAAAAAAAAAAAAGCTACGGGTAATTTTACAGCGCATTCTAATCATTAGTTTCGTAGGTTAAAGATATTTTGCAGTTCTACGTTTTAAGGGATACGTCTTAACTTATTACAGGAAAAAAGAATTTTAAATGTCTGATTTCTGAACAGGTGAGCAACACTGAGGGGTTTCCTAGCTGATAACAGCTTAACACCCAGACTAGGAATTGAAGTATCTTATGTTTTGTGAGCCATTGGGAAAAATTTAATTGTAGTTTAGAACTACAATAACTTAAAAATAAGAATTAAAAGATGAATTTAAATAGTTAAGAGTTTAAAAGAAATAAATTTAATATTAAGTTAAGACTTAAGATAAATAAATGGAAAATATTTTAAAAGAATATTTAAGATGGTCTAACTGTAGTTATAAAACTACTATAAACGGATTAAAAATTGAGAAAGTGTTAGCACTGTTCAGAGTTACACTCGCCAAACTTGGGCAGGAAAAGCTGAAAGGAGGTAGCAAGCCACATTAACAAAGAAAGGGACTTTTCAGAGCCATACATTTGTTTTTTTTTTCTCCTGTATATCAATTTAGTAAGAATATAGCTTTTTTATTATTTTTTATTTATTTTTTTTTTTATGATAAAAGCAAGTTTATTTCAAATACTAAATTTCTGTGTAATTTTCCTGGTAACAATTTGAGTGTTTCTGGTACTTTTTCTCGTAAGATCTCAATTTTTCGAAATTTATGGATAAACCCCTGCATTTTTCTTTATAATTTTATCAAGACGCAAGAAAAACTGCATTAATTATACCTTTTCTCCGCTGCCTTAATTTAAGGAATTAAATTATGATTTCAAAAGTGGGTATACCGATTTGAAAATTAAATTTGTTGCAATTTTTTTTTCTATACGACACATATTTCAAAAATTGTATTCGTATTCGCAAGGTAGACACACAAATCAGCCGGAAAGTATTTCTCGCATCTTTATATAAAAGGGTAATAAATAGCATGCGGAAATTGTCTTTTTTCTCCCGCATCTACGCGCAGATGACTACAATAATATCCATATTATAACGTAGGCATAGCTCGTAACCTTCGGTTTATTTCAAGTCAATAAAACAGGATTTTGAGCCAGAAAACTTATTATTAAAATGTTCCACCTCTACACGTATATGACTTTCTACGCATATGGGGCATTCTCACAATCTTTTGACTTTCATGTCCCTGAATAATAATTTTTATTTTAGTACACTTTTTTGTGTGTTTTTTTTAAATTTCATATACTGGGGAACATCCCATTGCATGATTGCACAACAATATTAAAGAGATAAATAAGTTTTGGACGATGTTCGGAGTCCAAACACCTGGAAAACACCTGGAAAACTCCTATACCATCCCGTGTCCTTGATACTGATTTTTAAGTTTGGAGCTGCCTGGATAAAATTGTTTCAATAAAAATAATTCGATGTAATTTTTTTCTAAAACTGGAACTATTGTTTTATATAAATATGTAGCTAAAAATTAACCTGCACACATTTTTAGGGTTGCTATTATTTTTTAAACTCTGTCCCTGGGTTTTAGATTCCTTACCATCCCTCTTCTAAAATTATACAGATAATCATTTCAGATGCAGCCACAGAATTTTTTTCAAGTTTTTTCTCATGCAGAATTATGCTAGAGAAATAATGTCTAAAATTCTTTGACAGGAAATTTACTGTAGAATTTAAATCAGCATTTAAATATCAATTACAAGCATTGTGGCTTTATTGGTAGTCTCACTGTACCCAAGGTTTATTCCTGCATTTTTCGAGGTAAATTAAAAAAAAAATTATTTAATCCAATGTTAACAACTGTTTCTAAAAATCAATGAACATTGTGGCTATCACTTAGTCTTAACATGATTTTCCTGAAAATAGGTGTAATTTTCCTTACCGTTCCATCCTTACCGTCCCTTTTTTTACCATTTCGTCCCTTTTTTCCAATACCATCCCCTTTTTTTACCTTACCGTCCCTTCTCTAACTCCCCTTTAAGACAATGTTATACAAAAATTCTGTATTAAAAGTACTACATTGTTATTATTTTTTATTTGAATGTCCTGTGGGTACTATGCAAATTCATTATAAGTAAAAATTTAGAAGAAAATAAAAAGTTATAGGGGTAAAATGGTAAGGAAAATTAAACTCGCAAGTTTAACTTAAACCTCAGTTAAATAAAAAAATTTTCGCTGTTGAACATTTTTTCTTTATTTTGAATCATTAAGGCATTCGTTTATCAGATTAAAATGTTATCTTAGCAAGTTTAATTTTGTCAGATTTTTTTCCTAAAAGTCAAAAGATTGTGAATAGAATAATAATAGTAATAATAATAATTCTGGTTCGAAATGACTTTATGTGACTTTAATAAAACCAAAATTTTGGCAGTTATACTTAAGTTGTCAAAAATGAAGGACTTTGGACAACATTTAAAGTAACGGTAAATTAAAAAAATAAAAACCTTTTTTTTAAACTATTCTGGTGCGGTACTAAAATCTACCAATAGTTTAGTTCTTTTCGTTCTTGTCTTCTTAATCATTTTTATTACACCTTTACTTGAAAAATGAAACAAAGAATATACATGTAGAAAAAAACAGTCACTGTATTTTTTCTCGCTTTATCAAAACTAACTTATTTCCTCCAACTCCTGGAAAAGATGTAGCCTTTCTATTTAGCTCTGGACGTGTAACGAGAATATAGACGTGAATTTGAAAAAGAAAACTAGAAAACAGAGGCGAGTAATTAAATGAACGACGAGAAAGACACCCCCAGTTTACTATCCGGAAATTTCATTCGTTGATGCTATCAAAGGAGTTTACTCTTGTGATTTCCTGAGTGGTTTTATAAAGTCACATTTATAAACTTGTATGTATTTTTTTGTGTGCTTGTGTGATGTTTGGAGCGAACTGTATTTGCTTTCAAAGATTTTCGAATTATTATTATTACTTTATTATTGTGGTTCTTCTTCTTATTATTATTATTGTTATTTCCATTTTTATTTATAATTCGCTTCTCATTTAAAAAATAGTCGGAAATTGTACGTCAAACGTGCCAAATGAGGTGCGTTCGTACTATAACTAGTTTTATAAATATTCAGATCTCGGTGCAATAGCTGCTGCACTCTTATGCAAAAATGCATGAATACAAAATTTATTGCGATTCATTATATTGAGTTCAGTAATATGGAAATAATATGGCTCTATCTTAAATAGGACGTCATCACCATGACAATCTAGAATCATTACCTATCAGTTACAGCCTTCTGAATGGTCTGAAATTTTAAAGATATAATTGTTGCAAAATGTTTTCAAGTTATTTCAAATTTTATGAAAATCGGATGCATAGTTTAATTACAGGGACGGTCAAAAAATTTCCGTTACATTACAGCAAATGGGAAAAAAATATTGCAACTGCATTTTAATGATGTTAGAGCCTTTCGAACAGAATGAAATTGATATGCACTTATGAAGCGCACTATACATTCAGTATACATTCAGTATAATAAGCGTTGCAAAAAATAATAAAAAAACTAGTTATAGTACGAACGCACCTCATTTGCCACGTTTGACGAGCAATTTCCAACTTGTTTTGTATACTACCGCCTATTTAATCTTCGTAGCATGTTTTCTGAAACATCATGAATGCATAATTCTTCTTTTATTATTCTGAAAATTTTACAGGTTGGCAGAATGCGAAAAGAAGTGCGTTCTGTACAGACTTAAAGGGAGAAGGGACCTTCAAACTCATTATTATTATCTTTTTCAGTTGCACTTTAAATATTCAAGGAAATATGCCATTATGGCATACATTTATCATACAAGAAATTAAAAAAAATTGATTGGTGAAAAATAAGGAATTTTCCTGAATATTTTAAGCTTTGTGAAAAACTTTTCAAAATGCCTCATGCGCATTCCATATCAATTAAAATCCACAATATTTTTAATGCCAGTTTGGTTTACATATACAAAGAAAAATGTGCATAGATTTTTAAACTAAATACATTTAGAAACATTAAAGATAGTCAAATGCAGAAATATGGTGCAAAAATGCAGAAAATTTCATACAATTTAGAAAATATTTTTCATTCTTACATTTATAATCAAATATATAAAATTCGATGTACAGTCGTGGAAAAAAAAAAAAAAAAAAGTAAACACCCCTTACTAACTCCTCAACAAATTATCGTAGACGAAAATTACTTGTACCAAACGATTGGAAATAAAGTCTACTTTTAAATGATGTATATAAAATTTGCTTAGGGGGTCATCTACATATTAAAACGAATCCAAACTTCATTTTTTTCAATGGCAATTCCCAATTTTAACGAGATATTTCAAATCTTCGGTTCAAACTATGCCCAGAGACCAAATTTCAAGTCATTTGAATGATAAGTTTTTGAATTATAAACATTCCAAATTTAGTGCTTCTAATGTTAAATTACATTTTCATATTTTTATTTATATCTCCTGAAATTATGCTCCTAATGTGCTAATTTTTTTTGTAGCAATAATACCAATATACCCAAACATAAATACGCGGAATTTGCAATTTTTATAATTTTATGATATTAATTATGAATTATGAAATTAATATTCGAAAAAATTATGTATTGCAACCTACAGTTTTTTTTTTGATGGATTTAGATTTATCAAGTCCTGCTTTATGGAAAACCAAAGTTTCACATTTTTCTTCCAAGTAGTTTTCAAATTATGCTTAAAAAACGGCAAAATGATGGTTGGGCCGTCTATGATAAAAGTGAGCAGATATTTTGAAATTTATTCTGCTATACTGTAATCTAACAGGCTTCATTGATTCCTTGAGTGGCGCTTAAGGTGCCTTGATCAAGAAAGGGGCTCTCTCGGTTAACAATCAAGTACGGAACTTCAGTTTGGATACAGCCTTTAAAATACGCTCGTTTTAAAATAATTAATTTCTCGGAAACTTATGGTACGAATTGCATAAAAATTTGTTTTTAGGCTAATTGAAGGGCTTAGAGTTCATTTATGCTGTCAGAATTGCGTACTGCTATTGAAAAAAAAACAAAGTTATGGTTCGTTTTAATATGTAGATGGCCCCTAAGCAAATTTTATATACACCATTTAAAAGTAGACTTTATTTCCAATCGTTCGGTACCAGTAACTTTCTTCTACGATAATTTGTTGAGGAGTTAGTAGGGGGTGTTTACTTTTTTTTTCCACGACTGTACAGTTGTATTTGCATATGTAGACCAAATTGGCATAAAATATATTGGGTATTTTAATTGATATGGAATGCGCATGGGGTTCTTCATAATGTTCTTCTTAACGCTTAAAATATTTAGGAAAATTCCTTATTTTTCTCCCCAAATTTTTTTTTTTAATTTTTTGTGTGATAAATATATGCCATAATTCATATAGTATGTCCTTGAATAGTATTTAAAGTGTAATTAAAAAAAATATATAAAATAAATGAGTTTGAAATTCCTTTGTCTTCTTAAAACAATGTTCTCATTAGTACACCGTTAGGAACATCGACAGAGTTCTTTTGCTTGTCTTCTTAATCTATTTATTGCAGTTTTACTTGCAAAAGGCAGCAAAAAATATGCATGAAAAAAAATACTCTCAGGGTTTTTTTTTTTTCCTTTTACTAAAAGTAACTTATTTTCACCAAACTCCTGGATCATACGAAGCCCTTCTATTTAGCGTGGGACGTGCAACAAGAATATGGACTTCACTTTGAAAAAGTCCTTCCGGCCAGTGCCGGGAGGAAGAGGTAGCTTTCATATTCCTTATTTTAAAAAAGCCAACTTATATTATTCAAACACAAGAAGCTCAATTTAGTGGAAACCGAATATAGGAGATTCAATACTAATTTTTATCAATACTAAATCATTATGAATGAGAATTTTGCGAAATTAGTCAGCTTTATCCAAGCTGCTTTTATTTAAAGTAACTTATATTTGACTGCCAAATTCGGCGATTTCTTAAATTGCCTGCAATTTTAAGACAACATGGTGGATGAAACTAACCAGTGAACTTGGTCGAGACCTTGGTCGTAATTGCTGTGCACATGCTCACTCACATCGGAATCGGTTAATATATAGGAGTGCTGTCGCACGCAAAAAATCAGATTTTTCAAAATGTCACCCACAATAGAAATTGAAACTGCTATATCTGAGCCATTTTTTAAGGTAAAGACAAACAAAAAATGCTCCTGAATCCTTATATCAAGATTAAATACTTAAGGCGACAGTGGACGTTCAAAAACATTTTCTACAGTTTTTGCTCAATTGTTTTGAAATTTAATACACGCATAATTTGTGCAATAATTAAGAAAATTTCTTAATTTCATTAAAAAAAATTAATATGCAAATGAGTAATTAATTAATAATATGGTAATTAGTGATACAAATTAAAAATGCTCCATGCGCATTAAATTTTGTTTCAGAAACTTGTAATTTTTTTTTAGGATAGCTTTATGATATTATATCAAAAGTTGCTATACATTTTAAAATTATACTAAATTCCTTGGCAGAAAAAAATTAAAAACCTATAATATTGATCATTTTGGATAAAATTCAATAATAAAATATTACTTTTTGACCTTTATATGAAATAATGTACACATTTTAATAGCAAGTTTTGTAATAAAGTATATCAACAACAATATTACCAAGTATTATGAAAATTGGTATAAAATTAAGACGCATGGAGCATTTTGAACTTACTCAGTCGGCGAAAATTCTCATTTTGAGAAAACTGGATTTAAAGTTTTATTTTAAGTGTAGATTAACGATTGTTTACGTTAGAAAAACAGCTGTATCTCTGCAAAAAATTATCGGATTTGAATAATTTTTATTATATTTGAAAGTAGAAGATTGCCAGAACATTTTTTTTCATAAAACAAAAAATTGATTTTTTTAATGTTTTTTGCGATTTTGAACGTCCACGGTCGCCTTAAGAAAGAAACCTTTTTCAATTTCTAATTTTTTTGCACCTCACTTTAAATATATATATATATTTTAATTTAATGGCCGCCATTGGCTGATGAATCTGGCCAGCGAACTTGGTCGAGGTGTTGATGTATACTATCCACATGCCTTCTTACATCGAAATAGGCGAATACGTGTGTTATCGCGTGACAAATACAAGATCGTTTCAAAATGTTAGCCATGCTAGAAATTCAAAGTGCTATAAATCAACCATTTATTAAGATATCAACAAAAGAACAAATTTTCAAAAACAAAAACTGCTCCGGAATCTTTGTATCAAGGCCAAACACATAAAAAAAATCTTTTTCATTTTCCAATTTTTTAATACCTCATTTTGAATTTTAAATTTAATTTTTTTTAAATGGCAACCCTTTTGAAACAAGATGGCGAATAAAGCTGGCCAACGAACTCGGTCGAGACATTGGTATGTACTATGTACAGACCAAGTTACATCCAAATAGGTTCATAAATACGCTGTTATCGCGTGACAAAATCAGGTCGTTTTAAAATGTCAGCCACAAGAGAAATTCAAAATGCTATTACTCAGCCATTTTTTTTTAGATATAGACGAAAGAATAACTGTTCCGTAATCTTTGTATTAAGGTCAAACACATACAAAAAAAAATCTTTTTCATTTTCCAATTTTTTGGTATCTCATTTAAATTTTTTAATTTTTTAATTTTTTTAAATTGCCGCCATTTTGAAACAAGATGTCGGATGAAGCTTGCCAACGAACTCGGTCGAGATATTTGTATGTACTATGTACACACCAAGGTACATCCAAGTCGGTTCATAAATACGCCTGTTATTACGTGAGAAAAATCAGGACGTTTCAAAATGTCAGCCACGCTAGAAATTCAAAATGCTATAACTCAGCCATTTCTTAAGATATAGACGAAACAAAAACTGCTCCCGAATCTTTTTATCAAGGTCAAACACATAAGAAGAAAATATTTTTTCAATTTTCAATTTTTGGTACCACATTTCAAATTTAAATTTTTCTTAAAAATTTAAATGGCCGCCATTTTTAAACAAGATGGCGGATGAAGCTGGCCAACGAACCCGGTCGAGACATTGGTATGTACTATGTATAAACGAAGTTACATCCAAATCGGTTCATAAATACGCCTTTTATCGCGTGACAAAATTCAGGACGTTTCAAAATGTCAGCCACGCTAGAAATTCAAAATGCTATAACTCAGCCATTTTTTGAGATATAGACAAAACGAAAACTGCTCTGAAATCTTTGTATAAAGGTCAAATACATAAGAAAAAAATATTTTTCCATTTTCAATTTTTTGGTACTACATTTCAAATTTTAAATTTTTAAAAAATTTTTAAATGGCCGCCATTTTGAAACAAAATGGCGGATGAAGCTGGACAACGAACTCGGTTGAGAGATTGGTATGTACTATGTACACACCGAATTACATCCAAATCGGTTCATAAATACGCCTTTTATCGCGTGACAAAATTCAGGACGTTTCAAAATGTCAGCCACGCTAGAAATTCAAAATGCTATAACTCAGCCATTTTTTAAGATATAGACGAAACAAAAACTGCTCCGGAATCTTTGTATAAAGGTCAAATACATAAGAAAAAATCTTTTTCCATTTTTAATTTTTTGGTACCACATTTCAAGTTTTAAATTTTTTTTTAAATTTTAAATGGCCGCATTTTGAAACAAAACGGCGGATGAAGCTGGCCAACGAACTCGGTCGAGACATTGGTATGTACTATGTACACACCGAATTACATCGAAATCGGTTCATAATTACGAGAGTTACAGTGTGACATATGTCAGATATATATATATATATATATATATATATATATCAATTTTGAACGGAGGGTGGTTTCGGGGTCTGGGGGTCATGATCGATGAAAATATACCAAAATTTTTTGAAATCGCTTTCCTCCGAACGGCTGCAATAGGTAGCTTTTTTGTAAAGAAAGCTACCTAAAAGTAAACTGAGAAACAGAGGAGACTATTTAAATGAGTGAGGAGAAAGTCACTCCTGGCTTACAATCCGGAAATTTCATTCCCTGATGCCGTCAAAAAAGTTTACTCTTGTGATTTCCTGAGTGGTTTTATAGAACTTATTTATCACGTGTATAACTTTATATATATATTATATATATATATATATATATATATATATATATATTTGGTTTTTTTTTGTTTGTTTTTTTTTGTGCTTGTGTGATGTTTGGAACATATTATATTTCTTTTTAAAGATTTTTGAATTATTATTATTAATTTATTATTGTCGTTATTATTTTTCTAATTATTATTATAATTTCCTTTTTTATTTAAAATTTTCAATTCACTTCTCACTAAAAGGAGCTTCCTCTTCTTTTTTTCCTTCTTTTTATTATTATAATTTCCTTTTTTATTTCAAATTTTTAATTCACTTCTTATTAAAAGAAACTTCTACTTTTTCTTCTTATTATTATAATCTCGTTTCTTATTTAAAACTTTTAATTCATTTCTCATTAAAAGAATTTTCTTCTTCTCCTTCTTATTATTATTTCAATTTTTATTTAAAAATTTTTATTTAAAAATTTTTATTCACTTCTCATTAAATAAAAATTTTATAAATATGTGCCAAAAGCATATATTCATTATTGTTATATATATATATATATATATATATATATATATATATATATAAGAAAAATAGCAGTTCATTTTAGAGTGTGATGTATTCCGTATTTCTGACTGAAAAAGAGGATAGTGATCCTGATTTTCCTTGTAAAAACTTTGTCTTTTTTGTGTGCTACTGCCACCTCTTAAGGTTTATTTTATTTTATTTTATTTTTTTTTTTTTTCAGAATGATCTTGAATGCTAATTCTTCTGATATATTGTTCTGAAAATTTTACATGTTGACAGAATGGTGAAAAAAAGTACGTGTTGTTTAAAATAAATGTCTCATTAATATACTGTTAAGAACATCAACAGGTGTTATTTTCTTGTCTTGTTAATCTATTTAGTACAGTTTTACTTGTAAAAGGCAACAAAAAAGATATACTTGAAAAAAAAACAATAAAAACAACAACAACAAAAAAAAAACGATTACTCTCAGGATTTTTTTTCCCTTTTACTAAAAGTAACTTATTTCCACCAAACACCTGGATCATATGAAGCCCTTCTATTTAGCGTGGGACGTGTAACAAGAATATGGACTTGACTTTGAAAAAGAAAACTGGGAAACAGAGGAGAGTAATTAAATGAGTGAGGAGAAAGTCACCCTTGGCTTCCAATCCGGAAATTTCATTCCCTGATGACATCAAAGAAGTTTACTCTTGTGATTTCCTGAATGTTTTTTATAGAACCCTCACGTCTCTTTTTCTTCTGATTTACTTTCTGGTATTTTATTTTATTTATTTTAATTTTTGGAACCAACTTTATTTGTTTATAATGCATATAAAAATGTCATGAACTTGACCATTATCACATTTATATTTGTGCCGCTTTTTTTTTCCACGATAAAAAAAAAAAAGAATATTTTTTTCACTATACTTGGCGGTTTTTTTTAAAGCAGAAAGTGAAATTTGTTGCCAAATGATGTAAACCGATATGAAAACCAACCTAATGAACTGTATAATAAATATTTATATGAATATATTATAATTGTTGTTGTTTTTGTTGTTGTTGTTTGTATGCAATTTACTTGTGTTTGCATATAAAAATAGACAAGTGACCTTTTTCATATTAAATAAATTGTATAAACGTTGAAAAAATTGCTTGTTTATATGCGACATTCATGCATAGAAAAATATGCAGGAAAATTTCCTTCTCTCGTCAAACCCATTATCTCTACCTCGCCAAGGCCTCTACACTGGAAAAGTATCTAAATGTAATGATAATAATAATAAATTATCAATATACAGTACAGCCCCGATTATTCGCGTAATTGACTGGCAAGAGCACCGCGGATAACAAAAATCGCAGATTACACAAAAAAGACTGAAAATGGAGTGCAAGTACGAGAAAAAGAAAATTCAACATAAAAACTATGTTTTAGAGTACAAAGAACATAATAAAACGTTAAAATACATACATATGCACAGTACAATGGAAACCTTTGCTTTACGTCTAAATCACTAAAATAAAGAATGGTAAATAACAAACAATGCCATACATATTGTACAAAAAGTGTTGAGTTACACCTTTTTTAAAAAATCAGTCACTTGTTTTTGCTTTTTGCTTTGGAAACACCCTTTCTATCTCAAAAATGAAGCTATTCCTGATATGCTTCCCTGGAATTTATCATAATAGTCTTATTTAATTGTTAAATATTTTAATTGCTGTGTTTACGTTTTGTTAATAAAATCAAGAACAGACATCAAGACTTTATATCTGATATTTTAAACATGGCAACCGAATCTAGAAATATTCTTCTATTACTTTCGAATACATGGATTTTTCTGATTATATTTATTAGTAGGGCTCATTGTATTTTCCTTGCTGCTGGCTTGAATTTAAAACAAGTGGGCAAGTGTGATCATAAATCGCACAAAGGGTTTCGTTTAATATTCCTTTCAAACGTGGATAAAAAAGCACGTGCCGCCATTTTAATCTATGCATTATATAGAAATGAAACAGATTAATTAAATAATAATTAATTTCTCAGCTTCTAATTAATCTAGCTCTTTGAACTGGGTATGTATGAAATCTGCGAGAGATTTCCCGTCCGGATGTTAAAAAATTTTATCAAAAATTTTAATATTTAAAAAGTTTAAATTTCGTATTAAAATAAAAACCGCAAGTGCGTCGTCATGTCTGAGACAAAAAACCCGTTGAAAGAAATGTTTTAAAGCAATGATCCAATTAATGAAATAATAATTAATATCTCAGCTTGTAATTAAGCTAGGAGTTTGAACTGGGTATGTATGAAATCAGCGAAAATTTTTACGTCGGGATGTAAAAA
This sequence comes from Maratus speciosus, assembly GCA_963932465.1. NCBI lineage: Eukaryota > Metazoa > Arthropoda > Arachnida > Araneae > Salticidae > Maratus > Maratus speciosus. The sequence continues at coordinate 357,531,250 of OZ010794.1, forward strand.
AAAAAATAATCTAAAAATTTAATATTTAAAAAGTTTAAATTTCGTATTAAAATATCCTTTGCTTAAATTTCTCCAGCGCCGATATGTCTGAAATATGACAACACCTGCTTTCCGCTGAAATGAAATCTCTTTTCATTGTCTTTTCAAATACAGAAATTAAATTTTTATCGATCGATTTTTAATGGATTTTTTGCGTTATACCCAACGCTGAAATTTGAACTTTATACCAAAATAAAGTAGAATTTTTCCGCATCTTTCTATACCTTTTACAAATTTGTAGGACCAATACTTTGGGAGATGCGATTTCACTTTTTAAATGTCCACTTCATTTATTGCTTAATTTCCTCCATGGTAACCATGCATCCGCTGATTTTACCGTGCATCCGCTGATTTTACTGGCAACCCTTAGGAAAAACTTCGCAGATTTGGAGAAGGTGCGTTCGTAGCTGCGTTCAAAAGGTTGATTGGTAATTTTAGAAGGGAATTAGAACATAATACGGTTAATTATCCACTTTTTCAAAATTTTATGATTTGTTGTTTGATGTGAGGTGTTCAGATATAAGTACCCAAAATTTCAAGCCTCTAACATGTATAGTTTCTGAGAACGTGCTCTGTGACGGACAGACAAACAGACAGACAAAGGAGTGAGAGGAATAGGGTTTCATCAGATGAACACCCCCCCCCCCCCAAAAAAAAAAAAAAAAAAAATTGCTTCGCGGATAATTGGGGGTTTATTGTAAATGCATAAATACGCAGTCATGATTTTAAAATGTGTTTCAGATTCAAAAACGCGCTTGCAAAATCATGCTTCCTTTGAATTTTGTAATGATGATTTTTTAAGTGGTATTTAAAATTTTCACTTCCAACAGTGTTCAATAATTTCTTCTTTGCTGTCGTAAAAATGTCTGCAATACCTTTTTTACTTCGTTTCTGACTAAAGAAAAGTGTGCAAATACTGAGTATTTGCACACTTTTTCTGAGTATTAATTACTGAGCATTATTCGTAAAGTTACGAAAAAAACTGGAGTTCAGTTTGAACTGAGATATTCTGTATTTCTAACTGAATAAGGTGATCTTGATTATGGATTTGAATAAAAAATTGTTTCTCTTTTTTGTGTACTGCCATCTATGTAAGGTTCGTAGCACATTTTCTTAAACATCATGATGCATAATTCTTCTTATATTATTCTGAAATTTTTAAATGTTGATAGAATGGTAAAAAAAAGGACTTATTGTTCAGATTTAAAGTAATTTTCTCATTAACATACTGTTAGGAACATCGACAAAGCCTTTCTGCTTGTCTTCTTAATTTATTTATTGCAGTTTTACTTGTAAAAGGCAGCAAAAAATATACCTAAAAAAATAACCCACTGGATTTTTTTCTCTTTTACTAAAAGTAACTTATTTCCACCAAACTCCTGGATCATATGAAGCCTTTCTATTTAGCGTGGGACGTGTAACAAGAATATAGACTTGACTTTGAAAAAGAAAAATAGGAACAGAGGAGAGTAATTAAATAAGTGAGGAGAAATTTCACCCCTGGCTTGTAATCTGGAAATTTCACTCTCTGATGCTATCAAAAATCTTTACTCTTGTAATTTCGTGAGTAGTTTTATAGAATCATGAGTATTAACTTGTATGTATTTTTCTTTTAGTGCTTGTGTGGTGTATGAAACAAATTATATTTGTTTTTAGAGATTTTAGAATTATTATTATTACTTTATTATTGTAGCTATTATTTCTCTTATTATTATTATAATTTCCATATTTATTTCAAATTTTTAATTCACTTCTCATTAAAAGAATCTTTTTCTTCTTCCCCCTCACATTATCATTATTATTATTTCCCTTTTTATTTCAAATTTTTAATTCACTTCTCATTAAAAGAAGCTCCTCCTTCTTTTTCTTCTTTTTCTTATTATAATTTACTTTTTTATTTCAAATTTTTAATTCACTTCTCATTAAAAAGTTATTTTTCTTCTTATTATTATTATAATTTCTTTTTGTATTTAAACTTTTCAACTCACTTCTCATTAAAAGAATCTGCTTTTTGTTGTTCTGCTTCTTCTTATTATTATTTCCATTTTTATTTTAAAAAAATTATTCATTTCTCGTTAAATAAAGAGTTAATAAATATGTGTTAACAGCATATATTCATTAATGTTAATATCAAAAAAAAAAAAAAAAAAAAGGAGTTCGGTTTGCAGTGTGATATATTCTGTATTTCTGACTGAAGAGGTGGATAGTGACCTTGGCTTTCCTTATAAAAACTGAGTCTTTTTTTTTTTATATAGTGCTACTACCATATCTTAAAGTTACAATTTTTTTAGAAGATCCTGAATGCTTAATTCTTCTTATATTATTCTGAAAACTTTACATGCTGGAAGATTGGTGAAAATAAGTGCGTACTGTTCAAGTTTAAAACAATGTTCTCATTATTACTATTAGGAATGTCGACAGAAGTTTTCTGGTTGAGTTCTTAATTTATTTATTGAAGTTTTACTTGTAAAAGGCAGCGAAAAATATCCCTAAAAAAAAAAAAATCACCCTCTGGATTTTTTACGCTTTTACTAAATGTAACTTATTTCCACCGAACTCCTGGATCATATGAAGCCTTTCTATTTAGCGTGGGACGTGTAACAAGAACATGAACGTGACTTTGAAAAAGAAAACTGGGAAACAGAGGAGAGTAATTAAATGAGTGAGGAGAAAGTCACCCCTGGCTTACAATCCGGAAATTTCATTCCCTTATGCCATCAAAGAAGTTTTCTCTTGTGATTTCCTGAATGTTTTTTATAGAATCACACGTCTATTTTTCTTGTGCCTTATTTTATTTTGTTTTTTATTTTCTTGAATTTTTTTGGAACCAGCTGTATTTAACCCTTAAATGCCTGATTTTTCAAAAATCATTGTGATAATGTTTTTCGGCTTTTATTTTTTAAATAAATCATGGGAAAAATATTTTTAAAAAATCATATTTTGTTTTAAGTATGGTTTACGGCTAAAATACAGTTTGTTATTAATCGGCAATACTGGTCTTTAATTGAAAAAATAATTTTCCTCGATAAAATTCTATAATATTAAACACACAAGAATTTTAGGAACTAGAATAAGAAATAAATTTTACTTGTTCACTGCAGAACAAAATAGACTATTTCGCAAGCTTCCAAACAAAACAAAAAGAACAAGTAGCATCAATTGAAAAAATAAATCTATCTTTATTCTTAAACAGCACAAGTGCACAACAGCACAATCTACATGTTGAAAATCGATTTAATAATATTTTCAGAATGTATTTTATTGGCAACATTAGGCATTATAGCTTCAATATTATTCTAATAGTATTTTAGAGCCTAAATTGTGTATGTTGCCGAAAAGCAAAACCCGGCATTTAAGGGTTAAGTTAAAAAATCCCTGCCGGGCAGAGGTAGATTTCGAAGTTAAGTATACTAATTTCACCGACAAAAACTAAATCATTATTAGATATAAATCCACTTTAACAGTTTTATCTGTCTGCTTTTGACGAGTTTTTATTTCCTTTTTATAAAATAGCTGGTTTTATCAGAATCATGTTAAGGCGATATTAAAAAAAAAATATTTTTTCATACTCAACAACTCGAAATTTTCTGGCACATTTTCAGATTCATTTTTAATTAAAAAAACATATGAAACATGCTGACGTGATTTTTGAAAAGATTTATAAGCGACCTGTGTTTTTATTTTTCTTTCAATTAATTAAAACTTGATTAATAAACAATTATTTTCTCAGTAGGGCAATATTTTTCGTTTCTAACACAATCGCTTCGGGAAATTCTGTTCAAAATGCCCCCTTTCACATCATCTTTTGAAATATATTCTGCCTCTATCAAAATATCGATCACTACTGTACATTATATAGTTTCTGAATAAGAGAATCTAGCAATTGGATGCGTTTGAGAGCAAAAATGAGTTTAAAAATGAGTAAGAAAATAGACAGTTTGGATTTGAATGCACCCTTAATAAGATGATTTTTTTCTTCAACCGCTATGTATTATTAATTTGTTTTTGCTGTAAGAATTGGCCCTATCAAAAACTTGTCTATATATATATGTTGAAGACAATGTCAAGAAGATATATGATAAATTCATGGAGATTTTATATCTTGTGAATTGACGGAGTTATGAAATTTTTTCTTCTTCAACCCCCCCCCCCTTTTTTTTGTTTTCGTTTTTATTTATTTTATTTTTTTGCGGTACGAATTGGTCCTATCAAAAACTTGTGAATATAAAAGTTGTAGATAATATTAAGGAGATGTATAATTAAATTATTGGATTTGATATCTTGAGAATTGACGAAATAAGGAATTTTTTTCTCCCCAAAACCCTATTTTTTGCGCCCCTTGAGCCTATTTTAAACTTTATCAAAAATTTGTGATGCATGAATTTTTGGCGCTATTTTTAGAAGTAATAAAAACTTTAAACTGATTTGATATGTACAAAAATTAAGAAGTTATGGGGTTTTTTCTTTTTTCTCAAAACCCCTCCCTATTTCCATCCCCTTTGTCCGCTTTTGCCCATTAACGAACTTGAGCAAGATTTTATGTCCCTTGATTTTATGTATCAGTTTGGAAGAGGTTTGTGCAGAATTGAGGAAGTTATCGTGTCCAGAAGAAAGTGATAACACAATTGCTTCGGGAAATTCCGTTCAAAGTGCCAACTTTGACATCATTTTTTGAAATATATTCTGCCTCTATCAAAAAATCGATCATTGCGGTACATTATATAGTTTCTGAATAAGCGAATCTACCAATTAAATGCGTTTGAGAGCAAAAATGAATTTAAAAATGAGTCAGAAAATAAGCAGTTTAGATTTGAGTGCATCCTTAATGCAATGATTTTTCCAACACAATCCGCTTCGGGAAATTCGGTTTAAAATGCCCACTTTAACAGCATTTTTTAAAATATATTCTGCTTCTATAAAAAAATCGACTATTACGGTACATTATATAGTTTCTGAGTAAGAAAACGTATCAATTGGAAGCCTTTGAGAGAAAAAATGAATTGTAAAATGAGTCAGTAAATAAGGCAGTTTGGATTTGAATACACCCTTACTTAGATGATTTTTTTTCTTAAACCGCTATGTATTTTTAATTTGTTTTTGCTGTAAGAATTGGTCCTATCCGAAACTTGTCTATATAGATGTTGTAGACAATATTAAGAAGATATATGATAAATTCATGGGGATTTTATATCTTTTGAATTGACGGAGTTATGGATTTTTTACTTCTTCAAACCCCCTTTTTGTTTTCGTTTTTAATTTTTTTTTGCGGTACAAATTGATCCTATCAAAAACTTGTGAATATAAAAGTTGTAGATAATATTAAGGAGATTTATAATAAAATTAATTGGAATTGATATCTTGTGAATTGACGAAGTTATGAATTTTTTTCTCCCAAAAACCCTATTTTTTGTGCCCCTTGAGCCCATTTTTAACTTTATCAAAAATCTTTGATGCATAAATTTTTGGCCCTATTTTTAGAAGTAATAAAAACTTTAAATTGATTTGATATGTACAAAAATTAAGAAGTTATGGGGGGTTTTCGGTTTTCACAAAACCCCTCCCTATTTCCATCCCCTTGGTCCGATTTTGCCCATTAACGAACTTGACCGAGATTTTATGTACTTTGATTTTATGTATCAGTTTGGAAGAGATTGGTGCAGAATTACGAAAGTTATCGTGTCCAGAAGAAAGTGATATATATATATATATATATATAGATAGATAGATAGATAAAGTTTTTTACTGAGGGTGGTTTTGGGTTCTAGGGGTCATGATCGGTGTAGATTTGCAAAAATTTTTCAGAAATTCTAACATAGGAACGATCCCAATAGGTAGTATTTCATACGAAATCTACCTAAAATGACATAACATATCAATTTCTTGAAATCCTTAAATTCACTTTGCAATAACAAGTTTAAAAATTTACAAGCACAAAAATACTATTTCAATTACTGAAAGGATATTTAAAAATTTGTAAGCACAAATATTTTCCAGATTTGTTTGAGTGCTAAAGTTTAAATTAAAGAAATATAACATAAACTTAATAGCTTCTCCCCAAGTAAATTAAAAGCAAGACTTCACAATAGCATCGATCGTATCCTTATGGAAGATTCTTCATGTGTATATACATAATCCCAGCTATTACTATAGAGAGTGAAAGATAAACAGATTATGTCGGTGTGACAACGCGGAAATTTAAAGAGCATTTAATTGAACATATCGCAGACATTCATGATTAACCGGTTTCGAACAGATATATCTAAACTAAACCAGGAGCAAAAACGTATGATTAATTTTAAAGGAGCTAAAATAATAAAGTTATTGTCAAATTACCAAAAATTAGTAATTATGGAGTCAATAGAAATTCTGCGTCGTGCTAATTATACTTGTAACGATACGTTATCGTACATCAGTCCAAAAATTTGGCATAGTATACTGAGAATAATCTGGGCACCCCCCACTTATGTCCGAACTTTGGAACAGTCCGACAGCATAACCACAATCCCTTTTTTTCGCTTTGGATCAGCCCAGATGGTATAAAGGACTCAATCTCTAGCTTTTAAAGTTTTAAACTGTGATGATGAGCATACATATGCTTTAAAGTACTAAGTTTAAATGTATCTTATTGTGTATAAAAAACACCTTTGACTAATTGAAATACAGTGAAACCCCGATTTACCGTACACCGTATTTAACGATTTCCCGCATATAACGTCATTTTTCACTAGTCCCAATTAATTTCCTATATTTGCAATGTTAAAAAATCCCAGATTTAATGTTATGATTTTGAAATATTTCCGCATTTAACGTTTTTTCAGCGGTAAAAACGCAACGAAATTTTTAAAGTAGTCAAAAATTGTGATCAAAATAAATGAAATTTTTTTTATCAATGCACTCAAAATTCGAAATCTCTCCTATTTTTTGTGTTTCTTATTAACTGCAGTTGCAATATTCGATAACTCTCCTCTCTGCCATCTGCACCAATACTTTTTAAAATTTATTCGATTTGCTTTTTTGTACTAGAACGGAACTGATAGCATTCGTTAAATTTTTTATTAATTTTAGATGGTAAAATATGGTGGAAAAATGTAGATTATTCCTTTGAAATAGAGAAAACCAATAAAAAAGTTTACAAAAAATATCCTCTAAGCTTATAATTGTGTTGTAGCTACTAAAAACAGTACTTAAAATAAAATAACCAAATTCTTTAAAACATAATTTAGAAAAATTACGTCTAAATCATTGTAAATAAAACAATGAAACGTATCTTACCTAAATTAGTCTTTCTTTTACGCTCAGTGTTTTGTTTTCATCTTGTCCCGATTTAACGTGTCCCCTCATTCAACGTCATTTCTGTATGGTCCCTTGAATATCGTTAAATCGGGGTTTCACTGTAGTATTTAAGCACTTACAAATTTTTAAGTCAGCTGTATTTGTTTTTAATGCATATAAAAATGTCATGAACTGGTCATTATCACATTCATTTTTGAGTCGCTTTTATTTACATAACAACAACAACAAAAAAAAATGGTAATTTTTCAGTATAAGGGTCTTGGGTGTTTTATTTATACGCTTGTTTTCAGAAAGTAAGATTCGTTGCTAAATGATGTAAACAGCTACGGAAACAAACCTAATGAATTTTTAAGCTTGGTTATGCATGTATTTTTATATCTAAAAACATTTTATTTATACGTATCGTTATTGATTTTTTTAATATATATATATGTATGTATGTGCAATTTATTTCTGTTTGCATAAAAAATAGAAAAATGGCTTGCTTACATTAAATAAGTTATATAAATATTTTTAAAAAATGCTTTTTTACATCAAATAGTGAATAGGTTACCAGAAAAAAATGTATGAAAATTTCCTCCTCACGCCAAACACATTATCTCTGTCTCGCCAAGGACCATACACTGGAAAAGTACCTAAACGTAATAGATTGGGAGACGGCTGTATAGATCACACATGATCGAGTTAGCAGCTAAAATTCCAGGATTAGACAAAACTCGATTAGCATATTAAAATACAACTGGTCTGCAAAGTCAAATCTTGATGGAAATATACCCGCAGACTCGATTTTAGTGGTTGATCGGTAGGTTTATCATTGTGTTTTCGTGCATTCAAAGGTATGAAAACATGGAGGACTGGGATCAGGAAAACACAGTGGTAAACATGCCAGTCAACTGCTAAAATCGAGTTTGCAGGTGTTTTCCACCAAGATATGACTTGGCAGACCAGTTGCATTTTAATATGCGAATCGAGTTTTAACTAATTCTGGAATTTTAGCCGTCAACTTGATGAGGTGATGGTTTGTGCAACCACCTCTCGGTCTGTAACAATAATAATAATAACAAGTCATTAATATAAATGCATTAATGCGCATTCATTATTTTAAAATTGTTTCAGATTCAAAAACGTGCTTGTAAAATCATGCTTCATTTTATTTTTGTAATGATGATTTTTAAGCTGCATTTGAATTTTCAACTCTCAACAGTGTTCAATAATTTCTTCTGTGCCGTCGTAAAAATGTCTACAATACCTCTTTTTAATAGCGTACGTAACAACAAACTTTTGACTCTATTTAGTTTCTCTGAATATTTAGTAGTGTCAGTTCTTTATAAATAAAATAATGTCTTTCTCTTATTTGCATAGTTTGACAAAAATTTAGATTGCAAAAAATATGACAAAGAGGAAGAAGAAAGAAATATGTGTATCTTTTCCCACGTATGTGAGGGAACAAAACGAATTAATCGATATTTTTCAACTCTGCTTTTCTACCCTCTATATTTGTGACTTTGGTAGGCAAAGAAAAAAGATACTTGATATCAAATGAGACAGAAAACTTCTAACACTAAAATATTAGACAACGCTAAAGGGAAAAAATTGAATATAAAAATTTTTAATCTTCTATATATACAGTTGTTTTTAGATTCAACTGTTTGACAAAGGAATCGAGGAAATATTTAATAAAAGATAAATTATCAATGGATGTTTTGAAAATTTCTGCTTCAAACGCAGACAGAATTAAAATTCTGAGAAATTATTCAAATTTAGAAATTTAATTATGTGTATACACTTGTGTTTTATAGTCTAAATTGTATTCTGTAGTCTACAAAGTCATATTTTGGGTATTTGGTTAAAAAGGGTTTGATTGAGATGGTCTGGTAGCTTCTAATTTTCTGTAACCGAGAATACTAAAGAAAAAATATATTTAAGTATTGCGCGGCAGCGCAATACTTATTTATTTCCAGTGTCACTTCTCAATGTTAATTTAACATGGAAAACCCTATGTAGATCATAACTTTTTCATTTTTCCTTACCACCTTTTTGTCCCTGATGCCACTCATTTTTTATTCTTTACTAATTCTAATGATATTATAAATTTAAAGTGTAAAAACGTTTGCCTGGCGTCAGAGTCAAAACGAATGGTAAAATGCCTTTGCATATGGGTGAATTATAACCCAGAGAGAAACATGGGCCAATTTTTTTTTTACATTATTCAAATATTTTACTTAATAATTCCAATTTTCGCTTTTTTCATTGAAAATCAACGGACATTTTTCATAGAAAATGTAACATTTTTACTTCATTGTTGCAAAAATTTTAAAAGCCGTAATAATAATTTATTTCTTTTTAGTTGAATGATTTTCACGTGAAATATTAAATTGAGCTAAATTTTTTTTTCAAAAATTAAAAAGGTGAATATGGCATCATAGTGAAAATAAAAAGGATATTTTTAGAATAAGTTTTTGTTTTGGTCAAGTTTATATTTTAGTAAAAAGTTTCTAATGGATAGCTATTTTTACACAGGTAGCGAACTTAGTGGGGAATTACATAACTTAAATTTTAAAATGTACTTTTTGTCCGAGATGATTTTTCCTGTTTATACCCCAAGTTAAACTTAGGTAATAATTTTCTGATGTGTTTACATCACCCCTTGGGAGAGAATAAGGTTTAAAAATTTAAGTAAAACTTTTATTTTTTATTTTTTACTGTATCACAGCTATAATATTGATAAATATTAGCAGTAAGGATTCAACAAAATTTACATTTACATTCATAGCGTTCCTGAGTGGGGAATAGGGTATCTAAATTTAAGTGAAGTTAATTTTATATGTTTTGATTATAGATTTTTTACGTTCAGATTAGAAGTTTTTGTCCAAACTACCGCAACTACCGCAACATTACTACAGTGGTGAAACATTTTGAATTACACATTGGTAAACTGCATCCCACATTGTGATGCAATACCGCATACATCAGAGCCTGATGATACTCTCTATTAATTTTGAAATGCGTTAGTCTGAGAGCAGTAGTTATTAAAAAACTTGACATATTAAACAAAAACATAATTTGAAGGACAAATTAAAAAAAACAAAATTTATTTCCTACATTGTTTAAGTCCGAGAATGAACAGATATTAAGTTATTTCATTCAATTAGTTCTACATTTAATGTTAAATTTTTGTAACAAATTAGTTAAGCCAATTAAAAATTAAAAAAAAAAATCATACGATATGATACTTAAAACACCCTAAAAAATTAGATTCCGTTCAAATGAAATCGAAATAAATCTTAGGCTTTATTTAAGTTTTGTATTTTGCATGCATCTTATCATTTTATGCACAATTGTCATAAACATAATACAAAATCTGCAATACAAATATTTTCAATTAAAATGGAAGAAGGCCAAGATTTATTTCGATTTCATTTGAACGGAATCTAAATTTTTAGGGTGTTTTAAATATCATACCGTATGAATTTTATTTTTATTTTTTAATCTTTAATTAGCTTAACTAATTTGTTACAAAAATTTAACATTAAATGTAGAACTAATTGAATGAAATAACTTAATATCTGTCCATTCTCGGACTTAAACAATGTAGGAAATAAATTTTGTTTTTTTAATTTGTTCTTCAAATTATGTTTTTGTTTAATTGTTTATTTATCTATTGTATCTTTAACATAATACATATGCATATATAGCTAGATATAACCTTGGGTTTTATGCATTTTACACCATCATATATCAAGATATTTCACGTATTTGCATCTTATACGCTATATTATACTCTCATAAATTAATCCTTATTATATATATATATTTTTTAACTCTTTTTAAATTTTAATAAATACTTTCTTCTATTATTTATTCAATTTTCATTTAAAGATATTTCCTCTATTCTACATTTCATTTTTCAACCCATTTTAGCTATATTAATTATTGTTTATTAGTAATATCTTTTTTTTTCTTCATATCTTCAAATCTTCGTATTTATTTCTATTTTTTTACAATAATTACTTCATTATCACATTTCATTCTTTCACTCTTCCTTGTACAAACAGATAGTAGCACCAATATTTTGTTTTCTCTTTTTAACGATAGAAGACTGAACTATTTTTACTATTAATCACTTTTGGCTGTGTAATAGCTTTGATATTGCTTGTCCATGTGGTCCAAAATCATTCTCCGTCATCGCCACGTGTTATTTCCTGGTGAGTTATGTACATTACTTTTTTAGGTTTTATTTTTCTCAGTTTTATTATAATTTATTTCCTGGATATCTTGTGTGCAATACTGAGTATATATAGAATACCAAATATAGTATACCCAAATACAGTAGTACGTGCAATATTGTGTACGCTATCTGGCACTAATCAACAGATATTTGATACAACCCCTCATCTTTTTGCTTCTTTTTGGAAACAACGGATTTCGAGCTTATTCTATCGACGATAATTTTCAGAATTTTCAAGCTATGATTTTGAGACTTTCACAAAAGTTGCTCTATATACTTAGCTAATACATTATGCAATATGCATATTATATTTTGATTGCATATGCGCATGCGCAGTGAAACATGTTTTAATAAACCTGCTCATTTTTCATACAATTTTTATTATTTTTTAATTCTGATTGCAGAGTATTGTGCATAATGTTGTTTGTTATATTTTCTGAAAAGAACTTTTTTTATATTAAGAACTCTGCAAATTATAAGCAAAAAAACTTGGCGAAATTTGAGACTGTTTTTATAAAAACCTTAATTTCTCTACGAACATACATGCTATCCTCATAAAAATTAACACAGTATATTAGAATAAGCCATTTATTAATAATCCCGTGTTTGAACGCTTTTGCTACATTAGTTTTTACAGGTTTATCCAAAAGATATTCGTTCTTTTTCAATTTGTTGACGGCCCCCTATAGGGTTTCGGGAAAAAAATCTTCGCAGAAATATATGACCTAAACTATATTGTTTACACACTTGCAGTTTCAGGTTAATTCCTCGTGTATTTTTCTAGATATTTAACAAAACGTCTAAAATCGCAAGTGACTGGTCATCTTTGTCCATATAGTGAGTGTATACTGGTCCTAAACTTTTTTCCACAAAGTTGTGTTGCGTGAAAATCAATTTTTGCTTATTTATTAAAAACTATTATAATAATTTAAAACAAATAAAAAACTTGCATAACTTTATGTGTATAATTTTGCAATGATATTGGTTTTTCATTTAAGTAAGGGCTTTACTATTTCTGTTGGTTGTCCTAAACATTTTTTTCAGCACTGTATGTTAAATAAGAAGTTGAAAGGAAGTGTTGATGTTGTCTTTTTATAAAATTTACCAAATCTAAGTATAATTTGAATATTTTGTTTTATATGAATGCATCTCAGATAATATATGTATTCAAAAATACATTATACTCAAGCAACACATATATAACCTTTAAAAAAGGCTTTAATTTCTCTATTTTTTGGATGAACAAGCACTTTTCTCCCGCTTACCCAGCAGCAACTTTTTATTTTTCATCTTTTATCATTACAATGTTTTTAAAATTTAATATTTTTACAGATATTCTTCTATCGTTTTGATTAATTAAAAATAAATGTGAGTTGACATCCTGAATTTTTACACTTTGTTCTCTGGATGAACAGGGATAAATTTAATAATGGCGTTATTAAATTTCCCTTTGTTGTAAATTAGAATAAATATTCTCGTCCACAGTTCCCCCTTCACAAATTAAATTAAAAGGCAGTGGTAATCTGCCGACGCATATTCTTGCCAAATTGTCCGTATCTTATGCCAAACGCTTTCTATGTAGAATTCAAACACATCGTTAATATAAAGAGTATTATGAATGATAAACTCCTGCGTTTACCATCCGCTTAAGCATTTTTATTATACACTGCATATAAGAAGCTACTTCAAAAGAGGAAAAAATAAATAAAATAAATAAATGCTAGAAAACCTTAAAGCTAATGTTGAAGTTAAACACTTCGGTGAAAGGAGTCACTCGAGCTGAATTCACGCTTCATTAAAAAATTATCTACTGCGGGTGTTAAGCCTATTTTTTATTTCTTTTCTTTGAAGGGGGCAGGGACGAAGTGCCGTAAAAAAACACAAGCATGATTACGGTATGGATGAGTATACGCTAATGGTGCATTGCAAAAAAGACAATTGTTCCTCATTCTATAAAAATATAATATAATAACAAAAGAAAATATACAATAAACGTTTCCGAATTAGCCATGATTCCGAAAAACATGTTTTTATCTTTAGAAAAATCAGAAACCAATGTATTTTGGCGATTTAAAGAAGCATATTGTTGGAAAGAAATTACATTAGTGTAAAAACAACTTAAATAGGTTACTTTTTTTTTTTAATTCTGGCAACATATAAAAATACCAGGAGTATCAATAAGCAGGATAATTGATATAAAAATAATTATTTGAGATCATTAGTGGTCATCTTTACATTGTGTACTCTGAGAAAGAGAGATGGAACGTAATTAAGTTATTAACTATAAAATAATGTTCATTTTCATTACCCTGAATTTAAACAGACTTTTGAATTACAGTTCTGCAATGAATCTTCCATAAACTGTGTATTTTACTGTAATGTATACACAAACGATGAAATGTGTCCATCGCACATATAAAAGCAAAGTTACACATATAAAGCGATTTCTGGCGTTCCATTACCTGAGATTTATTCTGTTGAGCTGAACCAGGTTTCAGACCAGATGCTATAATCATTAAGGTTAGCTGGGTGAAAAGGTTCAACCAGATTCGTCCGGGATAGCTCAGATGGCAGAGCACTGGCGGCTTCAGTCAGGAGAATCCTGGTTCGAATCCTGGTCCCGACATTTTTCGCCCAGTTGAAAATAAACTTTGTTTCTCGAAAACTTCTTTAAATCCCTTCAAAATATGTTGCTGGTTTCGGTGGTTTGTAAAGATGAAGAAAATTTTCAGAATAGAGGGTAACTCGGAAGAGGTTATTATTATATTTCCAAAAAATATTATATTATATTTTCGTTTACGAAAATACGCATAAAATTTCTTAACATATATATTAAGTAACATTTGCCTTTTTTTTTCAGTATACGCTGTTGGAAATACTAATCTCTTCAGAATTAGATAAAACTCATCATAAATCAAGATAATTGTTTTCCAAAATCACTTAATGCTTGCAATAAATAAGACTGATTACTTCTTCACCCATCATGTTATAAAAATAGAAAATTACTTCCTTGTTCATCTTATTGGTGTGTCAATCAAAACTGTATAAATATGTACATTATAAAGCTGCAATTTTGACAGTACAAAGAACTATATTAATAATTTAGTGACTTTAAATGATATTGAGTGTTTTATTAATATATATAATCTAGAATTTATTTATGTCTTTTTTCAAGTCTCAATACTGTTTTGTATTATTATTCTTCTGTGTGCGTAAAAATTTAATCCAGTAAGGAGCAAAAATGAATGCTCCAAAAATATAAATTTTGAAATATAAATATTTTAGTTTAAATCCAAAAGTGCTGCAATATTCCTGAAATATATAACATTAAAATACACATTTTTAATAAAGTAAATCACAAGTTCTTATAGTTGGAGCAACACAGAATATTTCAGATAAATTATGGATTGAACCAACCTTTTTTTTATTGAATATGCAGAAAGTTACCGTGTTACTGTGGACGATCAAGAAGAAGAAGGTAAGCCGATTTACCTTATCTTTATATGATTTAAATGTGATTATTTTTATATCACATTAGTCTAATTTTAAGTAATCATCTAACATACGCCACTCAAAATTTTATGCTACAGAAATCAAGCATTTTTTAAAATATCTGGAGACTCATAAAGCAAAATTTATTGAACAGATTGTTCCCTCCGTCAATATGACGTCAGCGTTACTCATGCAGGCTTTTCGGATTACAGAACATGCTGCCAGGTGAACAAAACACGTGTAAAATTAATTTTTAATTGAAAACTTTAATAGTTTTTCGCATTTAATGCATTTTTTAGATTGCGTACTAACAACCCTGAAAAGAATATTTATATGAAAAATATCAATTACGTGTTCAAATAGTGTTTTGTAATCTATTAAAAACTGCACTTTCGTATTATGTCGGGGTTTATAGCCGGAGACGACGCTAGAGTTTTTCTGTTTATAGCATCTTTTTTAATTATAATTATTTCAATCTTTAAACGCGTAGTTCAATTACTAATCTGTTAAGTTTGTGTTTTATTTATTTATTTATGAGTTTATTTATTGATTGGATTATTGAAGGATTTATTTCGTTACGGAATATTACCAGGAAACAAATGCAGAACGTTTTTATAGTTTTAAGTAGAAACGTATTAATCTTTCGAAATTGGGCTGCATGCGAAAGAGATAGATTTGTTAAAAATTTAAACCTATTTTGAAATTCATAGATTAATTATGTATTAAATTATATTCTGCGAGGAGTAGTGGAGAAATACAAACAGACTAGCACATTTTAATATGGATAGATTCAGTAAAATTGTTATTTACAAACAAAACATACATTTTTCTAGAACAAATGTTGAATTATTTACATGGAGGTATATAATTATTTTTTCAATTAATTTTCAGCAGTGAAATTAGACCCGAAATGGTTGAATATTAAATACGTGAAATTTTTCACATTGCTAACTAAGCTTAAACCAACATAAGTGAACAATATTTACAAGCTGGGATTCGAATCCGGATCTTTTAATTACGTTTCAAAACTCTACCATTAAGGGGGCTGGTCACTCAGCTTACGATTTCCCCTCACTAATGGAAAGCCTATGGGCATTTGCTGTATTCTTATATTTAAAATATCTCTTCGGGAAATTAATATTTTTAACTTCTATTTTTTGTGTACGCTTCCTAAAAGATGCCTCTTTTTTTTCTTAGTTCTCAAAATATTTCTAAAGTATAGATTTAATTTTATAGAAAGTGTTAAAATCTTACTCACAGTTCGCACGCTTTTAACACATAAAATATTAAATTCAGCATAGAATTTAGAAATATTTTGAAAAGTAAGAAAAAAAGAGACATCTTTTAAGAAGAGTACACAGAAAAAAAGGTGTTACAAATATGAATTTCCCGAGAAGATATTTTAAATATACGAATGCATTAAACGTCCATAGACTTAACATTACGGAGGAGGATTCCGAAGCTGAGTTACCAGCCCTCTTAAACTACGAGGACGATACCCTGTCTGGCGAAGGCTGTAACCGCAACAAAAAACGAAGAAGTCTTCATAAGCAAACAACCTTTCAGCAAACATGAGACGAAATAAAGCTCAGCTTAGGTGAACACATATCTACCCTATATATATAAAATCCTAATGAAACGAATTTATGAAACGAATATATGAAACGTTTGAAATGTAACGATTCTTTGAATCGACTGATTAAACAACTGATTATGTTTCACGGCGATTTCTCCTAAAATATGGAGTACTTTGCGATGAAATTGACACCAAAAATCAATATTGATCCGCATATTTCAAAACTGTTATTAGAATTTTTAAATTCGAATTAGTTTTCGAAATATTAATTTTTTTTCTAATTTTGTATACATTTTTCTAATGATGGCAACTGAAACTTTAATCAAACAGATATTTTTTTTTTTTCAGGTTTTAGAAAAGGTTACTATTTTAAACTAATTTGGCGAGAAGTTTGGCCTCCCTTAAATGTATGCTAAGAAATGTATCATGTTACTTTTATTCATAATTCAATTTGTATTTCATTATCATTTTATTTAATACAAACAGAAACATTTAAAATAAATGGCTTTCACTTCTTTATTTTTTTTTAAACGAAATGAAAAGAAAAATATTAGGCACAGATGTCATATACACACCGGGGTACCTAATTGGCGCCAAAATGGCATTATTTTGTTTGACATGGTAACCCGGCTATTGTTGTTTATTTAATAATAAGTGTTTATTTGCTTTATTTTCTTTTTTTAAATTACATAAATTGTTTTGTTCTATAGTTAATTTTTTTTGGTTATTTTCCTTTAAAAATAAAAAATAATAGAACATAATTAAAAAATACGGTACTACTTAGTTATTCCATCGACCCATTTCGCCAAATTATATAAATGTCCAAACCACTCGCCAAATTATACAAATTGACATAATTTTTATTTTAAATAACGAAAGAACAAAGAAAATAGTATAACATTAATAAAATACAAATAAAACGTCGAAATAAAAATCACTTGATGACGTAAAACCGTGTAACTTGCTTAAAGTCAAGTGAATGTGACATTTATCAACTATTATTGGCATTTAATCTTATAGTTTGGTGATAGATGCCAATTGCATGATGTCAATTTTTGTTCGACGGGATAACTAAGTAGTACCAAAAATACATATGTAACTGGTATTCGAAAGCGATTATTTCACCAAATTTTCGCAAAAAAAATCACGCCAAACCGGGTGCGTATATGGCATCTGGCCAAATATTAAATGATGTGACAAACGATGACATTTAATTTCAACTTCAAAGCAATGTTTTAATTTACCACTCGAAAAAAAAAAAAAAAATGCTAACTGGCGAGTTGAAAAATAGCTATTTTGCCGATATTTGCACCCGGCTAGCGTAACAGTACCAAGAATTCTTTGCGAGCATGGAAACGTTTATGTAGTATTATTCGAAAAAAAAAAAAAATGATTTTTTTAATCGAAATGGAAAATTTTCGGCACGGATGCCACATACGGTCCCATATTGGCGCTATTTTTTTCTGACGCCAATGTCATGTACGCAACGGGTACTTAACTGGCGCCATAGTATCGTTATTTTGCTTGATTTGATAAGCCGGATGTTGTTGTTTATGCTGTTGATCTTTTCCCCAAATTAGCATCGGAAAAAAATCGCGCCAATATGGGGCCGTATATGATATCTGGGGCAAACTTTCATATGAAAAGCGAAGGGATCAGAGCGTATTTATTTAT
This sequence comes from Maratus speciosus, assembly GCA_963932465.1. NCBI lineage: Eukaryota > Metazoa > Arthropoda > Arachnida > Araneae > Salticidae > Maratus > Maratus speciosus. The sequence continues at coordinate 357,549,552 of OZ010794.1, forward strand.
GGCAGTTACATGACTTGGACTATTATGATATAGATGAAATGATGGCGATAGAATAATATTTGGCGACTTATCACCTGTACCTGGCTAACATTAAAGTACCAAAATGGCACCAGGAATATAAATAGCGAAGTGGGCCCGGAACTCTTGATGATAGTCACATGACTTAGGCTATTGTTATAGAAATTGTTTTAAAATGCCGGGAGACAAAGACTCTGTACACTTAATTTCTTTTATTTTTAGCTTCTTTTCAAACGTTTAACCGATCCTCTTTAATCAAACACGAAAACAACCATTGGATGCTTTAACAACAACTGATTCGGCCTTAAATTTTTTAAATCAAAGGAAATTGAATGGAAACCCGTTTACAGGGAGATCTGCGCAGCTTTTTCAGTATAATTCAATCTTCCATAATATTTTTTAAACCGATCAGATTAGCGTGTTTTTAGATTCTGCGGTGTCTGAACGGGGGTTGGCGAGCGTAGCTGGCAGGGGCAGAGCCCCCTAGTAGGTATATAATTATTTTTTCAATTAATTTTCAGCGGTGAAATTCCACTCGAAATTGTTGAATATTAAATACATGAAATTTTTCACATTGCTAACGAAGCGTAAACTAATTACCGTTACATCCACACCGACATTTAACACGTTAAGCGCCGCGTCAGTCACCGGTGACTGACACTGAAATTTCCCTTTAGAACGCCTCATTCACCGATGACTGACGGTCTAAAATATGATATAAAACTAAAAATAATCTATATTGTCTTAAGTAATTACCGAAAATTTATTTAAAGTTTACTTACCTTTTATTTATTACAGGATTACACTTTCTTAAAAATTACTTAAAACATTGTAAATTTTTCATCTTCAGTGTCCGTCACCGTGGCACTCAACGTGTTAAGAGTGAGAAATGCCAGGCTGAGTATCGTCCTCTTAGCTTAATGATAGAGCATTGGAGCGTTATTCCAAAGATCCGGGTTCGATTACCTGCTTGGACATACTTCAATTAGTTTACGCTTAGTTGGGAATGTGAAAAATTTCACGTATTTAATATTTCAGGCCTAATTTCCCTGCTGAAAATTAATTGAAAAAAATAATTATATACATATATGTGTTCACCTATGCTTGGACTTATTTCGTTTCATGTTTCACTGTTGTCTGCTTATGAAGATTTCTCCGTCTTGTGCTGCTGCGGTTGCAGCCTTACCAACATTTAAGAGTGAGAAAGGCCCAGTTGGGTATCGTCCTCGTAGCTTAAGTGTGTATTCGAAAAAAATATTTTTCCACCCTCAACAGCTCGAAATTTTCTGAGACATTTTCAGACTCATTTTTAAAAGTAAAAACATGAAACTTGCTGAGGTGATTTTTGAAGAGATGTATAAGAGGCCGTGTGATTTCATTATTCGCTCAATTAATTAGAATTTGAGTTTTAAACAATTATTTTCTGAGTATGGCCATTTTTTTCATTCCCAGATCACCCGCATTAGAAAATTTGGTTCAAAACGCCAACTTTGACAGCATTTTTTGCAATAGTTTCCCCATTTATCAAAAAATCGGCAAGTACAGCACATTATGTAGTTTCTAAATAAGAGAATTTGTCAGTTTGATGAGTTTGAGAGTAAAAACGAATTGAAAAATGAAACAGAAAATAAGCAGTTTGGATTGGAATACACCTTTAATGGTAGAGCATTTGTGCGTTTGCCTTACTCCAAAGATCCGGTTTCGATTCTCGGCTTCCACATTTTTCGCTCTATTGGTTTAAGCTTAGTTAGCAATGTGAAAATTTTCACGTATTTAATATTTATGTGCATGGAATTAAATAAAAAACAAAGTTAATCAATGAGAACAGACTTTATTAATTTATCAAAATTATTTAAAAGGTTACAGATAAAGCTAACATTACTCATGATGCTTAGGAATATAGTCTATTTAAAGTTTCGTCAATAATCATTTGGAAAAATTAATTTGATATCTATAAAGGGAGAAATGAGTCTAATCGAGAAAACAAAACACAATTAGAATAAAAATTGGTCCAAATTAAATACTACTTATTAATTATTTTTTTCTAAGAGATGACAATACGTCAATAAGTCAACCACTCAAGCACGCCCAAGTTTATTATTATGGGTATAAACTGTTCCGAGGCAGGCGATTTACAAGATTAGATAGCTTTATATATACAGTCGGACCTCGTTATCCCGACACCCGGTTTTCACGTCACTCCGCTTATCGCGTCAGTTTTTCAAAGTCCCAATTTTCTGTATATGATTTTAATGCAAATCACCTCCGGATTTTACGTCGTTGAATACTTTTCAACTCCGGATATCCCGACGGTTTAGGAGAAGTGTCCATTTTTCAAATCCATCTTATAAACACGGAAATTAAGTGGTAAGAAATGTCTTAGCCAAGCTTTTAACAAAAGTGTTTAAAATACCCATTGAGATAAATGAGAAATTTTAATCCAATCCTTTATCTGAATAAATAAATCCACACATTTTGAATGACCCACTTAAGCTCCAGATAGACGTATCAGTTTACTCGAGGTCTTTTTATTTTGGTAAGGCGGCGCTGGTTATTGTGGTTACACGGCGTTTTTCATCCGACTTAAACCGAAACATTGCATTGCATTGGAAGGATCAGAAATTATCTAACATCCATTCCTGAAACAACGAATATTGATTACAACTCATTACATAATATTGAAAAAAGAATTGTAGGAAGCACATATCATCATAGATCTGATTTTTATTCTTTTCAATCTTGTTTTTGCGTTTATTTTGTTTAATAATAATGTCTTATTGCTTAAAACTGCGAGAACAGTTATGAATTTCAAATGGTCTTAAATTAATTAAAAATACAGCTTTTTATAAACATATTTTTCTCCAACTCCGGTTACCGCGACACTCCGCTTATGGCGACACTTTTTTCTGGTCATTAGAGTGTCGGGATAACGAGGTTCGACTGTACTTACAGGGTGGTGCGGCATTCGACCAATAAATTCTGAGAGGTGATAGTAGACATCAACAGGATGAAAAATTGTCATAGAACAGGGGCTCGCAAACCACTTATTTAGTCAAAAATACAGGGTGTTTTATCCTGATTGAACTCTGGTTGACGGTAATAATTTTAAGCAATATTTTTATACGTACCTTGTTTCGCATGAAATGTGATAACACCACGTTAAGTTCTTAAACTGTAAAAAAAAAAACGACATTTTTACAGTACAAAGTACTGTTCATCTCGCGCACAAACTCGATCACAGTGAATGTGCTGTATCTTTCTTTGGTTTCCTGACTATATTAACATGGAAAATACAGTAGTTGCTTAAAATTAACAGCGCAATGTGCTGGCAATTTAGACGCCAGCAGTTTGTGCTGTAAAAAAATGCGTCCAAATTGCCAGCACATTGTGCTGTTAATTTTACGCAACTACTGTATTTTCCATGTTAATATAGTCAGGAAACCAAAGAAAGATACAGCACATTCACTGTGATAGAGTTTGTTCTGGCAAATCTACAGTGGTTTTTTTACAGTGTAGACCGAAAGCCGGCAGCACAGACAATCACCTCATCGAGTTCACGGCTGAAATTCCACAATTAGTTAAAATTCGATTTGCATATTAAAACACAATCGGTCTGCCAAGTCATATCTTGGTGGAAAACACCTGAAAACCCAAATTTAGCGGTTGACTCGTAGGTTTACCATTGTGCTTTCCTGCACCCAAAAATATGAAAACATGGAGGGCTGGGAGCAGGAAAACATAACGATAAATCTACGAGTCAACCGCTAAAATCGAGTTTTCAGGTGTTTTCCACCAAGATATGAATTGCGTTTTAATATGCGAATCGAGTTTTAACTAATCCTGGAATTTCAGCCGCGAACTCGATTAGATGATTGTCTGTGCAACCGGCTCCCGGTCTATCTGGAAAGACAGTGTGTGCACATAATGCGTGATACCGTATGAACTGGTAATCGCAGTCCAAAATGTGGGCAGTCAAGTGCATACTGTTGGTGCGTATAATGGAAACTTCTCCCACTTTTTTTAGGTTATCAAATTTACAACAAAAGTGAACATGTCTCTTAAAAGTTTCATTGGAATATAAAGTAGAATCTCGTTACAACAAATCACTGCGGGGCACTGATTAAATTCGCTATACCGAAACATTCGTTAAAGTAAATATTTTTATAATGAAAAGTGGAAATACGTTTTTTTTTTTTTTACAATCCAAATAATAGTCGTTAAGCTTGAATATTCGTTAAAATGACATTCATTTTAACGAGATTATACTGCACTTCAGTTTTCCGAAGGTTATTACCATCAACCCGCAAGTTGAGTTAGGGTAGGTCTCCCTGAATTTTTGATGAAATAGGTGGTTTGTGACCACATGTTATATGGTAATTTTTCATCCTGTTGATGTCTTCTATCACTGATCTAAATTTGTTGGTTGAATTGGGTATCAACCTGTATATATATATATATATATATATTTGCTGCTTAAACAATTACAGCGCAAGTATATCCAAGGGTGGTTCAATAATTATTGTTCCTAGTGTATATAGAATAGTTGTACTGCGATGGTTTTTGTGGAATATCGAAACCTTATGTCTTGGATGTCTATACCTCAATTTCAGAACCATAGCTGCTATATTCACATAGTTTTGGTGAGAGGTTTAAAAGGGGGGGAGTGGGGGTGAAAGCTGAACTTTAGCTCCTAGGGCTAGATTTGTGACAGTGGATGAGACATAACTACTGTCGATTGAACTCAGGATCATAGTGATGCAGCCATATCTCATCCACTGTGACAAATGTAGCCTCATAAGCTCCGAACCAGCCTTTCACCCCTCCTTAAAAACTCCCTCAAAAATAGGTCTTTAAAACTGCACCCCTCCTTCCAAAACTATGTTAATATAGCAGCTACAGTTCTGAAATAGAGCATATAGACATTTAAAACATTAGGCTTCGATATTCCACATCAACCATCGCAGTAAAAATAATTTATATACACAAGGGACAATAATTATTGAACCACCCTCGTATATATATAAATAATATATATATCCAGGTCTTGCAAATTCACTTTACAGAGTTCTCAGCAGCTAAATGACGTTTATGATTATAAAAAAAATAAAGTATTTTTTTACAGAAAAAAATAAGATAATAATAACAATATTGTAGTACATACAATAAAAAAAATTCATATCTAAAAACAAAACAAAAATTGCATGCTCTATATAACAGAAAATAATAATAAATTGTAAACATGAAAAGCAGATCTAAAATTAGTTTATGTCTAAAATCCTCTTTAAATTATTCTTTTAACGGATAAAATATCATCTTTATTTCCTGTTTATAAAATATGCTTTATTTTATTACTATCCACAGAGCTATTAAATATAGTTCTGATGTAGAAAGTATTTCAGTAGTTTATAAAAAATAAATATTCATTTTTAAAACATTGTGATATTATGTAAAAGTTGTAAGTGTTTTGAAATGAAATTGAATGGAAGAATTTGTGAACTTGAAGAAGAATTAAGAATTTAAATGAGAGTAGAAGCACTGCATTATCATAAATATCATAAATTTGGACACCTAACTCGTGCTTTTAAACTTTATTGTCGCTTTGCGTTTCTAGGAGAGATATATTTCAAAATAAAGTTTAACTTTTTGAAAAGATACAAGTTAGCCAAAATATAATGCGAATCAGTGCACATTTTTAAAATAATTTTAAAATAATTTTAGAATAATTTGCATAACGGCTGAGATTAAGAACTTTGCTATAATTAGGAATTAAGTAAATAATCTCAATGAGTTTGTTTCCTCTCTGTTATTCTATTTTTAAGTACTTATTGCATTTTTATTTATTATCTCTGTTACAGTAAAAATATATTTTATCAAGATTTTAGTTTCAATTGGTAATGTTTTAAATATTTTTAGCAAACTAACTGAAGGTTTCCCCCTCCCTTTTTTTACCTAATTATATCAAATAATTAGCAGTTCAGTGATAATTAAATGATCCACATTCGTGGGATGACCACAATGAGATATTCAAAAAGTCATGTAAGCAAATAAATAAAATCATCAACTGAAAAATAATAAAAATATAAAGTATAAATATTTAATTCACATTATTATGGTTACCTTTAAATTTTATGCCACGTTTTGATAATCCCATCTTTAGGTACAATTATGAACATGTTAATTCTTTAATAAAAATAACAATATAAGATTTTTTAAGTGTTATGATGAATTAACTAATGCAATGATCTTGGTAATTTGATATCAATATTGTAGGGGAGACCGGGGCTAGTTGGCTACAGGGATAAGTAGGCGCAGTCCTCATAAATCGCCTGTTTGTGGATAGATTGCGCAACCAGCCACAGAGTACCTTTGTTCTTGCTTTTTACAATCCTCATTGCAGTTTTGCAGCATTACTTACGTGCAATGGACATTTATTACGATTTTTCTGTTTTTTGCACTCATAAGTAATTTTTTGTTGCTTCATTCATTTTCTAATTTCTAATACTTATCTTAATAATTGCGATTTAACTTGTGCAGTTTTTCTTAGCGTATGATTAACTGTACCTACCCCATATGTGATTTTCTTGGATTATTTATGTTTAGATGGTTACGTGTCCCTTTTGTGAAGAAATTTATTATGGGGCTAGTAGGCGCATTGAACACGGGGCAAGTTAGCTCGGTGTCTGGTGTGTGCTGGTAGCTTGAAAAATAGTGAACACCGAGAAAAGTGGTTGTAATGCATGATTTTGGACGCACGTGGCTTGCCCAAACGGAGGCACTCGATTTTTTATTTGTGACAAAAAACTCTATGTAACTCTGATTATGATATCGAGTAGGATAGAACTTACTCAATGTTAATGTTTTATTCATTATTTTTATGACTGTATAATTTAGAATTTACATTGTACGGCAATAACGCCTTTGTTTAAACTTACTGGTAATAATGAAATTGATTTCTCTTAACTACGTGTTTTATTTGAGTTTCATTTAAATTTTTATAAAGCGTGTGCCAACTTACCCCATAGGTATATAGGCAACTTGCCCCGTGACGGAGTAGGTTGGCGCACAATTTTTCTGTTACTTTAGGCTTCCGCTAAACATAAACTACAAAAGCTACAAACTCAAAACTCCGTGTATTTATAGCCCAATGCCTGTTCTTTAAAAGTACAGTTAAAGTTTCATAAAGAAACTTAAACAAAAATTAATAAAAATCAATAACTAAAAACTGCGCCTACTAGCCCCGGTCTTTCCTACTAGCCGCTGAAGAAATTTTTCCAACAGAAAATAAAGAGGCAATGTAAAAAATAAAAAAAAAATAATAAAATGCATAAATGGAAAATATATAAAAACCTGAATAATTTGCTATTACCTTTGTAAAATTTGATCGACTCTTTTATTATCCTTTTGCGAACAAACAAATCAATAATTTTAAATTAAAACAAAAAAGATAATAAATATAAAGAACATTAAATAACTTAGAGTCAAGAAAAGATATTTCATTAGTTCTAACATGCTTTCCACCTTAAATTTAAACATTTTTTTTAAATATACTAAAAGCAATGAATAAACTAAATTAATTTCAGTATTATTTAATGTCGTTGATAACCATAACGTATTGTGGAGGATAACAATAGCTTAAAACGACTTCTTCAAACAGAGCCCTATTATGCAGTTCTTGCGAAATTACATCTAAGGTTTCACTTAATTTCGTAATCTCCCTAACTATCATTAATGTAGCTTCTGATTGTTAATAAAATGTAAAAATTCAAAATGATAATAGCAATAATCATAATAATAACTCACTGTATGTTAGTAAAAACTTTTGTGAAACTTGGTTAACATTTTTACTATTTCCTTTATAAATAAACAAATAAATATTTTAAAAATAAATCAAAAAATATTAATGAACATAAAGGACATTAAATTACTTATATAGTTAAGAAAAGATATTCCATTAGTTCTGAAAAAGCTTTATTTCATAAATTTAAAGGTGTTTTGATAATATACTAAAAGCAATGAATAAGTTAAATCAATTTCAGTATTTTTAAAGTTATTCATAACGTATTGTGGAAGATTATAATGATACCTCAATACCTCCCACCTACCACTGTGATACCACCGTAACATCTCAATAATAGCTCAAAAAGTATTTTTTAAAGCATAAAAAAAACTAGAACGCTCCATTTATCACTGTTATTTTTTTCTTTAACACAAAAGACAATGCATTTATATCACGACAGATATTCTTAATATTTATTATTTTGAAATAAACAATTTATAAAAGATCAATACGCCTTAAAATTAAACAAAATCGGAATATTTTCATATATCATTCGGTGTTAGCTTGAATGTTTAATTATTAATACGAGAGTTTAAGCTACACTGGATTGTAGCTATAAAGTTCTATTAATATTAATATTTTATTGATCAGTGACGAGAAGAGTTACATTTTTATTATTTACTGGTCACTGCGAACATTTTAGCGAGTTTTTCTATTGAAAACATTTATCAGAAATTTGGGTTGTAAATTTTGCTTTATCTAATCACGGTATTTTGCGTAGTGTTATTAAAGTAGGGTTCCTCCTTGAGGTAGATTTAGACAGAAAATTTGCGGCTGTTTTTTTCTTTTTATGGCTAAACTCTTTTAAAGGATCTTTTAAATTAGAGAAAAGAAGAGAGAGAATCCTTGCTCATAGAGATGCAGTAAGATTATTACTTTTATTTTACTTTTAATAAATTTTTAAAGAAAAATCTTCAATTTAACTATTTATATTAGCAAACTATGTTCTAGGGATAGGAAGTTACTGATGTGACGTAGGAATATGTATCTAAAGACGATGATTTTTTATTTTCTTATAGAGATACAGTAAGGTTATTACTTTTATTTTAATTTTATTAAATTTTTAAAGAAAAGTTTTCATATTTGACTCTTTATATTAGCAAACTGTGTGATAGGAATAGGAAGTTACTCATGTGACGTAGGAATATGAACCTAATAGCGATGATTTTTTTATTTTTTGTACAGGGTGTAGTGAAAGATTGAAATTTGCTTTAATATTTTTCCTGTTAGTGATACTACGTAGACGGTCCAAATAGCAAAAACATCCAAAATAATGTAGACATTAAGATTGTGCGTTTGATTTACTTTAATAATAAAATAAAAATTACACTTTTTTGGTGCGTTCGTAATTATATAAATACGTCGCACCTATAGTCGTCGGTGTGGTCCGTCCGTCTGTCCGTCTGCCTGCTTATAACAGCGTAAAAACTACCCAACCGAATGGTTTGAAATTTGATATATATAATCGTTGCAGAATTTTGTCGAGTCATTTCAAATTTTATGAAAACGAATCAAAATTTAGAACGATACTAGTAAAATTTTTCTTCATTCAATAAATCCTATCATATGTAATTAATTCAATGATATCTCATGATAGATATTGATTCTAGGTTGCCATGGTGATGACGTCCTATTTAAGATGGAGTCCTATTTTTTTCCGTATTATTGAATTTAATATATATTATCGTAATGGATTTTGTATCCATACATTCAAGTTAAATATTTAAATTAGAAATGTCACGCCATTAGATTTAGATGTTAATGTAAATGCAAAGGAAGCGCACAGTATTTTCTTGTGAATCGGTGTATATTTTCTGTTGCATTTCATATGAGAACGTGAGTTTCAAAACTCTTCTTATCCAGAAAATCAAATCTCGGGAAACCGCGAAAAACCTCTGATTGCGTCCATTGGTTTTCATTGTGAACCAAGATTTTACAATGCCATAAACACACGATAAAATTAGTTTTTTTTTTTTCCCAGATTGTAGTGTTTTTTATGCAGGTTCACCAATAAAATATATTGATAGGGGAAACTCGATTTTTTAAAATTTCAGATAAGGCGAGTTTTGAAACTCCCGTCCTCATATAAGTAAGACATATTGTAGATAATGTGTACATATTATCTATCTATCTATCTATCTATATATATATATATATATATATATATATATATATATATATATATATATATATATATATATTGGAAATCTGTAGTTCAGTAGTTTTGGGATTGGATGTGTAGTGTGTGTTTTTTGGTATTATATATATATTTATATATATATATATATATATATATATATATATATCTATATCTATATCTATATATATATATATAAAGGATAATGTAGAAAATATTGACTGAATATTGGTAAATTTAAAAAAAGTAAAAGAAAAAGAAAAAGAGAAAGGAAAAAAATAATTAGAAACACGAAAGGTAATAACATTACAAAAAGGAAAATGGAAATTTAAATTGTGAAACACTTTATTAAGGGCAATAATAAAAATTATATCAGTAAGTCTCAAACAATTCTGTTTCAATATAGTCAACTATTAAGCAGAAATCACTATATTCAAATTGCCGGTCAACCGCATATGAAAATTTTAGAAAATTTAAGAGTGGATCAATCTTGTAATCTATATAAGAAAAACGCCATAGCAATACCAATTGGAAAACAAAATAAATATTAGGGTAACTTAAGGTGAGATGCCCTGTGGTACAAGATGACGAAACACGTAGCTTTAATATGCGCAGGCGCTGTAGGGAAACGCCGCTCAGTTGTAAGGAAGAGGGTTCCCTACTGGTATTTTAATTTCCGTTTGCGTTCTTAAAAAAAAAAAAAAAAAAAAATTAAGTGGTACTTTTTTATTACTATTTCATCAAAAACTTCTGGTAAGTGTCAAAAATCTTTTACGTGACTTTTTTATTTGCCTATATAAGTCTTAGTTTAAACACCAGAGAAATAAATATGATGTTTTTAGAGAGTACTGGTACCTAGCCTTTCTGCAAAGCATAAATGGTGGCCGGCTCCCTCTTCTTCACGTCAGTGGGGGGCACCGGCGTCTTACCCAATACTTTGGGGTGAGTCGATGAAAATTTTTGGGGTAAGATGCCGGGTTTTTTCCGTTGCGAGCAAATGCCTGGTTGATTCTTCATTGCTTAAATTACTCTTGTATATTAACTAACTTGTCATTAATTTTAATCAGATAATTTAAATCCGTGATTGAATCGTGATTTCAATCAAGTGAATAAAAAAAATAATCAGTTAAAATTATATTTTTTCTAAGTGTTTAAAAAGACATAAATAAATATTAAAATCTAAGGTAAACGTAATTTGAAAGGTTTTCTATATGTATTCTGCTTATAAATAAACTTTATTGGCCTTATAAATAATTGTTTAATAATTATTAATTTTAATCATTGTTAAAAAATTTATGTTAAATGCAGTTATAAATAATTTTCATAAATATAAATATCGGTAGTATATAATATAGTTTTAGACAACTAGGGAATTCTGCCCCCTAGGAGCTATGCTCGCCAACCTCAATCCAGACACCGCAGACTCTAAAAACATGCTAATTTGATCTGCTTTGAAGAGAAAACAGATTAAATTTCCTACCAAGATTTAGAATATGAGGATTTTTTTCTTAAGTGAATGAAAATCAGTGTTAAGAGTGTCTATCAGAGTGCAATAAAACCTCTGAAAAATGTGATTGGATCAAATGCAATCAGTGAAGCTGTTGGTTATAAAAAAGTTGCTCAAAATGCCTATACAAATGTGCAGTCAGTGGCATATCTGAGTTATAGCTGAAAAGAACAAAGGGGCATATGAAAAACACCAATAAAAAAAATCTGCACTCTACAGCACTAAATCACAATGACTTTATCTTATTTAAACTTATTATAATGTTTAAAAATAGGCATACTTAAGAGCCATAATTCTTTTAAATGTTACATAAGTAGAGCATAACTTTTTTTTTCAAATATTAGTTTGTCCTTTTATTAAATTGCCAACGTTTGTTACATTCATATTTTTGTAATTTCCTAATATTAAGTAAGTTAACAACTTTAGTATGTCTAAAATATTAAATTTACTTTTATTCGTCCCATTATGTTTTATACTGCTTCACAAAAATTATTGTTTACATTGAAACTCCCCAAGGTATCGTGCCCCTAGATAGTTGGCCATCTTACCCATAGGTATGGGTAAGACACCGAAATGCAAGCGTTTACAAAACCAAAATTTTTGATGCTTCATATAATATCTGTAAAATGAAATAAGGTTTTAAATGATAGATAAGGGTGAAAACTTCAACAAGAAATCAATGAACAACAAATAAAAACAACAGGCAACTTTTAAAACAATAAAGTCGTAAACTACGGCATCTTCACCCAATTTACCCTATATTATATTGAATGGAAAAGATAAAAATTCGTTAAAAATAAATTTAATTTAAGAAATAAAATGATAAATCTATCTATTTACCTAACTATATATATATATATATGTTATTACATATGTATTTGTTTTTGTTTTTCTACTCCCTTTTTTAATCAAAGCATTTAAAAACAATCGGAATACTTTTCAATCGAATTCTTATTATTGTTTAATTTATAATGTGTTGATTATCTTCTGTTTTAATTTCAATATTATTCGCCAAAATTTTCTTATACATATATAAAAATACTCCCATTATATATATATATATATATATATATATATATATATATATATATATATATATATATATGTATGTATGTATATATATAAATCTAAGTAATAAAAAAGGAATTTAACATTTTAATTCTTAACACAAAGTAAAAAATTTTTAAACAACGAATAAAAATATTTCTTGATGCTTTTTAACAAAAACCTATAACATGATAAAGTTTAGAAAACACGTCCTAAATCACAAATAAATATTTTTTTTTCGAACCATAATAAAGCCCTAGCTACTTATTTGATATGATTATCACACTAATTGCAATTTCTTCTTTTTTTGTCTGGATGAAACTTTTCCAAGTTACAAAAAAGGGTCTGTGTAAAGAATGTAATAATTTGTCACATAAAATTTCCCCCTTCATAAAAAAAAAATAAATATTGGTAAGTAAATTAAAAACTATGGTAAAAATTGAAATGCATTAAATAAAATACAGTAAATGAAAAAGACTTCATTAATTTTAGCATAGCCTTGTTACGAATGCCAATTATAAATATTCTAATAATACTCCAAAAACTTGAATAAGATTTTATTTTTAACCCAGTCATAACATATTACGCAACATAAAAATATATTCGAACGACTACTTTAAAATGAAGTTACATTATTTAAATGAAATTTCATTAAATTTCATCTATGGTTTCATTTAATTTCATCATTTCCCCAAAATAAAGTTTGTACATCTTCTGATTATTATTACAGCTCCATAATAAAAGGCAAAAAAAAGTATATTTAGTGGCATCATTAAAATAATGGTTCCAGGCTCCGATACCGTTGTTCTTTCTTTAAAGACAAAATACAGAATTATTCTTATCATTATAATTAAGATCTATATTTCTGATCTTTATTATTTTCAGAATAAGTAATTTACGGAATACACTTTAAAAAAGGAGTAAATTAAATCTAAATGTTTTTCATACGTCATTTACTGTTAGTCTGAGTATATAATTATTATTGAAACTTAAGTTATTATATTTTTATGGAAACAATCATCAAAAATGAAGTAGACTGGATTTTGTAGCGAAACAAGAAACATTTTGTTTCATAATTTATTGAGATAAGATAAAAGATAAACCATCGTAAAATAAAATAAATTTACCATTCTAATTATTACTATACACAAAAAATACTAAACAAATCAAAACATTTTACATGTTTTTTAACCTTTATTTCAAACAAAGTATTCTCCCTTAGTTAACGAACTTTGCGATGACTGTATTCGCGGCAAACAGTTTGGATTATTCAAATGTACTATCTTATTGGCACCACTTTTTCTAACAAATATTCTTTTTGTAATATTTAATTGCTGTATTTTATGAAGACAGGCTCTTACAGAACTGACACACTTTATACTACAATCATCAAAATTGTCTTAAATGTAACATTTGAACTATATATATAAATTTATGGTATATCATTTTCCTAGAGAATAGTATTTTTAAAATTTAATTTTAACATTTAAGTACACACGTCGTAAAATAGCAGCAATACTGACAGCAAGACATATCTTGCTGTTGTTTTCAAAATAGTAGGACGTGTCTTCTGCGCCTGATGAAAAAAGACTAGTTCTTTCAGAAGGCCTTGTGCATCTATAAAAAAATTTTATGGTGTTTTTAAGAAGTTATTTTTTATCTTATCAGTTCACACCAGCTTATTTAAGTATTTAATGTGCTTATATATATTACTTTATCTCAAGTTAAACAGTAATTTCAAAGACCAATTTGATAGATTTTCTTCGAACTTTGAGGACAATTCAAAGACTATACTGGGTGATTTTTACACCTTCGTAGACCAATATATCTTGGATATTAAGGCTAAAGCTGGATATTCTGACTCTGCCTCTGAACAGGAAGAGGTAAGAAAAACTTGTCTTGATGTTTTTACTTTGCTTGGGGAGCCAACACATGATAATTTGTTAAATTCAGCTATCTTTAGTTTTTTTGCGCTATTAAGTATAAAAAAACTCCAAATTTTTTTCTTACTAATACTAACCTTAAAAACGAAATTTTCAATGCAGTTAAGAAAGGCGTTAAGCGTCCTCTTTCAGAGGAGAGTTCACCTATCCCTCTAAGTAATAAATATAAGAATATCGCTAATGAAGTTACCCTTACTGAAAATATAGAAATGGATGAGTCAAATGTTAGTGATAATACTCAGAATACTGTCAAAGTTAAAAATTCTGTTAACCCTTTCTACGTCGAAGTCGACAGCAATTGGGCGGCGGTAGCTCATGAAATTACGGTGTTAAACTTGGAAAAACCAAAAATAACGCTAAAAGGCGAACGCATTGTTATACAATGTAACTCTGATAAGGACTTTAAATCTACTCAGAAATGGTTAGACCAAAACAAAAAGAAATATACAACTCTTGATCCTAAAGAACTTCGACCCAAAAAAATATGCATTAGGGGCCTCCCTTGTTACACCGATACTAAAATTATTGAAGATAGTCTCAGGGAGCATGGTTTCGCAGTCACTAGGGCTGCCATGCTTAAAAATCGTAAAACTGGACAACCAATGCCAATATACATGGTAAATGTTATCCCTCGTAAGAACTTTGAAGAAATTTACCAAATTAACAATATACATTATATTTCTGTTAAGATTGAAGCTTTTACTAGCAAAAATCGTGTAAAACAGTGTTACAAATGCCAGGGTTACGGTCACGCATCAGAATTGTGTGGCTTCGATGCTAAATGTGTAAAATGCGGAGATCAACATTTAAGTAGCGAATTTCCCTGGTTGTCCAAAAAATCCTTATAGACTCGAAAATAAACAGAACCGAAAAACAAGTAATAGCGTCAGCAATCTATCCCAAGAAACCCAAATCTTAGCGGATATATTTAAGAATTATAATTATACCAAAAATACTAAAGACTCTGAACCCTCTACAAGTAATGTAGAATTAAACTCTGATAACAATGATAGTACTACCGCAAACACCCATTCCTCCCCTACTATTGAAAATTCTAATGCTCCTACTAATTACACCAATGATATTAAAGACATTCTTAATACTTTCAACGAAGTCAAACAAATCTTTCAAATCACTAAATTCCTAAAATATATAAAGAACATCTCAACTCAGACTAAGAACCTCGATAATCCGATGCAAAAATTGATGGTTATACTAACTGAATTTGATAAACTTGCTAGTCAAATCAACATTAACGAAGATTAAGCTCTTCATTTGCTAAACTTTTTTCCTTCTTTTTGTCTGTGTTGTTTGTTTAAAGTTATATAAAAAAAAAAACTTCTTTTCTTGTATTTTATGCTCTTCTCATGAAATTACTCTTACTTCTTTCATTTTCATGTTTTTTTCTCCTCAAATTACTAGACTGGGTGGACGCCGTCCTCTTGCTGTCGTTTGATCCCCTCGGCTTTTGCATTTAACTGTTTATTTGGTTTGAACTCTCCTCACTGTAGCTGTTTCTTACATTATTATTCTTTTTTACTTAAAGTAATTTAAATTCTATTGTAAATATGTAAATATTTAGTTTTGTTTCTTTTATTCATCATGTTAAACTTTTTTTTACTTAACAAGCTATATTAAATGTATGGTCTCTGAATTGAGTCTTTTTTTTATGGGGCTTCCTTTGGTAGCTTTTTCGCCTGTCCTGGACATTTATGTGGATCATATGGAACTTTTTTTTTTTTCCTACTAGTTCTACTAACAATTTTTTCTTAAAAATTGTCTATCTCTTTAGCTTTTACTCTCCATTTTTTCGTGGCTACTAGCCGCGTTTAAACGCTCTTTTTTCCACGGCTCCCATTGCATTGTAACACAATATAATCTTAGCCTGGATGTAAAGTTGCCATGCAACTAGGAAATCCACACACCTGCTTGATTGTTCCATTGTTCCAGTTAGAATTATATAAAGATAATAAATGGTATTCTGAAGGCCTACGTTTTAAGAAGGGCTGTCGAATGAATTTCAAAATGGTTGAGCAAAACCAGTTTTGCACCATTCTTCTAAAATAGCAAAGGAAATCAATCAATCAATCAACCACAAAAAAAAAAAAACCCGGTGACATCATATGGTAAAACGATGTATTTAACAGCAAAAGTAGTTTGATGAGCGAATGCATTGTGGCTTCTCGTTACATCGTTTCAAGGTTTATCATTTTTCAATATAACGTTCTTTTTCAGTTCTTTGTAGAATTTCTAAGATTAAATTAGCCGAAGACTTCAGTTTCGAATTACTGGTTGAAAAATATTAAAAATTGAGCTTCGGACGTTTGCCTAGAAGGGTTAACCCCTTAACACGTTCGTCTGTACACCGTACGTGCAAGAAGATTTTGCATTTTCGTTACTAAAACCTTTACGGCACCACTAATTTTAAACTATAACATTAGATTCATTTAATCACAGACATATTTTGATTATACAGCGTGATTCAAAATAGCGTGGACAAACTGAAAGGTCAAAGCAGGTATACAAAAAGAATAAAAAATTACATATGAACTTGGGGTCGCAAATGCCAAGAGGGAGTTCCCATGAAAACACGAGCTGAGCAAATTGAGACGTCTTAATTTAAGCTGTCGATGTCTTGGGAGTAACATGGCTAGTTACGAAAAACCTGTTTCATCGCAGGACTAAGACTCGTATAATTCCATCATCATATCAGTGAAACACTGTGCAAATGCCACACAAAAATGAAGTCTTCAACATGAGTTCTTTTTGATCAAAAAATGAAACAAATTGAAAATGTAAACTGTAAAAGTACTCAAAAATATTAAATGTCGGATATGTTAGGAAATAATGAAAGAGATCAGCATGCAGGAACAGTTTGAACGTACAATGTACAATAAGCCAGAAAAAGGTATAACTTATGAGAAAAACATACAAAATTGGCAATACATACTCCTATAATGTCTATAATGCTCCTATAATGTCTATTATAGGAGTTCTACGCAGGACGGCTTAGAAGAAAGAATTGTTGCGGCAGCAGGATGTGTCAAGATATGTTTGAGAAGGTGCTCCAATCCATGCAGAGTCGATATAATGCGTGTCTCCAAGCGTCTGGCAAAAACTTTGAGCATCTCCTGCAGTAGTATTGGTTGCAGATGTGTAACATGTGTGGAAACTGTGTATAAATAAGATGATGTAGAATGACTTTTCTTCTTGTATTACATATATAACTTAATCCCCTCTAGCCGCCCCGGATGGCGTTTGAGACTCCATGCTCCTATGTGATTTTTTATTATTTTTGTATGCCGGCTTTGCCCTTTCATTTTGGCCGCGTTATTGTGAATCCCCCTGTATAAGGAGAATATTTTAGTACGATAAAAGTGGTGTATTGTCCCTACTTTTTTAGTTTATTTTGTCAAAAAAAAAAAAAAAAAAAGGAACCTCTTAAGGTGTTAAGTAAAGTACACTAAGTAATGAAAACTTTTTAATTTTAATAGAATCCTCGAAATAAAGTATTTTGAAACATCAATCAATAAAGTATTTTGAAACAAATATTTTTGCGATTTATTTTGCCTACCTATTTTCCAAGTAATTTGGTTTTGTTGGTCCTGGTCAAAAAACAACATTAGATTATATATAAAAAACATTAGAAGTTTTCATTCTTTACAAGTTTTCCTTGCAATGCTGTCTTAATTGTTAGAGATAGTAGTTTTCCCTTTCATTTGAGGTCAAGTATCTTTTCTCTTCGTCTGTCAAAGTCGAGAAAACAGACGGCAGAAAAGAAGAGGTAAAAAAAAGCGATCAATAATTCTGGCTCCCTGACATATGTAGGAAAAGGGTAAAAGTAAATAAAGTGCACTAAGTAAGAAAACCATTTTAATTTAATAGAATCCTCGGAATAGAATAGCTCTAAACAATCAATTAATGAAGTATTATGAAACAAATATTTTGCGATTCGTTTGCTCAAAAGTTTTCCACGTCATTTCATTTCAATGGCTGTGGTTAAAACGCAACATAAAACTACATACAAACAACATTAGAAATTCTCATTCTCTACAATTTTTCCCAGCAATGCTATGTTATATTTTAGAGATAGCAGATTTATCTTTCATTTGAGGTCAAGTATGCCTTTTCGTCTGTTAAAGTCGGATAAAAAGACGGTAGAAATGAAGAGAGAGAAAAAAAAAAAAAAAATAGCGATCAATAATTCTGTCTCCCTGATATATGTGGGAAAAGGGCACAAAAATTTATTTTTACTTCCTCTTTTAAATATTATGCTTACCTTCGAATCTAAATTTTTGTTAAAATTATGCAAATTATAGAAAGACAATATGTTATGTTTATAGAAATATGACATTACTAAGTATTCAGAGAAGCCATTAAGAAAACCTATTTAATTTAATGGAATCCTCGAAATAGAATAGTTCCAAACAATCAATTAATGAAGTATTTTGAAGCAAATATTCTGCGATTCTTTTCCCCAAAAATTTCCCACCTTATTTCGTTTGGATGGCTCTGGTCAAAACATACATAAAACTACATAAAAACAACATTACAAATTCTCATTCTCTACAATTTTTCCCAGCCAAACCTGTCTTAGATTTTAGATATATTAAATTTCTGTTTCATTTGAGGTCAAGTATCTTTCCTTTTCGTCTGTCAAAATCGGAAAAAAAAAAAAAATAAATAAATTAAAAAAAAAAAAAAAAAAAAAAAAAAAAAAAAAAAAGGGGCAGCAGAAAAGGACGCAAAAAAGACAGCGATCAATAATTCTGGCTCCCTGACATATGTAGGAAACGGGCACAAACATTTATTTTTTCTTTCTTTTTAAGTTTTATATTTATTTTTTAATCTAAATTTTTGTTGAAACTATGCAAATTATAGAAAGACAATATGCTATGTTTATAGAAATATGACATTACTAAATATTCAGAAAAACGAAGTTGCAACACAAGTTTCTCTTTTACGTGATGTTAAAAATAAAGTATTTTTTATTTTTTGAGTACTTTTTCTGATGCATCTATATTTTAACAAAATGATTGGCGGTATATATATATATATATATATATTTCTTTTAAGAGTATATTGTCTAAAAATGTAATAGACTGGGAGGCGGGGCACAGACCATCCCCTCATGGAGTTGACGGCCGAAATTTCAGGATTAGACAGAACTCGATTAGCATATTAAACTGCAACTAGTCTGCCAAGTCATATCTTAGTGGAAACCACCTGCAGACCAGATTTTACTGGTGCATCGGCAGGTCTATCATTGTGTTTTCCAGCACCCAGTCATCCATATTTTTATACTATTGGCTTGGAATTCACAATGATAAACCTACCGATCAACCACTAAAATCTGGTCTGCAAGTGTTTTCCACCAAGATATGACTTGGCAGATCAGTTGCATTTTAATATGCGAATCGAATTTTTAATAATCCTAAAATTTCAGCCGTCAACTGCATGAGGTGTGCAGCTCCCTCCCTGTCTATAAATAAATTGTTTGGAAATATAGAAAGGAAAGTTTTAAAATAGAACTTTTTTTTAAATCATTTTAGCAATTATTGTGTTTATTAAACGAAAAAACAAAGTACATGGAGAATCAAAAAGTTAGTGCAATAGGCAATAAATTTATGTTTATAAAGCTTATAATGCCGAATCATGGTTGCAACAATGGTAAATATTCAGTTTTAAGGTAAGCACCACTTTTATTTTCAAATGTCTGTTATGAGTTTTCAAAGATATCGCTTTAATTTGTTATAGCATCCATATTGGGACTGGTTTAATACTTATCACCGTGTAGTAATTGAGTTTCATACGCGATTAATAATTTAAATATGTTATCGTCTACTGAAGTATTGAATTAAGCAATTTTACTTCGCATGTTACCATGATAGTAAGGAATTAGCAGAATGTTACGTATTTTAATGAAAGCTATTTCATTTATAAAAAAATAAAGAAAAAGGAAAAAAGAAATTTATTTTCGATGAAACTGTAACGATATATGTTTGTCATCCTTCTTCAATAAACTATATTCATAAACAAATGGTTTTTCATAATAAAATATTGAGAAAATTTTGATTTATTGGTATAAAAATATGGAAATACTTTAAATTGGATGAGAATTTGATAAATCTCTCTATTCTAATAAAAAAGTAACCAATGCTGTCACCGCCGCCAGTTTTGAATTTTTTGTGACCGGGGAGTTTTTCTTCTTTAATAATAAGAAAACTACTGCGTACAAAAATATGAAAATCGGTGGTATTATAGAGAAATGTTTGATAAACACGCTGATGCAGCCAGTTTTCAAATCAAATAATTATTTTAAGAGATATTTAATGCTGAAGTTGGTCAAAATCGTTCCATTAAAAAAGTTTTATAGGAGCAAAACTATACATAGGAATTTAATCATTTTTAGATCATTTTATACATTAGAAGTTCGCGGTGTACAGACTGCACTGTAAAAAAAAACGACATTTTTACAGTAGAAAGTACTGTTCATCTCGCACACAAACTCGATCACAGTGAATGTGCTGTATCTTTCTTTGGTTTCTTGACTATATTAACATGGAAAATACAGTAGTTGCGTAAAATTTGCGCTTTTTTTTTTTTTTTTTTTTTTTTTTTAACTGGGAAATAAAAATCACGCGGACTCAAGCGTAAATTAATTGCGGTGTTAAAAATGGATATTTGTGTATTTGTGAACATAAATTATTTAATATTATTGTTTCATTTTTCTGTAGAGCATCTCTTTTCAAATTTTAGGGAGCTGCATGGAGACTGAATCATTGAATATATTCTCACAGAGTAAAAGGATTTCTATTGATTCTCGGATAACGGATGTCAAGTAAAATCTTGATGAATAAATTATTCTACTAATTTTAAAATAAATCTGTAAAGGTTCTTTATTATCCATTCTAGCAAAAGCTGTAGTTTTCTTGTTGTATTTGATGTCAGCTATGTGTTCTTTGATCCTAGTTTTAATCTTTCTGTTTATCATTCCTATATAAAATTGCAGTGTTCCATCTTTTTTGGTGAAAATTACTGCATAATATGCCCCTGATAACTCATTTGGTCCAACTGAGTCGATTTTCTTATATACTATGTTTTTTAATTTTACGGAAGGTTTTGCAACTATGGAGATGTTGTATTTATTGAGTTTATATTTCAGTCTTTCGAAGAAACCAGGTTGTAAAGAGGGTACTCTGAAATGTCTAATATGAATAAATAAAGGTATTTTTTTGCCTTGTAAAAAGTATTTTATCACTTTAAGTAAATATTAATTTAGTGTGATGTATTCAAGTGATTTTTCATATAGTTTTAGAAAATTTAGTATTTTATTTTATTTATGTATTTTTTTATTTTATTTCAACATTTCATTTTTCTTCAGAAAATTTACAATAAAACAAAACATAAATTTAGTTTAATACGAAAAGTTGGAAAAAATAAGAAAAAATATTCCGTAATGCATTTAATTACATTCCTTAATGTAAATAGAGAAGACGTTTAACACTAGAACTCCCGGAAATTTTACTCAAGTTTCATAAAAATATTTTACGCCAGAATTTTTATTTAAAATTATTTGATTGATTTATTTAACGTAAAACTGCGTCTTTTGAATTTAACTTATTTTATAAAAGAATTTTTGGTTCCAGTTGACATTTAATCATATGGTCGGAGACGGATTGACTCTTTCCGGGAGTTCTAGTGTTAAAGAATTCATGATGAAAGTGCAATTGTGCTTGTTTACATTATGTAACATAAAAATATTCTATTCAAAGTAGCTTGCGTCGCTTTCAAAACCAACGCATTTGAAATATCGCTGACCAAATGTATTGCTGGTAACTTAATTATACTAATACTAGAAAACAGGCATTCTGCTTTATCAGAATTTAGTGTTGCCCCCGATGAAAAAAAAATATATGTATATATAAATAGTACAAAACATATTTCAATTTTAAGACTTAAAGCACACACTTTTATTTTATGTAAAATGACGTCGTTCACATCCGCTTAAGAATTCCACATTTACGATCCACTCTTAAACATCTACAGTAAATCCTGCATAGGACGTCACTATCGCAAAATAATACACAAATGCAGCAAAAAGATGCTGTGATTAAAGTAACTCGACAAAAAAAAAAAAAAAAAAAAAAAAAAAAACAGTGGCACTCCGGGAGTGCCAATAGAAGTGAAAACTTCAACAATTACGTGTGTGTTTTTTTAATCGTCAGGAAATGTTTTATGCGTTGAATTGTGTAGCAGCACTAATGAAAGCATCTGGGGACACGGCAGTGCCCCTGCCAAGTCTTGAAAGCACAGCCGTAAGCATCTTTTTTCTGGAAGCAACTCAGGGTACTTTTGACCCCCAATATCTTTGTGTTGGTGATTCCCAGAAACTTGAAACTTCGTAAATCTAAAGTAATGTGGAAATGGAACTAAATGCTGAAATTTCACGTTTCTATCTTTTTTATTTCAGAAGATATATGAACTTAAACTTTCGCCTTTTCGACACTGATTCACCGATCATCAAAACTCAGAGGTACGTCCTGTATCCCTAGAATCTTGAAATTTGGTATGAAGGTAGTGTTTGGGATACAATGAAAGGGAAAATTTAAAAAATCCGGAAAATTTGGATAAAAAGTCGAAAAATCAAAAAACCGAGAATTTGGCAGAGATGTGATATACGAACCAGGTTTGGCGCGATTTTTTAACGTCAATTTGGCGAAAGCCCGTTTTCCAACACCAGTTACAATATATATTTTAAAATTATTTTCTATTGTTTTAAAAAGTAAACAACAATAAATAAACGGTAATTTCATTAATAACTATAGAACAAAACAATTGTAGAATTTAAAAAAATAAAATAAAAGTAAATGAACAATTTATTAATAAATAAGCAACAGTAGCCGGGTTACCTTGTAAAATAAAGTAACGCCATTTTGCTGTCAATTAGGTACCCAGGTGCATATCTGACATCTCTGCCCCGTATTTTATCTTCCGTAATCGAAATTCCCGCCAATACTGTTGGTTATTGACCAGACCATCAACACGATAAAATACAGCGTTATCGGTTTTTAGTTACACGAAATAGGTAGGTCACGAATACGGTATAATTCATTTTAACTGACGAAAAACAAAATAATAATTTGTTTTAGCAATACGCCGGGAGAAAAAGTGAGTTTTAGCTTCCTTCTTCTTTTGCGGATTGAGCTGAAGAGGGAAAAGTACCTGTCATTCACCGCTTGGCGCGCTAGTGTCTATGTGTCAAAATGCTAGCATGTCGTTACGTTACAGTGTCTCGAAATCAGTGGTTTTTCCCCATCTCAAAAAAGCTCAACGCGCCTAAAGAAGTTTTCACTTAAAAAAAAAAAAAAAAAAAAAAAAACGGCTATCTAATGATTCATAGGCCTTCAATTGTTTATCACATTAATATAGACGATTTCAGTCGTGATGTCAATCATGACGTTTTGGTTGGAAACTGACTCCAAACAAACGGTTGCTATGTTGTATTTTCTATTTTCTTTGTGTGTTGCAGCTATCTATATCTTATATCTATAACTCACATGTAAGTGTTTTAATACTTGATATGTACTGGTAACATTTTCCGCGATTTATATTCAAAAATAAATGACGCATAGCAACCGTTTGTTTGGAGTCAGTTTCCAACCAAAATGTCATAACTGACGTCACTGAAAGCATCTATAGATACTTAAAATTAAATATACTTTATAATAGCTCCATGTTTTAACAGAAATTAATTGTTTAGATTTTTCAAAATAGCACGTATTTTAATTACATTTTCTTTCGATTGTTATGATTAAATGGCAACAAAAAGATATAATTGATATTTTTCAACTATTTTTCCTTTACTTTCTACATAAATGGAGTACTTCAGTTGTCAAAATTAAACAAATGATGCTAAAAACTACAAAAAAAAAAAAAAAAAAAAAAATATGAATATCTCAAAAATAAATGGAGATGCAGTTTTTAAACAAATTGCATTTAAAAGTACTTTTTCCCCCTATAAGACGGTATAAAAATTGAAAATGTGCGACGCTTAGAAATTAAAAAAAAAATTGCTATAGATCTTTTAATCGTACAATGATACATCTGCTTTGTTTATTGCTGGCTTCTGTAAGGCAACGTTATTATTTGGAGCAAAATAAGCTGGGAGAAAGAAATAGCATGCCGTACCGGGGACTAAAAAAATAAATTTATTGTCGAATTGATTAAAAACATAAATGTTATGTTAATTTGTCATAAAATTTAGATTTAACCATTTTTTGTCACAAAATGGACTCGCACCAATATCAAAATGAACGGTTCAAAAAATTAAACTTTTAGTTTTTTCCACATTATATGTGGCAAACCTTATATAAATCATGCATAAGTATTTTGTAACACGAAAAAGAAAATTTGGTGTCGATTAGATGTCGAATAAATCATTAAATGTCGATAAGAACCAGAAATTTCCTTATAAATGAAGTTAAATACAAACCACAAAAAAACTATAATTTTAAATGAAAATTCTGGTGTAAAATGTTTTTATTAATGTTAAGTAAATTTTTCAGACGTTCTAGTATTAACCAGAAATTTGAAATGTGGATAAAAAATAAATATATATATTCTCACTAATGAGAAATAACGAATTATAATTTCTCATTTTATAATAATTTTTTCACCAAAAATTGAAATGCAAGCACTGAGGCATATGTATTTTTTATTTCACTTACTGCAACAGCATCTATAAACCTTATTTAAAACATCTTTCAGTTATGAAAATTTTACATCTGCATTTCTTTGCATACATTTTTATAGCGAATAAGGGAAGAGAGTTGGGCATTTTTGTTTTCTCTTCTACATCATTCGGAAACAAATTTCGTTCTATGAACATTTTCTTAAATGTCAATAGCCAGTGCCTGCTCCGGGAGTTTATTTGCCGTGACTTTAAAAGTGACTAAACCTACAAGATATTTATTTGTGCCCCAGTCTGTTTAAAGAACAAAATATTTTATTGGGGGTAATAGATGTCAGTCGGGTTGAAAGGAATTTATTCCAAGATTATGAAATGTCATTTTGATTTCTGGAGAATGCGATATTATATTTCATAATATATGATACGGTACGGTATTGCTATAAAATACGTATGACTTCAAAGTTATTTTCTATTTAGCATGTTCTTGTGTTAAGCAGAAATTTGAAACGTGCATAAAAAATGTATATATACAGGGTGATTCAGCTCGTCGGTGACAAACTTTAAGGATCGATAGAGCACACCTAGACGAACATTTTTGAATAGGGAATGTAGGGTCCCTGACGCGATGGTAAGGCGCTAGGCGCTTTCGAAAATTTGGGTGCCGAAATTCGAAACGTCATAAAAACTAGGGAAATGGTTAGATTTTCTTGCTTGTTGCGTCGAAATGATTCTGTTTGTTTAGACTTTCTTCAGTACCAATTTGATAAGCGTATCTCTTAAAACATGGATAGGGGGCGCTGCAGACTTTGGAGAGCTAGACAACAACTTTAAGCCCGTTATTTTGATAATTTAACACATGCTCGCCAAAGTTTATACTCTAACTTAAAGTTTGAACCCAAAAGTAGAGCCCTGCAAAAAGCGTAAGAGCCGGAATAAAATGTCAAAGTACAGGGTGGTCGAAACTCGAAGGCTCCTAAGAGATAAACAAACAGATTTCTTGACTTATGGCATGCATTTTCATGATTCTGTTTGCTGGGGCTCTCTGAAACTCAGTTGAACGGTACAAAAAGAAACATCGATAGGGGGCGCTTTGGGCAAAAAACATAATTCGTTGACATTTCGGACGCTAACTGGAAACGGGGCGCTACGATCAGTTAGTAATAATGAAAACACATTTTCTACCTCTGCTCAACACTTCTGAATAAATTTAGACCAAAAACATCAATGATACTGGAAATTTATTTACAAAAAATAACACTACAGAAGATGCTCGAAATTTCGACCTTGGGCCATGATGCAGGCTTCGCACCTCCGTCGCATTGAGGAGTGTGTGTTTCCAACAATGCCAGGAGTATCTCTGATCTGCCCTGCAGCTGCCACAATGCGCGCCACAAGTTCTTCAGCACTGCTGACAGGTGTATGGTATACCTCGGCCTTCAGGTAACCCCAAAGGAAGAAATCCAAGCAGGTGAGGTCTGGTGATCGGGCAGGCCAGTGAACTGGACCCCCACGCCCGATCCACCGCTGGCCATACCTTGCGTTTAGATGGAGACGCACGTCGTTCGTGTAATGGGCCGGAGCTCCATCGTGCTGGAACCACATCTGGCGACGCGAACCTTCGGGTACGTGCGCCTCATCCAGAAGCTGCGGCAGCACTTGATCCAGGAAAATCAGGTAATTTCCACCTGTCAGCCGTTCAGGTAACAAATAAGGGCCAATGAGGCAATCCCCCAGAATGCCGGCCCACACATTTACTGAGAAACGCTCCTGGGCTGCTCGGCTTCTGGTTTCATGTGGATTTTCATCACACCACACATGACTGTTGTGGGCGTTCCACATTCCCTCCCGGCTGAAGGTGGACTCGTCCGTAAACAAAATGCTGTTTACAAAACGGGGATCCCTGGATCTCATCGCCAAGTACCATCTTGAGAATTCCACTCGAGGGCCAAAATCCTGCTCTCTGAGCAACTGCACCCGCTGGATGTGGTAGGGGTGCAGATTCCGGGAACGTAAGATGCGCCACGCAGTTGCTTGCGAAATGCCAACATGTCTGGCGATATCTCTCCTGATAAGACCTGGGTTGTCCTCAACCAGGTTAAGCACAGCCTCTTCGTTGTCGGGGGTGCTCACTGATCGCTCCCGTTCAGGCCTGCCTCCGTCGAAAGATCCCGTTGTGGACAACCTCTGGTGTACTCGAGCGAAGAAGGCATGGCAGGGGATTTGCCTGTTGGGGTAACGCTCGGCGTACAACCGCTGAGCGGCTCGTCCATTACAACCAGCAGCGCCATACGCCAAATGCATGTCAGCCAATTCAGAGTTTGTGTACCGTTCCATCCTACTACCGATCTGCAGACAAGTAACCCGAAGCTTAAGTAGGTACCGCACGTTCAAAAGACGTGTCTGCGCATACAACTACGTCATCTCGTGTTGTCGTCTACGCATTACGTATCTTTTGCATATCGATATGGTACGATATCTTTTGCATAAATCAGCAAAAAGCACCTTATGTAAATTTTATTGCGCGCATTGTGCATGATTGAAACCAGCTATGTTTGTTAAAAAAAACAAACAAACTGCAGTTTTAATAGCTTCTTATGATAAGTAAATTACTCTCTTGTTTTGTTTCTAACTGATCGTAGCGCCCCGTTTCCAGTTAGCGTCCGAAATGTCAACGAATTATGTTTTTTGCCCAAAGCGCCCCCTATCGATGTTTCTTTTTGTACCGTTCAACTGAGTTTCAGAGAGCCCCAGCAAACAGAATCATGAAAATGCATGCCATAAGTCAAGAAATCTGTTTGTTTATCTCTTAGGAGCCTTCGAGTTTCGACCACCCTGTACTTTGACATTTTATTCCGGCTCTTACGCTTTTTGCAGGGCTCTACTTTTGGGTTCAAACTTTAAGTTAGAGTATAAACTTTGGCGAGCATGTGTTAAATTATCAAAATAACGGGCTTAAAGTTGTTGTCTAGCTCTCCAAAGTCTGCAGCGCCCCCTATCCATGTTTTAAGAGATACGCTTATCAAATTGGTACTGAAGAAAGTCTAAACAAACAGAATCATTTCGACGCAACAAGCAAGAAAATCTAACCATTTCCCTAGTTTTTATGACGTTTCGAATTTCGGCACCCAAATTTTCGAAAGCGCCTAGCGCCTTACCATCGCGTCAGGGACCCTACATTCCCTATTCAAAAATGTTCGTCTAGGTGTGCTCTATCGATCCTTAAAGTTTGTCACCGACGAGCTGAATCACCCTGTATATATATACATAGCTGCCAACTTGTACGGATTTTTCATACCACTAAAATTTTATAGTTAATTTTAGCTAAATGAATGCCCGAAATTCAAGCAAATTTAACGATAAAATAAGTCAAATATTTCTATTAAATTTTAGTGGTAGGAAAAATCCGTACAAGTTGGCAGCTATGATATATATATATATATATATATATATATATATATATATATATTCTCACTAGTGAAAAATAACAAATGTTGTTGTTTTTTCTAATTTTATGATAATTTTTTCACCAAACTTGAAATGTAAATACTGATATATATATATATAACCATTGTATAATTACAATTCATCATCTATTTCCAATTACTAAAATTAAATTAATAAATTTAGCTTCAATGCATAACACTGACATTATACAAAATAAAGATGGAACCTTTAACTTGTAATACAAAATCAAGCACAATACCACTAATTCACTAGCACATTGCGGACGATTAATCCATATAAAACATATGAAAAACCACCAAATATTGATACAATAACCTATTAAAGACAAAAGATATAAATAACCAGCGAAATATTTTTGAACCATTGAAAAACGTATAGTAAACAAATAATAGATCAATTGGATGGATGTAGCAGGAAGCTTATATAGCATTTCACTTCTTCAAGGGTACATGAAATACAAATATAAGCAAAAACATAGTCGATTTCTGTTATACATATATATTTCATTCACGTACTGCAGCACTAGCTACAAACCTTATTTAAAACATTTTTCGGTTATGAAAATTTTACCTCTGTATTTCTTTGCATATATTTTTATAGCGAATAAGGGAAGATAGTTGGGCATTTTTGTTTTCTCTTCTACATCATTCGGAAACGAATTTCGTTCTGTGAACATTTTCTTAAATGTCAATAGCCAGTGCCTGCTCCGGGAGTTTATTTGCCGTGACTTTAAAAGTGACTAAACCTACCAGATATTTATTTGTGCCCCAGTCTGTTTAAAGAACAAAATATTTTATTGGGGGTAATAGATGTCAGTCGGGTTGAAAGGAATTTATTCCAAGATTATGAAATGTCATTTTGATTTCTGGAGAATGCGATATTATATTTCATACTATATGATACGGTACGGTATTGCTATAAAATACGTATGACTTCAAAGTTATTTTTCATTTAGCATGTTCTTGTGTTAAGCAGAAATTTGAAACGTGCATAAAAATTGTATATATATATATATATATATATATATATATTCTCACTAGTGAAAAAAAAACAAATGCTGTTGTTTTTTCTAATTTTATGATAATTTTTTCACCAAACTTGAAATGTAAATACTGATATATATTACATATAACAATAACCATTGTATAATTACAATTCATCATCTATTTCCAATTACTAAAATTAAATTAATAAATTTAGCTTCAATGCATAACACTGACATTATACAAAATAAAGATGGAACCTTTAACTTGTAATACAAAATCAAGCACAATACCACTAATTCACTAGCACATTGCGGACGATTAATCCATATAAAACACATGAAAAACCACCAAATATTGATACAATAACCTATTAAAGACAAAAGATATAAATAACCAGCGAAATATTGTTGAACCATTGAAAAACATATAGTAAACAAATAATAGATCAATTGGATGGATGTAGCAGGAAGCTTATATAGCATTTCACTTCTTCAAGGGTACATGAAATACAAATATAAGCAAAAACATAGTCGATTTCTGTTATACATATATATTTCATTCACGTACTGCAGCACTAGCTACAAACCTTATTTAAAACATTTTTCGGTTATGAAAATTTTACCTCTGTATTTCTTTGCATATATTTTTATAGCGAATAAGGGAAGATAGTTGGGCATTTTTGTTTTCTATTCTACATCATTCGGAAACGAATTTCGTTCTATGAACATTTTCTTGAATGTCAATAGCCAGTGCCTGCTCCGGGAGTTTATTTGCCGTGACTTTAAAAGTGACTAAACCTACCAGATATTTATTTTTGCCCCAGTCTGTTTAAAGAACAAAATATTTTATTGGGGGTAATAGATGTCAGTCGGGTTGAAAAGGAATTTATTCCAAGATTATGAAATGTCATTTTGATTTCTGGAGAATGCGATATTATATTTCATAAAATATGATACGGTATGGTGCATTGTATAAAAATACATGTGACTTCAAAGTTGTTTTTTATCTATTACTGTGACATGTGTTGTATAAAATATTTTTCACATCAATTTATTTGATGTTAATTAATAAGAAATGTTTCCATAAAATTTGATACCGTGTGGTGTATTGTTATAAAATACATGGTGATTTCGAAAATGTTTATTATTTAATAATGTGGCATATGTTGAATAATTTTTACATCAATCGATTGTGATGTTAATTAATTTTCCGTATGATTGCCTTCTCTATTTCAATTAGGAAAATAAAATATGTAGCAATTATTTTACTATATGAATTTTGTAACATTGTATATAATTTTACAATATATGTAAAAATAAATTTTAATTGCTGCCTCATGTTTCTAATAATTGCTTATTTGCATGCAAATTCCCTGTATCCTTAATTTTTCGTCACCTTTTTCATTTTAATACTAGACTAAAATTAATAAACTGTTTGCAGCTTACGATTTTGAAAATGATATATTTTTAACAAATATTTAAAATGAACGTTTAAATACCGGTTAATGTTACTCTGAACACATTGCCAACGAGCAATTTTTAAAACAGTAGAAGCTTATCCCTGTTCTGAAAGTCTTTTGTAAATTGGTATCCTAGATAGGTTTCCCAAGTTTATGCATCGGTAAATATCTTTCAATGTACGAATTTAATATAAAATGTCTTACAATCTAAACAAGTAATATACATTTTTTTAAAGTAAATTACTACTTAGGTCATCAAAGAAAAATTTAATATAATCCCTTAAGCTAATATTACTTTCTGTTGCATTAAAATATCTCAATTTGTTGATTTTTCCATAAGCAAGTAAGCCCTATTGGTTTACAATGGAAGACTATGGGAATTTGGCGAAATATTAGAGATATCGCCAAGGTGGCGTCACTTTTGGCGACTGCTTTTGGTCACCAAATTTGGCAATATATCGCCATGTTGGCGATAAACTTGGCGGTATTTGGCGACAGAACAAGGTTCCCCTATGGTAACCCCTCCCCTTATAGGTATGAAGATGCATTAAATGCTGTTCAATAACCAATGGCCGCCATTTTTTCTCCCATATAAAACAAAAATTAATGAATTAAAATTTAATTGATGATTAATATTTGAAAAAACTCTATTAACATCAAGTGTAGTGTCATCTACAACAAGTTTAAAAAAATTTATTTGAACTTAAGTGGATGAATAGTAAGTATTTTATTAATGATTGAAAATTTGAACAAGATATGTATAGGGAGAGTGTGAACTAATAGTAGGAATTGAATGAAAAAAATACTGAAAACATGATATAAATACATTTTCTGTAAGGTAGACGCCACGCACTTAGTCAATGATGTTTTTTGGAGGAAAGAAAATGTGTTAATTACCGTCCAGTGCTAAATTCCCTACGTGTTTAATTTGTGATTATTTTCTAATGCTTTAAGTAAGACACGGTTAATAATATCAAACAATTTGCAATGTACAGTAGAGGAAGAAATAAAAAAAGTAAACACCCTCTACTAACTCTGCAACAAATTATTGTAGAAGAAAGTTACTGGTACAAAACAATTGGAAGTAAAGTCTACTTTTAAATAATGCACATGAAATTTGCTTAAGGGAAGGGGGGGATCTACATATCAAAACAAACCCAAACTTTGTTTTTTTTTCTTTTTTTTAGCAGCAATACCCAAGTTTGACGCCATAAATAATTACGACACCCTTCAATTAGCCCAAGTATACAAATTTTTATGAAAATCGTCGGAAGCGTTTTAGAGAAATTAATCATTTTAATTTGAGCATATTTTAGGGCTGTATCCAAATTGAAGTTCGGTACTGGATTGATGAAATGCTGCAGAATGACTCAGTCACTTCTATTAATGTATTATTTCTTCCCAATATAATCATTTCACTCACTTATTATGTTCCGACTATTGCTAGACCAAATGTTTCAATAAAATGAGTAAAATATATATTTTTGCAAATTATGTTTTTCTTCATATCATAGAGACATAGAGCATCATTTTGACGTTTTTCAAGCATAATTTGAAAACTATGTGGATGAAAAACTTGAAATTTTGAATTCACATAAACTAGGACATAATAAATATAAATCTATCAAAAATATTGTAGGTTGCAATTCATACTTTTCGGCTATTAATTTCATAATTCATAATTCCTATTATAAAATTTCTAAAATCACAAATTTAATGTATTTATGTTTGGGTTTTATAGTATTATAACTCCACAAAAAATTATCACATTAGAATTATAATTTCAGGAGATATTAATAAAAATATGAAAATGTAATTTAACATTGCAAGCTCTAAATTTTGAATGTTTATAATTAAAACTTATCACCCAAATGTCTTCAAATATTTCGTATGCAAGCTTATTCTGTTCCGAAGGTTTAAAATATAATGTGAAATTTGAGTGTTGCCATTGAAAAAAAATATTTCGTCTGTTTTTGATTTGTAGGTGGCCTTCTGATCAAATTTTATATGCATCATTAAAAAGTAGACTTTATTTCCAATCGTTTTGTACCAGAAACTTTTTTCTACTGTAATTTGTTGCAGAGTTAGTAGGGGGTGTTTACCTTTTTTTCTTTTTTTTTTTTTTTTTTTTTTTTGCCACCGACTGCGCATGTTGAAAACGTTCATATAGTTTAAACAACTGTGATAAAGCTTCTAAATCTCCAAGAATGTGGGAAAAACTTGACTTGACCTCTTTGTCATTTTAAAATTGAATTGTACAGTGTAAAGAATTACATTTTAAAAAAATTATTTAATCTTAATAAAACAAACTGACAATAAATTTAAACACGTCGAAAATTGTACGTCGAACGTGACAAATGAGGTGCGTTCGTACTACAACTATTTTTATAAATATTCAGATCTTGGTGTAATAGCTGTTGCACTCTTCTTCAAAAATGCAGAATACAAAATTGATTACGATTATATATATTAAATTCAGTATTACGAATATAACAGGGCCCCATCTTAAATAGGACGTAATAACGATGCCACCCACGTATCATTACCTATCATGGAATATCATTGAATGAATTACGTATGATAAGATTTAATAGAATAATCACCATGGCAATATAGAATGATTACCTATCATGGGATATCATTGAATTAATTACGTATGATAAGATTTAATGGTATAAGCACCATGACAACCTAGAATCATTACAAATCGTGGGATACCATTGGTATAATTACGTATGATGGGATTTTTTAGAAAGAAGAAAACTGTTATTAATATATTTTTAAGTTTTGAAAAGACAAAATTCTGCAAAGATTATATATATATTAAATTTCAAACCATTCGGTTAGGTAGTTTTTGCGCTGTTATATGGACCGATGGACAGACAGACCGACGGAGAGACCAGACGACGATTATAGGTGCTACGTGTTTATATAATTACGAACGCACCTAAAAACGTTTTTAAAATGCTATTTTTTCTCCATTTCAGACTTTTTATGACAAATATGGAAAGATTTTTAGACACTTTTTATCTCTTCTACATCATTCGGAAAAGAATTTCGATCGAAGGGTGTTTTCTTAAATGTCAATAGCCAAGGCAAGCTCTAGAAGTTTATTTGCCATGACTTTAAAAATGGACTAAATCTATCAGATATTTACTTCTACCTCCATCTGTTTAAAGAACAGAATATTTTATTGGGAGTAATACATGTCAGTCTGGTTGAAAGGAATTTATTCCAAGATTACGAAATGCCTTTTTGATTTCCGAAAATATTATATTTCATAAAATATAATACAGTACGGTGCATTGTTATAAAATGCATGTGATTTCAGAACTGTCAGTCATTTTATACCGTGGCATACATTGTATAAAATATTTTTTTGATTTATTGATTGTGATGATAATTAATAGAAAAGTAATAATTTTATAATAATGCCAGAGATTACCTTTAAATGGCATACATGCATCTTCCTAAACAAAATTATAGTTTTTTAAAAGGAATAAAATGCGTACTAATGTCGTATTAAATTAAACATTCAAAATGAACAATCATGAAGAAGTTTTGCTATAGAAAATCATTTATAATTTTGCTGATCTTCACAATATTAAATAATGCTAATGAGATTCAAGGCTCAAACTTTCTAAAATGATCTAGTTGCACTTCCACTGTTTCAAAACAATAATATCTATATTTATATATTTCTCTTACGTGCCGCGAAAATGAAGCTGAATGTATAGCTTATCATATGGCAACAACCACACCGACGATTCTCAATGGCTAATTTATGGCCACATGACCCGACCCATTTAGCAAATCAAAATTTAGAGAGAATCTCTTTTTAAAGACAGATCGTTTGATCGATGTCTGAATAACTATACAATTGTTTCATTTTACGATGTCGTGTGCATTCAGCGAATCAGCTTTCTGATCATGATTGTCTTTTAGACACAGCAGAAGCGTTTTGTTTACATTTCGTTAGCGTCATACTTAGCGCGACAGTATTGTTTTTCAATGAGTTTCAAATGAATTTAAGCCATGCTGTGTAATACTATAGACGAAAAGATGCATTTTTATTTGCTTTTGCAATGAATTTTCCATTACTTTTGTAAATTTAATATCCTCTTCGGTCCCTGGGACCTCTGTTCTTTTCCTTATAAAAACTTAAATGTCCGATTTTTTTACATTTTCACATCACTTCTTAATAGCCGAATGTTTTTTGCGATCAAAGCAAACTAATAAATGGCAGCATCTAAGCTGATTCCCACATAAAATAAATGTTATTTTCATCTGAGTTTGCAAAATGCCAAAAAATGACCAAAAGACAGTATGACCAAGAATGTGAGAAATTTTCATAAATATTTAACTTAAATCTTTTTCAATAAAAAATTTTGAGGATTTGTAGATTATTTACATGTTTAAAGCTCTTAAATTTGTGATTGCGTTAATTTAGGTTAATAGTTATTAAATTGATGTTTTTAAGGGGTATGTAGTTTTAAATCCATGTTTTTGAACCTACCAAGCGCCTAAAGGATCAATTTCAGAAAAGATATTTTTTCTGTCATTTACGATGTCATTTTGTTTGGAAAAAACCAATGAATAAGCATTTTTATTATTATTTTAGCTTCGGAACTGAAGAGAATATGTTAAAATGATTTATAAAAATATTGATTTTGACTGGAGTTGATGCAAATAGTGGCGAGAGAGTGAAGTGTGCTTGGATTGCGTAGCGCTAGCAGTACATATCGAATTGTGCAGCGAAACAGCACCGAAAACTGGCGATATGAAGCAATTAAAATAATAAAACTTTGTAAAAAAATCACCATAAAATATTTCATTCCTTGCACTTGCAATTTAGGTTATATTGGCCAAACAAAGAGAGCTTTAAAATTCAGATTAGGCGAGCATCAGAGGTATATTGCAAATCAAGAAATCTCTAAATCTTCGATTGCTTCTCACTGTTGGTCTGCCAGTCATTGTTTCAATTTCTCCATGGCCAAAATTATTTCTTCCCCTGCCTCTCCCTCTCATTTGGATTTTCATGAAGCATATTTTATTTCTAAAAATTCTGCTAATCTTGTCAATGATCTCCAGTCATCCAGTCATCTCCTTTCCTATCTCCAGCTTGGAAATTACTTTTGTAATTCTTTTCCCTTTTCTCTTTTTACTTTACTTTTTATTTTGTTTTAAAAAAAATGGTTCTTTTGTTTTTCTTGTTTTATTCTTTTATATTTCTTTCTTTCTTATTATTATTTATATTTTTAATTTACTTCTTTTATTTTATTTCGTTTATTTATTTATTTTTTTTCCATTTTTTCCCTATCAATTTCTCTTCTCTCTTTTTGGCAACACCTTTCCCTTTTGCATGTGCCTCTTTCAGGTAGCGCCATCTGTCGCATTCTTTGCAACATTCTTTACCTTCAGTTCATTTTTGAACTTGTTCGCTTGCGGACACGTGTATGCTGTAGCTGATGACGAGCTGTTATGTTTTTAGCTCGAAACGCGTCCTGTGTTTTGTTTTTATTTTATGGTGATTTTTTACAAAGTTTTATTATTTTAATTATTTTAATATCGAAATGCGCTGCAGTTCACGGGAGTTGACGAGCGTCAGCGAACAAGAAGCTGATCTCCCAAGTTTATAATAAATTTCTCTTGCGCATGTTAAAAGAATCAATATTTGTTTTAAGCAGTATTAAGAAAAGCAGAAAATTTTACGAATGCTGCGAGCACTGTAAATTTGAAGAGTTCGATGAAAAAGGCGTTATTATGTGACAAAAATTACATTTCGAAAAAACTAAAGAGAAAATTTTTCGCTGTAGCTTTTATTGATTTATTTTCTCTTTCGTAACATTTGTTGAAAATGTTAACAGGTGGCACTAAATTCTATCAGAAAAACTTATTAACATTTGAAGAATTTGGCGGAAAAACATGCTACGTTTCATTTTCACATTTTTTTTATATGCACACTGTTAAAAATTTTGCAGCCTTCTGGCAGGTCATTCGACCGTTTTTTGAAAAAACGGTTTCATAACCATAAATTAACTATATTCTGACCATAAATTGGCCAATAATATGGTCAGAATAGTGTTAAATTCACGGTTGTGTAACCGTTTTCGGAAAAAACGGTCAAATGAACTGCCAGAATGCTGCAAATTTTTAACAGTGTGGTATTAAACAGTAATTATTTTTATGTATTTTAAACACTCATTTATCCTCCAAAAGGTAGTAAAACCTCTTCGGATGTTATCACATATTGTTTTCATAAAATAAAGAAAACGTAAAATATATTCTCAAAAACAAACAGATTCTAGATTATAGCCATTCCTCACTGTTAAACATTTTGCAGCATTCTGGCAGGTCATTCGACCGTTTTTTGAAAAAACGGTTTCATAACCATAATTTAACTATATTCTGACCATAAAATGGCCAATAATATGGTCAGAATAGTGTAAATAAACGGTTGTGTAACCGTTTTCGGAGAAAAATGGTCAAATGACCTGCCAGAATGCTGCAAATTTTTAACAGTGCAGGTATCTGCACTGTTAAAAATTTTCCAGCATTCTGGCAGGTCATTCGACCGTTTTTTGAAAAAATGGCTTCATGACCATAATTTAACTATATTCTAACCATAAAATGGCCAATAATATGGTCAGAATAGTGTTAAAATTAAGGTTGTGTAACCGTTTTCGGAAAAAACGGTCAAATGAACTGCCAGAATGCTGCAAATTTTTAACAGTGTGGTATTAAACAGTAATTATTTTTATGTATTTTAAACACTCATTTATCCTCCAAAAGGTAGTAAAACCTCTTCGGATGTTATCACATATTGTTTTCATAAAATAAAGAAAACGTAAAATATATTCTCAAAAACAAACAGATTCTAGATTATAGCCATTCATCACTGTTAAACATTTTGCAGCATTCTGGCAGGCCATTCGACCGTTTTTTGAAAAAACGGTTTCATAACCATAATTTAACTATATTCTGACCATAAAATGGCCAATAATATGGTCAGAATAGTGTAAATAAACGGTTGTGTAACCGTTTTCGGAAAAACGGTCAAATGACCTGCCAGAATGCTGCAATTTTTTAACAGTGAACACTTCCCCGAAGTTAGGATGCAATTGTTGCGAACAGAGTGATGCACGTGCTGATTGGCAGGCTTGACGCTAATTTCGGACTTTTACCAAAAAGAACCGGTAAAGCAAAGCATTTACCGAAATAGTTTGGCAAAAATCCGAAAGGAAAGCGTTTAAAAGTTTATTTCGGCTTTTTACCAACTCACTTTAGTTAATTCTAGGATTTACCGGTATAACCCAGGAATTAGCAGACTTCGGGCTTTTACAGTAACATACATACATATGTCATTTTTAATGGTACTCTTTCTTTCAATTAATTGGTAAATTTTGCTTGATATTTCGTTAGAGCTTAGTTTTAGTTTTTCATTTTTTTTTTCTCTTAATAAAAAAAAAAAAAAAAAATTATACATGCATTTCAGATTTTATTCTGTGTCATCTTCCCTTAAATCTTCCATTTGTGTTCATCTTGTTGATTTTTATCAATATTTCTCTAATATTCACTCAAATTTTGCATGTGTTTAATCTCTAATATTCTATTTTAATAGTCCTTTACATTGCTTTTTACTATTCATTTTTTTCTGTATTTTTGCTTGTACACTCTCTCGAGTTTATTTGTTTTCTATATATTTTCACACATGCGATTTCCTTTTAATTATGTCTATATACAGGGTGTAAAGGAAAGTCCCTTTAACCTGAAAATACTTGCGAACGAAGAGAGCTACGGCTATGCAAGTAAGGTAACGGTATAGTAAAGCGACTACGCCCGATTTAATGCAAACCATTGTAGCGCCCCTAGTGACGAAATTTGGAAGATAGCCATTGCAAATCGAAAACGAAAAGAGATGAGCGAAATTTCCAATTAGAAAGTTTTAAAGCACCAATTAATTAGTACTAACCGACATTTCGTTTACATGGATAAGATAAATCTTCGCCTGTATACCCAGAAATGTCCGAACTCGATGCACTCTATTCTGTGTAAACGTTTGAATGGAATAGCCAGAAGTATGAAGAAATACGCACAATTTATTGTATAAATACGTACAATAAATTTCAATGTTATCCAAATTCAATAAATTTTGATAACATAAAAAAACAAAAAAAGACAAACTGTCTCACAGTGATAAAAAGTTAATATTCAGTATGTTCGAAAAGCTCGCCATTGCTCACGATACATGTTTGTATTCGTGAAAGTAAATCTGCATGCACATTTTTCAGCATGGAACGCCTATTGCGAGCCTCTTCAATACGCGACATAGATTTAACCCTTTCAAGGGCGGTGGCTAGATGATCTAGCCACGTAATTTTAATTCCAAAACTGACAAATGACACCAAGAATATTTTAATAAAATTTTGCTTTTGTAATGAAAGTGCAAATTAGCGGGTTTTTGTTTTCTGAGAAATTCATTTGAATATTCTGGTGTCAGTCAAATATTTCATCAGTTTACGAACAGAATTCTTCTGCTCCTGAAAGGATTAAACTAAAATTTTAAATGCATTGAAAATTAAATTTTTACAGGCATTACAGTACAGTACAACGTCACAATTTGCAATTGCGCACTCCTACATTTCCGAAATGTGAATATGCAAAGTAGAATCGTCGCTCATCGATTTCGGATATTTTTGGGTATACAGGGGACGATTTATCTTATCCGTGTGAACCAAATGTCGTTTCGTACTAATTAATTGATGCTCTAAAACATTCTAATTTGAAAATTTTCTCTATCTCTTTTCGTTTTCGATTTGTAATCGCTATCTTCCAAATTTCCCCACTAGGGGCGCTGCTGTTGTTTGCATTAGGTCCGGAATAGTCGCTTTACTATACCGTTACCTCACTTGCAGAGCTGTAGCTCTCCCCGTTCGCAAGTATTTTCAGGTTAAAGGGACTTTCCTTTGCACCCTGTATGTATATGTGTCTGTGTACGTGTGTAACTTTTATATTTCGATAAAGTTTTTTTAGACATATATATAAATAAACACAAAAACGGGAATGTCCCTAATAATTTCAATTTCAACTGTTTTTGATTTAATTTATTTTGATACCAAGTCAGTTTCTAGTTTACATGATGGAACCATTTAAAAAAACAGTGATTGGAAAAAATATACAGGTCTTCTCTGATTCTGAAGTAATATTTGCATCCAGTTTAAAACTGCATACATTCATATACATTTATAAAAATATATCCAGTGATGTAAAAAATACAGACCTTCTCTGATTTTGTAGTGATATTCGTATCCAATTTAAAAATGCATAAATTCATATACATTTTTAATTCACTTTAATTCAAATTACATGCCGGCTTTATTCAAAGCATATTTCAGCAATAAGAAACGTTTTTTTCCCTGTCTTTCAGATATTTTTATGACATATAAGGGAAGAGGATTTGATTTTTCCCCTTTTTTTTAGCATTCGGAAAAGAATTTCGATGGAAGAGCAGATTCTTAAATATGAATAGTCGGTGCATTTATTTGCTGCGATTTTAAAAGTGAACTAAACTTACTAGTTATTTATTTTTCCGGCTTTTTAAAGAACAAAATATTGTATTGGAAATAATAGATTGACAGTCTGATTGAAAGGAATTTATTTAACACGTTCACGCCGGTGCGGTGGGTCACACTCGACTGTCTCAGAGCTGGCAAGTCTCCGGCATTTTGGATACCAGTATTTTAATGCAGAAAATGTTGTTTCATTTAATTAGAACAATTCGGCGATTTAAAGGAGCAACATTTTTTCTAAAATAACAGTGGTGTGCAAAAAGCCGGAAACTTGATAACTCTGAGAGAGTCGAGTGTGATCCACCGCGCCGGCGTGAACGTGTTAAAGGTTATGAACTGTCTGTGATTGCTAGAGATTACAGCATTATATTTTATAAAATATAATAAAGTATTGTACAGTTGTAAAAAAATGCGCAAAATAATAAACTCATTTATCTTTTTTTTATGTGAAATAAACAAAATAGGTTTTATTATGAACACTCTGGGTATTTAAGGGGTCTCAGGACTCTTCAAATTGGAAAAAATGAAAAAGAAACACCATTTTCAACATTTAATACCTTAAAATATATTTGATTTTAAGACGAATTTTAATTGGGATATAAGTATGTTCTTTCATTTCATGTATTTCAAAAATTGCAAAATGCAGAATTAGCATTTACAGGGGGCCCCAAACTGTCAGTCATTTGACGAGCAGAAAATCGGCATAACAGCTTACGCGCAGGATCACAAAATAAATTTTGCAGATAGAAGGGAAAATTTGGTGCCTTCTTATATTTTAAATCGTAATGATTACCCTGAATATAAATAAATTTGTATTTAAAGCATTTTTATGTTTTCAATACAAAGTTGAATTTAGCTAATGCACAATTTAGAAAATTTCAACAATATGATCACCTATAAAAATATTTTTTGAATAATGAAAAGGAAATTTTAAGTTCATTTTATACAGAGTAACATCAAACATATATTTTGAAATTTCCATGAAAAAAATTCAGAAGGTTTTGAGATATCGTGCGCTTTATGCCCAAAAGCGTCATTTGGAGGAAAATGACTTCAAAGTTTCGTAAACATCGCTTCAGCTATTGAGCGAGCATTATTCTCGAAGCCATAATTTCTGTTCTAATGGTAATTTCAAGGAAACAGTTATACCAAAATGTTCAGAAAAGATAGGGGTTTAACATCTAAAAAAATTAAAAAATTCGAAAATTTTAAAGCTTTACGAGTTCTGAAACGCCTTAAATTATTGTAATTAAGTGGAAGCATTGACAAAATTCCTTATATTTCGACGCAACAATCTATTATTAGGTCATAAAGTATGAAACTTGTGATTACAAAAGGGCCAGATTACCAACCGGGCAAACTTCCACCAGCAAAAAATATAATAGAAATTTTTGTGTTATTCATGACAGTAATTTTTCATGAATATGGCGTTTATATAAGATGAAGCTTTCTGTTAAAATTTACTTGTGGAAGATTTCCCCGTTAGTGATCTGGCCCTTTGTAATCACAAGTTTCATACCTGATAGATAAAAATACATACAGGGTGTTTTATAAAAGATGGGCAAAACTTTAAGAGGTGATAGTACACATCCAAACAAACCACTTTCATCAAAGAATGTATGATCGGATATAAAACGGAAATAAATAGGAGGTCGGAAATAAAACGCAAAGGTGCTGGCGTATTTGGAAACTTGGTCATTGCAAGCGTTAAAGCTCCATTGCTGTTGCAAGTTATCGGGAGAAGAACGACTCTAAAACATGCAAATGTGATATGGGGAAGAACAAGAATGCGTGTGCAAAATTTATTCTCGATTAATGCATAAAAGCCTCTTATCCGAGTGTGAAATTGTCAATCGCGGTAGAAACGTTTCGGAAGATGTTTCCCGTCACTAATAGGGAAAAGGATGGTATGCATTTTATCTACGGAACTGCAAATGGAAATGGCTCAGATGATCAACGATTGTACGGAGAGAGGTTTCCCAACATACGGTTGTCACTTAATCGTTCTTTGTGTGTGTTTTGCCTCGTATATCAAAATCACCTTCGCACCTCTAATACCTTTGCATTTTAATTCCGACCATACGTTTTTTGATGAAAGTTGTTTATTTGGATGTGTACTATCACCTCTTAAAGTTTTGCCCATCTTTTATGAAACACCCTGTATATAAATAATAACCCTCTAAAATAGGTACAGAGAAGAAATTTTTAATTTCCATTTAATCTTAGATTTATTAATATTCTAGTTTTTAATTAGCGACTTATTTCCTTTGTTTATGAATACCGTCTCTAATTTAAATTGAAGCTTTAAATGAGGTTTTATTATAACTGCCAACTGCATTTGCCAACTGCTTTTGGCCACCAGTAATTTCGGATAGTATTTTCAAGAAAATAAAGGTATTTTCGAACAGTTATTTTTGGTGTTGTATATAAACGAAAATATTATGTATTTTAAACGAGAAAACATTTTTAAACAAACTGTTTATAAACAAATTGCATGGTTTTAAAAATCATACTAAATCTACTTCTTTCACACATATTAGATCCTTAATAGGACAGTAAAATTATCAGTTAGCAGTTAAAACGTACATTTTGAAAAAAAAAAAAATGTTTTTGGCCACCAGTAACTTCGGATAGTATTTTCAACAAAAGAATGGTATTTTCGAACAAGTATTTTTGTTGTATCTAAACACCAAAATATTATGTATTTTAAATGAGAAAATAATTTAACATTCATATCTGTTTATAAACAAATTGTATGGTTTTAAAAATCATGCTAAATTTACTTCGTTTACACAAACGAGATCCTTAATAGGACAGTGAAATTATCATTTATCAGTCTACAACGTACACTTAAAAAAAATATATTTATGTCTCCATATAATGAACTCTCAACATTCTATGAAAAAAATATTTATGCCTCCATATAACGAACTCTCAAGATTCTGTAAAAAAATTCGCTTTATAGAAAATTCCTTTAAAATAATTCTTTATAAAATATACTGCAAGGAAATATTCTTTTTAGCTTTATTGCAATATAATTTAAAGGATGATGCATACGACTGCAGGGTTCGTAGGGGTCCTTGAATTTTCAGACTAAGAAATTCTTCGGTTTCAGTATTTTCTTATAGA
Source organism: Maratus speciosus (assembly GCA_963932465.1). Classification (NCBI taxonomy): domain Eukaryota; kingdom Metazoa; phylum Arthropoda; class Arachnida; order Araneae; family Salticidae; genus Maratus; species Maratus speciosus. The sequence continues at coordinate 357,593,342 of OZ010794.1, forward strand.
AAATCTCTCCTTAAATTAGGCGAAATTTCGCGCGTTTAAACTTGATATATTTTTCTATAAAAAAAACACTGATATTTTCCCTTGAAAATAGCGGTACTCGTACGAACCCTGGACTGTTAAATCTTCAAAAATTCTAATTTTGAAAAAAGCATATATGAAAGAACAATATTATCAAAAAATTTTGAAACAGACCGAACAAATTATTCTGACAAACTGTTACAGGGCATTCCACATTTGAAAGCTACATCAATTTTCCTGAAACATTTTTTGACATCTTTTAGGATTTGGGAACGTTCATTCATTACTCTTATAACCCTTCGAGTAATTTTTCATAAATACTTCCAATTATTTTATTACTAAATATAATTAAGATAAAAATTGATATGACCAGCGAAATACCATTGTTGTCCACTCACGCAAAATGTATCTAATTTGCAACAAAACGCATTTTACTTCTCTATATATTAAATCAAAATTTTGTTACTCTTGTGACACTCTGGTCACAAGAGTAACAAAATTGTGATTTATTATATAGACAAGCAAAATGCTTTTTGTTACAAACTAGATACATTTTGTGTGAGTGGACAACAATGGTATTTCGCTGGTCATATCAATTTTTATCTTAATTATATTTAGTAATAAAATAATTGGAAGTATTTATGAAAAATTGCTCTAATAGTCACAATAGTAACAACGGACGTTCCCATTTCTAATTTTCGTTGTACCGACGAACATTTTTTAGTCATCTATGGATATGATCAGAGATTTAAAAAAAAATCTTCATTATTTTTAATACCAGAATGTCAAAATTTCTACTTCAATGATTTTCTTTCTAAAGGATGAAGAATTCCACATGTATTATGCACCCCGATACGCACGTTATTTTAATGACATAGGCCAGGGAGATTATTTTTTTTTTTTGTCCAGTGGTCCAATTTAGATCTCCTATTCCGTAATTTGTGGCTACCTTTTCTATTTTTGATGAGACAAAAAATCCAATAATAAAGAAACCGGGTAAGCTCCATCTCGGCCATATTAAAATACACCAACTTCAAGTACCTTTTTCTCAGAAATGGTGGAAGATAGAGTCCAGATTTTTTAGATTAGTTTGAATAACATGCTTTACGTATTTTAACAGACCATTTTCTTTCTAAGTGAAACTGAAAATTGATTATTACTTATGTATTGAAAGACATTTTAAAATTAGCATTTTTCGTAAAATTTCACTGTCTAAAATAAATAATTCTCAACAAATCATTAAATCCCTGTGTTAAAGTATGCACTATAACATAATATAAGTATTTAGAAAAATCTGAGTTCTTAAGTTTAGTAGATATTGAAAAAAAGGAACACAAACCTGAAAAATCGAAGTTTTGAGAAAAAGGGAATTAAAGCTGTGAAGCAGTGTTGCCAGTGGACTACTTTTTTAAAATTCTTATTTCTTGATTGGCACCACTTTTTTGAAATGGTAAAATTCGCCTTATTTAATAACATATTAATTAAGGCGAAAATAATGGGAATTTTACCACTTCAGAAAAGTGGTGCCAATCAAGAAATCTGAATTTAAATTAAGTATCCCACTGCTGTGAAGGGCTCTTAGAAAGAATGGAAAAATGCAACACTTTTGTTTTATATATATAAACATGTGTCAACATCGTTGAAAAGATAAAAGTTTAAACCATTTAATGATATACAAAAAGTAAAAAGCGATTTTTTGGTTAAATTTCGCTTACTCGGTCCCCTTAACCCTCCGACTGTCTTCGAAAAGGGCAAAATTGTAAAGTTGTTTTCTCTTCATTTTTTTTTTTTTTTTTTTTTTTTTTTTTTAATGCTAAAAAAAAGATTCTTTGAATATTTTACAATAAAACTTAATAACGAATATGAATGCAATCCTTGGAAGTATTAATCATTGTTCAATGTATTAAAAATACGTTAAATCAATAGAATTATATTACTTTAAATATTGCTTGTATTGCAGTGAAACCTGGAGCTTAGTGAACGTATTAACACGGGCTTGTCAGTGAGGGGGTGCAATTTACGAAGTGCATGCCAAATTTGTAGACACAGTATTTGTACAAAAGAAATAAGTTTACAAAATTATCTCAGGGATAGGGAATGAAAGCTCGATTTTCTTCTGATTTTAAATCAGTATTGATATTCAGGATGAGTACATATTTAAGATAATTTCTTAACAGAAATTTTTGCCTTATTAAATCACAAAAAAAATGTCTCAAATTCTACGATTAAACGAGGTGATTGCGAAATGTGCGATTGCAATGTAAAGAATTTTCTAATCTGAAATAGTGGCGCCAGACTCTTCAGAATTTCAAAGTAAATTTTTATGCATTTGTTGTAAATTCACTTAAAATAAAGCTACACGCGGTCCTTTTTTCAAGCATTTTTCAATAATAAATTTTTTTTCTTCTTTTCAGACATTTTTATGGCAAATAAGGGAGTTTTTCCTCTTCTGTAGCATTCGAAAAAGAATTTGATGGATTTTCTTAAAAGTCAATAGCTAACGCAGTCTCGGGAAGTTTATTTGCCGTGACTTTAAAAGCACAGCCGTGGAAAAAAAAAGCAAAGACCCCCAACTAACTCCCCAACAAATTATCATAGAAGAAAGTTACTGGTGCCGAACGATTGGAAATAAAGTCTACTTTTAAATTATGTCTATAAAATTTGCTTAGGGGGCATCTACATATTAAAACGAACCCAAACTTCATTTTTTCAATGGTAATACCCAATTTTAAGAAGATATTTCAAATTTTCCGTTCAAACTATGCCTAGACACCAAATTTCAAGCCATTTGAATGATAGTTTTTTGAATTATAAACATACGAAATTTAGTGCTTCTGATGTTAAATTATATTTTCATATTTTTATTAATATCTCCTGAAATTATACCCCAAATATGCTAATTTTTTGTCTAGCAATAATACTAAAATACCCAAACATAAATACGTTGAATTTGCAATTTTTATAATTTTATGATATGAATTATAAAATTAATATTCGAAAAAATTATGAATTGCAACCTATATTTTTTTGTTGGATTTAGATTTATTAAGTCTTACTTTATGGAAATCCAAAATTTCACAATTTTCTTCCATGTAGTTTTCAAATTATGCTTAAAAAGCGGCAAAATGATGGTTTAACCCCTTAATTCTCGCCCCCGTCATATTCTCGGGCTGTGTCTTTTACTCAAATTGTTTGATTCCCACCAGTTTTATAAAATAGTGAAATTGGCTATATTTTAGTATTGTTTTTACTGTCATTAAATAAGGTCAATATTTCTTTTTCATAAAAGTGGTGCCAATAAGCAATTTGAATTATTCAACCGTAATTTAATTCGAGCGTTAAGGGGTTAAGGGGCTGTCTATGATAGAAGTGACTAGATATTTTGAAATTTCTTCTGCTATCCTGTAATCTAGCAGCCTTCAATGACTGCTTGAGTGGCGCTTAAGATGCCTTGATCAAGAAGGGAGCTCTCTTGGTCAACAATCGAGTACCGAACTTCAATTTGGATACAGTCCCTAAAATACGCTCGTTTTAAAATAATTAATTTCTCGGAAACTTATGGTACGAATTGCATAAAAATTTGTTTTTAGTCTAATTGAAAGGTGTAGAGCTCATTTATGCTGCCACAAGTGTGTGCTGCTATTAAAAAAAAACAAAGTTATGGTTCGTTTTAATATGTAGATTGCAATCTAAGCAAATTTTATATACATCATTTAAAATTAGACTTTATTGCCAATCGTGTGGTACCAGTAACTTTCTTGTACGATAATTTTTGGCAGAGTTTGTAAGGGGTGTTTTTTTTTTCCCACGACTGTACACGAAACCTACCAGATGTCTATATTTGCCTCAATGTGTTTAAAGAACAAAAATATTTTATTGGAAGTAATAGATGGTGGTGTGTTGAAAGGAATTTATTACAAGATTATGATATTCCTTATTAATTTTCGAAGATATGATATTGTATTTCATAAAATAGAATTCCGTATGGTGATGTGTTAAAAAGTTCACACAATTTCGACATCCTTTTTTTTTGGTGCTATATGAATCCAAAATTTGTAAAATGTTTTTGTAAAACTCTTTTAGGCCAATTCTGCCAGTGCTAGAGAAGATCAAGCTTCTTCAGCAAGTATATGGTGATTAAGCTGCCAATGCCAGAATGGACCAAGTCATTTGAACCATTCTTCCATTGGCAGCGTGATATATAAGTTACGTTGGACCACCTATTAACCCTTAAATGCGCGATTTATAACACATTCCAACAAAGTTTAAAAGTGTTTATGCATCCGGTTTGTCTGGCCGTCTAGCCACGCTCTAACTCTCGTAAATATACTCGGATTTTCATGCAATTGATAATCCATATTTAGGGCCACCTAACCATGTTTGGTATTGCATATGAAGTATGTGGGATTAATATTTCATTTACAGGGCTACCCAAAAAAATTCCATTAAATTATGGTACATGGTGAAAAATCGTTTGCAGAGTATTTTAATGACATTACGCTGTTTCAAATGTATTTAAACTGATATAAATCACTATATTTCACTACGATCCCGTTAGAACATGGGATTCATAGCATTTTTTATTCATTTACAGGGACACACAAAAGAAATCTGTTACAGAACTGTCTTTGAGTAATAATTGCTGGATTCAAATTCGGTATGCGCTTTTAAATTTAGATGATCTTTTGGACGTTACTCGTTATATATCAATTCTATACCTCATATACAGAGCTGCACAAAAGTATTCAGGTACCGTTCTCGTTATTAGAGGAACTTGCTGAAGGGGAATTTTCAATTGAAGTATATGTATTTCTTAAGTGAACAAACTTTTGGCATGCATGTAGTTAATAGATACAAATCTATAAATCATATACAGAGCTGCTGAAACAATTCAGATACTTTTCCGATTGTAGATGAGAACAGCGAAAATTGGGTTTTGAAATGTGTTATGCGTTTTCATATGGCTGAATTAGACTAAGTATTATACTTTTTTAAACGGTGCAGTTTTGTTACACTATTCTGAATGTGTTGGAAAGTGTTTCACAATCTATGCTGAACGTATGATTTTTTCTTTCTTGTTTGTTTTGTTTCGAAAAATTATATATGATTCTCTGAAAGGTTTATTACACAGGAAAAATAATGAAAAAAAAAATCAGAGATACATTTTTCATATAATACGTCAATCTTTTCTTCTGTTGCAATGCAAGTAAAAACTGCGGTCGTGTGGCTGTTTTACGCTAAAATATTGCAAATTAGTAACTATTTCAATAAGTATGTTTCCAAATACCTTATTTTATATAATTATTTATTTTATAAAAATTAACCTTTAACCCTGTAATTGCCATTATAGTATACGTTCTAGAAATTAAGCAGTTCGGAGAATCTGACTTTACACTAGAAAATTTTAATGATTAATTTCGCTTTATTTAAATACGCAAAGTCTGTTATTAATTAAAACAAATATTGCTATTTTAATTTTCTGGTGTGAATTAGGTATATACGAATAAAAAAAAATCTATTAAATTCAAAACACTGTTTTTTGCATACGTGCAAAGCTGCGCACTAAAGGGTTAAACTGACTCTATCCTTTGAAAGTTCCGAAATTCACAAACCTCACTATACAGCCAAACACAGGGCCAATTACCTCACTCTGAATACTAGGCCTAGGCACCGACGTAAAAATGGCGGCTGTTGTAGGCGGATTTTTTTCAGAGTTTGTACGGTATCTTGATTTTTAATACCAGTAAAATACAAAAATTTTCCTCACCTTATTTAACCACTTAATTCTCGCTCCCATCAATATCACGGGCTGAGGTGTCGTTCGTTATTTTTCGTGCCCGTCATATTTCCGGGCTGGAGATTTATTGCTAGAAAAAACTTCCGAAACCAGAAAAATTTAACTGGCATTTCGGTGTGAAGTCTTTGAATACTATTAGTGTTTGGGTGTGGTTTTTGGCGCTGATTGTGATGTTGGACTTTGTATTGCATGTATCGAAATATATCACACTCAAATAAATTATTAATGATCAAAGTTTAATGTATATTATATTATTTCAAATATTATTTCTAAAAATTTGTTTGATGATGATAAATAAAGATCTAAGATGTGAAAAATAAAGGTTTTATTCGCATTAATTTGTATGGTGTAAAACAAACATTAAAACACAGAATTCCCGCATGATGGCTTTTCCACAAATGTGAATTTGTTCTATAATATCTTTTTTTTTTTTTAACTAATTGCACATTTTATGTAGAAAACTTATACTTATTCAATTTCTGCAATAAAAAAGGTATTTTTTATAGTTTTTCCAAATATTAAGCGACCGTGAAGGGGTTAAAATAATTGATACTTTTCGGTTAGTCGGGCGCCAGTGTTATATATATAGATTTATATGCATACATATATGTAAATATACATATATATACATATACAGATTTTGTATATACACACACATATATATATATGCAAATATATATGTATATTTACATACATTTATATATATATATTATATATATATATATATATATATATATATGTATAACACTGGCGCCCGGCTAACCAAAAAGTACCAAATAATTAAATATAATTTCAAATGCAAATCAAATTTCAAATTAATTGCTTAAAAGGCGCAAAGCCCAACCTAGTAAAAAAAGATTCTATGCCGAGACTCGAACCCGGGCCACCAGTATAGCGCACTGACATTCTACGGACTAAACCACATGAACGATACCCTGGAAATTTCCCACTATTACATGTTGGCAAGGCTACAAACGCAGCAATGTAATTAAGTTTCGTGTTTGCCCCATGTCGATGGCTCACGATAAATATTCCATGATGTGCTGCGTTTGTAGCCTTGCCAACATGTAAGTGAGACTTTTTTCAGGCTGGGTATCGTTCCATGTGGTTTAGTCGATAGAACGTCAGTGCGCTATACTGATGGCCCGGTTTCGAGTCCCGGCATGGAATCTTTTTCACTATGTTGGCCTTTTAAGCAATTAATTTGAAATTTTATTTTCATTTGAAATATTGCATGCAAGATGAATGATTCCCTCTGGAAAAAATATTCCCAGTATTAAATATAGTTGTAGAAATCTTTAAGAAAATACCGGTCTGTTAGGGACCGTAAAAACGCTGAAAAAAAAAAAAAAAAAAAAAAAAAAAACGCCTACAACAAGCGCCATTTTTGTGTCAGGCCTTGTATTCAAAGAGCTTTGAGCCAATAGATGGTATAGCATACCTTGTTTTGACACTTCAAATTCATTTATTACAAAAATGTGTGATAGTGCACTCGGATTCTCAACGCCTCATTTCTTAATGAATTTCAGTGGTAAGAAACAAGTGAAAATTAAATTTAAAAATTCAAAGAACCCGACTGCGTAAAAAGCGAACTAATTGATTATTTCTCATTAATGGGAATCTATTTTTTATATTACTTACCTATTTTTTTAATTTACTTTTATTGATGACTTTCAAGTTGTGTTTACTTGTTGGTTCCTATCTATAAACACTGTTTTTATGAGGTCTATGAAGGTTAGAGTTGCAATAAAGCTAGCGATCCTACTTACACAACTTCCAGGTTGTTTAATATTTAAACGGAACTTCTGACTGTAAAATAGTCAATGAAACATCGTCTTCATTTTGAAAGACCTATGCAATGATATGCCACTCAATACAGCACGCAAAAATTGTTTTTCGTCTCTACCGCCATTTTGTATTTCACGGCCACCATTTTGAATGTATAAAAACAATACTTACCCTATAACCATCGGACGGTTAAGACGAATCGATAGAGAGCTCATTCATTAAAATCCATCCAACCGTTGGGATGTTTCGAGGGTATAAAGAAATCCACATACCCAGATGCGCGTGAAACACATAACCTTTCTTGGCATCCGGGTAAGAACTTGGCATCTATGTAATAGTTACCAACTATACTTCAGGATAAATTTACTTTATTTAAATTGCATGTATATTTGTTTAATGTCTATGAAATGACAATTAATTTAAAAACAAAATTTTATTTTTTTCTTCCTTACAGATATTTTTATGACAAACAAAGACAGAGAATTTGATTTTTTCCGCTCATCTAAAACATTCTGAAAAGAATCTCGACTAAAAGACGTTTTCGTCAATGTTAAAAAACAGCACAGTGCTCTGGGAGTTTATTTGCAGTGACTTTAAAACTGAACTAAACCTACCAGATTTTTATTTGTGCCTCCGTCTGTTTAAAGAACAGAATATTTTATTAGGAATAATAGATGTTTGTCGGGTTGAAAGGAATGTATTCCAAGTTTATGAACTTTTCGAGATGTTACGATATTATATTTCATAAAATATATTATTATGCTCAGCAATGTTTAAAGAAAAAAGTAACATAAAATAGCTTACATTTTATATTCTCCCATAAAATGTACATAATAAATTGTACCAACTTCCTGCCACGCTCATGTAGTTCAAATTTCATACTATTTTTGCTCTCAAAATGTGATAATTAATTTAAATAAAAAGATATGAATGAATATAGGTATCACGCAGGGTTCTCGCTGCCGCTCGCTATTGCGCCAAATCGCGACAAAAATTCTCCATTTGGCGAGTAAAAGAGCAATCAGACTCGCCAAATTGTGAGTGCTCAATTTCTGCTCTTTTTGTGTGAGTGAAACAATACAGTCGAGATTCTTATGCGTGTTGGTAAACGATTAATTTCGTTTTACATGTTCAATCGCAGCGTTCCATTTACATTGCTCTATTTATAAAGTTACTGACTCAACATCAATTCAGTTTTACAACAACCAAAAACACAGAAAGGATTATTATTATTTCTCTATTGTAAGTAAATTACAATGTACGGGTTTGCGTCGCGCCGGTAAAAACACAAACTAAATTACTCGCATCAAACGCAAAATAAAGAAAAGTTTTCCTGAAATGCTGTGTTGAAAGTAGTCGTTTACAACACTGTTTAGTAGTTGTATGTAAAGTATCATTGGCCGGATAATTTTTTTTTATCGGTCAAGAGTCGAAATCTCATAGCAATTTTAATGTATATTTTCACAACGATAAATCAAAGATAGCTGTTTTTAATTTTTATTTAGACTACTAAAAGAATTTTGAAACAACTGCTGAAACATTTACATATTTAGAGTATATTTAGATTGTACTTATTTTTTATAGTTTCTGTAGCGGATAGTCGAATTTCTATTTTATAAGCAATTACAAAAAATTAGGTTATTGTAGAACGTTTTGAAAAAAAAAGGATACAATAAAAGCTTAAAGATATATTTTTCAGTGTTTCACGCAGAATCTATTTTACTAACATTTCTTTTCATTTGGCTACTGTTTTTTATTTCTAATTCGCCAAATCACTAATGTTGGTCAAAAGCCAGCGAGAACCCTGGGTATCAGCAACATGTTTTCCAGTTTGGCCTCCATTTTTATTACGAAATTTTTAATTCCTAGAGGAAATTTCTAAAGAAGAATTTCTATTTAAGTAATCAAAAAATGTCTCTCATTAAATAATTAAGAAAATATTGGTCGTATTTGCTGATATGAATTTGAATTTTCTGGATAAAATGGAGGACAAACTGGCAACCTCGATCAGCAACAGTTTAAGCAATCAAAACGAGTATATAAGCATTTACACAAAAGAAAATTACTTTTCTATAGCAATAATATTTTAAAATTCAATAGAAAATACCGTTGAGGAAAGTTACTACAGTAAGAAAGCATTTTGCAAAAGGGCTATACAAATATAACGTTATCAACTTTTTGGCAATTTTGGACACCCTACCCCCCTTCTGATATCATACGTTATCATTTCTCGTAAACACTCCCTCCCGCCCTGATGATATCGTTATCAATGTTTAAAAATTCTTTTGATTTTTGCATTTTTTTTCTTTTGTTTGCATTGATATTCAGATATGGTTATGCATTTATTATTTGCATACTTTATTGATTCAAATGAAGAGAAGTCATTAAAATATCGCTATTATATATGAAGTAATTTTATATCAAACAAAACTTTTAAAAAAGAAATAGTTACTAGTTAAAAGTATTTAACAATAGGTTTTTGTTACAGAATGCATTCAGCAGTAATAATGCATTCTTGCACTTGTCCCCGCCCGAGAGGAGTTGTGCAGACAGAACTTCTTAACAACAAAACAGGTGGGCAACATTTCCTTTTCTTTACTGGTAAACACAAGTATCATTTCAAACATACTTTGCACCAGTTTTCTCGAACAGCGTATTATATATGTATATACATATGTCAGAAGAATAGGAAAACCAAACGTTGAGGTACTCCATATTTTGGAAATAAATATTTTTATAATCATTTAAAGATTTTAATAATAACTTCGTATTTTCATAAAGATGGATAAGAGGTTTAAAAAAAGATAGCAGACTATTTTAATCTAAAAAACAAGTTATAAATTAAAAGAGAAAATATTGACGTAAAGAACAAATTACAAATACAAAGAGAAAATTTGGTTGGATCAAAAATGATAACGATATCAAAAGACAACTCCCCCACCCCTTAGAGATATCTTTTGATATCATATGCCACCCTTCTTCCTCCCCCTAAAGTGATAACGTTATGTATGCACAGCCCAAAAATGATTGTATTTTGAAGCAGCTTATTCAAAACACGTATATAAGTGTGTATGAAACAGGAATCTTTTATTTAAAAGGTTAATTTTATGTTTGGTTACGTTTCCGTTAGTAATGAAATCCTCTGTTTCCTTATTCAAGATTCTCTTCTCTATTTTTAATGAGAGATAACATCCATATCAAATAATTTGCCGTACATTACTTGAAATATTATATATATATATATATATATATATATTTAAATAGGAAAAAGAAGGGCATAGTTACCAGTTAATATTGGTTATAATTACCTGCTGATTTTAAATAAGACTTTCAATTTCCTTAATTTATGATTACCTTCTTCATTATAAACAAGGCAAAAAAATAAATAAACAAGTAAAAATTAAATTTAAAAAATCAAAACCTCGACTGCGTAAAAAGTGAACTAATTAATTATTTCTCATCAAAGTGAAACTATTTTTTTATATTACTTACCTATTTATTTATTTACATGTATTGATGACTTTTAAGTTGTATTTAATTGTTAGTTCCTATCTATAAACACTGTTTTGATGAGGCCTACAGATGTCTATGATGGTTAGAGTTGCAGTAAAGCTAGAGATCCTACCAACATAACTTCCAGGTTGCATAATATTTAAACGGAGCTTCTGACTGTAAAATAGTCAATGAAAAATCGTCTTCATTTTGAAAGACCTATCCAATGATATGCCACTCAATAGGGTGTGTAAACTTTTTTTCGTCTCTACCTCCATTTTGTATTTTACGGCAGTTGTTTTGAATTTATAAAAACAAAACCTAGCCTATAACCATCGAACGGTTAAGACGAATCGATAGAGACTTCATTCATTAACATCCAGCCGTTGTGAAGTTTCGAAGGTATAAAGAAATCCACATACCTAGATACGCATGAAACACATAACCCTTCTTGGCAGTCGGGTAAAGAATAAATAAAATAAACTCAATATCAAGCAACCAAGTAAAAAGTGAATTTTTGAATTTTTTAAAAAACTAATATGTAAAAAGGACGTTTAATTGGCGTATGATATTTTTTGATTACCTGGGTAATTAATAAATAGACCCCCTATTTCCTAAATTTGTGATTTCTGTCTTTGGTTAATCCTTAACTAACGAATGTTGCCGTATTCGCGATAACAAGTTTTTTTTCTGTTCAAATCCGTTAATTCAAATTATTATTGTTTTAGCACCTTAATAATAGTAATAAGTTCTGATTTTATGGCATTATTGATATTTTATTGTGAAGGGTAGACATGAATATACTTTGAATCACCTTAAATAAAATAACGTATTAAAACAGGCAAATCTTATATTAATACTTGGAAATTTTTCCTGAGAGAAACATTCGCCTTGAATACAATATTTCAAATGAAAATCAAATTTATTGCTTAAAAGGCGCTAAGGTCAACATAGTGAAAAAGATTCCATGCCGGCACTCGAACGCGGGTCATCAGTATAGCGCACTGACGTTCTACCGACTAAACCACATGGAACAATGCCCAGCCTGAAAAATTTCTCACTGTTACATATTGGCAAGGCTACGCAGCAAGTTTCGTTGTTTGCTCCATGTCGGTGGCTCACGAAAAATATTCCATCTTGTGCTGCGTTTGTAGCCTTCCCAACATCCAATAGTGAGAAATTTTCCAGGCTTGGTATCGTTCCATGTTGTTTAGTCGGTAGAACGTCAGTGCACTGTACTGATGGCCCGGTTTCGAGTCCCGGCATGGAATCTTTTTAACTATGTTGGCCTTGGCGCCTTTTAAGCAATTAATTCGATTTTCATTTGAAATATAGGCAGATCTTGTTTAACCCTCTGGCTGTATACAGCAAATGACAAGACTATAATATTGTTTTTTTCTTTTTTTTTTCCTTAAAAAAGATCTTTGTTCCAACATGCTATCAAAAACTTAATTATGAATACGAATATATTCATAACTAAAAAATCCAAATCAATTTCAATGAAAGCAAGAAATTTTTTTCCTCCAATCTATATTACCCATCTATTATAAGATAAACCACAGAGATTGTAACACGTAAAAATGCAATATGTAATGATGCAGCATCATTTAACTTATCAAAATTATTGGTTGAGTTTCTCTATGGTTACGAATAAGGAAATAAATATCCAAATTAAAATAAAACAAAATAACGTGCGTAATCTATGAGCGTACATGAAAAAATGAATGATAGCAGTGTTGATTTCAGAGGGTGGCCCGGGGGGGACATTCCCCCCCGGAGCAATGAGATATCCCCCCGGAAGATTTGAGATTTTGTGTTTTCAATGGTCAAAAAGTGCAATGTCCCCCCCGGAGCCACAGAAATCCCTCCCGGAGAAAAGTGTCTGAATTCAACACTGAATGATAGTGCTTCAAATCATTACATTATAGATCGTGCAACTATAAAATATTCTTAATTATCTTGATAATGACTTTGGTGGAGCGGAAACATGTAAACAGTTTATTGAAAACTTGTTTACTAATTTTATGGTTTTTAGTTAACACCTTTTAGCTATAAATTACGTATATTATGAATATGAATATAAATTTTAAGAGCGAACTATTACTCTATGCTTTAAAAATAAGTTAAATATTTAAAATTAAATGCATTTAAATAAAGTTTGTATTGTAATGAAAACTGCAGTTGAGCGAACGAGTCACATCGGGTTGACAATCAGTTTTAAAGTATTTTTCAGTTGCAAAATTTTTATCTATTTTTTCCTAGCAGACATTTTATGACAAATAAAAGAATGGGTTTGATTTTTATTTTCTTTTTTTTTTTCTACAGTTTTCAGAAAAGAATTTCGATGGAAGGACATTTTCTTAAATGTCAATAGCCGGTGCAGAATTTAGAAGTTTATTTGCCGTGACTATAAAAGTGGACTAAATCTACTAGTTCTTTACTGGGCCTCAGTCTTTTTTAAAAAACAGACTACTTTATTGGAAGTAATAAAAGTCAGTCCGTTAAAAAGAAATTTTTTCGAAGATTATGAAATGGCATTTTTGCTTCTAGAGAATACGGTATTATATTTCAGAAAATATAACAGTGTACTAAACCATTTTACAAAAATGCATGTGACTTTAATATTGTGTCCTATTTTAGGTAGCTTTCTTTACAAAAAGCTACCTATTGCAGCCGTTCGGAGGAAAGCGATTTCAAAAAATTTTGGTATATTTTCATCGATCATGACCCCCAGACCCTGAAACCACCCTCCGTTCAAAATTGATATATATATATATATATATATATATATATATATATATCAATATATATATATATATATATATATATATATATATATATATATATGACCTATGTCACACTGTAACTCTCGTATTTATGAACCGATTTGGATGTAATTCGGTGTGTACATAGTACATACCAATGTCTCGACCGAGTTCGTTGGCCAGCTTCATCCACCATTTTGTTTCAAAATGGCGGCCATTTAAAAATTTTTAAAAAATTTAAAATTTGAAATGTGGTACCAAAAAATTGAAAATGAAAAAATATTTTTTTCTTATGTATTTGAACTTTATACAAAGACTCCGTAGCAGTTTTTGTTTCGTCTATATCTTAAAAAATGGCTGAGTTATAGCATTTTGAATTTCTAGCGAAGTTGACATTTTGAAACGTCCTGAATTTTGTCACGCGATAAAAGGCGTATTTATGAACCGATTTGTATGTAACTTCGTTTATACATATTACAGACCAATTTCTCGAACGAGTTCGTTGGCCAGCTTCATCCGCCATCTTGTTTAAAAATGGCGGCCATTTAATATTTTAAGAAAAATTTAAATTTGAAATGTGGTAGCAAAAAATTGAAAATTGAAAAATATTTTTTTCTTATGTATTTGACCCTGATAAAAAGATTCGGGAGCAGTTTTTGTTTCGTCTATATCTTAAAAAATGGCTGAGTTATAGCATTTTGAATTTCTAGCGTGGCTGACATTTTGAAACGTCCTGATTTTTGCCACGTGATAACAGACGTATTTATGAACCGATTTGGATGTACCTTGGTGTGTGCATAGTACATACAAATAAATCAACCGAGTTCGTTGACCAGCTTCATTCACCATCTTGTTTCAAAATGGTGGCCATTTAAAAGAAAATTTAAAAAATAAATTAAAAATGAAATACCAAAAAATTGGAAAATGAAAAAGATTTTTTTGTATGTGTTTGACCTTAATACAAAGATTCCGGAAAAGGTTTTGTTTCGTCTACATCTAAAAAAATGGCTGAGTTATAACATTTTGAATTTCTATTGTGGCTGACATTTTAAAACGACCTGATTTTGTCACGCGATAACAGGCGTATTTATGAACCGATTTGAATGTAACTTGGTCTGTACATAGTACATACCAATGTCTCGACCGAGTTCGTTGGCCAGCTTCATTCGCCATTTGTTTCAAAAGGATTGCCATTTTTAAAAAAATGTAATTTAAAATTTAAAATGAGGTATTAAAAAATTGGAAAATGAAAAAGATTTTTTTATGTGTTTAGCCTTGATACAAAGATTCTGGAGCAGTTTTTGTTTCTGAAAATTTGTTCTTTTGTTTATATCTTAAAAAGTGGTTGAATTATAGCACTTTGAATTTCTATCATGGCTAACACTTTGAAACGATCTTGTATTTGTCACGCGATACCACACTTATTCGCATATTTCGATGGAAGAATGCATGTGGATAGTACACATCAATATCTCGACCAAGTTCCTGGACAGCTTCATCAGCCATCTTGTTTCA
The DNA here is from genome assembly GCA_963932465.1 of Maratus speciosus. Taxonomy (NCBI): domain Eukaryota; kingdom Metazoa; phylum Arthropoda; class Arachnida; order Araneae; family Salticidae; genus Maratus; species Maratus speciosus. The sequence goes on from OZ010794.1 coordinate 357,608,717, forward strand.
AAATGGCGGCCATTAAATTAAAAAAAAATTATATTTAAAGTGAGGTGCAAAAAAATTAGAAATTGAAAAAGGTTTCTTTCTTAAGTATTTGACCTTGATATAAGGATTCAGGAGCATTTTTTGTTTGTCTTTATCTTAAAAAATGGCTCAGATATAGCAGTTTCAATTTCTAAAGTGGGTGACATTTTGAAAAATCTGATTTTTTGCCTGCGACAGCACTCGTATATATCAACCGATTCCGATATGAGTGAGCATGTGCAAAGCAATTACTAAGGTCTCGACAAAGTTCACTGGTTAGCCTCATCTACCATGTTGTCTTAAAATGGCAGGCACTTTAAAAAATCGCCGAATTTGGCAGCCAAATATAAGTGACTTTAAATAAAAGCAGCTTGGATAAAGCTGACTAATTTCGCGAAATTCTCATTCATAATGATTTAGTATTGATAAAAATTAGTATTGAATCTCCTACATTCGGTTTCCACTTAATTGAGCTTCGTGTGTTTGAATAATATAAGTTGGCTTTTTAAAAATAAGGAATATGAAAGCTACCTCTTCCTCCCGGCACTGGCCGGAAGGACTTTTTTGACACCGTTTTAGATCTTATACATTTTTTATTACATTTAATACTTTATATTGCTCAAATCCACCTTCTTTGGACATACAATAGAACTTTATTTTAGTAACTTATTTTGAAAATATTAAATAGCATTTTCCTACTATTATTTTTAAATAGAATTTTAAATACAGAATTGTCAATATTGTGTAAAATTGAAATATTACACTTACATTATTTCATTGCGGATCCGGGACAGAATATTTTAAAAGGCAACTTGAATGATTATATAGACTTGACATATATATATATATATATATACGTATGTTTCAGTGTTCTTTTTAACCATAACTTCACTGTTATAAAATTTTGTTATCACTTCTGTTCGCAGGTGGTATTACTGATGTTGTATGTGATGATTTTTTCTGCAATTAAGAATTGCGAATTACATTATTATTATTTATCGTTTTCATTTATTCATATTTGGGTTGTAATAACAGGTGATAATCTTTAAATTTTTAATAGTTTTAGAATTGATTTCGTTTTTTGATACAATGTATTTTAAAATATTTTATAATTTGTTTAAATAACTGTTAACTGTAATTTTACAATCACTCCATGTACTTGTCAAAATCGTACGCACGTTAATGATGCCTACAAAGTAATGGTTAGTACAGTTTTTCAGTTATTTTTCTAAGCTAAAATTATACTCTGTGGCTGTACAATCCATGAAAGATCTGGGCCGACAGCGCCAATCCCTATTTTATTGACCCTGGCATCCAAGGTGCTGTGCAGCATATGTCCGGGCCAGGTGGTCAGCCTACCGCGGGACCCTGCGTGTTTAGTTCCCAAGCAAGCTTGGTACTCATTATCGGGATGAAGACATTAGTGAACCATGCCCAGTCGGGAGTCGAAGTCTCATACTGCAGCGCGGCAGTCAGATGCTCTTACTACTACACCACTGGTCTTCCTTGTTATTTTTCTGCCCAGTTAAAATATGTTCAGTACAATATTTTGTGATTTTTTAATGTTTGATTGTTATTGATACTGCATCTCTCATCTTTTGATTTTCGGACTTTATCCAATTGATAAAGAAATTTCTTTTACAATTGATATCACAGTTCATCGAGTTATTTGAGTAAAGTAATTTATGCTTCTTGGCTTGCTTTGCTCACACAGAAATTAATTGTGATTTAACTAATATTGTGGAATATTGTCCTTGATAACGTTCGTCGCAATATAAGTTTCTATTTTCTCCATTGACATATTTTTACATTCTGTTCGCAGAATTTAACTCATAAATCTGTTATTTATTTTTCTTTCAGTTTATGGAATTAAGATCATTGGATATACATTTTTATTGTGTATTATAATTGTGGTTCAGTTTTCTATTGTCTATTTTTCATGTGATTTATAGTTAATTATTACAAAATTTTTGATTATACAGGGTGTCCGGGTTAAAAGTATCCAAAAGTTACGGTTTATTTTTGCGGAACTACCCATTAGAATTAAAAATATATATTTAAATAAGAATAGCATCTCACAAAGTTTTAATATCAATAGACTTCCTTGTGTGCACTTTTCGTAGTACGTCAAACGTCTAAACGGTAATCCAGTTCTCCCCAGATGTTTTGTAGCATATCAGGAGTTATTAGACAAGTTGCTTCTATGATAAACTTTTTCCAGTCATCCACAGTTACAGTTTTATGTTTTGCCCAAAGTTTTAAAATCTCGGAGGGGTTTCCAATCCACGGAGGTGAAGTCTATTATATTCTAATGGGTAGTTCCGTAATAATAAGCCATAACTTTTGGATACTTATAACCCGGACACCCTGTATATATATGAGGACGTGAGTTTCAAAACTCGCCTTATCCAAAATTTAAAAATTCAAGTTTGTCTATCAATCCTTTGTCTGTTCTATTGGTGAACCTGCTTCGAATGAACACTATAGTTTGCAAAAAACTAGTTTTATCGTGCATTTCTGGCACTAGGAAAGCTTGGTTTACAATAAAAACCATTGGACGCAGTCAGACGTTTTTCATGATTTCCCAAAATTTGATTTTCTGCAGAAGGCGTGTTTTGAAACTCACGTGCTTATATATACATATAATTACCAAAATATTTATTATACATATAACATAATTGCGAAAACTAGTAATGTGGAAAACTACACTGAAAAAAAAAAACGACATTTTTACTGTTCATCTCGCGCTCAAACTCGATCACAGTCGAATGTGCCGTAGCTTTCTTTGGTTTCTTGACTATATAAACATGAAAAATACAGTAGTTGCGTAAAATTAACAGCAGAATGTGCTGGCAATTCGGACGCCGTTTGTGCTGGCAAATCTACAGTGTTTTTTTTTTTTTTTTTTTTTTTTTTTTTTTTTTTACAGTGCAATAGATATAGTGACAAATAGGAAAACTAATAGATAACTGAACTCATATCTTTCCATCACTTTGAAGTCATAGTTCCAACATTTGTTGTGATAGAATTGGAAGCGCAACTTTTATAACATTTTGATACGGTGTAAAAAGCTGCCAAACGAAGTTTATACGCCTAAAAAAAAATTGCTGCTGCTGTTGGAATAAACCAGAGGCAAGTCAGTTTTGATATTTATTGATTTAGTGACGTATTTTGTCAACGAGCTGCTTATCAACAATTCCTACTTCATATTTCTCTTTTAAACGATGCTGCTTACATTTCCGCATCACAATTTTCGATACGAGGTTAATTATAAACAGTATTTCTATCTCTCTTGTTTTCGTCTGAGGAGCTAGAAAACATCAATTTTCATTTTTAAAAGTGTGTCTTGGCATCGTTCTACAGTTAAGCTGCTCACAACTGACAAACACGAGCGATTATTTCTCCCCAAAGAGTTAAAGACGTGGTTGAAGTTTTCTTTCTCAAAGTATATCAATAAATACAATATCTTCTACATCTTCAAAAACTGAAACCATACCTACGAATAAGTGCTATCATCTGAAGAAGTTTTGCTCAGATCAAAAGATATAGAAATGAATAAGAAAACATTCAAAAATAAATCAAAGATCGTATAGAATAGAAAAAAGGTAGAAAATCAGAAAGTCGAAAGAAGTAGAAGAAAGAAAATGAAATTTAGCACCTGTCTGAGAAAAATAACAACGAAATTTTTATTACCGTAGAACACGGCTGTCCAACGCTGCGTCCACTCAAATGATTCATGTTACTAAGAGTTTTTTAAACAAAATTTACTTAAAAACATATTTCTTTAAAATCATTATTCTTCCGCATTGTTTTTTACTATAAGCGGCGTTAAATTTTCGTTCTATACGATATATTTTCATAGGTCATATATTCCTCACTCCCAGGAATGGGTAATTCTAAATTTACTATGATTTATGCTTTTTTCGACAATTATTTTTCACATCAAGCTGTTCTTAGTAAGTGGCCTTATGGCTCACATTGTGAGGTGTCTGTACATTCTATGAAACATCTGCATATCGTTACCCCTTAACATTGTAGCCAGTATGGTCTCCATTTTTATTCAGAAAATCCGAACTGATACCAGAAATTTGGAAGTAGTTTTTACTTCATTTAATGACAGGCCTTTCAGGATTACTTAAAATAAAATTTATTTTTTCGGAATTTCTGAATAAGAAAGGAGGCGAAACTGCCAACATTCTACCCTACTGTAGAGAATTACTTTTGACATTTGTCTTTCATGACATATTTTCCATTACAATGCTTACTCAATTGTAGCAAATTTTTACCTCGGCAATTTTTGAATATTTAGCAATTTTTCGAGCCTGCGGCGATCTTTGGACATTCGGGAAAAGAATTTGGTTTTAAACTTTTAGCCTACTATTGTAATTTTTCTCCAACTCAATTTTATGCATTTTTACCGATTTTAATGCAAATTTTCGGGTTTCGCAGCAATTTTTTGACATTTGTAAAAGGAATTTTGTTTCAGACATTTAGAGTAACGTGAATTTTGTTTCAAACTTTTACCCTATTATAGTAAATTTTCTCTTCTGCGATTTTTGAATTTAAACGCATTTTCAGCGGTACCGATTTTCAGCGGTTTTTTTCCAAGTTCTGAGGGGATTTTTTGACATTCAGAAAAGGAATTCGGTTTCAAACTTTTAGCGTAATATAATAAATTCTCTGCTGTGCTATTTTTGAATTTTTAGGTTTCTAGACATGTGAATAATGGCACTCTTTAATGTTTGCCACTATATCAGGTTCGCCCTCGTTTACTGACAGGCTGGATAGCCCTGCCGTAGATTATTCAGATGTTAAACTAGAAAATCTAATAGCTGCTGAACATCGAGAAGAGGAAAGAGATGGGGTATTATAGATTATGCAAAGTACATTCAACCATTTCTCCAATCGAATTAGAGCTGATAAACAAGTTCTAGAACTGTTGAAGAAGGTACACTGTGAAAAAAACGAACTTAAATACGGAAATTGTACTATGGCAATCGAGACGCTAGTACTATTTCCGTATTTTAACGGAAATTTTCCGCCGTAAATTCCAGAAAAAGAGAAAATTTTCTGGAATTTACGGAAAATTTTCCGTTAAAATACGGAAATAGTACTGGCGTCTCGCTTGCCAATACAATTACCGTATTTGAGTCCGTTTTTTTTATAGTGTATATGATTTTTTAATATGAGAGTTTTTCAGGATAATATTGAAAGTTATAAAAAGATGGCACAGAGATTAGTGCAACGAGGAAAAGTTTGAAATCGAGGAAATGACCAGCTACACTTGATGTAATGATGTGTCCGTGAAAAGACGATATTAGTCATAAAGGCACAAATCCAAGAGGGAGCAGGGAGAGGCTGCACCTTGTTATAAAAAACTCGGTTGCTTCTAATATTCATTGTTTCTTAAAAACATTTTTTAAACCAATTGTATTTTTAAAAATGTTAAGTGAAAAGAATCAAGAATGTGTATTTTATTTTAATCTTTTATTCCACGCCCATCAGTTATTTTATTCAAGTTATATATTACACATATTTTATTAATTATGTTATTGTATTACAAAGCTTCCTTTTCTACATAATCATCTACGGAAACATCGAAAGCTGAAGATTAGATTGATTGTGAATTGTCAATCTCAAATCGGGGTATTAAAAACATCTTATTCAAATGGTGAGAATAAGTAAGGTATTTCTTTACCGTCTGATGCTCATGCATCAGCAACTGATTTTTAGAAGCGATCGTAATTATATTTTAAGATAAGATTTATTTTATTTTTTTTATAGAAAAAAGGAAGACTAAAAGAGAAACAGGGAACAATTTGATAATTTACCGTATCTCCCCTTGTTTTTAGATGCCTTCGTAATTATATTTTAAGATAAGAATTATTTTTTTTAAAGAAAAAAGAAAGAATATAATAATAAAAATAAGCAATTTAACAAATTACAACGACCATGTGGAAAATGATTTTTTCAAAGACTAAAATTTAAGACATAAAAAATCGCACGTGATCATATATTACGCACGCCATCATGAATTAAACATTAATAGTGTTATTATACGTAAAAATTGCGAGCGACAAAAATCGCCTGCGAATCGTCAGATTTCCTGAAACTTACGTATTATCCACCTGAAACTTACATATTATCCAAGCATTTCATGGGCTGTTCGGGAAAAGGCTTTTGCCTCGTCAGATTTCCAAGGAATCTGACGAGCAATTTTAAATGAAATTTCATTCTTAAACTTCTAAGCATCCCGCAATATTACTTTTTACACCGTCGTATAGAGAAAAAAATGTACTTTTAATTTGTTTGAAAGCTGTATCTCAATTTGTTTCTGAGTTATTAATTTTTTTTTTTGCAGTTTTTATTACTTATTTGTCATAGTGGCAACAGAAGTATCCATCTCTGTTGAAAGTAAAGGGAAATACAGATTACTGTATAGATCAATCAGAAAACGAACAAAATGCGTATTCAACCAATAAAACACTTGAGATATGTTTTTGATTTCCTACCCTGACAGAGAACAATAACCATTTTCCCAAATGGTTGAAAAGAGAAAAAGTGAACAATTTGATATTTTACTCTATCTTCTCTTGTTTTTAGGCACGTACGCAATTATATAAATACGTAGCATAAATAGTCGTCGTCTGGTCTGTCCGTCTGTACGCATACAACCACCCAACCGAATGGTTTGAAATTTATTATATATAATCTTTGCAGAATTTTGTCGTGTCATTTCAAATTTTATGAAAATCCAATCAAAACTTAAAAAGATATTAATAAATGTTTTCTTCATTCTATTACATCCTATCATACGCAATTATTTCAACGATATCCCATGATAGTTAATGATTCTAGATTCTTCATAATGATTACGTTCTATTTAAGATGGAGTCCTGTTATTTCCGTTTTGCTGAATTTAATATATATGTTACCGTTAAAGCGTATAATCCGTTATTTCATAAAATACCTTGTTACTTTCTGAAATAACTAACCAGGTCCGTTAAAGTGCATAAAATTGTTGAATTTTACGATTTAACTAGTTATTTTATAGAATAACGATTGTCTAACCGTTAAAGTACTAAAGACGGCACACGAAAGCCGTTTGAACCGATCATAGCTGATTTTAGTCAGTTTAGAGTTTGTTATGGCTGTTTCGCAGTCAGAGTTTATGCTGAATTTCTTAAACCTCTTCCTCGTTGCTAAATGTCCTTCGGAGTGCATGTTTTGTCGATATGTGTATTGAACTTGCATAAATTTTTAAGCGGTGTATTTATGTTAGCGTTTTTCATTTGGGGATTATTCTCAAAGATTTTTGCAATCTTTTTTTAAAACAATGAGTTCTACAGGTATGAAAGATCAATCGGTAAATAAGAAAAACTTAATGCAAGAGCGGATGGAATTATTGTTAAAAAAGCATGAAACAAAGAAAAACAGTGCTATACATACTCCTGAAAAAAATATTAAATTCGATTGCAGAAGTAAGCACTGTGTGATAATAAAAAGTGTGCCTGTATCAAAAATGATCTGCAATGCAATTCTAAGTGTCATCACAGCGATCCTTGTTCTTATTAATAATGGAAAATAAAATGACGGTGTTCCATAAATTTTAAATTAAAATGGTCTTGCATTATTAATTTTTAAAAAGTTTATGAAGTGTTGCTGTTAAATAACAGTTATTCCTGCCAGCATGTCATTTTTTAATAATATTTAAAATTATTATTATTATTGTTATTGTTTCTTTTGTAAGCATTATTTATATTTGGTGTTTTGGATAAAATCTTTGTAATACGTTTTAAAAGGTGTAAATGTTTTTGCCAATAGGGCAAAATACCTAATAATTATGTAATAAAAATTTATAAAAAATTAAATATAACTATTGCCAAACTGCATTCTGTTATGCTGTTATGCTGTATTACTGTTTTACTAATATAAAAATAATATTATATTATATATTACTTATCAATTCATCTATTAATAATTTGAATGTAGTTTTCGAGTGACTAACTATTTATCATCAGTTAATTTACAAAACAACGGATTTATTTTAATGTCAAAACGTTTATTTTAAACTTTAAGGGTTAGGCAATCGTTATTCTATAAAATAACTAGTTAAACCATAGAATCCAATAATTTTATACATTTTAACAGACTTGGCTAGTTATTTCATGAAATAACTGGGTATTTTATGAAATAACTGAATTTTACACTTTAACGGTAACATATATAAATAGAAACAAAAATCACGCGAGCATACCGTGCTCGCGTGATTTTTGTTTCCTTTTACTAGTTTTTTCAATGTGAATTTTTGCGAAAATATTTTTATCATTTTATTTTCTTGAGAATGTTGCCGTCTGATGCTATGAAACATGTCAAAATGTAAATAAATAAAGGTATTTTGCCTTTTTGAAAATTTATGTTTATCACTTATAGTAATTATTGAGTATCTTGATATTTTGAAGTGATTTTTATATATAGTTTATATTTATTAAGCATACCTGCATATTTTTATGTCATAATATTTTAAATTAATGACTTTTTAAAAAAATGATTACAACTTTGAAATCAACACGATTTCAGTACTATGTAGTTCATGTTTTTGTCCAAAAGTATGAAGACGGTATGTCATAGAGTACACTGCAAATAGAGACGTCTTAAATTCAGACACATATGTGACTGAAAAAGAATTTCAGACACTTAAGTGTCTGAATCTGAAAATTCAGACATAATAAATGTCTTACTTTAAGACACATAGGTGTCTTACTATGATCATGATGTAAATGAACGGGAAAATATGTCTTAATTGTGATTATATGTCTGAAATTAAGACATTTAGAAATTCAGACATTTAAGTGTCTGGATATGATATAATAGCATCATAACTATGACGATTGTGTCATTATATTTTTCAGCACCACCAGAGAATATTTTGGATAAATGAAAAATGTTTAAAATACAGTTCTGCACACAAAATTTGGTATTACTTTATAAAAGAAAAAAGTTGATTAGAACATAGAATGTGTGTCAGTATTGTACAAATCCATTTATCAAGTTTTGGGACTAAGTTAATTTTATGATGTATTAAGTTATTGCATTATTACTTTTCACAAAATTATAAAGTTTTTCAAAAATTACTTACACTCATGGGTCTACGCCGGAGAATGCGGAAAACTACCACTAAAAGAGTAATATATATATAGCTTGAAAATTGAAATACTAAGATTTGAACGCGAGCAGAAAAAAAATATAGGGTTGGTTGGTTGGTTGCGTTTATGACGGCCAAATATCAGCACGAGGGATATAGGCCCTAATGGGGGGGGGAGTGCCCCGTGGGGGTCTTTCTAAGGAAACCTAACACGTATTTACACAAGGAAATCCAAGGTTCGAAGAAAACCACGGAAAACTCCGAACTATTACGTCGACAGGAGTGATGGATTTTGAACCCAGCACCTCCCGTCTACCAGTTTCGAGAGCAGAACATCTTGGCCACTGGTGGGGCAAGAAATGTAGGGAGGAGCAAGACTGAGGAACAGATATGCCTGTAGTCTACTACCTAATTCGCTTTTTAAAATGCAGAATTCATATATAAAATAAGCTAAACTAAGAATATTTTGTCAACTCCCCATGCAAGACAATTTTTAAACATAAAAGCAATAGAACAAATTTACAATTAAGAAATATTAGATATTCGGAAATAAATTTGTAACAACATTTTTCAAAATCAAGAACTGAAGCAGTTTTTATTTGGAGGGGAAGGGAGGTGGGTGTTTTGTCTTCCTGATCCTTGAAATATAGCACCACAAATAGAAAACCTCTGTTTTAAATAGAAACACGTGAACGTTAAAAGGCGAGCAGAGTTAAATCTTCTCTTCTATGTGGGCTTTAGGGGTGTTTGATTATTCTCTAAGGCACTGGGACGAATGCATTTTAATATTTTCTTAATAATCAAATATAAAGAAAATTTCATTAATTAAATTTCAAAATCTCCCTTCGTAACTCCCCCCCCCCCCTTCCCCACATACACACACACTCGTGGAACTACATTACTACTCAAAAGCTTGTAGCAAAATAAAGTTTTTGATACAGATGTACCTGCTTAAAATAGTAAAATAGAAAAAAAATTGAAAAGGTTTATTAATAATATTATTCATAAAAAAGTGTTTCGCATAAAAACAAAAAACCCCAAATTTTATTATTACTAATTTCTATTGTGGAACATTCGACAACTTTCCTAATCTTTCCATATCGCAGAGACAGAGATAGGAGAAAAAAAAAAAAAAAAAAAAAAAAAAGAAGAAGCGTAGAATTAGCCGCGCATGCGTAACTGAGACAGTGTCGAATTTAGCAGCGGAGTGTTGAAGGGAGAATTCTTTGAGTATTTACAAGTCTTAGCACTTTGTTTTTTATTCATTTTTCTGTTCGAATAATTATTCCCCGCATTTTAATCGTGGAGTTGTACCCTTTCTGCATCCTGTCAGTGTTTTACGTGGTTGTTGCGTGGTCTCGCACTGTTCATTTCTTCTAATTTCGAACGTTTTAAAACCGCTAAGCCTACTATGTGCCCAGCTTTACAAGAATGGCCGTCGAATCAAGTTCACATCCGGCTCCGGTGGATTAATTCCGAGATACTTAAGCACGAAAAAAAATACTGTATTAAGGATATAACATTTTTATCGAAAACCTCAATGGAACCATCATCAGTTCTTAAATCGGACCTAGTAGCCTAAATCAACGATTTCTTAATTAAATATCAATCTCCAGAAACAGTAATATTAATCATTCTCTCATGCAACTTTATTACGGTGGATTAATCATTTAGAACTTGTAGTGAGGCGTAAATGTTTTTGAAGACAAGCATTTTCCAATACAATAATAAAGTAAAGATCCCTATCGCCATAATCTTACTAACTGTTCTTGGCATTATCCTACCGGATTATTTAATATTGTGGTATCAATATCAAAGATTCACAGTGTTTATTAATAAAGTTTTAATTTAAATAAAACATGATAATGCATAAAAATATGCGTTAAAAATTCTTCTATTGGATTATTGTATTTACAGGTAACTCCTTACTGGTTTTTTATTTTTCTATTTTAGAATGAACGTAATTATTTAATAGGTATATTAAAATAATATATTGCACCCTTAATATTAAAGTTTATCATGCTAACTTGTTTAAATTGCTGACGCTGTCTCTTCTTAAAAAATCTCTTGAGAATTAATAAAATCTTTTAAAATTTTACAATTGTATGTTTAGTGTGTCAATTTTACTTTTTTTTTATAATTACCTATGTGTTGCTTAAATGATAATTTTTTTTATGATTGCAAATAAGTAGTATATACCTATATCTTGATTACTAGTGAGAATTTTCGCATTAGTAATTAAGTGTAAATAATGTGTATTAACAAATGATTATTTATACTTGTTTATTCCCGTCCAGTCACGCGTTTAATAAGAATTAACCTTTTTTCTATAACCATGCTTCGTGTGTTAAATTTTAAGTGAATTTTGTGTTTGAAGTTCATGTACTCCTTCAACTTTTCCATAAGATTTTAATCCTATATCGATTAAATTTTAATATACATATATATGTTTTTTATATGGCGATAATGGTCCTTGTTATCTCGCAGAATGTGAGTATTGGCCGGGGGCGGGGAGGAAGGATATATGTTGTCATGTGTTAAAATTAATTTTCTTTTATTATTATTATTATTATTATTATTATATAGTAAAGAACAGAATTTCTTTTACGAAACAGCATTTCTCGAAGTTTTTGGAGCCTTAAGACCTTTTTCAACCCCCCCCCCCCCCCTAAGCCAAATTTTGGGTAACTGCAAAGGAAAATTTGTTTATATTCTAACAGGAGGGGTGGGGGGAGTGGTTGTCACTCAAAGTGTTAAAGGTACTTAATTGAATTTTATGTAGCGGGCCAGTGATGATGACTGTTGACTAGTAAACTCTCATGCTTACTGGCCCTTGGGACCAGTACTCCTATCATTGAAATTTTTTTTTTCATATTGATAAATTTAGAAATTCATATTGAGAATGTTATCAATCTTTTTTTCGCTTCATACAGTGGATACAAGAGCATGAAAAGAAATCACAAAAGCATAAGAATGAAAGTTTTTATGAATTTCAGAATAGTTTATAAACTATAAAGTTTCAATTTTCCAATGTGAAATAAATCTCTCCTATAGTATTCAACTGAACGACTACTTTTATTTATTTATTTTTAATTATCTTTATGAAAACTTGTTTAAAAATAGAAAATTATTTATGTATATTTACTGTGTTACATAACATATTTAACCTGGAAGGATTAACGCCAGGCCTGACAGACCCAGAGTGCGTATGGTTTTTACAATTGTTACCATTATTTTTTGTTAAATAATCTTCTAATTATTTTATAGCAGAATTTGTAACAATTGTCTGCGACTAAATAAAGTGACGATTATTATTTGTATTTATTGGTGACCAAAACTATTCACACCCTGGGCATGCGCCCGTCCTCCTGGGTTAAATTTTAAAATGGAGCCATATTTAAAAGATGCTTTAAGCAAATAATAAAATCTGTGTAATTAATCCAATATGCGCTAAAAAAATATTTATAAAATCAAGTTGAGTATCATACACAGAAATGAAAAAAAAAAATATGAGGAAAAAAATTATATGGTTATAAGTAAAACCCATTCGCCCATGACAGGGGAAGATACTTTTCTAATTGTGTACCATCTGATTGGTGAGTTATTTCGCTGATATTTAAGATTCTGTGAAAGAATGTGCTTTGAAGATTATTCTTATGATTATGTTTGCTCCGTGTACGTATATATTTTTCTCATATTATTCCATTTTTTAATTTATGCTTAAATAAATTACCGTATATACTCACGTATAAGTCGAGAAATTTCTGACAATTTTCGGTAAGCAAATTTGGGGGGGTCGACTTATACGCGAGTCAGTTAAAAAAGCAAAAACATAAACATCGAATACTGCAAAATTATGTTCTTTTTATGTGTAAGAATAAAAAAAAGTACTATATAAAATATATAAATTATAATAATTTATCATTTAAATAAATTCAATGATTTGTTTTTATTTACTTACTACCTTCTCATTGGCAAGTGAAATCTATGGTTTGATTTTGTGAAAAATTGAAGTAAAAAGTTAGGGGGTCGACTTATACGCGTTTTTGATTTTTTACAGAATTTGCATTCGAAAGTTAGGAGGTCGACTTATACGCGAGTATATACGGTATTTTTATTACGATGTTTATAGGGAAAAATATTTTTAGAAGTTTCTTTTCACCTCAAAGATTTTTTTTTATCTGAATGTAAAAAAAAAAAAAAAAAAAAAAAAAAAAAAATCATGAAAATTAACAATAAAAAGAAACTAATTAAAAAAAAAATGAAATAGGATTTTAAGTCTATTTTTTATGTTTGTGTTTGATATGTAGCATCTCAACGCAAGTTATCTTTGTTGCATTTCAATTTTGTTTTTATATGATTAAAAAAAAAAAAAAAAAAAAAAAAAAAAAAAAGTATGCACATTGTAATGCTACAAATTAAATAGAGTAACTTATCAAGTAATTAATTGGTTGGTTTGCATGTATGGATATTTAGATTCATATGATTTAAACTTTAAAGTAACTTTGCGAATATTATTGATTAATGTCAACCGCTGGACCTAGAATTTATTTAGAGCATTATTCCTACACTGTAACAAATAAACTTTTTATTTAATTAGAATGCGCCTATAAATGAATATAACAGCAAAACCTCTGAATAGCAGACGCTTCGGGAGCACGTAATTAATCCGCTATTTGCTGGTATCCGCTATATATAGAGTAGAATTAACTGGTTCTATGGTTTTTTCTTCACTGTTTTTCTTTTTACACTAGACTGCTTAAAAATGCTGTACAATATATACATAGACTGCTTAGCAAATTTTAATATATTTGGACATTTTCCCAAAATTCTTTCTTTTTCTTTTTTTTTCTTTTCTCACTTAAAAAAAGGGAGTTCATAACACCAGCCTGTTTTTTTGAGATATTAATATTTGTATGACAAATTTAAAATATTCAGAGAAAGAAAAACCTTTAATTTATTATTAATAGTATTATTTTTGAATTATTATATTTAAACGTTAAAATATTTCAAAGCACACTTCAAGGAAAAAAACTTGTACTTTCTACTAAGAAATGAACAGAATAGTACAAGATATTTACTTTATATCAATTTTAATTTGGTTTCTTTCTCAATGTAGTTAACAATATACCAATCATGTGGATAAGAAATGGCTTTAGTGACTGCCATTGCTTGTGTGATTACAAACTTCGTGGGGAGCAGAAATGAAAGATATTCATTATAAAGGATTTCTGTTTCCAGTTATATTTACTATATTATTTATCGTTTAAAAAGTGTCAAATAGACATGCTGTCCATCCAGAATCCTATAACTACTGTTCATCTCAGCCGCCGATGTGTGGTTGTCAAAATTTTCAGTATTTCTTGGTAATGATAAATACATGGCTCGCAGCGTTCCTAAAATTTTCTCATTTTGCTACCAGTATTTAAAGTAAAACTTCTTCGTGTTACATTCCTTTAACATTTATAATAGAAATATACGATAAAGATTATCTTTTTAAAATAGTGGTAGCAAGGGTGAAAATTTTAGGAACACTGCGAGCCCTGTAAATAGTATAATAATAAAAATGAAGGAAGAAAAAAAAAGTAAGAGTTTCATACTCAATTTTGAAATAAAAATGCAAAAACTGCTTAAAATAATTCACTGGGAATATCTAATTTCAATGGGAAAAAATTGTACAACAAAGCAGGGATGGGATTCTTTCTGAAGAAATGAATCATTTTTTATAAATGGGAATAATTTGTTACCATAAAGCAGAGCTGATTGCAGCATGGACAAACTGGGCTGTTTCTATGGGCCTTTAGCTTTACGGGCCCCCAAATTTGGTATGCAATATCCATAAATCTGACATTTTAAATTTGTTTTGATCTTATACTTATTTTAATAAATATTTTGTATTTTTAGAGCATGATTAGGTTAAAGAAAAATATATATTTATCCAAATATGTATTGATAGCATCGAGTAGGCTTAATTTTTTTTTTTTTTTTTTTTTTTTTTTTTTTTTTTTTTAACAGTATATCAAAGCTGTGGGGACGGGCGCGAATGAATATTAGGTCTTTGAAAGTTCGCACTAAAAGTAATAAACATTTTGGATGCCGTAAGGCATATATGATATCAAATAGATACATATTTAGGTGAAAATATATAGATATTAGTCTATTCTAAAACTACAAAATACTGATTGCAATCATCATAAGGTCAAAAATGATTTGAAATATCAGCTTTATGAAAACTTCGTACCGAAGCATCCCAGTTTTACCACGCTGCAATCAGCTCTGCTTTAGGCTAATGTCAGACGGACGTCTTTTTGCACGCTTTTATCCTTACGTATTATCCCTACACAATGCTAGCGGCATTGTGTAGGGATAATACGCAAGGAAAAAAGCGTGCAAAAAGACGTCCGTTTGACATTAGCCTTATGGTAACAGATTATTCCATTTTTAAAAAATGATTCAATGTGGTCAAATATGGCTGCGTATATGGCTTAGAATGAAAAGTGGTCAAAGATGGCTTCCCATTGTTGAAAAAAAAGGCTCAAAGATGGCCGCAATTAAGACATTTCAAATGTCTGAAATTCAGACACAAGAAGTGTCTAAAAATTTTAAGACATTTTAAAGCGTCTGAAAATCGAACACTCCTGTTTCAGACACTTAAGTGTCTGAAATTCAGACGCAAGAAGTGTCTTAAAATTTTCAGACATTTTAAAACGTCTGAAAATTGAACACTACGTTTCAGACACTTAAGTGACTGAATTTCAGACATTTCAGTTTACAGTGTAACTGAAAATAAATAATTGGCATACCTCATAATTTAAAAAATCCCTAACCCTGCCGGCTCGGCCTACAGGCACAAATATATTTCAAAGCTAAGTACTAATTTCATCAACAAAAACTAAATCCAGATTAGAAATTTACCTAGTTTAACATTTTTATCTGGCCGCTTTTAACGAGTTTTTCTGTAAGAGGTGATTTTATCAGAATCATGATAATACAATAATTTTTTCTTCAATCCCTATTTTTTATTACTTTTATTATTATTTTATTTATTATTTATTTATTTATTTTGCTGAAAGAGTTGGTCCTATCAAAAATTTGTCACTATAAAAGTTGTAGATAAGATTAAGAAGATTCATAATAAATTTAAGTGGATTTGATATCTCGTGAATTGGCGAAGTTATGAATTTATTTCTTCTTAAAACCCTAGTTTTTTTCGCCCTTTGAGCCAATTTTTAATGATATTAAAAATCTGTCATACATAAATTTTGGCCTTTTCTAGAAGTAATAATAACTTTAAACTGATTCGATATGTATTATAATTAATAAGTTATGATTTTATTTTCTGCTTTCACAAGTCTCCTTTTTTTTCCATCACCTTGGTCTGATTTTGTCCATTAACGAACTTGACCGAGATTTCTTGCCCTTTGATTTTATGTATCAGTTTGGAAGAGATTTGCGTAGAATTATGGAAGTTACTGTGTCCATAAAAGGTGATATATATATATATATATATATATATATATATATATAAAGAGAGAGGGGGGGGGGAGGGAGAGATTGATAAAGTTTTGAACTGCGGGTCGTTTTTGGGTTCTAGGGGTCATGATCGGTGTAGATCTGTAAAACATTTTCGTAAATTGCAACACAACCAAAAAGTACGGGTATTACATCATGTTTCCTTCAGTCTTATAGGTTTAGAGTTTCACTTACTGTAGAGACCATATAGTACAGTAGATTTTACCTTCCTATACATTTTAATGCCTTTTTACTTGTGTCTTCAACATAGGGGAGAATGTAATAGGTATGTATTTATTACGAAATTTACCTAATATATTACCTAATACATATACCTAATATATTCCCTGTTGTTAAATGCTGCAAGACTTTTGAATACGTCTGTATGAAAGAAGTTATGATATGGAAAAGGAAGAAATGAAATTATGTTTATGTTATTCTGTTATTACATTCCATTAAAGAGGAGTAAAATACAACAAAGTAACAATTCATTTTTTTCTTTTTCTTAACCACAAACTAGTCCTCCTGGCGGAAATAAAATATAAAAACGAAATAACCTTTTTCATTCAAGCTGCCTTCCCACTTTACACGGCTGAAAACCCATTTCCGTTCTTAGCTCTCGTGTCTTTTTTTTGGCTTCTTGATTAAAATGTCACCGAAATTTTCCTGCTAAAATTGTCCAACTTCCGGAAAAATGGGCAAACAAAGGAAATTAAAACGCGTGAAATATTTATTGCTTATAAATGAATCGACAGACATTCAAAAGATGGCGCTGCTTTCTTCTCTCTTCGCTCTCGAAAGAACGAAGAAATATTAGATCTTAGTAGCTGGGAAGCTCGGCTCAGTAGAACCAATCAGGTAACACTAACGGTAAAATCTTTTCCCGTTTCGCCAACGTAATACAAAACCTTATTCTACTAGTTAAGACTCTTTAATTAATAAAATGTGCCAAAGCATAAATAAACACTCTGTAAAACGACAAAAACACGTTTCTTATACATTTAAAGAAATGCAAATGATAAATAAATCGAACTATCAGGGGCGTACCCAGAGGTGAAGGAGGAGGGTTTAGGGATGTTGTGGAGGTAATGTGCTGGTATACGCAGTATATCTTCTGAATAGCTTCGTATACCCTCAGTAGCTATAGGGTATACTCTCTGATGAATACCTTCTTCATACAACATGTTTTTTACTACAATACAAGGTTTTTTTTTTTTTTTTTTTTTTTTTTTTTACACCACTGAGAGGTGGGATTATAGATACTGGTATTTTTGGCAGAGCATGATTATCATAGGGCCACATGGAGTACGTGCCCCGGACCTACATTTTCAGGATGCCCCAAAAGGCATTTTGTGCACTCTCTCAAAATACAAATTTATACAAATTTCCATTTGTAATTCATAGCGAAAAATGCATTTTTCCCGCTAATGTGAACTACACTATCTAAGTATTTTTCACTAATGACACGAATTGTAATGTAAACTTCAAAATTCCAAAAAGTACGGGTATTACATCATGTTTCCTTCAGTCTTATAGGTTTAGAGTTTCACTTACTGTAGAGACCATATAGTACAGTAGATTTTACCTTCCTATACATTTTAATGCCTTTTTACTTGTGTCTATAATATATATATATATTTTTCGCAAAGCTAAGGTTTAAATTGTAAACTGCACATAAAGCTGTTTAACAAGGTTATGATGCATGATTTTTTATTTGAGAATGGGGGTTCCGACATCACCCGTGTGTCCCGGGACCAACGTAGAGTTAATCAGGTTCTGATTTCTGATTGTATATTTAACCTAATTTAATCGCAGAATTCGGCGATTAAATAAAGAGGAAGTTTCTATATGAAAAGTGACCCCCCCCCCCCCCCCAACCCACATAAGGATCCGGCTATGTAAACTCTTAGCTCGTGTTACTATTTTAAATGCTTCTAATACCCAGTTTTGTTTTAAAATTTTTTTATCATATTTATTAGTGTTTTGTTTTTATTTATTTACTTTAAAGTGTTGTCCACATTAATGAGGTTTTACTGTATAATAAAAATGGCTCAGTTGTAATTTTACGTGGGGTTTAGGGTTTTGCATTATAGGGTTATAATATTTCAAATGAAATAGGAATGAATAGGGTTATAATATTTCAAATGTGCGCTATACTGATGGCCCGGGTTCGAGTTCCGGCTTGGAATCTTTTTCACTATGTTGGCCTTTGCACCTTTTAAGCATTTACTTTGAAATTTAATTTTCATTTGAAATATTGTATCCAAGGCGAATGTTTCTCTCTGGAATAATTTCCATGTATTAATGTAGGGTTATAATATTTCAACAGGTAAGTAATTTGTTATTCTGCTATTATCAAAACCGAATAGTATTAGAGTTTTCGCTTTTAAAAATTTAATGTATCTCAATTCTTATAACATACGTACATAAATAGTTTTTTTTTTTTTCAATATTTTAAAGTTTATAAGAGAATGATTTGTTAAAACTGAGTATCTTAAATAATTTAGAAATTTAATAGTTTGCGTTTAGAAATTTTGCTTTTGAAAAATTAGTAATTTAACCCTTTCCAATTTTCATGGCAAATAAGTATATAGCATTTTATCCATTTACAATTAATTTTGAAATTTAATTAACTAAATTTTAGTTTTCTCTGTTGAGTTCAAAATAAAACAAAATTTATTCTCCTCAAATGAATTGTAATAATTAAACATTAAGAAAAAAAGAAACTAAGAACGTTCCTTCTGGGAGGAGGGGAGAAACTCTATCCCCCGCACCTTCATCCATTCACCATGAAAGTAAAATTTTAATTTGTTCTTTTTAGGTGCGTTCGTAATTATATGTTACTTATCACCTATAGTCTCTGGTCCGTCCGTCTGTCCGCATATAATAACGCAAAAACTACACAGCCGAAATGTTTTGAAATTTAATGTATATAATTGTTGCAGAATTTTGTCGAGTCATTTCAAATTTTATGAAAATCCAATCCAAACTTAAAAAGACATTAATAAAAGTTTTCCTCATTCTATTAAATGTAATTAAATAAATTATATCCTATGATACGTAATGATTGTATGTTGCCATTGTGATTATTCTATTAAATCCTATCGTACGTATTTAATTCAATGATATCCCATGATAGGTAATTATTCTAGGTTGCCATGATGATTAAATCCTATTTAAGATGGAGTCATGTTATTTCCATATTACTGAATTTAATATATAGAATCGTAATAAATTTTGTATTCATGCATTTTTGCATAAGAGTGCAACAGCTATTGCACCAAGATATGAATATCTATAAAACTAGTTATGGTATGAAAGCACCTCATTTGCTACGTTTGATGAACAATTTCCGACTTGTTTTTTTAAGTTAATGCACTTAAAATATATTTTGAACGGGAGAAAAAAAAATTACTTTTTCATATTTCGAAATGTTTAGGTAGAGACTTAATGGCTTTGACTTTACCGTATGTTTTAAAAAATTCATAAATATATTTTAATTCTTAAGTTTCTTTATTGATTTTTATATTTATGTGCTTTAAAAACTGTCTTGCACGGGTGATTCCTAACAAAAAAAAAAAAAAAAAAAAAAAAAAAATCTTAGTGCAACCTCGGACAACTAAAAACTTGATCTTCTAGCACGGAGTTGGGAATTTCGTTTTCGGCGGGTTGGCAAAGCCTTTCCGCTGATTCACTGTGATTGGTTACTCGCGAGCAGAGATTCCGATATATTAACGTCTAGAGAAATGGCTGTCTTTCATTGAAAAATTCATTACCAGGAGTTTTTTTATGGAATTGATAGGTTTTAACGATCACAAAAAAAAGAGAAAGAAAATTAATGGAAATATATTCTGCGTAATGATACTTAAATGAGATTCCAAAGTAATTACAAATTTTCTGAAGATTAGCTAAAATGTGAAATCGAATAAAAATGTTATTTCGTTGGCGAAATGAAAGTTATTTTCACAAGTATTTCGCTGAAAAAAAAAAAAGTGCCAATTTAAAATTGAAGAAATAAAGTTACGAAATCATTAAATAACTTTCTAAAATCGTATTCCTTTGTGGAATCTTTTCATTTTAGTGGATCTATTTTTTATAAGTTAGATATTTTAGATTGTGAAATTTTTGTACTTGATTTTAAGGGTAATTTTTTCTTCATATTAAAAGGGTCCGGGACACAAAAATCTTCCAATTTTCTAAAAAAACATTATTGCATTAAAAAAATCTTTGTTTTTTTTTCTGCTTAAAATGACGTTTTTATTTCTCAAATGTTTTTATTTCTATCTTTATTAGAACAGGAAATATTAGTTTTTACTTTCTTCTATCTTTACAAGAAGAAAGTATTGGATTCGTGAAAAATTTCGACTTTCGGTTTTCGACGGATTTATACGTTTTAGAATGCCCAGAACACGATTTGATGGTTTTTAGAAAATGTCTGTCCGTGAGTCTGTCTGTCACTCTGTCACTCTGTCACTCTGTCTGTGAGTCTGTATGTGACAAAAATTTTGTGGGCGCTCTATCTCAAGAACTAATGCACGGAATTTCACAAAACTTCATATTTAGTTAGACCTCGATATAAACTGGACCTGATTAGTTTTTGGTGAAAATCACCCAACAGGTGGCGCTGCTGTGCGGCATTTTTCACGATTTCTGCAATAGCTATATCTCAAGAACTACTGCACGGATTTTCATAAAACTTCAGATTCAGTTAGTCCAAGATATAGTTTGGTGCTGATTACTTTTTTGTGAAAATCGCCTAACAGGTGGCGCTGGTATGCTGCATTATTCATAATTATCGCAATAGCTCTAACTCAAGAAAAAATGCACGAATTTTCATCAATCTTCAGATTCAGTTAGTCCCTGATATAAATTAGTGTTGTTTAATTTTTGGTGTAAATCGCCCAACAGGTGGCGCTGCTGTGCTGCTTTTTCACGAATTCCACAAGAGCTGTATCTCAAGAACTATTGCACGGATTTTCATCAAACTTCAGATTTAGTTAGTCCTTGACATGAATTGACGTATAAATTAGTGCTGTTTAATTTTTGGTGTAAATCGCTCAACAGGTGGCGCTGCTATGCTGTGTTTTTTGCGATTTCCGCAATAGCTTTATCTCAAGAACTAATGCTTGGATTTACAAAAAATTTCAGATTCCGGTATACCTTGATATCGTTTAGTGCTGTTTACTTTTGCTGTAAATCGTTCAACAGGTGGCGCTGCTATACTACATTTTTTCAGAATTTCCGCTATAGCTCTATCTCAAGAACTAATACACGAATTTTCATCCAACCTCAAATACAGATATACTTTGATATGAATTGGTGCTAAATCGTTGTTATTTCTTGTACTATTTAAATGATTTAATTGCTGTGATTTATATAGAAGAAAGTTTTGTGATGGCCACAACATACTAGTTTCGTTTTGGTTTGCTTTCAAAATCTAGCTTTCAAGCAATGGTTGTCGTGAAAACGATTTCTTGTAAAAAATGCGTTTTTCTTCATGGTGGCTTTTTTCATCATTTATCGTATTTAAATCGTTACTAGCCGGAATGACCGAGCTAAGCTCGGTCAAAATTAGCCTTGTATTGAATTCGATATTTTATT
Source organism: Maratus speciosus (assembly GCA_963932465.1). Lineage (NCBI taxonomy): Eukaryota > Metazoa > Arthropoda > Arachnida > Araneae > Salticidae > Maratus > Maratus speciosus. Next base: position 357,630,993 of record OZ010794.1, read on the forward strand.
CTCACTGTATCATTCTTGCTGTTTAGATAGAATTGGCATGATCATGAGACATAGTGACACAAAATGACCCACTAACCGAATTTTTTCACTGCAAATAGAGGCGTCTTAAATTAAGACACATATGTGACTGAAAAAGTTATTCAGACACTTAAGTGTCTAAATTTGAAATTTCAGACATCACAGATGTCTAAATTTAAGATACATAAGTGTCTTACTATGATCATGGCATAAATGAGCTGATTAAAATGTCTGAATAATGGTGATATGTCTGAAATTAAGACATTTAGAAATTTAGACACTTAAGTGTCTAAATGCGATACAGTTGTATCATATGTGTGATAACTGTATGTATAAATGTATTGCAATTTGTATGCCAGCACTACCAGAAAATTGTTTTCGAATGGATAAAGGATGTTTAAAATATTTTTATCCATTAGATTTGGTATTATTTTATTTAAAAAAAGTAATTTGATTAGATCATGGGACATCTGGAAAATTAAAATAGATCGCTTACTAAAGTTTTGGGACTAAGTTACTTTTGACGCAATAAATAAATCAGTAATTGCTTTTCACAAAATATATTTATTTCCAAGGAAGGATCAACCCCCTCCCCTCTAAATACTAAGAGATGTACCGGTAGAAAGAAATTTAGGGAGGGGCAAAATTTTGGAACAGGTGTGACTGGGGTCAACAGCGTAATCTGCTTTTCTAAAATGCAGAACATAAACATGAAATAGGCAAACTAAGAATATTTTGTCAGAACTCTTTGTGCAAGAAATTTTTAAAGATATCAACATAAAAATAAATATAACAAGTTGGAAATTGCACGTCAAACGTGGAAAATGAGGTGCGTTCGTACTATAACTAGTTTTATAAGTATTTTTTGCACTGCATATTGTACTGAATGTATATTTTACTGCACTTCATAAGCGCATATCAATTTCATTCTTTTTGAAAAGCTGTAACATCATTAAAATGCACTTGAAATAATTTTTTTCCATTGGCCGTAATGTATCGGTAAACTTTTGACTGTACTAATTAAAGTATACATCCGATTTTCATAAAATTTGAAATGACTCGACAGAATTATGCAATAATTATATATTTTAAATTTCAAACAAATCGGTTGGGTAGTTTTTGCGCTGTTATAGACGGACAAACAGATGGACTGAACGACGACTATAGGTACTACGTATTTATATAATTAAGAACGCATCTAAAAATTTAACAATTAAGAGATAGTAATCGTTCAAAAATAAGTTTCAAACGACAGTTTTGAAAATAGAGAACTTTTTTCTCTCAATGGACTCTTCCCCCTCCCCCCCCCCCCCCCCCACACACACACACACAAACACCGTTTGAGATAAATTTGAAATATATGAACATCAAAAGAAGAAAAGAATTAAAATTGTCTTCTACGAAATGTTCAAAGGAGGGTGGGTTTCTCTGAAGTAAAATTCTTAGTAACATTTTCCCTTAACGTAAAATTATTCGATAGCCATTTGTAAGAAAAGAAATATCATTCATTTTTAATTATCAGACATAAAGAAAACATAATTGATTCAATTTCATCATACTGGGAGGGAAAATATTTCTTCAGTTCTTCCTTATAACCACCAGAGGGACTCTTAGTTGCGCATGCGTCATGCGTTTTAGATGTGTTTCGTTCTAATGTACGTTGTAATTCAATTTCAAACTGAAAGTTTATTTTGACTTTATTCATATTTTGTGGATTGTGAAGTTCTGTGGATTAATTCGTATCGACTTAGTGTTTATTCGTAATCATTTTATGAATAATACAGTGTTATTAGTCTTCTGTTCGTCAAATCTGTTAAATAGAAACTTTTGTCTGGCAGATTCTATTTTAAGAGTGAAAATATTTCACCCTTTTAATATAGTTAGCCGGATGTATACAGGAATTTTCGTTTTAAAAGATCCAAGTTTTTCTCACTCACGGATCATTAACCTAGCCACCAGTTGAAATTGACGCCCCCTGTGCGGGTATAATTTTGGATACCTTACACCTTTTTCCAGGTAAGTGGGACCTAAACCATGTATTGCAAACTCTCCGTAAATGTTTTCTCTTTAAATGGAACCCTTACACAAGTCTCTAGCTTTATTAGTTTCTGAGTTATACCAACATTTGTTTAAAGCATTTTGTCTGTTGAATTTCCGTGTTAAAATTTTATCTTGCTAATAATTAAGTTTCTGTTCTTAAAAACATCTGCAATCATGTTTCTATATTATTTTCTAACCAATGTTATCCTTAAAATCAGTTTTAATGAGTCTACAGGATGTTTTTTGCAGTTATTGAATTTATTGACTTACGCAATACTAAGCCTTCTTCTCGAACAGCATTTGTTAATGTTTACTTTGGTTTCATTCGATTTCTATATTTTTCAAAGGTTTATTATGTGATATGTACTGGAATGCCCATGTCTTTATAGCAACCATCCCAATTTAATAACTGTTTTTAATTATTATATTATGTATGCTTAATTATAAGTATTTAAAATTATACAGTTTGAACATCCATTCAACGCCGTTATTCAACCATATCATTCAATTTTTCCTATAGTAAGCAAAACCCGCCGATGATTCATCTGGCATCGCTACACTGGAAGGAGAAAAAAAAATATATAATGTCAATAACACTCTAATGATTTAGAGAATGATTACACTTTATCTCTTTAGCTATTTTATTAAGCTTTACTGATTATGTGCAGATTTAAGACAAAGTTTCAAACAAATTTTTCTTTATCTTATTAAAATATAATATTTATTTATTGATAGTTAAATAGCTCTTGTGATTATCATCTGATCTATATTTTTAAAAAAATGCCCATGTGTAAATATAAATTTTAAAGAAGACTTAATTTTTAAGAGGGCACAGGACCTTTTAACCTTTCAAAAAATCAGTTTTCTGTTTCTGTTTTATTCCGAATGTTTTAAAATTTTTCAACAATATGCAAAAAACCCCATTCAAAATTGAGTTATAATCATTTATAGACGGAGAGTTGAAGATCCGTTAGATATCGAAACTTTAAAAAGCGTTTTCTCATATTAGCAAGTTTGAAGTTTGTGCTTTTGTTGTTTCTTTCAAACTATGTAAGCGCAGCTTTTAAAAAAATAAACAAATATGCGTTTCTTTATAGTCTACATGCTAAAAAACCCAAACATATTTTGTTTATTTATTTGTTTGAACGTGAAATATTTTACTTTTTTAAATTTATTTTGTGCTGAAATTGAATTTTAAACCAAATTTTTTGCGTATATTTTTTATTTAATGTGTATATTAGGTGTGTTATGATTCTATTTTGTTCAAAAATTGTTTTCTATATGCATAATTTAGAATTTTATCATGCGTGCAGCACTTAGATTTTAATTCACGCATTAGTGATATGACGGCTTACATTTAAAATTTAGATATTAATTTTGTATATACAATATTTATTTTTCTGGATAATATTATAGTTATGAATATATATTTGAGGCAGAAAGGGGGAAAAAAAGATCTTAATTGCATATTATTTGCGTTTTGGTACCTTGAAAAATGCTTTGTTTTTTATCGTTTCGAGATATTCAAAGATCGTGCATCCTATAATATGATTTTTTTTGTGTGTGTGTGTGTGTTGGGAGGGGGGGGGGGATATTTGTCATGCAATTTTCGTAAAGCAAATTTTTCGCAATTGTGATGCAATTTTCGTAATTTTTTTTAAAAAAATCTTTCGACATTGCACTGATTATAATGATATTTTGAACTTTTAGAGTAGGACATGATTAGAAACAATATATATATATATTTATCGAAATACTGTAAAAGTTCTCAACAGCGGACACCTGGGGCCTGCGGAATTTGTTCGATAATCAAAGGTCTCTGCTTTTGTGAAGTAAAAATAAACAAATGTCTGGGTTGTGGATTAAAAAAGGTTGTCGCTCAATAAAGGTGTCCGATATTAGGGAATGTTCATTAACCTTCATAACGGACACTCCCGAATACCGGACACCTCTATTTAGCGAACTTATAATGCAGGGTTGGACTTTTTGTAGATGAAGCACTTGATTAAATAATGGGAAAACTGGGCAGTATCCTCTCACTACGGTTTTAGGGGCCCCAAATTAAACATGCAATTTTTGTAAAGCTTTTATTTTAAATTTGTTTCGACATTGTATTGATTATAATCAATATTTTGAACTTTTAAAGTAGAATAAGATTATAAACTAAATAAATTTTTAAAAAAATCTAAATTCAGTAAAACCTCTCAATCAAGGGCACCTCGGCAACGAATGGCGGACAAATTCCGTAGTAGCCCCCTATTGAGAGGTTTTATTGTATTTAGATAAAAAAAATTTTGTTTTTAATCTTATTCTACTATAGAAGTTCAAAATATTGATTATAATCAGTACAATGTCGATAAAAGATTTAAATTATCAGCTTTACGAAAATGGCATACCAATTTTGAGAGCCCATAAAATGAGGCTGTATGGGGGTGGAGGGGCAGGACCATGGTCAAATATTTTTCCAGGATTCATTGTGGTCAAACATGGCTGCGTATCATGCTTGCAAAATGAAACGGCTGCGATTCAGACGTTTGAAGTGTCTGAAATTCAGACGCAAGAAGTGACTGAAAAAATTCAGACATTTTAAAATGTCTGAAAATTGAACACTCCGTTTCAGTCACTTAAGTGTCTGAATTTCAGACATTTCAATTTAGAGTGTTCAAACATGCGACCTAACCAATACTCTTCTCGAACCTGAAAGCGATAGGATACAAAATTTTGTCAAAATCGTTAAAGTCATTTTATAGATAGAATTAACTTGACCCACGGTAACCCAAAAGTGACCCACTAATCTAAATTTATCGAACATGTGACTTATCCCAATAGTCTTCTCGTGCTGGGAAACGATGTAATAAAAAATCTTGTCAAAATCGTTTGAGCCGTTTTTAGATACAATTATCTTGACCCACAGTGACCCAAAAATGACCCTCTAATCGAATTTTCTTGAACATGTGACTTAGCCCAATAGTCTTCTCATGCTCTAAAAACGATATAATACAAAATTTTGTCAAAATGTTTTGAGCCGTTTTTTAGATGCCATTAGCGTGACACTCAGTGACCCAAAAAATGGCCCAGTAATCGAATTTTCTCGAACATGTGACTTAGCCCACACGTCTTCTCATGCCCAGAAACGGTATAATACAAAATTTGGTCAAAATTGTTTGAGTCGTTTTTTAGATCTAATTAGCTTGACCCACAAATCGAATTTTCTCGAATATGTGACTTAGCCCAATAGTATTTTCATGACCAGAAACGGTATAATACAAAATTTTGTCAAAAACATTTGATTCATTTTTGAGATACAATTAGCGTGACCCAAAAATGACCCACTAATCGAATTTTCTCGAACATGTGGCTTAGCCCAATGGTCTTCTCATGCTCAGAAACAGTGTAATGCAAAATTTTGTCAAAATGTTTTAAGCCGTTTTTTAGATACAATTAGCTTGACTCACGGTGATCTAGAAATGACCCACTAATCGAATTTTCTTGAACATCACCCAATGGTCTTCTCATGCCCAGAAACGGTAGTATAATACAAAATTTGTCAAAATCGTTTGAGCCGTTTTTTAGATACAATTATCTTGACCCACGGTGACCCAAAATGACCCTCTAATCGATTTTTCTCGAACATGTGTCTTAGCCCAATGATCATCTCATGCTCAGAAGCGGTATACAAAATTTTGTCAAAATGTTTTGAGCCTTTTTTAGAATCGGTTAGCTTGTCACCTGACCCATTGTGACCCAAAATGACCCACTAATCCAATTTTCTTGAACATGTGACCTAGCCCAATGGTATTCTTGTGCACGAAAACGGTAGAAAGCAAAATTTCGTCAAAATCGTTAGAGCTGTTTTCTAGATAAACTTTGCTTGACCCACAGTGACCCAAAAATGACCCACTAATCGAATTTTCTCTAACATGGGACTTAGCCCATTGGTCTTCTCGTAATCCAAAACAGTATGTTACAAAATTTAGTCAAAATCGTTAGAGCCGTTTTTTAGATAAAATTAGCTTGACCCGTAGTGACCCAAAACTGACCCACTAGTCGAAATTTCTTGAACATGTGACCTAGCGCAATAGTTTTCTCGTGCTCCAAAACGGTTGGATACAAAATTTAGTGAAAATCGATTGAACCGTTTTTTAGATATAATTAGCTTGACTGGACCCATTATGACCCAAAATGACCCTCTAATCGAATTTTCTCGAACATGTCACCTAACCCAATGGTTTTCTTGGGCCCGAAAAAAATAAAATACAAAAGTTAGTGAAAATCGTTAAGCCGTTTTTAAGATAAAATTTACATACACACACACACATACATACACACACAATTTTTTCTCGCATTATAGTATAAGAGTACCTGGTACACCGAGCATCACTCGGTGATTTTTATATTCTGCGATCATATTGCAGTGAAAAAAATTTATGTATTTATTATTTAAGCGTATTTATTTCTACATGAAAATGCCATTTCTACTTTCTAAAAATAATAATAACACATACAAAATATTCGTTTTTTGAGCTTTTTATTTATTGAGAAATTTATATCCCTTTCTTAGTACTTTCTAGTAAACCATTTTGTTACGTATTTCTGCAGTCTTTTAAATACTAAATTGATTGGCTGTTGGTGTATTCAATACTTCTTTCCATACAACAGTATGAGTGTGACGAGGATTTTCTGTAGGTAGAAGTATCTTTAAGTTGTTTTGCCTCTTAACCCTGGAAAAAGCAACGTAGAGCATTCCATGCATAAAAACTGATGTCCGTATGTCGACGCCAACAAATTCGAAGGTCTGACCCTGAGCTTTATGTATAGTTATTGCAAATGCTGGCCTCACAGGAAATTGATGCCTTTGCATCATGCATCCAAGTTGACCTCTGCTTAAATCGAGTGTTATTCGCGGAATATGTACTTCGATACCTGAATATTCTCCTGTGATTATTTTTGCTTTGATTATGTTATTGCAAAGATCTTTAATAATTAGCCTTGTTCCATTACAAAGGCCTTCTGAAACATCTAAATTGCGCAATAGTATGATTATTGCGTTATTTTTAAACTTTAACTCATGAGGTGGCAAATCAGCTATTTCGGTGGAATTGAGAAATTCCGTCGTAAACTGGACTGCTCCTTCAGGTTGATCTTTCACGGAATCGTAACTGTGGTAGATTTTATACTCTCCAGGAAGCTTCTTAATAATTTTGGCGTTAATCTTGCTGGCATCTTTATTTAATGGCGCAAGAATAGCTCGATCTTTCATTTCTTCATAACTTCCTTTCTTTAAGCAGTTTCCAAAGACTTCATCAATGAGATGACCATTTGAAAGTATATCTGCGGGTAGTTCGATTTTACCTATCGCGTTCTCAGGTAGCTCCTCATTTCCAAGTTTCAAAAGATATTTGGCAAATTCTCTTTGTTCTGGATCAACGCGCATGCTATCTGTTAATGAAATTGAATTGAAGTGGTGCCACAGCTCACTTTTTTTGATTGATAAATGCAATATTTCACTTCTGTTTGCTCGTAGTTGGGCGGGTAGACATTGACGGATGTCCCCTCCTAGGACCATAATCTTTCCACCAAATGGCAAAAATTGGATTTCCAATAGAGCGGAGCAATTGATCTACGTATGTTGTGAAGTTCGTATTTTGGCGGCATAGGAGCTCCATCCATCAAAAATACATCAACATTGCTGAGTTCAACTGCTTTAGCGGATCTAGGTTTGATGTTGGAAATTGAATCCGATGTCAATGGAACTTTAAGTCCAAAAGTCTTGTGTGAAGTACTTCCATCAGGTAGCAGAATAGAAGCAATCCCAGTGAATGCCATGCACTTTACTTTATGCTTTTGTCCTGAAAGGATGTAATAAAGAGTTTTGCATACAAAAGTCTTTCCAGTGCCTCCAGGTCCATCAATAAAGAAACATTTTGATCGAGGGGTTGAATCGTTTACTGAATGTAAGATGGTATCAACAATTTCAATTTTTCTCCCTTTAAGAAGTTGATACATATGTTCTCCAATAGATATAGACTCATTGGTGTTCATAGTTTCTTCATTTAGCACGTTCTCGTATCCATCAATATCGTCCATACCAAGTTGATGAACCCAGTATAGGAAATTCCTACCTTCAGTAGCTTCTGTATTTAACTTGAATGCGATAATTCGATAAGCACGCTTAATCGCTTCTTAGACAGAATTAACCATCCGTCCTGTTTCTCGGATGAAGTCTTCAGCCAAATCTTTCTTAAACATTTCCCATGGGCGTCTTGGATTTTCAGGAGATCCAAAAGTGAGAATCTGTGTAAACAGCGTTCTCGTGACTTTAGGCATCTTCGACATAGCAGATTCTCGCAGACTTTCAATCCATTGTTGGTCATCGTAAGTTAGTCCACGAACTAAACAAACTTGTTTATACGATGCATATGTAATGCCATCAACTGTTAGCATATCTTCGAAGCTTGTTGCACTCTTAACATGGTACAGCAACATTCGTAAGTGGTAGAGTTCTGTCTGGGAGATGAAATTTACGTTATGTATTCGACCAATAACGCGTAAACGGAGACTTCTCTGAATCCATTCGCTGGATTTTCCATTCGATTTGAAGTATTCAGGAATTTGCCAATAGTAGTGATATATAACTTCTTGAGAATTTCCGTTTAGAAGATTATTTTCTTCTATTTGTTTTAGGCCTCGATTATGCCGGAAATATGCTTCTAATGTTGAACCTTTCTGACCCGTATCTGCTAAATCTTCTTGTGCTAGATCAATGTTTGCAATTCAAAATTGACCTGGTAAATGGATATCTAAGCGTTGAACAGAATGGCTTTTCTTTTGAATCTCGTTGCCAAATAATCGCCAACATGCTTCTGGTGGAGTGATACATCGACCTTCAATATAGGTGTCTACTTCATTGTACATAAGTTTTCTTTGGTTTTCAACAATGTTTAATGTTGCACAATAATGCCCTTTGTAGATATATTTGTAGAGATATTTTACTGCACGAATATTTCCTACATATTCAACGTTTATATGACACTTGTATCTCTTCAACAGATAAGCATTGTATGGAGCTACGTGACGGTTATCTCTTGTTATTTTGCAACCATTTATATCCTTTCGATAAACAGCATGCTCGTGCGAAAATTCTAAACTATTTTGATCCAACTGTGGATTACATCTACGTCGATAACTTGTTTTTTCATCGTCCGCTAAAGAAGTGATTTCGTTAAACATTTTAGGATAGTTGAAGCGACATTTCATGCACCCATTTTTTTTAATGATACACGGTGCATTTGGGTTTAGTTTCCCACATGGATTGTGAATCATCCATTTTAGCACCAGATTTCGTAATTCAGGATCATTATTAATGGGAATTTCCGTTGAAATCAGGTCATCAAGTTCCTCTGGGTTACGGATTCTATCTTCAGGAGCCATAATCAGCAGCAGATGCATATGTGGGAGGCCACGTTTCTGGAATTCTATTGTATAAACGTAAGCGGCAACCTTTCCAAATACTTGTTTTTTGTTCAATTCTTCAATAATGTCATCGAATTTAATTTTACAAACTCTAGCAACGATATCAAGTCTATCTTGAGCAGGTTGCTCATGTATTATTCCATTTTCCAAGACAACTCCTGATGTCTCTTTAATTTCTGGCCATTCAAGATTTGATGTCACAGTGATAAAGAAATCTGTCGATCTATATCTGTAGACAATGGCCATCGCATCTTCGAACTGTTCAACATAGTATCGCGTCGATCCAATAAATGAATATGGCAGTATTATCTTTTCACCAACAACGGCATTTTTCTTTTCAGCGAGTACCTTAATAATGTGGGTAACGCCAGAATATTGGTCAGCAAGAATTTTTTTTTTATTAGCCTTGATCTATTGGATGCGATCGCGCTCTACTCTGATGTATGTATCTTCGAGGCATTGTTGGAAAAGCCGACGACCAAAATGCAAAGCGTTGAAGTGTATTTGGCGCAAATCTGCACCTATAATAGCTGTTTCTGGAGGAAGGTATTTAGTAAGTTCAAGTCGAAAAGCAATTCTATATTGTGCTAATTCTAGTAAGATGCTGACGACTTGTATAAGGTGTTTGCAATTGTAGATCCACAGAATAGCCAAATGTTCCTTTGGGATAAAATAGTGGATACGTTAATGGCTCTATACATTTATCAATATTTAGCAAATTGACGATTTTTTATCCACGTTGATGTACCACCATTTCGTTATCTGGAAAGCTTTGATCGGCGTTGAGTATAAGCACGGCGCATACATCATTAGTCATAGGGATATGAATCTTCTGTAATCAGCATTTATTGCATTGTAAACAGAAGTTTGACATATGGAGCTTTTATTCCTTCTGCTTTAGCATGTCGATTCACTTCTTCTTCAACTTCTCGCATCATCATAAATGATTGTACAAACATATTTTGAGACTAAATAATATGCTCTAAAAGTTCCATTAAATTTCGTCTGATTCCATGGTTGAGAGGATATTCGAGTTAACAGCATCATCTGAACTTAAATGTACAGTCGTGGAAAAAAAAAAGTAAACACCCCCCACTAACTCCTCAACAAATTATCGTAGAAGAAAGTTACTGGTACCGAACGATTGAAAATAAAGTCTACTTTTAGATGATATAGATAAAATTTGCTTATGGGGCCATCTACATATTAAAACGAACCATAACTTTGTTTTTTTCAATAGCAGTATACAGTTCTGACATCATAAATGAACTCTACATCCTCCAATTAGCCTAAAAACAAATTTTTATGCAATTCGTACCATACGTTTCCGAGAAATTAATTATTTTAAAGCGAGCATATTTTAAGGGCTGTATCCAAATTGAAGTTCGGAAATCGATTACTAACCGAGAGAGCCCCCATCTTGATCAAGGCACCTTAAGAAGTCAATGAAGACTGCTGGATTGCAATACAGCAGAAGAAATTTCAAAATATCTAGTCACTTCTATTATAGACGGCCCCTTAAACCATCATTTTGCCTTTTTTTAAGCATAATTTGAAACTACTTGGAAGAAAAATGTGAAATTTTGGATTTCCATAAAGCAGGACTTAATAAATCTAAATCCATCAAAAAAATTGTAGGTTGCAATTCATATTTTTTTCGAATATTATTTTCATAATTCATATCATAAAATTATAAACATTGCAAATTCAGCGTATTTATGTTTGGGTATATTAGTATTATTGCTACAAAAAAATTAGCACATTAGCAGCATAATTTCTGGAGATATTAATAAAAATATGAAAATGCAATTTAACATTAGAAGCACTAAATTTTGAATGTTTATAATTCAAAAACTTATCATTCTAATGACTTGAAATTCGGTGTCTAGGCATAATTTGAATCGAAGATTTGAAATATCTTGTTAAAATTGGGTATTGCTATTGAAGAAAATGAAGTTTGGATTCGTTTTAATATGTAGATGGCCCCCTAAGCAAATTTTATATACGTCATTTAAAAGTAGACTTTATTTCCAATCGTTCGGTACCAGTAACGTTTGTTTACGATAATTTGTTGAAGAGTTAGTAGGGGGTGTTTACTTTTGTTTTCCCACGACTGTACATCTGACCATATTGCGGTTGTTCGAATTCGCCTTCACTGTTTTGTGTTGGATGAGCAGCTATATTCATCTTATGATAAACTTGTCCGCCGGTGACGAAGCTGCAAATACCATGGCTGTTAATTGTTCGATCATCATGTGCCGTAAATGAAGCCAAAGCAAAGCATGAATTTAAATTGCGATTTTTTTTGTGGAAATTTTCAGCAAATGGATGGCATTTTAAAAAGAGACGCACGAATTCATTTGGAAAAATTTGGAAGTCAAGCTTAATTCGTCCATGTAAGCAGCAGTCGCCAAATGAGTCCTGGTTAACTTGATTAGACACACGTACTTCTGGAAAATGAATTGCTTTGCAATGAATACATTCAATGTTAAAAGAACCCAATTTTTAGTATGTTGCTTCTTTGTTAACTGCGCACTTCCATGTTCGCATTCGTTTCTTTACTAAAATTTGCAGGCGTCTTATGTTACGGCATCTTTGTTCTTCTAAATCTTGATCTTGTCGCTTATTTATTTCATTTGCTATGTGCTGAATGGAACAATGCTGCATTTCAAGTATGGGTTGAATGCGGATTTCGTTTGTTTTGCCAACACTTTTCCGTCTTTTTAATGTACACAATTGGTCTAATTCTTGGGATCCAGATTCATTAAGACAATACATCATATCTGCGATCTTTTGTCGGCTTCTTTCTTTAGCAGCACGCATTGGTCTAGACGTTGAAATATCATTTTCAATTTCAGTATTTTTAATAGAACTCTACATTCTTTCGTTAAAGTTGAATTCTCGTTTTTTTAGGCCGTCTGGCAGACAAAATGAATTTGTAATTATACTAACTAAATTTAAATAAAAATGAGTTTTATTAAATTAGTTCTAACTTCACAGTATCAGATATATTTACTTTTTTCAGTAAACATAGCAAAGTTATATTTACTAAATATTAGTAGAATATCAATAAATCATGGCGTTAACGTTTGTATTTACGGCTCCTAGTCTTAGCACGGTCAGAAACTAAAAGTCAGAGAAAATGATGTCATAGATGGGCAAAAGTTGAGATATTTCAGTTTTAAATAGAAAAATTACTTGTTTTCTTTTAAATATAGTGTCATTTATTCAGTGGGGGGAAGAAATATAAAATTTTAATTTTTTATTCCGAAGCATTTATTCAAGTACGTAAATAATATATTTTAAAGTAAAAAAAGGAAAAGAAAAGAAAACTTTGCATATAGCCGGAAATTTGGATTGTCATATATGAAAATAAACTATTTTTATATGCATGCGATTATCAAGCATATCCTGAGTGCTATACTCCATGTTCTATAAATTAAAGAATTATTAACAAGATACGTTGTCTAAGTCAATGTTTGGCGACAAAAATGAGCTATGTGGAAAGATTGACACAGAAAAATGATCTTGCTTTAAAAATTGTTGCTAATTTTGCGCCAGGGTATATCGCCATGGCAACATACTATACAGATGTTTGTAACAATATGGCAGTTGTTTTAAACTTAGCAAAAGTATAAGCACAGCTATATATCAAGAAATATTGCTAATGTTTATGAAAATATTTAAATTCACGAAATATAATCATAATCAATAATTATAATCAATCAATTTTTTTTTGTTCTAGCCAGTTAAAACAAATTTTACCGTATTTTTGATCTGCATAAGCCGTTATCTAGTGCTCGATTAAGTGTAGAAGGTAATCTTTTAGTGCCACTTTCGAGATTACCTTTCATTGTGTTGGCGAGGAATCCGATTACGGATGATTAAATATAAAAAAATTGCTTAAAATTACATTTTTTCCCTACCTAAGTCAGGACTTAGTTGGAAGGTTTTCTCATATTAGAATAAAGTATATTTCATAAAAATCGTCAAATTTTTTTTTGATTGATACCACATTTTGAGTAATGAGCTGATTTTAACGACAGAAAACGATTTTTCTTGAATTAACGACTTAGCTAAATCGATTTCTTGAGCTCGAATTAGAATAGGCGTCAAATTTTATGAAAATCGTTAGAGCCGTTTACGATATATAGCAACATTTTCAGTGCTGAGTTTGTTTTAATCGATAAAAACGAATTTTCTCGAATTCGAAACCTAGCTAGATGTGTTTCTCGTGCTCGAATTAGTATAGAAAACACGTTTCATGTAAACTGCATGATAATGTTTTGATTTATAGCAAGCAGAAGTGTCGGCTAAGATCTTTTTTTACCCCGTAAAAACGAATTTTCTTGATGTCGGGACCTAGCTAGATCTTTTTCTCGTGCTCGGTTTAGTATATGCGTTAAGTTTTGTGAAAATCTCGTTAGAGCCGTTTTCGATATATAGCTACATTTTCAGTGCTGACTCTGTTTTAATCGATCAAAGCGAATTTTCTCGAATTCGAAACCTAGCCGGGATGGGTTTCTCGTGCTCGAATTAGTATAGAAAACATGTTTAGTGTAAACTGCATGAGAATTTTTCGATTTATAGCAAGCAAAAGTTTCAGCTAAGATCTTGTTTTACTCTGTAAAAACGAATTTTCTTGAATTCGGGACCTAGCTAGATCTTTTTCTCGTGCTCGATTTAGTATAGGAGACAAGTTTCATGAAAATCGATCCAGTAGTCTACGATATCATTCATAATCGGGAAAATCGCTTCCTCATTTAATATGTATGATAAGTCAGAACCGTTAAAGATAAAAGGTTCAAACTTGGAACATGTCTTTTTCAATTGTTTTACTTTAATTCTGATTTAGCAAATTTGAAAAAAATATTTACTTTCAAAAATATGATTTTTTTTTTTTAAAGTTGCATCTTTTTTTTTCAAAATTTTACTTTAAATATTTTTTAATTAATATTTTTAAAAATGCTGAATCAACGTTGAAGCTTATTATATCTGTTTATTTAAATGAAAAAAAATTGAAGTTCTACAAATAATATTTCGAGTTATAACGATTTTAAATTACCCCACTTTTTTTAATAAATTTTAAATTTTAAATTAAAAAAAGAATGAGAAGTTTTATCATGTGATTTTGTTTACAAATGATATGGTTAACCATCACAAAAAAATTCAACATTTTAACTCAATAAATAAAAATTATTTTAAAATGTGTCCCGGACCATTACCGTCTCAATACACAAGGCCAAACAGGTAGGGAAACTGAAATCCCTTTGACGTCACTAAAGAAGATTACTAGCTTGACCAGCTTGCAGCTATCCTTAGTACCAGTTCTCAGTAAAATGGCGTATAGCTCACCTCGTGGTACACTTCGTTGTGGATTACTTTCGCGAAATTTGATTTAGTTTAATTAATCTATTTAATTGGGAAGTTGTGTATGTTTAATGACAAGTGCCGATATAAGAAAGAAAAAATGCCTCACTGTTGCATGGTTCCTGAGTGCAAAAGTAATTACATTACAGTCCAACAGCTATGAAGTGAAATTATGAACTGACTAATCATCTAGGGTAAGTTTTTCATTTTATTGCTATCTTTGCAATTTTTATTTAGGATGAAATTTTCTGATGTATTTTCAGGGTTTATTGTCCATAGTAATTTCTCCTGATTTCAGACATTCTCGTATAAAGCATTTCTTGATTTCAACTAATGAATTTTTTCAATAACTATTCAAATTATTTCTACTGGTATCAAACGATACCTTTTAAGATTTTGGTTTATTATTATTTTATTTATAATTTTTAAAGTTAATAAGCACGAAAATAAACGTTCAATGTATTAGAAAGGATCGTTGATAGTTTTATGTTAAAAACTACAAATAATATTATTAAATTATTAGGTGCCTTTTGACATCAAAAGAAATAGCTTTAAAAAAATTAGAAACTCGTTAGTAAATGAAAGATTTTCTTATTAATACTTTAAAAAAGGTATTTAAAGTATTTTGTTAGTTACAAATAATTTAATTTTAAAATTTAATCGTACCGCTAGTGTTATTTACTCTTCCATATAATTTCTAGATTTTTTTTAATGAAGGACTTGAATATCCCTGTATTTTGTAAGTCTAAAAACTTGTGTGTTTATATAATTTATTCTAGTTTGCAATTTAAATGTTTATTTTGAAAAGATATTAAATATATTAATTGCTATGTATTTTTCTGTGAGCATTTATAAATGGAATTTATTTCCTTGCGTTATTTAAAAATCAATGACATTATTATTATTATTATTATTATTATTATTACCATTTTGTAATTGCAATACATCTAGACAAAAATTTAATTTGTGAACTCTTATTAATTAGTTTCTAAAATTTATTAAATAGCATTGTATGAAGAACTCAAGACTGTTCTAATTATATCTAATTATATAAAACGAATGAAAAATAATTACGAATAGTAATAATGAATTATTTTATTTTATACCTATCATTGTTTATATGAACACAGTTTTTAAAAATTATTTTTATTACTTAATTTTTTTTAACCATTAAACATCTTCTTAGTTATTATTATTATTTTATTTATTTAATCTATTCTCTTACTAAGTGGTCAAAATAAATATTTCGTATACCAAATACGTATGCTATTACTAATATCATTTCAGCATTTCCTATATATATTTCGCCAGTTTTACTTTTTTTTTTTTTTAGTTTGTGTTACATTAAAATTTAATATTACAACATACCGGGTGTCCCAAAAAGGACTGACTGATTTTAAAATTCAATAACTTGCAAACGGTGACAGATATTTAAAAAATTCTTGCAGGAGGGTTATGCATAAGGTCAAAAGTTTTTTTTTACAGTGATTTTCAATTTTAGTTCGAATTACAAGCAATAGATGGCGCTGCGATCCATAGACGCTGAATTCAGGCTCGATTTTTGGTACTTCGTGGCCCGGATAATACATTTCCATCTCCTTTTTCAGCATGGAACAAGAGAAAGAACCAGAAATCGAGCCTGTATTTAGAGACTATTGCTTACAGCGCTATCTATTGTTTGTAATTCGAACTAAAATCGAAAATCACTGTAATAAAACTTTTGACCTTATGCATAAACCTCCTGCAAGAATTTTTTAAATATCTGTCACCGTTTGCAAGTTATTGAATTTTAAAATCAGTCAG
Source organism: Maratus speciosus (assembly GCA_963932465.1). NCBI lineage: Eukaryota > Metazoa > Arthropoda > Arachnida > Araneae > Salticidae > Maratus > Maratus speciosus. The sequence goes on from OZ010794.1 coordinate 357,647,697, forward strand.
TCCTTTTTGGGACACCCGGTAAGAATATGCATACATTTAAAAAAAAATCTGTATCTAATTTTTAGACAATTTAACGACATAAACTTCAGAACTAAAAAAAAAGGATTAGCTGTTTATAAAAATAGCTTTCTACTTTTATAAAACTGGCTCTTTGAAATATAATCCTGCTTCCTTTAATAAATATAAACAATCCTATCTTGCTAGTAGTAAGTTTTTTGGCTGAATATTACGGAGATAACATCAGCACACAGTTCTCTTCTTTGATCTTCATTTGGTACGTCACGAAACCAGTCAGGAGGCCTTGAGCTTTGAGACGGTAATGCCCGGACTCCCTTAAGTCAGACACGGATATCTTCACATTTTAGCATTCTGAACGTAAATATGTAATAAAAATATAGAGTTGCTACTAAACTTTTAGAAGTTCAGCTCACTTTTATTATGAAGATGGCCATTATCTTAAAATAAATCAGATACAAATAACAGATATAGAAAATTTTCTAAGAATTGAAACAATACAATTTTTTGTTAATTGCATAAATCAGAACTAAAATTACATGACCACGGGTTGAATTAGAGTAAAATCGTGTTACCTGATTAGTTATTTGAATCTAATTGGAAATATACTGGGTGTCACAAAAACATCGACCTCGGCTTTTATTCCTTAAATATTGATCATAGGCATAAACAGGGTGTATCTGAAATGCTTCAACAAACTTAGAGGGATGATAGTACTCATGAAGACGAACAAAAAATGCATTGGAACATGGGGTCTCAAATGACGTTTAAAGGATGAAAATCGAGAAAATGCGTCTGGAAATGGACAAACTGAGACAAGAAAGAAACACTCCAGGAAATTGTGTATTGCACGGAATAGGTAGCCATTCCTACTAAACGCTCAAACAAAAGGTTTTTGCAATAATACTACCTATCGTCGTTGGCGGTTCATGTACTTACAACACATGCTTGCTGCAAAGTTGCGATTATTGGTCTATTTCTAAGAAGATGGAAAATTTGCATAAGTGGACTCCTGCTCACAGATTTGTTGGCTTTCTTCCAAGATTTTGTTATCTCTTTCTGCCCGGATATGCACAAAGTAGAGGTCTGCACGGGCCGGAATTTCCAGGCCCGGGCCCGGCCCTGCCCGAAGGAAATCTATTTTGGCCCGGCCCGGCCCGGTGTAAAAATTGAAAGTTCGGCCCGAGCCCGGCCCGGCCCGTTTACATTTTTACCGTTCTCGGCCCGGCCCGTACAAAAATCAGTGAAAACAGGCCCGGCCCGGCCCGGCCCGACTAAATGTCTACAAAAAATTCCGTTTTTTCTCGACATACAATTAAGATTCTTTTAATGAATACTACATGCATATTTATGGGAACATTTTACAGTATATTTTAAATTACTATGTGTTCGCAAAATAGAAAACACACAACAGTAAACGTTAACGATTACTTACAGTGTTTTAGTCAAAGTCTCTACAGACGTTTCAAAATTTAAATAAGGGTTCATTAAAAGATTATTGTAGTTTAGAATAAAGGGTTAAAAAACATGACAACTCTTGAAGCTTATAATAAAAGGTAGATTTGTGAAAATATTTCTGTCATTTTTAAGGCTTTTCTCAAATCCATAGGAGCTACATTTTGATACATTTATGAATTCATTTCTTTTCCGAAACGCATGAGATTGGCAGGTATTCTTATTCAGAAACCATGTAAATGCCGTTTTTTTTTAGATAAAAGTAATATATCTTTCAGAAAATACTGCCAAAGTTAGCGTTTTGAATCGAATTTCCGGAAACGATAGCACGGGAAAGGAGAAAATGTACAGTCACGGGAAAAGAGTCTCTGTTATCTCTGTACGTAATTTATGAAAAATGGAAACGCTATTTGATCCCAATTGCCTTCAATACTCAGCCTGTCAATTTTATGCCTTTATATTTAAAAATGAGTCAGAAAATGTGTCTGAGAGTTTCGCATTGTTGAGCAGTAAATATGAGAACCACCTTAAGGTACATTTCCAAAGATACTGTTAACAGAAGTTCATTATCGCTATTAATACTTTTACAAAACATAATGCCTCTCCTACACATTCTGAGAACGATTAAGACCAGTTCCGTCCCGGCACAAGTCTGCCGAAAAAAATTAAACCCGGGATCAGGCATCATGTAACTGCACGATGCCGATCTCTACGATGGGCATGTTACATTTCTGTATTGATGTTGTTAAACTCGCATCGGCTCGTAACGCACATTTATACTTCTCGAAAAAGTCATATTCATTGGAAATGACCTCGTATTTTATCTGCTCCTCTCAAATTCTTATATCGGGCCGATAGGCCCGATTAATTTTTTTTATCGGCCGGGCCCAGCCCTTCAGGCCCGTTCAATTTTTTTGCCGGCCGGGCCCAGCCCTTCAGGCCCGTTCAATTTTTTTGCCGGCCCGGCCCGTTTATTTTGTCTGTCGGCCCGGCCCGTTGAAAAAATTGTACTAATTCTGCCGGCCTGGCCCGGCCCGTTTGAAAATTCTCCTCCATTCTGCCGGCCCGGCCGGGCCGGTTACGGGCCTCGGGCCAAGCCCGGGCCCGTGCAGACCTCTAGCACAAAGTGAAAGGAAAACCAGCTTCGTGCTACTAGCCAGTTCTGGAGAAAAGCAGCATGCGAGATTTCGATATTTTTATTAGTTTTGCGATTTTGACCCTTAAATGTCATTTGCGACCCCATGTTCTATTGCATTTTTTTTTTTTGTTCGTCTTGATGAGTACTATCATCCCCCTAAGTTTGTTGAAGCATTTGTTCAGGGTTGTTAGATCGCTAGGGGTATATATATCGGGGAAGTTTTTCTATGACCACCCTGTACTCTGAATAAAGGTTAAAAGAATCTATTTCCAAATATGAAAAATGAAATAGAAGAAAGAATTCTAAAATTGTCAATTTAAAAAAAAATATATTGCTATATTGAGAATTTAACATTTTTATGGTCTATTATGGCTATACTTTATTCAAACAATAACCTAAAAATATAATATGGTTATAGTTACAAAATAATTTTTTTGTTACCGAGTAATTTAATGCCCTGGAAAATTTAATCGATTTCATAAAATTCTGTAACTTTTTTATTATCTTTGTAATTTATAATATATGTCTATAATCAATATTTAACGAATAAAAGCCGAGATCAATGTTTTTGGAACACCCTGACACCCTGTATAAGTAAGATCAGATGCTTTGAAACATCCGGTTATATGCATTATGTTGGTGGTATTTAGCACACTTATTTATGAGTTTACGGTATTCTGTGCATCCGTTCATAAGTTATGTAACTTATGAATGAATGTACAGAATACCGTTAATATTATATACATCGGTTGTTTCAAAGTAGATATTACGGTGATTATCTCTTACACTTCTGAAAACTATTTCCAATTAGCTTCCTACACCGGATCAGGTAGCCCGATTTTACACGAACCCAACCCGCGCACAGTGGGACGTTTTGACGATCTAGGTGGATACAATTATTTCATTGAAGTTCAATTAGTTTTTGCTTATTTTTCGAATGTATCCCGAAAAAAATAGCTCAAATAGTGAGAAATAATTGGTTTATTCAACAGTAATGTTTCAAAATAAAAGTATAATGAATTACAAAGAATGCGTTAAACGTATTTACCTTACTATTAAGTAAAAAACAATTTAATTCGCAGATGTAAGTTAACATTCATTTCTTATTTTATTTTTGTCTACTCAGATTTGCTCTAGAAATATGTGTAGTCATCCTGAAAAAAAAAATTTAAATAAAATCATATTTGAAAAAACTTCAATGTTTTGTGTTAGCCTGTAAAGCATATAAATGCTCCCTAAATTATTTTCTATTGAAAAAATGCTATTGTGTGAATAAATAACCTATATAAATTTTATTCAATTTGAAATAAAATTTCTACGTATAGACGGTAATGTATCCGAATTTTTTATGTGTCCCTGTAAAAGAAATATAACTGCTACGCACTTTGTTTTCTGTTTAAAAAATGCTATTGTGTGTCTCAATAACCTATATTAATTTTGCTCAAATTTAATAAAATAATTTGTTGAAATTTAATTAATTTGAATTTTTTGTTAAAATTTCTGCTTTGTGGCGATAATCTTTCCACGATCATTTGTGCGGCCCTATTAAAAATGCTTAATTTCTACGTTCGTCAAATTATAATTTAATAGAATTGTCAGAAAACACACATGTAGGCAAAGTTTTAACTCAATTAGATAAATAAAAGTAGTTTAAAATTGTCTTGCAAGATTTGAACTAGTTTTTAAGTGGCTCTGTAAAAAAAGTCTAACAGCTACGTTCCACAAATTAGAATAGGATTACATTGTCATCAGAACTACATATCCTGAGCAAAGTTTCAGCTCAATCTGATTATTGAAATTGGTTTAAAATTAACTTGCAACTTTTAATCTAGATTTTTGTGAATCCCGTAGAAACAATATCCTAAACAAACTTCTACATTCTTTAAATTATATAATACTGTATTGTCATTCAAATTAAACATGTATTCATTGTTTCGGCTCAATAGGATAATTAAAAGGGATTTAAATTTGACTTGCAAGATTTGAACTAAACATACATGTATGCACTGGAAGTTAATACGATGCTTGCTTATTAACAAAAACTTATTTATCTGCAGCTATCTGCAGGGGTTTGTTTAATTTTTCAGTACTTTAGGAATGGCACTTTGATTTAAAAAAAAAAAGCCTTATTGCTCAATAATGCTGAATAATTTGTTAAAAGTTAAGATGAAATTTGTAATCAACATCAAGGATCATCCAAAATTTCAGCCTTTTAAAAAAGCGGTAAAGCGGGTTTACTATCGCTTCTTTTTAAACAAAAATGGTTAAATCTAACCTTGACAAAGCTGTGACATTAGATCATCAAACTCCTGCTTTTAAATAAAACAGAATAGTCACGACGTGCTTTCAAACTTAGAAAAGCTAGTGTAACTTTTGAAACTCCCTCAAAGCAACTGCGCAAATGGATTCTTTACGTTAACAATTAATCGACACCTCTGATTTTTTTAAGCCAAAACTTGTACGGATCTCGAAAATGCGGACATTCAGCTACCATTCAGTACACGCGGTTTTGTCAAATTCTGAGATAATCGAAAAAATGGGTTTTGTCCACCTAGATCATCAAAACGTCCCACTGTGCCGCGGTTCAGTTCAGGTTGGGTTAACGTCAATTATTTTCGCTGCTGGTCGGATTCGTTTCGGGTTTGGATTTAACTTTTGCAGTTCGAGTTTGGGTTGACCCGATAGAATGATTTTTCAGATGAAATAAACTAAAGGTATGAAAGGTAGTAAAATAATTATAGACTACCTTACTTAATTCTTTTAATGTACGAATTATCTTTTACCCATTTCGGGTTCGGGTTGAAGTGTACTTGGTTAAATTTGGTTTAAGATTGGCTTTAAATAGAATAATTAGATTTTTGATCTGATGCCACCCGTCTCGGATCCTACTTCCAATTATAAAACTTATACTAGTGTAGGATAAAAATTCGGAGACTGGACTAATCAGAGTTCCCAATTTACCGCGTTTTTTATTCCTAATACCTACCAGAGTTTTTAATTAGTAATTTTTTATTTATAAAATGACAGACTTTTTATAATTAAATAAAGCAAAAATATTTTCTTATTTGCATATAATATTAAACAGTGAAATTTAATTATCGTCGTTTTATAAAATTTTTAGAAAAACTTTCCTTTAAGTCTAAGAAGGTTATTAAAAAAATAACGATTTTTTTTATGATCAAAACTTAACGGATTTTTAATATTTTGGATTTAAAAAAATTTCGGTGTTTTCTGGCTTAAAAAACTTGTCTTATTGTTTTAAAGATATTTGCTGCAACTCGTGATTCCATTCATGTAAGATTTAAAGAAAATTCATTGCATTAATCAAGAAAAAAGAAATGCATTCCCTGTAGGGATGGGCATTATTTTGCGTATAAGGATAAAAAACCCTGTTACTATGCTGGAACCTAATATTGAATTAATACGTTACCGAAAAGTCCGTGTTAATTAAATAACATATGGTTTTAAATGGTAACGTCTTTATTCATTTACCTTAATCAAGAATTCAATTTCGTGCCTTTAAAATAGAACAATAGCCACACAAATTGTCCTCCATCGTTTCTTTTCAGAGGTGGGCCCTTAGGTAGGCCCATCTTTATCCTCTAATTATGCGGGTTCTGTTAGGAGTGTGGTGCTAAAAATTTATTTTGCATTTCATCAATCTCTAATGCATGAATAGTAATGACTTGCAGCACTAATTACACGTTTTTTTTGGCTCGGTGCCTGGTGCTGGGTCATCAGCATTATCACATACTTTCACCGATTACGAAAGACTGGCAACTGGCGCAAATAGTAAATCAGGAAAACATCTGAAAATTTCTAAGAAAAAAGCTCATGCTTAACATGTTTTGTACACATGAATCGTATGTATTGTCTTCATTTAGCATTTTCATAACAAAAAGTCAAATTTGACTTATAAAACCCAGCAAAGTTTTGTCTAATTTTGATCTGAGCAATTTCTTTTCAACTAAAAATATATTTTTGTGCTTTTTTTTTTTTTGGTCTTGCGTCTAATTTTCAACGAGTGATTTTTGTTGAATTTTGCAATATATTTCATTTATGTTATGTAAATGAAAAAAGCATTGATCCCCCCCCCCCTTTAAAAAATGCGTCGAAACAGGAGTTCAGATTCATTAAATTTATAAAAAGTACCATTTTGCAACATTTAAGTGAAATACATTTCTTTATTATTTTATCTCTTAAAAATTTTAATTCTCGATTTTGAATAGAAAATATATTTCCAAAAATAACAAAACATCGTTTAGCTACATTCAAATAAAATCCACGAATTTATAATTTTCAATTGATTAGCGCATTTAAAACGGGTACATTAAAACTTCAATTGATTTCAACTGAAAGCATCTGAAACCAATCACAGATAATTCCTTAATTCATTCTGAATCACGCCCTCAGTAAATGCAGTTCTTAACATATAAAATTATCATTTCATCGCTTGGTAAGCTTATGAATAAAGAGAGTTAATAGAACATCTTTGCAATTATTTATCTGTTAAAATTTTCTGCGGTCAATATAACATTTGCTTATTTCGAAACATTTGGTACAACATACTTTTAAATAAAAAAAATAAGCTTAAGGATACATTTATCTGAATGGATAATTTTGTCCGAGTGAAATGACATTTGATTAAGAGTGTTTATTTACTCTTCATGTTTTCGGAAGGAATGGGGCGTTTTGCGTTGGCGGTTTATTTGAATATTTAAAGGGTTTTTACAACGTACTCATGGAGTTTTTTTTTAATGGATTGGGTGGGGGCAAGGGGGATTCCGGCAAGATAAGTTTTGTTTTGTGGCAAAGTTTTTTTATTTTTTATTATTTTTTTTGTTTTGTCATTGTTTTAATTTGCTGAAAAAAAAAGAAAGAAATTAGCCGTGAGAAAACTTAATTTTAGTACAGCTGTAATTAATTTGAAAAATATATTTGTACGAACGAAATTTGTTTGGATGAACTGCATTTGTTTAAAAGTATATAAATGATATTTTTATGTTCTTGTGAAATTAGCTTTGAATATGCGTTGATAGATATGGCTGCTATGAAGTCGGGGATCAAATTTCTCTTTTTTAATACTTTCCAAAGTAGCTGAAGAGTGTTTATGAATTCAGATTGTCTGTCCGTCTGTATGTCCTTGCTTTAACTCGCGCAAATATTAGCCCGATTGCCATGAAATGGATATATCATATTTGGGTTTAGTATGGCATGTTCAATGTTGTAAAGGAAGTGCGTATAGCATATTTGATTCATTTAAAGGGCCACCCAAAAGAATTCCGGTACATTATGGTATATGGGGAAAAATCGCTTGCTGTGTATTTTAATGATATTACAGTATTTAAAACATATTGGAATTAATATAAATTACTGAGGTGTATTACAAGGTTATTACTATAGAATAGGGTGTGCATAGAATTTATCGTTTATTTACAGGAACACACAAAAGTATTTTGATATAGAAGAAAATGAGCAATAATTGAACTTTTGAAGCCACGAAACAATAATACTGTAAGAGCGTTTTCAGTTGTGGTATGCGTTTTTAAATTTAACTATTTTTTAAATATTACTTGGTGTGTATCAATTCCAGTTCATATACAAGGCGACAACATTCGTTTATTGATTGAAATTGCTGAGCGGAAATTTTAAAATGTGTTATGCGTTTAACTGAACTAACTTTTTACATTCTATGTAGTATGTATACCTATCTGTAGATCATATACAGGGCTGAAAAAAAAAAAAAAAAAAAAAAAAAAAAAAAAAAAAAACGTATATTTTAATGACTATTCATAATAATGGCAGAAATCGCGTTTTCAAATGCATTATGCGTTTTCCGAATTGTTCATTAAAGACGTCATCTTCCACTTTTTTCAATTGTGATGTTTTGTTATGGTGTTCTAAATGTGTTGGAAAGTGCTTCATAATCTATGCTGTATGCATGATTCTTTTTTTTTTTGGGGGGGGGGGAGGGATTAGAAATCGTGTTGTTAAAACTGTGTTAATTATTATACAGGGTATCTCTTATCTTTTACCGATAACTAATTTCTAAACCATTAGTTTTAAAGGTATAGTTACAATTGCAAAAATGTTTCAATTTTGTTCTGCATCACATAAAAATCGATTTACATTACAATGATTACTTTTTAAATAGATAAGAAATTACAAATTTTTTACAATGCATCTCTCCTATAAGTTTGATTTAGAAAATGTTTTTCCATGTTCTAACAAGTAAAACAGCGAAAATTTATTCTTTTATGGTCAAAACTTACTGAGTTATGATACTTAGAATTTTATGAATTTTCAATGTTTTAATCACCATTAATGGGAAAAAACATTTTTAGTGTCAGTAAACGCTAAAAATGCATGAATTTCAAAGTATCATAACTAGGTAAGTTTTTGGTCTTGCAAAAACTAAGTTTTTAATCGTAAACTAATTTTGATTCATCTCAATAGAAAACAGCATTTATAATTATGTCAAAAAATTATTCCAAACATACTGTTTAAAAGGCCTTCTAATTAAAACATCCGTTGACCGCATATTTAGCGATTAATTATATGTTAAAAAAATAACAGGTTGTTGGAACCTGTTACCTGTACAAGTGTAGAACGATGTAACCTGTTAACCAAAAGTAACTATATTTCCCATCTCTAATTCCCTGATAATTTAAAATGTACGTAATTAACCAACTCTACATCATATCTTTACTTTGTTTACTATAGTAAACAATACTTCTGATGATTGAATTTTTCATATTTATGTTTTTTAATACAAGATTAATTTCTTTCATACGTTTGAAATTTTATACGCTGTCTCTAAATTTAAATGGCTGAAGTAAATTTACGTGCGATGCTTAGACGGTAAAATAATTACAGTATAAACGAAATTGATTTGACAGGTTGTTGCCACAGTAAATATGACGTCTGCAAGACGCACGGACATGTTTTTGCTTTATAATATATATTTAATAACTATATATGTTAAGATATTTTATAAAGTCTATAAAATTATTAAGAGTAATTGATTTTCTATGAAACGTCACTATATGTGTATACATTAGGAACAAAATATATATAACTCAAATCTGTGATATTTAGGCATTAATTCTAATATATATATGTTATAAAGGGAATTTTAAAACTGAGGGCAGAATACATTTGTAAGATGAAATGCCACTTTTTGTTTCCCACATTATTTTACATTCGCCTTACATATAAATTTCTTAAGCATCTGATTCACCTCCAAATTGTATTGTTAAAGTAGTTTTATTCACCTTTTACACAAATTGCACAAAATCTATAAAACTGAATAAACATTTTATCCTAAAAGACTTCTATTCTGTAAAAGATTTTTTAAATTAAATTTTTAGGTTTTCTTTTTTGTTCAAAGCCCACAGAACAATAGTTCGAAAGGAAAAATCCCAGCTATCATATCTAAAGAGTTTCGAATTTGTACATATGTAACGATGCTATTGATACAGTAGAACCTCTTTTATCCGAAACTCTTTAACCGAAACTCTCGGTTAACCGACATTCAATTTTAAAGCTTTTTTTTTTTAACTATCACATTTCTTGTGTGCAAAATCCACTTTGAAAGCTTTTTTTTTATTTTATTAACTAACATGTTCCTTGTGTGCAAGCGGTCCTTTCCGAACTACGAGTGCATATAAATATTTTTGATCCCTCGTCTTAGAATTCCTTTGAATTTAACTTGAGTTCCCGTAAGCTGCGGAGTGGAACGAACAAATTAACAATTCTGAAGCTTTTGAATGCTTCGCAAAAGGTTTGGCATGGCTGGAGCAGCACAAAGACTGCGATACTGGCAAATTGATAATATTAAAAAACTTCGTGATACAGCTTCAAAGCAAAGGCAATCGAAACTGCGACAAACAAAACATTGTTTCAAACCCTTGCGAAATATGTAAAAGATAGTTAATTTCAAAATTAAAATTCAAGTAATTTATTCTTGTTTCTATTTTATTATTGCTTTATTTTTATTAAGCACTTGTTACCATAATAAGAAATTATGGGCATATATTTCTCCTTAATCTTAAAATTGAAGCATTCTCGATTACCCGAAAATTTCGATTTTCCGAAAGATGGTGTGTCCCAATTATTTCGGATAATCGATGCTCTACTGTATTAACTTTTACTTCAGGTTCGCTGTTACTATTCTACTTCACGTTTTATTATACTATTCAGTACAACTCAAGCAGACCGAGGATATTAATAAAGACTTGAGATGTTCGTGTCAATAAGAAAATCATGCAGCTAAAGTGTTATAATATGAATAGATATTAGTCATACACATGTCTTTTGTGAATTTGCTTAAATTATGTTTGAATCATTTTCCATGTTACTGGTTACTCATGTATTCATTCCATTCAAAACATTCAAAATGAATACAAATGTAACAAAACGAAACAACTATACATTGAAATTCATAAGTAATGTGATATCATTTAATATCTTAAATGGTAACAGTAATGTTACAGCAGAATAATCAAAATTATATATTCTATTAAAATAAATAAATAAATGAAGCAGTAAATAAGAATAACCTTCTCAGCCAGAGAATATGCAATCTGTTTCTGAGAATATGCAAATTCTCAGTGAAAAAAACTAAATAAAAGCCATACATACAAACTTAAAAGTTTTTTTTGCAATTTCAGGTATGGGGCATTCTCACAATCTTTTGACTTTCGGGAATAAAAATCTGGTGAAATTAAACTTGCTAAAAGAACATTTTAATCAGATAGACGAATGCCTTAATGATTCAAAAGAAATAAAAAATGGTCAGCAGCGAAAAAATTTTTATTTAACTGAGATTTACGTTAAACTTGCGAGTTTAATTTAACTTACCATTTTACCGCTATAACTTTCTATTTTCTTCAAAATTTTTACTTATAATGAATTTTCATAGTACCTGTAGGACATTCAAATAATAAATAATAACAATGTAGTATTTTTAGTACAAAATTTTGGTATAACATTGTCTTAAAGGGGTGTTAAAGAAGGTACGGTAAGGTAAAAAAAAAAGGGACTGTATAGGAAAAAAGGTACGAAATGGGAAAAAAGGGACTGTAAGGATGGAACGGTAAGGAAAATTACCACCTATTTTAGACAAATCATGCTAAGACTAAGTGGTAGCCACAATGTTCATTGATTTTTAGAAACAGTTATTAACCCTTTGGAAAAATGGTTATTGCCCTCGTCAAGGTAGGAAATCAAAAGCATATCTGAAGCGTTTTATTCGTTTAATCCGCATTTTATTCGTTTCCTTATTGGTCTATACACTAACCTTTACTTTCAACAGAGATGGATACTTTTGTTTCCACTATGACAGAAAAGTAATGAAAACTACAAAAAAAAAATTAATAACTCAGAAACAAATTGAGATACAGCTTTCAAACAAATTGCATTTAAAAGTACATTTTTTCTCTGTACGACGGTGTAAAAAGTAATATTGTGGGATTTTTAGAAGTTTAAGAATGAAATTTCATTTAAAATGGGTTGTCAGATTTCTTGGAAATCTGACGATGGAAAAGCTTTTTCCCGAACAGTCAATGAAATGCTTGGATAATACGTAAGTTTCAGGTGGATAATACGTACAAGTCGCAGGCGATTTTTGTCGCTTGCAATTTTTACGTGTAATAACACTAGTAATGTTTAATTCATGGCGTACGTAATGTATGATCAACTCCGTGCGATTTTTTATGTCTTAAATTTTAGTCTTTGAAAAAATCATTTTCCAAATGGTCGTTGTAATTTGCTAAATTGCATTTTTTTATATTGGATTAAATTAAAAAAAAATTTTAATTTACCTCGAAAAGTGCAGGAATAAACCTTGGGGACGGTAAGACTACCAATAAAGCCACGATGCTTGAAATTGATATTTAAATGCTGATTTAAATTCTGCAGTAAATTTCCTGCCAAAGAATTTTAGACATTCTTTCTCTAGCATACTTCTGCATGAGAAAAAACTTAAAAATTCTGTAGCTGCATCTGAAGTGATTTTCTGTATAATTTTAGAAGAGGGACGGTAAGGAATCTAAAACCCAGGGACAGAGTTTAAAAGATAATAACATCCCTAAAAATGTGTGCAGGTTAATTTTTTGCTACATATTTATATTAAACAACAGTTTCAGTTTTGGAAAAAATTACATCGAATTATTTTTCTTGAAAAAATTTTATACAGACAGCTCTAAACTTAAAAATCAGCATCAGGGACACGGGACGGTATAGGAGTTTTCTTGGTATTTGGATCCTCAACATCGTCACAAACTTATTTATCTCGTTAATATTGTTATGCAATCAAGCAATGGGATGTTCCCCAGTATGTGAAATAAAAATAATAAGAATATGTACTAAAATATTATTCAGGGACATAAAAGTCAAAAGATTGTGAGAATGCTCCATGTATTAAAGTAATTAACATGAACTATTTGAATTGTATTTAAAATAATGCATTTCAATGGATTGTAAAGATAGGTAAAACTTTACCATTTGCAGAGTTTCTAGCGAGATGACTATTTCAAGAACACTATTTTGAAATACTAAACTTCATAGAATATTTCTATTGCACATGTTAATGAAATCTACCACGAAGATTATTGTTCGTAAACAGCTTCCTAAAAACAGTTGCCTTTCTGGGAACAGCGATTTACATCCATTGATATGTCTAAACATCTAGACAGATGGTTTTCTGAGTTAATTTAGTTGCAATGAGCAAGAACTTGTGTTCAGAAATCTTTTTATCTATGAAAGAGTCCGAAATCGCCGAATTTCAACATTCAAGGGGGTCAACAGCTATTTTTTATTCTCCTTTACAGCTTACGAATGTCATAATAATCTTGCCAAAACTCGGAAAATATGATCTGGAAATGAGTAAAGTTTCCGGATTTCTACAATACAATTCTATTCAGTTAAGGAAATTAATCTAAGAGAATGTATCTAAATTAATTAATTACTCTTAAATGACTCTAAATTATGTAAATATGAAAATTTTTCATGAAGTATGAAATATTCAGTAACAAGTTATTTAAGAAAATGAATGTGTTTATTAATCTTAGCCAGTTTGGCAATTCAGTAAATTCTGTCAATAAAGCATCTATTTTTACCCGACTGAAAAGAAAGGTTATGTGTTTCACGCGTATCTGTGTATGTGGATTTCTTTATACCCTCGAAACATCCCAACGGCCGGATAGATTTTAATGAATGAGGTCTCTATCGATTCGTCTTAACGGCCTGATGGTTATAGGCTAGGTTTTGTTTTTATAAATTCAAAATAGCGGACGTAAAATACAAAATGGCGGTAGAGACAAAAAAAATACTCACCCTATTGAGGGACATATCATTGGATAGGTCTTTCAAAATGAAGACGATGTTTCATTTACTTTTGTACAGTCAGAAGCTCCGTTAAAATATTATACAATCTGGAAGTTGTGTATGTAGGATCTTTAGCTTTACTGCAACTCTAACCATCATAAACATCTATAGACCTTATCAAGACAGTGTTTATAGATAAGAACTAACTATTAAACACAACTTAAAAGTCATCAATACAAGTAAATAAAAAAAAAATAGGTAAGTAATATAAACAAGTAATATAAGGAAATATTTTAAGTCAATTCCTACTTAGGTCAATAAGATAATTTTTTTTCTCCCTTTCTTCTTTTCTCTTGAGTGGCGCTTAAAATGCCTTGATCAAGAAGAGGGCTCTCTCGGTCTTAAAAGACCTTGATCAAGAAGAGGCTCTCTCGATTATTGTATATTAATTAATTTAATTTAATTAATGAATTAATATGTGAAAGAAAAGTGAATTATCATCAAGTGTCATCCACTACAAGTTTCAAAAAATTTACTTGAGCTTGGTTGATGAATAATAATTATTTTATTAACGATTGAAAATTTGAACAAGATATATATAGCGAGAGTGTGAGCAAATAGTAGAAATTGAAAAAAAAAATAGTTTTCACATTGATGAGAAATAATTAATTAGTTCGCTTTTTACGCAGTCGGTTTTTTTTTTAAATTTAATTATTTATTTATTCTTCTCTTTCAGCTTACGAATGTCATAATAATCCTGCCAAAACTCAGTAAATATGATCCAGAAATGAATAAAGTTTCCTAATTTCTACAATACAATTCTTAGATTCATTTCCTTAAAATTACAAATCGAAGTTTGTTACGAACAAGTTTACATATATCTGCGGTTTAATAAAGCAGGTCGCTTCGCATACGGGAAGTAAAACGAAGCGGTCATATCATAAATACCGAATGTCTTAACGTCAGCGAAGGCGTTTCTTGATTCCAGGCGATCTATGCGTTTGCTGGGTTTTCCATGGAAGGAGTAAATCGATTGCGGTGAAACGGGATCATTTTTCATCCATTATTGGATAAAGCTTTGATCCTTATAAATTGATCAGGGAAGGTAAGGCTGCCGAATAAGGAATTTGGGAAGAACGTAGTCCAATCCTTTCTATCAAATTATAGTTTATCAAAAGCTCATATTTTTTATGGTTGATTACTACCCCATTCGTTAGAAAAGAAAATCTTTGAAAATGCAATGCTAATGAGAATTGAATATAGTATAACCCATCTGAACAGAAATCTGTATAAAGCTGAATTCTGTCTTAATACTTTAAGGGGCACAGTAATTTTGTTGCTAAAATTTTGAAAAGTTTGAGTGTTAGCAGAACTTAAAAATAAATTTATCAAAAAAAGTATTTTTTTAATCAAAAGTTCATATTTTTATGAAATGAATGTATTTATTCATCTTAAACAATTTCGAAAGTATTTTGTCAATAAAGCAGCTATTTTTTATTCTCCTTTTCAGCTTACGAATGTCATAATAATCTTGCAAAACTTGGAAAATATGATCTGGAAATGAATAAAATTTCTGGATTTCTACAATACAAGTCTATTCATTTAAGGAAATTAATCTAAGAGAATGAATCTAAATTAATTAATTACTCTTAAATGACTCTAAATTGTGTAAATATATAAATTCTTCATGAAGTATGAAATATCTAGCAATAAGTTAATTAAGAAAATGAATGTGTATTTATTAATCTTAGCCAGTTTGGCAAGTAAGTAAATTCTGTCAATAAAGCATCTATTTTTTATTCGTCTTTTTCATCTTACGAATGTCATAATAATCCAGCCAAAATCCAGAAAATATGATCACAAATGAATAAAGTTTACGAATTTCTACAATACAATTCTTAGATTCATTTCTTTAAAATTACAAATCGAAGTTTGTTACGAACAACTTTACATATATCCGCGGTTTAATAAAGCAGGTTGCTTCGTATACGGGAAGTAAAACGAAGCGGTCATATCATAAATACGGAATGTCTTAACGTCAGCGAAGGCGTTTCTTGATTCCAGGCGATCTATGCGTTTGCTGCATTTTCCAAGGAAGGAGTAAATCGATTGCGGTGAAACGGGATCATTTTTCATCCATTATTGGATAAAGCTTTGATCCTTATAAATTGATCAGAGAAGGTAAGACTGCCGAATAAGGAATTTGGGAAGAACGTAGTCCAATCCTTTCTATCAAATTATAGTTTATCAAAAGCTCATATTTTTTATGGTTGATTACTACCCCATTCATTAGAAAAGAAAATCTTTGAAAATGGAATGCTAATGAGAATTAAATATAGTAAAGCCACCTAAACAAAACCTGTTTAAAACTGAAGTAATTCTGTTCCTAAAATTTTAAAATGCTTGACTGATACCAGAATTTACGAACAAATTATTTGCGAATGAAGAAACGCTTTTCTTTATCAAGAGCTCATATTTTTTATTGTGGATTACTACCCTTTTCATTAGAAAGGAAAAATGCTTGAAAATAGAATAGTAATGAGAATTAAATGTAGTAAAACCCATCAAAACAAAACTTGTATAACACTGAATCCTTCCTTAACCTCTTCAGGGGCAAAGTAATTCTGTTGCTAAAATATTAAAATCGTTGAATGCCACCATAATTTACGAACAACTTAATTTGAAAATAAAGAAATACTTTTCTTTAACAAAAGATCGTATTTTTCAATTTTCGATTAGTATCCCATTCATTAGAAAATAATATAATTGAAATGGAATAGTAATGAGAATTAAATATAGTAAATCCTATTAAAATAGATGCCATATAAAATTGCATACTTCCTTAACACTTTCAGGAGGAAAGTAATTCTGTTGAAAAAAATTTTGAAATGCTTGACTGTTGCCAGAATTTACGAATAAATTGATTCGATTTTTTGAAATTCAAAAACTTATACTTTTTATTGTCAATTACTACTCCATTCATTAAAAAAGAAAATCTTTGAAAATGGAATATTAATGAGAATTAAATATAGTATAAGCCATCTAAACAGAACCTGTTTAAAACTGAATTCTGTCTTAATCCTTTGAGTGGTAAAAAGTATTTCTGTAGCTAAAATGCTGAAATCCTTAACTGCTACCAGAATATACGAATAAATTTATTAAAAAATAAAAAAAGATCCCTTTCTTTATCAAAAGCTCATATTTTTATTGTTGACTACTATCCCATTCATTAAAAAGAAAATCTTTAAAAATGAAAAACTAATGAGAATGAAATATATAGTATAATCCATCTAAACAGAAACTGTATAAAACTTATTCTTTCAGGGACAAAGTATTTCTGTTGATAAAATGTCGAAATCCTTGACTGCTACCAGAATTTATGAATACATTCATAAAAAAAAAAAAAAAAAAAAAAAAAAAAAAAAAAATCTTTTCTTTGTCAAGAGCTCATATTTTAATTTTTGATGACTACCCCCATTTATTAGAAAAGAATATAATTTAAATTGGAATATTAATGAGAATTAAATATAGCAAAAACCACCAACACAGAACCTGTACATACAAAACTAAATCCTGTCTTAACACTTTCAGAGGCAAAGTAATTATGCTGCTAAAATATTGAAATGCTTCACTGTTACCGGAATTTTTGAATAAATTTATTTAAAAAAATGCTTTTCTAGAACAAACGCTTATATTTTTATTGTTGATTACCATCCATTCATTAGAAAAGAAATCTTTAAAAATAGAAAACTAATGAGAATTAATTATAATAAAACCCATCAAAACAGAACTTGTCTAAAACTGTATCCTGTCTTAACATTTTCAGGGGCAAATTAATTATGCTGCTAAAATATTGAAATGCTTCACTGTTACCAGAATTTATGAATAAATTTAATTAAAAAAGGCTTTTCTAGATCAAAAGCTCGTATTTTTATTGTTGATTACTATCCCATTCATTAGAAAAGAAAATCTTTCAAAATAGAAAACTAATGAGAATTAATTTTAATAAAATCCATCAAAACAGATCTTGTTCAAAACTGAATCCTGCCTTAACCCTTTCAGGAGCGAAGCAATTCTGTTACTAAAATTTTGAAATCCTTCACTGCCACCATCATTTACGAACAATTACTTTAATTTAAAAACTAGTCGTTGGGGACCACCATAATACTTACCCATCATGGATAATATAAAATATGAAAATAAAACATGTGATACATGCTAAGCATTGTATCATGTTATTTTATTCATAATTTAATTTACTTAGACTCTCTTAAATATAATTAATATAATCCCTTAAGCTAATATTACTTTATTGTTGCATTAAAATATCTCAATTTGTTGATTTTCTGTAAGCAAGTAAACACTATAGGTTTACAATGGAAGTCTATGGGAATTTGGCGAAAAATTAGAGATACCGCCAATTTGGCTTCACTTTTGGCGACTAATTTTGGTCGCCAAATGTGGCGGCATTTGGTGACAAAACAGGATCCTGACTATGGTATCCCTTATAGGTATGGAAATGCATTAAATGCTTGACATTTACGATAAGCCATTATTGGCATCTAATCTTATAGTTTGGCGATAGTTTTTTGGTTGGCGGGATAATCGGGTAGAACCGAATTGCGTAAAAGAAACATCCTTATAACTCGAAAAATTATAATCGTATTAACTAACAGTTTACTGCGTCGGATTAAGTGTCTCATTTCCCATTAAAATATATCTTTGAATTGAAATCTGAATGAAATACAGGGTCATGCAAAATCGAAGAGTGTGAAAAATAGAATTACAAATATCTCGGCAACTAATTATCCGATTGAGTTCATTCATGATGCAAAATTTATGTTTTTTTATTGTCTTTTATATTCACTCCTTCAAATAAACAATTTCGAAAATTTTTGTATAACTTTTATCAGAACGAATATTTCAAGAGTCCGAAAACAATTATTCCGGTTAACCGAGGATACTGATATTCAATAGGCTTCTTCCCATTATTACTCCCTAAGTACACACCAAATTTCAAGTCTCTATCTCAATTTGTTCGGGAGATAGAGCGATTACAGACACACACACACATACAGACGGGCGGACAAATTTTTTTTCTAAAAATATGTTTTTCGGAATCTCCAGTGCATGAAACGTGTAAATCCGTCAAAAATTTTTTTTCGATCTTCAAAACAATTACAAGACTCACCCTATACTACGTATGATGGGTAAGTAATAAAGAATTGCTTTTCCTTTTTAAAACTCATATTTTTTAATGTTGATTACAACCCTATTCATTAAAAAAAGAATATAATTGAAAATGGAATACTAATGAGAATTAAATGTTGAAAAGCCTATTAAAACAGAACCTATACAGGTTAAAACTGAGTTCTTCCTTAACCCTTTTAAGGGTAAAGAAATTCTGTTGCTAAAATGTTGAAATTCTTGAATGCTGCCACAATTTTCGAACTAATTGATTTGAAAGCGAAGAAACGCTTACTTCTTGTACTTGATAAAAGCAAAAATCTATTAAATTATTCTGGTAAAATTTTGGCAATTTGGTATTAAAATTAAGTTGTATAAATAATATATCACTGCCGTTCGAGAGGTTAAAGGGAAAATTTTCATGGTACCAGAAAAAATAATACAATACATTTATAAGGGATGGTGTAATAAATCTGCATAAAAAAGATTTTTTTTTTTTTACTTTTCGGTCCGTTTTGATTCTGTCTTAGCACGTTTTACTGCATGTAGCTTTTTATGAAAATGAAGGATGTGTATTATTTTTGTAAAAAACACTAGAACACAAATCTTTAAAATATTTAAGATTGCTGTTAAGATCGGTAACAGAAAACTTTATATGGAAAAATTTATAACTCACGGAACAATGAACATATAAATAAACTCCCCTTGCTATTTCTGCTTGAAAAATTAATAGGAAAACGAAGGAAATATTTGTCGATTGTGAATCAGGGTTAAAAATATCTACATAGCCGACATGGATACTTTTCAAATTCCCTGTAGTATTACTTCTCCGTAATAGAATTATTCTTCTAATTCTATGAGAGAATTTCCTCATTAAATAATGCGAATATTTTTATTATCTGTAAAACGGTTTGATAACCTTTAGTCCTAATATCTATTTTATCATCATCTAAGGAAATAAAAAATATTTTTTATGTGCACATCAGTTATTACTGAAGGTGTTTGAAGGATGAAGTATGTTGCTAAAATAAATTTGTGGACGAAATGTATAGACTCCAAGCCGAACTTGGATATTTATTCAGAAATTTAATAATAATGAATAATGAAATTTTCAACAGATTTATCTTGCTTTATGCGAAATAAGATGTCCCGAAAAAGGCTGGAAATGCGCAGTAATTCAGTCGATGTCATCGTATGTAACCTGAAATATATTCCGAAATAGGGAGCGCATAAAACCTGTTTAAATGTGGATGACGGTAAATCCTACCAGTTCTCTTAATATTGTTACATTTTACATAAAGTAAGGTAAGCATACAGAAGATTTCGGAAAAAATAGCTTTATTGTTGTTAAAGTAAAGAACAAGAATTTGGAATTTTCTTGGAGTGAAACACCCTTGATTTTTAACTGAACAAATGAATTGCGACCCTGGTTTCCCATACAAAAATTGATTGATATAGTTTACTCTTCAATATCTTCAACTTTGTTTTTTCATTTTGAAATACTTTTTATAAATTCAACACAGTTATATGTTATATTATTAGTACATTTTACGTTTTGTGACATTAACCCCTTTCGCGAGAAGCACCTTTTACAAAATTTTTAATCTTCTAACACCTGTTTCTCAAAACAGAAAATTTAGCTTAATTGACTCGGGAAAATAATCTGATTAAATAAGGCAAAATTTACAATAAAAAATAACTGGTTGGAATAATTATGTATTCCGAACATCTTATGCGTCACGTATACGTGACGCCCGTTCAGTAAAGATTAATACAGTAAATGTTATTTGAATGAGTCATGACCGGACATGGCAGTTGATTCTAATATCCGGAAAAATCGCTTTATAATTTTTTTATTAATTAAAAAGACGGATTCGATAAACCAGTGATTTAAATAAGTGGCTACCACTAGGCTCCCTATCAAGAACTTAATCCCCCCCCCCCCCCTTTAAAGCTACATCCTGGCCACTAATTTCCATGCATATAATTTTCGACCCCCAAATGAAATTTCGAAATCATGTCGTTGCTCCTCATACTGTCAAACAAATATGCATATGAAATTTCTGTTGTTTTATTCCTAAAATATCAACCTATTTTTGTAAGACAATAGCAACATTTAAGAAGTGGCGTGCAGCTCACTTGAGTAAATCAAGCACTGCTTGCTACACATGAAATAGTTGATAGATATCGTTTGAAAGTGAACTATTAAAAATTTGAAAAGAGAGAGACGCATTTTTCGATTCTGCAAATGCCCCACCAGTGGCCGAGAGGTTCTGCCCTCGAAGCTGGTAGACGGGAGGTGCTGGTTTCGATCCCAATCTCGACCGTCGGCCTAATCGTTCGGAGTTTTCGTGGTTTTCTTCGAACCTTGGTTTTCCAAGCGTAAATACGGGTTAGGTTCCCTTAGAAAGACCACCACGAAGGGCACCCCCCCCCTTTAGGCCTATATCCCTCGTGCTGATAATTGGCCGTCATAAACACAACCAACCAACCAATTCGTCAAATGAACATTTTGTGAACATGAAGTGATTTACGTGTAAAATCCATTTATAAGAAGACACTTTAAATGAGTTTTGTTTGCTTCTGTAGACTTTTATAGTAGTAGGACTACTTTAGTATTTTATAGTAACAGTCGGTCAAAAGAAAAACTTCACCCATATTATTATCTCTGAGAGATGTGAGAACGACAATTCGTCTGGGGTCTTCTTTCCGAATATGACTGCAGTTTTTGAAAAAGTCAACGCATTAAAAATTGTATCAATTTTGATTTTTCAAATAGCAACACCCACTTTTAGCTGAATTTACTTGAAATGTCATGATTAGTGTACGAAATGTTTTAAACAGCTCTGATTATGTGTTATTTAATAGTTCTGTGTATTTTGAATTAGGCGATTTTTATAGCCTTTTCACGTAAAAGTGAGTAAAAATTCTCAGTATTGTTTGGTTCGTTCGTCGGTTTCTCTCTTTTGTTTTGATTATGTTCCTCGCTCTTCCTTCTGTTTTTGATGCGTTCAGATTTATATATTAGAATGACGGACTACAGCATGTCTTGACAGCAATTCTGAGATGAGAATATGGAGCAAAAAAAAATGAAAACGCAAACAGTCATCATGAGGATGAGGCAGAAATAGGAGATGGGAGAAACTGCGAGTAGGGATGTTAATTACTTTTTTGCTCTACAATATATATATTCTCTGAACATTCAAATAGTGGGAAATTTGGAGCAGGCAGTTCGTCTTAAACGGAATTTGAACCAGGGTCTTCAGAAGCAGACACTCCCAAACGCATACCCCTTTCTCACACAGCGTTTGCCGCTTTTAGAACTGGTTTATCATATATGTAAATTGCGTTAAGAGCTTCATCTGTACTTCAGGCTGCAGGAATTGTGACAACAGGGAATAAGGATCTCGTTATCGATAAAGACAAGGTCAGGAGACAGAAAAAGAAACTTGTAAAGAAGATACAGGAGGAGGAAAATCTTGGAGGAAGAAAATTACAAGCATATTTTTTGATAGCAGAAAAGATAAAGCGATCTTCATAGACAAAAAAGGAACAAGCAGCACCATCGAGAGAAAGATGAAGCACATATCACTAATGACGTGCGAAAATGTACGTGTCGCTATCTATGAGCCTATTCCTGTTTCATAGACATCAGAAGTGCAAAAGGCTGAAGATTTGAGCACTCTATTAATCTAGCTCCGATTGGGTGGATAAAGGTTCAAGTGGTTCTACCATCTAGTTTAGACAGTTGATGTCGGTGTCGGAGTGGAAGTTCGTTCGTATGAAGAATACAATGTTACAATCAAATGTTGCAGTTCTCTTCTTGATTTTTTTTCAAAGCAGGCATTATTCTAGTTAAAAAAAAATATGTAACGATTTTATCTCCCCGCAGTGAAGGAGGTGTCAAGTGACCGAAATATTCCGAACTACGTTCGACAACATGGTGGCGTTTCTTTCGTCTTTCTCTCGACGCTGCCGCTTGTCCCCTATTTTCTATGAAGATAATTTTATTTTTCTACTATCAAAAATATGCTTGTATTTTTTCTTTCTCCAAGATCTTCCTCCTACTGTATCTTCTTTCCAAGTTTCTTTTTCTGTCTCCTGACCTTGCCTTTATCGATGACGAGATCCTTATTACCTGTTGCCACATCCTGCATCCTGAAGCACAGATGAAGCTCTTAATGCAAGTTTCTATATGATATACTAGTTCTAAATGAGGCGAACTCTGTGTGAGAAGGGGATATGCGTTTGGGAGTATCTACTTTTGAAGGCCCTGGTTCAAATTGTTGCTGTCAAGACATGCTGTGGTCCGTCATACAAATATGTGACTCTGAACGCATTGAAAAAAAGAAGGAAGAGCTAGGACCATAATAAAGACAAAAAAGAGAAATCAACGAACGAACCAAACAATACTTACAATTTTTGTTCACTTACACGCGAAAAGGCTATAAAAATCGTCTAATTCAAAATACACATAACTGTTAAATAATACATAATCGGAGCTTATTTAAACATTTAGTACGCTAATCATGACATTTAGAGTAAATTCAGCTAAAATAAATTTAATTTAACATTTTTTTAATTTTTTCTAAAAAAGTTCAAAAATCAGCTTTTGAGCAAAACTTCAAGCAATTTGCGGCAAATCAACGAATTGTCCAAAAAATCTCAATTTTTTTGTGCGAACTTAGTGCCACCAGTGGCAACTTTCCGCACTACCCATCATCGAAAATCGAAAAAAAGTTTTTTTCGACCCACCCTAGTGCCCAGAGGGGGGTTTGGTGAAGCAAAATGCGTCAGACAATTTATTTTTTTAAGGAATTTAGAGAAAAAATACATTTTGGGAGGATTTTTTTATTCTCAATATTTTCTTTTTTTTTCACTATTAAAAAAATTCTTAATTTTTTTAATATCACTTTTAACTTTTTATCACAATGATTTCGAAAAACAAGTACTGCCTTGCAAGAGTGATCCTCATGTCCTGCGGAAAGCAAGGCACAAGCACTGATGTTGGGACGAATTTCAATTTTCATATCTTCTGGCTAACGAGCAAATGGACAAAATTGTAATGTTGTTTTCTCTTTATTTAATTTTAAGTGCTAAAAGAATTGATTTTTCTAACATTAAAAAAAAAAAAAAAAAAAAAAAAATTGATTACGTATGTGAATGTAATCATTAATAGTATTAATCATTACTTCAGTCATTAATATAGCATGATACCTTTAGAATTATATTAATTGAAATAATGCTTGTATTGCAGTAAAAACTGGAGCTTAATGAACGTATTAACAGGGGCTTGTCAGTCAGGACTTATAAATGAGGAAACAATCAGATTGCTAATAATAAAATATATATCTTCATTATTACGATGTTAAAACTTTCATTTCCTGTTTGTGTGATAGTACGTAAGAATACTATTATTAAATTATCAGTAGAATATATTTTGCAATTGATGTTTTGCTTACGGGAGAGGGGGGGGGGGGGTGCAATGGTAATGTATGAAGATTTTTTGGCGGGGAATTTGCGTCATTGGGTTCTGGGAGGATGGTCACCACTGTAAGAAATTTACTTTAATACATCTATAAAATAATATATTTTTTTTATAAGTAATATTAGTTCCAAACTTTTTCTAGGGATAGATTTTGGGAATGTCTCTGATTCAGAACTCTCATATGACAAGAGAAATGAATTTACAGACATTATTTATTTATTTATTTATTTATTTATTTATTTTTTGCATAATTTCAGATACATAAGCCATTTCATGCATTGTTTTACTTTGAAACAATATGTAAATAAATATGTCGAACGACAATAATAATAATAATATTTGGTAACATGGGCTCCGTGAGACATGAAACAGGTATGTCAGCGCTCTGCATCCTAGGAAGCATTTTTTTTTAAGTAGAGAATATACACATGAAATTATCTTATCATTATAAAGAACTTTTGTCAGACCTCCCCCACCCCTCAGGCAAAAGATAACGTTTAAAACATGTCAAAGAAAAAAAGTAATACAGAAAATTAACAGTTAAAATATTAAATATTAAAAATAAATTTATATCAGCGTTTTGAAAAAGAACACTTGAAAAAAAAATTTCTCTTTCTCCCCCCCCCCCCCCCCCCAGAGTCATTTTTTAGATGCTTTCGTAATTATAGAAATACGTAGCACCTATAGCCGTTGTTTGGTCCCTCCGTCTGTCCGCATATCCAAAAACTATCAAAATGCGCCAAAACTATCAAACTAAATGGTTTGAAATTTAATATATATAATCGTTGCAGAATTTTATTGCGTCATTTCAAATTTTATGAAAATCGAGTCAAAACTTAAAAAGATATTAATAAAAGTTTTTTATCATAATTAATTCAATGAAATCCCATGATTGGCAATGATCCTAGGTCATCATGGTGATTACGACTTATTTAAGATTGAGTCCTATTATTTCCGTATTATTGAATTTAATATATTCAGAATCGTAATAAATTTTGTATTCATGCATTTTTGCCTAAGAGTGCAACAGCTATTGCACCAAGATCTGAATATTTATAAAACTAGTTATCGTACGAACGCACCTGATTTGCTACGTTTGAAGTACAATTTCCGACTTGTTTAAAATAAATTTTATATATGTGAACGTAAAAAGAAAGAACTAAAAATTGACTTTCTCATGGGGGGGGGGGGGTTCAGGATTACAAAGCCCTCTTTTAATAAATTTGAAAATTTCTTAGTTCTTTCTATTAGCGTTCAATTAATTTAAGTTATTTCTGAAGAATGAATTTTACTATATATATATAAAAAAAAATAACGAAAGTTTAGTTAATTAAATTTCAAAATCTAGGGAGGGGCAATAGTCTTTCCCGCTCCCCTCTCGGAGGGGTGCACATGAATTCTTTTGAAATCAGAAGTCTTAGAAACTTCTTACGTCCTCTTGTGACCTTCTTTTGTCGGTGGTCAGTTGTACACGTACACAACACTCCGGCGAACCCCCCTTCTCCCTTCATCCGACCACGTGACCACGAGAACCAATTACCACCAGAGACCGCAGTGCACACCATACTTATTTTCTTGAACCTCATTCATACGAAAAAGGGAGAAAAAAAATAGAGGAAAAGAAAAAAGAAAACAGATGAAATAGAAGGAGAGAAAGGTGACGAAAGAAACAGCTCTCAATCTATATCAACAGGTTCCCACTTGTTGGAAGAAGAAGATGCAACATGTCACTGTTGCTTCACATTGAAATCTTATTGATTCGGTTAGGCGACTTCGTTTTTCCCACTGGAGTTGCGGCGTGAATACGTGTTTCGCAGTCTTTCCAGAGTAAAAAATTATTTTTCTCCTTTGAAGGAGGAAAGGAGTTTGTTTCATTCGATTTTTTTTTTCATTTACTTTTTACACGATTGTACTTAACTTGGTACATATATGTTAAGAAGGAATTAATACTTTTTGTAATTAACACTTCATCCACTTCCTGATGTGCTTTAATTCAAGAAATTGTGCACAATTGTGTTTTACTGATCGCGATATGGTACATTTTCATATTTTCAGAACTTAATTTTGAATTAATAGATTACTATTAATTAAATTATGATTGTATGTTCAAAAACAATTTTTGAGTACGTTGAATTTATGAAATTTCGAAACATTCCGACACGAGATCTCTAAAAATTTTAAATAACCCCATTTGGAACATTTTTGTAGTTTCACCTATACTTCTAAAACTAATGTTTTAGGATTTAGCTATTGGTCAACAATAAAAATGAACACCTTGTATATAACCAATAATTTTGAGATTTGATAATTCTCCGATAATTTCAAAACTATTTTGCATACCTTTGATTTGCATATCGTTAATTTGCATATTGAATTTTGTGAATATTTTGAATCTTAGTCATAAAAACTGTGATATAGTATACTAATATATATGGCCAGGTCTCTACAAATTGCAAAAAATGTATTAGCCAGTAAAAAAATCTAGTTGCCAACAAAAAATTTTACTTCTCTCCCCTCACATCCTTCTTCTTATTATTGCTTATTATTGTCAGTTTTTTTTTTTTTTTCGATTTTCAAATTTAAGCGGATTTTCAAAAAGCCCATTTTTTTATGAATTGGTTAAAAAAAAATCATAATCATAGTAATAAAATATTTTGAATTGCCTTAATTCTTCACTCGTTTAATAAATTAATTTAGAAAGTTAATATAAATTAATTTTTTCAACGTGACTTATCAGAATTGACGCTAAAGAAATATACTTCACAAAGTTTTGAACAAATAAATTTGCAATATTATAAGAAAAACAATTGTTATTTGCAAAATTCTTTTTTTGCTTCAAGAAAATTTCGGAAAGAAATTATCTACCCAAAATAATGAACATTATCATTAAATTATCAGCTTTAAGTCACTTCACGTTAGATAAAACTTTTTCTGGTACTTTTTTAGTTTAAAGGCCTTGTCGAGATAGAAAATATGGCCTTGGCGTGAAAAATTGTTTTTAATGCATATTTTCTGGAAAACTACTCACTGTTTCATTTGCACAAGCAATATTCTCAATATATATACAATTTATTTAATATAAAGAAGCCATTTATCTACCTTTATATACAAGCAAAAGAAATTGTAAATAAAAAGACAAAATAATACACATACATAAATGAAATGTTTAAATAAATTTAAATAAATATATAAACAGGCGTAAAGTTCCTTAGCCTTTTTTTCAATAGCTACACTGTTAAAAATCTGTAGCTTTTGCTGCATAGTCACTCCACCGCTCTTATAGAAAACGTTTACTTTGCAATATTGTGCAGCAGTCTCATTGGTCAGAATAGAGATATTCTACAAAAGCGCTGGAATTACTATGCAGCAAAAGTTACAGATTTTTAACAGTGTACTTGAACCATTTGGCAACAAATCTCACTTTCTGAAGCCCGAATTCCGCCAAGATTGAAAAAAAAAGAAGAAACACCCAGGCCCCTATACTTTTCTAATATGGTTCTTGAAAATCTACTCCAGATCATGCAATGATAATGCATTGTTGCCAAATACTTCCAGTTCTGACAACTGCATTTGTAGAGCCTTCTACATGAACGATAATTAGGAGTTCCGCAATTCTACGGTAGTTTGAACAGTTGGCGTTACCTTATCTGCGCATTTGACTGCATACATACTCAATGAAAGGTAAAACAACATTTACAGGCATACGAGACGCAGACGAATAAAGTTCTTTAGCCGATGAAGATGGCAATGAAAGAGACAGCAAGTAACACCAGCAATTTGTGCTTCCAGGTGTCTAGATTTCTAGGGGTTGCAATACATTTCCCGCGTAACCACATTCCAAAAGTCCCAATATTTCATGATGTACGAATTCTTTTAAATTTCTTAAGGCAAATAAGTTAAATTAGTTAATTAATGAAAAATAAGTTAAATCGCAAATTAGTTAATTTACGAACTCCCCTCGCTAATGCTAAGTTTATGGGAGTGGGACTTTATGGAGTTATGGGAACTTAGTATATTTAAAATATATCCACTGAAAATTAATATTTTAAAATCCCTTTTTCTTTGTACTCTTCTTAAAAGGTGTTTATTTTTTTCTTACTTCTCAAAATGCTTCTAAAATCTATGCTTAATTTAGTATTTTATGTATTATAAACTGAGGTACTTTGAGTAAGATTTTAACACTTCACATAAAATTAACTCTACATTTTAGAAATATATGGCAACTAAGAAAAAAAGAGATATCCTTTAAGAAGAGTTCAAGGAAAAAAGAAGTTCAAAATACTGATTTCCTGAGAATATATTATAAATATACAAATGCATGACATGCCTACAGATTCATTAGCGAGGGGAATACGGAAGTTAACTGAATAACAACCTTATCAGTAAAAATAACAGTAATTAAAAGTAAAATCTGTGAAAGCGTAACCTATCTATAACGTAAATTTTTTATAGTCCTTTTCAAAAGAACACCTTGCAAATCTCCCTGCTTAGATGGACACCTGTCTAAAAAGGAATTTTTTGAGGTTCTTAGAGATTTTGTTTTTACAAGTTTTGTTGTACTTTGTTAAGTAAAACCTGTGTAAACAGAACCTGTTTATAACGGATTTATGTTTTAAAAGTACAAATTTCATTCTCCCTACGATAGAAATGCAGTTCAATTATATCTTTTAAATGGACTCTACATATATGACGTTATAAAATTTTTGGAAATTTTCGACCTCCTTTCCCCCTTACGATATCACAATATCATGTGTTAAAATTCCTCGAACGTGCCCCCCCCCCCCCCCAAATGATTTCGTTATCACTGCGTATTTTTTACAATTTTTTCCTTTGTTATTGTTATACATTTATAATTCGCATAACGAACTGATTTTACGGAAGAGGAAAAGTTAATAAAATATCACTATTATATATGAAATAACATTATATCAAATAAGACTAAGAAATACTTACTACTTAAAAGTATATAATAATACTTTTTAATATACAAAATTTTCTATTTTTACGCCATATAATGTATACGTTTTGTTACATAATGCATTCAACAGTAATATTGTTCATTGCAGCTAAAAAAATACCAATAAAAAAGGAAACTTTTCAGTTGGATCAAAAATGATAAGGATATCATTTCGGTATCATAACGATATCTTAACGATATCAAAAGATTAATTTTGAAATTGATCTTCTAAACAAACATTCTGAAAATTCCAGATAACGCCGAATTCTTCTGCTAGTAATGAGTAAAGTTCATTGAAAGGCAGATAGTTGGTAGTTCAGGATCATCATTATCCAATGGTATTCATTTTCGCTACACAGAAATATGAAAATTACACATAATTTTTGCATGTAAAAGGTGGAAATTGAGAAGACATTTCACATATTGCCGCGGATTGCGAGCTTAATTGGGAAAATGGAAGGAGGTCAGTAAGCTTGCACTGTTAAAATAATAATAATAATTCCCGTTGATTGACCGTAAAGTTTCGTAATTTTTTTTTTTGATGAAAGTATTTTCGTGAATGTGTCAAAAAGTATGGAATTACTTTAATTGTAGCACTTCAAAAGAGATCTTTAAAAATGCGGAAATTGTACTAGCAAAATACGGCAATTCTTTTTCTTGCGTAAAACTAAGGAAAATTCCTAAAGCCTAGGCGGAAACAACAAATAACCTTTTAGTTCTATTATTTGTCAAGGATATTCTTAAATCCATATTCGCTAATTTCTGGCACATTCACGAAATAATTTCATCGGAGAAAAAAAATTCGTAAAATTACGGAAATTGTTATGGAATCCACGAAATTTTTTGTACATTGCGTAAGGCAATTTACATAAAAAGGCCTATTATGTACATAAATGTACATAATAGGCAAAGCTTACATTTATGTCAAGGTTGTCCACACACCTTATATTACAGGGCACGACTTAGGCCATCTACGGCCCCGGGACAAGCATCATTCTGAGGAGCCTCCTTCTTTCTATTCATTGAAATTGTTCCCGAGTAATGCAGAAGTGCATAGTACTAAACTTTATACATATTGCATGCATGCATAAATTTCGTACCTGGTACTATTCACATCTGTATAGAGGGTATCACAAAAGATGGTCACAATTTTAAGGGAAAAAATGCTAATGGGATAATAGTAGAAAAATGGTAGATTGGTTGACAGGAGTATTTGTTTTCAAAATTTCCATTTGCTTACCTACGCATGGTATACGATGTCTAAAAGAAAATGCCCCCAATTTGTCATCATTAATAGTTTTAACTTGCATCATTACAAGGAAAACGCCAATGAAGAATTTCTTTTGAAAACTATAGAATACTAAGTTGTTATAACAAAATTTTAATCATTAGATTTTAATGATGTAGTTCTTTTTTTTTTTTTTTTTTTTTTTTTTTTGCGTGGTCGTAGGGGTACGGGAAGTAGAGTGGGAAAGGAGGACTGCACTCCATTCCTAAATGTTCGAATATTTGTGTATTTTGATCACTTTTCGCCCATTCTAGCCATTCGACAGTTTTTAACGAAAATTTTGATTAGTCCCAAATAGCCTCCCAAAAATGGGAAACCCAGGAAGCTACCCCGCATGCCCCTCCATTAGTCAGGTCCTGTTTTTATAGCTCCATATATTTTTAAATATCGCTAAAAAATTAGAAGTAGTAACATGAACATTTTCCTACTTCACTTTATATGACATTTCTTATATTCTTATTTATATTATTATTATTATTATTATTATTATTATTATTGTTGTTGTTATTGTTATTTTATTTTTTGCAGAAATAAGTTATTCTGCATTTTGAAGATATAAGACATAATTTCCAGACTATTTCCTTTATTTTTGTCAAGTGTTAATGATTAAAATCTATAAAATGTTCTCTCTCTCTCGCTTTTTTTCACGGCTGTATATGTTGTAATATATCTTCGTCTTTATCCAAGTATTTTCACATAAGTTACAACACGAAGAGACAGACAGAGATACAGACAAACCGACATTATGGACATTTTTCAACTGTCTGAGGAAACATGACATAATATTACGGAATTTTAATTTATATAATTGTTTGTCCCTTTTTTATTTTATTTTGTAAACCATTTGGTAGCTGAAAGTATTATTTGAAATATCAGATACATTTGAAAATTTTAAAACGTATTTGAGCACAGAAGCAATACTTTTTTAAGAAGAAGAAATAATATAAAATGCACACACGTTTCCGATAGAAATATGGAACTAAGAGAGACCAGCGACAAACGAAGTGTACCATATCTCAAAAGCATTAAGAAAAATAAGTCCTCTGATTTTGAGCAACACAAATATCGTGTGATTTTATTTTAAAAAGTACCTTTTCACGCGCACTTACAACTTCAAAGAGATTATTTTCACGCTTTGAACTTTTCCCCATTATTCCTCATCATTGTCTATTTACTTATCTATTTTTCAAAAGCTATGTTTATCAAAGTAATAACTTTGTGTTAATTAATATTTCAAGATATCAAAGAAACAGCACATCGCTGAAGTACGTTTCATTAAGAAAAATTGTGAAGGCGTGTCGAAGGCGTGAATTTTCAATCAAATTGAAATCTTAAGTGCGTTGCGGTGAAAGCGAAGCAAACTTTTTGTAAAAGTCAAATTGCAGCGAACGCGAGCGTGTTTTAGTAAACAAATATATTTTTGTATTCTTTCGTAAAAGGAAACAACGTTACGAAAATTGCATTCCGTATAATTTAGCGGCTTTAAAATGTTAATGCCAATATAGGTGTTTTAATTTCCCCCTATTTCATAGTAGCATTATAGGTACTAACTGCGTGCTTTTTTTTTATGTAAAACTTGGAAATGAAGATAAATAAAATTGATACGTATAGTTTTGATAAAAAGAATTCGTATATGGGTGCACGTGTTCATATGACGTTAAATATAATGAATTATGCATTTTTGCAGTCTTTATATTATTCAGCAATTATAAATTGGGAAAAAAATATGTATATTTAGTAATGTGTACTCCAATTTTAGAAAATGCCGACAAAGGTGTTTATTTATTGTAGTTTTCCAGAATAATATACAACTGATTCTTTACGGTTATCATAATTTTTTTCCGATAACACAAAGCGAGTATAATGTAAAACAAAGGCAAAAATAAGTAAAAAAGGACAAACATGTATGATAAATGCATTGCGATACACTTTTCTGCAATATATTCGTCTATTACTTTAAGTTATTTATTTTATCTAAATTTAAAAATAAGTATATAGGTAAAAAATAGTTTTTTTTTAAAAGATTTTTTTATAAACATCCAATGTTTATCATAAAAATTAAGCGTAGTTTCAAAAATGCACTGTTTTTTTTTACAAAATAATTCTGTTACTATCTATTAATTTGGCGTAGGATATGCTTATGTATATGTAGGATATGGGTGATTATGGAAAATTCTGCTGTTTTTTATACTTGGTAGAAAGCAAAAATTAGTAAAATAATAAAAAAAAAATTGCTGAATTTCTTTTTATATATCATCAGGAAAGGAAATAAAAAAGCATTATTTAAATTATATTTTCGGGATTTATAAATTGATTTCTTAATGTATCATCATAAGTTAATTAATTAAAACTACTAACTGATTGAAACATATTAAAATTTTTTTTTATTAAATCTTTATTTATACGAGGTGGAACCCGCCGAATTTCGACGAAAGAAAATGTTTACAAAGAAACTGTTGCATCAAATTTATAATACATCAACAACAATAATTAGAATAAAAAATCCATCTTACACTTGTTAATTTAACTCTCCAAAGACATATTTTAACCTAAGATTAACAAAATACTTTTTTCATAAACTTAAAGTGTTAAAATTATTGAAAAATTAAACTTAATTCATGTACGTCATCAGTAAAATATAATCAAGATAAGTAATTCTGATTAAGTTATTAATTGATGCTTGGTATTACGGAATGAAAAATCCGAAAAAATGATTTCACGTTGACATAATCATAGAATTTTACCTTTACATCTAAACCAAATCAAGTCAGTTTCCACGTTCCACATCCATATTAACCATTTAAAAACATTTTAATGCGCAATAGGTTATTAATAAATATATTTTCAAGCTTGAAGTCACGTTTGTCAACTATTACACTTGTCATGTTAAAATTCCCATTCGTGATTTGAGGTCTTAGTATAATCTCTGTACCTGCGCTTAAAAATTCCAGAAATTTATAACTTTTAGACGTATTCAAGGGGAAATATCTCGTTTTATCAAATAAAATTATCGTTTACTTTCAAATATGACGTCATTTTCTGTCGCTGAAATATTTTGCCTATTGACTCAAACTCAATATCAGCGAAATGAAAAAATAGTGAAATATAACAGCATCATCAGGGAAATTGTGTCTTTTTTAAAGCGTAACGTCATTTTCTGTTCAAATTTTTAAAAATATATTTTTAATTGTAATGAGAAAATGGCATCAGTAAGAATATAATCAATAAAGATAACTAATCCACTTTTAATAGAAATGAAGTACTTCAGCTGCCACGATTAGAAAATTGGTATTAAAAACTATAAAAAAATTAATATCTCAAAAATAAATTGAGATACAGCTTTCAAACAAATTGCATTTAAAAGTGCATTTATTTATTTTATTTATTTTATTTTATTTTATTTTATTTTATTTTATTTTTTGCATACGACGGTGTAAACGTTATAATGTGGGATGTTTAGAAGTTTAAAATTTGCAGTAGCGAAAATTGCAAAAGCTAAATTTCATTTCAAATTTCAAAGTGTTGCCATTCGCAGAATGACGTATGCATTACGCACAGATATGTTTGTCCTTTATAATATAGATAGATAGATAGATAGATGTTTTCTACTTTTTGGTGTTTAAAATATTCCATTGTTACAGTTTCACAGCCTCTTTTAGCGAATATCGTGTGGTGTATAATGGATATTATTTTTGTTGCAATTTGTATAGAGTTACAAATATAACTAGTTGGATGTGCCACCCAAAACTTTCTTCTATCTTATGCATCTTAATATTTCATAGCGTAGTTACACATGTTAATATTTCAATATTATTAGATCAATACTATACCAACTTTGATTTTCATCTTAAATTTCTGCTTCAGTCAATTAAACGGACTAAAAACGAGTTAATCTATATCATGATATATGTTAAATTAATAGTTTTTATTTAATCTGTTTTTATCAGCTGTTTCCGAATAGCCGGCTTAACAGGAAGCGAGTTCTCGCCGCTGCACGAGCCGCCGATGGACAATAGAACTACGAAAAATCAAGAAAAGTATACAAAAATCGCTATCATAGAGCCCCTTTACCGCGCAATATTTCCAAATTCAAGGAGGACCTGTTGGCCAAAGCCAAAAACAAGCACAAAAAATTTGGTTCAATTGTATGCATAATTATACACTTTTCGATGGTACAATAAAGAAAATTGCACAAACATCGCTATTACAGTGCCCCCTTCCGGCAGATTTTTTTTTCAAATTCAGGGAGGACCTGCTTGCCATAGCCAGAAACATACGCAAAAAATTTGGTTCAATTCTGTGCATAACTTCATACACTTTTCGATGGTACAATAATGAAAATGGCGTAAACATCGCAATTATAGCGCCCCTATTTGGCGGAATTTTTTCAAGTTCGTGGAGGATCTACTGATCATAGCCTTACACATACACAAAAAATTTGGTTCAATTCTATGCATAATTTTATACAGTTTTCGGTGGTACAATAAAGAAAATGGACATCGCTATTACAGCGCCCCCTTCCGGCAGATATTTTTCAAACTCAGGGAGGACTTGCTTGCCATAGCCAGAAACATACACAAAAAATTTGGTTCAATTATATGGATAACGTCATACACTTTTCGATGGTACAATAATGAAAATCGTACAGACATCGCAATTATAGCGCCCCCTACAGGCGGAATTTTTCCAAATTCAGGGAGAACCTTTGTGCCATGACCAAAAACAAACACAAAAAATTTGGTTCAATTCTATGCATAACTTCATACACTTTTCGGTGGTACAATATTCAAAATGGCACAAAAATTGCACAAAAATCGCTATTACAGCGCCCCCTACCGACGAAGTTTTTTCAAATTAAGGAAGGACCTGCTTGCCATAGTCAAGAACTTACAATTTTTTTTTTTTGGTTCAATTCTATGCTTAACTTCATTCACTTTTCGATGGTACAATATTCAAAATGGCACAAAAATCGCTATTACTGCGCCCCCTACCGGGTATTTTTTTCCAAATTCATGGGGAACCTGCTTGCCATAGCCAAAAACTTAAAATAAAAATTTGGTTCAATTCTATGCATAACTTCATACACTTTTTGATGCTACAATAGTGACGGACACACACGGAAAGACGGACAGGTAGACATTTTCTATAAACATGTTTTTTGAGATCTCTGAACCCTAAAACGTGTAAATCCGTCGAAAACCGAAGTTGAAAAAAATTTAGATTACAATACTTCCTTCTATTGAAGATAGAAGAAAGTAAATATATATTTTTATATATAAATTTATATATATATCTACCATATCATGTAGTAAGGGGAAAATCAATTACAAAATTCCATCTTTACATACAAAAAAAAAATTAAAGTTAATAAATGACTTTTAAAAAAAGATTTCGAGCACCGTAGACATAATTATGCTACCCTGAAATGTCTAGAAATGCATTTCTGTCGGGTGGTATTTTCTTAAATATGCAACAGCAAGTGCAATCATATTTTTTTATAATATGAAGTCGTTGTTTTAATTAATATACACCATTTGGAAAATTGGTCCGCTTTTATAAAAAGTAATATATATATGATGAAAGAAAGAATTTTTCTATTGCATCAAAATGGAAATAGTTTAAAACGTATAAAAACTACAAACCAGAATACGCAAACCAAAAAATTCATAATTTTATTTAACTCAAAAAAGTTTTAGTATGTCAAATTCATAGAGACGTGTCTGGAAGCTAAAAAATCAGTCAGATGCGGCAACACTGTGGCATTACGCATCTGACAAAATTTTTATTTAGGGATTCCGAATTCTCACCAGCAAGTTTAACTAGTTAATATTGTTTTATAAGATGACAGGTATTCCACAAATAAAATAAAACAAACTTGCTATTCAAAATTTTCCGCTGTGAATTCTAACATTAATGAGAAGTCGGTGGATTAGTGATGACGTCACAACTCGTGTCCTCTGGCCTTGACTATTTCGATGGCAGCAGTCTGGCACTTTTACGCATAAATTACCTTTCTGCTTACATTTCTTTAAAGCTCAAGCTTTATCTTTTTTTTGTTTATGCAACATTTATGAGCAATAATGTGACCACAAACATAGATAGAGAGATATTACATAATTATTTAGTAAACTTTGACAAAAAAATATTAATAATTATGATTTGATTAATAGTGTTTTAAGTTGCAACTTTACGCACATGTAAGCTTGCTTGTGTTAAAAAAAAAAAAACTTTTTTAACCCCTTGGGGCGAGCGACCGGTATACGTGCCGAGAAAGACGCTCAGAATCCGTGATTATTCTCACCAGTAAACTTTTATTGTAAATTTTACCTTATTTAATCCGAGTATTTTCCTGATACAATTATCCAGAAAGTTCTGTTTTGTAAAACCGGTGATGAAAAATTAAAAATTCCGTAAAAGACGCTCGTCCCGAAGGAATTAAATTGTACTTTATGAATATGCAATGATATTTTTCATCAAGTTGTTAAATGAAAAGTTTTGAGGCAAGCAAATTACGACAATAATTCGTGAACAACCTTTACATTCATAAAAACCTGTGTCTAAATGAGAAAAAAAAATTAGACATTTACACATGATTGTGAATTTATTTGCTTGACGTTGAATTTGAGCGCAAAACAATACTGAAGGGGAAAAAAATCTGCTCATAAAAACGTTTGATGTTCCCCTTGTGAACCATCTTACAGAAAAGACACAAATTGTGTTTTTCTTACAGATTTTTATGAAATTAAAAGTAAGTTTATTGCTTTAGGTATGACTATTCTTATGTCAAATGCATTTGATATTTAATTTGATATAAACCAGTCTCCTGCGTATAAAAAGTAATGCGAATCTGGCCATCAATTAAGGTTATGGAAAATTTTTATTATCATAGGTTTTGTCAGGGAGACATACAGTGATCAATATTTAACTTCATCATGAAAGATTTACACATCAATTTTGTTTTTTAAGCTTGATTTTAAAAGATACTTCTTGTATGTTACCATTTCTCTGAGGTAGAATTAATTTTATCATTTCTATTAGGAAGAATTAAGAAGCGAAAAAATACTGAAAAACAATAACAACAATAACAAAAAAAATTATACAAAATCGGGTCGTAAAAGCTGATAATTGCTACTCCCCTGCAGCTATCCGAACACCATTAAAAAAGACCCGAAAAT
Organism: Maratus speciosus; assembly: GCA_963932465.1. Lineage (NCBI taxonomy): Eukaryota > Metazoa > Arthropoda > Arachnida > Araneae > Salticidae > Maratus > Maratus speciosus. Next base: position 357,685,728 of record OZ010794.1, read on the forward strand.
GTGGGGAAGGGTTTAGAATTTTATGAAATTTGAGATGCATTTAGTGCTTTAGATAGGTCTTTTTGTGTGAGAAAAGTATTTGACATTCTCTTAAATATAAAAAATAAGGCGAATCTGATCATCAACACGGCATGGAAAAATTATCTGGTAAATTTTGTATGTTTGGCAAACGTGGATCGATATCATCGTGCACCATGGTATGGTCTACATTTCATTTTCATTTTTTAAAATTTGATTTAATTTTTTTTTATGGTATTAAGGTTTTATAAATATGGATATTAATTATTTTTAGTTATGTAACTAAAAACATATACATTTTCAACTTGCAATGTCAATACAAATTTCTTAAAACAAAATGTTTAATTTTGATTGAATGAATTGTTATTATAGACGGAAACTTAAAACATACCTTATCAGCATTCCTAGCAATTAAGCGTGATATCTACTGCTTTTTACTAACTTTACTATTTTACACTTAAAGTATATTGAAATAAATTAGTGAAACATCTTATGCCACAAGCAAACACTTTTGTGAGAAATTTCTTTGAAAAAATTAGAAATCTATTAAAATTATATTTTCAATACATCAATTTAAATTTTGTTTAAAATATCATTTTACGTAAATCTCCGTTTTCTTTTTAAAAATTTATCTTTGCAGTGTTAAAAATTTGCAACAAACTGTCAGGTTCTACATAACCGTAATTTAACTGTTTTATAAACCGGTAAATAACCGTAATTTAACTCTAGTAGGACCATATTTTTGCCCATATTATGGTCAGAATAGAGTTAAATTACGATTATATAGCTGTTTTTTATAAAAACGGACAGTTACTGGGCTATTTGATACAAATTTTTAACAGTGTAGAAATGACATATTTGCTTCAAATAAGAGCGTGATATTATGGATTATGTATTTAAATAAATAATATAAAAGACATACTTCGAGTAAATGGTTGTCTAGGAAATAAATAATATGTAACGCACGCTGGGATTTTCATCATAAAAAATAGATAGATGTTGATTACATGGATTGCTTTCAAACATCCATTTTGTACCAATGACAGACATCCAATCACTATTTTTTGCATATAATAGTTTCACTTTGATGAAATTAATGATTGCAATAGTCAATAAAATTGGGCAAACGATGATCTATTGCTGTGTAAAAAATATCTATAAAGTTACTAAGAATTTTCCTGGAAACTGAGATGTCTAGAACTATTTATGTAACTGCAACAAAAGAAATTCATGTAACAGATACTCGTTTGCACTGTAAAACAAAAAATCTGTAAGGTTACAAAGAATTTATCAGGAAACTAGGGTGCCTAGAACTTTTTATGTAACTGCAACAAAAAAATCATGTAATTATCCTGGGCTACAGATAAAAATTTTAGTAAGCATACAGATTTCATTCTGTAGCTTTACAAAAATTAGCTTTGTAGTTTTACATAATTTTTTTTTTTACACTTTACAGATAAACATTTAGTAAACATACAGATTTACACCTGCAGAATTACACATTTGTTTTGCAGTGTAGTTAAAAAGAGAGAAACCAGAGGTTTTATTGCATTACGCTTTATGAAAACTCTTTTATTTATTTTATTTTCCTTATCACTTAAGGAAAATTAATGTACAACATACTTACAATATTTATTAATTCGAATGATTGAACAGTTTGATATAAATTTTTAACAATGCGGATTATGATTCTGTTTATTTTCATAATGCACATTTTTTCTGATAGTTAGATCAGTTGAACAAAATTTTCATGTATATTCTGCAATGAACCTTTTTTACAAGCTGTGATTTACAGACTTTTTCTCCTTTTACTTATTTAGTCAGTGAATGCATGTTTTGTCATATTCATAAGAACCAGTTACCTAAGAAGGTAAAGTGACGCGTATGTATATTTCTAAAAAGGAATATAACGCACCATTTCCTTGAGGTAAAATTGAGGTGCAAAACAATGGTGAAAAAAAAAGGTAACCAAATTGACTCATAAAAACTGATAGCTTTCTTTCCTGAGGCTATTCTAACACTATGCAAGAATAGACTCAAGAATGTATTTTTCTTGCAGATTTTCATGAAATTCTAAGTAGCTTTAGTGCTTTAGATATTGCCTCGTGTGTCAAATGCATTTGACATTTTCTTGAATATCAAAAAGGAAGAAGAATCTGGGCATGAATTACGGTCATAAGAAAAGTTTATCTTGGTAGTTTGGCCTGGATAGATACAGTGATACATATTTACTATTCGATCGAAAGACATATTGCATAATAATAAAAAGACTGTTATGTTACCATTGCCAGTTATTATTAAAACAATGTAAGAAAAATAAAAGTAGTTTTGTTCTAAAGTCTAATTAAACAAATAAAATGTATATGTTTGCTTGAGTAAATTTAGCTTCTAAACAAAATATTCGAAAATACTTTATCAATTTTACTCTTATTTATGAACTCTTAACTATTAACTCTTATTAACTCTCAATTATTCACTCTTATTTATTAACTCTTATTTATTTATAATTTTAATTTATTTATTTATTATTTACTGGAAGAAAAGTCAGTCAGAAGGACGTGTTTGCATTTTCAAAAGAATGATTTAGCATTGCACTATAAAAAGAATTATGAAGTAATAAATCTTATCTTATCCGACTAATAGGATCAGGTGGGGTAAAATAGTTATAAAAACAGCCCATTTTTCATTGAAACTTAATTTGCAAGAAATAACTTCTCTCACAAAATTAGAAGAACTATTTCACAAAAAACATGCACATTAATACTAATAATGCTAATTTAAAACATATTGTCAATTTACTTTCGTCTTCGTTCATTGCATTTAAAAAAAAATCAATAACCTTCAATTTCTTATAAATCAGAAAAAAAGAGTCCATCACTGATTAATTGCCGATAGCTGGAGCCAAAATAATAATTATATAACTTGAACTTTGAAAAGTTCAACTCAGATTAAATCCTGTTTTTTTTAAAAACATGCATAAAAAAACTTGTAATAAATTTTGATCATTAAAAATTATCTTTTATGATTTAAGTAAATTGCAACCATTAATTGCATTAACAGATTTTTTTCTCAAATTCTTTTATTAAATTACAAATTTATTTTCCCTACAAAATACAAAATTTTATTTGCATTGATATATATATATATATATATATATATATACTACACGGCATTATATATTCCTGATAGTCTAATTATATTTTATAAAAAATACTATTCATTTTTTGTCCCATTGTCTTCAGAGTTCAATGAATTTCAGAAGATAATTCTTTTTATTTTAACTACCGATTGATGGCGCCAACAAAGCTTAAAAGTTCATAATGAATGCGATACAAACAAATGTTTACTTATGGAGGGAGAGATTGGGCTGGCAAACTAATTTAAACTGAAGTTATCTCAGAATATATACATAATTGAATGTAAGTCATCTCTCAAATATTAATTTATTTTCAATAATCTTTCTGAAAATGTAACTTTTATGAAGTTTTATTTAAAAAAATAATTTTGAATAAAAATGGCCGAATGGAATACGATAAAGCGAAGTGGGATCCGGATGAGTTGATTCCGGTAACGTTATACACTTAGTGGTATTATATATATAATTTATTATTTATTATTTACTATTTATTATTTAACTTTTATTAACTCTTAATTATTCACTTTTTTAATTCACCAAACAATTATTTTCGCTGTGTCTTACTTAGGAAATAAGCAGGTTAACTTAATATATTTTACGTACACGAAAACTAAAACAAACTAAAGAAATGATTATTATACATAAAAAAAAAGATTTAAGTACGTATTTTTCTTGCAGATTTTCATGAAATTTAAGGTAGCTTTTGTGCTTTAGATATGGTTTTTCGTGTATCAAATGCATTTAACACTTTCTTCAATGTGAAAATGAAGGTAAATATGGCCATCAACTAGAAACATGGAAAAAGTTTATTCTGGGAGGCATATGTAGTTATCGATATTTTACGACACTTGGAAAATCTACACCTGAATTTCGTTTTTAAAAAAATACTTCCTGGATGTTATTTAGAATTCTTAACCTCTGATATTCAAATATTTTTAAGAGAATTGTAAAAAGAATATCAACCAGCTATTGCCATTGTTGCAATAATTTTTCAATGATTTTCATTTTTACTATTTCTCTGTAAATCTTTATTCAGTCTATCTCGATAAGAGAGATTTTTGCGTCGCTTTAAACAGTGAAACCAAATTTGCATGGATATTTGATGGTGAAACTGCTTGCAAATACCAGCTTTTCAGGGAAACGTCACTGAATGCATACTCCGTCATATTAATACATTTATAAAAACTAGTGACTTAAAAAGGGACAAAAAGCAGAGGTCTGTACATATATAACGTTATAAACTTTTTTGGTAATTTTGTACCCCCCCCCCCACACACACACACACACTTAAGATATCATACGCTGTCATCTTCAAACACCCCCACCCCCGCCCTTTCCAAATGATATTATTATCAATATCTTATTTTTTTTAGCCCCGGTACGGTATGCTATTTCTTTCTCCCAGCTTATTTTGTGTCGTCTCCAAAAAATAACGTTACCTTACGGAAGCTAGCCGTAAAACAAAGCAGTACGATTAAAAACGCTATAGCAATTTTTTTTAACTTCTAAACATCGCACATTTTCAATTTTTATACCGTCGTATTGGGAAAAAAATGTACTTTTAAATGTAATTTGTTTGAAAACTGCATCTCCATTTATTATTGAGATATTAATTTTTTTGTAGTTTTTAGCAGCATTTGTTTAATTTTGGCAACTCAAGTACTCATTTTCTGTAGACAATAAAGGGAAAATAGTTGAAAATAGCAATTATATCTTCTCGTTGCCACTTTCTCATAAAAACTGAAAAAAAGTAATTAAAATACGTGCTATTTTGAAAAAAATATATATATAAATGAATTGATGTCTTTTTGCTGCATTTGTATATTATTCTGAGATAGTGACGTCCTACCATACTTTATTGTAGATGTTTGATTGGATCGTAAGGAATTCTTTAGCGGATTCGGATGACGAAAATTTATATAAATAAAATCGCTTGTTTTAAGTCTTAAAACTGAGCTACAGTAGAGTCCCGCTTAACCGAGTTTCCTCTTTAACCAAGTTGTTTTCTTCTGATGGACTGATGGCGTCTATTATTTTGAAACAGCCATTAATGAAAAAATATTATGGCCATTTTCCCCCTTATTCTGACCAGAAAATCAGAGTTCTAACTTTTTACGACTGCTCTTTCACCTTCACCTAACACTTCATTTATAATGGCTGTTTCATAATAATAGAAGCCACCAGTCCATCAGAAGAAAATGAACCCTTCCAAAGGTAATCGAACTTATGCCTTATATACCTTATATACTTAACTCGGATAATCGGGGCTCTACTATGTATTTATATACATATATATATATTTTTTCATCGGGGGCGACACTAAATTCTGAAAAAGCAGAATTCCTGTTCTCCAGTTTTTGCTTTTTTTTTTTTTTTTTTTTTCTCTTTCTTTTTCTATTTGTATGTTTGCTGTATTACAGCAAACATATTATTATTCGTTATTATTATTATTCATTATATTATATATTAATATTACTGTATTATTCGCATACTTTACTGAGGATGAAGAGGAAAAATGAATAAAATGTCACTATCATATATGAAATAACTTTATATAAAGTAACACTCAAAAGAAATAATTAATACTCCCTCTGTCCGAAATTAGTTGCTATATTTGATTACATTTATACTGATTATTGATACTGATGATTTTATGATTTTGTTTGAACATTTTTCAGAGATTTCAGGGTGCTATGCTATCAATCAAAAACATTTACTTACAAAGCAATCCCTCTGTCTCTCCTTAAAGAAGTACCAAATTAGTTTTAAAAATCTAGGGTTTGCACGCACTTAAGCCACGCCCTATTTTGTAAAGATTCTTCCACCAGTAATCGCATCAAACTACCGTCTAGCTAATGAATCGTTAATTCACTAGGAAGAAAATGATCTTTATCGTATACTGGTGGTAGAGTCCTTAGAAAATGGTGTCGATCTACAAAACTACATCGGAAGTTATTTATGACTCCACCCACTTGAAATGTAGCAACTAATTTGGGACAGAATTTTCGACCTAAATGTCGCAACTAATTTGGGACGGAGGGAGTATTACGTATTTACTAATAACTTTTTGTTACATAATGCAATCAACAGTAATATTGCCTTCTTGCCCTCTCCCCCTGCAAGGACAGGGGGCAAGCGAAACTTCTTATCAAGAAAATAGGTGGACAAAATTCTTTTTCTTTTCTTTACTTGTAAACACAACAAGTATAATTTTCAACATACTCAGCACATGACTTGTTAAACAGCGAATTATTTGCGAATATGGCGGTAGAATAGAAATGCCGAACGTTGAGTATCCATATTTTGAAATGAAATAATTTTATAGGGGTTTTAATAATAATTTCATATTTTCTTAAAAATAGATTAAAAAAATAACAAACTATTTTGATGAGAAGAAAAAGTTACAAAAAAAAAAAAAAATAGTTGGATCGACTATGTTAAGTTTTTACGATATTAAGAGACAGACCCCCCACCCCCCCCTAAAGCGATAACATTATACATGCACAGCCCCCAGGAGAAGCTTACATTGTTCGTAAAATAGAATGTTATAAGTGCAACATTCCTTTGGGGTAGAATTAGGACGCGAAAAAGTACTGAAAAACAATAACAACAACAACAGAGTACAAAATCTACTCAAAAAACTTATAGTTATTCCTCATGTGGCTATTCTAACACCATATAAAGAAGAGACGCGTAAAATGTATTTTCCTTTTCAGATTTTCGTGAAATTTAATGTAGTGTTTATTGCTTTAGATATTATTTTCCGTGTAGTATTGCTTTAGGTATTATTTTTAGTAGTATTGCTTTAGATATTATTTTCCGTGTAGTATTGCTTTAGGTATTATTTTTAGTAGTATTGATTTAGATATTATTTTCCGTGTAGTATTGCTTTAGGTATTATTTTTAGTAGTATTGCTTTAGATATTATTTTCCGTGTAGTATTGCTTTAGGTATTATTTTTAGTAGTATTGCTTTAGATATTATTTTTCGTGCGTCAAATCCATTTAACATTTTATCGAATATTAAAAGTAAGGTGTATGTGTCCATCCACTAGGACATGGAAAACTTTTATTGTGGTTAAGTTTTGTCTGGAAGGCATGGAATGGCATTATTTACTTTTCAAGGTCAAAGGCCCATACATCAGTTTTTCTATAAGCATGATTAAAAAAAATACATTTTTCAGAATCCTTGTATTGTGAATGTCACGTGGTTTTTCTAAAGATTCTTATATCTTATATATAATTAAAAAATTTTTGTGTTCAACGAGTATCATTTATGCAGTGAAAATGTCTTCAAGTATCAAATTCTTATTAAGGAATCATTGGATAAACGTTCCGTGATATTTATTCATTCATAAAATTCAGCGTCCTAAAAATGAAGAAAGAACATTAGACACTTATATATTACTAGCCGCCCTTGGCGACCAGTTTGGTCTCCCTTAAGTGCATGCTAAGCATTGTATCATGTTACTTTTATTGATAATTTAATTTGCTTGCCTAGTCCTTCGCCAAATAAGAAGATTCTGATAGAGAAATAAAGAACTCGGTATTTTTATGCTAGCCAGACGCTGGTGATAAAACGCTAAACATTGTTCCCGTCGCATTATTTCGTATTTCATTAATTTCATTTAAAATATAATTCTTTCACTCATTGTATTTTAAATACGTAAGTTTAATTTAAAACTGAAATATTTAAAATCCATGACTTTCACTTCTTTCTTTACTTAAAAGAAAAAGAAAAGGAAGAAAGTAAATAATAAACAATGCAATAAACAAGAGCATTTAATTTCAACTTCAAAGCATTGTTTTAATTTACCACGCAAAAAACAAAAAATGCTATTGGCGAGATTTGCTTCCAGCTAACATAAAAAGTACCAAGATTTCTTTGCGATCATGGAAACTTTTAAGTGGTTTAATTCGAAAAAATAATTTTGAATAAAAATGGTCTCCTTGCATAAGCGATTACTTCAGCCCGTAGTCACATGACTTGAACTATTTTAATATAGATGAAATGATGGCGATGGAACACATTTGGCGATTTTCCCCCGTGCCCGGCTAACATTAAAGTGCCAAAATATCCACCTGGCATATAAAAAGAGAAGTGGTCAGCCCGGAACTGTTGATGACAGTCACATGACATAGGCTGTTATTATAGAGATTCTGAAAGCGATATAACTGACCATTTTCTTGATGCAGATTTGAGGCATAAAGAGATTCAAAATAAAATAAAAAAATATTGCGGCTATTCTTATATCCTAACTTCTTCAGATCGAGGTAAAATAACACGCCGAATACACATTCACTGATTTCGCACGAACAAAAAGGCACCCTAGATGACAGAAAGAGCCCTTCCTCTTAAATTGATACTTTAAGGGACTGGAACTTTAGGCTCACAAACACGGATCTAAATTTACTAACACCCTTAAAATATGGATTTAATTATTGATAACCTAAATTACGCAGTAATAAACTGAAGGCCTTTAATTAATTGAATATGCTACAAATCATCATTTTTTTTTATTGTAAAAAAATTAGATCCATGCAATAAATATGTACTATAGTTTTATTGGTGCCCTTTTTGCACGAATAACATCTTAAATGCGTCGTGTCTTTGGAGCAAGACTGTAGATGATGTTTACATCCTTTGAAACCACTCTGTCATCAAATGTTACCGAAGATCTCTGAGATTGTTAAGATCTCCATCATTCTGCTTTAATTGTTGCTCTAGATTGACCTACAGATTTTCAAATAGATTCAAAATTGCGGACTTTGCTGCCACAGAATTTAAGAGAGCTCAGTAGAATGTTCGTCAAACCATATAGTAACAAATCTGGTTCGATGCACGTGACAGTTATAATTCTGGAATAAAGGATTATTCATAATGGATCTTACAAAGATAGTAAGTTAAATGTTTTTCCAAAATTTGTAAATAGCAGTTCTGAATTAATGTCTAATTAACTTCGGCAAGGAGGATCCATTTCAGAGTACTTGAAATATCCCCAGAACACCACAGACTCCTCTCTTGTGCTTACAACACACCTTTGAAAAAACTTTTTTCGGCCTGCAATGCACTCTATTCCTAACACCATTACTCTAGATTGTAGAGGCAAAAGCGAGATTCATCAAACCAGATGGCTTGTTTTTAGTTCTCAATAGTTCAGATTTTATGAAATTTACCCCACTGAAGGCGTGCATTTTTGTGTTCATGTGTTAGTATTGGTGATTTCCGTGCACTCTGCTCCGTACATCCATATTATGGAGTTCCCCCCTGAAAGTTTGTTCACAAATTGGAATTATGTAGCCCGACATTGATATTTTCCGGCAATTCCAGTATTCTTGCAAATCGATGTGCAAGCATTTGACTTGACAACATTCGGCGATTTCAATTAATGAGTATTTTTTTCAACTACAGTTCATACGTTGATTCGATGTCGACTGCGTATCTTTCTACCGCCTGAAAACATATTTTACTGTGTAATGTGTGATACACCAGACAAATTCAAATCTGTCTTCTACATTGTTCCATTTTGAATGCTTAACAGCAATTACGCATTTCTGCCAGTCGGTTACGCCTTCATTTTACGAAATCTTAGAACATGCGGAAACAACAATCATGTAGCAGTTCGACTAACACAAATAATTTTTGAACTCCTAAAAAAATATCTTAAATGCCGTATATAAAAACGATCTATGGCCGCAAAACTTAAGGGTTCAATTTTTTTTCCGTTGTATGTATTCAGGGTTCGTACGGGTCCTTGAATTTCCAGACTAAGAAATTCTTCGGTACCAGTATTTTCTTATAGAAAATCTCTGCTTACAAAAGGCAAAATTTCACGCGTTTAAACTAGATTTATTTTTCTATAAAAAAATACTGATACTTTGCCTTGAAAATAACGGTACCCGTACGAATCTTGGTATTATGCAAGATAGAAAAGAAACTTTGCCAAAATATGAGTGCTTAGTGACTGCACTTTTCAAAGAAACGGATGGAATCAGGGATTCAGGTATTTTAAGGTATGATATGAAGTATGAGTTGAAGAAGAACATTTGATCTCTCACAATTAACCCTTTAACCGTTTGGCCCGGATTTTTCCGTTCCTAGAAATCATGTTAATATGGCTGTAGACCAAAATATTTTAAACAGAATTCTAATTTTAACCTTATATAGAAAGTAGTGATATTAAAGATATTATAGCATCAAACTGAGATTTAAAAAATATGTATCCTGGGATTTACAAGCATTCTTATAAAAATACTGCAAAATTCTCGGACGGTGAAAGGGTTGGAAACAGTAACAAAATTTTGAAAACATCAGTGGAAACAACATCAAATACTTTTGCCCTGAAAGGGTTATACAATACGTCTGATTTTTGCTTGAATAAATTTATCGTACTTTAAAAAAATGAAAGCATACTCTATAGCAGGGTCGGCGAAACTATGGCACGCGTGCCACTTTTGGCACGCGAAAGAATAATGTTGGCACGGCGCGGTATTGATTACGTCTTTAAATCAGGATACAGTGATTTTACACAAAATACACAAATTTAGACGAACTGATTTAATTCTAAATTCAATTAATTGGAAATTCAAGAATTTTAATCTTATTCAATATAGTTCAAAGATTTATCAAACAAAGAAAATATTCGAAAACTACCAAAAAGGAAAGATTATTATATGTATTAATAAAAATACCGATGGTAAATTATGGCAACTTGAAAATTAATTTGAGAACTATTTAAATATAAACTGCCTGTTTTTCATTTTAATAATTTGCCCTACTATTTGTACCTGTGAGTCATTATTTTCTCAAATGAATAATATAAAAAATCAAATAGAGTGCATTTGCCAGATAAATCCATTTTAGTTTGCATTCTGTTAAAGTTAACTGAGCATTAAAATGATATTAATTATTTTCCATCCAAGATACAACACAATTAATCACATTATTTTTTTTAATTAATTTCTAAAATATAAATGTTTATTATTTCAGTGTAATACTTACATGTATGTTACCCATATTAGAAAAAATCTTTATAAATAATTTTCAAGTAGTTTTGATTCATTATTTTCCAATCCACTAAATTTGTTTTATAGTTGGCACGTCAAGGTCATGTAAGATATCTTTTGAAAAAAATTTGCACGCGACTATAAAAAGGTTCGCCAACCCTGCTCTATAGATTTTCCGAACAATAAATTAGACTATCTCGAATTCAAAGCTATAACATTATCCTTTAAATATGTGTTTTGTGCGCACCAAATGAGTTAGAATTTCTGTTCCGAACTTTAGTGCAAAATTTCTTTCAAGAAATTTTTACTTTTCAATAAGTCAATTATAATTTTGCTTAGAATGTACGTTTTCCATTATTTTTCTCATTTTTATGTACATTTTCATTCTTTTTAGATTTGAGTTATATTTATTTCGATAACACAAGTGTTTAAAAGAAATCAGTGCAAACGGAATTTTTTTGCCATTTTCTTCAAACACCATTTTCTTTTCGAGGAATCATTGAGTACGATGCCATGCCAAAATTCATTCCTGAAACCAGTGACCTAAAAGAGAATAAAGAACAGAAGATGCTAATGTATGAATCTAAAAAAGAATATAATGCACCATATCCCTGAAGTCGAATTGAGGTGCGAAACAATACAAAAAAAAAGTAATAAATTCAGCTCATAAAAATTTTATTAGTGGCTTCTCCTGCGGTCATTCTAGCACTTTGAACAAAAGTCTCAAGACTCTATTTTTGTTGCAGTTTTTCATGGCATTTAAAGTAGTCCTAGTCGATTTAGAAAGTTTTCCATGTGTCAAATATGTTTCGCAATGGACTATAAGCATGAATCAGGAGCATAGTAAAAGTTATTTTTGAAAAGTTTGTGCTTTGAGGCAAGCAGGGATAGTTGCTTTTTAGCACTTTCGATCATAGATGTAAATTGTTTATTACTTAGCTTTGTCTGTCTGGCATCTTTCTGTTCTCTAACTCGAGTAAATATACTTGGATTGCCATGTGATTGATATATGTTATTGACGTTTAACATATCATGTTTGGCATTGAAAATGGAGTGTCTAATATTTATAGTTCGTCTACAAAGACACTCAAAAAATTTCGAAACATTATGGTCTGTGGGAAAAAGTCGTTTGCGATGTATTTTAATGATGTTACAAAACAACATTTCAAACACGACATTCATATCGCATCAATGTATTTCAAACATATGGAAATTAATATTATATCACTGAGCACAACAAGATGCTTACTATATTAAAGTAGTGTAAATGCTCATACTAGGACGGTGGGTAGAAATCGTGGTTTTCACTTACAAACAATTGATAAAAATATTCATATACTATACATCGACAATAAGGAAAACTGACGTGAAACGTTAAGCTCAGGGTCTGATTAATGCATGGGCTTCTGGAATTTTAACTACTTTGTAATCCTGTGTAAATAAGATGACAAAACAGAGGAGAAATTACAGATCTTTCTTAATTATTAAAAGGAAACAAACATAGTAGATATAGTTCTATTTGTGTTTTATTATGAAATCTTAATTTTGTTATATTAATAAGTTTTGAAATAAGTGTCAGAAAGTGGTCAGTGTTAAATAGAAAGTAAAAGGACCTTGGACGGGCATGCGGAACGCCGCGATCAGCGAATTCTGCGCCGAATCTACATTTCAATCTTTTTTTTTTTTTTTTTACCATGTCACTACTCTTAATAATTTTATTTTTCCTAAAGTCCTCTACTTTTTTTAATTCTTTATTAAAACATTAATTCATCTTACGTATAACTTAGTTTTTAGCTCACAGGCTATCAAAGCCTGAGAGCTAATGTGCCCGCAGGTTCTGTATGTATGTATGTATGTACGTTCGTATGTACAGTATGTACGTAACGCGATAACTCTTGATAGAAATATCCGATTTGCTTCAAAAAAAATTTCTAGTTTCATTTTGATAAGGCGCTTCCCTGATTATTTCTGGGGGTTCATTGGTTAAATATAAAGGGGGGGGGCTAATCCCCCCTTAATTTAGATAAATGGGTTTTTCTATCCGATTGCTTCAAATTTGGTATACTGGTTTACTTTGATAAGGCGCTTCCCTGATTAGATTTGGAGATTCATTGGTTAAGTATAAAGGTGGAAACGGGGGGCTAATGTCGCCCCCTTAATTTAGTTAAATGGGTTTTTCTATCCGATTTGCTTCCAATTTGGCATACCGGTTTATTCTGATAACGCGTTTCCCTGATGAGATTTGGAGACTCATTGGTTAAGTACAAAGAGGGGAAAGGGGGATAATCTCCCCCTTAATTTATTTTTCGAGGGCATTATTCTTTCAAATAAAAATATAATATAGAATTAGTGTGAATAGTCTGTGAGCTCAATGCCATCAGTTTAACTGGGCACTTTTCTTCTTATTTAAAATAGCATTTGTTAATATGTAATCAAAGTATACGATCAAAATGAAGCAATCAATAAAGGCTCAAATTCTAATTTTTATAAATAACAATTGAAAAAACAGTGAAAATTACGTCATGTTGGCACAATCATATAAATTTTTTTATTAGTTTTATGAATGTAAAAATACATTTCATACTAAACAAAACCTCATTTTCACCGGCGCTAACTTTTCACACATATACTTTATATACGTGCTTTTATGTTTAGAAAATGATAAATTTGTGTGAGTAAGTCGGAAAAAAAGTGGAAAAACTTCCTTTTTGGAAGCAGTCAATTAGAGTTGCCAATCTGTACATTTTCCTCGTTAGTTCTACGTTTTTCAGACTTTTTGCATAGGGGAGACTAGGGAGGGTTGACCCACTTTTTGCAAAATGATTTTTTATTTTTTAAATATTGAACGTAGAATAAAGTTTTATGTATCATTTTATTCGTTTTACAACCAGTTATCAAAATAAAATTGTTACATAAGTGTAATAAATAAGAAATTTGAAAATTGATTGATTTTAATCATGTGAAAAAAATAGGTCAAGGCTCCCCACATAAGGGAGGGTTGACCCACTATATGGGAGGGTTGACCCACTTTTTGCAGAATGATTTTTTATTTTTTAAATATTGAACGTAGAATAAAGTTTTATGTATCATTTTATTCGTTTTACAACCAGTTATCAAAATAAAATTGTTACATAAGTGTAATAAATAAGAAATTTGAAAATTGATTGATTTTAATCATGAGAAAAAAATAGGTCAAGGCTACCCACATTAGAGAGGGTTGACACACTATATGGGAGGCTTCATCCACTTTGTTTTATACTGATATATTTGTGAAGAGGAATAAAATCAGTTTAAAAAAAGCAAAATAACATTATGCTACATGCTCTAATTATTATAAAAAAAAATATTTTTGAAAATATGATGCTTAAACAAACCTGTTTAGGCGCAATCGCATGTCAGAGGGAAAAAATTGCTTTAAACAGGATTTTCTCTGAGCAGGTATAATTTGTACAACAAAGAAAATGAAATTTTAACATTTAAGACAGTACTCCGGTAGAAACAGGTACTGTTTTAATAGGGTTCCATACACTATAATTATTTAGTAGCGACTTCCCAGCTTTTTTTTTTTTTTCTTTGTCTCCTTGTCCTACTTTTTGTGGCATTCAACCTGACAACTCTAGTTGTCGCATAGTTTGGCTTCATCTCACTCTATTCATCGTGTTGAAATTTGTCTACATACCTTCCTAAAGTTTTTCGATCAATGCTATGTTCTTTTTCAGCCGCATGAGAACTTATTAACATATTTTAACCCTTTCTGGACAAAATACTTTCAGTACTAAAATGTTAAAATAAATGAATGGCACCGGAATATAGGAACAAATTTATTTGGAAATATGAAAAAGTCTATATTTCACATACATATTAGATGGAAAAGATTTTAGCAAAACTCTGATGCCATTGTGGCGTTTAGGAATTAAACTTAAGTGGTTTCATGAACATACCACCACCCCTGAAACTGTTAAGACTGCTGCTTTCGTAATTTCTAGTCTTTTGCACTGTTTCTATTTACCTATTGTAAGTAATATTTAAATCGAAAAAAGTTCCTATCAACTTTCCCATTTATATTTCATTAATATTTTTTGTGCAGTGGATACTATAGCAATTTTTCACATCTTTCTTTAACCCCTTGAGGGACAAGCAATTACGTTTGTGAAATGCTGAATTCCCACCGGAATCTTTGAAAAATTCTATTTCAAAATAAGTAAAAGCAATTTTACGGCTTTTTTCCACCAAAGTTAGAAAAGTAAAATTTAATAAAATTTTTCTGGTGTAAAACTTCATTAATCGTAGGTGGTATATAATATATACCGCTGCCCCTCAAGGGGTTAATAGGTTATAAACGTTTTTTTTTTTTTTTTTCCATCACCTCATTTTACTGTAGCTTTGCAGAATACATTTACATTCATTTTTATATGTAACCATTAATCTTTAATTATGCCCAATGTATAATAAAAATATTTCTAAAACCCATTAATTTACACACTGTCAACGGGCAATTTTTACCAAATCTGAATTTTAAAACAGTAAAAGCTCCTCCCTATTCTGAAAGTCTTTTATAAATTGGTGTTCCAGATCGGTTTCCCACGTTTATATATCAGTAAATATATTTCAGTGGACGAATTTAATATAAAATGCCTTACAATCTGAAAAATATGGACAACATGGTATAAATGCATTTTCTGTCAGGTAGAAGACACGCCCTTACGAGCGTCTGGGGAGAGAACGACTGCTAACAGTAGAACTTAGAAAAAATTCTCCTTCCTTTTCAGCTGTGGAGAAAAGGGAAAAACTGCTGCGTTCTTCCCTCAGCCTCATGTTGCTTTTCCTTTTTGCTTGCATTTGTTATTCGATTATGGAAATTGTTAAAATTATAAACAGCGAAGAATAATTTTGAACAACACAGCAAAAAAAAAAAAAAAAACCATCGAATATGCAAAAAATGAAATGTTTTCAAAATAAAATATTTTTTCAAAAAATAGAATTATAGTAATGGCTGTTATTTATCTGAAAATCTTTTGTTAGATAAATCTGATATAATATTTTTATAGCTTCATATTTTATTATTATTATATTTTAATATATTTTTGTAACAGACTTAAAAAATAAGTAGTTTTGTCAATTCTGCAGTATTTTTTATAGATAATATATTTATTCGAAAATAGTACTCATCATATCCTACTTTTTTTTCTTTTGTGTGTGTGTGAGAAGGTGGGGGGGGGGGGGGGCAAGCTTGTGTAAAATTTTACAGTTAAAAGGATTTTTGTACTGTTTTTTTTTTAAATATTTTATAATATCTTACTGACATATTATTAAATGGTTTTATGAAGGAAAATGACTTAATAAAGGAAAAATTTAATTATTGCAATAAGATTTGAAAAGTTAATTTAAAAATTATTAAGAAGATTTTAAAACCACACTTCCTTTTAATTTCTTACAACATTCTCTTTCATATTTTTAATTCTGTGTGTGCTCTATAACTGTAAGGACCAAATTTCCGAATAATTAATTATTTAACCCTTTATGCCCCGACGCTACTTTAACGTACCATTAAAATAACTTGATATAAAATATGCATTGATTACTAGTAGTACATTTTAGAATAAGTTATAGGTACTTTACGGTATCTTATTCCAAAAGCATTATTGGTTGAACAAAACAAAACTATTCTTAAAAGGATGATTTTTTTTTTTTTTTTTTTTTTTTTTTTTTTTTTTTTTTTTTTTTTTTTAGCTTTCTTGACTTTGAAAGTTTGAGGGTGAAAAGTTTCAGTTCGGAATTATTCCTATATTTCTATTGTAAGAGCATTATATTTGTACATTTCCTAATTCTATAAAATGCTTAAAAAAAATATTTAAAATAAAAGATTTGAATGAAGTTATAAATATTGCACAAAATTCCTATAAATACAAATTTAATTAATTGACTTTAAATTGCAAAATCCTTCTAAAATTTATTAAATGTGTGTGTAAATCTTCTAATGTAGTTTCAAAAATTCACAAAAAATGTTTTAGAAGATGAAATTTTCATGAATTCATAATTTGGGGCATAAAGGGTTAAAAAAATAAATGAAATGTCATGATATGTTGTAAAAATAATGTACAAATGATTATTTGCTCGATATGAATATTTTTGTTTGTCGAATGAATATTTTTATTAAAAAAAATACTAAGCAAATACTTATCAACAGTCAATTTATATTAAGGAAAATCCTGTCCTTATTTTCATGAACCATGAGGATTATCCATTTAAAAATCGAGTTAATTGAAAAACAGATCGAAGTTTTAACATTTTAATGTTTAATCACACTGATATATACCGTGTGTCCCAAAAAGGACTGACTGATTTTAAAATTCAATAACTTCCAAACGGTGACAGATATTAAAAAAATTCTTGCAGGAGGGTTATGCATAAAGTCAAAAGTTTTATTACAGTGATTTTCGATTTTAGTTCGAATTACAAACAATAGATGGCGCTGTAAGCAATAGTCACTAAATACAGGCTCGATTTTTGGTCCTTTCTGTTGTTCCATGCAGAAAAAGGAGATGGAAATGTATTATTCGGGCCACGAAGTACCAAAAATCGAGCCTGAATTTAACCTCTATTGATCGCAGCGCCATCTATTTTGTAATTCGAACTAAAATCGAAAATCACTGTAAAAAAACTTTTGACTTTATGCATAACCCTCCTGCAAGAATTTTTTTAATATCTGTCACCGTTTCGAAGTTATTGAATTTTAAAATCAGGCAGTCCTTTTTGGGACAACCGGTATATACAAAAGAAAGAAAAAAGAACTTTGCAACTCTGGAAGGAAAATTCCGTTTAATGTCAAATAGATGCAGTAAATTAAACAGAAAAATTGATATTTTCGTCATTCATGTAAGTTAAAAAATTTAAACCGAACTCTCCCCCCCCCCCTCCCTCCTTAATACTTAATCTAATAAACGTAATCGTTAAAAAATATATTATCTCATATCTCTTTCAGAAAATCATTTAATGATAAATAAAAAAAAAGCATTGTGAAATATTCAAATCGAATTGTCCAAACTGGAAATATTGACGTAAGTTTGCAAAAAAAAAAAAAAAAAAAAAAAAAAAAAGGATACGATGAGGTTGGTGCTAATCTTAACAAAATATCAAACATTTACGACAATTGGCCTTATTTAAAAAAAGAATAGGTAAACAGTAAACACACAGAAAGGTAAATGATTAATATATAAAACTTACTAAAAATTGAAAACGGTAAAAATGAATTTTCCCATGTGAAAAAGTAAAGTAAAAAAAAAAAAAAAAAAAAAAAAAAAAAAAAAAATCAGTATTTTGTGGACACAGATTTTTTAATATAGTTATATATATAATATTAATTGCCAAATAACTATATTATATATAAATATAATGCAGAATTGACAAATCTACTTATTTTTTATTTTAAATATGTTTATATATATATAATGAAATATTATAATATTAAAATATGAAGCTATAATTATAAAAATAATTTTTACAGATTTATATATAAAAGGTTTTTATATAAATAACAGCTATTCTTCTTTTTTATTTATTTCCTTTTAAAATTATGTTATTTAGTTTTGAAAAAAATCATTTTTTCTGAGTATGAAATTATAAAATTCAACATTCGACATTTTTAATTTATAATTTTAAAGTTCCCATAACTGGATAACTATTGCAAGCGAAAAGGGAAAGTTACACAAGGTTAAGGGAAGAACGCAGACTGTTTTCTCATTTTCTTCCCTGTTGAAACGGAAGCCGAATTTTTTCTAAGTGCTACTATTAGAAGTCGTTCTCTCCCCAGACGCTCGTCACGCCCTTAGTCATTGATGATTTTTGAATGAAAACGAGAATTCTCGTTTCCCGTCGCGAAAATGTTAAGGGAGCCTTGAACATCTGGTCAACCCTCCCTCACATTGACTGGGTCAAGCCTCCCCACATAGCCCTTTTCTAAAGAATAGCACATTGTTATTTTAAGCCTAACTTACTGTATAATTTTTATGCCTCGAATGAAAGCTCGTTATTTCTGCATTACTTAAAACCTACTTACTTAAATTTCTATGATATATTTTATCTGAAAAATGCTTACAAAATATTTCTAAAAAACACAACTTTTAGGTTGAAAACATCTTACAATTGATTTTTTCACAGGTATTTCGATTATCTGTATTAAACAGAGACTGTTGTTTGATCATTCCAGTAACTTTGGTTGACACCTACTGATAAAACTCTGAAATGCTTTTAAATATGAAAAGTGATGGGTGGGTCAAGCCTCCCTTATGGTCAACCTTCCCTAGTCTCCCCTATTGTACGAAGTGTTGCAAGAGGAATACTAAAATTTTATTTTGTAAACCACAATTTTCGTACGACATTATTAGCTTGCTTTAATTGCAAAATATTTGTAAAAAAGTAAGTAGACTATATCTCTATGAAAATAGTGGTATTCAAAATAAAATTTTAGTATTCGTTTAGCAACAGTGGTTGCACGTTTAAACCGCCTTCATATGACTTTTTTGCTTTTTTCCCCACATATCTCACTTTTAATATTTTCGTGTATTTTCTCAATTTATATTTACAATTTGCTTCAAGAGTTTCTCCTTTTGATTCAAAAACTTCTATGTTTGTGCCACAGTTTCACAGTATTTCACTGATATGAAGACGGTAAATAAACTGATGTTTATTTTATTGTGTCGTTATCTAAACGTGGCATTATTGAAAGCTAACAGCATGTTTACATTATATATATTTAATTTAGCATATTTATCTTAATGAATGCATTTTTTTGTTGTTGTTGTTTAAATACCTTATTTTGTTTCTATATATACTAATATTTTTTTTATTTTGGATGCCCTTTATTAAAATTTTCCTGGCGGTTACTCAATTTTATGATATTTCGATATTATTGCCACAGCTAGTTTTCGATTGATAATGGGAAATATGATGGCAAAATTAGTTAAAAAGTGTGATGTAATGCAAATATAATGAGAAACTAATACATATAACTATTAATTAATAGCTATTTTTATAAAAAATTTACAAAAGAAGACATTATTTGTTTTGTCAATATAGTTTAGTAAGATATGGAAGATGCTAGTAGTGTGATAAAACCAAACCTAACTAGTATTAATAAAAATAAAATATAAATATCTATCAATAAAAAGAAAAAAAAATGATAAAACAAATCTTGCAACCCCATAGTCAACATTCATTTTTCATCTAAGAAAAAATGGGGGGGGGGGGGGGTGAGTCCTTTTCAAGAAGAATGATGTGAATTATATAGCCTGTGTAATTATATAGCCTGTCTGTTACACAGAATAGGAGAGATTCCTTCCATAAGCTTCCATCCTTTCTTTTTGTTCTCTATCCCGGGCGGACATGAAGAAGAAACAAGAAACACACGATAAAGGATAATAAAACAACAAATTCTTCATTAGCAGATTTTAAAAAATTGATTATCCATAATATTTGTTTCTTTACATTGATTTTAAAAATCAGTATGTAAATAAATCATTGTAATTGAAATTATTCTTTAAATATAAAGATTTTTAAAAAATACATTGTATATATTTTTAACACAGCGCCGGAAATATCACTCAAGTCTTATAAAAAAATCTGTGTACCAGAACTTTTATTTAAAGATTTTTAACTAATCTATTTAACTTATTTTTATATACTTTTTAAAAGAAATTTCTGGTTCAAATCGAATTATAAATATTTTGTAACAGTCAAATTGACTGCTCTTAGCGCTTCTAGTGTTAAGCAAAAAAAAAAAAAAAAAAAAAAAAAAAGCATTGGTATACTTTATTTTCACATGTTCGACAATTTCAGCATGAAAATATAATAAGTTAGAAGGTATTCATTAAAAACACATAAAATTCCTTAATGATACATATAAACAAGTATCTTTATATGAACTTGTGTAAATAATATTAATGAAAAAACCGTAAAATCTATGTTTCGAACTGTTTCTACTGTCATTTTCAGGATACAATATGATGTTGAAAGAATTAAAAAATCTAGAGACGAAACCTTCCTGTAAAACGTGAGGAGGGGCTTATAAGAGGAATTTTCTTGAAAATTACCCAAATTCTAATCCTTAACATTAATGTCTATTACCAAAAATTAATGGATACACGAAAGGTATATTCCGTAATATTTAAAATATTCTGAGAAAGTTTTAAAATTTTTAAAGTAAACAAGAAACAATAATTAAATAATCCTCTAAATAATAATATTTTCTCTTCAGAGAGAGAAAAACTATTCAAATTTTATTTTTATTTATTTATTTATTTATTTTTGTCCATAAAAACAACTCCATGAATATGTCAACAAGTTCGCGCTGTTTGAGTGCGGGTGAAGACATTAATGAGCTGAAAGCAAACAGAAAAAATAATTAAAGGACAAAGGTCAAAAAGAAAAACCGGTTTTTTCCTTACTATAAAAAAAAAAAAATGATATTTCTGTTGTTAATTTGCTGGTTTCGCTCAAATTTTCAGCAAGTTACAATAACAGTAAATTAGGCTGTGTGAAATTTTTTTATTAAAATGTCATTAGAAAATTTGAGCATCCCACAAAAATGCACACTATAAAGCAAGTACAAAGAAAAAGAAGAGGACTATCTGCGGTTAGTTTTTTCGCACATTAAACAAAAAGAGCAGTGCACAGCGTCCTTTGTAAAATGTCAAACGGGAAAACCAGATAGCATGAAAGAAAATAAATTAATCTTGGCGTACTTATCGACACCGTAAAAATTTGATCGTGAAGGGATGGATGAAAACACATTCCAATCAAAGATTTTTGGTAGAAGTGCTTACAAACGGATGTTTTTCGAAAAAGGATATTTGTTGAAAATTTGGAAGGGGGCTTATATTCGGGTGTAAATAAAACAAAACGACTTCAGTGGCTAAAGAGCAACAATCTTGGACACTGAATAAATGGCAAACAAGTGTTTTGAGCTGATGAATCCAAGTTTGAATTCATCGGAACGAAACGATGTCAATATGTTCGAAGAATGTTAGGAAAGAGTGTATCAGAAAATTATTTAAATCACATGGTGAAACACAAATTTGGTAGCGTCATGATTTGGCGTGGTTTTGGAGGAGGAAAACTTGGAGATTTGGTACAAATTAATTAAACAATGGATAAGGATATTTTATCATGGTTTCTTAGCACACCATTCAGTTCTATGAGGTACTTGAAATATTGGGAGACGATTCACTTTAAGCAAGACAGCAACCGAAAGCATACATCTAAATTATGTTTAAACTATTTGAAAGCAAAGGAAAAGCAAAAAGGTCTCAATCTTCTTATATGGCTACCGTAATCACGTGATCTCACCTCTATTGCGTAATCCTGGGATGAGATGGGCAAAAAAGTTCGTATGATGGCTCCAAGAAATCTTCGAATGTTTTGCATGATACGTGGGGAAACATAAGGCATGAAGAACCGGAAAGATTTGTGTCTCGAAAGCCAAAATTGTGCAAAGGTGGTACAAAGGTGTAATACGCACTAAAAGAGGCACAAAAGCAAAATATAAGATCAATTACAGTTTTTTTGTTAAATATTTAAAATATATCCCTATATTTTCTTATTACATCATATACACTATATGGCTAAAGGTGTTTGACCACTTGCGATTTTTGACGTTTTCTTTGATATCTAGAAAAACACATGAGGAATTATCCTGAAACTCCAGGTGTGTAAACAGAATAGTACAGGTCATATATTTCTGTGAAGATTTACTCCCGAAACCCCAATAGGGGACCGTCAACAAACTGAAAAATAACGAATATCTTCTAGACAACACTGTAAAAACTAATATAGCAAAAGCGTTCAAACTGTAGATTATGATTAAGTGCTTTACTGTAATAAATTGTGTTCAGTTTTATGAGAATAGCATGTATATTCGTAGAGAAATTAAAGATTTTATAAAAACAGTCCCAAATTTTGCCAAGTTTTTTGCTTATATTTTGTAGAATTCTTAAGACAAAAAAAAGTTATTTTCAGAAAATATGACAAATAACATTGTACACAATACTCTGCAATCAGAATGAAAAAAATAATAAAACTTGTATGAAAGCAGTTTTACTAAATAATGATTCACTGCGCATGCCCGAATGTAAACAAAATACAGTCGGACCTCTATTTAACGAACCTCTATTTTGCGAATTTCTCTATTTTGCGAACTTTTCCTTTGAACCAAGAACATTTTGCGAATTTCTTAATAAAATAACCTCCAAATAACGAAGTGCATTCTTCATTTAACGAACTTTTTCTTGTGATCTAATTTTCTTTTCTCCCCATTTCTCAAAATATTTCTAGACATTTCAAACTTATTCTTTCTTTAAACACATTTTATGATGTTCAATGGCCATGAAATGGTTTTACCAGGCACCTTCTTTGTCAGCAGTGAGAATTCGGTAAGTACAGAGGACGAAGATGATAATCCCTTAGAGTAACATAAAAAAAAATGTGGATACAGATGATAAAAAAGAAGAAATTAACCATGATGTGTTGATTGATGATTGTATTTCAATTAATTCTGAAATTGAGACCTCGGAAATACTATCCGAATTGGATATTTTTGACAGTGTGAAAAATAAAAACAATACAGTAGGGAATTGCGATGAAGACGAATATGATGATGATGGAAATCATGATTCAGGAATTAACAAAACTTCGTATGATGAAATGCTAAAATCATTTGAAACAATCCGACGCGGATTATAGTTAGAAGAAAATACGCATGAAGGGGTTTTTGGTGCATTGCAAAGATGCGAGACGTATTATGAGAGAAAACACTTTGTAAAAGAAAAAACTCAAACGAAATTAACAGAGTTTTTCAGAAACTAAATTTAAGGACGCATATGTTAATGTATGGTTAAAATTATTTGTTATAATAATAATAAATACGATAAAGCCATTAAAATTCGTTAATTTTAACGTAAAACTATTTACTTTAAACAAAAAATACAGTGTATTCCTGGACAATGTTTTGTTTTCCTTGCAGATTTCAAAGATTTAAACACATAGAAAAAATGAATTGATGATGGATATTGGTGGGTAAAATAAATAAAAAAAATCGATATAATTTATAAAAAAAATGCGATTAATTAGTTTTAGAAAAATATTTAGTGTTTCTGAATTTAAAATCTGTTTGGTGTAGTTTAAAGTATTTTAAAAGGTGAATCTCTATTTAACGAATTTTCCATATAACGAACTTTTTCCCGGGATTTAGCGACTTCGTTAAATAGAGGTTTGACTGTATAATGTACATAATGTGTTAGTTAAAAGTATAGAGAAACTTTTGTAAAAGTCTCAAAACATAGCTTGAAAATTCTGAAAATTATCGTTGAGAGAATAAGCTCAAAATCCGTTGTTTCCAAAATGAAGCAAAAAGATGTGGGATTGTATCCATATATCCATTGATTAGTGCCAGTATAGCATACACAATATTGCACGTACTACTGTATTTTGATGGAGCCACTCATCTTTTTGTTTCCTTTTTGGAATAACAGATTTTGAGCTTATTCTATAAACGATAATTTTCAGACTTTTCAAACTATATTTTTGAGATTTACACAAAAGTTGCTCTATACATTTAGCTAACACATTATGCAAATTATATTTTGATTATATTCGGGCATGCGCAGTGAATCATTATTTAGTAAAACTGCTCATTTTTCATACAATTTTTATTATTTTTTCATTCTGATTGCAGGGTATTGTATACAATGATATTTGTCATATTTTCTGAAAATAACTTTTTTTTATATTAAGAACTCTACCAATTATAAGCAAAAAACTTGACAAAATTTAGGACTCTTTTTATAAAAACTTTAATTTCTCTACGAACATACCTGCTATTCTCATAAAAAATGAACACAATTTATTACAATAAGGAACTTAATCATAATCTACAGTTTGAACGCTTTTTTGTTTATTTGGATATTTGTTTTTGTTTGATATTTGTTTTTTTCAATTTGTTGACGGTCCCCTATTGGGTTTCGGGAAAAAAATCCTCACGCAAATATATGATCTGTACTTTTCTGTTTACACACCGGGAGTTTCAGGATAATTACTCATGTATTTTTCTAGATATTTAAGAAAACGTCAAAAATCGCAAGTGGCCGGTCACCTTTGGCCATATAATGTATAACATCGTTCTTTACTAAATTCTTTACTATTTCACTAGTGTTAATTCTTTATTGTTAAGTTATGTGTTTGACCAAAGGCTTTTGCGCGTAAGTGTAGACATATATTATTTTAGTGAATATTTTTATTTTGATGAATTTGGAAAAACAGATAGTATATGAGAGTTTAAAAGAATAAATAAAGTTCTCTTGCAAATTCTTCAGAGAAGCTTTTCTTTGACACTGTCAACTGTCGTAATAAATTGGTGAATGCATTTTCCTTCATATTTATTCATTTAGAAAAAGCCCGTGACATGAAAAGAAAGGGATAAAGGAATCGCTTAGATATAGTACAAAAAGGAATATAAATGCATTCGTTCCCTGAGGTGGAATTGAAGCGCGAAACAATACTGAAGAAAACACAGGTACAAAATCGGCACATAAAAAAACTGATATCCGTTCTTCCTGAAGCCATCTTAACACCACAAAGAAAAGGGCCTAATTTTTTTTCTTCGAATTTCATGAAATTCCAAATAGCTTTAGTGCTCCAGTAATTAACTTTCATGTGTCAAAAGCATTTGACATTTCTTTGAATATGTAAAGAAGATTGAATCTTGGTCATCTACACGTACTACAGGCATTGCAAAATTTTACTTTCTTAAAGTTCGGCAG
Organism: Maratus speciosus; assembly: GCA_963932465.1. NCBI lineage: Eukaryota > Metazoa > Arthropoda > Arachnida > Araneae > Salticidae > Maratus > Maratus speciosus. Next base: position 357,711,698 of record OZ010794.1, read on the forward strand.
CGAGGAAGATAATGAACGATTTTTTGTTTCATTGTGTGATGGCACATACTTCAAATATATTTTAGTTTAGTTTATATTTTAAAAAGACTTTTCCTTCTTTGTATTAAATTTTTATGATCACTTTAAGAAAAAGTGGTGCAAAGAAAATTTCGTTTTGTTCTAAGTTTCTAGCACAGAACAAATAAAAATGGCTAAATTTTCTTTATTTTTTCCAAAATATTTAAATTAGTTATTCTTATAAATTACGTCTTGGAAAACTATTTCATTGATTTTCGGAGCGATAATGAGCTGTCTTTTCTTAGATTTTAATATCTTAATTTCAAACTTCCAATTCATAAGGAAAGAGGCTAGCATATTATACGCGGAAATGTGTTTGTTTGCCATCATATATTTTAAGGATTCCTTACGCTATTTTCGAAAAATAATATTTGGTTTATAAAACGGTAGGAATTTGCGATTATAAAACACGCATATTATTACATATTATTATTTAAAAATATTGGCACTCATAAGTCAAAACATGACGAAACCTGTTTTTGGCAGTCATTATCAGTTTCATAGACTATAAAAGCAACAACAGTTCGTTTTGTCGCGTATTTACTTAATTGTTTCTATCCACAAGTGCACTTTGATGTTATTTTCTGAAAATTATCATTACTAGATGTGCTGTTACCGAATGAACTATCATTTCGTTTGATTGTCCTGTTTCTCATCAGAAAATTTTATTGGTACGCAAAAACACCAATAATTTAACAATAAAGGACAAACATGTCTTAGGCGTTAATATTAGACGACAAAGGGAAGAGTTATATTGTTAAACTTCAAACAAATCCAAGAAATAATTATCCAAAAAGAAAGGTTAATTTCTAATCTTATACTACGTATAATGCGAGCAAACATTGTGTGTGTATGTATGTGTGTGTGTGTATGTAAATTTTATCTTAAAAACGGCTCTAACGATTTTGACGAAATTTTGTATTTTACCATTTTCGGGCACGAGAATACCATTGGGCTAGGTCATGTGTTCGAAAAAATTCTATTAGTGGGCCATTTTGGACCATAATGGGTCGAGGTCAAGCTAATTATATCTAAAAAGCGGCTCAATCGATTTTGACTAAATTTTATATCCAACCGTTTCTCGGCACGAGAAAACTATTGGGCTATGTCACATGTTCGAGAAATTTTGATTAGTGGGTCATTTTTGGGTCACTATGGGTCAAGCCAATTTTATCTAAAAAACGACTATAACGATTTTGACTATATTTTGTATTTTGTCATTTTCCATTACGAGAAGATCAATGGGATAAGTCACATATTAGAGAAAATTCGATTAGTGGGCAATTTTGGGGTCAGTGTGGGTGAAGCAAAGTTTATCTAGAAAACGGCTCTAACGATTCTGACGAAATTTTGTATTTTCCCATTTTCGGCCCCGAGAATACCATTGGGCTAGGTCACATATTCGAGAAAATTCGATTAGTGGGTCATTTTGGGTCATAATGGGTCAAGGTCAAGCTAATTGAATCCAAAAAAGGGCCTAAAACATTTCGACAAAATTTTGTAATATACCGTTTCCGGGCATGAGATGACCATTGGACTAAGTCACATGTACGAGAAAAATCGATTAGTGGATCATTTTGGTCAAATGGGTCAAGGTCAAGCTAATTATATCTAAAAAACGGCTCAATCGATTTTGACTAAATTTTATATCCAACCGTTTTTTGGCACGAGAAAACTATTGACCTAAGTCATATGTTCGAGAAATTTCGATTAGTGGGCCATTTTTGGGTCCCTATGGGTCAAGACAATTTTATCTAAAAAAAGGCTCTAACGATTTTGACTGAATCTTGTATTCTGTCGTTTTGGATTACGAGAAGACGAGTGGGCTAAGTCACGTATTAGAGAAAATTCGATTAGTGGGTCATTTTGGGGTCACTGTGGGTCAAGCAATGTTTATCTAGAAAACGGCTCAAACGATTTTGACGAAATTTTGTATTTTATCGTTTTCGGGCGCGAGAATGCCATTGGGCTTGGTCGCATGTTCAAGAAAATTTGATTAGTGGATAATTTTGGTCGCAATGGGTAGGGATCAAGCTAATTGAATCTAAAAAATGCACAAAACATTTTGACAAAATTCTGTAATATACCGTTTTCGGGCATGAGATGAGTATTGGGCTAAGTCACCAGTTCGAGAAAAATCGTTTAGTGGGTGACTGTGGGACAAGCAATTTGTATCTAAAAAAACGACTCAAACGAATTTGTCAAAATTTTGTATTATAGAGTTTCTGGGCATGAGAAGACCATTGGGCTAAGTCACCTGTTCGAGAAAATTCAATTAGTGGGTCATTTCTGGGTCACTGTGGGTCAAGCTAATTGTATTTTTCAAAAAGTCTCAAACGATTTTGACAAAATTTTGTATTATACTGTTTCCGGGCACGAGAAGATCATTGGGTTAGGTCACATGATCGAGAAAATTCGATTAATTGGTCGTTTTTGGGTCACTGTGAGTCAAGTTAATTTTATCTAGAAAACAGCTTTAATGATTTTGATTAAATTTTGTTTTCTATCGCTTTCGGGTTCGAGAAGACCATTGGTCTAGGTAGCATGTTCAAGAAAATTCGATTAACCAGTCATTTTGGGCCACTATCGGCCAAAGTTTAGCGATTTTGACAAAATTTCTTATTACACCGTTTCCTAGCACGAGACCATTGGGATAGATCAGATGTTCGATAATTTTAGATTAGTAGCTCCTTTTTGGGTTACCGTGGGTCAAGCTAATTTTATCTATTAAATGATTTTAGCGATTTTGACTAAATTTTGTATTCTATCGTTTTTGGGTTCGAGAAGAGCATTGGTTAGGGCATGTGTTCGAAAAATTTTGGTTAGTGGGTCCCTATGGCTTAGGATCACGCATATTTTATCTAAACAGCAAGAATTACACAGTGAGAATGAAATATCGAATTGAACACAAGGCTAATTTTGACCGAGCTTAGCTCGGTCATGCCCGCTTGTCTAAATATGAAAGCAGAAAATTTAGAAATGTAAAAAAAGGGCGGAGCATCGTCTCCTTTTCGTGTTACATACAGAGATATAAAGTAAAAGGTGTTAAAATAAATCAGCAAAGAAAACATATTTATAGCTTAACAAACTCTGCAGAATATTGTTCAGAAAAAAATAATTTATAAAATTAACTTTCAATAACTTCAGACTTGCTATTCCCCGTAACGACCATTAAACATATACAAACGACGACTATTTTTATATTTTATTCTTACCACTATTTGTGGTTGATTTCTTTAAACAGCACTGTTAAGGAGCTACTGTGTTGCTCGCGAACACCGCGCCGTGTGAGTGCCTGTATATGAAATATTACTTAGAATTATTAAAAGATGCACGTGTTTCGGTGTTATAACTCCAAGACACTGCAGTGTTGGCAGACCGCAACTTTAAAAAAATTTCAGATTGCTTGTTTGACTCCACTTTTTCTAAAACAGTAATGTTCACCTTTTTATAGTTAGATTAAGGGTTCGAGAAGAGCATTGGTTAGGGCGTGTGTTCGAAAAATTTCGGTTAGTGGGTCCCTATGGCTTAGGATAATGCCAATTTTATCTAAACATCAAGAATTACACAGTGAGAATGAAATATCGAATTGAACACAAGGCTAATTTTGACCGAGCTTAGCTCGGTCATTCCCGCTTGTCTAAATATGAATGCAGAAAATTTAGAAATGTAAAAAAAGGGCGGAGCATTGTTCCCTTTTCGTGTTAGATACAGTGGTATAAAGTAAAAGGTGTTAAAATAAATCAGCAAAGAAAACATACACTGACGGAAAAAAAAATTCCAACACCAAGAAAGACTTGTGTTAGATAAGCGAAATTTAGTAGGCGTATTTATACATCTGAAAGATGACATCGATTCAAATTTCGCGCTTCGCGCATAAGTGTGGCGCTAGTGGCGCCACTCAGAACTTGCAGATCAGGTTTACTTTAAATGCGTGCTGTGAAGTTCGTGGGCGTTATTTAGCTACGAAACGTGACGTATTGAGTTGATGTTAGCCAAGAATGCCTTTAACAAGACGAAGAAGCCACTGTCAACAGCTCCCCGAGTTGGAACAAGGTCGCATATTCGGGCTACGAGAAGATGGATTTTCTTTCCGCGATATTGCAGAAACACTTGGCTGGAATGTATCTACTGTGCATGATTGTTGGAAACAGTGGTCAATGGATGGTGCTGCATCAAGAAGATCGGGTTCCAGGCGGCTACGTGCACTCCTGAGAGGGAAGATCGCCGTATTCGGCGTACGACTGTGGCGCATCGTATTGCGTCTGCGGCAGAAATTCGAGCTGTAGTTGGTACCACAGTTACACAACGAACTGTTAGAAATCGGTTGCTTCAAGGACAGCTCCGAACTAGGCGCCCTGTAGCGTGCATTCTACTGACTCCAAGCTATTGCCGTTTGCGACTCCATTCGTGTCAAACCAGAGCTCATTTGTGGGCGGAGTGGAGATCTGTTGTGTTTCTTTTTCATCAGAAAACATAACAGATCTCCACTCCGTCCTCCAATGAGCTCTGGATTGACAACAATGACGTCGCAAACGGCAATGGTTTGGAGTCAGTATAATGCACGCTACAGGGCGCCTGGTTCGGAGCTGTCCTTGTAGTAACCGATTTCTAACATTTCGTTGTGTCACTGTGGTACCAAATACAGCTCGAATTTCTGCCGCAGACGCAGTACGATGCGCCACAGTCGTACGCCAAATATGGTGATCTTCCCTCTCAGGAGTGCACGTGGCCGCCTGGAACCCGGTCTTCTTGAGGCAGCACCATCCCTTGACCACTGTTTTCAACAATCATGCACAGTGGATACATTCCAGCCAAGTGTTTCTGCAATATCGCGGAAAGAAAATCCACCTTCTCGTAGCCCGTATATGCGACCTCGTTCCAACTCGGGGAGCTATTGACAGTGGCTTCTTCGTCTTGTTAAAGGTATTCTTGGCTAACATCAACTCAATACGTCACGTTTCGTAGCTAAATAACGCCCACGAACTTTACAGCACGCATTTAAAGTAAACCTGATCTGCAAGTTCTGAGTGGCGCCACTAGCGCCACACTTATGCGCGGAGCGCAAAATTTCAATCGATGTCATCTTTCAGATGTATAAACATGCCTTCCAAATTTCGTTTATCTAACACAAGTCTTTCTTGGTGTTGGGATTTTTCTTTCCGCCTGTGCATTTATAGCTTAACAAACTCTGTAGAATATTGTTCAGAAAAAAATAATTTATAAAACTAACTTTAAATAACTTCAGAGTTGCTATTTCCCGTAGCGATCATTAAACATATACAAACGACGACTATTTTTATATTTTATTCTTACCACTATTTGTGGTTGATTTCTTTAAACAGCATTGTTAAGGAGCTAATGTGTTGCGCGTGAACACCGCGCCGTGTGAGTGCTTGTACATGAAATATTACTTAGAATTATTAAAAGATGCACGTGTTTTGGTGTTATAACTCCAGAACACTGCAGTGTTGGCAGACCGCAACTTTAAAAAAATTTCAGATTGCTTGTTTGACTCCACTTTTTCTAAAACAGTAATGTTCACCTTTTTATAGTTAGATTAAATAATTATACTGTTTCAAAAAAAGGTACGAGAAAGAAAAAAATAATGCTTCAAGCATATATTATAAAACATTTTCCAACACATTCAGAATAATGATGCAAAACTGTGCCGTTTACTAAGTTAAAATATTATGCCTAATTCAACCATATGGAAACGCATAACGCATTTGAAAGTCCAATTTCAGCTGTTCCCATCTACAATCGGGAAATTATCCTAATTCTTTGATCAGCCCTGTATATATTGTAATGCCCTATTTTATATTAATCATCTTGTAATGAAATTCAGTGATTTTTATCAAGTTCAATACATTTGAAATAGCGTAATGTCATTGAAATACACTGCAAATGATTTTTCCGCATTAACTATAATGTAACGGAATACTTTTGAGTGCCCCTTTAAATGAACTATTAATCCCACATACTTCATATACAATACCAAACATGCCTTGGTGACCCTAAATAAAGTTTATCAATTGCATGAAAATCCGAGTATATTTACGGGAGTTATGCCGTGGACAGACGGACAGACAGAAAGACAAACCGAGTGCATGAACACTTTTCAACTTTGTTGGAAAATCCATTTGTAATGCCTTTTAACCTCTTGCGTTCTGTCGCTGTTAGCGGATGTATGTCACTAGTCACCAATGTTGCCGCATCTGGCAGATTAATTAATGCCGGACTTTTTCTTTTCTTTTTTTTTTTTTTTTTTTTTTTTTTTTTTTGAATACACACCACAAACGTTTAATTGGTAATTTTGTTTTAGTTTATTTATGGAAAAATAATCATCTTGTAAAGCAGAAACAAGAGTTAAACTTTCTGGTGAGAATTCGGAATGCCTAATTAAAAAATCTGTCAAATATCATGACGTACGCTAGTTACGTCATAGCCGGAAATGACCAATATGGCATGACGTACGCGGTGTACGTCACAGACCGCAAGAGGTTAATGATGTTACAGTACTCCAAACATAAGGGAATCGATATGCATTCCTGAGGAGGGCTAAAACACGCTTTCTCAAAATTAAAGAATATGCAGCATTTGTAGTTCGTTTACAGGAACGCACAAAAGACTTCCATTCCATTATGATCTATGAGGAAAATTCGTTTCTGATGCATTTTAATCATGTTACGATGCTTCAAATATAATGAAATTAAAATGGAACACCGAGGTCACTACAAATTGTTTTCTATAGATTAATATATGCATTATTAATTTAACACAATCAAACTGATTGGTAAAGTTATCATACGAATTGAATATTTCCAACTGAGCGAAAAAATGCCCAGGCCGGGAATCGAACCCAGATCCTTGGCTTACAAGGCCAATGCTTTTCCATTTAAGCTAACTGGGCCGACAACCAGCCAGCATATTTCGCTCAGATAACCTTATTGGTAGTAACATCTGGTCTGTCATGTAGACAGCTCAACAGAATAAACCGCAGGTAAAGGAACTCCATATAAACGATGGATACGTAGACGAACTATTAACCACTTCACCGGCGAAGGGTATGGGGAAACAGTGCTTTTACCCCCGAGTTATCTCGGGGCAGACGGTGAAGTGGTTAATTTAACACAATCAAACTGATTGGTAAAGTTATCATACGAATTGAATATTTCCAACTGAGCGAAAAAATGCCCAGGCCGGGAATCGAACCCAGATCCTTGGCTTACAAGGCCAATGCTTTTCCATTTAAGCTAACTGGGCCGACAACCAGCCAGCATATTTCGCTCAGATAACCTTATTGGTAGTAACATCTGGTCTGTCATGTAGACAGCTCAACAGAATAAACCGCAGGTAAAGGAACTCCATATAAACGATGGATACGTAGACGAACTATTAATTTAACACAATCAAACTGATTGGTAAAGTTATCATACGAATTGAATATTTCCAACTGAGCGAAAAAATACCCAGGCCGGGAATCGAATTCTTCGCTCAGTTGGAAATATTCAATTCGTATGATAACTTTACCAATCAGTTTGATTGTGTTAAATTAATAGTTCGTCTACGTATCCATCGTTTATATGGAGTTCCTTTACCTGCGGTTTATTCTGTTGAGCTGTCTACATGACAGACCAGATGTTACTACCAATAAGGTTATCTGAGCGAAATATGCTGGCTGGTTGTCGGCCCAGTTAGCTTAAATGGAAAAGCATTGGCCTTGTAAGCCAAGGATCTGGGTTCGATTCCCGGCCTGGGCATTTTTTCGCTCAGTTGGAAATATTCAATTCGTATGATAACTTTACCAATCAGTTTGATTGTGTTAAATTAATAGTTCGTCTACGTATCCATCGTTTATATGGAGTTCCTTTACCTGCGGTTTATTCTGTTGAGCTGTCTACATGACAGACCAGATGTTACTACCAATAAGGTTATCTGAGCGAAATATGCTGGCTGGTTGTCGGCCCAGTTAGCTTAAATGGAAAAGCATTGGCCTTGTAAGCCAAGGATCTGGGTTCGATTCCCGGCCGGGGCATTTTTTCGCTCAGTTGGAAATATTCAATTCGTATAATATATGCATATAATCTATCATTCATTTACAGAGACACACCAAAGAATTCGATTACAGCACGGACCATGATCGATTTTATTGATAAATTGAATTTCTTATTAATGTTTTGTTAGTGTTGAAAAACCTTACATAATCTATGCCTGATGCACACATTTTCTTTCCTGTTTTACTTATAAAAAGATATTGAATGTTTTCTACCTGAGAAACTATTTTATATTCTTAAAGAAATTTTATAGTGTCATTTCTTATTAGAGAAAAAAGAGCTAAAAGTTTTTGCATTTCGGTTTATTGAAATTCTATTGTCAAATATGACAATATCGATAAATGCAGTCAATCTTAAAACATCTTGATTTAATTTTAAATAGTTAAAGTACTTGTATGGAAGAATATTTTTTGTGGATAATTTCAAAACAAAAAATTAAATCATCTTTTTTAAAAAATAAGTAAATAAATAAAATAATTACAATGATACTGTCATAAACTTTAATTAATGTTGGATTCATTGCTTATTTAAATTGTGGTATAGAAAAAAATTGAGTTCACTGGAAAATCAGTGTACAATAGAAAAAAAAAAAAAAAAAGACTGCTATATGTACCAATTTTTTAGGGTTCCGTACTTAAAAAGTAAAAACGGAACCATTATAAGATCACTCCTGTGTCTGTTTGTCTGTCTGTCTGTCACAGCCATTTTACTCGTAAACTATGGAACGTGGAAAGTTCAAATTCGGGGGAGTAATAAAGACCATTGACCCACATATTTTCAGATTAATAAACATTCATAAATATATTTAGTAAAAAAGTAGACGGGCTAATTATGCTACTTGAAAAAAAATATATTTTCTTTGTATGGCTAATTCCATGCGTACTTGTAGTGTAAGTCACATAGGTACAAATTGCTATAATGTTTCGCTATCAGTATTTTAGAACGGAAAATGGGACTTATTTTGTCGGAGATATCTCATTAATTGAATAAGGCGAAGAAACCTTTTTGAAAATAACGGTGGCCAGAGAGCTTAGTAGTTATCATCTATGTGATTTACACTACAAAGAGCCATGGAATTAGCCTGTATATAAAGTAGAGTATCCAGTGAAAGCTTTTGTAACGCTGAACTCAAAAATACATTCCTTTTAATTTTAGGTATTACATTTTCAAAGATATTGTTGAAAATGTAGCACAAAAATATGTTCCTACCCTTCTAATTCCGAATCTACTGAAACTAAAATTATGAAAAAATTAGAGGTAGTAGACGTTAATATAAACCTTGCCGGAAAATTATAGCGATTACCCTAGGTCACATAGTTTTTGAGTAATTAGCATTTTTCTGTTATACACAAATTTCGATTTACGGGCATTCAGAAAAAATGTTGAGCATCGCTGAATATACCTATCGTTTCAGAAGAATAAAAGCATTGTTGATAATGATTTTCGAAAAAAATCATCGGTAATTAGCGGAGATATTAACCCTTAAAGGTACGGTCAGTTTGTACATACACAAGGACAGGGGCGGTGTACTCTATGCCTAGTTAACAACTTTTAATGATATATATGTGTAATGTAATGTCCAGTAACAGTATAAAAGCAATAAACGTCAAATTGTTAAAAACATACTAATTTAAGGAGTCTCGTGACTCTAAAAAGTGGAAAAAATGAAAAAAAGACCATTTTCAACATTTAATGTCTTAAAATGTATATGATTTTAAAACACAATTTTAATTGAGATGAAAGATATAGTATGTTCTTTCATTTCATGTATTTAAAAATTGCAAGATACAGAATTAGTATTTATAGGGGGCTCGAAACTGTTAGACATTTGTCGAACAAAAAATTGGCATAACAGTTTACGCGCAGGATTACAAAATAAATACTGCAACTAGAATGAAAATTTTAATGCTTACTTATACTTCAGATTGTAATAATTTCCCTGAACTTAAATAAATTTGTATTTAAAGCATTTTTATATTTTTAATGCAATGTAGCATTTAGCTAATACAAAATTTTGAAAATTTCAACAGTAAAATCACCTAAAAAAATATTTTTTTGAACAATAAAAAGGAAATTTTATGTTCAGTTTATACAGACTGACATGAAATATATGTTTTGAAAATTTCATGAAAAAATATTCAGAAGTTTTTGAGGTATCCTGTGCGTTATGCCCAAAAAACGCCATTTGGAAAATAATGACTTTAAAGTTTCGGAAACGCCGCTTCAGCTATTGAGCGGGTATAATTCTAAAAGCCAAAACTTCTGTTCTAATGGAAATTTTAAGAAACAATTATATCAAAATATTCAGAAAAGATAGGAGTTTAACATCTAAAAAAAATAATTTTTTTTTAATTTTGAAGCTTTAAGAGTCCTGCGACCACTTAATCCTTTCCGGCACGGAGTAGTTCTATTTATAAACTTATGAAAAAATGAACTGATACCAGAATTTATAAACGAATTTATTAGAAAATGCGAACTTGCTTATTTTCACGTACATGATAAAAGGAAAATTTTAATTAAATAGTCTTGGTGCCGTTTGTCGGTTTTGGAATTAAAATTAGGTGTCCGTTTTTTAAAGGCATCGCCCTCGAAAGATTTAACACGTTCACGCCGGCGCGGTGGGTCACACTCGACTGTCTCAGAGTTGTCAAGTCTCCGGCTTTTTGCACACCACTATTATTTTAGAGAAAATGTTGTTCCTTCAAATCGCGTAAATGTTCTAATTAAATTAAACAACATTTTCTGTATTAAAATACTGGTATCCAAAGAGCCGGAGACTTGGCAGCTCCGAGACAGTCAAGTGTGACCCACCACGCCGGCGTGAACGTGTTAATTAGAATGAATAGCATAAATACTGTGGTATTCGCGATAGTTTGCATTGATTGTATCTTCCAATACGCCTCGAGTGACTTTAAAAGTTAATTAAACACCTATCTGGAAAAACGCGGCACTGACCAAGACGACGTTGCAACTGAGACCTCCTTTCAAAGCGCGCTTTGCACAATGCCAAATTTAAACTTTTAGCAAAGGTTTTGTTTTAGCTACACTGCAGAAATAAAGGTTATTACTACGCTGAATTTAGTTTCATGAAATGCCAAATGAAGTTTAACTATTCACTCACTGCTTTTACTGTCAGTACCGAATAAAGTTCATCATAAACAGATTAGGATAATATTAAAAAAAGAGTTATACGAATAGCTATATTTGATATTATTTAGGTTCCATATCTCTTTGAACTTTCTAGGTATACCCATTTACACTTTTCTAATATATACAGTTATACCCAACCCTACGTTGTATAGTTTTTTACAAAGTCTTCGTATTCTTTTAGCAACGGTTTTTTTTTTTTTTTATACAATTACATTACAAATTCATATATTTATTCTTCGGAACCCTCTGTGCGCGAGTAATGCTCGCACTTGACCGTTTATTTTCCAGTTATTTTCCTTTACATGTTAAGAAACAATTTTTCGAATAATAGTTTTCTATAGCCACGGAAAACCTGTTTAAATACATATATATTAAAATTGCTTTATGAGAAAGAGGTATTTCAATATCATCTGTTTTCAATCGCATTTTACAACTTTCGTCGCTCCCTTTAAATGTCAGTATTTAAAATGTCTAATTTAACAATATTATCTTTAGAACAAGAACAGCAGTAAAAGTTTTTTCATTGATTTTCCCAATTCTCCATCTTCATATCTTACAGAATAGCTTTTAACATTCTTAAATAATCTGCTATTTAAAACCTTTATTATGATTTTCCATATCATAGAATTTATATGCTAATTAATTCCTGCCACACATTATTAAAACGTATGAGATACGCATATCAAAACATGTTGAAAAAAAAGAAACGAGAAACACCTTCTTAAAGCCATAATTGATTTTCACAATTTAGCAATCCACTTTCAAAGACAGACTTCAAAACCGTTATCCATGCATAAAATCGATGCCTGAAAGCAATTTGAAAATTTTACAAAAGATTTTTTTTACGAATCAGCTGATGAATAGAAATATGAAAATAAACAACTCTTCGGACTTTTGAAGTATTTTTTTGTAAATATATTTTTCCTGAATTGAGAGAATTTTGCCATGTTTAAAAAGAATTTACATTTACTTTTTCCAATTCTAAATTTATTTTCGGTGTTATTAAAAGTTTCAAAAATTTACTTAAAAAATTTAGATACATTTTGAAGAAAAGGGAAAATATGTTTCAATTACTTTAAGAAGAAAGTAAAAATTGCAGTAGCTGATCTAAAATATATAGCTTTCTGTGTTACATTTTCATAAGCTTCGTCAAATAACTAATTTTTTTACTGACTAATTTTTTAAATTCTTAATAAATCTGACCTTCAAGATTTTATTTTGATTTTATACATCGTTGAGGCCTATAGGCTAATTAATTTTTGCCACAAATTATGAAAATGTATCATTATATACATATTAAAATAAGTGCAAAGAAAATACTTTTTAAAACAATAATTGGTTTCTATAATCTAACAGATTACTTTCAAAGTTCGAAAAGAAAAACGTTTCGGATGCGTTAAAAAGATGCCAAAGCCCAATTTTTAGAAAAGTTGAAAAATTCCAAAATAAAAAAAAGACTGCCTATATGTACCAACTTTTTTTTTCTCTCTTTTTTTAATTCACATTTTAATTAAAAAAAATTAGAATGATACTTTTTCTATAGCCACCAGAAACACTATTTAAAAAAATATTTATTGAAAACATTCGCGAGAAAATGTAGTTCAATATCAGTTGTATACCTATATGTACCAAATTGTTCTAAAAAGCATTTTACAAATTTTGCCCCCCCCCCCCCTAAAATGACAGAATTTAAAATGTATAAATTAACAATAATATTCTATCCTTACAACAAGAACCGAGGTACTAATTTTTGCATCAACTTTCCCAATTCATATCTTACAGAATAGCTTTTAACATTCTTAACCCCTTGTGGGGCAAGTAATTTTATTTCTGTAATGTCGAATTCACACCGAAATCTGCATAAAGATTTATTGCAAAATAAGAAAAGAGCAATTTTACGACCTTTTTCCCACCAAAGTTAGAAAAGTAAAATTTAGTAATTTTTTTCTGGTGCAAATCTTTATTAATCGTAGGTGGGATAAAATATATCCCTCTCTCAAGGGGTTAAATAATCTGCAATTTAAAACCTTTATTATGATTTTCCATATCATCGAAACTATATGCTAATTAATTCCTGCACACACATTATTAAAACGTATAAGATACGCATATCAAAACATGTTAAAAAAAAGGGAGAAACACCTTCTTAAAGTCGCAATTGATTTCCACAATTAGCAATTCACTTTCAAGAACAGACTTCAAAAACGTTATCCATGCGTAAAATCGGTGCCTGAGAGCAATTTGAAAATTTTACAAAACATTTTTTTTTCTAATCAGTTAATGAATAGAAATATGAAAATAAACAACTATGAGGGGCTTTTGAAATATTTTTTGTAAATATATTTTTCCTGAATTGAGAGAATTTTGCTATGTTTAAAAAAAATTTACATTTGCTTTTGCCAATACTAATTTTATTTTGCGTATTATATAAAGTTTCAAAAATTTTCTTAAAAAAAATTAGTTACCTTTTGAAGAAAAGGGAAAATATATTTCAATTACTTTTAAAAGAAAGTAAAAATTACAGTAGCTGATCTTCTAAAATATATAGCTTTCTGTGTTACATTTTCAAAAACATCGTCAAATAACTAATTTTTTACTGAATAAATTCTTAAATTCTTTATAAATCTTACCTTCAAGATTTTTATTATGATTTTATACATCGTTGAGGCCAGTAGGCTAATTAATTTTTGACACAAATTATGAAAATGTATCGTTAAATACATATTGAAATAAGTGCAAAGGCAATCCTTTTCTAAAACAATAATTGATTTCTACAGTCTAACAGTTTACTTTCAAAGTTCGAAAGGAGAAACGTTTCCGATGCGTCAAAAAAGATACCAAAGACCAATTTTTAGAAAAGTTAGAAAAATTCTGAAAAAAAAAGACTGCTATATGTTTTAAAAATTATGTATTAAAAACGTTCGCGTGAAAAGGTAATTCAATATCAGTTGTTTTTAAATTGCATAATTTAACCATATTACCCTTACAAGAAGAACCAAAGTACTAATTTTTTCATCTACTTTCCCAATTCTTCATCTTCATATCTTACAGTATAGCTTTTAACATTCTTAAATAATCTGCAATTTAAAACCTTTTATTATGATTTTCCATATCATTGAATTTATATGCAAATTAATTCCTGCCACAAATTATCAAAATGTATAAGCGTATGCATATCAAAACATGTTGAAAAAAAAAGAAGAGAGAAACAACTTCTTAAAGCCATAATTGATTTTCACAATCAAGCAATTCACTTTCAAAAACAGACTTCAAAACCGTTATCCATGCATAAAATTGATGCCTGAGAGCAATTTGAAAATTTTACAAAAGATTTTTTTTTTTTTTTCGAATCAGCTGATGAATGGAAGTATGGAAATAAACAATTCTCCGTTCTTTTGAAATATTTTTTTGTAAATATATTTTTCTTGAAGTGAGATAATTTTGCCCTGTTTAAAAAGAATTTACATTTACTTTTTCCAATTCTTAATTTATTTTGCGTATTACTAAAAGTTTCAAAAATTTACTTTAAAAAATTTAGATACATTTTGAAGAAAAGGGAAAATATGTTTCAATTACTTTAAGAAGAACGTAAAAATTGCAGTAACTGATCTTCTAAAATATATAGCTTTCTATGTTACATTTTCACAAACATCGTCAAACGTCTAATTTTTTACTGAATAAATTTTTAAATTCTTAATAATTCTGACCTTCCAGATTTTTATTATGATTTTATACATCGTTGAGGCGTATAGGTTAATTAATTTTTGCCACAAATTATGAAAATGTATCGTTATATACATATTAAAGTAAATGCAAAGTAAATCCTTTTTTAAAACAATAATTGATTTCTATAATCTTACAAATTACTTTCAAGGTTCGAAAAGAAAAACGTTTTCGATGCGTCAAAAAGTTGCCAAAGACCAATTTTTAGAAAAGTTAGAAAAATTCTGAAAAAATGACTGCCTATATGTACCAAATTGTTTTTTTCTCCTTTTTTCCTTTACATTTTAAGAAACAATTTTTCGAATGATAATTTTTCTATAACCACTGAAACACTATTTAAAAAAATATATATATTAAAAACGTTCGCGAGAAAAGGTAGTTCAATATCAGTTTTTTTAAAAAGCATTTTACAAGTCCCCCCCCCCCCTAAAGTGCCAGTATTTAAATTGTATAATCTAACAAAATTATCCTAACAACAAGAACCGAAGTACTAACTTTTTCATCGACTTTCCCAATTCTTCATCTTCATATCTTACAGAATAGCTTTAAACGTTCTTAAATAATCTGCTATTTAAAAACTTTATTGTGATTTTCCATATCATTGAATTTATATGCAAAATTATTCCTGCCACAAATTATCAAAACATGTTGGAAAAAAAGAAGAGAGAAACACCTTCTTAAAGAAATAATTGATCTCCACAATCTAGCAATTCATTTTCAGGAACAAACTTTAAAACCGTTATCCATGTGTAAAATCGATGCTTGAGAGCAATTTGGAAATTTTACAAAAGATTTTTTTTTTTCGAATCAGCCGATTAATGGAAGTATGAAAATAAGCAACTCTCCGGTCATTTTAAATATTTTTTGTAGATATATTTTTCCTGAATTGAGAGAAATTTGCCATGGTTAAAAAGATTTTACATTTTTTTTTCAATTCTAAATGTATTTTGCGTATTATTAAGCGTTGCAAAAACTTTCATAAAAAATAATAGATATATTTTGAAGAAAAGGAAAAGTATATTTCAATTACTTTAACAAGAAAATAAAAATTGCATTGGTTTGTCTTCTAAAACATGTAACGTTCTGTGTTCCATTTTTAAAACTTCGTCAAATGAACGAATAAATTTTTACATTCTTAATAAATCTTTCATTAAAATCTTTACGATTTTATACATCGCCGGCCTTACACGCTAATCGATTTTTGCCACAAATTATGAAAATGTATCATTATATACATATTATAATAAGTTTAAAGAAAAACTCTGCTTAATGGGTCTCAGGACACTTGAAATTGGAGAAAATGAATAAAAAAAGTTCAATTTCAAAATATAATATCTTAAAATGTATACGATTTTAAAACGCAATTTTTATTGGAATGAAAGATATAAACATGTTCTTTCATTTCATGTATTTAAAAAATGGCAAGATGCAGAATTAGTATTTATAGGGGGCTCCAAGCAGTCAGACATCTGACGAGCAGAAAATTGGTGTAACAGCTTACGCGTAAGATTGCAAAATAAATTTTGGAATTGAATAAAAATTTTGGTGCCTACTTATACTTCAGATTATCATAATTACCCTGAACCTAAATACATCTGTAATTAATGCATTTTTATATATTTAATACAAAGTTGTAGTTAGCAAATACAAAATTTTGAAATTTTCCATTGTATAATCGCCTACAAAAATATTTTATTTTAACAATAAAACGGAAATTTTAGGTTCAGTTTATACCGACTAACAGGAAATATAAGTTTTGAAAATTTCATGGAAAAATATTCCGGCAGAATCCCAAAACAGGCGAGACACCCCATTTGGCGAATTTTCGATCAAGCGCCAAACACCCCACATAAGCCAACCTAAAATGCGGCATCCTGAAAACTAACGTGATTGGTCCACTTTACTGAATGCTTCCAGACTGTTTTTTACTACGTCTTTACCATGAAATCATGGGAAATACAATATTTATAAATAACGACGTATTAGAAAATACAAGAAAGCTGATTTTTATGAGATTCAAAATAAAACAAACGATTTTAACATACGTTCGTTGAAAAAAAATGAAATTGTCAAAGTACTTTTTCAAATCAGAGTAACGATTTAATGATTAAAATTTTCATTTCTCAACAACTTTCAGAAAAAATCATGGCGTCATTTAATATTTTAAAGTACGTGCCTATATCAGAGTAAACATTGAACAAATCATTTCTAATTTACGAAAGTTTGAACGCTTCGCGTTCATAAAAAAATATATATATATAACTGAATACAGCAGTTCTCGCTCTGTAGCAATCTCAAAATGTACAAAACTCGTTAGAGCGGCAATCAGTAATCGTCGTATGATCGCTTACGCGTTCATTCACCGAAAAAAAAATCACTAGATTCAGCAGTTCTCGCTGAGTAGCAATCTCAAAATATAGCAGTTCTCGCTCTGTAGCAATCTCAAAATGTACAAAACTCGTTAAAGCGGCAATCAGTAATCGTCGTATGAACGTTTACGAGTTCATTCACCGAAAAAAAAAACATCACTGGATTCAGCAGTTCTCGCTGTGTAGCAACCTCAAAATACAGCAGTTCTCGCTCTGTAGCAATCTCAAAATGTACAAAACTCGTTAAAGCGGCAATCAGTAATCGTCGTATGAACGCTTACGTGTTCATTAACAGAAAAAATATCACTGGATTCAGCAGTTCTCGCTGTGTAGCAATCTCAAAATTCAGCAGTTTTCGCTCTGTAGCAATCTCAAAATTCAGCAGTTCTCGCTCTTTAGCAATCTCAAAATGTACAAAACTCGTAAGGGCAGCATACATGAGAAATATGCAATAAACGGCTAATATAAAACGCTACAACAAAAAGTGCACAAAATTATTAACATACCTTAACAGACATATCCGTTCTTGAAAACCAACTCTAAAAAATGTTAAATTGCCATAATTTCGTAAATTTCCAGTCAAACTTCATTTAACTTTCCAGCAAAAAAAAGGAAAAAATACTCACAATTTCAAATTAAATTACACAGGTACTTTAACTTTCAAATTTTACAACTAAAAACACGGAAAAAAAATATTAACAATAACAAACTTTTGACTTGCCGAAATTCTATTTTTACAAATGCGGAGTTGAGTTGTCAAAACACCGCTGAGCTAATTGTGAATAAAAGTTTTCAGGTAGGCGTAACCATCCAATAATCAACCAATCCCAAATCAAGATCAGACCACTGTAGACGTGGAATGAATTTACGAAACGAACTGGTAACAACAAAAATCCATTTATCGCCTCGCCAAATTGAACGATGCCTCGGCTGTTTTGGGACTCAGTCAATATTCCGAAGTTTTTGAGATATCCGGCGCGTTATGCTCAAAAACATCATTTGGAGAAAAATGACTTCAAAGATTCGGAAACGCCGCATCAGCTATTGAGCGGGTATA
The DNA here is from genome assembly GCA_963932465.1 of Maratus speciosus. NCBI lineage: Eukaryota > Metazoa > Arthropoda > Arachnida > Araneae > Salticidae > Maratus > Maratus speciosus. The sequence continues at coordinate 357,730,111 of OZ010794.1, forward strand.
ATTCTAAAAGCCATAACATCTGTTCTAATGGAAATTTAAAGGAAACAATTACATCAACAAGTTCGGAAAAAGTAAGAGTTTAACAGCTAAAAAAAAAATTAAAATTTCGAAAATTTTGAAGCTTTAAGAGTCTTGAGACCCCTTAAAACAGTAATTGATTTATACAGTCTAACATATTACTTTCAAGGATTGACAGGAAAAACGTTTCCGATACGTGAAATCGATGCCACAAGGCAACTTTGAAAATTTGCAAAAAATTCTGAAAAAAAAAAAACAACCCAGCATTACAGTTACGACAAGAACTGAAGACATCTTATGGAACTTTCTAACTTCTTCGTGTTTAACACTTAGTTCTTACTGAACACCTTTTTTTTATTTTTTATTAACATTTAAAATCTTTATTATGATTTTCTACATCAACGAACTTATATATGCTGATTAATTCCTGCCACAAATTATCAAATTATCAAAATATACAACTATACGCATATCAAAATATATACGAAAAAAAGTATTTTTTTAAAGCGATAATTGATTTCCGCAATCTTAGGTTTTAGTATCAGAGACAGACATAAAAATCTTTTTCTAAGCGTGAAATGGATGCCTGTAAGCTATTTGGAAATTTCACAAAAGGTTCTTTTTTTTTTCTTTTTTTGTACATCATTTGATGCATGGAAGTATGAAGATTAAACAACTTTCCTGCTTTATAAAGTGTCCAGAAACGCTGGTTACCACTAGTTAAAACTAGCAAAACCCAAGCTTTGTTTGGATTCGCGAAGCGTTATTTAATAAGATAGTTATTTGAAAGTAACAAATTTTTTTACTATTATTTTTGCATCTTTATTAAGCAAAAACGTTATTTTATGTTTTGGCGCATTTTAATTTCAGAAATGTAAATTCAGCCAAATAACTAAGAATTTCCTCGGAATGTTTTATTTATGATATAACGAATTTAACAATTAATTCTATTTGTTTACAATTCTTTTGTTGTCACTTTACCAGAAAAAATCTTGATATAATTCTTATTAAAATTAATTAAAATGCGTAAGTATCGTCTGCGTAAATAATTGCACATAATAAGATTAAATTGTGTATCTGAATTCTTAACACTGAAAAATACTTTTATAATTGAAGGCAAATAATTGAATTTTCACAAATTTTAATTCATTAAAAATATGCTATAATTTCCATAAAAAGGGTATTTTAAAAATTTCATAAAAGATATCGTAAAATTATTAATTAATCATGATTCTATCTATAATCACTAACTCCATGATTTATTTTTTCTTCGGAAAATATACGTGTTTCATTTTTTATTTACAAAAATGCGTCCGTAATGGAAAAACATGTAAAATAAATTAATTAAAATAATAATTTTTTTAAGGTTACTGTGTAATATATATATATATATATATATATATATGTATATATATATTGTGCAAATCTACAGGTCATAACTAATCAAAATTAATTAAAATGCGTAAGTATCGTCTGCGTAAATAATTGCACATAATAAGATTAAATTGTGTATCTGAATTCTTAATACTGAAAAATACTTTTATAATTGAATTTTCACAAATTTTAATTCATTAAAAATATGCTATAATTTTCATAAAAAGGGTATTTTAAAATTTTCATAAAAGATATCGTAAAACTATTAATTAATCATGATTCTGTCTATAATCACTAACTCCATGATTTATTTTTTTTTTCTGAAAATATACGTGTTTCATTTTTTATTTACAAAAATGCGTCCGTAATGGAAAAGCATGTAAAATAAATTAATTAAAATAATAAATTTTTTAAGGTTACTGTGAAAAAAAAAAGAAGTATTGTGCAAATCTACAGATCATAATTTATTTTTATGTTTAATTTCAAGTCAAAATACTGAATAGTTTTTTTGTAAAGTGTACGACAAAATGTAATTTGTGTAGCCTAGTAGAGGATTCGCTTCGCTCATCCTAATAAATATTCTTCGCGTTATCTAATGGCAGAATTTCGAAAATAATGAATCTACGAAATTAGTGGTATCCATAGCATTTGGACACCCCATTATTTTATCAACATAATCTTAATTCTTATCTTATGTTGAACACTTTTGCAATATAAGTTGTGTATGCATCTCTAACAGGTAAAAAGTAAAGCGCGTTTCAATCTTTCTGGAACGCACAGTATCACTAAAGGCTATTAGCTAAGCAATGTATTTTTTTTTCCATTTTCTTTAGAAGAAGAAGCAAAGCTTGAATTTTTATTTTACCTCATCAGCATCACTACTGAACTCTACAAATTTTTAAGCAGTTAATAGCATGTCATTATTATTATTTGCTTGATTAATCACATTTATTTAACGATTTTCCCCACAAATTACCAAAACATAAATCAGAATAGCAGATTACATAGAATTAAAAAAGAAAGCTCTCCATTGAAATTATAATTGATATCCCCAATCTAATTATTTAGCTTTCGAACAAGACTAAAAGGCGTTTTCCAAGCGTGAAATCGAAGCCTTAGAGCTATTTGAAAATTTCACAAAAGAATCTGAAAGCAAATTTTTAAAATAACTGAAGAATGAAAATAAACATCTCCTAGGAATCTAAAGAGTTTGATAGCGCTATATCTTTAGAAGGTATATTCGTGGTGTGAAATGCAATTTATTTTTCTTTATAAAACTTCCGTCATACACTTTTCCAAAATGATCCCTAATAATTTTCTTTTTGTATATTCAACTAGTTCATCTACTAAATAATTTCAACAGTTTTTCCTTCTTCATTTATTTGTTTATTCGTAAAACAACATAAATTAATATTTAAGTATCATTTGAACCTATATTAGTGAAGATCTATACGTATTATTACTGGTTAGATTGTTAGCTGTTATTTATTACGTTTGAAAATATTTTAAAAGTTTTGGTGCTGTGTATTATTAGTGGAAATATATGGTTAGTTCTACTAAGTATTCAGAAGATGTGTTTGTGGTATAAATTAGGTCATGGTTTTATTTTAAAGGTTTTAATTGATAAATGTAAACTTGTTCTTTCAATTGAAATGCGTAATAGTTAATATTTTGAGAAAAAAATTTGTTTATAGGTAAAATTAACTAATATTTATGAGACATTTCAATTGAAAGAACCTGTTTACATCACAACCTGTTTAAAGATTCCGAACCTGTTTACTGCTGAGCTCTGTTTGCTGCTGACAGAACATGCAGAACCTGTTTAAAGGATCACAGCTATATTATTGCAAAAGAATATTTATTCGCAATGATTTTATGGGTATAAATGGGCTAAATCTATAAAAGATAGCCCATAATAATATACATAGTCATGAAGCTATTTTTAAACTCTTTTCAGTCATTTTTCTAAATTAAAAGAATTTATGTCTTAACATTGTTGAGACCTTCAGAAGTTATTTTTAACACATTGTTGAACAGTGAAGTATATATTCATCCTTTCAAAACTAACAGCTGTAATGTTTTCCGTTACCAAAATTTTAAAAAATAGTATTCGCCTTATTTGATTTCAGAAACCTGAATTTAAATAAGGTGAATGTTATTTTTTTAAATACAGCGGTAACAAAAAAGCATTATAAAAAAGTGATTCGGTAATAAATTGGCGGATAAGAAAAGTGAAAATAGAGGAATATATACTTACAAGTTTAGCTCTGAAATGATAAATGAAATGTGCATCCTCAAAATATATTTCTGGTGTAATTTTGCATTAACTTTTTTTTACGTTTTCATCGATGATGTTTTGGATTAACTCCTGTTTTTTTTTTTTTTTTTTTTTTTTTTTTTATTATACATCAATTAATTCATGCAGTAAATATTTTTTTTGAATAAACATTAACTGAGGAAGCATTTGCAAGGGAAAAAACTATGTTCCATGACGATTAAGATATTACTTGACGTTGTACAATATAAGCCGACAGAAAACAACTTTTTTAGCACTAGAACGTTTTAACTTATTCCAAACTAGTTTCTGTATGGTACGCTGATGCTACTCAAACTAGTTTCCAATAGATTAAAAACTTCTGGCGCCGAAAACGTTGTTTTCTCTCTTTTTATAACTATGTTCCGTATTGACGAGTGAAACAAAGATTACTAGTAACCGTCCGGCCGAAATGTCGGAGCATGGAGTCGTATAAACTTAACACATAACATTTTAAAATAAAAAAAAGTTTAATTTTCATGATTACTGTTCAATAGTACAAAATTAAATTTGAAATAACACCCGTTGAATCCTCATTTTCTAGTGTTTAATTCAGTCATCAGTTGCCTCAAGTAATGCTCAAATGCTAATTTGTAGCATGATAATCAACAAAATGAACCATTATAGCCTGTGGCAAGCCTGGGGGTTGAAATTTTGGGTCATAGACAGTATCTTTTACTGTACTCAGTACACCGCTTATCAATCCCCACTCCATCCAGATATTGGTATGTAACATAACTCTGCATCCAACTGCTGAAAAAAGTATAGCCTGAAGTCCAAACACGTGATCATCTTCACTACATCTTACTTTTAATTATTGTGGTCTGCTAACATTCTTGTCATTGAACACTTTGATTTAAGAAGTACTTCTTAATTATGTTCTTTCGCTTGCTTGTTTTTGGAAAAAAGACATATAGCATCTTGAAATCATTCAAGTTGAGCCGGAATCAGTGTAGCTTTTTACCGTTGCATAAGGGATGAGAGTAGTCTGAAACTTGACCAACGCAAAGCGAATATAGAGTCTTTCGAAACTGTATTTGCTGATCGTCATTTTATCTTAATGAGCTTGTTAATGTGAAGCAATTTTCAAAAGCTCTAAGCATTTTTTGTCTGCGAAGACCCAAAATGTCTTTCATAGAATGTCTCTTATATAGAGGGATGTCTTTTACGCGATGTAACTAACTAATACCTCCAAGGATTTAAACAAAGTATCTTTGCGACAACTTTCTTCTAGTTCAACCATAAGACGACAATTGAAAATTCGTCAATAAAGATAAATAATACTGTATCCATGCTGAGCTGTAGATCGAATTATCTTTCATAGTTGAATCCATTTTCCGATTATAAGCATAAAACTATATAGTCATACACATTAACGTCAAAATTTTCGCCAATCTTGGATTTTACGACAAATTTAGTGACCAAAAATTTGTTGATATAAATGCAGTGAATTTGGCTGTAGCTGCCAAATTTGGCGAAATTTCCACTGAAATTCAGCACTGGTGATTCTTCTCTAATCGGGTTCTTCGCATTTTAGCTTAGTGTTTTCCCGTAAAATTAGCTAAAATCTTAAAATCAAGAAATAAGTAAGCTACCCTTTCTTTGCGCTTTTAGGACTTTTTTATTTTGTTATCTACATATTTCTGTTTTCAAGTGTACATCTAGGCCAATAATGCTTATCTCATTCACTTCAGAATGTTCACTCTCATTTCAGTTGCAACAAATTCATTTACGGTGAATTAAAAAAAAATGAGTAACCTTCTGTAATTGGGACCACTACCAAATGGTTATATTTGCGCATAAAACAGCGCTCACTAAATTATGAAATTTTCTACCAACCCGATTACGGAAATTTCCTTATACAAACATACATGCCTCTGAATAAAAACATACATAAGAATACATACATATAAGTAATACATACATAACATTATATTTTTCTCGTTTTCTTTTATTATCATTCGTTGCCATGCGGTTAATACTGAATCTGTTACCATACAACTAACATCCAAAATCGAATTATCCGTATTCGATTTCTTCTTATTTCTCTTAATTTAAAATTCAAAGTGAATCGCATCGATTTGGTAGGTTACGGAAAATGTTCACTTGCATTTCAGTTGCAGCACATTCACTTACGGTGAATTAAAAAGAAAAATTAATAACCTTCTGAAATTGGGACCGCTACCAAAAAGTTAAATTTGCGCATCAAACAACGCTCACTAAATTATGAAATCGGCTACAAACCCGATTACGGAAATTTCCCAATACAAACATATATACGCTTTAATACAACCATACATACATAAGAATACATACATATAAGTAATACATACATGACATTATGTTTTTCTAGATTTCTTTGATTATCATTCGTAGCCATGCGGCTAATACTGAAATCGTTACCATGCGGCTAATGAACGAAATCGTATTCTCCGTATTCGATTTCTTTTCATTTCTCTTAATTTAAAATTCAAAATGAATTGCACCGATTTGGAAGGTTACGGAGAATGTCCATGTGCATTTCAGTTGCAGCACATTTACTTACAGTGAATAAAAAATATTAGTAACCTTCTGTAATTGGGACTTCCACCAAATGGTTAAATTTGCGCATCAAACAACGCTCGCTAAATTATGAAATTGTCTACAAACCCGATTGCGGAAATTTCCCAATACAAACATGCATACGTCTGAATGTAAACATACATACATAAGAATACATACATATAAGTAATACATACATGGCATTACATCAGGGTTCGTACGACTCCTGGAATTTTGAGACCAGGAAATTCTTCTGCACCGCTATTTTCTTACAGAAAATCTCTCCTTATAAGAGTGTGAAATTTTACCAGTTTAGCCTGGATTTCTTTTTCTATATAAAAAAAAAAATACCGGAAACTCTCCTGGAAAATACCCTGATCCGTAAAAAACCCTGTTATAATTTTCTCGATTTCTTTGATTTATCACTCATAGCCATGCGGCTAATACGAAATCCGTTACCATGCGGGTAAGACCCAAAATCGTATTCCCCGTATTCGATTTCTTTTCATTTCTCTTAATTTAAAATTCAAAATGAATTGCATCGGTTTGGTAGGTTATGGAGAATAAAAGGTTCGCACGGAAAAAAAAAGAAAAAGTGCTCGTTACTGACGTAGAAAGTAAAACTTCTGAAAGTCAATCTATATCTCAAGTCACAAATATTGACGACGCCATAACGATTCGGATGATGTTAAAATGCATAATTTACAATAATGGAGCTAATGTTTTGTTTAATAACGTGATGAAACCCGTCGTATTTTGACGAAAGAAATTGTTTAAAAAGGGACTCATTCATTAGTTAATACTCTCAACAAATATTATTTTTAATTTAAAGTTACCAAAATACTAATTCCATAAACTTCGACTGTTCAACGTATTAAATTAAAATGTATTAGTATACCTAACCAAGATAAGTAATTATGATGAAATTACCCATTGAGGCTCTTATGTTTGAAACTACCGATTGAAAATCAGCAAAAATGATTTTCCCATGAGTCAGTCATACAGTCATAGAATTATTTTTCGCGTGAAATCTAAATTTAACGTCATTTTCATCGTCTGAAAATTTACATACGCATCGCTCAAATTTACATTCACCATTTCAAAAATATCGCAGTACGCAATAAGTAATTAATACATATATTTCCAAACTGGAAATCAAGTTTGTTAACTACGACTTTGTATGATGTGAACATTCGCACTCTTGACTTGTGATTCTAATCTCCATATCGGCGAGTAAAATTCCAGAAATTTATATCTTTTCGAGGCGTTCGTAGTAAAATATTTCGTTTTATCAGAGAAAATGATGGTCTTCATTTAAATATGATGTCACTTTGCCTCATTGAAGCATTTCACATAGAGTCTCAAACTCAGTGGAGTGAAAAAGTATTGAATTGTAATGACTTTTTGAGGAAAAATTTAGTGTTTTTTTTTTTAAAGCGTGACGTCATTTTCTGTTCCCTTTTTTTACAAAGTTAATTTTGAATTTTAGTAGAAATTGGCATCAATAAAGATAAACATACTTTATTAATTTTTTTTTCTTTACAACAATGGAAGTAATCCAATTGCTACCATTTTGAAAAAAAAAATCCATAGAAAATTTTTAAATTTTAAATTTAAATATAAAAATGGGAATATTTAAAAAAACAGCTAGTGCCGCAAATCTATAAAGAAACAGCTTTCATTTAAAAAAAGAATTATTAAAATTGGTTCAGAAAAAAGCTCAAGCTAGATGTCTAAATAAAAAAAGCCTTATCTTTCAAATATATAGATTTAAATCCGCAATGTTATCTCTATGGGAAAATTTTGAGCGGACTTTTCGTGCCGTTAGGGTTGACGAATATTTATGATTTTCAATACGCACCGAGATTTTGGCACTACCAAGCTCCATTTAATTTTTTGTGTCGATACGACAAATATTTTGGACGCTATCGTGTTAACAATAAGTGTAATTTTTGCAGGGAAGCCGGAGCTGTGCTCCGACAACAAGACGTCTGTAAGTATTAACCCTTTGACTACATATCGGAAGGTTTACGTCCCAGCGGCTTTTATTTATTTATTTATTTTTTTTTCACTAATTGTGCCGCTCTTTTGTCAAAATAATCTCTCGTATACACTTATACTAGGATATTTTCAAAAGAATTCTGTGCACCAAAAACAAAAATTGTAAAACGATTGAATATAGAAACAACCGTCAGATCTCGCTCCTATTCAAAGGTTTAGGGAATAAACGAGCGTCTTTTAAGCTGCTATCAGATTCGCCGAATTTTTCGAGCGACCAACTTTTCAGTCGACTTTCCCCCCAACTTTTCCGCATACAAAATGAAAAAAGGTTGCAATTGTCGTTGCCAAAGTTCGAGGAGAAACCGGTACTATTGATACCAGTTGTTACTATCTATCGCTCTTTCGTTGGCGCGAATAAATTTTTCGGAAACTTAGCGATCACTTTTTCCGGTATCTCTTGATATGAGCACTTTTTCAAAGTTCTATTTATATATAAACTGTATTTTATATCCCATATATGTGGTTTTTCTTTTACGCCTTACATCAAATCTCTTTCTTGGTCATCATTCCATACTTGCCAACTTCCCTTTAAACTTCCGTAAAATGTGAGTTAAATTGATCTAGGTTAAAAATGTTTGGAACCAGAAATTTTTTTAAGAAATGAATTCAAATGGATTTCAATGGATTTCATGTAGCCATTATCTATAAAAGCAGTTGACTGACGGGACGGTTTCCTGTAATGTTTCTACAGTTTAGTTGCACTGTGAAAAAATTCTTGAAACTAAAACTAATAAAAAATATTACATTTATTTAAAATTACTTACATACAGCGACATAGTCGTAAAACAAACAGAAGGTAGATATAACAGAGGGTAATTATAGGCAGAGGGTATACACCATAAGCATCAGGGGGTATACTCTATACGCTATTGCTTTATTTGAGAAACAGAGGATATACGGAGTTCTTTTAAAAAGTCCAGAAGATCTATGGCGTATATCACTGTATACCGTCCACCACATCCTTGCTTATATATAAAAGTTAAAGTTCTAAATGAAGCTCTTCTCCCTTTCATTAATTTATATTTATTAAGTTTTGCTAGTGGAATTCCTATTGTTTAGTGATATAGTACCCCTTTTAACTATAACTCTCCCTAATCCACACAGCTTGGGACCAAAGGTTGTGCAGATTATAGAATTTTACAGATTATAGGTCATTACTCTGTTTACATTTTTTCCTCCTGTAAATGAATTATTAATGCATAAATTAATTTGTAAAAAAGAAAGATATTGTAACACATTGGGTTATTTAATTGAAAAGCATTTCATTTGAGGAAAAAATTATTTAAATTTTTCTTTAACAATTGCTTTTATTTGTTATAATTATCTAACATAGTATCAATTGTGTTTGTTTTTGAGAACTTTAGGCTTAGTATTTTTTCTTGTGTATCTGGAGCTTCATCTTGGGAGAACATCCGTTCAATTATATTTTCTCCATTCAAAAAATCATACACAACAGTTAGTGAATTTTTTACAAATATAAAAGATCTGTAGATTTCTGTTTTGTACTACTGAAGCCAACAACATCAATATCACAATCTTTGTCTAAGTGCTGGCCACAAAAAAAAAAAAAAAAAAAAAAAAAAAATCTCCTGATTTTTCACTTTTTTTCCATTTGAAAAATAAAGTTTTACTGCACTGAAATGCAAAAATTTAGGGGGGGGGGGACTGAACAATCGTCCTTCAAATTGACACTGTTTTGAAATGCTCTCATAAAGTTAATGATAACCAAATTTTAAATGTTTCCATCTGAAACAATGTGCGGATTATAGGCGTTTGCGGATTATAGAGCTGCGGATTAGAGGGAGTTGACTGTATTTAATAGGTCATGAAAGCGACTAACTTGTGGGTAATAATAAAGTTCTATGCAAAAATTAGAACTTATGGATCAAAACCATGTATTGCAACGAATTGTATTTGCAGAAGTAGAGTAAAAGACGAAATTCAGTATACCTCTGCTTTGTGCTTAATAAAAGTTCCAAAGATCATGATCACGAAAATGACTCCCATCATACTTGTTTTAATTTTTTTTTCGAGAAATTGAGTTGTGCATTCTTCGTTACTGATTTCTTTAAAGATATACTGTATATCACTTTTGTCAAAAAAAGACGGAATGTTTATTTGCGTTTCATTTTCATAAGACTTTATACAAACGAACAGTATTTATTATTGAATTTAATTATTGAATTATTTTATTATTGAAAGATTTGTAGAAAAGTACATTTTAAAAATGACAAATGATTTCTACAAATACAAATGACTAGAATATTTCTTTTTACTCAATACAGTGTGACTTCAAAAATCCGGCATTCAGAAACCCGACAACTTAAAAAATCCGGCATCAAAACCATTCTTTCCTTTCCTTTTTCTTTTACACTTTCAAGTTATGGGAGAAGAAAAATAGCAATTCTTTATGAATTAAAAACTTCCACATCGAAAGTAAAAACGCAAAAAAAGAATATTTGACTCCTTTTTTTTCATTTGTCAGAGGCGATTATTTTCTGAACAATTTTTCTGAGAGCTGCACTGTTGCATAGCAACAGGAACAACTTTGGAGACAAATTTAGCAAATGCATGGCACAATATATGGCCGGAACGAATTTTCGACATTGGTGACATCAATGATGAGGAAAAAGTTTTAGGTTTTCACATGAAAAGGCGGCAATTTATGAGCTGACTGAACTCGCAAAATCGGAATATTCCTTAAGTGTCGAGAAAAGGGATATAGATGATTAGCTAAGCATTGAAGAAAATGCATCAACAAAAAACAATTTAACGGACAGCGATATTACTGACGCTGTGCTAAATAGAACCGCCGATAATGCTAGTAGCAGCTCAGAAGAGGAGGATGAAAAAACGCAAGAAGAAAAGGTGTCACTAGAAAAATGCATAAATTTGACTGGAGGATTAATATATGCATTAAAGAAGCAAGAAAAAAAACTTGGTAAAGAACGGCCAAAAAAATTGAAGCAAACAAAATTGACATCGATGTTTCCTAAATTACAAGAGAAGAAATAATTTCGCTCTTTATTAATTTTTTCTGTAACATAGAAAATATCATTTAAAGTAAGTTCTTTTTTATTTAATTTTCTCTTTTTCTTACATAATTATCACTTAATAATGAATTAAATTATGGCTAAAGCACTATTAAGAATGTATTACTACTTTTGATATTCCTACTTACTATTTTTAAAATTCCTTCAAAAACCGGAATTATCAAAAATCTGGCATAGTCTCGGTCCCAATGATGCTGGATTTTTGAAGTTACAGTGTATTCAATATCAATAAAGGCTCCGACTCTAATCTTTTGAATTAAGAAATGAAAAATCAGTTAATATTACGTAATGTTCACACAATTATATAAATTTTTCTACTTAGAATTAATGTAATAATGTAAAAATACATTTCAAGCTCATCATAACGTCATGTGCACAAACCTTTCAAACATACTTTATATACGTACTTTAAGTGGACCTTCTACATTAGGAGACCAAAAGAAAAAGACCTTTTTTATGATTTTTTTGTAAGAAAACTGCATGATGGATCGTTTTGAAATTTTAACAGTACATATGGGTACGTCCATTCGTTACTCTTGTGATAATTAGAGCAAATTTTCATATATAATTCCAATTATTTTATTACAAAATATAAGTAAGATAAAAATTGATATAACCAGCTAAATACCACTGTGTTCCACACACAAACATATATCTAATTTATAACAAAAAAATTACTTCTGTATATATTAAATGACTCTTGTGACACTCTGGTCACAAGAGTAAAAAAAAATTTGATTGATTATATAGACAAGGGAAATGCTTTTTGTTACAAATTAGGTATATTTTAAATGAGTGGAGCACAATAGTATTTTACTGGTTATATCACTTTTTATCTTAATTATACTTTATAGTTCCCATATCTTAAGGTATACACAAGAATTTTTTTATTAGATTTTGTTGCTGCTACTCTAAGTTATAAACAAATATGTTCAACTGCTTTGGAAAATTTCGTCTGGGCGGTGGGCATGATAGCGCCTTTTAGAATTATCTGAAACACAAAAATAAATTTTTTTTCGTAAACTTCGGGAGTATAGCTTCTAGTTAAATTAAAGGAACCCATAAATTTATTGAAAAAAAGTTATGTAATGGCTGATTTAAAAAAAAAAAAAATTGTTAAAAAAATTCATTCTTATTTGTTAATACCTTTTTTATAAAATAATTTTAGTAAAAGCTTTAATTCATATCGAAGGCAATTAAACAAGCTTTAATTAAAAAAAATCAAGATGATCCATTGAGTAGTTTTTTTTTTTTTTTTTTTTTTTTTTTAAATCTTGCCCACCGTGTCAAAAATGTGGTTGAACATATTTCTTCATAACTTAGAATAGAAGCAACAAAATCTAATAAAAAAATTCTTGTGTATACCTTAAGATATGTATAATAAACTGTTAAAATTTCAAAAAGATCCATAATGCAGTTTTCTTACAAAAAATCATAAAAAAGTGCTTTTTTTTTTTTTTTTTTTTTTTTTTTTTTTTTTTTTTTTGTCTCCTAATGTAGAAGGTCCCTTTAATGCTTAACCGCAGTATATTAAAAAAAAAATACATTTTCTATTTAATTGTAATGAAAAACAAAATAAAGTCATAACGCATAAAATTAAAATAAACCGAATAGACAATATTCTCGGTGATGTCGCAATATATATGAATTTTTATTCGCTTATAAAAATAAAGTGCACGTGCATATTTTTTTAAAAACTGAAAATAACTTGGAAATGAAAAAATACGCCCAAATCTCCACGTGTCTGAATATTTTTCATTATTTCTCTTTTATCTGAAACAATGGAAGTAATCCGATTGCCACCATTTTGAAGAAATTTCATTAAAATCTTTTTTAATTAATATTAAAGCATAAAAATGGTAATAGAGTAAAGCCCCGATTATCCGCAGTGCGGTTTATCCTCGGTGCGGTTTATCCGCGAAGCATTTTTTTTTTTTTTTTTTTAAGTCAACAACAAGGAAAATACAATAAGCCCTACCATTAAATATAAACAGAAAAATCAATGTATTCGAAAGTCATAGAAGAATATTTCTAGATTCGGTCGCCATTTTGAAATATCAGATATAAAGTCTTAATGTCCTTTCTTCATTTTATTAACCAAACGTAAGCACAGAAATTAAAATATTTAACAATTAAATTAAATAACACTATTATGATAAATTCCAGGAGAACATATCAAGAATAACTTCATTTTTGAGATAAAAATTATTCCATACTAAAAGAAAAATAATAGTTTACAATTTAGAATAAAGAAAATGTGTTTCCAAAACAAGAAGCAAAAACAGGTGACTGATTTTTAAAAAAAGATGTAACTCACCTCTGTTTGTACAGTGCGTTATGTACGGCATTGTTTTTTGTTTACTGTTTTTTATTCTAGTGATGTAGACGTAAATCAAATGTTTCTGACATATTGTGCATATGTATGTATTTTAAACGTTTTATTATGTTTTTTGTACATTAAAACATAGTTTTTATGTTGAATGTTCTTTTTTTCGTGTTTGCACTCCATTTTCAGTCTTTTTCGGGTTATCCGCGATTTTTGTTATCCGCGGTGCCCTTGCCACCCAATCCCGCGGATAATCGGGGCTGTACTGTATTTAAAAAAGAAAATACAAGCAAATGCAAGCACTTCTACAAATGAACAGCTTTCATTTAAAGAAATACTTAGCAAAGTCGGTTCAGTAGAAAGCTCAAGGCAGATGAGTAAATAAACAGCCTTGTGTTTTAAATAATATAGGTTATTAATGTTTTAATCCTTTATTTATTTTTTAAATATTTCAATTTATTTGAGGAAGTTTTTTTTAGCAAGCATTTGTTATCAATGATTTTTTTTAAAGTTGTGTAAAGACAACGTTTAGATTTTTTGTTTGTTTTCAACATTTACTTTTCACTGAAAACTTCTTTAAAACAATCTGAAGATATGTATTATTTAATATATCGTTTCGCATCCAACAGCGAAGATCTAACAGTTCACTCAAGATGTAATAAAATTTTTATATGTCTCTCAATGCGCTAAAGCACTTCTGATGTTTTATGTACGATTACAGGAGAGATAAGCGCGGTTTTTACCTCGTAAAATAACTTTAAGCTTACACCATCTTGCATTTCATGTGTCAATTCTCCGATTTTTTTTTTCTCACACAAGCGCATGCAGTCATCCCGACTCCATATCATAAAAAAAAAAAAACAATAATAAATAAAATAAAAAAGATCGCATTTGCCTTTCTTGTCATAAAATGAATTGTTTAGTATTCCAGCAAAATTTTACAAGTATGACACATAATTAAGTGTTTTAAAAATGGCAGCATAACCTTTCAAATTTTGATGTCACTTCAAGGATTTTGTTGATCTTGAATTCATACATTTTAAATTAGAGTATCGTGATCTAGAAAATTGAAACTTTACTTTCTTTTGCAAAAGTCTGTTCTGGTTGAATGTTATTTTAACCCTTAAGGGGGTAATTTACCTCAAAATCGGTCAAAAAGTCGATAAAAAAAATTAAATGAAAGCCTGTTTAATTGTGAATATTTTGGAACCTCATTTTTACCCATACGTCAATTATATCGCGATATACTGTAAATTTTGTTAATATACTCAGCGCCAATTACACACACAAATTAAAACTTTAACCATTAACTGGAAACGTGCCGTGAGACGGCTGCGTTTACATATCTGTCCTTAATATTTTCTCTCTCCGACATTCAAAACGTATTTTTATGCTGTCATATTAAACAATTAGTCCTGTTAATGCATTACTATTAAAGATTAAATGGTTAAGTTCACTATTTGGTAAATTATTAAGTGTTCTTTATACACGGGATTTTCACGTTTCCGGTTAAGGGTTAAATGGCTTTTTATCCATATTCATAGTTTCTACACTTTCATGGTGTAAAAATGCTAAGGCTTTTTTTGTATTTGAGATAGAGATTTAACTTTTTTTGTACATGTTCTTTATTAATACATGGAAATTATTCCAGAGGGAAACATTCGCCTTGCATACAATATTTCAAATGAAAATCAAATGTTGGCCTTTGTGCCTTTTAAGCAATTACTTTGTACTTTGAAATTTGATTTTCATTTGAAATGTTCTTTATTATATATGAGATATCTGCGCACGGAATTAGCCTTCAGGTTTTTTATTATTTAAAAAAATAATAAAATTATATGAATATGTGTTAGATTTCGACGTTTCACACAACAGTAGAACCCCGCTGATCCGAACCCCGCTAATCCGAAATTTCGGGTAATCCGAACCGATTTTATTTTCCATTTTATTTTCGAAAATTACTAGACTTGAAGTATACCGGATTACGAAATCTTACGGATTACAGGATGAATGTCGGGGAAAACGTGTAGAAGTTAAAATTAGGCAAAAAATGGCAATAAAGCATGTTTTTTGTTCTTTAAACAGCTTGAATAGAATAAAAAAAAATACTCAATAATAAAAAAGTACAACATATCTACGGGAATATAAAATGAAAATGTTCACTGTAGGCCTACTCGTAGAAGGCATTAAAAAAAATCTCGGATATCTGTTTCTTTGCCAGTTCACTATAAAATACTTTTCTAAAATGCAAAAAGTATTTAATTCAGATGAGAAAAATGTATTTTTCCTTTCAACAGTTTGATTTTGCAAATTATCTACAGAAATGTTTTTCTTCTCTCCCCCCCCCCCTCCCTCCCCTATTTGACGTGGTGTCTGAGTGAGCTATTTATAGTTTCGCGATTTTGAGCCGTTTGTAATGGGTTCTTTTGTTACCTAATTCCTCATTCTGAAAGTCGTGCCGGATTACATTATGTTTACTGTACAACTGAGCACTTATAACATACATTTATTTAGCACGCATCGTTTTCTTTTCGATTTTTATCGAAATTTCGGGTAATCCGAACAGGCATCGGTACCAATTAGTTCGGATTAGTGGGGTTCTACTGTATATGTATCAGTAAAAAAATATATTAAATGTAATATTAGATATACCTAAAAATCCATGCGCAGTCTTGTATAATACACATTTAAAAATCTTAGTTAAAAAAAAAATTGGACAAAAATATCAATATTTTAAAAAAGTTGTAGGGATTTTAAAAAATTCAAATTTTTTAAAAACTTTTAAAAAGTTTTAATTAAATATGCAGTTATTTTTTTTTCAAATCGTACTTTTAATTGAACATTGAAATGGAGTGAGAACCGTTGGAACCATATTTTTAAAAATAAAAAAAATTGTTGAAAAGGTAAACTGTTCCCTTAATTCTCGCGCCCGCTACTTTCACGGGCAGTGTAGGTGCGTTTTTTTGCGTAGGTTGCGTGCTACATTTTAGGTGCGTTAGTTCAAGGCTATCTTAATAATACATCAATCAAGATGGTTATATCAAGACGGCTTTGGTTAATTTTGTAAATACGTAGCACTTATAGTCGTCGTCATTCGGTCTGTCTGTCTGTCCGTCCGTCCGTCCATCCTTTCGCATATAACAGAGCAAAAAGTACGCAACCGAATGGTTTGACATTTTAAATGTATAATTGTTCAAAATTTTGTCGAGTCATTCCAAATTTTATGAAAATCGGATGTATAGTTTAATTACAGGGTCAGTCAAAAGTTTTCCTGTACAGGCAAATGGGAAAAATTTTTTTCAATTGCACTTTAATTATGTTACAACCTTTCGAACAGAATGAAATTGATATGCATTTATGAAGTGCACCAACTCATTTGTCATGTTTGACGTGCAATTTCCAACTTGTTTGCATTCAGATTGTTTGATTTACACCAGATTTTTAAAATAGTTTTATTGAGTTTATTCTCGCGTTATTTTATCTGCCATTATATAAGGTGAACATTTCTACTTCAAAAAAGTGGTGGCAGTCTACATCTTAGCTATTACCTTTCTTTATAAGAAAAAATATTATTTTTATTTTTTAGACGGTGCCTCACAAAGAAAAAAATTACATCATCAGCAAGGGTTTCCAAAAGAGGGTCGCAGTTGACAACTCATATCTCCGCCATTTTTTTTTTTTTTTTTTACGTTACTTTCTTTTTAATTGTTCAGATGCATATGTGTAAAATAAAAAAATATTACAGATATGTAATAGCTGAGTAAAAAAAAAATGTTATTTTTATACTCATATTTCCGAGCGCCAACGTGGCGTAACACCGAAAGTCAACTTCTGGGAGATTTATCCTACTCGTGACATGGGTAGAGATTCTCTCGCGAAGAATGTAGAAAAAAAATCCTATAGCAAAAATGTTGAAGATGCTTATGCGACTCTAGAAAGATCTCTTTGCTTGAATATCAATAGATTCTGCACATGTGCGTGAAATACATGGCATCTTTGGAAGTGTACGCCAATCTCTCCACCGGCGCTACTAAGCATGAATCACTCTTGGTCGAAACAATTTTCAACAGATTTTATAAACATAGTACTTGTCAATGACGCTCTCAATAAACTTATCTTTCATGTCTTATTTCCTGTGTTTGCACCTCACCGCGTTACTTGCGTCCATGAATATCTATATTGTTACAGTGTCCTGTACCAACCCTTAAGAGGCTACTACAGTCAAGTGAGAAGACCCGTTCGCTAATGCTAATCCTATGGAAGAAATTTATAACGATATCTCTGTTGCATTTCAATATTTTTAAATGCTTTTTTTTTTGCATTGGATAGCTGAGATCGATCTGTATGCAGGCCGTTTTTTACTTTTTCGATTTTGATTACAAATTTTTTTATGAGGATGCTTTCAGTTTCAAAACCGGTTCCGAAAATGAAAGTGTCTTCATTAAAAATATCTGTGAACAAAATAGAAAATGTAGAAAACGGCCTTTGTACAGATCGATTTCAGCTATCCAGTGCAAAAAAAATCATTTAAAAATATTGAAATGCAACCGAGATATCGTTATAAATTTCTTCCATAGGATTAGCATTAGCGAACGGGTCTTTTCATTTGACTGAAGTAGCCTCTTAAGGCGGCTGGTCACTCAACTTTGGAATTCTCCTGCGTAATGTTAAGTCTATGGGCTTTTGATGCATTCGTATATTTAAAATATCTCCTCAGGAAATTCATATTTTAAAAATCTTTATTCTGTGTACTCTTCTTAAAGGATGTCTCTTTTTTTCTTA
The DNA here is from genome assembly GCA_963932465.1 of Maratus speciosus. Classification (NCBI taxonomy): domain Eukaryota; kingdom Metazoa; phylum Arthropoda; class Arachnida; order Araneae; family Salticidae; genus Maratus; species Maratus speciosus. Next base: position 357,748,580 of record OZ010794.1, read on the forward strand.
GTTTTCAAAATATTTCTAAAATCTATGCTCAATTTAATATCTTATTTGTTAAAAGCGGGCGAACTGTGAGTAAGATTTTAACACTTCATATAAAATTAAGTCCATACTTTAGAAATACTTTGAGAACTAAGAAAAAAATAGACATCCTTTAGGTAGTGTACACAAAAAATATAAGTTAAAAATATTAATTTGCAGAGGAGATATTTTAAATATACGAATGCACCCAATGCCCATAGACTTACATTAGTGGAGGAGAAATCAGAAGCTGAGTGACCAGCCCCCTTCAAGTTTGTACTATGAATTCTGCATCACACTTTATATATGAACTAATTGTACAACCTCATAAAATTAAAGTCGCTTAAAACACAAATTTGTATTCCTTGTATTCCATAAAATAAGAGGACAGATGATTGTATTTAACAAAACAGTCTAATTATAAAAATTAATAAATATTTAATGAAGTTTCTCCATTTTTTGGAGCCGTTTTAGAAGCAACATTACAACCAGCGTTTCTTTTTATTCTGCGATTTTTGTAAAATTCACAAACGCAATTTGTTTAAGGGGTCTCAGGACTCTTAAAAATTGAAAAAAAAATAAGACCATTTTCAAATTTAATATTTTAAAATGTATTTCTTTAAAGACAAAATTTTAATTGGGATGAAAGATATGAGTATGTTCTTTCATTTAATGTATTTAAAAAAATTGCAATAAGCAGAATTAGCATTTAGAGGGGGCTCCAAACTGTCAGACATTTGACGAACAGAAAATCGGCATTACAGATTACGCGCATGATTGAAAAATAAATTTTGCAACTAGAATGAAAATTTTGGTGCTTACTTATACTTCAGATTATAATAATTACCCTGAACCTGAATAAATCTGTACTTAAAGCATTTTCATATTTTTAATATAAAGTTGTATTTAGCTAATGCAAAATTTAGAAAATTTCAACAGTATAGTCACCTAAAAAATATATTTTTGAACAATCAAATGGAAATTTTAGGTTCCATTTGTACAGACTAACATGAAACATATGTTTTGAAAATTTCAGAAAAAAATATTCATAAGTTTTTGAGATATCGTGTTCGCATTGTGCCCAAGAACGTCATTTAGAGAAAAATGACTTCAAAGTTTTGGAAAAACCGCTTCAGCTATGGAGCGGGTATAATTCTAAAACCCATAATCTCTGCTCTAATAGGAATTTCAAGGAAACAATTATATTAAAATGTTCAAAAAAGATAGGAGTTTAACATCTAAAAAAATTAAGATTTCGAAAATTTTAAAGCTTTATGAGTCCTGAGACCCCTTAAGCAATATTGATGAAAATCTAATGCCCAAGTTTGCATAGCATATATGCACCGGAATAATCTTACGAAAACAGTGTTCTCATTATATTTACTCCATTAAAACCTCCAAGGAATATAAATCAGTCACAAATGACTCTCTCTAAAAATTACTTGAAAGAATATTTTCCAACAAAATTGCTGTGATTTAAGAATTAATTCATTTTAACTGTACTTATTTTTTAAAAAAATTCATGGCTTATAATAGAATAAAGCCGATCGTTAATGTCACACAAGCGTGTAATCTAAGGATGTAGTGACGGAAACATTAAATTCAAAAAGTAACCGCACGGGATGCACTGAAAATGGAAATGATCTGGAAACGAAGAAACAGTAGTAAAAATTTCATATTTTCTGCGTTTTTTTATACTTTTCTTAAATTATTTATGATTATTGTAACGTTTTACACTTGGTGACGTATAAGCATTTGGTGTAATTACATTTTAAATATTAAAATTTGAAATGCTTGTTTATAAAATGCTGAAATCTTTTTACATTAGGAAATTCCAAATCATCAGCCACAATGAATGGCACAATTGTACTTTATAAACGAATGTTTCTATGATTTGGTTGGTTGGTTGGTTGGTTGGTTGTATTTATGACGGCCAATTATCTGCACGAGGGATATAGGCCCAGATTTCTATGATTTGAAAGCAGCAAACTTTTAAATAAACGTTCTACTAACAAATGTTTCTAGAGGGTAAAATGTTCTACACTTTCAGAAAATACACGAACTTTTATTATTTATTTTATTTATTTATTTATTTATTTTTTATTTTTTTATTTTTTTTTTATTTATTTTTTTTTTTTACAGTGAGATTATAAAAAATTCATTGGTTTTTTCAATGTTGATATTGAAATATCCCTAGATATCATGATATTTAACAGAATGTGATGGCTTCTAAACTATCATTATACATTTTTTTCCTTGCACTGTTGTATGCACCGGAATAACAAATATTACAAAAACATTGCCTCATTAAATCAGAGGTCGGTGCTTTCAATTTTAAGGGTTCCTCTATATTCAAACAATAATAAATGTTTTAGATTCTTTTCTCATTTTAAAAGGCTTAGACGGTCTATTACAACGTTTGTAGAAATTTACCAAGCAGATAATTGTTTGGAATTAATAGAGTAAAAAAAAAATGACCACACCGATCCAGAATTAACTGCAGCCATTTGAATTTCAAAGGAATATAAATCAGTCACAAATGGTTCTGCGAACTACTTGAAAGAATATTTTCTAACAAAATTGCCGTGATTTAAGAATTAATTCATTTTAACTGTACTTACTTTTTATAAACTTCATGGCTTATGATAGAATAAAGGTATTTAACAAAATATTCTATTTGTAAAAATTAATAAATATTTAATGAAGTTTCTCCATTTTTTTAAGTCGTTTTACGAGCAACATTAAAAAACCAGCGTTTCTATTATTCTGCGATTTTTGTAAAATTCATAAATGCAATTTGTTTAAGCAATATTGATGAAAATCTAACGTCTAACTTTACATAGTATATATGCACCGGAATAATCTAACAAAAACAGTGTTCTGATTATATTCACCCCATTAAAACCTCAATGGAATATAAATCAGTCACAAATGACTCTCTCTGAGAATTACTTAAAAGAATATTTTCCAACAAAATTGCTGTGTTTAGTATTAATTCATTTTAAATGTACTTATATTTTAAAAACTCCATGGCTTATGATAGAATAAAGCCCATCGTTAATGTCACACAAGCGTCCAATCTAAGGATGTTGCGACGAAAATATTAAATTCAAAAAGTAACCGCGCGGGATGCACTGAAAATTGCAATGATCTGGAAAGGATTTCTTCCTTTCCAGAAATAATAGTAAAAATTTCATATTTCCTGCGTTTTTTGATAATTTTCTTAAATTATTTATGACCATTGTAATGTTTTACACTTAATGAGGTATACGCATTTGGTGTAATTACTTTTTAAGGATTAAAATTTTAAATGCTTGTTTATAAAGTGCTGAAACCTTTTTACATTAGAAAATTTCAAATCATCAGCTACAATGAATACCACAACTGTTCTTTATAAACGGATTTTTCTTTCATTTGAAAGCAGCAAAGTTTTAAATAAATGTTATACTATATAATGTTTTCTAGAGGATAAAATGTTGTACACTTTCATCAAATGCACGAACTTTTATTATTATTTTATTTTTACATAGAGGTTATACAAAATTCATTGCTTTTTTTCAAAGTTGATTGCTTGTTTATAAAATGATAAAATCTTTTTACGTTAGAAATTTCCAAATCATCAGCTACAATGAATGGCACAACTGTTCTTTATAAACAGATTTTCTATGATTTGAAATCAGCTAAGTTTTAAGAAAACGTTTTTCTACCTAATGTATCTAGAGGTTAAAATGTTGTACACTTTCATCAAATACACGAACTTTTATTGTTATTTTATTTTTACATAGAGGTTATACAAAATTCATTGCTTTTTTCAAAGTTGATATTGAAATATACCCTCGGTATCACGATATTTAATAGAATGCCTTATAAACTAACATTATACATGTTTGTCTTTTTCTTGCGCTGTTGTATGCACCGGAATGACAAATATTACAAAAACATTGCGTCATTGAATCAGAGGTCGGCACTTTCAATTTTAAAGGTGCCACTGTTTCCAAACAATAATAAATGTTTTAGATTCTTTTCTCGTCTTAGAAGGCTTAGACAATCTCTTGCAACGTTTGAAGAAATTTACCACGAATAAAATTATTTGGAATTAATAGCAGTAAAAAAATAAACACCTCGATCCAGAATTAAATACAGCCAGTTGAATCTCAAAGGAGTATAAATCAGTCACAAATGGCTCTCTCTGAGAATTACTTGAAAAAATATTTTCCAACAAAATAGCTGTGATTTAAGAATTAATTTATTTTAACTGTACTTACTTTTAAAACATGTAACTTACTTAAAAAAAAAAAAAAAAAAAAAATTCATGACTTATGATAAAATAAAGCCCATAGTTAATGTCTCACAAGCGACCAATCTAAAGGTGTTACGACGAAAAATTAAATTAAAAAAGTAACCGTAAGGGATGCACTTAAAATGGCAATGACCTGGAAAGAAAGAAAGAAATAAAAATTTGATCATTGTAGTGTTTTACACTGATTTATTACTTACTTAATGTTTACTTGATGTTTACTGTTGTTTTGTTTAATGTACCAATTTTACATGGTACATATACAGTCATGGCAAAAAAAGTAAACACCCCCTACTAACTCTGCAACTAATTGTAATAGAAGAACGTTATTGGTACCAATCGATTGTAAATAAAGTCTACTTTTAAATGATGTATATAAAATTTGCTTAGAGGTCCATCTACAAATCAAAACCCGACCAATCTTTGTTTTTTTCAATAGCAGCACCCAATTTTGACACTATCTTTTAAACCTTCGGTTCAAACAAAGCGTAAAAACGAAATTTCTAGTAATCTGAATGATAAGTTTTGAATTATAAGCATTCAAAATTTAGAGCTTCTAATGTTAAATTACCTTTTCATATTTTTGTTAATATCTCCTGAAATTATAATCGTCATGTGATATTTTAGTGTGTGGTTATAACACTAAAATAACCAAATTTAAATACATTAAATTGATAACTTTAAAAATTTTATAATATGAATTATGAAATTAAAATTCGAAAAAATATGAATTGCAACCTACAATTTTTTTTTATAGGTTTATATTTATTATCCTGCTTAAAGTGAATTCTCAATTTCAAAATTTTGTTTTAAGTAGTTGTCGAATTATCATTAAACGTCCAAATGGTGGTTTAAGGGGTCGTTTATGATGTGAAAGAAAGCATAATTTGAAAAAATATATTTTACTCATTTTATTCAAGTATTTGGGCTGGCAATTGTCGAAACATATTAAGTGACTGAAATGGTAATATTGGCAAGAAATAATACATTAATAGAAGTGACATGGTCATTCTGTTGAATTTCAACAATCGAGTACCTAACTTAAATTTGGATACAGCCCCTAAAATAAGCTCATTTTAAAATAATTAATTTCTCGGAAACTAATTGTACGAATTTCATAAAAATATGGATTTAAGCTAATTGAAGACTGTAGAATTTATTTATGGTGTCAAACTTTGGTATTGCTATTGAAAAAAAAACAAAGTTTGGTTTCTTTTTTATATGCAGGTGGCCCTCCTAAGCAAATTTTATATGCATCATTTAAAAATAGACGTATTTTCAATCGTTTGGTACCTTTAACTTTCTTCTACGATAATTTGTTGCAGAGTTAGCAGCGGGTGTTTACTTTTTTTCCATGACTGTACATCACATTGCACCTCTACATTGTGTTACATTGTACATGTACAGTTGTGGGAAAAAAAGTAAACACCCCCTACTAACTCCTCAACAAATTATCGCAGACGGACGTTACTGGTACCGAACGATTGGAAATAAAGTCTACTTTTAAATGATGAATATAAAATTTGCTTAGGAGGTCATCTACATAATAAATCGAATCCAAACTTCATTTTTTTTTTCAATGGCAATACCCAATTTTAACGAGATATTTCAAAACTTCGGTTCAAACTATGCCTAGACACCAAATTTCAAGTCATTTGAATGATAAGTTTTTGAATTATAAATATTCAAAATTTAGTGTTTCTAATGTTAAATTACATTTTCATATTTTTATTTATATCTCCTGAAATTACGCTCTGAATGTGCTAATTTTTTTGTAACAATAATACTAATATACCCAAACATAAATACGCTGAATTTGCAATTTTTATAATTTTATGATATGAATTATAAAATTAATATTCGAAAAAATTATGAATTGCAACCTACAATTTTTTTTATATGGAAATCCAAAATTTCACATTTTTCTTCCAAGTAATTTTCAAATTATGCTTAAAAAACGGAAAAATGGTGGTTTAAGGGGTCTATGATGGAAGTGAGTAGATATTTTGAAATTTATTCTGCTGTACTGTAATCTAACAGGCTTCATTGACTCCTTGAGTGGCGCCTAAGGTGCCTTGTTCAAGAAAGGGGCTCTCTGGGTTAACAATCCAGCACGGAACTTCAATTTGGATACAGCCCTTAAAATACGCTCGTTTTAAAATAATTAATTTCTCAGAAACTTATTGTACGAATTGCATAAAAAATTGTAGTTAGCTAATTGAAGGGTGTAGAGTTCATTTATGCTGTCAGAATTGTGTACTGCTATTGAAAAAAACAAAGTTATGGTTCGTTTTAATATGTATATGGCCCCATAAGCAAATTTTATATACATAATTTAAAAGTAGACATTATTTCCAATCGTTCGGTACCAGTAACTTTCTTCTACGATAATTTGTTGAGGAGTTAGTAGGGGTGTTTGCTTTTTTTCCCCACGATTGTACATGTTAATGTTAATGTTGTGTTACTTTATGTACTAATAATATTACTTAATGAACTAATGTTAAATGTTGCGTTGCTTAATGTTTACTTAATGGTTACTTAATGTTTACTGTTTAATGTTACTTAATATTTACTGTTACGAAATGTTTACTTAATGTTTACTGTTTAATGTTACTTAATATTTACTGTTACGAAATGTTTACTTAATGTTTACTGTTTAATGTTACTTAATATTTACTGTTACGAAATGTTTACTTAATGTTTACTTAATGCTACTTGTTACTTACTTACACTTACTTAATATTTTACTTTTACACTTATTTTGTTAGTAGGATCTAAGCACTTAGTGTAATTACTTCATAAGGATTAAAATTTGAAATAAGTGCTGGAACCTTTTTGTTTTAGAAAATTCCAAATTATCCGTTACAAATAATGGCATAACTGTTGTATATAAACGGATCTTTTTATGATTTAAAATTCGGAAAGCTTTAAAGAAAAAAAAAACCGTTCTGCTATCTAATGTTTTCTAGCGGATAAAATGTTGTACATTTTCATCAAATGCACGATTTATTTACTTATTTTTTGAAGAGAGATTACACAAAATTCATTGTCTTTTTGAAAGTTTATATTACGACATGTTCATGATATTTAACAGAATCTGACGGCTTGCAAAATAACATTATACTTTTTTTTGCACAGCTGTATGCACCGGAATGACAAATATTACAAAAAGATTGTCCTCATTAAATCAGGGGTCAGTGCTTTTAATTTTAAGGATACCTCTATTTCCAAACAATAACGAATGTTTTAGAATCTTTTCTAGTTTTAGAAGGCTTAGATAGTCTCTTGCAAATTTTCAGAAAATTTACCACAAAGATATATCTTTTGGAATTAATGGTAGTGAAAAAAGGACCACCCTGACCCAGAATTAAATGCAGCCAGTTGAATCTCAAAGGAGCATAAGTCAGTGATAAATGACTCCCTGAGAATTCCTTGAAATGATAATTTTCAACAACATTACTGTGATTTAAGAATTAATTCACTTTAACAGTACTTATTTCACAAAAATCTTCCTGCCTCATGATATAATAAAACCCATTGTTAATGTCACACAAGCGTCCAATCTGAAAGGGTTACGATGAAAATATTAAATTCAAAAATTAACCGCAAGGGATGCATTTAAAATGGGAATTATCTGGAAAGAATGAAATAGAAGTAAAAATTTAACATATCCTAGGTTTTTGGATAATTTTATCAAAAATCTTTTCTATCATTGTAATTCTTTGCCCTTGGTGGAGTATAAGTAATTAGTGCAATCACTTGCTAATGATTAAAAGATTAAAGATTTAAGTAAGGAAACGTTTTTCGCTACTATTAATAAAATATTAGAAAATCCCAAATCATCCACTACAATGAATAGTATAACTGTTATTTATTAACGGGTTACTTTATGATTTCATCAACGTGCTGATGCTTAATCTTTTCTAGAGTATAAAGATTTGTATATTTTCACCGAATTAAACTGCATGCAAAAACATCTGGTCATTGAAAAAAAATTTTTTTTGGTTTGTTTTGATCTGTAGACATCCCCATAACAAATTGTATATACATCATTTAAAGGTAGATTTTATTTTTAATCTTTTTCTACCAGTAACGTTTTTCTACGATAGTTTCTTGCAGAGTTAGTAGGGGGTGTTTACCTTTTATTATTTGCACGACTGTATATAAATCACTCATAAATCACTCTCCATGAAAATTCCTTGAAATGATATTTCCCAAAAACAATTGCTGTGGTTTAAGAATTAATTCATTTTATCTGTACTCATTTTTTTTTTAAGTTCATGGGATTCTGATGTAATAAAGCCCATCGTTAATATCACATAAGCCTCGAATTTAAAAGGGTTGCGATGGAAATATTAGATTCAAAAATAATAACCGCAAGGGATGCATTTAAAATGGGAATAACGTGAAATGAAGGAAATAGGAATAAAATTTTCACATTTTCTCTCACATTTTTATTAAAATTTTAATTTTGATCATTGTAATGATTTGCGTTTAAGAGCCCACTTCAGTCAGAGCAAGAAAGGAAAATGCTAATGTAAAGTCTATGGGGGCATTGTTTTCAAATTTCAATCTTTGATTTTAATATTTCGGATGATTATTTTTTTTCATAGGATAGCTGAGGACGATCTACTTTTTCGATTTTGGTTATAGTTTTTTTTTATATTAGGATAGTTCCAATTTCAGAACCGGTTCCGAGCCGGTTTTAACGCTTGGTAGTATTTATTACATAAAACTTAAAATTATACTTAATACATAAAGTGAAAGAGCAACTCAAACAGTTTTACCCACAGGCTTACAAGTGTTCAATGTCAGCACCTTTCGTCACACGGCCGACATCAAGCCGATGGCTCAGTTCTTCCCAAACGTTGATTAATGTTTGTGGTGTCATTGTTGCAACAGCTGCAATGGTCAGCTGGTAGTAGAGGCACATACACACGATGCTTTATGAACCCCCACAGGTAGAAAACACATGGCGTCGAATCGGGTGAGCATCTGAACAGAACTTCTTTGGAACAGAACTTCATGGAAGGTAAACTGAGCTATCGACTTGATGTGTGCCGTTTGACGAAAGATGCTCAAATTGAACACTTGTAAGTTTATAGGTAAAATTGTTTGAGTTGCTCTTTCATTTTATGTATTAATTATAATTTTAAGTTTTATGTAATAAATACTTCCAAGCGTTAAAACTCCGATATTCATTAAGAAACATCCCCCGTACTTTATATCAGCTATATGCTGCTTTTTTTAACAAATAATTTTTGCTAGTCATCACAATATAATAATTCTGCTTAAATGAATGGGATTTCATATATTTTTCAATAATTAAAAAAAAAAAAAGTCAATTTTAGTGCCAAGGATATCAATTTAGCTTCGGAGGAATTTGGTTATTAAGCAGCTATTGAAAGGTTTATGGCTAGATTTAAATTTGCCAAAAAAAGCTTGGAAAATATACTGAAGAACATACAGTTTTTCTTTTACGATTTCAGACTTATTATTATTGGCAATGTCCATGGTTAACTTATTAATATGTTGTAACTTAAAAAATCTTTAAAAAGTAATTAGACGAATGTTATCTAGTTCAGCGGTTCCCTAATCTTTATTGGTTCACGACCCATCTCGACCAATTGCGACTCACCTAATATAAGGGTGTATATCCGAATGGAAAATTCTTGTATGACCTCCATAAGCTATCGTCTATGCTATCCTACGAAAACGACAAATTGTCATACGAAGATAAACTATCAACAAAAACAAGAATTGGTAATCCCAATGTGTCTAAGTGGAATAATAATTAAAACAACACACACAATACAAAGATAATTAAAAATACGTTTAATTATTATCTAAATATAACTTTAATATTCAGTGAGATTTCTGGCACTGGTGTTTACCGATGTGCACATCTATATCAGGGTTAACACTGGTTAGTTTCAACCTTAAGTCACATTCTACACGCAATTTGTTTCTGTACATGTTTTTCAAAAATAGCAAAACTCTTTTAAACAGACGAAATAAAATATATATTTTTCTGAAAAAACTAGATTGTCCTCTCGACCCATAGGTTGGGAATCGCTGATTTAGTTCATCATCCAATTTATTTTCAATACATACCAAAAAGGCTCGTCTCATGAAAAATCTATAGGCTGAAATTCCATATCGTCAACCGAGGTGTTACCGTCAACTTTGGTTCTTGCGTGGTAGTAGATTTTTCAACTCCCCAAACTTTCTATCGCGAGACAATCTGGATAAGAGCTACAAATAATGTAAGTGTCAAAATATCACGTTTAGTAACCTGTAACCGATGTGTGATTCATAGTTTTTCCTTTAACGTTTTATTTTGACAGAAAATGTTTACGTTTTCATAAAGCTAACATGAAAACTAGTTTTTCGGGGGTAGTATGTGCCAGCCTTTTTTTGGTCCGGAAGTAGCCCCAGTTATTTAGAAATGCCTTTTATACAACCAAATCTCTTAAAAAATGTATTAAGTAAAAATGTTTTAAATGTTTCTGTAACAAAATGTTACATTAACTAGGACTTCCCTCAGAGGGATTAGTCTGAGCGATATTACTGAGAACATAGATTTAATAATAACATGTGGAAGCAAAGAAAATGAGATGTTATCTTTAATTCTCCATATACTGCGAAAAATTGAAATGATGAAAATAAACGAATTGTAGAATTACAAAATCTTACATATAAATTCGTATACACTGTTTAAAAAAATGGGAAATCAAACCATTCATGACAGCCATGCATGGATATAAAATTGAAAGTACGCAATATATTAAAAGTAAAATAGAAAATGAAACACTAATTTACTTATGTCGGAATTTTAACTGTATAAAATGATGTCAAGAGCATAATCAGACGCTCCGCACCAATTTGAGTAACAGTAAATGACAAATATATGATGTTTAAAAAGAATGGACTATACTTTATATGGTGTGTGCTCCCCCGGAATAGTTAATATTGTACAATATCTGTTTTCCACGGATGCAATGAGGTTGTCGATAACATTTAAGGAATTCTCTTCTCAAATCTAATATAGTATCAAAGTACCGAATACATCAAAAGTGGCATGCAATGCTTCGTTAGAGTGTGTTTTAGATATGCTCGATCGGATTTAAATGATGAGTGTATGCTGGCCACTACATACGCTGTATTGTTATGTTTTCAAACATATTCTGCACAAGTTGAGCTGTATTTAGCATGTATTAAATAAAAGAAATCGGCAATGATTACAACATAAAGTATGACACAAGATCTGAATATATCGTCTGCAAAACTTTTGAGCTGTCAAAGTGTCATTTGAAGTAATTTACAAATCCATACATATTTATTCAGCAAATCATGCAAGCTAACATACGCCAATATGAACCCGATTACAAAATTTCTCCAGAATAAGTTAATATATAAAAAATCTACTAATGATAATTGAGAATATGACCTTATGATAAAATGTCTAGAAAAATGAATCGGGTAAAAAATTCATATCACATTTAAAACGGCACTTCCCTCTGTTAGTGGTTTTGGCGAGAGAGAGAAAAGCCTGGAGAAGGAACACTTTAACAAGTACTTTCGGGCAACCTACTCACTGTTTCATACAGGTCTTTATTCAATATTTACACAATTTATTTAATGCTAGGTGGGTATCTATCAGTTTTGTTGCATTTAAATCGCATGTTTTGCGAAGGAAATGCAGCATTATGAAATATTTAAAGTTGCTGTACCTAATAATTCCAAATTAATGGTAATTGAGATCGCTTTCAGTTAATTTCATCTTTTTAAATTTTAAATTTTTTAGAAACCATTCATAGAGACAATTGTATATTTTAAAACTAACCCGAAGCAAAATTTCAAGATTTTGGGCTCAGCAGTAACAGAGAAATAGAAAATTTTTGAAAGTTTTTTATTTCTGCTCTGTTTTATATAGCGACATTTTTAGAAATTGTTCTATTGCGAGAATTTACGTCATGATAAATACAGCCATGTCAATTTTCATGTTTATATTCCTAACAGTTCCATGTTCTTCGTTACTTAGATCATCTTTAGATCTCTTTCCACTTTGTTTAGTCTTTCTATTTTTTAGACTTCGTTCTACAACGAGCATTTACATCTTATTAATTACTACCATGCCAAAGTTCTAGTTTCTAACCCCAACAGTATCCCAAAAATTTCAATATTCCAAATAAATCATAGTTTAGAACCTTTCTAGAAATTTTTACGTTTATCCGTCAAATTGAACCTTTTAGAGAGCGTTCATTACGAGTATTTACATCTTAAAAGTAACTACAGCACCAAATTTAAAGTTTCTAACCCAATCAATATCACAGAAATCACAATTTTAGAACTTTTATGCTCCTGCAGCGTTGTAGGTTCTTGCACTGACATAAAATAGTCTTTTTTTCGGAGCAGAGATGGCCACCAACATTTTTTTAAGTTGGCTATGTAGTTTCAGAGATAACACCTCACAAACTTACAAGCATTAATAATATTATATACTTTATAATATTATAACGCTTTATAATATTAGCATTAGATGTACAGATACAAAAGCCATTTATCTGTTACAATCTAAAGTGCCGGCGTTGCCCAGAATTTGAAGGATGTTTGTTCTGAAAAATGAATTTCAAAATTTAACATACAACACAAAACAAACATTAAAAAAAGCAGTCGAAATGTTGTTGAATGAATCATATGAAAACGCTATATAAAAATGTATAAATGTATATAACAGACGCAACAAAAATACAGCTATAAATGAACTTATTTCAATTTATAATTGGAGCAATAATGTTAAAATACGCCAATATTTCCCTAATCGGGTTTTTATCATGCTTCAATACATTTTTCACACTCATATGACGTTATACTATATCCACCATGCCCTTTATATTTCCAATATGACTTAATATTTTCCACTTTCACGTGGAAACATTGAAATAGAAAAGTTATGAAGTTATATTCACTTTCATTTAAATTCGTCAAACATTTTATTTCATTTTCATATTTCACGTGAATATCTTGCAATAGAAAAGTTATGACGTAATATTCACCTTTTTTTTTAAATTCGGCAAACTATTTATTTCATTTTCATTTTTCACGTGGAAATCTTGCAGTAGAAAATTAATTGTTGTAGTAATAATTTTATTGTGTTTTTTAATTGTTGGCAACTGCTATAACGAAAAATGTTTAAATTTGATAAGAAATTGCTGTTAAATTGGTGGGTTTTTATTAATTAAAAATTAACTATAAGTTATTTCGATTCCGGATTACGTTAGTTGTCTCGACCATGTTTTAATACACATGTACGTATCTCTTCACAATTTTGGCTTCCAAATTGTGGATTTTTATAGAATTACAAACAGGTAGACAAGTTTTCATTTTTATATATCTCTGTATTCTGTAAAAAGTAACTAACGTTGTCACCGCCGCCGCCACCGGTTTTGAATTTTTTGTGGCCGGAGGTCTTTCTTCGTTAATATTAAGAAAACTATTGCATACAAATATATGAAAATCGGTGGTATTATAGAGAAATGTTTGATCAACACACTAATGCAAACAGTTTTCGAATCGAAGTATTATTTTAAGAGATATTTAATGCTAAATTTGGACAAAATCGTTCCATTAAAAAAAATTATAGGAGCAAAAGCTATACATGTGAATTTAATCATTTTTAGATCATTTTATTCAATAGAGAATCCCGGTGTGCAGATTTCATTAATTTTTTTAATTTGACTCATTTTTTGAGGTTTTATTTCTATTTTAAATTCAAATATTCAGCATCTTGACTGACATTTTTTACATAATTTAGAAAATGGTATTAATTTAAACTGTTGCCAACTGTATAAACAGCGCAAACAATAATGTTTGCTTCAAATAAAAAAATTATCTACACGTTACTATTATAAACAGAAAAAACCTTCAAATTAGAATTAAATAATTAGGTATAAAAAGCAGGCACTTATTGGAAATTACGCCATAAAAACTATATTTACATGTGAATTTTAAAAGAGAAAGGATATTGTAAAATAAATTCAGTTACATGCGTTAGAAATCTGAAATAGAACAAATTACGTCACATTACACTTATTATGCAAAATGAACAAAAAATAGTATTGCAAAACAGTTTAAATTTAAAAATTGCGCGAGACAAAATATTGGAGGTTAAATATTAGATTTTTTCAAAATTTTATTATTTGTCGTTTGATGTGAGGTGTTCAGCTATAAGTATGCAATTTTTTATGTTTCCAACATAATTAGTGGCTGAGTTAGAAAAATTGCTTTAAATACACAAGTTAGAGCCCAGAGGGTTAAATATTAGACTTTTTCAAAATTTTATTATTTGTTGTTTGATGTGAGGTGTTCAGCTATAAGTATGCAAAATTTCATGTCTCCAACTTAATTAGGGGCTGAGTTAGAAAAATTGCTTAAAATACAGAAGTTAGAGACTGGAGGGTTAAATATGACTTTTTCAAAATTTTATGATTTATCGTGTTATCGCAAGTGTTCAGCTATAAGTATGCAAAATGTCATGTCTCCAACTTAATTAGGGGCTGAGTTAGAAAAATTGCTTAAAATACAGAAGTTAGAGACCAGAGGGTTAAATATTAGACTTTTTCAAAATTTTATTATTTGCCATTTGATGTGTGGTATTCAGCTATAAGTATGCAAATTTTCAAGTCTCCGACATATATAGTTTCTGAGAACGGTCTCTGTGACAGACGGACAAATAGACAGGCAAAAGAGTGAGACAGGTAGGGTTTCGTTGGATGAACGAAACTCTAAAAACATGCTGCGGATGACTGTAACAACATCCTAAAATTGCATTACCATCAGCAATCTACCAATCCCGAATTTAGTTTATATTCGTTTCATACATTCTTATTCTTTTGTGCGGCCCTGTAAAATAATTATCAATATTATATACAGTAAAACCTCTGAATAGCGGACACCCCGAGAATGCAGAATTTGTCCTCTATTTAGAGGTGACCGCTACTGAAAGAAAAACATGTACAGTTATTTAAGATTTGGTAATCGAAAAAATGTCCGCTAAATAGAGGTATCCGCTAATCGGGTGTGTCCGCTATGGAGGTTTTACCAGTAAAACTTCTGAATAGCGAACACCTCGGGAGTGCAGAATTTGTCCTCTATTTGGAGGTGTCCGCTACTGAGAGTAAAAAATGTTCAGTTATTTAAGGGTTGGTAATCGAAAAAATGCCCGCTAAATAGAGGTGTCCACTAATCGGGTGTGTCCGCTATGGAGGTTTTACTGCATAATAATATCATCCTTTACAAGAAAATTGCATGCTGGCCACCAAAACTGGTTGACACGGGTTGTTGTAAGGTTTGTGATCACGTGGTTGAAACTGATCTATTCAATATTACTGCGTGCGTATTTTTTTTTATTTGCTCCATGTGTTCAAACCAGTTGTCTCGAAAACATCAACCGGTGAAAGTGACGCACACCAAATTTCTGTGACGTATGCAGATAAATTGTGCTTTTTTAAGAGTTTTTTCTATATAATTTTTAAACGGTTTGGAACTTATTTTTCATAGTAGGTGCATTCAGTAGGCGACCCTCATAGGTACCTTCTGGTGCAATCAGAAACGAAATCCGATAAATATTTTTTGAGTTATGCTTGACGAAAGGTTTTTATTAGGCTTTTTTTTTAGTAGGACATGGCGTTAATATCCACCGTAGTAGTAAAGTGTCCGGACAGTAATATTTCGCTGAGTATTAGCCTTCGCTTCGCTCAGACAATTATTTTTTTCCAGTTTCTGAGGATAACATGATGAAAACTGTTTCTCGTGTCTTTAATATTAACAATTGGTTTATTGTGCTTAAATGTAAAAAAAAAAAAAAAAAAAAAAAAAAAAAAAAAAAAAAAGCATTTGTTTATCAAGTTTGCAGTCCTAATTCATTAGCAGATCATATTGCAAGGGGGTTTCAATATTCCAACATATGAAATGCATTCATTTTATATGAAAATAAGTGAATGGACCAAAGAAGCCCCCAGCAAGGGCTACTTTGTTCCAAAACTTTAAAAATAGTTTTAAAAAAAATTGCTTCTTTAAAACCATACAGTTTGCTTCATTGTTTCATGTTAATTGCTTACAACTCAATTTCGACGTTGAAAAATCATATATAATATTTAAAATGTTAGTGGAACCAGGAAAAAGTGGACCAAAGTTACCCTACGGTGCCTAAAAATAGAATATGCGTTACTTGGTACGGTAGAGTGATTTGTCATAGATTCGCTGAAAACAGATCTGTCGATAGATTGGTTTGTTCTGGTTAACATTACATCAAGGAATGAGAGGTTTTTGTTATGTTCAATTTCAAGAGTAAATTTAATGTTATTATCCATTGAATTCAGATGATTTATTAAAAAAATGTTACGTTCTTCAAGACTATATAGCAAAATTACAAAAATATCCTCAACATGTGTGAGTCAAGTATGTGTGTGTGGGGAGGGGCTATAAGTTAAACGTGCTAAAACATTAGTTTTTAATGGACGAATAGTATATTCACTTAATAAACCGGTTTAAATATATAATTGTTGCAAAATTTGGTCGAGTCATTTCAAATTTTATGAAAATCAGATGTATTGTTTAATTACAGGGACAGTCAAAAGTTTTCCGTTACATTACGGCCAATGGGAAAAAATTATTTCAAGTGCATTTTAATGATGTTACAGCCTTTCGAACAGAATGAAATTGATATGCACTTATGAAGTGCATTAAAATATACATTCATTACAATATGCGGAGCAAAAAATATTTATAAAGCTAGTTATAGTACGAACGCACCTCATTTTCCACGTTTGATGAGCTATTTAAACTTGTTTATTGTTAATTTTGTATCATGCTCAAAATCTTCTGTATGTTGAACATCACCGTAAATCTTATAACGCACTTCACAGCTGTCAATTTGGGATGATATTTCGGTGATATTTTTTATTTTTATTTTATTTTCTATATTTTAGTGTTTAAAAATATTTCACTGATGCAGTTTAACAGCCATTTGGTGTATTTTAGAGAGGCGAATAATTAACACCATCTTTGTTATAACGTGTATACATTTGTAGCCACGAATACTATTTGACGATTTATCACCAGCGCTCAGCTAACGGAAAAATACCTTAAAATTAAATTCTTAATTTATAATTAAGTACTAAAAATATTAAAATGTTGTATTGGAATCGGAAAAAAATATGTGTACAATACGTTGTGCATAATCTTGCATATCAAGAAAGGAGTGAAAAGGCGGCTAAAAATCTCTGTCTTTAGATACGTGAACCAAATTAAGTTAATTAAATGAGTGTAATAAAATGAATATTAATGTAAAAATTATGTAAGATACCTTTTATCTTTTTCGAGAAAGCAAAAAATTTTCATCAGCTTGCAATTTAAATATTCCATAAAGAAAATAATTAGGCAGTTATATATTTGATACACCTTAAATATTTTGTGAAAAAATCCTTTATTTTATTTAAAGACAAACATTTTGGCTAGCATATTTAATTGTTTTACTTTCCTGGGACTGTAAAAATTTAAAAGCTTAATGCGAAAATAAAAATTATAAAAAAAGAAAAAGAGAAAATATTTAAAATGAAGTGGCAGATTTAAATATAACTTGTAACTCAATTTTATTTCAAAGTAAAATTAATTAAATCAAAATAAGTTAAGTATAGATGGTTACAAATTCAATTAGAGGTGATTACAAGTTTAACTGTAAAAGTATTTTGTAACATTTAAAAACGTTGCTAGGGTTTATTTTAGGTGCTTTACTTTTAGTAATATAAACAGAACTTTTAGTACTATAAACGGAAATTTAACTTAGAAATGGTAATAAACTGCAAAAATTAAAAAAATAATAATAGAATGCGATAAAAAATGTTTTTATATTTTCTTAGACATATTATCAGAAATCCGTAAAACATATATTGTGTATAAAAATATAGTTATCTACATATGAAATTGTAAGGCCTGTATTTATAATTAACCGTTTATATACCAATTTCAGACGTTATTTCACATTTTAAAAACAATTTTAAATCACCGTAATATATACAGGTCTGTTTCTATAAAATATACTTGATGAAACATTTAAAAGATATATTAGACGCCATACTTAAAAAACATATTAAAAAGTTCGTTTCAATAACGTTTTCATTCATACTAGAACATCCTCAGTTAGTTGGTTGACTGAAAGTCTTTCATTTCTCCTATTTATTGGGTTGGCAACTAAGTTCCCGCAGTTTGTTTAAATACACATTTTCTACCAGAATCTATATTCTGTTTTTTTTTTATGGGGTTAATTTATGTTAAATTTCAGATCATTAAAATGTAATGTCAACTATAGAATTCAGAGTGGGTTGGCAAGTGAATTCCCGCCGTTTTCTACATACATTTTTGCTACAGGATTCTATATTATGTTTTTTTGATCGGGTTAATTTATGTTAAATTTCATATCATTAAAATGGAATCTCAACTATAGAAAGCCAACAGGATTGGCAACTACATTCCCGCCGTTTTAAAAAATGCATTTTTCCTGTCGTAATCTGTATTTTGTTTTTTGATCGAGTTAATTTATGCTAAATTTCAGATCATTAACTCTTTTCACTCGTATGTCCAGCCTGACTAAACATCATCTTTCTTTTCAAAATTTGATATTAGCACCAGTGATAAAGGAAAATAAAATTTGCCTGATTCAATTAGAGCATTTTTGAAATTGTGTACTTGAAGGAAACTTCTTTTTAAAAAAGGGTATCAACCGAATAAAATTTGTATAAGAGACTTCCGAGTCGAAAAGGTTAAAACGGAATTTCAACTATGGAATGTCAACTGGGTTGGTAACTAAGTTCTCGCCCTTTTTTAAAAAAATTTTAAAAGTTTATTTTTCAATAAAATTTAACAACTAATTAATCAACAATATATTCTTCCTTGTTGTTTGCAACTTCTTCCCAACGTTCATCAAGATTTTCAATACCTCGTTGGTAGAAATCCCCCAGTTTCGACTCGAAAAAGTCATCCAACCAAGCTCTCAATTCTGCATTAGTATTGAACGAAACTCCGCTCATAGGATTTGCAAGAGAACGAAAAAGGTGGAAATCTGTTCGTGACAAATCGGGGTAGTGCGGCGGGTGCGGCAGCACTTCCCAATTATGCGTTTGATTGACTTTATTGGTCATTTTGGCGATATGAGGGCGGGCATTGTCGTGCAGCAAAAGGACTCCATGTTGCAATTAGGTCTTTTCTCTTGAATAGCCATGTTGAGTCGTTCCATCTGTTGAACACAGAGTTCTACGTTAACCGTTTGGTTCCGTTCAAGCAATTCGTAATGGATAATCCCTTCCCAGTCCCACAATACACACAACATCGTATTACGTGGATGAAGATCTTGTTTCACGCGCGATGTTGGTAATTTACCGGGCTAAGGCATTCCTTGCGCTGCTTCATATTAATGTGCAGGCACCATTTTTCGTCGCCAGTAACGATTCGGTAAAGAAATTGTTGCTTGTGTCCATGATTAGAGCGGTGACGAGCAAGTAAACCAGCGGAGATTGTGGCTCGCTGATTTTTGTTGTTGTCCTCACTTCTGAACCTTTTCCATCGGGTAAAGATGCTTCTCTATAGCAGTGTGAGAGAATTTCATTTCTCTGCAAGCTCCCTTGTCGTTTGATGCGAATTTTCGTTCAAAAGTTGGTTTAATCGCTCTTCATCGAACTCAACTGCACGGCCAGAACGAGGTGCGTCGTTGATGTCAAAATTTCCATTTTTGAACTTGGCATAACAATCATGAACGGTTCGTTCAGCTTTGGCCATACACAGCACAAATGTTGCGTACAGCTTTTGCGGCAAACAACCTTGATTAAAAGCAAAGAGGAGGAGGTGTCGAAAATGCTCCTTTTCCCCAACTCGACACTCCATTTTACGATCTGAATTTTAACACAAATTAACTCTATCCAAAAAACAAAATATAGATTCCGATAGAAAACTTCTATTTAAAAAAAACTACGGGAACTTGGTTGCCAACCTAATATCTTGATTTGAGATTAGCTGATTCTCTCCCCTTCCCCTTTCTCCCATCCCTTCCAAACTGATACATAAAATCAAGGGGCATAAAATCTCGGTCAAGTTCGTTAATGGGCAAAATCGGACCAAGGGGATGGAAATAGGGAGGGGTTTTGTGAAAACCGAAAAACCCCATAACTTCTTAATTTTTGTACATATCAAATCAGTTTAAAGTTTTTATTACTTCTAAAAATAGGACCAAAAATTTATGCATCACAGAGTTTTGATAAAATTAAAAATGGGCTCAAGGGGTGCAAAAATAGGGTTTTTGGGAGAAAAAAATTCATAACTTCGTCAATTCTCAAGATATCAAATCCAATTAATTTTATTATAAATCTCCATAATATTATCTACAACTTTTGTCTTCACAAGTTTTTGATAGGACCAATTCGTACCGCAAAAAAAAATAAAATAAAAAATAAAAACGAAAACAAAAAAAAGGGGGGGGGGGGTGAAGATGAAAAATTTCTATAACTCCGTCAATTCACAAGATATAAAATCCCCATGAATTTATCATATATCTTCTTAATATTGTCTTCAAAATTTATATGGACAAGTTTTTGATAGGACCAATTCTTACAGCAAAAAAAAAAATTAAAAATACATAGCGGTTGAAGAAATAAATCATCTTATTAAGAATGCATTCAAATCCAAACTGCTTATTTTCTTACTCATTTTTAAATTAATTTTTGCTCTCAAACGCGTCCAATTAATATATTCTCTTCTTCAGAAACTATATAATGTATCGTAATGATCGATTTTTTGATAGAGGCAGAATATATTTCAAAAAATGATGTCAAAGTGGGCATTTTGAACAGAATTTCCAGAAGCGATTGTGTTGGAAACGAAAAATATTGTCCTACTGAGAAAATAATTGTTTATTAATCAAGTTTCAATTAATTGAAAGAAAAATAAAAACACTTGTCGCTTATAAATCTTTTCAAAAATCACGTCAGCAAGTTTCGTATTTTTTCTACTAAAAATTAATCTGAAAATGTGCTAGAAAATTTCGAGTTGTTGAGCATGGAAAAGTACTTTTTTTTAATATCGCTTTAACATGATTCTGATAAAACCAGCTATTATATAAAACTGAAATAAAAACTCGTCAAAAGCGACCAGATAAAACTGTTAAAGTGGATTTATATCTAATCATGATATAGTTTCTGTTGATGCAATTAATATACTTAACTTCGAAATCTACCTCCGCCTGTAGGCCGGGCCGGCAGGGATTTTTTCTTCTTTAAGTATCTTCATCCATCGAGAGTCAATAAGGGCGTGTGTCATATCATTACAGCGTTTTTCTTTAGAAGTTTGGATCTCTGTAGTTTCACGTACTAGGGCATTATGCATATTTTCTCTTAGTTTGCGATTTTCTCTATCAGTAAAATTTCTATTTGTAGGGGTGTTATAAGGCTCATTTTTGATAGAGCTGTAGTTTCTTCATTCAATCTTAGGTCTCTGATATGTTCTTTTTTCCTTTCGTCAATTTTTCTTTTAGTCATTCCTATGTAATTTATTTTTTCGTTATTTCTATTTATGCAACTATATATAACCAGTATATAAACGGTTAAATATATTATATATTTTTATTGATTCACAGACTCCGTTTATTTCCATAAACATTTCGCTGAACACATACAGTAGATTTCAAAATTACCGTA
Organism: Maratus speciosus; assembly: GCA_963932465.1. Taxonomy (NCBI): domain Eukaryota; kingdom Metazoa; phylum Arthropoda; class Arachnida; order Araneae; family Salticidae; genus Maratus; species Maratus speciosus. Next base: position 357,770,636 of record OZ010794.1, read on the forward strand.
TCTTTTTAAATACAATTCAAAATATAAAGAAATAAAAATTTCAACATTTAATTATAATGCAAATTACTAGCTAATATTCCATTTATATATATATACTAGCAGACCCGCCCGGCGTTGCCCGGGGTTTGTAAATAATAACCTTAAACAAAACTTAAGTTTGTATGATTTAATATCTTTGGAAATTCTTTTCCCCATTGCCTTCCGCAGCGTCTAATGTGTTCCCATCAAACTTCTTTCCGAACGAACCTGTAATCTAGATCCCCACTACATATGGCAACATTTACCGGAAGTGCCCGCAGGTGCCCGAGACAATCGAAAACCAAGTTGAGTGAGCCAAACCTCGTAGGAATCAAGCCCACAGAAACAACAACAAAGAAAAGAATGCACCATTAATGTTAGAAAATGTTGGTAACTAAAGTCTACGATAAAATTTCATAATACAGAAAGTAGTTGAATTATAATCTAAGTTGAAGGAAGCAAATCCCGTTGAAATTGGGCCCTTAAACCCGAGAAAATAACTCGCCACCAAGCGGTGGAAGATGCCTCCTCAACCTTGTAAATTTCATGAATTACTGTTAGCATTAACACGATATTTAATAAACGGAATAAATCCCTTATCTAAAGTTACGTTTAAAGTAATGCGATTTTTAATTTACGGCTGTAGTGAGTAGACGTAAGTTAACGCTGAAAAAGGAGATTAATGTTCGAAAAAGGTGGTAGCTAAGGTATAAAGAAAGACCGGGCCCTGGGGGCCAAGGTCTTAACTGGAATGTAGTTGGTTATAACAAAAATTTTTAGGTGTTTTAAAGTAGCTGGAAGACGCTAAAACTATGTTAAACAAAATTGCAATAAAATAGGTTTTTAAAGAAGCTGCAACAAAGGCCCCATGAAGACGATTAATATTTAAAATTGGTGGTAGCTGAAGTCTGCAATTTTTTTTTGTCGTTCATGTAGTAGCTGGAGAACCTAAGAAGTTGTTAGAAAAAAAGTTCGTGAATCGCATCATTTTTAAGGGAACTATAACAGGGGATCCAAAAGGGCCCTAACATGAAAACATGTTTAAATATTTTAGTACTTAGCATTTTAGATCTTCAACTAGTCAAAATTAATCATGGGGTATGATTTAATCATTAGAATAATATTTTAAAGAAATGCGCAAAAATGGGGTAAATGCTTAAAAAGGGGCCCTAGAGCTCCAATAAAAATATGAGGGTGTTGGTCTAAGGGGAAGAGTCCTAGACTCAATTTTAAAATTATGCAATGAGAAGGTGATAAAATTAGGGTGTAAAAAATGCATAGTGCACAAAAAGTTCTTGGGGCCCCGGATCGGGCCCTACAGGACCCTAAGGTACCCCAGGATTTTAACTGGAATATAGACACTGGAGAATAACTAAATGGAAAAATGGCTCCAAAAATGAAGATCGGATTAAGAGAGGCAATTTATTAATAATTTATAGTGCAAAAGCTTCAAGGGGCCTTGTACCGGGCCCCAAGGGGGAAGGGACTTAAGTGGCATGTAGTTTGGTATAAATACACTTTTTAGTAGTTTTCAATGTAATCTGAGGACTCTAGAACTATGGTAAAGAAAATTGCAAGGAATTCGGATCATTTTTAAAGAAGATGAACCAAGGGCCATAAGAAGACGATTTATATTCAAAATTGGTGGTAGTTGAAGCCTGAAATATTTTTTTTTTTTTGGTTATGTAACAGCTGGAGAACCTCAGATGTTGTTAGAAAAAAAAAGCTAGCGAATCGGACTATATTTAAGGGAGTTATAATAGGGGACCCAAAAGGCGCCAACTGATAGTTGAGAACAGGGCCCTAACATGAAAACATGTTACAACGTTTTAGTACTTAGCGTTTTTTATCTTCGATTAGTCGAGATTAAGCATAGGATATGAATTAATCATTAGAATATAATTTAAAATAAATATGCAAAAAATTGGGGAAATGCTTAAAAAAGGGCCCCAGGGCCCCAATAAAAATATGTGAGTGTTGGTCTAAGGAGAAGAGTTCAAGACTCAACATTAAAATTACGCATTGCGAAGATGAGAAAATTAGAGTGTAAAAAACGCATGGCACACGAAAAATTTAAGGGGCCCTTGACCGGGCCCTAGGTCTTAACTGGAATGTAGATACGGGAGATTAACTAAATGGAGAAAGTATCCCAAAAATGACGATCGTATTAAAAGGAAGCAATTTATTAACAATTTAGTGCACTGAAACTTAGAAGGGCCCTGTACCGGACCCCTTTTAAGGGTGCCAGGGTCTTAACTGAAATTTAGAAATGGGGTAGAAAACTGAAAGGAGAATTCAGCCCAAAAACGAAGAAGATCGGATAGAAAAGAGGCATGTTATTAACAATTGAGGGCACTAAAACTTCAAGGGGCCCTGTACTGGGCCACTTGCAAGGGTGCCAGTGTCTTAAGTGAAATGTAGAAATGGGGCAGAAACTGAAAGGAGAATTTACCCCTAAAACGAAGAAGATCGGATAAAAAAGAGGCATGTTATTAACAATTTAGTGCGCTAAAACTGCAAGGGGCCCTGTACTGGGACCCTTGCAAGGGTGCCAGGGTGTTAAATGAAATGTAGAAATGGGGCAGAAACTGAAAGGAGAATTTACCCCTAAAACGAAGAAGATCGGATAGAAAAGAGGCATGTTATTAACGTTTTAGTGCATTAAAACTGAAATGGGCCCAGGGGCACCGGCCCTTAAAAATTTAAAAATCTGAGCCTCAGGTGCATTAGGACCTGTCTTCTAATCACACCTGAATTCTCAGACTTCTACATGCGGTAGTTTTCGCTAGCCATCGCACACACACACAGGGCGATTTGTTCTTTTATTACTATAGATATATATATATAATAAAGTTGAAATCACAAATATATGAACAAATTTGTAAAATTCTAAAGATGAACTAGATATGGTAAAGTGTTAAACATGTGTTTAGAACTAGATATGAACAATAGGAAACCAGTATGTAAAATAAGAAACCATCAATGACCCACAGAATCGTCAGTAGGCTGATTAATAGTGAAGATGCGTTATTTCATCCAATTTTATCGGCATCAAGCCTAAAACGACAAAATTTAGCTCCTTATAACGCAACATAAGAAAATAGATAATAAAAATCCAAGAGATCTAAAGAAAGATACACCTCACACAGGATATTAAAAATTAGTAGAGCGCAATACCTCACATACTAGGGACCAAAACTTCAGCATGTGAAGATGCAGAACAGAGTTAGGACTATTATAACATGTGGGCTGCAGTAACTGACTGAAACCCATAACTTTGCTGCCATCTGGTGTAAGAAAGGAAAACTATATAGGAACTAGATTATTAAGGGTGTATTCGAAAAAATATTTTTCCACCCTCAACTGCTCGAAATTTTCTGAGACATTTTCAGACTCATTTTTAAAAGTAAAAACATGAAACTTGCTGGGGTGATTTCTGAAGACATGTTTAAGAGGCTACTTCAGTCAGGCGAAAAGACCCGTTCGCTAATGCTAATCCTATGGAAAAAATTTACAAAGATATCTCGGTTGCATTTCAATATTTTTAAATGATTTTTTTGCATTAGACAGCTGAGATCGATCTGTACAAAGGTTGTTTTTTACTTTTTCGATTTTGTTTTAAGATATTTTTTATGGGGACACTTTCATTTTCGGAACCGGTTTCGAAAGGGAAAACATCCCCATACAAAAAATCTGTAATGAAAATCGAAAAAGTAAAAAACGGCCTGCATACAGATCAATCTCGGCTATCCAATGCAAAAGAAATCATTGAAAAATATTGAAATGCAACCGAGATATCTTTATAAATTTCTTCCATAGGATTAGCATTAGCGAACGAGTCTTTTCGCCTGACTGAAGTAGCCTCTTAACATGCCGTGTGATTTCATTTTCAGCTCAATTAATTAGAATTTGATTTTTAAACAATTATTTTCTCAGTAAGACCATTTTTTTCATCCCCAGATCGCCCGCTTCGGAAAATTCGATTCAAAACGCCAACTTTGACAGTGTTTTTTACAGTATTTTCTGCATTTATCAAAAAATTAAGAAGCACGGCACATTATATAGTTTCTAAATAAGAGAATTTCCCAGTTTAATGCGTTTGAGAGCAAAAATGAATTTTAAAATTAATCAGAAAATAAGCATTTTGGATCGGAATACACCCTTAACAAAAATGTTTAGTGCTGCAATATATGCCACCCCCCCCCCTAAAAAAGGAATGAAATTAATTGAAGAAATCAAGAAATGGCTTAGATTAACATTTAACATTTAGCTAAAGTAGAATGAAAAAAATTGGAACAAACTAAAGAATTATATAAAAATAAATAAATAAAAGGGCATTGATTAAATTAACTATTTTAAAAACAAATATTATAAAATAAAAAATGAGAATATAAATAACATTTAAAAAACAATGAGGAATATTTTGAGATAGTAAAATATAACCTTGTATTATAATTGAAAATTTTATGACCTTACTTTTTACTAATAGGATATTTAAAAGAACGTTTTAGATTAACACTTTGAAGTGGGAATTTACATTGCTCGTTGTGAAATAATTGATTAAGTTTAATTTTATTAAAAACAGGATTGGTAAAGGTAACGATTAAATGTGAATTACTTTTATTTAATTTTTGGGGTTTTTGGTTAATATTGACATTAAGAGCAGTCAGTCTATAATGGAGTAAATAAAAAAATGTATATATATAATTAAAACGAAATCACAATGTATGAAAATGTTGATAAAATGCTGATGATGAACAAAATATGAACAGTTGAAAGTGGAAATGTATAATAAGAAACTATGAATAACCTACATAATCATCAGAGGAGCTTGCAGTTTTATTTCATAGTGAAGATATGTTATTTCATCCAATTTTGTCCGCATTAGGCCTAAGATAAAAAAAAATTTAGCTCCTTATAAACATATCAAGACATTTCCAAAATAAACCAAAAATTACACATAAAATATGAAAAAAGTCCTTCCGGCCAGTGCCGGATGGAAGAGGTAGCTTTCATAATCCTTATTTAAAAAAAGCCAAATTATATCATTCAAACACACGAAGCTCAATTTAGTGGAAACCGAATATAGGAGATTCAATACTAATTTTTATCAATATAATGAATGAGAATTTCGCGAAATTAGTCAGCTTTATCCAAGCTGCTTTTCTTTGAAGTAACATATATTTGGCTGCCAAATTCGGCAATTTCTTAAAGTGCCTGTCATTTTAAGACAACATGGTGGATGAGGCTAAGCAGTGAACTCGGTCGAGAACTTAGTAATTGCTGTGCACATGCTCACTCACATCGGAATCGGTTAATATATAGGAGTGCTGTCGCATGCAAAAAATAAGATTTTTCAAAATGTCACCCACAATAGAAATTGAAACTGCTATATCTGAGCCATTTTTTAAGGTAAAGACAAACAAAAAATGCTCCTGAATCCTTATATCAAGGTCAAATACTTAAGAAAGAAGCCTTTTTCAATTTCTAATTTTTTTGCACCTCACTTTAAATATATATATATATATTTTTTTAATTTAATGGTCGCCATTTTGAAACAAGATGGCTGATCAATCTGGCCAGCGAACTTGGTCGAGGTGTTGATGTATACTATCCACATGCCTTCTTACATCGAAATAGGCGAATACGTGTATTATCGCGTGACAAATACAAGATCGTTTCAAAATGTTAGCCATGCTAGAAATTCAAAGTGCTATAAATCAACCATTTTTTAAGATATAAACAAAAGAACAAATTTTCAGAAACAAAAACTGCTCCGGAATCTTTGTATCAAGGTCAAACACATAAAAAAATCTTTTTCATTTTCCAATTGTTTAATACCTCATTTTGAATTTTAAATTAAATTTTTTTTAATGGCAACCCTTTTGAAACAAGATGGCGAATGAAGCTGGCGAACGAACTCGGTCGAGACATTGGTATGTACTATGTACAGACCAAGTTACATCCAAATAGGTTCATAATTACGCCTGTTGTCGCGTGACAAAAATCAGGTCGTTTTAAAATGTCAGCCACAAGAGAAATTCAAAATGCTATTACTCAGCCATTTTTTTTAGATATAGACGAAAGAAAAACTGTTCCGGAATCTTTGTATTAAGGTCAAACACATACAAAAAAAATCTTTTTTCCTTTCCAATTTTTTTGGTATCTCATTTAATTTTTTTTATTTTTTAATTTTTTTTAATGGCCGCCATTTTGAAACAAGATGGCGGATGAAGCCGGCCGACGAACTCGGTCGAGATATTTGTATGTACTATGTACACACCAAGGTACATCCAAGTCGGTTCATAAATACGCCTGTTATTACGTGAGAAAAATCAGGACGTTTCAAAATGTCAGCCACGCTAGAAATTCAAAATGCTATAACTCAGCCATTTCTTAAGATATAGACGAAACAAAAACTGCTCCCGAATCTTTTTATCAAGGTCAAACACATAAGAAGAAAATATTTTTTCAATTTTTAATTTTTCGGTACCACATTTCAAATTTAAATTTTTCTTAAAAATTTAAATGGCCACCATTTTTTAACAAGATGGCGGATGAAGCTGACCAACGAACCCGGTCGAGACATTTGTATGTACTATGTACAAACGAAGTTACATCCAAATCGGTTCATAAATACGCCTTTTATCGCGTGACAAAATTCAGGACGTTTCAAAATGTCAGCCACGCTAGAAATTCAAAATGCTATAACTCAGCCATTTTTTAAGATATAGACAAAACAAAAACTGCTCCGAAATCTTTGTATAAAGGTCAAATACATAAGAAAAAATATATTTCCATTTTCAATTTTTTAGTACCACATTTCAATTTTTAAATTTTTAAAAAAATTTTAAATGCCCGCCATTTTGAAACAAAATGGCGGATGAAGCTGGCCAACGAACTCGGTCGAGAGATTGGTATGTACTATGTACACACTGAATTACATCCAAATCGGTTCATAAATACGCCTTTTATCGCGTGACAAAATTCAGGACGTTTCAAAATGTCAGCCACGCTAGAAATTCAAAATGCTATAACTCAGCCATTTTTTAAGATATAGACGAAACAAAAACTGCTCCGGAATCTTTGTATAAAGGTCAAATACATAAGAAAAAATATATTTCCATTTTCAATTTTTTGGTACCACATTTCAATTTTTAAATTTTTAAAAAAATTTTAAATGGCCGCCATTTTGAAACAAAATGGCGGATGAAGCTGGCCAACGAACTCGGTCGAGAGATTGGTATGTACTATGTACACACTGAATTACATCCAAATCGGTTCATAAATACGCCTTTTATCGCGTGACAAAATTCAGGACGTTTCAAAATGTCAGCCACGCTAGAAATTCAAAATGCTATAACTCAGCCATTTTTTAAGATATAGACGAAACAAAAACTGCTCCGGAATCTTTGTATAAAGGTCAAATACATAAGAAAAAAATATTTTTCCATTTTTAATTTTTTGGTACCACATTTCAAGTTTTAAATTTTTTTAAAAATTTTAAATGGCCGCCATTTTGAAACAAAATGGCGGATGAAGCTGGCCAACGAACTCGGTCGAGACATTGGTATGTACTATGTACACATCAAATTTCATCGAAATCGGTTCATAATTACGGGAGTTACAGTGTGACATAGGTCAGATATATATATATATATATATATATACAGATATATATATATATATATATATATATATATATATATATCAATTTTGAACGGAGGGTGGTTTCGGGGTCTGGGGGTCATGATCGATGAAAATATACCAAAATTTTTTGAAATCGGTTTCCTCCGAACGGCTGCAATAGGTAGCTTTTTTGTAAAGAAAGCTACCTAATATAAATAAATGAAGATAAGAAAACACTTCAATGATAAATAAAAATCTATAATACAAGAAGTTTGAGTTACTAATAGAAAATGTGCAAAGATGTGAATGGACCCTATTCAGATGACGTCAGGCGGTATGACGATCTGTTATTCTAGCTACTGCACCGGCAGAATACCAGTATGCGCAGGCGCAAAAACTGCTAGCAGACGACTATAGCCTTGACCCAGGTTGAATGCATACATTTTAACAGAAAAATTGCAAACTTAGGGAATTTTCTCGCATACAGAACAACATTTTGAATTTAGATTACAATATATTAAGTTTATACAGCTGCATCAACGAATTTTTTTGAGGTATTTTTAAGAAACAAGCATTAATAACTTACACTCCATAGACTGCTATACTAAACACCGCCAGTAAATACCGCCAGCAGACGAATTTTAGCCTCGACCTCAGGTCGCGTGCATAAGGTCCATTGATTTGAGATATTGATATCCATGTGGCTGTAATTTAACTATTATATAGGCAGATATTTTATAAATATAGATATACTGTTGCCCTCTGGTGTGAAAAATGATAAGTTTTTAACAAAATTTGGTACTGCCATCTATTGATAAGAATTAACTGTAAACCCTAATTGAAAATGATGAAAAATGAAATGAAATATATGTAGCCGGTCAAAATATTATTATTTTAGTACTATTTTTGCTACTTGTTCATTTTATCGTCGACCATTTACGATAAACACAATTTTTTTGCCAAAAAATATGATTTAACGTGAATAATGCATAAGTTTTATGTCACTTTCAATGAACTGTGCAGTGAACCTCTCACAAATTTGTATTTATTTTATGGATAAGTCAGTTAAGTTTTTATAATGAAATATATAAGTTAAAAGCTATTTCTCTTATTTTCCCCACGCTTTCCGGAAAAAATAAATGAGTATATATTTTTGAAAGATCACACTCAATATTTTTTATTTATATTTTCTACTTTTTAGTGTTAAAAATATTTCGTTCTTCCAGTTTCACAGCCAGTTGGCCTACTTTGGTGAGAAACTCGTAAGCAGTTGTAATCATAAAAGAATATTTTGTGATTTAGTCCCTGCTGCCAGCTAATGAAAAAATGCCATAAAATTAATCTATAATTAAGCTATAAAAATATTAAAATGTTGTATTATCATCAGAAACACACCTGCGTACATATTGTTTTATAGTTCTAGCATGTCGAGAAGTGCATGAAAAATTGATTATAAAATGCCATCTTTACAAAAAAACTCAATTTGAGTTAAATAAAAGGGTGTAAAAAATATAAACATTTAGGACCTTATTTCTAGAAAACGGTATGCAGGGAAGTTTTTTAAATATTACGAAATTCTGTCATCAGGAAAGTCTGCATCAATGGACCCGAGGATAACAAAAAAGACAGGCTACCGCAGTGCATACCACGTCTCTTTTTTTACAGACCACTGGAGCCACGTGACTCTCGGATACACCAATGCAGGTGTACGAAAAGAGCATCACGTCACTCTAGCGGTCTGTAAATAGAGACATTTGGGAAGCACCGCGGTAGCCTGTCATATTCGTTAGCCTCGCAATGGACCGTTGTGACGTTGTGATGTTTTACCTCAGAACGGATAAACTATTGCGATAGAATATGAATAATTTTGACAACACTGTAAAAAAAAAAATATCTGTATTTTACAACAAAAGGTGCTGGCACCCCGGCAGTCATCACAGTTGTTGTAAAATTTATAAGTTGCTGTCTTTAAGATTGCTACACAATTTCACAAGTATGGAGGAAGTCGTGTTGCTATTGGCTGAGTAGGGCGCGTGAAAGAAAGAATTCGATTATTACTTCACTTGTTGCTGGAATCCGCTTTCATAACATTTGTGATTGAATTCCATTTCATAGCATCAGTGCTTGAAAAATTATAACATATAGAGTGCAAGAAAAATTACTGTACTTTACAAAAAAGGTGCTGACACTGCGACTGCTTTCAGAATTGCTGTGACATTTAGAAGCTGCTGCCCTTAAGAATGTTGTAAAATTTCTGGAGTCTGGGGAGAGTCGCGTTTCTGTTGGCTGCATAGTGCACATGACAGAAAGAATTCAATCTTTATATCACTTGTTCCTTGGATACGCTTTTACGGCATCAGTGATTGAATTCGATTTCTCAGCATCAGTACTTGAAAAATTACAACATAAAATGCATAAAAAAACACAACATTTTTTTTTTTTTTTTTTTTTTTTTTTTTTTTTTTTTACGGTGAAGCTAATCTATTGAACTAGTATGCTGCGGCCATTACAAAACTTTCTTCTATTAAATCAAATCGTCTGCAACTAAAATTAAATGACAATATATTCTTTCTTGAGATATAGCTATCGCGGAAATAATAAAAAACAAGACATAGTAACGACTACTGTTGGACGTTATACACTGAAACCTGATGAGTGTCTAATTATGTCAATGTCTAACAGAATGTGGAATTTGATAAAATTCCGTACGTTACACTGTTAAAATTTTTGCAGCATTCTGGCAGGTCATTCGACCGTTTTTTGAAAAAATGGTTTCATAACCATAATTTAACTACACTGCTCAAAACAATTAAAGGATATTGCAGTTTTAGGTGGATTTTGTATCTGGTAAACTGTTTAGCTGATTGATACATGGTCGACAGACATAGTAGGTTATATGAGAATAAATTACACATGTTTGGCAGAAAAAAATGCATTTTATTGCGCATTTGTGTACTAAAGGAAAAAAAGACAATTTGTGCATATGAGAAAAAAAGAATAAGAAAAGGTGTTTTCTTCAAAGAAAATCATTTTCAGTAGGGGGTATGGTTTCCACGGGCGGCCAGTAACGTTGAACACCTTTGAGGCATGGACTCAATGGGGCTATTAATGACGAGGTATTCTGCCCCACTCTTCCAGAAGAGCTCTTTCCAGTTCTTGGAGAGTTTGTGGGGGTTGTTGGCGGCCAGAAACTCGTCTTCCTAGAGCGTCCCAAACGTGCTCGATTGGATTCATGTCTGGAGAACACGCTGGCCATTCCATTCGAACGATTCCTTCCTCGAAAAGGAAATCCTCCACCAGGTTTGCACGATGTGGCCTGCAGTTATCGTCCATTAAAATGAAGTTATCTCCGATTGCTGCAGCGTAAGGGACTACAATAGGTCTGAGGATCTCATCCCTATATTGGCGACCAGTCAGAGCTCCATCTCGAATGATGTAGAGGTCAGTGCGCCCGTCAATGGAGATGCCACCATACACCAACACTCCTCCACCGCCAAATCTGACACTTTCGTGCACGAACGCAGGATTATTCCTACTGCCACGGTCCCTCCAGATAAAAATACGCCTATTATCTGGATGCACAGAAAAACGGGACTCGTCAGAAAACAGAATATTGCTCCATTCATTTCTCCTCCAGTTGACATGCTCGGTTGCCCACTCCCTGCGGTCGCGACGATGCCTTGATGTTAATCTAACACATACCATCGGTCGGCGAGCATACAGACCTACAGCATGGAGCCGGTTTCGGTCAGTCTGAGTTTAAATCGTGGTGCCTGTAGCCGAGCGAAGGTGTTGTTGGAGAAGAGTAGCGTTCATGGTTCGGTGTCTCCGAGCTGTTAACGCTAAATACCGATCTTCATTGGGCGTTGTTGCCCATCTACGACCTTGCCCTGGTCTTCGGCCTGCACATCCACTCTCCAAAAAATGGTTCCAGATCCTGGAAATGACACTTTGTGACGCTCCAATGGCTTGCGCTACTTCGGCTTGAGTTTGGCCCCCTTCTAACCTACCAACAATTCTCAAAGCTTCTGAATCTGTCAAATGACTTCGCTGAGACATCGTACTCATCGAAACAAAGCAATCACTGAATGCCGATCATCCTTGTCTTCATTCTCTTTTATCCAGTTGAAAGTCAAATTTCATTCGCTGCCGCTGAAGCGACGTTTTTGACGTCGAACTCAAAATTTGCATACTCCACAGTTTGAAAACCAGAAAAATTTGCATTTGTGATTCTCTTCTTCTATTTTCGGCAAAAAAATTTCGTTTATATCTTTATTTTATATAAAACTTCAAATATCCTTTAATTGTTTTGAGCAGTGTATATTCTGACCATAAAATGGCCAATAATATGGTCAGAATAGTGTTAAAGTACCGGTTGTGTAACCGTTTTCGGAAAAGACGGTCAAATGACCTGCCAGAATGCTGCAAATTTTTAACAGTGTAGTTCTTGAGATATACAACTATCGAGGAAATCATTAAAAATGCAGCATCTGAAAGTCGATTTACACCAAAATCTAATCAACACCAATTTTTTGTCAAGGTAAACCAAATCTGAAGTTTGATTAAATTCCACGCATTAGTTTTTGAAACATTTAAATAGTGTTCAGGACCTTAAAAAAATTATTGATCTGTCGAAAATCGGAAATCTAAATTTTTGAAATACAAATACTGTCTTCTTTTAACGATAGAAGAAAGGAAAAGTGAATGGCTTTTTGTAGTAAACTTCTTCGTTATGTTTTACGAACTGCAAACAGGAATTCCTGATCTGCGAAATTTATGTTCTCGTGACTGTACCACACCCTGTATATATAAAATCTGACTGTATTCTCCCCCCCCCCCTAATCAAAAACAAACATTTTTTTGTCCATTAATTCAAGTACTTTTCTTATAAATTATTCGGAAGGTTCCAAACTGACATAACAAAAACAGAAAATACACAATTTTTAAGAAGTAATATTTGACAAAAAATTTTCAAATTACACCGGAGAGATTTGGTTTTTCAATTTAGGATTTTTTTTATGCATTGCACTGGATTATTTTAATTTTCTAATTATTTTGGAGTAGAAAACATTTTATACTATAACTGCATATGTCACATACACATTAAAAAATAAAATAATGCTGTCTTTAAATCTATGCAGATTATTACAAATCTACCTGACTGCATTTAAAAATGCTGAAAGCCGTTTTAAAATTCTTTTAAAAAAATCATATATGATATTAAAGCGAAAAAACATTTAAAAAATTAAAGAATGATAAAAAAATTACATATTTCTGGGCAAAAGTATTTTAATAAAACAATTATCTTCTTTTTTATGCAGTTAGAAGAAATGCATTAGCGTGTTTATATAATCCGCTTTAGCGAAATTGGTAAAGAAAAGAAGGACAAAAATAAAGAAATAGATTAAGACTCGCTAGGTTTTAAAATTATTTTTGTTGTGAAATGAAATTTAAAATCCTTATTATTCTATGTAGTAAACTCCGGTTAGTGCTAAAGGGAAGTCATTTTTCGTATACATTAAACGACGTCAGCATTTAAATTGTGTTATTGCTCACGTTAAATAAATTCAATTCAGATTTCGTCTTAAATTAAATAGTTTATAATTTAATTAAGAGAAAAGTCTCTAACTAGGTAATTTTAACAACAACAAAAAAGTTAAGGGCAATTTGTTAATACAAAAGTGTAAATTACTCAGGACAAACGAAATATGAAAAAAAAATTGTCCTAATTGTATCATTTGTCATTAATTAAAGAAATACAGTAAAAACCTGCCTAAAGCGACCATGTTCCGTTCCAATAAAAGTTGGTTGCTCCGAGAGGTGGTCTCGTAATGGAGGTCATGTTTAAATCTAGATTTTAATTGCTGAAAAAAGGTACCAATTAATGTTACTAAAAGTTATTTTTCACATTAGGAAAAAATATGAACATTTAAGTATCAAAACGAAAGTTAATTACATAAATTAATTACTGCAGAGTTTAAAAAATGAATACTTTGACGTTTGTTGTGATTTTACGGTTTTATCTTTTACAACTTTTATTTCCAAGTCCTTTCGAAGTTCAGTAAATAGATGCAATTTTCTTTGGACGGGAACAAATAAGGACGATTTCATTAATTTATCTATTTTTTTGAGAGTTTCCTGACAGAATAGGGCAGGGGAGTTTATTTACCGTCATTCTTAATTTGTCATCAAAGTTAAATTAATTGTCTAAAAAGGCGAAAAGGGGTTTAAACACTTAAAAGTTACTGGAATAAAATGTAAAAAAAAATTCTAAACTTAGTTTAGAAGTTTGATGAATAATGTGCTCTCCGAAATTATTCTTCTAATAAAATCTTCTGCAAGCGACCAGGAAAAACGGAATTTGTTACATTTTCTTCAAAGATATTGATCGCTCATGGAAGAAGTTCAACTTGGATGGTCTCTGAATGGAGGTAAAATTAGTATTGAGCCTATGGGAATAAATTTCGCTCCGTGAAAAAATCGTCGTACAGGGAGGTGGTAGCACAGAGAGGTGTCACTGTATTTTCCTTTTCTTTACCATAGTTGAACAATTATCGTTTATCATCGTTTTACCACATAATATTTAAAGTTGTCACTTGTTTTGCTTACAGTGCCAGTACACTTAAATTCTTACATTGAATATTTGCCGAAGTTTCAAATTATTTAATAATACTATATTTTCTCCCTCTACGATATAAATTCTTTTAAAGTGGAAGAGATTTCTTATCATTATTTGAAGCTTGTAAGTGTAAAAAAAATTCTATTTTAAACGAAAAATTTTATTGCTTACGCTCTTTAGGTTAAATGTAATGTTTAAGATGTCAACATATATAACTTCCCATATTAAAATAATCTTCGGTTTGTCGAAATTAAAAGATATTTGATAACACTCTATTTTATTTTACTATAAAAAAGTTTTTTATTTTTAATTTTTAGAGATTTTATATTATTATTTCGAAAAATAATTCCAAAAAATTGAGTACGTAGAATAAAAAGCGCTTATTATAAAAATTTCTATCATAACGGAATTGCTGAAGACACATAATTACATTTTTGTTTTTCAAAATAGAAACACAACTATGTTGCTGTGAAGGTCCAATATTTGTTTCAAAAAGGGGAAATTAAAAAAAAAAGTTCAGATTCTCCTTTGTGAAAAAAAAATTCTATGGGTAAAAGAATATTAAAGTTCTCGCATGTTCACCATGAGTATGCAAAAATATTTTAGCAATGAGTTATTATAAAAATAGTAATTGCTTATTATAAAAATTTCTATCATAACAGAATTGCCGAAAACACGTAATTACAATTTTATTTTTCAAAATTGAAACACAACTATGTCGCTGTGAGGGATAAAAAAATAAGGTCCAATATTTGTTTCAAAAAGGGGAAATTAAAAAAAAAGTTCAGACCCTCCTTTGTGAAAAAAGATGTTCTATGGGTAAAAGAATGTTAAAGTTCTCGCATGTTCACCATGAGTATGCAAAAATATTTTAGCAATGAGTTATTATAAAAATAGTAATTGCTTATTATAAAAATGTCTATCATAACGGAACTGCCGAAAACACATAATTACATTTTTATTTTTCAAAATTGAAACACAGCTATGTTGCTGCGAGGGATAAAAAAATAATGCCCAATTCTTCTTTCAAAAAGGGGGAATTAAAAGAAAGTTCACATCGTCCTTTGTTATAAAAATATTCTATGGTTAAAACGATACTAAAGTTCTCGTATGTTCACCATGAATATGCAAAAGTATTTCAGTAATGAGTTTACATGTTTATGTGTTTATACGCATATTTATACTTACAGTGATTACTGGGCGTTTAGTTGTAAGCAAAAACTAACAGTCTGGATGTCCAGAAAAAATTCACTTCTAAAAGTACCAATAGAAAGTATAGACTTAATACTATTTTGCTTAATTATTGATGAATCTGCATTGAAAAAGTATTTTTCGTCCCAAAAAGTCTCGCATTTTCCTAAAAACCTGTATTAATATCAGGCCGTAACCAAACAATCAAACAAGCCAGAGAGACTTTTAAAATGTTTTGCCGCACATGCAGGGAGACCGATCAAAATCGCCCAATTGCTCCGGAAGAGTTCAAACAGAGAGGAGAGAAAGGGAGGGGGGAGTGAAGAGAACGAATTATAGAAAATTAAACCATATATTTGAAAAATTGGGCGTACTGGACAAATCGTTAACTAAACTGTTTGAATTTTTCCATATGTGATAAGCTTCCCAGAAGTAAAGATCGTAAATTGATGAGCATTTCTGTATTATTGAGGCTTCGGAAAATTTAAAATTTTGGTTGTTGGACCAGCACTGGTTACCAATAGCGGAACGTTTGATATCACAATTTTTAACACAAGTTTTATGCTCCCCCAAACGGATCTTAAAGGCTAGCTTCGTTTGACCAATGTACATTTAAGATCCGTTTGTGGGGTTCCTATTTCAGTGGGGTTATAAATGTTGCACAAAATCCCTATAAATTCAAATTTAATTAGTCCTTCTAAAAGCCTTCTAAAATTTATTAAATGATTATGTAAATCTTCTAAGTAATTAAAAAACTTCACGAAAAGTACTTTAGAAGATAAAATTTTTATGAATTCATAATTCAGTACATAAAGGGTTAATAACTAACAACTTCAACAAAGACACAAATTACATAGTCAAATAGATAAAATAACATTTTATTTTTTGTTTACTGACCATAATTTTTAAAAGCTATTACATTTCTTATATTGAGATTCAACTTTATTTCTATTTTTTTTTCCTTAGCAGCTCTTTTAGCACAGAACTTTAAAAACTAAGAAATGACTTCACCAACAGAACTCCAACCATTTTGTCACATCAAGATCTTACAAATATCTCAACCATTATGTCAGAACTCAAATCAACGACAGAGAACTGCAAATGTGCAGACAAATGTGCCGCTAAACTGCAATGGCGTGCTTGCAGGTCGGCTATACTTACTCTTAAAAAAAAAAAAAAAAAAAAAAAAAAAAAACTAAAATTTAAATTTAAACTAAAACAAATTAATAAATCTTAATTTTAATTAAATACTTACATACAATTCTTAGACATAAAAACACATCCCACTGCTTAAATTTTGAATATACACAATAAGCTTAATTTTATAATATATTCACAATTAAATTTATGACACATACACAATTATATAACAATATTTACAGAGAAATAATCATACTATAAACGCAAAAAAAAAAAAAAAAAAAAAACCCTCACTTCAGAAAAGGGTGGTGCAATTTACTTTCCTCAAATGTAAATTACGATTTATCCTGTGGGCAGCGAATCTCATTTTATTAAACTTTGAGAACAAAAACCTTTACCGAAGCACTAAATTTTTCGCAGCTATTTTTTACGTATAAAGAGGACATACAAAAATTCTTATGCCCAACGTAACTTCCTGCACTTTAAGTCGCAGCAAAAATTTTACGGGTTCAAGCCCAGAATTCTAAATACCGAGATTTTTTTTCTTTTTATAAAATCTTATAAATACTCTCGGTATTTCGCATCTCAGATAGTCTCCTCTCTAACTCCGAAACTTGTCTGTGAGAATAAAAACCACTACACTTTTACATCACATGATTACGTCAACCCCAAAAGGCGGGAAGAGAAAAAAGTTCTACGTTAGCTAAAAAGGGCGCAGGAAAATTATTACGTTCGCTAAAAGCGGGATTTCTAAAACACATGGCAATAGCCAACACATTGCAAATCCGCAGATGAAACAGCAAAAAACCACATGATAGATAACAACATAGACATCGCATTGTTACAGGACGCATACTGTAACAAAAGCGGAGAGCTAACCAACTTCCCCTCATCATGGGCCATTTCTCCATCCAAAAAGTACTCGGCACGCTTGCTCCATTTTTAGACTCAGCGGTTCAATTATAAAGATTCTTTTATCTCAAACAAAATGATTAAAATGTTAACATACTTAACTCCTTACATTAATATTCTTATATATTTGTCAATGCTGAAAATTATTTAATACCAGCACAATTTATAAGATAAAACAAATATAGCTTAAAGATATTTTATATCATTACTTGAAATAAGAATGATGAAATCTTGAGTGTGTAGCGTAAAAACCACAATTTAGGAAAATTCCTCATCATAATTAAAAAGTCAAAGACACATATTTAATTTTTTTTTTCAAAATTATATCTTAAGTATGTTGTTGCAAGAGAAAAAAAGAAAAAAAGGTCACATACTTATTTTAAAAAGTAAGAAACAACAACAACAACAAAAAAAAAAAATCTCCTATGGAAAAAATAATTTTATTAAAACAATCATCGCTTTTTACCCTTGAGGTGTGAAAAAATATTCTTTAAAGTGTTTAGATTATCCCCTTTATTAAAAATAAATAAATGCGTTAAAAATTATAAGAAAAAGTTTTAAATATTTAAGCTACGATTTAGCAAATTATAAACACGAAAAAGATTAAAGCTAATTAGTATATTTCTGTAACGTACAGTATGAAAAAAAAAAAGATCCAAACGCAGATTCGACCTTAACATCATCATTTATGACTCAACAATTTTTTCTGAGTTTGATTTATTATGTTTTAATCTATCAGAGAAATGTAAAAAAAATTTATTTTTAATTCAAAAAATGTAAAATAAATTTAAACTAATTTATCTTAAGTCGGAAAAAACTTACAATTTTATTGTTTTACCAATAACTCTTTGTTTAAAATGTTAACATACTTAAATTATTTGCGTACTTATTCGATGTTAAAAAATGTTTATCGATATTTCTAAAAAACACTTTTTTCTAATTTATAGCGATTTAATATTTTTATTTTAAAAAAAATGATCGTGAAATTCTCCGCACATAACGTAAAAACAGCATATTATGAAAACTAAGCATCATAACTAAAAACGTCGCAAGACACATATTAATTTTTTGTTTCAAAATTTATATTTCAAATATATGCTGCGCTGCAAGCGAAAAAAAGTAAAATAAAATGGAAAGTATTTATTTTAAAAAGATAATATGTTAAAAAATATCCTATTGATAAAAAAAGAAAAAATAAACTCCTGGCTTGCGTTGAATATGAAAAAGTGTTCATTAATGTGTTTAGATAAATCTCTTTAAGAATTAATAAAAGACTAAAAAAGTATAAAAAGGAATTTTAAATATTTAAGCTTTGATTGAGTAAATTATAAACATAAAAAATTATATCTAACTAATATGCTTCTGCGACAAACAGCATGTGAAAAAATAATAAAACGCAAATTACAAAATCAGTTTCAAAACCCACAGAATAAAGTTACTTGCACACGTATTACTTGCTTATAATTGCTATATTATTTTTTTAAATCTTTTTTTTGTTATCTTGAGCTACTCTCTACGCATTTATTTATCCCCGAGCTTTGAAATTTGTAATACAAATCTCTATTTTTTTTCTACTACATTCACTCATTTTTTTTTCATATTATACATAAAAGTACACTTTCATATACACTTAAAAAAAAATGTCAAATATTTATTAAAAAAAAAATAAGAAGCCTATAATCTCGTATGTATAAAAGATGTTTATTAAAATAATCAACGACATTCACGTTGAGTATGAAAAAATAAATATTCAATTTAGATAATCCCTTCATTAAAAATTAGTTAATAAAATCCTAAAAAAAAAAAAAAAAAAAGCAGTTTCAAATATTTCAGCTATGATTTCGGAAATTAAATTAGAGTGGTTCAAAAATATTGCATGATTTTTCAATTCAAATTGAAATCGCTATAACTCTTTTCAAACTAAATTTACTTAATCAATGCCATCAATATATTTAATCAAAATGCCATTACAATCAATACATTTTTGCCAACGAGAAACGAGCTTAGTCATTCTTCTGACATAAATGACTGGGCTTCTGGAGGGGATAAACTCTCGTAAGACATGTCCGACATCATCTTGATTATTGAAAATTTTTCCCATCAAGAAGTTGTCAATGTGTTTAAAAAAGTAGTAGTCGGTTGGCGAGAGGTCCGGTGAGTACGGTGGGTGAGGTAGTATTTCGCAAGCTAAAGTGTGTAACTTTTGTAGGGTCAATGTGCGACATAAATAGTCGTTTAACCTTTTATGCACTGAATTATAAATTCATGAAAATTTTATCTTCTAAAGCATTTTTCTTGAATTGTTTAAACTACATTAGAAGGTTTACATAATCATTTAATAAATTTTAGAAGGATTGGAGGATTTAGAAGGATGCATCACATTAGAATTTATAGGGATTGTGTGCAATATTTACAACCCCACTCAAATCAATGAATTAAGGGGTCTCAGGACTCTTAAAATTGGAAAAAGTGAAAAAAAAAGGACCATTTTCAACATATGACATCTTAAAATGTTTTTGATATTAAGACACAATTTTAAATGGGAATGAAAGATACAAGTATGTTCTTTCATTTCAAATATTTGAAAAATTGCAAGATGCAGAATTAGCATTTACAGGGGGCTCCAAACTGTCAGACATTTGACGAGCAGAAAATCGGCATAATAGCTTATGCGCACGATTACAAAATAAATTTTGCAACTAGAAGGAAAATTTTGGTGCCTACTTATACCTCAGGCTATAATAATTACCCTGAACCTAAATAAATTTGTATTTAAAGCGTTTTTATATTTTTAATACAAAGTTGTATTTAGCTAATGCAAAATTCAGAAAATTTCAACAATATAAACCCCTAAAAAATATTTTCTTTTTACAATAAGAAGGAAATTTTAGGTTCACTTTATACAGACTAACATGAAACATATGTTTTGAAAATTTCATGAAAAAATATTCAGAAGATTTTGAGATGTTGTGCGCGTTATGCCCAAAAATGTCATTTGGAGAAAAATGACTTCAAAGTTTTGGAAACACCGCTTCAGCTATTGAGCTAGTATAATTCTAAATGCCATAACTTCTGTTCTAATGGGAATTTCAAGATAACAATTATATCAAAATGTTCAGAAAACATAGAAGTTTAACATACAAAAAAAATTAAATTTCGAAAATTTTAGAGCTTTAAGAGTCCTGAGACCCCTTAAATGAATTTTATAAGGAGTTATTTTAATGGTACTTATAAGTACCGTCAGTAGATAAGGAACTAACTTGCGCCGCACCCACTTACCAAGTTTCTTCACCTTGCTAATTTGCTCTAAGTGGCGAACAATACTAGAATGGTCAACGTTGAGTTCATTCGCCAATTTCTCAAATTGTTTTCGTTGCATCAACTTCGACAACAGCCTTCAGTTGATCATCGTCAACTTCAGAAGGACGCACATGACCAGCCCTTGCCTTGAAGGTCTAAATCTCCTCGATGAAATTTTTAAAACCAAAGCTGAACTGTTCGTTCGTTGGTGCTTCCCCCACTCCAAATTTCATTAATGTTTCACGCGGTTTGTGCCGCACTGCGACCGAGTTTAAATTCGTAAAATAAAATTTGACGAAAATCTTGTTTTGACATCTCAGCTTCTGAAGTCAATTAATAGCCTAAAAAATAAATAAAATAAAACAATTAATTTCCAAAGAAAGTGTTTAGAAAAAGCTTTAAAATGATATACACTATATGGCCAATGATGATTGGCCACTTGCGATAATAGACGTTTTGTTAAATATCTAGAATAATACAACAATAATTATTCTGAAACTGTAGGTGTGCAAACATAGTTCATTTATTTCTGTGAAGATTTTTTCGCGAAACCCCATAGGGGACCATCAACAAATTAAAAAAGAAGGAATATATTTTGGATAACCTTGTAAAAACTAATGTAGCAAAAGCGTTCAAACTGTACAACATGATTAAGAGGATTATTGTAATAAACTGTATTCATTATGAGGATAGCATATATACTAGTAGATAAATCAAGGTTTTTATTAAAAAAGTCCCAAATTTTGCCAAGTTTTTTGCTTATAACTTGCTCATAACTTATTCTTAATAAAAAAAAGTGTTCTTTTCAGAAAATATGACAAAGAACATGGTACACAATACCCTGCAATCAGAATTCAAGGATAATAAAAATTGGATGAAAAATGAGCTGGTTTACTAAAAAATGTTTTAATGAACATGCGCGAATGCAATGAAAACATGATGTGCATAGTGTATTAGCTAAGTGTATAGAGCAACTTTTGTGAAAATCTCAAAAACATAGCTTGAAAATTATCGTCGATAGAATAAGCTCGAAATCAGTTGTTTTCAAAAGGAAGCAAAAAGATGAAGAGCTGTATCCAAATATCTGTTGATTAGTGCCAAGATAGTGTACACAACAGTAAACAAATAAATAGAAATGCTTAATTCATCTTTAAAAAGTTAAACTTAAACTTATGCTATGTGCAAAACTACTTAAAAGATGAGACAATATTAAAAAGAAGTTAAATTATTTTAATACCTTAGTACTTTCAACTATAAAAACATAGTCTTCGTCAGAGAAATATAAGAAATACAATTGTTATTGACGTCTAATTTTCAAAATTCACGTAGATGGTGACGAAAGATACGGATCCGGATCTAAAAAAAAAAAAAAAAAAAAAAAAAAAAAAAAAAAAAAAATTAACTTCCACTTTTCACT
This sequence comes from Maratus speciosus, assembly GCA_963932465.1. Lineage (NCBI taxonomy): Eukaryota > Metazoa > Arthropoda > Arachnida > Araneae > Salticidae > Maratus > Maratus speciosus. The sequence continues at coordinate 357,792,862 of OZ010794.1, forward strand.
CTTTCGTCACCATCTACGTGAATTTTGAAAATTGTTATTGACGTCTAATTTTCAAAATTCACGTAGATGGTGACGAAAGATACGGATCCGAATCTAAAAAAAAAAAAAAAATTAACTTCCACTTTTCATTTTTTCGTCACCATCTACGTGAATTTTGAAAATTAGATGTCAATAACAATTTTATTTCTTATATTTCTCTGACGAAGACTATGTTTTTATAGTTGAAAGTACTAAGGTATTAAAATAATTTAACATCTTTTTAATATTGTCTCTTCTTTTAAGTAGTTTTGCACATAGTGTACACAATATTGCACGTACTACTATAATAAGTTTCGAAAAAAAATTGTCGGTAATTAGTCTAAATATTAACTTTTAAAGACACGGACAGTTTGGATATACATAAAGGGCGGCGAACTCTATGTGCCACTGGCTTTAAAAGCTAATGGTACATAACATCTTTTAATGATATATTTGTGTAATGCAATGTCCAGTTACTAATTCATATGTATTTATTCTACGGAACTTTCTGAGCGCGAATAATACTCGCACTTGACCGGTTATTTATATATAAAATCCGTATTCCTGATTATAAATTCTGAGTTTGTCACGTAACAAATCTACATAGATTTATAAATTAATTATTTTCAGATTTTTGCCTTTACATGTGCTGTAAGACTTTCCTGCATGCGAGATTTCAAGGTTCTAAGTCAACCGGAAGTACTCTATTATTTTAACTCCCCACCGGGACACATTTTCACTTAGATGCAAAATGTGAATTCTTATGAATGTTTAATCTTGACTCGGGATGCGAAATTGACCCTTCTGGACATGGAACTAACATTTTAATCACTAGAAAAGCATGCGAATTCCTTTGTTCTCTAAAGCAACTTATTGAGAGTACATTGAACCATTTCTTTTGTTTGGTTATTGATTAGATTTTCTTTCTATTAAATTTAAAAATATTTTTAAGCATCAACCAAAATAGGTTTTAAAGACCGAAACCGAATATCGGTAATCTTTCAAATTTCGGCAACGTAAAACAAAAACGTCCAAAAATTTTTTATAGAAATTAATACATACATAAATATACATAATTAATTATGAATTATACGTGTATATTAAATATATATTAATTAATTATACGTATGGCCCAAGTTGGCTCTCTGTACTCCTGACAAACCCTTTTATTTTCATATAAAATAAAGTGGAATTAATCACCGATATAAATTTTATCGACGACACAGAATGATTTTCTAAATATACGAATTTCATCTAATTAAAAAATGTTTTAGGCATACATACATTGATTTATCTTTTATAATGATTTTTCTATTTGATCATCTGTTATACTAGAACTTTCTCAAAGAATATTCGAAACATTTCCGCACTTTAAACTAAAAAATTTCTATTACTGTTAAGTCTGCAGCTTTAATTAGTACGTGAAAAACGTCCTTAATGTTTATTTACATGTGCATTGCTTGCTTTATAACTCGCACTCACGTCTTGAATCACACATGACTGATAACTATAAACAGTGATGTTCATAGCAATAAATAAAGAATGTCTCTATTGAGCCGATACATCTCAAATGAATGAGTAATGTTGAAAATTTCCGAAGAAAGAAACGAGATTTTTGGAATATAGATAGTTTCGGTTCGACTGAATTTTCGGCAGTATTTTCCGATACTCTGAATTTCGAACAAAACCGAAAACAAAACAAAATTTTCATTCGATCTCTAGTTATTTTAATAAAGATTTGCCGAAAATTAAGAAGAAATATAATTTTGTTCCACCAACTACTATTCGTTAAAAGTTAAACCCTTTTATAGAAAAAAATAAAGAAATGCTTCAACTTTGAGCTAAAAGTTTTAACAGTGTAAGCAAAATGTTAATATATTTAACTTGAAATGTTTAAATACTTTTCTGATTAAAGCTAAAAATGTTTAAAAGCACCATATATTCGTTTACTAAACTAAAAGGAATGTTTTTATTTCTACAATCTTTGTAGCGCATTTTAAATAAATTCTGAAATCTGTAGTGCATATCATAAAAAACACATATGAATATCCCCACATTATATCTTAAAAGTCAAAAATACGTAAATGGATTTTTTTTCTACAAAATTATATCTAAAGTACGTTGCTGTGAGGGAAAAAACACTTAAAAAAGAACGTCAAATATTTGTTTAAAAAATGAGAAAATAAAACATCTCCTATGGGTAAAAGAAATTTATTAAAACAATCACCGCATATTCGCTTTCGGTGCGAAAAAAATATTCATTAACGTGTTTATTTAATCTGCTTCATTAAAACTTAATAACAGAAAAAAAGCATGAAAACGACTATTAAATATTTAAGCTAGAATTTTATAAATTAGGAGCAAAAAAATTAAATTTGAATAATATGATTAGAAGTCAAAGAACAACTATCACGATATGAGTTGTGATTTTGTGATTTTCATTTATTAATAGATGTCCCGAAATTCTGTTGTGAGACTGTTCTGTTGTCCAAATATAATTTAAATTGCTTATGTTGTTCTGTTTTCTATTTTTAGCGCTCTAATCATTATAAAAGATCTACACTAAAAGCATGAAGATTTGTAAGATTCTCATACAAATCCTTAGATTTATCATAATGGAAACGAATCGCAAATCAGTGTGACATCACAGAAACATCACCGTGGTGTCACATTGTAACTTTGTGACATCAGTTTGGCGTGGAATCACTGTAATGTGAGATCACAATGTAGTCAGTCGTTATGGTCTTTTTAAGCCCTTCTATGACTTTGTGGTCATACTGTGACATTTGTGACGATTCTGTGTCGGGTCAAGTGACCGGATTTTACACACGCCCCCTAGATTGGAGAAAGACTTGACACGCGTCACGAAAACACCACATAAAGCAGGTAAAAAGAAAGAAAAAATCCGAACAACTTGCATGTATGGATTTCGTTGGTTCGTGAAATTATTAATTCTTACTCTCTAATAATAACAAATAATTCCGCGAACCAAAGAAAATAAAACATGCAAGTTATTCGATTTTTTTTTTTTTTTTTTTTTTTTTTTTTTTTTTTTTTTGCCTGCTTTGTGTGACGTCTTCGTGACGCGTGTCAGGGCTCTCTCCAATCTAGGGGCGTTGATTTTCCCCGAAGTGGTACAGGAATTGGTAAATGTTGACATATACATACACCTATAGTTACAAATTTGAACAGGGTGGTGAGCTTTCACGGGATTTCTGTTTGAAAACTGCATTGTTAGCGAATCCCAGACACTCATGCGGATATCTGGTACATTCAATACATTTGCCCTTTCAAACGGCTGAGAGGTTCAGCTCTGAAAGCTCCAGGTATTCGAACCCATATATCGCTATATTCGAACCCATATTTCGCTCACTGGCCTAACCCATGGGGAAAAGAGATAGGTGGAGATAAATTGTGACCAGTTAAAACTTCTCGCATGTGAAAACGTATTCAGAAAACATGTCGCTTTATAATTTTCTCAGAGAAAAGGAAATAAATGAGATGTCATTATTTCCCACTACAAAAAGTGAAAGTAAAATTTATACTCAGAAAACATGACTTTTTATTTTGCTGTCGAACTCTTTTCCACAATCGATATCGCCATCTACAAATGTACAGCCATCTTGCAGATGTTAAATGCACAGATGATCACAAAAGTTTATATTTAATTAGGAATGCACCGAATATTTGGTATTTGGCCATACTACCGAATATCAAAGTATTCGGTATGCCGAATATCAAACTATTCGGTTTGGCCGAATATGTCTTTAAAAAATATTTTTAAAAACCTTAAAACAATTACTATTTTTAACTGATAAGTTAATAAAGATATTTAATAATTAGAAATAGAAAATAGAATTATATTTAAATAAAAGAAAATGCTTTTACATTTTTTATTTGCTATTTGAAAAGTATCACGCAAAATAATTAACCAATAATGAGGAATTTAGTCCTTTCCTGACAAATAAACAGTACATGGCTGTACAATTTTGCATCCAACTCCTTCAAAACAGTGCCATCGCTACGACTTTTTATTGGTGGGGGAGAGAACCTCAAATTGCCAAGTCAAATTTCAGTATTTGCCAACTCATTTTACAATTTTGCCAACTTACCACAGTTAGAAAATGTAATATAGTTCTTATTTGTTAAAAGTTTAAAATATTCCTAATTAGTTTTGTAATTTTTGCCAAGTCTATCAGAAATAGAAAATATATTGTAGTTTTTATTAAAGTTTTAAATGAAATTTGCCAACTAAGTTTGTAAATTTGCCAAGTGTAGTAACATTCGGGAATATTTGGGGGGGGGGGGAGGCTCCCCCCCATCCCCCCCTTAGCGAGGCCACTGCTTCAAAATTTCAATTTGATTTTTAAATATTTGTTTTAGAATATAAGAAAATTATATTCATTTGTTTTAATTCAGAGGGGAATCCATGAAATTTAAAATCTTATCAATTCAAGAAGTTTAAAACTATCCTCTTCTTAAATAGTAATTCAAAGCATAATTTTTTAATGTAGAATTTACTTGTAAAAAGATAATGTTTATCAATATGGAAGGTATGTGTGTAAAATATTATGTAAAAATTTTTCAAAATTTAAAATTTAGATACTTTCAAATTCTGAACTTTAAAAGTAATCGGCAAGCCGAATATTCGGTTTACATGTTGGCCGAATATTCGGCATTTGGCCAAAAGAACTATTCGGTGCCTCCCTATATTTAATATTCTTTAATGATTATTGATCACGATTCAAGTTTGGTTTAAAAAGCAAATACTAAACAATAACAACAATCTATGAAGTCAATAACATCGCCCAAACACCCCGACCCCCTAAAAAAAACAATTCAAAAGAATAAGGAATCGTCTTTAAAGACGATGCAAAAAAAAAAAAAAAAAACAATTTCAAAAATACAAAAAACAATGTGATTTCTGGCCAGGTTTTATATATATATATATATTGATATTTCAATTAACAAAATGTTTGACCGCCTTGTTTTATGAAAATTATATTCCTAAATATTAAACTGATGAAAAGAAAATGAAATATAAATTCTCACTACATGTTGGCCAATCCTGTTTTCAATAGTAATGCAACTGTTGTTGAAAATGATATAATGTAAATATTTCTTAAGGGGTCTCAGGACTCTTAAAGCTTTAAAATTTTCGAAATTTTAATTTTTTTTAGATGTTAAACTCCTATCTTTTCTGAACATTTTGATATAATTGTGTCCTTGAAATTCCCATTAGAACTGAAGTTATGGCTTTTACATTTATACACGTTCAATAGTTGAAGCGTCGTTTCGGAAACTTTGACGCCATTTTTCTCCAAATGACGTTTTGGGGCATAACGCGCACGATATCTTAAAATCTTATGAATATTTTTTCATGAAATTTTCAAAACATATGTTTCACGTTAGTCTGTATAAACTGAACCTAAAAATTTCCTTTTTATTGTTCAAAACAATATTCTTTTAGGTGATTATACTGTTGAAATTTTTTTGCAATTTTGTTGAAATTTTGCATTAGCTAAATACAACTTTATATTAAAAACATAAAAAAGCTTTAAATAGAAATTTATTTAGGTTCAGAGTAATTATTACAATCTGAAGTATAAGTAGGTACCAAAATTTTCATTCTAGTTTCAACACTTATTTTGTAATCATGTGCGTAAGCAGTTATGCCGATTTTTTGATCGAAAAATGTCTAACAGTTTGGAGCCCCCTGTAAATGTTAATTCTGCATCTTATAATTTTTTAAATACATGAAACGAAAGAACATACTTATATCTTTCAATTCCAGTAAAAATGGTGTCTTAAAATCAAATACATTTTAAGATATTAAATGTTGAAAATGGTCATTTTTTTTTCTTTTTTTTCCAAGTTTAAGAGTTCTGAGATCCCTTAAATATTATGAGTTTGAAGAAACGAGAACATTCAGTGAAGTGTAGTTGTGTGTTTTCATTAAAACAATTTAATTTCTAAGTTATGATTTTTAAAAAAATGACCATTTTCTCACATATTATTAGTTTCATAAGAAAGTAAAATATTAAGTGAAAATTAATTAATTGCAGAGTGTGTATGAACTCAATGCCAGTAACATCGCCCCCCCCCCCACACACACACTAAAAAAACAATTAAAAAGAATAACTAATCGTATAATATAGTGTATGTTGTCATTACCCAATAATGGAGACAATGTTAATAAATCAACGCATTGAAGATTTGTATATGAAACTGTAGCAGACCCGGCCACCGTTGCCCGGGCCAGTTAAAAAGTAAAGAAAATTGTGACCAGTTAAAACTTCTTGCATGTGAAAACATATTCAGAAAACATGTCGTTTTATAATTTTCTGAGAAAAAAAGAAATACAGAAATAAATGAGATGTTACATTTCCCGTTACTAAAATTGAAATTTAAATTTATACACAGAAAACATGTCATTTTATAACTTTTTATTCCGCTATCGTACTCTTTTCTGCAAGCGATATCGCCATCTGCAAATGTACAGGCGTCTCGCAGATGTTAAATGCACAGATGATCACAAAAGTTTATATTTAATATTCCTTTAATGATTATTGATCGTGATTCAAGTTTGGTTCAAAAAGCAAAGACTAAACAATAACAACAATCTCTGAAGTCAATAACATCACCCAAACACCCCCACCTCCTAAAGAAACAAATAAAATAAATAAGGAATAGTCTTTAAAAATACAAAAAAAAAAAAAAAAAAACAATGTGATTTCTGGCCAGGTTTATATATATATATATATATATTGATATTTCAATTTCGATATTATTTCGATATTATATCAATTCGATAATATTGATATTTCAATTCGATATATTCAACAAAATGTTTGACCATCCTGTTTTATGAAAATTATATTCCTAAATATTAAACTGATGAAAAGAAAATGAAATTTAAATTCTCACTATATGTTGGCCAATCCTGTTTTCAATACTAATGCAACTGTTGTTGAAAATAATATAATGTAAATATTTCTTAAATATTATGAGTTTGAAGAAACGAAAGCATTCAGTGAAGTGTAGCTGCGTGTTTTCATCAAAACAATTTAATTTCTAAGTTATGAGGTAAATAAAAAATCACCGTTTTCTCACATATTATTAGTTTTATAAGAAAGTAAAACATTAAGTTAATATTAAGGATTTGCAGACTGAATGTTTTCACTTCATATTCATGTTTTTCATTTTTGGGTGACTAAAAATGTTCTTCAATGAAACAAACCGAGTTCAATAACAAATCTTAATGAAAACATTCATCTTGCAATTTACTATAAAATGTACAGTTCTAAAATTTATCGCATGTTATGAGCAACAACTCTTATGTCTATAATTTAGCGCATGAATGCCCTCATAGCATGCATGGTCACAGTGACGTCATTGTGACGTCACTGTAAGTCACTGTGGTCACGTCACATCTGTGACCAAAATGCCACCACTCAGTGATGTCACATTGTGACTGAGATGTGAACTTCTTAGAAAACTTTAAAAAATTACGAAAATTCTTTAAAACATGTTATTTACTGTAAAATTATATTTTTCTGGCAATTAAGAAAAAATGTGACGTCACTGTTATGTCACTGCTATGTAACGTACGTCACGTCACATATGTGACAAAAAAAACCACTATATTGTAAGTCACAGTGTGACAAAAATATGAACTTCAAAAATCTTTGAAAATGAAGAGAAATATTTTAAGCAGTCACGAGTTATAGCGGCATAAGGAATGAAAATATATTAGTGGATAGCAAATGGTAAATTCTGTCACTAAAGGGGAGAGAAGGGGGGGGGCATAATAAATAAAGTGCACGATACAAGCATTAATAAACTAAATTTTCAGGCTATATTTTATCCATTTGATATCTAAGACAGTGAATGTATACTTTTTCATGATTTCAATTTTATCTAGCATTTGGATAATATATTTAGAATTAGGATTATTAAATTTATACACTTTACATATTTAGTTTGCTGGGAGGAAATTTCTTTCTTTCTTTCTTTTTTTACCGACCAGGATTATTCGAAACACTTCTGTGGTTTCAAACTAAAAATTTTCTATTACAGTTAAATCTGCACCTTTTAATGAGCACGTAGAAAGAGTCTTCAGAGTTTAGTCATCTATGCATTTCTTGCTTTAGAATATTTTTATAATTTGTATTCAAGTCATAAATTCTACTTCTTTCAGACTTTTTAAATAAAATTAGCATTTTCCGAAAATAAAAGAAATATACAAAATTTGTGCAAAACAAACTTTACTTTAAAAAAAAGAAGAAGAAAAAGGGGGGGGGGGGTCGTTAATACCATTAAATTTATTTTTACACCTTTTAAAAATTTAAACAATGTTTTATCTAATAAACTCTAATTAAGAATATTATTATTATGATTATTTAGAAAAAAGGAACTTTACAATACATTTAACTTGAATTATTTGGTACGGATAAAAAGAAAAGGTTAAATATATAGGGCATGTCTTCAAATACAAAATTTTAATTAACGATACTTTCAGAAAATTACTGCGCATTCAAGTTCAATATTTCTTGTATACAAAAACAAATAATCTGTAACAGAACACCTGCTTGAAAATCGTCTGCCCACAGAAAAATAAATATGAGAAGACGCGGGAAATTGTTCACTGTTTTTAGAACATCACCATGTCTACAACACTTTAAGATAAGGAAATGACCATTTTAGGATACACGGATATTAATGGAACGTATATGTAAGTGTTATTTAATTTAAATATTTTGTTCCTGATTTGTATATTATGAGTTAAATAGTTTTATGTTATATTTGTAAGAGACTGATCTTTATGTCAGAAGCGATATTTTTCAATTCGATAACTGTAAAGAAAAATATCTTAATCTGCCATCGCTTGAAAAAAAAAAAAAAATCCGCGCAGAGACTGATTCAGGCTTAAGTTCATACTGGAATTAATATAAACATTAATTTACTCTTACTTGAGATTGAAAATGTATGGAACGACAATGATTTGGAATTATTTTATCGGCTTCTTACTATTTTTTGATTACTAACACTTATAGTTATTATTATTTTGGGGTTAAATATGATGTTCGATTATCATGAGATTACGAAACTGTTTCAGATTAGAAATTAACATTATACTGGGAAAATATATTTTTACATATTACAGTAGTGAAACATTTGAAAGAATTTTCTTTTAGTGCTAATAATATTTTAAATTATCTTTTTAAATCCTAAATCTTCAAACCAATGTTTTCAGATTTAACATTTGCCAAAATTATGAAATAATAGTAATTCCTTATACCATACGGAAATATTTTTGAGATATTGTTAAATCTAATAGTGCATTTAATTTATTTATTGTATTTTGCTGTTGTTTAATAGTACAATTATAAATACTAATTATTATTTTTAGTGTTTTTCAAATTGGTATATTTATTTTTTTAAATTGTATGTAAGAATTTTTGTGCTTGTGATTTTAATCAAACATTTAATTATAGACATTCTGAATCAGTTATTAAATTTTCTTCTATTGTAAATTCATTTTCTACGTTTATGATACACGTAATTATTGGCACTAAAAAGTAAAATATGATATTTAAGCATTGAAATAAAGTGTTTTTCATGCCTGATAGGAAGTTATAGATTAAACTGCTTTAGTATATATTTTTTAAAAGTTCATATAATACAGGATACATAAGGACATAAGTTGAAAAGTGCTTATGACTTAGGTTTGTCTCTGCGTCTAGCAGTCTGTCCGCACTCTAACTCCCGAAAATATACTCGGATTGCCCTGAAATTTTTGGATGTTATTGACGTTTACTATAGCACGGTACCTATTTGTAATGAAGTTTGTAGCATGCTTTGTTCATTTACAGGGCCAGCCAAAAGTTTTCCGTTACATTACGGCCTATGGAAAAAAATCGTTTCAAATGATTTTTAATGATTTTACGCACGCTTTCAAACATAATAAAATTTATATGCATTTATGAAGGGCACTAAAATATGCATTCTGTTGACTATGCGATGCACAGAATAGCTATTGTTCATTTACAGGGCTAAAAAAGGAATTCAAATACATAATGATATAGGGGTGGAGGGAATTGTTTGCAGCATACTTTAATTATGTTAATCTATTTCATATATAATGAAATTGATGTATGTCGCTTAGGTTTACATACTATAAATTATTTCATTTATAATACGAATAATACGTATATAGTATTTACAGGGACACCCAAAATATTTCAGATACTATATTGTATCCGAAGTACTGTTCATTAGCGATGTTTGCTGGAAATGTATTTTTAATTATGATATGCGCTTTTATGATTCACTATATTTATGCATAGTATCGTGTATATAAATGCTATAATTCCTATACAAGGCTACACAAAAGTATTCGTAAGGATTACTGGGTATGGGCGCAAATTGCTTAAAGGTGGTTTTTAAATGAGTTATGTTTTTTTTTCGCTGAACTGCATTTAATTTACCAATAAATGTTTGTAGAATATGGATAAAATGATACACAGGGTCACGCAAGGAAATGGATACAAGGCCGTCTATAAATGATAATTTCTGGAAATGTGATTTCAGCAGTTTTAAGAGTGTCTTAGTTTGAATTAAATTTTAACTAAATAGTAGCGTGTAATAAAGATTCTAGGTAAACTACAGGGTTGTACAAAAGTATTCAAGTACCTTTCCTTACATTAGTATAAATTGCTGAAAAAGAATTTCAACCTGTTAGGCGTTTTCTTGCTAAACTAAATTTTCCCATTATATAGTATATATACACTTAAAAAATGGGTACTCAAAATTGAGTAAGAAGTACCCAATTTTAAATGCGTCACATACTCAAAATAGCTCCGATCCAAATGTACTCAAAGTTGAGAAACACATGTATTCATTTTTTATTCCATGGTTGTGATGAAATATGAATCGTTATGCACTCCCCCCCCCCCCCCAAAAAAAAAAAAACAACCTAAAATTTAAAGTAAAAATGTACTGACATTTATTTCCCGTTCAAAGTTCTTAACAAGAAATGTTTAATTGATTATTTATTAAGAAAAATAGCAAAATTCTTAGCAAGATACTCAAATCGAATATTTTTATGACAAGAGCATTATTGCCAAGTACTTTTAAATTATTTTTAAAATGCTGTGCATAATTTAATATTTACATTAATAAACATCATTTATGCCGCTATAAATGAAATGAACCATTACAGGGTACAAAACTATTCGTTTGTTTGGGTTTTATAACATGTGATGTTTCAAAATAGAGAAAGCATAGGTTCATTTTTGATCCAAAAATATTCAATTCGATATGAGTACGTCGGATTACTCATTTTTGAGTACTTCATTTTTTTTTTCAGTGTATCAACCTACAGATCAAATACAGGGCTGTTCAAAAGAATTGAAAAACATATTTGGCTATGGACGGTAACTGTTGAAATCAGTTTTTCAAATGTTTTATGCGTTTTCTGAAATGTTTACTTAGTTATCTTATTTACGTCATTTCCCTAAATTACGATGTCTTGTTAAAGCATTCAGAAATTGTTGGAAAGTATTTTATAATCTATGCTTAACGCATGATTTTTCTTAATCGTTTTTTTTTTTTTCTATTTCCTAGATCAGTCTTTTCCTATAAAACATACCAAATCTATTTAGCTCATATTCACAAAATACAATATACACGGGAATAAAAAATTTAAATAAATATCGCTTATCATGCCGCTCTATAAATAATAGTTGTATTAATATCCGTTAGTCTCCATGTTCATATTTAATAAAGCAATGACAAATAACAACAAATTAAAAAAATTTACACATTCTAAATATCAAGCTTGAACTCAATATCAAGCATAGAACTTAATAAAAAAATATGGCAGTTGATAAGCATTGTTTTTTAAGTGGAAAAATTTTAAATGTTTTAGAAGAATAGGACTCCAAAATAGCGATATTTTGCTAAAAAGTACGGTAAAAAGATAAGATTTTATATTTACAGCAAAAGTTTATTTTAAAATTCATCGCTGTATTAATACTTAGAAATTTTTCCAGAGAGAATCATTCGCCTTATATACAATATTTCAAATGAAAATCAAATATCAAATTAATTGCTTAAAAGGCGCAAAGGAGTGAAAAAGATTCCATGCCGGGACTCGAACCCGGGCCATCAGTATAGCACACTGATATTCTACCGACTAAACCACATGGAACGACGCCCAGCCTGTAAAATTTCTCACTATTACATGTTGGCAAGGCTACAAACGCAGCACAAGATGGAATATTTATCGTGAGCCACCGACATGGGGTAAACACGAAACTTAATTAAATCCAGCATCGATTGAAACTATATTAATAATTGGAAATTTTTCCAGGGAGAAACATTCGCCTTGCATACAACATTTCAAATTAAAATTGACTTTTAAGCAATTAATTTGAAATTTGATTTTCATTTGAAATATTGTATGCAAAGCGAATGGTTCTCGCTGGAAAAATTTCCAAGTATTAATATAATTTCAATCGATGCTGGATTTAATTAAGTTTCGTGTTTGCATCATGTTGGTGGCTCACGCTAAATATTCCATCTTGTGCTGGGTTTGTAGCCTTGCCAACATGTAATAGTGAGAAAATTTTCAGCCTGGGTATCGTTCCATGTGATTTAGTCGGTAGAATGTCAGTGCACTGTACTGATGGCCCGGGTTCGAGTCCCAGCATGGAATCATTTTCACTATTTGCGTGTTTTAAGCAATTAATTTGAAATTTGATTTTCATTTGAAATCACAGTGTTTATGACAAGTTCGTCACAAATGACACATATTTCACAAATTGGTCACAGTGTGACTTCAAAGTATTGTCGCTTTCGTCACAGGTTCGTCACAAAGTTAATGCCAAAATAGTCACAAATGACACACTTTTCACAAATTTGTCACACCGTGACTTCACAGAGTGGTCACAATGTGACGTCACAAACGACCTCTAAAACGGCCATAACGACCTCGCATTCTAGTCACTATGACGTCACATCGACGTCACGTGACGTCACATCGACGGTCACAAAGTCACAGTGTGACTTCACAACGACGTCGCCGTGACGTCACCATGCCTTACGGGTGGGAACTAAAATTGATGCAAAAAAATAAATACTCAAAATTTTTGCTTTACTGAATTAGGCGTACGGTCTGAGCTGTGAGCTGATATGCGCGCTATGAAAACATTCAGGAATTTGTATATGAAACAAACTAATTTCAATAACAAATCTTAATCAAAACACACATCTAATACTTCACTCACATGTTTTTACATTCAGCTGCATAGTATAACATAGACTTCTAATAAGCAATTCTGTATAACCAGGGCCGGCGCTAGATATTTTGCCGCCTGAGGCGAACATTATTTTGCCGCCCTTATGACGTAGTAGTTTTTCACTAGGGACGCACCGAATAGTGATTTTAGCTAAATATCGATGGCCGAATAATCGGTAAACCGAATACCGAATAGTGACTATCAAGCCGAATACCGAATATTCGGCCTGCCGAACAGTGACTATTAGGCAGAATACCGAATGTTCGGCATGCCGATTACTTTTAAATTTTAGAATTTGAAAGTATGCATTAAAAAGCTAAATTTTGAAACAATTTTACATAATATTTAACACACATACTTCCCTATTGATAAACAAGATCTTTTTACAAGTAAATTCTACATAAAAAAAATTATCCTTTGAATTGCTATTTAAGAAGAGGATAGTTTTAAAGCTTAACTGATAAAATTTTAAGTTTCATGGATTCTTCTCTGAATTAAAACAAATGAATAAAATTTTCTTATATTCTAAAACAAATATTTTAAAAACAAAGGGAAATTTTGAAGGAATTGGATGTATAATTGTACAGTCATATACTGTTTATTTATCAGGAAGGGACTGAAATCATTATTATTGGTTAATTTTCTTACGTGATACCTTTCAAATAGCAAATAGAAAATGTAAAAGCCTTCCCTTTTAAATATAATTCTATTTCTAATTATTAAATATCTTTATTAATTGACAGTTAAAAATAGTAGTTGTTTTAAGGTCTTTAAAAAGATTTTTTAAAAAAGTCTTTTAAGTGTTTTTAAGCTTTTTAAAAAGATCTGGCCGAATATTTCGATATTCGGAAAAACCGATTATTCGGCATACCGAATATTTTGATATTCGGACATGCTTAATATTCGGCATACCGAATAGTTTGATATTTGGCCTAACGGAATATTCGGTAGTATGGTCGAATACCGAATAGATACCGAATATTCGGGGCATTCTTTTTTTTCACCACTACTCAAATGTTTTTTAGAATAGTAAATTAATATGCTAACTATAATTTATTTTGAAAACAAGTATATATCAAATTAATTTACATTTTTTAAAATAATCAAATTACTTAAGAAATTTCGCATCTTGTAAAAAATAACAACAGCTAGCTCGAAACTGAATTAATAAAAATGTAATCGCATCCTAATAATATTTACAAGAAAGTATCGTATCAAGAATAAAACTGACTCTTGAAAAAAACTCATTCTCCTTTGGGAAAAAACATTTATTAAATCGACGTTATGAATACTACATAAAATCTCAGTTACAGCTGGCAAAGAAATTAAGTTTAAAATAAGCATTATTGAGCCATAATATGTCAAACAATTAAAAAAAATCAAATTACGTATAAAATTTGTATATAAATTACAAAATAGAAAATAATGATATCAATAACATATATCTTTTTAAAATCATATAAGCTCCCACTTTGAATAATATTTAAAAAAAATAACTTAAAAAAATAAGATACAACTTCCATATATAATTTGTATTGATCTTTTTTTGCGAAATCATTTGTTTTAATATCGAAATCAATATTATAAAATTATCACACTTTCGGCCCAAAAAAAGAAACACAAAAAGAAATCACACATGAAATTCTTGCTTAAATTAGAAATAATGATATGATGAGATATTTACATGAAATTACATTATACATGAATTTACACATGAATTTACATTAATCATATGAAATATGATACATGACAATTTGATTTCACGTTAGTGATATTTACAAAAAACACAACTATCAACAGTGAAATAATTCGATATAATTAGCTCTTTATCAAAATCGTTTATTATATCTTCCTAATAAAAATAATTGCATTTTCATCTGCACGAATAATTTAAATTTAATACCAATTCTCGATCCAAAAAGTGATTAAAAAAAGTATTTAAACAATTAAACAGTACATGAATATCTTGCATAAAAGTAAAAGTAAAAATAATTGTATCAAGAACAAATTAATTTCGTGCTTTTTTCAAAATATACAGTGTTGCCTGTACTTAAAAATAATTAAATATCCAATTATACACACGTACGTTAAAAATATAATTATATATATAATGGCACTACTACTTACAGAAAATAAAAATTAAAACGACTAGCATAAATAAAACACAAATTTTAAAACTTAAATTGACTTCTTTGCAAAATTGTTTATTCTGATGGCGTAATATTTTAAGCAATCGTATTTTCAGATTCTAGAATAGCAAAATATGAAGCTTTCTTGATGTTTAATAAAATTTTTAAATCGGAAAATGAACAAACAATTTTATCACAATCAAACAACGCACTCAATTAAATAAAAATAGACCAAAGAATATGAAGCTTTCTTGATGTTTAATCAAATTTTTAAATCGGAAAATGAACAAACAATTTTATCACAACCAAACAACGCACTCAATTAAATAAAAATAGACCAAAGAATAAAGACGGCAGGAACAAATTACTAAGGTGCATACACGCCTTGAAATTTCCAAGGTGTGTGGCACCACTATTTCTGTATGGATATTTCTATTCAATATTTAAATGGCAGAATTCGAAAAATAGCATTAATTACTATTATATTTTCAATAAAATAAAAATATACTTAACTGCAATCACCTTATTTAATAATAGAAGTCGTAATATTTTCCTGATATTAAATAGGATGAAAACTTTTATTTAAAAATTGCGGTAAAACTGTACGTACCCGGAAATTAAACATCCATTTGAAATTAAATAATAAAAATGCAATCATATATTGTTTACAATAACATATAAAAAATATTAAAGAAGCAAACTTTTATGCATTAACTCTTTCATAAATTTAAACGAAAAATACAATTACATCTTAAAATCACATAGCCATTTAAATAAAATTAAAATATAATTAAATGCAATCAAGTATTACTAATAACTACTTGAACTTAGACGTCAAGAATTAAGCAAACATTTTAAAATCTAACACGCCTTGCCTTTTCTTTCGCAAAATCATTAATTATGTCATCATAATCAATGTTAGAAGCAATTACATTTTCAATTGCCAGTATTGCCAAATTGGATAGGCGCTCTTGAGCCATTGTAGATCTCAAGTAATTTTTTATAATTTTTAATTTTGAAAATGAGCGTTCACTACTAGCAACCGTTATTGGCAAAGTTAAAAGAATTCTAATACAAATAAAGATATTTGGAAATACTTCGATTAATTTATTTTTCTGAATGTGATTTAAAATGTCAATGGCTGTCATCCCCTTTTTTACGATATTCCTAAAAACGAGCAATTCGTTATACAAATTATCTAACTCTATATCATCGGTTAAATGCGTGTGTAATATTTTGCAGTTATTGAAAATATCGGTCGAGTTTACATCGGTTAATGAAGGAATATCATATAAAAATTGGAAAATGTTACTATGGTCGTTAAGCTGTTTAAATCTGTCAGTAATAGAATTTTGGCAGATATCTATAAGATAATTAAATACCTCGATTTCAAATTTCTTTGATGGGTCATCGATGGGAGTGTCTGTCCCTTCGTAAGGGAATAATTTACTTTTGCGTCTAATTCTTAGAGAGGACGAAGGTTCAAAATCGCTATTGATTTCCATTTCGTTTGCAATTTCTTTCGCGGAAGTCAAAATTTGTTGAAAACCGCTAACGCGAAAGTCTTTTAAGAAGAGATCTACCGATTCTAAAACCTTAATACATTCTGGTATGATCATATTAGGACTTTGTAGAAGTTTTGATGCGATATTAATTTTTGTCAAAATTTCATACCAAAGTACTGCACTGCAAACAAATTTGAATGTAGAAATTTTATTGGCCAGCGATTTACCCCTACAAACTGTCTCACTATCTCTTGATTTATCTAATGAAATTTCTACTAATGCATCATATATATTGGGTAAATCATACCTCAAAGGTTTCACAGCTTCAACTCGACTTTCCCATCGAGTCGTGCTAACACATTTTAAAGTTAACGATGTTACGTGCTTTTTTAATACTGATCATCTGGGCGTAGACGTCGAAAAAAAAAACAAAGAGTTCTTGAATAAGTAAAAAAAAATTGCATAATTCCCCGGATTGTTTAGCAGCATCATTTATAACCAAGTTCAACGAATGACATGAACAAGGCACAAAAAAAGCTTTAGGATTTTCATTTAAAATGCGTTTTTGCACACCTGAATGACAACCTTTCATATTAGCTCCGTTGTAGTAACCCTGCCCACGAATATTTTTCATTTCGAGGTCTAAGTTTTCTAATTCTTTGACAACAAGCTCAGTTAATCCAGCCCCTGTTGAATCCATTACAGGTAAAAAATTAACAAAATATTCCTTAGGTACGTACAGTTCATCATTTTCTTTCGTTACAATTCGAATAACGAGAGACATTTGTTCGATTCTGCTGGCATCTGAAGTACAATCTAGTACTAAACTGTAATATTTAGCTTCCTTAATTTTTGAAATGATAGTATCGCGAACTTTTTGACCCATTAAATTAATCATACTGTTTTGAATGTCTTTGCTTAAATAATGTACATTGTTACGATTCTTTGAGGATTTTACTAAATGATCATAAAGTACAGGAAAAAATTTAGCTAACAGTTCTAAAATTTTTTAAAAAATTACCATTATTTGAGTGAAATGGCACGTCTGAAGTGCCTCTCAGTGCAAGCATTTGGGTTGCACAAAGTTGAACTGTACCAACAACTGCTTTTAAAATTTCTCGCCAGCGTTGTTTTTGAATTTCCAATAAACGCTGTTGCTCTTTATCAATCGTTTGGCCTTTTTGCAGCCTAATTTTTAATTCAATCCATTTTCCGAAACATTCAATATGATTTTTAGAATATTCGTGAGATTTTAACGCACGTGAGATATTTTTCCAATCGTTAAAACCATTTACCGATAAGTTTTTAGCAACATGATCACGATCAGCATTATTAAATAAAATACAACAAAAGCAAAACACACAATCTTTTTTTTACACTATATACCAACCATGTTCGTTTGAATTTTTCCTAATTGGACATTACTCTTTCGTAATAAAATCCAGAAAAATGTCTTCTATGAACGTCGCGAGGAAAGAAAAAGTCCTTAATCTGCACTGGACCTTTTTCGATTACCAATTCACGTTGTGAACCTCTTAAGTTTTTCCAATCAGCGGGGTCATTAGATATTATTTCAAAGGTACTTTGACACGGAAGATTTTCATCTTCAAGTATGTCCTCCTCGCCTTTTTCAAGTTCATTTTCAACGTCTGAAAAAAGTTTGACTGATGAAGGTTCTCCAATATCTTGTTTATCTTGTCTCATTTCGGATACATTTTCATCTTCCATTTCATCTTCTGATATAACCTGATGTTCTGCTTCGATATTTGGACATAAAAATGCCCCGCTTTCTCTTTGTTTTTCTTGATTTATTCCTAATATGTCTTCTTCTATCATGTCAGAAGGAACCTGAGGTTCTGCTTCAATATTTGAACACGAAGGTAGTTCTATGCTTCTTTGTGTTTCTTGATTTATTTCTAGTGTGTCTTTTTCTTCTAAATCTTTTGAAAGAACCTCAGGTCCTGTTTCAGAACCTGAACCGGACTGGGATAAAATATACTTTTCCATCCATTTGGAAGATTTCTTTTTCTCAGCCTCTCTAGCTAATCTTTTTTTCCTGCACGTATAGCCACTATCTTTCTTCCGTTTTAAATCGCTCATTCTAAAAAAAATAAATTATTGGTGACTGACTGATTTATAAAATACGATAACTAATAACTGAACAAAAAAAAAAAAAAAAAAAAAAAAAAAAATGTTATTTCAATGAATTTTTTCGGGGTACTTTCCCAGTATAAGGAGGTCTTTGGTTTTTCTTTTTTAAAGCTTGACGCAATTTGGGTTTTACAAAGTGAGGTTTGTTGTTAAATGATAATTGACAACAAATCTCTATGAAAACAAACCTGGTGAACTTTTATGCTTGTTCATATATGTAAACATTTTATTTATATACTAGTCCCACCCGGCGTTGTCCGGGCCCGTAATAATATTTTTAAATGAATCTTAAATTTCTATTATTTTATATCTTTAACTCGATTTTGTCTGAAGTATGTGCCCGCTGACTGTGTGAAAAATCGGTTAAAAAAATCTTGATAATTAGCGGCAAAATGGCTCGAAAAAACTGACATGGGAAACGTAGGGAGTAGGGTGATATGTTTGCGACGACTGCGTAATTTTCGTGCTAAAATATTCATAATTAATTGTACAAATCACTAACTTACCCGTAATAATTTTTTTTCACATCGAAATCCTGTGTATTTTTTTTTGTTTGTTTTCAAACTGATTGTTGTCAGAAAAGCTTGTATTTCCACCACTAAGGGGTGCAATATATTCTAAATGAACCTCCGACAGCGTCCCCGCTGATTGCGATACCATATAGCAGTCCTGCTGGTCATGCGCCGCAAAATCCCTTAGTTCAACCTTTCACCAATAGGGGCGCATTCGGTTCTACACAGTCCAATTTCCAAATGAAACTCCACCAAGTGTCCCCGCTACCTTCGGCATCGTACAGCAAGAGTGCTGTGCGCGCGCTGCAAAATCCAAACGGGGGAAGGGAGGTTCATAACACGAAAGAGTGATCAAAGGGCTCTCCAATGATATATCACATAAGGGGTTCGGAAATGTTAGAAAATTGCGCCTCCGTGAGCCTACTGTTGCGCCCTCGGAATACAACCCCCTCTTTGAAATGTTTATATTTTATATATATCAAATGGCTCAATAAAAAAATCAGATCTAAAATGATATTTATTGTAGAAAACGCTACGACTTAAATTTTTTTAACCTAACCTAAATAGAGGGAGAAGTCCGTTAGTCAATATCATAATGTATTTTTAATAATTTTATATAGCCTATAATAAAAAAAATCTGACTTTATATTTTAACAATTTTATATAGCATATAAAAAAAATCGGACTTAAAATAATGATAATTAGTGGAGAAATGCTAAGATTTAAATAACGCACTGTAGAAAAGCATTTCTTTTTCATTTAAAAAATCGATTTTTTGATAAAATAAAAATTTATTCACAGATTTTTACGAAAAATACATATTTGGATTCAGCGTTAAAAAATACACATAGATGCATAATTTTCAAATCTATAAATGCAATATTTGTATAAATTTTATGTACCACAAAACAATCCCGTTTTTTTTTTTTTTTTTAACCGCAGACTTTTTAACCTCTCTTTCACTTAAAAAAATCATTTTTTTTTCATAATTAATTTTCTAACTAACGAAAATTACATATTAACAAAAACTACATATTTGAAATCAGCGTAAAAAAAAAAAAAAAAAAAAAAAAAAGCGCATAAGGGCATAAATTTCAAATCTATAAATGCAGTATTTATAACAATTTTACACCCCACGAAACGAGACCGATTTTAACGAAAATTTCACATTTGCAATCAGCGTAAAAAAAAAAAAAAAAATACGCATAGATGCATACATTTCAAATCTATAAATGCAGTATTTGTAAAAAAATTTATACCCCACGAAACAATCCCAGTACAAAAATCTTCTGTGGTTTTTATTCGCAACCAGGTGGCTGGCTTTTAAATTGAAGTGTTTGGAATTATGTTTCTGCAATCTAATTAATGAAATAATAAATTCCTACGCTTGTAATTGACCGATTTTAACGATAATTACATATTTGGAATCAACGTAAAAAAATACGCATAGATGTATAAATTTCAAATCTATAAATACAATACTTGTAAAAATTTTAAAGGCCGTGAAAGCGTCCCGCTATGCCTGGCGACAACTGTCTGTCAGCAAAAGATTTCTGAAACAAACACCTGCGGTCGACTCGTTGGCTTAGAAAAGAGATTAAATTCAATTTATTAAAATCGATTTTTAAGGGATATTTCGACTTCTGGGAATATTCGTTGGAATATTTCAAAAAATTTTAGAAATTCTAAAAGAGAATTTTTTTTTGCGTGTGGGTACTAAATTTAGCGTTTTTAGGTGGGATACTTTCTGAGATACAGATACGGGTGTCTTTGAAAATCTCCAGCCCTTTATGGCAGTGGCAGCCGGACGAATTGTGTCAAATTCTCCCCTTCTTTCCGCACTTCTGAAAGAAAATCTTTGATTTATGATTAAAATCAATGCTTTAGTTGAATTATGAATATTTTCCATTCTTTTAATTGGGGTTTTTAGTTAATAATTCAGCTAATTGTTAGAAATTTAAAATTCTTAATCTCAGGTACATCAGAAGAGATACACCAGATCTTCGACTACCCTCACACAAATTTTCAGCCTCATACATGCCGTAGATTTTCCTAGTCATCGCACACAGACACGCGGACACACAGACAGCGGTAAACTTTCTTTTGTTAGTATAGAAATATATTATTATAATGCAATTTACATTTGTTGGTAATAAAAATTATATAAATGGCTTCTTTATATTAAATAAATTGTATAATGATTAAAAAAACTACTTGTGTATATGAAACAGTGAATAGGTTACCAAAAATATGCATGAAAAATTTCCTTCTCTCGCTAAAGCCAGTTTCTCTATTTCACCTATATTGGAAAAGTACTGTTTTTGTTTTATTTTTTAATAATATTATACGTAAAAGCAAAATTGCCACATTTTATTATTGGCATCATCAGAATAAATTATATTGTCCATGAATCAGTCAACTAATTCAAGTACAGGAAGTATAGTTTTATCTCATGCTTAACTAGGAGTATCAATAAAATAAACTGATAAATACTTGAAAATGATAAATGCAGTTGTAGCAATAAATGCACATGCAAAGGAAAAAAAAAAAGTTATAAAATTTACATTTTTTAAAAACACTAAAAATGGATTATAAATGGATATTTTTTAAAGTTATTTATGATAATCATTATTTTTTTAAACCAAATCTAAAATTATCTAATAACATTATCTAAAACCATAAAAAAAAAAGAATTATAATCGACGACAAATTCGAAAATTGTGATCAGCTACGCAAAACAAGATATATATTATGCTTTTTGGCCACATTCTTTTTTCAAGGCGAAAAAAAACACAATATTTATGAAATTGAATTTTCATCTTTTTTAGAAATTATTAGATTTAAAGAAAATGTAAAGTTGTTGTTAAATACTTTCATAATGGAATGACGCTGGAAATAAGAAATGAATCATTTGCAACATTAATTTAATTTAACTACATTGCAGGGACAAAGACATCAACATCAAACTAAGATACAGAAGCAGAACTGAAACTTTTTACAGACGAATTCTCAAACCCAGGAGAGTTTTTACATTTAGACCATGGATGCAATACAGAACAATAGAAGTCAATAAGTTCGTAGAGTCAATACATGACACTCCTCCCCTCTAGGAATAGAGTAGATAGTCACTCAAATGTTTTGGAGTGGATCGGGGACGTTCAGAACGTCGTAGTGTAGGTTCCTCATCCACAGGCTCGGAATCATCTCCACACACGGGATCGGGAACTGTTGGAGAATCAGGTGGCACTGGAACCTCCTTTGGAGATGGCGAAATCGCAGAAGGTGTACTCACAGAAGGCTCTGTTGACGTTTCTGCTGGTACACGGCTGCGAACCTGATCGACATGACGTCTGTGGATAATACCATCCACTAAATCTTGAGTTTTGTAGGAGACTGGCCCTGTTGTTTCTACAACCTTTGCTGGTATCCAAGGCGGACCTGAACAGTAATTCCGGATGTACACGGGATCGTCTATTTGAAATTGACGTTGACGTTTACTTTTGTCTACCTCAGCCAGTTTCTCTTTCTTGGATTGCATCTCCTTATTAAGATCAGGGTGTAACCTATCCAAGAGAGATGTCAGCCGCCTGTTCATTAAAATCTCTGCCGGCGATTTACCGGTAGTTGTATTCGGCAAGGTATGCTGTGCAAATAAAAATCTAGCCAGACGAGTTCTCCAGTTACCATGAATTATACGTTTCAAAGCTTGTTTTGTCGTAGCCACCATTCTCTCAGCTTGGCCATTAGAGGAAGGATGATAGGGAGCTACGAAAATAGGTCGAATCTGGTTCAGTGCTAGAAATTCTTGAAATTCCGAGGATCTAAATGTTTTACCATTATCCGATGCGATTGAATCTGGGAGTCCATGAGTGGCAAATATAGATCTGAGGTTGTCAATGGCAGCCAAAGACGACATGGAGGAAACTGGTATAACCTCCAGCCACTTGGAGTGAGAATCTACTAAAATGAAAAATGTTTTTCCTTGGAAAGGACCAGCGAAATCTATGTGAAGGCGAGACCATGGTTTTTCTGTCCATTCCCAAGGATGTATTGGGGCTTTGTCAGGTGCTTTTTGATTTTCTTGGCACAAACTACAGGATTTTACTGAATTCTCAATGGCACTATCCATATTAGGCCACCACACATAGCTGCGTGCGAGACCCTTCATCCTAACTATTCCGGGGTGTCCATTATGAAGGAGGACGAGGACTTCATTTTGGAGTGGAGTAGGTATAACAACTCTACTACCCCATAAGACACAATCTTGATGGACACTTAATTCATTGCGGCGATTAAAGTACGGTTTGAAATTACTGTCAGTCATTTTGGCAGGCCAACCATTCATGATCATCAGAGCTACTCTAGAAAGTATTGGATCTTTTTTAGTTGCCGCTGAAATTAATTTAGAATTGAGCTGAGTGACAGGGGAAAATTCCAATAGTAGCACATCAGCTTGAGCCGGAATTTCACAATCAGGGGTGTTCAAAGGTAAGCGGCTAAGCGCATCTGCATTCACTATGTCCTTACCCTTCCTATATTCTAGATCATAACTATAAGCTGCCAGTATTAAACCCCATCTAAGAACTCGTAGAGAAATCATTTGGGCTAAAGGCTTATTTGGATTAAATAGGCCTAAAAGAGGTTTATGGTCAGTAATAATTTTGAATTTACGACCCTGCAAATATTGATTGAATTTCTTTACTGCTGAAATTATTGAAAGTGCCTCGCGATCTGTTTGGCTATAGTTTCTTTCAGCTGTTGTTAGAGTTCGGGAATGATAAGCTATGGGAGTTTCTTTACCGTCGGGTAAAATGTGGCTTAACACACTACCAAACCCGTAAGATGAAGCATCACAAGTGAGAATCAAGGGAAGGCTTTCATCAAAATGTGCGAAAACGGTATCTTCCGCCAATAAATTTTTAGCCGCTGCGTAAGCTTTCTGGTGTGTAGGCGTCCAACGCCAAACTGTGTCCTTTCTTAGCAATCTATGCAAAGGTTCTAAAACAGAAGATCTATTCTTTAGAAAATTACAATAAAAATTTAATAACCCTAAGAAAGCTTGAAGTTCAGTCTTGTCTTTCGGACTAGGAGCTTCGTGGATG
Organism: Maratus speciosus; assembly: GCA_963932465.1. Taxonomy (NCBI): domain Eukaryota; kingdom Metazoa; phylum Arthropoda; class Arachnida; order Araneae; family Salticidae; genus Maratus; species Maratus speciosus. The sequence goes on from OZ010794.1 coordinate 357,817,583, forward strand.
GCCTTAACTTTATTTAAACTTGGTTTAATACCCTCTTTAGTAACTTGAAATCCCAATAACTCTATTGTGGGAACTGCAAATACGCATTTTTCGCGTTTAAGGTGAATGCCTGATGATTTTAAACGTTCCAATACCTGTTTTAATTTCAAATTATGATCATCTATAGTTTTACCCTGAATAAAAATATCATCTAAGTAAGGTAATACCCCGTTAATTCCCGCCAGAACATCCTCAATTTTTTTCTGGAAAATTGAAACAGCAACTGAGATACCAAATGGCAGTCTAGTTACCCTAAAAAGACCCTTAATTGTATTTAAAGTTAAAATTTTAGAAGTAGGCTCATCCACCGGAAGTTGTAAATAAGCTTCGGACAGGTCCAATTTGGAAAAAATAGTACCACCTGTCATAGTCGCTAAAACCTCCTTAACGGTAGGCAGCGGGTAGCTGAATTGTTTCACAGCCTGGTTCACAGTACTGCGATAATCTCCACATAAACGAATGCTACCATTTTTTTTGACAACTGGAACCACAGGTGTAGCCAAGTCGGAATAAGAAATCGGCTGAAGAATCCCCTTATTTACCATATTTTGAATTTCATCGATTATTTTATTTCTTAAAGCGAAAGGTACATTACGTGCTTTAAGATATTTAGGAGCACAATTTTCATCAACCTTAATTGAAATGGGGGGTCCCTTAAAACTACCTAAAGTTTCACTGAAAATATCACTGAATTCTAATAAAATTGAATTTAAAGTTGGAACATACATTTTATGAACATTAGAATCACCAACATTAATATTTATTTTCAAAGCATCAAACCAACTACGACCAATTAAGGATTTACCCCTACCCTCAAGAACTAATAAAGGCAAGGTAACATCTTGTGAATTATATTGCACATTTACGTCAAAATAGCCATTTACATTTAATATTTCAGAATTCCAAGTTCTCAGATATTGATCTGAAACTGGCAGTAAAGAAGGAGGATTTACTGGCCATAACCTAGCATAAGTGCTAGAACTAATTATGGAATGTAAAGAACCGGAGTCTATCTCCATTTTATGGCTGATACCATTTAATTTTACACTTATATCGTTAGGCGGACAGTCACTAACGGAATTTAAAGCATTAATATTATATACACAATCATAACAATCGTCGATAACTGACTTACCTGAATCTATCTCGTGAACTTTAGAATTATTTATAACTGCCTTTTTGAAATTTTTTGAATTACACATCTTGGCTATGTGACCTACCTTTTTGCAGTAGTTACATGTAGCTTTTAGAAATCTACACTCCCCGAAAGGGTGATTCACCCCACACCTATGACAAGGTTTTTTGTTTTGAGTAATTGGCTTTTCCTTTGAACCCCTGTTGTGCGCTTTAGCTTTAATCAGATTCACCGGCTTGTAAGAATCATTAATATTTCCTCGAATTTCAGATGCTTGTCGTAACGCCGCTTCTCCTGCCAGAGCGATATCCATGGCTGTAGTGAGGGTTAATGCCGGATCAGCCAATAACTTACGCTGAATTTCTTCATTTCGAATTCCGCAGACCAGCCTGTCGCGGAGCATGGAATCTAACTGAGTACCGAAATTACAATTTTCGGACAGTTTCCGGAGTTCTGCAACAAAGTCAGCGATACTTTCATTTTGTCGCTGGTCCCTTTTGTTAAACTTGAATCGACACAATATTTCAGATGGTTTCGGCGAAAAATGTCCATCCAACGTCAGTAGCAGATCAGGAAAATTCACAGCATCCGGGGAATTCGGGGTACACAAAGAACGTATTAAAGAATATAGTGCTGGCCCGGCCACACTGAGAAAAATAGCACGCTTTTTAACGGCATCATCAATTCCATTTGTTGCAAAATAGAAACCCAAGCGTTCCTTGTATTCCGTCCAATTAGTTTTTCCTATTAGAAATTCTTCTAGTTTACCGAGAGACATTATGCACTTGGCAACAAAGAACGAATCGAAACTAAAATAGTTCAGTTCAGAAAAACTAAAGAATAAAACATTACTTCAATAAAAATGAATCCGTTTGTTCTCGCTCGTCGCCAGTGTTAAATACTTTCATAATGGAATGACGCTGGAAATAAGAAATGAATCATTTGCAACATTAATTTAATTTAACTACATTGCAGGGACAAAGACATCAACATCAAACTAAGATACAGAAGCAGAACTGAAACTTTTTACAGACGAACTCTCAAACCCAGGAGAGTTTTTACATTTAGACCATGGAGGCAATACAGAACAATAGAAGTCAATAAGTTCGTAGAGTCAATACATGACAGTTGTATACTTTACTTGGATATATAAAATTTTTATTCAACCAGTCTTTTTCTACTGAGAATGAAAGTAGCCAAGATAGTATAAAAATGACATAATATACATATAAGATCGTTAGAAAATGTTTAAAATTGCAGAAAATTGAAAAATATGAAAACGGAGGTGTAGGTGGGAAGAGGGGGGGGGGGGGGCGAACGGTAAATAATTGATCTATACAATATAATATTCTCACTGCAACACATTGGAAATTCTCCCCTGCTTTCAGCGGAAACAGTTGAAAGTTATATAAGGAACTGCTACTAACGGTTTAAATAATCACTAATAAACAACATAATGAAACGCTTTAGTATAAAACAAACCTTAAGTGTTTTATGCGAACTGTTAGTCTGCGAATGGAATCCCGGAAAATTATTATTATTTTTTTTTTATGCAATCCATTCTCAAGTAAATAACATTTTCAGTTGCATAACTGAATTTGCACACACAGTTGTAACAAAATAATGCTAATGTTACTGTTAATTCTGTTAATTTTGTAGTTTGTCAGTTAAAAATATTTACTTGAGAATGGATAGCATCCAAAAAAGCGATTTTCCCGGTAGAGAGAATTGATTGCTGATGCAGTGTAAAAAGTACACGGAAACGTTTTCGTAAATGACGAGCAGCTAATAAAAATTTATTTTTATAAATTCTTCTTTAAATTTCTAAAATGAATGATGTGTATATAGATAAAGGAACGTTTTTCAGAATCGTGGGTGACTCGGAAGAGGTTATTGTACATTTCCGTCCGTTTCGTAGATTCAGAAACACTTGTCTTTTTTAACAGTGCAATGCAGCACAATTTCACCAAACATTCCTTTTTTTCAACACACTCTATTTCGTATCGAATATTACATGGTTGGAAACATTTTTCAATATTTTGCAATAAATTCCTTGATTAAAAGCTTAAAAAAAAAGGAATAATAAACAAATTTGGAAAAATATGAAACAATTGGCTCTCACATTTTATACTAGGAGGCTTTGTCCTATATGAGCTACGTTCGCCAACCCCGTCCAAACCCAGCAGGCTCTAGAAACACGCTAATTTGCTATGTTTTAAAAAGATTACGCTGTTACGGAAGATTGAAAGATATTACTACGATTAGTGGCGGTCTTCCGTAATCGGGTTGTCATCCATTTTTGTTTTGTTAAGGGGATACATTCAACACTGTCGCGACAAATCCCGGCTGATGGAATGATTAAGTAAAATCAATTACACGTTTGAAAATCAGCTTGCATAATAGGTTAAGTACAAATGTCACTGCCTACGAGACTTTTATAACGCCTAGAAAAAAAGTTTTCTTTTATACAAATTAAAAAATCGTTTTAAATTTTACTTTTTTAATAAATCGTTTTAAGGCGGTCCTCAAATAAATACTTTCCTCAACTTAATAAACAGGGACTTTTTTACCCATTTTTAAACGTAAAAGCATGATATTTGCAGGCGTAATGATTGAAGTGATTTGTACAGCAATTACACATTTTGTTTTTCATTATCCGATAAATTAATTACAGTTATAAGTGATTGTTGCCCCATCACGGCAGTACTTTCCTTTCCTACGCCGTCGCGTCCAGAAATTTAATTGAAAACAAAACGCCAACTTTGACAGCACTTTCTGAAATATCTTCTGCCTTTACAGGAAAATGAGAAAAACAATTACAGTAAATAGTTTCCTAAAATGAACACCTGCTAATTTGATACGTTTGCGCACAAAAATAATATTAAAAGTATGTCTAAAAGTAGCCACCTTGGATTTGAGAACAGCTTTAAATTTAAGCTATAAATTATAGAAAGAAGGGAAAATTATAAATCGAAAGAGGCGTTTTATCAAGGTCTCATTTTTTTTATGGCTGTTTGTGTTTATTAAGATATTTTATAATTATTCCCTTATTTGGATAAAGATCCAGGACATTGAGAAATTAATGATATATGCGGGATGATTTTTAAAGCAAGTGACGGTATAACAAGTAGCGTTGCCAGGTGTCCCGCGTAAATCGGGGCTGATTTACGTGGGACACCTGGCAACACTAATAACAAGGTTTTAATGAAATATGCTTTAACCTCTTCCGTTCCGAAGCTAAAATAATTATACAAATGCTTATTCATTGGTTTTTTCCAAACAAAATGACATCGTAAATGACATAAAAAATATCTTTTCTGAAATGGATCCTTTAGGCGCTTAGTAATTTAGGTTCAGAAATATGTATCTAAAACTACAAACCCTCTTAAAACACCAATTTAATAACCATTAACCTAAGTTAATGCAATCACAAATTTAAGAGCTTTACACAAGTAAATATTCTACAAATCCTCAAAATTTTTTATTGAAAAAGATTTAAGTTAAATACTTATGAAAAATTTTCACTTTCTTGATCATACTGTCTTTTGGATATTTTTAAGCATTTTGCAAACTCAGAGGAAAATAACATTTATTTTATGTGGGAATCAGCTTAGAGGCTGCCATTTATTCGTTTGCTTTGAACGCAAAACACATTAAGCTATTAAGAAGTAATGTGAAAAAGTAAAAAAATCGGACCTTTTAGTTTTTATAAGGAAAAGAACAGAGGTCCAGGGACCGAAGAGGTTAAAGAATACTTTTTTCAAAATTATCTGCAATCATGATCTTAAATTAAAAAAATATATACATTAACGTAATATTTACCTGAAGTATGAAATATTATTACCACTTGTACTACTCTTTAACCATACTACTCAAGATCTGATTTTTTACAGTCAATTAATGAAAAGAATTACACCATCGAATGACTGACTGACTCACAAGTAAAATAATGAAATACTAAATACATGACGCTGCATGAATTTGTTTTGATTTGTATTCTCTGGCGCCGTCTACCCTTTGTGAATTCTGCTGAGCTGATTTCAGTATAAGGCTTTTCTTTGAAAAGAAAAAAAAAAAAAAGCATGAAATTGTTTTAGCTACAATATATTATGTCTTAGTTTAGATTTAGTTCATGTTCCATAATAAAGATTGTGAACTCTTCGATTATTACTTGGCTGTAATTATATGAAATGTACTCTGTATTTTTATTCAAAAATAAGAAAAAAAATATATCATTTTTTTTTTGGCAAATATAATGGTAAAGGATTATATGTTCAATATATGCCAGGCAAATGCCGCCCTTTATGCGTGCGCCCTGAGGCGGCCGCCTAGCCTGCCTCATGCCTGGCGCCGGCCCTGTGTATAACATATATAAACAAATAGTGAAATGCGTTAGCATAGCGGAAGCCGATAGCCCTGAACTGCGGTCGCCGGATCTCATATTTACCGTCTGCTCTGATTGGTTGGCTGCTTCGTTGCCGCGGATTGGCGGAGAGCTGTAAATAGCCTCTAACCCATAGAATTTCAATTAAAAAAAATCTAAATTGAAATTAAAAAATCCGGTGACGAAGTGCACATTCCGGTGATAGCATCTACACATGACAAAAATTTCAGAGGTGTATATGTTATAATTTCGGCGTTTTGCTCGGTCAGGCAGGCAAGCAGGCAGACATCTCTTATTTTATATACAGGGTGATTCAAAAAAGATGGGAAAAATTTTAAGAGGTGATAGTACACACCCAAACAAACATTTTGTATCAAAGAATGCATGGTCGAAAACTAAACGTAAAAAAGTTAGAGGGCGCCAAAAGTTATGTTCTTATACGAGGCAAAAACACACAATGAACGATGAAGTTAAGTTACGAAAACAAATTTAATGGCATTTGATTACAATAAGTGCTCAAAACATTGACCGGCAGCTGTTATGCACGCAGTACACTGTAAAAAAAAATCTGTAAAGTTACTAAAGTTTTTCTAGGAAACTGGGATTCCTGGAACTGTTTATGTAACGACAACAACAAAAATTCATGTAACAGACACACTTTTGCCCCGGAAATCAAAAAATCTGTAAGGTTACTAAGAATTTTTTAGGAAACTGGGATGCCTAGAACTTTTCATGTAACTACAACCAGGGTTACAGATAAAATTTTAGTAAGATTACTGTAATTTTAGCAGATCCATTTGTAAAGTTACAGATTTCTGTAGCTTTACAGAAACTAGTTTTGTAGATTTGCAGCTTTTTTTGTACAGTTACAGATGAAAGTTTAGAAAGCATGTAATTTTACATCTGTAGAATTACAGATTTTTTTTACAGTGTACAACGGCGAAGAACAGATTGGCGAATTTTCTGAAACACACCGAAAGCTTGGAGACAAGTTCTTCTGCGGATTCAATGGGAGTCTCATACACAAGAGCCTTTAGCTGTCCCCACAAAAAAAAAAAAATCGAGACATGAAAGATCTGGCGAGCGCGGTGGTACCTGGTGTGTTTCAGAAAATTCGCCAATCTGTTCTTCGCCGTTGTACTGCGCGCATAACAGCTGCCGGTCAATGATTTGAGCACTTATTGTAATCAAATGCCATTAAATTTGTTTTCGTAACTTAACTTAATCGTTCATTGTGTGTTTTTGCCTCGTATGAGAACATAACTTTTGGCGCCCTATAACTTTTTTATGTTTAGTTTTCGACCATGCATTCTTTGATACAAAATGTTTGTTTGGGTGTGTACTATCACCTCTTACAATTGTTCCCATCTTTTTTTAATCACCCTGTATATAGATGTATAATTATTTAGTGAAAAATGACTTTTATAAACAATTTGCCCTTTTTTTGTCGAAAAAAAAACTTAATATTTTACTATCCCTGTATTTCTAAGATACAAGATTTAGGCTTAACGTTACGCTAAGTTTATTTTAAATTTTATAAGTCGTAATTTTTCATAATTCAGAATTCAATAATTTTTTTTTTTTTTTAGTTTTTCTGATTAAAGAAAAAAATATTTTTAGTTAATTACTAATTTTACCCCGAAATATCCCTGTATAAATTATATAAATATGGAAACTATATTATCATGTATCTCACAGATACATTCCCTGACGTCAGAGTTGTGTTATTCTATAATGACTTAAGAAAACGAACACGAGCTTTGCCTGGATCAACGCTATAAACAATATCACACCATTATCCGGGATACACTCGATCTGCCAGTTATACCCTAATTGCCTGGCTCTGCCATTTATGAATAAAAATAGGAACGATAAGATGGTGAAAAATACGAAATTTAATAAAAAATGATAAAAATTAAAAAATATATATCTTTATTTTAAATTTTCTAAAAATACTCTCAATTTTGGTATCTTTCAAAATGTGTGATAGAATTTATTTCATTTAACATGAAAGGAAAGAACGGTTAAAAATATATAAGAAATTGTAAAATCTACTTTTCTCAGGATATTTTTAGATACAATGATGTAAAGTACTTAAATGTATAAAAGCGAAATATACAAATTTAGCCAATTCTATATATTACAAATCATTAAAAATATTTGAATCCTTAGAGTTTAATAAAAATTTTCTGTGTACCTTTATTTTATAAATTAGAGGCAAAAAATTATTATTCATATTTCTTTTCTTTATTAATGCCGTATATTAAATTTCAAGTGCTTACATTTTTAAGCAAAGAGCAATTTTTGTTACATTGTAAGACTAACCTTTACATAACGTTAAAAACCTTAATCTTTCATAAAAATTACATAATAAAATATACGATAAATGAAAAATTATTAAATGAAATAATTAAAATTATATAACATAACTTGCATTTTTTTTTTTTTTTTTTTTTTTTTTTTTTTTTTTTTTTTTTTTTTTTTTTTACAATTCCAAAATTATTATTTTTTAGACGGCCATTAAATATTGTAATATATTTTTTAATTAAAACGTTCGAAAAAAGATAAAATTACTACACCAAATATTATATAATTATTTTTTATTAAATTATTTTTGAACAATTTTTAAAAGGAATGATCTTTTAATTTATAAAAGGGAACTGTCTATAACAGTCATTAGTTATTATATTTTTTAAGAAATATAAATGTTAAACGTTTAGAACAGTGCGTACTATTGAACAGATAACGGCATAAAGGATCGGAAAGGAAGTACGTATAATACACTATACGGCCAAACGTGACCGGCCACTTGCGATTTTAGACGTTTTGTTAAATATCTAGAAAAATAGATGAGGAATTATCCTGAAACTTCTGGTGTGTAAACAGAATAGTACGGGTCATACATTTCCGTGAGAATTTTTTCCCGAAACCCCATAGTGGACCGTCAACAAATTGAAAAAGAACGAATATCTTTTGGATAATCCGGCAAAAACTAATGTAGCAAAAGCGTTCAAACTGTAGATTATGATTAAGTGCCTTATTGTAATAAACTGTGTTCATTTTTATGAGGATAGCATGCATACTCGTAGAGAAATAATTTTTTTTATAGAAACAATCCCAAATTTTGCCAGGTTTTTTGCTTATAATTTGTAGAGTTCTTAATATAAAAAAAAAGTTCTTTTCAGAAAATATGACACATAACATTGTACACAATACCCTGCAATCAGCATTAAAAAACAATAAAAATTTTATGAAAAATGACCACTTTTACTAAATAATGATTCACTGCACATGCCCGAATGCAATCAAAATATAATTTGGATAATGTGTTAGCTAGTATAGAGCAACTTTTGTGAAAGTCTCAAAAACATAGTTTGAAAAGTCTGAAAATTATCATTGATAGAATAAGCTCAAAATCCGTTGTTCCCAAAATGAAGCAAAAAGATGAGGGGCTGTATCCATATATCCATTGATTAGTGCTAATATAGCATACACAATATTGCATACACAACATTTATTCCTTAAATATGGATCATAGACATTATAATTATATTAAAAAAAAAGATACAAAATTTTATGAAATCCCTTAAAATTTTCAGGGGATTAAATTTGAAGAAATACAAAATTTAAATTTTTATACTGTGCCGTACAAGGAAATACCCAATGAGTGAAATGTGCCCCATACGTTATAAGGTCATGTACAAAATTTCAGCATTTTATCATAAAAAGTCGCAGAGATATGAAAATAAATAAATGTTGACTTAAACCACTTTACGATGCCTGGATACGAGTTCAAAAACGGGTAAAATCATGTCGGGTGATAGCGTTTCAGGGGTCGTACACAAATTACGAAAGAAAACAATGATTGAATTCCCCAAAACAATAAAAATCAATGATTACCTCATCACCAACTTTGTTTAAACGTACCTCTGCGACGGTTTACGATAAAATGTTGAAATTTTGTACATGACCTTATTAGTAAATGGGACACATTTTACTCATTGGGAAATTTTTTGTACGGGGGCAGTATAAAAAATTTAAATTTTGTATTTCTTAAAATTTAATCTCCTGAAAATTTCAATCGATTTCATAAAATTCTGTACCTTTTTTAATTACTTTGTAAATTATAATATATATTGATTATGATTAATATTTAAGGAATAAAAGCCGAGGTCAATGTTTTTGGGACACTCTGTATAGTATTGGATAAATATAATAGCCCTTTAAGACCCGGAACATTTTCACATTTAAATATTACATACGTCTGGTTATTAACTCTATACTGACCTTAATGACACTTAAAAAAATAATTAAAAAATTTTTCGTCACCCCCAAGAGCGTGGAGAGAACCCGCACGAACGTGCGGGTTGGGCTTTTTCTAAGAGAGCCACACCCGCACGATCGTACGGGTTGGGCTTTTCCTGTGAAATAATTACTTATAAGATGATATGGGATGTATTGGCTGAAATACTGCAATGGAATCCTTACTGGCTCTAAAGCCTAAAAAAGGAGGGAAAAAAATTTATATTGGAGATGTACTTATCGACTTCAAAAAATTCATATTTTAATTAATTTAAAAATGTTTGCCTTAGTTAAAAAAAAAATTATGATATCGATTTTATTTTTTCTATAAGTCTGTAACTTTTTAAAATTAAAATTAAAGAAATGAAAGACATACCTGCAATTGCATGAAATCTAAAGGAGCAGAATGGGGTACAAAAATGAACTTCTTAACATCCCACATGTATTGTTTTTTTTTTTTTGTTGTTGTTTTCATTATATTAACCTCTGCCGAAACTGACTTGGAGGTAGAACTTTGAGGAATGGGTTCAGTGGACTTTGATGAGGAAGAATGATCCAAAATTGCCATTTCTTTAGAAATATTTGTATTTTTTTCTTCATCGAGCCCATCTGAACTTGACTATCCTTCTAATAAATCTGCTTCAAATATTTTGTCCGCAACCTCTAAATTCAGAGTCTGATTTATTCATCAATTGCAATATTTCTTATTGTGTGAAAATTCTTTTCCGTTTAGGCATCTGAAAAAGTATTTTATTTTGCTTTGTTAAAAGTTAATAAAGCATTAAAAAAAAAAGTATTAGACGATTTTAGTAATTGAAAAGAAAAAAAAAAGTAAAATTTAATTGAAAAAAAAATTCATCCATGACAACACCCAAGAAAATATGGCATTAATTATATAACAACATACTTCGTTTTTATTCTGGCTGTCACCAAAATTATTGAAACAGAAAACAAAATGAACATTGAGAAAGCTCTTACCTTTACAATAGCACTGACTAAGGTAACGCCCAAGTCGCACGATCGTGCGGGTAACGAAATCTGAAGTCCTATGAGCAAGATAAATAGTGTATAATTAATGTTTTTTATTATATTACACTTATTTAGACATTAAAGCAAAAATATTTATCTGAGCAATTAGAAATATACTGATAATTACCTTTTTACGATAGATAAAATGATGAGCTGTTTCGTTGTACTTGTAAACAAAGCTAATCATGCCGGCTAAAAGTAAAACATGTACTACAACCGTCATCCGCTGATAAAAAATGATACTTTACTCTTTTTGCAAACCATAACAATCGTTCGATTCCGGGTTTTATTACATACGACTATTTCAGAAGCAAAAATTTACATGTATGTCTAACCCGCACGATTGTGCGGGTTGGGTCTTAAAGGGACAAACAATATAAAAAATTTTTAAGAAAAAATATATGTGCGCCTTTGAAAGGTTTAATTTTAACTACCCGCTCAATACTACTACTTTAAAACAAAAGACGTATTAATTAAGTGAATTATGCGTAAAAATCGTATTTTTTATTCACTGACATTGTTTTTCATATTTAGAAAAGGACAGGATTAAGAAAGGAACTAGTTTCCCGTTTATTATGGTGCTGCCCTTTATCACTATATAATACATTTAAAGGTAACTTCCGAAGTTTTATTTTTAAGAAAGAGAGCGGGGGAATAAAAATTAATTAATAAATAAAATAAATAAATAATTAATAATAATAACAATAACAATTTGTGGAGTAACCTTTAAATCAGTAAAGTTATTAATTTAATGTAAATGCGGAATTTTTAAATATATATGTATATATAATTAAATTAAAAAAAATATGATATGGATGATTCATTAAATAATGATTCAATTTGAATAAATGTAAACATAAATGTACTGTATTTATTATAGCAGAATAATAAATTTAATTTTTTATCACAGCAGTGCAAAATGACTTAAATATATAAAATAAAATAAAATGAATTATGTTGGTGATTAAATCTAAATTGGCAGTTTAAAATGTTGAAAATAATAAATAACAATTAAAATGTCCTCAAACTTGCATAAAATTTAAAATACATAGTTATGGGGGAGGGGAAATAATAAATAATAAAACACTTAATTAATACATATACTTTTTGCGCTATTGTAAAAGAATTTACTAGCCATGAGACATTTATGTGATATTGTCCTCTTCGGGCTAAAAAACTGAAATAAAAATGAAACTTTGACCAATATTATCTCTTTTATTCTAAAAAAAAAAAAAAGTAACTAACGCCGTCGCCGCCGGTTTTGAATTATTGTGAACGGGGGGTCTTTCTTCGTTAATATTAAAAAAAATATTGCATACAAAAATATAAAAATCGGTGGTATTATAGAGAAACATTTGATAAACACGCTGATGCAGATATTTTTCAAATCGAAGAATTATCTTAAGAGATATTTAATGTCAAAGTTGGACAAAATCGTTCCATTAAAAAAGTTTTATAGGAGCAAAAACCATACATAAGGATTTAATCATTTTTCGGTGTGCAGACTGCATTTATTTTTTTAATCTGACTCATTTTTTTGAGATTTTATTTCTATTTTAAATTCAAATTTTCAGCATTTCGAGAGATATTTGTTACAACTTTTAGAAAAGGCTATTATTTTAAATTGTTGCCAAATTTAAAAACAGCGCAAAGAATGATATTTCCTTCAAATTAAAAATATTTACACGTGACTATTATAAACAGAAAAAAACTTTCAAATGAGAATTAAATGATTACGTATTAAAAGCAGGAAAATATTGATAATAACTATATTTACGCGTGAATTTTAAAAGAGAAAGAAAATTGTAAAAGGATAAATTCATTACAATGCGTTAATAGATGTAAATGGAGGAAATTACGTCCTATTTAAAATTGCCAAACCATAATATTGCCAAATAGTTTAAATTTCAAAATATACTTGCGCGAGACATTTATTTCATATTTTGAGATAATCTTTTAAAACTAATCTATATATATATTGAACAGCATTGAATGCATCTACATACCTATAAGGTGGGTTACTATAAGGGGGACCCTGTTCTGTCGCCAAATGCCGCCAAGTTTGTCGCAACTTGGCTATAAACTTGGGTCGCCAAAAGTGACGCCAACTTGGCGATATATCTAATATTTCGCCAAAGTCCCATAGGCTTCCATTGTAAACCAATAGGGTTTACTTGCTTACAGAAAATACACAAATTAAGATATTTTGAACCAATGAACCAATGCAGATGTTATTGAAGTGCTACAAGAGTCGCATTGCTCTTGTGTTGAGAGTTCTAAGACAGCGCAAATAATATTTCCTTTCTAACAACAAAAGTATTTTCACGTGAATATTAAAAAGAGAAAGAAAACTTTGGTGAAAATTACGTCAGATTTAAAACGATACATTTAAAATGTCTTATTTAAAATAACTTTCTTATAGCGTTGTTAAAAAATACCGGGGGACAAAGACTCTGTTTACTTAAATCATTTTATATTAGCTTATTTTCACATGTTTAACTGATCTGATTTAATCAAAGACGAAAACAATCCGTTAACAGGGAGATAGTCACTGTTTTTTTTAAGTATATTTCATTCCTCCGAAATTTTTTTAAAGCCGATCAAATTAGCGTGCTTTTAGAGTTTGCGGTGTCTGAACGGGTGTTGGCGAGCGTAGTTCGTAGGGAGCAGAACCCCCTAGTTTAATAAAAAATAAATATAAATGAGGGTGTGTGAATGTGTGTGTGTGTGCAAATTGAAATTCTATTTAGATATATACATATTTAATATACCGTTGAAATCAAAAATTAACTTAGTAATTATTTATGTAATTTCTTATTATCTTAACAAGTATTTTCAGTTTAATTCTGCATATAAAAAGAAAGTTATAATAAATTATTCTCGATTTAAAAAGTTAATGTAAAAATCTGCAAAACATAATTTTTTGCTGATTATGGCAATTCTTTTTAGGGTTTCTCATAGGGTTCTTATATCATTTTTTTTTCTGTTTTAATGATTGTAAGCTATATAAATATTTAAACACGGCATAGGTGTAACAAAAAAAAAAAAAAAAAAAAAAAAAGAGCCGCTTATTTAAATTATTTAGAACTATTCGAAATTTCTATTTTGATTGGCCACACAAAACTGTAACCTAGAACGTTTTTCTTTTTTTTATTTTGTAATCTATGTTCTTTCAAGTATTTTAAAAGTACAAAAATGTCAATATATTTAGGTGTACACATTTTAGAAAATTCTGTAGTGTTAAACAAAAAAAATTCTCACTTGAGAAAAAAAGCTGTTTTTTTTTTTCAGTATTTTCTGTATCTTATCTACAAAAACACAGAAAAAGTATTTAACTTAAAAAAAAAACAAAAAAAAAAAAAACGTGCATTACAAAGATGTTACTGTTTAACTTTAAGCGTTCCGTAAAACAGTAAGTGGTTTTTTTTTTTTTTTTTTTTTTTTTTTTTTTTTTCTTGTAGTTTATCACGAGTCGAACCATAAGAATAAAAGAAAGATAAACAGCGCTAAGGAATTTATACATTAAAAAATAATCTAAAACCTTTTAATAAAATATTTATCTTCCATTCATTTCAAGGAAGATATATTGTTTAATAATATATTTTTCATGATCTAATTCATAAAATGTACTTTTAAAAGTAATAAATTACACGCAAAAAATAATAAAATGAAATTTTTAAAAAAATCGAAAAACAAATACAGTCGAACCTCGTTATCCCGACACTCTAAGGACCAGAACAAAGTGTCGCGGTAACCGGGGTGTCGCGGTAACCGGAGTTGGAGAAAAATATTTATAAAAAGCTGCATTTTTAAGTAATTTAAGACAATTTCAAATTCATAACTGTTCTTGCAGTTTTAAGAAATAAAACATTATTAGTAAACAAAATAAACACAAAAACAAAATTGAAAAGAATAAAAATCAGATTTATGGTGACATGTTTTTTATTGTTACGTGAAATATTGATGAATTAAGGTTTGCTTATCCCTAGATGTGCTTCCTACAATTCTTTTTTCAATATTATACAATGAATTGTAATCAATATTCGTTGTTTCAGAAGATGTTAGATAATTTCTGATCGTTTCAATGCAATGCAATGCTTCGGTTTTAGTCGGATGAAAAATGCCTTGTAACCAAAAGTAAGCGCCACCTGAACCTGACCAGAACAAAAGACCGCGAGTAGACTGATACGTCTATCTGGAACTTAAGTGGATCATTCATAGAGTTTAGGTTTATTTATTGAGATAAAGGATTGAAGTAAATTTTCTGATTTATCTCAATGGGTATTTTAGACACTTTTGTGAAAAGTTTGGCTAAGACATTTCTTACCGCCTAATTTCCATCCTTATATGATGGATTATGAAAAATGGACAATTTTCCTAAACCGTTGGGATATCCGGAGTTGAAAATTATACAACGATATAAAATCCAGAATTTTTTTTTTACATTAAAGTCATATACAGAAAATCGGGACTTTGAAAAACTGACGTGATAGGCGGAGTGACGTCAAAACCGGGTGTCGGGATAACGAGGTCCGACTGTAAATATATATATATATAAAGAAAATAAAATACCGTAAATTATGAGTGTCGAATAATGAATGTTACCCAAATTCAATTCTTTTTTATATAGGTAGATTATGATAGTTTCATTTATAGAGTATATTTATTCGTTAATTTTTTTTTTGTTTTTTCAGACACTAGTTTAAATTTTAAGAAAATTACCTTCATGTAAGATGTATATGTTAACCCTATAAAAAATATATAGCTGCAGCAACCATTATTTAGGTTTTAAAAAAAAAGTTGATATACGAGGATGGATATATATATTTAACCTCTTCAGACCTCAGGGTTTATTTTCATATATATTTTTACTTCAGTTATGAATTTATGTTTGCAAATGTATAACTAAGAAAGATTGAAAAGCAAAAAAAATTAAATTCATTTTTTATACATAAAATTTGATGTATCATATATGACACATGGGACTCAATAAGTACATTTTTTGACAAATTGTTAGGATATTTTCTTTTGTTTTGCATGGAAAAAACAATGAAAAATATTAAATAATTATGCATTTAATAAATTTTTATTTTGAATGTACTCTCCATGGGGTATTTTAACGTATAAAAAAAGGTTTACTTTTCGTTTTTGAATATTTCCCTCATTTTCTCTGCAAGTCATTTTCAAATCCCATTTTATGGCCGAAAAAAGCACTATAAGAAACAAATTGATGCTTTGCTTTAGTTTGGCTGTCTTTTAAGATTCCATTCACAACATTTTCATTTTTTTAATCATCATTTATATACATTAAAAAAAATTGTAAAGATGTGTATCCTATAGGATACTCCAGGTCCGAAGAGGATATATAAAAAAAAAGCTTACAAGATTAATAAAAAAATATTTATTAACAATAGACAGAAAAAAGGTTACAAGGGTAATAAAAAATATTTATTAACTGAAAATACAAAAGAGAATTAAGAGGCATACTAGCTTATCCCATTTCCACATAATCATCAAATATATTGAGGCAATTATCTGAGCGCGGGACCATCTTGTTTAGCCCGACTTGGTTGAAATCACGTCCCTGCCTATTCAGCCAGTTCTCGGCAGCTGTTTTCAAATCACTGTCCAAAGAGAACCTTGTTTCAGATAAGCGTTCCCTCAGTTTTTGAAAAAAGAAAATAGCCACTGGGAGCCAAATCCGGGCTGTATGGAAAGGGGGTAGCTCCAGGCTTCCAACTTGAACTTTTGAGCAATTCTTGAGCTTTTCGAGCAGTATGGGGCCTGGCATTGTCATGCAGGAATATGACACCATCACTCGACATACCAGGGCGTTTGCGTCGGATGGCTTCACATAACCTTGTCAAAGTGGTAAAAGCGACACCACTTTCCTAAAGCTCTTGCATTTCAATCGATTTGGCGTGTCTGTGAGGTTGCGCTACTTACCCGCACAACCGATGAAAGACAACTAGCGTCCTCTGTTTCACTCTGAGGAAAAAATATTCCATCCACAATAATTGCTTTTCAAATGCTGTTGCTTGTAACCCTTTTTTTAAATGAATACTCGTAGTTTTTTTTTATACTACTATTTTTCAATATTAACTTTAAAATCACGCCTCATTGATGGCTGCATTTCCGAAAATAATCCCTTTCCGAAAAAAAATCTGTTTCGAAAAATTAATGTGGTGTGAACCCCGATTATTGATAATTTGCCACTTTTATTTACGCTTGAAAGCGGAAACAAGTTAATTTATTAAAAAAATAAGAAAATTATAAACTTTGCTCTGTTTATTTTTAATATATGGCAACAGGGAAGAAAAAAAATCATTATTTAAACTATATATTCGAGATATCTAAACTGTTTTATCAACGTATAATCATAATTTAATCAATTTTAAACTAGTATTTTTTTTAAGTTATTACAATCTTTATTTTTTATTTATATTTTCTATTATTTAGTGTTTTAAATACTTCGTTGTTGCAGATCATAGTCAGGTGGCATATTTTGGCGAGACTCTTCCCGCTTTTCGGTGTCTTTAATTTGTGTAATTTCTCTTTTAAATTTGTCCGGTTTCAATTTTTGATTTTTTTTTTTTTTTCAATCTGGCTTTCGCTAGAGAGTCTTTCATTCGGGACGTGGCTGGGGACCTAAGAATCTTGCTTCCGCAAAAGAGTGGGACTAGAGTAGAAGAATAAAGGGTTGCGGACGAAGATGGGCCGCTCGCCGCGGCGGTTGCTAATAATAAGCTAGAAAAAGCAAGGGGTCGTCGGGTAGCCTATAATTAACTCATAAACAGTTGTAACCATAAAATAAAATTTGTTGATTTATCATCTGCGTCCGGCTGATAGAAAAATGCCTTAAAATTAATATGTTACTGCACAAATAATTCTAAAAATATTAAAATGCAGTATTGTCTTAATTCTAGCACATCAGGAAGTGAGTGAAAAATCTATTACAAAATTTATCTTTACAATATAAGAAAACAACAATTTAAGTTAAATAAAAGAATGCAAGAATGTAGTATTTTACGAAATTATTATTTTAGAATTGAACTGTGCTCTTTTTTTCTGGGGCCTAAACTTTCTATTGTATATATCCTAAGTTTTCAAGATGTTCCTGAGATTGCAAGAGTTTTTTCAATTCCCGTTTTTAATTATTATCATTCAGATGTTTTTTAGGTCATTCACATAGCGTGTACAGTTCTAGAAACGTAGCCATGTGAAATTGAATTCATCGTTCTTCGAAGAACCTGTATTATCAGCAAAAAAAAAAAAAAAAAATCATTTCGGCAAGTTTCAATAAAAACAAATGCAATTCAAGATGCATCAAGTTATTTTATCAAAATACATACAGATTGCTTAACCAATTAATCTGGTTCGTACGTATTATCAGTGCCAGGAACATAAATCGCCAAATGTGTTTATCGTTGCCAATCGCCAGTTGTGTTCAAAAGGTAATTTAATGTAAATTTAATAAATCCATTATATTGTTAAAACTTATAGATAAGATAAAAGCAAACAAAAATAATATAGAAGCTGTAATTTAGTATGCATTTATTAAATACATAACATCAAATTGACGACTTTTAGCAATAAGCTATATTAACGATGGTTGATGTTTTCCGGCGGATTGTTATGTACACCATAATAAATGTAATATAAATATTCTGTAATAAATATATAATATATCAGTGAATAATATACAGGGCAAGAAGCTAAAAAATAAAATAAACATTTTAATAAAATAAAAATCATTAACTCCCTCACTGACAAGCCCGTGTTAATACGTTCACTAAGCTCCAGGTTTCACTGCAATACAAGCAATATTTAAAGTAATATAATTCTATTGATTTAATGTATTTTTAATACATTGAACAATGATTAATACTTCCAAGGATTGCATTCATATTCGTTATTAAGTTTTTTTTATAAGATGTTCAAAGAAACATTTTTTTTAGTATTTAAAAAAAAAAAAAAAAAAATGCAGAGAAAACGTTGCAATTTTGCCCTTTTCCAAGATAGTCGGAGGGTTAAAGAAAAGTCATCAAGCCCTGGTCTACTTATACATTGTATAATATTCTCATCAGACGTCAAATTCATATATAATTCTTATTATTAGGTAAATGCTGCACAATTAAAATGATTCTTCCTTTCAAAATATGAATGCTACCATTTTAGTAACAGTATAATATTCTCATCAGATGTCAAATAATTCTTATTATTAGGTAAATGCTGCATAATTAAAATGATTCTTCCTTTCAAAATATGAATGCTACCATTTTAGTAACAGTATAAAATTTTCATCAGATGTCAAATAATTCTTATTATTAGGTAAATGCTGCATAATTAAAATTATTCTTCCTTTCAAAATATGAATGCTACCATTTTAGTAACAGTATAATATTCTCATCAGATGTCAAATAATTCTTATTATTAGATAAATGCTGCATAATTAAAATGATTCTTCCCTTCAAAATATGAATGCTACCATTTTAGTAACAGTATCATATTCTCAAATAATTCTTATTATTAAGTAAATGCTGCATAATTAAAATGATTCTTCCTTTCAAAATATGAATTCTACCATTTTAGTAACAGTATAATATTCTCATCAGATGTCAAATAATTCTTATTATTAGGTAAATGCTGCATAATTAAAATGATTCTTCCTTTCAAAATATGAATGCTACCATTTTAGTAACAGAAATAAATTGAAAAATTTGGCAAAAAGACCATAATTTCAATTCATATCAGACACATGTGTAGTGCAAATGTGCTCAGAAATTCATATTTCCATTCAAAAACTTCTATTTCTTTTCGAAACTTCTATTCATGTTATAAATATTATAAGTTTCGGTATAGGAGGTTTGATTTTACAATATCTAACTATTTGCGATAAACTGCACAGACACACTGTTAAAGATAATTTTTTTTTTCTGAATTTAGGTGGGAAAGGGGTACAGACAAATTATGAAAATATTATTTCCCTGTAATTTGTTCCAACCTTATCAGTGTACTAAATGCAGCTTTGGAGAAAAATTAATTTCTTTGTGGCTTCAAATATATAAGGGGATAAAACCGGTCTTTTATGTTTTCAGAATATACGTGTAAACCGTCATATATATTATTTCTGATGTAAACATCTTTTTTTTTTTCTCTTCATATGTTAAAGACACTGCGAGGAATGAGGTATTTTGAGGCAATGAAGTAGGCTTCAAAAAGCGGCTTTTGACATAGTAAATTTATATATCGTTACAAAAACGTTTTTAGATAGAAAGAATTGCAGTTAATCAAAAATATCTCTATTCTACAAAAAAAAAAGTAACTAACGCTGTCACCGCCACCGGTTTTGAATTTTTTGCGACCGGAAGTCTTTCTTCGTTAATATTAAGAAAAACATTCTATACAAAAATATGAAAATCGGTGGTATTATAGAGAAATGTTCGATAAAAACGCTCATGCAGACAGTTTTCAAATCGAAGAATTATTTTAAGAGAGATTTAATGCTAAATTTGGACAAAATCGTTCCATTAAAAAAGTTTTATAGGAGCAAAAACTATACATGAGAATTGAATCATTTTTAGATCATATATAATGCATTAGAATTTCCCGGTGTGCAGACTGCATTTATTTCTTTAATTTGACTCATTTTTTGAGGTTTTATTTCTATTTTAAATTCAAATTTTCAGCATTTCGAGAGATATTTTTTACATATTTTAGAAAATGGTATTAATTTAAACTGTTGCCAACTGTATAAACAGCTCAAACCATAATGTTTCCTTCAAGTTAAAAATTAATTTACACGTGACTATTATAAGCAGAAAATATAAAAAGCAGTAACTCGTTGAAAATTACGTCATAAAAACTATATTTACAATATATATATTTTAAAAGAGAAAGAATATTGTAAAATAATAAATTCATTAACCTGCGTTAGAAGTCTTAAATAAGATAATTACGTCACATTTACGTCACATTACACTTATTAGTAAAGTAAACAAAAAATAATATTGCAAAACAGTTTAGATTAAAAAATTGCGCGAGACATTTATTTGATATTTTGAGATGATCTTATCGACTATTTTTGTTAGGACAGCGCAAATAATATTTCATTTCTAACAAAAGTATTTTCACGTGGATATTAAAAAGAGAAAGAAAAGTTTGGTGAAAATTACGTCAGATTAAAAACGATACATTTAAAATGTCTTATTTAAAAAAAACTTTCTTTTCGCTTTGTTAAGAAATACCGGAAGACAAAGACTCTGTTTACTTAATTCATTTTATATTAGCTTATTTTGAAGACGGAAATAGCCATTGTATCTTTTAATAGCAGCTGATTTGGCCTTAAAATTTCGCAATCAAAGAGAAATGAATAGAAACCCGTTTATAGGGAGATAGCCAGCGTTTTTTAAATTATAATTCAATCTGCCGAAATCTTTTTAAAGCCGGTCAAATTAGCATGCTTTTAGAGTCTGTGGTGTCAGAACGGGGGTTGGCGAGCGTAGCTCGAAGGGGGCAGAGCCTCCTAGTTAATGAAAGAAACGTAGCAAATAATATGCAAAATTGCATTGAGAAAAACCTCGCACGGGACTACCGTTTTTCTTAATTGAAAACTCGAATAGATTTTTTACATTTAATATACAGGGTGTCCAGGCTAAAAGTATCCAAACGTTATGGCTTATTTTTAAGGAACTACTCATTAGAATTTTAAAAAATATATATGTAAATGGAAAGGACATCTCAGCAAGTTTTAATATTAATAGATTTCGATGTGTGCTCCTTTCGTAGAATGATGAACGTCTAAACAGTAATCCAGTTCTCTCCAAGTGTTTCGTAGCATATCAGGAATTATTAGACTTATTGCTTGAATGATACACTTCTTCAACTCATCCGAAGTAATTTTTTGTTTATACACAACGGATTTAATGAATACCCAAGCAAAAAAGTCTAATGAAGTGAAAACCAGAGACCTTGGCGGCCAGCCAATTGGGCTTCGTCTTCCAATCCAACTTCCAGGATATGTCATATTCAAAAACGCGGTAACATCTCTGGGATAGTATGGTGGGGTCCCAAAAAATCTCGGAGTTCTTTCCAATCCATAGAGGACCAGTCTATTTTATTCTAATGGATAGTTCTGTAATAATAAGCCGTAACTTTTGGATACTTTTAGCTCGGACAGCCTGTATTTTTTAAGATGCCAATTAACAATACTAATAATGCGTGCAAATCAAGTTTTGAAACGTATTAAAAGCGATAAATTCATATTGACCTCACGTCAGGAGTTAACAGACGAAGAAATCGCCAAAGATCGTTATTTAGAATCAGCCTTTTTGATTCTGTTCATTTCAGTGGATTAAGCGCGAAATTCGATACACTTGTGTTTTATTTATGTTTTATTTTTTTATTTATTGACAGACGAATGTTTGAATTTCGTTATGGAATATAAGGTGAAAGCAAATGATGAGCTATTTTACATTAATTTAAATGAAAACGAATTTAACTTTCGTAATCGTTTGCAGACGATGGAGATAAATTTGAAAAAAAAAAAATCATGCTTGAAAATTAATTTAAAGAAATAAGAATTCAGTAAATTGAGATACAGTTTAAAAATAAATTGAGATATAGTTTTCAAGGAAATTGCATTTTAAAGAATATTTTTTTCTCTATTCGACGGTGTAAAATTTGAAAATGTGCGGTATTTAGAAGTTTAAAAAATTACAATAAAAGTTAATAAAAGTGAAACGTAATCGTCTGCTGTTGCCAACGTCAAAATGACCTCCCGTTACGCACGAACACGCTTGTTCTTTATAATATAGATATAGTAGAAACCTGATTGTTGAACACGTCGCTTGTCGAACAATTGGGTTCTCGAGCAAGAAATTCGGGCAAAATTTAATTCGGCTTTCAAACAGAAATGTACAGTATTTTAATGTGTTTATGTATTTTGCTGTATAGTACTTTACAGTACATTGTTTCAAGCAAGTATAAATGCAGGCAATAATTTGAAACAAGGGAACCAATGAATCATAATTTTCCTTATTTCTGATGGGTAAATGTGTTTAATTTCTCAAAGAATTCACATATTGAAGAACGAATTGCGTTTGAGAAATGTGATATTACTGTGCTCACCAGTTTTATTTTAAACCAGATTAAAACATTTTCTCGTACTTTAATTTAAGGGATGGGAAATTTTAAAAATGTGATTTTAAGAATTTGGTTCTCTACATAAAATAAAGATTTCAAGCGAAAACATTAAGAAATTCGTTTTAAAATAGGATCTTCCTGGTTAATATAATACATCATGCAAAAAATAATAACATTTTATATTTTAATGAAACGGAGTTACTGATAGAAAAAATAATAAAATTACCATTTATTTATTTATTATTATTTTTAATGTTCACAGGAAATATACCTTTTCCCCAAAACATATGTAAAGCTAAATATTCTTTGCGTTGTATGTGACGATAGAACAAATTACTTTTATCACATTTTTTTAACACTTTCCAAGAAAGTTGAAAAGTGTTTATGAATTCGGTTTGTCTGCCGGATTCATAAACCATGTCCACACTTTAACTCCCGTAAATATACGCTTATTTTCATGTAGTGGATATATGTCAATTATATTTAACATGGCATATTTGGTATTCAGTATGAAATGTGTAGTACTAATAATTCATTTACAGGTACACTCAAAATAATTCCGTTACATTAAGGCCAATGGGGAAAAATCGTTATCAGTCTATTTTAATGACATTAAGCTATTTCAAATGTATTGAAATTGATATAAATCACTGGATATCACTGCAACATTGCATTAAAATATAAAATTGCTTTAAATACAAATTTATTTACGTTCAGGGAAATTATTACAATCTGAAGTATAAGTAAAGCACCAAAATTTTTCACTCTAATTGCAATATTTATTGTAATCCTCCGCGTAAACTGTTATGCGAATTTTTTGTTCGACAAATGTCTACAAGATGATTACTATAGAATACGGCGGTCATGATATTTATCGTTCATGTACACGGACACACAAGGGAAGTCGGTTACAGTACTGTCTTTCAGCAATGATTGCTGAAAGTGCGTTTTCAATTCCGGTATGCGCTTTTAAGTTTAACTAACTTTTTGCATGTTACTCACTGTGTATAAACTATATACCTCTTATACAAGGTTGCGCAAAAGAAATCACGTACCATTGTCCTTATTAGCGGAAACAGCTGAATGGGAATTTTTAACTGTGGCTTGTATTTCCTAACTGAAATAAATTTTTGCATGCATTTAGTTTATAGATACAAATCTATATATCATATACAGGACTGCTCAAAGAATTCGAATAATTGTCCAACTGTCGTTGAGAATTGCTGAAATTGGGTTTTCAAATGTATTAATGCGTTTCCAAGTGGTTCAATTAGACATCCAATTTCAACTTATTAAAATTGATTCTTTGTTACAGATTCTGAATGTGTTGGAACGTGTTTCATAATCGACGCTTCACGCATGATTTTTTCTTTCTTGTTTTATTTTATAATGAGTATTGCCATGCAGATTTCAATTAAATAAATTAAAACTCGTGAAACGAATCCTGTCTTTAGCGGAATTTTGCTATAAACATTTCACTACGGGGCAGGACATACACGTCCCAGTGGACTTTTTTTCAATCTTTTCGTACCACTTTTTAAAAATAATCACTGCCATACGCTTAAATTAGGGTATTTTTAAGAGAAAGTTACTACAGAGAATTCTTTTCGTAAATTGTGGTACTATTGAACATAAAAAAATGTCGCTTGTCTTGGAAAGTAATCAAAAGGTTAAAATACGTTTGAGATCGGTGAAAAAATACAATTACGTGGTATATCTGTTTAAGATGAAAATCTGTCTAATACAGAATATTTTTAGCATAATTTTCAATTTTATCGTACTTGAAATTCATAGAAATTTTTATATCAAAGAATAAAGAAAATTAGTTTATTTTTCTCTTAAATAATTTCAAATCACCTGAATTCGCAAGTCATAATATTTCAAAACATAATTGCAAACATATTAGTTTCTTAATTTATATTGTTCTTTAACAGATAATTATGAAAAATAACACTCTGGAATAAAAAAAAAGAAAGAAAAAAGGAAGAAAATAAAAGAAAAGAATAATGTTTTCTTTTCAGAAAAAATACATGCTCATGAAATGGAATAATTTCGGAACTAAACGTTCCTGGCTTTGTATATGACGATAGCACCAATTATTTTTGTAGCATATTTTCTCCTAAAGCGAGTGCATTCGATGAGATTTTAATTCTTACAAATTATCAACATTTTCATATGAATACATAAAAAATGTTTTTTACCAGATTTTACCTAATTTTAAATTGAAAATCTGGCATTTTAAACAATTCAAAAAGCACTTGACCTCAAAAAGTCATAATATTTAAAATAAGTAAATAAATAAATAAACGGTCAAGTGCGAGCATTACTCGCGTACAGAAGGTTCCGTAGAATAAATATATGAATTTGTAATTGTATTATAAAAAAAAAAAAATCGTTGTTAAAAGAATACTAAAACTTTGTAAAAAACTATACAACGTTGGGTTGGATATAACTGTATATATTAGAAAAGTGTAAATGGGTATACCATGAAAGTTCAAAGAGATATAGAATCTAAATAATATCAAATATAGTTATTCGTATAACTCTTTTTTTAAATATTATCCTAATCTGTTTATGATGAACTTAATTCGGCATTGACAATAAAAGCAGTGCATAGGTAAACTTCATTTGGCATTTCATAAAACTAAATTCAGCGTAGTAATAACCTTTATTTCTACAGTGTAGCTAAAACAAAACCTTTGTTCAAAGTTTAAATTTGGCATTGTGCTAAGCGCGCTTCGAAAGGAGGTCTCAGTTGCAACGTCGTCTTGGTCAGTGCCGCGTTTTTCCAGATAGGTGTTCAATTACCTTTTAAAGTCACTGGTGGCGTATTGAGAGATACACTCAGTGCAAGCTATCGCGAATCTCACAGTATTTATGCGATTCATTCTAGTTAAACCTTTCGAGAGCGATGCCCTTAAAAAAAAGGACACCTAATTTTAATTCCAAAAGAGACAAACGGCACCAAGAATATTTAATTAAAATTTTCCTTTTATCATGTACGTGAAAATAAGCAAGTTCGCATTTTCTAATAAATTCGTTTATAAATTCTTGTGTCAGTTCATTATTTCATAAGTTTATAAATAGAATTACTCCGAGCCGTAAAGGGTTAAGTGGTCGCAGGACTCTTAAAGCTTCAAAATTTAAGAAATTTTATTTTTTTAGATGTTAAACTCCTATGTTTTCTGAATATTTTGATATAATCGTTTCCTTGAAATTCCCATTAGAACAGAAGTTATGGCTTTTAGAATTATACCCGCCGAATAACTGAAACGGCGTTTCCGAAACTTTGAAGTCATTTTTCTCCAAATGGCGTTTTTTGGGCATAACGCACAGGATACCTCAAAAACTTCTGAGTATTTTTTCATGAAATTTTCAAAACATGTATTTCATGTTAGTCTGTATAAACGGAACCTAAAATTTCCTTTTTATTGTTCAAAAAATATTTTTTAGGTTATTTTACTGTTGAAATTTTCAAAATTTTGTATTAGCTAAATGCAACATTGCATTAAAATATAAAAATGCTTTAAATACAAATTTATTTACGTTCAGGGAAATTATTACAATCTGAAGTATATGTAAGCACCAAAATTTTCATTCTAACTGCAATATTTATTGTGATCCTGTGCGTAAACTGTTATGCGAATTTTTTGTTCTACAAATGTCTAAAAGTTTCGAGCCCCCTATAAATACTAATTCTGTATTTTGCAATTTTTTAAATACATGAAATGAAAGAACATACTTATATCTTTCATCCCAATGAAAATTGTGTTTTAAAATCACATATATTTTAAGACATTAAATGTTGAAAATGGTCTTTTTTTCATTTTTTCAACTTTTTAAAAGTCCCGAGACCCCTTAAATTAGTATGTTTTTAACAATTTGACGTCTATTGCTTTTATACTGATACTGGACATTACATTACGCATATATATCATTAAAAGTTGTTAACTAGGCATAGAGTACGCCGCCTCTGTCCTTGCGTACGTCCAAACTGGCCGTATCTTTAAGGGTTAATATCTCGTTTAATTACCGATGATTTTTTTCGAAAATCATTAACAACAATGCTTTTGTACTTCTGCAATGATAGGTATATCCAGTGATGCTCAACAATTTTTCTGAATGCCCGTAAATCGAATATTTGTATATAACATAAAAATGCTAATTTCTCCAAAACTATGTGACCAAGGGTGATCGATATAATTTTCCGGCAACGTTTATATTAACGTCTACCAACTCTAATTTTTTCATAATTTTAATTTCAGTAGATTTTGAATTAGATGGGGGGGGGCGGACATATTTTTGCGCTACATTTTCGACAATATCTTTGAAAATATAATACCTAAAATTAAAAGGAATGCATTTTTGAGTTCAAACTTTCACAGGATACCCCACTGGATATACAAAAAAAAGATTTTTTTTTTCAAGTAGCATAATTAGCCCCTCTACATTTTTACTAAATATATTTATGAATGTTTATTAATCTGAAAATGTGTGGGTCAATGGTCTTTATTACTTCCCCAAATTTGAACTTTCCACGTTCCATAGTTTACGAGTAAAATGGCTGTGACTGACAGACAGACGGACAGACACAGGAGTGATCTTATAATGGTTCCGTTTTTACTTTATAAGTACGGAACCCTAAAAATTGCAAACATAACACTACCATATCTTTTATGTCAGCTAATAACACAAAATTATGACAAATAAAACTCTAAAAACTAAACTCTGTGGCAATACAATCCAAGAAGGATCTGGGCCGACAGTGCCCATCTCTGTTTTCTTGACCCTGGGCCCCGAGGTGCTATGCAGCATGCGTCCCGGCCAGGTGGTCAACCTAACGCGAGACCCTCGGTGTTTAGTTCCCAAGCAAGCTTGGTACTCATTTTATCGACCCCAAAGGGATGAAAGGCTGAGTGAACCTTGCCCAGTCGGGAGTCGAACTCTCGACCTGCGGTGCGGCAGACAGGCGTGCTGACCACTACACCGCTGGGCTGCAAATAAAACTCTGGAATTTAATAAAACCACTTAAGTCCAATGATTTCAGCTAACGCATTACCAGAGCGAAATTAAATGCCTGGATCTTGCTGGTATCGAACCGACAAAGTTTCATTTCCTGCTTGGAACTGATACTTCTCTGGAAGATTTACATTCTCCTCGACGTCGAAATTGAACTAGAACACTGACAGAATAGACAAGAATCCTTATTTTCCTTGACTAACTTTCTTTGATAGTCAAGCTCTTAAAATATATAAGTAAACAAAGGCAAAACATGGGCCACTTTTCGGGACAATTTTGTGTGATGCGATATTGAAACTATGTTTCTTTGCCTCTGCGATCAATATCAAAATGTGAAATGGTAGAAATTCTTTCTATGTTTTTGTTTCATTCCTTCACAGATATCTCATTGAATTATTAGAAAATTTCACAATGGTTAATTTTAGTTTTATAATATATTCGGTAAATTTTAACATTTATGAATATGATATAGTTTATTAGATTCACATGAATCGAATATGGTGATATTACTTATAATTTTTTTTATTAATTTAATGTATTTGTACG
Organism: Maratus speciosus; assembly: GCA_963932465.1. NCBI lineage: Eukaryota > Metazoa > Arthropoda > Arachnida > Araneae > Salticidae > Maratus > Maratus speciosus. The sequence continues at coordinate 357,846,181 of OZ010794.1, forward strand.
TTTTGAGAAAATGAGTTTATTTTTGTTTTAAATAATTCAAAATTACCCAAATTCACATATCATGACATTATAAAAAATATTTCAAAAAATATTTGCAAACATATTACTTTCTTAATTTATTTTGTTCAATAACAGGAAATATCAAGAATGAAACTCTGGAATTAAAAAAAAAAAAAAAAAATGAAAATGAAAATATTTGCTTTCCAGAAACCATACATGCTCATTAATTTGGAAATAAACATCCTTGGCTTTGTATATGACGATAGCGGAAATTATTTTTGCAATATATTTTCTTCTGAAACAAGAAAAATCGTTGAGATTTTATTTCCTATAAATTATCAAAATTTTTATATGAATACATAAAAAAATGTGTTTTATTTTATTTTAAACAATTCAAAAAGTACCTGACCTCATAAGTCATAATATTTCCAAAAAACAAATTACAAACATAATATTTCTATCATTTAAATCGGCTAATAGCACAAAATTATGACAAATAAAACTCTGGAATTAAATAAAACCGACTAAATCCAATAATTTCTCATAACGTAATACCAGAGCGAAATTAAATCCCTGGATCTTGCTGGTATCGAACCGGCAAAGTTTAATTTCCTGCTTGGAACTGATACTTCTCGGGAAGATTTAAATTCTCCCCCACGTCGAAATTGGATTGGAACACTGACAGAATAAACAAGAATCCTTATTTTCCCTGACTAACTTTCTTTGACAGTCAGGCTCTCAAAATATATATGTAAACAACGCTAACATGGGCCACTTTTGGGGACAGTTTTGTGTGATGCGATATTGGAACTATGTTTCTTTGCCTCTGCGATCAATATCAAAATGTGAAATGGTGGAAATTCTTTTTATGTTTTTGTTTCATTTCTTCATACACATTTCATGTAATTATTAGAAAGGCCTCAGAATGATTATAGTTTGGTTTGTCATAGTTAAGGTAATTTTTAGCATTTATGATTGTAAAATAGTTCATTAGATTAACATGGAATTGGATCAGATAGGATTATATAACTTATAATTCTTTTATTAATTTTATGTTCTTAAAATATATAAGTAAAGAGGTTTACCAAAGGACACTTTTGGGGACTTTTTGTGTGATGCGATATTGGAACTACGTTTCTTTGCCTGTAGAACCAATATTAAAATGTGAAATGGTGGAAATGGTGGAAATGGTGGAATGTCTTTTGTTTTCTCTACGTGGATTATATCACCATAGCCGTTTTTTGTAGTACATATGAATCGGCAAACAGAAATTACTATACTACAAAAGAAAATATTATTGTGCTCATTATATAAAATTATTATATATATGTGTATATAACTATGTATGTAACTTACAACAAAAATCGAAAAACAAAATTTCTTTGTGTTTTCACTGATTAATGAAAATATCTTACTTGCATTGTCTATTTCAATAATAATACTAATGATATGTTTGATGAAAACAAATGAATAAATTAATATGATAAATACAATCACAGTACTTAATAAATAAATAATTTTGGTCATAATTATTAAATCACTGTGTATAAAATTTGCAAATTTAAGGCAGTTAAGCGAAATTAACAGTTCGCTATTTTATAATATTGTACCTTTTATATATCTATCTATATATATATTAGGGTGGTCCTTAAAAAATTAACTTTTAAAATTTCTATGGGGCACCCTCCTATTTTGTTCTATGCATAAAATAAAGACTTCCACAAAAATTTAAAAATTTTAAAACATTTTTTAAGGGTCGCTACCAAGGTTTGAATATTTTAAAAAAATTAAAAATTGACATATTTTCTAATCTAATAATGTATTTTTAATACAAATCCATAGTCATTGCTAAATTAATTCATGGTATGATATTAGGCTGGAAAGACTGTCATTTGTTTCAAGTTTCAACATATTTACGCAGTATGTTATCCAAACACAGACAGAAGTATTTCATGCCTACACTCTATTTCACCTCAATGTGGCAGCATTGTGAAAGGTAGAGAATCTAACATTTCGCCTTGAAAAATATTTCTCCGTTATTTTTTAATCTTAAATAGATAAAATGAGTAAAATTTTATAAGGTAATGTATATAAACTAGGACTTCCCTCAGAGGGATTAGTCTGAGCGATATTACTGAGAACATAGATTTAATAATAACATGTGGAAGCAAAGAAAATGAGATGTTATCTTTAATTGTCCATATACTGCGAAAAATTGAAATGATGAAAATAAACGAATTGTAGAATTACAAAATCTTATATATAAATTCGTATACACTGTTTAAAAAAATGGGAAATCAAACCATTCAAGACAGCCATGCATGGATATAAAATTGAAAGTACGCAATATATTAAAAGTAAAATAGAAAATGAAACACTAATTTACTTATATCGGAATTTTGACTGTATAAAATTATGTCAAGAGCATAATCAGACGCTCCGCACCAATTTGAGTAACATTAAATGACAAATATATGATGTTTAAAAAGAATGGACTATACTTTATATGGTGTGTGCTCCCCCGGAATAGTTAATATTGTACAATATCTGTTTTCCACGGATGCAATGAGGTTGTCGATAACATTTAAGGAATTATCTTCTCAAAATCTAATATAGTATCAAAGTACCGAATACATCAAAAGTGGCATGCAATGCTTCGTTAGAGTGTGTTTTAGATATGCTCGATCGGATTTAAATGATGAGTGTATGCTGGCCACTACATACGCTGTATTGTTTTGTTTTCAAACATATTCTGCACAAGTTGAGCTGTATTTAGCATGTATTAAATAAAAGAAATCGGCAATGATTACAACATAAAGTATGACACAAGATCAGAATATATCGTCTGCATAACTTTTGAGCTGTCAAAGTGTCATTTGAAGTAATTTACAAATCCATACATATTTATTCAACAAATCATGCAAGCTAACATACGCCAATGTGAACCCGATTACAAAATTTCACCAGAATAAGTTAATATATAATAAATCTACTAAGGATAATTGAGAATATGAACTTATGATAAAATGTCTAGAAAAATGAATCGGATAAAAAATTCATATCACATTTAAAGCGGCACTTCCCTCTGTTAGTGGCCTTGGCGAGAGAGAGAACAGCCTGGAGAAGGAACACTTTAACAAGAACTTTCGGGCAACCTACTCACTGTTTCATACAGGTCTTTATTCAATATTTACACAATTTATTTAATGCTAGGTGGATATCTATCAGTTTTGTTGCATTTAAATCGCATGTTTTGCGGAGGAAATGCAGCATTATGCAATATTTAAAGTTGCTGTACCTAATAATTCCAAATTAATGGTAATTGAGATCGCTTTCCGTTAATTTCATCTTTTTAAATTTTAAATTTTTTAGAAACCATTCATAGAGACAATTGTATATTTTAAAACTAACCCGAAGCAAAATTTCAAGATTTTGGGCTCAGCAGTAACAGAGAAATAGAAAATTTTTGAAAGTTTTTTGTTTCTGCATTGTTTTATATAGCGACATTTTTAGAAATTGTTCTATTGCGATAATTTACGTCATGATAAATACAGCCATGTCAATTTTCATGTTTATATTCCTAACAGTTCCATGTTCTTCGTTACTTAGATCATCTTTAGATATTTTTACGCTTTGTTTAGTATTTCTATTTTTTAGAATTCGTTCTACAACGAGCATTTACATCTTATTAATTAATACAATGCCAAAGTTCTAGTTTCTAACCCCAACAGTATCCCAAAAATTTCAGTATTCCAAATAAATCATAGTTTAGAACCTTTCTAGAAATTTTTACGTTTATCCGTCAAATTGAACCTTTTAGAGAGCGTTCATTACGAGTATTTACATCTGAAAAGTAACTACCGCACCAAATTTAAAGTTTCTAACCCAATCAATATCGCAGAAATCACAATTTTAGAACTTATTTGCTCCTGCAGCGATGTAGGTTCTTGCACTGACATAAAATAGTCTTTTTTTCGGAGCAGAGATGGCCACCAACATTTTTTTAAGTTGGCTATGTAGTTTCAGAGATAACATCTCACAAACGTACAAGCATTAATAATATTATATACTTTATAATATTATAACGCTTTATAATATTAGCATTAGATGTACAGATACAAAAGCCATTTATCTGTTACAAACTAAAGTACCGGCGTTGCCCAGAATTTGAAGGATGTTTGTTCTGAAAAATCAATTTCAAAATTTAACATACAACACAAAACAAACATTAAAAAAAGCAGTCGAAATGTTGTTGAATGAATCATATGAAAACGCTATATAAAAATGTATAAATGTATATAACAGACGCAAAAGAATACAGCTATAAATGAACTTATTTCAATTTATAATTGGAGCAATAATGTTAAAATACGCCAATATTTCCCTAATCGGGTTTTTATCATGCTTCAATACATTTTTCACACTCATATGACGTTATACTATATCCACCATGCCCTTTATATTTCCAATATTACGTAATATTTTCCTCTTTCACGTGGAAACCTTGAAATAGAAAAGTTATGAAGTTATATTTACTTTCATTTAAATTCGTCAAACCATTTATTTCATTTTCATATTTCACGTGAATATCTTGCAATAGAAAATTAATTGTTGTAGTAATAATTTTATTGTGTTTTTTAATTGTTGGCAACTGCTATAACGAAAAATGTTTAAATTTGATAAGAAATTGCTGTTAAATTGGTGGGTTTTTATTAATTAAAAATTAACTATAAATTATTTCGATTCCGGATTACTTTAGTTGTCTCGGCCATGTTTTAATACACATGTACGTATATCTTCACAATTTTGGCTTCCAAATTGTGGATTTTTTTATAGAATTACAAGGGTCAGCTAGGTGGGGAGGCCTACCAAATGGCTTAAGCACTCACAAGCCCCACCCAGCGGTTTCCATCTACTACCGCCGTCACCACACACACACACACACAAAAAAAAATAATAATAAATAAAAGGCCCGAAGGGACCTACAGGAAAGCCAATTGAGAATATTAAGATTAAATACAATATAAGTACAATATATACACGATGGAAAGCCCAATTTTTACTGGGCGTTTACGAGAGAAATTTAGATATTTGTAATTAATAAGATCATGAGATAATAGATAATAGGATTTTTAAACTTGTTGGAGCGGGAAAAGCTCAATTACTCTGAAAGCTGGGCGTTCTGCAAAAATAGAATAAAAGCTACGTATATGTATACTAAATTAGAAAGAGATTCATAATTTTAAAAATAATGTAGAACATAAAAAATAGGTAAAATAGTGAATAATTATGATGAATATTATATAATTATATACACACACGAAAGTTCAAAAGTCTATTGTTCTTGCAACAGTTCAATTATAGTTCAATCGTGTTGTTTGTGGCTAAGAGTTTATTTTGAATTGGTGGTATCTGTCTATTTGTTAAGATACGTTCTCATCATCATCTATAAATGGCAAAACATTTTGAAACAAATAATGGTTGTTTTCTAAAACTTTCATACATTCAATTATCTTTTGACAAAATGATGGATTTGACAAAACCACTGAGAACCACTGAGACAAAGAAATTTTTGGAGATTTTCTTATATGGTAATATGATGTAAGGGTACAGTTAAAGATATAATGCAATGATGTAGCTCGCTGACCGCATAAATTACAAACAGACAGATAGACAAGTTTTCATTTTTATATATCTCTCTATTCTATAAAAAGTAACTAACGCTGTCATCGCCGCCGCCGTCGCCGCCGCCGCCGCCGCCGGTTTTGAATTTTTTGTGACCGGAGGTCTTTCTTCGTTAATATTAAGAAAACTATTGCATACAAATATATGAAAATCGGTGGTATTATAGCGAAATGTTTGATCAACACACTAACGCATACAGTTTTCAAATCGAAGAATTATTTTAAGAGATATTTAATGCTAAAGTTGGACAAAATCTTTCCATTAAAAAGAATTTATAAGAGCAAAAGCTATACATGGGAATTTAATCATTTTATTCAATAAAAGATCCCGGTCGGCAGATTTCATTAATTTTTTTAATTTGACTCATTTTTTGAGGTTTTATTTCTATTTTAAATTAAAATATTCAGCATTTTTACAGATATTTTTTACATATTTTAGAAAATGGTATTAATTTAAACTGTTGCCAACTGTATAAGCAGCGCAAACAATAATGTTTGCTTCAAATAAAAAAATTATTTACACGTTACTAATATAAACAGAAAAAAACCTTCAAATTAGAATTAAATAATTAGGTATAAAAAGCAGGCACTTATTGGAAATTACGCCATAAAAACTATATTTACATGTGAATTTTAAAAGAGAAAGGATATTGTAAAATAAATTCATTAACATGCGTTAGAAATCTGAAATAGAACAAATTACGTCGCATTACACTTATTATGCAAAATGAACAAAAAATAGTATTGCAAAACAGTTTAAATTTAAAAATTGCGCGAGACAAAATATTAGAGGTTAAATATTAGATTTTTTCAAAATTTTATTATTTGTCGTTTGATGTGAAGTGTTCAGCTATAAGTATGCAAATGTTTATGTTTCCAACATAATTAGGGGCTGAGTTAGAAAAATTGCTTTAAATACACAAGTTAGAGCCCAGAGGGTTAAATATTAGACTTTTTCAAAATTTTATTATTTGCTGTTTGATGTGAGGTGTTCAGCTATAAGTATGCAAAATTTCATGTCTCCAACTTAATTAGGGGATGAGTTAGAAAAATTGCTTAAAATACACAAGTTAGAGCCCAGAGGGTTAAATAATAGACTTTTTAAAAATTGTATTATTTGTCGTTTGATGTGAGGTGTTCAGCTATAAGTATGCAAAATGTCATGTCTCCAACTTAATTAGGGTATGAGTTAGAAAAATTGCTTAAAATACACAAATTAGAGCCCAGAGGGTTAAATATTAGACCTTTTTCAAAATTTTATTATTTGTCGTTTGATGTGAGGTGTTCAGCTATAAGTATGCAAAATTTCATGTCTCCAACTTAATTAGTGGCTGAGTTAGAAAAATTGCTTAAAATACAGAAGTTAGAGACTGGAGGGTTAAATATGAATTTTTCAAAATTTTATGATTTATCGTGTTATCGCAAGTGTTCAGCTATAAGTATGCAAGCTTTCAAGTCTTCAACTTAGTTAGGGGATGAGTTAGAAAAATTGCTTAAAATACATAAGTTAGAGCCCAGAGGGTTAAATATCAGACATTTTTCAAAATTTTATTATTTGTCGTTTGATGTGAGGATTTCAGCTATAAGTATGCGAAATTTCATGTCTCCAACTTAATTAGGGGCTGAGTTAGAAAAATTGTTTAAAATACATAAGTTAGAGCCCAGAGGGTCAAATATTAGACTTTTTAAAAATTTTATTATTTGTCGTCTGAAGTGAGGTCTTCAGCTATAAGTATGCAAAATGTCATGTCTCCAACTAAATTAGGGGCTGAGTTAGAAAAATTGCTTAAAATACAGAAGTTAGAGACTGGAGGGTTAAATATGACTTTTTCAAAATTTTATGATTTATCGTGTTATCGCAAGTGTTCAGCTATAAGTATGCAAACTTTCATGTCTCGAACTTAATTAGGGGCTGAGTTAGAAAAATTGCTTTAAATACACAAGTTAGAGCCCAAAAGGTTAAATATTAAGCCTTTTTCAAAATTTTATTATTTGTCGTTTGTCGTGAGATGTTCAGCTATAAGTATGCAAATTTTCATGTCTCCAACTTAATTAAATTAGGGGCTGAGTTAGAAAAATTGTTTAAAATACACAAATTAGAGCCCAGAGGGTTAAATATTAGACTTTTTTTTTAATTTCATTATTTGCCATTTGATGTGTGGTGTTCAGCTATAAGTATGCAATTTTTCAAGTCTCCGACATATATAGTTTCTGAGAACGGTCTCTGTGACAGACGGACATACAGACAGACAAAGGAGTGAGACAGGTAGGGTTTCGTTAGATGAACGAAACTCTAAAAACATGCTGCGGATGACTGTAACAACATCCTAAAATTACATTACCATCAGCGATCTACCAATCCCGAATTTAGTTTATATTCGTTTCATATATTCTTATTCTTTTGTGCGGCCCTGTAAAATAATTATCAATATTATATACAGTAAAACCTCTGAATAGCGGACACCCCGAGAATGCAGAATTTGTCCTCTATTTAGAGGTGACCGCTACTGAGAGTAAAACATGTACAGTTATTTAAGAGTTGGTAATCGAAAAAATGTCCGCTAAATAGAGGTGTCTGCTATGGCGGTTTTACCAGTAAAACTTCTGAATAGCGAACACCTCGGGAGGGCAGAATTTGTCCTCTATTTGGAGGTGTCCGCTACTGAGAGTAAAAAATGTACAGTTATTTAAGGGTTGGTAATCGAAAAAATGCCCACTAAATAGAGGTGTCCGTTATGGAGGTTTTACTGCATAATAATATCATCCTTTACAAGAAAATTGCATGCTGTATGATAGACAGACATCCAGAGAAAGATAACCTCCCGGATCAATAAACACTCATGTCTTTTGTTTTAATCATCCACAATTGTATGTCATACAATATGCCAGATTTTATACAACAGGCTAAAAACGGTCACCGTGGTACGGAATACTGTATTATTATTTGTTTGCCCACCAAAACTGGTTGCCACGGGTTGTTGCAAGGTTTGTGATCACGTGGTTGAAACTGATCTATTCAATATTACTGCGTGCGTATTTTTTTTTATTTGCTCCATGTGTTCAAACCAGTTGTCTACGAAACATCAACCGGTGAAAGTGACGCACACCAAATTTCTGTGACGTATGCAGATAAATTATGCTTTTTTAAGAGTTTTTTCTATATAATTTTTAAACGGTTTGGAACTTATTTTTCATAGTAGGTGCATTCAGTAGGCGACTCTCATAGGTACCTTCTCGTGCAATCAGAAACGAAATCCGACAAATATATTTTGAGTTATGCTTGACGAAAGGTTTTTATTAGGCTTTTTTCTTAGTAGGACATGGCGTTAATATCCATCGTAGTAGTAAAGTGTCCGGACTGTAATATTTCGCTGAGTATTAGCCTTCGCTTCGCTCAGACAATTATACAATTTTATTTTTTTTAATTTGTAAAATGGCGTACTAAACGGACATATTCGTATCAGAAGCCGAGCACGCAGATCCCAAAATTAAAAAAAAAGAGTTTTCGGCAAGCGTTCTTTGGAATGCTCACTGGGATTGCAAAATTTTAGGTACATTTCAGGATCTGAAACTGTAGACAGTATCCATTACCGTTTCAGGTTCAGGTATTGACCAGTTACTTGTTGTTCCAAAACTTCAATCAGGAACAGGTGAGACAATAGCTTCTGCTATTAACGAAATACTAGAGTCGTGGGGAGTACCGAGCAAGTAAAATGTATGAGCTCTGATATAACCTTTGTTAATACCGGTTTATCAAGAGAAGCTTGTGCTCTTCTGGAACAGAGTATGAACAGAGATATGACTCTGATTGGCATCATCATATCCTTGAGATACTGTTTTTGTTCTTTATCTTTTGTATGAAGTTTATTGTACTCCTCCATGAGTTCTACCCACTTTCGACTACATCATTAACAACTTTGACTGAAGTCGCTAGTGCCTTACAAGTTTGTAGGATTCATTTTCATTCCAATTATTCACATCTGTTTTTAAAAACAATCCATAATTTAAAAAAAAACCCTCAGATTGCTTCTTGTTAAAAAATCTTGTAAGTCATTTTGGAGGATGACATCGGGATCAGCTCGTGTACATTTCAAGGTTTCATAATTTCCTTCATTTTTCAAAGCATGCACCATTTTTCTTTTACTTTCAAAAAAGACATTATCGTCGAAAAATGGAGAAGCAACTTCTTCTGTGAAGTACAGAAATGTCCTAGGAACTTCTTCAAAGCACACAAAGAAATGATTTTATTTATATTTTCGTCTTTTTTAAAGTTTTTCAGGAGCAATAAATCATTGGACCTGATACCAGCTGTGAATGTAGATTTTCACCACAAACGAGCAAACTTGACGAACTCCAGATTCTTCCTGCTTAGAGAGTTTAAACTGATCTCTAAATAAATAAATTTTGAGCGAGTATATGGCCTTCACCATCCATGGAACCCGATGCAATCCACCTGGGGCTCTAATATAAACACCTCTTTCGGGTACTCCTTGTAAGAAAATTATGGCAAAGTCTATCAGTTTCTTGTAATCATCCCTTGGATGAAAAATCATTAAGATGATTATGAGCAAATTCTGTAATTAATGCATTATTTTTTTCATTGATTAAATTGTCAGTTTTGAGAGTCTGAAATATGCCATAATCGATAGACATCCACGGAATTTTAAATCGTTTGAATAACAGTATGTCTGGTCCGCTTGAAACTCCAACAGACTTAACAACAACATCCTCAAGCATAATTTCAAGGATGCGATATTGAGAAGGCAAATCATTTCTTTGTTCATATTCTAATCCAGAAGAGCACAAGATTCTCCTGATAATCGGGTATTAACAAAGGTTATATCAAAAGTCATACATTTTACTTGCTTGTAATCCCCACAACTCCAATGTTTCGTTAACAGCAAAAGCTATTGCCTCACCGGTTCCTGATTGAAGTTTTGGAACAGCTAGTTAAATGGTCAGTACCTTTACCTGAAACAATAATGGGTAATCTGTCTACAGTTTCAGATCCTGAAATGTCTTTTAAAATTTTGAAATCCCAGTCAGGCATGTGATTTCCGCGTAAAAATGTTTCGATTAAATGAAATATCATTTTCTCTAAGAATATACTGGTGTGCAAAAACGCGGAAATCACATGCCTGCCAGTGAACAGTCAAAAGAACGTTTGCCGAAAACTCTTTTTTTTACAACAACATCCTCAAGCATAATTTCAAGGATGCGATATTGAGAAGGCAAATCATTTCTTTGTTCATATTCTAATCCAGAAGAGCACAAGATTCTCCTGATAATCGGGTATTAACAAAGGTTATATCAAAAGTCATACATTTTACTTGCTTGTAATCCCCACAACTCCAATGTTTCGTTAACAGCAGAAGCTATTGCCTCACCGGTTCCTGATTGAAGTTTTGGAACAGCTAGTTAAATGGTCAGTACCTTTACCTGAAACAATAATGGGTAATCTGTCTACAGTTTCAGATCCTGAAATGTCTTTTAAAATTTTGAAATCCCAGTCAGGCATGTGATTTCCGCGTAAAAATGTTTCGATTAAATGAAATATCATTTTCTCTAAGAATATACTGGTGTGCAAAAACGCGGAAATCACATGCCTGCCAGTGAACAGTCAAAAGAACGTTTGCCGAAAACTCTTTTTTTTTAAGTTTTGTGCTCTGTCCTTTGATACGAATATGACCATTTAGTGCGACATTTTACGAATATAAAAAAATAAAATTCTATAATTTATAGCCATTATCTTATAAATTCCTACGCATTTTAGCTATTTAAGATTAAAAAAATAATGGAGAACTATTTTTCAAGGCGGAATGTTAGATTCTCTACCTTTCACAATGCTGCCAAGTTGAGGTGAAATACAGTGTAGACATGAAATACTCCTGTCCCTGTTGGAACAATAGACTTTGTAAATATGTTGAAACTTGAAACAAATGACATTCTTTACAGCCTAATATCATAGCATGACTCAATTTGGCAATGACTATGGATTTGTATTAATAATTTTTTATTAGATTACAAAATCTGTCAATTTTTAATTTTTTTAAAAAATTCAAACCTTGGTAGCGACCCTTAAAACATTTTTTAAAATTTTGAAATTTAAGTGGAAGTCTTTATTTTATACATAGAACAAAATAGGAGGGTGCCCCATAGAAATTTTAAAAATTAATTTTTTAAGAACCACCCTAATATATATATAAACCTTATATATCATTCCAGCAATTTTTATGTTTTTCCTTCATACACATTTCATGCAATTATTAGAAATGCCTCACAATGATTATATTTAATTTGTTTTGTGATAGGTTAAGCAACTTTTGAACTTTATAATTATAAAATAGTTTATTAGATTAACATGTAATTGTATCAAATATGATTATATTATTTATAATTCGTTTATTAATTTAATGCATTTGTGCGTTTTGGGAAAATGAGATGATTTTTGTTTTAAATAATTCAAAATTACCCGAATTCCCAAGTCATGACATTTCAAAAAATATTTGCAAACATATTACTTCCTTAATTTATTTTGTTCAATAATAGAAAATTATCAAGAATAAAACTTGGGAATAAAAAAAAGTATAGAAAAGAAAAGAATAATATTTGCTTTCCAGAAACCAACCATACACACTCATGCGATTGAATAATTTGGAACTAAACATTCCTGCTATGTATATGACGATAGCGGAAATTAATTTTGCAACATATTTTCCCCTAAAGCGAGTGCATTTGTTGAGATTTTAATTCTTAAAAATTATCGAAATTTTCATATGAATACATACAAAAATGTGTTTTATTTTATTTTAAACATTAACAGATGCTGGACAATTGCAGTACCATAAAATATGATAAAAAAGAATGTATTCATTATTAATTTTAATTGTACAAATTCATATAAAAGTTCTTGTTTATGTGTACCACAAGTGTGAGCAAGTTTATGTGTTTTTACCGGATACATTCTTTTTTATTATTTTAAAGAATTCAAAAAATACCTGACCTCATAAATCATGAAATCCCCCCCCCCCACACACACACACATAAAAAAAAAGAGAAAAAAATCAAACTTAATACTCCCATAATTTATATCGGCTAATAACACAAAATTATGACAGATAAAACTCTGGAATTAAATAAAACCGACTAAATCCAATGATTTCTCATAACGCAATACCAGAACGAAATTAAATCCCTGGATCTTGCTGGTATCGAACCGGCAAAGTTTCATTTCCTGCTTGGAACTGATACTTCTCGGGAAGATTTAAATTCTCCCTGACGACGAAATTGGATTGGAACACTGACAGAATATACAAGAATCCTTATTTTCCCTGACTAACTTTCTTTGACAGTCAGGCTCTTAAAATATATAAGTAAACAACGCTACCACGGGCCACTTTTCGGGACAGTTTTGTGTGATGCGATATTGAAACTATGTTTCTTTGCCTGTGCGATCAATATCAAAATGTGAAATGGTGGAAATTCTTTTTATGTTTTTGTTTCATTTCTTCATACACATTTCATATAATTATTAGAAAAGCCTCAGAATGATTATAGTTTGGTTTGTCATAGTTAATGTAATTTTCAGCATTTATGATTATAAAATAGTTCATTAGATTAAAATGTAATTGGATCAAATGGGATTATATAACTTATAATTCTTTTATTAATTTTATGTTCTTAAAATATATAAGTAAAGAGGGTTACCAAAGGACTCTTTTGTTGACTTTTTGTGTGATGCGATATTGAAACTACGTTTCTTTGCCTGTAGAACCAATATTAAAATGTGAAATGGTGGAAATTCTTTTTATGTTTTTCCTTCATACACATTTCATGCAATTATTAGAAATGCCTCAAAATGATTAAATTTAATTTGTTTTGTGATAGGTTAAGCAATTTTTGGACATTATAATTATAAAATAGTTTATTAGATTACCATTTAATTGTATCAAATATGATTATATTATTTATAATTCTTTTATTAATTTAATGCATTTGTGCGTTTTGGGAAAATGAGATTATTTTTGTTTTAAATAATTCAAAATTACCCGAATTCCCAAGTCATGACATTTCAAAAAATATTTGCAAACATATTACTTCCTTAATTTATTTTGTTCAATAATAGAAAATTATCAAGAATAAAACTCGGGAATAAAAAAAAGTATGGAAAAGAAAAGAAAATAATAATATTTGCTTTCCAGAAACCAACCATACACACTTATGAGATGGAAGAATTTGGAACTAAACATTCCTGCTCTGTATATGACGATAGCGGAAATTAATTTTGCAACATATTTTCCCCTAAAGCGAGTGCATTTGTTGAGATTTTAACTCTTATAAATTATCGAAATTTTCATATGAATACATGAAAAAATGTGTTTTATTTTATTTTAAACATTAACAGATGCTGGACAATTGCAGTACCATATAATATGATAAAAAAGAATGTATTCGTTATTAATTTTAATTGTACAAATTCATATAAATGTTGTTGTTTATGTGTACCACAAGTGTGAGAAAGTTTATGTGTTTTTAAAGGATACATTCTTATTTATTATTTTAAACAATTCAAAAAATACCTGACCTCATAAATCATGAAATCCCCCCCCCCCCCCCCAAAAAAAAAGGGAGAAAAAATCAAACTTAATACTTCCATAATTTATATCGGATAATAACACGAAATTATGACAAATAAAACTCTGGAATTAAATAAAACCGATGAAATCCAATGATTTCTCATAACGCAATACCAGAGCGAAATTAAATCCCTGGATCTTGCTGGTATCGAACCGGCAAAGTTTCATTTCCTGCTTGGAACTGATACTTCTCCGGAAGATTTAAATTCTCCCTGACGACGAAATTGGATTGGAACACTGACAGAATAAACAATAATCCTTATTTTCCCTGACTAACTTTCTTTGACAGTCAGGCTCTTAAAATATATAAGTAAACAACGCTACCACGGGCCACTTTTCGGGACAGTTTTGTGTGATGCGATATTGAAACTATGTTTCTTTGCCTGTGCGATCAATATCAAAATGTGAAATGGTGGAAATTCTTTTTATGTTTTTGTTTTATTCCTTCATACACATTTCATACAATTATTAGAAAAGCCTCCCATTGATTAAATTTAGTTTGGTTTATCATAGGTTAGGCAATTTGTATTATTTTAACCATTGGTATGTTAGTAAATATTTTATGCTTAACCCTTTACGTCGCGGAGTAATTCTGTTTGTAAAATGATAAAATGGTGGACTGACACCGGAATTTACAAACGAATTTATTATAAAATAAAAATCTGCATGTTTTCGCCGAACTTCATAAAAAGAAAATTTAAATTAAATGTTCCTGGTGCCAGTACTCTTACAATTAGGTGTCCTTTTTTGTAGACACCGCCCGCTAAATAGTTAAAATTTAAAATCAGTATATATTTCTTTGTAAAAATGCTCTTCAATTATAGGTATGTTAATTTTTTTTTTTTTTTTTTGCTTCTGACAGCCTTGTACAATAGGGTGGGCCGAAAAAAACTTTTTTTTGATTTTCGATGATGGGTAGTGCGGAAAAGTTGCCACTGGTGGCACTAAGCTCACACAAAAAAATTGAGATTTTTCGGACAATTCCTTCATTTGCCGCAAATGGCTTGAAGTTTTGCTGAAATGCTCATTTTTGAACTTTTTTAGCAAAAATTTAAAAAATGTTCAATTTAAGTTATTTTAGCTGAATTTAATTGAAATGTCATGTCTAATGTACGAAATGTTTAAATAAGCTCTGAATATGTATTATTTAATAGTTATGTGTATTTTGGATTAGGTGACTTTTATAGTTTTTTCGCGTATAAGTGAGCAAAAATTGCAGGAATTGTGACAACAGGGAATAAGGATCTCGTCATCGATAAAGACTTGGTCAGGACGCAGAAATAAAACTTGGAAAGAAGATACAGGAGGAGAATGATTTTGGAGGAAGAAAAATTGCAAGAATTTTTTTTGACAGTAGAAGAAATAAAACGATCATCATTGAAAAAAGAGGACTAGCAGCACCGTCGACAGAAAGACGATATAATATCTCCACGTTGTGCGAACGTGGTTCGGAATATTTGGGTCACTTGACACCTCCTTATGATCACTGCGGAGTAATAGTAAAATCATTATACAATTTTCTTAGCCAGAATAAAGTCTGCTTTGAAACAAATCAAGAAGAGAACTGCAACATTTGATATGTACTCTTCATACGAACGAGCTTCCACTCTGACAGCAACATCAACTGTCTAAACTAGATGGTAAAACCACTTGACTTAAGACTTTTACCAACTGAAACGGAGCAAGATTAATAGCGTACACAAATCTTCAGCCTTTTGTATTTCTGATGTCCATGAAACAGGAATAGGCTCGTAGAAATGAACACGTAAATTTTCGCACGCTATTAGTGATATGTGTTTCGTATTTCTCTCGACCGTACCGCTTGTTCCCCCCCCCTTTTTTTTTATAAAGATAGTGTTATCGTTTCTACCATCAAAGAATAAAGTTGTAATTTTTCATCCTCCAAGTTATTCCTTCTCCTGTGTCTTCTTTCCAAGTTTCTTTTTCTGTCTCCTGACCTTGTCTTTATCGATGACGAAATCCTTATTCCCTATTGTCACAATTTCTGCGTCCTGAAGCACAGATGAAGCTCTTAACGCGATTTAACTATATGACATACCAGTTCTAAAAGCGACTAACGCTGTGTGAGAAAGGGATATGCACTTGGGAGTGTCTGCTTTTGAAAGCCCTGGTTCAAATTCTGATTCAGACGAACTGCCTGTTTCAAAGTTCCCACTATTTGAATCTTCTGGCAATATCTGTATTTTAAAGCAGAAAAATAATTAACATCCCATCTTACAGTTCCTCCGTACATCTTACAGTTCCTTGTCTTATTTCCTCCCTCATCCTCATGATGACTAATAGCGTTTTCATTGGTTTATACACCACATTCTCCTCTTCTTCCAGAATTGCTGTCATGACATGCTGTGGTCCGGCATTCATATATGTGACTCTGAACGCATAAAAAAACAGAAGGAAGAGCGAGGAACATAATAAAAACAAAAGAGAGAAACCGTCGAACAAACCAAACAATATTTACAATTTTTGCTCGCTTAAACGCGAAAAGACTATAGAAGTCACCTAATTCAAAATACACATAATTATTAAATAATACATAATCAGAGCTTATTTAAACATTTCGTACATTAAACATAACATTTCAAGTAAATTCAGCTAAAAGAAATTTAATTTTACATTTTTAAAATTTTTGCTAAAAACGTTCAAAAATGAGCATTTGAGCAAAACTTCAAGTCATTTGCGGCAAATGAAGGAATTGTCCAAAAAATCTTAATTTTTTTGTGTAAACTTAGTGCCAACAGTGGCAACGTTTCCGCACTATCCATCATCGAGAAGCGAAAAAAAGTTTTTTTCGGCCCACCCTATTGTACAAATAAACAGAATATTTTAATGTGTATATTACATTTTTTATACAGCATTATAATTATACATATACAAGGCTTGAATTTCGGAACGGGATAGCAGGTTTCACACCCAAAAGAATATTGTGGACGGGAGGCTTCCGTTCCCCAAAAAATCATTTTCCGAACATTTTTCTTTGTGAAACGACGATCTCGTCTAGGGATCGACAGACAAATTTCGCGATATTTTCCGCGATCGATCAGCAGATTTCTAAGTTTCTTCTTACGACAGATTGATAAAATTCATGATTTTTTTGTGCATTCGACTGAAAAATTTTGCAATTTTTCTCCGCGACCGATTGACGCATCTTGAATTTTACTGGAGACCGATCGGCGAATTTCGCAATTTTTTTCTCGCGACCAATTTACAAATTTAGAGATTTTATTCCAGGACCGATTGGCGCATTTTCCTGTTTGCGCTTGCGACATGCTGATGAAATTCATGATTGTTTTTCTGCGTCCGATTAAAACATTTCGCGTTTTTTTTTCCTTCTGACGAATTTCAAGATATTTTCCCGTGACAGTTTGACGAAATTCGTAATATTTTCCCGTGACCAATTTCCCGCAAACTTCAGTTTTTTCTATCGACCGGTCGACATTTTTTTTTCTACCATGATTGAAGAAATCCGCGATATTATTTCTACGACCGATTTACGTATTTTGCAATTTTTATTTCCTGTACCTGAAAAAGGAAATAACTAAATGGGCAGTAACGGTCACTGGAGACTGAGCACTTCCAAATTGGCCTACAGTGAGCAAACTGAGATTAGATCTTGTGGTGCACATGAAGAAATAAAATGGGGGAACTTCAAGGAAATATATTTAGAAACAACAAACTAGTTGATACTTGCAATTAAGAGATATTAGAACATGGCTTTTTAAAGTCAACTATTTCCCGTGTAACAGAAGAAATCAATTCACTGTTTCCTTTTAAAACTTTGGATACGGATTTAAAATTTCAAGGCACAGAACCTAGTTCAATTTACAAAATTACCAGGGATTCCAGTTTGGGCTATAATTCCATTAATGTTATAATAAAATAATTTTTGTTCAGAAGTGATATACAATAACCGAAGGATACAGGCAATACAATCACCGATATGGAGCATTCTCACAATCTTTTGACTTTTAAATACCTGAATAATAATTTTTATTTTAATACGCTTTTTGTGTTTTTCTTTTTTTTTTTAATTTCATATATTGGAGAACATCCCATTGTATGATTGCACAACAATATTAACGAGATAAATAAGTTTTGGACGATGTTGGGGGTTCAAACACCTGGAAAACTCCTATACCGTCCCGTGTCCCTGATGCTGATTTTTAAGTTTGGAGCTGTCTGGATAAAATTGTTTCAATAAAAATAATTCGATGTAATTTTTCTCTGAAACTGGAACTATTGTTTTATATAAATATGTAGCTAAAAATTAACCCGCATACATTTTTAGGGTTGTTATTATTTTTTAAACTCTGTCCCTGAGTTTTAGATTTCTTACCATCCCTCTTCTAAAATTATACAGAAGATCATTTCAAATGCAGCCACAAAAATTTTTTCAAGTTTTTTCTCATGCAGAAGTATGCTAGAAAAAGAATGTCTAAAATTCTTTGGCATGAAATTTATTGCAGAATTTAAATCAGCATCTAAATATCAATTTCAAGCATCGTGGCTTTATTGGTAATCTTACCGTCCCCACGGTTTATTCCTGCACTTTTCGAGGTAAATAATTTTCTTTTTATTTAATCCAATGTAAATAACTGTTTCTAAAACTGAAACTTGCGGCTATCACTTAGTCTTAACATGATTTGCCTAAAAATAGTGGTAATTTTCCTTACCATCCCTTTTTTCCATTACAGTCCCCTTTTTCCTATACCATCCCCTTTTTTCCCCCTTCCGTCCGTTCTTTAATACTTCTTTAAGACAATCTTATAACAAAATATTTTACTAAAAATACTACATTGTTATTATTTCTTATTTGAATGTCCTGTGATTACTATGCAAATTCATTATAAGTAAAATTTTAGAAGAAAATAGAAAGTTATAGTGATAAAATGGTAAGAAAAATTAAACTCGCAAGTTTAATTTAAACCTTAGTTAAATAAAAAAAAATTTCGCTGCTGACCATTTTTTCTTTATTTTGAATCATTAAGACATGCGTCTATCAGATTAAAATGTTATTTTAGTAAGTTTAATTTCACCAGATTTTTATTCCCGAAAGTCAAAAGATTGTGAGACTGCCCCATATGCATTGTTCATGCAAGTAAGTTCAAAATGAAAGCACATCAGATTTTGCAAAGTTTTATTAAAAACTATAACCGTGCATTTCGGATAATTTACAAAGTTATAAAAGTTGTTCTGTGCTGTTTGTCAAAAGTGTAACTTGTGAAAGAAGCTTCCGCACCCAAATCCGAATAAAATCTAAATTAAGAAATTCATTTATGAACCCAATTGTTAAGTGACCATAGCATTAGATGAAAGTTGAAAAATTGACATGGTATTATAAAACTTCATTCTGTTCCTTTATTTGAATAAAAATAAACATTTTGGATAAATACCCTGAGTTGTTGATTTAAACTATTTATATGGTATTTTGTCCTGTCTGTATTAATGTAATTCTTTAAGTGGCATATAAAAAAGTGCGTGGTTTAAAGATATTTCCCCTTGCCAAACAGTCCAACTCTCCTCCATTTATAAATATTGGGAGGAAAACTCCTCTCATGGGAAAATTTGAACTTCAAGCCTTGATATTCAAAGAAATATAGTTTTGTAAATTGAGGATACCAGAAGACAAGGGATACAAGTGACAAAATTTAGATTTGGAGTAAATGGAGTTCAAAGTTGGAACATAAATAGCAATTGACTGAATTGTAATATGAAACTGATGCTTACTTCACAGCGGTCTTTGAACTCTCATTTCAATAACTGTTAAAGAAAAGTGGAGTACAATATTTTTTTAAAATTTAAGTAGAAATTAAAGAGTTAAGCAGTTAAGTAGTTTAAAGAGTTTAAGTAGTTGAACTCTAGTACGCAGCAAATAATTAGAAAATCACTTATATTTTTTCCCCTCCAAACAAATAACCTTATTGCCAGAGAGCCTGTACACTTACCTGAGTTTTTTCAGTTTTGCCACTTATACCCCTTGGCTTCTGGGGTCCTCAATTATATTTCAATTTGTTTAAAATGTTTTAATGATGTGTGAAACATGTTTGTAATTTATTGTTCTGAGATGACATTATATAAAGAAATAAGTAAACATACACCATAAATAAAAGCATATCTAGTGCCGGATATCCGATCACATATCCGTGTCCGGCAGGCAGAGGAGCTTCGGATATCCGATATCCGGCAAAATCGATATCTAGTTCATCCCTAACCTAAAGTCTCGCATGTACTGGGGCTTCCCAGCCACTTTGGTGGAACTGAGAGATGCCATGATGCCGACCTTCGACACTCAATTGTAATAGGCGTATTGACGCGTCTCACTTGCCTATTACCTGCTGGAGGTGATCAAATTGAACATTTTAAACTTTAAAACAAAAGCACGATGTCATGTTATTGTGATTTGCTTCATTGTCTATCTGTGCTTGTCTGATTTGCATAAAACATCTCAGTATGGCGTGTGAGCGCCCTCTTTCGATTATTTTTGGAATATTTTTTTACACATGGGGGGCGGGGGGTAAATCCAACGTCCCTCTGATCATATTCGCGCAAACAAAATTTTTTTCGAGTATTACTTCTTTTATTATGCTTTTTTAAAGTTTGCACGAACTTATGACGAACACTGTATATATTTTTAATTTGCATAAAAATTGATTTATAAATTGGATATTTACAATTGTTGATGATAATTTGTATTGGTTTATAATGGTTATATATATATATACAGTGAAACCTCCTACAACGGTCACTCCGAACAACGGTAACCTCCGAATACCGGCCATGTTTCAGTATTACCGAATCTCTTCCATAGAAATAACATTACACTAAACCTCCGAACAACGAATTCCGAATAACGGCCACCCCGCAGCTTTTTTTTTTTTTTTTTTTTTTTTGAAATTATAACTGACATTGAAAAGAATGTGGAGGTGGATTTTCTTATTTGACGTCCTTATAATTTCCTTACTAATCGCTAGTGGTTGCATAGCAAAATTTCGTTTGTAAATAGGTGTGGCGAGAGGGGGAGTGGGTTACGAAATTTAAGTTTATGTGTGAGGAAGCAGTAGTCAAATGACTACTGTCAAATGTACTCTTTTTGAATCGCGGGATGATATTTCTTGTCTATGTGTAGCACGTGTTTTTAGTTAAAAGAATGAGTTCAAAGTGAAAAAAATTTAACTTTAAGTGATAAGTTGAAAGTTATCCAGGACAGCAAAAAAGGTGTGTAAGTGCACGAAAATTAGCTGAAATGACATTTACGGAACGACCCAAACAGATCCCATTTTGAAAAAAAGTGACTTTTATTTAGAACAAACATTTCAAGGTGTAAATTTGAAACCTAAAACTAAGCGTCAAAAGAACTAGTTATGATGAGATTGATAAGTTGCTTCTGGAATGACTTTCGAACTCTCGAAAGAAAAATATCCCAATTTCTGGACTATTGTTGCATGAAAGTGCCCGAGACATTGCAGAGAAACTGGGAAATTAAAAGTTTTGCATTCACTCAAAATGATAACGAATTCTACAACAAATCTGTGGAAACTATTATGCATTTAGAGAAAGAGATACGCTTTAAACTAAAAAAAAAAAGTTCGAATAACTAGAGTAAAACCTCCCTAAAGCGACCACGTTCCGTTCCAATAAAAATTGGCTGCTCCGAGAGGCGGTCTCTTAATGGGGGTCATGTTTAAATCTAGATTTGAATTGTTGAAAAAGGCTAGTAATTAATGTTACTAAAATTTATTTTCCACATTACGAAAAAATATGAAAATTTAAGCATCAGAACAAATGTTAATTACATAAGTTAATTATTGCAGAATTTAAAAAACTGACATTTGCTTTGATTTTACGGTTTTATCTCCTTTAACTTTTATTTCCAAGTCCTTTCGAAGTTCAGTAAATAAATGCAATTTTTTTTGGACGGGAATAAATAATGACGATTTCATTAATTTATCTATTTCTTTGAGAGTTTCCTGACAGAATAGGGCAGGGGAGTTTATTGACCATCATACATACTTTGTCATCAGAGTTAAATTCATTGCCTAAATAGACACACAGGGGTTTAAAAACTCAAAAGTTACCGGAATAAATAAAAATTCTAAACTTAGTTTAGAAGTTTGATGAATAATGTGCTCTCCGGAATTATTATTCTAATAAAACTTTCTTCAAGCCACCAGGAAAAAATGGAATTTGTTTCATTTTCTTCAAAGAAATGGATCGCTCATGGAGGGAGTTCAACTGGGGTGGTCTCTGAATAGAGGTAAAATTAGCATTGAGCTTATGGCAATAAATTTCGTTCCTTGAAAAAATGATCGTTCAGGGAGGTGGTCGAACAGGGAGGTTTCACTGTGATTTCTTTGGTGTAAAATAATAGTATGTATTTTTTAACTGTAAAAATAAAATAATTTTGGTCAGTTATTGTTATTTTAATGTAATGTAATTTTAAGGTTTTAAAATGTGGAACCTCTGAATAACGGCAACCTCCGAAGTACGGTCCCTTTACCGTGCTCCCAGTGGTGGCCGCTATTCAGAGGTTTTACTATATATATATATATATATATATATATATTGCATTCCTTTAGGAATTAATATTCCTATACCAAAATTTATCTTCTTTGATATTTTTAATTAAAAAAGTCATTGAGTAATTTGCACGTTAATTTTTAACCATTAAATTATATCAAGTATATCTCTGAATACATGCGTAATGTTATTTCTTAATTCATTTTTCTTAAATCAATATATTTTTTTAAGTTTTCTAAAAGAAAGAAAATAAATCGAGTTGAATAAAAAAATTAGAGAAAAGTGGTTAGCAAATTTTCTCAGATTATTTTTATTCCGGTGATTTAATTCGCAAGTTTGGGGGAAATTCTTTACATCTATACAAATAAAAACTGAGTACAATATCTATTCTATTCAAAGGGTAGCGTTTGTTGTCGTGGAGCAATAAGAGTTAAAACGGTCAAAGATGATATATTAACTTTCCCCCCTTATTAATTGGTTGAAAACTAAATAAAAAGCGGTGGGAAAAGTTCTATACCAATTTCCAATTTCTCTTATAATTTAAAAAAGTTATTATTATAAAAAGCTACTTAAGGTAACGGTGGACGTTTAAAAAATTTTCTTTTAATTTTCATAATAGAGATTTGAAATTTTGTGTAAATATACATTTCCCTATAAGTATACAGAACACCGTAAAAGAAATTTCCAATCTTATTATAATTTTAAGATCTTTTAAAAAATTAAAAATTTTAAAACGAAATTTTAAAATGCGTAATGTTATTTCTTAATTCATTTTTCTTAAATCAATATATTTTTTTAAGTTTTCTAAAACAAAGAAAATAAATCGAGTTGAATATAAAAATTAGAGAAAAGTGATTAGCAAATTTTCTCAGATTATTTTTATTCCGGTGATTTAATTCGCAAATTTGGGCGAAATTCTTTACATCTATACAAATAAAAACTGAGTACAATATCTATTCAATTCAAAGGGTAGCGTTTGTTGTCGTGGAGCAATAGAGTTAAAACGGTCAAAGATGATATATTAACCTTTCCCCCTTATTAATTGGTTGACAACTAAATAAAAAGCGGTGGGAAAAGTTCTATACCAATTTCCAATTTCTCTTATAATTTTAAAAAGTTATTATTATAAAAAGCTACTTAAGGTAACGGTGGACGTTTAAAAAATTTTCTTTTAATTTTCATAATGGAGATTTGAAATTTTGTGTAAATATACATTTCCCTATAAGTATACAGAACACCGTAAAAGAAATTTCCAATCTTATTATAATTTTAAGATCTTTTAAAAAATTAAAAATTTTAAAACGAAATTTTAAAATGCTCCTTGCGTCTTAATCTTTTAGATATTTCCTCGATTTTGGATTTTACTCACGTTAATCTCTATTACAAACAAATCCGTGTATCGATTTTTTATCCCCTTAAATAATTAATTTTTTAGACATGTTTTTCTGAATTCCATATCGATTTTCATCAAAATTCTGCCTTATAACAATTTAAAAATGAAATTTAATTGTCTTAATGAAGTCGAATCTTAAAATGCATACACAGTTTCTTTTTAAGCAATATCAGGATTCTTTCTTATCAGTTTCATGAATTTTGATCCAAAATTAAGTAGCAAGCAGCATTTCAAAAACTAAAAAAAAAGCCGAAACATTAATATTGAGAAAAACAGATTTAATGTATGTTAAAAAGTCAAAAAATTGTTTGGGAACAAAATTAAAACACTTGTAACTTTGCGTAAAATAATCGCATCTGCATGCGGTTTTACACGAATGACGTAGTACAAATTAGAGAATAAATAATACACACAAAAAGAAATGTCGATTTTGCTCAAATGAAGGACCACGGTCCCCTTAAATTTCAGTATTTCCCTCAAGAAATGTGTAAACCTCGAACTTTGATAAGGAGATATTCATGTTTGTATTCATATATTCTAACTAAAATTTATTTAATATTAACATTAAACTAAATTTATAGAAAGAATAACAAAAAAAAAAAATGACTTTAAAATAAAAATCAAGAAACATTTTAAATCATCATTAAACAAATGTGCAAAAACATGACCTTTTTTTCTTATACTTTAATACTTTAATGTGTGATTTCTTTATAAAAATCAAAAGTTTCCTTTCACAACATTTTTTTTTCTTCCATGAATATATTTTACAATGGCAATTATTCCAAAAGAAAGTTCGTCATAATTATATCACTCAAACTCTCCATCTGAAATATTAATCGCATTTCAGTTAAGATAAAAAATAATAATAAAAGTGAAAAGATAATAAAACAAAAAATAAAACACTTCAGACTCTTTTTAATACCTTTTTCGAAATGCCGCCATTTTACCATTTCGCTGAGATAATTATTCTCATCTGAGAATCTGGCAACGCAAACAAATAAACAAAAAAAGTCAAGTGAAAAAAAAAGTTCTTTTCTGGGGGTTCTTTCATAATTATATACTGATTTGTTTCACGTTAAAGAGCTGTAAAAGGTTGGATTAATTGCAAAAGCTTGCAAGGGAAAAATATGACTAACAGCAAAAGTGAGATAACTTAAAGAATAAAAATCACGAGGAAATAATAATAAAAAAAGAAGATGAATAAAATTAAAAACGAAACGCTTTCATCTACTTCAAAAAATTCAATTAGATATTTTCTTCTTATGCGACTGAGTACATGAGAAAATTATTAAGTGCCCTTTTACTAAATACTTTAGCAGAGTTTTCTCTTGTTTTTTCACCTGTTTGTTTTCTACGATCTTTTTTGTTGATTTTGTTCTTGTTGCACCAAAAGACAAAAAAAGAGCATGGATGGTAAAGATTTTATGAATTAAGGAGATTATCTTAAATTACGGCAAGAAATTTCTTTACGGGGAAAATGGTACGCAGGCCTTTTGTGTGTTATTTTTTAAATATCACCAAATTTTTGGCTTCAAATACAACAATGGAAAAAAAAAACAGTGAATCTTTTCGAAAGTTCCCACGTATTTTTAGGCATTTTTATTTAATTTAAGAGAGTCCGTGACACAAAATTCTTCAAATTTTCTAAAAATATTTTATTGCAGTTAAAAATTCTCCGATTTTTTCTGTTTAAAAGGACGTTTCAATCATGTTTCTATCTTAGAACAGAACATATTGATTTTTTCGTTTTGGTTTGTTTTCAAAATCTAGCTTTCAAGCAGTGGTTGTCATGCAAAAGACTTCTGGTGAAAATGCGTTTTTCTTCATGATAGGTTTTTTCACTATTTCTCGTATTTAAATTGTTAAAACTCAAGATCCGTTAAAGTTAAATGGTTCAAACTTGGAACTTGACTTCTTCAATTAGTTTTCTTTAATTTGGATTCAGCAAATTTGAAAAAAACATATTTAATTTTGAAAATATGATTTTTTAAAAATAAAGTTACATCATTTTTTTTAAATTTTTACTTTAAATATTTTTAAATTTTTTAAACTACTATTTTCAAAATGCTGAATCAAACTTAAAACTTATATATTTCTGCCTTTTTAACGATAAAAAAATTGAAATTCTACAAATAATATTTCGAGTTATAACGATTTTAAATTACCCCATTTTTTAAATAAATTTTAAAATTTAATTTAAAAAAATTATGAGAAGTTTTATCATGTGATTTTGTTTACAATTGATCATCACAAAAAAATTCAAAATTTTAACTCAATAAATAAAAATTATTTTAAAATGTGTCCCGGACCCCCTTAACTTGGTTCATGTGCGTGAAGATGGAATTTGAAATCGATTTTTCTTTCCGTGAAAAAAAAAAAAAAAAAAAAAAAAAAAAAAATGCAATTTAACAAATTACAACGACCATTTGGAAAATGATTTTTTCAAAGACTAAAATTTAAGACATAAAAAATCGCACGGAGTTGACGTACGCCATGAATTAAACATTAATAGTGTTATTACACGTAAAAATTGCAAACGACAAAAATCGCCCCCGAATCGTACGTATTATCCACCTGAAACTTACGTATTATCCAAGCATTTCATTGGATGTTCAGGAAAAGGCTTTTCCATCGTCCGATTTCCAAGAAATCCGACGGCCCATTTTAAATGAAATTTCATTCTTAAACTTCTAAATATCCCACACTATTACTTTTTATATCGTGGTATAGAGAATAAAATGTTCTTTTAAATGCAATTTGTTTGAAAGCTGTGTCTCAACTTGTTTCTGAGTTATTAATTTTTTTTTGTAGTTTTTATTACTTTTTTGTCATAACGGCAACACTGTAGTCCATCTCTGTTGAAAGTAAAGGGGAATACAGATTACTGCATAGACCAATCAGAAAACGAAAAAAATTATGATTAAACCAATTAAAACCTTCAGATATGCTCTTGATTTCTTACCCTGACGAGGACAATAACCATTTTTCCAAATGGTAAAAAAAAAAAAAAAAAAAAAAAAAAAAAGCAGTGAATTTTTTGGAAAGTTCCCACCCACGTATTTTTAGGCTTTTTCATTTAATGTAACTTGGTTCATGTGTGTAAAAATGGAATTTTGAAATCGATTTTTCTTTCACTTCCTGATAGTCTAGAATTACAATAGCTGGTCAAGTGCGAGTATTAATCGCGTACAGAGGGTTCCGTACAATAAATATATGAATTAGTAACAGGGCATTGCACTACACAAATACATCATTAAAAGTTGTTATGTAAGGATTTAAAAACCGACGTCGCATAGAGTACGCCGCCCGTGTCTTTATGTATATCCAAACAATCCGTGTCTTTAAGGGTTAATATCTCGGCTAATTACAGTTATTTTTTTTCGAAAATCATTATCGACAAACAATCCTTTTATATTTCTGCGACGGTAAGTACAGTCGTGGAAAAAAAAGTAAGCACCCCCTAATAACTCCTCAACAAATTATCGTAGAAGAAAGTTACTGGTACCGAACGATTGGACATAAAGTCTACTTTTAAATGATTTATATAAAATTTGCTTAGGGGGCCATATGCATATTAAAACGAATCCAAACTTCATCTTTTTCAATGACAATACCCAATTTTAACGAGATATTTCAAATCTTCGGTTCAAACTATCCCTAGACAAGACACCGAATTTCAAATCATTTGAATGATAAGTTTTTGAATGATAAACTTACAAAATTGAGTGATTCTAATGTTAAATTACATTTTCATATTTTTATATATATCTCCAGAAAGTATGCTCCTAATGTGCTAATTTTTTGTGAAGCAATAATACTAATATACCCTAACATAAATACGCGGAATTTGCAATTTTTATAACTTTATGATATGAATTATGATTTATGAAATTAATACTCGAAAAAAATATGACTTGCAACCTACAATTTTTTTGATGGAATTAGATTTATTAAGTACTGCTTTATAGAAATCCAAAATTTCACATTTTTCTACCAAGTAGTTTT
Organism: Maratus speciosus; assembly: GCA_963932465.1. Classification (NCBI taxonomy): domain Eukaryota; kingdom Metazoa; phylum Arthropoda; class Arachnida; order Araneae; family Salticidae; genus Maratus; species Maratus speciosus. Next base: position 357,874,434 of record OZ010794.1, read on the forward strand.
CAAATTATGCTTAAAAAACGGCAAAGTGATGGTTTAAGTGATGGTCTATAATAGGGGTGAGTAGATATTTTGAAATTTCTTCTGCTCTCGTGTAATCTAGCAGGCTTTATTGACTTCTTAAGGTGCCTTGATCAAGATGAGGGCAATCGAGTTCCGAACTTCAATTTGGATACAGCCCTTAAAATACGCTCGTTTTAAAATAATTAATTTCTCAGAAAGTTATGGTACGAATTGCATAAAAATTTGTTTTTATGCTAATTGAAGGGTGTAGAGTTCATTTATGCTGCCAGAATTGTGTACTGCTATTGAAAAAAACAAAGTTACGGTTCGTTTTAATATGTAGATGGCCCCCTAAGCAAATTTTATCTATATCATTTAAAAGTAGACTTTATTTTCAATCTTTCGGTACCAGTAACTTTCTTCTAGGATAATTTGTTCAGGAGTTAGTAGGGGGTGTTTAGTTTTTTTTTTCAACGACTGTACCTCCAGCGCTCCTCAACTCCTTTGCTGAACGACCGCAAATCGAAATTTGAGTGTAACGGAAAAATGCGATTTTCTCAAAAATTATGTGACCTAAAGTAACCGCTATAGTTTTCTTCCAAGGTTTAAATTAACTTCTGCTACCCTTTTTTCATAATTATAGTTTCAGTAGATTCGGAAATAGAGGGGAGAAATGTATTTTTGCCTTACATTTTCGACGATATCTCTGAAAATATAATACCTAAACTTAAAAGAAATGTATTTTTGAATTCGGCGTTACAAAAGTTTTCCCACGACACCTCACAAATATACAAAGAAAAGGTTTTTTTTTTTTTTACAAGTAACTTAATTAGCCCCTCAATATTTTTCCTAAATACATTCTATGAATGTGGGGCTCAATAGCCTTTATTACTTCAGCAAATTTGAACTTTCCACGTTCCATAGTTTACGAGTAAAATGGCTGTGAGAGACGGACAGACAGACAGACGCAGGAGTGATCTTATAACGGTTCCGTTTTTACTTTTTAAGTACGGAACGCTAAAAATTAATACAGGGATGCGTATCCAATGACAATACAACATTTAAAAATTTTTAGAACTTAATTATTAATTATGGGGTCAGCTACATTTGAAGCTGAAAAATACATGAAAATAAGACCCTAATATGGATTGCAATAACTCCACACCTGATTAACTTTAGGATATGAAATTTAAAGTACACATTAAAGAAGATATATGTTATTAGTTAATGTTCTGAAAAAAAAAACCTAGATGCATATAAAGCTTTTTAATTTCATTTGTAATTTAATGCTTTCTTAATAAAGGAATTTACCGTATATGCTTTGCGCGTAGGATTTGGCATGATTGAATTGTCCCATTTGAGCCGAAAATTTTTTAATGTGTAGACATATAATGTGTATTTAAAATGACTTACACTGGAAAAAACGCAATGATTAGTTAATAAGAAAAAAAAATTGTAAAATGAAAAATCTCAAAATTTTGAAATTTGTTTTTAAATAAAAATAGTCATAAATTCTAAATTTATTACTTGATGAACATAATTGTAGGTTATTTTGTACACTTCATAAGTACTTCATTTTGTATCTTCAGCCAAAATTGCATGAAACTCTATCCATCCATTTCCTGGAAATCATGTGCTCAATGACCAAAATCACGGGTTATGAGACAATTAAAGGTTGAATTAGCGATTGATAATATAAAGAGAGATACAATTGTTTCGGACATAACTTATTTTCCAAAGCGAACTTTTGTATTGGGTATCTGTTAAAAAGTTTCTTAAGAATCAACTTTTAATACAAGCTATTAAATAAAATACAGGCATCCCCGACTTACGTAAATAATGCGTTCCGTAAACTTTTACATAATTTTAATTTTATGTAAGTCGAATTTGTAAATAATTTAGTTAAAAAACTGAAATATATATGTATAATTCATACAGTATTATGTTATAAATAAAACATCATACAGCAGTAATTACTATGATATAAACTATAAAAGTATGAAAAATACAAAAACAAACTGAAAAACACTTTCAAATAAAAAATATCTTGTGAAATACGGTACTTCTAAATTTATCATTGATGAACTGATTTATGACAATTTTGAAACTACATCAAACGACTATAAAAAAAAAAAGAAATAATTAAAGAGGAATAAATTACCTCTTCTCCATTAGTTTCTGATGGCAAGACAAATAAATAGCTCTCACAAAATAAAATAATCCTTGATAAGCATAATATTTTTTATGAATTAGATGACTTCCATGAATAACTAACAATAAAGATTAAGTTGTTATTGAAATACTACTTATAGTACACAAAATCAAAAATGAAATGACACTTGTAAGAGTAGTTCTGTAGTTTGAGAGTGAGCCCTTCAGGTGAATAGTTGTAAAGACAAATGCTGTTCTCTAACGATTACTACATTCTCCATATTGAAGACTGAGGGTTTGATTTGTTAATGATTTAATTGTATATCCCAATAAAAATATAACTCTCTCTAAAATATAAAACTATATAATGGCTGTGGTTTTTATCTCCATATTTTATTTATAAAATAATTATCAAAAGTATGCCAATGCGTATCAAAGGCACTAGTGTGTTTATACATGTAATTTTCGAGATTTATTACGTAACCGCAAATTTGCGTCAGTCACGTAATACGTAAGTCAGGGGATGCCTGCATTGATTTCTGGACACTATCAAAGGTACCTGACCCATTAATAAAATAATTGTAAACAGCTTTTCTTCTTTAGCCAGGCGTATGTGACCAACACTATATGCCCCGACGGCACTTTACCATTAAAATAACGTGTTATACAATTAATTTAACGCATCGATTAATAGTAATACAATTTAGAATGAGTTACAGATACTTTACTTGCCGTTGGGTGGGGGGGGGGGGGATCTTTCAATTCAGAAATATTTCTATATTTCTGTTGTAAGAACATATATTTGTACACTTCTTAATTTTGCAAAATACTAAGAAAAATATTTAAAATAAAAGATTTGTGTGGGGTTATAAATATTGTGCTAAATCCCTATAAATTCAAATTTAATTAATCCTTCTAAAATTTATAAATGGTTATGTAAATCTTCTAATGTAGTTTCAAAAATTCACGAAAAATGCTTTAAACTATGAAATTTTCATGAATTCATAAATTGAGTCATAAAGGAATCTAAAGATGATATTTTGTAATCGGTTTTCACTCACTTCCCGATGTGCTGGAACTATAAAAAAATATTTACACAGGTGCATTGCCGATGATAATACAACATTTTAATATTTTTAGAAGTTAATTATAAATGAATAAATTAAATGTAAGGCATTTTTCAGTTATCTGGCCGCAGGTGATAAATCTCAAAACATTCTTTATGGTTACAACTGTTTACGAAATACTGAAACAATGGAGTTAATTATGTGCCAAATTACACTCCCTAAAATACGCTGACGGCTTTGAAAAGACTTTAAATACTGCAAAGTAAAAAATATAAATAAAAAGTAATGAGCTTAAAAAAAATACTTTTTTATCATTTAATATTATAATATTAATTAAATTCTGATTAGACGTCGAGAAAACAATTTAAAAATCTTATATAGATAGCTTAAATACTTTTTTTTGACATCTTTAAAAAATATCAGATCAAAATAATAATTTTTCGATTAAATTAACCAGTTACTTTTTTCTATCAAGAATAAATGAAAGCGATGAATTTTCTATAATCGCCAAATTAATAATTGTAACGGGCATTTTTTAAACTACAGGAATTGCAGTTATGAAATTAAGCGTTTTTTTTTTAGGTTAAAAATGAATACTTATAAAAGGTTGATTTTTTTTTTCAACTCATGCAATTGTATACGAGTAGAAACAATAACGAATTTAATTATGCGCTAATAGACGCTTGCCAAAATATGATAAATGGCTGTAAAAGTGGAGCACCGAAACATTTAAAAGGCCAAAAACTAGAAAATAAATTACAAATAAAAGTTAAAGAATCTAATACATTTTTTAAAAAATACGATTTTATCAATTAATAGTTTTATATTAAATTATTTACGGTTATACGTCGAGAAATCTATTTAGAAATAGGGAAGGGTAATACACAGTGAGACGAAAATTGTTATTACTTAACAAATGTCCACGGTTTTTATTCTTTTGAAATTTTTTTTGCTACATCTTTAACCCCTTGGGGACGAGCGACACGTATACGTGCCGCATGAAGCGCTCAGAATCCTTGTTTTTCCTCACCAGTAAAATTTTACTGTAAAATTTACCTTATTTAATCAGCGCATTTTCTCGATTCCACAAGACACAAATTTCTGTTTTTAAAAAACGGTGACGAAAGATTAAAAATTTCGTAAAAGGCTTCCGTCCCGAAGGGGTTAAGCAACACAAATGCGCTACACATTAATGTATAAATGGATTTAAAAGAATTATTTATAAAAGCACTGAAACAGCATAACGGAGTATCGAAAATTGTCTCACTGTGACAATGTATATATTAATAAAGCTTTTTTTTATACACTCTATCAATGATTTTCTGCAGTTTATGATTTCTGATTAATATTTCTAGATTTCCAAAATATTAAAAATATGACCCTCGGGTGGACAATGGCAGACCTTGGGCTACCTTCATGCAAATTTTCAACCTCTTACGTATAGTAAATTTCCCTAGCCATCGCACGCCCACACACGCAGAGAGAAAGAGAGAGAGAGAGAGAGAGAGAGAAACCTTCTTTTATTAATAAATAACTTTTTTAACGTCAGAACCACATAGTAGGTACCAAATAAGACACGTCTCACTGTGTACCACAACTGTGTGTCTCACTGTGTACTTTCGTTACGTTGTAACAAATTGGATACGACATCTGTTACATCAATTTCGTCGCTTTAAAAAGTTTATGTCGTTTTGCCGAAATAGTCCATTATTAGATACAGCTAGGTTTGGTTAAGTAAATATATGTCATATTGAAGGAAATAAATTCTAAAATAGACGTTTATGTAACTTTAACCACTATAAAATAAGGAATCATTTACTATTTTGCCGGACGAGTAACCGAAGTGCCGAAACTACATCCACGTGTGGCTTAAGATGAGGTCGTTATGTGTGTGTGCCAGCTTGAAGAAAAAGTTACAACTATATGTCAAAGTGGCTGCTGTCTCACTGTGCACCATGTCTCACTGTGTACTCCCCTACCCTATAGCTTAAATAATACTGAAAATACAGTTTAAATAATGTTTCATATTTTCTTTCCTGTTGCACTATCTAAAATAAAGAAACATAGCAAAAGTATACATTTTTTAATAAATTCACTTGCTTGCGCTTTCTGTCAGACTTTAACCCTGAAAAATCCCTGCCGGCCCGGCCTACAGGCAGAGGTAGATTTCGAAGTCAAATATACTAATTTCACAAACAAAAACTAAATCATGATTATAGATAAATCCACTTTAACAATTTTATCTGGCCGCTCTTGACGAGTTTTTATTTCATTTTCATATAATAGTTGGTTTTATCAGAATCATGTTAGGGCGGTATTCAAAAAAATACTTTTCCATGCTCAACAACTCGAAATTTTCTGGCATAATTCCAGATTCATTTTTAATTAAAAAAAAATATGAAACTTGCTGACGTGATTTTTGAAGAGATTTATAAGCGACCTGTGTTTTTATTTTTTGTTCAATTAATTAAAACTTGATATATAAACAATTATTTTCTCAGAAGGACAATATTTTTCGTTTCTAACACAATCGCTTCGGAAAATTCCGTTCAAAATGCCCACTTTGACATCATTTTTTGAAATATATTCTGCCTCTATCTAAAAATCGATTATTACGGTACATTATATAGTTTCTGAATAAGCGAATCTACCAATTAAATGCGTTTGAGAGCAAAAATGAATTTAAAAACCAGTCAGAAAATAAGCAGTTTGGATTTAAGCGCATCCTTAATACAATGATTTTTCCAACACAATCCGCTTCGATAAATTCGGTTCAAAATGCCCTTTTTAACAGCATTTAAAAAAATATATTCTGCCCCTATCAGAAAATCGACCATTACGGTACATTATATAGTTTCTGAGTAAGAAAACGTACCAATTGGAAGCCTTTGAGAGCAAAAATGAATTGTAAAATGAGTCAGAAAATAAGCAGTTTGGATTTGAAAACACCCTTACTAAGATCATTTTTTACTTCAACCGGTATGTATTTTTAATTTGTTTTTGCTCTAAGAATTGGTCCTATCCAAAACTTGTCTATATAGATGTTGTAGACAATATTTAGAAGATATATGATAAATTCATGGGGATTTTATATCTTTTGAATTGACGGAGTTATGGATTTTTTTCTTCTTCAAACCACCTTTTTGTTTTCGTTTTTAATTTTTTTTGCGGTACGAATTGGTCCTATCAAAAACTTGTGAGTATAAAAGTTGTAGATAATGTTAAGAAGATTCATGATAAAATTAATTGGATTTGATATCTTGAGAATTGACGAAGTTATGGATTTTTTTCTTCTTCAAACGCCCTTTTTGTTTTCGTTTTTAATTTTTTTTTTTTGCGGTACGAATTGCTCCTATCAAAAACTTGTGAATATAAAAGTTTTAGATAATGTTAAGGAGATTTATAATAAAATTAATTGAATTTGATATCTTGAGAATTGACGAAGTTATGAATTTTTTTCTCCCAAAAACCCTATTTTTTGCGCCCCTTGAGCCCATTTTTAACTTTATCAAAAATCTGTGATACATAAATTTTTGGCCCTATTTTTAGAAGTAATAAAAACTTTAAACTGATTTGATATGTACAAAAATTAAGAAGTTATGGGGGGTTTTCTGTTTTCACAAAACCCCTCCCTATTTCCCTCCCCTTGGCCCGATTTTGCCCATTAACGAACTTGACCGAGATTTTATGCCCATTGATTTTATGTATCAGTTTGGAAGAGATTGGTGCAGAATTACGAAAGTTATCGTGTCCAGAAGAAAGTGATATATATAGATAGATAGATAGATAGATAGATAGATAGATAGATAGATAGATAGATAGATAGATAGATATATAAAGTTTTTTACTGAGGGTGGTTTTGGATTCTAGGGGTCATGATCGATGTAGATCTGCAAAAATTTTTCAGAAATTCCAACATAGGAACGATCCCAATAGGTAGTATTTCATACGAAATCTACCTAAATGTATGATTTTTTATTTTGTTTCGAAAAAAAAATATGTATATAATTCTAAGAAAGGTTTATTACACAGGAAAAAAAAAATCAGAGATATATTTTTCGTATAATACGTTAACTTTTTCTTATGTTGCACATCTGAAACGCAAGCAAAAACTACTCTTGTAACTAAAATAGTGCAAAATTAGTAATTATATTAATAAGTATGAATCTAGGTAACTTATTTTATATGAATTTTATGTTGTAAAACTCCTTAAATGCATGAATTAATCTTTTAGAATTGTGTTTTTCACCCTTATATTAGGAATTAGACACCAGAAATTTTAAGATAGATTGTTAACTTTCTTTAGTAGTATATTTTTGTAATTTGTAGATGATTAATATTTCTATATAAATATAGTGGTTGCTCAGAACTTAATTTATTTATTAAAAGTTACATAAAAAGATACAATGCATTTAAGGATTAAAAGAGAACAGTGACTTTTTCATGATCGACTCCATTGTCTCACTAAATTAATATATTGTAAGGAAAATGTTTGGGATAAAACATGAATTACAATTAAAAAATTAGGCATAATTTTCAAGATGAACTTTGATTGCTTTTAAAAGAGCAGTAAAAAAATAATAATTTTTAATTTCATATTTTTCGTGTAACAAGTATAGATATTCATAAATAATAATGTATTATTTTCTATAAATTATTCACTGTAAAGAGATGTCACTGTGACTGCATATAACCTATGTTTTTACTCTGAACACTTATACCTTAATAGAAACTTTCTGAATATATCAAATAATATGCTTAAAATAGATTTTAATATGTATTCAAACTACACTGGTATTTAAATTAAGTCTTGAAATAAAACAAACCGGTTGAGTTCCATACTGATTTCTGTTTTTATTTAGAATATGTTTGAAAATTTGAATTTTATAAATATGAAAATGGTAGAATATCTTGCAAAGAGAAAATAAAAAATGCTCGGGAAATTTAAATCAGTTTTGAAACATAGCTTATTTGAATTTCAGTTTTTGTTTCATCGATTGAAAAGGTAAGTGCTGTATAAATATCTCGGATAACATTTTCGTTTGTTTTGAAACTTGAAAACAAAAGATGTTACGCTATGCAAGATTTATGCTATAGATATTAATTTTAACATATATGCTAAAAGTCAAAACTATCATCAGGTATGTTTAAAAAGCATTTTGATTTCCGAAAATTTATTTTTAGAAATATGCATAGAAAGGAGATTTGTAGCGAATTCTAAAAATCCAATAACAATGCGAAAGGTGAATCCTAAAACAAAAATAACATTTTTCAACAAGGTATCTGGTTCTGACGAAACATGTGGTATTTATTATAATTTAAGGGATGCTGAAAAAGAATTTTATAGAGAAGTAACCATCATTCCAGAAATTTAATTTTGTAAATGCTATGTTTAATACATTGTTGCATGCTGAAACAAAAATAATTCTTTTCTACAAGATATCTGCTACCCATGACTTAACCCTTTGAGGGGCAAGCAATTGCGTTGGTGTAATGCAGAATGCTCATCGGAAATTTAAAAAAAAAAAAATTATTTTACAATACGGAAGAGCAATTTTTCAACTTCGGTTCGAAGACTGTTTGCTCGAGGAGCCTGGGACCCTTGTCCCACATTTCCGGCACATAAGATGATGCAGGTTAAATGGTATTGCAAATTAGCTGGTAGCAATGGGAAGGGTGGGAATAAAAAGTAAAAAATCTAACAGAAATTGCTTAGAAAAAGAGCTCAAAATATAAAAGGAAGTTTAAGTGCAGCATTACAACAACAAGATATATTTTTGTATTTTTTAATTTTTTAATAATTTTTATAAGATTTTTTCATATATTTTTAAAGATTTTTTATAGAGTAGATAAAACTAAAAGAAGTGATAGTGTTAGTAGTGAAAGGGGGAAAGGGTAACCTAGGCCTAATAGCCGTCTTTTCCCCCAAAGTTATAAAAGTAAAACTTAATTAAAAGTTTCTGGTGCGAATTTCAATTAAACTTAGTTTGGGTATAATTTCTCACCGCCCCTCAAGGAGTTAAGTGATAATTTTTATATTTTACAAATAATTAAAAAAATAAAATTATGTTTAAAATAATTTTTGACTTTGATTTTTATTAGAAATACTTACTCAGTTATTGAACATATTATGCAAGGCATTTACTTATCTGCATAATAATATGATGATCCAACATAGTTTCAACATTTCAATTATTAGGAGGTAACATTTCTTTATAAGTTGTAGAATGTACTAAATATACAAGCATAAGTCACTCAGTTCCAGCTCTTAAATGCTCCTCCTTACGTTCAATCCACATTGATTTTATATCTCATTGTTGTGAATAGCGGTTATTTTGACGCACAGTAGACAATGATATATTAACTTTTTAATGTGTCCCTGTAGAAAACTATACACGATACTACGACTATTTTGAAAGCGTAAAGAAGAGCTGCGTAACTTAACACTATATAAAAATTTCATGACGATTAGTCGATTTTTACGAAAGTTAAAGCCTATAAAGACATGAAAACAGACAGACAAACATATAATTTTCAGATGCGAATGTTATTATAATGAATCCATTTCAGATAGAGCCTTTTCTAACAAACCAAAAAAAAAATGTATGAAAGTCGGACCCTCCGTTCAAAAGTTATGCGTGGATATACATCGAAAGATAATATTGTACAAACGAATTGCTTTACTTCCTTCGTCATTTTTAAGTGCGGTCGTAATTATATAAATACGTAGCCCCTATAATCGTCGTTGGTCCATCCGTCTGTCTATCTCTCCATCTGTCCGCATATAACAGCGCAAAAACTACACAACTGAATGGTTTGAAATTTAATACATGTAATCGTTCCATAATTTTGTCGAGTCATTTATGAATTTCGAATCGAAATTAAAAAAGGTATGAATAAAAGTTTTCTTCATTCTATTAAATTCTATCATACGTATTTAATTGAATGATATCCCATGATAAGTAATGATTCTAGATTGCCATGGTGATGACGTCCTATTATTTCCGTCTTACTGAATTTAATGTATATAATCGTAATACATTTTGTATTCATGAATTTTTGCACAAGAGTGCAACAGGTATTGCACCAAGATCTGAATATTTATATAAAACTAGTCCTTGTACAAATGCATCTCATTTGCAACGTTCGACGTACAATTTCCGACTTGTATAAAGGAAATGTTCGTCTCTGGAAGGACACAAAGCGATATAAGTAAGCGTCCTCTCTTAAATGGGAGAGGTAACCGCAAGATTAAAGGCGAGGTCACGTCAATCAAGGTCATACGCCACCCAGCGGATGGAGTGAACTACAAGAGGATTGTTAACTTATTTCCCCTATGTGGATGATCTATAAGTTCCATATCTATAAAATAACTATGCGCACGCTCAGCCGTGATTTTATTCGTTTGTCGTCTGCAGTACTTAATTGTTGGAAGTATAGATATAATTCGATTTATTTATTCGTCATTATTTAATTTATTAATTGAAGTTAGTTATTTAAACAAAATCAGTTCTTTTAAGAACTTATATTATTTGGGAAAATGCCACGTTGGCGTTCTAATTATTGCAGTTTTCAAAACTGCAAAAATAACCCTCTATCTGAGAGAACATTTTTTTCGCTTCACAAAAGAGAAAAACAGGTTAGTTTTGTGTTTTATTATAATTTATAAAAAAGTTAAAATATTATTTAATATATATTATTAAATGTCACTGATTTTAATACGTTCTATTTGAATTATGTTTTTGTAATGCATTGAACAAGGACATATAAAATTAGTTAATGTATGTTAAGATAGAATTTTACAGCAGCGTTTTTAATTCAATTCCTGATAAGATAAAGTTATAAAAATTACATAAACATGTGTATTTCCAATGAGAATTAAACGTTTTATTACGCTTAGAGTTTATTAATTTTAAGGCATAATTTTTATTTACCGGGCGCAGGCGATAAATTGCCAAATATTCTCTTGATCGAATTGTATTTATAATATTTAAAATAGAAGGATTTCATTCATTCCATTTTGAAAATCATTTAATTTTACATTAGGATCCACTTTAATTTAAAATGTAAGCAGTAATTCTTATACTATTGAACAAGCAATAATTGATTATTTATAGTTTTAAAAATTTTGAGAATTTTAGACAATAGCTTTAAAAAAATTCCTAAAATCAACAAATTACTTTTTTTTTTAAATCTAGAAATATGTCGGTCATTGTGTCATATCCGGGGAAAATAGTTTTCATGGGATACCTGCACTTCGCACAGGTGAATAACATTGCAAAAAGCATACAAAGTATAGAAGAAACTTCAAAAATTGGAATAAAATATAAAATATTTACAAATAGTACGTGGTACGCTCAATTAAACATTTATTATATTACACCGGTTCTTCGCAGGGGTAAAATGGATAACTTTCCGTAATCGGGACGATAGTCATGATTGGCGTCAAATGAGAAAACAGTATAATTGTAACTGTATAAAAGTTAAATAATGGTTAGAAAATGAAAGTAACTTTTATCGAAATAACCCAATTGCGGAACATTCTCCAAATTTGAAAAAGGCTTATGAAACACACAGCAATTGTCAATAACTGAAAACTATAGGCTAATAATAAGCTCGACGTAGCAGTTGTTGGTCGGTAGCCAATAATTTCAAATTTCCCTTTTAATTTTGTCCGGTTTTAATTTTTTTTTTTTTTTTTTTTTTTTTTTTTAATCTGGCTTGCACAAAAGAGTCGGAATAAGTAGTAGAAAAAAGGGCTGCGGACGGAGATGGGCCAATTGAACGTATTAAAATCACTGACATTTAATAATATATATTACATAATATTTTAACTTTTTTATAAAAAAATATAGGGCTGAAAATCACGTTTAAGATGCTTAAAGGATTTAAATATTTCTCTTTTGAAATTTCCTAACCAGCTGGTATATTTTAGAAATCGTAGTTTGTTACATAACTTACTCAATTGTTGTACGTGTATATACAGTTGTAACAACCATAAAGAATGTTTAAGGATTTATCAGCTACGTTTAGATAACGTAAAATTAATTTGCTAATTTATAATCAAGTTGTAAAAATACTAAAATGTTGTATTGTTACTAGAAACACATCCATGTACATAATTTTTATTTTTCTAGCATATCTGGGAGGGAAAAATCGATTAAATTTTTTTATCTTTTCATATATATGAACAGGGTTAGATTAAATAAACAGTGTAAAAAAGTACTTTTATGTTAGCCGGCAGCAGTTCATAAACCGTCAAATATTTTCCCCATCACCAGCGTTTATGTTGCATTCATTTCATTCAAAATATAAAATCATCATTTTAAAAATATACTCGTCATTTGAAAAACATAACTTTATTTAAAATGCATACATACTGGTATATTACATCAATTTAAACACATGCTTTTCGCTCATTATATTTAAAATACATTTTTTTCTAATAAATAATAACATAAACCCAAGGTGGGCAAGTTTCTTTCAATGTGGAAAAAAACCTGGAAAAAACCATGGAATTAAAAGTTACTCCTATAACTTTTATTAACAAAAATGGTTTTTCTTTAGCCTGAGTAGCTTGCATAAAATTCAGGTCTATATGAAGATATTTACAATTTAAGAGTTATAGGCAGAAAAGCAGACAAAGCCATTTTAGAGAATACCTGTTAGAATTTTAATCGTGAATTTCAAATATTTACTCATTCATGGAAGATTAACCTTGTTTACCAGATTTATTGCAAAATATCTTTGTTACATTTTGTTTTGATAAAAATATATGCATTTAAAAAATAGTTGCAATGTCAGTTTAGTTTCGAGGCAAAAGGCAATACTGTTTACGTAGCATTGGTGCTTTTTCTCCCGAAATTAAAATGGCATTGCGATTTTTTTTTTTTAAATACACATATTTTCATCAAAACAAACTGTAACAAAAATATTTTGCAATAAATCTGGTAAACAAGGTTCATCTTCCATGAGTGAGTAAATATTTGAAATTCATGATTAAAATTTTAACAGGTTATTCTCTAAAATAGCTTTGTCTGCTTTTCCGCCTATAACTCTTAAATTGTAAATATCTTCAAATAGACCTGCGCACGAGATGCGCAGATGGTAGATATTCTGTCATATATGACGTCATACATAAAACCCGCGTATTTGCGTTATTCACTCCATCCACAAGATGGCGCAGCTGTGTCAATTTACGGCACATTCCAGCATTAACTTTGTACGCTTACTCATAGCGCTTTGGAAGGACACATTCTAGCTGCGCACAGCGCTGTAAAAAGCAGCGATCTTGTGTATTTTCTTTATTTTTAAGCTGGGCTAACAGCTTAATTACATGATTTGCAACTACTGCAAAAATCGATGAACAATAAGAAATTAATTTAATATAAATAAAAAGTATTTCCTTATTTTGCCAAGTGTGAGTATTATTATTTTATTAAAATTAATACGGAATCGTTCTTGTAATGCTAGAACATTCAAATTTGTATTCGAAAACAGCAAAGGTTAGCTCAACAGTATCAAGTGCGAAAGGAAGGTCACTTTATAAAAATAAATCAATCAATTAATCAATTCTTAGAAACTACATATCATATAAGAAGCTTTAAAGAAATCTTTTAAGTTTCTACTTCTCTGAATCGAGTAAAACGGAAACACACTGATTTGAACCTTTTTCCAAAGTCATCATTGTTTAAATACGTTCAATAAAAGAATAAAATTTTTCAAAGCTTAAATATATCATTCATCTTTATTAGACTAACATTAGAAATATAAAAAAGAGGTTTTCCTTTTTGTTTTTTTTTGTAGCTTGAATTATGAGTGAAAGCTATCTATTTTAAATGTATTTAATATAGGTATACTAGGATATGTGTACTCGAGGAAATGTTACTGCAACTTTGGCGTTGTGTAATAAAAGCATTTCCCACATAGCAATTTTAGTTTTCAGACAATTTGCACCAGTCTTGCTTTGCAAACCTGCAAAGTTGCAGTAAGTTCAGCATGACAAGACTGAAAGTTCATAACAAGACTGTAGCAAGATAACCCAAACGCCGAAGTCACCACACTTTGAACTTGTAGTGCAAGTTAAACTCTTGTTGTATTAAATTTATTACAAATTAACGGCAAACAAGTAGTAAACTTATTTCTGTCATGACTAAAGTACTGCGAATTATTTGCAAGCTATAGAAAATTTAGCTTTGTCTTGTCAAAAATACTGAAAACTTATAGCAAAGTAGTAATCTTGTCACACTATAAGTTTAACCCCTTCAGGTTGATTGATGCATAGGCACTGATGTACACGCATCGTTTTTGTCACGATGGACAAATAAAGGTAATTTATCAACTTCTAAATTGCAGTCTTTTTGGTATTTCATAAGTAAAGCGTTTAAAAAAAGCGCTGCCAACCGAATAAAATTTTTGTAAGGGATGCAGTCCTGAAAGGGTTAAAAATCATAGACTCGAATGGGGTTAAAGGCAAAAATAAATGAATGAATTAATGAATAAATACCACTTAAAACGGAATTTTAGAAAAATTCAATAATATTGAGAAAAATTCATTTACAAATTAAAATTGTCAATATAAATTAAAAATTGACGAAGACGCAAACATAACTTAGTAAATTGACATAACTTGTTAATTTGTAAGAATGTTTATATGAAATAAGTTGTAGATTATAAATAAAATGTCACTTTACCAAAAATAACTACATTTGAACAGTTAAAATGATAAATACTTTTTTCTGGGTTCCTTAACCTAACCAATCAATGAAAATGAGATTCCATAACGGTAACAATGATGTGTGTGTTTTGTCTTTGAGTAGTACCCAATTTCTGCAATTTCTGCGCATGTGCTGATTGTCTATTCGCTCAAAAGAGGGATTTTTTGCTTTCGTGAATTAAAGACAGTCTTGTATAAGTTTCACAACAAACTACACATGCAAGTGAGTGATGGGATTCGCTGCGATCTTGTGAAGTCAAATTTGTCACGGCAAGAAAATATCAGAAAAAAATCCAACTTGCTGCTAATGTGCATACTATCTGGGTTTTATTCCAAAGCAAATATGAATGTAGGTATGTATTATTCAAATAGTTCCTAACAAGGCTATTTCGCATAAATACATTTAATTTTTGCTAAACTGCAATACCAAAGAAACATATGTGGCAATCCGTGTGTATATGCTTGACTCTTGATTTTGCATTTCAAGGAGCAACTGCATTGCGCACACGCTGTTTCTATGAAATGTTATTCGTATTTTTATCGTTAAAAAGTTAAATGAGAGTAAAATAAATATAGTTTGACTGAAAAAGGACTTTTTAAAAGGATACACAATTTCTTTTTCTCTGACTTTACTCAAGTTATGATTTTATGTATCTTGATATATACTTATATCTTTGAATAACTTTTCAGAAGCAATTAAAACTCATTTTGCCACGAAAGAATTTTGCTTTAACCCTTTCTGGGGCGCCGTTTGCAGTCTGCAAACGCTTAATTTTAATTCCCAAACTACCATCTGGACCAGTAATTTTTTTAATGCAATTTTGATTTCATAATATACGGGAAGAAAAGCTTTTGACTATTTTCAAATAAATTTGTTCGTAAATTGCGGTGTGAATTAATTATTTGAACATTTTTGGAGCAGAAATGCCTTCAAAGAAAACATTTTAAAGAAAAGATTGAAAGAAAACTTTTTAAAGTGATTTCACCAACAAATTTGAGAAAACAAGAATTCAAGCATAAATGGGTTAACAGTTGATGTACATTATACATTGTCCTTTAAAATTTTTATATTCAATTCAGGAACTCTTTGTTTAAAATTGAGATCATTGAAGCCTAAGTCCACATTTCCAATTAATTCTACGCGTTTAAACAATAATAATTTATTAAAATGTCAAAATGTGTGTTCTATACTTAGCTATAAATTAGAAGAAATTAGAAAAAAAAAACACGTCTTTAATGTTCAAAATTAACCTTTTGTATCACCGCTTTGCATATCTACAACTTGCTCCAAAGTAAGTTTTACTAATAGTATAAAAAGTAGGGATTGACCCAATACCGAATAGTCGATTCGGTATTCGGTGGTTCGGCATGTAAACCGAATATTCGGCTTCGGCCGAATACTTAAAAGTATTCGGCCGAATAATTGTGGATAAGTATTTTCTTAGATGTAAAAATTCTCTTTTACTTAGAAGTAGAATAAGCTTAATAATGAGTTTTAATATTGTGTGCATGAGTTCATAGTTCAGCTGCACAATAAAAAACAAGCCAAAAAAAAAAAAAATATTAAGGAAGATGGGCATCTTTCCCTTATCATTTAATTTTAATTATTTCTACATTAGTTTCCGCAATTTAAATTTATTTAATGTGTATTTTCTTTAATATACACATCAAATAAGTATATCAGAAATCATCTCTGTATATCTAAGGTGTATATTAAAGGAAATACAGACATCAAATAAGTATACCACTATGCCTATCCTATAGCTTTTATAATCATTAAATTAAAATCGCTCAAATTTGTTATCTTCATCACCACAATGTTAAAATATCAATGAAAATATAAATATGTATATCCGTAATTTGACAGAAAATATAGTTAAATGTACATATTGATATGATACCTTTTGTATTTGAAAACATTCCTATTCCATATGTTTATACAGTAGAACCTCTTTTATCCGAAACTCTTTTAACCGAAGTTCTTGGTTAACCGAAATCCATTTCTAAAACTTTTTTTTTTTTACTATCACTTTCCTTGTGTGCAAGCGGTCCTTCCCGAACCACGAGTACAGAAAAATATTTCGGATCCCGTTTCTTAGAATTTCTTTGAATTTAACTTGAGCACCCGTAAACTGCGGAGTGAACTAGAACACAGTAAGAGGAAGTACAACCGGAATGTGTGACTGTAGTCTAGCAGGCGAAGAAAACTAACAAATTAGCAATTCTGAAGCTTTTGAATGTTTCACAATAGGTTTAGCATAGCTGGAGCAGCATAAAAACTGTGATACTGTTGAAGCAATAGTATTAAAAAAATTTCGTGATAGAGCTGAAAATCAGCAAACAAAACTTTGTGAAATGTGCAAAAAGTACTTAATTTAAAATTCAGGAAATTTATTCTTGTATTAAGCACTTGTTATCATAATAAGAAAGACCGCATATATTTGTTCTTGATCTTAAAATTGAAGCACTCTCGATTATCCGAAAATTTTAATTTTCCGAAAGATCGTCGGTCCCGGATAATCGAGGTTCTACTGTAATTAGAGAATCAGTAAATCAGCTTTGACAACATTGTTTCTTTTTATTTGAATGAACTTTTGTTTTTCTGACAATTCTTATCCTTAATAATAGCCTGTATAGTTTAATATTTTCATAGGTTGTTTTGGGTATTGACTAGTGATAAAATAATAAAAAATAAGTGATGGGTTAATGAATTTGTGAGTGGAAAGAAGCCATTAAATTTTTTTGTGTAATTATATTTAAGAATAAAATGTAATTGAATTAAATTATTAAGAATTTAATGTTAATTAAACTTTATTAAAAAAGCTAATATTTGCAAAAATGTGTATTAAAAAATTTTAAGTATTCGGTTGCCGAATACCGAATATTCGGTGCACACTTTGACCGAAGCTTCGGTATTCGGTATTCGACAAAATTGCTGCTTCGGTCAATCCCTAATAAAAAGTACCGAAAAACTGGCGATAAACCACAATTCAAATAATAAAGATTTGTATAAATCATCATAAAATCAAAAACAAAGCACAGGAAGCGTTTCCAGCTAGCAAATTAAGAGCCCTTCAATCTCTCCTCTTTTCACTTTTTGTTCATTTGTGACCTTGTCCCATTTCGGACACGTGTTTACAGTAGCTGATGTCGGGCTATTAATTTTCCAGTTCGAAACGCGTCCTGTGTTTTGTTTTGATTTTATGGTGATTTATTATTTTAATTGTGATTTTACTTATGCAGACGCATTTAAAAGAACGATTTTATTTATTGCTGCTATCGCTCGACACAGCATTTAACATAAATTGTTTATAGCACTTTCAACAGATGGCGATACAGAGTCATTTTTTAATGCCAAAGTTTTACTTATCATTTGAGCAGTTTTGGATCGTTATTGCTAAAATGAGTTTCGTAAAGAAGGTGGGGACGTCTAAAAATTGATTTTTTACAAAGGTAAGTTCGTATTCTTTACAATTTTGTATTAATAAAATTGACAATACTTATGAAAAATCTGTATTTTTATGTTTATTACATATGAGAAAAAAGTATCTTTTTCTCAGTATATTTTAAATTTTTGTTCTAAATGCTTTTAATTGCCTTTTACATGCTTAAAATGATTAATTCCAACATCTGAGTTAATATTTTAAAACATAAATTTGTGAAATGCTGATGCGAGAAAATTTCAAAGATGACCATAAACGTGCAACACAAAATCAAAAACAAGATTCCGTATAACAATTTTTTACAATGTCATTTATTTTTTTTATTTAGATTAAAAAACATGTAATGCTTATTTACAGTAAAATAAGTTTGATAAAATAAAATTTTATTCAAAAGTTTTATATAAAAAGGATTTTAAAGTGCCATTTAGAAATTTGCAAAATTCAGAAAATGGTATTTTAACAAAAATCTTTTCTTTCTCTGTTAACTCTTAGAATAAAAACAGCCGTATCTGAGAAAGCCACAGAATTATTTGCTTGGTTTTTTTTTTTTATTAAATAACATCTTGTTTCTTTTTATCCTTTTGTGAACAAAACAAAGTTAAATGAAAAAAGTTAAATTCAGAATATATTTGTAAAAATGTGATTCAACGAATTCTTCAGAAGTCAGCTTTGAAATAATTAATTTCTAAAAAGATTTAAGATTTCTTAAAGAATGGTTGAGAAATTGTATTAAAAAAAAAAAAAAAAAAAAAACACGCTTGTAAATTTTTCTTTAATTATGTTATCAACAAAATTAAAATGAAATTAAAAGCTGAAAACAACTCTTAATAAAACATTTCATTTTTAAAAAGTTCTTTTTAAAGTTCAATGTTTTGAGCTTATTTTAGAATATTCCAAGGCAGTGACTACATTTTCCCATTTTCTTTACTACAGAAATCTAATTATTCTTTAGGAGAACACTTTCAGTTTTATTTTTTTATGATAGAATGAAAGTTGAAACTTGGCATCTCAAACAGAAATGTATAGTCGTTGAAAAAAAAAAAGAGTAAATGGGGCATTCTCACAATCTTTTGACTTTCATGCCCATGAATAATAATTTTTATTTTAATACACTTTTTGTGTTTTTTTTTATTTCATATACTGGGGAACATCCCATTGTATGATTACACAACAATATTAACGAGATAAATAAGTTTTGGACGACGTTGGGGGTCCAAACACCTGGAAAACTCCTATACCGTCCCGTGTCCCTGAAGCTGATTTTTAAGTTTCGATCAGCCTGGATAAAATTGTTTCAATAAAAATAATTCGATGTAATTTTTTTCTGAAACTGGAACTATTGTTTTATATAAATTTGTAGCTAAAAATTAACCCGCATACAGTTTTAGGGTTGTTATTATATTTTAAACTCTGTCCCTGGGTTTTAGATTTCTTACCATCCCTCTTCTAAAATTATACAGAGGATCATTTCAGATGCAGCCACAAAAATTTTTTAAAGTTTTTTCTCATGCAGAAGTATGCTGGAGAAATAATGTCTAAAATTCTTTGGCAGGAAATTTACTGTAGAATTTAAATCAGCATTTAAATATCAATTTCAAGCATCCTGGCTTTATTGTTAGTCTTACCGTCCCCAAGGTTTATTCCTGCACTTTTCAAGGTAAATTGAAAAAAAAATGTAATTTAATCCAATGTGAACAACTGTTTCTAAAAATCAATGAACATTGTGGCTATCACTTAGTCTTAACATGATTTTCCTAAAAATAGGTGGTAATTTTCCTTACAGTTCTATACTTACCGTCCCTTTTTTCCAATACCATCCCCCTTTCTTATCTTACCGTCCCTTCTTTAACACCCCTTTAAGACTATGTTATACAAAAATTCTGTATTAAAAGTACTACATTGTTATTATTTCTTATTTGCATGTCCTGTGGGTACTATGCAAATTCATTATAAGTAAAAATTGAGAAGAAAATTAAAAGTTATAGTGGTAAAATGGTAAGGAAAATTTAACTCGCAAGTTTAACTTAAACCTCAGTTAAATAAAATATTTTCGCTGCTGACCATTTTTTCTTTATTTTGAATCATTAAGGCATTCGTCTATCAGATTAAAATGTTATTTTAGCAATTTTAATTTTGTCAGATTTTGTCAGAACTCTGCAACTAATAAAGATAGAAGAAAGTTACTGGTACCAAACGATTGGAGACTAAGTCTACTTTTAAATGATGTACAGGCATCCTCCGACGTACGTAAGTAATGCGTTCCGTAAACTTTTGCGTAAGTCGAATTTGTAAATTCCTTAAGTAAAATTTCGTCAGAAACTGCAATATTTATTATATACACATACATATAATAAATACGTTATTTACACAGTATCATTTTATAAATAAAGTAGTATGCAGCAGTATTTACTTGGATATGAACTATCAAAGTATGAACAAATATAAAAACAAACCAAAAGAAAACTTTTCAAATAAAAATTATCTTGTGGAATATGGGATTTATAAATTTAACATTGATGAATTAATTTATATGAATTTTGAATCTACACCAAATTAACAGCTCTGAAGCTGGAAGAAAAAATACACTCGTTCCTCTTCACCGAAACTTTAAAATTGGGTTTCGTTATCGTTTGAATTCAGTTAACAAAATTGTAACGGTCAAAATGAATTTTTTTTTTTTTTTTTTTTTTTTTTTTTTTTGGCTTATTGTAATCAGAGTTGAGTTTGTTTTGTCAAGATTTGATTGTATATCCCAATAAAAATATAACTATATCTAATATATAAAACAATATTATTGTTGTGGTTTTTATATACATATTTTATTTCTAAAATATCAAAAGTATGCAAATGCGTATCAAACGCGCTAGTATGTTCATAAGTGTAATTTTCAAGATTTCTTACGTAAATGCGAATTTACGTAAGTCGAGTATTACATAAGTAGGGGGATGCCTGTACATAAAATTTGCTTAGGGGGCAATCTACAAATCAAAACCAAAACAAACATTGTTTTTATACCCAATTTTGACAATATATTTTAAATCTCCGGTTCAAACTATGCCTAGACGGCAAATTTCAAGTCTTTTGAATTATAAACATTCAAAATTTAGATCTTCTAATGTTAAATTGCATTTTCATATTTTTATTAATATCTCCTGAAATTACAATCCTAATGTGATACTTTTTTGTGTGTTTATGATACTATAAAACCCAAACATAAATACATTGAATTTGTAATTAAAAAAATTTTATAATACGCATTATGAAATAATATTTGAAAAAAATATGATTTGCAACCTATAATTTTTTAGATAAATTTCTATGTATTATGCCCTGTTTAATGCAAATTCTCAACTTCAACATTTTCTTCCAAGTAGTTCTCGAATTACGATTAAAATCGCTAAAATGATGGTCTATCATTTGCAGAAAAGCATAATTTGAAGAAAAAAATGTATTTTACACATTCAATTGAAGCATTTGGGCTTGCAATAGGCGAAACTTATTAACCCCTTGAAGGGCGGTGATGCCGTCACGGCATCACATAATTTTAATCCCTATTTGCCACATTGGCACCCGAATTTTTTAATGAAAATTTCACTTCAGTTAAGAATGTGAAAGTATACTTTTACTTGTTAACAAATAAATTTTCTTATAAATACTGGTGTCAGTTAATTATTTCAACATTTTACGAATACAAGTACCTTGCCCCTGAAAGGGTTAAGCAAGTGAAATGATCATATTGGGAAGAAATACATTAATAGAAGTGACATAGTCATTCTGTAGCATTTCAAGAATCGAGTACCGAACTTCAATTTGGATACAGCCCCTAAAATAGGCCCGTTTTAAAATAATTCATTTCTATGAAACTAATCGTACGAATTTCATGCAAATTTGTTTTTAGGCTAATTGAAGGGTGTAGAATTTATTTATGGTGTTATACATGGGTATTGCTATATAAAAAAAAAGTTTGGTTTCGTTTTGATATGTAGATGGCCCCTAATCAAATTTATATGCATCATTTAAAAGTAGACTGTATTTCGAATCGTTTGGTACCAATAAATTTATTCTACAATAATTTGTCGCATAATTAGTAGGGTGTGTTTAGTTTTTTTTTTAACCATTTGGAAAAATGGTTATTGTCCTCTTCAGAGTAGGAAATCAAAAGCATTTCTGAAGCATTTTATTGGTAGAATTCGCATTTTATTCGTTTTCTGATTGGTTTATACAGTAATCTGTATTTCCCTTTACTTTCAACAGAGATGGATACTTCTGTTGCCACTATGACAAAAAAGCAATAAAAACTACAAAAAAAATTAATAACTCAGAAACAAATTGAGATACAGATTTCAAACAAATTGCATTTAAAAGTACATTTCTTTCTCTATACGACGGTGTAAAAAGTAATATTGTGGGATGTTTAGAAGTTTAAGAATGAAATTTTATTTAGAATTGGTCGTCAGATTTCTTGGACGACGGAAAAGCCTTTTCCCGAACAGCCAATGCAATGCTTGGATAATACGTAAATTTCAGGTGGATAATAAGTAAGTTTCAGGAAATCTGACGAGTCGCAGGCGATTTTTGACGCTTGCAATTTTTTCGTGTAATAACACTATTAATGTTTAATTCATGGCGT
The DNA here is from genome assembly GCA_963932465.1 of Maratus speciosus. NCBI lineage: Eukaryota > Metazoa > Arthropoda > Arachnida > Araneae > Salticidae > Maratus > Maratus speciosus. Next base: position 357,897,441 of record OZ010794.1, read on the forward strand.
ACGTATTGTATGATCAACTCCGTGCGATTTTTTATGTCTTAAATTTTAGTCTTTGAAATAATCATTTTCCAAATAATCGTTGTAATTTGTTAAATTGCTTTTTTTTTTTTTTTTTTTTTTTTTTTTTTTACTATTTTACTAACATAACGTTTAAAAGAATCTGTCATTTTTATTGTTTTCGGGCTATTTTGCCGCTATAGTGCTTATGTTACGTAAAAACAGTGTATGTATATAGCGTCACAGCGTCTGCCTGCCAGTGTTGCTAGAACAGTCCAAAAGCACTTGGAAAGCATTTAGCAGCTTCTCTGGATATGTTTACAAAGTGTGAAAACCAACAGAAAACGACGAAAGGATTCGTAATTGATTTTTTCACGCTTGCAGTTAGTGATTGATAGATTATACATAGAATATAGTGATGGATAGGGATATTTTATTGTGTTTCGACATGTCATTTATTAGACAAAGAGAATAAATATAAAGTAAGAAGTTTACCTCAGGCTGAAATAGAAGAGAAAGCAGAAATACAAGTGCTTACCTGAAAGAGAAAAAGCATATTTTAGAAGAACAAAACATTTCACAAATAAATTACCGCAGTGTGATTTGACTACTATTTTTATTACTGAATTGAAAGATAAATAATAAGATCACAAAACACACGAACTTTAAAAAGCACACCGTTTTACTAAAAATGCGACTAAATTAATAAGATAGTTGTTACAAGTTGAAAATATACATTTATTTAAAATTTCTTAGTACTTTCGGCCTGCAATTCCTGCGGCCATCGTCATATTTTTTTTCCAGGACTGTACAGGATGACCACATAGACCAATGTGAGACGGGCGTCTATTTTGTTGCTTTTTCCTTAAGTATTATCCATTCACAATGCTATAGCATTGTGAATGGATAATACTTAAGGAAAAAAGCAGCAAAAACGACGCCCGTCTGACATTGGTCTTCATATGAAGAAAACCGAGAAAGACAGTAGGGCATGTGAAGCAGAGTCGCCATAGCATACTACGTTTTTATTTTGAATATCACTGTTTTTCAATTATTTACCAATTTTATCGACTAACTTCTGTAATTTAATAACGTGACAGTTTAATATAAAAATAGTGGTATAAATAAATAGATTTTTTTTTCTCGTAATGGTGCACGTCAAGACATAACGTTTTTTACAAAGAACTACACTTAAAAAAAAAAAAGACTTTTTTTTCGTAATTTAAGAAAATAAAATATAACCACGAATGAAACTATACAATAACCTCTTACGAGATAGATACCGACGGTTCCGAATTACGTTCTTTTTCTTTAGAGATTTCAGAAACCAATATATTTTTGATATTTAACCCGGGATTACACGCGCTCGGTATGACATACCCAGGGTGTGCACAATTATTACATTAATCACCACTATTTTTCGAAAAGTAATCCTCAAATAATTTTATCGCAGAATTTGTGAGCAATGTCAATGATTAAATAAGATGACTATTTTCATTTGAATTTATTGGTGGCAAAGTATAAATAGTACATATCCTGGATATGCGCGAGCATTCCAGTGTTAAAGAAGTACAGTAGAACCTCGATTATCCGAAGTAATTGGGACCGACCTTCTTTCGGAAAATCGAAATTTTCGGATAATCTAGAATGCTTCCATTTTAAGATTAAGGAGAAATATACACAATATTTCGTATTATGGTAACAAGTACTTAATAAAAATAAAGCAATAGCAAAATGGAAACGAGAATAAATTACCTGAATTTTAATTTTGAAATTAAATACCTTTTACTATCTCACAAGGGTTTGAAAAAATGTATTGTTTTTCCTAGTTTCGACTGTCTTTGCTTTGAAGCTCTATCACGGAGTTTTTAATATTATTAGTTCACCAGTACCACAGTCTTTCTGCTGCTGCAGCCATGCCAAACCCTTTGCAAAACATTCATAAGCTTCAGAATTGTTAATATGTTCGTTTTTTTTTCTTGTCCCACTCCGAAGCTTACGGGAGCTAAGTTAAATTGTAAGGAACTCTAAGAAAGGGGATCGAAAATATATATACATCTCGAAAGGATCGCTTGTGCACAACGAATATGGTAGATTAAAAAAAAAAAAGTTTTCAAAATGGATTTTGCACACAAAGGATGTGACAGTTAAAAAAAGGCTTCAAAAATGGATTTCGGTTAATCGAGAGTTTCGGTTAAAAGAGTTTCGAATAAAAGAGCTTCTACTTTATTTATAAAAACAATGTTTTTTTTTCTCCCTCTGATTTACGGAAACGTTTCCGAGTAGTATTTATAATGCATTAATCAGACTTCTCAAACCAGAATTTCATTTTTTAGAAATGCTATTCACTCTCTCAATTAAACATTTTCACTTGCGTAACTGAGTTTATACATGCAATAGTAACAAAATATTATTAACCCTTTTGTGCACAGCTTTGCATATATGCAAACAACAGTGCTTTGAATTTAATAGATTTTTTTTATTCGTATATACCTAATTTACACCAGAAAATTAAAATAGCAATATTTGCTTTAATTAATAACAGACTTTGCGTACTTAAATAAAGCAAAATTAACCATTGAAATTTTCTGGTGTAAAGTCAGATTCTCTGAATTGCGCAATTTCTAGAATGTATTCTGTCATGGGAATTAAAGGGTTAAAGGTTAATTTTTATAAAATAAATAATTGTATAAAATAAGGTATTTGTAAACATACTTATTAAAATATTTACTTATTTGCAATATTTTAGCGTAAAACAGCCACACACCAGCAGTTTTTACTTGTATTGCAGATGTGCAACAGAAAAGATTGACGTATTATATGAAAAATGTATCTCTGATTTTTTTTTCATTATTTTTCCTGTGTAATAAACCTTTCAGAGAATCATATATAATTTTTTGAAACAAAATAAAAAATCGCGCATTTAAGGGTTAATTTTAATGTTGTTGCAATTCGTCATGTTTGTCTGTAAAACATGTTTGTTGAACGTGGAAATCTTTGCTTGAGAATGGATAGCATCTAGATAATTTTTTTCTTTGACGAGATATCTAAACTTTTTTTTCCAATATCCGGATTTTATGCCGTTAAATGAGTATTCTGCGCATAATATACGAGATATAATATTTTTTCGTTTTTTCCTATTAAAGGGCGTGCATTATACACAAATAAATTCAGTTTTAGACGAGGGCAGTGTTGCCAGTGGGCTACTTTTTTTAAATTCAGATTTCTTGATTGCCACCACTTATTTGAAACGGTAAAATTCATCTTCTTTTCGCCTTAATTAATATGTCATTAAATAAGGCGCATTTTACAATTTCAAAAAAGTGGTGCCAATCAAGAATCTGAATTAAAAAAAACGTAGCCCATCTGACAACACTGGACGAGGGTTTAGACGAGGAATTTATGTTTGAGACAGTGGCTATTTTCTTGTTGAATTCGCTGACTCGTTAATAAATTGCTCTTTCCCAAAGCTCAATTTGGTAGATTTGTAAGGAAAATTTACTGAAGGAAAATCGTGAATTTCTGCTGTGAACATTTTGATTTTTAAACACAGAATCCTTTGAGATGTACATGTAATTTTGAAAGATTTTTTTGTACATGTAAACACTTAACTATTTTTTCTTTTTTTAACAATTTGGTAAACCAAGTATCACATTCTTTAACCATCATGTTTTCTTTCACCATCTTTCAGAAAAATGGTAAACTAATTTAGAGACAAGAATAAAAATATGGGATCAACAGTAAGGGAACAAGCAAACGCTCTTGTGGCATCTGCATAGCTACCAAGCCATCCGATTTTGTTTAAATACCTTTTAGAAATGTTATTTGATTTTATCTAAAACAAATTAATACATTAATGAAATAAAAAAATAAAAGACAAAAAGTAAAAATTTAAATAATCTTATTTTTCTGATATTTTGCCAAATACATAAGTACTTCAATGAAACTAAAGACATTTTAATAAATAATATTTCTGGTTTAAGGCAAATTACTTCGGTTTCGAAAAATAGGAAGGTTTGGCTGTTATGTACGTTTGGGAGATAGGAAAATCAAGCAAGTTCCACAAACAGCTTACATCCTGTGTACTGTGTACCACTTTGTGTGTAAAGTTCCTTCAGGTGAATCTATCTGAAAGTAGTTATGATTTTCTATTCACTCATTGCCTTTAACTCTTTAACAGTTTCATTCCTTTTGACACAATAAGTGAAAAAGTTTATTAAACACTAGTTATTTTGTACTAAAATATTTCCCTTCTAGAATCAAAAAATGATTGCCAATAAATAAAAATAAAAATTATAGTTAAAAATTAGTTGTTTCCAAAAGTTTTTAGTAACGAAGAAAGCAAATTCTTCTTGTCCGAGTGGTGTTCAGGCAAAACTGTTAATGTGCTAATTTTTAAAAAGTCATATGTCTTTTCGACAAAGAAGTCTCTGATGCGTACGTATGGCGGCGTATGGTAAATAAGTTAAGGGGTTCAAAATCAATCGCTTCCTGTGTAAAGTCCATTTAGGTGGATCTATCTGAAATCAGAGATCCAACTGACAGTTTGGTTAGACTTTATGCCTTCAAATAGTTATTGAATGATAGTCATACATTTTAGATATTGTCTGAACTAATTTCGGAAAGATTTTCAATTCACTCATTGTCTTTAATTAAAAAAAAAAATCAAACGTCTTTTCTCCGAGCAAGTCCCAGAAAGAGCGTAAATACGGCGTACTGGCAAGTCAGTTAAGTGCTTAAAAACAAATCCCTTTAAGTGCTGCAGCGTAGGGGAAACAGCGCAACCTAACAACATTTTCTCTAAAATAATAGTGGTGTGCAAAAAGCCGGAGACTTCGCATTTCTGGAATGCACATCAACTGTGACGTCACTATCTCCAAAGCCAGGCTAACGAAAAAGACAGGCTACCGCGGTGCGTCCCACGTGTCTTTTTTTTTTTTACAGACCGCTAGAGTGACGTGATGTTCTTTTCGCACACCTGCATTGGTGCATTCGAGCATCACGTAATTCCAGCGGTCTGTAAAAAAAGATACGCGTAAAGCAGTGTTGCCAGATTGGGGAATTTTTTGTCCCCAGATTGTTGATTGTCACTGCTTTTTTGAAATAGAAATGTTCGCCCTATTCAAAAATAGATTAAAAATTCTGAAAAAAAAAAAAAACGGAATTAAACTAATTTTAAAAAGTGGTGACAGTCAAATAATCTGAAATAAAGAAGTCCCCATTCTGGCAACACTGCACTGTAAATTAAAATACCTTAAATTCAGACACTTAAGTGTCTGAAACGGAGTGTTCAGTTTTCAGACATTTTAAAATGTCTGAATTTTTTCAGACATTTCAAACGTCTTAATAGCATCCATTTTTTTGTAAGCATCATACGTAGCCATGTTTGACCACGTTGAATCCTGGAAAAATATTTGGCTGGGGCCCTGCCCCCCCCCCCCCCCTACAACCTGATTTTTTTTATGCTCCCAATTTTGGTACGCAATTTTTGTTAAGCTGATAATTTAAATCTTTTACGACATTTCACTGATTATAATCAATATTTTGAACTTCAGAAGTAGAACAAGAATAAAACAAAAAATATTTATCTAAATATTAGATTTTTAAAATTTGTTTTATTTTTAATCTTATTTTACTTTAAAAGTTCAAAATATTGATTATAATCAGTACAATTTCGAAACAGATTTAAAATATAAGCTTTACAAATATTGCACATCAAATTTGTGGGCACTAAAATCGTAGGGGGGCGGGGCACGGTCCAGTATGCCCATTCTTTAATCAAGAAGTTCTTTTGCAAAAAATGTAACCCTGCATTATTGTTATCTAAATTGAGATGTCCGGTATTCGGGAGTATCCGTTGTGGAGGTTAATGGACATTCCCGAATAGCTATTCTGAAACATCTATTTAGTGAATACTTTTTTAATCCGCATGGCATACATATTTGTATATTTTTACCTCACAAAAGCAGACATCTCCGATTATCGGACAAACTCAACGGCAAGGGCTATTGAGGGCTTTTAAAGTACATGGATAAATATATATATTTCTTATAATCTTGTCCTACTCTACTTCATATAATTTAAAAATAGGTTTTTTTAAAATTTATATTGCCACATAGGCAATTTTACATATATATCAGATGATAATCACAACAGCTATTTAAATATGAATAATTAAATAAATGTTCTACTTTATCCCTTTGCACTCGAGGGCTCCGGAGCAGAGCCATTTAAAATTTGTCTTCAAACTCGAGGGCTCCGCTACGGAGACAATGCTAATAATTTTGTGATACCTGTCTAGAAAAGCCAAGATTACATGGTATCACAAAATTATTTGCATTGTCTCCGTAGCGGAGACCTCGAGTTTGAAGACAAATTATAAATGGCTCCACTCCGGAGCTCTCGAGTGCAGTGGGTTAATATTGAGAAAAAAATTACTTCGGTATTTTGTTTATTTATATTTTGTGTTTTTTAATCTTGTCCTACTCTAAAAGTTCAAAACTTTCATTATAATCAGTGCAAAATTTAAGGTATCAGTTTTACGAAAATTTCATACAAAATCCACCCCCCCCCCCCCACCTCCCCGAAAAAAATGAAATACCTTATCATTAAAAAATTAGATTTTTTAAAAATTTATATTGTCACATGGGCTTATTGTTATTCCTATGAGCTACTAAACAAGACATCTTTAAAGCAAAACACAACCGCAAAAAAAGACGTTAGCACATGATATCACTATGATACACACTTGCGATGCTTATCAGTAAAGTCTAATTGGAAAATGACCTTCAAAGTGAAATATATTTTCCGCACACGCAGCAAAATCGAAATAAACAAATGATTTCCTTTTTCCTGACTGGGTTACTTCTATGTTTCCAAGTCAGGTTTTCCACATTAAAAGATTTAATAGCTTTAGAAATATATCTAAGAAATACTTGAGATAAATATTCATTTTCAATTATAGATAAATTTCATAAAAATCAATTGATTTTTTTTCCAAAAGCGAAAGTTTATAAATATATTTTTTAATTTCAGCTGAATATTGTTCAATTGAAAAAAAAAAAGGCAAACCCGAAAATCCCGGAATTTTTCAGTAAAAATCCCAGGATTTTCGGGATTAAAATTAAAGCGGGATCCCGGGATCTCAATCCGGGATTGTAATCCCTAGCTGGGAAGTAAGAAAGCTTTAGAAGATCTTTCAAAGTTTTTTTTTTTTCTATTTCCTTGTGGTCGTTTAGTATGAGATAAGCATTAGCCATTGAAACTAAGAACTGCCATATTGAAAACAAAACAAAACAAGAGAATGAACTTAACTTTTAAATATGTCTGTTTTTTAGTGATGTTATTACTTTAAATTTGAGAAAAAAGATGAGAATAAATAATACATAATTTGTAATAAAAGACAACGTCATAAATTTAAAAATATATACTTCTAGAATTAGTGTTTTTTTTTTTTTGGTTTTTTTTTGCAAAAAATTCAAATTAATTAAATTTCATGCAAGATTTTGTTTAGTACAATAAATAAAATAATAAAAGAGACTAATTTTAGTACTAATATAAAGAAATTATAACACTTACTTCAATCGCTGTTTGCAGGAGGTAAGAAAAATTCCTCGATTTGAAATTTTAAAAACTACCACAACCACAGTGAGGGAGAAAGACTTGCATCAGTTTAAAAGGTAATCCCATAATACATCCGACTAGCCATATTTAAAGAATGAGATGTTTCATCCTCAAAACAGGACCGCCAGACAAAAGTTTCTTTTTTTTTTTTTTTTTTTTTTTTTTTGCAGCTTCGACAGGTCGAAGATGAATAATACAATATTATTGATATAAATTAATACGAGTTAACACTAAGCCCATTGCACACGCTTTGTAGAATTTCAGTGTGTAATCTTCAACCGTCGTCTACTTCTGTTCTGTGTCTATCCCGCCCTTATATCGACGACAGCTTCTAAGAGACATTTGATGTCGAGCACACACGTCAGATGTATGTATTCAATAAATAAATAATCCAAGTTAATACGAATTGAAATCACAGTACTTCACATTTCACAAAAAACGAATTAAAATACACGCGTACATAAAAACAAACTTTGTTTGAATTACAACGTGTACCACTTCGAACGAAGACATCTAAAACGCATGCGAAACTGGGAGTGCGAGTGCCCCTGGTGGTTATTGCGTCGGAAGAATCATAACGTCTTAAATTAAGACACGTTTAAAGCAGTGAAGTGTCTTAAAATAAGACGTTTGCGGATATTTTAGACATTATTCTCAGTTCGTTTACACCATGGTCATAGTAAGACACTTATGTATCTTAAGTTAAGACATCTATAATGTCTGAATTTTCAGATTAAGACACTTAAGTGTCTAAAATTCTTTTTCAGTCACATATGTGTCTAAATTTAAGACGCTTCTATTTGCAGTGTGGCGTAAAGCACCGCGGCAAGCTTTCTTTTTCGTTAGTCTTGCACCGATGCCATAGCTTTTCTCAAGATAGTCGTGGTAAAGTCCATTCGGGTGAATCTATCTGAAATCAGAGATTTAACTGACAGTTTGATTAGTCTTTATGCTTTGAAGTTATTGAATGATAGTCAAGGGTTATAGATAACGTTTGAACTAATTTTGGAAAGATTTTCAATTCACTTATTGTCTTTAATTTTAGAAAATCAAATGATTTTCTTCAAACAAGTCCCAGAATCAGCGTACGTACGTCGTTCTGGAAAATCTGTTAAGTGGTAAACCCTTTCAGGGGCGGTAGTATGTTTATGAAACCACTTAATTTTCATTCCCAAACGCCACAATGGCACCAGAATTTTAGTAAAATATTTTCCATTTAGTATGTATGTGAAATATAGCCTTTTTCATATTTACAAATAAATTTTATGGTCAATTCCGGTGCCAATTATTTACTTCAACACTTTAGCAATGAAATTACTTTGCCCCTGAAAGGGTTAAAAAGTATTCCCTTTCTGTGTAAAGTACGGTCTTGGAAAAAAAAAAGTAAATTCCCCTTACTAAATCCTCAACAAATTATCGTAGAAGAAAGTAACTGGTAACGAACGATTCGAAATAAAGTCTACTTTTAAATGATGTGTATAAAATTTGCTTAGGGGGGCATCTACATATTAAAACGAACCATAACTTTGTTTTTTTCAACAGCAGTACTCACTTCTGACAGCATAAATGAACTCTACACCCTTTAATTAGTCTAAAAACAAATTTTTATTCAATTCGTACCATAAGATTCCGAGAAATTAATTATTTTAAAACGAGCTGTATCCAAATTGAAGTTCGGTACTCGATTGTTAACCGAGACAGCTCCTTTCTTGATCAAGGCACCTTAAGCAGTCAATTAAGCCTATTAGATTACAGGATAGCAGAAAAAATTTCAAAATATTTAGTCACTTCTATCATAGACGGCCCATTAAACCGTCATTTTGCCGTTTTTTGAGCATAATTTGAAACTACTTGGAAGAAAAATGTGAAATTTTGGATTTCCATAGAGCAGGACTTAATAAATCTGAATCTATAAAAAAAATGTAGGTTGCAATTCATAATTTTTTTGAATATTAATTTCATAATTCATATCAGAAAATTATAAAATTGCAAATTCAACGTATTTATGTTTGGGTATATTAGTATTATTACTACACAAAAAATTAGAACATTAGGATCATAATTTCAGAAGTTATAAATAAAAATATGAAAATGTAATTTAACATTAGAAGCGCTTAACTTTGAATGTTTATAATTCAAAAACTTAATGACTTGAAATTGGGTGCCTAGGCATAGTTTGAACCAAAGATTTGAAATACCTCGTTAAAATTGAGTATTACCACTGAAAAAAATGAAGTTTGGATTCGTTTTAATATGTAGATGGCCCCCTAAGCAAATTTTATATACATCGTTTAAAAGTAGACTTTATTTCCAATCGTTCGGTACCAGTAACTTTCACCTACGATAACTTGTTGAGGAGTTAGTAGGGGGCGTTTACTTTTTTTTTTTTCCACGATTGTACATTCAGGTGAATCTATCTGAAATCAGAGATTCAACTGGTAGTTTGGTTAGTCGTTATGCTTTCATGTAGTTATTGAATAACAGTCATACATTTTAGATAGCGTCTGAACTAATTTCGGAAAATTTTTCTATTGACTGATTGTCTTTAATTTAACCCTTAAATGCGAGATTTTTTATTTTGCTTCGAAAAAATTATATATGACTCTCTGAAAGGTTTATTACACAGGAAAAAATAATGAAAAAAAATCAGAGATACATTTTTCATATACAGTAAACTCTGTCTAAGGCGGAATCGATCTCGACGGAGAAAAGTTTCCGTAGTAGACGATATTCCGTCTTATACAAATTTCACTCTACATCTATGGATTCGAAGGGACTTGAAAATCTTACCGAGTTAGACAGAATCCCGTCTTTCACAGAGTGCGCCTTACAGAGAGTTCACTGTACTACGTCAAACTTTTCTTCTGTTGCACATCTGCAATACAAGTAAAAACTACTGTCGTGTGGCTGTTTTACGCTAAAATAATGCAAATTAGTGAATATTTTAATAAGTATGTCTCCAAATACCTTATTTTATATAATTATTTATTTTATAAAACTTAACTTTTAACCCTTTAATTCCCTTGATAGAATACGTTCTAGAAATTACGTAGTTCAGTGAATCTGACTTTACACCAGAAAGTCTTATTGGTTAATTTCGCTTTATTTAAGTACAGAATGTGTGTTATTAATTAAACCAAATATTGCTATTTTAATTTTCTGGTGTGAATTAGGTATAAACCAAAAAAAAAAAAAAAAATATTAAATTCAAAACACTGTTGTTTGCACATATGCAAAGCTGCGCAATAAAGGGTTTAAAAAAAAGTCAAATGTATTTTCTTCGAGCAAGTCCCAAAAACGGCGCGCTGGCAAATCTGTTAATTGGTTAAAAACTACCTTAGAGTGTGAATTTTTTTCAGGTAAATCTCTCTGTCATCAGAGATTCAGCTATTTGTTTAGTCTTTATACATTCAAGAAATTATTGAATGACAGTCATTCATTTTAGATAGCGTCTGAACTAATTTTTAAAAAAGCTTAAATTTACTCATTGTCTTTATTTTACTCCCTCCGTCCCAAATTAGTTGCGACATTTAGGTCGAAAATTTTGTCCCAAATTGGTTGCTACATTTCAAGTGGGTGGAGTCATAAATAACTTCCGATGCTGTTTAGTAGATCGACACTATTTTTAAGGACTCTACCACCTGTATACCGTAAAGATAATTTTCTTCCTAAGGAATTAACGATTCACTAGCTAGAATGTAGTTTTATGCGATTACTGGTGGAAGAATCCTTACAAAATGGGGCGTGGCTTAAGAGCGTTCGAACACTGGATTTTTTTTAACTAATTTGGTACTTATTTAAGGAGAGACGGAAGAAATGCTTGGTAAGTAAATGCTGTTGGTTGATAGCATAGCACCCTGAAATCTCTGAAAAATGTTCAAACCAAATCATAAAATCATAAGTATCAATAATCAGTACAAAAGTAATCAAATGTAGCAACTAATTTGGGACAGAGGGAGTATAACAAACCAAATGACTTTTCGTTAGAAATACATTTTCAAAAGCATAATTTTCTTCTGAATTGTTCAAAAATATTCTTATAAAGTACTTCTCCACAAAAATAATTTTCTCAAAGATATATACCTGGCTTGTACGCAGATTAAATCATTAACCTATTTTTTATTTAAGCAATAAAAACTTGCATTGTCTAAAATTCTTCTAAAAATTTTCAATTATTTATTTTAAAGGAATAATAAGATTTATAAAGCCTTTAAGCTAATTAATGTTTTTCGTCTCCTTACTACTTTATTTGAGTTGTACATTTTAATTATGTCTTCTGCATTCTCCTTCATAATTATCTCCAAATAATCCTCAAAATAACCTTGTTAATATAGAATTTTTTATTTTATAATATCCATTAGTTATTTTACTTTAGTAGACACAGCCAGTATATTAATTAAGAAAAAAATAATAAGCAGGTGTAAGAAAGAGGTCCCAATTATTTACTAACCTGATTACAAATATCTCGCGTTAATTATAAAGATTACCGTTGGCATCATAACCACAGTTTTTAGAGTCACATAACATCTAAAATAATTGGTTCTGAATCAGAGTTGCTAGATAGGCCTCCAATTTTAATCCGAAATTTCAAATTACACCGGAAATTTTGAAAGAAGATATCTCTCATCAAATAAAACATAAAATTCTATTATTTATTTTTGGTATGAACTCGAAATTACTGAATAAAAATGAAGGCCATACTGGCAACCCTGTTCTGAATTGTAATGTCTGTTAAGGAATATTTGAGTAGTATAATATGTGCTAGGTTCTTAAGTATCATGAAATTTTGAAAATATAAAACATATCCAAAATTTTTTAGCATATGTCTGATATTTTTTATATACATTTATCGATTTTTTTCAATATAGTCCACTTTCTGCTGATTGTTAGTTTTTTTTTCAAATTTAATATAAATTAGAAACTAAAACGCATTGCATTTAATTATGAAAATTAACCCTTTATCTACTGACGGTACTTATAAGTACCATTCACTTTTAACTTCCATGCCATAGTGAATACTACTAATATTCTAATGGTACTTTGCAAAAACACTCTTTTAACTCCACTTTATCCGGAAATATGGCAGCAGTAGTTCTAGGTTTGTTATTTTAGAGAGGAAGGTGGCTATCTTTGATACAGGCGATGTGTTTTGTGCCGACATTTTGTACAAATTGTCACGCTCGTCTTTTTCTTGCTTCAAATAAAAGAATATAAGTGTTGGATTTTTTTTATGTGTTCAAAATACGATTTGACTAGCTATTTCAGGTGAACGGTGTATGTATTTGATTTAACAGTTGAATTACTCGGTGATACTTATAAGTACCATCAGTAAACTAGGTGTCGGAGAAAAACTTCTTGTTTGCTTTTCGTCTGAGCAGTTACTCATCGTTTTCATCTGCTTTAAAGTGTAATTATTAAAATGTAGTGTGTAGTAATAATTTTCCGAGTATTTCTTTTCTATTTCATTATTGTGTAATATAAGAAATCGAAAAAGTTGTGGCCCCGGCTCTTTTTGCTGTGATAGAAATGGCATATGTACCTTCACATATTGCATATATGGAGATGCGAGAGGACATGTTGTACCTGGAATATGAACGTCGGAAAACTAAGGACTGTACATCGAAACCTAAAAATAAAATAGCTATTTTAACCCTTTCACGGGCAAAGCATTTTCAATGCTAAAGTGTTGAAATAAATGATTGACACCGGAATTTGCCAAGAAAATTAATTATTTGTAAATACGAAAAAAGCCTGTATATCACGTATCTGTTAAATCGAAAATATTTTACCACAATTCTGGTGAAATTTGAAATACCTTGCGGGCTTTCAGTTACGATATTTTAGTCATAGAGTACTGATGGTACTTTAAAGTGCCACTGTAGTTAATTACTTCTAATTAATTAAATTTCTCACGGGGGAGTATTTTTATTATGTTTATCCTTTAATTTTAGCTTGTAGTAACTGAAAAAAAAAACATGAAAAAAATTGCTGTTGATTAGGGGTGCACAACCTTTTTAAGAGAAAGGCCACTTACAAAAATGTCTAGGTTATCGAGGGCCACATCAGTAACACGGAGATAATTCTATTTCGAGGCGGTGATCTGTGGCCTATTATCAGATAAAAATATGGATTTAGACGGGGGAGGGGAGTTTTACCCCTCTATGTCCCCCTACCCAGTCAACAATTCAGTTGGTAAGGATATATCAACAGTGTTTACGTTCGTATATATAACAGATATAGCAAGGATTATTTTCAAGAAGTGATAGTATTCATTGACTTTATTCGAGAGAGTAAAGTTTGTATTATTGAAAGTGCTAAAAAACATAAATGCGCATGAAAGTGGCTAGTGCCGAAAAAAATGTGAACTTTATGAACGAAGGAGGTAGGAGTAGCCGATCAATGAAATTTGCTATTTTTTTTCCGCGCCTGATCAACAAAATTCGCATTTTTTCCGTAGCCGATCGACGAAATTCGTTTTTTTTCCGAGCCTGATCTACAAACTTTGATATTTTTTTACGCGCGATCTACAAAATTCTCGAGTTTTCGGAGCCTAATCAACAAAACTCGCGATTTTTCCCTGCCCGATCAACGAAATTTTCGTTTTTCCGCCTCTGATCGACGAAATTTTCGATTTTTCGACGAACTTCGCGATTTTTAAGTGACTCTGACGAAATTCACAATTTTTTCCAGCGAAAAATTGACGAAATTCGCAATTTTTTCTCGCGATAAACTGACGAAATTCACTATTGTTCCGCAGCCGATCAACGAAATTTTCAATTTTTCCGCACATCATCGACAAAATTCACGATTTTTCCGTGTCCGATCAACAAAATTTGCGATTTTTCGGAGCTTGGTCGACAAAATTCGCGATTTTTTCTTGCCTGATCAACGAAATTCGTGATTTTGTTTTCGTGCCCGATCAACGAAATTCGCAATTTTTTGAAGCCCGATTGACAAAACTCACGATTTTTGTGTACCCGATAAACGAAATTTGCGATTTTTTCACATCTGATAGATGAAATTTGCGATTTTTCTGCGGCTAATATACGATGTATCGAATATTCGAATTTACAAATAATCGACGAAATTTACGATTATTTCGCGACCGATCAACGAAATTCGCGTTTTTTTCTCGCGATAAACAGACGACCTAGACGATTTTTCCACAGCCGATCAACAAAATTTGTAACCTTTCTGCACATCATCAACAAAAATGACGAATTTTCCGTGCCCTATCGACGAAATTTGCGATTTTTCCGCGCTTGGTTGAAAAATTCGTGATTTTCTCTTGCCCTACAAAGGAAATTCGCGGTTATTTCCGCTCCTCATCCACAAATTTCGCGATTTTTCAGTAGCCGATGAACGAAATTCTGGATTTTTGCGAGCCTCATCGACAAAATTCGCTATTTGCCAGCACCCGATCAAGGAAATTCGCAATTTTTCCGTGCCCAATCAACGAAATTCGCGATTCTTAACTGACTGGCGAAATTTTCAATTTTCAACGAGACAAATTGACGAAATTCATGATTTTTTCCTGCGACCAATGGATAAAAATTTCAATTTTTTCCAGTTATAAATTTACGAAATTCGCGAGCCACACGTTAGCCCATCGCGGGCCACTTTTGGCCCGCGGCCACAGGTTGTGCATCCCTACTGTAGATCATAATGCAGTAGATAAAGGGTTAATAAAACTACTATATTCTAAATGTCTATTTCTTTTCCTTTCTTTCTTTCACTTACAACAATATAGAAGATCAACTGATTGAAAACAGAAACAATTTTTTGAAAAGTTATACAATTTGCTTTTTACACTCATGAAAAAAAAGAAAATTATACCCACATAGCATTTTTAGTTTGCAGAAAATTTGCAGCAGTCTTGCTTTGAAAACTTGCAAAGTTGCAATAAGCTCAGCATGACAAGACTGAAAGTTCATAACAAGACTGCAGCAAGATAAAGCAAACGCCGAAGTCACCACACTTTGAACATGTAGCTAACTTGAGGTGCAAATTAAATTCATGCTGCATCAAACTTATTGCAAATTAACGGCAAACAAGAAATCAAACTTACTGCAAAGTAGTAATCTTTCCATGCCACACTATCTGTTTACAGCTGTTACTACACTATAAGTTTAACCTCTTCGAAGGGATCCATAGACCTGATAAGGCCCATTGTTGCGAACTCACCGCCAGAAACTGCATGCATCGTTTTGATCACCATAAACAAGTTAGGGTAATATTTGTACTATTCAATTCGAGCCAAAGCGATATAAGTAAGCGTACAATGTCAATACTGGAATCTGGAGTATATTTCACAGCTGCGCCATCTGGTGGACGGAGTGAATAATGCAAATACGCGGGTTTTCAGTATGACGTCATATATGACAGAATATCTACTATCTGCGGATCTCTTGCGCATATTTTCTGATTATTTACTCACTTATGGAAGATGAATCTTGTTCCCCAGTTTTATTGCAAAATATTATTATTACAGTTTGTTTTGATAAAATTATGCACATTTAAAAAAAATAACCGCAATATCGTTTTAATTTCGGGAGAAAAGCACTAATGCTACGAAAGCATTACTGCCTTTAGCCCTTAAACTAAAATGACATTGCGACTTTTTTTAAAATACACGTATTTTTATCAAAACAAGCTGTAAAAAAATATTTTGCAATATAATTGGCAAACAAGATTCATCTTCTGTGAGTAAGTGACAATCTGAAATTCCTAATAGAATTTTTAACAGGGATGCTCTAAATGGCTTTGTCTGCTTCAAGGGAAAAAAAAAAAATCTAATCTGGCGATTTTAGGAAAAATTTTGCAGTTATTGTCTGGACTCGCAAAATATTTAAACAAATACTAAATTAACAATACTTGCTCGTTTAATAGTACAACATTTAATGCATGTGTACGGAGGTGTTCTAAATTAAAAGAGAAATTAGCGGACTGTTAACATAAATGTTTTAATGAAGACTAATGGCGACTTGTTGCCGCAGAGGTTGTTCCTCTTACACTGATGCGTACTCAACCCGTGATCCGGGTTCAACGAAAGGGTTACATTAAAAGGATTGATTGCCAATTGGCATAGATGCAGGGGTGGTGTTCCGTCGCCAAAGGCGAATTACAATGTTTGTTACAGGTACGGAACATCCCGCCCGGCGTTGAAATATTATATTTCAATATGTATAAAATGCAATACAGATAAAAAAAAAAAAACACAACATAGTACAGATTATAAGCAAAGAAATAAAATAAACACAATTAATACACAATGAAACACAATTACAGTCCAGATTTTTGTTAATCATTGTCATTTATGGGTAATATGCTTATTTGGTTAACAGAACGTTTAAAATTGCCCTTAGCGGTGCGTAGTTCTACTACTCTGACCATTCCGTCAGCACCTGGGATTACCTTAGTAATGCGACCTAGAGACCAGGTGCAAAGTGAGAGTTGAGTGTCCTTTAATAGGACCAACATGCCTGGCAAAATATTTTGTTTTTTAAACATCCATTTGTTTCTCTCCTGTAAATTACTGAGATAATTGTTTTGCCAGCGTTTCCAAATCGTTTGGGTTAATTTTTGAGTCCTTTGCCACTTGTTAAGCAAGTTATCCTTTACCTCCATCAAATTAGGTTCAGGAATTAAATTAAGGGGCCTGCCTATGAGAAAGTGGCCTGGAGTTAACACCTGAAGATCGTCAGCATCTGTGGACAAGGGACAAAGCGGTCGCGAATTTAAAATCGCTTCGATCTGTGTTATTACGGTTAGAAATTCTTCGATCGTGAGATGAGCGGAACCTACTGCTCTTTTTAAATGGTATTTGAAGGCCTTAACTCCTGCCTCCCAAAGTCCACCAAAGTTGGGTGCTCTAGGAGGGGAGAATTTCCAGTTAATGCCTTCTGAAGCTAAAAAGTTACAAACTTCATCACTGGCTACAAGTTTACGTAAACGCTTCAGTTCTGCTGAAGCCCCAACAAAATTAGTAGCGTTATCGCTAAAAATTACCGAACTCCTCCCACGACGAGCGAAGAATCTCTTTAGCGTTGCTATTATCGCCTCGGATGTCAAGTCGGAGACAAAATCCAAGTGTACAGCTTTAGAGGCCATACACACGAAAATGGCAACGTATATTTTTTGAAAGGTACCCTTTCTCTGACCCTTATATTTTATTTCAAAGGGACCACACAGATCTAATCCTACTCTGGAAAATGGTGAACTGGGCGTTATTCTTTCAGGAGGGAGATCTCCCATTACTTGATTAGCCAGCATAGGCTTAATTTTAAAACATTGCACACATTCATGTACTACCTTGCGAGCTGTGTTTCTACCACTAAGAGGCCAATATTTTTGGCGCACAGTGTTCAAAAGAGCCTGGGGCCCGACATGAAAATCTCGTACATGATAATACTGGAATATGATTCTCGTTAAGCGACAGCTCGCTGGTAGCACTATAGGAAATTTGTGATCAAATGGTAAGTTAGATTTAGCCAATCTACCTCCCACCCTTATCAAGCCATTCGAATCAATAAAGGGGTTCAAAAATTTTAACTTACTTGAACCATGCACCGAAGATCCCCCTTTCAGGGCGGAGATTTCCTTTGAAAAATACATTACCTGCACATGCTTAATCAAGCACACTTCTGCCCCCATTAATTCCTCCAGTAACAGAGGGCTTGTTGCAGTTGCTACCCTCTTACACTTTAAAAAAAACCTAAAAATACATGCTACAATTCTAATTAATTTAAGAAAATTATTTGTTAAAGTCAACAAATTATCAAAAAAATTAATGTCCATATTGTTGATTAAAGTCACTTGTCTACTGGCTTTGAGTTCATTGGAATAATAACTGTTCGAGCAGTCAGTAAGACTAGAAATAGGTTTCTCTATTGCTTCTTTAAGAATTTGAAGTGGCGGCCCATTCCACCATAGTTCACTGGAGGCAAGGTTTTTCACATCCATTCCTCTGGATATCAGGTCTGCGGGGTTATGCTCCGATGGTATATGGTGCCATGGAATGTTCCTTGAAATGTCCTTTATTTGCTCTACACGGTTGCCGACAAATGTTTTAAGTAAATTTGGAGCAGTGTCCATCCAAGCTAAGGCAATGGTCGAGTCTGAAAATAGTCGCACAGCATTCACCTGTTGGTTTAAAGCATCTAAGACCTTACAGGTTAATTTTGCAAGAAGAAGACACGCTGATAGTTCCAAGCGCGGTACGGTTATCACCTTTGTAGGGGCCACTCGTGACTTGCTGCAAAGAAGGTGACTAACCGTTTCGTTGGAGTTAGATATAGTTTGCACATAAATAACTGCACCGTATGCCTTTGAAGAAGCATCGGCGAAACCATTAAGTACCACTGATTGGACGTGCACCTTTAAGAAGCATCTCGGTACGTTGATGGACTCGAGCTCTGGCAATGTTGCGATAAAGGTTTTCCATTGTTTGGAAATTTGCGAAGGTAAAGTATCATTCCATTGTAATTTAAGCAACCACAATTGTTGCATGAATATCTTTGCCTTTGCGATCACTGGCCCTAAGAGACCAAGAGGGTCATAAAGCCGGGCAATTTGCGATAGCACCTCTCGTTTGGTGAAAGTACTTGTTATTTTAACGTTGACTTTGTATGTAAATGTATCGCTAGAACTGTTCCAAAGCATGCCTAAAGTTTTAACCATTATTTCTTCTGAATTTCTATCCAAGGGAAATATCAGATTGTCAGTAGATTGGACCTTATTAGTACACCATTTATGCAAAATCATCCCCCCCCCCCTCTGAAGGAGTTGTGTTAATTCTGCTTGCATTAAATTAAATTCCTCTAAATTGGATGACCCCGACAAGCAATCATCCATATAGAAATCTTTCAGTACAATATTGGAAGCTAATGGAAAAGCCTTTTGCTCATCTAAGGCGAGTTGTTGTAAGACCTTGGTGGCCAAAAATGGGGCGCAAGCTGTTCCATACGTGACCGTTGATAATTGAAAGACCTTAACCGGGGATGATGCACTGTCTTTCCACAGAATTTTTAGGAATTTGTATTGGGACGGATTTATCTCTATCATTCGAAACATTTGTTTGATGTCGGCGGTAAATGCATAAATATGCTGTCTAAATCGAACCAATATCGAAAAGAGATCGTCCTGTAGCACACCACCCTTGCACAATAAATCATTCAATGAGTATCCATTACTACTTTTTGCGCTTGCGTCATATACGACGCGCAATTTAGTTGTCGCGCTAGATGGTCGTAAAATTCCGTGATGGGGTAAATAATAGCCGTCCTCAAATTCATTAGTTTCCTCTATTTCATGCATGTGATTAAGAAACTGATATTCATTAAGAAATTGTGTATATAAATTCCGCATTATAGGGTCACGATCTAGACGTTGCCATAGATAATTTAATCTTTTCAATGCAACGATTTTTGAATTTCCTAAATTGGGCTCGGAAATTTCCGGTTTGAAAGGCATTTCTACGACATATCTGCCATCCGGATTTCTAAAATGCGTTTTATCGAAGTGCCTATTGCAATATTCTAACTCTTTGCTATCACAAGGTTTTAAATTTCCCACCTCTTCTATCTCCCAAAAAGATTTCAATGTGTTATCTAAAGCTTCTAAATTTTTCGTTAAGAAACAATATTTTTTCGTATTGTTTACTACATTGTTATACACACAACCAGAAATTAGATAACCAAACACACTTTCCTGTAAATATAAGTGCTTTCCTAACTTTATTTTGTCTACCTTTAATAATTCAAAGAACAGTTCCGCACCTAATAAAATTTCAACCTTATTTGGAATAAAAAACTGTGGGTCAGCTAAACAGATGTTCGAAGGAATGTTTAATTTATTTATGTTTATTTCCTTTCCAGGAGTGAAATCTGTGATTCTCGGGATGATCAACAAGTCCAGATTACATCGCAAATCGCCTCTCTTATTATTAGAGACACACGCCTTCACTTTAGATTTCAAGGACATCGGTGAATTATTAAGACCTGAAACGGGAATGTTAATTGATTGTTTTTTCAAACCTAAAGTTTCAGCTGCTCTTAAACTTATAAAATTATTCTGTGAGGCACTATCCAATATTGTACGAAAAGGCTTATTTATACCATTAATGTCTGCTATATAAACAATCGCAGTATTTATTAAGACAGATTTATGGCTCTTTTCATGTGAAAAAAATGAATGAACTACATTTTCATTTTGCGCTGAATCTTCGGGAGCTAAATTTTTATTAATTGCCTCTTCAGCAGCCAGATTGTTTATAGATTTTGACGGCTCATAAATTCGAACATCTGGTGATGAGTAATTATGCAACGAAGTATGATGTTTGGAGCTGCAAACAAGACATCTGCTCTTTGAAGTACATTGATGAATTATATGAAAAAAACTAAGGCAATTAAAACAAAGCTTATTTTTCTTTACAATGTTTAGACGATCGCTTAGTTTCATACTTTTATACTTCTCGCAATGATATATTGGGTGACTTTCTCTTTTACATAAAATGCACATTTTATTTTGTGATTTGGTGGTACGGATAAATAAAGATTTATTGGTGGTTTTTGAAGCATTCGCAGAAGTAATACTACTTAAAATTTGGCATCTGCGCTCTAAAAATTCTAAAAATTCATCGAAATTAGGCACTTCCTTATCCTTTAGTGTTAATTCAAATTGCTTACGAGTTTCTCGATCAATTTTTCCTAATATTATGTTCAACAAAATAGCGTTTGAAAAGGTGTCTCTATCGAATTCCAAGACCTTTAACGCTCTCAAATTCTTTTTTACCTGATCTACAAGGTTTCTCAGTTCTTTTGCTGACTCTTGTTTGATTACATAAAGATTTAATATATTTTTAATATGGCAATCCACAATAATTCTTTTGTTTTCATAGCGCTCTTCCAGCTCTCTGAAGAGTGAGCTAAAGGTGTCATCTGAGGTTTGTAAACCTTTCGGTTCACCCGTTAATGCCCCTCTGAGATAAAACAGTTTTTCGTTGTCTGTTAAATGAGGATTGCTATTGATCAATTCGTTGAAGGTGGTCTTAAATGTAGACCATTCTTCAAATTTGCCACTAAAAATCGGAAGTGGAATTTTAGGGAGCTTTATGCTGACCCTTCTGGCAATAACTTGATCATGGGATTTTGATTCAGACGTGCTGTCTATTTTACTATTTTTTTCTTCATTTTGTTTGTGAAAAGATGATTTAAGGCTTACCTCTAATTTCTGTATCTCCTCATCCAATTGCGAGAGTTGTTCTTCCGCTTCCTCAATCTTTTCTTCGTCCATAATTTTGTAGTATTCATGTTTGATCACTTCGAATTTTTCTTCGATTTTGTGAAGGAGCTCTAGTTGAGCCTTGGTTTCCGCAATTGAGAAACTTTTACCCTCGGTGGCGTTTACGATCTTCGTTAGCTGGGCCTTGATGTTGCCACGCCGCCGATTCAGTGCTGTAATGTCCGAGTCTGCCATCCTTTCGTCTTGTTGACGAAACTGACATAAATTAAATTAAATTAGTTTGCGCTGGTCTTACCTCCGGGTCGCTAGGACCAAAATGTACGGAGGTGTTCTAAATTAAAAGAGAAATTAGCGGACTGTTAACATAAATGTTTTAATGAAGACTAATGGCGACTTGTTGCCGCAGAGGTTGTTCCTCTTACACTGATGCGTACTCAACCCGTGATCCGGGTTCAACGAAAGGGTTACATTAAAAGGATTGATTGCCAATTGGCATAGATGCGGGGGTGGTGTTCCGTCGCCAAAGGCGAATTACAATGTTTGTTACAGGTACGGAACAGCATGCATTTTAAATTAAAGTGATTCTGAATATAAAATAAAATGAATTTTAAATTAAATAAATGAATTATTTGTAATTTAAATAACATGAATACAATACGATCAAAAGAATATTGGAATAAGTTTTCGATGTATCGTCTGCGCTTGATAAACGAAGAAAAGGACTTAAAATTGAATATTTTATTTATTATTAAATTCTATACATATTCTAAACCTTGATAAACATTCTATTTTCATCTGGAATAAAACCGTGTATATCATTTTTTATAACTTTAGCACATCAAGAATTGAGTAAAAAATAAGACTACAAAATTCAATCTTTACACATTAACTACTTAATAATTTTTATGCGTCATTTTTCATTTCATTAAAAGAAAATAATTAAAATCGAGCGTATTTAAATCAACAACATTTTATAATATATATCAAATAATATATATATATATATATATTAATAAAAAGGCTGTAAAAATATTAAATTCTATTTGGTGGAGTAAGGAGATCTCTAGGAAAAGAAAATATAATATATACAACTCTACTGTAAAGAACATATTGTTATATGGAGCAGAAGGATGGAGAATTATGGAGACAGAAAGAAAGAAATTAGGGGCAGTAGAAATGGACGCCCTAAGAAGATCATGCAGGATATCAAGAATAGAAAGAGTAAGAAATGACAGAATCTAGGAAATGATGAAAATAAAGGGAACCATACTAGATGATATTTTATTTAACATAACGTTTACAAATGAAGGTCAAATGCGTCATGCCAGTCTAGAAATAGTGTGTCAGTGGATAATAAAAGCATGGACTGAAATTAAACCTGACGTAATTTAAAAGATGTAGTATAAAAATCTAGATAGATTGTAATATGATTACTTATTTATGGATCTGAGTGACAGTGATGGTGAAGTTCGATGATGTGCTTGAACATATAAGAGAAGACGAGTATGTCGAACTTTTCAATTTATTCGATAATCAAAATGTTTAAGCTCATAAGATAATGTCATATTTTTAAAACCAAACAGTATTTAGGTACATGTAAAAATCTATTTTTATGCTCATCTTTTCCTTATTTTTAAATCCATAATTTTTATATCCAACGTATAACGCGCACCCGTAAATTTCGATCTTATTTTTGGTAGTAAAAGTTTATACGGCTGATTTTACGGTAGTTATAAATTAGAAGGAAAAAAAAATCATCTCTTTAATGATCAAAATTAACCCTTTGTATCACCGCGTTGCATATTCGCAACATACCACAAAGTCAATTTTATTTATGCAGTGGGGTTTAAAAGAAGATTTTATTTATTGCTGCTATCTCTCGATACAGCAATTAATATAAATTGTTCATAGAATTCTCAACAGACGGCGATACTTGGTTCCCCATGCCAAAGTTTTACATTAAGCCATTACATTGCCATTTGAGCAGTTTCGGATCGTTATTTGCTAAAATGAACTTCTTAAATTTTGTAAAATTAAAAAAGCTAGGGCAGTCTAAAAGATAATTTTTTACGAAGGCAAGTTCGTATTCTTTGCACTTTTACATTAAAAAATTAAAAATACTTATAAAAAATATGTAATTTTCTTAGAATTATGCATTTATATCAAATACATTAATCATTTGATCCTGATGACGATCACAGAAGCAATTCGAAACGTACATTTTAATATTTTAAATGTGTTTGTGAAATCACTGTTTTGTTGTGTGTACCATTTAGCATGTTGCATTTTATTTGAATACATAATTTTAAGTATAATTTATGGTGTAGTAGTCCAATTTATAATTATGAAATTTTCTGTTTATTACAGATGTGAAAAAGTACTTTTTACTCAACATATTTTTATTTTTATGTTCTAATTTTTTTAATTACTTTTTAAGTACTTAAAAAGATGTATTCTAACAGATTAATATATGAAAACAGAAATTTGTAAGATGTTAATGCCAGTAAATTTCAAAGATGACCGACCATAAACGTTTATTACTAAGTCCAAAACAAGATTCCATATAACATAACTTTTTACAATGTCATTGATTTATTTTATTTAGATTAAAAAGCATGTAATGCTCATTTACATTAATATAAGTTATTCTAAAGTATTATATAAAAAGGATTTGAAAATGCCATTTAGATATTCACAAAATTTAGAAAATGGTACTTTAACAAAAATCTTTTCTTCCTCTGTTACTTTTACAATAAAAACAACCGTATCCAAGAAAGCCACAGAATTGTTTGCCTGGTTTTTTATTAAATAACATCTTGTTTCTTTTTATCCTTTGGTGAACAAAACAAAGTTAAATGAAAAAAAGTTAAATTCAGAATATATTTGTAAAAATGTAATTCAATAAATTCTTCAGAAGTCAGCTTGGAAATAATTAATTTCTAAAAAGATTTAAGTTTTCTTAAAGAATGTTTGAGAAAATGCCTTAAAAAAAAAAAAAAAACAAGCTCGCAAATTTTTCTTTAATTATGTTATCAACAAAATTAAAATGAAATCAAAAGCTGAAAACAACTCTTAATAAAACATTTCATTTTTTTTAAGTTCTATTTAAAGCTGAATATTTTTAGCTTATTTTAGTGTCTTCCAAAGAAGTAAGTACTTTTTTTTCCCTTTCTTTACTACAGAAATCAAATTATTCTTTAGCAGAACACATTCAGTTTTATTTTTCATGATAGAATGAAACTTGAAACTTGGCATCTATGTCAGAAATATACAGGGTAATCAGTTAATATCGAAAAAACTGAGAAAAACAGTAGTGCATGTCAAGCAGAGTTGCCAGATTATATTAAAATTTTATTTTGATCACTACTTTTTACCCGACTGAAAAGAAGGATTATGTGTTTCACGCGTATCAGTATATGTGGATTTCTTTATACCCTCGAAACATCCCAACTGCTGGATGGAATTTAATGAATGAGGTTTCTATCAATTCGTTTTAACGGCCCGATGGTTATAGGCTAGGTTTTGTTTTTATAAATTCAAAATGGCGGCCGTAAAATACAAAATAGCTGTAGAGACGAAATTTTTTTTTTTATGCACCATATTAAGTGGCATATTATTGGATAGGTCTTTCAAAATGAAGACGATGTTCCATTGACTATTTTACAGTCAGAAGCTCAGTTAAAATATTATACAACCTGGTAGTTGTGTAGGTAGGATCTCTAGCTTTACTGTAACTTTAACCATCATAGACATCTATAAACTTCATCAAAACAGTGTTTATAGATAGGAACTAACAATTAAACACAACTTAAAAGTCATCAATTCAAGTAAATGAAAAAATAGGTAAGTAATAAATGAAAATAGTTTCATATTGATGAAAAAAAAATTAATTAGTTCGCTTTTTACGCAGTCTGTTTTTTTGATTTTTTAAATTTAATTCGATTATTTGCATAGCATAATTTGCTTTTTTTATTTGCATAACTTCTTTAATTAAATAAGGTGATAATTTAAATATAAAAACAATGGTATTAAAATGAAAATTATAGATTTGTTGTTGTTGTTGTTTGGTTGCAGTGCCATGTTAAGACAGAAGTTTTTTGCGGAAAACTACATTGTAAAAAAGAAAAGAAAAAGACTTTTTTCTTAATTAAAAAACAAAAACAAAATATAACCAAGAATGAAACTACATAATAACCTCTAACGAGATACCCACGATTCCGAAAAACGTTCTTTGTCTTTAGAGATCTCAGAAACCAATTTATTTTCGATATTTAAAAAAACATTTCTCTATTCTAAAAAACAGGTAACTAACGCTGTCACCGGTGCTGTAAATGAATTTTTTATGACCTGAAGACTTTCTTCGCTAATATTAAGAAAAATACTGCATACAAAAATATGAAAATTGGTGGTATTATAGAGAAATGTTTGATAAACATGCTGTAGCAGACAGTTTTTAAATCGAAGAATTATTTTAAGAACTATTTAATGTTAAATTTCGTCAAAACCGTTCCATAAAAAACAATTTATAGCAGAAAAAAACTATTCACAGCAATTGAATAAATTTTTCCAAGGTTATACATTACAAACTCGCGGCGAGCAAACTGCATTTATTTTTTTTTTATTTGATTCATTTTTTGAGGCTTTATTTCAATTTTAAATTCAAATTGTCAGCATTTTCAGACATATTTTATACATATTTTAGAAAAGGTTGTTATTTTAAATTGTTGACATCTGTAAAAACTTCGCAAATGATAATATTTTATTTAAATTAAAAATTTATTTACACGAGACAATTATAAACAGGAAAAAAATAAATTATAGAATTAAATGATTACGTGTTAAAAGCAGAAAAATACAGAAAATTACGTGAAAAAAATTGTTTTTAGACGTGAATATTTAAAAAGAAAGAAAACTATAATATAATGAATTATTTAATCTGTGTTAAAAGCAATAAATGCGGGTGAAATTACGTTCTATTTCAAATGGCCAAATAATAGCATTGCCAAAGAGTTAAAATATATATTTACACGTACAGGAGAGATTTATTTTATATTTCGAGATGATCTTTTTTACTATTGTTGCCAATTCTAAGATAGCGCAAATAACAATGTCTCCTTTCTAACAATAAAAATATTTTCGGCTGAATATTACAAAGAGAAAGAAAAGTTGGTGAAAATTACGTCAGATTTAAAACGTTACATTTAACATCATTTTCTTATAGCGTTAATAAAAAATACCGAGAATCAAAGACTATGTTGACTTAGTTCATTTTATATTAGCTAATTTTCAGATGCTTAACTAATCTTATTTAAGGCTTCTTCAATGAGTACTTGTAGTGCAAGTCACATGCTACGATTTTTGGCAACCAGTATTTTAGAACGGTAAAATGTGACTTATTTTATCGGAGATATCTCATTAATTGAATAAGTTCAAGCAAACTTTTCGAAAATAACGCTGTCCAACAAGCACAGAAGTTATCCACTATGTGACTTACACTAAAAAAACCTATGGAATTAGGCTTAATCAAACACGGAAACAGCAATTAACAGCAGCTGATTTGGCCTTAATGTACCTCAGTAAAAGAGAAATGAATGCAAACCCATTTACAGGGAGATCGCCACTGATTTTTTAATTATAATTCAATCTTCCGTAATCTTTTTAAAGCCTATCACCTAACGGATTTTTAGGGCCTGAACGGGGGTTGGCGAGCGTAGCTCGTAGGGGGCAGAGTCCCCTAGTTTATAAAAAGTTTTTTTTTCTGGCGCCACTGATTTATGGGAACGTTTCCGAGTGGTATTTATAAGGCATTAATCAGTCTTTTCAAACAAGAATATCAGTTTTTAGAATGCTATTAATTCTTAATTAAACATCTTCACCTGCGTCCCGGAGTTTATACATGCAATATTAACAAAATAATATTAATTTTAATGTTGTTGTAACTGCTGTTAATTCGTCATATTTGTCTGTAAAACATGTTAGTTGAACGTGGAAATTTTTACTTGAATTTAGATAGCATCCAGAATTTTTTTTTTTTTTTTTTTTTTTTTTTTTTTTTTTTTTTTTTTCTGAGTCGAGATATCTAAAAAAATTCTTTCTGGATTTTCTGCCGTTAAATGACTATTCTGAAAATTATATACGAAATATAGTATGTTTCCGTTTTTCCCTATTAAAGGACGCGCATTATATACAAATAAATATAGTACTTACGTTTAGACGAGGAATTTATGTTTGAGACAGAGGCTATTTTCTTGTGGAATTTGGTGACTCGTTAATAAATTATTTTTTCCCAAAGCTCAAATTTGTATATTTCTAAGGAAACTTTATTGAAGCAAAATCCTGAACTTCTGCTTGTTCACAGCAAATGTTCCCAAAGCTCAATTTGATGAATTTTTAAAGCTGTTCTCAAATCCAGAAGCGTGATATAAGTTTTAATTTATTTTTGTTCGGAAATGCGTGAAACTAGAAGATGTTGTTGTTCAGAAACTATGTAATCGAGCTGGGTTTTTTTTTTTTCGTTTTTTTTGCAAACGCAATAGATATTTCATAAAATAGTGCCAAAATTCACGTTTTGAAACGAAGTTCCCGAGAAAAGCAGAAAAACCAGTCAGCAAAGGGAGAAAAACGTTTTTGTCACATGATCAAAATCGCGTATAACTCAATAGGTAATTTATTTATTTAAAAAAAAATGGGAAACACAGTTCGATGCTAAATCTTTCCGTTAAAAAATAAATTTGTAAATGTGTCAAAACGTTTTGCACATGTTGAGCAGGAAGTTAAGAACAGCCTTAAGGAAAATTTACTGAAGCAAAATCGTGAACTTTTGCTTGTTTATACCGAATCCTTTAAGATATACAGGTACTTTTTAATAGTTTTTTTTTACATTTCAACACTATTAAAGACTAATAATAAGCTAGAAGCAGCAGGAGTCGTTCAGTAGCTTCATCGCCCGGAGACCTGCCTTCCCACTTTTCGGTGTCTTTAATTTGTGCAATTTCCCTTTTAAATTTGTCCGGTTTCAATTTTTGATTTTATTTTCAAAGCTGTCTTTCGCTAGAGTGTCTTTTACTCGGAACATGACTGGGGACCTATGAACCTTGCTTTCGCAAAAGAGTCGTTATAAGTGGAAGAATAAAGGGCTGCGGACGAAGAGGGGCCGCTCGCCGCGGCGGTTGACCCAACCGCGACCGAGACTAATATTAAACACTTATTATTTCTTTTTTTAAAACAGTTTGGTAAAACAAGTGTCACATTCTTTAACCGTAATGTTTTCTTCCACTTTCTTTAAAAAGAAAAATAAACTAATTTAGATACAAGAATAAAAACATGAGAAAGACAATAACGGAACAAGCAAACGCTCTTGTGGCATCTCCGTAGCTACCAAGTCATCCGATTTTGTTTAAAATCGTTTCAGAAAGGTTACTTAATTTTATTTTTAAAGTAAATTTTTTAAAAAAAGTAAAAGGCAAAAACTATAAATAAAATTTTAATAATTTTATTTTTCTGATATCATTACCATATATAAAAGTACCTCAATGGAACGGCACATTATTATGGTTTTGGAAAATAGTAAGGTTTCGGTGTTATGTAAGTATGTCAAATTAGGGAAATCAAGCAAGTTCCACAAACAGCGTACGTATGGTGTATTGTGTACCCCTTTGTGTGAAAAGCTCATTATGGTGAATCTATCTGAAAGCAGTTATTGAATGATAGCCATATATTTTAGGTAGAGTCTGAACTAATTTCGGAAAGATCTTCAATTCACTTATTGATGTCAAAATCAAAATGTCTTTTTTTCAAGCAAGTCCCAGAAATAGCGTACGTACGGTGTATTGTGCACCCCTTTGTGTGAAATGCTCATTATGGTGAATCTATCTGAAAGTAGTTATTGAATGATAGTCATATATTTTAGGTAGAGTCTGAACTAATTTCGGAAAGGTTTTCAATTCACTTATTGATGTCAAAATCAAAATGTCTTTTCTTCAAGTAAGTCCCAGAAATAGCGTACGTACGGTGTATTGTGTACCCATTTGTGTGAAAAGCTCATTATGGTGAATCTATCTGAAAGTAGTTATTGAATGATAGCCATATATTTTAGGTAGAGTCTGAACTAATTTCGGAAAGGTCTTCAATTCACTTATTGATGTCAAAATCAAAATGTCTTTTCTTCAAGCAAGTCCTAGAAATAGCGTACGTACGGTGTATTGTGTACCTCTTTGTGTGAAAGCTCATTATGGTGAATCTATCTGAAAGTAGTTATTGAATGATAGCCATATATTTTAGGTAGAGTCTGAACTAATTTCGGAAAGGTCTTCAATTCACTTATTGATATCAAAATCAAAATACTTTTCTTCAAGCAAGTCCCAGATATAGCGTACGTACGGTGTATTGTGTACCCCTTTGTGTGAAAGCTCATTATGGTTAATCTATCTGAAAGTAGTTATTGAATGATAGCCATATATTTTAGGTAGAGTCTGAACTAATTTCGGAAAGGTCTTCAATTCACTTATTGATGTCAAAATCAAAATGTCTTTTCTTCAAGCAAGTCCCAGAAACAGCGTATGTACGGCATACTGGCAAATCACTTAAGTGTTAAAAAGAACAATCCTTTTGTGTGTAAAGTACATTCAGGTAAAACTATTTGAAATCATAGCTTCAACTGACAGTTTGGTTAGTCTTTATGACTTCAAGTAGTTATTGCTTGATAGTGATACATTTTAGATAGCGTCTGGACTAATTGAAGAAAGATTTGCAATTCACTCATTTGTTTTTTATTTTAAAAAAATCAAATATCTTTTCTTCAAGCAAGTTCCAAAAACAGCGGACCTGAAGTGTACTGGTTAAACAACAATCCCTTTGTGTATAAAGCCCATTCAGGTGAATCTGTCAGAAATCAGATATTTAACTGACAGTTTAGTTAGTTGTTATGCCTTCAAGAAGTTGTTGAATAACAGACATACATTATAGATAATGTCTGAACTAATTTGGGAAAGATTTTCAATTCACTCATTGTCTTTAATAATAATAAAAAAAAAATCAAATGCCTTTACTTCAAGCAAGTTCCAGAAACAGCGTACGTCTGGCGTACTGGACAAATCCGTTAAGTGGTTAAAAGCCAATCCCTTTGTGTGCAAAGTCCATTCAGGTGAATCTATTTAAAATCAGAGATTCAACTGGCAGTTTGGTTAGTCGTTATGCCTTCAGGTAGTAATTGAATGATTGTTATACATAGATAGCGACTGATCTGATAATTTCTGGAAGATTTTCAATCGACTCATTGTCTTTAACACCTTAATACACCTTAAACTCCCGTGATATTCACCTGCTGTGTTTTTTATTCAGACTGTTTGATTCCTACCAATTTTATAAAATAGCGTAATTGGCTTTATTATAGTATCATTTCATCTGCAATTAATTAAGGTGAATAATTCTTTTTAAAAAGTGGTGCTAATAAGTAATTTGAATTTTTAAGCCGTAATTTAATTTAAGAGGTAAAAAAAAAAAAAAAAGGTCAAACGTCTTTTTTTAGGCAAGTCCCAGAAACGGCGCACTGGCAAACCTCTTAGGTGACTAAAAACTGCCTTAGTGTGTGAATTTCGTTCAGTTCTATCTGAAATCAGAAATTCACCTGACTATTTGCTTTTTTTTTTTTTTTTTTTGTATGTGCTTTATTGAACGACAATCATGCATTTTAGATAGCGTCTGAACTAATTTAGAGAAGAGTATGACTATACTCATTATCTTTATTTTACAACAAACCAAATGATTTTTCTTTAAAAATTCATTTCCAGAAGCATAAATATCTTTATAAGAAAATTTATATATTCTTTTATAAATAAAAAAGATAATAACTCTAACAACACTTATTAATTACTTTAAATCTATAAGTAGTACCTCCACAAAAATAAAATTTTCAAGCAGATATACCTTGCATGTACTCTGATTAAATAAACTTCTTTTTGAGCAACAAAAACATGCTTTGCATAAAATTCCACTAAACATTTTCAATTATTTATTTAAAATTAATAATAAGGTTTATAAAACCTTTATGCTAATTAATATTTTTCGTTTCCTTACTTCTTTATTTGAGTTGTGCTTTTTAATTATGTCTACATTCTCCTTCATAATTATTTCTAAATAATCCTCAAAATAACCTTGCTAATATAGAATTTTTTTAATAATAATCGTTAGTTATTTTACTTCCGTAGACACAGACAGTGTATTAATTAAGATAAAATAACAAGCAGGTGTAAGAAAGAAGTGTTTAATTATTTACTAACCTGATTGCAAATGCCTTACGTTAATTATAAAGATCACCGTTGGTATCATAACAACAGTCACATAACATCAAAAATAATTGGTTATGAATTTTAATGACTCCTAAGGAATATTTATGCAAGTAGTATGAAATGTACCCAACAAAATTCTAAAAATCTTGAAATTTTCAAAAATTTTATAAATATCCGATATTTTATATATATGTATAATATTTTTTATATAAATCGGAATTTTTTAAAAAAGGCCCACTTTTTGATGATTATAATTTATTTCAAATTTAATATGAATTAGAAACTAAAGCATATTGCACTTAATATGAAGCTTAATGAAACAATATTCTAAATCTCCTTATCTTCTCCTTTCTTTCTTTTTTCTTTTCTTTTTTTTTTCAATTACAACAACATTGGAGATCAACTGACTGAAAACAGAAATTATACAATTTGCTTTTTACACTCATGAAAAAAAAAACTACAGTATTCAGTGTCAAATATCAAGAAAGTTTTATGTTTAATGGAACGAAACTTTAAAAACCAAATATTTTCTTTAATTGAAAAATTTTGAACACAAATGTAAGCTTCTCTGTTTTTTTTTCCTATATTTTTGTGCGCTTTCAACGGAGCTAAACCAAAGTCAGATAAATGTCTTTTCTGTGTTTGCTGTAAATAACTGATTATATAAATTAGATTGTTTATCTTTCCATGGTTTTTGTAAAATAATACTGCCCAACATAATTATTAATTCTACATATTAAAATTTAGCTTCAAACGTAAAACTTGAAAAAGATTTTTCTTCTTCTTTTGCAAAAAACTTAACATAAAGCTTAATAAAACAATATTCTAAATCTCCTTATCTTCTCCTTTCTTTCTTTTTTCTTTTCTTTTTTTTTTTTTTCAATTACAACACCATTGGAGATAAAATGACTAAAAACAGAAATCATACAATTTGCTGTTTACTCTCATGAAAAAAAACTACAATATTCAGTGCCAAATATCAAGAAAGTTTTGTGTTTTATGGAACAAAACTTTAAAAACCAAATATTTTCTTTTATTGAAAAATTTGAACACAAATGTAAGCTTCTCTGTTTTTTTATTTCATATATTTTTGTGCACTTTCAACGGAGCTAAACCAAAGTCAGAAAATTTCTTTTTTAATGAAGTTGTAAATAACTGATTATCTAAATTAGACTGTTTATCTTTCCATGTTTTTTGTAAGCTAAAACTGCTTACCATAATTATTAATTCTACATTTAAATATTGAGCTTCAAACGTAAAACTTGGAAAAAAAATTTCTTCTTCTTTTGCTAAAAAAAATCATTGCCAGAGGCATAAGTTGTTTGTCTAAATAATGACAAAATTCATGTACACTTCTGACTAACAATATGAAAAATATCATGCACAGTGCTATTTCGAAAATAAATATCAAATATATGACAACATCGAAAATAACAAACATTATGATATTTTGAAAATAAATATCGGATATATGAAAGAGTTCAAATGATAAAGGTGGTAAGTGACACAAGCATCATTTTGTGCAAATGAGCAATCTTTTATCAATTCTTTATCAATTAAAATCTCTGTAAGTATTAGGTTTTTTCCAAATAGTAATTTAATATATAGTAGAGGATCATTGATCATATTCAATCACATGATTAACTCAATTTTTATGTTTACAAAATTTATCATCTGAGCTCTTCCTACATAATGATATCTATCCATCGGTATATATCCCCGAACCTTGGTGCCCGATGTTACTAATATCAGTGAATTATTTTAAGCAACGTGATTTCTCAATTCCTATCTTTCATTTACGACATGTGACATTTAGCAATTATTTAATATGAAACGAAGAGGTTTTAAGTTTCATGTCTGGTCTTATTCACCCAACGTTAACATTTATTTCAACTCTTAGTAATTCCCTTAAATCTATTATTGAGTTACATTTTAATTATCAACATAGAAAGCGAATGTTGATTTTCATTTCAAGGAAGGATTAATTGTTGACTGTGGACTTAAGAGTAGGGGTGGAGGAGGATGGAAAATATAAAATTATTTCCAATTTTAAAATTTAACTTAATGTTACAATATTAATTATCTATTTAGTAATTAATTATATTTTAATTAACTTTTATAATTGAATCAACTAAACAGTCTTTGTTTTAAGATAAGTAAGGCAACTTTAAATAATTATATACTACCCCAAACTATTGTTTGAGAGTAATCTTATAACATACTGGGCACTAACATACAAAAAAAAATCCAATGTAACAGAAGCAAAAAAAAGCTGATCTTGAAGAAGTATCAGTGCAAAATCCATTTAATATTTAAATTCCTTAATCTTTTCTTTTAGATTTAGCATTTTACATATACGGCATGCTTTGAGAAAACGTTTAAAATTGTGAACTCTGTATAGTGCGTGGACGAAAAAGAAATCTTTGTGCCCGGACATAGATGATTACGGGAGCATCGCCCGCCGTTTATGCGTCATCGAATCCGATACAAAAGCAATCTTGATTCATCAAAGCGAATACTTTTTCATTGTCACACGTCCTAGTAAATATAATTTTCTTTAAAGAAATAACATATACATTTTACAATTTAACTTTTTTTTAGGTTTAAACAATTTCCTTTATTAATTTTACTGCGCAAAACTAAATTCTTTATGTGTTGGCATTTTATGCAAGAACATATCTAATTTTTAGGATTATCCATTAACTTGTAATACTTCGTTGACCCAGCTTCACGCCGGACAAATGAGAAAAATTTCTTCTGCAGTTGTTCTTGGAAATTTCCGTAATCTGTTCCAAAGCCAATTTGTGCATTTAATATCATTATTGTAATGCTTATTAATGTTGTTATCATCAGTTTTGTTTGACGATAATCTTGCTTGTGGATCCGATTATAGACTATTAGCTATTTTCTCTCAGCGAGTATAACATAATAAATTGTTTCATTTCGTATACCACATACTATTTCCAATATTTGCAGATTTCATTTCAATTTTTAATAGTTGTTAGTTTCTTTTAATTACAAATTTAAACAAAATATTCCATTTTTTAAAGTTAAGACTATACATCAAATATGTTTGCTTGACATCTATGTCCGAAAAATCAAAGATGTTAAATAGGATGCAGCTTCTTGTAAAGATAAATATTAGTGCGAATTTTTTACCGATTGCCTCCTTAGTTAGAAATTGTTGCCTTTTCTTTTTAAGAGAGAAGTAATATAAAATATTGAAGCAAAATGTGCATTTTTTAAAGGGATTTTCTCGTTTGCTAGAAATTTTTTATTTTGCTTTTTGAACGAAAATACTTTTAATATTGTACGAAATTATGCAATTTTTATTTACAGCAATTCATTCAGGGCGTGTGCCGGTACGTTGTAACATTTCTCCTCTCTTCTTCCCACCCCCCAAATAGAATCAAAATGCCATACGGTTTTATTAAAAATCACACCTTTATTGCAAAATTAGAAAATGAATATCATATGAAGTTACCAAGTAATAAAATGGTTGTAATAGAAAATAACCTGATTTCAGATAATATGAACACAATTTTACCTGTATGATTTATTCAAATAAATTAGATTGGAATAATTTATTGATCGAATGTGTGGTAATATTTTAGAAGCAAAGCAACTTTAAATTTGAAATTAAATAATAAAACTGTATATTACAACTATAAACTATACTATAAAACGATATATACGAAAAAAAAAAAAACAGTGCTAAGCAATATCAAACAGAAAATATTTAATTACATTAAAATAAAAAGTCTTAAAGTATTGATTTCCCTCAATTTTGTAAATATGAACCTAAAATTAGATTAATTGTGTTGAAAATGGGGCATCTGATGGGATTAAATAGCAAAATAACACTTCATCCACTATTTTATTGTAATTATTGACTTTTACCTGAAAATGTTGAAACTATATTATTAATATTTTTATTTTTGTACGCTGAAAATATATCCGAGTTATCTTCAGTTATTGAGAGAATATTGTCATTTATTACGAAATGGTTCCAACTTCAGCATCAATATTGACATTTTATTGATTATGTTCCAATATTGTAGTCAAAATTTCTCCATACTTGGGATAAAATATTATGAATAATATTAGTCAAAATGGAAATACTAAAACATTTGTATAGTATAGAACAAAACAGCTTCAATAGCTAGTTAATGTATAAACAATTTTTTTTTTTTTTTTTTTTTTTTTTTTTTTTTTTTTTAAGTGGTAATATTCTATCATGGTGAAATACAGCATTAGGCCCATATTAGAAATTTGATCAAAAAATATTTTACGGGACCATGACGTGCCAACTAGTAAACAAATTTAGTAGGTGGAAAAAATAAAGTATTAAAAGTACTTAAAATTTTCTATTAGAATTTAAACTAGTATGTTGTGGCTATCACAAAACTTTCTTCTATCTCATACATGTTAATACTTCAAAATTCACTATCTCAGTGCCAAATTAAATGGCAATATGTGTTCATCATGAGAATTCTAAAAATATGAAATCCCGTGCATTAGTTCTCGAGGTATGACTGTCAGTAAATTCGTGTAAATCCAGCAAAATGCAGCATAGCAGTGTATTATTTACACCAGAACCTAATTATCACCAACTTATGTCAACGTCTAACTGAATATGAAGTTTGAGGAAAATTCGTGCATTAGTTTTTGAGATAGAGGTATTGCGCAAATCATGACAAATGCAGCATAGAAGCACCACCTGTTGAGCGATTTGCAACAACACATAATCAGCAGCAATATTAATCAAGTTATACTTAAATCTGAAGTTTGATGAAAATTCGTGCATTTGTTCTTGAGATAGAGCTATTGAGGAAATAGTCCAAAATGCAGCACAGCAGCGCCACCTATTGGCGATTTACACCAACACGTAGTCAGCATCATTTCATATGAAGGACTAACTAAATCCGAAATTTGATGAAAATGTGTGCGTTAGTTCTTGAGATAGAGCTACTGCGAAAATAGTGTAAATCTTGAAAAATGCAGCATAGCAGCGCCACCTGTTGGGCAATTTACACCAAAATGTAAACAGCATCCATTCATGTCAAGGACTAACTGAATCTGAAGTTTGATGAAAATCCGTGCATTAGTTCTGGAGAAAACTGGAATTCGAAAATTTTCATGAAACCAATACTTTCTTCTTGTAAAGATAGAAGAAAGTAAAAATATGAGGAGCATACATGTAAGTAGCATTACACTAAAATAATATTGGAAACAAATATATTTTAGAAATTAATTAAAAAAAATTAATGCCATGTAATTTGATTTCTTTGTTGCATCTTAATATCCGGTTAATTTTAATGAAAACTGAACCGGATTTATCTGACAGGTGCTTTTAGTTTTAAGTTTCGATATATCCATTTGGGAAAACAGCGGCTAAAAAGCGTATAGATAGGCAGAAAAACTGTTAACCCTAGATCTACCGGGAATTTTATTCAAGTTTTAATAAAACGTTCTACACCAGAATTTTTATTTAAAACTATTTAACTTATTTATTTACCTTATTTTTGTCTGGTTTATATACTTAGTTTATTTTAAAGAAATTTCTGGTTTGAATGAATATTTTGTATGTACCTGTCGGGTCCAATGGACCCGTCTGGTAGACGGAGGGTTAAAATGGCAAGCACCGGTTTCTTTGAATAGCTCTGAAATAAATTCAAAGTTGCTACAACTTTACCATCAGAATTTAGTAATGTCTAATAACCAATTCTTGTCGAGGAATTTCAAACACGTCTTTGTTTGAAAAGTTTTTGAGACTATAATTAATTAGACTGGAATATAATATACAGCAATTAAAATTTTTCACTTTCCGTTTAATCGACTTTAAAAAAGAACAATCGCGATTTCGTGTAATCTCACTTTGTTTTAATTTAGGGCCACAAGTAATGCTGTGCCAAAATGATTCTTTCGCGTGACAAAAATGTTTAATTACTTTCTGAGATTCTTTCTTATTAACACTCGGAAGGTCGCGCAACATTTAAGAGACACACAGTATGTTTTATCATTCGTATTCCTTGACAATTTTTTTTTTTTTTAATAACATAAAACTTCCTTCGTTTTAAAATAAATTATTTAAAAATGCCTTTACATTATCCCTATACAAAGAGAAATTCGTCGATATTTTTGATGAATAGATCACTTTTATGACAGGTATCTCATAGGTACCTAGCGACTTTCTGTGCAATTCTAAGAACTGCGATCTTTGGATAGTTAAATTTGTTGTTTGTCTTCTAAATTTACTGGAAGCTGACGCTCGTATTCAGAGTCTACCTGAGCTGCTGGTTAAGCACGAAAATCTCGTCGGAAGATCAAATGGTATTCATGAATAATCTGATCGGACTTCAGGGGCGATCAGGTAGAATCAGGTTAACGGTGAATATCATTTGATAGTTCGGTCGAGGTTTTCACACAGTTAATGTAGATGGTGAATACAAGTGTTAGTCTTTAGTAGAACGTTTGAGTTTAAAATGGTTATTTACGTGGCCGAATATAAAAAATAATTCGTCTGGTATATCTTACAGGAAAAAATAAAAAAAAGTCACAAATCTGAATTTCATCCTTGGTATAAAAATGTTACACTTAATTTCCACAATAGTGTATTTTATACACAGATGCAGTTATTAAAATCTTTCTGCTATTTTGTAAATGCCAAGTATATTAACCCTCCAGCCCCGGGAAACGCTATTTTTGCGTTGCAACGGGCTTCTTTTTTAAAATTCATAAAGCTTGATCCCCACCACTTTTTTAAGATCGAATAATTCGGCTAATTCTCGCATTATTTAATCTGTCATTAAATAAAGTGACTATTTCTACTTCAAAAAAGTTGTGGGAATCAAACAATCTTAATTTAAAACAAGTAGCCCACTTAAAAAGCCGCCCGCGGCTGGAGGGTTAAATAAAAAACTTTTAACCAAGCAATTTGTCGCATCACATAGGTTTTCTATATGAATTTTTTAAATTTAAATTTTAAATGAGCTTTTTCAAAGCAACGATATGTTTCATGATCTGAAAAATTGCATTATTTATTATTTTTTTACCCTTCGGGGAAAAATCGAAAGTGTTTATTATTAAGATATATGCAGCTTCAAAAATATTTTATAATTTATAAATTTAAATGCATTTAAATAAACTCATTAGAATATTTCCATTCTAAAAATATTGATTGTATTATGATCAGAAAGCAGTCTACTTTATTTAATTGAAAATTCATCTCATTAAAAAACTTCCTTTCTTCAATTATAAACATCTAGTTTAAATTATTTTTGTGAGTATAATTAAGTATCATATATAGTCTCCTGCAATAATTAAATGTACACCGAAACGCTATTCATGTAATTAAGGTGAATTAGAATTATATAAAAATATTCATGAATGATTTATGCAATGGTTGCTTTCTGTATCCGAAATCAATAAAAGAAAGATTTTTTCTATTTTTTTAAACTCAGTTTTACGCAAAATAATTTCACGTGAATGTAAAATAAAATTTAATGGATTAGAAGTAAAGGTTAAATATCAAGTAAACTTGATAAAAATATGCTTCATTTAATAATGACACATAGATTCATCCCACTTTATTAGGTGATTAGCATTTTTTTTTTTTTTTTTTTTTTTTTTTTTTTTTTTGTAAAGGTTAAATATCAAGTAAACTTGATAAAAATATTAAAATAAATAATCCTTGTTTAACGTCTGATATACGATTTAAAAATAAAAAAATGTATTACAATTTATCAGACATACATGCAAAAATTACATAAATACATTTAATACAACTAAAAAGCAAACGTTTCGAGCTAAATTTTAGCCCTTCATCAGTGCAATAAATGACATTCAAATGACTAGAAAACTATATATCATGTTTACAGTTAATAATTATAAGCAGTTAAAATTAAAGAAAGTATAAAAAATATCAAAGCAATGCTGTGTATTCAAGTGGAAGTGCACATGATTCATTAATTGGCGAAGTTTGCTTACGAGTGAAAACACCTTCCAGAAAATCTCTACTTTTAACATTATTGCAACCGGATCTGATAACTGTCATATTTGCGAAATCTGGGATATGGTCGGTATCCAAAGAATGCTGTACAATTTTAGACTGTAGGCTTCCAGATTTGTAGAGACATTTATGCTTGACAAGGCGAATGGCGCAATTACGACCAGTTTCGGCAATATATACTGAGTCGCAATCTTTACATGGGATACTATAAATTGAACCGATTCTTAGTAAGGGGGGAATTTTAGGTTTAGGTTTTTAAAGTAAATTTTTCAAAATATTTTGTGGCTTGAATGATGTACAGATATTATGAGACTTCAAAAGGCTAAAGTTTTTTCAGAAAGATATTTGTTGTATGGTAGAGTGGGAAATGTTGTATGGTAAATAGTGGGAACTTTACGAATTACAGAGGATGACACGCGGTGCTCAGAAAAAATCCTTTTTAACCATCTTAGAGTATAGCCATTTTGAATTATGTCAGTCTTCGTTTTCCATTGTAATATCTTTCTTTTTTCAAATTGGAAGGCTGCATCAGTATTACAAAAACTTTTAGCTCTGTGGATTAAAGTTCTAACTACTGCAATTTTATGGGAGATTGGGTTCACGGATTCAAAGTTAGGTATTGCCGAGAATTCATAGCCTTACTGTATACAGATGTTAAAAGTTTCTGAAAATCAGTATTCTCTACTCTTTCAATCTCACCGGAAGTCTCATTGGAACCTTA
Source organism: Maratus speciosus (assembly GCA_963932465.1). Classification (NCBI taxonomy): domain Eukaryota; kingdom Metazoa; phylum Arthropoda; class Arachnida; order Araneae; family Salticidae; genus Maratus; species Maratus speciosus. The sequence continues at coordinate 357,938,320 of OZ010794.1, forward strand.
CTCTCATTGGAAAGGTAATTTGAGATCAGTCTCAATTTCGATAGTGAATTGCTGGACAGATAGAGTTCGCAGTCTGTAGAATTTCATTCAAATCCTCATGCTTCACAACAAGAAAAACATCATCGACATAACGTCTCCAAAAACAGACTAAAAGGCACATTATTTCATACTCAATGAACTGCATTACTATTTCAGCTATTCTAACGGAAATTGGGTATCCCATAGCTGTTCCATTAACTGGGCTATAAAATGTTTCGTCAAAAATGAAACAATTAGATGTAAGACAAAATCTCATAAGATCAACAATGTCCACAGCGTCAAGACTTGAGTCAGCATTACATTTAGGTCATACTTTCTGAACAACTTCGCAAGCAAAATCAATCGGTATAGATGTAAACAGAGACACTACGTCAAATGAAAACATTATGCAGTTAAGTGGAAATCGGAAACTTTAAAGACAGTCCAAAAATTGATAAGCGGATGTAAGACAGTAAATAGACTGCAAATTTAGTGGTTTCAACAATGTTGATAAAAACTAGACAATTTACAGACAGGTGAACGGGTATAATCTATAACATAATGTGATAGAAATATGCTTGATTTTATAATACATATAAATTCATTCCACTTTATTAGGTGAATTAAAATTTGATGAAAAATATTCATGCATGATTTACATAATGGTTTCTTTCTTTATCTGAAATCAATAAAAGAAAGTTTGTTTTTCTATTTTTTAAACTCTGTTTTACGTACAATAATTTCACTCAAATGTAAAACAAAATTTTGTGGATTAGAAGTAAAGGTTAAATATCAAGTAATTTTGATAAAAAATATGCTTAATTTAATAATTACATACAAATTCATCCTACTTATTTAGCTAATGAGGAAGCCCTTTTTTTACCCGACTGCCAAGAAGGGTTATGTGTTTCACGCGTATCTGGGTAAGTGGATTTCTTTATACCTTCGAAACATCCCAACGGCTGGATGGATTTTAATGAATGGGGTCTCTGTCGATTCGTCTTAAGCGTCCAATGGTTATAGGATAGGTTTTGTTTTCATAAATTCAAGATGGCGGCCGTAAAATACAAAATGGCGGTAGAGAGGAAAATTTTTTTTTACGCACTCTATTGAATGGCATATCATTGGATAGGTCTTTCAAAATGAAGACGATGTTTCATTGACTATTTTACAGCCAGAAGCTCCGTTTAAATATTACACAACCTGGAAGTTGTGTAGGTAGGATCTCTAGCTTTACTGCAACTCTAACCTTCATAGACATCTATAGGTCTCATCAAAACAGTGTTTATAGATTGGAACTAACAATTAAACACAACTTAAAAGTCATCAATCCAAGTAAATAAAAAAATAGGTAAGTAATATAAAAAATAGTTTCACATTGGTGAGACATAATTAGTTCTCGTTTTCACTCAGTCGGGTTTTTTGATTTTTTAAATTTAATTTTTACTTGTTTTCTTTTATGTAATATCGCAGCCAGCAAAGAGTAGGTTACAGCACTTGACCCATTTCGGCTGCTATTCAGCCAACCTTGATCACATGATACTTCGATAATTGGTCGAAACAAGCCTATCTGGATCACGTAAAAGCCAAGAGCAGCATATCGAAACTTTTTTGTTGTTGTTGTTGACTGCGATGTAGAGTCCTCCCCATTTAATCGGGTCACGGATAATCGAATTCTCCGCTTATTCGAATAGAATCCTCCGGAACCGAATTTATTCCTATTGGTTCTATGTTATTTTTCTCCGTTTAAACCAAATACCTTTTACGAACTGACCCCGCTTAATCCAATAACAACCGTATGACCGATGTTTGAAAATAGGCGCGGAAAGCACGTTTTAGCTGGAATTTCCTTCCATTTTTTGTCATTTTCAGCTTCTTTAAGCTGAAAACAAATTTCCAGTTCTTCCAGCAATGATTTCAGCCGGCAGGTGTATAATGGACAGGTCAAATGATTTCCCCACCTTGATCTCCCCACCAATGCGCCGTCACTTCGAGACTCGAGATGTTAGTTGTGATATTTTGCACTCATTCAAAAAATAACTCGATATTTACTCCTTTAAAATTCCACTGAAACAAACCAGTTTAAACGATTTTTTAAGGCACTATAAGTAACGTAAATTAGAAGTAATAAAGTTCTGACATACTTTAAACGAGCTGCATTAAGTGTGATGACTATATAAATGTATGTACTGACATTAAATTAATACGTATTTACTTTATATTAGCATTTGTATTTATTTTATTTCATGTTATTCTATTAGCGATTTATTATGCTGTTAATTAAATATACCGTAGATGGGTATTTTGCCTTTTTATTACTCTTTAAATATTACAGTTATGATTCCCCGTTTAATCAAATATCCCGCTTAATCGAATATTACTTCCGGGACCGTCAATATTCGTTTAAACGGGGATGACTGTAATACATAGCTCATTTTTTAGTTTTTTGTGGTTTTGATAAAAAACAAAAAAGTTAGATCCACATTCTTATGTAGGATTTTTCGTTTTGAAATATATTTAACTTTTTTCTTTTTTACGTCCTGTTAAAGTATAAACTGTTTCTATTCAACACATTTTACGGTAGTTTTTCTGTATTTTTCATTTCAATTCTTAATGAGCTTCTTCAAAAGAACATGTTTTATGTTCTGAAAAATTGTAATATTTATTTTATTACTACCCTCGAGGTCAAATCGAAAGTACATACTATTAATATATATCAAGTTTCGGAAGCATTTTAATAAATTATAAATTTAAATGCATTCAAATAAACTCATTAGAATATTTCCATTCTGAAAACATTGATTGAAAACCATTCTGGAAGTATTATAATAAAGAAACTGTCTACTTTTTTTAATTGACAATTCTTTTCATTAAAAAAATTTTCTTTCTTGAATTATAAACTTCTAATTTAAATTATTTTTTGTGAGTATAATTAAGTATCATATATAGTCTCCTACAACAATTAAATGTACACTGAAACGCTATTCATGGTAATTAAAATTACATAAAAATATCCATGTATGATTTACGTAATGGTTTCTTTCTTTATTTGGAAGCTTTAAAATAAAATGTTATTTTTTCTATTTTTTATACTTCATTTTACTGAAATAATTTGATTTAAATGTAAATTAAAATATAATTGATTAGAATTAAAGGTTAAATATTAAGTAAACTTCATAAAAATATGCTTCACTTAATAATTACATATAAATTCATCCCACTATATTAGATGATTAGGAACGTCATTTTTTTTTTCCTTTTATGTAATATCGCAGCCAACGAAGAGCACTTTACCCATTTCGGCTGCTATTAAGCCGACTTTGTTCACATGACATTTCGACAATTGCGGAACACAGACCAATCTGGATCACATGAGAGCCAAGAGCGGCATATCACAACCTTTCTCTTTTGTTGGCTGCGTAGGAATACATAACTCATTTTTAGGCGCGTTCGTAATTATATAAATACTTAGCACCTATACTGGTCGTCTAGTCTGTCTGTCTGTCCGCATATAACAGCGCAAAAGCTACCCAACCAAATGGGTTGAAATTTAATATATATAATCATTGCAGAATTTTGTCGAGTCATTTCAAATTTTACGAAAATCGATTCAAAACTTAAAAAGATATTAATAAAAGTTTTCTTCATTTATTAAATCCTATCATACGTAATTAATTCAATAATATCCCATCATAGGTATTGATTCTCGGTTGCCATGGTGATTAGGTCCCATTTATGATGGAATCCAATTATTTCCGCATTACTAAATTTAATATATATAATCGTAATAAATTTTGTATTCATGCATTTTTGCATAAGTGTCCAACAGCTATTGCACTAAGATATGAATATTTATAAAACTAGTTATAGTACGCACGCAACTCATTTGCCACGTTTGACGTACAATTTCCGACTTGTTAGTCTTTGTAGTTTTGATTAAAAAAAAAAAAAAAAAAAAAAATAAGAAAGTAAGTAAGAACCACCTTGTTTATGTAGGATTTTACGCTTTGAAATACATTTAACACTTTTCTTTTTTACGTCCAAAGTATTAACTGCTTCGATACAACACGTTTTACAGCAGCTTTTCTGTATTTTTTATTTAAATTCTTAATGAGCTTTTTTAAAAGAGCATGTTTCATGTTCTGAAAAATTGTAATATATATTTTTTTATTATGCTTGAGGTTAAATCGAAAGTACATATTGCTCAGTTATATCAAGGTTCGGAATAATTTTAATAAATTATAAATTTAAAAGAATTTAAAGAAACTCATCAGAATATTTTCATTCTTAAAAAAATCTATTATATTGCAATAAGAAAACCGCCTAATTTCTTCTACTGAAAATACATCTCATTAAAAAAACTTTCATTCTTGCATTATGAACTTATAATTCAAAATATTTCTGTTAGTATAATTAAGTATAACATGCAGTCTCTTATATACAATTAACTGAACATCGAATCGGTTATGAGGGTAATTAAGGTAAATTAAAATTGTATGAATTTACTCATGTACGACTTACGTAATAGATGATTTATCTGAAATCAATGAAAGGAAGAAACATTTTTTTAATTTAATTTTACTTCGAATAATTTCATTTAAATGTATAATTAAAGTTATTCGATTGAAAGAAAAATAGTAATAAAATTCGATGAAAAAAAAAAAAAAAAAAAAAAAAAAAGCCGCTCTTGGTGGCCAGTTTGGTCTCCCTTAAAATTTATGTTTGGGAAAGCATGCTAAGCTTTGTATCATTTTACTTTTATTCATAATTTAATTTACATGGACTCCCTTAAATATAATTAATATAATCCCCTAAGCTAATATTAGTTTTTGTTCCATTAAAATATCTTACTTTAATTTGTTGATTTTCTCTAAGCAAGTAAACCCTATCAGTTTACAGTGGGAGTCTATGGGGATTGGGCGAAATATTAGGGATATCGCCAAGTCCCTTTTGGCGACTAATTTCGGTCGCCAAATTTGGCGATATATCGCTAAGTTGGCGACAAACTTGGTGGCATTTGGCGACAGAACAGGGTCTCCCCTTATGGCAACCTTCCCTTACAGGTATGGGGATGCATTAAATGCTGTTCAATAACCAATGAGATGCGTTTCATTCGGGCGTTGCCATTACACAATTAACGAATAATTAATGTGCAGCGTATGATAGCGTAATATATATATATATATATATATAGATAGATAGATACCGGGAATTCTCGCTTATCGTTTTCCAAGAGCTAATTCTAAAAAAATTAGTTTCCGAGATATAGTTCTAATTGCAAACAAGAACGAAAAGTCATGCGTACGGAATAGATTATGGAGTACTTTCCATCACATTCAGAATAGTGTAACAAAACTTCCCTATTTACTTAGATGAAAATTGATGTCTAAATGAATAATTTGGAAAACGCATAATGCATTTGAAAATCCAATTTCTGCAATTACTATGAATAGTCGGGAAAATACACGATTTTTTTGTGCAGCCCTGTATATGATCTATAGATATATATGTAAACTACATACTATGTTAAAAGTTAGTTCAGTTGAACGCAAAGTACAGGCGAAAGTTTCCATTCAGCAATTTCCCCCAATAAACGGATGTTGTTGTAGTTGAAAACTGTTGTGCAGCCCTGTATATGATCTACAGAATTTATACACACCAAGTAATATTTAAAAATGTAATTAAATTTAAAAACGCATACCACAGCTGAAAACGCACTTCGAGCAATTACTGTCCGTAGGTTTCAATAGCTCAATATGGTTCAATTTCTTTTATAGACAAATTCTTTTTTGTGCACCTGTAAATAAACGATAAGCTCTATGCACACTATATTCTATAGTAAGAACGTTGTAGTACACCTCATTGTTGCATATCAATTTCAATACGTTATTTTTGAGTGTCTCTGTAAATGAAGCGTAAATTTCACGAACTTTATTTTCATACTGAACATGCTATGGTAAACCCTAATGACATATGTTAATTTCATGGCAATCGGACTATATTTACGTGAGTTGGAATACGGAGAGACAGACAAACCGAATTCATAAACGCTTTTCAACTATGTTGAAATTTGTTAAAAAAGGAAAATCACATTTATAATACCAGAAAATACTCAACGACCAAAAATTTCAAAGTGTAATAACTCGGTACGTTTTGATTGTAAAAAAAGGGAAATTATTACTTATGTACTTGTTAGAGCATAGAGAAAATTATATAACTTGTAGAAACTAGTCACCGTATAAAAATTAAGTTAAATTTCGTAACTTTAAAATAAGTATAAATGTAAAAATAAGTTTTAAAAAAAAACATTTTTTTAAATAACGCCTAATAGTTTGGCTTCAATTCATATTTTTTCCACACAAATTTCCGTTACAATACATACATTTGGCATGGGCTTCGAACTCGATTATGAAAAATTCACTGCTTTTTTTATGCTTGAAAGAACGCAAGCAAGTGATATAATAAAAATGTATAATTTCTGCTCTCTTTTTTTTAAAGATAGGGCAATAGGAAAGAAAAGACGAAACATTAATTGAACTATCTTTTTGTAAGATTTCTATCTTGATTTCTAAAAATATAATTGTAAATTAATTAATATAAAACTATTAATTGATACAAGAGGTTTTTTTAAATATTATACTCTTGATTTTTTATTTATAAATTATTTTTTACTTATTAGCCTTTAAAATGTTTCATTTCTTTCATTTCTTTAAAATGTTAAAATGTTTCATGTCATTCATTTAGAATGTTGTATTTCCGCAATACCCTTATGTTTGAAATATTGGTACATCAATAAAATGAACCGCAAACAATTATTCCCCACCTTAGAACATAATTTAAAGGAATTATTTTGTGCATTCCTTTACACGACTATAAATGGAAATCATTCTATACGAGTTAGAAAGCATATAGTAGTTCTCCTCAATCATGTGCATCAATATCCTTATGTTTGAAATATCGTGACATCAATAAAATGAACCGCAAACAACTATTCCCCACCTTAGACCATAATGTAAAGGAATTATTTTGTGCATCCCTTTACAAGACTATAAATGCGAATTATTCTATACGAGTTAGAAAGCATGTTGTAGTTACACTCAATCATGCGCATCAATATCCTTATGTTTGAAATATCGTAACATCAATAAAATTAACCGCAAACAGCTATTTTCCTCCTTAGACCATAATGTAAAGGAATTATTTTGTGCATCCATTTACAAGACTATAAATGCAAATTATTCTATACGAGTTAGAAAACGTGTTATAGTTCCCCTCAATCATGCGCATCGATATCCTTATGTTTGAAATATCGTAACATCAATAAAATGAACCGCAAACAATTATTCCCCACCTTAGACCATAATATAAAGGACTTATATTTGTGCATCCCTTTACAAGACTATAAATGCAAAACATTCTATACGAGTTAGAAAGCATGTAGTAGTCCCCCCCCCTCCCCAATGATGGGCATCGATATTATTTTGTTTGAACTATTTTAACATCTATAAAATGTCCCGCAAGCAGTTATCAGCCCACTTTAGACCATAATGTAACGGAATTCTTTTGTGTGCGTTGTAAACGAAGAATATATGCAACACATTTCAATTTTAATATAAAAAAATGCTATAATTTTCGATATTGAAAATGAAATGTGTAGCATTTGTAGACCTAAGTAAGATAAATCGAAACCAGGAAAAAAATGTATGAGAATTACACTGAGTATATTTACAAAAGTTAGAGTGCAGCCAGACGACTATATTGATGGTCAGACGGTCAGACACACCTTATCAACTTGACAAGTGTTAAAAATAGCACAATAGCAATTCCTGATATTTCACGATTGCAACTGCATTAATAGCGAAGCTTACATCTCATTGATATTTTATTATTATTATTATTATTATTTAAATCTATTCTACTGCTATTCTTTTTTTTTTCAACGTATGTCTCTAAGCAAAAAAAAAAAAGGTTTAAATATATCTTATGCATTATAAAAACAAAAAGGTTGATTTCCTTTTCAAATGTTGATTAAATTTTGAATACCCCTAAGGTTGTTTTGAAAATTAAAAACAGTTTTCCAATTACATTTTTTTTTTGTCTTTCTATTGCTTTAATAAAAAAAAAAGCAGTGGTTGTTTTATTACATTTTACAAAAAAGAAAAAAAATAATAAATAAATAAATAAAAGTAAGAGGTTTCAGATGAATTATCTATTGACAATGAAAACAGCAAAAGACATGAGTGTTTGATTTAATTTATTTTTGCTTTTTTTATATTTTATTATTGAAAAGCCAGATTTTATAGTGCCACTTTTTAGGTAAGTTCGTAATTATATAAATACGTAGCACCTATAGTCGTCATCTGGTCCGTCCGTCTATCTGTCTGTTCGCATATTACAGCGCAAAAACTACTCAACCGAATGGTTTGAAATTTAATACATACAGTACCGGACCTCAAATCCGGACTGGTCGGGACCGCGCCCGTTCCGGATTTCGGAATTTTCCGGATTTTAGGTCCTCAACCAAAATAAATAAACAGATACAGTACATGCCCTTGGCAAAATTTTACATGCCACGGAGCAATCTATACCGCGCATTGCCATGTTAGGCTTAGTGTAAATAAAGCCAAAAATACAAATTACAAAAAGTAATTCAAAATAAAAATAAGTTAAAAAAAATACTATTACTGCATATTCTTAGAAATATTAAAGCATTTTTTAGAAAATGAAAATGCGTTGTTGCTCGCGAGTTAGGCCCAGGAATCTATATCGCGGATTGCCGTATGAGGTATAAGTAAACAAACATAAACATAAATTTAAAAAAAAATAATTTAAAATAAGGATAAGAATTTTTTTTAATCCTGTACATCACATTATTAGGAACATAAAAACATTTTTAAAAATGAAAATACATTGTTGTTTGCGAGAGCCGAATTAGGCTCTTTATTAACCGCCATTTGTCCCTAAGTTTGTTCTGAAACCATAGTAACGAGCTCCCAGCGACACGGTTTCTTTCCTTAAAAATAATTATCTCCGTTGCTAATTGACGAATTTCTTTCAAATTTTCAGCAAGTTACAATAATAGTGAATTAGCTTGTGTAACAAATTTTTATTAAATTATGATAAGTTATTAGAAAGCTAGTGTACCTCTTAAAAAAAAAAAACACTAGATGAAAAGAAAGTAAAGAAAAACGACATATCTATCCGCTGTTTGTTTTGCTTATTCAACATGTTTATTTAACTGCGTGAAGTGGAAAGTCAACATTATCAGAATGAAATCATTAGCTTTCGATGGACAGCTTGTTTTGTTATGGAGAAAGGAACTTTGGGTAGATTTTTTTTTTCCTCTTTGAGTTAAAGAAAAGAATTTTTTAGTACGGTGCTTACAAACAGAATTTTTTCGAAAAATGAAATTTGTTGAACATATTAAAAGTGGGGGGGGGGGGCATTGTAAAATATTTTTACATATAAATATTATAAATATATTCTACGAACCTTTTTAAAAATAATTCTTTCTTGTGGTTATTTATTTATTCTTTTTACATTTTCTATATAAATGAAGAAAAGGGTTTCTTTTTAAAATAAATTCAAAATGTGTGCACACACTAACTACGATAATTCTGTTAGAAAATTTGGATTAAAACCAATGAATGAATGAATGAAAAACATTGCAATAAAATAAAATTGCTGAGTCTAGTTTGGCTCGACACTGTGTTACGTGCGCGCGTAGCGCCATCTATGGACGTTTTTACGAAATATTTATTCGAGATCATCGCGGAATTTCAGTTTCTTTTTTCCATTCCGGATTTTGGGTCGTCCGGATTTTAGGATTCCGGATTTGAGGTCCGGTACTGTATAATCGTTGTAGAATTTTGTCAAGTCGCTTCAAATTTAATGAAAATCAAATCAAAACTTAAAAAGACATGAATAAAATTTTTCTTCATTCTATTAAATCCTACCGTGAGTAATTGATTCCTATTATCGGTAAGGATTCTAGATTGCCATAGTGACTACGTCCTATTTAAGATGGAGTCCTATTATTTACGTATTACTGAATTTAATATATGTAAACGAAATAAATTTTGTATTCATGCATTTTTGCATAAGAGTGCAACAGCTATTGCACCAAGATCTGAATATTATTTATAAAACTAATTGTAGTACGAACGCACCTCATTTGCGACATTTGACGTGAATTTCCAACTTGTTATACCTCAGCGTATGCTTTAATTTCTAGATTTTATGCAAAAAATCGGTATAACAACGATTTACATATGGTTAAATTGTATATTTTTAACCGTGTTCTAAGAAAGGAGGTTATACAATTCATTTGTATATTTATATACACATATTTTTTAATATTAATTTATAATCTATTTAAAATTTACTCCTACTGATCTATTACACTAGTGTTCTTATTTTATCTTAATTAAAGATCTAGTATATAACAAGTAAGTTTCATATTCTTATGTTATGAATCAAATTTCAATATATTCCAGATATTTCCATTTATATTTGTAATTTCTGTTACAGATGCAAGCACTATAATTTATATTATTTAATTATTTCTGACTTCATCTTATTAATATTCACTCTCTCTGCGTAACTCCTTAGTTCGGAGTAAGGCAATCTTTTTGAATCATTACTCAATCATTTGATATTTATCCTGCAATCAACATTACATTATTACATTAATCAACAACCATCTATCAAACATTTTGGCAGCATTGTGCAGTCATGTTGTTTAATGCTGGTGAGGTTATATACATATAGTTTTAATTTTTATTCGAAACAATGCATCAGCTGATCGTTGCATTTGTCCCATTTTATTTTATTTGTTAATTTCTGTTTTTTTTTAATGTATTATAGCCCAAATCTAGTATAATTTAGCTTATTATAGCTCATATAAGGATAAAATCGTACATGTTTTATGGAATCAATAATAATTTGGTTTCGACATGTGCCATGGTTTCACAATTATTTCATATTTCTTTTATGGATATTTTATGGTCATTTTTCATTACTAATATTCATCTTTCATCTTTCGTTTTTGGATTCCTCACCCCCTTTTGTGTTTCAAGAATTACATGTCGTCTTTATATTATGGTTATATATATTTATATACAGGGTGGTACAGAAATATATGTCAAAAATGTAAAGGAAGGTAGAGGGGACCTAAATAAGCAGATTTCGTATAGGAATGTGGGTGCAGAAATGCAGCGTTGAGGCAGTAGAGGGCGCTGTTAAGTTCGGTGGATGAAAGTTTTCGCTAGCTTGAATCGTCATTTCCTAACGGATTTCGAGCAGCATGCATCGTTACACCAATGCGGAGCTTGCCGACATGCATTTTATGTATGGGGTTAAGCAAGAAAATGGTTCACACCCAACGCACGTCCAACAGCGTTTGAGCTTGTCGAAGGACTATCTTCTAATGTGCGTAATACTGTTTCTTCCACTGCAGAAATTCTGCGATACCTTACTGTGCCCTTATTACGCCTGGAAGCATAAAACGATCCACTCTCGCACAACCTCCAATGAAGGCGCTTAAATGTTCGGGGATTCGTCAGAATCCTACCCGGTAATTATTCAATCTAAATCCGTTAAGCAGCCAATCCATTTCCTTGCACAATTGCATACATGAAATGCATATCCGCAAGCTCCGCATTGGTGTAATAATCAATGCTGCTCGAAATCCGTGCGGGAAATGACGATTCAAGCCAACGAAAAGCATTCATCCGTCTCATTCAACGGCGCCCTCTACTGCCTCAACACTGCATTTCCGCACCCACATTCCTGTATGAAATCTGCTTATTTAGGTCCCCTCAACCTGCCTTTACATTTTTGACATATAGTTCTGAGCCACCCTATATATGTAAGATTGTAGCGGCAATCCATGGGCAAAAAATCTCCATCTCAGTGAAAGGTATATTAACTATTCAATCAAAGCAGTATTGGCACATATTATCAATCAGATAATCCACTGATTAAAGAGAGAATCTGTAAAATCAAATCACATAAATGATTCAACAGCAGCTTATCGTAGTTTTAACAAGCATAATCTGTCCCTCAAACGTCAACACAATTGTTCCATTAGTGTACCGAGTGAAACTCAAATAATCACAGCAACAGAAGAATACTTGGTGTTTTCCCTGATGTATACATACCACACAATTGTAATCTAACATCTTTATTTATATGATCATCGTTCAAGACTGGTGGAGCACTCTCAAAAAAAGGTGTTTATTTGAAAATATTATAATTCGAATGGACGTAAATTTTCGGGTGCCGCAGTTACGTTTCAGCAGTAAAAATCACTGAAAAAAGTTCTTCTGAACCAAGATAGAAACAATTTATAGTACGATACGGATAGAAAGATTTATAGTGTTTACGAATACAAATATCCGCAATATAACAAGGAAACTAGCCAATGACAAAAACGGAAAACACGGATTGAGAAGGTGGTAATGATACTACTGACGAGAAATGAATGTTCTGGAACATTCCGAGAGTGAAATTCGAAGGGACAATTAAAATGAAAGAATTTTTGAAAGGAAATTAAGAGGTAAGCCTGTACTGGCGCCACGTCAAAATGAAAATAAATATTCGTAGCTTATTGAAAAGAGAAAGAATGTAATGATATTTGGAGAAAAAAATGGGGAAATTAAAAGGGTGGGAAATTTAGAATATTCTTTAGTTTGGCTAATAATTAAAATACTTTACATATATATACAGGGTGATTCATAAATATCGAAGCAATAGGCTATCTCCTTAAATATTGCCCCTATGCACATACTTCCAGTTGTAAAGTTTCATAAAAAAAGGTGCTAAATTTTATGAGATAAGTTTCAACTCCATGGGGTGGTCTATATGAGAAAATACAAAAATTAAATTTTTATACAGCCCCGTAGGGTAAAATTCCCAATTAGGAAATTTTCCCTTATCCATTCCTGAATTAAACACAAAAAAATTCATTCTGATATCTTCAAAATTCGCAGAATTATTAAAATCCAAAATTTGTGATTTACACCATTTATCCATGCCTCTGAGCGACGAGTTTTTGACTCATTTTGAACGCAAGATAGGGATCATCCACAAATTGTACATTATTAAAAGTCGATATAAGACAAAGCCTCTCCTTTGGACATAAAATAGGCAGCGTATCGATTTTACGTTAAACCTGTTTTCAAAGTATGCTGGTGGTCTGCACTAGAGGTCTGCACGTGTCGAAATATCTAGGTCCGGTCCCGAACCGACCCATAGGAAAAAAAAGTTCCGCCCTGCCTGGAAAAAAGTTCGACCCTGCATGGAAAAAAGTTCGGCCCTGCCTGGAAAAAAGTTCAAATCGTAGCCTGGCCCTGCCTGACTGAATTTCTACATAGTTTTTTTTTTTTTTTTACATCGATATGGTTAAAAGTTGTTTTGTATGGAGGAGTTCTGACCAAAAATACTTATTATATCTTTTCTTTTTTCATGTTTATAATTATTATTTTTAAAGAAGCGCCAAAAGCTGTGATTATTTGTTTTATTAATGAATCTCTATTTATATGTAAATGATTCTCTACTCCTTTAATATCGTTAATCCATATTCCAAGTGCTGGATACAATGAAAAATGCTATAAAGTAAAATCTTTTAATATGGAATCACATAAGAAAGAAAAAAAAAGCGTTACAGACAAGTTCCCTTTTCAGGAGTTGTAAATGTAGTCTATTTTTTCTCAGGTATTATTATATTCATTTTCCATGGATCAACAGATTTTTCGTTTAAGAAAGGATTCCATCATAGGCAGATTTTTTTCACTAGTTTTACTGTATTTTAATTTTTTGCCTTAAAATCTACTATCCTTTAAAAATATGAATTTTAAAGTTTTATTGTAAAATAATGGCCATTTAAAAATATATGCATTTGTTGTAAAAGTTTTGGGGCTGAGCCAAATTTTACTTATTTTTGCACGGATTAGGTCAGTCAAAGACAATGATTTTAATACGGGTTGTCTCCTGACCGGGACTGAAAATTTTACCCAGGGGAGACCTAGGAGTAAGGAAGCCCCAGTCCTGGTTCGGTATAACCAGTGGCCGAGAGGTTCTGCTCTCAAATCTGGTAGACGGGAGGTGCTGTGTTCGAACCCAATCGCGCCCTTCGGCCCAATCGTTCGGAGTTTTCAGTGGTTTTCTTCGAACCTTGGATGTCCTTGCGTAAATATGGGTTCGGTTCCCTTAGAAAGACCTCTAGCGAAGGCACACCCCCTTCGGGCCCATACCCCTCGTGTAGATAATTGGCCGTCATAAAACACCGGTTCGGTATGAAAAAATGCGTTAGGCCAGACCTGGCCGAGTCTTAAAAAAAAAGTCGTCTGGCCCGGCCCGGCCCCAGAATACAGACTTTTTTAACGGTCTTGCCGGGACGATAAAAAGTCTGAATTTGTGAGGGCTAAAATTATGAAAAACTCTTAATCGGCATGTTAGAAAATGCATTGTTTCAAATTACACATTTAACATTTATTTATGGACATTTAAATAGTACAAAAAGGTGGTGGAAATGGTAAAAGCTAAACTGAATCGGAAGTTTAAGCTACAGAAAGAAGTTACTTTTTCACGTGCAATTTTTTAAAAAGCATTAAACAATTTATTAGGAGCCAATCAATGTTTAAAGGTTTAATGCGTTTTTCTGGATGATGTTTTTTTAAGGTGCAAACTTGGAACATGTCTTTTTTGATTATTTTACATTAATTTTGTTTCGGCAAATTTGAAAAAAAATTTACTTTTGAAAATATGATTTTATTAAAAATAAGTTACATAATTTTTTAAATAAACATTTTTAATATTTTTTAAATTAATACTTAAATAATTCTAAAACAAAACTAAAATTATACTTTCCTCTTCAATTAAACGAAAGAAATTTGAAATCCGATGAATAATGTTTCGAGTTATAAAGATTTTAAATTAAATCCGCTTAAAAAAATACTAATCATTTGAATTTTTTAAAAACTTTATGAGAAATATTAGAATGTGGTTTTGTTTGCAAATTTAATGGTTAACCATCACAAAAAAGGAAAAAAAAAAATCAAAATTCTAACTCAACAAATATATTTTTTACATGTTTCTTAGAACTCTTAAAGTAGCATTGTTTCTTGGATTGCACTCATTTCAGTTTGTGTTTAATCCCTTATAGCCTGATGAATTATTTAAACGGCCATAACTCTGCGAGTTCTTCAGATATGAAGATGGAATTTTTTGTGTTTAATTCAGGAATGGATAAGGAAAGTTATCCTGATTGGAATTTTTACAATATGGGGGCCGTATAAAAAATTAATTTTCGTATTCTTTTAAATAGACCCCCCATGGAATTGCAGCCTATGTCATTAAATTTTGCACCTTTTTTTATGAAAATTTGCAATTGGAAGTATGGGTCTTGGGGCAATATTTAAGGAAATAGCCTATTGTTTCGATATTTATGAATCACCCTGTATCTATATACATGATGTAAATAATTATAGTTCAGCTACTCAGGCCTGTCTCTAGTCTAGTGTGTGGTCTGTATTCTAATGAAAGTATTCAGAAGTATTCAGATTATTTAATATGAAATTTGAAATTCGTCTCAATAAAGGAATGCAAAAATAATTTAGAAAAAAATAAAAAATGGCCACCAACAGGCGTTTTCTAATACATTGCCGGCATACATGTAAATTTTAACGACCACATTATGTATCTGCTTGCGCACAGTGAAAATGCCAAACAAAAAGAGGAACGAATCTCTTGTCAGTCTCATGCCTTTTCCACGGAAAATGTCGTACAGTTTACAATATCGTACTTTAGTGGTGAAACTCTTTCATTAAAATTGTAATTCTGCTCCAGGAGTATTATGGAGCTTTCGGGTTTTGAAAAACATTCGCAAATATGCAATAGCTACACTATAAAAATAATACTGCCAGTTTTCCGCTAGGAATCGGAAAAATAGTTGCCCTGATCGTACCGGAATAATTTCCAACCCCGCTCGGATTAAAATCCGTAAAATACCGTTTTACTGACTATTTCCTTATTTTTACGGATTTTATTCCGAGCTGGGTCGGAAATTATTCCGGTACGACAAGGACAACTATTTTTCCGATTCCTACCGGAAAACTGGCAGTATTTTTTTTTTTACAGTGTACAAACAGAACATTGCCAGAATTCAAGGACAGTTAGTGGTTGAAACACGATAAAAGGTTTTGAATTTTTAATTTTTTTTAATTACTTTGATCACTCTTACAGTTTGAGATATAGCAGTACTATCAACTGACGGAAATGTGAACTATATTTAAAATTATTGCATACAAACGATTTAATTATCCGAAAAACGCGTCACTTACTTCATCTTTATGTTCATTAACGAATTATTGAAGTAAAAAATTGAGGCATATATATTTCTGCAGGGGTTACAGAGTCCTATATTTTTTATATGTTTGCCACAACTATTTCAGAAAAAGAAATCTTCATGCTCATTTGCACACATTGCAAAGAGCTACTATAAATTTTACAGTTTGGAAATAAAGGTAAATTTTTTTGAATAAAATATAAGACTCTGCGACCCCTGTTGCTTGACAACGTGTAACGTTTACGAATAAAATAACTTACGAAACGTCACCATAGAAAATGTGCCAAGAAAAAGGTTCCGGCATTTTAAAATTCATCTATTCACTGACTGTAACAAATATATAATGATATAAATGACATATTTTCAAGGTAACTTGTAAATTTTTCACACTGTAACTAAAAAAAAAAATTGTATTTTTGCCAAGATTTAAATTTAATAGTTCAATTTTTTCCGATAAAGAAAGCCATTAAATAATACTCAAAAAGTACTAATAATACTAATACTCAAAAAGATTTTATTAACCCCTCGGGTACATTTGACGTCTGAGACTCGTCATGGCTTTGGCCACTGATGCCTGTTTTTTTATATTCTACTCATACCACTATTTTTTTTTTTATTGTAGTACATGTACCTTGCACATGTTATCAAAGTGTATATAAAAGCTTTTTGTTTTGAGAAAGTAGAGAAACACGTATAAAAAGCACTAGAAAACAGGAATTCTGCTTTTTCAAAATTTGGTGTCGCCCTCGAGAACAAAAAAATGTATATAAGTATAAATAGTGCAAAACATATTTCAGTTTTAAGACTTAAAACACACGCTTTTATTTTATATAAAATGACGTCATACCCGTCTGCTGAAGAATTCTTAATTTACGATCCAGTCTTAAGCAACATCTACAGTATAGTACGCATATGACGTCACTATCGCTGAATAATACACAAATTCAAAAAAAGAGATGCCGTCATTCAAGAAACTCAACAAAAAAAAATCAGCTATCTCATGATTCATATGCCTTCATTTGTTTGTAATATTAATATACATACATAAAATTAAATTTGGTTTACATAGCTCCATGTTTTATCAGAAATCATTCATATATTTTTTCAAAATAGTGCGTTATTTTAATTATATTTTTTAAGTTGTTATGGGAAAATGGCAACAAAAAGATATAATTACTATTTTCCAACTATTTATCATTTACTTTCTACAGAAATGGAGTACTTCAGTTGTCAATATTAAAAAAAAAAATCGTTAAAAACTACAAAAAAATTATATCTCAAAATTAAATTAAGATGCAGTTTTCAAACAAATTGCATTTAAAAGTACTTTTAGTACTTAGAAGTTTAAAAAAAATCCAGTAGCGTATTTAACAGTACACTGATACATCTGTTTTGTTTTGCGGCTGGCTTATACAACGTAACGTTATTTTTTGGAGACGACATTTCTTTAATTGCTGGCAGAAGGAAATAGCATACCGGGAAAAAAAAAGAAAAAAGAAAAAGAAAACCACCAATGGCAGCTCTGAAACAAATGTTTACACAAGGGGTTAATACTGAAAACCCGATTTTAGCGGCTGACTCGTAAGTTTACCATTGTGTTTTCCTGCACCAAAAGGTATGAAAACATGGAGGACTGGGAGCAGGAAAACACAATGATAAACCTACGAGTCATCTGTTAAAATCGGGTTTTCCACCAAGATATGACTTTGGCAGACCGATTGCGTTTTAATATGCGAATCAAGATTTAACTAATCCTAGAATTTCATCCGTGAACTCGATGAGGCGATTGTCTGTGCTACCAGCCCCCGTTCTACTACTGTTAATTAAAAAAATAACGCATCATCAATAAAACATAACTTAGAACACGAACTTCATAAACAATTGGTGTGTTTGAGCGTACTCATAAATTTTATATTTATGCCTGCCTTTGTATTATTCTTTTATCTTCCAACTATATACAAGACATTCTTGCATAGGTGTTTAAAATAAATCACCCAATTTTCAGAAACAAAAAAGATGATTTTATTCCGAAACGCAGCTTAAATTAAAAAAAAATTCCCAAAGCTGTCTTCAAAATTAAAAACAGATTTCCAATTACATTTTTTCCAATTATTTTAGTGAAACAAGCCATGATTGTCTTATACTTTTTGAAATCAATTTTAAAGCTACTTATCTATTTGCACTGAAAATAAGAAAACAGATAGGACAGATATAAGATTTTATTTAATTTATTTCGTTTCTAAGAATTGAGAAGTCTGATTTATTGCTAATTTCTTTTTACTTTGGTTACATAGAATATTAAATATTTGAATTTAAAGAAAAGTGTGCAATTCACATTTCGTTCACAGTTTGATCAAACTTGAGTTTCATAACAATTATCCAAAAAAAAAAAAAAAAAAAAAAAAAAAAAAAAAAAAAAAAAAAAACAGAAATTCCAGAAATTAACCTGATTTAACAACTGTTATATAATTTTTTTTCTACTTTGTATGAATCCGGCTTTTTCTGTTATTTATTTTATTCAGTTACGAAATTTTATTAATGAATTAATAATTGTCTTTTTACATTATTGCGTCATTAATTTTGTTTTAAATCAAAAAAAGAAATTATTTCAGATCTAGATAGGATTCTAAAAAAACAGAATGTTCACCTTGATTTAATCAGCTATTGACAAATAAATAAATAAATATATATATATATAAACTTTCAATCAGTCAATGAATACAAAAAAAAAAAAAAAAAAATGTATAATTTTGTTAGTAAAGATTAAAATTTTACTAGAACAGAGGAATGGAGTTCTTTAACCCGCCAACACACTCGTTGGGATAAAATCTACCCCAATCATACTTTTTCTTAAAAAAAAGGATAATTTTTTTCAGGACGCTTCTGACTTGCCTTGTACCTTTCAAGGTCAAGGTCTAGAAGGAGTGTGTGAAGCAATGTCTTTTCTTTGTTCGTTAGGAGGGTAAAAATATAACTCTTTGGATTAAAAAATCCCGCGCGTGTAGAAACGTTTCATTTCGATACGTTCATTTCTTACGGGATAACACACACTAAAATAATTTTAATGAAAGAGTAAAATAAAAGCTACTTGTATATATTGATGAAAGGATATTAAATGTAATTAATATCAATTTTGTGAAATAATTCATCTTTTAAGGTGTAAAACAAATCGTTTGCATATTTTCTAAAAAAAAAAAAAAAAAAAAAAAAAAAAAAAAAAAAAAAAAAAACGTGATTTTTTACAGAAACTGATAGAAAATCTGAAAATAAATAGGAAAAGCATGATTTTCGCCCTGAAAGAAGTAGTACTGATGCATTTTACAATACAGAACAGTAGATTTGTTTTTAAAACGCATTTAGCCAAAAATGTAATGGGAGACAAAATGATGTGAAATTTATCCCACGCGTGTAGTAACGTAATGCAAAGGGGTGCTTGTGCTGACAGGATAGGCAAAAAGAGGAGTAGATGCGATTTTTATTCTGCTTCTGGGGCCGATTAAAGTATCTGCCTAAATTAAAAATGCCTAAATTTTCGATTTTTTAAAAAAAAAATGTTTTATTTGAAAGATAGATTATTTTCGATTCAAAATTTGTTTTAATTTTATTTCTATAGTTACTAAACGAGAAGTTATGGCTATATTAGGGGTTTTACATATATAACGTTATTACTGTATGGAGGAGGGGGTTGTCTGGCACTTGATATCGAAAGATATCTCTAGGGGAAAGGGGGGGGGGATTGTCTTTTGATATCGTTATCATTTTTTATCCAACCAAAATTTTCATTTTTTGCTAACTTTTTACATCAAAATAGTCTATGAACTTTTTTTCTTATTAATAGCATTAAGTAGTTTTGAATACATTGAACAATGATTAATACTTCCAAGGATTGCATTCATATTTGCTATTAAGTTTTTTCATGAAATGTTGAAAGAATCTTCTTTTTTATCATTTAAAACAAAATGCAGAGAAAACAACATTACAATTTTTGCCCTTTTTCCAAGACTGTCAGAGGGTTAAAACATTTGATCAGTATCCCATGAACTATAAAACATTAAAATTTCAGCCTCCACCAGGACCTATTTCCATATAATTGGTGCGTGGTCCTTAGCCTATAGGCATACATACAACATCATAGGAATAATAATACGATAATTAAGTTGTGATCATAATTTATTCTTTAAATTATTCATGAATTTAAAAGGGGAAAAATATACACTTAGAAATGATATATTTTTTAATTCATGCAGTTTTGTAAATATATTTGGATCTATTTCAAAGTGTACATTTAAATTACCTTAAAAGAATTAATCCAAGATTGAGACAAAAAAAAATTAGCTTTGCCTTCCTAAAAGCAAAAATAAAAGTTTTGTGATAAAATTAATAAAATATTTTTTCTAAACACTATTAAAGGTAATAATAAAGGAGAAAATGTATTTAGAAGTAAAATGTTTTTCTCAAACTGCAAAAAAAAAAAAAAAAAAAAAAAAAAATGTAGTATATTGATTTCAAGAACGGGTACCATAATATGAATTAAAATCTTTCGGCGGACATGGCATCAAAATTAGCCATTTTTAGGATTGCACCTATTAAAGCATTTGATTTTTATCACATGAATTACAACACATTAAAATATCTTCCTTTACCAGGCAGTATTCCATATAATTAGTGCGTGGTCCTTTGCCTATACACATACAAACAACATCATTGGATAAACTTTATATTTAGGTTTCACGAAAATCAGATAATTAAGTTACGTTCATAATTTATTCTTTAAACCCTGCATGAATTAAAAAGGGGGAAAAACACATATAGAAATGATATATTTTTTAATTCATGCATTTCCAACATTTTCCAATGAAGTTTAAAAGTGTTTATGAATTACGTTTGTCTGTCCGTCTGTCCGTGCTTTAACTCCCGTAAATATAGTGCGATTACCGCGCAATTGATATATTTTATTGGGGTTTACTATGGTATATTCAGTATTGAAAATAAAGTGTGTGGCACTTACGATTTTTTTTTACAGGGACACTCAAAAGAATTCCATTACATTATGGCGTATGTGGAAAATCGTTTGCTGTGTGTTTGAAAGATATTGCACTATTTTAAACATATTGAAAATCAGATATATTACTGAGATATACTATAAGCGCTTAAAGTAGAATCTAATGAACATATAACTTATCGCTCATTTACAGGGGCACACAAAAGTATTTTTTCACAGTACTGCCTATGAATTACTGGGAATGTTTTTCAGTTGTGCTACGCGTTTTAAAAGTTAACCATTTTTTGCATATTACTTGGTATGTGTAAATTTTATAGATCATATGCAGGGATATGCAAAAGATATAGAGAACATTTTCGTTCATTGACGGAAATTGCTGAATGGGAATTTTAAACTGTGCTATGTGTTTAAAATTAACTTTTAAAATACGATGTAGTGTAAATACCAATCTATAGATCCTATACAGGGATGAACAAAAAAATTCTGCTGTTTTTTCAACTATTGATATACAGTATTCTGAAATTGTTCGAAAGTGTTTCATAATCTATGTTGGACGCAGGGTTCTCGCTGCCGCTCGCCATTGCGCCAAATTGCAACGAAATGCTTCATTTGGCGAGTAAATGGCCGAATAAATTTGCCAAATTACGAGTACTCACTTTTTGCTCTTTTTTTGTGCGTTTGTGTGCGTCAGAACAAGCGACACTTTGATTCCAACCAAGATTGCAGAACCAAGAATTTCAGCGATGCCATCGATTTCAAACGAAGAAACGCCCTGCAGAAGCTTTGTCCTATAAAACATACAACATGCTACACTTTGCTGCAATCTTGCCACAACATTCAGTGGACTGTGAGAGAGTAGTTAGCATAATGAACATTGAACACAACGAAAATTAAATTGAAAACCAAATGTATATAAGAAAAGCCAATAATGCCTTTCAGTATGTGTTAATAGGCCCAATAAGCAACAGTACAATTTTAAAGTGTGGGCAATAAAAAAACAAAGAATTCTAGGAAAATAAAGTTTTTTTGAATGTGACATACATCGTTATTTATATTAAAAATTTTTCAGAATTCATTAAATTTAACATTGTAATCCTGAGTTACCTTTGGTTCGAAAATTGTATTTCATAATATTTTATTGAGTTAAATTTAATTTCGCATTTTTTCTCGATTGCGCAAGGCATTTAGAATGTACTTGTTTTTAATAGTTTCCATAGCCCATAGTTTAAATCAGATGAATAACTGATCTATAAGCAGTTATAAAATATTAAGTTGTTTTAGAACATAGGGGGGAAAAAAGGTAAGTTAAGGGGTTAAATATCGATTTTTAAGAGTTTCACGACGAACCTATTTTGCTAACATTTTTTCTCATTTGACTACTGTTTTTCATTTATGATTAGCCAAATTGCTAATGTTGGCTAAAAGTCAGAGAAAACCCTAGCTGGACGCATGATTTTTCTTTCTTGTTGTAAATAAATTTCGATCTATTTCAATGTGTACATTTAAATTATCTAAAAAAATAAAACCAAGATTGAAACATAAAAAAAAAAAAAAAACTTTGTCTTCCGAAAAGCAAAAATAAAAGTTTTGTGATAAAATTAATAAAATATTTTTACTAATCACTATTAAATATAATAAAAAAGTAAAAAATGTATTTAGAAGTAAAAAGATTTTCTCCAGCTATTTCCCAAACAAAATCTTGCTATTAGGTAGCTTTCTTTACAAAAAGCTACCTATTGCAGCCGTTCGGAGGAAAGCGATTTCAAAAAATTTTGGTATATTTTCATCGATCATGACCCCCAGACCCCGAAACCACCCTCCGTTCAAAATTGATATATATATATATATATATATATCAATATATATATATATATATATATATATATATATATATATATATCTGACCTATGTCACACTGTAACTCTCGTATTTATGAACCGATTTGGATGTAATTCGGTGTGTACATAGTACATACCAATGTCTCGACCGAGTTCGTTGGCCAGCTTCATCTGCCATTTTGTTTCAAAATGGCGGCCATTTAAAAATTTTAAAAAAATTTAAAATTTGAAATGTGGTACCAAAAAATTGAAAATGGAAAAATATTTTTTTCTTATGTATTTGACCTTTATACAAAGACTCCGTAGCAGTTTTTGTTTCGTCTATATCTTAAAAAATGGCTGAGTTATAGCATTTTGAATTTCTAGCGAAGCTGACATTTTGAAACGTCCTGAATTTTCTCACGCGATAAAAGGCGTATTTATGAACCGATTTGGATGTAACTTCGTTTATACATAGTACAGACCAATGTCTCGACCGAGTTCGTTGGCCAGCTTCATCCGCCATTTTGTTTAAAAATGGCGGCCATTTAAAATTTTAAGAAAAATTTAAATTTGAAATGTGGTACCAAAAAATTGAAAATTGAAAAAATATTTTTTTCTTATGTGTTTGACATCGATAAAAAGATTCGGGAGCAGTTTTTGTTTCGTCTATACCTTAAAAAATGGCTGAGTTATAGCATTTTGAATTTCTAGTGTGGCTGACATTTTGAAACGCCCTGATATTTGCCACGTGATAACAGACGTATTTATGAACCGATTTGGATGTACCTTGGTGTGTACATAGTACATACAAATAACTCAACCGAGTTTGTTGGCCAGCTTCATCCGCCATCTTGTTTCAAAATGGCGGCCATTTAAAAAAAATTAAATTTAAAATGAGATACCAAAAAACTGGAAAATGAAAAAGAGTTTTTTTCGTATGTGTTTGACCTTAATACAAAGATTCTGGAACAGGTTTTGTTTCGTCTATATCTAAAAAAATGGCTGAGTTATAACATTTTGAATTTCTATTGTGGCTGACATTTTAAAACGACCTGATTTTTGTCACGCGATAACAGGCGTATTTATGAACCCATTTGAATGTAACTTGGTCTGTACATAGTACATACCAATGTCTCGACCGAGTTCGTTGGCCAGCTTCATTCGCCATCTTGTTTCAAAAGGGTTGCCATTTTAAAAAAAAATGTAATTTAAAATTTAAAATGAGGTATTAAAAAATTGGAAAATGAAAAAGATTTTTTTTATGTGTTTGGCCTTGATACAAAGATTCTGGAGCAGTTTTTGTTTCTGAAAATTTGTTATTTTGTTTATATCTTAAAAAGTGGTTGAATTATAGCACTTTGAATTTCTATCATGGCTAACACTTTGAAACGATCTTGTATTTGTCTCGCGATACCACACGTATTCACTTATTTCGATGGAAGAAGGCATGTGGATAGTATACATCAATATCTCGACCAAGTTCGCTGGCCAGCTTCATCAGCCATCTTGTTTCAAAATGGCGGCCATTAAATTAAAAAATATATATATTTAAAGTGAGGTGCAAAAAAATTAGAAATTGAAAAAGGTTTCTTTCTTAAGTATTTGACCTTGATATAAGGATTCAGGAGCATTTTTTGTTTGTCTTTATCTTAAAAAATGGCTCAGATATAGCAGTTTCAATTTTTAACGTGGGTGACATTTTGAAAAATCTGATTTTTTGCCTGCGACAGCACTCGTATATATCAACCGATTCCGATGTGAGTGAGCATGTGCACAGCAATTACTAAGGTCTCGACCAAGTTCACTGGTTAGCCTCATTAACCATGTTGTCTTAAAATGGCAGGCACTTTAAGAAATCGCCGAATTTCGCAGCCAAATATAAGTTACTTTAAATAAAAGCAGCTTGGATAAAGCTGACTAATTTCGCGAAATTCTCATTCATAATGATTTAGTATTGATAAAAATTAGTATTGAATCTCCTACATTCGGTTTCCACTTAATTGAGCTTCGTGTGTTTGAATAATATAAGTTGGCTTTTTTAAAATAAGGAATATGAAAGCTACCTCTTCCTCCCGGCACTGGCCGGAAGGACTTTTATTTTATCCGCTCTTATATTTATAAAAGAAGCTGAAATGTAGGTAGTACAGCAGATAGGAAAATGATCACATTTCCATTTCCAGAAAGGGTATTTTTATGTTGCTTTCTCTTTCGTTTCTTTATAAAAATCAAATTTAATAAAATGATAAGGAACAAAATATTATACAATCTTTGAAGATGGTCTGATAAGGAGAGAACAATAAATGAGAAAATTGTTATGTAAATTTTAGACCGCACATTTTAAAAATATAATAATTCTTCAGTAAATTATTTTTATGAATAAATCTGCTATTTTCAAAAATTTTACAATTTTAGTTTCTGTTTTTTATTTTCCGTACACAAATAATGTAAGGAAACTATTTTAATCATGTTAAAAATATGATTATAGAAATATTGGTATATTCTTGCATTTAAAGGTTCTCTAAATCTGTTTTCAATATTTTTAAAACTGATTCCGTATGTATATATGTATGTATGCTGCGTGCCGGAAGCGTTTATCTACGCTTCCGGATCCTCAGAAGCCCTTTTTTGGTGGCGATGGTGTGTGTCTGTGGGGTTATGATATTGGTATATGTGTGTCTGTTAGTGAATATGATTGAGCCCAAATAATGTTTTTGATTTAGCTCCAATTTGGTGAATATATTACCTGTTACCTGGCCACTGTCGCAAGAACTGCATTCATTTTCATACAAATCGGCCAACGGGCTTGGTATTTAAACTATCAGGTTGTAACGAAAGTTTTCCACCACAGCAAATACGGTCTGTGCAAACAGTTCGCGTTTACGGATTTGCTCATATTTTGTCAAATGACTTTTTGCATTTGAAAGAAAGAAACTTGCTTTATAACACTGTGTTGCGAAATTTGTAAAAAAGTATCGTTATCATTAAGTACAAGGTGTCTGAAATGGAACTATCACGCTACCAGATTAGAATCATCGTTTACTTCCAGTTCTGTTGCAAAAAGTCAGCTACACAATGTTACCGAATAAAGTGTACAGCTTTAGGTACTAGTATTGTATCATATGACACTGTGAAGGTTTGGTGGAATGGTGGTTATATATAATTATATATAAATATATATATAATTATATATAATATATAATATTTTTTTTACAGTTAATTATGTATATTATAATTGGCTTTATGTAATGGTGATTTGGTGGAAAACTTTCGTTACAACCTGATATTTATTAGCTATTTTGTGAAAGAAAAAAAATATTTCTCAACTCAATTATTCAATTAAATATCTATATTCTTCACACTGATCTTTTTTTTTTTTTTTTTTTTTTTTTTTTTGACAAACAGTCATATTTCACTAGAACGGTTCTTAATTTAGTAAAATATTTTTTTTCTTAAG
Organism: Maratus speciosus; assembly: GCA_963932465.1. Taxonomy (NCBI): domain Eukaryota; kingdom Metazoa; phylum Arthropoda; class Arachnida; order Araneae; family Salticidae; genus Maratus; species Maratus speciosus. The sequence goes on from OZ010794.1 coordinate 357,964,962, forward strand.
AAGAAAAAATACAAGCAGTTTCATTAATCTGATTTAAACATTTGGGGTACAATGGCGAAATATCTATATTTAAAACAACATAAAACTCTTATTAGCATGACTATGCAAATTCAGTTTCAATATATTTTAACAGGCCCTAATTTCAGCGCGAGTGGAATTGAAAATTCATTGAAAATTACTTCATAAGTTTCGGCTTTATGAATGAAAGTGACGTTTTCATTAGAATAGGAGGTCATTTTTATCAGTGGAAAAGTCATCTTTGTAAAATTAGATATAATTTTTTCTTTATTTTTAAATTAATATTTTATTAAAACCCATAGTATTCTCTAACTTGTTTGTAAAATCAAGTGGAATCATTGCAGATTTTTTTAGTGTAGAAAACTATTCAGCAACAATATGAATTATAAAGTTTATAAATATTCTTGTCTTTCTGATACAGAACGTACATGCTCTGACTATTAAATTAAAAACAGGGTTTTTAAACATTTTATTTGCTATAAAACACTACTGTTACATTGCAACTATTTTAAATTATTGGTAGAACTCTCGCAGAAAAATATCGTTTTGTTGTCTCCAAGTTTGTTTTTCTTTTTCTTTCTTTTTTTTTTTTTAAACTAAAATTACAGTTAAGCAACAAACATACTTCGTTAATATTTTAAAATGGAGTTCAAAAACTATTTTATGTTAATTAATTTAACAATTGGAGATTTAAAAAACTTATTTAGATATTGTTTCACTTTCATTACATTGCAATTAACAATGAAAAATGCAATTCTCATGAAATAATATAACAATGTAGTTAATTTTTCATATATTTATTGTTATATCCAATTAGTCCAAGAGCTGTTAAGCATTTTTGGGAAGGTATTTGAGGCACCCTGAAAATTTGTGCAACACTTCTTTTGTAATGGCTGAATACAAAATCGAATGTCTGGCTGAAGGATCGTGGCCCAAAAACTGTGCCAGACACGTGTCAAGTGCCATTTTTTTTTGACTACCCAAAAAAAGGTATTTGAGGCACGCTGAGATTGAGACAGAATAATATTTATACTTAGAAAAAAATATTTTGAAAACGACAGACACTGTGCCAGACACGTGTCAAGTGCCATTTTTTGACTACCCAAAAAAAGTATTTGAGGCACGCTCAGATTGAGACAGAATAATATTTATGGTTAGAAAAAAATATTTTGAAAACGACAGACACTTTAGTCGGCACAAAAACTGTGCCAGACACGTGTCAAGTGCCATTTTTTGTCTGGCACAGTTTTTGGGCCACGATCCTTCAGCCAGACATTCGATTTTGTATTCAGGCATTACAAAAGAAGTGTTGCACAAATTTTCAGGGTGCCTCAAATACCTACTCAAAAATGTTCAACAGCTCTCCTACTAAATCATTATCTGTCGTAAATGGCAGTATAGATTATAATTAAATTTAGAAAAGCTATTTTGTTATACAAGCATTTTTGTAAATAATTGTTACTTTATTTTAACGTGCATACTTAAATTATCTTTAAAGGATGAAAACTATTTTCAAAAATTAGAAACATGTGCTCCGAAACACAACTGGAAATATTTTTTCATAAAATTAATAAAATACATTTTCCCTAAACCCTGTTCAATATAACAACAAAAAAAAAAAAAAAAACTTGAAAATGTATTTAGAAATAAAAACTTTTCTCCGGTTATTTCCCAAATATAACCTTGTTATTCCTTTTTCCCTCTTAAACTTTTAAAAGAAGCTGAAATGCAAGGGCAGGTACAGTAAATAGGAAAACGATCATATTTCCTTTTTTAAAAAAAGTATTTTTATGCTCGTTTTCTTTCATTTCTTTAGAAAATAAAATTTAATAAAATGGTAACGGAAAAATATTACAAAATCTTTGAAGATGAGCTGATATTAAACGAAAAATGAATGTCGGTAAGTAAGTTGTGTAATTTTTAAACTGACGTGTATTTCAAAAGTATTAATTTCCTTCCGTAAATAATTCTTTGAATATATTTGTTATTTTTGTAAACCGTATAATTTTTTGTTTCATACTTTTTTACCCGACTGCTCGAAAAAAGGGGGTTAATGTTTTTGACTGTGAATGTCTTATAATTATATTTATTCCCTGATGAACTGGAAGCAAGTTTATGGGTTTTATAAAATTAATACCACACTATAAAAAAACAGAAATGTTTCTTAATCGTCGGAAATATAATAGAACCACATGCGAAAATAAACAATAGCCTCTTCCTAGTTACTGACAATTCCAAAAAGCGTTCTTTATCTTTTGCTACCTCAGAAAACAATAAATTTTCGAGATTTAAAGAAGCATTCATAAAAACAAATGTTTTTTTCTTTTGCTGCCAGGGTTCTCTGTGTCTTTTGACCAACATTAGCGATTTGACGAATAAGAAATAAAAAAACAGTAGCCAAATGAAAAGAAATGTTAGCAAAATAGTAGATTCGGCATGAAACATTGAAAAAAATATTTTTAGCCTCTTATTCTATCACTTTTTTATATATGATCTAAAACAACCTATTTTTTTGCAATTGCGTATAAAATAGAAATTTGGTTATCTGCTACAGAAACTGCACACTTAAATTACAAACATTTTAAATGTCTCCTAAATGTGTAAATGTTTCAGACATTCTTTTAGTAGTCTAAATTAAAATTAAAAGCAGCTATCGGTTTACCGTTTTGAAAATATACACTAAATATTGCTATGAGATTTCGACTCTTAATCGATATAAAAATTTTGTCCGGCCAAAGATAGTTTGTATGTAACTAATAAATAGTATGGTAAATGGCTAATTTCAACACCGCATTTTAGCAAAAATCTCTATTTGGCACTTGATGCGAGTAATTTTGATATGTTTTTACTGGCGCGACTCTGGCGCATAATGGTGATTAACTGACAAAAGAGAAATACCTATCGCACAATCTTTCTGCGTCTTTGGCTATTGCTAAACTGAACTGTGGTTGAGTCAGTATATCTTTCTAAATCGAGCAATATAAATGACACGATGCGATTGAACTTGTAAAGCGACTTCAATCGTTCATTTATACTGATTAAAATCTCGTCTGAATTGGCATAACCCACACAAAAAGAGCAAGAATTGAGTACTCGAAATTTGGCGAGTTTGATTGTTCGTTTATTAGCCAAATGAAGCATTTTGTCGCGATTTGGCGCAATAGCAAGTGGCAGCGAGAACACTGCATGTAACCCAATGCGAGATATGGCTAGTATCCAGGGTTCTCACTGGACCAACATTAAGGATTTGGGCGAATAAGAAATTTAAAAAAGTAGCCAAATGAAAAGAAAAGTTAGTAAAATAGATTCGGCGTAAAACACTGAAAAAGCCCTTTATTATATCGCTTTATTTAAATATGTTCTAATGTAACTAATTTTTATAATTGCTTATAAAATAGAAAATCGACTATCCGCTACAGAAACTGTTAAAAATAAGTATATTCTACCTCCAAACTGTGTAAATGTTTCAGACATTCTATTTGCAGTCTAAATAAAAATAAAAACAGTTGTCTTTGATTTACCGATATGAAAATATACACTAAAAATTGCTATGAGATTTCGACTCTAACCTATAGAAAAAATTGACCGGCCAATGATACTTTGTATGAAACCAATAAATATTATGGTAAAGGGATAATTTCAACACCGCATTGTAGCTAAACTTTTCCCTATTTGGTGTTTGATGCGAGTAATTTTGTTTGTGTTTTTGCTGGCGCGACGCGATGCCGACGCATAGACAGTGATTAACTGACAACAGAGAAATACCTATCGCATAATCCTTTCTGTGTCTTTGGCTGCTGCTAAACTGAATTGGTGTTAAGTCAGTATCTGTAATGTAAATAGTACGGTGCTATTGAACATGTAAAGCTGCATCTATAGTGCAGTAACGCGGATAACAACTTCCACTGTATAGGCACACAACACACACAAATATAGCAGAAATTCAGCACTCGCAATTTGGCGAGTTTGATTGTTCGTTTACGCGCCAAATGAAACATTTTGTGGCTATTCGGCGCAATGGAGAGCGGCAGCGAGAACCCTGCTAGTATTACTTAGGGAGGCATTCTTAACGCTTTTCAAGAGAACAACCATTTATAAACATTTTGAATATATCCGGCTACTCTAGGAAACATCGGCTATAGAGCTATAGATTATGATACCTAGGAAGCGAAGACTAAAATTTTGTAATGCAAAAAAAGACAAATGTTCCTTAATCTAGGAAAATATAAATTAACCACAAACGATAATATACAAAAACCTTCTCCGTGTTACTCAGATTCTTTATCTTTAGAAAACTCATAAACTATAATATATTTTGAGATTTAAAGACATATTTAGATATAAAAAAGTTTCTTTTACTGCCACCGATTTCTGGAAACGCAAACCAGTAATTTTTAAAGTGTATCTACATATTTTCTCAACCTGTGGAATACAATTTATTCGTATGCTATCTATTCTCAAGAAAGCTTTTCCATTTTCAAAAAACATGTTTTGTAGACAAATAAGATAAATTAATAGCATTAACATTAACATTAAAGTAATGTTATACATTATGGCCTAATTGCATGATATACAGGAGTTTCCATGTTATCACACACTTTTATCGTGTAAATGCTATTGTTACAGCTCAAATGAATGAAACTAGTGCCGCAGTATACTCAGCAATGTCCAACAAATAAGAGTGAATTATGTCAGCCAGGTATCGTCCGGATAGCTAAATAGGTAAAGTACTGGCACGGCAAGCCAGGGTATTCCTGGTCTGGACATGTTTTCTGGGGTCTGTCTAGACTTTTCTCCCTGGGTCCTGTTTTTGTGAAATTGTGAAGAGCTTTTTTACATTTGTGAAAAATCTAGTCCTAATTTTGTGAATTTAAAATGAACGTTATACTCAGGTTCTTTTATATATATATATTTAAGAAGATATATGTATGTAAAATACATATATTTTCTTTATGTATGTAAAAGTGACAGATCAGATTTTACTTTTAAAAGATTAAATTTGTGAAAGGTTTAATTTAGAGTTGGAAAATTTCTGTAAAAGTACTATTTTTAAGACAAAGAATTTTGTGAAGGGTCCTTTTTTTAAGGTGAAAAGTTTTGTGAAAGGTCCTTTAAAGGGCCCAATTTCTTCCTAAACAGATCCCTGTTTTGCTTTATTGAAATACACATCTACTGTCCTACATCAGCCATCATTATAAAATTATATTATTTTGTTACTCTTGCATGTATAAATTCAGTTTAGCAGCTGAAAATGTTTAATTGAGAATCGATAGCAACCTCAAAACCGATATTTCGATTTAAGGAAATATTATTAATACACTATAACAACTTCGCAGAAAAGTTTCCGAAAATCAGTGGCAGCAATATACTAACCATATCTGACATTGGGTTACATGTGGACACAAAATGCCAGGTTTGGCTAGTATCGCTTAGGGAGGCTTTGGAAAAGGAGGAGAAACAAATAGCTGTTAGATCTTCTTTTCAAGTGAAAAATGTAAGTTCATCGCCTCAGTTCAAAGTTTAGTGCTAGTTCATGGTCAAAAGCTCGCAAAAGTCGCCCTACCTGAAGCCCTGAGAATTATAAACTTCCATGTTATCTTATTCTTTCGCAAATAATCAAAATTTTGTTGATTAGAAATTCTTTCCCAAGCGTCTTTTAACACTAAATCAACCTTAGAAAGGGTATTTTCATTGTCACTGTATGTTGTTTTGCAGAAACCTCTTCAAGAGAAAAATCTTCGTCGTGCTAAAATAAAGGTTTGAGTACTTGAGATGTATCGCTCTAGTTACAGCACACGTGAATATAACAATGTAGGCCTTTCCAACACCTTCAGAAGTTTTATAATAAATCGAACCGGCAAAATCGACGCTAGAGGTCTCAAAAACTAGTGTCTTGATGATTCTGTCTTTCGGTAATAAGGTGCAATTTCCACTCTTCCAGGAGTAGCATTAAGTTTTCGACATATCATACACGGGTTTAACCCTTAAATGCCTGACTTTTCAGAAATCATTGTAATAATGTTTTTCGGTTTTCATTTTTTAAATAAAGCATGGGAAAAATACTTAAAAAAATCATATTTTGTTTTAAGTATGGTTTACGGATAAAAAACAGTTGGTTATTAATTAGCAATACTGGTCTTTAATTGAAAAAATAATTTCCCTTGATAAAATTCTATAATATTAAATAAACAAGAATTTTAGGAAGTATAATAAGAAATAAATTTTACTTGCTTACTGCAGAACCAAATAGAGTATTTCGCAAGCTTCCAAACAAAACAAAAAGTACAAGTAGCAACAATTGGAAAAATAAATCTATCTTTATTCTTAACCAGCACAAGTGTTGCCATCTACATGTTGAAAATATATTTAATAATATTTTCAGAATGTATTTTATTGGCAACATTATGCATTATAGTTTCAATATTATTCTTAGTATTTTAGAACTCTAAATTGGGTATGTTGCCAAAAGGCAACACCCGACATTTAAGGGTTAAGACTGATTTTATGCACAGTCTTCCTTTTATTATAAAGTGACAACTACACCTAAATAGTACATTCTTTCATGTTCATCCTTAATGAGTAATTTTGCATAATAAGATTTTATTAGGAAGTATCCATGGATGTTTTTCCTTCTCTATAACTTCAGAAAACTGGAGTTTTCCGGATAAAACAAGTAAGTTATTTTCATCTAATTCCAAATGCCAGATTTGACTAGTATCGCTTAGCGATGCATTCTTAACAAACAATATATATTCAATCAGTGGCCAGAAAACTACATAGTTTTGTAGCAAACAACAACATATTGAACTACTATATCGAAAGTTGTCAATTGCAACTACTTGTTTTAAAAAATAGTGACTACAAACTATTTTTAAAAAGTAGTCGCTACTTCGCTATTTTGAGATTTTGACAAAATATTCAACCTACATTTTAAATTGATCGCACTGATTAAATATAATACAATGGCTCCTCGTTGTATGGCGCTTGCCTGGTTATAATCAAATTAGTGCGATAAAACTAGTTTTATAAAACTAGTTATATTACGAACGCACCTCATTTGCCACGTTTGACGTACAATTTCCGACTTGTATTTTTTTAGAACTCACGTACAAAAAATGAACGAACCAAACAAAAACAAAGTATGTCTGAAAAACATTCATAAAGAAGGCGTCGTTGTTTTAAACAAGTGAAAATTTCCAAATTAAAGGAAAGGGATAAAACATAAAACTTCCAAATACGCAAAGATTAAAAGAATTAAATCCAAAATTCTGTACTTTCTTTCTTTTTTATGGTAAGGTTTTTACATAAAATATATCAAATCTTGAAACTGAAACATGACGAAATGATAAGAATGTCATTGAAAAAGCAGATTTCTCAATTCTTATAAACAAAATAAATTAAATAAAAAATCATTTCAGTCCATTCTGTTTTGCTTTTTTTTCATTGCAAATAGATAATTTGCTGAGAGTCTTTCATTTTAAATTGATTTCCAAAGTGTATTTTGACAATCATGACTTCTTTTACTAGAGTAATTGAAACAAAAAAAAAATGTAATTGGAAATCTGATTTTAAATATAAAGGTAGATTTGGGTTTTCGAAATTTAATAAACGTTTCGAAATGAGATAATCCCTTTTTAGAAGCGTTCGTAATTATATAAATATGTAGCACCTATAGTCGTCGTTCAGTCTGTCTGTACGTCCGTCCGTCTGCATATAACAGCGCAAAAACTACTAAACCTTTGAAATTTAAAATATTATAATTGTTGCATAATTTTGTCGCGTTATTTCAAATTTTATGAAAATTGGATGTATAGTTTAATTACGGGGACAGTCAAAAATTTTCTGATACATTACGTCCAATGGGAAAAACTCATTTCAAGTGCATTTTAATGATGTTACAGCCTTTCGAACAGAATGAAATTGATAGGCACTTATGAAGTGCACTAAAATATACATTCAGTACAATCTGCAGTGCCAAAAATATTTATAAAACTAGTTATTGTACAAACCTCATTTGCCACGTTTGACGTGCAATTTCTAACTTGTTTTCTAAAATTTGGATGACATATTTAAAAATAATTTGCACTGGAACATTATATGTTCAAAGAGTTTTAGCCCCCGATATGCTATCTTTCAGACAACAACTAAAATGTCGTCACTAAAAAAATACGTTTCTCCTAACCATAAGACACACGTGAAACGAAGCAGGTGTATCATTACACGGTTAAATACTTACATTATACGCTATGTATTATTTTATACATACAATAATACAGAGCGTTATTTGCTTGGTTGCAATGCACAGAATATAGTCGAAATTTCACATTCAGCAATTACTCTCAATACACGGGAGTACACTCAAACAATTTTGTACAGGTCTGTACTATATTATATATAGATATTTTGATAGGCTTCCTGATAATTTAAACTGTAATTCAGTAAGAAACTACATACCAAAAAGGAAAACCTACTGTGAGAAATGCATCCAGTTTTTACGTAGCCCGGAATATATATTATGCTAGATTAATTTTCACACAATTATTCTAATTGGTAAACAAATCATATTAGATGTAAATTTCCAACTGGGCGAAAAATGTCCGGACCAGGATTCGAACCCGGGACCTCCCTGGCTGAAGCAGCCAGTGCTCTGCCATCTGAGCTATCCCGGACGATTCTGGTCGGACTTTTTCACCCAGCTAACCTTGAAGATTACAGCATCTGGTCTGAAACCTGGTTCAGCTCAACAGAATAAATCTCAGGTAATGGAACTCCAGAAATCGCTGGATACGAACTTACACTAGATTAATTTTCACACAATTATTCTAATTGGTAAACAAATCATATTAGATGTAAATTTCCAACTGTGCGAAAAATGTCCTGGTCCGGACATTTTTCTGAACCAGGTTCTTTTCCAGGTTCAGCTGAACCAGGTTTCAGACCAGATGCTGTAATCTTCAAGGTTAGCTGGGTGAAAAAGTCCGACCAGAATCGTCCGGGATAGCTCAGATGGCAGAGCACTGGCGGCTTCAGCCAGGGAGGTCCCGGGTTCGAATCCTGGTCCGGACATTTTTCGCCCAGTTGGAAATTTACATCTAATATGATTTGTTTACCAATTAGAATAATTGTCTGAAAATTAATCTAGTGTAAGTTCGTATCCAGCGATTTCTGGAGTTCCATTACCTGAGATTTATTCTGTTGAGCTGAACCAGGTTTCAGACCAGATGCTGTAATCTTCAAGGTTAGCTGGGTGAAAAAGTCCGACCAGAATCGTCCGGGATAGCTCAGATGGCAGAGCACTGGCGGCTTCAGCCAGGGAGGTCCCGGGTTCGAATCCTGGTCCGGACATTTTTCGTCCAGTTGGAAATTTACATCTAATGTATATATTATGATCAACTGCAATTTTTTAAACTTCTAAACATTCCACGTTATCCCTTTTTACACCGTCGTATAGGGGGAAAAAAGTACTCTTAAGTGCAAATTGTTTGGAAACTGCATCTCAATTTTTTAGAGATATTATTTTTTTTTTAATGCCATTTCTGTATTAATTATACTCATTCTTATATAGTTTAAATTAGGGATGCACCGATTATTCGGTATCTATTCGGTACTCGGCCTAGTTACCGAATATTCGTTTTTTCCGAATATCAAACTATTCGGTACGCCGAATATCGAAATATTCGGCCGAACCGAATACTTAAAAAAAAAACTTTTAAAACATAAATTTTAAAACCTTACATAATTTCTACTTTTATCTGTCAACTTATAAAGATTTTCAGAATAATTAGAAACAGAATCATATTTAAATAAAAGAAAATGTTTTTACATTATATATTTGCTGTTTGTTAAGTACGAGGGTCGATCCAGAAATAAGGTTTTCAAAGAGCTCCAGCCCCACGGGAAGGTGCTAGGCGAAACGCGGCAACAGCACTGTGCGCTGCTGTTCCTGCATTCGCGATTCCCCCGGCCGCGCTTCGCTGCGCCGCTCATTCTTGGCTCAGCAACCGTTTGAGATGGAGGGTCCCATTGTTGATCGCGCCAAGTGCGAGATTCGTCCCGTAATTCGCTTTTTGCATGTCAAAGGAGTCAAAGGGACTCCACCCGTGGATATTTGTCGTCAGTTGGCAGAGGTGTATGGAGAGAAATGTATGTCCGTTCAACACGTCCGAAAGTAAGTAAGTAAGTAAGCACCCACCCTGGGAACCCGCTTTTGGCTTATGGTTAGGTGTAACCCCCAAGCCCAGGACAGGGAAAAGTTTTACTACCTGCGGAAACAAGCCCAGAACCCCAGTCTCCGGGAAAGAAGGCAAGTGCCGTATCCCCGGACCGCCTGTGAAAATTTATTATTATTTAAGATGGCGATTCTTTACCAATCACAATTGGCTGCCCTATTGTTTCAGGGCGAGCCTAGAAATGTATTTCAATTATGATTTATATGTTTTGGAATTTGTGTACTATTTGAAAAATTTTTAAGTATTTACATTCGTCTTTACATTTGATAAGAAATATTTTTTCCCTTTTTTCCTCCTTTTAAACAAAAATATTTATTCGTATTTACAATATTTCTAGTGGTATTTAAGTTCTTAAAAATTAAACAATCTCAAAAACACCCTTCCATACACCACGTGGACCCATGATTTTTTTTTTTTTTTTTTTTTTTATAAAGTAGTATAATAATTTAGAGATATAATTATTTACCAATAAATAAGTTTTTTTTTTTTTTTTTTTTTTGACAGAAAATATGAAATACACGGAGCGATGGTAGAACTAAAAAGACAATCACAGGGCAAATTTAAGCCCAACTATGGTGGCCCCACTGCCCATAACTGGAGGCCATTCCCGCCGCAGCAGAAATATTAGGACAAATGCTGATACACTTATTATGATAAAAAAGATATGAAGATAATGAAGTATTATGATAAAAAAGATATGAAGATAATGAAGTAAAATTGTAAATATGGTTAAATAATTTAAAGTTCTATGATAGTGATGTATATACAGTGAGGATAGTCCTCTGAGTAATTGTTCTAGATATATAAAGTTCAGATTAGACAAGGTCAAGGTCAGAGTCTGTTATCTCTGCGTCTATCAGTCAACTGCGACTGATACACTGGGCAGGAGCTGGAATCGGCGGTATGTTGTTGATAGTCATTACGCGTGTGACAGTTTGTGCAGCGAAATTGTGAAGGGTCATTGGCGTAAGGACAGTCTCTAGTATGGTGTCCTCGCGAACACTTTGCACATATTGAGTCTCTGCGACAGTTGGTCGACGAGTGGCCATAAAGTTGACAATTGCCGCAACGGATAATTGGTCTATAGATACGAATTTGACAGTTATTCAGACCTACCAACAATGATTTTTTAGCTAGTAATGTTTGTGCATCATTGAAGTCTAGATTTAAGATTATGTGATAATTAGGTGATTTTTCTTTCTGGAGAATTTTATCAATTGTTATGTTGCAGATCGTAGTATTCTCTTTTATGTAATTCAGGAGTTTTGTTGTTGTAACCGATGTTGGTATGCCTGTGATGATGATTTTTAAACTTTTAGATAATTTGTAGGTTATTTGTATGTTTTCTTTAATTTCTAAGTAGTTCTCAATAATTTTAAGTAGTTTATCTGTATGTGTGTCTTAATCTGTTTGTAGGATTATAGTGTCTTTTTGTCTGGCCGTTCTACAGTATATTGGTGGAATATCAGCTTCTTCTAGGAGTTTTTCATTCAGGAATTCCTTGAGTTTAGTTATTATTAGTTGTTTTGATATTGTTTTGATTAATATAGCTGAGTTTGATGTTCGTTGTTGCAATCCGCCACTTGTCTGCTCAGTATCTATAATTATCCTCGCAGCATTCTTGTCACCTTGTACATCTATGCTTTCTCTGACTAGATTTTCAATCATCTTCAATTTAGCATTTAAGTGTGTCATATCGAAGTCTTGTCTTGATCTTGTTCCAGGCCAGTTATATCCGTCTGTGTCATTTCTGTTTGCGTTTTAATCGGTGTAGTCTTAGTAATATTTGTTTGGTTTCTCTTTTCTTTTGTTTTTGGTTTTGTTAGATTTTCTTGGAGTTGAGTCCTGAGTTTACCATTCTCTGCTTGCAGTTCTTTTATTTTATACTTTTCTATTATTGTTACTTCCTGACAATTAAGTTCTGCTTTTAGTTTTTTGTTCTCTTGCCTTTTTTCTTCCAATTCCCGAAAGTGGTGCAGGGAGTTTAGTGCCCGTCGGAAGGAAGTCCACGATGAAGAACGGAGGAAAGACCGTTAGTTTTGGAGGCAGTTATCGGAACTCGCACCTAGTGATTATCACTTGTTCCCCAAGTTAAGGGGTCTCAGGACTCTTAAAGCTTTAAAATTTTCGAAATTTTAATTTTTTTAGATGTTAAACTTCTATCTTTTCTGAAAATTTTGATATAATTGTTTCCTTGAAATTCCTATTAGAACTGAAGTTATGGCTTTTCCATTTATAGACGTTCAATAGTTGAAGCGTCATTTCGGAAACTTTTTTTTCTCCAAATGACGTTTTTGGGCATAACGCGCACGATATCTCAAAAACTTATGAATATTTTTTCATGAAATTTTCAAAACATATGTTTCATGTTAGTCTGTATTAACTGAACCTAAAATTTCATTTTTATTGTTCAAAACAATATTTTTTTAGGTGATTATACTGTTGAAATTTTCATAATTTTGCATTAGCTCAATACAACTTTGTATTAAAAATATAAAAAAGATTTAAATACAAATTTATTTAGGTTCAGGGTAATTATTACAATCTGAAGTGTAAGTAGCCACCATAATTTTCATTCTAGTAGCAATACTTATTTTGTAATCGTGCGCGTAAGCTGTTATGCCGATTTTTTGCTCGTCAAATGTCTAACAGTTTGGAGCCCCTTGTAAATGCTAATTCTGCATGTTATATTTTTTTTAATACATGAAATGAAAGAAATTACTTATATATTTTATTCCAATTAAAATTGTGTCTTAAAATCAAATACATTTTAAGATATTAAATATTGAAAATGGACTTTTTTTTTCATTTTTTCCAATTTTAAGAGTCCTGAGACCCCTTAAAGGAACACTTGAGTGACCAACGCTTCCAGAGAGACGATGACGTCAAAGAAGAGGTGAAACGTTTCCTCAACGGGTTGGCGGCGGAGTACTACGACATTGGGATACAGAAAATGGAGCACCGTCTACAAAAATGCGTAGAAAAAGATGGCGATTATGTAGAGAAACAGAAGAAACTTTCTTCTTTCCAACAATGTAAATTTCTATGAGAATAAACAATGTTGTATATTTATAAATTTGATGGGAACCTTATTTTTGGATCGATCCTCGTATCATTTAAGAAAATTAACCAATCACGAGGATTTTCATAGGAATTAATTATGTAAAAATGCAAGTTCCTGAACATTGTCCAGTAAATAATATGTTTCTTGCTAAAATTTTAAGAACAACGTTTACAATCTACGAAAATGATCGCCTACTCCAGACACCGATCTAGGATGCATTTAAAAACTTCCTTGCTTAATCAAAAAGGGTAAAACAGTTATTCTTGCTGAGTTGCCACCATACAAAATTTGAATAGATTGTATTATTTTACTTTTATTTTAGTCTCTTCCTGACAAACAAATAATATATGATCCTGCACAATTTTTCTTCCAATTTTTTCACAATCTCCCTTTGATTTTAAAATGTTTGTTTTAGAATTTAAGAAAATTTTATTCATTTGTTTTAATTCACAGAAAAAGCCATGAAATTTAAAATTTTATTAATTAAAAAAGTTTTATAACTATCCTCTTCAAGGCAGATTTTTTTTAGCATAAAGTTTACTTGAAAAAAGCTCTTTTTTATCAAAATGAAAGTTTCTGTTTTAAATACCACGTAAAATTGTTTTAAAATTTAACATTTTAATGCCTTTAAACTTTGAAATATAAAAGTAATCGACAAGCCGAATATTTGGTATTGTATTAAAGTCCCAGTAAGAAATCATACTTACATTAAAGAAATCAGAAATTTTGAAAATTACATTTTGCAAATCTCGTGATTTTTTCTTCGAAACGTCATTTGTTAGAAGTATATTGCTCTTTTAATGTTTTCTTCCTAAATTCCAAGCTGGCGAAGTAAAAATGACGTCACTTTCACGAACTTACAAAAAATAAATTAGTTTTTTGAATTACAATAAACACTTTATAAGGAAAAGAAATATGTTTTTTTTTATCCCATAAGTCATTTCAAAAATAATTCATTAAAAATAATACATCCCTCTTCTTTAAATACAATTTTTGTGAATAGGGGTTACAAATTTCCACCTAAATGCAAGAGTTTGTATCTTCCTCATTGATGGAATGTAAAGCTGAAGAAAAACTCAAAGATATAATTAATTTTAATTGTCAGTATATCGACAGAAGAATTTTTAGTTTTTTAGGGTAACTTGCGCCATGAAGCTTGAATATGTGAAAATACGTTTTTATTGCTTCTAATTTTCTTTGAAACTTTTAAATTATCAAGATAATATTTATTATTTATTTATTTTTTAACCATCTATTCAGATTGAAAAAGATTCCTCCATACAATTTTAATAAGAAAAGGTCACTTTAAAAATATAATAATCGAAATTCCCTTTTGCTTCTTTTATCCACAAGAATTGAATAATTTAGATACCATCGTTAGAAGTTAAAAAAAAAATTAACATCTCAGAAACGGATTCTTCAAATTTTTAAATTCTTAAAGTTTATATGAAGTCCTCGGATCCGTGTAGATACTGATGCTAATTTTACGACTCTGCGTTCCATATTCTTGAGGAGGAGTTATGAAATAAAAAAAAAAGACAGCCAAATTTTAATATAAGAGATTGTGACAAAACTTTAAATATTTAATAAAATTTACACTCAAACAATTTAAGTGTTTTAATGATGCGGTGGCATATTTGTAATATTTATAACGTTATAAAATTGATGATACATTTAGAAATAATGCAAAAAAAAAATACATTTAGAAATAATGCAAAATAATGCTTCGTAATTAGGAAGATATCGTAAGAAATTCTACCTATTACATTCTCCCCTATATTGGAATTTCTGAAACATTTTTGCAGATCTAAGCCGATCACATAGATGCCAACACTTCTTAATTATTCCGGAGTCAGATCGAAGATGAACACGTTTTCAACCGGAAATTTTATTTAGCCAAAAATTTCAAAATGAAATTCGAAAATGTATTTCGTAGAAAGAAGGCGCATTTTCTTATATATATTTTCCGGTTTGATGCAAATTTTGGATCAGACTCCGGAATAATTAAGAAATGTTGGCATCTATGCGATCATGTCTCCTAGAACACAAAACCACTTTAAAACTTTATCTATATATCGATATCTCCTTCTCTCTATATATATATATATAAATTTTTTATGGACACGATAAAATCCATAAATCTGCACAAACCTCTTCCAAACCGATACATAAAATCAAAGGGCAGAAAATCTCGGTCAGGTTCGTTAATGAGCAAAATCGGTCCAAGAAAGTGGAAATAGGGAGGGGTTCTGTGAAAAGCGAAAAAAAAACCCATAACTTTTTAATTGTAATACATATCAAATCAGTTTAAAGTTATTATTACTTCTAGGAAAAGGGCCAAAGATTCATGTATGACAGATTTTTGATAAAATTAAAAATGGGATCAAAAGGCGAAAAAAAATAGGATTTTAAGAAAAAAAAAATTCTTAACTTCGTCAATTCTCAAGATATCAAATCCACTTTAATTTATTATCAATCTTCTCAATATTATCTACAACTTTTATATTGACAAGTTTTTCAAAGGACCAATTCTTATAGCAAAATGAAATTAAACAAATATAGGGATAGAAGAAAAAGTTATCCTATAAACATAATTCTGATAAAACCAGCTCTTACAAGCAAATGAAATTAAAAACTCGTCAAACACGGCCAGATAAAATTGTTAAACTTGTTTTTTTATAATCTTGATTTAGTTTGTGTTGGTGAAATTAGTACTTAACTTCAAAATCTACCTCCGCCTGAGGCCGGAGCCGGCAGCGATTTAGATTAATACTTCAAAAGACCTTACCTTATGAAGAAATATGTGATCGATTCGGTTAACCAAGGGTATCGTGTAATCGAACGTCTGCGTCCACAGTGCATATATTTTTTCTTCTTACCCAATATTCAATTTTAGGCGCCTCTAGACTGAAAAATAACTTAGAAAAGACACATTTTTCAATTGTAATAAACGAAGTAAATTAAATAAAAAGCCCATTTCGGTGTTTTGTGATTTTTTTTTATTTTTTTTTATTTCAAATAGATAATTTCTCTTAAATAAAATTGATTTCGGAAAGTGTTATAGGACAATCATGGCTTGTTTTACTAAAGTAATTGGAAAAAATATAATTGAAATCTGTATTTAATTTTGGAGACAGATTGGTTTTTTTTTTCGTTTTTAAGAATTTAATCAGCGTTTCGAAGTGGTGTAATCTTTTTTTATTCTGAAATTTGGATAATATAACTTTAAATGTCGTTGCAAAGATATATTTAAAAAAAAGTTATGGAAAATTATTCAATGCAATCGTAAATATGAAATATATCTTTGCGTTCAAAAACTTTGATTGTTTATGTATTGAAGTCGTAGTAATCGTTTTATTAGTTTGATTGTAAATCATACAGTGCGTAAAGAAATTATAAGACCACTAACGAATTGGTGCACTTCTGAAGAAGAAGACACAATATGCAAATTTTTAGCGTGTGTATTTAAAATTAATCGTAGAACGTTTTCTGTTACAATTGCTACATTGAAATTTAAGTTACATTTTATTAAAATCTTCTAATTTTTCTAAAACGTATATAAGGTGAATGTTAAGAAGTTATAAAACCATCTGAGGAAATTAGCATATTATACGTCATATCAGAATCATTATAAAACGTACGCGTTTGTATATCGTGAAAGAATTCCAAAGAAGCAAAGATGCAAGTATAGATAGTGTTATTTACGATATATCTGAAGGTGCCGTGGTGTAAAGAGTCGTCTGCGACCGAAGTAAGAAATATTTAGTTTTATAAGGGTGCTGGTAAACCAGACAAGAAATAGCTCGATTAATGAAGCGTTCTACAACTGCCATTCGCAATGAAATATTTAGAAAAAAGGATTCAAATAAAATGAAACGATCTGAAAGAAAAAAAGATTTTGACAGCAAGGGATGATCGGCGAATATTTCCATTATCAACTCAAAAAAGGTCTTTCAACTCGAGAAATTTCGAACCGTTTCAGAAAAGAACCTCACACATAACAGTTTGAAAGAGTCTGAAGTCAAATAGAAATAAATGCAAAATGTATGAAACTGCTGAAAATAAACGAGAGGTTAATGAAACATCATAAAGAAGAAAGAGTGAAATGGTCTAGAAATGTCATGTCATGGGACAAGAAATGGAAACATTTTCAGATGAAAAAAAATTAATCTTGATGATCCGGATGGTTATAAACACTATTGCATTATTTGAGGAAGGAACCAAAACAATGCTTCAGTCGACAAATGGGAGGAGGATCAGTTAGGGTTTGGGGAGTTTTTAATTATGATGGATTATGCGATTTAACCCGAATTTTGAGACGTATGAACTCTGCGCAATATCAGGCTATGTTATATCATCATTTGATACCGTTTGGACCTTTTTTAGGTGGCGCTAACTGGATGTTTCAGCAGGACAATGCTTCTTGTCATGTGTCTAAATCCACCCAGCAATGGTTGCAAAAAGAAAAAAATCATGTTTTGTCATGGCCAAGTCCAGACTTGAACCCTATGGAAAATCTTTGGAGCGTATTAAGTCGCAATGTTTATGCTAATAATAAACAAAACAGTTTTTATCTGCCAATGTACTAGAAGTAGCCATTGTAAAAGAATGGCACAATATTTCTGAATCTGTACTTAAACACCTGGTCACTTCTGTGAAAAACAGTGAGGTTATAAGAAAAAATGGAAGACCAATATTGTGTTAATTTACATGATATTTTTGTTTTTAGGCAAGGGGTCTTATAATTTGTTAACAGTGTATTTTTCAATCATTGCTTATATTTTTGTTAACATACTTATTTATTGCATTATTAAAAATTATTGGAAACTAATTTTAATAAATATGTTGTATTTCGATATCTCATGTGTTTAAACTATAATTAGAACATTTATTTACCTCATAATTTTCAAAATTAAAGTGGTCTTATAATTCCTTAACGCACTGTAGTATATTGATTCAGAAGTTTCTTTTATTAATGGAATGTGTAATTCAGTGTTCTTTTTGAAGTGGTAATATAATCGTTTTGAGTTATTTAATAAATTTCTTTTTAAATGTGAAATAAGTTGAAAATCGTACGTCAAACGTGGCAAATGAGGTGCGTTCGTACTATAACTGGTTTTATAAATAATCGGATCATGGTGTATTAGCTGTTGCACTCTTATGCAAAAATGCATGAATACAAAATTTATTATGATTACATAGATTAAATTCAGTAATACGGGAATAGGAATAGGACTCCATCTTTACTAGGACGTCATCACCATGGCCACTTAGAATTATTACCTATCATGGGATATCATTGAATTAATTACGTAGGGAAGAATATAATAGATTGAAAAAAGCTTTTATTAATATCTTTTTTAATTTTGATTAGATTTTCATAAAATTTGAAATAACTCGCAAAATTCTGCAACTATTATATACATTAAATATTAAGCCATTAGTTTGAGTAGTTTTTGCGCTGTTATAAGCGGACAGACGCACAGTGGAGTATTTGACCCGAAATCCTGGTCAAAAATATTTTTCGATGTAAATATAGTCCAATTGGCTTGAAATTCTTAGTTGTTATTGGGTATCACTATGGTATGTTTGGTATTGTAAATGAGGTCTATAGCATTTACGGTTCATTTACAGAAACACCCAAAAGAATTCCTTTACATTGCGGTCTATGGGGAAAAATCGTTTGCTCTGTATTTTAATGATATCACACTTTTAAACGTGCTGAAATTTATATACATCTTCAAGGTGTACTAAATCACTTATTGTAGAATATGGTGTGCATGGAGTAAATCGTTCATTTACATGGACACACAAAAAAATTATGGCTGAAGAATAAATTTAACTATTGAAGTCTATGACCAATAATTGCTGAAGGTGCGTTTGTAGTTGTGATAGTCGTTTTAAAATAGAACAATGTTTTTAAATATTACTTTGTGTGGATACATTCTATGGATCATATACAGGGCTGCACAAAAGTTCTCAAGTACAATTCCGTTTACTCACGGAAATGGCTGAAGGGACATTTTTAACTGTGCTATGCGTTTCACTGAACTAACTTTTAGCATACTATGAAGTATACATACAAATCCACAGCTTAGTTTAATATTTTATATCTTAAAAGCTGACGAAGTGTAAGTAAGATTTTAACACTTCACATAATAATAAATATACATTTTATAAATATTTTGACAATTAAGAAAAAAAAATTGTCATCATTTAAGAAGAGCACAAAGAAAAAAGAAGTTAAAATATTAATTTACTAAGTAGATATTTTAAAAATACGAATAAATGACATTGACTTAACATTACCGAAGGGAGTTTGGAAGTTGAGCGACTAGTAATCTTAACTATTTACTGTTTTTAAGAGGAAAGTAATTGTTGATAGGTTTGTCTTATACACTATTAATGTTTAATTAAATGTATTTAATTTTACTACACATAAAACTTATTATTTACATTTAATAATGCTTATTACATTTAAATTACAATTAATAACAATTATTCCATTTAATTTATGTTTAATAGTGTTATATTTAATAGTAGGTTTGGTAAAGTGGAGTCGATATAGTATAGATTGCTAGTTTTTGAATGTATTTAATACATTACCAGTTTCAAAATGATTCTTCAGAACACTTCTTCATCACGCTCTTCTTGGCTTTTATAGGGAATACCATCAGACCTTGCTGGAAGAAGAAGTTGTAGGGTCTCGCTACTGTATGGCTTGCTCTTTTTAGTTGATAAATGGAGTTATTAGAAAATATGAAGTTGCTTATTTCCACGTACATTATAAAAGGAAAATTTCAATTAAAATTTCTTGGTGCGGATTGTCAGTTTTGGAATTAAAATTAGGTGACCTTTTTAAGGACACTGCCCTCGACAGGGTTAATTCCCTCCTTTCCCTCCTTATGTTACACACATGATCTCCAAGAACTAATTAGGGAACCCTTTTTCAATAAATAAGTATATACAATTTGAAGGCGATCGGATATTTCTATCAAAAGATATCGAGTTGCGTGCGCATGTACGTACCTACATACGTACATATGTACATACGTACATATGTACATACGTACATATGTATGTACGTACATACTACATACAGTCAGAATATGTAGGTGCAAAAGCTCTCCGGTAATATCCTGTGAGCTAAAAACTAGCAGTAAATATATAGTTCTTATCTCTTCAATTCAGTAGCCGCAAAACAGAGCATTTAAATAGTCATCCCGAAAAAAATTTTTTTTTTTTTAAATGGCAACAATATACGGAAGATTTTCTTGCGGAAATTGACACTCAAGACCATAACTAATACGATTATAATTCAAACATGGCTGGGCAAAGCGCGGCACATATTTAAAAAGCTTTCGATATGTATAAATTAGAGCCAAAAACGTTTTTAAAATAACCCTTTTACATATTTAATGTTTTTTATTATATTAAAAACGAAACTATTTAAATTAGCACATAGATTAACACTAAGCTCTGACCTTTGTTAAACACGTAAGCTGTGTTTAGTTTCAATTCAATAATTCATTGAGCCGCAAAAAAATTATATTTAAACATAACAACAATGCCAAAAAACAACAAAAAAACCGCGTCTTCTCAGAAAGAAACTTCCTCTTCAGCTGAGGCCAGGAACCACCGGATATAACTCAGATTCCTAACATAGACATAGATCGATACACTAATTAATTAGCTATTAAAAAATATGATTTTTACAATTGTTGACGAAATTTTAATTTTTGCATTTTTGGCCAAGTTTTTGGGTCAAATACTCCACTGTGAGGCGGACCGACAGCCGGACCAGACGACGACTATAGGTGCTACATATTTATATAATTATGAACGCATTTAAAAAAGATTTGATCAGTTAAATTTAAATCCTGGATATAAATATATGTTTTTTTAATACTTTGTGTCAAAATTTACAATCTTACTTAGAAATAATGTCACTTATTTTATCTGTGTATTTATTTAAGTCATTGAATTTTTAAATTTTAAAATACTGGATGAATTTTTAAATACTGAAACCCTTTTTGGGGCATACTCTGAATGAACACTGTAAAAAAATCCAAACAGTATTCCTGTAGGAATCTGAAAAATAGTTGCCCTTATCGTACCGGAAAATTTTCCGACCCAGCTCGGTATAAAATCCGTAAAAAAAGGAAACATTCATTAAAACGGTACTTTACGGATTTTAAACCAATTTTACGGATTTTATTCCGATTTTACTGATTTTATTCCGAGCTGGGTCGGAAATTTTTCCGGTACGATAAGGGCAACTATTTTTCCGATTCCTACAGGAAATCTGGTCCTATTTTCTTTTTACAGTGAGGACCAGCGTTTTACTACCTTCTATTCAGACTTACACCGCTATTCTTAAAGGAAAATTTATGCTTAAGTTTAACGAAGAATTTTATTGTTGAAAACGGAGAGAAATTAATTTTCTCAAAAAGTGGTGGAATTTTGCCTAAACGGTAATAAAGGACATGATGGAGATGTCTGCGTAAACTTATTTTATTCATTAACGTTCATAAATAATATACAAGGACATAGTTTTAAAAATACAAGGTCATCAATTATTGCGCCTCATTCACGAGAATTGAATTAAGAAACATAAATTTTCATGTAATTGTTTCTGGATATTAAAAGTTAAAATTTTTGACAAGGTTAGTAAACGTCGAATTGTTTAACGGGTGAAATTGTCATTTTTAAACACAAATTTTAATTCATGATACAGAAATAATGTTGTATAAGTTCATAAAAGATGGAATTTTTATTCCACCACGTCCGAAATTAGAAGTGAAATTTTGAAACAACGAAATGCTTTTGATAAATGGCGTTCTTATAAACGTACATTTGGATTATCAAATCTTTTCATTTACAATGTAAATAGCAATGCTTACTTGAAACTTAGTATGAATGAAATTAACATTATAAATCTTTTCTAAATGTACAATAAAATTATATTTCATTTTCTCTAAAACAAGGAACAGAACTCATCCAGTTTCAATGGATCGAATTGCCAAGCAGCTAGCCTGAATAAACTTTATGCATCACTGAATTTATTTCGAGAAATTCTCTAACTCAGAATTTATATTTTTTATAGTATTTCAATACAGTAAAACCTCCATGACAGCCACTCTTTAATAGCGGATATCTCTAATTAGTGGACACTTTTTCGATTCTCAACAACTATATGTTTGTATGTCTTTACATCTGAATAACGGACATCTTCGAATAGTTAAGTGCTTTCGCGGTTCCGTGGTGACAGCTAACTGTATTTGTATGTTTTTATCACCCCTAAATAGTTCTGAAAAGTTAGGACAGTTCGGGTTAGAGTGCCTGGTTTATGTAAGGTGACTACCTCTGTTTGTTATTAAGTATAAAAGCAATCGTAATAAAAATATGCAGCAATAAAAAATGATACATAATTTAGAATTAATCAATCTGTGACGGCAAATAATAAAATAGTACTTTACTATTTTATTTTCATTTTTTAAAGTTTTCTAATCACCCTAATTCCATTTCTGAAATTAATTTTTGTTTCTCAGAGATTGTTCTCTTATCACATTGTTTTAAAAAAAAATGACTGAGTCATGCAAAGATAAAAAAAAAAATCTTGTAAAATAAAATGTTTAAAATCTAGGTACATTTAATCGACAGAAATGTTTCATAAGAACAGAAAGCTATCACATTACCACTATGAATACATACATGATAAATTTTATTAGCAATTTCAGTTTAATCTTTTTCCGAGAACATAATTCCTTATGTTTTCTCCTTAATAGTTTTCGAAGTGAAATAAATTCAGACATATCAATTCACTTAAAACTGATACAGCACTCTTTAAAATCACTTCCTATGACACCGTACCTTGTTCTGTTCTTATAATCAGCAGAAAATAAATTGAAAAACGCTATTTGATCGAAAAATGTTACCTAAAGATGCGAATCTCAAATTCCATTTTCCCTGTTTATTGAGTTTTATACGTGTTTAAAAATTTCATTTCTTTGATAATTTGATAAGAATTTCTACACCTCTGTCGAGAAATTGGGATACTTTCTCTTATCGATTGATATGCAACCTCGTTATTGGGTATGGATTCGAAAATTTCCAATCAAATTTTAGAATGGCATTTTGGAAGGTTGTTTATTAATGTGTAAGTACATACATATATATATATATGTATATATATATATATATATATATATATATATATATATAGACACGTGGAAATAAAACGTGTTTGAAATTATTAAGTTACACCAATAAATTTCATTTAAAAATCAGTTACAACACTTTGATGCGATTGAATTTTCGACGATGCATTCCGAATTTAATCTTCAATATATTTACAGATATAAATTACTCTGAGTTTTATTTTGTTGCAGTCTTTATTTAAAATTAAGTTTATATGCCATTTGTTTTATTTTTTTATTAAATAAAATTTTATAGCTTTAAATAAATTTAAACTTCAACAGGGATGATATTCTAAGAAAGTATTATAAGATTAATAAGTTAGATTGATAATGAAGTTAATTAATGCACAAAGAGTATTTTCCCGAATTACATTATTTATAGTATAAAAGCTCCTCATATAAAAATTTATAAAAAAAACATAGTGGAGTAAGATAGCTAAAAAAAACTTCACATCTGGCAACCAATGCGCCACTTTGGATTCAGATAGTATATGGATAGATGAGTCTAAAAAGCCCGGGACACAAATTTTTCTGGCCCTCTAGCGGCGTTGATGAAGTAATCAATATGGCCGCCAAAGTTTTGTGACGCTCTTCTACATTTCTCTATATAACTCGGATTAATATTTTGATATTAACCTATATTTTTAGTGATTTTTAAGCCGGAAAAAACGCGCTTTCCAACGGTGTATTTGACATCATTGTTTAGGTTCATAATAGCACAAATATTTATAAATTTTAAAAAACATTAAACATTTTGCTAAATAACTTGGAATCCGTTGCATGTAGCTGAAAACGTGTAGTATACTTTTTGTTTGTCAGAAAATTACCTTTCGAACGGTATATATGACTTCTATATTATAACAAACAGTTGCTGAAAATTTGGCAAAGCAACATAGCGTTTGACAGAGAGTCGTTTTGACAACAATGCAATTTATATGGGATCCGAAAATTAATACAGTGGCTGTTTAAGTAGCAAATGTTATTATTGTAAATTTTTATGTATATGTAAATACATTCTAGGGTTTTAAGCGTGAATTTATCGTAGCTCCATCGAAATTTAAATTTTTAGTGGGGGCCAACTCAAAAAATGTAATAATAAATAAAATAGATTAAAGAAATAAGATTTAATTCAGTAATTCTAATTGCGTGTTTCTTTATCTAGCAGACGTCGTGTGAGAAACTTCACCGTGTAAAGAAGATATTGCTTTTGTCTACCTCATAGAAAGACAGAAATTACACAATTATGGTAATGAAGAGGAAGCATGAATTAGTTGATGCTACGACTGACTCAGTGGTGTCTCCTTTTGTAGGGGACCTGTGTTTATTATGCCAGAGCATTCAAAAGAGCGCTTAATTATTCCGAAGTATGTAGGTTATTTAACAATGGCACAGAATCTTGCAGTGTTTGCTGCACATGGTGAGCTTGCAAGCGCTATAAGAAATTTCGATCAGTTGGACGACGGAAGTGGTCTTTCACAAACACTAGTAGACCATGCAGCAAAATATTACAAATCTTGCAAGAACAAATATGACAGTCAAAGGCAGAAAGACTATCTGGTGAAAAGAAAAAGAAAGGATGTCCCCATTGCTCAGACCAAACTCCATCTACATCCCAATTCACAAGATCATCTGTCTTATGTTCAGATGTGAAAAAGGTGTGTCTGTTTTGTGATGAAGGAGAAGATAAAGACAAACTCTTGACTGCATCTACGTCGGGTATTGGTCCTATAATTCATGATCATGCTGTATAATTACAAGATAAAAAACTGTTGAAGAAGTTATTGTCAACAGATTTAGTAGCATTAGATGTCAAATATCACAAACTATCTATACTTGCTTTCTAACACGTGCAAGAACTGCTAAACGTTCTCGAAGAGAAGATTACCATAATTCTGAAGAAGTTGTTTATGGTGCAGTTATAACGGAATTGGTTAAATACATGCAAGATATGTACTCATCTAGCAATACTTCTTCAGTGTTTAAACTTTGTTATCTTGCAAAATTAGTATCTCAGCACATGATGGAAATGGGAATACAAACTGACGAGAAGAATATCAATAGAACACGTCTTAAGGAACAACTATTAGCATTTATACTTGGTCTGACAGCGGATAAGTCAGGACGTGAAATTATTTTCAGTTTCGAAAAGGATGTTGGCGATGCCTGTGCATTTAAAGACTTTAGTGATGGTATGTATCTGGAACGGGCAGTAGGTATAATACAAAGACACCTCTTTCAAGATTTCCCTAAATTTGAAGGATCCTTTAAGAATGCATTTACTGCTTCCAAATATGTACCTGCTGTTCTTTTACATTTTGTACGTATGCTATTAGAGGTTCCAAATATTGACTCGAATGTTTCATCAGAAATACCTGAACATAATGCAGGATTGTCAATTGCCCAACTTATTAGATATAATAGCATTAAGCATAAGAGAAAGCGAAATGTTCAGAGTGAACGTCACTCTCTGGAGAAAGAAACGCCACTCCCACTATATGTGGGTCTCATGATTCACGCTGTCAGTAAAAAGAAAAACAATTATAGATAAAATGTGTCGTCTGGGTCTGAATTTTACATATAATCGAGTGCAAAAAGTATCAGCAACAGTTACAAATGTGTTGTGTAAACAATTTATGGAGGATGGTGTTTACCTGCCAAAGCTGTGTCCCACTGTGTTTGTAACATCAGCAATAGACAACATTGATCACAATCAATATTTTTCTACTGCCGTTACTTCTTTACATGGTTCAAGTGTTACGATTATTCACCATCCTCACAGTGAAGCAATTATGGAGATTGACGATAACAGCATTCGTATCCAGCAGTGGAACAAACAAATTGTCAATGGCCTCCCTGAATATCGCGCAACTCTTCCTGCAACTGGCAAAGTCACAAGTGACCCACTTTTGCCAACTCTCAATCCACAGTACACGCCCCATGATCCTGCCTTCAGCCCTAGGAAAATTTTAAATCCTTGACTTAATTCTGTCCTGGAAAGATTGTATATTGAAGACATGCAAGCAATAGAGCATGTAGAGTATCGTTTGCTGCTTTTCATGCAGAAAATGAACCTGGTGTTAGAAAAATAAAGTGTAGTGCGTCACTGCTTCCACTTCTAAATGATGAAATTGCGACGCCGGCAACGTAGTGAACTGGCAGTGGATGGACTGAATTAGTGACAACCGCTGGTATTGAAAGTTTTGGTATTGAAGAATCCTACGAAATGAATATTTCCAACTGAGCGAAAAAATGCCCAGGCCGGGAATCGAACCCAGATCGATTCCCGGTCGAGCGGAATATTTCGCTCAGTTGGAAATATTCATTTCGTATGATAACTTTACCAGTCAGTTTGACTGTGTTAAAATAATAATTGAAGAATCCTGCCTAACATCGTTGCATGTAAAAAGATCTCGGTATGCACATGAAGTTACTTTAACTGTTTTGCATTGTCTACAGGTAAAAGCATTCAACAAAGCATGTGAAACAAATTCCAGCATCAGTAGCGAAGGCACTGAGCAGTGGAGTTTATCGAAAACATCTGAATGTACTCAGTTTCAATATTGGAACACAGTCATGAAACTGGAGTCCCTTCAAGTACAACTTGCATTGAGTATTCGTACATCTAACTTTACAATGTACGTCGATACTTTGGCTCAATTATGTCCGTGGACATTTGCGTTGCACACAGTCCACTATTCTCGTTTGTTACCAGTTTTCGTGCGGACTCTACAGGACCTTCCAGAAAAACATCCAGATATACATGGTGAATTTTTTCGCGTCAACTTTACGAGCAGCAAAACTGCTACACCATTTTCTGCAACATCTGACGATCCACTTCATGAACACAATAACAAAGTTATAAAGGGTGAAGGTGGTGCTATTGGAATCCTTGATAGTGAAAATGCTCTGCTTAAGTAGACGGTAGCAGGCCCTAGGATCAGTTATTTAATTGAGAAATTTGAAGAGAAATCAAATTTAAAAGATGACAAAAACGTTGGCGCAAAGCATCATGAAGATAACAATGCTCATGAGAAAAGGTTTTGGGCCCATGCTAAAGAAATTATTAACATCTTGTCCGAACAAGGAAATGAATTTGAAGAAACTAATTTAATGTCCATAGGGAGATCCAAAATAATTCCAAGTTCCGAAGCTGTAAAGTGTATTACGGAAGCATTTACTGTAGGACTAAAACAGTATGATGATTATGTCGTGTCTCGTCTCGATCAAGTTCAAAATTCAATTCATGAAATCATTGCTCGAACCAATATTCATATCTTCAAGACTATAACAAGAAAAACAGATAAGGCAAAGTTCAAGATATCAAGATTTCTTACTTGCGTAACGACTCATCCCACTAATCCCATCCCACTAATAATATTAATCGTAATCATAACGATAATGATAATGATAATGAAATATTTATAATTATAATGGTAATAAAAGTGAAAATAATAATATTAATAAAGATAATAATTATAAATAATAATAATAATAATAATAATAATAATAATAATAATAATAAATAAATAAATAAATAAATAAATAAATAAATAAATAAGTAAAATGTAACACATTGATAAGATATTTTGATGCAGAATGATGAATAATATTCTTTAACACTATACAAATTTGAAATTCCAATTGTAGCGTTCTCAATGTTCTTTTTCTTAGACCCAAGGTTTTTATCAATCAGACCTCTCATTCCGCTCTCATACATGATCCGCTCCCACTCGCTAAATACGTGATACATTTTATTATCAACTTCAGTTTAAACTTTTTCCGAGAATATATTTCCTTATGTTTTCTCCTTAATAGCTTTCGAAGTGAAATAAATTCAGACATATCAATGCACTTAAAACTGATACAGCACTCTTTAAAATCACTTTTTATGACACCGTACCTTGTTCTTCTCTTATAATCAGCAGAAAGTAAATTGAAAAACACTATTTGATCGAAACGTGTTACCTAAAGATGCGAATCTCAAATTCCATTTTCCTTATTTATTGAATTTTATGCGTATTTAAAAATTTCATTTCTTTGATAATTTGATAAGAATTTGTACATCTCTGTCGAGATATTTAGATACTTTCTCTTATCGATTGAAATGAAACCTTGTTATTGTGCATGGATTTGAAAATTTCCAATCAAATTTTAGAATGGCATTTCGGAATGTTGTTTATTAATGTGGAATTATATACAGACACATGGAAGTAAAACGTGATTGAAATTATTAAGTTACAGCAATAAATTTCATTTAGAAATCAGTTACAACACTTTGACGCGATCGAATTTTCGAAAAGTATTACGATGAATTCCGAATTTAATCTTCAATATATTTACAGATAAAATTATTTTGAGCTTTTTTTGTTGTTGCTGCTGTTGTCACAGTCTTTGTTTTAAATTAAGTGTATAAGCCATATACTTCATTTTTTTATTAAATAAAAGTTTATTGATTTAAATGAATTTAAATTTCAACAGAGATAATACTGTAGAAAAGTATTATAAGAAAAATAAGGTACATTGATAATGCAATTATTAATGCATAAGGAGTATTTTCCTAAATTGTATTATCTATCGTATAAAAGCTGCTCATGTAAAAGTTTATAATAAATGTGATGTAAATGATAATGATAATGAAAATGAAAATAATAATAATAATAATAATACAATAATAATAATAATAATAATAATAATAATAATAATAATAATAATAAAAAGTGAAAATAATAATAATGATAATGATAATAAAAATGAAAATAATAATAATAATAATAATTAATAAATAAATAAAAATATAACACATTGATAAAATATTTTGATGCAGAGTGATTGAGAACATTATTAAACACTATACAAATGAGAAATTCAGATTTTAGTTTTCTCAAAACTTGCTTTGAATAACTTTTATGAATTTTTTTCTTAGACTTAAGGCTGTTGCTCAATCCGAGAATATATCTCCTTATGTTTTCTAGTTAATAGCTTTCGAAGTGAAATAAATCATGAATGACATATCAATGCACCTAAAACTGATACAACACTCTTTAAAATCACTTCTTATGATACCGTACCTTGTTCTGCTCTTAAAATCAGCAGAAAATAATTTCAAAAACGCTATTTGATCGAAACATGTTACGTAAAGATGCGAATCTCAAATTCCATTTTGCTTGTTTATTGAGTTTTATACGTGTTTAAAAATTTCCTTTCTTTGATAATTTGATAAGAATTTGTACATCTTTGTCGAGAAATTGGGATACTTTCCCTTATCGATTGATATGCAACCTCGTTATTGGGGATAGATTAGAAAATTTCCAATCAAATTTTAGAATGGCATTTTGGAATGTTGTTTATTAATGTGGAAGTTATATATAGACACATGGAAACAAAACGTGCTTGAAATTATTAAGTTAGAGCAATCAACTTCATTTTGAAATCAGTTACAACACTTTGATGGGATTGAATTTTCGAAAAGAATTCCGATGAATTACGAATTTAATCTTCAATATATTTACAAATGTAAATTACTCTGAGTTTTATTTTGTTGCAGTCTTTATTTTAAATTAGGTTCATATGCCATATGTTTTATTTTTTTTTTTATCTTCAATATATTTACACATATAAATCTCTCTGAGCTTTATTTTGTTGCAGTCTTTATTTTAAATTAAGTTTATATGTCATTTGTTTTATTTTCTTATTAAAGAAAAGTTTGTAGCTTTAAATAAATTTAAACTTCAACAGGGATGACATTGTAAAAAAGTATTATAAAATTAATACGTTACATTTATAATGCAGTTAATTAATGCACAAAGAGTACTTTCTAAATTATCATTATTTTGTAGTATAAAAGATATATAAAAATTTATAAAAATTATAAAATTAATGGTAATCATAACGATGATGGTAATGATAAATGATAATAAAATATTTATAATTATAATTGTAATAAAAGTGAAAATAATAATATTAGTAAAGATAATAAGTACTACTACTACTAATAATAATAATAATAAATAAATAAATAAATAAATAAAAATGTAACACATTGATAAAATATTTTGATGCAGAATGATTAATAATATTATTTGACACTATACAAATTTGAAATTCAGATTGTAGCTTTCTCAATGTTCTTTTTCTTAGACCCAAGGTCTTTTTCAATCAGACCTCTCATTCCGCTCTCATACATGATCCGCTCCTACTCGCTAAATACATGATAAATTTTATTAGCAATTTCTGTTTAATCTTTTTCCGAGAGTATATTTCCTTATGTTTTTTCCTTAATAGCTTTCGAAGTAAAATAAATTCAGACTTTTCAATGCACTTAAAACTGATACAACAGTCTTTAAAATCACTTCCTATGACACCGTACCTTGTTCGGCTCTTATAATCAGCAGAAAATAAATTGAAAAACACTATTTGATCGAATCATGTTACCTAAAGATGCGAATCTCAAATTCAATTTTATTTATTTATTGAGTTTTATACGTGTTTAAAAATTTCTTTTTTTTTGATAATTTGACAAGAATTTGTACATCTCTATCGAGATATTGGGATACTTTCTCTTATCGATTGAAACGAAACCTCGTTATTGGGCATGGATTCGAAAATTTCCAATCAAATTTTAGAATAGTATTTCGGAATGTTGTTTATTAATGGGGATGTTATATTTAGACACATGGAAGTAAAACGTGCGTGAAATTATTAAGTTACAGCAATAAATTTCATTTAGAAATCAGTTACAACACTTTGAAGTGGTTGAATTTTCGAAAAGAAAGACGATGATGAATTCCGAATTTATTTTTCAATATATTTACAAATATAAATTACTCTGAGTTTTTTTTTTTTCAGTCTTTATTTTATATTTAGTATATAAACAATTTGTTTTATTATTTTATTAAATAAAAGTTTATAGCTTTAAATAAATTTAAACTTCAACGGAGTTGATATTGTAAAAACTATTATAAGATCTATAAAACAGATTCATAATACAATTAATTAATGCACAAAGTGTATTTTCCTAAATTATATTATTATTCGTATAAAAGCTACTCATGTGAAATAATAATAATAATAATAATAATAATAATAACAATAAAGATGAAAATGATAATTAAAATTAAAATATTCGTAGTAAAAAAGTAATATTAATACTCAGAATGTTATTAAAAATGACAATGATAATTAAAATTAAAATAATCATAGTAAAAAATAATTTTAATAATCAGAATGTTATTAAAAATGATAATAATAATAATAATAAATAAATAAATAAATAAATAAATAAATAATAATAATAATAATAATAATAATAATAATAATAATAATAATAATAATAATAATAATAATAATAATAATAATAATTAATGTAATAATAATAACAATAATAATAATAATAATAATAATAATAATAACGACAGTAACAACAACAACAACAACAACAACAATAATAATAATAATAATAATAACGACAGTAACAACAACAACAACAATAATAATAATAAATATACGAATAAATAAAAATATTAAATAATAATAAAATATATCGATGCAGAAAAATTGAGAATATTAATAAACACTATACAAATATGAAATTCAGACTGTAATTTTCTCTTTTTCTCTTAGATCCAAGGATGTTGATCCATCAGACCTCAAATTCCGCTCTCCAATGTTAATCCTTCGGGATTGGAATGCATTCATATTCTTTAAATTCCCCATCAGAAAGTTAATATTTTAAGCCTTTTTTTTCCTACTGTATACTCTTCTTGAAGTGCGTGTCTTTCTTTTTTAATTGGCAAAATATTACTAAAACATATGCTTAATTTTATATATTTATTAGCGAAACTGAGCAGTTGTGAGTCAGATTTTAACACTTCAAATTAAATTAAGTTTATATTTATGGAGTATTTTCTATACTAAAAAAGACAGAGACATTCGTGATGAAAATCATACAGCAAAAATAAAATAAGAATTTAATTTTCTGATGAGAAAAATTTGAAAAATATGAATGCATTCCAAGCCCATAGGATTCAAATTGCAAAAAGAAATTTGAGATGAATAACATTAACCCGTTTGTGGCTGAATTTTTGTTTTCTCAAATTCATAGGTAAAATCACTTTAAAATGTTGCAAAATGAACTGGAAAAATGCTAGAAAAAATTACGCTAAAATTTTTTTGTATTTATTTGATAAAATGTAAGCTTACTAAATATGGGAAAATGCATAATATTTCTAATATAATGTGCATAATTATATATTTTGTCTAAATTTACATAATACAGCTTTTAAGCTGTATATCATATACTATAATTAGTATTTTTATGATTTACTAAAAAATGTATATTTATTTCTTTACAGAGACTAATAACATTATAAGTATTAGTAATAATAAACTAAAAATAATCGTATTTGAGGTTTAAAAACATTTTGTTTCATAATCTTCTTGAAAAGTACTTTACATATACAGTCGAACCTCTATTTAACAAAGTCGCTAAATCACGGAAAAAAGTTCGTTATATGGAAAATTTGTTAAATAGAGATTCACCTTTTATAATACTTTAAACTACATAAAACAGATTTTAAATTCATAAACATTAAATATTTTTACTAAAAGTAATTAATCACATTTTTTTTAAATAAATTATATCGATTTGTTTTATTTATTTTACCCACCAATATCATCATCAATTCATTTTTTCTATGTGTTTATATCTTTGAAATCTGCAAGGAAAACAAAACATTGTCCGGGAATATACTGTATTTTCTGTTTAAAGTAAATAGTTTTACATTAAAATTAACGAATTTTAATGACATTATCGTATTTATTATTATTATAACACATAATTTTAACCATACATTAACATATGCGTCCTTAAATTTAATTTCTGAAAAACTTTGTTAATTTTGCCTGAGATTTTTATTTTAAAAAGTGCTTTCTCTCATAATACGTCTCGCATCTTTGCAAGGCACCAAAAACCCCTTCATGCGTATTTTCTTCTAACTATAATTCGCCTCGGATTGTTTCAAATGATTTTAGCATTTCATCTTACGAAATTTTGTTAATTCCTGCATAATGACCATTTCCATCACCATCATATTCGTCTTCATCGCAATTCATTGCTGTATTGTTTTTATTTTTCACACTGTCGAAAATATCCAATTCGAATAGTGTTTCCGAGGATTCAATTTAAGAATTAAGTGAAATACAATCATCAATCAGCACATCATGGTTAATTTCTTCTTTTTTTCTCACTGTATCCACATTTTTAAAAGTTACTCTAAGGGATTATCGTCTTCGTCCTCCGTACTTACCGAATTCTCATTGCTGACAAAGAAGGCGCCTGGTAAAACCAGTTCAAGGCCATCAAACGTCATAAAATGTGTTTACAAAAAGAATGAGTTTGAAATGTCCAGAAATATTTTGAGAAATGGGGAGAAAAAAAAATTGATCACAAGAAAAAGTTCGTTAAATAGAGAATGCACTTCGCTATTTGGAGGTTATTTTATGAAGAAATTCGCAAAATATTCTTTGTTCCAAGGAAAAGTTTGCAAAATAGAGAAATTCGCAAAATAGAGGTTCGTTAAATAGAGGTTCGACTGTATAACTGGCCCCCAAATGGCTAGTAAAAAAAGTACCCATTCGTGCCTAGCGCCCTATATTTTGTACGTTACAAAAATGCATAAAAAATAGGCTTGAACAGATAATTTCACAATTTAAGAAAATACGTATTTCAAAGAAGTCTACAAGCTAAGATTATGACTTATTTATTTGGATCCTTGATAAAAAAAAAAACACAAATAAACTTACTTTTTTTACATTTCCCCATCTTAAAAAATGAATAATCTATAAACTCCGAAAAAAGCCTCCATTTTAAGCAATTAAATCCATCTTATGCTGTCATCTTTCGGTAACAGATAAAGACATTTATAGATAATTATTTCATACAATTTTCATGTTATAAAGAAGAAGAAAATTATACAAATTTATTAAAATTCGAAGCGTCCAAAAATGGAAAGCTAGGCATAAATGGGTTAAGCAGTTATTGAAGAGGTGCGACCTCTGTGACACCACTGCGCCTACTGAGGTTTTTGTTGTTGTTGTTGTTGTTGTTGCTGTTTAAGAAAATACAATGTTTTAAAAACGTCTTCTGTAGAAAAATTCATTTAAATCTAGATTTTTTTTTTTTTTTAGCCTCAAGTTGAATGCTCACAATACGCATCTCTACAATTTCATCATAATATTTAAGGTGTCTCAAACCTTTTAAAATTTCCTTCGCCAGGGAAAAGTGATGTGGTTTCGAGTTCTCATAACTTTTAAATACTTATTAAAATTGCAAAAAACTTTGATATATATTTAAGCTATATCTAAGGCTTTATAAAGTAGAAAAATACACTTTTATAATATAACATGTTTAAAAATACAGTTCACTTAATATTGCAAAACGTTTTCAAATGGTAAGTCACAATCCGAACGATAACTTAACTTCGAACAGATATATCAACATAAAACTCGTGTTAAAATGAACTTTAAACTATACGTTACAGAATGTATTAATGGTATATAAATTCTTAGAGAGAAACTATTTTACAAATTCAGTATTTACTTATCTCAATAATATTAAATCATTTTATAAAATATAGGTTATAGCTCGTTTAACATAAGAATGAATTAATTATATATAAATTCTTTGAGAGAAACTATTTTACAAATTACGTACATGCTTATCACAATAATATTAATTCATTCTATAAAATATAGGTTACAGCTCATTTAACATAAGTTTTATGTTTTTACTATATATATTCTAAGTTCAGTTATTGTGCGAATTGTCACATAGGGTAAGCTGGGTAACTGGACCCACGAGGTAACTGGCCCATAGGCTGTTTTATATAAAACCGTTAATGTCTTTTAAGGTTTAGTTTTTTCAACATTGCACCCCCATCTCTACTTATTAAAATAACGTGTGTCAACTCAATCATAACTCTGTCTTTGCTGTGATAGGTTGCCGAAAATTTAGGTTTCTTTTTAAAAAAATAACGTCGATTTGGTTGAATTTCTTTGGCTTTTTATTAAAATACGGTAAGTACTTTTATTAAACAATCATTTTTTTTAAAGATTAGACATATAAATACATTAATATTATTAGAGATTTATACATATTTACTTCATGTTTCAAATGTACCGCCGGCGTTCCAGTTACCTCATAATTTTTTCAAGAATGGGTTAACTGGGACATGTATCAGGGTTAACTGGATCATGTAGGATCCAGTTACACCAACAGTTATAAATATTTTTTTGAGTTTCTCCTACTACGGAAAATTAATTTCTACATTCTTTTTTTGCTTGCAGTAAAGAAAATTACATAATGTCTTATTAAAATTACATAATAAAATTTTTTAAAAATATGTTTGGGGAATCAAACCAAATTTCTTAAGTGTGATAGCTATAGCTCGAAATTTTACAATACAGATAAAGAGCGTACATAAGGCAAAGTGAGATTATTAGAAAATTATCGAAACAAATAAAAAATAGCTCTGTTCGATATAACAATATGGTTATATTCGCAAAAGGTTTATTGGACATATCGAACTTTCATTGTAGTAAAAAAAACAGAATAAGATACTTAACTACTTACGTATCCGTTTGTTCATAGATTTAACTTGTTATTTTTTCCCTTAAAATACCCATGTAACTTTTATACTTAGTACCTAAATAAAGTATATTAACTTAGTTTTTATATTTTTTATATAAAAAAATCTAATATTTTCATTTTTAGGGCTTTTTTTAGACACATTGAAAGCAACATTTTCCCTTATAACGCCTTTTAGTTGATATGTAATTTACATTATCTGCCTGGTTTAAATTTGTTTAAGTTTTTTACACTTTTTCAAACAGGAACTGATACCCCATGTTAAATAAATAAACGCGTGTGGAACATAGACCCTCCTGGTCCACTTGCCCCATTTTTATGGGGCAACTGGACCCATGAGAGAAGAAAGAGGAAATCAATATATTTTTTTTATTTTTAGATATTAAAATATAATTTTGAACATTTCTGTCTGATAGAAGGAACCTAACTGGACATATTTACCAAAGTTCAGACTTTAATTCCGATGAAAATTAGCTTTTCGAAGCTGAATTGCCAGAATCTCCAGAGTCACATTGTAAAATCATGGGCCAGTTTCCCCACGTAACCCTAACATGTGATTTTTTTTTTTTTAATTTAACTGAACTGTATCTTTTATCATTTCATATTATAAGTGTTTATTTTTACATCTTATAAAGACTTAAATACGACTTAAATATGTTTAGAGATTTATGTAGATTCAATAAGTATTTAGAAATTTATGAGAACTGCAAATTACATCACATTCGCACTGCGACGGAGATTATAAAATGTATGAGACCCCTTAAATAAGGAAAATTTATTTGAATACATAAATAAATGCAATCTCTGAGACCGTGCATTTCCTGTTAGGTTTAATGAAAATTACCATTGCATTCCAAGTCCATTGGATTAACATTAGACAAGGAAATTTGAGACCTGATAAATAAATGTTCAAAGTACAAGTCTGTACAATTTCACACCAATATTTAAATAGAGAAGATTTATTGGATCCATAGATAAATACAGTTTTTGAAACCAAACATACCATCTTATGTGTTATGAAAATTATGATTGCATTCCAAGATAATAGGAGTAAGATTGGATTGGGAAATTTGAGATCTGACCGACCAAATCTTGAATACGTTACTGTAGAGGGGCGATCTTCGAGACCTCGATGGGCCAGCTAAGCTTACTGACATTTTCTTAATGAAAAAAATACCATTTTTTAAAAATGCCTTCTGTGTAAAAATTCTTTTTGAAACTTGATTTTTTATTTGTTTTCAGTCATAAACTGGATGTTTGAAGTACATTGTGCATTGTAATTGTACAACGTACAAAGTACACTGTACAATATCATACCTATTTTTAAATAAGAAAAAGTTTTTGGATAAAAAAATAATGGCAATCTTTGAGACCGCACATCTCCTGTTATGTTTTAATTCTTCCTAATTAATCCCCCCCCTTTATTTACGAGCCAAATGCCCCTTTAGCTAAAGAATGCAACTAAATATTAGTTTGAAATGAATATTCGTTGGAAAAGACTAGAATGCAATTGGCTACACTGCAACAGGCGCGGATCCACGGGGGGGGGGGGGGCGATCGGGGCGATCGGTCCCCCCCCCCCCCAAAAAAAATCCACCGATTATCGCGAATTTCGACAAATGGTCTCCGAAAAAAAATCAACTTCGTGTATTGTTCGCAGGTCAAAGGGTCGCAAAAAAACGCGAATTTCGTCAAAAGATCGCGAAAAAACGCGAATTTTGTCAAAGAAGCGCTCGGAAAAATGCAATTTTCGTCAAAAAATCGCGCATTTCATCAAAGGACGACGAAAAAAACGCAAATTTTGTCAAAAGATCGCAGAATAAAAACGCGAATTTCGTCAAAGGATCGCAGAAAAAAACGCCAATTTCGACAAAGAATTGCGAAAAAACGCCAATTTCATCTACAGATCTCTGAAAAAAAGGCGAATTTCTTCAAAGAATCGCGAAACAAATACGCAAATTTCACCAAAGAATCGCTGAAAAAACACGAATTTCGTCAAAGGGCCGCGGAAAAAACGCACAATTAGCACAGGGAAGAGATTCCCCTAGGAACGCATCCACGAAGGGGGGGGGGGGGGGGTTCGATCGGGGCAAAGAAGAGAAGAACAAATTTATCAAGTTGGTTTATAAGAAATCAACACACCATAAGCATTTTAACTGACTGGGATCAGGATATAATCCTCTTTTGCTCATTCATCAAATACCCTTGAAATTTACCAACGTGGGTGGCAATAACAGTACATTTTTTACACATTAGTGACTGTCTTCAGAAAACATTAAGATGCTTGAATTTTTCAAATGACCTTTCTTTTTCTTGTTTCTTTCTTTCTTTGGAAATTGTATGAATCCCATTCTTTTCTCAAACAATAAAGCACTCCTCAAAAATACTGTTATACAGAAATTAGAATTGTAGCTTCTTTGAAAGAACGAAAAAGTTTCAACACTTTAAAGGGATCCGCATAACGTTGTCAATTTATGTTGTAGAGATTCAACAAAAGGTACACGAAGTGGCATCGTCCCCCACCTCAACCCATAGTGTCAAAAATTATGTCGCCATATGCCTTTTGACTGGACATAATCCTATTTTGTTCACTAATTGCCAAAACGTCTGTGAGGTTTACCATTGCTACCAGAGAAGTGTTTGGTTTTCGTTTGCTTGTCTGTGTGTTCCCCGAAAACTGCCGCTAAAAGCGTTGGATTTATATCATGGGGGGCGACCTCCCCGATCGAACACACCCCGTGGATGCGCTCCTCCTGGTGCTAATTGTGCGTTTTTTCCGCGTCCCTTTGACGAAATTCGCGTATTTGTTTCGCGATTCTTTGATAAAATTCGCATTTTTCTGAGATCTGTTGACGAAATTCGCGTTTTTCTGCAATCCTTTGACGAAATTCGCGTTTTTTCTGCGATCCTTTAACGAAATTCGCGTTTTTTTCTGCGACTCTTTGACGAAATTCGCGTTTTTACCGCGCTTCTTTGACGAAATTCGAGTTTTTGCGTGATCCTTTGACGAAATTTATGTTTTTTGCGAGATCCTTTGACCTGCGAACGATTGATAAAATTGATTTTTTTCGGCAACCATTTGTCGCAATTCGCGATAATCGATGGATTTATATTTTTTGATCCAAGCGGGGGGGGGGGGGCGATTCGCGCCTGTGAAGAGGTATAACCACCACTTAGATGACACATTTTGACTTTCAAGGATGTTAAGGCCCTTCAAATTTCTGAAGGGGATCCTTTTTCAGAGATCACCCTCTTTCAGAAATCTGATATTAAAAAATAGATGTGATTGTTATGTTTTTCAGCTACGGTAATTGGTTCTTATGTATTTTTAGTGCTGAATCCAAAAATGACCTTCATTTTTTACCATACCATCACGTCAGGATTTTTCACAAATCGCAAATTTTTAAATAGTCGAAATATTGCGAAAATCTGCTATTATAAAATAGACATAACTTTTTTTCATAATAACTTATTCATTTTTTTGCTTATACTATGGATTTTTACAGTTAAACATGTAAAATATTTTGTATTTAAAATCCTTATAATTTTATTCCATGCATGGAAGTTTCTTTGAACCGCTCATGCTCTGCTTCGCGCTTTTCTTTTAATCTTCTCTATGGGGTTCATCTCGGTATCCTCTTTTATTTTGGCAGTTCGATTAACTCAGATAATCAGGACTCTACTGTCTCTATATTTATATACATGTATTATTTTTGTCATTGGGGGCGACGCTAAATTCTGAAAAGCAGAATTCCTGTTTTCTAGTTTTACTTTTTAACTTTGAAATTTACGATTTGCGAAAATCGTGACGTGATGGTAAAAAATGAAGGTCATTTTCGTATCCAGTGCTAAAAATTATATCAAAATCAGTTACCAAAAGTTAAAAAACACAATCATCGCAGGCTTGTGTTATTAATGTTGTTCACTATAACTAAAAGAACAAAAAATAAGATAAATAATTACCATAGTACAAGAGTAAAAATAAAAATAAAAAAAATAAGACATTTAATAAATAAATTCTGTTATAACGTTTTTAATTTTACGACCTAATAAGTAACAATAAACCATATTTTGAGAGGGCGGGATTATATAATAAGAGTGTTGGATAACCGAGTGTTTCGGTTACTCGGACGTCGGATAATCGAAAGTCTGTAATATTTTCAAATCGCATTAATTATTTCATATTCACTTAAAAATTAACTGCAAGGAATGATTTGAGCAACAGAAATTATGACTACGTTGATTATATGTCACTCGGGATCGCCCTCCCCCAAAACGATTCTCTGGATCCGCCCCTGCACTGCAACAGCGAATAATTTGTTTCTATGATTATGTAGTAGACTTGTGATTTTACGACCACCGATTTAGCGACACTTTGCGATTTAACGACCATTGGATAAGGTCCAGACCGTTTTTCAATACTTACAATGTTTTTTCTCGCTCGTTTTAACAACCCGCAAATTATCCGAATCTTGCTTTAAAGACCTTCCCGAGAACATGAACAAACTGCGCATTGTATTCAACTTTTCCGGGAAATGTAAAGCAAATCATCTAACCAAACATTTCCTTTTTCTGACCCTTTCATATATTGGTTAGCTCTGCCCCCTCTCCATGAAGAACATGAGATCAACGAATATGTCAATCGAATGTGTTATGGGCTAATGTTCAAACATTTGCTGAAAAGTTGAATGTGAATGTAAATTTCAAAACCTCAGATGAATGGCTGCAAAATTTCAAGACGGGAAGTGGATCAATCTTCGAAAAGCTGTGCGGAGAATGCTCTGATGTAAATCTCGAAATTGTGAGTCAATAGAGAGAAACAACACTAAAAAAACTTTTAAATGAATACAATGAAGACGACTTATTTAATTTTGATGAAACTGCCTTTTTTTTACAAGTTGCTACAATAGAGATCTTTAGTTTTTAAAGATGAAACTTGCTCTTGAGCGAAACGGGCAAAACAAATATTTAACATAAAAAAATATATTACAATTCATCAGACATACAAGTAAAAATTACATAAAAACATTTAATACAATTAAAAAGCAAATATTTCGAGCTAAATTTTAGCTCCTCATCAGTGCAATAAATAACATTCAAATGACAGAAAACAATATATAATGTTTACAGTTAAAACGTATTAGCAATTAAAATTAAATAAAGCATAAAAATATCAAAACAATGCTGTATATTCAGGTGGAAGTACATATGATTCATTTATCGGCAAAGTTTGCTTACGAGTGAACACACCTTCCAGAAAAACTCTACTTTTAACATTAATGCAACCGGATCTAATAACTTTCATATTTGCGAAATCTGGGATATGGTCGGTATCTAAAGAATGCTGTACAATTTTAGACTGTAGGCTTCCAGATTTGTAGGCACCAGTTTAGGATACCGAATTATTGATATTGATATTCTTTTCGGCAAAGTAGTCGAATTTTTGTGCTGCAAAGACTGTGGATCGGCCATTCAAATATCAGAACCCTTACAAAATGGCCTGTCATCATTGTTTTCTATTAAATGCCTTAAATGTGATAAAGTATCAACCTTTAGGAATTCAAATATGATGGGTGAAAAGTCAAATCTGCCTGAAATAAATAGACGTTTTATTTATTCCATGAGATGCATAGGACAAGGAGACTGCAGCATGAAAACTTTTTGTGGAGCAATGGATCTTCCAGAACCTATTCAGAATAGTGCTTACAATAGGTCACTAAGAAAAATGTGCAATTCTGTTTAAAAAGTCGCTGCAATATCCATGCAAAATGCTGCGAAGCAGGAAATAGAAATTGCAAGACAATCTGAGCTTGCGGTTAGTGGCGATGGATCTTAGAAAACGCGTGGACATTCATCGAAAGTTGGAATTGTCAGTCTGATTGGCGCTGAAAATAGAAAGGTTATAGACATAGAGGTTATGTCATCCTTCTGTAAAGGCTGTGAAACAGGTAGAAAGAAATCTGGCACAGAGTTTGAGACATTGAAAACAAATCATGAAAAATGGTGAGTTAAAAATCATGTGGGGTCAGCAGGAATGATGGAAGGGAATGGTATGCTGAAGATTTTTCGTCGCTCAGAAGAACTTTACAACACAAAATATCTAAATTACATTGTGGATGGGGATACTAAAACTTTTCTTGAACTTCAAAAGAGCCATGTCTATGGTCCGAAGACGGATATAAACAAAGTAGAATGTGTCGGACATATTCAGAAAAGGATGGGAAGCCGATTACGGCAACTGAAAAATTCTATGCGTAAAAAGAAATTAGCAGATGGAAAACCTTTAAGTGGTAAAGGTCGATTAACCCTTTCAGGGGGAGAAGAATTATGTTCGTAAACTGATGAAATAATTAACTGACACCAGAAAATTGAAACGAATGTCTTAGAAAATAAAACCCCCGATAATTTGACTTTTCATTACAAAAGCAAAATTTTATTAAAATATTCTTGGTGTTATTGTGAGTTTTGGAATTAATGTTAGGTGGCTACACAATCCAGCCACCGCCCTTGAAAGGGTTAACTGACAATCTTATAAACCAATTAACACTTTACTATGGAAAGGCCATAAGGGATAATAAGGACTCCGTCGCAGAAATGCGTAAAGCAATTTGGGCAACTTTTTTTCATAAACGTTCCAATGACAATGAACCATTACATGATTTCTGCCCTGCTGGTCCAACGTCTTGGTGTGAATACCAAAACGCAAAAGCAAATAACACCCTAAAAGAATTTAAACACAAGCACACAATGCCGGTAGCTGTCATGGATTGTATAAAAAAGACTTTCAAGGACTTGTCGGATCCGAAATTACTGAAACGCTGCCTCGGTGGTCGTACCCAAAACCCGAACGAATCATTTAATTCGCTTGTCTGGAAAATGTGTCCTAAGACGGTATCAAGCAAATTAATTGCTGAAATAGCTGCGAATGAAGCAGTTGTAGCTTTCAATAAAGGGCGCAAAGGACGGCTGCAAGTTATGAAAACTTTAGGTTTTAGTGTAGGACAGAATGCACTTAAAGCAGCAAGTAAAGTGGATGAAGTGAGGATTAAAGAAGCAGAAAAACCTGCAGAAGTATGCAGCTTAGAAGCTCGAAGAGCTAGATATATGCTAAATAATTCTAAACTTGAAAAAATAAAAGTAAAAGAAGGTATTGTTTATGAATGTGGAAAATTTTAAAATGCTTTCAAAAGCTGCTTTTGTTCAATAAAAGAATATATTTTGCATAAAATATTTTAATTTTATAAAAAGTATACATTTTATTCACTTCAAAATCAATGCGAAGTAAAATTGTAGCTTTAAACAATTTTTTTTTTAAAGGTAAGTGTTACATTCCTCATTTATATATATATATTGACACAAGTTCTTATATTTTGTATATTCTGCAGTGTTTTCCAAATTTTTCAATTTAAACTAGCATTTGATGTTATTTTTAAATTCTGAATGTGATATATAATTGTTTTGTTTTGTTTATTCTGAATGTTAAGTATGAAAAAGATTATAAGGTGTGTAAATGTACGTTTTTTTTCTTCTGAAAATTAAGTTTTGCACTCTTGTGCGCATGATATCTCCAAAACCGTTTGAAGTATAGCTTCAAAATTTTTATCCTAGCTAAGTATTCATATAATGATGAAAATAAAGTAGGATTATCCAGCTGTGATTAGTATGAAAAAGAATATAAGGTTGAACGTGTGCAAAAATGTACGGCTTTTTCTCAAAATGGAAGTTTTGTGCGCATGATATCTCCAAAACCGTTTAAATTATAGCTTCAAAATTTTTCTCCTACCTAAGTATTCATATAATGATGAAAATAAAGTATAATTATGCAGCTGTGTTTAGTTTGAAAAAAAAATATAAGGT
Organism: Maratus speciosus; assembly: GCA_963932465.1. Lineage (NCBI taxonomy): Eukaryota > Metazoa > Arthropoda > Arachnida > Araneae > Salticidae > Maratus > Maratus speciosus. The sequence continues at coordinate 358,008,972 of OZ010794.1, forward strand.
TGAATGAGTGCAAAAATGTACGGCTTTTTCTCAAAATGAAGTTTTGCGTGCATGATATCCCAAAAATCATTTGAAGTATAGCTTCAGAATTTTTATCCTACCTAAGTAATCATATAATGATGAAAATAAAGTAGAATTATGCAGCTGTGTTTAGTTTGAAGAAAAATATATGGTTGAATGTGTGCAAAAATGTACGGCTTTTTATCAAAATGAAGTTTTGCACGCTTGCGCGCATGATATCTCCAAAACCGTTTCAAATATAGCTTTAAAATTTTTATCCCACCTAAGTATTCATATAATAATGAAAATAAAGTAGAATTATCCAGATGTGTTTAGTTTGAAAAAAATATATAAGGTTGAATGTGTGTAAAATTTCATGATTTCCATTTTTTTTTAATTCAAAAGTAATTACTATTTATATAACTAACCATTTATAAAAAATTAAGTTCAAATTATAGTCCAGAGTATTATGTTTAATTTAAGATAAAATGTATCTGAATCGAATGAAATCTGCTTGAGATATCTTGCATGCAGTGAAATGTTATGCAACGTAAAATTTAAAAAATATTTTGAAACGTATCCCCCTTTTTTCTGTTTTTTTTTTTTTTTTTTTTTTTTTTTTTTACCATTTTATATCCAAACTGAAATTTTATAAACATAGTTTAATATCATCTAAAGATTCCCTAAAATTTTGGTGCTACTAGAGTCATTATTATTTATTTTAAAAAAAAAATCAAATGACAGAATTTTGCGTTTTCTACGACTGGTAAAGGTGAACGCAACTTCCTATATTTTATTGCATTTTACAAACTATTTTTCATTTATCTACCTAAGAAAGCATCAAACTTTATTTTTAATACTGAATTATTTATTTTATTAGTAGTTTTGTTTCTTTTATTATGAGTTTTATATTTGTAAAATACATTTAAATCATTAAACGGCTTTTTCTCAAAATGAAGTTTTTTACACTTGCGCGCGTGATATCTATCTCCAAAACTGTTTGAAGTACAGCTTCAAAATTTGTACTCTACCTAAATATGCATATAATAATGAAAATGAATTAGAATTATGTAGCTGTGTTTAGTACGAAAAAAATTATAAGGTTGAATGTATGTACAAATTCATGATTTTTCAATTTTTCATAATTAAACTCTAATTCCTCTTTATCTCATTAACCATTTATAAACATTTTAGTTTAAATTATAGTCCAGGGTATTCTGTTTAATTTAAGATAAAATTTATGTAAATAACATGAAATCTGCATGAGATATCTTGCGCGCAGTGAAATGTTATTCCGTGTAATTTTTTTAAATTATCATTTTGAAACCTACCCCCAGAAATTTTTTTTAAATATTATATCGAAACTAAAAATTTTTAAACATAGTTCAATATCACATAAATATACTCTGAAATTTTTGTGCTTCTAGAGACATTACTTAAAAAAAAAAAAAAATGCAAAGCACATGACACAATTTTGCGTGTTCCGCAACTTTTAAAAGTGTACTGTCCCCTTAATCTGCAGCCTTCTCAATCCTGAACAGGGCATTCCAAATAATTCTTTCGGCGAGGAAATTGACGATGTTCTAGTAACACCTTCTACATCAAAAGAAGCAAGGATGCCATCAAGATTCTACGGACTTTTTTAGAAGGGGAAAAAATGGAACGATTACTTTCAGATGATCAATGGTCTCGCAAGTAGCATTCTGAGAAGTTTCAGCCGCCATTTGATAGAAAACGTATTACATGATTTTGCAAAAAAATTTTAATTAACTAGTATAAGCCATTTTTTTAATTTTGTAAAATGTTTAAATCAATCCTTATACAATTATTACATAATTTTTAAACATTTTTTAATTCTAAAAATTTGGAGTGGTATACTTCTAGACCAAATACGACAAATATTTTTTCAAAAATTGTATAAATAAGTAATTTTTATTATATTAGAATGTTAGGTATTTTTTGAACTGCATTAAAATCAACCAATATTTGAAACTTTTGATTGAACGACCATTCTATTTAACGTCCTTTTTGCCGAGGTCCTGTGAAGGTCGTTAAATCACGAGTCTACTATTTAAGATATTTATTAATATCTACTTTTAACACAAAGTACACAAAATACATCATATTCGGTTGCAGTATAAAGAGGCACATAATGCAGTTAAATGAATGCCTATTAAGTAATTGAAGATTTCAGGTGATAAGAGTGGTATGTGAGAAAAAAAAGAGCTAAAAATATGATTGAAGATAATCAATGGTCCTCTACCATCTGTTAAATCCCTATTTGATTTAAAAAAAAAACTAATGATCACAGAGATTTTTATTGATACAGGACGCATTTGACAATAGATGCAAATAGATGTATGGGACTTTGCAGCTCATTTTCTCAAAATGATAATTGTGCCACTTACCACCGTTATCATCTGAGCTCTTCAATTATATATTTTTTTTGTATTGTTTGATTAAAGTGTTTCAGTTATTTTAAATGTATTTCTAAAATCAATTTCTTTTACTCAAAGGAATTAGATTACATTTATCGTGCAATAAAAAATGCTTGAATAGGACTAAAAATAACTTTTTCCCCTCCCAATAGAAAGAATTAAAATTTCATGAGCAGTTAATCGAAAGAAATGTTTCCAAAAAACTCAAATTCATCACGTTACCACTTTGAATAAAAAATACAAGATAAATTTTATTAGCAACTTCAGTTTAATCTTTTTTTCCGGGAAAAATATCCTTATTGTTTTCTCCTTAGTACGTTTTGCAGTGAAATAAATTCAGACGTATCAGTGCACTTAAAACTGATGCAACGCTCTTTAAAATCACTTCTTTTGACACCGTATCTCGTTTTGCTCTTATAATCAGCAGAAGATAAATTGAAAAAAGTTATTTGATCGAAACATGTTACCTAAAGATGCGAATCTTAGATTCCTTTTTTCTTGTTTATTGAATTTTATACGTGTTTAAAAATTTTATTTCTTTGGTAATTTGATAGGAATCTGTACATCTCTGTCGGGAAATTGAGATATTTTCTCTTATCGATTGATATGCAATCTTGTCATTGAGTTTAAGTTCGTAGATTTTCCAATCAAATTTTAGAATCGCATTCTGGAGCATTATTTCTGAACGTGGATGTTACATACTTCCTAGACGCGTGAAAATAAAAACACATGTTTTAAATTATTAAATTACAGAAATAAATTTCATCCAGTTACAACACTTTGTTAGGATAGCATTTTAAAAAAGAATTACGGTGCATTCCGAATCTAATCTTCAATATATTTACAGAAACATATTATTTTGAGTTTTGTAGTTTTTATTTTGTTTAAATTTGGTGTATTGGCTGTCTTTTATATCTTAGCTATCTTTGTATTAAATAAAACATGATAGTGTTCACTAAATTTAAACTTCAAAACACAGATAACATTAAAAATAATAATAATACAAATAGAAGAATAAAATTAACAGAATAAGGTTAAAAAAAAAAAAAAGGTTGTTAAGTTGTAGAAGATGTGAATTTACAGAAAGGTATCATATTGAATTTTGGACTGTTGTACTTTTTATTTTGCTTAAATTTATTATAGCTAATATCTGTTATATCTTTCTGTCAAATAAAATTTGATAGCATTCGACAAATTTAAACTTCAAAATTTAGATAAGATCTTAAAAAAATGATAATTCAAATAAAATAATAAAACTAACAGAATAAGGGAGAAAATATAATTAATTTTTTTAAATTGTTAAATAAAAGAAGCAGGTAAAAACAAATGAGAATAAATGGCAAGGTTAGAGGATATGTAGAAATCGTTAAAGGAAACAAATAGAAAAAAATAAAGAGATACCGTAACTTGAGCGTAAGTGAAAGTTCATGTTAGCCCCAAGAAATATATTTTAAATCAGTCCTGGGTGTTTCATGCAACAAGTTAGTGCTTTCACGTGTAGATCTTTGGTGAATCACAAATGAATAACAAAAATATAACTCTCCACACATTAGATTCACGAATGATTTAAAACACACTTTTTTTTCATTTTTGGTCAAAGTAATCCGGTGATACCCCAGTGGCCGAGAAATCACAGTTTATCTCACTATAAACGATTATAACTATTACAAACATAAAGGATGATGGGAACAAAGATGAGCTTTAAAATAACAATATGACTTTTACTTTACAATTACTTTTTTAAATGATAATTTCATATGTTTTATGTAAATAAATGCTATATTCTGCAGATATATGTTTCTTCTCATAAATACATACTATGTATAGAAAGATTTTTATACAAGCATACCAAACGAAGAAAAAAATAATAACCACAGACATGTAATTATCATCTTTCATAAGAATAAAACATAATCTTTATGAATTTCTTCAATTTACACAGTTTATTGTCATATTGACAATTGTGTTCGTTGTCTTCGATTTGTAAGGCTGATTAGTATACTTTTGTGGCATTTTGTCTAGACGAAAGGGAATACTAGGCAGATAATATTCAAATTATGTGCACGGCGTTTACTGATCTGGCTATAAAAATGTAAGAAGACTAAAAGAAGTAGTACAGTAGTTTCATACCTGAAATGGAGAATTTTATAGTTATGTTATAAATGGAAATTTAATAGTTCCAGCCAAGATTATTTGCAGTTTTACTTTACAGAGTAAATTTGCCCTTTCTGGTAAGATTTAACAAAAAGAAAATGCAGTAAATAACTTTTTTTTCATTAAAGGATCTTTCCTCTAAATTTCGGCATTTTTCATATAATTTATTTTTATATGACACGCCCCCCCCCCCTCTCCACCCCGCATACTTTGTATTTGACAATCTGTATAGAAAATAAGTTAAAATCCATTTTCTATTTTCAAAAATCTTTTCAATTAAAGGTGTCGGGTTGAAAAATGCCATTTTACAAAATTTAAAGGTTTATAAAATTCTACATATTTTTAGAACTGATACGAAAATATAAAACAAATAGAATTTCCGACTGCTTGTAACTCAAAAGAGGGAAGTGGTATTCATATGCCATATGGCAAGGAAGGAGCTCTGTATATACTGGCTCTAATCTGCATGTTACTCTCTGTTTTGCAACTGATCTATGATATATGGGGTCTTGTAATAAGGGAAATGAAAAAGGACTTTTAGAAACAATAAATATTTTTTAAATATTTTTTACGGGATTAGTTAGAAAAATATATGACAAAATGTAGAAAATTTATTTAATAAAATATTTGCTTATTTAAAAAGTCATTTTTATTTGTGGCTTACTGGTATTTTTATAATTTCAAATCTATATTTCACAGACCAGTTGTCAAAACAGAAAACCACTTATTTACAGATTACAGAGATCATATAGAGAGGTCCTTCTTTGCCAATTGCATACAAGCATCATTTTCCATTTTTTAGTCACAAGCTGTCCAGAATGCTTATTATTGAAATTTTTCAATATTAAAATTGTTATGATTGAGTACATAAAATATATAAGTACCTTTTCTTTCTGGACATATTCTGAGCTAGTAATATAATTTTTCAAAAATAAGCATTTTGACTAATATTTCAGTATATTTTAAAGTAATCAAAAAAAAAATTTCATATATTTTTTTTTAATTTTAAGATATAACTAAAACTACCTGTTTTTTTGTTTCAAGTTTTTTTTTCGGGGCCCTCTGTCATTCGAGAAGAGTTTCCTAAATTTCACTTACCCGATTTTGATTGGTTGGACAATAAGACTGTCTGATCGATTGACGAGTTTGGTTGGTGGTACAAACTCAGGAATTGTGATCATGCGGTTGAAACTGATCTTTTGAATGAAATGTTAATTTATAATATTATGAAACACTTCTTAAAATATATACATATATATTGAGTTAATAATTTAAAAGAAATTAGAATTTTGGAGGGGAATTATTTCAATATAAAATTTGGAGCCTCCTGTTATTTTATTTTCAGGCCCACTCAAAATGCTTTTTTAAATCTCAAAAATATGTTGGCTTATAGAGGCGACTATAGACAAAGAACACTTTCGTAATCATCAGGCCAGCTACTTCAGATCCCAAGCGGATTGCGTAAGTAGCCAACTCCTACTTTTACAAATTAGCCGCCAAAACTATAAGGTAGGGGATCTTCATTCTTTTTGCTAAAAGTCATTCTCCACAACAAATTCCGATATGTAATTCTCGGAATATTTCCTTTCCAAAAAGAGTGTTTTATCTTAAAAAATCTTAAAAAAAAACAATATATTTTCGAGATTTAAGTATCCACGGAAGAAACTTAGTGGTTACATAAAGATGTAACCACAAAGTTTCTTCCGTGAAATCGGACAATTTCTTCTAAAATAACAGTTAACTTTAGTAGTTAATTTTTTAAACGCATTTGGGACTAAGAACGTTGATCGTTGCATTAATTTAACACCAGTGAGAAATGGGTTCAGGTATTCTGTTGTCTTTTTTTATGATGCTGTTTATGTTATTCCGTTCTTTACGTTCTCTTCCTTTTTTTCACACCTAAAATTGTTCATTACAGCACAAATTAATTTGGATATGTCAAATGTAAGAATATTTCTTAATGGAAGTGTTGAAACATTAATTACTTCAGTTTATGAAAGAAGAATAAGTTTCGCAAAACAATTTACCCATATTCATGATTAAAGAATATATACACATTTTATGTTGGACCATTATCATTAGAGCTCTTATATCTGTATTTTTTTTTAATCACTATCATCAGAAAATAATGTTCCCGTATTTTGCATGGTCACTAAATTGTCAATTGTTCACTTATAACACTGTATTTTTACTTCTTCGCCCGTTTTGAAATATATGCGTAAAATAAAATAAATATTTCTAGTGATAAGAATAAAACTTTCACCTTTTCCAATCAATTTACATACATCTTCTGCATTAAATGCTTTCATAAATACGTCGTACTATATATTTATACACAATTTTTAACTTTCGATGCATTTTATAGATAACAACATCACTCTTTTTTGAACAAATGAAAGTAAATTGATTAATGAGGAATTTTTCATATCAAGAACAAAACCAGAAAAATGGTGAAAATATGAAAAAATACACAATATGAACTTTAAAAGCACACCGTTTTAGTTAAAAAGCGACGAAAATAATAAAATAGATATAACAAGTTAAAAACATACATTTTATTTAAAATTTCTTCGAACTTTCGGCCCGCAATTCACGCGGCCATCGTCAGAGTATATTTTTATAATTAATTGCTGTTGCGTTCATACAAATAGAGTGCAACCTCGAATATCCGAGCTAATTGGGACCGCTAGTACCTCAGATATCGGAAATCTCGGTTAATAGAAATTGTGTGTAAAAACTCGCCGTGCTCGCGAATTTCGCAACTCTTAAAATAAAAAACAACAAAACGTTTTTAAAATGATAAACGTATATAAAGTTATGTTTCACTTTTGACTTTTTTTTAATGTCGAGCGTCCTTCTAAGGCCTTTGACGAATCCATCTTTGAACAAAAAGACTCCTTTTGAGCTTTTTACGGTCTCCAATCGCCTACTATGGTTTCACAAACTCCAAATTCCAGAGCAGTTTTTTTTAATAGCCTCAATCATTTTACCCTTCGAAACAACATTTTCTCTTTTTAGATTCGGCATTTCAAAAATGAACGACTTACTATTAGTGCGATGGTCAGACGTGAAATTATTAAATAAAAGGTTCACAACAAAACAGGAGATTTGCGATAGAAAGGGCAAACAAAAAAATGTCATGAAACCCAAATGTATATTGTGAGAGTCAAGTGGAAAGGATGTAATTGTCGGGTAACACCTTGCACCTGGTGTTCAATAGAGCCACATGGCACGTATCGCTGGAAACAAAGCATTGTTCGCTGTTGACTTCCCAGGGTGAAATGTTTCTTGGAAGTTGAGTGCTTTTGGGGGCAGAAGAATTTTAAAGACTCATTCATACACACACAAAAAATCAGACTTTGCTATAGACTCGGTTAACAGAAACCTCGATTAATCGAAGCTCGGTTAATCGAGGTTCTACTGTACATCACTTCGTTTGAAATGGGAGAGTCAATAACTATTAGGGTAGTTGAAAGTAGTAATAGCAGTTCCTTGGATTGAACTTATGTAGAGAAAAATATTAAACTGCAGTACCATTTATTTTATTACATCACTTTGTTCACATACGTCACTTTCATTTTTAAATTAATTTTTCATTTTTAAAGTTTATATTGTGTATTTGGCGATTGAATAAAGGTAGAATATTGAATTTCGTCATGATTTTATTTGGATTAAATATGTTTTATAAATTATTTATTGCACTAAAACTAAGACCATTATGATAAAAGATAATTGTATCCAACACAAATGCAACATAATACTGTAGAGTTATAAAGACATTGAAAATCAGATTTTTATTTTACGATGCCACTATACATCTAAGAAAATATTTGTAAAAATATTTCTTGAAATAAAAATTCTAATATTTGAAACTGTTTGAGAATAACTCAATACGGACATAAAGAAGTCATCTAAATTTGAGTTTCCAATTTCCAATTATTTTCAGCAGTTACGTCTGGAATAAAGTGAGATATATGTTTCCATTTTATACATTCAATTAATTTAAACAAACAAGTAAAAAATGAAGTCTTCAGATCATTAAAAAAAAAAGACAGATGTCACTGCATATGTAATTTACTTGTTTATGGTTTAAGTAAAATTGAAGTGTCTTTCCACTCTTTGATGAATAGCACATGATTCCTTTTTTAAGGTAATGACATTTCTTTTATTCTGAGTTAAGAGGTATTTAGTTATGTTGCTTTTTTCTTTTTATGTTGTAAAAAAATTATGTTTTTATTCTGTTTTTTTTTATTATTATATTAATTTATAGCTTTTCCATATATTTTTTTAGATACTACATGCATATTAATGACTTTCAAATAATTTAAAAAATGTGCAAAATATGTTTAAAATGAAATATTGTTCTGTATTCTGAACATTTATTAAAGTTGCAGTTTTTAAGTTAATTTAATAATAGTTTATTTATTTTGTTATAATGGTCTGTCTGTTTTCAGATTTTATTTAACCCTCTGTCTACCAGAAGGGTCCAATGGACCCGACATGTATATTCAAAATATCTATTCAAACCAGAAATTTCTTCAAAACAAACTAAATGTATAAATCAGACAATAATAAGTTAAATAAACAAATTAAATAGTTTTAAGTAAAAATTCTGGTGTAGAATGTTTTTATAAAACTTGAGTAAAATTTCCGGTAGTTCTAGGGTTAAGGTGACAAGGGACCTTAAAATTCTTACAAATAATTTTTTTTTTATTTTTTGTAAATTTCACCTAATTATTATTCAAGGGTATAATATTATATGCATTATGGCATGCATTTATCACAAAAAAAAATATATTTTTGAGAAAAAAATGGAATTTTACGCGTCGTCTTAGAAATCTTCTAAATGCCCCCTGCGCATTCCATATTAATGAAAATCACCAATATTTTTTAATAAAAGTTTTGTTTATATATATAAATAAAATAGAACATCGAATTTTATATAATTAAATTTAAAGGTTAAATAAAAAAATTAAAAATTTTGAAATTTTTTAAAAGTGTGTATTTTGAATTATAAGTTTTAACAAAGATATAAATATCTTTAAATAAAGACATGGAAATCCCTACAGGGAATCAGATATAAGATAAGGGAAATTTCTGTGAAATTGTGATCGAGAAACTCAATCGAAAGCATTTAACCAAGAACTAGTGTAAATCTACAGAGAGCCTCGCTTTTTTTTTCTGTGTTTTTACAGAAATTTTTAACAGTGCGGCAAGACTACCCATAAAGCCACGATGCTTAAAATTGATATTTACATGCTGATTTATATTCTGCAGTAAATTTCCTGTCAAAGAATTTTAGACATTATTTTTCTAGCATAATTCAGCATGAGAAAAATCTTGAAAAAAATTCTGTATCTGCATCTGAAGGGATTTTCTGTATAAGTTTAGCAAGAGGATGGTAAAGGAATCTAAAACCCAGGGACAGAGTTTAAAAAATAATATCAACAGTAAAAATTTTACGGACAAAATTTTACGATGATCTACTTTACTTAAACTAAATAGAAATCTTTTAAAATTTTGGCTAAAAATAATAACAATAGACTATTGTTACAGATGTGGTTTTATAATGAATCAACGTGAATTGTTATCAGGTGAAAATCATTTTTTTTTTAGAAATATGTACCAGATTGACATCGTTGTTTTATGTTTATAGTAGATAACTATGAAAACATAAACAATTTTTTAAATAGAAATTCTAATATTTAAAACGAAGTTATGCTTTATATTCATTACAATAAAATGACTTCTGTAAAAGCATCCTTTATTTTTAGACACAATTTGTACTAAATTGGAATGGTTATTTTTTGTTGATAGTACACATCTCTAATAAAATAGTTGCAAATTCTTAAATAATAAGCCTAAAATGAAACACGAAATCATGCCTATATAGCCACTATAAAAAAAACTTTCACTGTAAAGGCATCGTTATTTTTTTAACACAAGTATGTACTAAATTACAATTGTTATTTATATTGTAGTAGATAGCTAAGAAAATATAAACAAATTCTTAAATAAAAATTCTAATATTTAACACGGAATTATGCCTATATAATCGTTAAAAAATTACTACTACAAATTAGTCGTTATTTTTAAAACACAAGCATTTACCCAATTGGAATGATTATTTTATATTCATACTAGATATCTGGAAAAATATAAATAAATTAATAAATAAGCATTCTAATATTTGAAACGAAATTATGCCTATATAAGCATTAAAATTGCATTATCACTGAAAATGGTTTTTATTTTAAACATAAGTATGTACCAAACTGGAATAATTATTTTATGTTATAGTTGATATCTGAGAGAATATAAACAAATTCTTGAATAAAAATTCTAACATTTAAAACGAAATTAAGCTTATAAAATCATTAAAAAAATCTACCACTGTAAATGATTCGTCATATTTTAACACAAGTATGTACCGAACTGGAATGATTTACATTCGTAGTAGATATTTCAAAAAATATAAAAAAATTCTTTAGTAAAAATTCCAATATTTAACACGAAATTAAGCTTATAAATCATTAAGAAATTATCATTGTAAATGATTCATTATAAACACAAGTATGTACGAATTGAAATGATTATTTTATGTTGTAGTAGATATCTGAGAAAATATAAAAAAATTCTTAAATTAAAATTGTAGTATTTAATACGAAATTAAGCTAGTAAAATCATTAAAAAAATTACCTCTGTAAATGAGTCGTTATATTTTAAATAGAAGTACGGACCGAATTGGAATGATTATTTTATGTGGATAGTAGATGTCTAGGAAAATATAAACAAATTCATAATATTTAACACGAAATTATATCTACCATGACAATAAAATGAGCACGATAAATACATCGTTATTTTTGAATCACAAATACATGGGACATCAATTTTTATCTTTTGATGCCACTTTATACAGAAAACATTTTAAAAATAATTCTGAAGTCAGATTTCTGATATTTGAAACCACTATTATAGCGCTTCGTGAGAATATATTCAAATGCAGATGCTTAAGGAATAAATCAAATTTAAGTTTACGATTTCCAATTAATTTTAACATTTATATCTAGAATAAATAAAGGTATATATTTAAATTTTATTCACTCAATTAAGTTTTAATCAAATAAAACTCTTGAAGTCTTCGGGTCATTAAAGAAAAGTCAGATGTCATTGCAATTGTAATTTACATATTTACAGTTTCTGCCAAGAAGGGTATGCGTATCTGGGTATGTGGATTTCTTTATACCCTCGAAACATCCCAACGGCTGGATGGATTTTAATGAATGAGGTCTCTATCAATTCGTCTTAAACGTTCGATGGATATAGGCAAGGTTTTGTTTTTATAAATTTAAAATGGCGGCCGTAAAATACAAAATGGCGGTAGAGACGAAAAAAAAATTTACGCACTCTATTGAGTGGTATATCATTGGGTAGGTCTTTCAAAATGAAGACGATGTTTCATTGACTATTTTACAGTCAGAAGCTCCGATTAAATATTACACAACCAGAAAGTTGCATAGGTAGGATCTCTCACTTTATTTTAACTCTAAACTTCATAGACATCTATAGGCCTCATCAAAACAGTGTTTACAGATAGGAACTAACAATTAAACACAACTTAAAAGTCATCAATACAAGTAAATAAAAAATAGGTAAGTAATATAAAAAACAGTTTCACATTGATGAAAAATAATTAATTAGTTCACTTTTTACGCAGTCGGGTTTTTTGATTTTTAAATTTAATTGTTATTTAGTTTTCTGATGAGTAATGATTCTATATAAAGGTCATATGTCATGAGGTGATCAGGCATAGAGAACCCACTAAGAAATCTCAAATTATTGAAAAACCTATATATATATATAATCTTTAAAATCATTTCTCACAAAAAAAATGTTTCTGAAGAAAATATTATAAATATTTGACTGAAAACAACGATACGAAGTATCGATCTTTTTTAATCATAAACATTTGCAATCTTGAAAGTTATTTCACTAGATAGATCTTAGAAAATATTTTTAAATTTTCTCTAAAAAAAGATATTATTTGAAACCAAATTATATCTCTTCAATGCCTCCAGTTTCGAATATTCTCGGACCCTCAAGAAGCCATTTAAATTTCAGTTTCCGATTTCCAATTATTTTCAGTAATTATGTCTAGAATAAATCGAGATGCACATTTCTATTTTATTCATTCAATTAAGTTTGAACGAATGAAAAATTTTGAAGTCTGCGGGTCATTAAAAAGAAAAAGACAGATGTCACTGCAAGCGTAATTTACTTATTTACGGTTTAAGTGAAATTGAAGTGTACTTTTCACTTTTTGATGAGTAACAAATTATTCTTTTGAAGATAATGACGTTTCCTTTTATTCGAAATAAGAGCCACTCAGTTACGATACATTTTTTTCCCTTTAAACTTACAAAAAAAAGTTCTTTTTTATTTTCTTATTATTTCCATTGTTTTCAATTTCGATATTTTTTAGGTACGTCGTGTAGTTTATTTAAACGATTAAAAAGAATATTCCTATGTTATTTTTTTTCAATAAATTTTGGTATTATTATTTATTTATTTTATTTTATTTTATTTTATTTTATTTTATTTTATTTTTGGCTTTGTGTTCTTCACATTTTTTTTAGCACGTTCACGCCGGCGCGGTGGGTCACATTCGACTGTTTCAGAGCTGTCAAGTCTCCGACTTTTTGCACACCACCGCTATTTTAGAGAAAATGTTGTTCCTTTAAATCGCCCAATCGTTCTAATTAAATACCTTTTCTGTATTAAAATACTGGTATCCAAAAAGCCGGAGACTTGGCAGCTCCGAGACAGTCGAGTGTGACTAGGGATTACAATCCCGAGACTAATTTCCAATCCCGGGATTTCGGGATTGCTTAGATTCAATCCCGGGATCCCGGGATAATCCCGGGATTAGGAAAATTAGAATTTCTGTAATATCATCAATTTTTACAATAGCTAAATATCATAATACTATAGAAAAGACAAAGCAAAATTACAGCCTAATTTACATATGAAAATATACCAAATTAAAAAAATTAACTTCAATTAATTATCAAAACTTATAGGATAAATTAGAACAATTGAAAATTAAAAGAAATACGCTGTTGATGTTTGAAAATGCAACAAAAAACATGAAATGTCTATGCTTCATCTTCTAGATAATTTCTTTTATTTCCTGTTAAACAAGTTTTTGAATAGTTTAATATTTACAATATTAAAAACTAATTAATATCACGAATTAAATTATGAATTATTCTCATACCCACGTAATTAAAGTTTATAATTCTAGGATATTGCAATTGCGAGGTTTTCCCTAACATGAAGATTTTTTTCTTGAAATAGAAGAACTTAGCACACACACAATAGAATAAAATAATACATAGATGTATAGTTTAAATTTCTAAATAGCAATAGCTGTTAAAATTCGAAAACGTTGCATAATATAAAAAATTATTACGTACCTCGTGAAAAAAAAAAGATTATTTTGAATAGTTCACTGTTTCCTAACTAATCGGTATTCCTTTGAAAATATGTTCTAAGAAATATGACGGCATCTAAAGTTTCACCTCCAAGTCCCAGTTGTGACATTGTCTGTTTTATGGGAAATGTCATATTCGTTTAAGGTTCTGTTAGCATTTCAATGCACCTTTTTGCTGTAAAAGATCCATATATTCGCATAAGGCCTAAATTCCTGAATTTGCTCAAATTTAAATTTCTTGAATGGGCATTAATATTCATAAATCGCTTGCTTGCAGTAAATATCCATTCGTCAAAAGTCAAACTATTTTTTTTTTTTGTCCTGAATTTTTAAAAGTTTGTATTTCTCTTGTAATTAACTCTTTTATTATAGTTCACTACACGATTTCGAATTGATACTGCAGATTTTGGCAAATCATTATAGCCTATACTGATAGCTATAGCTATCAGTAAGTTTCTTAACTCAGTTGAAGTTAAATGAAAAACAGTCTTTAGCTGTCATTCGTAATAAAATTAAATCCAGTGATTCCTTATCATTACTAAAATAATCTTCTATTTTCCGCTTTTTAGAAAGCAATGCATGTTCTATGCAATCTTGACGTGTGGAAGGAAGAGATGATGTATTAAATTCTTTCTAAACTTTAGTACCATGTTTCGTCGATAAATGTGCATGCAACCCTTAGTCGATGCATCTAACATTTTAAGCACTTGGCTACATCTTTTACGTTTAGCAATTCTTTTCATCTTTTGACCTTAAATAGCAGTGCCATACTGAAGATGTATCATTATCTTTCCTATGAGCTACAAAATCCTTTTCATTAGACATCTTTAAAGCAAAATAGGTATAAACGCCCGAAAAACAAAGAAGTTAGCACATAATAATGACTATGAAACTCAAATGCGACGCTTATCAGTAAACTCTAATTCGAAATTTTGTGATTCCCTGTTGCTGAAACCACCGGCTTTCTAAACGCGGCGAAATCGAAATAAACAAATGATTTCATTGTTCCCGAATAATAGCCGAACGGGTTACATCTGTTTGCAAGTCAAAAGGTTTTCATGTTAAGCGATTTAATCGCTTTGAAATATGTAAAAAATACTTGAAATATGTATATTTTTTCAAGGATATATAAATTTCATAAAAATTAATTCTTTTTCTTTCCAAAAGAGAAAGTCTATAAATATATTTTTTTTATTTCAGCTTAATATTGTTCCATTTAAAAAAAAGGACAATCCCGAAAATCCCGGGATTTGGCAGACAAGATCCCGGGATTTTCGGGATGTACGGGATCCCGGGATTGTAATCCCTAAGTGTGACCCACCGCGCCGGCGTGAACAAGTTAAGTTAGGATTTTTAACCTTCCTACCCTGAATGGGTCTAATCGACCTATTTCTGTAATTCATTTCATTCGATTCAAACCAGAAAAGTTTTCGTAAAGTAAGCTAAATAAAAGGCACCGAAAACTAATATAAATAAAAACATTAAATAGTTTTTTAAAGAAAATTCTAGTGTGAAATGTTTTTATTAAGGTTGAGTAAAATTTCAACAGGGTAGGAAGGTTAACATAATTAAATGTTTGTTTATTAATTTTGTTATATTGGTTTTTCTATTGTTACATTAACAAAATGTCTTACGAAGTTTTACAATACTTTATTTTATTGAAAGTGAAACAAAATAAATTTCTTTTTTAAAATGTTTAGTAAAATAAAGATTTTCAACCCGAGTCAGTAATGTAGATAAGGGGTTTCTGTCCCATACGAGCTATACTCGCTAACCTCCATCCAGACACCGCAGACTCTAAAAACACGCTAATTTGATGTGATTTGAAAAGATTACGGAAGATTAAATCGTAATTAAACGACTAGTGGCGATCACCTGTAATCAGGTTTCCATTCATTTCCTTTCAGCTGAGGGATTTTAAGACAGGATCAATTGCTGTCGAGACAGCTAACTGCTACATTCGTGATTGATTAAATAAGTTCAACTCAACAATTTAAAATTAGCTTGTATAAAAGGCATTGTATAATAATTGACTAATAATAAGCTCGAGGCAGCAGGAGTCGTTCGGTAGCTTCAGGGATATACTGATGATATACTTTGAATCATCAATACTTATCAGTATATATGTATAGTTGGTTTTCAATCACAAACATATACCTGATTGGTTGTTATGTAATGATAGTAGATATCTTAGGCAACATTAATAAACTCTTCAGATAAAATCCTAATATTTCACCCGAAAGTATGTCATTATGATTATTTTAAAGTTACGATTTTTAATGTAATTGAATGTTTGTTTATTAATTTTGTTACATTGGTTTCTCTACTGTTACATTAGAAAAAGTCTTGCGAAATTTTACAAAATTTTATTTTATTGAAAGTGAAACGAACTAGATTTTTTTCAAATTGTTAGTAAAATAAAAATTTTCAACGTGAGTCATGTAGTTAGAGATGTGGATATACTTTGGATCATTAATACTTATCAATATACATGTATAGTTGGTTTTCAATCACAAATGTATACCTGATTGGTTATGATGTGATGATAGTAGATATCTAAGAAAGCATTAATTGACTCTTAAGTTAAAAGTCTAGTTTTTCTCATGAATGTATGTCATTATGATTATTTTAATAAAAGTTAACTATTATCACTATAAATTCATTGATATTTTTTTACCACAAATAACAGTCAACGTTTTAATTTGCTTTGCCAATAGACAGAAAAAAAATATTTTTTTTAATTCCGAAAAAATAAAATAAAATTTTTGGACTTCTAACTCAATTTGAGATTGCAGGCGGGAATTGCAGACCGAAATTACGAAAAAATTTTAAATACAACGTATATTTTTAACTTGTAACATCCATTTTATTATTTTGTTGCCTCTTAAGTAAAACGGTGAACTTTTTAAAATTCATATTGTGAATTTTGTGAGAATTATCCAATTAAGATTTATTTACTCTGCTAAGCGTATCATCATAAAAGCAAAGTTAATTGAGAGAAACACAAAAGTAAACATGTTTTTGAAGAGTTCTTATAATCAGGGCTCGGCTTATGCAGGGACATGCCTCCGGCTCCCCTTTTTAGGGGCCCCCCATGAGAGTAGTCAGAATTTTCATTAAAAGGTGCCAAATGATTCAAATTATCCAAAAGTGACCAAAATTCATATATTTTCAAATATTTAGGAAGGGAGTGCGATCCCCCTTCCCCGACCCCTCTTTTTAGGGGCCCCCATGAGAGTAGACAGGATTTTCATTAAAAGGTGCCAAATGATTAAAATTAGCCAAAAGTGACTAAAATTCATATATTTTCAAACATTTATGAAGGGAGTGCGGTCCCCCATTCCCCTCTCTGCTTCCAGAATCCTCTCCACCCACGCAAAAAACAAACTATATCATTAGAAAACTAATGATTAATAGTTTTATTATGACAACTTGGTATTCTATTGTTTTTAAAAGGAATTCTTTATTAACGTTTTTCTCGTAACGTGGTAAGTTAAAACTATTAATTATAACCAATTTGGGGCATTTTCGTTTAGCTATCTTATAACGTACGTGGATAAGCAAAGTAAAAGTTTGCAAAGAAATACTCGTATCGACCAATCTGTCATTTTTTTCTATCATTAACCTATTAGCATTTTTCTACCATTTTTTTGTGACACTCTGTATACAGATGGGAGCAGTACCAGGTACAAAATTTATGCGTATAATACAATATGTATGAAGTTTAGTACTAGCCACTTCCACATTATTTACAAATATATATCTATATATATATGGATAGATAGAAGGCTCCCCTCCCAGAATGATTCTTGCTCCGGGGCACCTCATAGCCTAAGTCGGGCCCTGATTATAATATCTGGTCATATAACGGATTGGATTCTTTACTTTATGTTCCACTTGAGGGAGTGATGTACTCGAGAAATCATAGAAAAAAAATTAAATAAAATTGAATTCAAAAATTCTAATATTTGAGATCAAATTACTGTGCTTTGGGAATACCCTCGAATATCAACCCTTAAGCAATAATTTAAACTGTAGTCTTCGATTTCCAATTACTTTGAGAAATTGCATTCAGCATAAGCTCAGACATATTTCTGTTTCCGCATTTAATTAAGTTCTAACAGAATAAAAATTACTGCGTCAATTATAAAAAGAAATTATGCCTTTGCATATGTAATTTATTTAAGCAGGGTTTAAGTAAAACTGGTTTAAGTAGGGTTTAAGTACGGTTTCCACTTTTTTGGTGAATATAAACAACTCTTGTTGAAAAGAAAATAATATATTGTACAATAATCTATACTTTCTTCTTATTATTATTTATTTATTATTTATTTTTTTATGTTTTCGCGAAACCGAGATTTAAGAAAATTCATTACAGGGAATAGTTTTTAAAATTTAGTTATTCGTCATTTTAGCTAATGCTTTGGCTTTTATTTTTTAATTCAAAAAAGAATCTCCGTATTTTGCCGATACAATTTAAGTATTTTTATGATTTTTCTTCTTTTTTTAGTGCAATAATAAATCTTACAGATTTGGAGAAAAATAAATTCTAGCATTATCTTTCAAGGATACCCTCAAACCATGAATTAACTCCTTCATGGCGGGATTATTTTTTCTAATTTCTGAACCCCCTCTTCCCCCCCCCCCCACACACACACACAATTTTTTTATATTTTTATTGTTGAAAATTAATGTATCGCTCACCCGCACGAAAAGTGACACATCTCGCAAAAATTCATTTTGAGTTTTATTGCAATAATAGGCGTGTCATAGGTACATCTTGTTACACAAACAATTTCATAACTGTAGCTATGGAGAAAATCACTTTATTATGCTATATATCCATTTGTGACCACAGAAGAAGAGTGGATTGTGTGGGGAGATAAAATTTCCCAACCCTCCAAACCTCATCTACGTCTTCATTTTTAAGGGTTTTTTGCTTTTATGCACGTTTTCATTCCTGCATGCAGAGCTAAGTGCTATAATTTCATTTTAAAGTAAATTCATGAGAATTTTCTTTTGCCTCTCCTGTGAAATTTACTTTTGTCGCGATGTGTCACTTTTCTTGCGGGTGAGCGATATGTTCTATCCTGAATTCAAAAGTGTAAAATGTTTTTCTCAGCAAGCAGTTTTTTTTGCTTGACCTACTGGTAGTACTCTGTGGGACCTGCTGTTAGTAGTATTTTAACTTTGCTGACAGCACCTGAGTGAAGTTCATTTTCCTCAAGTGGTAAATTATTTATTTTCTCAAAATAAAAACAAAGTATAGGTAAGATAAATTGGGCTTACCTTGTATTTATGTATATCCATATACTGTCTGGTATCCGACATTGGCAAGGGTAATTCCATCTACATCTTCTCATTGTATGTCTGTTCTAGCCCAACTGTGATCGTGTGGTATTCTGTGTTATTAAAAACACACATGCTTTTGTGACTTGTAAAATTTTAAATATGTTGGAACTTTTAAAGAAAAGAAAATTAACATTTAATTCAGCATTAAAAATCACATCTCTCCATTTTGGAGTTTGGGTTACAAGTGAAAGTTGAAAAACATATACAATACATTATTGACAATAAAAACAGGAAATTAGTGCCATTTATCTTAATATTAAATTATTTATATCAATATTTATACTGATAGCAATTTAAAAGAAGTTTATTAATGTTTTTAATGTCTTTAGTTCTTGAATATGATGAAATGTTTATAACAGAATGTTTATTTACAATTGTGCAATCACTTTTCACTTCCTTGCTTCAGATAATAACCACTTTTCATAATTGCTTTTATAAATCACGTTTGACACATGAAAAGCAATTCACTTAGTTTGATTATTTTAATGTCCTCGATTTGGAGATTATGTTTCACAATAACTGTCAACACCTGCTACATGTAATATCCCGTTTATTGATCTCCAGTTTTTTCTGCAGTGCAATAAGTTTTACATTAGAAAAGTAATCTGATACTGTATTTATAAAATCTTTGAGATATTTAAGATAAATATCTGCATAAAAAGAATTATTAAAAATATGCAAAAAAAAAAAAAAACGTTTAGGAAAGTGGTTTCACAACCTTATTATGAAGATGGTTTTACAATCTTACTTGGCCATCGGAAAGCAAAAAAAAAAAAAAAAAAAAAAAAAATACAGTGAAATCATTTATCGCAACTTATTGCTTATTTTGCATTAAAAAAATAATAAAAATAAAAATAAAAATAAAAGAGGGAAAAAATTACAATAAAATGGATGAAAGATTATATTTTAAATGAAATTAATGAAATACGAAAAAATGCAATAGGAACAATGTTTGGCGATTTGTCACCTGATCCTGGGTAACATAAAAAAACTGAATTCAAGATTTCTCTATCAGAATCTTCGGATTTCGCGAAGGATAGAGCAAGTAAATTAAATTATGAGTAAAAGTAACATGATACAATGGTTAGCATATATTTAAGGGAGACCAAACTGGTCGTCAATGGCGGCTAATATTAATATAGATACATAAATTTTGTTTATAATAGCTCCATGTTTTATCAGAAATCATTCATTTATATTTTTTCAAAATAGCACGTGTTTTAATTACATTTTTGTTCAGTTGTTATGGGAAAAGGGCAACAAAAAGATATAATTACTATTTTCCAACTATTTTTCCTTTACTTTCTACAGAAATGGAGTACTTGAGTTGCCAAAAATAAACAAATAGCGTTAAAAATTGCAAAAAAAAAAAAAAATAATAATAATAATAATAAATCTCAAAAATAAATTGAGATGCATTTTTTAAATAAATTGCATTTAAAAGTACCTTTTTACCCAATACGACGGTATAAAAATTGAAAATTTGCAGTGTTTAGAAGTTTAAACAATTGCAGAAGAGTATTAAACCGTACAATGATAAATCTGCTTTGTTTTACGGCTGGCTTATACAACGGAACGTTATTTTTTAAAGAAGACACTTTAATCGCTGGAAGAAAGGGATAGCATACCGGGGGCTAAAAAGCAATCGCGGAATGTAACGCGACGTTGTAAGTGGCGATGAATTCACTTTCAGTAATGCAATTAAACAATAAAATGGGTGAAAGATTATATTTTAAATGAAATTAATGAGCTGCGAAAAAATGCGACAGGAACAATGTTTGGCGATTTGTCCCCTGAGACTGGCTAACATAAAAAAAAAAAACAGAGTTCAAGATTTATCTATCAGAATCTTCGGATTTCGCGAAGGATTGAGCAAGTAAATTGAATTATGAATAAAAGTAACATTATACAATGGTTAGCATACATTTAAGGGAGACCACACTGGTCGCCAACGGCGGCTAGTATTAATATAGATACTTAAATTTAGTTTATAATAGCTCCATGTTTTATCAGAAATCATTCATTTATATTTTTTCAAAATAGCATGTGTTCTAATTACTTTTTTTCAGTTGTTATGGGAAAATGGCAACAAAAATATATAATTACTATTTTTCCTTTACTTTCTACAGAAATGGAGTACTTGAGTTGCCAAACTTAAACAAATGGCGTTAAAAACTACAAAAAAATTAATATCTCAAAAATAAATTGGGATGCATTTTTCAAGCTAATCGCATTTAAAAGTACCTTTTTTCCCAATACGACGGTATAAAAATTGAAAATGTGCAAAGCTTAGAAGTTAAAAAATTGCAGTAGAGTATTTAACCGTACAATGATACATCTGCTTTGTTTTACGGCTGGCTTATGCACCGGAACGTTATATTTTAGCGAAGACACTTTATTTGCTGGGAGAAAGAAATAACATACCGGGGGCTAAAAAGCAATCGCGGAATGTAACGCAACGTTGTAAGTGGCGACAAATTCACTGTAAGTGATGCAATTTTTCTTTTCGTCGGATGGCATACGACGCTGACCATACAGGCACAAAATTAAAAAAAAAAAAAAAAAAACCGAACGTATGACATGCGACTTTGACCTAGATGGCATTAAAAATACATGATTACATAACATTTAAATAGCGGTTGGTATAAAGCAAAATATCAACTCAACTTACAAACTAACATTTTCTTACAAGAACAGGGCCAACCTTGTTAATCACAAATTTTGATTATTTTAATATATGTTGTAGGGTAGAGACCCCTTAGTGTCAGGTTCAAAGGATTTTATCCAACGCTCCTTAGTTCTTGAGAAACCGGGGGGTCTAATAGTAGTACACAACTTAAATACTTACATTGCTACACCACCGATAGGTTGGTCGTAGCTCAGTTGGTAGGCTTTCGCTGGCTGATCTGCTGGCCCGGGTTCGGTACCCGAAAGCGCTACGTTTGTTTTTCTCATTTTTTGTTTTATAAATATACTTGTAATTATAATTTAATAATTTCAATTACAAATTTTAATTTCATACATTAATTATAATGTTAACAAACTTAAATTTATCATTTTTTATTTTTAAACTATTATTTCTCATCCTTTAAAAAGGTTTAAAAAGAAATTGGATCTATTATTGAATGATAAAAATTCCAAAATCGTGACAATATCTGTTGTGGTGCCACCTAGTTATCATAAAATAAAAGAATATTCAAATAAAATAAAAATAAAAGCAGACAGAAGATAAAGGCGAAAGCAAAATACTTGAAAACGCAAGCATACACGTATTACAAATTTAAAAATCTTTAATATACAAGAAATCAGTTGTAATTTAATTCTGATGCTAACTTTAATATAATTATGCTTGTTACTTTAAAAATAGAATAATAGTATTATCGCATTGATTTCCTTTGTTAAAGCAATGTGAAAATGATTTTTCTTTAAAATCACGAATTGACACAATTGCTCAATATCATTGCATCGATAAAGAATATATGAAATACATTTTAAAAGTGATTTTTAAAAAATTAACAGTTTTATGATGTTTTATACAACTATTTAGTTAAAAGTAAAAAAATAAATAGATTAAAATTATAATTGATATACAATATTATAAATTTTAATTGACAATGAGATTATTAATTATACTTAATTATACTTACAAGTATATTTATAAAACAAAAAATGAGAAAAACAAATGTAGCGCATTCAGGTATCGTACCCGGGCTCGCGGATCAGCCGGCAAACGCTATGCCAACTGAGCTACGACCAACCTATCACTGCGGATGCAAAGTAAGTATTTAAGTTGTGCACTATTATTAGCCCCCCCCCCCCCCCGGTTTCTCAAGAACTAAAGAGCGTTGGATAAAATCCATTGAACCTGACACTGAGGGGTCTCTACCCTACAATATATATTAAAATAATCAGAATCTGTGATTAACAAGGTTGGCCCTCTCCTTGTTAGTTGTAATCTACTTTATGTACTAAAACTAAAATTATAGCGAAAGTGAAAGATGACCAACATGAGAGTATCATCATTTTCAATGAGCAAATAAATATGAGATCGAAGTGGTTATTTTATGATGTTACTAAATATCGAAGAAAATATGTTTAAAATATTTTTTTGATAAAAATCTTAACGTTTGGAATCAAATTACACCACTTCAGTTTCTACTTGAAATTACTTTCGATGATTGATCCTTAAGCAGTCATTTAGATTATAGTTTTTGATTTCAAAATTATTTTGAGCAATTGCGCGCAGAAAATAAGTCGAGTTATAAGTAAGTAATTTTCTCAATCAATTAATTTTAATGAAATATTTATTCTTTAAATATTTGTGCCATTAAAAAGGGACAGATATCACTGCAGGCATGATTTATAATACTTATTTGTGGTTCAATTGAAACTCGAGTACCCTTTTCACTTTTTGAGGGGACTTTGTTTCAACTTTTCTTGAACCCAAATTTGTTTAATAAAGAAATTTTTTTTCCACGTAAAAGTTTTGATACTTTTCTCGATTCATTGCTGTAAAATTATCTCTTTGATTTTCGTTGTTGCTATTGCTGTTGTTTAGTTTTCAATATCTGTGTGTATTTGTTTCACAAACATTATTAATTAAAATAAAGAAAAATCATATAAGTATAATTTTTAATTAATTTTTCAATTAATTTTCGGAAGTGAAATTACACTCGAAATTATTGATTCCCGGCATGCACATTTTCACTCGGTTGTTTTAAGCTTAGTTAGCAATGGGAAAAGAAAATATATATAAATAAATTCACGCATTTAATATTTAAAAAAAAAAAAAAACTTAGATGCATTTCACAGTTTTCTTTGAAATACTGATGACTTTACTATATATATTTAACATGTTTTAACCCTTTAGTGTGCAGCTTTGCATATATGCAAAAAACAGTGTTTTGAATTTAACAGATTTTTTTTTTAATTCGTAAATACCTAATTCACACCAGAAAATTAAAATATTAATACTTTATTTAATTAATAACAGACATTTCGTAATTAAATAAAGTGAAATTAACTACTCAAACTTTCGGGTGTAAAGTCAGATTCTCTGAACTACGTAATATCTAGAACGTATAATATCATGGGAATTAAAGGGTTAAAGGTTAAGTTTTATAAAATAAATAATTATATAAAATAAGGTATTTGGAGAGATACTTATTAAAATATTTACTAATTTGCAATATTTTAGCGTAAAACAGCCACACGACAGTAGTTTTTTCTTATATTGCAGATGTGCAACAGAAGGAAAGATTGACGTATTATATGAAAAATGTATCTCTTATTTTTTTTTCATTATTTTTCCTTTGTAATAAACATTTCAGAGAATCATATATAATTTTTTCGAAGCAAAATAAAAAATCGCGCATTTAAGGGTTAATTGCATTAATTTGCAAATCCGATTAAACTTATGTTTTTAAATTTTGTTAAATTTGGGGTGAGGGGGAAGTATGAACAAAACTTTTTAAAACAACATTTAATCTAATAAAAGACGATGCCGAATCGGAAGCGAGAAGGATATTCCCGGTTACGTCATCGTGTTATGACAAAGCTGCTGTGCGATAAATTGGAAAAGTATAGTAGTAGATAAAATTTAATATTGCATTGCATTGCACTACATTTTGCGTGTAGACATACGTACACACAAACGCACGGGCTCTCTATATTATTGCCAAAAGGGAAAACGCCAAATTTGCCGTCAAAAATAGATCTCCATAAAAGGCTAAATTAGCGCTAACTGGCTAGTTTGGCGAAAATTCCATTCGCATCCGATATCAATCAAAACTCGAAATCTTTCGTAATCGGTGTGAAGACACATTTTAACTGTCATGTTTAGATGTAAAATTAACTGCATTCTTGTAAACAAGTTTGAATTTTTAAAGCAAACATGCAACCTTTTAATAAATAACAGATTTTTTTTTAATGTTGCATTTCCACTCTTTTTAATTCCTTACATTTGCAATGCAAAAAGTGTTAATTCTGGCCACATTTTCACCGACTTTGCTTATGCTTGATACAAACATTTCTTGTCCTCTTCAGTTACAAAAAGTTAACACCAAATTTAATGAAATAAATTCTTTTTGTATATTTATACAAGAGGTATGAATTCTGAAAACACTGATTTTTTTACACGATTTTCATTTTACTTATTAGGTATAAACGTTGAAGCTCACAGAAACAGATTATCTGCGTTGTAAAAATTTATTGCAATATTAATACATAGACATGTAATCGAACTACGCGCTTACACTGCTGAAATTATCAGAATAGAAAAAAACTGCAGGAAGTATCGAAATCTTTGACAATTTCTCTGCCTGTTCACCACTGGCATGCGGCTAATACTACAGTATCGCTTTTAATAAATTTCAAAACATTTTTTGCATAAATTATTGACATTTTTTTTATGTAAAATGCTTTTTTGTTGTTAATGGGCAATCTAAAAAAATATATTATGTGTAAAAATCTAGTAAAGTTAGAAAAACTAATTTTCACTTATGTTCTCCAACTCGGGAAGCCTGGGTTCGATCCCGTAGTATTAAGAAAAAAAAAAGAATGCTTGTCGGCGTGTCTCTCCTTCCGTACGTCTGTTCGCGATGGCTAGTGAAATCTACAGCACTTAAAGGAGTGAAAATTGGGATATGATAAACGATCGTGCACCTGAGAATCTAATGCACTAAGAATCTGATTTTTCATTTCGTTAACCCCTTGAGGGGCACCGGTATATATTATATACCACCTACGATTAATGAAGTTTTACACCAGAAAAAATTTATTAAATTTTACTTTTATAACTTTGGTGGAAAAAAGCCGTAAAATTGCTTTTACTTATTTTGAAATAGAATTTTTCAAAGATTCCGGTGGGAATTCAGCATTTCACAAACGTAATTGCTTACCCCTCAAGGGGTTATTGGGTCATTCCATACAAAATGAGCAAATCAGCTGTGGCCGACATGTCACAGATTTTAATGAATATCATTATATAAGTAGATCATATCTATTTATGAGTAAATGTAAAAAAATAGATTTCATGATTGTTTATTTAAGCATTAAAATTTACATTAAAAGTGGATGCAAAATCGAGATTTTGTCAACATGCTAAAAACTTCAATTTCGATTATTAGCCTTAGGAATGGAAAGTCTATATTAAAAATTATTTATAATTAGGAATGAATAATAAGCAGAAGATTGGCGTAAGTTAGTAATTGTATTTTTATTCCGTAATTTGAAAAAAAAATTTGAAATTTTTTTAGGTAAAAATGCAATATTTCTATTGTTCATTTAAACAAGAAGGACAGCTCTGACCAGTTTAGAACTGCTTGACGTTATAGCTAAAAGTATATATTTTAACTATCGAAACTTTAATTCTTGCCTTTTTATTCCTTAATGAGAAAAAAAAAATAATAGTAAAAAATGTTGAGAGTAAAATCCAATATTTCTATCACTTCTTTGAAAGTGAAGGGAAGCTTATTAAAACTTTTAAAATATTTGATATTATGGATAAATGTGTATATTTTAAATATAGAAACTTATTACCTATCCCTATCCTAATTAATCCTAAATCCAGATTAAAAAAATAGATGGCAGCACTCATTTTTTTCACCTTGAAATCGTGCAATATTTTAAGAAACGAGCTCGAATTCAAAGTCGAAAAGCTCATCGAAGGTAACAGATATTAACTTTTTGAACCCATTTTTGCTATGTTAGGAATCAAAAGGCAATCTTGATTTTTTTTTTTTTTTTTAGCATTTCATGGACTTATTGATCTTTATGTCTGTGCAATATTGTTTATGTCGGACCATTCCTTTATTTATATTTTTAATCATACATAAGAGGAAAAATTATGATTTTGTAATTTTTTTTAAAGATTCTAAGTTTTTTTGAAGATGAAAGAAATAAATGGCAACTTTCAAACTTGGGGAATTTGATCTTCATATGTAATACTACATCAGGCATCAATTTCACAGATGTTTTTGAATTCCTTTGATTTTTATAACGTTTCTAATTTTCTAAAAATTCACAAATTTTCAATTTTTACAACCAGTTAAAGATTAATCATGGTGTTACCAGATTATTATTACTCAATAAATAGGAAGATAATTTTCCAGATGTTACAATATTATAAAAAAAATTCATTTCTGTTAAATAGTTTTCAAGATACGGAACTTCAAACTTGCAACTTTGGACGATTGCACACATGTCATTCTTTATCACAAGTTTTTTAAATGTCCAAAACTGCTAAAATGATTCATTTTTTGTGAAGATATTTTGCAGTGCTCTATTTTAATATGAATTGAACAATTGTATAAAATTTTATTAAAATCGGTTACTATGTGGCCACGTCTTTTTTAAAATTTTTGCTCATTTTACATGGAATGACCCTATTCATTTCTTCAGCCGAGATATTAATAAAAAATCACATTGAACATAAAAAAAAATGGACAGCTTCTTTTTCTCAAGAGAATTCTTCCTAAGCCTGTACTGATTTTCCGTGGAAATTCATGCAGACGAAAGTGGAATATTCGATTTTTTCTGTACTTGCTAATTAGGATCAGAGGGTCCTCGGAATATTGAAACACGCACGCACACACACAAAAAGGAAATACACGGAAATTTTTTATTTACCTTCCAGGTTCCAACAGTATCTTTTGATAAAATAATTTTACGATGGAGAAATTTTTGTGTTGCCATTTGAAATTTTCGAAATTTGATTTTCGTGAGATTGTTCTTTTTGTATTCTCGAGCCCATAATATAAAATATAATATAAAATATATAATATAAAATAACCTCATCCCAAACAACATCCCGTTTTCTTGAACTGTACCGCCGCTATGGGCTCATATAAAGGGAATTTATTTAACCCCTTAACGGTCGCATTAAATTACGGTTTAAAAATTCCAGTTACTTATTGGCACCACTTTTTTGAAAAAGAACTGCTCACCTTGTTTAATGAGAGGTAAAATGATAACATAATGCCAATTACATTACACTATTCTATAAAACTGGTGGGAATCAAACAAATCTGAATAATCTGGAAAAAAAAGCACAGCCCGTGAATATGACGGGAGCGAGAATTAAGGGGTGAAAATAATTAATCTGTATAAAATTATTATCAGTAATAATATCAATTTAAACGAGAAATGGAATAAAATTTTGACCAGTTGTAAAATAGAGCAATATTTGGCCACATGTCAAGTTTTTGCGGCGAGATCTTTAAGCTTAAACATGAGCCCCAAATGTCGAAGAACTGTTGAAAGTTTATTAAAATGTTTGCTTTTAACTATAATAAAAATAGTTACACAAAAATACAATATTTTTCGTCAGTCTCCATGTTATGTCGCTGCACGAAAAACTTGCTGCAGAATTCCGCATGAAAAGTATTTACTATTTGGATTTATCGGCAAACATTAAAAATTATTATTTTTAAAGTATCTTCGCTTTTAAAGAAACTTAGTTTAAGTTTAAATGCTGTCGACCACGCCCCTACATTACAAATGTGTTAACTACTTAAAACAATTAATTTCTACCTCAAAGTCAGCCTTGGAAGTACAACATTTTTGTGAGTTATAAACTTAAATTTCTTTAATTACATGCAAAAGTACGTTTAAAAATATATATAATTTAAAATATGCGTTAAGATTGTAGGAAGGTTTATTAAAATTTATTCCTTTTCAAATTTACTTTTTTTTTTCTTTCCTATTCCTTTTAATTACATATGGAACTTCCATAAAACTATACCGAATAGCTGCGTAAAAATAAATTTACAGTTTATAGTTTTCGAAGAAAATGCAAACTATTTTTTAACCCTTTATCACGAACAAAAAATAGGAAACTGGACATGAAATCGGCATAAAATGACATTAAAACGAAACAGTATATTTTAATCTACTTTTAAATGTAGAAACCGGAAAAATAGTAAAAACAAATATTTATAAAATTAAAAACTTCCATCATGATAGACTCTCAGAGCGTAATCTTGTTGCCTAATCTTTTTAAGAAGGTTAGAGACTAGAATCGTAAAACAGATGATTAAGGTTGTTCATAATTTGAACAGCTCGTTATTCAAGTGCAAATGAGTATTTGCCAAAAAGCAAAAGTTTTAGTTTAAAATCGTGCATGGTATAGATTAAACTTAATATGCTCTTTTTTCGAAGAAATTGTAAGTTAATCAAATATTTCAAACTTTTCTAAAAGCCATTAGATTTCGTAATATAAATATACAATAAATAGCATTTTTATTCAAACGAAAACCAAATTCAAATTTGATTTCAATTAGGAAAATGTTTCTAAATAACTGCCAAATTTTCCGCTTTTTCCCTATCACTGTTTTTGAGAAGAAAAATTTGATTTATATAATCCGAAATCTTTCGCGAATTTTAAGTAAGCCATTTTTTATTATTATTATTTTTTAATAGCTGTAAACTTTAAAAGCTGTCAGCTATGGTATTCAAACAGTAAAAGCAATTTCATAAGGTAATAGCTTTAATTTAAAAAGAGAGCACGCCTAGTCAGAGAGTAGTTTAAAAGTCCTATACAGGGTGTCCTCGAACTCATGGGCCAAACTGTTAGGAAAGGTAAAGTGCTCATAAAGAAGCAAATCTGGTATAGCGATGTGGGTTCGGACATGAAAAGATTTGGCGAAAAACAAGACCTGCGGAGGAAATGAAAAGAGCGTTTTATTAACATAACAATTACAGTAAGTGCTCAAATGTGCCGCTAGCAGAGACTAGCTTGTGATTGGCGCACCTTTTCGCAGATTCCAAGTGTTTCACGAACATTTGCAACAACGACTGAAAGTCTTACAATGACGTCCTCATCAGAGTCAACTGGTGTCTCATAGATGAGACATCTAGAATCTTTGAAAAGGTACGCCAATCACTTGCTATACGCTGCTAGGTATGTATCGATGTTGGTAGTGGCACATTTGATCACTTACTATAATTGTTATGTCAATAAAACACTTGTTTTTATTTCCTCCGCATTTCTTGTTTTTCGCCGAAACAATGCATTTCCGACACCACATTGCGATCTAAAAATTGCCGAGGACACCCTGTATATGTTTAAACTATGAATAAAATATTCAATATTAATATAAATTTTTAGAAGTCCAAACATGGTATTTCATCTACACTGTAAAATAAAACGACATTTTTACAGTACAAAGTACTGTTCATCTCTCGCACAAACTCGATCACAGTAAATGTGCTGTATCTTTCTTTGGTTTCCTGACTATATTAACATGGAAAATACAGTAGTTGCGTAAAATTAACAGCACAATGGGCTGGCAATTTGGACGCCAGCAGTTTGTGCTGTAAAAAAATACGTCCAAATTGCCAGCACGTTGTACTGTTAATTTTACGCAACTACTGTATTTTCCATGTTGATATAGCCAGAAAACCAAAGAAAGACACAGCACATTCACTGTGATCGAGTTTGTTCTGGCAAATTTACAGTGGTTTTTTTGCAGTGTATCTTAACATCATGTTGCTATTCATAGAAATGTCTTTAGCACTTTGAACGAAAAGCACTTATCAGAATTAAAATATGATAAACGTTATCACACCAAGCAATGCATGTACATATTTAAGCGATTTCAATAGACAAAAAATAATTTATAATAAACAAAGAATAGAAAACATTTTCAAATCTATCGGAACTTTCTCTTAAAGATTTGTAATTATTAATAGTTGTGCATATAAAGGAAAATTTAGATATAATAGAGAATAGAGATGAAAATCAACTCCAAATACACTCAAAAGATTATTTTATTTTTTAAAACTCCTAGAAGAAATATCATCTCCGTTTCAACAATATGATAAATCAGTAGAACAGCATTAAGGTAAAATAAGAAGCTACACATCTATACACCAATTAAATCCTTTAAAAATAGAATAAGAAACTGCTGCCAAAGCAATACCCCAACTTAACATTTTTGATAAATCTATAAATGCGTCAATTATGGAGCTTTATGATTTGGAGTTTTAAAAAGAGCGTTAGTCATATATTGATCAAATCCATTCATAGACTTCACGAATGGAACAAAATGTCCTTGCGATACAATAGTTATTAATATTATACAACATGCCAGTTAACAATAATAAATATCAAATAAAACATATATTGCTAAAACCTTTTACGTAAAAATTGATGTATAATCCAATAGAATTTTTCAAAATGTCCTTCCTTATGACGCATTTATTAAGAACATATGTAGCTGTTGCAAAAAGCCACCCTGGTTTGGAACGTCAAAATAAGGAAGATTTATAAAGGAATTCTTTTTGCATGAAAATTCCATCTTACGCCATTTTTATTGCCGTTCTGAAAATTAAAATCAATTGTCTGCCAATGCCGATGCAGAAGTTTATCATTGTCTTGTGTAATGCGTAAATCATGGCTCCAAATGCTCTGGAAACCAGTAATTTAATGTAATTTTCTTCGCCTTATCTAATGGCAGCTCTATCTGCGTTTAAAGATGGCGAGATAAACTGTAAGAAATTGGTGGTGTACAGAGAATTAGGGGCGCTGATTTATGAGGGACGCTTGGTAACAAAACCTGTCGACCATGACCCGTGAAGAATTACCACGGTTTTCTGCGTTTATTGCTGCCTTTATTTTGGCTTTTGAGCACCTGTACTTGCAAATTTGTTACCAGTGTTGATATACACTTTACTTGAGGTGCCCCTTCAGAAACAATTACAAGAAGCCAAATCCTGTGAACGCAAGTACCACACAATAAGAGAAAAGATAACCTGAAAGTAAGTTTTGGAGAATCAACATTAGCACGATGTTGTTAGCTCCAGACCGTTGTGGAAACTGAAAACTACTGGAGCTGGAGCATGTTAAAGACAACGCTTCCATTTCAGTAACTATACACTGAGACAAGCAATGCTTTTCCAGATCAAAGTGTTTTGAAGTGCCCTGTGTACCTATTGAAAGTTATTTTGATAATTTAAAATCACATGTGTATTTTTCTGAATAAAAAGAGACTATTAAAAGAGACTAATTAAAAGAGACTATTTTATAACTATTGAATGATCATCTTGAAAATACCGCCTAATGTTCTGATTGCAATTAACGTTTTTTCCCAGAAATTTCCATTCCAATACATTAATTTAACGTAGGAAATGAATTCAATTATGAAAAATTCATTGCTTTTTTGCGCTTGATAGAAAGCTCAAGCAAATAGATTTATTAAAAAATATACAGTTTTTGCTCTGTTTATTTTTACCCTACAGCCAATAAGGGTCATGTGTTTCGCGCGTATCTGAGTATGTGGATTTCTTTATACCCTGGAAACATCCCAACGGCTGGATGGATTTTAATGAATGAGGTCTCTATCAATTTGTCTTAACTGTCCGATGTTTATAGGCTAGGTTTTGTTTTTATAAATTCAAAATGGCGGCCGTAAATATACAAAATGGCAATAGAGACGAAAAACATTTTCTACGCATCCTATTGAGTGGCATATTATTTAATAGGTCTTTCAATAGGAAGACGATGTTTCAATGACTATTTTACAGTCAGAAGCTCCGTTGAAATATTACACAACCTGGAAGCTGTGTAGGTAGAATCTCTAGCTTTACTGCAACTCTAACCTTCATAGACATCTATAACCCTCATCAAAACAATATTTATAGATAGGAACTAACAATTAAACACAAATTAAAAGTCATCAATGCAAGTAAATTAAAAAATAATAATAAGTAGGTAATATAAAAAGTAGTTTCACATTGATGAGAAATAATTAATTAGTTCGCTTTTTACGCAATCGGGTTTTTTTGATTTTTTAAATTTAACTTTTACTTGTTTAGAAAGGAAACAGGAAAGAAAAAAAAAATTAAACATTATTTAAGCTATCTTTTTAGGATTTCTAAATTGATTTCTCAGTGTATGATCGTAAATTAATTAATATTTACCTATTAATTGATAAAAGGTTATTTTTTATAATATTACACTCTTCATTTTTCATTTATAATATATTTTCTACTTTTAAGTCTTTAAAATATATCATTGTTGCAGTTACACAGCGCTTTTGTATATTTTAGCGAAGCTTTATTGACGCATAATTAATTGCAATCCATTGTTTGTTCAACCATTCAGTATTATCATCGGAAACACATCTTTGTACATAATTTGTATAATTCTAGCATATCGGGAAGAGGGTTAAAAATCTATTACAATGTTTCACCCTTACACACATAAAAAAAAAAAACAAAAAAACAGAACACATTTCTTATTATAGCCATTTTTGAAAATTTTGTATCCTAACATTTGAAACTTTTTTAGGTTAGCGTTCACTCATATAAAAAGATCTGACATCTCTGCTTACTTAGGTCCTTTTTTTTGGAATTTCTTCCCTTTAGAACAGCAGAAAAAATATGGAAGAATTTGATAGCAGATTACAAAGGATCAAACAAAAAAAGAGAGAGAGAAAAGAAACGAAGAGAGAGAATAAAAAGCTGGCATTCTCTTTTTTGTTATAAAAAACTAAAAATCTCTCCAGGTCTAAATTATTAAATATACTCTTTCAATTTTAGGAATCACTTAACAACAACAAAAAAAATCAGTTTTAATTTATTCTTTTTTTTTTTTTTTTTTTTTTTTTTTTGTCAGTACGGGGATATATTTCGTATATGAAGACGGCAATTTTACGAACGGCGATTGGTTGCATTTTTGGGCACAATATTTGTAGTTTATGAAACATAATATTATTTTTTTTATTAAATTTTTCATTTTAGCTCTTTCCAACGTAAGTACAGTAGAATCTCTTTTATCCTAAACTCTTTTAACGAAACTCTCGATTAACCGAAAATCATTTTTAAAGCTTTATTTTTTTATATATCACATTCCTTGTGTGCAAAATCCATTTTGAAAGCTCTTTTTTTTTAACTACCATATTTCTTGCGTGGAAGCGGTCCTTTCCGAACTACGAGTACATATAAATATTTTCGATTCCCTTTCTTAGAGTCGTTTGAATTTAACTTGAGCTCCCGTAAGCTACGGTGTGTAACGAAGAAAAAGAACAAATTAACCATTCTGAAGCTTTTGAATGTTTTGCAATAGGTTCACGGTAAAAAAAAAAAAGCGGACCAAAAAACGGAGATTCTACTGGCAATCTTGACGCCT
Source organism: Maratus speciosus (assembly GCA_963932465.1). Taxonomy (NCBI): domain Eukaryota; kingdom Metazoa; phylum Arthropoda; class Arachnida; order Araneae; family Salticidae; genus Maratus; species Maratus speciosus. The sequence continues at coordinate 358,043,542 of OZ010794.1, forward strand.
GTACTATTTCCGTATTTTTTCGAAGATTTTCCCCCATAAATTTCAGAAAAAATTCCGTTTTTAATCAAAAAAACGGAAATTTTTCTGTAATTTATAGCTAAAAATTTCCGTAAAAATACGGAAATAGTACTGGCGTCTAGATTGCCAGTAGAATCTCCGTTTTTTGGTCCGTTTTTTTTTTTTTTTTTTTTTTTTTTTTTTTACAGTATTTGGTATGGCTGGGGCAGCAGAAAGACTGTGATACTGGTGAACTAATATTATTAAAAAACCCCATGATAGAGCTTCAAAGCAAAGGCAATCGAAACTGCGATAAACAAAACTTTTTTTCAAACCCTTGTGATATATGCAAAAGGTACTTAATTTCGAAATTAAAATTCATGTAATTTATTCTTGTTTCTATTTTACTATTGCTTTATTTTTATTAAGCACTTGTTACTACAATACGAAATATTGCATATATTTCTCCTTAATCTTAAAATTGAAGCATTCTCGATTATCCGAAAATTTCGATTTTCCGAAAGAGGGTCGGTCCCAATTACTTCGGATAATCGAGGTTCTACTGTAATATCTAAGGAAGGGTTCGTTTTCAATTCAGATTAACTTTCTAAAAATACATTTTGCTATCACTTTTTGCGAGAATAAGTATAAATGTGCTGCACGATCCGATACTAGTTTGACAACATGAATACAGAAATGTAACTGGGCCAGAGTTGAAATCGGCATCAGTCACAGTTACATCGTATCTCAACCTGTGTTTAATTTTGCTCAGCTGATTCGATGCGGGTCCGGATCAGGCTTGTATTTTTCCTACATAGTCGAGCCTGGGCCGGAATTTAATTGAATTCCAAGGAGGTGTCGGGTAGGCGATAAGTTTGTAAAAATAGTAATAGCGATAATGAACTTCTGTTAACGGAATCATTGGAAATATACCTTTATAAATTTCAGAGAAATATTTCCATAAATCTATTTTTTATTATATAGCTTCAAAAGTTATGATGTTTTATAATATTATATTTGTCTTTTATTATAAACTACGTTAACTTTTTTTAATGAAACTTTATTTAAATGTTGAAAAGTGTGCAAATCTAAGTAATCATTAACGTTGCTATTATGTATTTTCTGTCTTCCGAACCCATATTAATCTTAAACATACCGTAAAATTTCCCCATGAATAAACAGTAATCTTTAATAAATCTTAATTGTATATTAAGAAAAACTGAAATTTTTTGTAGAAATTGAGTCAGGTGGGGCCTGGAAATTCCAGCCCTTGCAGACCTCTGTATTCTTTCTATTTTTCATGGCAGCTTAATGTATTTATGACTCGTAATATGTTTATGAAACTTTTCAGGGCATTATTAGATAAGTTTTCATTGTATGTGATATCAAGATATTAATGTTTAAAATTAAATAAGATGCATTGTTTTAATCATTCTTGCAATCTTTTACGGTAATTCTAGGAGAAAACTGACGGACGAGAAGAATTAAGGTAATTAAAATTCTTTATTACATTTAATTAAATCAAAATGCAAACTATTACATATATGTAATGAAACAACCGCAAACTAAACTGACACTTTTACTTAGAATTTATGTGTTATTTTCCTTAACCCTCTCGCTGCGCATCCCGAGATATCCTCGGGCAACGTAAAAGTAGCAAAATTTGCGCAACTCGAGATTTCCTCGGGGATTCATTTTTTCCACTGGCAACTATTTTTTAATTCAACTCGGATCACTTTTTAAATACAAAAAAATTCAATATAGACTTTAAAAACATATACAAGAGAAAATGCTGTAGTCCTCGGACTACCCTCTCAGAAATTTTCAGTCTCTCCATATTTAAATTTTTATCTTCTCTATTTTTTTTATTGTAGTACTTTGTGCTACGCTTAAACTCTTTCCTCATGGCTCCTCTAGGATTTGCTATACACTTACTCATCTACAGGGAGTGAGTAGCACTGCTACTAGGAATACCATTGAACTGCACTGCTGTTCACTGTTCACCGTTCAAGAGAAAATACACACCAAAATTGATTTTCTTAAAATAGTGGTGCGAGAATATAAAAATAGTCTCCAGTGACAGCCCTGATTTAGCCTGATTTCTAATATCTTATCCCATCTAAGATCCTGAACTCTTTCACAAAAATGTTCACATATTTAAACTCTAAAATATATACAGATTTGAAATATGTAATAAAAAAATGCGCAATTTTTTAACCTATTTTGATTAAAAAAAAATTACGCAGAAGAGGGTTAAAAATAAATAAAACGTGTAGAGTGAAACCCCAAGTAACTAACACCTTAAGGATTATTTCTTGATCAAATCACTATTAGAAAATTTTAAATCCATTTTGTACTTATTTTTTATTTAAAAAAAGACAGTAAAAATACATTAAAAAATTACTGGTGCCAAATTTCTCAAAAATATACATTGTATTATTAAAAATTATTTTTTTATAAGAATGGTCCATAACTCTAGTAATTGACACCAACCCCATTTTGAAAAACCAATAACTGACACAAAGTGAACCAGTGTCTGATACTTTACAAGTATATATACATATAAATACTACTATATATGTATATATATATATATATATAAGTAATAATAAAAATTTTTGCCCTTTTATCTTAGTTAAACTATTTCAAATTCTTATAATATCTACCTTTTTTACCTGTCTTTAATAATATCTTAAATATCTTTTATCTTTTTATCCCATGCATTTAATACAGCGTATTCTTTATTTATTATTCTAAAAACCTTAATCCATTCATGACTATACTTCTTTATAAAACCCACTAAATTACTTTTTTCTTTCATTTTATTTTGAGGCATTAAATTTTTTCTTTTCTCGTTCGAAGGTTATCAATACCATTTTATTTTATTAAATCATTCCATATCCCAGTGTGCTTTGTGAGAACTTCGCGGTCTAGGGCGTTTTACGTTATAAAACAACCGCCGACAGTAATAAGTCCCGTCGGTACATCCCGCGTACCCCGCCCCGGAGTTCATCCAAACGCTAAGGAAGCCTCCCCTCTCCTTCCCCTTTCACTTAGCTGAATTGGCCTTGCTTTGAGCATCTATATGCTTACGCGTTTGCTTTTGCGACTATTTATACCGTTACATTCTCTTGGAGAGTAGATTTTGTAAGATTTTGTTTTGCTTTAAAAGTCCATGCCACTTGGAGAGTAGTTTGTCTTTTAGTTGTGAGGACGCTTGTGATCCTTTTACCATCTTAAACTATGTGACCTTACTCGAAATAAATACTCCTAGACTAGTGGAGTTGGAGATATTTACTTGTCGTCAATAAACTACTGATTCATATCACGCTTCTTTTGTTATTTATGGAAACATTCCCAAGATTTCACAACATCATTGCCTTACTGCCGACTGTGACGGAACTACTGGATTTTTAATACCTCTGGTAGGTGATCTACACGAGTGATTCTGCTATTACCTATTATCTCTCTGCAATAATCTCCTGTTGTGGATTGTATAAGTTGTCTACAACTATAATGCTACGATTCACACGACATGTTTTGAGAAAATGCTACATACTAAGCGGTCATAAAAAAAAACTTCCCCGATATATGAACCCCTCGCGGCCTAACCGCTCAACCAATCGAAAAGCAATTTTAGATATACTTATTTGAAGGTATGTGCTCGAGATCGTGATGATTTAAAATAATAGAGCTCTCACGGTTACTGTTACAGTGAAAAAAACTCAACTGGGGTGGTCTCTGAATAGAGGGAAAATTAGTATTGAACCTATGGGAATAAATTTCGTTCCATGAAAAAAAAATGGTCGTTCAAGGAGGTTGTCGCTTAATGGAGGTGGTCGCACAGGGAGGTTTCACTGTATAATAAGGATAATTTAATTTAATTTAGAACTTAATTTAAAAAGTCAATGAGTATCAATAATTTTTTTTTTTTTTTTTTTTTGCTTTTCTTTTCTTTACCAAACTTGTTAAAGCGGATTATATAAACACGCTAATGCATTCTTTCTAGCTTCATAAAAAATAATATACTTGTTTTATTAAAATAGTTTTACCCTGGAATATTTAATTTTTTATCATTCTTTAATTATTTTTTAACATGTTTTGGCTTTTAATATCATATACTGAAAACCTGTTTTTTAAAGATTTTTAAAACGGCTTTCAGCATTAAAATGCAGTCAGGTGGATTTTTTAATAATCTGCATGGATTTAAAGATAGCGTTATTTTATTTTTTAATCTGTATGTGACACATGCAGTTATAGTATAAAAAGTTTTCTATTCCAAGATAATTAACAAATTAAAATAATCCGGAGCAATGCATAAAAAAAAATCTTAAATTTAATAAAACCCTCCCCAATGTAATAAAAAAATATATTAAACGTTACTTCTTAAAAATTGTATATTTTCTGTCAGTTTGAAATTTCCCAAATAATTTATAAGAAAAATACTTGAATTAAGAAGTAAAAAAATATGTGCTTTAGATTATAGGGGAAGGGGGGTGGGGTAGATTTGATATAGCTATGATATCCATTCAGGAGAACGCGTAACTTCAGCAAATCAAGAATTCTTATTTGTAGTTCGTATAATAACTCAAGAAAACCGCCGCAGAATTCGCTCAACGCGCCGTTCCGATAGCCCGCCCGAGGGTCCCTTTTCCTTCTTTTCAAAGCTGACCATTTTCTGACATTTGACCGGCACGATAGAAAAAAAAATTAAATTAAACCCAGACAAATTTAAAAGAGAAATTCATCAAATTAAAAACATCGAAAGGTTATAAAACCATCGGAAGACCGTTACGGCTTCGAGCTTAATGTTCGTCCCACTGAAAAATCAAGTTTTCGTTTTTAATAAATTGACATTAATTTGTTTTTACTATAATTACCAGATTAAAGAATTTATGTTATCTGTAAACGAGTATATAACCCTCGTCAAAAATGACGGAATGTTAATCTGCGTTTCATTTTCATAAGATTTCATACAAACAAACAGAATGAAGGTTTTAGTACTAAAGGGTTTGTATTGTAGAAAATGACAAAATCAAAATTATTATTATTATTATTTCTTTCGTAAAATTTTAATTTAATTTTATCAATGCTTACCTTATATCCATTTGAAATTTTCTTGCATTGAAAATAAGATTTATATTTCTTATCAAATGTACCCTGCTGGTCATTAAAATTGCAACACCATGAAAGATTGAAAATATAAAAAAGATATTTATTGTACGTAAACAGTATGGCATGAAAACAAAATGATTAAATTTGTAAACAGTGTGGGGGTTTACAAGGGTGCGAAATTGGTATAAACAGCTGCTCCCCCTGGCAGCTAAAACGTCCCTGATCCGGTTAGGCGTGGAGCCGAACTGGGCTTGGAGGACAGAAATGGGCTACTCATTCCATGCTACTTCAAGCCTATGCCACAATTCATCAACCGTATTACCTGGAGAAGGGTGGCGGGCTAGTCTCTAAGCAATTCATAACCAGATGTTTTCAATGAGTGACAGATCTGGAGACCGTGCATGCCAGGGCGGCAATCGAATACCATGTGTATCGAGGAAGGTCAGAACACGACGTGCAACATGCGGTCTTGCGTTATCTTGCTGGAATATGGCGTTTGGCAGACCTCGAAGAAAGGACACTACCACTGGACGTAAGTTGTCAAAAATGTACCTATATGCGTTGAAATTACCGACGATCGGAACTAGATATGTGCATGTCGTGTACACAGTGGCTGCCCAAACCATCACACCAGGCGCAGGACCCCTATGCCGATATCGAGTGCAAGCAGGCGACGGGTGTTATCCTCGGAGCCTCCAGACAAGTATACGGCCATCAGAATACAGCACGTACAACTGGAACTCGTCTGAAAAGACGACATTGTGCCAGTCATGCATGCAGCTTTGTCGTTCGGTGCACTAGAGTCGCCAACTCTCTCTATGCTGCATTGTCAAGGGAAGCCGCAGTACTGGTCGCCGTTCTGACAGTCCACACTGCTGCAAACGTCGTCGCACCGTACGAGCGGATACTGGGTGAGCTTCAAACATGCCCATTTCCTGACTAATGGTTCGTGATGTGGTTGTACGGTTTTGCAGGGCCGACCTCACAATATGTCTGTCCTGCCACCGAGGTCCTGCATGCCGTTCAGTATGACCCTCAGCAATCCATTGATTCCATATTTGCATGACAGTGGTTAGATTTCGACGAATGCAACGGGCGATATCACGGAAAGATAATCCACAATCTCGATAGGCAACGATACTGCCTCTATCGAATACCGGCACTTGGTGGTAAGCATTTCTTCTTATCATTCGAAGCTTAACACGATATTCTGAGTAAAGACAGACCTTACAAAGCGCGTTCCGAATGAGAAATCCACTACGCAACTTTTCTTTTATGCAGTGCTTCAGATGTCGTTTCTCCCGCCTGCCTCGTCTAAATGCGCCGAAATACTAATCATCTGCATATTCCAACCTCTTCTTCCTTTCATGTGATTTTGACGTTCGTCAGATCATTTCTTCCTGGTGTTGTAATTTTAATGGCCAGCAGTGTAATTAATATGTAAGGAATATACCGGGTGTCCCAAAAAGGACTGACTGATTTTAAAATTCAATAACTTGCAAACGGTGACAGATATTAAAAAAATTCTTGCAGGAGGGTTATGCATAAGGTCAAAAGTTTTATTACAGTGATTTTCGATTTTAGTTCGAATTACAAACAATAGATGGCGCTGTAAGCAATAGTCGCTAAATACAGGCTCGATTTCTGGTCCTTTCTCTTGTTCCATGCTGAAAAAGGAGATGGAAATGTATTATCCGGGCCACGAAGTACCAAAAATCGAGCCTGAATTCAGCGTCTATTGATCGCAGCGCCATCTATTGTTTGTAATTCGAACTAAAATTGAAAATTACTGTAAAAAAACTTTTGACCTTATGCATAACCCTCCTGCAAGAATTTTTTAAATATCTGTCACCGTTTGCAAGTTATTGAATTTTAAAATCAGTCAGTCCTTTTTGGGACACCCGGTATAATGCCATGTACTACATATATTAATTACATCAATGCAGATAAAATTTTGATTTTTAACATAGTAAAATCTGAACATAACCTTGGAGTGAAAACAAAATTGTAATTTAATAACTGAATTTTAAAAAATAATTTTCTCATGCTAATGCAATCATGATAACATCTTATACTTCATAGCACCTGGGGAAAAAAAACCCCATTTTATTTATAATGCAAACAGAATTCTTAAAAAAGCGGATAAATGTTAACCTCTTAAAAAAAGTAATAAAACAAAATTTAAATTCTATCAAAGGCACCATAACAAAGAAAATTCATTTTATTTCTATTGAACGAAATTTTAAAATTACATAACGAAAACATTTAAAAAATGATCTCGAATTACATCATAACGTCCTGCATTTTGTTTTAAATAAAAAACTATAATTTCAGTCAAACGATCTATCATTTATATTGATTGCCGGGAAATGGCGCCAAAACAACGTTGAAATAAAGTGTAGTTCATGCATGAAACTGCTCTCTTGTTTATATAAAATAATAAAGGCCGTTTTTTCCCAAAATATAAGTCGGTATGTAAAAGTGGAAAACGCATTTCAAAATATTTAAAGGTTTTAATATGCTTTTACAAATTTTTTAATAGCAGAATCGGATGTTAAACGGTATTTTTTTAATGAAACGATCAAAGAATCGTTCATTTGTTTCTAGATTTGGAATTTATGCTTATGAATGGCAACGGTATTCGTTTGTTTATATCGATAATCTGTTGTTGGTAGCTGGGAATTTTTTAATTAAAATTTAAATCACTATAATTGTATAGTTTTTGAAGCTTTTAGAGAAAATGAAGAACAATAGATGTGATACAACGTGGATTACACTAAGTCGAACAATTGCCTTATTCATGGGATCGGAATGCTTAAGCCTAACATGGCCGCGATATTTTTTTTTCCGAGGATGAGCGCGATAATCGGGCCCCGGATAAGTTCACTCCAGAACTGTTATACACTTAGCGCTCTTATATGTATAATTGGTAAACTATTTGATTTCTCTAGAAAATTGAATTCAATTTATTAAACGTAATGGGTAACACCATTTAAATATTTTTGAATATTAATGATGTGAATTATCACACTGCTAACAAAGCGTAAACCAACTCCGTGAAAAATGTCGAACCCGGGTCCCTGGAATAGATCTCCAGTGCTCTACCACTAAACCACAAGGACGATGTCCAGCTTGGCATTTCTCACTTATATAAGTCGGTAAGGCTGCTACCGCAGCACAAGATGGAGAAGTCTTCATGAGCACACATTCTAGCGGCGTAACATGAGACGCAAATAAACCCAGCATCGGTGAATATACAATTTTAATTAATTTTTCAACTACATTTCAGCAGTGTATCTCAAAGCAGCAATCTCAAACAAAAAAAGTTATAAAATTGTTTCTATTTATGTTGAACACATCTATATAAATAAAAGAAATGTGTAAATGCGTCTGCGATAATTAGGAAAATCTGCCGCACTATTTTTTTGGTCTGGAAATTCAGGTGGGGATAGTCCAAGGCTGGTCGTGATGCAACTGTGTTGTTAACGACGAACACGACCACGAGAATAATGATAGATATCTCCGACTTCTGCATTTTATTTTCATTTTCCAAATCAAAATCGAGTTAGATCCAGTGTTGTCAGATGACTAAAAGTAAACTTTAAGTGAAATAATGAAAAAAAAAATCCCCAAGTTTTTCCCCAAAAAATTAATCGTCCCCAAAATATTCCCCATCAACTACTTGTTTCCAAAAATTTCCCCAAAATGGGGACAAAATTCCCAATCTGACAACACTGATTGCAGCTTTTAAACATTTTTGTATTAACAATAAACTCTTTAATTTTTCCTCTTTAAGTTTAATGTCTTATTTTATTTTTCTTATAAAATATTAATAACAGAAAACAATTTGTAACACATTCGACAGTTTTTTCTTTGTTTTGTTTTATTTTACCGCATCATTTCCTGATTTAAGACAACAAATCTACGAAAATGTCTAAACATGTCAACTCAGAAAAAGTATTGGGTCGATCGGAAAGTCGTGTTGTGTTGGCAAAATCAATCCGTACTAGAAAATTCTATCATTTAATTATTAGCAATTCATTCCGATATATAATGTCTAATAATTACCGAGCAGAATTTTCCGATACGAATTGACTTTCCCAATTGACACAACTTTCCGATCAACCCAATAGTACGAGGCACATTTTCTGTGAAAGAATTGGAATATTATATCTCATTCTTCATAATGTATTGATACACTGGTAAAATATGAAATCAAATTTGGTGTTTTATGCACTTTTTGTATTATTTCTGAGATATGTGACAAAATACATTATAAATCCTATTCATTTTGCATCACCCTGTATACATGGTAACTATATGCTATTAAAGTATTGAAAGCACTGGCTGTATTGCAATACTTAGATTTCAAAAAACTAAATCCAAACACACATCATCGTTAAAATACTTTATATTTTACAGTTCGTGAATCTTTGTTTCATATTTTTTTTTAACATTTCTCTATTTATAATAACTTTTTAATTTTTCCCCTTTCAATCTGATTTCTTATTTTATTTTATTTTATAAAATATTAATAATAGAAAACAATTTGCAACAGATTCAATAGTTCTTTTTCTTCTTTTTTTGAGTTTTGCCACATCATTTTCTAATTTAAGACAACAAATCTACGAAAATATATGAACATGTCAACTCAGAAGAAATAATACGAGGCAGATTTTCTGTGAAAGAGCTGGAAACATTTGTCAAAGCAAGTGGCGGATTTCCCCACTTTGCCCTGGTGAGAATACACCTCTGCTGAGTTATTGATCATTTCTGAAACGACCATAAAAATGCCTAGTGCTGCTGTCATAAACCCATGAAAGGATGAAAGGATGGTGAAAGGACAAAACGATAATTCAGCGACGACGAGAACGGTGTGATCAAGGGAAAAATATTACATTTTGCCTCCCATTCTTTTTCTTCTTGTTATTTTAAAAAAGAAGAATCACATATATACAGAGCGTGATATTAAAATCGATATTATCTGGATAATATTATTTTCTTATGTTATATGAGGAATTTGTTCTTTGTGTCCTTTTTTTTTCTAATTAATTTTTAAAAAGAAGAATCACACACACACGTAGACATATATTAAGTGGTATTAAAATCGATACTGGCTCATATTATTTTCTTAAATAATATGAGGATCGTTTTACTTCATACCCTGCTCCAATTATTCCATTTACATAGGAGGGGCAGATGAATATAGTGATATTAAAATCAATATTATGTGATCAATGGAAAACATTACATTTTGCCTCTTAATCTTCTTCTTGTTATTTAAAAAAAAAAAGAAAAATTACCTATATAGAGAGAGACAGCGATATTGAAATCGCTAGTATCTCGATAATATTATTTTCTTATGTGATATGAGGAATTTATTGTCTATGTCCCAATCTTCTTATTAATTTTTTAAAAGAAAAATCACACGCACACGTAGACATATATACAGTGATATTAAAATCGATACTGGCTCATATTATTTTCTTAAGTGATATGAGGACTGTTTTACTTTATACTATGTTCTACTTATTATTTCTTTTACATAGGAGAAGCAGATGAATATAGTGATATTAAAATCAATATTATGTGATCAAGGGAAAATATTACATTTCGCCTCCTATTCTTCTTCTTTATTTTAAAAAAGAAGAATCACATATATACAGAGTGATATTAAAATCAATATCATGCGGATAATATTATTTTCTTATGCGATATGAGGAAATTATTGTCTATGTCCTATCCTTATTATTAATTATTTAAAAGAAGAATCACACACACGTAGCCATATATACAGTGATATTAAAAACGATAGTGGCCCATATTATTTTCTTAAGTCATGTGAGGATTGTTTTGTTTTAATACGTGTTCCACTTATTATTTCATTTACAAAGAAAAGGCAGATGAATATAGTGATACTAAAATCGATATGATATGGATAATAAAGGTTACTTATGGGATATGAGGATTTTAATTTTGATTTCCTATTTTTTTTATTAATTTTTTTAACTTTTTAACGGGTGGTGTCCACAAAAAAGTGATACCTAATTTTCTGAGTACTGGCACCCAGAATATTTAATCAAAATTTTTCTTTTATGGGGCACTCTCACAATCTTTTGACTTTCATGTCCCTGAATAATAATTTTTATTTTAATACGCTTTTTTGTGGTTTTTTTTTTCATATACTGGGGAACATTCCATTACATGATTGCATAACAATAGTAACGAGATAAATAAGTTTTGGACGATGTTGGGGGTCCAAATACCAGGAAAACTCCTATACCGTCCCGTGTCCCTGATGCTGATTTTTAAGTTTGGAGGTGTCCGTATAAAATTGTTTCAATAAAAGTAATTCGATGTATTTTTTTCCGAAACTGGGGCAATTGTTTTATATAAATATGTAGCAAAAAAATTACCCTGCACACATTTTTACGGTTGATATTATTTTTTTAACTCTGTCCCTGGTCTTACCGTCCCCAAGGTTTATTCCTTCACTTTTCGAGGAAAATTTTTATTAATTTAATCCAATGTTAACAACTGTTTCTAAAAATCAATGAACATTGTGGCTATCACTTAGTCTTAACACGATTTTCCTAAAAATACGTGGTAATTTCCCTTACCATTCCATCCTTACCGTCCCTTTTTTTCACATTTCGCCCCTTTTTTCCTATACTGCCCCCTTTTTTTACCTTATCGTCCCTTCTTTAACACCCTTTAAGACAATGTTATACAAAAATTCTGTATTAAAAGTACTACATTTTTATTATTTCTTATTTGAATGTCCTGTGGGCACTATGCAAATTCATTATAAGTAAAAATTTAGAAGAAAATAAAAAGTTATAGTGGTAAAATGTTAAGGAAAATTAAACTCGCAAGTTTAACTTAAACCTCAGTTAAATACAGTATTTTTCGCTGCTAACCATTTTTTCTTTATTTTGAATCATTAAGGCATTCGTCTATCAGTTTAAAATGTTATTTAACCCTCCGTCTACCAGACGGGTCCATTGGACCCGACAGGTACATACAAAATATTCATTCAAACCAGAAATTTCTTTAAAATAAACCAAGTATATAAACCAGACAAAAATAAGGTAAATAAATAAGTTAAATAGTTTTAAATAAAAATTCTGGTGTAGAACGTTTTATTAAAACTTGAATAAAATTCCCGGTAGATCTAGGGTTAAGCAAGTTTAACTTCATCAGATTTTTCCCCCCGAAAGTCAAAAGATTGTGAGAATGCCCCTTATACAGAACAGGAAAATAAGCAAGTTTTTATTTTCTAATAAATTCCTTTGTAAATTCCGGTGTTAGTACATCATTTCATCATTTCACAAACAGAATTACTCCTCGCTGGAAAGTGCTAAAGTAGAATCACACACATAGACATACGTACAGGGCTCGCAGCGTTCCTACAATTTTCGCAGTTTCCTACCACTAAATAAAAATGATATTCTTTGTTGTATAATTCTATTATAGATGTTAAAGGAATCTATCACGAAGAAATCTTATTTAAAATACTGGTAGCAAAGTGCGAAAATTTTAGGAACGGTGCGAGCCCTGTACATATGTAAATTTGATACAGTGATATTAACACGGGTCGTACGCGTCCTGAAATTTCAAGACCAGTTAAATCTTCGGTACCAGCATTTTCTTACAGAAAATCTCTTCTTAAATAAGGCGAAAATTCGCTTGTTTAACTAGATCTATTTTTCTATTCAAAAATATTGATATTTGTCCTGAAAAATTCCCTGAAGCGTACGACGCCTGTATTAAAATGGATGCTATGGCCCATATTATTTTCGTAAGTGATACGAGGGCTTTTTTGTTTTACACCCTGTTCTACTTATTATTTCATTTACACAGGAAGAGCAGATGGATATAGTGATATTAAAATCGATAGTATGAGATATTATGTCATCAAGGGGAAAATATTACATTTTGCCTCCTATTCTTCTTCCTGTTATTTAAAAAAATAAGAATCGCATATACAGAGAGTGATATTATGTGGATAATGTTATTTTCTTATGTGATATGAGGAATTTATTGTCTGTATTCCATTCTTCTTGCTAATTTTTAAAAAGAAGAATCACGCACACATAGACATATATAAGTGACATCAAAATCGATACTCTGGCACAAATTATTTTCGTAAGAGATACGAGGGCTTTTCTGTTTTACACCCAGTTCTACTTATTATTTCATTTACACAGGAAGAGCAGATGGATATAGTGATATTAAAATCGATAGCATGCGATATTATGTCATCAAGGGGAAAATATTACATTTTGCCTCCTATTCTTCTTCTTGTTATTTAAAAAAAGAAGAATCGCATACATAGAGAGTGATATTATGTGGATAATGTTATTTTCTTATCTGATATGAGGAATTTATTGTCTGTATCCCATTCTTCTTGCTAATTTTTAAAAAGAAGAATCACGCACACATAGACATATATAAGTGACATCAAAATCGATACTCTGGCACAAATTATTTTCGTAAGAGATACGAGGGCTTTTTTGTTTTACACCATGTTCTACTTATTATTTCATTTACACAGGAAGAGCAGATGGATATAGTAATATTAAAATCGATAGTATGCGATATTTTGTCATCAAGGGCAAAATATTACATTTTGCCTCCTATTCTTCTTCGTGTTATTTAAAAAAAGAAGAATCGCATATATAGAGAGAGATATTATGTGGATAATGTTATTTTCTTATCTGATATGAGGAATTTATTGTCTGTATCCCATTCTTCTTGCTAATTTTTAAAAAGAAAAATCACGCACACATAAGCATTTATAAGTGACATCAAAATCGATACTGTGGCACAAATTATTTTCGTAAGAGATATGAGGACTTTTTGTACTTATTTTATTTCTATATTCTACTGATTGGTACTTTTCCATTATCCTGTCGAGCACTTTCCATTAACTCATTAACGCCGGTTGGTACGAAAATCTGCCATTTAATAATTACGAAAATTTTAAATATAAAAACCAATATTTTAATAAGGAAATTTTCATATAACTTAATCTCAAACTTTTAGCGATTGAATAAGTTAAAATTTACAATATGGGAAGATTGGTATAAACTTGTATCGAAGTATTAAAAATGTGTAAAATAAATTCGGCATTAATTGGTTAAAAAAAACTATCGCCCATGCATGATCGTGGTGCCACATACACTTGACGTCAGATGCATTACATAAGTTTGTTATGTCATCAAGTGATATTTAATTCGAAGTTTATCTGTATATTTAATGATGTTATGCTGATTTATCATTTATTTCGTTAATTAAAATAACAAGTACGTATTTAAATGACGACACCATGGTATTAAAAGAGAAAAAACATTAAAAAACTATTGCAATGCTCATGTATAATAGATCAGTTTCCACTGACGTCACAAACAATCGACCGCCGAGAGAGATAATTAAGAAAAATTATATAAATAAATAAATATCCAAGATTATTTTTTTCTGTTTTCATTAATATATTGTATAACTTATTGTTTAAAGTTATTGATAGTTGACACTTTAGTGAGTTGGGTTTTTTCTAATTTCTTGTATATATTTTTTTTTAGATTCCAATGGCAACATTTTTCCACTTGTTTCTTCGGCATTGCAGTCTGGCGAATAGGTTGGAGATAGTTTTTTTTTCTTTCTTTTTTCCAATGGAAAATGGTCTACGGGATTGCGGGGAAGTACCTGGCGAATAATTTGGCAAAAGTTTTTTCTTTCTTTCTTTGTTTTTTCTTTCTGTTTTTTTTTTTTTTTTTTTTTTTTTTTTTTTTTTTTTTTTATGGAAAATGGTCGACGGGATAGTGGGAAAGAACCTCCTTTTACAAAGATCAGTATATCAGTATGTGAATGTACTGATATTAAATTTGATAATATGCGGACAACGTCAGTAGGAGAGGTTCTGGGTCTAGAACATTTATAAAAAGTCATATTTTAAAAGATCCTTAAATATGCTTTCAGCGTATCCTCAATATATTGGAAATAAACAACATATTTTAAATTAGATACCTAAATTTTGTGCCACATGTCATAACTTTTCGGATAATTTTTAAGGCAACCCTTTAACTTTAAATGCAGTATTTTCGAAACATTATGTTTTGATTTGATGGAACAAATAACTGAAAGATAATCGATTGAGTTTAATGTATATATATAAATTCAACTTTGTGTCTTTCGCAGGCTATGAACGTGTTATGAAAATGCATTCATTTTTAAGTAGAGGAAGGAGGGGTATAGTGGCCATTGAGGGGAAAGCGGCCATTTGCGATTTTTCCGATGTATTAGTTCCTTCGCCACACAGGAACCGGGTGAAACAGTCGTCAAAGTTGCTAGTAGTCTGCGACTTAACCTCTTGAGGAGGAGCGACCGGTATACGTGCTACGTAAGGTGCTCAGAATCCGTGATTATTCTCATCAGTAAATTTTTATTGCAAATTTTACCTTATTTAATCCGAGTATTTTCCCGATTCAAATAAGCAAAAATTTCAGTTTGGAAAAACCGGTGATAAAACATTAAAATTTCTGTAAAAGACGCTCGTCCCGAAGGGGTTAATAAACTTAATAAACCTAACTTCTGCGAAAACTTCTGTGGAAAAGGGTTTATTCTCGACATTTGTTGTCTGCATGGCGTTCGTAATCTTCCATTTGTCATATTGATATTCATTATTATTAACTTTATTTTGTAACTATTTAATGCTTAAAGTATTGCAAAACATAATACGTACACTTAATGCGTGTTACTTGAGCTTGTATTGATCAGGTGTGTAGGGGAGGGTATACGGAGGTATACGCCGTATACCTTCTGGATTTTCTTGAGAAGCTCCGTATACCCTTTATTTCTCAATAAAGCTATAGCTTATATACTATAGCCGTGAACATTCATGATTCCAGCGTATACCCTCTGCGTATAGAGCATACCTTCTGGCATTAAATCAACACTGGTGTTGATTTCATATACATCCTTAATCAATGTGATTTATTCATTTGCCTATGCTGAGCCATTACCCAGCACAGGCAGGCAAAGTGGCCATTTTGTGATTTTTAGGTAGATTTCGTATGAAATACGACCTATTACATTCTCCCCTATGTTAGAATTTCTGAAAAATTTTTGCAGATCTACACCGATCATGACCCGTAGAACGAAAAACCACCCTCAGTAAAAAACTTTATCTATCTATATATCACTTTCTTCTGGACACGATAACTTCCATAATTCCGCACAAATCTCTCCCAAACTGATACATAAAATCAAGCGGCATAAAATCTCGGTCAAGCTCGTTAATGGGCCAAATCGGACCAAGGGGATGGAAATAGGGAGGGTTTTTGTAAAAACCGAAAAACCCCGATAGCATCTTTATTTTTGTACATATCAAATCAGTTTAAAGTTTTTTTTACTTCTAAAAATTGGGCCAAAAATTTATGTATCACAGATTTTTGATAAAATGGGGTCAACGGGCGCAAAATTAGGGTTTTAGTGAGAAAAAAATTCATAACTTCGTCAATTCTCAAGATATCAAATCCAATTAAATTTATTATAAATCTTCTTAATATTATCTACAACTTTTATATTGATAAGTTTTTGATAAGACTAATTCGTACCAAAAAAAAAAAAAATTAAAAACGGAAACAAAAGGGGAATTTGAAGAACAAAAAATCCATATCTTCGTCAATTCACAAGATATAATATCTGCATGAATTTATTATATATCTTCTTAATATTATCTACAACATTTATATTGACAAGTTCTTGATAGGACCAATTCTTACAGCAAAAACAAGTTAAAAATACATAGCGGTTGAAGAAATAAAATCATCGTATTAAGGGTGTATTCAAATCCAAACTGCTTATTTCTGACTCATTTTTTAATTCATTTTTGCTCTCAAACGCATACAATTGGTAGGTTCTCTTATTCAGAAACTATATAATGTACCGTAATGATCGATGATTTTTTGATAGAGGCAGAATATATTTCAAAAAATAATGTCAAAGTGGGCCTTTTGAACCGAATTTTCCGAAGCGATTGTGTTAAAAACGAAAAATATTGTCCAACTGAGAAAATAATTGTTTATAAATCAAGTTTTAATTAATTGAAGAAAAATAAAAACACAGGTCGCTTATAAATCTCTTCAAAAATCACGTCAGCAAGTTTCATATTTTTTCTATTAAAAAGGAATCTGAAAATGTGCCAGAAAATTTCGAGTTGTTGAGCGTAGAAAAGTATTTTTTTTAATACCGCCGTAACATAATTCTGACAAAACCAGCTCTTATTTAAAAATGAAATAAAAACTCGTCAAAAGCGGTCAGATAAAATTGTTAATGTGGGTTTATCTCTAATCATGATTTAGTTTTTGTTGGTGAAATTAGTATACTTAACTTCGAAATCTTCCTCCTCCTGTAGGCCGAGCCGGCAGGGATTTTTTCTTTTAAAGTAACGTATGCATTTAAAAAAATATTTTTTAAAGTAAAATAGCAATTGGAACTAAAGTTATTATAGTTACTATTGGTATTTGTTTCAAGAACTTTACCGATTTAAAAGGTATCATAAAAAATCATCAAACCTTAGAGTGGCTACTTTACCTTTCCTTTACCTGTGTATAATTGGACAAATATACATAAAAATATCATGTTTGATTTAACCCTTTCAGGGGCAAGGTATTCGTATTCATAAAATGTTGAAATAATTTAATGACACCAGTATTTACAATATAATTTATTTGCAAACAAGTAAAATCATATTTTCGCGTACTTACTAAAGGTGAAATCTTCATTATAAAATTCCGGTGCGAATGTGGCAGTTAGGGATTAAAATTATATGATGCCGTGGCGGCATCACCGCCCTTCAAGGAGTTAACTCATTAAATCCGGTTGGCAAGAAAACTTTCCACGTAAGCCGACCAAAGCTTTTAAATTTGAATACCAGTATTTTAGTTTGGAAATTTTCACATTTTCTTATATCAAATTTTGATCGATTAAATAATTCAAAATTACAATGTGGAAAAAAATGGTTTCGAAAAATTAAAAGATGTGTAAAAGAAGCTCGTCCTCAATGGGTTATGAATGTCAGAAGAATATTTTCATATATATATTTTTTAAAAACTTTATCAAGTACACTGCGTCAGCAATCTACAACAATTTAATTTTTTTTTTTCAATTAAATGACAATAAGCTAGACGTTTCACCGTCTAAAAGGAATTCCTTTCACAACTGCTACGAAACATAGCTTTCATTGCTTTAATATTTAACTGTATAAAAAAAAAGAGATTTTTTTTTTTTTAATTTAGTATAAAACAGCAAGATTTCGATCGTCTTTAGTTTTTATTTCAAAAAAAATCCTAAAAATGCCTATTATTTAACAATCTAGATCATAATCTCCCTTAAATGGTATGAGAAATTTGTTGTTTATATCTGATTCTTCTTTTTATTGCATTTTTAAAGAAGAATCACAGTGCCATAACAAAGTTCTTCACAGATTTTCGTGAATGGCTATCGGTTGTTGATGTAAAAACTTATTTCAACTGTGCTAAATTATAGCCTTCGACTTTGCATTCACAAAACCTGCAGTAACGTTTAAACAAACGATCGTAACGACTTGAGAATGACATCATTCGATTCAGAATTAAAAAAATACATAATAAACAATACCTCACTTGACCTAATTAAACAAAATTGAGGTCCCCCCTCTCTGAGTTAGAATGTTCCCCCTCTCCTCCACCCCCCAAAAATGGTAAAAAAAAAATTTATTTGGGGGGGGGGGGCGGGGACTCATAGGATCTTTATTTCTACACTGAAAAACAAATTCTGTAATGTTACTCCATAACATTGTTGGTAGCCTTGCTGCCTCCATCTTATTGAGTAATTTAACCTATATATGTGTTACGTTACACTAATGTGTAATATTACACCAGTTATATCAGTGTAAATTACACCATTATATAAGTTAAATTGCTCCATAAAATTGGAGGCAGCATGTTGCTACCAGTTTTATTTGTAACGTTACATAATTTTTTCACCGTGTAGGGCCAAAACAAAATTCTCCCCACAATTTCGTGAATGAAGTTGTCGTATATTTCTGAATTTTTGGTATATTTTACCTGTAAAGTAATGTACGTTTACTTGTTTCCAAAACTGTAAATAGGATTTATCATGAACTAATTTAAAATCAAATAATCTTTTTGAAGCACAGATACGTTTTTATTTTGTAACATTTTGCAATTATTATTGAAGAATGAATTTTCCAGAATAGATAAACCTGGAGCTAATTAACTAGTGATATATTGATTGATCAATCGAAGTCAATTTCAACTGTTAGTAAAATTGTTTCTTTTAGAATCGATTTAGGAAATTTTGTAAAGTTGAAAATAATTTAATTTGAGGGTGAAAATCACATTTTTTAACACTTTCAAACAAAGTTGAAAAGTGTTTGTGAATTCGGTTTGTTTGTTGCTCTAACTCGCATAAATATACTCGAATTGCCATGCAATTGATATATGTTATTGAACATTTTCGGTATGGCAAGTGCGGTATTGAAAATGAAGTATGTAGCTTTTATTGTTCGATTACAGGGACACTCAAACGATTTCAGTTACTTTACGATCTATGGGGAAAAAATCGGATTTATTTTTATGATGGTAAAGTATTTGAAACATATTTAAATTGATATACATCACGGAGGTTAACTACATAGTGCTGACTGTACTACAGGGTGTGCATACCATTTATCGTTCATTCAAATTGACACTCAAAAGAATTCGGTTACGGTATATTCTACGAGCAATAATTGCTGGATGTACGCTTTCAATTCTGGAAAATGTTTTAAAATTGAACTGGATTCTTTCATTTTATTTGGTTTATATAAATTCTACAGATCATATACAGAGTTGCACAAAAGTGTTCAAATACATTTCCGATTACTGCAGGAAATTGCTGAATGGAAAAGTTCAATTGTGTTCGACTTTTCCTAACTGAACTGAATTTTGACAGACTATATGTAGTATACGTACAAAACTATAGATCATATACAAAGCTGCATAAAACAAGTCACATATTTTTCCGACTGTAGATGATCAGTGCTGAAACTGAGTTTTCAAATTCATTATGTGTTTTTAAAATTTTTGACTTGGAGATCATCTTTCACATTAAAAATGGTAAGGTTTTGTTAGAGTATTCTGAATGTGTTGGAAAATGTTTCATAATCTATGCTTGACGCTTACTTTTATTTCTTGTTTTATTGTTAAGAATGTTTATTACATCCATATTCTTATGACTCAGAACATACAATAATTATTACTGTAATTATACTGCCATGAACAGTATTAAATATTTATATCATAATAAAATTTATATAAATCCCATTAGTTTCCTGGTGCAAACAGAATATTTCTATTCCAAAAGGTCATCTTGAAAATAATTCTTCACTCGTCAATTTCTAATATGACATTATGAATTATGTAGTTAAATTAAAAGAGCCTTAAGTAAAACATACTTTGGTTAAGTGATTTTGTGCTATGAAATAAATAACATTTAAAGTAAACTGGCATCGTACAAAAGTAAATTATTTTGTTTTTTATATGCGCATTTACAATATAAGAATTCGAAGTCACAATATAAGAAATTGCAGCCAATAGTAGTCTTTACTAGTCTTTTAAGAGTCTATACTAGTCACGCGGGGAAACTCGGACGCTAATGTTAAACCTGTAGGAGAAACCTTTACAGATTTCTCGTTTGTATTTCAATATTTTTAATTGATTTTTTTTTTTTTTTTTTGCTTAGGATGCTTGAGGTCGATATCTAATATTGTGCGCTTATACTTTTTCAATTTTAGTTACAGATATGTTTGCGAATAAGTTTCATTTTCAGAATCGGTTCCAACTGCTTCCAAAACTGAAAGTGTCCGCATAAAAATAAAAAACTGTAACCAAAACAGAAAACGTACAAACGGACAAAAATAAATATAGACCTCACGTAACCATTACAAATAACAACATTTATAACCATTTAAAAATATTAAAATGTGAAGTTTTAATCATAGGTTTAACATTTGCGCTCCAGTTTCTTTGTGTGATTAGTTCAGGTTCTTAAGCTTAAGAGTCTACACTAGTCACTGGAAGAAACGGGAACGCTAATGTTAATCCTATGAGGACGTTATTTTCAAATTTCTAGCTTGGATTTTAAAATTTTTGGATGATTTTTTTCATAGGATAGCTGAGAACGATCTCTAACCGGGTTGGTTTTGTTTTTTCAATTTTGACTTCAGTTTATTATTATTATTATTATTATTAGTTTCACTTTCGGGACCGGTTCTGAAATCGAAACTATCCAAATATTTAAAAAAAAAACTGTAACTAAAATCGAAAAAGAAAAAAATGGCCCGGTTAGGAATAGATTTCAGCTATCGTATGCAAATGTGACTAGTAGGGACTCTTAACACTAATAATGATCATTAAACTTGGAAAAAAAATTTATAACTTGTGGAAAAGTTTCTTATTTTTCCTCTGGAATTTTTTTTATCTAAATATAAGATTATATCAATGAGGAATATAATTTTCATAATTACATTATGCTTTGATGAACAATGTTAAACGACTATTATATCATAGTACAAATTAAATAAATTTCCCTAGATCTATTAGAATATTTATTTTCAGGAAATTCATTCTGAAAATATTTCTTCATTCACTAGTTTTTAATATGACATTATGAACTATGTATCTAAATAAACGACCTCATAAGAAAGACATATTTTTGATAAATGATTCTGTGCTATGAAAGAAATAACGTTTAATGTAAACTGGCATTTTCATCATGGAAACAAATGTATATTAATTCCACGGGCTGCTTACAAACGTTCGTTTCGAAACCAATTTTTTATTTTTCTTACCGCTTCATTTTGATTAAATTGATGAAGGCAACTGCCAGATTTTGCAGTATGGAATAAACTGAAAGCAGTTAATTGGGTGATCTATTGATGTCACTTTAAACCCGTTTCTAACTGTCTTTTAATTGCTTTTTAATTAATAACTGGATTAATTATGGGCGGATTTTTACGAAATAAGCGGTCATAGCTGCCAACATTTACGCTTTCTTCCTACCACTAAAATTTTACAGTAAATATTGTCTTATTTAATCGTCGAAATCTCACGACTAAACAAGACAAGACGAAAACCTCTACTAAATTTTAGTGGTAGCAGAAAAGCGTAAAAGTTGGCAGCTACGTAAACGTTATTAACCCCTTAATTCTCGCTCCCGTCATATTCTCGGGCTGTGTCTTTCACTCAGATTGTTTGATTCCCACCAGTTTTATAAAACAGTGAAATTGGCTATATTTTAGTATCGTTTTTACTGTCATTAAATAAGGTGAATATTTCTTTTTTATAAAAGTGGTGCCAATAAGCAATTTGAATTATTCAACCGTAATTTAATTCGAGCGTTAAGGGGTTAAAAAGGGGACAAAATTTACTACTTTAAGCTAAAAAATTGAAACTGGATATTTTTTATTAATTTGGAACAATCACCTCGAAACGTAAAAAAAAGCGCCTAAAAACCCCTAAAAAACTTTATTAATAAAAAGATTTAATAAAGAAATACAAAATCGGACTTTAACATGCAAAACTTCATGTACAGAGGTACCTTCCCCAAATTTTGTATTTCTACATGCAGTGGACTCTTCGGAACATCATCGGCACACACACACACACAGAGAGAGAGACAGACTTCTTTCCTTATATATATACGAAATATACCTTATATATATATATACGCATATATATACGAAAGGCATGTTCTTTCAGCGAATTTTTATCTTTACAGCGCTAACATTCATCGTGAAAATTTGACAATATGAACAAATTTTTTTTGTTGCGGAAAATCTTTACATTTCTCCCCTGTTAAGTATTTTTAACTTATATCTATCTTCATATTACTGAGTTTATATCGCTAAATTATATTCCTAAGTTTGTATTTAGTCCAGGCCATAGAGACCGTATAGGGACTCTACCTAGCAAAATTAATGGTAGTACTGGAAATCGGCTTTCTAGATGTTTTTTGGGTCGCTGAATCCGAATTTGTAACTTCCCACCAAAATTTCCCCCGGCAACCCCCCCCCCCAAAAAAAAAGATTTTTATTAAAAAATTCCATTTTTTTATTGTTTTAGAGAAAAAGTAGCTGAAATTCAGAAAGTTGACAAAATTTGCAACAAATTAGATATATGACATTATGACTTAGGATGAAGAGGAAGGAGGGATCTGCCTCAGAACATGCGCCGCAGTGCTGCGTGGACTAAGTTGCGCAATTCCACTTAACCACTCACACGTTTACATTAGCCCCCCATCTTCCCTCCGAACTTTCTCTATAAAGTTTTTTGGGTCGCTGAATCCGAATTTTTAACTTACCCCCAAAATTTTCCCCATGAACCCCCCCCCCCCGCCCAAATAGTTGTTTTTAACTTAAATTTCTTATTATTTTAGGGAAAAAACATTACGAAATTCAGAAACTAGACAAAATTTTCAATAAATAGGATATATGACATTATGACGTAGGATAAACGGGGAGAGAGGGGGCTGCCTCGGAACATTCCCCGCGCGCTTTTCTCAAAAACCAAATTTTTTCCAAAAATCAATTTTTTTGGGGGTTGCCGGGTAAAATTATGGTGGGAAGTTACAAATTCGGATTCAGCGACCCAAAAAACATAAGGTGAGTCGAAATTCAGAACTAGTATTAATTTTGCCAGATAAAATCCCCTATTGCCTTTACTTCATATTTTACTGCACGTAGCGCCTCAGTGCATGTTCAGAGGCAGCCCTCACCCTCCCCGTTCATCCTAATTCATAATGTCATATATCCTATTTGTTGCAAATTTTGTCTAGTTTCTGAATTTCGTAATGCTTTTCCCCTAAAACAATAAGAAATTTAAGTTAAAAACAACTATTTGGGGGGGGGGGGGTTCAAGGGAGAAATTTTGGGGGGGGAAAGTAAAAAATTCGGATTCAGCGACCCAAAAATCTTAAAGTGAACCTTATAGAGAAAGTTCGGAGGGGAGATGGGAGGGCGAATGTAAACGTGTGAGTGGTTAAGTGGAATGAGGAATTTGCACACATGGGGGATTTGATCATTCATATATTTTTCTGATAGTTCCACATCCACAGTTTTCAGAAATGTTCTCAAAAACGCGAAAAAAATATCTATACTATTAAATAATTAGTCCTAAAAGTAAGCTAAAATCACGTCGCTCCAAATCGGGGCGTGACTTACTATGACGTCACAGTTCACGACAGGCAAGCGGAACGGAAAGAAAAGAGATACTAGGCTTTGGAAATAAAGGTTCGGAATTTTTAAACTACTGATTTTGCAAATTTGGTTCTTTCGCATCTGGATGTTATTTTGTATGTTGATTTATAAAATGTCAATTTGAAAAAAAAATGAACGCTAAGTTTATGAAAAAATCGATTTTTAAACTCATTAAAAGTCTTTTCACATAGAGAGAGTTGACGGGATATTGTTAAAATTAGGAAAAATAAAGAACTGATCGCTTTTAATCTTTGACGTTGTTTTTAACGCATAATAAAGATTTTATAAATTTAAGATGAGTTGATTTTTGGTGGTGGTGGTGGGGGGGGGGCTCTTTTTTTCTTCAGATCAACTGTTTATTGGGTTTTAAATGCGATTTTTCATTTAACACTAATAAATATTGTTTTTTAACATTAGATATTTGAAAGAGTGGGAAATGCAGAGGGAGGGGAGGGTCATCCGGGGAGGAGCTATTTTCTAAATTTTGAGTATACGCCTCATGTGACATATCGTTAGAAAGGTGCATGAAAACTTATTCATATTATGCACATCCGGTGCCCTCACCCCCACACTTCGCCCCCTGGGGGCACTTTTGTAAATTTTTAGGTTTTTTACAAGAATTTGCAGTGCGTGCGCAGCACGTGGTGCTATACGAGCACGTGGTGCTATACGAGCACGTGGTGCTATACGAGAGCAGGCAACGGGGATGTGGTTTGCGGGTTTTTTTTTTTTTTTTTTTTTAAGATTATGCAGTACTGTCGAAGCACGCCTGCTACACGGTGTCATAGGCAGCGGGAACTAAAGTATTTTTATGTTGAAAAATAAAAATTTAATATTAAAAATTTTTTGCGTAGTTTCAATATATTTACGTTTTATAATCTCTATTAAGACATGACAAAATATTGTTTCGAAATAAATCCTTTATTTTTTTAAACCTAGTCCCTAACTTAATAAAAATGTACATTTACGCAATAAAATTTTTATTTACTTCCTCTGAAATAAAAACTAACATATTTGTGTGTGTCATATCTTAGACGTTTCTACGTTTTACCTATTTAATCATCAATAAAACAGGGTTATTGCTTATTAATCTTTACAGATACAATATACGTATGAAATCTACTACAGAGAGTTTTTGTTTGTTTTTAAATACGAATGAGTATATTATAAATATGAATGCTTTTTTTTTTTCTCTTGAGTAACTATTTATCCAATCAATTAATGTTCTAAAATAGTAATATTTAAACAAAATCAAACATAAAGTTACTGAAAAATGATCTTCACAAGATCAAAGAGATGATGTATTAGATAAATTAGGATTTTTCTTGTCGTCTCTCTTCATAGCTTTAGTCCATGATTTTCTAATGGCAGGGTCTTTTGTCACACTGAAAAACAACTTTTCGCTAGAAGTTACTTGTTGTATTAGTGCAGAGTGGCACAATACAGTACAGTAAAACCTTCTTAAAGCGATCACGTTTCATTCTAATAAAAATTGATCGTTTCGAGAGGTGGCCTCTTAATGGAGTTCATGTTTAAATCTAGATTTTAATTGTTGAAAAAAAGTAGAAATAATGTTACTAGATTTTATTTTTCACATTGGGAAAAAATATAAAAATTTAAGTATCAAAATAAAATTTAATTATATAAGTTAATTACTGCAGTGTTTAAAAATGAATATATTGACGTTTGCTTTGGTTTTACGGTTTTATCTTTCATAACTTTTATTTAGAAGTCCTTTCGAAGTTCAGTAAATAAATGCAATTTTTTTTTCTTTTGGACGGGAACAAATAATGATATTTTCATTAATTTAACTATTTATTTGAGAGTTTCCTAACAGAATAGGGTAGGGGAGTTTATTGATCGTCATTCTTAATTCGTCATCAAAGTTAACTTCATTGTCTAAAAAGGCATAAAGGGGTTTAAACATTTAAAAGTTACCGGAATAATAAAAAAAAATCTAAACTTAGTTTAGAAGTTTAAAGCCCTTCGGAATTATTTTTCTAATAAAACCTTCTTCAAGTGACAGGAAAAAACGGAATTTGTTTCCTTTTCTTCAAAGAAATTGGTCGCTCATGGAGAGAGGTCAGCTGGGATGGTCTCTGAATGGAAGTAAAATTAGTATTGAGCCTATGGGAATAAATTTCCTTCAATGAACAAATGATCGTTCAGGGAGGTGATCGCTTAATGGAGGTGGTCGCACAGAGAGGTTTCACTGTATTTATAATATGACTTTGTGTTCTCAGTCATAATAACTTTAGAAACAGCAATATTTAAAATGAACAAGTTGAAAAGCGACACACGTAAAGAATAACAGTCGTTTGTTGTCATGAACTGTGACGTCAGATGTATTACGGAGCGTTTTCGGGATACGGTAAATAGTGCGATATTAAAACAATCATAAATCAGTAATAAAAGCTCAAAATAAAAAAAATATGCAGGGTATCCTTCTTATTTTTTCATGTACTATTGTTTCGTGATAAAGTTAGAAAACGTGCAAATTCTCCATTGCGAACTTAGTTTACACAGCACCGCCCGCATGTTCCGAGGCAGATCCCTCCTTCCCTTTCATCCTAAGTCATAATGTCATATATCTAATTTGTTTGAAATTTTGTCTACTTTCTGAATTTCTAGATACTTTTTCTGTAAAACAATAAAAAAATAGATTTTTTTAATAAAAACCTTTCTTGGGGGGACTTTTTACCAAACTTTGGGGAGGTTGCCGAGGGAAATTTTGGTGGGAAGTTACAAATTCGGATTCAGCGACCCAAAAAACATCTAGAAAGCCGATTTCTAGTACTACCATTAATTTTGCTAGGTAAAATTCCCTATTGCCTGGACTAATTACTAATACAATTTTTATAATTGCATTATGCTTTCATGAGCAATCTTAAATTACTATATTATATGAAAGCACAAATTAAATAAATCCTATTAGTTTCTTGGTTCTCTCAGAATACTGTTTTCAGAAAACCCATTCTAAAAACATATCTTCATTTATCAGTTTCTAATGTGACATTATGAACTGTATTCATTTAAATAAATGACCTATAAGAAAGACATACTTTCAATAAATGGCTTTGGGCTATGAAAAAAAAAAAAACGTTTAATGTAAAGTGGCATTTTTATTATAGAAACAAATGTATATTAATTACAATGGCTGTTTTCAAACAATTTTATATAAATCAGTGGGTGGCTTCCAATTACTATTTTTTGCAATTAATGCAATTTAATGCAATTATAAGAATTTTATTACTAATATAATTTTTATAATTGCATTATGCTTTCATTAGCAATCTTAATTGACTACTATATGGAAGTACAAATTAAATAAATCCTATTAGTTTCTTGGTTCTATCAGAATACTGTTTTCAGAAAACGCATCCTGAAAGCATATCTTCATTCATCAGTTTCTAATGTGACATTATGAACTATATGCATTTAAATAAATGATCGATAAGAAAGACATACTTTCAATAAATGACTTTGGGTTATGAAAAGAAAAAACCGTTTAATGTAAAGTGGCATTTTCATTACAGGAACAAATGAATATTAATTACAATGGCTGTTTTCCAGCATCCGATTTGAATCAATGGGTGGTTCCCAATTACTATTTTTTGTACCTCTTCATTTTCATTAACTTGTGCATTGCAACTGTCACTAAAAGTAGGAAAAATGATTATCCATTAGTTGAAAAGGAAAAATATTACATGTGCTTATGATAGGTATTTTTGTGAATGCATATTTTTCCTTTCTTTAACGATATAAATGACTACACGGATCACAAAGGATGTACTGATATTATTTCTCTTAATGTACTTTACTTATCTCATTTATATTTTGTCCACACTTGCAATTTTATCATACATTTAGTTAAATGTAATTAATGTCATTTTATATGTATAAAAAATAAATTTAATACGTGATTCTGAGGAACCAATAGCGATTTATATATCTAAGCATCATCAATATTATTTATAAAAAAAATTGAACAGTTATGAGAAGTTTTATTGACTGTCTGACTGAAAATATACGCAAACAAAATTTTCACTTGCCAATCGATAAATTAGTATCTGGACTAGATTAACTTAAAATAAAATATATCTTAGGAGATTGGATACATTTCTGTCACTGAAATAACAGCCTTTGTATTTAAATATTCATATGTAAATTTTTATATTCCAACTCATTTTGTAATTGAACTCAACACTCATGGTGTTAGCAATCATCATGTGTAGCTTAGCACACTGCTAAAAAATTGCGGAGAATTCTTCAGTCATTCAACCATTTTTAAAGATAATTGTTACATTTACCTCTATTCGGACCATATTATTGTCCATATTACTGTCAAAAAAAAAGTTAAATTACGGTTATGTAAACTTTTTCTACAAAAACGGACGAATGACAGCACTATTAACCCTCTCGCTGTGCAACCCGAGTTTTTCTCGGGCATGCACTTTTCCGTGTTATTGACCTTCTTGATTATTCCTACCAGTAGTTCTTCGATTGTAAATTTTGCCTTATTTAATCGGAACATTTTCCCGATTAAATTCGACAAAAATTTTGTTTTGAAAAATCGGTGATAAAAAGATAAAAATTCTTAAAAGACGCTCATCGCGAAGGGGATTTAATAAAACAATTACTCAGCGAGAGGGGGCAAGCGATTGTGCTCTATAATCTTGAATTCGCACCAGAATTATCAAAAAAAATTATTTCAAAATAAGGAAAAACAATTTTATAACTTTTTCCACGAAAGATAAAAAAGAAAAAAATAATTAAAAGTTTCTGGTGGGTTTCTTGATTAAAATTAGGTGGGATATAATACATCCCACCGCCATGCCACCACAATTTGCAATAACTGTCCAGTAATTCGACCGTTTTTATAGAAAAGGGTTACATACAGTAATTTAACTGTGTACAGACCACAATATAAGGAATAATATGGCCAGAATGTATTTAAATTACAGTTATATAACCGTTTTCCATAAAAATGGTCGAATGACAGTTTGCTGCAAATTTTAACATTGTGGTCAATTTGGAACAATTTTTTTACAGTGCAGAAATGAAATTTTTGCTTCAAATAAAAGCGTGATATTATGGATTATTTATTTAAATAAATGATTCAAAAAGAACATATTACGAGTAAATGGTATTGACCTAAGAGATAAATTATATGTAATGCAAGCTGGGATTTTCATCATAGAAATAGATCAAATTATATATCGTTTACATGGATTGCTTTCAAACATCCGTTTTGCTCCAATGGGAAGCACCCAATCACTACTTTTTGCATATAACAGTTTCACTTTGATTAAATTAATAATTGCAACTGTCAACAGTAAGCGCAAAAGATGATCTATTAGTTGAAAAAAGGAAAAACAGAGATTATATAGCATATGCTTTATAAAAACTCTTTTATTTATTATATTTTTCCTCCCACTTCTTAAGGAGAATTAATATGCGGTATGCTTACAATAACTATTAATTCTTTTCTTACGCAATATTTTTCATACAATTTCTTAAACTCCAGCTAAGATTTTGATATATAGTAGGTGAGCATATTTTCAACCCCGTGGCAGACTGCATAAAGATTAGATAGGAGGCTGATTTTTTTTTTTTTTTTTAAGTATCCACCTGACGAATAATTTTGATGATGCTAGCTTCTAATGTTTGGCGTACGGCGCTGATAACGCCATTAAAATGGCCTGATATCTCAAGATTTTTTTTTTTTTTTACCGACTCTCTCGTGTTATACTACTTTAAAGGTAATTAAATTTATATAAAAAATGTCATTAGATATTTACTTTAAACTGACAGTTTCGGAGAACTTTTTGTATTTATTCAGATATTGTATTTATTCAATGTTGATTAATTTCAAAGGAATTATTGTGTTTCCTGCAGTTTTAAATTCTAAAAGCTATTACATAGAAATTGAATTTCCTTTTAATTGAACTTCAACATAAGAAGATTGGACTGTAAATAAGTTAAAATATGGGGTTAATTTACAGAGGCTGCCGTGGTTGAGAGTCAGTCATGTGTCAGTCGCATTTTCACCCAAAACGCACAATCTCACGCATTGTGACTTAGTAAAGGTTAAATGAGATGATGTTTTTTTCAATTAGAAGTACCTTGAGATGGATAACTTTCATGGTGCCACTCCTTCATTTGTGGCGTGTAGCGTTTTTGAGGTCATGAAGATAGCCTTCGACCGTATTTAGAAAACCGGTAGTAAAATATATCTTGTTCGATTCACTCCTGGTATAGCACATTTTAAAGATATTAAGTTTAATATAGTTTTAATTCAACTTCCTTTAAATTGAACTATAATACAAGAAAATCGAACCATAAATACTTTATATATGATCTTTTTCAGGACTGTCAGTTTGTCCATTACTGTAGTCGACAATGACCTTTACAAGTTTGTGCCAATGTTCCAAATGTACAAACTTTTTAACTTGTTTTTTCTTCTCAATTAATTTTCACTGAAAAGCAAGTACAGGTAAACTAAATAGTTGAAAATAATTTCAGACACCTTACATTTCTTAAAGAACCAAAAATTCCGATTGATTTTTGGTAAGTTAGCCCAGTTATCTAACAGAAAATTATTTTATTACATTTTACATGAAAATATACAAAATGGGAGCATTAGTAAAATAAAGCGACAGATTCACCATTTTAGAGTAAATTTGTAATCTATGACATACTAGGTTTTCGCATAACCCAACACTGCTAACCATAACCACATTGACACCTTTCAGTGCAAGGTAGGTTGCGAGATGAACATCTATATGGTGAAGAACATTTACTTTTCGTGTAGGAACATCTCACTAACAGGATAAGGGAATCTGGATCATACGGTATTTTGCAAAGAGCAAGTTCATTCTTTATCATTCTCTACTTCCCATTCGTGATCAACAGGATTTGTAATTATTAGTTGAGGATTGCAGTCTTAATTTCAGATCATGGTGTATTTGTTAACTCTCTTCATTGCAGGTATAAATGATCCCTTTATTTGCAGTAACCCCTAATAGTTCTTCTGTTTTTTAACATATTCCACCGCAATACGTGTAGCTCACGAATTTTCGTCTTCGGCTAGTAAATTTAACAAATAAAAGTTTCTAGGGATGCGATAACTTTATAATAAATCGAATATTGGGTTTCTAATGACGTTATAACCAATAGGATGTTGCACAGAATGCATTCCAATATGTTACCTTTCCTTTACCTGTCAAAGAACCTATGTTGTCATATCCTGAGAGAAATGCGGTGAGTGCAGTAGCTATTAATGCGCCGAGAGAATTGCATAGTTTAATGTAAATAATTTATTTCTCATTCGGCACAAAGTAGCTCTGGATAGCTCTGGATGTCTGCTTTATAAGTTTTGGATATCTCCTTTTTAACTTTTGGATATCTCCTTTTTAACTTTTGGATATCTTCTTTAAAAGTTTTGAATATCTTCTTATACTAAGAACTAAATCATCTATGTATTTTTCAAATATAAACAAATAACGTCTTTCTACAGCAGGAACCGTATGGGGAATTATTTTTGTATCTATTTCGTCCTGAATGCTCCGAAGATGGTTTAACGAATAACGAATGAATACGTGCGCGAATACTACGCAACTACGATTTTTTTCCCCTAAGATTGATGATACATTTTATGGACCAAGTATTCAATTTATATATCTTTTGTACAAGAATATGAAATTAATTTCTGCATCCAAACTTTTTGCTGTATTTGTGTTATCGTTCATTTTGAACTTGGTTGCACGAGTCCCCAAATTCTTTTTTTTCTCTCGTAATATTGTTTGTGTAATTATCTTTATGCGTGTCAAAAACGAGACGAACTTCATTGTAGTTCCAATACTTCGACTCCATTCTCATTATAAACACTTCCACGAGATCTTTATAAGTTCTAATGCCTTTGGCTCTACTTTTGTCGATAGACTGAAGTTCGGTCATGCCAGCAACTACATCAACCGTAAGTATTGTGTCAGAGATATTAACGAAGTCTCTGCAAGAATCACATTGGTTTTGACTTGATTTTTCACTATTGTTTAGAGTGATAGATTTTACAATTTCAATCAGTTTACTTTTTAGCGAACAGAAAATCTTTGTACATCCATAATTAAATAGTGATCTTCGAACAGATGAAAAATTATACAATCCAGTTTCTTTAAGTAAACTAACATCTCGTTTTGATCTACTGATACCAAACAGTGTAGCAAAAATGATCTACAAAATTTTATTTTTCACAAGAATAATTTTTTTCACTAATTTTGGAAAAAGCCTCGTACGTGTAGCCCTGAAGAAAACATAAATGCCTGATTTGCTTAAACTCTTCTAGAACAAAGAGAAAAAAATGTATGAGTTAATAAATAGATATAAAATGTAAAATATCGTGGGAATAGTTTTCTGAATTTTAAATCCTTAAAAATATTCTGAATATAGAAAAAGCTCACATTTGCTCCTATTCTTTTTTGTTGTAATAAGCGAAAAACTTTTAGAATAAACAGTACAAATAAAAACAAATCTATGTATGGTAAATAATGTTTACTTATATTTAAGGAAAAAAAGTATACATTAACATAATAATGAAAGGCCTCTATCATGCAATAAAAAGTCCTTGATATTTCAGTAAAATGAAAAAATGGTTAATAATTAACTATTTAATACCTCGAACAGAAAAAGTGTTAACCCCTTCGGGACGAGAGCCTTTTATGAAATTTTTAATCTTTTGTCACCGTTTTTTAATAACAGAAATTTGTGTCTTCTTGAATCGAGAAAATGCGCCGACTAAATAAGGCAAATTTTACAGTAAAATCACTCTAAACTGAAATGTCTGAAATTCAGACACTTAAGTGTCTGAAACGCAGTGTTCAATTTTCAGACGTTTTAAAATGTCTGAAAATTATCAGACACTTCTTGTGTCTGAATTTCAGACACTTAAGTGTCTGAAACAAGAGTGTTCGTTTTTCAGACATTTTAAAATGTCTGAAAATTTTTAGACACTTCTTGCATCTGAATTTCAGACATTTCAAATGTCTTAATTGCGGCCATCTTTGAGCCGGTTTCCTCCCCCCCCACCACCACCAATATGAAGCCATCTTTGACCACTTTTCTTTCTAAGCCACATACGCAGCCATATTTGACCACATTGGAACATTTTGTATAAATGGGAATAATTTGTTACCATAAAGCAGAGCTGATCGCAGCGCAGGAAAACTTTGAAGCATCTGCCCCCTTATTTTAGGGTACCCCAAATTGGGTACAAAATTTTTATAAAGCTGATATTTTAAATCACTTTTGAACTTATGACGATTGTAATCAGTATTTTGTAGTTTTGGAACAGGATATTATATATAGGGTAGATGTGCCAGTAATGGACACCCTTCCAGTAATGGACACCCCTTGATGTTTTTGGTTCATAAAAAAATAACTAATAAATATTTAGCTTTAATTATTTTTTTTATAATTCTCCCTTGTATGTTTTATAAATCTATGTTATTGTTGACACTTTTAATCAAACCAATCAGGAAGCAGAAAGTAATGTTTCAAAGTTTTGCTGTTTTTCTGTGAAAATCTTAATGAAGAGGTTAAGAGCTGGCTTCGTTTAATTAATTTATATATTATTTATTTTCTTGCAAAATTTGAATGTTTTTGTTTGAGTAGCAATAGAAAACTTTGAATTTTATATACTAATGGCAATAATCAAATTTAATTTTTAAATTATACTTACCAAAATGTAATAACACCAAAACTTTTATAAATAGCTGCTTTTAATTTATTTTATGTGATTAACAAAATTTTGATATTTTATTTATTTATTTATTTATTTTTATGTAGTACATATATATACCTCACATATTTTATAATCTGCCAATCAAACCAGCCAGGAAGCAGAAAATACTGTTTAAGAGCACGGTCAAAGAGGGGCTCATAGGGCTTAACCCCTCTCCGTTAAATAAAAACAATTAAGTTACAGAAGCTATTAAAAATCCTTTTTCTGTCTTAAATGTTTCCTTATTAAAAAAAAAAAAAAAAAAAAAAAAAAAAAAAAGTAATACTATTAATGAAAGTTATAGGTAATATTCATGAAACTAGTAAATCTGCAGATCAGTGGCCTCAAACATCAGTTCTACAGTTTTATTTTGAAAGTATTTTATTTAGTATTTAAAATATTCAACTCACAATATCATTTCTTTCATATTTGTAATATTAATTATTATAAATCGTATATCAAGTAATCGCTGGAAGATTGTTAAAAATAGTGACACAAAACTAAACATTAATATTCCAAAACTTTTTTTTTTTATTACCTTTTAAATCAAATCCACCACTGTTTCAATAATTTGATAGCTGTAATTGTCTGATATGTAGTATTTTAAACTATCCATCTAAAACAATTAAAACATCGATCTTCTGATAATTACAATAATTGATGCAAACAGTAAATGATTATCACAAATATTTTATTAATTACTGGTATCCTAATTGTTAAATTTATTTAAAAATAACTATTTTGTTTCATTAGTAAGTATTCATTAAATTCTGGTTCTAAATACAGTCATAAAAACAATTATATTTATTACTTTTTATGGGGTGTCCATTACTGGAACAGAGGGTGTCCACTACTGGGCCAGAGGGTGTCCATTACTGGGCTTTTGGGTGTTTTGATATATTTCTGTTATTTAAAATTAAGTTTCTATCCATATGGGGAAATGAGGCTATAAAAATGGTTAAATATTGTTGATAGATTAATATAATATTGAAAAAACTGGAATATAATAATTATAACTATTAATAAAAAAATAATTTTTAAAGAAATTCCTTAAGGGTGTCCATTACTGGCACATCTACCCTATATATACAATCACCTAAAAATGCATTTATGTGATATCATATATGCGAGCATAAAAAACGTTTATTACTTTCAGTGAGAACTTTAAATTAATTCTAGTCCAAAGATCTAGTATTCATTCGTCTCCCCGCGCCTTTCATATACTGTTACAAAAAAAAAAATTAAGCCTGTTCAATGCCATTAAATACAAATACATATTTGGATAAATATTTCTTTTTCTTAACCTAATCATTTTCGAAAAGTACAAAATATTTATTAAAATAAGTATAAGATCAAAACAAATTTAAAATATCAGCTTTATAGAAATTTCATACCAAATGTAGGAGCACGTAAAGCTAAAGGCACAAAGAAACAGCCCAGTTTGTCCATGCTGCAATCAGCTCTGCTTTATGGTAACAAATTATTCCCATTTATAAAAAAAAAAAAAAATTCACTCCTTCAGAAAGAATCTTATCCCTGCTTTGTTGTTCAATTTTTTTTCCATTTAAATTAGATATTCCCAGTGACATTTTTATTTGTGTGTTAAATAAAATCTAACACTAGATTACACAAAATTTTCAGTATATGAGATCCCAACATTAAAAAAAAAAAAGTATGAAACTCTTACTTTTTTGTTGTTGTTGTTATTATATTATTTATCATTAGCAAGAAATATTGAAACATTTGACAACAGCACATTAATCAGCATAATGTTGAAAGACATTCAAAATATCAGTTTTACAAAAATAGAATACCAAATTTGGGACCACCAAAATACAAAGGGAAGGGGGCATCGCCCAATTTGCTAATGCTTTAATAAAATCCTGCGTCTGCAAAAAATCCAACCCAACGTTATGGTTCGTTAAATAGAAGTGACCAGAATTCGGAAGTGTCCGCTAATGAACATTCCCGAATACCAGAAATCTCTGTGTAGCGAAAACCTTCTTAAATCATACTATATTACTCTAACCGTTCAAAATATTCATTATAATCAGCGTAATTTCGAAAGGTATTCAAAATTTCAGATTTACGAAAATTGTATCAACCCCCCCCCCCCCCCCCCAATAAAAAACAAAAAGGAGCAGGTACCCTTAGCCCATGTTTTAAGCAGAAGCCCTATGATTCGCTAAACAGACGTATCCCCTGTTCAGGAATGTCCGTTACGCAGGTTTTACTGTGTGTATTTAAAGTAAAACCTCCATAACGGAAATTGCTGAATAGCGGACACCTCTTTTTTTTTTTTTTTTTTTTTTTTTTCTTATCCCCAACACCTTTAAATCTGTACGTATTCACCTCTTTAAAGTAGACACCACCAAATAGCGGACTAATTCCGTGCTCTCGAGGTGTCCGCTATTCAGAGGTTTTGCTGTATATTCATTTATATGCACATTCTAAAGGGTAAAAAGTATTTACCTTTTTTGTGACAGTATAAGAAATATGTTCCAAATAAATTCTAGGTGCAGTTGTTGATACTATTCAATAATATTCTACAAACTAAATTTAAAAGATAACGTGTGTTGATATTAACGTTGTCATTAACGAACACAGGCACACACACACACACACCAAAAAAAAATAAATAAATAAATAAATAAAAAGTAAATAAATAAATAAATAAAACTTAAAATCCATAATTTTTTTTTTATGAGTTTCTGTTTTATTATTATTTTCATGGATTCTTTTTAGCACCCAGATATGCTTAAAAAAATTCTTTGAGCGTTGAAAAACACTTCTAAAAACAAAAATGAAAAATATCTCCTACTGTCATGGGCGAGAATTCTTATACCCATCTTCTTCTTTTTTTTTTTTTTTCATATTATTGAAATTTTTTGCATGATGTTATTTAAATTGATTTTTTTAATATTTTCCGCACATATTTAATTAATTACGCCGATTTTTATAATTTGTTTATAATTACTTTCAAGATCGCTTCATGTTTTAAAATTTAAGTATGGTGTTGAGATGTAACGCAGGAAATACATACTAGGTATATTCCATCTTGAAATAAATTTTCATAAGGATTATTAAATATATATATATAGTATCGGCGTACAGTTGAATACAATAAGAGTGATTTATTTCCAATAGGAAAAACTGCAAGTTTACAAA
Source organism: Maratus speciosus (assembly GCA_963932465.1). Lineage (NCBI taxonomy): Eukaryota > Metazoa > Arthropoda > Arachnida > Araneae > Salticidae > Maratus > Maratus speciosus. The sequence goes on from OZ010794.1 coordinate 358,080,903, forward strand.
TACTCCGAAATACACGATAACACAAACCCTTATACTTTCGAGATTTCTTTTCATACTCTATATCCACCATATAAAACAAAAAATAAAAAGTTCATGGTTTCTCAAAGATAAATTTAAATTTGTTAATATAAAAAAAAATCACTTCAATAATATACTCTGTAAGATAAATAAATGGCACTCTTGTCACTAAAAATGAAAATTTGTATGTAAAATTATATCACTAATATAAAATAAAGGAATTCGCAAGGAAAGAACTTACTTGTGCAAAGTTATATAAAAATTAGCTTCTTTTTAAACTTATACTGAACAATTTTTTAATATGTTGCTCAGATGATACGAGCTATTTAACAATCATTAACAAAATTATAAATATTCTTTTTTAATAGCATGCAGGAAACATTAATTCTATAATTTCAAAACTTCTTTACATCTTACCAAATCTAATTGAAACTGTTGTATTTTTCACGTTATTATTCAAACAATAAATAGATTATTTACTACATGAAACTTTAATTTATAAAGTAAAGATCTAGATGAGAATTAAATATATTTATTAATACTGAAAATCATATGCACTCATTGAAAAGCATCAGAAATAAGCAAACAATTCTTTTCACACAAAATATATTTATTTGATAAAAAAAAAGACAAAAATATTAAAAATGCAAATTAGTCTAATAAGAATAATTTAAATAATAAATAAATAATAATATATATGTAAGAACGTTCTGTGAATTATCATTCCAAACCTGTGGAATACCTTACCTTGGCGTAAATATCCAAAACTGTAACAGCTAATCCAGTTTGAAGGACATATTATTTTACGATATTGAACGCCATTTTAAAAATATATGCGTATTCATATTATTTTACCACTGTATTTTTATAAATATCATGCTATTCTTTTGAATATTTGGTGAGTCTTGCATAAAAATTATCGTTGAAATATTGAAAATTTTATATTTCCATGAAAAATATAATTCCCAATTGATTTTTTTTCGATCTCCATTTATAAGCACGTACTGACAAACCATTCCAATAAACCGAATATAAATTTTCGTCTAGTATCTATAAAATGACGACACAAAGATATAAAATACAAACATCGGATCACTATGCTAAAGAAAAATTTTCTCTAACGACTAACACACCAACGGATGTAGGTGTAGATAGATGTGCATACTATTTCACAAAAGAAAGTAAATGCTGCGTCACTACTTTCTCTTCATTAATGATGATACACTCACTTTCTGACTCATCTTCGATTTACAAGTAAGAGAATTCAAAGTTCAAATCTTCAATCAGTGTAATGTTTGGGAAATAAAGCAGAAACTTTAAATGCTTTATAAGGTTATAACGACGATTGACGATTCCATTTATTATGTGAATAACAAACGTCATTATAGAGATTTCGGATTGAGGAAAAATATATCGTCACACTTTCAAATAACTTATCATATGTTGATAAATTTAAAAGCAATTTTAACACTTCAGACAAATTTACTGTATTGAGATACTTTAATTCACTTTAGCAAATGCGTTGAGTAAAAACCGTTGCCCGCCAAATCAGCAATAATCAAATCCGGTCGCGTTCTTCTCGCGCACCGTTCATGCTTGCAACAACAAACAAACCTACTCACTTCAGTTCATTTTACTTGGTGAGTGGTTCAAATGGCTGAATTCCTGAAATGTCTAAAATTGCAAGTGTCTTAAATTCAGACATATAATCATAATTCTAACATTTTTTTCAGTTCATTTATGCCATGATCATAATAAGACGTTTATGTGTCTTAAATTTAGACATCTATCACGTCTGAAATTTTATTTTCAGACGTTTAAGTGTCTTAATTGCTTTTTCAGTCACATATCTGTTTGAATTTAAGACGCCTCTATTTGCAGTGATTTTACTGGTGAGGAAAAACAAGGATTCTGAGTGCTTCATACGGCACGTATACGTGCCGCTCGTCCCCAAGGGGTTAACACTACGGATGGCAAAAGAACAATTAATAGTAAATGCTATTAGACCTTTTTTTATAGTAAATTCAATTATCTTTAAAATAAAATATAACACGGAAAAATCGGTCGGAAAACACTTGAAATATGGCATGTTTTCTGTTTAAAGTCGATGGCAATCTTGATGACGTCATCCGAGACACACACCACTCTTTAAAGGGCGGTACCTTCAAATTATTCATTCTGGGTGTTTTCTAAATGAAAAACTACTAATATCTAAACCTCACGAAGCCTAACACGGAGAATGTTTTTTTCTTCATACGTATTCCTACAAATACAAATATATTTTTTTGAAATTAATCTTAAAAGAGGAATTTTACTCCAAGATAATCAAATGTGAAAAGTGAATCAGTTTAAAATTTATCCAACAATTGCAGTCTACGAATTCGAATCCACTTTAAACCCATAACTAAATTATCGACAGTGAATTTATTATTTTTAAACTTAACATTATCATTTATCGTTTTTGCAAGTTTAAGAAATTTTAATTTGTTCATGAAAATACTTACATTTATCCTTTGTTAAGCCCATTAAATGATATCTACGCTTATACTATTTATAAAATATTTTTCTTATAACTGCATTATACTTTCATGAATAATGTCAAATGGCTATTATATCGTTTTACACGAAGATAAAAAATTTGAAAAGTGAAATCAGTTTAAAATTTATCTCACAACTGCAGTCTACGAATTTGAAATAACACATTTCCTGAATTGCCGTCTGTGTTTATTACTTTTAAACTTAACACTAACATTTATCGTGACATTTTGCAAGTTATAGAAATTTTAATTTGTTCGTGAAAATCTTTATGTTTATCCTTTGTTAACCCTTAAATGCATGAATTATTCTTTTAGAATTGTGTTTTTTATTTTTATATTAAGGATTAGACACCAGAAATCTTAAGATAGATTTTTAACTTTATTTAGTAACATTATTTTTGTAATTTTTAAAGGATTGATATTTCTGCATAAATATAGTGGTTGTAAGAACTCAATTTATGTATTAAAAATTAAATAAAAAGGTGATGGAAATTCACATTACTATGCAATTAAGGGTTAAGCACTTTAAATTATATCTACGCTTATATCATTTATAAATGTTTTTCTTATAATTGAATTATATTTTCATAAATAATGTCAAACGGCTATTATAGCGTTTTACACGAAGATAAAAATATGAAAATTGAAATTAGTTTAAATTTTATCCGACAACTGCAGTCTACGAATTTGAAATAACCCATTTCCTAAATTACCGTTTGTATTTATTACTTTTAAACTTAACACTAACATTTATCGTGACATTTTGCAAGTTAAAGAAATTTTAATTTGTTCTTGAAAAATCTTTATATTTATCCTATGTTTTATCCTATTAAATGACATTTATGCTTACACTATTTATAAAATATTTTTCTTATAATTGCATTCTACTTTCATGACTATGTCAATTGACTATCATATCGTAACGCAAATTAAATAAGTCTTCTTAGTGTCTCGGTTCTATCAGAATATTTATTTTCAGTAAAGCCATCCAAAAAATATTTCTTCATTTATCAGTTTCTAATGAAACATTATGAACTATGTATTTAAATAAATGACCCATAACTAAGACATACTTCCGATAAATGAGTTTGTTCTATTAAATAAATAACATTTAATGCAAACTGGCATTTTCCTCATAGAAATGGATGTATATTAATACCTTTTACTGCTTTCAAACATCCGTTTACAACCAATGGGAGGTCCCCAATTACTATTTTTTTTTTTTTGTACCATTTCATTTTGATGAAATTGATGATTGCAACTGTCAACAGAATAAGGTAAATTATGATCTATCTATTGGATGAAAGGATGCATTGTATATTGCATTTACTTATTTACTGTATTTTAAATATGCATATGTATATTTTATTTTCTGGAAGAGAGTGGCTTTACGGTGTCAACAGAATAAGGTAAATGGTGATCTATCTATTAGATGAAAGGATGCATTATATATTGCATTTAATTATTAACTGTATTTTAAATATACAATATTTTTTTTCTGGATGAAAGCAACTTTACAGTGTCAGCAGAATAAGGTAAATGATGATCTATCTATTAGATGAAAAGAAGCATTGTATATTACATTTATTCATTAACTGTCTTTTAAATATATATTTTTTTTTTTTCCGGAAAAAAGTGACTTAACTGTGTCAACAGAATAAGGTAAATGATGATTTATCTATTATATAAAGACGACACATTTATATTGCATTTACTTATTAACTGTACTTTAAATATTTTTTAAAATTTATTTTCTGGAAGAAAGTGACTTTACGGTACACGAAGAATATCTTATTAATGTTTTTTCTTAACAGAATCTATTATTTAATTATTTATTTTACATATACATTTATATTAAAGATGCGAAAATTCATTTTAAAGCACATAAAATTAAATTATATAATTCTCAAGAAACCAGTACTAGGGTTCGTACGTTTACCGTTATTTTCAAGGTCAAATATCAGAACGTTTTTATAAAAAAAAAAATTCTAACTTAATCGGACGAAATCTCGCCTTATTTCAGGAGAGATTTTTCATAAGGAAATACTGGTACAGAAGAATTTCTTAGTCTGGAAATTCAAAGACCTGTACAAACCCTGAATACAAAGGTTTGTGACCAAAATGTCATTATAATTGAAAAACTTAGATGATAAAAGTAGTATGTGACAAAAAAAAAATTGTTAATCACATGATTAAAGATAATCAATGGTCCTCTACAGTCTGTTAAACTACTATTTCAAAAAACCTTATACACACAGAGATTTTAATTGATAAAAAATGATTTGACAATAAATGATGATTATGTCGCTTACCATCTTTAACATCAGAGTTCTTCAATTATTTATTAAAATGCAATATATTCTTTACGAAATTTCTGTCTCTAAAATATCTACAGCAGAATTTATATTTAAATATCTATACGTCAATTTATTGGATGCCACAAAAATTTTAAATTCACAAAAACACAAACATTTCGTTTAGCTGTTATCATAGGTATCTTTAATAGATTCAGATAAACTTTGATTTTAACCTTCTAATGCCCATGGTAGAATGCGTTCAGAAATTGCGTGATTCGGAGAATCGGAATTTATACCAGAAAATCTAAATAGTAAATTTAGGGATAAGCAGCGAGAAGTTCAACCTCACCGTCCGCCAGAGGGTGCTGTTTCAACTCGCTAAATTTCTCCCATTTCTGACTCATGGAATGAAGGAAAATGATGATGAAGATAAAATCTAATCAGACTCTAATCATGAAGATAAAAAGAACTGACATATCCTTAAACCCTTAAATCTCGCTCCCGTGATATTCACGGGCTGTGTCTTTTATTCAGATTGTTTGATGCCCACCAGTTTTATAAAATAGTGTAATTGGCTTTATTATGGTATCATTTTACTTGTCATTAAATAAGGTGAATATTTCTTTTTCAAAAAAGTGGTACCAATAAGCAATTTGAATTTTTAAACCGTAGTTTAATGCGACCGTTAAGGGGTTAAAATAATGAAGCTTCAATTGTAACCGCTTTCGCAAGGGCTGATTACCTCCGATCGAAGGTTCCACCAGTAAATTTATATAGAAATTTTTTCTATATTTAAAGGCGTTATTAATGCAACTTTTAGTCATAAATAATGGCAGAAAAATATTTTAATTTTAACCGGTGTAAATTTACTTTCGCGGTAGTCAGGTCCATCGTTTCTGCCATATTGTGACAACCGGGGATGCAATCTGAATGTTTTACCTGTCAAACTGACACCAGAAATTATTTATGAGAAAATATTTCTATGAATAAGACGCCCAAATAAGAAACAATTTTCCATTCAGTTATAATGGTGGGAAATTTTCCCCGGCGGTATTTTGAACCTGCAGATTCGATTTTAAAAAAGCAGCCGTCATCTTGTGACAACCTCCTCACAAGGATGGTTTCCATATGGGCATACTCAGAAAAATATGAAAAAAATACAGAATGTTCTTCTCATATGGATGTATATGTTTGTAAAAAAAAAATTGGCGGAACCCCGATACAGCGTCAGTAAAAAAATAATGAAATTTTCGTTTATTTGGCAATTTATCACCGGTTGGCGATGAAAATAAAATACGCTTTCATATGGAATATTCTATAAGGAAAAAACGTTTTATGTTGAATTTTTTAGTTTATTTTAACTATAGTTTTGCCATTTTTTGTTTGTTTTATCTATAGTTTGTCATATATATTTATATGTATTTATAATAAACTTTAAATATTATATTTTACGATCTAAAACAAAATTTAAATTGTTTCAAGAAAAAAATAAGGCAGATAGAACTGTCGATTTGATTTTGTTGCTATGGAAACGACTTCATCGATATGGAAATGCATTATGGCAATCAAATGTCAGCCGGCTATAACTTAAAACATAAAATAGCAACTTGCAAAGCATAGAAAATATTTTTACAGTGATATAATTAAATAACTACAGCAACAAGCAACATATGTAATATGAAAAATATGTAATAACCCCTTTCTTTGATTAAGTTTAAATTCATTAAATACCGTGCATTCTAAAAAACAATTAATAAACAATTTTCCGATGCATTAATCGTTTGCTTTTCGCAAGGAAAAATCCTGCTCGCCAAATCGCATGTTACTTCTGTATTTTCGCGCCAAATATTTGAAAGTATTTATTTTTTTACAGACTTTCTACTGAAATTCCGCCGCTAAATTTGACTGATCCCTTATTACATACATGAGTAGTTTCACTTGTATTTTTTTCAACATGTTCTGAGTATGTCCTGTAAGGAGACCTTCCTTATCAGTTACTTCACTCGCAACTGGTAGACAGTACACTTCATAACTCCATTATCTGACTAGGCTTATTTATTCAATGGCTTTGGTTATCTACTAACAAAATCTGTTATTAAGTAAAGCAAAAATTTCTATTTTAAATTTCTGGTGTGAATTAGGAATACGTGAATAAAAAATCCACTAAATCGGGAACACTGATGGTAGCATAAATGCTACCATGGGCTTTAGAGGGTTAAATAAGAACGAGTTTCATCCAGGAATGCCAGTTTGGCCTCCCTTTTGATTCAGATATTCAGAATTCATACCAGAAATTCAGAACAATATTTTCTCTTTATTTAATAATACACAATTCATGATTTCATAATGTAAAATTTCTTCACAAAATACACAATATGAGCTTTAAAAAGCTCGCCGTTTTACTTAAAAGGCGACGAAAATAATAAAATAGATGTTACAAGTTAAAAATATACATTTTATTTAAAATTTCTTAGTGCTTTCGGCCTGCATTTTTCAGTCCTCTTCAGAGTATATTTTTATAATTCATAGAAATATTCTCTGATGATTCTACGATGATTCATATAAAAATATTCTCTGATGATGGCCACGAGGAATGCAGGCCGAAAATTTTAGGTCTATCGGATAGTTCTGTCCAATAATGTTATTTCACACCTACTTTTTTTTTTTTTATTCAGTTTCCTTCATTGGCACCACCTTTTTGAAATGGTAAATTTCACATTCTTTTCACATTTCACATTAAGGTGAAAACAATGGGAATTTTACTATTTCAAAAAAAGTGTTGTCAATGAAGAAATCTGTATTTTAAAAAAGTAGGCGTGGAAAAACATTATCAGACAGAACATTCCGGTAGACCTAATACTAAGAAATTTTAAATAAAATGTATATTTTTAATATCTGACACCTATTAGCCCGCGGTATGCTATTTCTTTCTCCCAGCTTATTTTGTCTCCAATAAATAACGTTACCTTGTATACGCCAGCCGTAAAACAAAAGCCGATGTATCATTGTGCGATTAAATACTCTACAGCCTTTTTTAAAACTTCTAAGCATCGCACATTTTCATTGTTTATACCGTCGTAGTGGGAAAAAAAAAGTAGTTTTTAATGCAATTTGTTTGAAAACTGCATCTCCATTTGTTTTTGAAACATTAATTTTTTTTTGTACTTTTTAGCGACATTTGTTTCATTTTGGCAACTCAAGTACTGCATTTCTGTAGAAAGTAAAGAAAAAATTGTTGAAAAATAGCAATTATATGTTTTTGTTGCCATTTTCTCATAAAAATTAAAAAAACAAATTCATTAAAATACGTACTATTTTGAGAAAAATATAAATGAAGGATTTATGATAAAACATGGAGCTATTATAAATTATATTTAATTTTAACTATCTATATTAATGCAAATGACGTCATTTTACATAAAATAAAAGCGGTGCTTCAAGTTTTAAAATTGAAATATGTTTTGCAGTAGAATCCCGATTATCCGAGTCCCGCTTAACAGAGTTATTTTCTTCTGATGGACTGGTGGTTTCTATTATTATGAAACAGCCATTATAAATGAAGCGTTATGTGAAGATGAAAGAGCAGCCATAAAATGTTAGAACTCTGAATTTCTGTTCAGAATGTAAAAAAAAAATGGCCATAATTTTTTTTTTCAAAAAAAAAAAAAAAAAAAAAAAAAAAAACACAGGCATATTTTTAGTGACGACGAGACATTTCTCCAGCGTGTGGGTCGTTCCACAATATCATTTTTTATGAGATTCTTACGGTGACAGAATGCTACATTACAACATGAAACATAACATCGAATTATTAAAATGGCCGAATGCATTGTACTTTAAAGGTATACAATCTTCCCACAAAGGCCTCACACGTGGAACTCATTTTTAACAATTTCCAACGTAGTTGTAACAAGTACAGTAGAGCGTCGATTACTGCAACTCCAATTATCCGAACAGCCTATTTCTCTCAAAAAAAAAAAAAAAAAAAAATGTTAACCGAGGAGATGGGAAGAATCCTAAGCTATGAAAAAAAATGAAATGAACGAGTGGTTAAATAGTGATGTACATGACCCTGGAAATCAGATCTTAAATGATGATGAGATTCAAAATGAAAAAGAAATTGAAGAAAATGATTTTTTTTTTCTAAAAAAAATATGCCCTTTTTTTTTTTACATTCTGACCAGAAAATCAGAGTTCTAACTTTTTACGGCTGCTCTTTCATCTTCACCTAATGGTTCATTTATAATGGCTGTTTCATAATAATAGAAGCCACCAGTCCACCAGAAGAAAATGAAGTAATGGAAATGCGGGGCGACACTAAATTCTGAAAAAGCAGAATTCCTGTGCTCTAGTTTTATTATTTTTCGTCGCCTTTTAAGTAAAACGGCGAGCCTTTTAAAGTTCATATTGTGTATTTTGTGATTGAATGAGGGTCAAATATTGTGTTTCATCTTATGATTTTATTTAAAATTTCTTCTTTCCGAATTTTGAGTATGAAGTAGAGATTTCTAAATAAAAAAGTGGCCAAACTAGCAACCCTGGTCTCATATGTTTGAGAATTTTATTATTAATTCAAATTAATTGCAGTGTTATAGGTAAGCAATAATGAATAAAATGTTTTTAAAAATCCATTCTTTAAATTAATAAACTATGTTGCATGTTGCATATATTTAACATGGCGATAAAAAAGCTCAGTGTTAATATCTTGTTAGACACTGGTTTCAAAACTAATTATGAAATTTAAAACTTCTCGTCGCTGGAGTCTTGAATTTTGTATATTAAATGTAAGTATCGCAGGAACTATAGCCGTTCTAATTGACCAAGTAATTATCGCAGATACCCTTCAAACAAATGAATATAACTGAACGCTATTTTGCCTTTTACCTAAGTTTGAGTTTTAATTTTAAAGACATAATTATTTACGTAATTTATTGTTATCGGTAGGAAAGTTTTGTCTCACAAATGATGGAAAAAAACAAAAAAACAACAGTAAGAACAACAACAAAAAAGAAAACAAAGCTATATATTTAACATGAAACATAAAAAAATCAATCAATTATAGAACATACGCCTTTGCGCAAATGTTTTGCAACATTTAGTGAAATTGTATTTCGATTGCACAATCATGTTATCAAAATTAACTTCAGATTCAAATTTAATGAAAGATGCATAATTTTAAAGACAATTTTATGTAGAATTCAAAACTTATTTACCAAAAAAAAAAAAAAAAAAAAAGAAAAAAAGAAAAAAAAAGAAAGAAAGAAAGAAAGAAAAAAAGAAAAGAAAAAAGAAAACCAGCATTGATCAAGGGTTGAACAAGAAATAGGATTACTAAAGTTTCAATCTTATCCTTATCAAATTAGATATACACAATACTCTTTGCTCTTTTTTTAGGGTTTCGTTCATCTGACGAAACGCTATTCGTCTCACTCCTTTGTCTGTCTGTCTGTCTGTTTGTCTGTCCGTCACAGAGCCCGTTCTCAGAAACTATACATGTTAGAGGCTTGAAATTTTGGGTACTTATAGCTGAACACCTCACATCAACCAATAAATCATAAAATTTTGAAAAAGTTAGTAATTAACCGAATTACGGGCTAATTAACTTCTAAAATTAACCAATCCACCTTTTTAACGCAGGTTCAAACGGACATTCTCCAAATCTTCGGAGTTTCTGCTAAGGGTTGCCAGTAAAATCAGCCGATGCCCGGTTACCACGGAGGAAATTAAGCCGAAAAATGAAGTGGACATTTTAAAGCGAAATCGCATATCAGAAAATATTGGTCCGAGAAATTTGTAAATGGAATAGATAGACGCAGAAAAAAATCTACTTTCATTTGGTATAAAGTTCACATTTCTGCGATGTGTATAAGTTAAAATATCCACTAAAAATCGATCGAGAAAAATTTAATTTCTTTAATTGGAAAGACAACGAGATAAGTATCTATAAGTATCTATAATGTATAAATAAGTATCTATAATGTATAAGTATCCGCTACGAGATAAGTATAACTCATTGATCATCAGAAAGTTTACAAGTATTCATACCACTATTTTCCAATAGTAATATCAGGAAATATCTTGAATTATTGGTTAAGACCGCCACTCAATCTGTTTGAAACTTTAAGATAGTTTATAACACATAAGAAGAAGTGTAAAAAAGAATGGAGTGTGATATTTCGAGGAGGGGGGGGGGGGGAGCTAGAATTATTTTTAAAATCTTAGCGTTTGTTACCGCAGCAAATGCTTTAAATTCTTGTTTAAGACCGCCACCATCCCGACCCATGTATCTACGGACAGATTGCGTAAAGGAGTTTCGTTCAGATATGCTTTTGTTAAGAATAGAGTGCATTCCCTGGTGGTGGAATGTGGAACTAACATACCGCGATTTTGTTAAAATTAGGAAATCTAACAAGTCGATCTGTTTGAAACTTTAAGATATTTTATAACAGATAAGATAAAGTGTAAAAAAGAATGACACGTGAAATTCCTTTACCGCTTTAGGTGACTTTTTTGAGGGAATCCTGAGATATATGCTACTTATTTAATATAAAATTGTCTAAAGTTTAGTTACCACTATTTCTGAATAGTAATTTCAGCAAATATCTTAATTTCTTATTAAGACCGCCACCACCTCGAGTAACATATCTACTTATAGGTTGTTTAACGGAGTTTCCTTCCGATACAGTTTTGTTAAGAATAGAGTACGCTCCCTGGTGGTGGAATGTGAAACTAACATAACGCGACTTTGTTAAAATTAGGAAATATAACAAGGCGATCTGTTTGAAACTTTAAGATAGTTTATAACACATTAGAAAAAGTTTATAAAAAATGGTGCGTGAAATTTCGGGAAGGTGGGGAGAGGGGGAGGGGCAAAATATTTCTTTTTTGTTTCATACCGTTTCAGGTGCGTTTTTTTGACGGAGTCCTCAGATACATGCTACTTATTAAATATAAATATGCCAAAAGTTAAATTACCACTATATCCAAATAGTAATTTCAACAATTATCTTAAATTTTTGCTGAAGACCGCCACCCCCTCGAGTAAAATATCTACTAATGGGTTGTGTAAAGGAGTTTCGTTCATATACGCTTTTGTTAAGAATACAGTGCGCTCCCTGGTGGTGAAATGTGGAACTAACAGAACGCGATTTCATTAAAAGTAGGAAATGTAACAATGCGATCTGTTTTAAACTTTAAGATACTTTATAACACACGATAAAAAATTATAAAGAAGAAGGGCGCGTCGCTTTTCGAGGGGGGGGGGTGTTGAGGGATGTGCGCGAACAAAATTAGGAAATATAACTGGACGATCTGTTTGAAACTTTAATATAGCTTATAAAACATAACATAAATTTCAAAAACCAGGCCGCGTCAAAAATCATGGTGACCATCTGCCCACTTCCCTCCTTCAAGGGGGCACTTTTCTAAGATACCCGTCCTGTGATATATCGTAGCATTTCGGGGGGGGGGGACGAACAAAATTAGGAAATATAACAAGGTGAATATGTTTGAGACTTTAACATAGTTTAGGATGTGTTTGCCAAAATTTAGAAGGTATTCCATGGCGATAAATGTACTGGACGTTTTGAAAGGAATATTAAACGAAACCATTTGTGCGATCTATGATCACACTTACCCACTTGTTAGAAGTACTTCGGAGATCATGGATTAGTAACAGTATTGAATGATGAACTTGCTTTTTTATTTAAATTCCTTCATAGCTATCGCCATTTTTAAACAAACGCATTTGTCTAATATAATGACATATTAAAAATTAAGAATTTTAAACGTAAATTTATTCTTATAAATTAAAATGTATGGCAATAAAAATTGGCCTTTTTTTTCTTTTGAGGATAGATAGCCATGGCTCCCTAAAAATACAGCTAAATCTGAACCAGGGCGTAAAGTTGGCGTCAACTAAAAATCTCATGAAACACCTAAACTGTTTAAGTTGTTCAACTGTAATGAAATAAATCAAAAATTACTTTTGAGAAGTTCTGGAGAAATTAAAAGTTATTATTTTGATTAATTATAACATTCATTTTCAACCTCATTTCACTTTTCAAGGTTCCATACTTAAAAAGTAAAAATGGAACCAATATAAGATCACCCCTGTGCCTGTCTGTCATAGCCATTTTACTCGCAAACTATGGAACGTGGTAAGTTCAGATTGGGGGAAATAATAAAGACTATTGACTCACATATTTACAGATTATTAAGCAATCAAATATATTTAGGAAAAATGTAGAGGGGCTAATTAAGTTACTCGAAAAAAATAATCTTTTCTTTGTATCGTGTGAAAGCTTTCGTAACGCTGAACTCACAAATGCATTTTGTTTAAATTTAGAGGTTATATTTTCAGAGACATCGTCGAAAATGCAGTGAAAAAATATGCCCCCCCCCCTCCCTCAATTTCCAAATCTACTGAAACTGAAATTATGAAAAAATTAGAGGTTAAAATAAAAAAAATTAGACTTTAATTTAAACCTTGCAGGAAAACTATAGCGGTTACCCTAGGTCACATAGTTTTTGCGAAAAGTGCATTTTTGCATTACATACGAATTTTGATTTGCGGGCATTCAGCAGAGGTGTTCAGGAACGCTAGAGGTACCTATCGTAGCAGAAGTATAAAAGCATTGTTGATAATGATTTTCGAAAAAATCGTCGGTAATTAGCCGAGATATTAACCCTTAAAAACACGGACAGTTTGGAAATATATAATGATAGGGGGCGGCGTATTCTATGTACCATCGGCTTTTGAAGCCTAGATAACACCTTTTAATGATTCATCATATGATTATATATTGAATGATATGTTTAAAGGATCTCTCAATACGCCTCCCGTGTCATTAAATATTAATTAAAAACCAATCTGGAAAACGCGGCGCCAACCAAGGCGTCTTGCAACTTTGCGACCTCCTTTCGAAGTGCGCTTAGCACAATGCCAAGTTTAAACTTTGAAATTGGTTTTGTTTTAGCTATATTGTAAAAAGAAAAGATTATTACTACGCTGAATTTAGTTTTATGAAATTCCAAATGAAGTTTAAATATGCACTACTTTTATTGTCAGTACCGAATTAAGTTCATCTTAAACAGATAGGATAAAATAAAAAAAAAAAAAGATTTATGCAGAATAGCAATATTTGATATTACTTAGGTTTCATATCTCTTGGAACCTTTTGAGAAAAACGAGTTTAAAGTTTTTTATTATTGTCACTTCCAGCGAGCAAAAAATTGTAAGGAATTGGATTAAAACGAAACCAGTTTAAGGCAACATTCTATGCAATTGAAGGAGGAAAAAAATTGAAAAATTGAAAATTTTGATCCAAAGAAGTACCCCCTCACAGTTAAATTTCAATAGCTGATAATTTTAATCTTGATATGTGTGCTTATAGGTTTCATTTTTTTTTACTCTCTTAGAGGTTGCAAGCATCTTGGATAGAATACAAAGGTTGTAGAAAAAAAAGTTGTTCAACACAATCGTATGTAATAATATATTTATTGTATCATTGGCTTACATTCCATCATTATCATAAACAATCGTATTAACAAGTCGTTTCCATACTTTAGAAAGACAGCTGGCAAAGGTAACAAGTCCTCTATAAAGTCTCTGAAAAAATGCAGTACGGCTTAACAATGTTTTTTACGTAGAAAAACTGTGTCTTCTCATCGGTTCCTTAATCACTGGAGAGCTTTTAACCTCAGGAGAACATGGAAAATGTACAATCGCTTTTAATCCGCATCCTTTCCGTCCTAGAGTACCATTTGGAAATTTGGCATGGTCATGCAAGAAGCTGACTGGAAGTGTTTTGAAACGTTTTTGTTTCCTTTTCTTTCGACTCTTTTGTTTCAGGGCAGAATGTAGCATCAAGAAAAACCAGAAGATATCCACCAAGAATGATTTTCTTCCCATTTCGGCCATACGCCACTTCAATCTGTTAATGAAACATGTTTTAATACAAATAATTAATTTTAAATGTTTATATATGGTAATATTCGCAAAGTTCTTTTAGAATTCTATTAGAAAATCACAATTTGTCCATTATGATTTGGCCTTATGGTACAGACGTTTTGTTCGGAAACATCTGTGTCAGTTAAACTTAATCCATTTGTTCAGAGAATTATTTTCTGAGAATCTTTTCTTTTAAGTGGGTAGGACACCTTTGAACACGTCGAAAAAGTAAAAAATATCGCTATGTTCCAAGCTTCAAAACTTGTGTAAGAAGTCAAAAATAAAAATCAAACTTCATTTAAATATAAAGCTCATATTTAAATTTATATTTAAAAATATATGTATACTTGTAATTTCATAAATAAATATTGAAATGATATGTTTAAAAATATATGATAATAAGAGAAAAAAAATCTTGCGCGCACGATAAAATCTAAAAATATGCGTATAAAGAGGAAATTTTGGTGAAAATAAATACATAATAGAGTTACCTTTATACTAAAACCAGAATATTTGTAAAAAATATTGACTAAATTAAAAAATTAACAAAAATTTAAAAATTTTCACTTTTTGTAAAATATTTTTAAAGTACAGAAATAGGAATTAAAAAAAAAATTACATTTTTCTCGTTTTAAGTTGTAGATAATATAGAAATGAATATGTGGTAAAAATTTCTTTTGATTGTCATGCATAGTTTTTTAGTAACACTGCGCGCAGTATCAAAATGCTTCATTTTGAATAAACGCAACGCAAAGTTTAATTATCCCATGGAGTCTTAACATGTAGTCATAATAAAACTGCCATAATTAGTAAACTAATGGGAATTTTTTAATGCAGTTTTCTGGATATTGTTCAGAAATGATTACGGAATCAAAATATGTATTAAAAAAACTTCGAAAATTTTGATGGTTTAAAGGTATCCTACCCCTTAAAAATACAGCTTATTCCTTTGTCATAAATATTACTCATATATAAGAACATATCGCTCACCCGCAAAAAAAGTGACACATCTCGCAAAAAATCATTCTGTGTTTTATTTCACTAATAGGTCTGTCTTAGGTTTGCCCTGCTACACAAACAGTTTCATAAGTATGGTTACACGGAAAATCCCTTTTTTACGCTATATGGCCATTTGTGATCACAGAAGAGGGGTGGATTGTGTAGGGAGGTAAAATTACACAACTTTCCAAACCTCACCATACGTCTTCATTTTTACACTGTTAAAACACTATTCTTAAAAATTAGTAAATTGTACTAATTATTGAGCACTTCCCGATCTTAAAATACCTCCGAGTACTTAACTCTTAAATTTGAAAAACGCATGTACTCATTTTTTTGAGTACATACAGGGACTCAAAAATAAGTATGTATAGAAACACACATACACTATACGAAAGAAAAAGCGAAATCACAGACAACCGACAAATCACCATTTTTAATTACGGTAATATTGAATTGCGAAGACCTACAATTTTTGAAGTAAAGAACAACGAATTTACTATTTTAATTCTTGTGTTTGAGCCGCCCCGTGATTTGAACCAGAGTCCTCTAGGTGGGAGATAGGTATTGTACTGACTGTGCTATAAGAGCAGTTACCAACTGCTTCTAAATGACACCTTTTATGAATCGACCGAAGACCGCTAACAGTAGAGATGAATTTTCCCTTTCTTAAATATCCTAATTTTTTATAAAACAATTTTTAAACTAAATTTTCTTCTTTAACATTTCTAACGAAATTGTAAATAAATCTGAAAAGTGTGTATTATAAATTAAAAACTATAACAAAGACAGACATATCTTTAAATAAAAGCTTGGAAATCGATGTCAATTCCGTATAAGAAAAGGATTTATCAGAAAACTCATATTTTTGAGCACAAGGATTTAAACATGAATATAAGACTTTAAAATACAAAATATATGTATTCATTTCTGCATACATTTATAAATCAAGTATAAGTATACACAACTTCAAAATATCATGTACTCGTTTCTGAATTAATTGTACTTAAAAAAATCGAGTACAAAGAAATTTTCATTTTTAAGTAGATTAATGCTCCTTTTTGAAGCAATTGTACTTAAAAAATATGAGTACATAGAAATGCTCATTTTTAAGTAGATTATTTTTAACAATGTACTTCTTTCTGAAACAATTGTACTTAAAAAAAATACGAGTACATGGAAGTTCTCATTTTTAAGTAAATTAATTTTTGAGAGTGTAAGGGTTTTACACTTTTATGAACGCTTTTATTTCTGCATGCAGAGTTAAGGGGCTATAATTTCATGTTACAGTAAAATTTAGCAAATTTTCTTTGCCTCTCCTGTGAAATTTATTTTTGTCGAGATGTGTCACCTTTCTTACGGGTGAGTGATATGTGGTATTTATTTTTGAATTATTGGTTATTTTTCACCTAGTAGGAAAAATTTCCCGTATGATACAATACAGTCAATTCACATAAAAGTTCATGGGACTATACTAATTCTTGTAATTAGACTTTATGCAAAAAACAAAGACTAAATGTAATAGTTACAAATATGTAGGAGAGTTACAAATAGAGTGAAACCCCCAATTATTGACACCTAAGCAGTAAATGGCATTTGAGCAAAAATCAAACTCAAATAAGCATTTCCATCTAAAATTCTGCAAAGTAATGTCTTCCAGTAGTAACTTAAACATTTATTTTTATTTTGGAATCAATTTATTCACCACTAGTAGGGCGAGAACATATTCAATGGAAAAGAAACTTTTGAGAACACAGAAAGTGCTATTTTAAGGCATCCATCTTATATCTAAAATTAAGGTAATGGTTTTTAAAAATCTATTTATAATGCAACCACTCTACACTTGTAGAAATTAGTTAAAAGATACCTATAATACATTAGGACCATGATTTCTAATCAGGGCCCGCTTAAGACTTAGAAGTAGGGGAAGCCCGATGTCACACAGGGTGCCCTTTATTAATCTACCTAATGTTTTTTATGTACTAAACCCAATTTTCGTATGCTTAATTAATTTGAAATTTTACAATCAAAATTTCGAGTGAATAACGCATTTAATATTAATTTACTAAAACTAACTATATACATATGAAGAAGTATTTTATTACATATATAATTATACATAACCAATAATTTTCTAAATGACAAATATGGAACTACAGTTGAGAATATTTGAACTTCAAAATATCTTTTGAGACTTACAAACTGCGGCTTTGTAAAAGAAAAAAATGTTTCGTAAGGGGAAAAAAAATGCATTTTTTACTGTGGTAGATTTTGTTTTCTAAAAATTAGTTTTGAAAAGTAAATTTGGGGGCCCCTTTGTATTTCAGTGGATAAGCACGGGCTTCAAAGGCCTATTCGGTAAACAGGCCCTGTTTCTAATTTATGGTTATTCAATTTAGCTTAATGGGGGATGCCAATTATTGGTTCCAGTAAATTAATTTCACCAGTCTCCGACAGAGGTGTTACTTAATGGTAACTTTAAAGAAAGTTGAAATCTGTTATTTGAACTTAAAAAAATAATAAATTAAATTTATCTTGTAGTCAATAACATTAAAATTTAAATTGTTCTACTAGGACCTGACACCATTTGTCAGTTACTGGTTCATAAAAGTTAGTTGTCGGATACCTGCATCCCTAATTTAAAATATAAAAAAAGGGACACATGCATCTGTTCTGTAGTATGATATCATATACAAATAATGTTAAAGTATTTTGGTTTCATAATAAAAGTCAAAGTATTTTAAAGCATTAATTCTTTGAATTATGAAATAACTTTTTTTTAAACCTTTGCAAGTAAGGTGGATACTGGTACACTTAGGTTCACTTATTGGTTTTTCAAAATGTGATAGGTGTCAGCTACTGGAGATTTTGACCACATTTATGAAAAAAAGTAATTTTTAATATTACAATGTATAAATAATTTTTCAGTAATTTTTAATGCAATATTCTTCTATCCTTTCAAAAAGAAAAATAAATGTAAAATGGATTTAAAATTTTGTAATTGTGATTTGAACAAGAAAAAATCCTTAAGGTGTCAGTTACTGGGAGTTTCACCCTGTAGCAAAATAAATTTATGAAGTTTTTACATTCCATGTATCTGGCATAAGTACATAAAAAAGGATTCGAGCCTTTTTTTCCTTTTGTGTACCTCTATTTTAGAACAACAATATTTTCCTTATGTTACCACATATTTCTATAATTAAATATTACTTTTCGAAATTAATAGTACGGAACCAGGAAATCATGCCATTTTTCAACAAATGTAATAATAATATGTATAACCTCTTCAGTCTTAAGTTCCACATTGTGGACCTCTATTTTTTTCTCGAAAAAAAAAACCCTTTTTTATACATTTTGATTATACTTTTATAACAGCAGAATGCTTTTGCTTTAACCCTTTGCTATCGAAATACTTCTCCCAGGCACAAGCACCTCTTACACGAATTTATTCGGATGTCACCACTTTTTTTTTAAGAAAAACTTTTTCTCCCACTTTAACAATATATCAAAGAGAAATTCATTAAAAAATGTACTTTTAAAATATAGTGGTGCAAATAGAATATAAATAGAATCTTGGCTATTTGCCGACACTCGATCGCAAAGGGTTAAAAGGACATCTGAAAACGGTAGTACCATTCCTCAATATTTCTTATTAAATATTACTTTCATCTGTTTTTCTAAAGTGTCTCCAGGAAATTGTGGCCAAAACAAGTAAATAATTTTCGTGAGTATTTAAGAGGTCTCAGAACTCTTAAAGCTTCAACATTTTCGAAATTTAAACTTTTTTTTTGTATGTTAAATTCCTAGCTTTAAAAAAAATTATAATTGTTTCCTTGAAATTCTCATTAGAACTGAAGTTATGGTTTTTAGAATTGTACCCGCTCAATAGCTGAAACGGTTTTTCCGGAAATTTGAAGTCCTTTTACTGAAAATGACATTTTGGGGCACAACGAGCAGGATTTCTTAAAAACTTCCCAATGTTTTTTCATGAAATTTTCACAATATATGTTTCATGTTAGTCTGTGTAATCTGCATCTGAAATTTCCTTTTTATTGTTCAAAATAATAATAATAATAATAATAATAATAATGTGATTATAACGTAGATATTTTCAACATTTTAATTAGCTAAATACAACTTTGTGTTAAAAATATAAAAATGCTTTAACCCCTTGAGGGGCGGTGGAATATATTTTATCCCACCTACGATTAATGAAGAATTGCACCAGAAAAATTTAAAGTCACATG
Source organism: Maratus speciosus (assembly GCA_963932465.1). Taxonomy (NCBI): domain Eukaryota; kingdom Metazoa; phylum Arthropoda; class Arachnida; order Araneae; family Salticidae; genus Maratus; species Maratus speciosus. Next base: position 358,100,953 of record OZ010794.1, read on the forward strand.
ATGACTTTCAGGTGACAGAGAGACTACTGTGAAGTCACCATTGTGCTCTTTTGGGAAAAGCCTCCATGTGACTATAATATGATATTATTTGGTGACTTATCATAATGCAACGTTCATGATGACTTTGAAATGGAGTCTAAAAATGACAGTCACATGAGAGTCACAATATAACTACATTGTAAAGTCACATGGTGACTCGTCACAAAGCAGCAGTCACAATGACGTCTCAATGGAGTCATATATAGTGATCATTTGAGACTCATAATGAGATGTATGGAATTTCCTATTTTTTTGCTTCACCGTAGTGACTGTGACACTTGTGACCATGTGTGACATGAATGAGAAGTTATATGTACTAGCTGTGTTGTAGAGATAGTAATTACTCGAATTATACAGGGTGTCCCAGAAGTAATGGGACAAACTTTAAGGAGAGGTAGGGGACATCACAAGGATTCAGATTTGCATAGCAACCCAGGGTCGGAAACGCTTTCCTGGCGCGGTAGTGACAACACAAAACACAAGAAAGACAGGATACGAATAAGTGGAGAAAACATGTTTATTATCCTTAGTACATCAAAAAACCAAGAAGAAAGAACATTAGAGGGACAACGATCGTCATCAAAGTAGGTGTTCGAAATTACGACCCCTGGCCGTGATGCATGGAAGCGCATCTCCGGCGTATGGAAGATCTAATGTTTTCGAAAATACTGGGAGTGCCCCGGACTTCCCCAGCAGCTGACACGATGCGTGCAATAAGTTCCCCAACACCTTCCAGCATTGTCCCGGCATTTTTGCAGTACTAAGAATAATAAACAAGTTTTCTCTCCCTTTTCGTGCCCTTCCTTTTTTGTGTTTTGTATGGTCACTACCGCGACAGGAAAGCGTTTCCGACCCTGGGTTGTTATGCAAATTTGAATCCTTGTGATGTCCCCTACCTCCCCTTAAAGTTTGTCCCATTACTTCTGGGACACTCTGTATTATTTCCTTTTGAGTGTTCGGGTATTTGAAAATTAGCATTTTGTGACTTTTCCTTAATTTTTGCACACCGGTGTACTTATATCTTCCATCTCTTTTAAAATTTGTGTTTTAAAATTACATACATTTTAAGATAGGGTCCACGGCGCTTGTCGTGTAAGTCACATACTATGCTTGTTGGCCACCGTTATTTTATAAAAGTTTGCTTCGCCATTTTCAATTAATGAGATATCTCCCATAAAATAAGTCACATCTTTCCGTTCTAAAATACTGGTAATCAAAAATCTAGTATGTGACTTACACGACAAGTGCTCGTGGAAATGTCCAGATATAAATTTTTGAAAATGGTATGTTTTTTATTTTCATTTTTTCCAATTTTTAGAGTCCTGAAACGCCTTATCACTAGAACCGCCAAAATTTTTACTCAAGTGTTATAAAAATATTTTACACCAGAACTTTTATTTAAAATAATTTGACTTATTTATTTAACTTATTTCTCTGTAGTACATATTTAACTTATTTTAGAAAAAAATTTCTGGCTCGAATTAAAATATTTTTATTTGGTAGCGGTCAAAATGACTGCTCTGGCGGTTTTAGTGTTAAAAGCCTATACTAACACTGTGCATCCGCAAGCTAATGTTCATCCAATGAAAGAGTACTTTATAAAGGAATACGGTGAATTACATGGAAATGTCCTTTTAGAATTGGCTGAAATTTTAATATGTTGTAGTTCATAGCATGTTGATCAAATGTCTCTATGAGCACAATTCTTCCAATTTCCGGGGTTTTATAAATCTAATTAAACCATAAATTTTATTTAGTAATAAAAGCTAATTAATAACCACATGAAATATTTCGTTAAATATTTTCTTTTGATCAAAGTATTTCTTTTGACTTGAAGAAAACCTGAACGTCGGTAGACATGTAATATGAATTAAGATCTTTCGTCGGTCATAGTAGCAAAACTAGCCATTTTTAGGTACGTTCGTAATTGTATAAATACGTAGCACTTATAGTCGTCGTCTGATTCGTCCGTCTGTCTGCCTGTCCGCATATAACACAGAACAACTACCTAACCGAATGGTTTGAAATTTAATGTATAGAATGGTTGCAGAATTTTGTCGAGCCATTTCAAATTTTATGAAAATCGAATCAAAATTAAAAAGATATCAATAAAAGTTTTCTTCATTCTATTAAACGCTATCATACGTAATTAATTCAATGATATGCCATGATAGGTAATAGTTCTACGTTGCCATGGTGATTATTCTATTAAATCCTATCATACGTAATAAATTCAATGATATCCCATGGAAGATAATGGTTCTAGGATGCCATGATGATTATGTCTTACTTAAGATGGAATATTATTCCCGTATTACTGAAGTTAATGTATATGTATTTGTAAAAAAAATTGTATTCATGCATTTTTGCGTAAAACTGCAGCAACTATTGCACCAAGATTTGAATACAGTAAAACCTCGTTACAACAATATTTTAGGGACCAAATACATATATTGTTGTAGAGGGGTTTATTGCTACATCGAGGGTCTAGATATTTTGGGCATCTAATAAGGTTATTTATGAATTTTAAGGTATATACCACTTAAAAAAAATTATATCTAGAAGAAATTAATTAGCAACAATTTTCATTTCAGACAGAATTCCGTTACATGCACATTCCATTTTCACAGATTTTACGGTAGTTTTAGTAATACAAATGAGACATTTAAAGTCACAGTGATATGAATCATACTGTTTACACTAGTCGCGTGACCGAACTCGCAAGCTAATTTTAAAACTATGAGAGCGTTCTTTTCAAATTTCTCGCGTGCATTTTAATATTTTTAAATGATTTTTTCTGTTTGAGATAGCTGACGTTGATCCCTAGCCAAGTTATTGTTTACTTTTTCGATTTTGATTGTAGCTTTTATTTTTTATAAAATTACTTTCACTTTCAGAACCGGATCCGAAAGTTTGAAATCTGAACAACAGCCATTCTTACATTAAAGGGATAATTTGAAAATCAACAGTGAGTCTTCTGTTCTTAAAATAGACGGAAAAAATGGCAAAAGATGATAAGATTATTTTTTCAGCATTTGAAAATAAAATATCGTTATAAAGGGAGAAAATAACGGTGAAATTTGAAAAGAAAAATCGTTTTACAGAGGTTTATTGCACTAGAGAATATCACAATATTGAGGGGAGGTTAACATCATAGTTTATATGCAAATTCGTCGGGACCATGAAATATTATTGTAGTAGAGGGAGTTATTGTTGTATCGGATATCGTTGTAGCGAGAGTTTACTGTATTTGTAAAACTAGTTATAGTAACAACGCACCTTATTTGCCTTAATTTCTGACTTGTTGAGGATTGTTCCCATTGAGATATTTGATCAGCAATGTACGAACTAGAAAATACAAAAATTCAGTAAGTTCCACCGGGGCGTATTTCCGCATAACTTGTGAATGGCCCTATCTAGTTTTCCTTTCAATATTTTAAAATAATATTTTTATATACACTGTTAAAAATTTGCAGCATTCTGACAGGTCATTTGACCGTTTTTTCCGAAAACGGTTACACAACCGTAATTTAACACTTATTCTGACCATATTATTGGCCATTTTATGGTCAGAATATGGTTAAAATATGGTTATGAAACCGTTTTTTCAAAAAACGGTCGAATGACCTGCCAGAATGCTGCAAAATTTTTAACTGTGTAGGACATTGGAGGTCGATGGCTAATACGATATCTTAATACTTTTCCGTTTTAGTTGCCGTTTGCTTCTGAGAACATTTTTAATTCCGAAAATAATTGGTTGTATTATTTCCAAAATTCAATGTTCAGTAGAGCACCGATTATCCGAACAAGTCGGGACCGACCCTAGTTCGGATAAGTAAAAGCTCGGATAAATGGGCAGACAATTTAAGGGATGATCCTGACTATACTAAAACCTTCACACTTTATCGAGGCTTAGGACTGGCAGCACCAATTAGTGCTACCGTGAATAAATCTTTTTTTGTTATTTTTTACTTTTTTGTCATTTAAAATTTTCTTTTTCTCTTTTTATCATTTTCTGAACTCCAGAGGTTATAATTTAAGAAATAAAGCATTCGATTGTTGCTTGCTTCAAAGAAGACGTTCTTTTCAATGCTGTCATACCTCGAATTCTTCTTAAATACGTTAGTTGAATAGGATCAGAATTCTTCTGCCGTTCGAGCCATTTCATAGCTGTCTCAAAACATTCAAAGCTTATGAGATGGACCTGGATCATTTTCAGAGCATTCGTTTTCATTTCTTCAATTTCTTTTCCATCTTAAATCTCATCCATAATCTCATCATCATAAGAAAAAAAAAAAAAAAAAAAAATGAGAGAAATAGGCTGTTTGGATAAATGGAAGATCGGTTAAAAAAAAAAAAAAAGAAAGAAAGAAAGAAATAGGCTGTTCGTATAATTGGCAGCTCAGCTAATTGGAGTTCCGATAATTGGCGCTTTACTGTATTCTCTAAAATAAATTATAACCAAAGTTTTTTTTTTTTAAAAATGCTTGCGATATCACGTTAAACATCTACCTCAGGTGTTCTCTGAAAAAAAAAAAATAAAGATATTGAAATGTAAATCAGAAATATATGCAATTAGAAATATGCAAGGAATATTTTCAGTGGTTGAACATTAGCTTGAGAACATCTCCGTGCGATTATTATAGACAACTTCACCGTAAAAAAAATAATAAAGCTTTGTAATTGAAGCGTTTGACTTGCTTTTGCCAAATAAATTATAATTTAACCCTTTCAAGGGCTAAGTACTTATGTTGTTAAAATGTTGAAATGACTGTAAGTATATGATAGTAAGAAAAAAACTTTTCTTTCTGTACATTATACAAAGCGAAGTTTAATTCCTAAATTCTGATGCCAATGTGCCAATTGGGAATTAAAATGAAATGGAATATATTATTTAACGATGCCTTTCAAAGGATTAACCCATTACCCGCTGGTGTTACGTTGACGCAAAGGTCGAAATAATTGCTCATGCGTAAATTAATTACTTTGCCACCACTATTTTAGAATTAAAAAAATTGGCTTATTTATTGGCAGAAATTTTGCTATTTTAATAAAGCAAAAATGACCTTTTTGAATTTGTGGTGTCAAACGGCTTTCAACAAGAAATTTGAAAATTCCTACTTTATAGTTTTGGCGGTTAATGGGTTAAGAGGGCTAGTAATTTTAAGTACACATCTATGTACTTCAAATTGCTAGCTTCCGAAAATATCAATTTCTTTCGTTTCATTACAAATGTTTAAAAACAAAGAATCATTATTTATAGTATTATTTGAATGGTATATTATAGTAATAATAAGAGATCTGAAGATTTGTTGTTGTTGTTATTAGTGCAGACCCAGCAGTATTTAATTTTACAAGTGGAACATTAAACATAGAATCAGAATCAAAATAACTGAAATTGTAATTTATATTAAAAAGAATCTATTACAAAAGTTTTCTTTCTTTTCTTCTTTTTTTTATCCATAAATTGGCAATGAACTCACAAGCTCATAAAATGGATTTATTTATTTTTAATATAAAGTTTCGAAAGAAAGTTTCTGGGGCTGTTCCAAAAACAATATCCTCCAGTTACTGTATTCAAATCGATTATAGATATTAATTATAAGAATAGCAGTATAATAAAATATTTTTGTTTTAATCTAACTTTACATTATTATGTAACTGTAATCAATTCATTTGAATATCCAGAAGGTAAATAAAGATAATTAATTATTTTGTTAAAAATATTTTTTTCAATATATAAAATTGATTTTGAATAGGATTTTTAATCACCATTATATCACCGGATACTTTTTGCATAAGAAATATAATTTTATAATTACTTTAAATTAATCAGTTTTGTAGTTCAATTTTTTTTACTTTTTTAAAAACTTTAAAATAGCTCTTTTTTATATGGAGTTTTATTTTTGAAAGAAAACAGGACAGTTTACATAAACAGATAACACAATAAATGTAAGCATATAAATGTTTCATTCATTATCATACGCAATCTCATTCATTCAAGGGACATAAGAGTTTTAACACTAAAGATACAGAAAAACCGGTCATGTGACCAACATCAAATAAAAATATGTCTTTGAACCAGAATTTTTTTCATAAAATAAATAAAACTTAAATTATACAACTCAACAGCGCTTAACAGTGTAGACACTTTCAGGGGCTTCCGCGTTGACATCAACTTTACGCCCAGTCTATAGGTGATTGTCTTATAATTAATGAGCCATTGAAGGATAAAAGTCTAGTTATAGTATATAAACTAAATAATAAGTTTTTATTTTAAAATAAAAGTTAAATACTAAATAATTACTTTATAAAAAGGTGATATTAAACTGAGAAAAGAGTGTAATTAAAATTACAAGTTTAATTTTTTTTTTTTTTTAAATGAAAAAGGATGTTAAAAAGTTCAATATAAAAAAGTTTAAAATATATAAGCACAGTTAAGGAAAAAAAAAAACTACGTACAAAGCTGATAAGGGCAGGTCGGTCAAGGAGTGGCAGATGTTAGGTCACACGTCTAAAAAAAGGTCATTTTTCACAGTCTACTTTTTTTCTTTTTTGCAGAGTAACGGTATAACCATAAATTATACAAAAATAAATAATAAAGTTAAATTGTATTAAATAAAAATTCTGGGGTAGAAAATTTTTATACAACTTGAGTAAAGTTCATGGTAGGTTTAATGTTAAGCATGAATTAAAGAACGATCTATGATATTGTTTTAATTGAAAAAATAATCAAACCCAAACAATCTTAGTGCTTGTAGAAATAGAAAAGTGCCTTCCAATGAGTAATTTATTCTTAAAAATTTATATGTAACAATTTCATAAAGGATACAATTCACAAAAATATTTTAACCCCTTAAGCATCGCGTCCGATAAGTGTAGGCTACATTTTTAGCTCACAGGCTATCAAAGCCTGAGAGCTAATGTGCCCGCCCGTTCTGTATGTATGTATGTATGTATGTATGTATGTATGTATGTATGTATGTATGTATGTACGTACGTACGTATGTACGTAACGCGATAACTCTTGATAGAAACATCCGATTTGCTTCAAAATTTTTTCCTAGGTTCACTGTGATAAGGCGCTTCCCTGATTAGTTTTGGGAGTTCATTGGTTAAGGATAAAGGGGGAAAAACGGGGTTAGTCCACACACTACCCCCTTAATTCAGTTAAATGGGTTTTTCATGCAGAATGATTCGATTTGCTCCGAATTTGGTATACCGGTTTATTATGTTAAGGAACTTCCCTGATTAGTTTTGGGAGTTCATTGGTTAAGGATAAAGATGGAAAAACGGGGTTAGTCCACCCCCCTTAATTCCGATAAATGTGTTTTTCATGCAGAATGATTCGATTTGCTCCGAATTTGGTATAGCGGTTTATTATGTTAAGGAACTTCCCTGATTAGTTTTGGGGGTTCATTGGTTAAGGGTAAAGGGGGAAAAACGGGGTTAGTCCACCCCCCTTAATTCAGATAAATGGGTTTGTCATGCAGAATCATTCAATTTGCTCCGAATTTGGTATACCGGTTTATTATGTTAAGGAACTTCCCTGATTAGTTTTGGGGGTTCATTGGTTAAGGATAAAGGGGGAAAAGGGGGGTTAGTCCACCCAATTAATTCCGATAAATGTGTTTTTCATGCAGAATGATTCGATTTGCTCCGCATTTGGTAATCGGTTTATTATGTTAAGGAACTTCCCTGATTAGTTTTGGGGGTTCATTGGTTAAGGGTAAAGGGGGAAAAACGGGGTTAGTCCACCCACCTTAATTCAGATAAATGGGTTTTTCATGCTAATCATTCAATTTGCTCCGAATTTGGTATACCGGTTTATTATGTTAAGGAACTTCCCTGATTAGTTTTGGGAGTTCATTGGTTAAGGATAAAGGGGGAAAAACGGGGTTAGTCCACACCCCACCCTCTTAATTCAGTTAAATGGGTTTTTCATGCAGAATGATTCGATTTGCTCCGAATTTGGTATACCGGTTTATTATGTTAAGGAACTTCCCTGATTAGTTTTGGGGGTTCATTGGTTAAGGGTAAAGGGGGAAAAGGGGGTTAGTCCACCCCCTTAATTCAGATAAATGGGTTTTTCATGCAGAATCATTCGATTTGCTCCGAATTTGGTATACCGGTTTATTATGTTAAGGAACTTCCCTGATTAGTTTTGGGAGTTCATTGGTTAAGGATAAAGGGGGGAAAACGGGGTTAGTCCACACCCCACCCTCTTAATTCAGTTAAATGGGTTTTTCATGCAGAATGATTCGATTTGCTCCGAATTTGGTATACCGGTTTATTATGTTAAGGAACTTCCCTGATTAGTTTTGGGGGTTCATTGGTTAAGGGTAAAGGGGGAAAAGGGGGGTTAGTCGACCCCCTTAATTCAGATAAATGGGTTTTTCATGCTAATCATTCAATTTGCTCCGAATTTGGTATACCGGTTTATTATGTTAAGGAACTTCCCTGATTAGTTTTGGGAGTTCATTGGTTAAGGATAAAGGGGGAAAAACGGCTTTAGTCCACACCCCACCCTCTTAATTCAGTTAAATGGGTTTTTCATGCAGAATGATTCGATTTGCTCCGAATTTGGTATACCGGTTTATTATGTTAAGGAACTTCCCTGATTAGTTTTGGAAGTTCATTGGTTAAGGATAAAGGAGGAAAACGGGGGTTAGTCCACCCCCTTAATTCAGATAAATGGGTTTTTCATGCAGAATCATTCGATTTGCTCCGAATTTGGTATACCGGTTTATTATGTTAAGGAACTTCCCTGATTAGTTTTGGGAGTTCATTGGTTAAGGATAAAGGGGGAAAAACGGGGTTAGTCCACTCCCCCTTAATTCAGATAAATGGGTTTTTCATGCAGAATGATTCGATTTGCTCCGAATTTGGTATACCGGTTTATTATGTTAAGGAACTTCCCTGATTAGTTTTGGGAGTTCATTGGTTAAGGATAAAGGGGAAAAAACGGGGTTAATCCACCCCCCTTAATTCAGATAAATGTGTTTTTCATGCAGAATGATTCGATTTGCTCCGAATTTGGTATACCGGTTTATTAAGTTAAGGAACTTCCCTGATTAGTTTTGGGGGTTCATTGGTTAAGGATAAAAGGGGGAAAACGGGGTTAGTCCACCCCCCTTAATTCAGATAAATGTGTTTTTCATGCAGAATGATTCGATTTGCTCCGAATTTGGTATACCGGTTTATTATGTTAAGGAACTTCCCTGATTAGTTTTGGGGGTTCATTGGTTAAGGATAAAGGAGGAAAACGGGGGTTAGTCCACCCCCTTAATTCAGATAAATGGGTTTTTCATGCAGAATCATTCGATTTGCTCCGAATTTGGTATACCGGTTTATTATGTTAAGGAACTTCCCTGATTAGTTTTGGAAGTTCATTGGTTAAGGATAAAGGGGGAAAAACGGGGTTAGTCCACCCACCTTAATTCAGATAAATGGGTTTTTCATGCTAATCATTCAATTTGCTCCGAATTTGGTATACCGGTTTATTATGTTAAGGAACTTCCCTGATTAGTTTTGGGGTTCATTCGTTAAGGATAAAGGAGGAAAACGGGGGTTAGTCCACCCCCTTAATTCAGATAAATGGGTTTTTCATGCAGAATCATTCGATTTGCTCCGAATTTGGTATACCGGTTTATTATGTTAAGGAACTTCCCTGATTAGTTTTGGGAGTTCATTGGTTAAGGATAAAGGGGGAAAAACGGGGTTAGTCCACTCCCCCTTAATTCAGATAAATGGGTTTTTCATGAAGAATGATTCGATTTGCTCCGAATTTGGTATACCGGTTTATTATGTTAAGGAACTTCCCTGATTAGTTTTGGGAGTTCATTGGTTAAGGATAAAGGGGAAAAAACGGGGTTAATCCACCCCCCTTAATTCAGATAAATGTGTTTTTCATGCAGAATGATTCGATTTGCTCCGAATTTGGTATACCGGTTTATTAAGTTAAGGAACTTCCCTGATTAGTTTTGGGGGTTCATTGGTTAAGGATAAAAGGGGGAAAACGGGGTTAGTCCACGCCCCTTAATTCAGATAAATGTGTTTTTCATGCAGAATGATTCGATTTGCTCCGAATTTGGTATACCGGTTTATTATGTTAAGGAACTTCCCTGATTAGTTTTGGGGGTTCATTGGTTAAGGATAAAGGGGGGGAAAAACAGGGTTAGTCCACCCGCCTTAATTCAGATAAATGTGTTTTTCATGCAGAATGATTCGATTTGCTCCGAATTTGGTATACCGGTTTATTATGTTAAGGAACTTCCCTGATTAGTTTTGGGTTTCACTGGTTAAGGGTAAAGGGGGAAAAGGGAGGTTAGCCCGCCCCTCTTAATTTAGATAAATGGGTTTTTCATGCAGAATGATTCGATTTGCTCCGAAGTTGGTATACCGGTTTATTATGTTAAGGAGCTTCCCTGATTCGTTTTGGCGATTCATTGGTTAAGGATAAAGGGTTAGTCCACCACCTTAATTTAGATAAATGTTTTTTTTTTTTGCAAGATTATTCGATTTGCTCCAAATTTGGTATACCGGTTTATTATGATAAGGAGCTGTCCTGATTAGATTTGGAGGTTCACTGGTTACGTATAAAGGGGGAAACGGGGGCTAATTCCCCTTCACTTATTTTTTTGAGTGGCATTATTCTTTAAAATAAGAGTATAATATACAATTAGTGTGAATAGTCTGTGAGCTCAATGCCATCAGTTTAGCTGGGCACTTTTCTTTTTTATTTAAATTCAGGTTGTTTGATTGCCACCATTTTTTTGAAGTAGAAATATTCAACTTATTTAATGGCAGATTAAATAATGTGACACCATTTAAAAAAACTGATGGGAATCAAGGAATTTGAATTAATTTTATTGCACTTAATCTTTTTCGTAATTAAATGAAAATTTTGTTACATTAAAACATCATTAAAAATGGGCTTTAATTAAAAAAAACCGAAAGTATTTTAATTAACTAAATGGATACATGAAATTATAAATTTTAAAAATCTGAAAATTCGACCAAAATATGTAACATTTCTTTCTTTTACCCATTTAATTTTGACTAATTTCTTGTTCTTTCAAATTAAAACATGAAACCCAACACTTTATACTACGAATATAAGCACCCCATTAGCATTAAAGATAATTAGCAGATAAAATATATAACTTTTCTTTCTTTTACCCAATTAATTTTGACTAATTTCTCGTTCTTTTAAGTTAAAACATAAAACCAAACACTTTATACTACGAATATAAGTACCCCATTATCATACTTTAACGATAATTAGCAGATAAAATATACAGTAGAACCTCTTTTATCCGAAACTCTTTTAACCAAAACTCTCTATTATCCGAAATCCATTTTTAAAGCTTTTTTATTTATTTATTTTTTAACTGTCATATCTGTACTGTGCAAGCAGTCCTTTTCGAACTACTAGTACATATAAATAATTTCAATCTCCTTTCTTAGAATTCCTTTGAATTTAATTTGAGCTCCCGTAAGCTGCGGAGTGGTACGAAGAAAACGAACAAATTAGCAATTCTGAAGCTTTTGAATGTTTTGCAAAAGGTTTGGCATGGCTGGGGCAGCAGAAAAACTGTGATACGGGAGAACTAATAATATTAAAAAACTCCTTGATAGAGCTTCAAAAGGTACTTAATTTAAAAATCAAAATTCAGGTAATTTGTTCTTGTTTCTATTTTGCTATTTCTTCATTTTTATTAAGCAGTTGTTACCATAATAAGATATATTACATATTTCTCTCCTTAATCTTAAAATTGAAGCATTCTCGATTATCCGAAAAATTCACTTTTCCGAAAGATGGGCGGCCCCAATTAATTCGGATAATCGAGATTCTACTGTATAACTTTTCTTTCTTTTACCCAATTAACTTTGACTAATTTCTTGTTCTTTTAAGTTAAAACATAAAACCAAGCACTTTATACTAGGAATATAAGTGCCCCATTAGCATACTTTATCGATATTAGCAGCCCGCATATATTTACAACTTGGATTACTCCCTGCCATGCGCGCCTGTGCGGTAACATCATCCAGAATCGTTTCACAAATATTTTTTTTTTTTCTGCCTGACAGACAGATTTAATATCACTGTGATTTAATCTCTGTTCATTAGGACTTTTATAGCTATTAAATACATCACCACTTTTAATTCTGAAAGCTGTGCTTGCGATAGCGTCATCAAACTTTTGAAGCTCTTAACAGTAGAAAGCCCGCGAGCAGTCATTTTGACTGCTACCAAATGAATATATCTCGGTTCGAACCAGAATTTTTTTTATAAAACTAGTGTAAAATATACAAAGAAAAAAATTAGTAAAATGCATAAGTTAATAATTTAAAATAAAAATTCTGGTGTGAAATATTTTTCTAAAATTTTAGTAAAACTCTCGGTCTTTCTAGCGTTAATGACTTAAATCTGAAGTGTTTCTTATTTGTGATAAATTTATTTCTAAATACGATATTACGGATCCTTTTTAAAAGAAAGTTACTCCAAACTTCAATAGCTAAATCCCATAGAATTAAAATTGTTCAGAGAATTTGTGGAGTAATTATACAGGGAGTTCATAAAAGAATCTCCCACTTTCAATGGTATATTATAACAGTTTAATTTAGACTATTTACAAAAAATCATACCTCAAATTCAAGTTGAACTACCCTAGTTTTTCTTACAAATGTTCAATAGGTGCATCTTTAGTTACATGGCACACATCCAACATAAAATCCAATTCTTCCCACATTATCTTCAACAAGTCCAGAGCCATGGAAGGAATAGCCTCTTCAATTCCGTGTCTCAACTTTGACAAATCATTAGATAGCGGCGGAACGTAGACACGATCTTTTACAAAGCCCCAAAGGAAGAAATCGCATGGTTCTAACGTATTTTAAATTTTTAGCCAAGCAATAATGGCTTTACGCTCAGGAGTCGCCATTTTATGTGTGTGGTACTGCCATAATGTAAATAACAAAGCAGTACCCGCCCATGCGCTTATTTAAAACTGTTTGAGTTACTCTTTATTTGTGACCTTAAACCAGCGCTCCACAACGCTTAAAGTTGATACTGTTTCAGTTACTCTTTATTTGTGACATCAAACCAACGCTCTAGAACGCTTACAGTTGATACTGCTTGAGTTACTCTTTATTTGTGACTTTAAGCCAATGTTCTACAACGCTTACAGTTGATATTATTAAAATTTATAACGGGGACATTCTCTTATGGACACCCTATACAATTTTATTGGTATATACAATAAAATAAAGAGTTTTTTGAAAAAAAGTACGTCATGCACACTGCAAAACTATACTTTATTTAAATACTTTTTTTATTTGGAAAGTTATTCTCTGATCTGCGGTTTAACCCTTTCGAGGTTGGTGTCCTTAAAAAAGGACACCTAATTTTAATTCAAAAACTGATAAACGGCACCAGGAATATTTAATTTAAATTTTCCTTTTCTAATGCACGTGCAAATAAGCGAATTCCTATTTTCTAATAAATTCATTTAAAAATTCTGGTGTCAGTCTATTATTTCTTCAGTTTATAAACAGAAATACTCCGATAACTCAATCCAATAACTCATTTTCGATTCAAATGATTGGCTTATTATTTTTATATTTCTAAAATAACCTCTAATTACAGTGTTGCCAGATTGGGGACTTTTTTAATTCAGATTATTTAACTGTCACCACTTTTTTAAAATAGTATAGTTCGCCTTATTTTTCAGAATTCTTAATCTATCTTAAATAAACAGAATATTTCTATTTCAAAAAAGCGGTGACAATCAATAATCTGGGGACATAAAAGTTCCCAATCTGGCAACACTGCTCTAATACAGTAAAACCTGTAAAGTTGACCACCCTTGTAAGTTGACCACGTGTCTATGTTGACATCTTTTGTCAGGAACCAAATTTATCCTATTCAAAACTATGAGATAAACCCTTTGTAACCTGACCACCTGTCTATCTTGTATCTTGACCACTGAAATTATTCAAATTTGACTAGAACTATTATAAAATATCCAACAAAACCCTTTATAACTTGACCACCCAAAATCATGAATTAAAAAAAGTAACTCTCCACGAAATTTTCTTTTTTTTTTTTAAACTAGAATTTCTAAAAGGGTGAAATAGTTATTATCCTGGGGAATGCTTTTAGCAGTGATAGGTTTAGATAAATTATTCAAGGCTTATCTACTCTTACACTGTTGATCTTGTGGATTTTGCTTTCCAACCCTCCCCCTCCATTCTTTGATTATAGAGTTCTTTCTTCTATTTCCCAATCTCTTATCATTCCTTCCCTTCTTTCAATAACCCCAAGTGCTAGTTGGTGAGCAGAAATATTTCCACCTTCCACCAGTTTCAATGGTTTGTGGCAATTGTAACAAGTGATGAGTTACACAAGAACTGTGTTGTAATACAGAAGGATTTGATTATTATTTTCATTTAGTAAACTTGGTGTAGAGGTAGTATTCAAGACATTTATATTTTGTAATTGCTTTTTAACAAGGAAGATTTTGTTAACATAAAATGGCTCTAAAAAGAAGATTAGTTGAACTTTCAAATTTCTTCTTGGACAAATAGGTAATGTAAATGACAAACTTAATTTTAGAATGTGTATGTGTCTTAACATGTGGAAAGACAAGTATTTTTTATGATTTTTATAAATTATGTGTAATAACTAGTATAGTTTGACGAATCACTAATTGGCTGTATATTGATTGACTGTTTTTTTAAATAAATAGTTGTTAATATTAATTGATTTAAAAACTGATACAAAACTATTAATTCATACTTGTAATTAATCTTTCCTTTTATAAGGTGTTAGAAATATGCGTGTTAATACAATATTATTTTAAAGCCCTGTCAATAAATAAAATTTGTGGGAAAAAATGACATGGCATGAATATTACGTTAAAAAAAAGTAAATTTATCATCACCCTTTATAAGTTGACCACTGAAGTGTGCAACCGCAAGTGGTCAACTTACACAGGTTTTACTGTACGACTAAAATCTACAGTAGAGTAATTTAAACAGGCAAAGTGAAATAATATAACAGCTTATTTGGAAATTGATTGAAATATTATTTTAGTGTCATTTTACTGCTTTTATTACATAAAATATCATTAAAAATGAACCTTAATTAATATTTTATGTGAAAAAGGGTTTTAATTGATTAAAAAATGCGTACATAAATTCGCATAGTATACAGGAATATATGCTACATATATCCGAATGGCAATATCTAAAAAAAAAAGGAACAACTTTTCTTCATTTTACCCAATTTATTTTGACTAATTTCATTCTCTTTTAAGTTAAAACATAAAACGCTTTATACCACGAATATAAGCGCCCCATTAGCATACTTTATCGAAAATTAGCAGCCCTTCTAGGCTTATTAAAGGTACATACGCTTACAACTTGAATGAACCATATGCGTGTCTGTGATAACAGCATCTAGAATCGTTTTACAAATATTTATTTTTCTGCTCGACAGACATATTTTGTGTCACTCTGCTTTAATCACTGTTCATTTGTGGCTTTTATAGCTATTAAATACATCACCACTTTTAATTCTGAAAGCTGTGCGTGCGTCGGCTTGTTTGCTCAGAATTAAGGAAGAGAACAAATTACTGGTTTTATCTCCAAACTTTTCATACTCTTAAGGACTTAAATCTAATGAAATGTTTCTTATTTGCGATGAATTTGTTTCTAAATTAGATATTACAGCTGCTTTTTAACGGAAATGGTTCAAAATCTCAGTAATTGCAATTAAATTTAAATAAGATTCAAGTAATTTAAAGGGTTTGTTTATTCACTATATAAGTTAAACATATAAGTGTAATAAAATGGAGTGTTTTTATTAATAATATAAAAAAATACATATGTTGACATGTATTATCTACTTAATCTGAGTAAAATATATAGCATAAATTAATATATTTGCTTAAGAATTCTGAAGTTTAAAAATTTGTAAACACAAAAATACTGTTAAAATTACTCAAAGGTGTTTTTTATTCACAATAAAATACATTTAAAACCAAGTATTTTCAAGCATATCCATGCTCATCATCAGGGTTTAAAAAAACAGCCCCTCCCCTGTTTTTTAACTCTGATGATGAGCATAATATGCTTGAAAGTACTTGGTTTTAAATGTATTTTATTGTGAATAAAAAAACACCTTTGAGTAACTTAAATAGCATTTTTGCGTTTACGAATTTTTAAACTTGTAATTGTAAGGTGATATTAGGGATGTAAAGAAATTGATATACGAGTATTATATCGTTTGTTAACTTAATAATCCTGTCTACAGTAACATGTTAAAATTTATTTCAAAAGTAATATTTAGGGCATCAAATGTTTATTTGAAATGTAAGAAATACACAAACACTTTTAATTACAGTTTGTTAGAGTTTATGCATTTTATGCATATGTTATATAATTTTATTAATAATTGTAATTAAATGAAATATTTTTATTAATGTTACAATGAAGTAGAACATACATTTAAACACATTAATTACATTACTTACATAAATAAATGTAAATTAATTTAAATAATTTAAATGTAAATTAATATAAATGTAAATTAAAATAAATTACATAAATTACAAAATGAATACATTACAAATGCTTTACACAATATTTTAATTTTACAAATTAAATTTTTAATTCTTAGTATTAGAAATTATAAAATTTATATTCCAGTTAAAGAATTCATTACATAATTTTTTTTTCTTTTTTTCTGTCTTTCTTTCTTTTTTTTTTTTTTTTTTTTTTTTTTTCAAAATATGTGGATGTGTAGGATATAAAATGTACATTTTAAAAGTAACCTTACATACATAAGAATGCATCACAAATATTATATAAACAACTTTCTGGATATTTTCGGAAATTATAATTATACTAGCTTTGGCCCGTGTCTCTGCACAAGTAAATTGTTAGTTTTTGAATTCATAATGATAATCTTACATGCAATTTTTACAATTTTTTTTTTTTTTTTTTTTTTTTTTTTTTACATTATCTATGTAACTTATAGTGCAACAGTAGAACTTTTTAAAAAAGCTAATTTTTCATAACAGGTTTCATTTAATTATAGAAATTTTTCACATTTCTCTATAACTAAGCAACCTAAGGAACGATATGTACACTAAAACTTTTCCCCAAACTGTTGTTACGTGAGTTATTAGCGATCTATTCTTATTTGCATTTTAAATGTATAGTCCAATACAGAAGATCTCTCTCATAGATCTATACTAAGCAACGTAGAAGGATATGTTATGTACTAAAACCTACTTTCAAAAATAACCTAACTGACAATGTAAGACCCATAAAAGCCCATTTAGCAGAACGTGAGTTAAAAGCTTTTGGAATAGTTTTCGGAATTTCGGTTGTCCTAATTGTAGAGCTTTATCTCATAGGACTATAACTAAGCAACGTAGAACGATGTAGACTAAAGCCTTCCCGAACACCCTGTAGCGTTTATATTTTTATTTTTAAAACATAATCCATACATGAGAGTAAATTACAAATATTTTCGGTTAATTGTAGTAAAATTACAGTAGAGCGCTGATTATCCGAACTCGAAATAACTGAACTTCCAATTATCCGAACATCCTATTTCTCTCATTATTTTTTTTTTTAACCGAACTTCGAATTATCCGAACAGCCTATTTCTCTCAAAAATTTTTTTTAAACCGAACTTCCAATTATCCAAACATCCTATTTCTCGCATATTTCGGGTAAAGTTTCGATTAAAGTTCTTACCACCTACTGTTACATCTGTAATCCAACCCATTGATCAAAGTGTGATCGAGACATTCAAACGACTTTATAGAAAGGAAATGTTAAGAATGCTCTTTTTATCAGAAGAAACAGAAGAGCCTGATTCCCAAGATACCACAAAAATTGATTTGAAAGATTGTTGTATAATGTCTTCTGATTCCTGGAATCTAGTAAATTCTTTAACATTAAAAAAGGCTTGGAATAAAATTTTAAATTAAAAAAACACTGATAATGGATCAGAAAATGAGAAATTTAAAACAATAAAGGAGATGGGAAGAATCCTAAGCTATGAAGAAAATGAAATTAACGAGTGGTTCAGTACTGACGTACATGACCATGGATTTCAGATTTTAAATGATGATGAGATTGTGGATGAGATTCAAGATGAAAAAGAAATTGAAGGAAATGAAAACGAATGCTCTGAAAATAACCCAGGTCCGTCACACAACGGAGCCTTTGAATGTTTGGAAACAGCTATGAAATGGCTCGAACGACAGGAGAACGGTGATCCTATTCAACTAATGTATTTAAGAAGAATTCGAGATAGAGCAGCATTGAAAAGAATGTCTTCTTTGAAGCAAGCAACAATCGAAAGCTTTTTTTGCTTACATTATAATCTTTGAAGTTCAGAAAATGATAAAAAGAGAAAAAGAAAATTTTAAATGATAAAAAAGTAAACAAAAAAAATATATATAAAACAATTTTTAAACGCTCCAGCACTGACTGGTGCTGGTAGTCCTAAGCAAAGATAAAGTGTGAAGGTTTTAGTATAGTCAGAAATATCCCTTAAATTGTCTGTCCATTTATCCGAACTAGGGTCGGTTCCGACTTGTTCGGATAATCGGCGCTCTACTGTATAAGAAAAAAAAACATTCAATACACATGTACTATTAAGTATACATTTTATGTTACTCATCTCAGATACTGTAAAAATTATAATTTTGCATAAGAATAATTTTTAATAACGTATTATAAATTTATTGAAAAATAGAGGATGTTTAGAATATAGAAATTTTCTATAAAAATAACCTTCTAGACATAACAATACAACCATTTCTAAATATTTTCGGTATGTGTTATTGTTATAAAATGAAACGTTCCTTTTAGTAATAGAACAAAAACATGTGTTATGAAGGCATTAAATGACATTTTAAGTTAATCATCTTATATGTTATATCAATTATTTAAGAACTATCTCGATAATAGGTAATTTTTTTATTTTAAAAAAATTGTATATTTAGGATAGCGAAAATTTGAGTTAAAAATTATCTCTCTGTATTCCGCAGATTTCCTGTAGCGGGTCTAGCCACCGCCTGACCTTGTAAATCATAAAACATGTTCATAAAATTAAAACAATACCTGAAATTAAATATGTAATCAATTACTTATATTTAAGGAACATAAACTTTTCATTGTTATGTACTGTATTATGAGTTAAATGCAGTGCTGAATTCGGACCCTTTTCTCCGGGAGGCATATTTGTTGCTCCCGGGGAGATTATTATAGAGTCCCGGTGGGGAAAATTGCACTTTTTGACCAGGATTTCATATACATGCATGATGGAATATATATATAAAAAAAAAAAATATATAAGGATGAATGCTGCATTAAGAAAAGTAGGTCAAAAATCGCATTTATTTTATATAAAAAAAAATACATAAATATACGCTAATTATAAAACGGTGCGACGATAAAAATAATTAAAAATTAAGGAAAGAAAATAATAATAAGGATTATTTTAAAGCATTTTGAATCAAAATAACTTTTTATTATTTTAGTTATTTTTGAAAAGATTTCGCGAGTACCGAGTCCGATGTTTTGCATTTCACAAAACAAATTGCATTCAATATTTTATAAATTCAATATTACTACTCTTTGTATTTCAATATTACTACTCTAAAAATTGTATTTTTCCGTCAGTTAGCTTTTACTTTTTCATGTGACTTTTATATTTTTATACAATTTAATAATTTGAAAGCTTTCGAGCATTTTCAGTACATTTAAAATAAATTTCTAATGTTTCAATATAATTAACAAATTTAATTTTTAGTGAAAAATTTCGAATTTCTCATTTCTGACGAAAAAAAAAAAAACCTGAAATACAACGTATACAAAAAAGAACAAAAAAAAAACGAAAGACAGCGATTATTTTTAATAATATATTCAGCAATAATTTTACAATTAATCAGTTATAGTTAAAAATTATAGCACTTCTATTTCTTTACACGAGCCATAGATGGCAGCAGAAAACGGATAGATAACTATTATAAAACAGCCACTCCTCCTGAACAATGTTAATTAGCACGGGAGTAGGTGTATTATCAAATGGACGATTACAAAATTGCTATCTGAATTTAATGGGGGAGGAGCTATTTATTTATTAAAGACGGTGGTATATTTCTTTCTCTAGTTCAGAATAAATGTCAAATAAAATAGCTAATAATTCGATTCAAAAAATGAAAATTTCTTCTGTTATATTAACTACTTTCAATTAAATGAGATAATCTTTTATACGGATTAATTATTTAGCTTATTTTAAAACGAATAAATAAAGCGATTTAATTCTGATATTTTTCAAATTATTACTTATTTACATTTTAATTTCTCCATATTAAATTTTTAATACGTATTTATCTCAAGTCGATGTTCATGAGATGGCTGGAGAGGAAATTCTTAGAGGACTCCGCAATCCCCCACCCCCACCCCCACTAAAAATGCTTTACAATAAAATCGTCTAATAAAGAATAGCATAAGAGAATCCGTTATAGACAGGTTCCCTTCTTAGCAGTTACATCATCTATTCCATAGGCATTATGTTCTTTTTGCATGTAATATTATTATTCATTTTGCATGGATCAATATATTTTTCCGTTTAAATAAGAATTACGTCATAGACAGGTTCTTTTTCACAGGCTTTTCTGTACTTTGATTGCCTAGAAATATATATTCTGTTCTTTAAAAAGATGAATTTAAAATTTTAATTGTAGAATAATGGCGATTTAAAAATACATGACTTTTTTGCAAAATATTGTTGAACTCCGCCAAATTTTACGAATTTTTGAATGGATCAGGCTGGGTCAATGATTTTCATACAGTCTGGTCAGGACCCAGACTGAAAATTTTGGCCCGTATAGACCTCTAGGATGAATGGAGTCTAAGCCCGGAACAAGTCTGCTGAAAAAAGTAAGTCCCGGCCCGACCTTTCAGAAAAAATTAAAGACCGGGCTCACCCCAGTCTCGTGAATGAAAATCGGCCCGAACCCGGCCCGTGCAGACTTCTAGTCTGGATGTAAAGATTTTTATATTTTACTTTTCTTTAGAATTACACTCAGAATGCAAAAAATATCGCCCTGAAATCTAAAATGCCTCTCCAATGCATAAAAATCCCCGGAGAAAAAGCTGCACATATAAACACTGCTTAAGGGTTTTAGTTACTCAGCTTCCGATTTCCCCTGACTAATGTAATGTCTATGGACATTGGATGCATTCGTCTATTCAAAATATCTCCTCAGGAAATTCATATTTTTAACTTCTATATTTTGTGCACACTTCCTAAAAGATGTCTCTTTTTTTCTTAGTTCTCAAAATATTTCTAAAGTATAGACTTAATTTTATAGGAAGTGTTAAAATTTTACCCACAGTTCACCCGCTTTTAACACATAAAATATTAAAGTCAGCATAGATTTTAGAAATATTTTGAAAACTAAGAAAAAAAGAGTCATCCTTTAAGGAGAGTACACAGAAAAAAGATGTTAAAAATATGAATTTCCCGAGGAGATATTTTAAATATACGAATGTATCAAAAGCCCATAGACGTAACATTACGCATGAGAATTCCGAAGTTGAGTGACCAACCCCCTTAACCCCTTGAGGGGCAAGCAAAAATGTCTCTAAATATTGTATTCTCACCAGAATAACCGAAAACTTTTATTTTTAAACAAGGAAAAGCAATTTTTCAAAGGCTTTCCTCCAAAGTTAAAAATATAAAATTTAGTTAAAATTTTCTGGTGAGAATCATGTTTAAATTAGGTGGGATATATTTTATCCCACCGCCCCTCAAGGGGTTAAAGGTTGGTACAGGACACTGTAACAATATAGATATGCATGGGCGCAAGTAACGCGGTGAGGTGTAAACACAGAAAATAAGACATGAAAGGTAAGTTTATTGAGAGCGTCATTTCATTAATTTTCCTGTGTAATAAACCTTTCAGAGAATCATATATAATTTTTTCGAAACGAAATAAAAAATCGCGTATTTAAGGGTTAAGGATAACTGTTAGATTTGCTGAAAGACCATCAAAGCCCAAGTCATCTATTTCATCATATGCAGAATATTTCATTACAGAGTCACTCATTACCAAACATATAAAACTGGATTAATTATAACATATAAGGATTACTTTGGTAAATATGCCGTATTTTCAAGTGAAATGTGGGAAATTTATCGTGTGAGAGTTGTTTCAATTCAAGAGAAAAAAAATACACTGTAAATTCAACAGGGTTGAACACTCACTTAGGGACTCAGACCGCAAATGATGGATCCTGCTACCCAATCTCTACATGCTCTTTCTCATCAGTCTTTTTATTTATTATTTTATTTTATTTTATTACTGCAGTCTTCGCAGCGGTCACTTTTTAAGCCACCACTAATTTTTTAAAATTATTTTTATGCAGATTACTACAAGAATTGTAACTACAGCTATGCTTTAAATTAATTTTCCATTTTACTATTCTACTTACTAACTTCCTTGACTTAAGTTTAATATTTAATTCTTAATCTTCTATATACTATTTTATAAATTTTTTAATTTTTGATTTTACTTTAAATTTATTGTCATTTACTTTTAACAGCTCCACGGTTTGGCAAATCCATAGCTACCACTAAAATTTAATAGAAATTTTTGCCTTGTTTAATCATGGAATTTCGTCGATTAAATTAAACTATATTTACTGTGAAATTTTAGTGGTAAGAAGAATTTACATTTGGCTCGATCATCGTATGTCTGCCATTGTAGGTTAAGGGGACCGAGTAAGCTCTATCTTGGTCATGTTAACCCTTAACGGCGCGGAGTAATTCTGTTTATAAACTGATGAAATAATGGACTGACACAGCAATTTGTAAACGAATTTATTAGAAAATATGAAATTGCTTATTTTCATGTACATTATAATAGAAAAATTTTAGTTAAATATTCTTGGTGCCGTTTGTCAGTTTTGGAATTAAAATTAGGTGTCCTTTTTTAAGGACACCGCGCCGGAAAGGGTTAAAGTACACCAACTTTATGTACCTTTTTCTCAGAAATGGCGAAAGATAGAGGTCTAGATTTTTTAGAGCAGTTTGAATAACATACTTTATGTATTTTAACAGACCATTTTCTTTCTAAGTGAAACTGAAATTAATTATTAATTATTTATCGAAAGACATTTTTAAATTAGCATTTTTGGTAAGATTTCACTGCCTAAAATAAATAATTCTCAACAAATCATTAAATCTCTGTGTTAAAGTATAAAGGTTAAAGTGCACTATAACATAAGTATTTAGAAAAATCTGAGTTCTTAAGTTTAATAGATAATTAAATTTAAAAAATCAAAGAACCCTACTGCGTAAAAAGCGAACTAATTAATTATTTCTCACCAATGTGAAACTATTTTTTATATTACTTACCTGTATTTTTTATTTACTTGTATTGATAACTTTTAAGTTGTGTTTAATTGTTAGTTCCTATCTATAAACACTGTTTTGATGAGGCCTATAGATGTCTATGAAGGCTAGAGTTGCAGTAAAGCTAGAGATCCTACCTACACAACTTCCAGGTTGTGTAAGATTTAAGCGGAGCTTCTGACTGTAAAATAGTCAATGAAACATCGTCTTCGTTTTGAAAGACCTATCCAATGATATGTCGCTCAATAGGGTGCGTAATTTTTTTTTGTCTCTACCACCATTTTGTATTTTATGGCCGCCATTTTGAATTTATAAAAACAAAATCTAGCCTATAACCATCGGACGGTTAAGACGAATCGATAGAGACCTCATTCATTAAAATCCATTCAGCCGTTGGGATGTTTCGAGGGTATAAAGAAGTCCACATACTCAGATACGCGTGAAACACATAACCCTTCTTGGCAGCAAGGTAATGAAAAAAAGGAATACAAACCTGAAAAATTGGAAGTTTTGAGAAAAAGTCAATTAAAGCTGTGAAGCAGTGTTGCCAATGGACTACTTTTTTTAAATTCTGATTTTTTGATTAGCACAACTTTTTTGAAATAGTAAAATTCCCCTTATTTAATAACATATTAATTAAGGCGAAAACAATGGTAATTTTACCACTTTAGAATAGTGGTACCAATCAAGAAATCTGAATTTTAAAAAGGTAGCCCACTGCTGTAAAGTGCTCTTAGAAAGAATGAAAACAACCAACACTTTTTTTTTTAAATATATGAACACGTGTAATACATCGTTGGAAAGATAAAAGTTTAAACTATTTAAAGATATAAAAAATTAAAAATCTATGTTTTGGTTGAATTTCGCTTAGCCGGTCCCCTCTTAAGTAGCTTTAAACTACAATTTTTCTTTTCCCAATGGCTCACAGTTTTACAAAACATTCAAACAATAGACTGGTTGTTAAATTGACCACCGCTATGTAACTCCTTAATGCTGCTCTACTGTTCAGTATTGTTTAATAAAAATCTCACCACGAAGTGGGTTCTTAATACATTTCCATGATAAATCTAAAAGGAAAATTTTCGCAAGGAAATAATGGTGGTAAAAGTTTTGATTTTAGTCTGTATAAAAAGAGACCGCTCCGAGACCTGAGATTACCCTAATTAATCGTAAAAACTTTCTTCGGAACTTATTAGGAAAAAATTAGTAGAAATTACTGATGGGAAAGGGCATGTCCAGTTCGAATGGGAGGATCTCGCTCCTACAGTGCCCGTTTCTTAATCTCTTCCTTCATCATGACGCCTTTTTTTATACTCTGGCTTCCCAACAGAATACGGAATACAGAATTTTTAAAATAATAGAGATACACACACAAAAAAAATATTCGCAAAATCACGATGCCCCTTTCTCCCCTCCTCAACCTATAACATATACAGTTAACCCCCGTTAGTGCGGACTTACAAGGAAGGCCATTTTTTGTCCATATTAACCGAAATACGCACTAAATGATGTAAACATTTGAATGGTGTAAAACTATCAAGAATTTTTCTTTATTTTCGACTTATATAATAACTTTGAGAAGTTGCGTTATTAAGATGCATGTATCTAAAGTATGACATCAAGTAAAATGATTTTGGAGTAAATCATGAATGCTATTTTATCGCACTCTCCATATAACATAAGTTTATTTTTAAGTGTAAGAAACGAACAACATGTTCATAAAAAAGCAAAAAGTATTTAAGCTTTATTGAATAAGTTTTGTTCGCGTTAATGGGATTTGCCCAATTCATCCACACAATCAGTCACGAAAAAAATATGATACACAACCCTGCATTTTTTAAAAATATTATGTACTTTAAAAAAATATATAGGATTTATGAAATTTATTATAAGAAGTTAGCACAAATGAATGACTGAATTTTAAAAAATACATTTTCAAAACTATTACACATATTATAATACGTGATATAAGAAACTAAAGAAGAACATTCCAAGTATTTTTTCAGTTACAAATGTTCGATATGAGAACCTTTCGTAACACAACAAACACCTAATCTGTAATCAAGTTCGTTCCACACAGTTGGCAGTTTTGCACAGACAACGATTCTAACCACTTAACACATTGCATGCGGGCAATATTTCGAAAATGAGCGCTAAATTTACGTTCACAAATGCCACTGTAAATTAAAACATGCTCACAACCAATAAGGGGCAAACATGCTTGGATTACACCTGCTTTTATTGTCCGTACAAAATTTCCGGTACCAGTAATAGTTTCTGTCCTCAGCCTACAAAAACGTATTTTTATGTGTCCCGCATACAATGTGTGCCCGTATGCCCGTACAGTAGTGCTGCACAACCTTCTTGTTTCCCACCACAAAAAAATTAAAAGTAGCATTTCAATTATTTAATAGCAAAGTTTCTTATCAATTAATTAGGAAAAATTTTCTCGTAAAAATAGTGGTACTCTTGGTGCCCCGCTACCGTACATTCAAGTAGAGTTTGCTTGATCCATCACTTAAAGATCTTTAATACCACTAATTTTTTTAATTACAATTTCATACTCCCTCTGTCCCAAATTAATTGCTACATTTGATTACTTTTGTACTGATTATTGATACTGATGATTTTATGATTTTGTTTGAACTTTTTTCAGAGCTTTCCGGGTGTTATGCTATCATTCAACAACATTTACTTAGAAAGCATTCCCGCCGTCTTTCCTTAAATGAGTACCAAATTAGTTTGAAATATCCAGGGTTCGCACCCGTTTAAGCCACGCCTCATTTTTTAAGGATTCTTCCACCATTAATTGCATAAAACTACCTTTTAGCTAATGAATCGTTAATTCTTTAGGAAGAAAATGATCTTTAAGGTATAGTGGCGGTAGAATTCTTACAAAATAGTGTCGATCTATTAAACTGCATCCGAAGTTATGACTCCACCCATTTAAAATGTAGCAACTAATTTGGGACAAAATTTTTGAACTAAATGTTGCAACTAATTTGGGACGGAGGGACTATTGACAGAAAGTTTTAGGCTAAATATTACGAATATTTTAGTTTTAAAAAAGTGGTATTTAACCCATATTTTCAATTTATTACATAAAAAAAAGAATCATTTAAGAGGTTAATTCTTTTTGCTTTGCAACTCGAGATTTCCTCGGGCAACGTAAAAAGTAGCAAAATTCGCACAGCCCGAGATTTCCTCAGGGATTCATTTTTTCCACTGGCGACTATTTTTTAATTCAACTCGGACCACTTTTTAAATACAGAATATTCCATGGACTTTAGCAACATTTACAATATAAGTATATTGCAAATTGATCTTCTTAAAATAGTGGTGCGAGAATATAAAAATAGTATCCAGTGACAGCCCTGATTTAAATGTAATGTACGCAGTTTTTGAACCAATTTTCATTAAAAAAAAAATTACGCAGAGAGAGGGTTAATGCAACACTGATGCATTAAGATATACTAGTAATTTTATCACATTTTCATCACCATCGAGGCATTATTTTTATTTTCGGATAATAATAATAATATAAAAACTTTGCAAAGTTGCGTTATACTAAGTTCCAGGTATCAAAGTATGTCATTAAGTCAAATGATTTGCGAATAAAGCATGAATGCTATTTTATCGTAACTTTGTATGTAACATAAGTTTATTTCGTGTAAGAAACGAACAACATGTTCATAAAAAAGCAAAAGTATTTAAGCTTTATTGAGCAGAAACCTTGGTTCACGTTAATGGGATTTGCCCAACTCATCGCCACAATCGGTCCCGTGGAGATTATAGGGATAAGCCCTCCCCCTCCCTGACCAATGGCCGGTAAAAGAGTCGTTAGTTCTCTAGGTGAAGAATGACCATATGAAAAAGAGAAAAGGCGCTGAGCAAACAGATCCGGGCTTCATTAATTTTAGATGTTGACTTATAAATAAGTATAGTTGGTTCTATAATCAAACAAAGATAGGATACAATAATTTATTTTGTTGCTTACTATATACTGCAGAGTAATAAGTTACCATTTATATGAATGATTATTTAAATGTTATAGAGTCTCATAAAAATAGGTGAGTTAAAAGACTGACATTTGAATACAATTCTTATTTGTTTTTATAGAATGTTTTATTCTTATCCCATTGGGCATTTTTATTTGACTGGAATATTATAAGTATATTGTCTTTAAGTGTTTTGCAAGCAACTAGTTAAATTGACTAAGTTACGGGTTGCAGCCCATTACTACATACTGCGGGTCAACCTGTTACAAGATGATATTTGTATTCATAATACCAAACGCATTTTTTTTTTTCAAAATTGTATTTTCAATAATAGTATATGAAATACCACGATAACGAATGGGGACATTGATTTGAAATTCAGAACGTATTTTGCATTCTCTTGTCTAATTTCTGCCACAGGGTTTCCATTTAAAAATTACTTTTGTTTTTTTCTTGAGAAATAAGCCCTTGATTTTTAAATGGTTGTCAATTTTTTTTTTATCAGTTTTTTAAACATTGGCTATGATCTTTTCTGGTTTGAGAGGAACATGAACTTGTAAGAGGTTGTGATAAGTGTTGCAGGTAACTTGTACGTAAGTGCTCTGAAAACTATTTGTAAAGGAATTTTATTCACATAAGTTTTCAACCATCTATCCTCCAAACACACACACTTGTCCACTGGCCAATAAACGAGTTTTTAGTTCTCTAAGGCGAAGAATGACTATATAAAAGAGAGAAAAGGCACTAAGGAAACACAACTAGGCTTCATTAATTTTAGGTGACAGCCTATAAATAAGTAAAGTTGGTTCTGATAAATAATTCTATAATCAAACTCATGAGATAATCACTTTCGTTTCTCACTATGCGGAAAATAGTAGAAATTTTCAAATAGCATGAATGATATAATTTTAATGTCAGGGGGTCTCATATACAAAATTGAGTTAAAGAATGCTATTTTTAAAAAATAATATATTTTTAAAAAATAATATATTTTTTGATTGTTTAGAATATTTTTATCTCATGGTATCTTTCTGTTTGACTTTAATATTACATACATAATATCTTATGCAATGTATAATGTGTAATATCACATATATGATGTTTTTAGAAACACTTAAAGCTGACGGGATTTCAGCCCATTATAAACTGGTGGCTTCTCGGTTACAATACAAACGTTTCTGTCAGTGACATATGCACTTCAAATGATAAAGGCATTGTTTTTTTCTCTTTTTTTTTAGAAACTGTATTTTCTATAATAGTGTTTAAAATATCTGAAAAATTGACTGTATAGCTTGATTTGAAATTTAGAGTAGCTTATTTTAAACTCTAATAAATTTGGACCTTTAAATATTATATTTTGTTCATATTGAAAAATTGAAAGCTGATATAGAAAATCTCGCTAACTTTTTTTAAAAATCAGTTTTTAAAAAAGCTATGGATGATTTTTTTTTCTTTTAATATTATTTTCCGTTTTGAGATTAAAACTGTTAAAAGCTTTAATAGATAATGTAAATGATTGCAGCTTAAGCCTTCCAACAACTATTTATAAAGGAATTTTTCCACGTCCGTTTACCCCACCTATACACACGCACAGAAAGAGACATATACCTGATCAATGGCCAGTAAAAGATTTGTTAGTTCTTTAGGGGAAGACTAACTATATAAAAGAGGAAAAAGGTGCTGATGAAACAGATCTGAGCTTCTTTAACCCATTAAGGACCAGCATGTTTTACAGGAATTTTATGCAGTTCACACCACTTTTTGTTAAACACTTACTTTTACTTTATGAATCACTGTAATGTGTTCATGAAATAAGGCAAATTTTACTTTTCTCTTTTACTGGTAGAAATTTTTTTAAATCACAAATATTATGTTGCGAAAATGCAACGTCAGTCTTTAAAGGGTTAACTATAGATGTTTGCTTGTAAATAGAGTTTCATCTGTTAATTCTGTCCGGCGCCGAGTAATTCTGTTCGTAAAATGATGGACTGACACCGGAATTTACAAACGAATTTGTTAGAAAATAAAAACCTGCCAATTTTCCTTTACTGTATAAAAGAAAAATTTTAATTAAATATTCTGGGTGCCAGTGCGCTTAAAGTTAGGTGTCCTTTTTTGTGAACACAGACCGCTAAAGGGTTAAAGACCATTATAATCAAACTCAGATAGAATAAAATGAAATTACGTGATTTTTTTTCTTGCATATTATTTTCTTGTATGCTTGGAATTATAAATTTCTATTCATGTGAATGATTATTTAAATGTTGTAGGCTTCATATACTCTGATATATGTTTAATAAGATATCAAATGTCTGTGAAAAACTTGACATTGCAAGAGGAAATTTATAGCGATAATAAATTTTGTTTAAAGAAAAGAAATTAATAAAAATTCTTATAATTGTTCAAGATAAAAAAAATTATCTAAATATTTAACACAAAACCTTTTCGTTTAATAATTTGAAGGGCCGTTATATATTATTTATATCACTTAATTTTATTCCAAAATGCCACATTTGCACCTGAAATTTGCAAGAAAATTTTGCTTTTTAATGAGAACAAAAATATTATAAAGAAAATGTATTAACTAATCTTAAATAATTTTTTTTTTTTTTTTGTAAAATCTGGTGTCATTCAGCCATTTCAGCATCAGAACTAATTTGCTCCTGGAAGAGTTAAAACACAGGAACTATAAAGTAAAGAAATGCTACCGAATATTTTGCCCTTCAAAAATTCATACCACTTAACACTTCATTTCACACATAAAGTGGTAATCACAGGAGAGTACAAAAAACACAATAAAAGCTACCTAGACTAGCGTTTAAAATGTTAACGTATTGCGTCGTACTAAAAACTGAAAAAAAAATATTTCCGGTGTCGAAGGAATTTTGAATTTACTTATGATAAAAAATTTAAAGCCAATGCTCTGTGCGGGGGCGTAGCTACAAATAATTTTCCGGGGAGGTGGGAGGGATTAAAAAATTTCCCAACTTGAAGCAAATTGCTCTATTTTCCAACTAAAATGATATGTGCAATGTGTATTTAATGATAATGATACTTATACGCAAAAGAAAAAATTCTTTCCAAAGAAAAATACTGAAACTAAAAACACGA
Source organism: Maratus speciosus (assembly GCA_963932465.1). Classification (NCBI taxonomy): domain Eukaryota; kingdom Metazoa; phylum Arthropoda; class Arachnida; order Araneae; family Salticidae; genus Maratus; species Maratus speciosus. Next base: position 358,131,556 of record OZ010794.1, read on the forward strand.
AAATTATAATTATTGGTTCATTTAATGAAAGTTTTTGTCTTCTATTGTATACAAGTCATAATCGTACTTCATCTAAAAATAGTCTCATGATATTTTGAGATTTTTGAGAAAGGAACATATTTTTGCAGGAAATAGATTAGAGGCACTGTTGATGTACAAAAGTAGGAAAATTCAGGTCTGGTAGATGTATGATATTTTCGTATCACAGAAAAACACAATGACAAATTGAGTCTGTCTGTTTTTTTGTATTTCTTTTGAAAATTTAACTAGTTTACTGTTACAAAACTCAGAAAGGTAGTCAGCAAAACAATAAAAAAAAATTATTATTTTTTTTTACTTTTCATTAAAAAAAAAAAGAAAAAGTGTTTCAAATATCTAGAATTTCCCAACTCTAAGCTCAAATTTCCCAATTTCACATATATTGGAGGGGGAGGCTCCCCCCCCCATAACCCACCATCGCGACGCCTCTGGCTCCGTGTTACATCCTTTGCTTAAACTTATGCATTTTTTATGGAACTCTTACATATAATAATAATTCAGATATTATAAATATTTGCAAATAATGTACGGGAACAATAAACAAATACACTTAAAAAGCGTTTTATTCATGATATTTTACTTAGTGTTTCTTCATTTATTGTTTTGATTAATCAGAAAACATATATATTTTTCTTTTTATATCTATTTTGCGAAGTAATTATGAGAAAATAAATTAGCGCTAAGCCAGACAAGTTTTAGAACATATGAATAACCACTATGCTATATAACGATGATGTACAGTGGCGGTCAAAAGTTTCCGACCAGTATAAAATTTTTGGTTAATTTGTAAGTATACCCATATGAAGAGGGATCTCAAAGTGATACTTATACACTTTATTGACATAACAGTTAAGAACTTATTTATGGAATAAAAATTAAATATTAATAAATTTAATTGACAAAATTAATTGCAAAAGAAAACGCATGTTCTCAAAAGTTTCCGGCCACCTTCGCAAGTTTGGAAAAAAATAGTGTTATAACAGAAAATAACAGTGGTCAACAACATTTACAATTAGTATTTAGTATTCATACATTTAGAAATAAGTACTGCGGCGCAGCAACGTGGCATCGATTCAATGAACGGTTGTAGAGCATCAATGTTAAGTTTTGTTTACGGTTCTTGCATTTTTTGTGAAAATGCCGCTGAATTGGAATATTTATAATTCCACACACGTTGTCAAGTTAGTTTCAAAGATTTTCTATGGGATTCAGATCGGATGATTTGGCTGTCCATCTCAAAAGCGGATTTTTTTTTTTGTGCGAAAGCCACTGCTTGACGAGCTTGCATGTATGCTTTGGGTCGTTATCATGATGAAACAAATAGTTGCGACTAGGGATTGACCGAAGCAGCAAATTTGCCGAATACCGAATACCGAAGCTTCGGTCAAAGTGTACACCGAATATTCGGTATTCGGCAACCGAATACTTAAAAATTTACAATACACATTTTTGCATATATTAGCTTTTTTAATAAATTTTAATTAACATTAAATTCTTAATAATTTAATTCAGTTACATTTTTATTCTTAAATCTAATTTACACAAAAAAATGTAATGACTTCTTTCCATACCCTAAAGAACCTATGAAAATATTAAACTATACAGGCTGTTATTAAGGATAAGAATTGTCAGAAAAACAAAAGTTCATTCAAATGAAAAGAAACAATGTTGTCAAAGCTGATTTACTGATTGTCTAAGTCTAATTATAAACATATTGAATAGGAATGTTTTCAAATACAAAAGGTATTATATCAATATGTACATTTAACTATATTTTCTGTCAAATTACTGATACATATTTATATTTTGATTAATATTTTAACATTGTGGTTATGAAGATAACAAATTTGAGCGATTTTAATTTAATGATTATAAAAGCTATAGGATAGGCACACTTATTTGATGTGTGTATTTTCTTTACTATACACCTTAGATAGACAGAGATGAACTCTGATATACTTATTTAATGTGTATATTAAAGAAAATACACATTAAACAAATTTAAATTAAGAAAACTAATGTAGAAATAATTAAAATTAAATGATAAGGGAAAGATGCCCATCTTCCTTATTTTTTTTTCCTCTATTGTAGACAGTTGTTTTGATTTCACAATTAAAAATGGCCTTTGACTTGGTTTTTTGTAGTGCAGCTGAAGTCTGAACTCATGCACCTAATATTAAAACTCATTGTTTAGCCTATTTTACTTCTAATTAAAAGAGAATTCTTTTACTTTAAAAAAAAATACTTATCCACAATTATTCGGCCGAATACTTAAAAGTATTCGGCCGAAGCCGAATATTCGGTTTACATGCCGAACCACCGAATACCGAATCGACTATTCGGTATTCGGTCAATCCCTAGTTGCGACCACAATTTTTCCTCCAATAAGACAACAAATGATCTTGCAAGGTATCCTTATACATTGCACTATTCATTTTGCAGCGTATTTCAAATAACGGACAGGCGCATTTTCCAGAAAATGCTCCCCACAGCATAACGTGTCCTCCGCCATGCTTCATTGTAGAAATAATATATCTCGCATCTTATTTTTTGTTTTTAGGTCGTCGGTTGTAATGTCTTTTATCACTCCCAAAAAGATTGAACGTCGATTTATCGGAAAATAATACTTTTTTCCAGTTTTCACTTGACCAGTCTTTGTATTCCTTGGTAAACGCCAGTCGGGCCCTCTGAATTTTTTTACTTATGAAAGTTTTTTTAACACCGACTGTTCCATAAAGTTCTACGTCACATAAGCGTCTTGACACTCCAGGCAGACTTGTTTTAGCAATATTTTAACACCATAAATCGCGTGGAATTGCAGCGCCATTTTTATGCAGGTCATCAACTGCTTTTCTTCTGATAATTCTGTCCACAAAAATAGTCGTTTTCCCGTATCCCCCGAACCGTGGCAAGTTCCAAAGGCCATGACTATCTTTATATATTTTTTAAAATATCGTTTACAGCAAAATTTCCGACCGACAACTTTGCCGCAATCTCACGAGAGGATTGTCCCTTTGGCGGCAAACAAATCGCTCGTTTAGGAACAAACTTTTCATTTTTGAATTTCAAATACGTTATTCACGTTGATTAATTAACAAACATGGCAAAAAAAAAACTACTTTAGCGATAGCAAAAAGTAATGGATGACGAATGGCCGGAAACTTTTGCACTCGCGAATTTCGAATTCCTTCCCTTTGCATCAAGTATCTTAAATATCCAATCAAAATGATCACGTGGTCAGAGGTAATTTGCTTATTCCTAACTTTTGGAGCAATTGTGCTTCTTCTTCGCTGAAACGTTCTGTCAAACAAATCAAAGAAACTAACTGGCCGGAAACTTTTGACCGCCACTGTAGTTATTAACTATATGTCAATAGTGTCCAGATCATTGGATATATATAACAGTAAATCCAGTCATCCACATAAAATACAACACTTTTTATATGAAAGAGTTCAACGAGAAATACATAAATTTACGTAAAGGATTCAATTTTTAATATATAATCTAAAATTTTAATTATAAGTAATTTCAAAATTCTTTCTTCACCAGAAAAAAATATTATTCAGACTTCTTTTATAAAAAGTAATACATTTATATTTAACACTTTCCAGCAGATTTGAAAAGTGTTTATGCATTCGGTTTGACTTTCCATCTGGCCGTCTATCCACGCTCTAACTCATGTAAATATATAGTAAACTCCCGACTATCCGGCCTAGTAAAATGTTGAAAGTACTACTAGCACTTGCAAGTGAAATAGCAGAGAATTCGAAATATAGTAATGGCAAGGTCTTGAAATATTCTTTGGAACATAATAGTGGACATAAACCCGTGTGAAAAACGAAAGTGGAAGATGAGAACCGCAAACTTCTTTCGTTGCTGAAAAATATGCCGGGCTCTGACGATGTCAATGCAGGGGACATTACAAAATGGATGGCACGCAACGAAGTTAATGAATTAGCTGACAACAATATTGTAGAAATGGTGTCAGAGGGAGAAGTAACAGAAGAAAAACAGGAGGAGGATTGCAGGGAAAATCTCATCCCACATTCGGAAGTGTTCAAGACGATTGAGGCAGCACTGCAGTATATTAGTCAGCAGGAGGAAGCGCCACCAACTGATATCTTCTGCTTGCGGAAATGGAGGGACGTTGCTTTACGGAAGAGGGCTAACAGAGAGAAGCAAAAAACACTAAACGCTGTTCAAAAAACTAAAAACAGTAAATTTTGACTATTTTATCTTATACACAAATTTGCATATATGTGCAATCATTTATTAATAAACACTAAAATAAGATTTACTCATTTTTTTACAAATTAATTTTACGTTAATGTTTTGCTTATTCTAAAACTTTATGTACTGTACAATATGAAATTTATCCTAAAATGTATGTAACATGTGTTTCTAATATCATAGCGAAGGGAGGAAACGAGTAAACATTTATAGAACTCTGGCCTATCCGGCATTTTCGTTATCCGGCCTACCCTTCTGCCACATTAGGCCGGATAGTCGGGAGTTTACTGTACTCAGATTTTCATGCAATTGATAAACGTTATTTAGTGTCACTTAAGCATGGTTGGTATTGTATATGAAGTATGTGGGATTAATAGGTCATTTACAGGGGCACCCAAAAGAATTCTATTACATTATGGTATATGGGGGGGGGGGAATCGTTTGCAGAGTATTTTAATGGTATTACGCTGTTTCAAATGTATTGAAACTGATATAAATCACTGAATATTTCACTACAAGACGATTACGATAGAATGTGGCATTCATAGCATTTGTCGTTCCTTTACAGGGACACACAAAAGAAATCGATTACAGTACAGTTTTTGTGTAATAATGGCTGGAAGTGCGTTTTGAATTTCGGCATGCGCTTTTAAATTTAACCATTTTTTTTTAATTTTAGTAGTTCTATATAAATTCTGTACCTCATATATTTGACTGCTAAAAAGAATTCACGTGACATTCTCCTTATTAGCGGAAATTGCTGAAGGGGAAATTTCAACTAATGTATGTGTGTATTTTTTAACTGAACTAAATTTTGGCATGCATGTAGTTAATAGATACAAATTTATATACAGGGCTGCTCAAAGAATTAGGATAATTTTCCGATTATAGATGGGAACAGCTGAAATTGGGTTTTCAAGTGTGTTATGCGTTTCCATACGGTTGAACTAGACATAATGTTTTAAGTTAATAAACGCAGTGTTCTCGCTGGCTTTTGACCAACATTAGCGATTTGGTGAATAAGACATTAAAAACAGTAGCCAAATGAAAGTAAATGTTAGCAAAATATGTTCGGCGTGAAACACTGAAAAATCTACCTTTAACACCTTATTGTATCCATTTTCTGAATATGTTCTAAAATAACCTAATTTTTTGTTATTACTCAAAAAATAGAAATTCAACTATCCGCTATAGAAACCATTGAAAATAAGTACATTCTAAATGCCTCCTAAATGTGTAAATGTTTCAGACATTCTTTTAGCAGTCTGAATAAAAGTTAACAACTGGTATCTTTGATTTACAGTTGTGAAAACATATACAGTAAACTCCCGACTATCCGGCCTTCCATACTATCCGTCCTGGTAAAAATAAAATGAGGAATGTTCCAAGCGGCTAAAGCAGTCAGGTACCCGTCCAGGTGGGTGCCAAAAGCATGGGAAGAAATTTCAAACATAGTAATTGCAAGGTCTTGTAACATTCTTTTGGACTAAAAAGGTGGACACAAACTCGTGTTGGGAACTGCAATGGGAGACGAGACCGATAAGCTTCTATCGTTGCTGAAAAATATACCGGGTTCTGATGATGCCAGTGCAGAAGATATTACAGAATGGATGGCAAACGACGAAGTTAATGGATTACTTGAAAACGATATTGTAGAACTGTTGACAGAGGGAGAAATATCAGAAGTAAAAGATTAAAAGGATTGCCGGAAAAAACTCATCCAACATTCTTAAAGGTTTAAGACGATTGAGGCAGCACTGCAGTGCATTAGCCAGCAGGAATCGACGACACCTAGCTGATATCATCTACTTGCATAAATGCAGGGACATTATTTCACGAAAGGGCTAACAGGGAGAAGCAATCCTTTATTAAGGACTTTTTAAAAAAACTAAAAACTGTAAGTTTTGACTCTTATCTTATGCATAACTTTTCGTATTTGTGCAATCATTTATTAATAATCAGTAAAATAAGATTTACTCTTTTTTTTTTTTGGGGGGGGGGAATTAGGATTACGTTTTATGTTAATGTTTTGCTTATTTTGAAACTGTATGCATAAAATTTATCTTAATATGTGTAACATGTGTTTTTAATATCATGGCGGGGGGAGGGCACGAAGTTAGTAAATATTTGTAGAACTCTGGCCTATCCGGCTCTTTTGTTTTCCGGCCTAACCTTCCGCCCCATTAGGCTGGATAGTCGGCAGTTTACTGTACTAAAAATTGCTGTGAGATTTAGACTGATAAAAAAAAAAAATTGACCAGCCAATGATATTTAACGTACAACTAATAAATAGTATGGTTAATTTCAACACCACATTCCAGCAAAACTTTTCAATATTTGGCACTTGTTGCGAGCAATTTTGTTTATGTTTTTACCAGAGCGACACCAGCGCATAGACAGTAATTAACTGACAAAAACCTGTCGCATAATCCTTTTTGTGTCTTTGGCTTTGCTAAACTGAATTGATATTGAGGTTCAAAGCTACATCAATAGTTCAAAAACGCAGATAAATCTCGAGTGTATTGGCATACACATAAACAGAGCAGAAACTGAGCACTCGCAATTTGGCGAGTCTGATTGTTAGTTTAGTCGCCAAATGAAACATTTTGTTGCGATTTGGCGCAATGGCGAGCGGCAGCGAGAACCCTGAATAAACGGTGGAGTTTTGGTACATTATTCTGAATGCGTTGGAAAATGTTTCATAAATTACGCTTGAAGCATGACTTTTTCTTTCTTGTTAAGTTCTTAAATTGATACAAAACTTAATCGTTTATTTTTTTTTCGGCTGAATACCATACAAAAATTAAATAGATTATTCTCAACAGAACTATTGGGTCGATCGGAAAGTCGTGTCGTGCTGGAAAAATCCCTTCGAACCAGAAAATTCTATCCTTTAATTATTAGACTTTGATAGTTTGATTCCGATATCTAATGATTACCGGCAAAATTTTCCGGTACGAATCGATTTTCCTAACACGACACGACTTTCCGATCGACCCAATATAATAGTTCAACATTGGTTCGTTTCAATGATAGTGGTACTTTCTTTTATCATAATGTTAGTCAACATATTTTATGCGGATCGTAATTGAATGTTTCTTATTTTAGGACGGCGTTTTCACATAATAGTAAATTTTAACCTTTAAAATAATAAGATTAAACTTTACTGTTTTAATTACTGATTTTTAGCTCGAATTACTCCCTACAATACAATAAAAGCAATTTTTGCTAGGTAATAGTAACGATTTTTTGCAAAATGCCTAAAATATTCATTACTTTTAACAACCCTATACTGCGCAGTAACGTATGTAAGAATCAATTAAAATTTCACCTTTAACAAATAAATTCAGTTACTGACTACCGCTAAATTTAAATAAAGATATTAGATTTATATAATCACAGAGGTCTGCTAGATGCTCTTTAAAACTTGTGATGTTCAACCCTAAACATGAGTATAAAAAATATTTGAAAAGAATAAAACAATAAATAATAATAATAATAAGCAATTGTGCAGTGTAAAGTTAAAGAAGTGTCTCTATAAAAGAAGCTACTTTTAAATTATTATTAATACTTTTCTTTAATGTTGAATGCAGTATTTTTGAAGAAATTTTTTTACAAATTATGATGTTAATTTAAGAATGACATTTACTGAAAATTAATTCACAAATCGGCATTTCATTTAACAGCTATTAAATCACTAATGCACTTATGTGTTCAGGGAGCATTAACATGAAATTGTCCAATAATGCACGATTGCGTATTTCTCCAACTGCTATAATTTTAATAGATATTTTGAAAGCCTTGAGTCAACATTGATGTACACTAACATTGGAATAAAACTATTTAAAAAATCATTTTATTTTAACAATCTTGTAATGTAAATTATTTTTTGCAGTAAGTAATTTCTATAGATATGTTTTGTGTATAATACTTTTAAATCGCATGCTAATACATATATTTCCTCTGTCGAAGACAACGTATTATGTAATTAAGTCATTCCATACCTTTTTTACTTTATTTTTCACCAATGGTGCACACAAGGATAGGGATAAGGTTCAAGCTACCACTATTTGGTATAGTAATTTTCGCCTTACTTAATTGGAGAATTTTGCAATTAAATGCGAAAAATCATATTCGAAAATAGTAGTAGCCTAGATGGCCCCTTCACTTGCTTTGTATGTGCCACTGCTTTGCTCCACTTTTTAAAATTTATTAAACAAATCTCGCACGGTAAATTTTGAAAATGTCTTTTTAAAACGATGTTGGTTTATTTTAATACCACTCTTCGTAACCATTCTTATTACCAGACTAGCTAAAGTACCCGGCGTTGCCCGGTATTTTAAGAATGTTTGTTGTGAAAAACCAATTTCAAAATTTAACATACAACATTAAAAAACAGTCGAAGTGTTGTACACATGAATCAAATGGAAAATCAAAATGAAAATTATAAATTGTATAAAATGTATATAACAGACGCAAAATAATACAACAATAAATGAAAATATTTCCATTCATCATTGGAGCAATATATTAAAATACGCCAATATTTCTATTATCGAGTTTTTATCATGCTTCAATACATTTTTCACATTTATATGACGTTATATATTCACCACGTCCTTTATATTTCCAATATGAAGTAATATTCCATTTTTTTTATTCCTCAAATTAATTAAATAATTTTAATTTTTCACATGGAAATCAACAGTAAAAATATGACGTAACTTTCACTTTTGTTTTTAATTCGTTAAACTATTTATTTTGTTTTCATTTTTCATGTGGATATCTTGGAGCAGAAACGTTTTGATGTAATATTCCCTCTTTTTAAATTCGTCAAACCATTTATTTATTTATTTATTTATTTTTTTTGCACGTGGGAATCTTGCAATAGAGAAGTAATTGTATTGGTAAGAATTGTATTGTGGATTTTTAATTGTTGGCAACAGCTATAACGAAAAAAGTTTAAATTTGGTTGGAAATTGCTGATAAACTGGTGGTTTTTTATTAATTAAAAATTAACTATAAGTTATTCCGATTCCGGATTACTTTAGTTGCCTCGGCCGTCTTTTAATACACATGTACGTAACATTTCACAATTCTGGTTTCCAAACTGTGGCTTTGTATAGCATTACAGATAGACAGACAAATTTTCATTTTTATATATTAGATGAAACAGCACCGAGAAGCCACAGTTAAATAATAAAACTTTGTACAAATAAACCACCATAAAAACAAACAGGACGCGTTTCGGACTGGAAATTATAAATGCCCGTCATCAGCCGAAGTAAAAACGTGTCCGTAAGTGGGCACGTGCTCTTCTCTTTTCAGTTCATTTCTGATTTCGTCCCCTTACGGACACGTGCTTACTTCAACTGATGGAAGGGCTGTTATAAGTTCTAGCTCGAAACGCGTCCTGTTTGTTTATACATTTTTATGGTGATGTATACAAAGTTTTATTATTTAATTGTTATTCTTATTACCCTAAAATAACAACACGATGATATTTTTATTTGTTATTCATTTTCAATAAATGATGCAAAATAACTCATAGGAGCAAGTTATATTCTAATATACAAATTATTTTAGAAAAAATTAAAAGCACTTAAAATATAAACAATTTTGGACTATTACACCATAGATAATTCAAATATAAACAAACGAAGTGTGAATAAACTACAAATCATTTGCTAAAATGATGTATAAACATTTAATACAGATTAAAACATTAAAAAATCTATTCTATGGTTTCAGCACATCTCCGTGGCTTTCCACAGGAATTTAAATGAACCAAGCTGGTCAGCCATGGTGAAATTTTGAATTAATTTTTTTTCTTTGTTTAAGGACAGATGTTTCGCTTTTACATACGCTAAAAATTCTTTTTTTGGCATTTCCGGTGTGGATTCAAGATTCCTGGATTTAAAAAAAAAAAAAAAAAAAAAAAAAAAATTCCTGAAACGGATACATATTATGAGTCTGTAATGCAAATGGGTTATAATCATATGTTTAACACGCTCACGCCGGTGGCGATACTAATGTTATTCGCTGTGAGACGGCGCTCGAATATATTTCGCTTCATCTGACGGTGCGGAACCGTCGCTTATTCAGACACTGTATGTAATGACCCGCCCCTCTCATATTTATTGAATTGAACTCGAATATAAACAAGCCGAGTTGATTGTGAATATCTGAAAGTTCGTTAGGAGTAAGCAAATTACTTAGAGACATGATTTTATTGATTACGTATGTACGAATTTAATATAAAATGTCTTACAATCTAAAGAAATATGGACAATATGATATAAATGCATTTCTGTAAGGTAGAAGCCACGCCCTTAGTCAATGATATTTTTTGAATGAAAACGAGAATTCACATTTCCTGTCGTAAATGTATTAAGTTTATAATAATGAATTATTTATACTACTGAATTTTCGAATATTCAAGTGTGACCCACCTGTTGTGCACGCCGCCTGATTTGACAGTCAAGCGTGACCCATCGGTGATGCACGCCGGCGTGAACGTGTTAAAACACCAAGTAGTCATACAAAAACAATTTCTGATTGTGGAATATTTCATTTTCGCGTATAGATGTTTTTTATGATACCTTAATAACATTTAGCAATTTGGAAATAAAGTTACCAATTTATTATTGCATGAGGCACCTATAATTTAATATTGAGATTTCAGATCACTTTCTTGGATTTTTTTCTCTTCTGGGAATATGCATTTCAATCTGTGTACGTTAAATTCTTGTTAGCTTCGATTTCTTATAGATAACTAAAAATTAGAGATTACTTGTGGGCGAAACTGTTCTTAATATATGATTTAAATGCACAAAATAATTTTTAAGCACTTGTTTTAGTTCAAAAGGTTCACCGTCTGTTAAAATAACATATTTCATTCCATGATTTATGCATACGGCAAGGGCGGATCTGGAGAGACCTCAAGGGGGGGGCGATTTTAGAAATTTGGAATCTCCAATCTGATGCGCGGGTCGGGGCTAATTTTTTCACTGCGGGTCGTGTTACCTCTACTTTTTGCTCTGTGGGTCGGGTTTGGGTCCGGTTGACTTCTATTTTTGCTGCTGGTTGGATTATACTTTTTTGCTGTGGGTCGCGTTTGGGCCTGGTTGATTTCTATTTTTTGCTGTGGGCCGGGTTAATTTGTACTTTTTTGCTATGGGCCGGGTTAACTTCTACTTTTTCGATGCGGGTCGGGTTTGGGTCCGGTTGACTTCTATTTTTGCTGCTGGTTGGATTATACTTTTTTGCTGTGGGTCGCGTTTGGGTCTGGTTGATTTCTATTTTTTGCTGTGGGCCGGGTTAATTTGTACTTTTTTGCTATGGGCCGGGTTAACTTCTACTTTTTCGATGCGGGTCGGGTTTGGGCCCGGTTGACTTCTACTTTTCTGCTACAAGTCGGGTTGACTTTTACTTTTTAGCTGCGCCTAGCGCGTTGGGTTTGGGGCAGATTGATATACATTATATCCGGTTTGGGTCAGTTTCGGATTGGGTTTTCACTACTGTGACTTGCGAGAAGGGTTCGGGTTGACCCGTTTTTTTTAAAAGAAAGTCTAAGTATTTTTGAAGATAAAAAATATATGCAGTAAAATCTCCATAACAGACACGTCCAAATAATTATTTAGGACGAAGGATTGCCTAAAAAACGCAAATTTCGGCAAATGACCACAGGAAAAACGCAAATTTCGTCAAATGGCCACACAAAAAACGCAAATTTCCACAAAGGATCGCTAAAAAAACACACATTTGGTCAAGGGGAGGCGGAAAAAATGCGAATTTCGTTAAAGGATGGCAAAGAAAAAAAGAAAAAGCAAGCTCACAAAGAAGAGTCACAAAAAACGTGAATTACGTCAAAAGGCTCCGGAAAAAAGCGAATTTCGTCAAAAAGCCGCGGAAAAAAGCAAATTTCGACAAAGGATCTAATAAAAAACGCGAATTTCGTCAAAGGGCCGCAGAAAAAACGGAAATTTCATCAGAAGTCGCGGAAAAAAACGCGAATTTCGAAAACAAAGATCGCTTAAAACACGCATTCCGTCAAAGGGCTGCAAAAAAAGCTAATATCGTAAATGATCGCAAAAAACGCGAATTTCATGAAAAAGACGAGAAAAAAGCGCAAATTTCGTTAAAAATCCGCGGGAAAAACGCAAATTTCGACAAAGGATTACGTAAAAAAAGCGAATTTCGACAAATGTCCTTGGAAAAAACGCTAATTTCGTCAAAGGGTCGCAGAAAAAACGCAAATTTCGACAAAGGATCGCTAAAAAAACACGCATTCCTTCAAAAGAAAGTGGAAAAAATGCGGATTTCGTCAAAGGAACACAGAAAAAACGGGAATTTCGTCAAAAGGCCGCAGAAAAAAGCAAAATTCATCAAAAAGACGAGAAAAAAGAGCAAATTTCGTCAAAAAGCCGCGGAGAAAACGCAAATTTAGACGAAGAATAGCATAAAAAACGCGAATTTCGGCAAATCACAACAGAAAAAACGCGAAATTCGTTAAAGGGCTGCAGAAAAAACGCAAATTTTGACAAAGGATCGCTAAACAAACATGCGTTCCGTCAAAAGGAAGTGGAAAAAACGCGAATTTCGTCAAAGGGACACAGAAAAAAATGTGAATTTCGTCAAAAGGCCGCAGAAAAACGCAAATTTCATCAAAAAGACGAGAAAAAAAGCAAATTTGGTCAAAAAGCTGCGGAAAAAGCAAATTTCGACAAAGGATCTCGAAGAAAACGAAAATTTCGTCAAAGGGACGCAGAATGAACGCGAATTTTATCAAAAGGTCGGGGAAAAAACGCGCAATTCGAAAAAAGATCGCTTAAAACACGCTTTCCATCAAAGAAATGCGAAAAAAGCTAATTTTGTAAAGGATCGCAAATTTCGTCAGAAATCCGTGGAAAAACCGCAAATTTCGACGAAGGATTGCGTAAAAAAACGCGCATTTCGGCAAATGACTTCGGAAAAAACGTGAATTTCGTCAAAGGGAAGCGGAAAATACCCAAATTTCGTTAAAGGATCGCAAAAAAAGAGGGTCGCAAAGAAGGACCACAGAAAAACTTGAATTTCGTTAAAAAAAAACTGAGGAAAAATGCTACTTTCGTCAAAGAAAACGCGAATTTCGTCAAAGAGACGCAGAAAAAAACGCGAACTTCATCATAAAGACGAGAAAAACGCAAATTTCGTCAAAAAAGCCACGGTAAAAAAGCAAATTTCGACGAAGGATTTCGTAAAAAAAAAAAACGCGAATTTTGGCAAAAATCCGAGAAAAAAAAACTTGAATTTCATCAAAATCCCGCGGAAAAAACACAAATTTCGACAGGATCATGAAAAAAAATGCAAATTTCGTCACAGATACGCCGGAAAAAAGTAAAAATTTCGAAGGAGTGCTTAAAAAAAACGTGAATTTCGGTAAAAAGCCGCAGAAAAAGCGAATTTTTTCAAAGGACCGCGGAGAAAACGCAAATTTCGTCAAAAAACCGTGGAAAAAACACAAATTTTTGGCATGGAGATGCGACTGAAAAATGAAAGTCAATAAGCCACTTTTACAGTCAACTCTTCCGCACCGGATTTCCGATTTAGCCGAAATCGACTTGAGATTAGCTGTAGTGTTACTGTCCATTAATATACTTCCGCATTGGCAATCGTGGCGCCCGTCGACTGTGAGAGAAATTAAAAAAACTCCTTAAATTAAACTACTTTTAGATTTGTTGAATTTACTTGTAGGTCTCTTGAACTGACCATATACGTTTTCATTTATCCAGTAAAACAGGCATGGAGCTTTTTTTCAGTCATTTGAAAATTGATTTTGTGGTTTCAAGTAAATTTGGTCGCAGGACTGAGGAGGATATTGGATTACCAAGAAAAACAAATTCGTGGCATGCCAGAAAATAAAGTACATATATATGAAAAAGAAGGAATATCAGCCCTTTTTTCATTTCGCTGCGATCTCTTCGGAGATGAAATGCAGCTGTAACCTCATAACCCCAATCGCCATCGACTTCTTTGGGTGTATGCTGGAGCATCACTGTGCACTAGTATATGGGACTAACCAGAATAGCTGCGTCGCAGAAAAAAAAAATTTTTATCTCAAAAGAACGGAAAAAAAACAGGAGTTTTTTTTTCATTTTTGATTACTTCGAAAGGGAGCCTATAACCCCCATCAGCCCCCTTCCCCTCATTGGGTATACTGTGGTGTAACTGTGCGCTGATATGAGACTAGCCAGAAAGTCTAGTTCGTTGTATTGCAGAAAACAATTGCATTACAAATTTATCTCGAACAAAGAGAAAAAATATCAGCACTTTTTTCATTTTATTTTCAACTATTTTGGGAGAGGACTGTAACCCAGCACCCCCTTTCTACTTCTTTGTGTATAATGTGGTGTCACTGTGCACTAATATAGAACTAAACAGAAGATTGTGGCTAGTCTGTTGAATGATAGGAGAAAAAAAAAATGCAAATTTATCTCAAACAGAAAGAAAAAAAGCAATATTTTTTTTCGACTATTTCGGGAGGAGGGGGCTGCAAGACCATCAGCCGCATCCCCTTCTATCGGTATGCTGTGATGTCAATGTGGACTAATATGGAGTTAACGAGAATGGCTATTTCGCTGTATGGCAGAAGAAAAATTACAAATTTATCTCAAACAAGAAGAAAAAATCAGCTTTTTTTCATTTCATTTTCGACTGTTTAGAAAGGGCACCCCATTACTTTTACCTCTTTGGGTATAATGTGGTGCCACTGAGCACTTGTATGGAACTAAAGAGAAGAGAGCGGCTAGTCTGTTGAATGATAGGGGGGAAAGGCAAATTTATCTCAAACAAAAAGAAAAATATCAGCACTTTTTCATTTCATGTTCGACTTTTTTGGGGGAGGGCTGTAACTCCATTAGCCCCCTTTTACCCTTTTGGGTATAACGTGGTGTCGCTGTACACTAATATGGAACTACAGCGAAGGGAGCGGCTAGTCTGTTGAATGATAGAGGAGAAAATGCAAATTTATCTCAAACAGACAGAAAAAAATCAGCACTATTTTTTCGTTTCATTTCAACTATTTCGAGAGGAGGGGGCTGTAATTACAACAGCCCCCTCCCCCTCTTTGGGTATGCTGTGATGTCAATGTGGACTAATATGGAATTAACGAGAATGGCTATTTTGCTGTATGACAGAAGAAAAATTACAGATTTATCTTAAAAAAGTAAGGAAAAAACACTTTTTTCATATAATTTTTCGACTAATTCTGGTTTGGGGGAGGATGTAACCCCGTCAACCCCCTTTCTCTTCTTTGGTGTCAATATGGACTACTAAGGAACTAAAGTGAAGGAAGCGCATAGTCTGTTGAACGATAGGGGAAAAAATGCAAATTTATCTTAAACAGGCAGAAAAAATTCAGCACTATTTTATCATTTTATTTTCGACCATTTCGAGAGGAGGGGGCCGAAATTCCATCAGCCCCCTGCCCATCTTTGGGTATGCTGTGATGTCAATGTGGACTAATATGGTGTTAACGAGAATGTCTATTTTGCTATATGACAGAAGAAAAAAATTACAGATTTATCTTAAAAAAGTAAGGAAAAATAAATTTTTCATTTCATTTTTCTACTATTTCGGGAGAAGGGGGGGGGGGGGGACTGTAATCCCGTCTGCCCCCTTTCTCTTCTTTGTTGCCAATGTGGGCTAATATGGGACTAATGAGAATGGCTAGTCCGCTGTATGATTGAAAAAAATAAAAAAAATTTCCAGGAAAGAAAGACGAAAAAGCAGTACATTTTCATATCACTTTCGAAAATTTCGGGGGGGGGGGGGGTGTAGCCCCATCAGCCCCCCCCCCCCCCTTGGGTACGCCCATGATACCTATAATAATAAACGTATGTAAGTGTGCTGTTTTCTAAAGAGACCACTGCATTTTTCCAACGACTCTTTGATGAAATTCGCTCGTCTTCTATCCTTTGATGAAATTTGCGTTTCTTCTGCAACCCTTTGTCGAAATTAGTGTAATTTTGCAGACCTTTGGTAAAATTTGCGTTTTTTTTCGTGACACTTCTACAAAATTCGCGTTTTTTCAGCGATCCTTTGGCTAAATTCGCGTTTTTAAAGCGATTCTTTGACAAAATTCGTTTTTTTCCATGATTCTATGAAGGAATTCGTGTTTTCTCCACGATCCTTTGATGAAATTCGCGGAGTTTTTATTCGTGGCTATTTGACAAAATACGCGTTTTCTCCGTGATCCTTTAACGAAATTCGAGTTCTTTTCCGCTGCCTTTTGAAGAAATTCGCGTTTTCTGTGATCATTTGTAAAATTTCGCATGTTTTCCGTGGCTCCCTGATCAAATTCGCGTTTTTTTCTGTGATCATTCGGCGAAATTGAAGTTATTTTCTGCGAACGATTGACGAAATAGATTTTTTATGGAGGCCATTTATCAAAATTTGCGATTATTTGTATGTCCGAATTTTCGGATAGGAGATTTTTTTAAATTTTTGGAACCGAATACCTTAACCCTGGAACTGCGTATTATTATTATTATTATTTATTTTCTTTTAATCAAAATAAGTTAAAAAATATTTTTTATTGCACATTTCAAATCTGCACACATTTTAGAGTAAAATATGTCCCAAAATCTTTGTGAAACAGGGTTTTTTTTTTAAATAGAATTAGATCATAAAAAAAAAGATTTGCTGCGGAAATTGCGGGTTGCAAAAATTTTGCCACTTTTACGTTGGCCGTGGAAATCGAGGGTTGCGCAGCGAGAGGGTTAAATTTTCGGAAAATTTGGAACATAATCACCCCTGTTCTCGACATCTATAACCCTCCTGCAAGTATTTTTTTAATATCTGTCACCTTTTGCAATTTATGGAATTTTAAAATCAGTCAGTCCATTTTAGGACACCCGGTATATTCAGTAGTTATGGGATGATGGCTGAAATTAAGCATTTAAAAAAAGTTAAGCTGGCTTCGATATGCCAGTTAGCGGTTTACCTGGGCTGAAGTTATCAGGCCCAAGCCCAGGTCCAACCCACATAAAAAAATAAAACTATTGCCCCCGCCCGGTATAAAAGCTAAAAAATCAACTCCAGCCCTGCCTGCATTTTGCAATTAAAATTATTCATAAAGTACACTTGCCTATGCTTATATTTTATTTTCAGATTATGTTCGAAATTCATGAATACAGAAAAACAACAATATTAATGACTATAACGATGACTGTTTAGGCAATTATGTACGTAAACATTACGAATTGAAAAAATATGACTTAGACAATTACATTCAAATAAAAATCCAGTAAGATAATCAGTTTAGAATGAAAGAAACGATTGATAAAAGAAAATCATAATTTAAAAGCTCTACAAAGTAAAAAAGTAAATTAAAAAAATGCATCTCTGTAACATATCAAATCAAATTAAATTTCTAAAGATTTCGCTAAACAAATGTACAAAACAAATATAATTTTTACGAATGACAAATAAGTAAGATTGCAGACCAACTTGGACTCAGGAGGAAGAATTTAGAGGAGTGCACGGGTCGTGTTCGGGCCAATAATGCTAATCATACGGGCTGAAACGGACCAAATGTTTAGGTTTTATTCCGGGCAGAGTCCCGACCTGGAAATTTTGGCCAGTGCAGGCTACTAGGAAAAATGGAGTCCAGGACAGGTTCGATCTGGAGGAAAAAGAAGTCTGGCCCGACCCGAATCTGCAGAAAAAATTAAGATCCGGGCACGACCCGACTCTAAAAGAGAAAAGACCTGACCCAGCCCGAGTCTCATGGATTTAAACTGGCGCGAACCGGTCAGGTCGGACCAACTTGGGCTCGGGAGAAAGAATTTAGAGGAGTGCACGGGTCGTGGTCGAGCCAATAATGCTTATCATACGGGCTGACACGGACCGAATGTTTAGCTTTTATTCCGGGCCGAGCCCCGACCTGGAAATTTTGGCCAGTGCAGACCTCTAGGAAAAATGAAATCCAGGCCAGGCTCGATCTGGAGGAAAATTAAGATCAGGGCACGAGCCGGTTCTAAAAGAGAAAAGACCTGACCCAGCCCGAGTCTCATGGATTTAAACTGGCGCGACCCGGTCGGGTCGGACCAACTTGGGCTTGGGAGGAAGAATTTAGAGGAGTGCATGGGTCGTGGTCGGGCAAATAATGCTTATCATACTGGCTAACACGGACCGAATGTTTAGCTTTTATTCCGGGCCGAGCCCCGACCTGTAGGGGAAGACGGGGTACAATGAAACAAAATTTAATATTTTTTTTTTCCTATCCACAATTTTGCATGCACAAAAATATAATTAATGCATATTTTTAATCTTGTATTTTCCCCATCTAAATAAATTTTTATTAGGTTCTAAACAATATCTTTATGCTTGAAAAATAACAAAAAATAAATGTCTTACAGTGTTTCATTGTACCCCGTATGCCGGGGTACAATGAAACACATACTGGGGTACAATGAAACACTCCAAATGATAGAAGCAATTTTCACCCAGTATAGTTTATTTTATGAAAAATGAGATAAATACAAAAACAAAACTTGATTAATAAGGAACTTGATAAAAATATTATAGTCTAAGATGAAAAATAAGAAAATTCTTTTAGTTTAGGAAATACCTTTCATTTTACATTAAATTGGCGCATGTCAGTTTCAAAAATTAGCATTTCTGTTTATATTTCAGTTGATCCTGAAGGAATATGGGGTGGTAGTTTCAACAGAATGAGTTTTTTTTTTTTTTTAATGCAAGTTTCTAAAAAAAAAAAAAAAAAAAAAAAAAAAGAACCTAGGTTGGAGTTTTTATATCAAGTATTTCACATTTGACTTCATTTAAATGTATGATTTCTCCAACAGTATATATTTCCTTATGTTTTCATTTATACGGATACTGCTTGTGCCATACATGTTGTGTGTGAATATCTCATTCTTAGTACCTCGATGACCAGCTGGGCGTGGAAAAAAATCTGGATCATCATCAGAGTCTGTAGCAGGCAGAGTTTGTTTACAAAACAATCCCTTCTCAGCTTTTTTTCTCTTTCTATTTTTTAATTGCTTAACAAGAGCATTTTTTAATGACCTGGTTAGAACAAAACTCTTTTTTTTTCTGTTTTCCTACTCAAACTTCTAATATATTCTATTTACTACTTTTATTACTATAATAAAACATGTTTCATTGTACCCGTCTGCAAGTGTTTCATTGTACCCCGCACTGAGGTTACTCAATAAAAATTTTTTTTCAAACTTCTAATATTTATTTTTTTTTAGTTTGGTTTTGGAGGTATGAAGACAACAACCCAAAGATAACAATGTATAGAAAAAATAATTATTACATATAACAACAAGGAAAAAGAAACTAAATTACTTTTAGTAAAGAAAGTTACTTTCAATGGCGTAAAAGCAATAATCTTCTATTGCTACTGTTGTAGAAGTGTGAATGTATCCAAATCACATCAGTAATTGGAACATATAGTTGTATAACATATATATAAACTGCAACTCTCTATGACAAATTTGACTGATTTTACAAGTAATGTTTCATTGTACCCCGTGTTTCATTGTACCCCGTCTTCCCCTAACTTTTGACCATTGCAGACCTTTAGGAAAAATGAAGTCCAGGCCTGGCTCAATCTGGAGAGAAAAGAAGTCTGGTCCGACCCGAATCTGCGGAAAAAATTAAGACCAGGGAACGACCGGACTCTAAAAGAGAAAAGACCTAACCCAGTCTGAGTCTCGTGGATTTAAAGTGGCGCGACCCGGGTCGGGTCGCGCCGGACTCGAGCTCCGCCCCAAGTCATTTTCCGTGAAGATGCATAATGTCGTTTTACAGACCCTTTATTAGCCCAAGGGGGGGGCGATCGCCCCTTCGCCCCCCCCCCCCTTAGATCCGCCATTGGCATACGGTATAAATTTTACAATCAACGATTTTAAATAAAGTTTAAAAAGAAAGACAAAACTCAACTTAAGAAAATATTTCAGACAAATTAATTTTAAACGAATATAATAAATTTTGAATTTTGCGCTCAAAGAAAGTATGATTTATTTAGAATAATTTTTGGCATAACAAGTAACAACATGAAACATTTATTATGAACAATTTGACTTTTATTGTTGTAATACATATATTTAACAGATTTTTTCGAAACTTTTAAGATTCCTTGTGTGTTGCTTCAAAAGAAAATATTCAAATCAATAAAATTATTGAAATGAAGACATTTTCTAATTTTTCTGAAAATGATTCATTAAGTGTCTTAATATGTATGTACTAGAACATTCAACCAGTAACGTAGAAATTAAAAAATTATGGGGGGGGGGGGGGTTGTCAAATATTTTCTAGCTTCGTATGCTCGAAATAACTAGAAACTAAAAAAAAAAACAATTAATGACAAAGCGTCTCATTAATAAGTAATTATGGAGATTAATTGATAATTAATTTATTCATAATTTAAAATGCGTATGCGCAATATTTCAAAGTAAACATTAAGGAATAAATATCTACCAATTCCAATGCTGCAGACTTTGAAAGAAAATCCATTTTTGCTGAACTTTTCTACTCATCCAGAATGTTCGATTAATGTCAGTTGGTGGAAGGTAAACACAGACAAAACGTTTGAAGGAAATTTAGAATTTCTTGAATTGGTTCATTTGCTCCCACTACAAAATCCCTCTACTAGTCTATTCCAAATTTCTGGTAACATTCCAAGAATTCTGAAAGCGATCAGGTATTTGCCTTATACACGAAAATTTGTGACAATGAGACGGTTTCGAAAAAGGTAGAAACTTCGTTACAAAAGAAAAATGCTCTAAATAATTTTTTCATGGTTTTTAAGTAATTTTTAATTGATAGAATTTAAATTTCACTTTAATCTTTTGAGAGGCGCGGTTTGCATGGCGCAAACGCTTAACTTTAATTCACAAAATTTCCAATTATCACTAAGAATATTTTAGTACAATTTCGGTGTCATAATATATTTGCAGAAAAGATTTCAATTATTTTTAAATAATTTTTTGCGTAAATTGTGGTGCCAATTAATTATTTTAACATTTTTTGAACACAAATGCCTTGTCCCTGAAAGGGTTATAAAGTAGACACTATAATCCGACGAAAATAAAAAAAGACTTGATTCTCAATGTGTGTGTGCGTGTGTAGGAGGGAGGAAAGACATGAACCCCATGAGCCTCCCCTTTCCTATGCCCCTGCATTCAACAAAACATATTTAGACTAGACTACATTATTTTAGAGATACCTTATACGGGATAACATAGAAGAGATGAGGTAGCAAATAAACAGCTATGACTTATTTGCAGTGGTGGAAAATTGGCGCAGAGGAGGAGCCTATTGACACCACTAAATTTTAGTAGAATTTTTCGTTTTATCTAATGTCAGTTTTTATTAAGATGAAGAATACCATAAAATATTAGTGGTGTCAATAGGCTCCTCCTCTGCGCCAATTTTCCACCACTGTATTTGAAATTCAAAAATGAATTTAAAGCAGGTATTCAACATTTGTTAATCATTATACAACATAGGTGTTTAGTAACAGTATTAAAAGAATATGTATACTGTCAGATATTCAATAACTTACATAATACTAATTGTCTTAATATGTATGTACTAGAACGTTCAACAATACAAATTTAGACTGGCACATTATAGGGGATAGCATACGAGGGATGAGGTAGCAAATAAACAGCTATGACTTACTTGAAATTCAAAAATGAATTTAAAGCAGAGATTCAGTATTTGTTAATCATTATACCACATAGGTGTTTACTAGTAGTATTAAAAGAATATGTATATTGTCAGATATTCAATAACTTACATAATTTAATATTCTCAGAATACTTATTCCGCAACAGTGGGTTGTCTAAAAGAAATTTGCACTCGGTATTAAAATTTAAATTCAAAGTATATTTCTCAATAATACTTTATCAACATAATAAAGAATTATCCAATAACTAGCATACTACAATACATGAAATGCGACATTAATTTTCCTTAAATTATTCGCAAAACTATAGAAAGTAATACGATAGTATCATCACATCTATTAAGACGGAGCTTAAGAATTGAAACTATTTTAGTAATTCCAGCTTAGCACTACATAAAATCGATCTTCATTCTCGCTCCACATTGTTAGAACAATCAAAATTCTATATTTTGAAATGAAACGGGAGAATTTAAATCCCAAACCCCAAAGGGTGACAAAGAGATCTACTGTTTCTTAGTTGTAGACTTTTGGACATATGCTTAAGATTTTAGAGACAGTTCGTGTCCACCCAATTTATGCTAATTAGATTTCTAAGATTCTGGAGAAAACATGTTAATGCGCTTCGGATTGTAAACGCTCTTAGACGTACTTCAACTAGAATTTAATGATTCGTGAATAAGATATTAAGTAAATATTATTTTCAAGAAGTTTATTTGAATGTTAATATTGATGATGTATTGAAAATGTATTCTAAATTCCCAGTTTTCAAGTTTCATTTCTCATAACATAAATTTTATTCTACGATTCATTTATAAATATATATTTGGAATATTTTGATAAAATGTTTTTTACTCGCACCAGTAAAACTTTAAAGTATAAATTTATTTAATGTTTTATTTTATACAATTTCTCAAACCACATAGCCTAAATACATACTCTTCTGAATAAAACTGATCATCAAATTTATCAAAAGTTTAAAAAAAATAAGATGAAATTTGACTTAAGAAGCTTTTATTATTTATTGAAAACAAATATTTTGTTCAATGTTTCTTAAATAACTATGTCTTTTTAAATGAAACAGGAATATTTAAATCTTAGAATTCAAAGGGTGACACTATTGTTTCATAGTTGTAGTTAGTATTTCAAGAATTTGGAGACAGTTTGGGTCAATCCAATTTATGCTAATTAGATTTCTGACATTTTGAAGTAATCGTGTTAATGCTCCTTGGAATGTAAACGAACTAAGACGTGCTTTAACTAGGATTCAAGGTTTTGTGAATAAGATATTAAGTAAATATTTGTTTCAAGAAGTTGTATTTAAAGTTGATATTGAAGAGGTATGGAAAATGTTATTCAAAGAAATGTATCCTAAATTCCCAGTTTTCAGCTTCCATTTCTCATTATAATATATATTTTATTTTATGATTTTTTATAAATACATATACAGAATATTTAAAGCTTGTACCAGTAAAATTTTAAAATAGAAACTAATTTTAAATTTAACTGTACACCTTAAAATGATGAGGCATTAACTGTAACCGATTCCACAGGAATTCATTTACTGCAGAGGCAAAATTCTACTAGTAAATTTTAATAGAAAATTTTTACTCATTTAAAAGCTTTACTCTTGCAGAATTTCTGTCAGAATTAAGGCAACTATATCTATTCGTTTTTGCTGATGGAAGTTATCTCCGGCGCTAGACAAGGTCCTGTGGTTCCATCATATTATAACAGCATGATCAGAAATTTTGCATTAATAAGACATTTAAATAAGGCAAAAATTCCTATTCAAATTTACTGGTGGAAGTTTGTTCCGGCGGTTGTCAGGCCCTGTTGATCGGATTAAAAAAAAAAAATAATGCATTTCGGATATTAAAAGTACTAAGACGTGCTTCAAGTAGAATACAATGATTCGTAAATCCAATAAAATAAAACTTATCCGAGGAAATTTATCCTAAATTTCATGCATTCAGATTCTCATTATTCAATGTAAAACTTAGATCTTATTGACTTATAAATTTAAAAATAAATATAATAATTTTTTTTGTATTACAGTCAAGAGCATTAAAAAATGATTTTAAATTCAAGTTGATCTGAGGTTTTCTTACACATTAAAAAGCATAAATAAAAATATTCAGTTAAATACCTAAATAGAAATACCCAAAACATCAAATAGACATCTAAAAGATAAATTCGTCTCAGAAATATCTTAATGTTCCTTTATTAACTAATAATAATTTCTTAGATTTATTTATGGATATATATTTAGGATATATTTAAAAAATCACTATCAAAGAAACCAAATGAACTTTCTAAAATGAAAACGGGTTGTAAATTCGACTCAAAGTTTCAATAATTATCAATAAAGCGTGTATTTAACCCCTCAATTTTCTCACTCGTGACTTGCACGGCAGTGTAAGCATTTAAAAATAAAAATTAGTTAATAATAAGTTTAAAATATTGAAAAAAGTTAAAAAATTCCTTCAAAATCCCACGAATTTGATTTTGAAATATTACAACATTATATTCACATTTTTGGCGAGGGAAAAGTTGGCGAGGTTTTTTTTTCGAAAGGAGAGCTTTCCGGCAAACCTAGCCAATTGTCATAGCTGTTTGTCTTGCGTGAAGAGTGGTTTAAAGGACTTCAGTAGAAATTGTGATGTCCGACCTAATTAGCCAAAGTAATTTTTCTAAATTGTGTAAAAATATTTATTTACTTTATGATTACTTTTAACAAAGGACCATTTAATACAGCAACATTTTATTTTAAATATACGAAACTTTATTCCGTTCGATTTCAAAAGAAAATAGTTTGCTTATTTTGTATTTCACTAAAAAATAGTTTTCAATGATCTTGAAAGCTTTTATAGAGATATATTTACTATTTATATATTCATCGTCTGCATAAAAAAAAAGAAAAACATAATTCTTGTTTCTTATGCTGTCAATTGCAATTGTCAAACAAATCGCAATCTGATATTATTCTAATATGTACTCCCCAGATAAAGCGGGCGGAAAAATTGTAGCGCCATATTTGCCGACTTTTGGCGTGAAATAAACAAATAAAAATGCAATAATAAAAAATTAAAAGTATAAAAAAGTATATAAAATATGATTGTAACAGAGAAATTTTATCGGTTCTCTAGCTTCTACGTATAGGGTACAAAATGCACTAGGTGTCGATGCTAGGTGCGATCAGCACCAAAAGTGGTTCACTTGTTTCTAAGTTAACCCATATTATCCGAATGGCACGATTTACACCCAAGCAATGTTTCTAGTTGCTCTTTTTTTTTTCAGATTGCTTGATTGGCACATCTTTTGTTATATACAGGTTGTTACCAAATTCGACCGACAAATTCAGAGGCGTAGGTATTCAGTAGGTATGAAGAAGATGAAATATTACCATAGAACATGTGGTCTCAAAAATGTATTTAATGAAAAGTACAAAGTGTTCTATTCTAACTGTTTGGGTTGACGATAATAAATTTCAGAAAACTGAAGTATATTATGATAAAACTTTTAATAAACATTCTCACCTTTTGCAGTAAATGTGATAATATTGAAAAAAAAAAGGTAAACCTTTCTAATATAAGCGCTAGTGGTATGCATTTGACGCTCCACATTTTGGACTGCGATTACCAGTTCATACGGTACCATCGATTGCTTGAGCGCTCTGTTTTTCCAGAACTTTTCTTGATGTTATAACATTTCACACAAGACAAGGTACAATAGTGGGGAAAAAAGTAAACACGCCCTGCTAACTCTGTGACAAATTAATCGTAGAAGAATGTTACAGGTACTAAACGATTGGATATAACGTCTACTTTTAAATGATGTATATAAAATGTGCTTAGGGGGCCATCTATGTATAAAAACGAACCCAAACTTTCTTTATTTTAATAGCAATATCCCAGTTTGACACCATAAATAAGTTCTACACCTATCAATTAGCCTAAATCAAAATTTACATGAAATTCTTACGATTAGTATCCGAGAAATTAATTATTTTAAAATGAACCTATTTTAGGGACTGTATCCAAATTGAAGTTTGGAACTCGATTGATGAAATGCTACAGAATGATTATGTTACTTCTACTGATGTATTATTTCTTGCCAATATGGCCCTTTCACTCGCTTAATATGTTTCGATTATTGCCAGCCCAAATGTTTCAATAAAATGAGTAAAATATAGTTTTTTTTTCCAAATAATTCTTCTTTGAGCCTCATAAACGGCCCCTTAAAACACCATTTTGACGTTTTTTAATGATAATTCGAAAACTACAAGGAAGAAAAATTTGAAATTGAGAATTCGCCTAAAGCAGGACATAATAAATATAAATCTATCAAAAAAATTGTAGGTTGAAATTCATATTTTTTTTCGAATATTAATTTCATAATTCATAATTCATATTATAAAATTTTTAAAATTACAAATTCAATGTATTTGTTTTTGGGTTGTTTAGTAATATAACCACACACAAAATTATCACATTAGAGTTATAACTTCAGGAGATAGTAATAAAAATATGACAATATAATTTAACATTAGAAGCTCTAAATTTTGAATGTTTATAATTCAAGAACTTATCATTCAAATGAATAGAAATTTCGTTTCTAGGCATACTTTGAGCCGAAGAATTAAAATATATTGTCAAAATTGGGTGTTGCCACTGAAATGAAACAAAGTTAGATCTGGTTCTGATTTGAAGATGGCCCCCTAAGCAAATTTTATATACACAATTTAAAAGTAGACTTTATTTCCAATCGATTTGTATCAATAGCTTTCTTCTATAATAATTAGTTGCAGAGTTAGTAGGGGGTGTTTACTTTTTTTTTTTTCATGACTGTACATATTGTTACATTTCCGTGGCAAGGTTTTTAATTTTCACAAAATTATTACCGTTAACCTGTCTTCAGTTAGAATGAATCACCCTGTATTTGTGACGAAATAAGTATTTGCGACCCCATGTTCTATGGCAATTTTGCATCTTCTTGACACCTACTATTACCCCTCTGAATTTGTCGGTCGAATTTGGCAGCGCCCTGTATACATATTCGAATTATTTAATAACAGATTAAATAAAAGGGCTATCACTACTTCAAAAATGTGGTAGAAATCAAGCAATTTGAATAAATAATAATAATGATAAAGAAATAATTGTTAGAACAAATGGGTTAATAAAAGTACGGTTTCTACGAAATATATCAATGACTGAAAACTTGAATCTGCATATTTTCATTCTCGGAAGGTTTGAAATTATTTGTAATATGTATATATTTAAAGATTTATTTTTGTTGTTTTAGAAAACTTAAAGTCTTCTTATACTGTGATTTTAACTCATTAACCCATATTGGACCACACCGATTAAATATATTTGAAAAATTTTAAAACTTCGATTATATCATTAATATGGTGTAATTAAGTAGATACTAGCAAAATTTTGAAAAAAAGTTTTTAATTTTTTAAGTGACTAGCTGTCCTATAAACAGGACATATTAGTAGGACACATAGTAAGGACATATAAAATGCATATATAAACTAAATTTATGAACAAATATTTTATTTTACTTTAAAAATACTGTTTATGTTGTGCAAAAATACTCTATGATTTCTCCAATAAAAAGATAATAATAATGGTAAAATTCTAGATTATAAGATCACAATTTTTAAAGGATTTTTCAAATGGATTTTTTTCAGTTAAAGTTTAATTGATTACTTGTTTTTTTGTTTATATGTTATACTTTTATGTATTTTAAAGGCGTCATAACAAAATGCATCCAGAAAATCCTTTCCAATTTTATTTTTAATAAATGTTTTATTAGCTGTCCTAGAACAGGACAGCGGTCCAATATGGGTTAAAGCCGGTTGGCAAGAAAACTTGTCATGTAAGGCGAACAAAACTTTTAAATTTGAATAACCAGTATTTCAGTTTGGAAATTTTCACACTATCTAATCTGAAATTTTGAGCGATTAAAGAAATCAAAATTACAATGTAGAAAAACCGGTCTCGAAGAATTAAAAGAAATGTAAACGAGGTTCGTCCTTAATGGGTTAAAAGGAAATATTTAATTCTTTCAGAGACAAGTAATTGAAGACCTGAGCGGAAGAAGATGTTATGTAACAAAAATTAGAATTCGAGAAATTTGAAGTGAAAGTTTTTTTTGTTGTAATTAGGTTATTTATTTAATTCCTTCTTAGTAGCATATGTTTGAATTTTGATGGGTGATTCTAAACTCTTCTAGTAAAGAGTACAGTCGAGCCCCGATTCAACGAATCTCGATTTAACGAATTTCTCGATTTAACGAATCTTTTTGTGGTCCCGGCGAAATTGGAACAAAAATACTTCGATTTAACGAATAACTTTCTATGCAAAACAAAGTGAAAAATTGAAGAAATTTTCTAATATTTATAATATATTTTCAGTGTTCTTGATTGTGGATTTTCTGAATATGTATCATATGACGCAGAAATATCTACATGCGAAAATGTGCATTATACCGAGGTTATACATGCTGCAGTAATGGATCGGATGAAGAAGATGAAATAGAGATGAAGCATTCAACATTCAAAGAAGCAGTTAGCAATTTGGATTCTTCAAAACAGAATTTGATGGCTTATAATGTTGGTAATACTATTTTCACAACTTCAGGAAAAAATCGATAAAGAAGTTTGGAATACAAAATTGAAATAACGTAAACAAACATCTATAAAAAATATCTTATAATTTATCTACAAAATTTGAATAAATGTGTTTCTTTAATAATTAAAATGATTGTGATTTATAGCGGTGTATAAAAAAAAGAATGAATTTTTATACAATGTATATTCGTAAAGCAACAAATGTTTAAAGTCGTTATTAAGGCAAGTGAGAAATATTGTTTTTATTTACAGCCATTTTTTAACTTGTACTGTTGCATAAAAAAAATTCCTTTGATTATCCCGATTTAACGAATAATCTCGATTTAACAAACAAAGTTGATAGTCCCGAACGATTCGTTAAATCGAGGTTCGACTGTATTAACATTTAATTATTAAATATTAGAAGTTATTTTCACCATTTAAATTATTAAATATAAAAATATCAAATATAAAAATGTACTGTCTCATATCTTCAATACTAAGCAGAATTTTAGTATTTTAGTTTTACCGTATGATGTAATACCTCATAACGCTTTCATACATAAAACAAAACAACGTTGAAAAACGTATAATAACATGTTCTCCCGCTAAGTTCTTCAACTATGTTTCTGTAATTTTAAATTTACACCAGTATTTTCCAAAACTTTTATTTTAAAATAAGGAAAATCTATTTTACAGCTTTTTTTTTTTTCACTAATGTTAGAAATGTAAAATATTATTCAAAAATTCTGGTACAAATCTTGAATAAAATTCAGTGGAATATAAAATATACTACCCCACCCTTCAACTAAATGATAAATGAAACTTTTAGGTATGAATGAAAAGTACTCGAAACAAGAGTTTAATATATGCAAAATGAGATCTTAAAATAATATTTACAAATTATCTTAAAGTATCTGACTTAAAGTCTTATAATAATAACACAAAAGATGAATGAAAAAATTTGTTCGGGAAATTTTACAGTAAATTACAAGTTATCAGGTTTCATTATTTAATTCAAGGCATACAATTTATTCTATGATTTAGCTGTAAATATATATTTAAAATATTTTTAAAATCAAGTGAAGTTAAAAATAAAAACTTCCATTAGCCGAAAGTTTCAAGGTTTCCCAAACTTAGCTTCGAAAGCAAATACTTTAATAAATAAAACTTATCACTGAATAAAATAAATTTAATGCAAAAATTCAGTATGCGCAGGGCCAGATCTCAAAGTATCCACACACCTTCGAAGGTTTGTTCTTTTTTTTAATTTTTTTAATTTTCTCTTTATACCAATTTTTTGTGATGACATTTAAGATTAAAATTGGAAAAATATGTAAATATTTTAGCAATTACACAGAAATAATTTCCTACAAGTGAAAAATTGTCAAAATTATGTAAAAAATTGACATTTCCGCAAAGCATAATAACTCAAAAACAAACCAATGTATTGGCATTTTGTAAATCGTATAATAAAGAGAATAACTTTCTCTAGGACAGGGTCGGCGAACCTTTTTACATCTGCAGGCCATTTTTTTTTTTCCAATAAATATTTTACGTGACCATGACGTGCCAAGCACCAAAAAATAATTTAGTGGATCAAAATTTCTGGATTTTTATTCAATTGGATTTAGAAATATGGAACAATATACGTCTGATAATTACACTAACATATATTATAAAGTAATAAAATGGTGAATATGATGTCTGTTATGCCAAATATTAATATGGTGTTCAACCTACTTACTTTTAATAGGATGCAAGCTGAATTCGAGTTATCTAAGAAGTGGTTTGGGTTTCTAATATTTAAGATTTTCGTATCATTTCCGAAAATAATGAGCCACAGGAATAAACAGAGCGAACAATTGAGAAAACTACATATTTTATACCAAGTCACTTTAGTTTCATAACTAGGAGTTTTATT
This sequence comes from Maratus speciosus, assembly GCA_963932465.1. Lineage (NCBI taxonomy): Eukaryota > Metazoa > Arthropoda > Arachnida > Araneae > Salticidae > Maratus > Maratus speciosus. The sequence continues at coordinate 358,162,072 of OZ010794.1, forward strand.
TATAACGCCTGATATTTTTCTTACTGATATTTTCCCAACCTCCTCTTAATTTGACAACTTATTGATCCCACATTGAAATAATTTAGAAATGCAATTAGTTGCTTTCTAATAAAATAATAAAAAAATGCAATTTAACAAATTACAACGACCATTTGGAAAATGATTTTTTCAAAGACTAAAATTTAAGACATAAAAAATCGCATGGAGTTGATCATACATTACGTACGCCATGAATTAAACATTAATAGTGTTATTACACGTAAAAATTGCAAGCGACAGAAATCGCCTGCGACTCCTACGTATTATCCACCTGAAACTTACGTATTATCCAAGCATTTCATTGGCTCTTCGGGAAAAGGATTTTCCATCGTCAGATTTCCAAGAAATCTGACGGCCAATTTTAAATGAAATTTATTTCGTAAACTTCTAAACATCCCACAATGTTACTTTTTATATCATCGTCTAGAGAAAAAAAAATGTACTTTTAAATGCAATTTTTTTTAAAAGCTGTATCTCAATTTGTTTCTGAGTTATTAATTTTTTTTTTAGTTTTTATTACTTTTTTGTCATAGTGGCAACACTCTGTTATCCATCTCTGTTGAAAGTAAAGGGAAATACAGATTACTGTATAGACCAATCAGAAAATGAATAAAATGATGATTAAACCAATAAAAACCTTCAGATATGCTTTTGATTCCCTACCCTGACGAGGACAATAACCATTTTTCCAAATGGTTAAAAAAAGAAAAGAAAAGAAAGAAATTCCAAGATTGTGTAAGTTTGCGTGTTTTGTCTAAACTCTATTTTGTTTTAGGATTTCAACCAACGCCGTGCCGAAAATATTCTGCCACGTGCCAAGTTTGGCACTCGTGCCATAAGTTCGCCGTCCCTGCTCTAGGACATAGATTATTCGCATTATAATAGATCTATGTCTCAGATGCTGTGGCAGTTGAAGTACTGATGTAATGAATAAAATTATAAAATTCATTGGAACTTTGTCACTTATACCACTGTAAATATAAAACTAATTAATATATTATCCTGAGTGTAGTCTATTCTCTCAATAAAAATTTGTAAAAGAAATACACAAAATTTTATGGCATTTCATGCATAATTTTTCAATTCCTACTATTAGCTCACACTTTCCCTATATTTATTTATATATTTATATATTTATCTTGTTCAAATTTTCAAACGTTAATAAAATACTCATTATTGATCCTATCAAGTTGAAATAAATTTTTTTAAACTTGTACTGGATGACAATTCATGTTAATACATTTTTTTCAAATATTAATTAAATATTAATTATAGTTTTGCATGGGAAACAAAATGGCGGCCATTGGTTATTGAAGTTCAATGAAAGTATTTTCAATAAGACCCTGTTCTATCGCCAAATACCGCCAAGTTTGTCGCCAACTTGACGATATATCGCCAAATTTGGCGGCCAAAATGAGTCGCCAAAACTGACGCCAATTTGGCGATATCTCTAATATTTCGCCAAATTCCCATAGAGCTCCATTGTAAACCTACTTCCTTATAGAAAATCAGCAAATTGAGATATTTTAATGCAACAAAAACTAATATTAGCTTGAGGGATTAAATTTTTCTTTGATGGCCTAAGTAGGAATTGACTTTAAAAACAAAATTTTTATATTACTTGTTTTGCTATAGGATGTTTTGCGTATAGTAAGAATTTGAAAAACTTCATTTAGAGAAAAGCTAAAAATAATTTTTAAACACAATTCAAAATCTTTAATAGCTGTAACTTTAACCCTTTATGTACTGAATTATGAATTCATGAAAATTTCATCTTCTAAAGCATTTTTCGTGAATTGTTTAAACTACATTTGAAGATTTAGATAATCGTTTAGTAAATTTTAAAAGGATTGAAGGATTTAGAATGATTAAATAAATTTGAATTCATTGGGATTTTGTGCAATATTTAAAGCCCCACTCAAATCTTTTATTTTAAATATTTTCTTAGTATTTTGTACAATTAGGAAATGTACAAATTGAATGATTTTACAATAGAAATATAGAAATATTTCCGAATTGAAAAATCCCCCGCATCTCCCCCCAACGTCAAGAAAGCTGAAAGAATGCAAAGGCAAAATAAATCATTCTTTTAAAAATATTTTTGTTTTGTGTAACCCATAATGCTTTTCGAACAAACTAAAGTAATGTATCAATAACTCATTCTAAACTGTATTTCAAATAGTCGATGTATTAAATGAATTTTATAACAAGTTATTTTAATGGTACTTATAATTACCGTCAGTAGATAAAGGGTTAAACGGCTGTAACTCTGGTTCTAATTAAGATACAGACATTGCTTAAGCATAATTCGACATTTAAAAGATTCGATTTTTAAATTATTGCAAACATGAAAAATCGATATTTTGATCGAAAATGACGTTTCAAAGGTGTGTGGATACATTAAAACGACTTTTACAAACTACCTTACAGTATCTGTCTTAACCCCTCCGGGACGAGCATCACGTATACATGACTCATAAGGTGCTCAAAACCGGTGATTATTCCCACCAGTTATTTTTTATTGTAATTTTTGCCTTATTTATCATCGCATTTCCTCGATTCAATTAGGCAAAAATTTATGTGAAAATACTCAATAATTGCTATAAATGATAAATAAAAAAAATAATAAAGCAAAATACCTTTATTTACATTTCGACATGTTTCATTGCATCAGACGGCAATATTCTCAAGAAAATAAAATGATAAAAATATTTTTCAAAAATTCAAATTGGAAAAACTAGTTAACAAAAACAAAAATCACGCGTCACACATCGTAATTAACTGCACATTAAAAAGACATCGTAATTAACTGCAACATTAAAAATGGAAATTTGTGAAAGTGAATTAATTTACATTATTTACATTATTATACATTGCAATCTGATGCAATGAAACATGTCGAAATGTAAATAAAGGTATTTTGCCCTTTTTTTTTTTAAATTTATGTTTATCACTTATAGCAATTATTGAGTATTTTGATATTTTGAAGTGATTTTTATATATAGTTTATAAAAAAAATTTGGAAGAATTTTTAAAATTGAAAAACTTATAATAACAGATTAAAAATACTGAAAAAGACGCTCATCGCGAGGGGTTAAAGTTTAAAGTTAATAATGGAGATGAATGCAAAAGTTTACTCCAAAAACTTATTCTAAAATTATCAGTTCTAAAGTTTTATTATTTATTGCAAAACATACGATTTATTGTACTATTTACTTATAAATATACAGTTTGAGAATTTCTGAAATGAAATTAAATTAAAAAGTAAAATTTTTATTTGCCAAAAACCCAAAGTTTCCTGAACTGCAAAGCAAATATTTAAATAAATGAAGCACAACATTGAATAAAAACAAAAAACAAGAACTCAGTTTATGCAGAAACAGATCTTAAAATGACTTTCACTAACAACCTTCAAGTACTCCGTGTTTCACTTTTATATTTTAGATATTTTAATTTAATTTATGCACTTAAAGTTTATACTGTGAAACAAATGTCGGTTCAACAAGAAACCATAAGTATATCCTCAATAAAAAAGAACCTCAGAATACTGTGATCATTATAATCGTTCAATAATCTCTCAGAAAAACACAATAACTAATGAAGACTACGTATCCAGTTTCCTAAGGGCTTGTGACCACCCTCAATATTTTGAAAAGAATCACGTCCTTTTATCACATTCGTCACAATATTTTTTAAATAAAAATTGCGTCTCACAACTAAAATAATTTAATTAGTTAAAATAAACTGTCTACTTTTCAAGGAAAATATTCTTCTTGGTGCAAAAATTTATTTTCATACAGAAAAAAAATTATTTAAAAACTGGTTCGTTTTCCCATCAAAAGCAGGGAATGTGTTAACACTGAATAAAAACAAAAAACAAGAACTCGGCCTAAGCAGAACCTGATATTAACTCTTAAATGCATAGTGTATCAAATTTGCAACACTTTTTATTTAACTTTTAATAAATAAATCAAGTTCTTTGGAACCACTATATTTATATAGAAATATTAATCCTGTAAAAATAACAAATTGCATGCATTTAAAGATTAAAATGACTTTCACTAACAACCTTCAAGTATTGCGGGCTTCACTTTTAAATTTTAGATGTTTTCATTTAATTTATATACTTAAAATTTATACTGTGATACAAATGTCAGTTCAACAAGAAACCATAAGTATATCCTCAATAAAAAAGAACCTCAGAATACTATGATCTAATTATAATCGTTCAATAATTTCTCAGAAAAACACAAAAACTAATGAAGACAACGTATCCAGTTTCCTGAGGGCTTGTGACATGCTTCCAAATTAATGAAAGGGGTTTGGGGATTCCTTTTTTTTTACGTTACATCGGAAACCTCCGATTGTTTTACCGCCACTGGAGAAAATTGAGGTAAGGAAGATCATTAGAGGTTCTCATGTTTGCAATATCATCTTCATATTCGGGTGTTTAAAAGCTTAATTATTTAATGTGGTGTCAATATAATAGCTGCTACTTTTGGAAAAGAAGTAAATGGGCTCGGTGCGGATGATACTTAGAGTGTCGCCAATTTTATTTTAATGGGCAATATTATTTGAGATTATTTCTATTGCTTAACGGTATTCTAGAATAGTTCGTCTATCAATTTCCGATAATCTGAGTACAGTTGAAAAAACACACTTATAATCTTACCAATTTAATAAGTTATAAATATATTCGTGGCGCTCGTTATCGATTATTTCTTGAAATAGACTTAAATTAAATTGGACTTTAGTTTCAGTTTGCATTTTTCACAATAATCATTATAATCTAATCATTGTAATATATGGTAAAAGGCCAAGTTTCGAATTTTTTTAAAGAAGTAAATGATACTTATGTATGTTGTTGAGTATTTTACTGTTAACCTTGCAACAGCTAACAGAAATTAAACCACAATTTATGCTGGAGGTTGGCAAGTACGCTTTTAGTAATTCGTTATACAAGTACGAATAAACTATTTTTTTAATTATTTCCTTTATTAATACAATTCTGCATTCATCATCTATGAATATATTTACAATTATTTAAGGTGGAGTCAATATAATAGCTGCTACTTTTGGAAAAGAAGTAAATGATTTCGGTGAGGATGATACTTAGAGTGTCACCAATTTTATTTTAATGGGCAGTATTATTTGAGATTATTTCTATTGCTTAACGGTATTCTAGAATGGTTCGTCTATCAATTTCCGATAATCTGAGTACAGTTGAAAAAAAACACCCTTATAATCTTAGCAATTTAATAAGTTATAAATATATTCGTGGCGCTCGTTATCAGTTATTTCTTAAAATAGATTTAAATTAAATTGGATTTTTGTTTCAGTTTGGATTTTTCGCACTAATCATTATAGTAATTAATATATATCATTTTAATATACAGGGTGTCCGTGAATTCATGGGCAATTTTGGTAAAGCAATGTGGGGTCGGAGATGGAAAGTGTTAGCGAAATCGAGAAATGCGGGGGAAATGGAAACAGGTGTTTTATTGACACATAACGATTACAAAAAATGCTCAAATGTGCCACCACCAATATCGATATAGGCTTGCCAGCGTCTAGCAAGGGATTGGCGAACCCTTTCCAAGATTCCATCTGTCTCATCTACGAGATATCAATTAACTGGGATGAGGGCCTGACTTTCAATCGCTGCTGCAACTGTTCATGAAACACCTAAAATCTTCGAAAAGGTATGCCAACCACTTGCTAGACACTGGCAGGCCTGTATCGATATTAGTGGTGGGACATTTGAGCATTTATTGTAATTGTTATTTCAATAAAACGCTCGTTTTCATTTCCTGCGCCTTTCTTGTTTTTCGACAAAACATTTCATTTCCGGCCCCACATTGCTATACCAAAAAAAAAAAAAAAAAAAAATATGTGTACTTTACCTTCCCATACAGCTTGGCCCATGAATTCAGGGACATCATACATATTACATGGCTAAGTTTTAATTTGATTAAATCAGGAGTAAATGATAAGTTGTTGAGTTTTTTACTTTTGACCTTGAAACAGCTAACAGAAATTAAAACACAATTACCATTAGAAGTTAGCAAGTAGACTTTCAGCAATTGCTTATACAAGTATGGAGAAGTTAATTTTTTATTAGTTACTTTATTAATACAATTCTGTATTTATCATCTATGAATATATTTACATTAAAGGCTATTATTTTTTCCTGATCAGGAGTGTGAAATCTTCTGATAAGGTCACGAAATCATTTTCAGGGATTTGCGTGGAATACGCACGAATTCAAGTGAAAAAGAATCAAATAGCGTTGTTCATTTTCTGTAAACGAAGTAAATATTGAATTATAATAGATTGTATCCCACATAACGACATTCCCCCAATTATCGCACCCTGAAAATTGGTTGTAAACGACATGTTTGGCGTATTGCCTGACAGAACATTTGCTTTTCTGGGAAAACAGGAGACGAGACGCTATTCGATTTCTTGGCATTTGAATAAGAATACCTAAAAATTACATTTAATCATACACTTGCGGCGATTGATCCAACCCAAAACTAGCTTGAAACTTATATTTGTAGATAGCCCCTAACACGATCAAATAATGTTCGCCGACCCGAACCCGCAATAACGATTTCGATCGATCGGCAATTCAACCAAATTTAAAACTTTTTAAACCGAATACCCCACCCTCAAAGGAGGGGAAAATATTACAAAATTATCCCCTGTCATAAATGTAATTACAGAAAAATATCTACAATCATATCTGTATACATTTCAATTGTTATAAACTGGATATATAATAAAAAGAAAAGAGCTCAGTAAAACTGATGGCATTGAGCTCACAGGCTATCCAAACTAATTGTATATTATACTGATTAGTTAGTATAAAGATGGGTTACCCCTCACCCCCCTCCCGGTTTCCCATCCTTATACTTAACCAATGAGACTCCAAATCTCATCAGGGAAGCGCCTTATCAAAATAAACCGGTATACCAAATTTGAAGCAAATCGGATAGAAAAACGCATTTATCTAAATTAAGAGGGTATTAGCAACCCCCCGTTTCCCCCTTTATACTTAACCAATGAACCTGCAAATCTAATCAGGGAAGCGCCTTATCAGAATAAACCAGTATACCAAATTTGAAGCAAATCGGATAGAAAAACGCATTTATCTAAATTAAGGGGGTATTTAGTCCCCGTTCCACCCTTTATACTTAAACAATGAACCTCCAAATCTAATCAGGGAAGCGCCTTATCAGAATTAACCGGTACACTAAATCTGAAGCGAATCTGATAATTCTGCATGAAAAACCTATTTATCTATGTAAAGGGGGAGGGATTATGCCCCCGTTCCCTCCTTTATAGTTCCCTGCTTTATACTTAACAAATGAACCTCCAAAGCTAATCAGGGAAGTGTCTTATCAGAATGAACCTATTAAAAATTTTTGAAGCAAAACGGATATTTCTATCAAGAATTAGTGCGTTACGTACATACATACGTACATACATACAGACCATGCGGCACATTACATCTCAGGCTTCGATAGCCTGTGAGCTAATAAAAAGAAAAGAGCCCAGTTAAACTGATGGCATTGAGTTCACAGGCTATTCACACTAATTGTATATTATACTCATTGGTTAAGTATAAAGATAGGAAACAGAAGATATTACCCCCCCCCTGTTCCCCCCTTTATACTTAACCAATGAACCTCCAAATCTAATCATGTAAGCGCCTTATCAGAATAAACCGGTATACCAAATTTGAAGCCAATCGGATCGAAAAACGTATTTATCTAAATTAACCCTAGATCTACCGGGAATTTTATTCAAGTTTTAATAAAACGTTCTACACCAGAATTTTTATTTAAAACTATTTAACTTATTTATTTACCTTATTTTTGTCTGGTTTATATACTTAGTTTATTTTAAAGAAATTTCTGGTTTGAATGAATATTTTGTATGTACCTGTCGGGTCCAATGGACCCGTCTGGTAGACGGAGGGTTAAGGGGGACATTTGGTCCCCCGTTCTTCCCTTTATACTTAAACAATGAGCATCCAAATCTAATCAGGGAAACACCTTATCAGAATAAACCGGTATCCAAATTTGAAGCAAATCGGATAGAAAAACGCATTTATCTAAATTAAGGGGGGTTTTTTGGGCCCCCGTTCTCCCCTTTATACTTAAACAATGAACCTCCAAATCTAATCAGGGAAGCGCCTTATCAAAATTAATCGGTATACTAAATTTGAAGCGAATCTGATATTTCTGCAGGAAAACCCATTTATCTATGTTAAAGGGGATTATCACCCCCCGTTCCACCCTTTATACTTAACCAATGAACCTCCAAAACTAATCAGGGAAGCGTCTAATCAGAATGAACCTAGAAAAAAAATTGAAGCAAATCGCATATTTCTATCAAGAGTTATCGCGTTACGTACGTACATACATACGTACATACGTACCTACATACTGACCCTGCGGGCACATTTGCTCTTAGGCTTTGATAGCCTATGAGCTAAAAACTGATGATTATCAAACATACTATTAGTTTCATCTTAAACATATTTATATATACAAAAATAGTTTTCTTAATTATGTGTATATGTGTTGTTGGGTAGTTTTTGCTCTGTTATATGCGGACTGACAAACAGACAGACAGACCGAACGACGACTATAGGTGCTACGTATTTATATAATTAAGAACGCACCTAAAAAGACAATTTTTTCTTAATATGCAAAAATATATTGTAATCACGTATATATATATATATATAATAGCCTCATCCGACTTACACATGCTTACGAAAAGCGGTCTTTTTTTTAGAAACATCAGAAAACAATAATTTTTCGACATTTAAAGAAGCATATATAAAAACAAAGTACTTCCACTATTTTCCGGAAAAGTAGTTTTTATAATGTATTAATCCGTTTTCTCAAATCAAAATATCGTTTTTTTGTTTTATCGTTTTTTACATTTGTTGAATATTTCATTTGTGGAGTCAAACTTTTAAATGCCTTTTTAACCCCTTAATTCTCGCTCTCGTCATATTCACGGGCTGTGTCTTTTACTCAGATTGTTCGATTCCCACCAGTTTTATAAAATAGTGTAATTGGCTTTATTTTAGTATCGTTTTACCTGTCATTAAATAAGGTGAATATTTCTTTTTCAAAAAAGTGGTGCCAAAAAGCAATTTGAATTTTTAAACCGCAATTTAATTCGAGCGTTAAGGAGTTGAGGATTGTTCCTGAGAGTAAGCGTATAATACTGCGTAATTCTAGTTCAACTGTTTTATTTATAAAATATTACAAGAATTATTTAAACAACACTGTTAAAACTTTTATGGTACGTTGAATCAAATTTTGGTGCTGAAGTAGCTGCAACCATAAAATGATGAAATCTTGTTCTGATATTTGGAGGTCCAAATGTTCGAACGATATTTCACCATCTTATGGTTTCAGCTATTGCAGCACCAAAAATCGGTGCAAACTGCCACAAAAGTTTTAATAGAGTAGCTTGTATTTAAAAAGATTATCAAGTAAGCTGATTCAGATAGTGCTAACTTCATTTCTTCAATTTTCAATTTTATCATTTATAACTTTCGCAATTTTCTCAGTAATTTACATAACTACAGCTTACTGTAACAATATGTAACCTTTTCATTAGTGACATATTTTTGAGGACATGAGTTTCAAAACTCACTTTATCCAAAAAAATCAAATTTTGGGAAATCGCGAAAATTGTTTAACTGCGTCCATTTGTTTTCATGGTTAACCAAGGTTATACAATGGCAGAAATACAGGATAAAATTAGTTTTTTGCGAATTGTAGTGTTTATTCTGTGCAGGTTTACCAGTAGAATAGATTGATAAAGAAAACACGATATTTTTTAATATTTTGATAAGGCGAGTTTTGAAATTCACGTTCCTTATATATGTAGCATTCTTATTTCGCCTTAAAATTATTTTTTATAATTTTTTTTATATTATCCTTTATTTATCTTTTTTACTATTTTAAACTTCTTTAATGTTAATTTTAACGTCATAAGTAGTTTTCAAATTTCAGTTATACTTTTTCCCAATGGCTCACATAATAGCAAGACGATTCATCCATAGGCTGGGCGGGACGTTGACTGCAAGTTGGAAGCCCCTCAGTGCTGCTCCACTGTTCAGCACTGTTCAATTTTATTCAGTGTTATTGTAGTACATTATAGTACTACGGCTAGACTTTTATTCATGGCTCCTCTAAGATGTGTTGCACACTAATCCATAAACAGTGAAGTTGCCTTGCAACTATGTATTACCAGAATGCATGAATAGTTTAACTATTTTCAATTTTATTTGACTTTCGTACAGATTCTCGTACATATTTTTTTTTATTATGTATACGTAATTATCATTTTATAATTAAATAAATATTAAATCGTAAAAAAAAAAATGATTTTATATATAACTTTTGGAAGATACATTTTTGATTATTTTTATGAATAAATACAAATTGGTTTAAACTTTTTCATTTATCAAGTACATTTATGCTGATGTTACTAAAATAATTCAAGAAAGGGAAGTCTATCTCTTCCTATGTTAATTTTAGGATATCTCCTAGAAATAGGGGGAGGGCCATCCAAAGTTGAGTTCGAAAGGGAGAGGAGAAATTAATTTTTAAAATGTTGATATTATGAAAACGTTGGATTAAGCAAAAATAAATTGGATGTATTCAGCTCTCTGTATGTTTTTTCCTTCCATTTTGCTCCAGTTTTAGCCTATATAGAATAATCAACATGGAATTTCAAAGTGTTGTTAAGGCACATTGCATATACACTATATATCCATTAATGACCGGATGCTTTCTATTTTAGACATTTTGTCTAATATTTAGAAATATACTAGTTAGATTCTTCTGGAATTTCAGGATTAAAAAAGAACAGGTTTGACCTCATATTTATCAACGTCGATTTGATAACAGGCACAATTTGAGGACAACAAAAAATCAAAGGAAAAAAATCATTCTTGGAATCACCCTGTAAATTAAAATGCACGAAATGATCTATCGCTGCATAGTACAAATTTGTGGGTACTGTACAACATGTTTACTGATTTTGTAAGAATAACAGGTATATTCTTGGAGATATGGCGATTTTTTTTAAAGTTCAAAAAATTACTGCAAGTTTTTAGCTTATATCACGCAGGTTTTTCAATCAAATTTAATGCTAGTTTCAGAAAAATTGACAAAAGAAATAGTAGAAATAATGTAGTGCAATTGGAATAAAAATATATTAAATATGTTATGAAATATAAACAGTTGTATAAAGTAATTTTTATCTGCGCATGCGCGAACGACAACAAAGATTTTTTTTTACATAATTTAATAGTCAACTCTATGGAGCAACTCATTAAAAAAAAAAAAAAAAAACAGTCAAATATCGTGAAAATTCAGAAAGGTATCGTCGATAGAGTGAGCTGATTTTTAGTTGTTCTATAAAAGCAGCTGAATGATAAGGGGTTTTCCACAAATTGTCATTTTTTATTGACTGATTTTCATAAAAAAGCTAGTATTTAATGAATATCAATGAGTAGATTTGGTACAAATGCTTCGATTTTGATACTTTTTTTTTATCATGGATTAGGCTCGTTCTGGTGACTATCTAAGAAAAACTAAAGCATAAAAAAAAAATAAATAAAATTGACAATTTGTGGAAATTCCCTTATCGTTCATCGTTCAGCTGTTTTTAGAGAGCAACTAAAAATCAGCTCACTCTATCGATTATATCTTTCTGAATTTTTACGATATTTGACTGGATTTTTCATGAGTTTTTCCATAGAGTTGACTATTAAATTATGTAAACAAATCTTTGTTTTCTTTCGCGCATGCGCAGATAAAATTTATTTCATACCGCTGCTCATATTTCAAAACATATATAATATATTTTTTATTCCAATTGCACTATATTGTTTCTACTACATTTTGCCAATTTTTCTGAAACTCGCGTTACATTTGGTTGAAAACACTGCTTTATATAAGCTAAAAACATGTATTAAGTTTCGAAACTTTAAAAAAAAAATCGCTATATCTCCAAGAATATACGTGTTATTCTTACAAAAATCAATAAACATGTTGTACAGTATCCACAAATTTGTATTCTGCAGCGATAGATCATTTCGTGCATTTTAATTTACAGGGTGATCCCAAGAATTATTTTTTCTTTAATTTTTTGTTGGCCCTCTAATTGTGCCCCTTATCAAATCGACGTTGATAAATATGAGGTCAAACCTCTTCTTTTTAATCCTAAAATTCCAGAAGAATCAGACAAGTATATTTCTAAATATTCGACAAAATGTCTAAAATTGAAAGGGTCCGGTCATTAGTGGCCATATAGCGTATAAGATATTTAAAAAACACACATCGCATCACATATAGTTCCTTCACAGGAACAGATCAAAATTTTCATCTTATAATCACTTACTGTCTCGTTAAATGATTAACATTGCTACGAAAATTAATTATGCTTTTGATATAGATAACAAACATTCCATCGTTAAAAATAGTTATTCTGTCTCGCATGTACTTTTTGAAAGGTACGCTTTAAAATTTGTAATATATCTGCAATAATAACTTGACTTTGTGCACCATGTTATATTAAAGCGTGAGTATCGTAATATTACAAAAAATATTGAGCAACATAACTCAACAATTTAAATGATCAAAAGATGCATGTTATGGACAAAACAAAAGCTGCGTAAGAGTTGCGAATGTGCCTATATAGTAATACATATAAGCCTGTAAGTGCGGCATGCATTCATGTAGGGGAGACTAGGGAGGGTTGACCATACGGGAGGCTTGACCCACCCATCAGTTTTCATATTTTAAAGTATTTCAGAGTTTTATCAATAGGTGTCAAGCAAAGCTACTAGAATGCTCAAACAACAGTCTTTGTTTCATACAGATAATCGAAATATGTGTGGAAAAAAGTCAATTGTGAAGTGTTTTTACCCTAAAAGTTGTGTTTTTTAGAAATATTTTGTAAGCTTTTTTCAGATAAAATATATTATAGAAATTTAAGTAAGTAGGTTTTAAATAATGCAGAAATATCGAGCTTTCATTCCAGGCATAAAGATTGTACAGTAAGTTAGTCTTAACATAAGAATGTGCTATTCTTTAGAAAAGGGATATGCGGGGAGGCTTGACCCAATCAATATGAGGGAGGTTGACCAGATGCTCAAGTCTCCCTTAATTAAGTGGTTTTGGAAATCTTTTTATTATATACTGTGGAAAATGAAAGGTTAATGGTTATATATATATATGTATATATATATATATATATATATATATATATATATATATAAATGTACATTTATTCTGTAAAGCTACAGTGAAATAGGGTGATGGAAAAGAAAAAGTTTAAAACTGGTTAAAGAAAAATGTGAAAAATTGCTGTAGTATCCACTGCAAGAAAAAATTTAATGAAATATAAATGGGAAAGTTGATACGAACTTTTTTCCATTTAAATATTACTTAAAATGGGTAAGTAGAACCTTTCAGCGGCAATAGTATGTTTATGTAACCACTTAACTTTAATTCCAAAACGCCACAATGGCACCAGAATTTTGCTAAAATATTTTCTATTTAATATGTATGTGAAATATACCCTTTTTCTTATTTCTAAATCAATTTGTTCGTAAATTCCGGGTCCAGTCAGTTATTTCAACATTTTAGTACTGAAAGTACTTTGCCACTGAAAGCTTTAAAATATGTTAATGATAAGTTAAGATCATAGCATCGATCGAAAAACTTTAGGAAGGTCTGTAGACAAATCTCACCAAGGTGAACACAGTGAGATTAAGCCAAACTATGTGAAAACTAGAGATGTCAGATAGAGTGTCACAAAAAGTAGGACAAGGAGACAAAAAAGGTGGGATAGTGGCTCATAAATCTGGACATTATAATACATGCAACCTCATGAAAACGGAACCTGTCTCTAACGGAATACTATCTTAAATATCAAATTTTCATTTTCCCTGCTGTACAATTATACCTGCTCAGAAAAAATCATGTTTAAAACAAACTTTTCTCCTCTGACTTTCAATTGCTTCTAAACAGGTTTGTTTAAGCCTCATATTTTCAAAAATATATTTTTTATAATAATTATAGCATGTAGCATAAAGTCATTTTGCTTTTTTTAACTGATTTTATTCCTCTTCACAAATATTTCAATATAAAACAAAGTGGGTCAAGCCTCCCATATAGTGGGTCAACCCTCCCATATGTGGGGAGCCTTGACCCATTATTTTCTCATGATTAAAATCAATGTTTTTCTAAATGTCTTATATATTACACTTATGTAGCAATTTTATTTTGATAACTGATTGTATAACGAATAAAATGATATATAAAACTTTATTCTAGGTTCGATAATTAAAAAATAAAAAATCATTTTGTAAAAAGTGGGTCAACCCTCCCTAGTCTCCCCTATATGCAGTATCATATTTCAAAATTTATATCAATCATTATATCAATTAATTTCAACAAAAATAAATTGCACGTATTTTTTTCCAATATTAACCAGAAAAAATAATTAGGTGAAATTTATATTTAAATTATGTTCCAACAACTGTGTATTAGTATTTAATAGGTGTTTAATCAAGTAATCATGCTGTCTTGAAATTCAGCGTGATAAACAAATAAAACAGAAATTGTTTGGTAGCAAAAAAAAAAGGCCTTGTTACAGTCAAAGTCCGACCGATAACTGCCCCCCCCCCCCCTATTTGCTGAGAGATCTTGCTCTCAATACTGTTTCCAAATAGAAAATGTCAACTATAATATCTATAACAGTAAAGATGATTGTGTGAGTGTGTGCGTCTCTCGATGATGTTCTGAAGAGACTGCTGCATGTAGAGCTAAAAATTTCGTAGGAAACAGTGTTGCCAGTTTGGCCTCCATTTTTAATTAGACATTTTGAGTTCATACTAGAAATAAAGAATAGTATTTTCTGCGTTATTTAATGAAAGACATTTAGCGATCATACAAAGTAAAAATTCTTCTTTTGAAATTTCCGGTATGAATTTGAAATTTCGTATTAAAATTGGAGGCCAAACTGGCAACGGAGGTAGAGTCGTAAAAAATAAAAATAAAATAAACATCTCCTAATAATTCTGCAACAAATTATTGTAGAAGAAAGTTGCTGGTACCAAATGATTAGAAATAAAGTTTACTTTTAAATAATGTATATAAAATCTGCTTAGTCTATATATCTAAACGAAACCAAACTTTGATTTTTTTTTCACTTGTAATACCTAAGTTTGACACCATAAATAAATTCTTCAATTAGCCTAATTACAAATTTTCATGAAATTGGTACTATTAGTTTCAGAGAAATTAATTATTTTAAAATAAGCCTATTTTAGGGGCTGCACCCAAATTGAAGTTCGATACTCGATTGTTAAAATGCTACAGAATGACTATGCCACTTTTTTAAATGTATTATTTATTGCCAATATGACCATTTCACTTGCTTAATATGTTTCGACTATATTTTTCAAATTATGCTTTTCTGCGCATCTTAAACCATCATTTTGATGTTTTTTAATCATAATTCAAAAACTACTTGGAACAAAAATTTAAAATTGTGAATTCGCTTAAAGCAGGACATAATAAATATAAATTTATCAAAAAATTGTAGGTTGCAAATCATATTTTTTTCGAATATTAATTGCAAAATTCATAGTTCATATTATAATTTTTTTTAATTACAAATTCAATGTATTTATGTTTGTGTGTTTCAGTATTGTTACCAAGCAAAAAATTATCAAATTAGGAGTATAATTTCAGGAGATATTAATAAAAATATGAAAATGCAATTTAACATTAGAAGATCTAAATTTTGAATGGTTATAATTCAAAAACTTATTGTCCAAATGATTTGAAATTTCGTTTCTAGGCATAGTTTCAACCAAAGATTTAAAATATTTTGTCAAAATTGGGTGCTGCCATTGAAAAAAAACAATTTTTGGTCTGTTTTTGATTTGCAGATGGCACTCTAAGCAAATTTTATATACATAATTTAAAAGTAGACTTTAATTCCAATTGTTTGGTACCAGTAACGTTCTTCTATTATAATTGGTTGTAGATTTAGTAGGGGTGATTACTTTTTTTCCCACGACTGTACCCCTATGTATGTAGTTTTGCACCTCGAAACCAGACTATAGATTTTTTTTAATTAAATTTTTTATTTAATTTTTTTTTTTTTTTTTTTTTTTTTTTTTTTTTTTTTGCGTTTCGAAGCGATTTTTCTACATTAATAAAAATAATCCTGTTTCAATATTTTAAAATAATATAGTAAATCTTATCCTCTTTTCAATAATGTTTATTTTGTAAAAATCATCCCGTAATTACTGGAGATATTATTTAAAAACTCAATAAAAGACATAAAAAAGCATTTTTTTTTTAACGGCAAAAAAATCGCACATATACTGGACTTGATTTCCAAGTGGAGATGAAAGATAATGACGATTTTTACAAATTGCCCGAATTTAAGAAAACTAATCAAGATATCGATTTGAAAATTTCAGAGCAAATGTAGAAATTTCTTTTATATCGGAATATTCAATTAAAAAAATCTGTCTGTAATTTTTCTTAATTTTTGTAAAAAACTGAAGCGACGTTACAAAAATTCGGAGACAGAATCAGACATGGACAAGTATTAATTAAAAACTCAACTAAAAAGAGATTCGTTTCAGCAGATGAATTAACCTCTTAACTTATTTGGGATATGAAAGGAAAATGATTATTAAACGTTGCTAAATGCTAAAAACATAACTTAAAAGGATTTTATCAACTTATTCGAAGATTATTACTGTGTACTGTGGCAAGAGTCCCTTGATATGTATTAAGGGTTTGTTCCATAAGTGTTTCTCCCCCTTTATTTAAATTTAAAAATATGTTTTCCTAAATACAGACTTCAGTTACCACTATTTACGAACATTAATGACGCATTTTTCTCTCGGTCTCTATGGGTCCCATTTCGACACAAATTGATTCATTGAAGAGACGCATTCTTATTTCGGGTTCTATAGGCTCGATTTGGACGTGGTTTGGCTCATTCAACTGGGTTTTCGATTGTCTTACAGTTTTTAGTTCCATCTACTACAGGCAGGGGTCGCACTTTTATCTCGGGTTCTATTTATGAGAGATTTTTTTAAATTTTAATATGAATCGAGGTTTTAATCATTCGCGGTTCGTTTGAAAAAATTGACGGGCTCGAGTCAGCTAGTATGTATATATATACAGGGTGCAATATGTTATCTATCGCCGACCTTTAATTTCGCAACCGTTGGCCATAGACATATAGTTGCATTTGCAAAAACGATTCAAATAAGCTAAATATTCATGTTGTGGCATTATTTAAAGCAAAAAATCAATTTTATAAAAATTACAAAATCTAACTTTTTATACGGTCCCCCAGTCCCTATAGTTATATTTAGTAAAAGTTTACACATATCATAACATATGTAACACAAAAAGTTTGACATCTGTATTGCAAAAATTGACACAGTTATTAAATTTCAAAGTTTGATACTTTTGCACATCATTTTGTCTTTCATTGAGGGATCAGTTAAAAGATGAATTAAAGTAATTCGAGATCAAATTCAGGATGCAATGTCCTTCTTACGGCGAAACCACTTTTAGCCGGTATCTAAAAATTTGAACTAACTTTTATGGGTCGAACAACATTCAAACGTCAAAATAGGTAGAATCGACAACCGGAAAATAAAACATACTCACTAAGGACTAGATAAATGGCAGCGGAATTGCACCCTGATTTTGATCTCGAATTACTTTAATTCCTCTTTTAACTGTTCCCTCAATGAAAGACAAAATCATGTGTAAAAATCTCAAACTTTGAAATTTAATAACTGTGTCAATTTTTGTGGTACAGATGTCAAACTTTTTGTGTTATATCTGTTATGATATGTGTAAACTTTTACTAAATATAACTATAGGGACTGGGGGACCGTGTAAAAAGTTAGATTTCGTAATTTTTATACAATTGAGTTTTTACTTTAAATAATGCCACAACATGAATATTTACCTCATTTGAAACGTTTTTGTAATTGGAGCTATATGTCTACGACCAACGGTTGAGAAATTATAGGTCGGCGATAGATAACATATTGCACCCTGTATATACACATCAGGGATGAGAGCGCATATATATATCAGGGATGAGAGCGCTCCGACCCAAATGGTTGATTTTCACCCCCTAAATTTTAATAGTATTCTCTGCTTTATTAAATCTCAGAAATTCTGTCATTAAATAAGGAGAGAAATACCTTTAAGGGTGTATTCGAAAAAATATTTTTCCACCCTCAACAGCTCGAAATTTTCTGAGACATTTTCAGACTCATTTTTAAAAGTAAAAACATGAAACTTGCTGGGTTGATTTCTGAAGACATGTTTAACATGCCGTGTGATTTCATTTTCAGCTCAATTAATTAGAACTTGATTTTTAAACAATTATTTTCTCAGTATGACCATTTTTTTCATTCCCAGATCGCCCGCTTCGGAAAATTCGGTTCAAAACGCCAACTTTGACAGCGTTTTTTACAGTATTTTCTGCATTTATCAAAAAATTAAGGAGCACCGCACGTTATATAGTTTCTAAATAAGAGAATTTCCAAGTTTGATGCGTTTGAGAGCAAAAATGAATTTTAAAATGAATCAGAAAATAAGCAGTTTGGATCGGAATACACCCTTAAAATTATATATAACAATGTCAATTATATGTTATATATATATATATATATATATATATATATATATATATATATATATGTATGTATGTATATATATATGTATATATATATATGTATATATGTATGTATGTATACATATATATAAATAATTGACGCTGTAAAGAAACACCTCATACTTCTGATTATGTTTAAGTTAAATAAGCGTTGAACAGTTTTCCAAATCTTTAATTCTAAAAATATTAAAAAATATTAAATCTAATTTGAAAAAGAGAAACCTAATTTCTTCAATTGCGTTTAAAAATGATGAAAGTTAGAAAGTTGCCTAAATTCTTAAATCTAAAAATATCAACAAAAAATGACATCAACTTTGTAAAGAAACGTCTAATTGCTCTAAGTAACAGCTCTGCACTGAGCAGGAGATACATATGTGACACATAACGTGCAGTGCACGTAATCCTTGATGAAGATGAACTTCTAAGCTTTTTTTTTTTTTTTTTTTAACATAAATTGAAAGAAAACTAAAATATTATTTCCAGTTGAATGTCTGTTTCCATTTTTACGTCATCATTCCATTACGACATCAATTTGGTGCTTAAAATGTTTAGTGTTCTCTTTTTCTTTTTTTCGTTTTATTTTCTTGGCCGACTATAGCATTACACTCTTTGCTCATGGGCA
The DNA here is from genome assembly GCA_963932465.1 of Maratus speciosus. Classification (NCBI taxonomy): domain Eukaryota; kingdom Metazoa; phylum Arthropoda; class Arachnida; order Araneae; family Salticidae; genus Maratus; species Maratus speciosus. Next base: position 358,181,516 of record OZ010794.1, read on the forward strand.
AAAAAAATCTGCTTACTTTGTGAATAGTACACGTTTACCGACAAACCATTTACTGAATTCAAATTACCATAAAATGTGGCCTACTGGTCCGTATCAGATATAAAAATTACATATAGTAAAAATTTTCAACAATAAATGAATCTAAAGCAGCTACGAAAAAAGCATCTGTCGCCATCATCTTTTAGTCAGACCTCACTGTACTTAGTGAGAAGAAATAATGTTGTGCGAAAATACACCACATTGTTAATGATGAAGGCGGACATTCTGAGCATTTGGTATTAACCCTTTCACTCCCAGTGAGTCCAAATGGCATCATGATGTTAGTGGATTTTTTAATTCGGATATTCCAAGTTCATACCAGAAAATTAAAATAGCAATATTTGGTTTATTTAATAACAGACCATTTCCGTATTCGAATGATGCGGAATTTAACAGTGAAATTTTCTGGTGTAAATTCGGATTCTTTGAACTACGTAATTTCTAGAACGTATTCTACCATGGGAATGAAAGGGTTAAGCATATTGTGGTTATGTTAGATATTAAAATGAATGTCTATTAAACACTAATTTGGACGTTATAGCGCCGTCTTTCAGCGAATTTGAGCAAGAAAATGTTTCATTTGACAAATGACAAGCACAAGTTATCAGTAGTTTAAATTTCATCCCCATTGGGAACAGAAGAACGTACCCTTACAGCCTTCTGAACGTGGTACCTTTTTCCGATAAATCTATAAGCGCATATTCTTTCGTATATGCATATATGAATAAAAGTAAACAAAATATATATTTGATAAATCAATGGCAACCAACTCTCATGTATTTTTAAACAAACAACATCTACCTTCTTGATTTAGTCTTAAATTTGAAAACATTATTATTTTTTAAAAATGCCTTATTTATGCCTCATCTAAGACAATGTCCTAGCCGACATTATTATATACTAAAAAAAGGGTATTTATGAGAAATGTACATTAAAATTAGATATGTCAATTTGTTAATAACTATGTTTTACAAAAGTCACAAATTGTAATAATGTCTCAGTCTTTGATACTAGATTATTTTTCCCTTCATATTAGCAATTTATACATTACTAGCAGGAATGACCGAGCTAAGCTCGGTCAAAATTAGCTTTCTGTTTATCTCGATATATTTTCCCCACTGAATCATTCTTGCTGTTTTAGATGCAATTAGCTATACCGTGAAACATAGTGACACAAAATGACCCACTAACCGAATTTTTTCGAACATGCGACCTATAACAATGCTCTTCTCGAGCCTGAAAATGATGGAATACAAAATTTAGTGAAAATCGTTAGTCGTTTTCTAAGTAAAATAAGCTTGATCCACGTTGATTCAAAAAACAACTAACCGAAATTCATCGACAGATGTGATCTATTTCAATGGTCTTTTTGTACTGTGAAACGGTATAACAAAAAAATTGCCAAAATTGTTTGAACCTTTTTTAAATGCCGTTAGCTTGACTCCAACCCATTATCACCAACATGACCCACTAATAGAATTTTCTTGAGCATGCGACGCAGCCCAATGGTTTTATCTTGTCCAGAAACGGTGTAGTACAATGTTTTGTCAAAATCTTTTGAGCGGATTTTTAGATACAGTTAGCTTAATCCTGATCCATTAGGACCCAAAATGACCCATTGATTGAATTTTCTTGAACGTGCGACCCTGCCCAATGCTCTTATCATGCACGGAAACGGTATTGAACAAAATTATGTCAAAATGTTTTGAAGCGCTTTTTAAATACAATTAGCTTGACCCTGATCCATTGTGATCCAAAATGACCCCTAATCGAATTCTTGAACATGCGACCTAGTCCAATGGTCTTCTCGGGCCCGAAAACGACAGAATACAAAATTTAGTCAAAATCGTTTAAGCGTTTTTTAGATACAATTAGCTGGACCCTGAGCCATTGTGACCCAAAATGACCCACTAATCGAATTTTCTCCAACATGTGACTTAGCCCAATTCTCTTCTCATGCCCAGAAACGGTATACGTAATATAAAATTTGGTCAAAATGTTTTGAGCATGTTTTTAGATTCAATTAGATTGACTCTGGTCCATTGAAACCCAAAATGACACACTAATTGAATTTTCTCTAACACGTGACTTAGCCCAATGGTCCTCTCATGACCAGAAACGGCCGTATATTAAAAATTTTTGTCAAAATGTCTTGAGCTGTTTTTTAGATATAATTAGCTTGACCCTGACCCATAATGACCCACTAATCGAATTTTCTCGAACACGTGACCCATCCCAATGATCTTTTCGTGCCCGAGAACGATAGATTACAGAATTTCGTCAAATCGTAAGGCCGTTATCTAGATAAACTTAGCTGGACCCACGGTGACCCAAAAATGACCCACTAATCGAATTTTCTTGAACACGTTACCCATCCCAATGGTTTTTTTGTTGCCCGAAAACGGTTAGATGCAAAATTTAGTCAAAATCGATTGAGCCGTTCTCTAGATATAATAAACTTGATCCTGACCCATTATGACCCAAAATGACCCACTAATCAAATTTTCTCGAACACGAGACGAATCCAAATTGTCTTTTCGTGCCCGAAAACAGTAGGGTGCAAAATTTCGTCAAAATCGTTAGAGCCGTTATCTAGATAAACTTAGCTTGACCCACTGTGACCCAAAAATGACCCACTAATCGAATTTCCTCGAACATGTGACCTATCCCAATGGTCTTTTCGTGCCCGAAAACAGTAGGGTGCAAAATTTCGTCAAAATCGTTAAAGATGTTATCTAGATAAACTTAGCTTGACCCACGGTGACCCCAAAATGACCCACTAATCGAATTTTCTCGAACATGTGACTTAGCCTATAGTTTTCTCGTAATTCAAAACTGTAGAATATAGAGTTTAGTGAAAATCGTTAGAGCCGTTTTTTAGATAAAATTGGCTTGACCCACAGTGACTCGAAAATGACCCACTAATCGAAGTTTCTCGAACATGAGACCCATTTCAATGATCTTTTCGAGCCCGAAAATGGCTAGATACAAAAATTAGTCAAAATCGATTGAGCCGTTCTCTAGATATAATTAACTTGACCCTGACCCATTATGACTCAAAATGACCCACTAATGGAATTTTCTCGAACACGAGACTCATCCCAATGGTCTTTTCGTGCCCGAAAACAGTAGGGTGCAAACTTTTGTCAAAATTGTTAAAGAAGTTATATAGATAAACTTAGCTTGACCCACGGTGACTCAAAAATGACTCACTAATCTAATTTTCTCGAACGACTTAGACCAATAGTTTTCTCGTAATCCAAAACTGTAGAATATAGAGTTTAGTGATAATAGTTAGAGCCGTTTTTTAGATAAAATTGGCTTAACCCATAGTGACCCAAAAATGACCCACTAATCGAAGTTTATCGAACATGTGACCTAGCCCAAAAGTTTCTTCGTGCCGAAAAACGGTTGGATGTGAAATTTGGTCAAAATCGATGGAGCCGTTTTTAGGTGCGTTCGTAATTATATAAATACGTAGCACCTATAGTCGTCGTTCAGTCCGTCCGTCTGTCCGTCTGTCCGTCTGTCCGTCCGTCTGTCCGTCCGTCTGTCCGTCCGTCTGTCTGTCCGCATGTAACAGAGCAAAAACTACCCAACCGAATAGTCTGAAATTTTAAATATATGATTGTTGCAAAATTTTGTCGAGCCATTTCAAATTTTATGAAAATCGGATGTATAGTTTAATTACAGGGACAGTCAAAAGTTTTTCTTTACATTACGGCCAATGGGAAAAATTATTGCAAGTGCATTTTAATGATATTAGAGCCTTCCGAATGATCTGAAATTTTAAAGATATAACTGTTGCAAAATTTTGTTGAGCCATTTCAAATTTTAGGAAAATCGGATGTATAGTTTAATTACAGGGAGAGTCAAAAGTTTTTCTTTACATTACGGCCAATGGGGAAAATTATTGAAAGTGCATTTTAATGATATTACAGTCTTCCGAATGGTCTGAAATTTTAAATATATAATTGTTGCAAAATTTTGTTGAGCTATTTCAAATTTTAGGAAAATCGGATGTATAGTTTAATTACAGGGACAGTCAAAAGTGTTCCGTTACATTACGGGGAATGGGAAAAAATTATTGGAAGTGCATTTTAATGATGTATCAGACTATGCGCTTTATGAAGTGCAAAAAATTATACATTCAGTACAATATGGGGTGCAAAAAATAATTATAAAACTAGTTATAGTACGAACGCACCTCATTTGCCACGTTTGACGAGCAATTTCCAACTTGTTTAGATATAATTAGCTTGATCTTGACCCATTACGACCCAAAATGACCCAATAATCGAATTTTCTCGAACACGTGACCTAGCCCAATGGTCTTATCATGCCCGAAAATGGTAAAATACAAAATTTCGTCAAAATCGTTAGAGCCGTTTTTAAGATAAAATTTACACACACACACACATACACATACACACAATTTTTGCTCGCATTATAGTATAAGATAATATACATTTCTATCTCAAAACATTCTTCCTTCTTTTTAATAATAACACCTTTAATTTACAAAAGTTTTTAAATGCTTAACACGGTGAAAATCTTCTATACATATTTTATAACAATTATTAATTATAAAATTGAATCCCTTTGTTTTTAATAAAAATAGTCGTAAATAAAAGATCCCATTCCTTCTGATCGATTCACGAGTCAAAATATTTATTTTACAAAGGAAGAGTTTTAAAATCAATAATTTAAAAGAAAATGTTCAAAACTTACTGGTTAATTTATCTATCAATTTGTAATTTTAACCGTTTACACAGAAACTTTTGAAACAAATATGTGGTGAAATTTTATTGACTTTACGCAGGAAAAAAAAAAGAAACAAGATATCTGTCAAGAGATATCTTGACGCCAAGAAAGTTTCCTGTGTTCAGCTAATTAAGAAATTAATCCGTTAATTAGTGGTGAAGCTAACATTGCCGGAGGCTGACATTGTGAATCTAATGATATTGATTAAAACTGATTATAAATGTTTTTGATGTAATAATGTAGTTACTCCAATCTATTCTGTCATAGAGAGAAACTGAAAGAGAAATTTGCTGTGGTATTTTTTGCTTGTTTCACCCTCTTCATTAACTTTTAAAATCTCATTATGTATCATGGTAGTTCACAGTGTATTTACTGAAATGTGAAAATTGAGAGAAAGTGAAATAAACACCCTGCATTATTCGATTGGTAAAAGATAACGATGAAACGATTTTAATGTTTAACCATTTGAAAGAGCTTTTGGAAAAGTCTTTTTTACTCCTCTTTTGTGGAATTTAAATGTAATTTTACTTACATTTCCGTAACAAAAATATTTTTCATCTAACTTAGTTTAAAAATTTAATCGAGTTAACAGTAGTATATATAGAAATTGGTTATATTCAGATTTTGATTGCTTTCATTGTCCTTAAAAGAGCGCAATTATTCTACAGAGAAAAAATTTTGCTTATATTGTACGTATAGTATTGTATAGAATGTACCATGGACCATGCTTCTACGACACATTTCTTTGAGATAAATTCTATAGAAAAATAGTGCCAGAATCAGATTATGTTTCTAATGATATTGATTTAAACTGATTTAAACTGATTATTCCCATTTGTTCTTTGACAAAGAGAAACTGGAGTAGTGATCGTCTATGGTATTATTTTGGTTGTTCTACTCCCCCCTCCCTCTTCATTAACTTTTAAAATTTTATTATGTGACATGGTAGTGCACACCGTGTATTATGAAATGTAAAGGTTAAGCGAAAATGAAATGAACATCTTTCATTATTCGATTAATAAAAGATAATGATGATACAAATTTAATGTTAACCATCAAAATCGCTTTTGCAAAAAATATTTTTTTTCCACTTCTGTGGAGTTTAAATGTTATTTTCCTACCATTTTATTAAACTAATATGTTTCATCGAACTTTGTTCAAAAGTTTTAATCGAATTAACAAAGGTATATGCAGTAATTGTGTATATTAAGGATTTGATGTTTTTTACAGTGCCCATTGTTCTCCGAAGACCACACAGATGCTACATGGAAAGAATGTTGCTTATAATATAGAAGAATAAACCCTGATCCACACTTCTACGACACATTTTCTGCACGAGAATTGCTGAAGAATAACAGCGCCGGAGGCTGATTATGTGACTCTAACGATATTGCTTAAAACGGACTGCAAATATTTTTGATTTAATACTGTAGTTACTCCAATCTCTTGCGTGATAGAGAGAAACGTAGGGAGAAATTTGCTGTGATATATATTTTTACTTGTTCCAACCTCTTTATTAACTTTCAGATTTTATTGTATATCTTGATACATCACCGTGTGTTTTCTGAAATGCGAAAATTGCGAGAATGTGAAATAAACAACCTTCATTATTCGACTTTTAAAAGATAACAATGAGACGATTTTAATGTTTAACCATTTGAAAGAGTTTTGCAATAAATAAATAAATAAATAAATAAATAAATAAATAAATAAAAAAAAATACTCCTCTTTTGTAGAATTTAAACATTTTATTACATTTTACTTGCATTTTCGTAAAAAATACTTTTTTCAACAAACTTTGTTTAGAAATTTAAGCGAGTTAACAGATGTACATGTAGATATTGGCTATGTTAAGATTTTGATTGCTTTCATTGTCCTCAAAAGATCTCTAATATTTTCAGAAAGAATATTGCTTGCAATATTGTAGAACATACCATGGACCATGTTTCTACGACACAATTACTTTGAGATAAATTCTGTAGAATAACAGTGCCGGAAACTGATATTATGTTTCTAATGATATTGATTTAAACTGATTGTAAATATTTTTTATGTCAAAAAATAGTTACTCCCATCTCTTCTGTGATAGATAGAAATTGAAAGAGAAATTTGCTGTTGTATTTTTTGTTTGTTTCAACCTCATCATTAACTTTTAAAATCTAATTATGTATCATGGTAGTTCACAGTGTATTTACTAATATGTATAAATTGAGAGAAAGTGAAATAAACACCCTTCATTATTAGATTGGTAAAAGATGATATGGTTTTAATGTTTAATCATTTGAAAGAGCTTTTGTGAAAGATTTTTTTTTACTCCCCTTTTGTGCACTGTAAAAAAAAATCTGTAGCTCTACAGATGTAAAGTTACATGCTTACTAAACTTCCATCTGGTACTGTACAAAAAAATCTGTAAATCTGTAAAACTAGTTTCTGTAAAGCTACAGATTTCTGTAGCTTTACAAATGAATCTGCTAAAATGACAGTAATCTTACTAAAATTTTATCTGTAATCCATGCTGTAATTACGTGAAAAGTTCTAGGCATCCCAGTTTCCTAAAAAAGTCTTAGTAACCTTACAGATTTTCTGATTTTTGGTGCAAAAGTGTATCTGTTACATGAATTTTTGTTGTTGCCGTTACATAAAATGTTCTAGGAATCCCAGTTTTCTAGAAAAACTTTAGTAACTTTACAGATTTTTTTTTTACAGTGTGGAATTTAAATGTTACTTTACTTACAATTCTGTAAAAAAAATATTTGTCAACGAACTTTGCTTAAAAAATTAATCAAATTAACATAAATTGAATATATTAAGATTTTGATTGCTTTCATTGTCCTCAAAAGACCGCACAAATTCAACAAAGAAATAATTTTGCTTATAATGTAGTAGAATGTACCACAGGCAATGCTTCTACGACTCAATTTCTTTGAGATGAATTCTACAGAAAAACAGTGCCGGAAACTGGTATTATGTTTTTAATGATATTGATTTAAACTGACTATCAGTATTTTTGATGTAAAAAAAAACAGTTACTCTCATCTCTTCTGCGATAGATAGAAACTGGAGCAGTAATTTTCTGTGGTAATATTTTGTTTGTTTTACTCCGTCAGTAACTTTTAAAATCTCATTATTTATCATGGTAGTATAGTGTATTTACTGAATACTACTCTATATTACTTCTGTATAGTGTATTTAGTGAAATGTAAAAATCGAGAAAAAGTGAAATAAACACCCTTCATTATTCACTTGGTGAAAGATAATTATGAGACAATTTTAATGTTTAAAAGATTGAAAGCGCTTTTACAAAAGATTTTTTACTCCCCTTTTGTGGAGTTTAAATGTACTTTTACTTACATTTCCGTAAAAAAAATCAACAAACTTAAATTTAATCAATTTAACAATTGTATAAGTAGAAATTGGCTATATTCAGAATTTGATTGCTTTGATTGTCCTCAAAAGACCGCAAATATTCTACAGAGAAAGAATTTTGCTTACAATGTAGTAGAATGTACCATAGACAATGCTTCTACGACACAATTTCTTTGAGATAACTTCTGTAGAATAACAGTGTTGGAATCAGATATTACGTTTCTAATGATATTGATTTAAAGTGATTGTAAATATTTTTTATGTAAAAAAGTATTTATTCCTACACTGTAAAAAAAAATCTGTGAAGTTACTAAAGTTTTTCTAGGAAACTTGGATTCCTAGAACTTTTCATGTAACGGCAACAACAAAATTTCATGTAACAGACACACTTTTGCGCCGAAAATCAAAAAATCTGTAAGGTTACTAAGAATTTTTTTGGAAACTTGGATTCCGAGAACTTTTCATGTAACTGCAGCCAGTGTTACAAATAAAAGTTTAGTAAGATTACTGAAACTTTAGCAGATTCATTTGTAAAGCTACAGATTTTTGTAGCTTTACAAAAACTAGTTTTGTAGATTTGCAGCTTTTTTCGTACAGTTACAGGTGAAAGTTTAGTAAGCATGTAACTTTACATCTGTAGAACTACAGATTTTTTTTTACAGTGTATCTCTTTTGTGATGGAGATAAACTGGAGCAGTAATTTTCTGTGGTATTCTCTTGATTGTTCTATTCCCGTCATTAACTTCTAAAATTTTATTATGAATTTTCGTAGTTCACATTTACAAGTATTTTCTGAAATGTAAAAGTTAATATAAAATGAAATAAACACCTTTCATTATTCGATTGCTATAAAAAAATGATGAGACGAATTTAATGTTAATCATTCGAAAGCGCTTTTGCAAAAAGATATTATTTTTCTACATCTGCGGAGTTTAAATGTAATTTTACTTACATTTCCGGAAAGATTTTCATCAAGCTTTGTTCAAACGTTTTAATCGAATTAACAAAAGTATATGCAGATATTGTATATATTAAGATTTTGATGACTTTCTAGAGTGTCCATTGTTCACTGATGACGACACAAATGCTACATGGATAGAATTTTGCTTATAATATAGAGGAATAAACCATGATCAATACTTCTGGGACACATTTTGTACACTGTAAAAAAAAATCTGTGAAGTTACTAAAGTTTTTCTAGGAAACTGGGATTCCTAGAACTTTTCATGTAACGGCAACAACAAAATTTCATGTAACAGACACACTTTTGCGCAGAAAATCAAAAAATCTGTAAGGTTACTAAGAATTTTTTTGGAAACTGGGATTCCGAGAACTTTTCATGTAACTGCAGCCAGGGTTACAAATAAAATTTTTGTAAGATTACTGAAATTTTAGCAGATTCATTTGTAAAGTTACAGATTTTTGTAGCTTTACAAAAACTAGTTTTGTAGATTTGCAGCTTTTTTCGTACAGTTACAATTGAAAGTTTAGTAAGCATGTAACTTTACATCTGTAGAACTACAGATTTTTTTTTACAGTGTATGCGAGAAATGCTGAAGAATAATAGTGCTGGTGGCTGATATTGTGACTGTAATGATATTGGTTAAAACTGATTGCAAATGTTTTTGCATGTAGAGCTCCAATGTCACTCCAATACGTCCCAACAATACCCCAAAACGTCACTCCAATGTCATCTGTGATAAAGAGAAACGCAGGGAGAAATTTGCTGTGATACATATTTTTACTATTTTTATCTTTATTAACTTTTAATTCATAGTATATCACAGGATATTTTTTGAAATATAAAACTTGAGAGAAAGTAAAATAAAAATCCTTTATTATTCGATTGGTAAAAGATAATGATGAGACGATTTTAATGTTTAACGATTTGAAAGATCTTTTGCGAAAGTTTTTTTTTACTACTCTTTTGTGGAATTTAGATGCAATTATTACTTACATTTCCATAAAAAAATATTTTTCAACAAACGTTGTTTAAAAATTTAATCGAGTTAACAATAGTATTTGTAGGTTTGGTTTTGTTTTGTTTATGACGGCCATTTATCTACACGAGGGATATGAGCCCGAAGGGGGGGGGGACTGCTTTCCGTGGGGGTCTTTCTAAGGGAACCTAACCTGTATTTAAGCAAGGAAATCTGAGGTTCGAAAAAAACCACGGAAAACTCCGAACGATTAGGCCGATGGACGCCAATGGGTTCGAACACAGCACATCCCATCCACCAGCTTTGAGAGCAGAACCTCTCGGCCACTGGTGTGGCTAGTATTTTCAGGAATTGCGTGAATTAAAATTTTTATGTCCTTATTGTTCTCACAAGACCGCAAACATTCTACAGTGAAAGAATTCAGCTTATGATATAGAAGAATGTACCATGAACCATAGTTCTACGATCAACTTTCTTCTAGAGAAATGTTGAAGAACAAAAAGGGCGGATCCTGATATTATGTTTTTAATTATATTGATTAAAACTGATTAAATATTTTTGATGTAATAATGAAGTTATTCCAATCTGTACTATGATAGAGAGAATCTAGCACAGAAAGTTTCTGTTGCATTTTTTTGCCTGCTTTACCTTGCTCATTCACTGTTAAAATCTGATTATGTGCCTTGGTAGTGCACAGCGTATGTTATGAAATGCAAAAATTGAGAAAAATGAATTATTATGCATCTATCATTATTCGATTGGTAAAAAATAATGATGCGACAATTTTAGGGTTTAACCATTCAAAAGTCAAAAGATTTTTTTTACTCCTCTTTTATGGAGAATAAATGTACTTTTACTTACATTTCCAAAAATGAAGATTTTTCATCGTGCTTTGTTTAAAAGTTTTAATCGAGTTAACAGTAGTATATGTAGAAATTGACTACACTGCAAATTCGTGAATCACTTTTGCAACACTAACTGAATATAATAATTAACACTTCTAACTAAAATCATTTTCGATTGTGTTGTGAATGTGTTGCGAATAAGTTGTGCCAAATAAAAAGATTGTGCAAAAAGTGTTGTTAAAAATTACAAGAGGAGAAAATGTGTTTTCAAAATATTTTAAAACATTCATTTTTAAAATTGTGTTATAAATGTTTAATAAATAGTATGTTTTAAGTGTGTGTGTGTGTGTTAATTTAAAGGCATCATGTAAAAAGGGTTTTGAAAGTGCTTTGCATGTGTTGTTTTATAGTGTTCTAAATTGTGTGTTGTTTACAGTGTGTTGTTAATTTGGTGACAAAGTGTTGTGCAGCACAACACTACTGTACGAAAATATTTTCATCAACACTATTTACAACACGATTTCAACACAATTAACAACACTATTTTTAGAACATATTTTTAGATAGCAAAACTTTTGCAACATATTAAGAACAGATTTCTAGATAGCAACATATTAACCCTTAAATGCCTGATTTTTCAAAAATCATTGTAATAATGTTTTTCGGCTTTTATTTTTTAAATAAATCATGGGAAAAATACTTTAAAAAATCATATTTTGTTTTAAGTATAGTTTTCGGCTAAAAAACAGTTTGTTACTAATCGACAATACTGGTGTTTAATTGAAAAAATAATTTTCCTTGATGAAATTCTATAATATTAAACACACAAGAATTTTAGGAACTATGATAAGAAATAAATTTTACTTGCTCACTGCAGGTCAAAATAGGATATTTCGCAAGCTTCCAAACAAAACAAAAAGAACAAGTAGCAACAATTGAAAAAATAAATCTATCTTTATTCTTAAATAGCATAAGTGTTGCCATCTACATGTTGAAAATCCATTTAATAATATTTACAGAATATACTTTATTGGCAACATTAGGCATCATAGCTTCAATATTATTCTAATAATATTTTAGAGCCTAAATTGGGTATGTTGCCGAAAAGTAACACCAGGCATTTAAGTGTTAAGAACACAATCACAACACAAAAAATATTTTGTATATGAAGTTTTCTAATTCTCAACATCACAACACATTAATGTGTTGTTAATTTGGCGACAAAAAATGTTGTAAAGTGTGTTTATTTTTGTGTTTGAGAATTTGCAGTGTACATTAAGATTTGTACTGATTTCATTGTCCCCTGAAGATCACAAATATTCTACAGTGTAAACAGTTTCCTTGAAATGTAGAAGAATGAACTAGGGATCATACTTCTATGAAACCTTTTCTTCGAGATAAATGCTATAGAATGAAAGTGCCGGCATATTATGCTTTTAATGATATTGATTTAAACTGATTGTAAATGTTTTTGACTTAAAAAAAAGTAGTTTAGTTACTACAATCACTTTTGTGATAGAGAAAAACGCAGTGAGAAATTTGCTATGGTATGTTTTTTTACTTGTTCCAGCCTCTTTATTAACGTTTCAAGTTTTATTATATGTCTTGGTACATCACAGTGTATTACACACACCTTCTATTATCGATACTGCTTTACGTAAACTACTCGTCCCTCTAGCTTAAGTCAGTCCTTTGTGTTACCTTTCTTTCCTAAATTCATCATTCCTATTGCCAAAATTCTTAGACAGCATGACTTCAGAATAAGTTTTACCCCTACGAATAAACTTACTCTCTCCAAACTCAAAGATGCTATTGAGTTATACTACTCATGCGGTATCTATAGTATTAATTGCCAGTACAGTCTTTCCTATATTGGACAGACCAAACGTGGTTTAAAATTTCGTATTAAAGAATACCAATAATATATTGAAAAACAGGAAACCAATAAACCTTCAACTGCTAAACATTGCTGGGAGATGAACCACTCTTTTGATTTTAATTCAGCCAAAATCATCTCTAAATCCACTTCTATACATGAACTCAAATTTCTTGAAGCATTTCATATCTACAAAAATTATGACAATATTGTTAATAGTGAATTCGCTATTCCCCCTTTATCAGATTGCTGGAAATAGTTCATAAAATCCCCTTTTGCTTAATTACTACCACTATTTTTCACATTTTTGGTGGCATTAACTATACTCTTCTCCAATTGGCTGGTACCTCGTATTTTTCTATTTCCACATTGGTTAATGAACTTCTCAGTTGAATCCGCTTCTACTCTATATAATTGAGCAAGTTTCCGTTATTCTTTGCACTAAGGATGGTACGCTAAAGGCTACCGAAACTAGTCTGCTCAAAGTTTGCATATTCTGGCGTTTTTAACGTTGCCTTTTAAATTTACATCACAGTGTATTTTCTGAACTGCATAAATTGAGAGAAAGTGAAATAAACAACTTTCACTTTTCAATTGGTAAAAAATAATGATGAGATGAGTTTAATTTTTAACCATTTGAAAGAGCTTTTGCAAAATAATTTTTTAATCCTCTTTTGTGGAATTTAAATGCAATTTTACTTACATTTCCGTAAAAAAAAAAAAAAAAAAATTAACTTTGTTTAAAAATTTAATCGAATTCTCAGTAGTATACGTAAAAATTGTCTATATTAAAATTTTGATTGCTTTCATTTTCCTCAAAAGTTATCAAATATTCTACCGATTAATAATTTTTCCTATAATGTAGTAGAATGCACAGTCGTGGGGGAAAAAAGTAAATACCCCCCCTACTAACTCCTCAACAAATTATCGTACAAGAAAGTTACTGGTACCGAACGATTGGAAATAAAGTGTACTTTTAAATTATGTATATAAAATATGCTTAGGGGGGCATTTACATATTAAAACGAACCCAAACTTCATTTTTGCAATGGTAATATCCAATTTTAACAAGATATTTCAAATCTTCGGTTCAAACTATGCCCAGACACCAAGTTTCAAGTCATTTGAATGATAAGTTTTAGAATTATAAACATTCAAAATTTAGTGCTTTTAATGTTAAATTACATTTCCATATTTTTATTAATATCTACTGTAATTATACTGCTAGTTTGCTAATTTTTTGTGTAGCAATAATACTAAAATACCCAAATATAAATAAGTTGAATTTGCAATTTTTATAATTTTATTATATGAATTATGAAATTAATATTCGAAAAAATTATGAATTGCAACCTACAAGTTTTTTGATGGATTTCGATTTATTAAGTCTTGCTTTATTTAAATCCAAAATTTCACATTTTTCTTTCAAAAAGTGTTCAAATTATGCTTAAAAAATGGCAAAATGATGGTTTAAGGGGTCTTCTATGAAAGAAGTGACTAGATATTTTGAAATTTCTTATACTATCCATGAATCTAGTAGTCTTCAATGACTGCTTGAGTGGCGCTTAAGATGCCTTGATCAAGAAGGGGGTTCTCTCGGTCAACAATCCAGTACCGAAATTCAATTTGGATACAGCCCCTAAAATACGCTCGTTTTAAAATAATTAATTTCTCGGAAACATATCGCACGAAAAATATTGCATAAAAATTTATTTTTAGGCTAATTGAAGGGCGTAGAGTTCATTTATGCTGTCAGAATTGTGTACTGCTATTGAAAAAAACCAAGTTATGGTTCGTTTTAATATGTAGATGGTCCCTTAAGCAAATTTTATATACATCATTTAAAAGTAGACTTCATTACCAGTAGTGAGGTACCAATAAATGTCTTCTACGATAATTTTTTTCAGAGTTAGTAAGGGGTGTTTACTTTTTTTTCCACCCATAGACCATGCTTCTAAACACAATTTCTTTGAGATAAATTCTGCAAAATACATGCAGATACTTTGCCGGAATCTGATATTATAACATCCAAACCTAATCAGCACCAATTTGATCAAGGTCTACCAGAATCTGAATCTGGATTAAATTACGTGTATTAGTTCGTGAAAAGGAGTGGCCATAAAATTTGTGTCACATGCAGACAGGCAGGCAGGCTTACAGTCATTTTTCCAAAAATAGTGAAATCGTATTCATGACTTCTTGAAATTTGTAACTCCATCAAAACACGGAAGTCGAAAATTTTCACTGTTCCTATCATTTTTTTTTTTTTATGTTATATAGAAAAAAGTAAAACAAATAAATTATTATTAGTTTTTTAATTCTGGATTTTTCAAAAAAAAAAAATGTTTTTCAGCGAGTTTCAGACGCTTTAAAAACTTTTTTGACTATTACACACACATACAAAAAGAGCCAAAGCAGCATAAAATAAAATTATTTTTAGCAGGATTGAGCTTGAAATTTCTGATGTACTCTTACAAATTAAACTAAGTTTTACTTAAAATTACCAACTTCTTCCATTTTTTGTAAAATAATTTGAATTTTACTTATTTTCTTAATGTTTTCTAAAAATTTTATTACTTATTAAATCTACGTTTTCAGCATATCTCACATAATGCAGCTCTGAAAAATATATAATTGTAAACACGAACAGTAATAAACTTAAAATGATTAGACATCATCTATTAATAATTTGAATAATATTTACTAAAATTTAAAAGCGACGAAAAACGCCTTCTTTAAATAATATTATTCAACTGCTGTGTATTTAATTCACGTTATTTTTTTCCCTACTTACGTATGTCAAACATTCCACTTATTCTTAGAAGTAAACTTATATTTAAAAACATAGTTAAAGTCATACTTTCATAAGATAAAGTAAATTAATTATTTAATGACCTTAAGCGTATTCTGAATGAACAGTACAATAAAGTACTTTCTGGATGAAAATGTAATTAATAGAAATGTCAAATGAAACACATGTAATGCGAATGGCTTTAAAGCATGTATCCCTTATTATGGAGCGAATATGTTCATTAAATTGAAAAGTTAAAATACATTTTTTAAAAGTATTTTAGATAATGCAAAGTTAATATTAGCATTAAAAACATGCAGCGGATTTTTTTTTCTTTCAGTCTTTTTCAGAAGCACATAATTTAATTTTAAAGGACTTTTAATTACTGTTTTCTTTTTCTTTAACTCAGTTATTAATTGCATAATATAATTAATAAAAGAGATACTTCAGAGTTTTTTTTTCGAATACTTCTCGGGTGACTAGATGAAAGAGACACGAAAAAGGGAATTATAAAAATACATTTTACAATAACTATGCGCTAAGCTGCAATATTATTTTACAAAAGCTTTTTAGAAAAATGTCTGTTTAAATAAGAAAATCTAATGCATGTTTAAATATGTATGTCTTAGCATTTTTTATATTTAAAACTTACTGTGCTTAATATTAAAAGGAAAATATTTAATTATATATATTTTTTCAAATAATGAAATGCATTGTTGTTCTTAATACTGAAGGCTATTATGGGATATAAAATACTTAAAGGGTATAAATTTCATAAAACATTATGGGTATTACCATATTACACAAATCTTTACGGGTAATTTAAAACTGCTGATAACGCTTAAATTGTAGAGATTGGGAATAGCCAAAACAAATGATTAATATTGTGAGGAAAATCCACATATACAGTTATTTTGATAATTATAAAGTGTACTGTTACTATTAATATTAAAGAATATTTTAACATTTTAACTGTTATTAATTGCATAATTTAATTAATAAAAGAAATGCTTCAGAGTTCTTCCAAATACTTTTCAAGTTACTAGTTGAAACAGACACGAAAAAAGGAATTACAAAAATACATTTTGCAATAACTATGCGATAAACTGCACTGTTATTTTACAAACGATTTTTAGAAATATGTCTGTTTAAATAAGAAAATCAAATGCATACTCAAATATGTATGTCTTAGCATTTATTATAATTAAAACTTACTGTGTTTAATATTATAAGGAAAATACTTAACTGTATATTTTTTTTCAAATAATGAAGTCCATTGTTATTCTTAATACTCAGGGATATAAAACTTGCTACGTTTAATATTTAAAAAAGACACCAAAATAAATATATTTAGTTTTCGATTAATAAAAAACGCTGTTATTGTTAATATTAGGAGATAATTCAAAGTATTCTATAATCAATATTATTAGGAAAATATATAAATATAATTATTTTTCTAATAATAAAGTACACTGTTAGATTCTGGTAAATTCTAACGCTTATTTTATGGCTATTGATTTGATTTTTTACTGTTTGCACTGCATGTTTTATACGCTTTTTTTTAAGCATTTAAATGTTTGTGAATTGTCATATAAGAGTAATTTTTATGTGTAGTATGTTTTATAAAGGAGAATATGTAAGCATAATTATTTTCGCGTAAAGATCTCTGCGAAGTTGTGATAAATTCTTATACGGATATGTATTTTATAAATATTATTTCTTGTTTTTTCATATATTATGCTGCTAAATATTTGCGAATTTCTATCTCTGAACATTGTTTTTGGAAGATCCAAGTATCACTCACTGCAACTGCTTAATATATTTAGATTTCAACTAATTATGCACTTTTATTTTTACTTTTTAATAGCATTTTCTTGGAATTTCTAATATTCAGAATGTGTATATTATGTTTAAGTCCTATCATCGGTCTAGCCTTTTAATCTTAAGTAATTTAAACAAGCCAGTGAAAAATAGATGAATCATTCTTATGTCTTCAAAAATGTCAGCAATTTGTACTTGTAAATTTAATTGTAATATTTTAACTCTATGATCTTTATTCCTAAATAACTATCACTATACTGAGAAAACAAAATCACTCTTTCTTTCTTTTAAATATCACTTCCCCTACACGATTCTTGTATTACTTCACAGGCTGTGTAGTAAAGTATAAAATCAAATTATAATATGAGCCATAGTATTATGTCTATTATTTATTTAATTTTAATTTCTGTTTAAACGTTACAATCAATGCATCATTTTAAATTTTAAGAAAATCCAGTCTATACGTCACTAAAAATACTTCCATAATCAGCTTATAGTTTCCAATATTTCATGTCTTCTGTTGATTTTCGTACTAACTTTACACTGAAAAAAATGGGTTTTAAAATTGAGTAAAAAATACTCAATTTTAAATACATCACGTACTCAAAATAGCACCGAATGTACTCAAAATTTAAAAACACATGTACTTATTTTTGATACCATGATTGTGTTCAAATTTGAATTGTTATGTACTGCCCACCTCAATCTACAAATTAGAGTAAAAATGTACTGACATTTATCTTCCTCTTAAAATTATTAACAAGAAACGTTTAATTTATTATTTATTAAGAAAAATAGCAAAAATATTATCAAGATACCCAAATCGAATATTTTAATAACAAGAGCTTTATTTTCAAGTACTTTTAAATTATTTTAAAATACTGTGTATAATTTAATAGTTGCATTAATAAACATATTTATGCCACCATGAATGAAATAAACCATTACAGAGTACAAAATTATCGTTTTGTTTCGTTTGAAAACATGTGATTGTTCAAAATTGAGAAAGTATTGGTTGATTTTTTATCCCAACACACTCAATTCGATATATGAGTACATCGATTTACTCATTTGAATACGCTTAAAATTAAAAAAATTCTGGAATATTTTTGTACCGATACCGAAATTAGAACATCAAATCCTGAGTAGGAATCTTCACGTGAAAAGTTCTAATAACTGACAAACGTGACTTGAAATATTTTTATTAATAACGTATTGCGCTTTCAAATATTTTCAAATAATTAAGATGAATATGAGAGGGTGAAAATTATGTTAGGTTCAGATTTAATGGGGAAAAAAATACGATTATGTCAAAGTGAAATCATTTTTTATGATATTTTACTCCGTTATACCATAAGAGCGCCAAATGATAACTTCATCATAATTACCTATCTTTATTATGTTTTACTCATTACGAGTATAATTTTTCAATAATTTTAACAGTTGAAGTTTATGAAGATAGTATTTTGATAACTTTAGGTTTAAAATATGTGTTTGGAGAGTTATAGAGAGTTAGACTAACAAGTGTAAGATGGATTCTTTATTGTAATCATTTTTTTAGGTTTATTATAAATTTAATGTGTAACAGTTTCTTTGTAAACATTTTCTTTCGTCAAAATTTGACGGGTTCCATCTCTTTTCTATTTAAACGTTACAACCAATGCATCATTTTAACTTTTAAGAAAATCCAATCTATATATCATTAAAAATACTTCCATAATCAGCTTATAGTTTCAAATATTTCAGATGTCCTGTGAATTGTTGTACGAACTTTAAAAGATAAGTCTAAATTTAATACTAAATCCAAGACGCACTAAAAACACATATGTCATGTCTCACGTAGCGCGGGAGATTAACCATGAATTTTCTCTTCCTTCTTGAGTTTTCTCAAGTCCATGCAAGCCACATTCTCACACTTGAGTGAACTTCAGCATTTGTCCACAACCAGCTGACTTTTCCCACCGACAACGTGTATTCTCAAGCAATAACAAGAATTTTAATACTGTTATTTACCTAGGAATACACATCATCAGAAGGTGTTGCTTACTCTTCTTTCGAAGAAGCACTGCGACTTCTTTCTTTCATCTTTCAGCAGAAGTCTTCTTCCTATAATCTTCCTATTTTACAGTCTGTTGATCTTCATTCTGCTTTTGATTGCACATCTCTTCTTTTAATGAATTGTTGGAAGTAAAGCAAATAGTGTAGGAGAAACAAGTTTTACAAATTCAGATTTTTTGCTTCTTTTTTCTGATACATATGTTACGGCTGTTGCGGAAAAATATATTTGTGATAACTTTCCTCACGTATGCTTTTCGATTTTAACAGTTAACTATTACTTATTGAATCATTTGAAATAGTTTGACAGAAGTTGTATTTTTAGTTTAAGGGGGTCCGGGACACAAAAATCTTCAAATTTTAATTTTTTTTTTTTTTTTTGGATTAAAAATTTCTCTGCTTTTTTTGCTTAAAATGACGTTTAAATCATGTTTCTATCTTAATTAGAACAGGAAATGTTAATTTTTTCGTTTTGGTTTGTTTTCAAAATCTACCTTTCAAGCTATATGGTTGTCAAGAAAATGACTTCTTGTGGAATTGCGTTTTTCTTGATGATAGGTTTTTTCACCATTACTGACATTTAAATTCTTATAAATCAAGAACCGTTACAGATAAAGGGTTCAAACTTAGAACATGTCTTTTTCAAAAGCTCTATTTTAAGTTAGATTCATCAAATTTAAAAAAAAGATTACTTTTGAAAACATGATTTAAAAAAGAAAGTTACATCATTTCTTTTTCTAATTTTTACTTTAAATATTTTTAAATTTTTTTATAATTAATATTTTTTTAAATGCTGAATCTAAATTAAAACTTATGTATTTCTGTTTATTTAAATGAAAAAAATTGAAATTCAATAAATAATATTCCGAGTTATAACGATTTTAAACTACCCCACTTTTTTAACAAAATTTAAATTTAAATTAGTTTTTTTTTTAATTATGAGAAATTTCATCATGTGATTTTGTTTACAAGGATATGATTAACCAACACAAAAAATTCAAAATTTAACTCAATAAATAAAAATTATTTTAAAATGTGTCCCGGACCCCCCTTAACCTTTTCTATCCTAAATTATGAATCATAAAATTACTCCCGTTCAATAATTTTTCTTCGGTAATGCCTGAAGATATCCAAAACAGCTTATATAAACAATTTGATTTTTATATAGATTTTTAAATAAAACTGATTTAATAAATTGGCAGTTAGAGTTTTTTTTTATATTTACAAGAATAATTAGATTAATTAATAAAAAATACTGTTATGTAAGCCTCACAATTCTTATAAAAGCAATGTGAATAAATGTAATGTGATACTATCTGTAACTGAGAAGTGTTTTGTAGTTGCAAATTTTTTGTAAAACATTTTTTTAACAGGAGAAAAACTAAATCCATGTAAATGGCTGAGAAAATAACGACAATAAAAAAATCAATTACATTTTAAAAATCCCCGACTGCGTAAAAAGTGAACTTATGAATTATTTTCCATCAATGCGAAACTGTTTTTTATATTACTTACCTATTTTTTTTAAATTTACTTGTATTTATGACTTTTAAGTTGTCTTTAATTGTTAGTTCCTATCAATAAACACTGTTTTGATGATGCTTATAGATGTCTATGAAGGTTAGAGTTGCAGTAAAGCTAGAGATCCTATCTACACAACTTCCAGGTTGTGTAATATTTAAACGGAGCTTCTGATTTTCAAATACTCAATGAAACATCGCCTTCATTTTGAAAGACCTATCCAATGATAGGCCACTCAATAGGGTGCGTACATTTTTTTCGTCTCTACCTCCATTTTGTATTTTACGGCCGTCATTTTGAATTTATAAAAACAAAACCTAGCCTATAACCATTGGACGGTTAAGACGAATCGATAGAGACCTCATTCATTAAAATTCATACAGCCGTTGGGATGCTTCGAGGGTATAAAGAAATCCACATACCCAGATACGCATGAAACACATAACCCTTCTTGGCAGTCGGGCAAATATATTTAGCTTTGACTGTTTCGCTGTGTGCTTACTGAATGTGATTCAGCAAAGTACCTTGTATGAAAAGTACCACCTATTAATTACCCATCATACGTAGAATGGGGTAAGTCCTGTAATCGTTTTAAAAATTGAAAACAAAATTTGACGGATTTACACTTTTCAGACACTAGAGATTCCGAAAAACAGATTTTTAGGGGGGAAAAAATTGCTGTCCGTCTATCTGTGTGTCTGTGAGTCTGTAAACGCTCTATCTCTCGAACGAATTGAGATAGAGGCTTAAAATTTGGTGTGTATTTAGTATGTAATAATGGAAATAAATATATTGAATATCGGTAACCTCGATTATCCGGAACTACGTATTTCGAACTCTCGAAATATTTGTATAAGTTTTCGAGTAGTTTGGCGATTTATATAATTTTTCGAAATCGGTCGACGAGATAATCAATTTGTATCCACAATTCAGTAATAGAGCATTACTATGTATTAAAAATATTTAAATATAAGTTTAAATTTTGTTTTGGAATTGCAATGCATTTTATAAATATTTTACACATGTTTTATTTTCATATTTTATATTATACATATCCATGATGTGTAAGTATAACGGTGGTCCCCAACGACTAGTTTTTATCGGTAGACGAATTAAATAAATTTTATATTGCATTTTCTTTAATGTTACTTAAAAATACCGTCAGAACATAAAGATTTAATAACCTCATTATTAATATTAATGGTAAAAGAATCGATATATTTACATTCAGATTATTCTTAACTTATTTATCAGCTTCATATGAATATATTAATTTGATCTTGATGTATCAACATTTTCGAAATAATTTGCGCCATATAACATTTTACGCCATAAATTTGTTCTTAAATTTTAAATATAATCTAATCAACAGAATATAGACTTAATTTGATAATTGGTGATAATTTATGCGTTTTAGATAAAATTATAGATGATGGTGAATTCTTACTTGTTCTAAAAACAAATTCAGATTTTTTTGTTTCGTTTTCTGATACATAATATGTTACAGTTGTTGTAGAAAAATATCTTTATGGTAAGTTTAATCACGTATATGCTTTTCGATCTTAACAGTTAAGTGAGTTATTAAATCACTAATAAAATAATCGATATATTTGCCTTCATATTTTTC
The DNA here is from genome assembly GCA_963932465.1 of Maratus speciosus. Taxonomy (NCBI): domain Eukaryota; kingdom Metazoa; phylum Arthropoda; class Arachnida; order Araneae; family Salticidae; genus Maratus; species Maratus speciosus. The sequence continues at coordinate 358,204,161 of OZ010794.1, forward strand.
TTAATTTATTTATCATTTTCATATGAGTATGATACAATCTGATCAATAGAAGATAGACTTAATTTGATAATTGGTGATAATTTATGCGTTTTAGATAAAATTATAGATGATGGTGAATTCTTACTTGTTCTAAAAACAAATTCAGATTTTTTTGTTTCCTTTTCTGATACATAATATGTTACAGCTGTTGTAGAAAAATATCTTTATGGTAAGTTTAATCACGTATATGCTTTTCGATCTTAACAGTTAAGTGACTTATTAAATCACTAATAAAATAATCGATATATTTGCCTTCATATTTTTCTTAATTTATTTATCATTTTCATATGAGTATGATACAATCTGATCAATAGAAGATAGACTTAATTTGACAATTGGTGATAAATTATGCGTTTTAAATAAAATTATAGATACTGTAGAATTCGTAAACATTCTTAAATAAAGTACATAATGTATAAAAAAAAGGTTTTAGGTATTTTAAAGATTGTTTAGATAGAAATTCAGTCAATATGTAACAATTATTTTACAATAACCTTTCGATCTTAACAGTTACGTATGACTTATTAAATCATTTTAAATAGTTTGATAGAAGTTGTATTTTCAGTTTAATAACCTTATTACTAATATTAATGATAAAAAAATCGATAGATTTACCTTTATATTTTTCTTAAGTTATTTATCCTTTTCATATGAGTATATTAATTTGATCTTGATGTATCAACATTTTTGTTTTTGCGCCATAAATTTGTTCTTGAATTTTAAATATAATCTGATCACTAGAAAATAGACTTAATTTGATAATTGGTGATAATTTAAGCGTAGCAGAAAAATATCTTTATGATAACATTCATTGCGTATACAATTCGATCTTAACAGTTAGCAATGACTTATTAATTAAATTACTTTAAACTGTTTGACATAAGTAGTAATTTCAGTTCAATAGCCTCGTTATTAATAGTAATCACAAAAGAATCGATGTGTTTAACTTAATATTTTTCTTAACTTATTTATTATCTTCATATGAGTAGATTAATTTGATCTTGATGCATTAACATTTGCGTTTTTTGCGCCATAAATTGTTCTTGAATTTTAAATATAATCTGATAAATTGAAAATATACTGAATTTGATAAGTGGTGATAATTTAAGAATTGCAGAAAAATATCTTTATGATAACTTTCATTACGTATGGAATTCGATGTTATCAGTTAACGATGACTTATTAATTAATTCATTTTAAACTGTTTGACAGAAGTAGTAATTTCAGTTCAATAGCCTCGTTAGTAATATTAATTATAAAAGAAACTTTGTGTTTAACTTAATATTTTTCTTAACTTATTTATTATCTTCATATGAGTAGATTAATTTGATCTTGATGTATCATAATTTTCGCTTTTGCGTCATAAATTTATGCTTAAATTTTACATATAATCTGTTTATAGAAAACTGACTAAAAGGTTAGATAATTGATGACATTTTATGGATTAGATAAAATTATGGATGATGGTAATTTCTTAAAGATGCTGAAAGTATATACAATGTAATAAAAATACTTTTTAAGGATATTAAAAATTGTTCAGATAGAAATTCAGTAAATATTTGACTTTTTACAAACCGACTACATGATGATTTTTTTGGACTTTATCCTTTTCATTAGGTTTTTGCTATTTTCAAAGTTACCCTATACAAGATATAGTACTCAGAAAGTTGAAATGTTGTATTTTTTTAATGTAAATTTATTGTAATAAAATTTTTTTCCGATTTTTTGAAATTTATTTCTGATAAGAAACGAAAATGGGAAGACTTCAGAGACAAATTGTATTGTTTAATACATTATATATTTTTTAGGTAAATTTATTGTAATTATTCGCCTGTGTAACTTTTTCGATTTTCGAAAATATATTTTTCATAAGAAACGAAAGTAGGGGTGTGATTCTGAATAAAAAAAAAATTCTGAAATTCACAGCAAATTTTCTGAAAAGTTACAGCAGATGGGAGAAAGGGGGGAATCCACTCCCGACACTAACTATGCGTTTTTCCGCGATCTTTTGACGAAATTTGCTGTCTTTTCGCGATCTTTTGGCGAAATTTTCGGTTTTTTCGCTATCTTTTGACGAAGTTTGCGGTTTTTCGCATTTTTTTGACAAATTTTGTGCTTTTCCACAATTCATTGACGAAATTTGCGTTATTTCCGCGATCCTTTAACGAAATTTGCGTTTTTTTGGCGACTAATTATCGAAATTCGCGATATTTTTTATGTCTGAATTTTCGGGTTGATGACCGATTTTTTTTTTTTTTTTTTTTTTTTTTTTTTTTTAATTTTCGGAAATGAATGCCTTAAATTTTCGGAAAATTCGGAACAGAATCACCCATACGAAAGTGGAAAACTTTAATAACAAATAAGGTAGCTTTTCAAAAAGTGAATATACAAAAACAGTTAATGTTATATATATTTATAAAACGAAGTTTATATCTGTTTTTTGTCTATATACGTTTTTATTTCGTGATGCGAAGGCCATGACGATGAAATTTGACACGAAGGTATTCTACAGAGGGAAGGCCATAAAAGATGACAGTACCCCCCCCCCCCCCCAAAATTTTTTTTTCGTTAAATCGAGTTATAATATACAGGGTGTTTATAAAGTATCGGACCCATTTTTATGTTTAATAACTCATAAAATAATGAAGATATAAACAAACTTATGGCATTTATTGATGGAATAACTCATATATATCTTTTCAGGTTTGAATATCTTTACTTTTGTAAACATCGTCTGCGCGTGTGGTTAATTTCAGATAATTTCATTTTCCAGTCTAAATATCTGTACTTTTCTAAGTATCGCCTGCTTATTAATTGCATTTTTCTCTCTTTTGTTTTTGGCAACTATTGCAATGTTATGTTTACTTTTGATGTGTTTGTTCTATGCTACTTTTGTGATGTTTTATTCGAGCGGATATTCAGGAGAATGTATACACCACAAGAGAAAGCACAGATTTTATGGTGGTTCATAGAAACAAAATTGATAGTGCAAGCACAGAGAAATTGCAGAAGAATTTACCAAAAAGATCCTCCATCCAAAAGCAGCATCTTGCGGTGGAAAAAGAATTTTCTAGAAACTGGAAGTATCGCAGGTAAGAAACGTTCCGGACGCCCCTGCACAAGTGATTTTGATGTTGAATGTGTCAGAGAGACATTTTTACACAATCCTAGAAGATATGCGAGATCAGCGGCAAGAGAATTGGATCTGCCAATTTCGACAGTGTACAAGGTTATTAAGAAAAAAATAAGACTGCATGCATACAAAGTTCAAATTGTTCAAGTTTTGGAACCGGAAGATAGGCCTAGGAGGATGGCCTTTGCAACAGGTATGCTAAGGAGAATAGAAGATTATGCTGATTTTCTGAAGCGCATAATGTTCTCCGACGAAGCATCCTTTCATGTTTCTGGCATTGTTAATCGCCATAATGTGCGCATATGGGGATTTGAAAACCTCCATGAATACCGTGAGGCAGTAAGGGATTCCCCAAAGATTAATGTGTAGTGTGGACTAATGCTCGGCCGAGTCATTGGGCCTTTCTTTTTTACAGAAGAGACGGTCTCATCAGTCGTATACTTAGACATGTTGGAAAACTTCGTATTTCCACAACTAGAAGAGCTTCAGCCACATGTCATTTTGCAACAAGATGGTGCACCACCTCATTGGGGTACCATCGTTCGTACTTCTTTGAATGACCATTTTCCAGGAAGATGGATTGAGCGAGGAGGTCCAATTCCTTGGCCACCCAGATCACCTGATATAACGCCGCTGGACTTTTTCCTTTGGGGATTTGTAAAGGACAGTGTTTACAGGAGGAGAGTGTCGAACATTGATGACTTAAAAGCCAGAATTACAACCGCAATAGCCTCTGTGGATGCCGACATGCTTGCCGCTACCTGGCGTGAAATTGACTATCGACTTGATATTCTCCGTGCGACGAAGGGGGCTCACGTGGAAGTTCATTGACAAGGGTCATGAAACTTTTTGAGTCTATCTAACCATTTATGTTATTAATTTTAATCTATCTTTATTATTTTATGAGTTATTAAACATAAAAATGTGTCCTGGACTTTATAAACACCCGTATTTTTTCCTAATTTAACATTGGAGGATTTTTTGTTATTTATGATGCGGGGGGTGTTTGTGATGCGTGCAACATGTGTCTTTTATAACAAGTATTTCAGAATAGTATGTGTTATTTATTCCAAGAATTTTCCAATTAAACAAAGCGAAGATTTATATTCTGAAATATTGGTAACAAACTTCATATCGCTCACCCGAAAGAAAAGTGACACATCTGGCAAAATATATTTTGCTTTTTATTCCACTCAGTGGCTCAGCGAGGGGGGAGGGGGAGTTTCGGGGTTACCCCCCCCCCCCCCTACCCCGAGCCAAGACAAAGATACAGAAATTTCCATTTTTCTTACGAATCAAGTAATTTAAAATAAAACTAAAGTTAGAATTATATTTATTTTGTTCGAATTCGCTGCTTTATCGAATCAAATCATGTTCAAAAGTATGATTCGTTTAAACGGCGGTAATGTATTTTATTTTATAAATAGGGAAAACACATGGTAACAGATATCGGCTTTTAATGAAATCTGGTCACTCATTTCGAGGACAGCATTCCTTCGCGCTATTGGAAATCAGCCGTAAGCTAAAACGAATGGTCATTTCTTGTCCCTGTGAATGCCGCCTTGGGTTTTTCAAAACTGCACCATTGGGAGTCTTAATTAATTGCATCGGTTTCTTGCTCTATTTTGGAAACGGGACCGGACCCTCGAATACCAGGAAAAACACAAAATGCATGCTTTGAAGAGTAGACTCCAGACATGTTCTATTATCAGTTACTGTTGTGCGAAGGTATTAGTTTGATATTAAACCCTCTTCAGAGAAGAAAATTATGACAAAGATGGTAAGAAAACATTTTTTTAAGTCTTTGACTTCCTCCAAGCTTTCATTAATTCAGATATGTTAGAAAAGTATATAATTCTTTTATATTTATGTTTCTGGAAAGATATAAACGCGCATTCTTTACAAAGATGCCCATATGGTGGTGGTGGTGGGGGGGGGGGGGTCAAGGAGAGGATTGGCCCCCTCCTAGATTTTTTATAATTCAGTTACAAGATATGAAAATTTTAACTTTATCTTGTAAAGACAAAGCAGAATAAAACCTGCATCGACAAGATCAGAAAGCACCGGAACAATTTTGCGTTTTAGATGGGTTTCCGTCTTAGCAGGTATAATATGTTGGGAATTCATTTTGTCATACATGATGTTTTTTTTTCTTTTAAAGCTGGATTCTGTTTTAGACAGGTTCTATTTTCATGAGTTTTTAATTAATGCTTTCGAATAGGCTGCTTCTTACAAAAAAGAAAAAAACACAAAATAGGAAACAAATTCCATTTTAGATAATTTTTTATCTTAGCAGATGTTACTGTGTGGGTTTTTTTCCCTACAAGACAATAACAGTTTTTCTGCATAAGCTAGGATTTCGTTGTAGACAGGATCCATTTTCACAAGTAAAACTGATTCTGCGTAAACAAAACGCTGAGAAATTAGAGACAGATTTAACAATAATCGGTCATCAATGCGAAAATTCAACAAGTAAAACTGATTCTGCGTAAACAAAACGCTGAGAAATTAGAGACAGATTTAACAATAATCGGTCATCAATGCGAAAATTCAAACATAAAAAATTTCACGGAAGAATATCGCAAATTTTGACAACTGGTCGCCGAAAAAAAATCCATTTCGTCAATAGTTTCCAGAAACAATCACCAATTTCGTCAAAGGATCACGGAAAAGGTAAGAATTTTGTCGAAGTATTGCGAAAGAAAGCAAATTTCGTCAAAGGATTGAAAAAAACGAATTTCATTCAATAATCACGGGATAAACGCAAAATTAGTCAAAGAATCGCAAATTTCGTCAAAGGATCGCAAAAGACGCGAATTTCGTTCAACAATTACGGAAAAAACGAGAATTTATTTAAAGAATAGCAGGAAAAATGCAAATTTCGTCAAAGAATCATGGAAAAAAAGCGAATTTCGTCACAGAATGATGGAAAAAACACAAATTTCGTCAAAGAATCGCGAAAAAACACAAATTTCTTTATAGGTTCGCGATAGAAATCTCAAATTTTGTCAAAAAGTTGCAGGAAAGCACTCAAATTTCGTCAAAACATAACGGAAAACGCAAATTTCGTCAAAGAATCGCAAAAAACGCAAATTTTGTTCAACAATCAAAAGAAAAACGCGAATTTCGACAAAGAATCGCGGGAAAAAATGCAAATTTCGTTCAAGGATCACGGGAAAACGTGAATTTCGTCAAAGAATCGTGGAAAAAATGCAAATTTAATCAAAGGATCGCGAAAATGCAAATTTCGTCAAAAGATCGCGAAAAAACGTAAAGTACCTTAAATATGTACTAACATGTGTGGTAGCTTTGGAGGAAGTTGAGATTTTTCTCCCCCCCCCCCCCTAAAATTAATCATATGGGCGCTCTTGATGCTTTGCAGTTGGGGTATATTGTCCTTTTGTTAATGCTGTTCTCAAATCCAAAGGGACTTTCAGACACTTTTTTTAATTAATTCTTATTCTGAAGCGCATGAAATAGGCCGGTTTTGTCATTCAAAAATTATGTAACTGAAAGACGTTTTCCATTCTTTGATAAACGCAAAAGATCTTTCAGAAGATATTGTCACAGTGGATGTTTTGCACCGAATTTACGACATGATAGCGACAAAAGGAGAAAAAACCGGTCGTAACGCGATCAAAATCGCTTATAACTCAATAACTAATTCACTGGCGCAGTGAAGGGGGGTGGGATTCAGGGTTGAAACCTCTCCCAGAGATACAAAAATTACTATAATTGCCGCTTATATGAATCATTAGTTAATTCATATAAGCGGCAGTCAAAATTACTATTAACATTTTATGGCTTATTTGGAATCTGTGACTTTGCTGAATGAAATTAAATTCAACAAAGTGATCCAATTAAACGGCGATTATTGTATTTAAAACTGTGAAAGCGTATATTACATGCATTGGTTAAGTGAGAAGTAGTCATTTGTTTTGAAAAAGGTCAGTGATCACATTTACGAGATGTCTTATGCTAAGAGAATGATCATACCCTGCCATATAGACGCTTTGAGTTTAAGTATTGTACAGTGTACAGTTTTTTAATTGCATTTCTGTCTTTGCTCCGTTCGAAACGATAATGGACCATCGACTTCCAGACAAAAACATAAAACATACGCTTTATAAGTCTCTTTCAGTTTCAAATTTCTTGTTAGAAATCCGTACAGGCCGAAATTTCAGCACCCGAGTGCGAACCGATCCGTAGAAAAGAATTTCGACCTGGTATAAAAAAGCGAAAATTTCGGCACGAGCCCGGACCGGCCCGTTTTTCCACTTTTTCGACAAAAAAAATTATTGTCAAGGTATAAAATCTAAAATTTCGGTCTGGCTCATACAAAAACTTAATAAGCCCTACCCTGCCCGACTGAATTTCTGCATAATAAAGATTTTTACGCCATTACGGTTAAAAATTGTCTTGTAAGAGGAGTTCTGACAAAAAAATACTTATTTTAGCTTTTTTCATGTTTGTATTCTCCATTTTTAAAAAAATGATTTGGGCTGCGATATTTATTTTGTTATCTTGAAATTCACAGCAAATTTTCTGAAAGATTACAGCAGAGGGCGAAATTTCCTCTCAGCATTAACTATGTGTTTCTCCCGCGGCTCTTTCACGAAATTCGTGTTTGTTCCACGTTCCTTTGACGAAATTTGCGTTTTTTCTGCGATCATTTGACGAAATTTGCGGTTTTTCTCGTGATCCTTTGACGAAATTTGAGGGTTTTTTTCGCGATCATTTCATGAAATTTGCGTTTTCTCGATCTTTTGGTGGAATTTATGTTTCTCGCGTTCTTTTGACAAAATTTGCATTTTTTCACGATTTTTAGACGAAATTAGTGTTTTTTCGCAATCATTTGGCGAAATTTTTCTTTTTTTCGCGATCCTTTGACGAAATTCGCGTTATCTTCACGATCCTTTGGCGATCTTTTTCTGCGAACGATTGACGAAATTGATTTTTTACGGTGACCATTTGTCAAAATCCACGATATTTTTATGTCCGAGTTTTCGGAATGATGACCCTTTTTTTTTAAATTTTTCTGAAAATTCAGAACAGAATCACCCCTGGCTATGTCGTAAAATTTTCTAAGACGGAATCGCATAGGAGAGCAGAAATGTTCATTATAGACAAGTTCCGTTCATAGCAGGTACACCGTCTGTTATAAATGTATTATACTCTTTTCACACGTATTATTATATTCATTTTGTATGGATCGACACATTTTTTCCGTTTAAAACAGGATTTCGTCACATGCTGGTTCTTTTTTAAACGTTATATTTATTTTTATTGCCTAGAAATTGTTATCGTCTATAACATTTATTGCCTAGAAAATGACAATTCTTTAAAAATAATAAATTGAAAATTTTAATTGTAGAACAATGGAAATTAAAAAAACAATTACAAGATTTACCCTATACTACGCATCATGGGTAAGTAAAATATGTGCAAGTTTTGAAAAAGTTGTTGGGCCGGGCGAAATTTTACTAATTTTTGCACGCATGCCAACTATATTCTAAAATTCAGCACTGTTTGGACACGGATGATGATAAACTTCACCAATTCTCGTGACATTGTTACATCTGACATAATGCAAGGTATGTCTATTGAAAATTTTGCTAAAATTGTTTAATTAATTTTTAAGTTAAGAACAAGAATTCGGGATTGTCTTGGAGTGAAATCCCGTATGTATTTTTAACTGAATACACACGGAATTATTGACTGAACAATGGGTTCCTGATTTTCCGTACAAAAATTGTTTGCTCTTCCATTTCTTAAAGTTTTCCTCATCATTTTTAAACAATTTATATAAATCTAACATAGTAGTAGTATAGTTATTTCATTGGTGTATTTTATGTTTTGCAACTGTAATATTGTAAACGCTGTTTAAATGAATCACAACCAACGTAACAAGTGATTCTACTAACCGAGAAAAAAAGCATCATGATTTCATTCATTAACTAGACTGATGCAATTAACCAGTGATTCAAGTAACCGGCGATCACCATTATCAACATCTCACCTCCCCCCCCCCCCCTAGAGTGGATTTCTGGCTGCGCCACTCATTCCACTATTAGTTCTGTCATAGGTGCGCCATGCTACACAAAAAGTTTTATAAATGTAGTTATACGGAAACTCACTTTATTACGCTTTATGTACATTTGTGGCCACAGAAGAGGGGTCGATTGTGTGGGAGGTAAAATTACCCAGCATTCCAAACCTCATCCTACGTCTTTATTCTTAAGGATTCTATGCTTTTATGGACGTTTTTAATCCTGCACGCAGAGCTAAGTGCTATAATTTCATGTTACAGTAAAATCATGGAAATTTTCTTTTGCCTCTCCTGTGAAGTTTACTTTTGTCGAGATGTGTCACTTTTCCATTTGTTGTACATGTCCTAATTACCTGCCTGTTTATGATATCTTAGTTTTTTGCTATATCATAATTGATAAAAACGGGGACTTTTTCTCATTTTTCTTTTGCCATTTTCTTTTCGGATGCCATTAAAAAAAATATCGGACGAAAATTTGCTGTATAATTACTAACATAAGATCTTTTTCGAACTTCACATAAGCGAAGTCACAGATAACATATAAAAAAAAAATCAATAAGTTCGTCTTTATATAGGTTCGTTTTTTAATGGGTATGTTCTTTATTAGGTACGTTTTTTAATAAGTACATCTCAATTAAAAGTTATACAAAAAGATATTTCATTAATTAAAAAGAAATTATGAGTTAATAACAACTACGTAACATTTCTTTGACCATCCTGTACAATTTGAAAACTAAATGCCCACATATGTGTAAAACTCGTTAGAAGAATTAACAATAAAATTCAAATACTAATACAAGTGACAGATACAAACAAGTTGGAAATTGCTCGTCAAACGGGGCAAATGAGGTGCGTTCGTACTATAGCTAGTTTTATAAATATTTTATGCACCGCATATTGTACTGAATGTATATTTATTGCACTTCTTGTGTGCATATCCATTTCATTCTGTTCGAAAGGCTGTAACATCATTAAAATGCACTTGCAATATTTCCCCCCCATTGGCCGTAATGTAAAAGAAAAATTTGACTGTCCCTGTAATTAAACTATATATCCGATTTTCATAAAATTTGAAATGAGTCGACAAAATTTTGCAATACTTATATATTTAAAATTTCAGGCCATTCGGAAGGCTGTAACATTATTAAAATGCACTTGCAATATTTTTTTCCCATTGGCCGTAATGTAACGGAAAATTTTTTCACTGTCCCTGTAATTAACCTATTCATCCGATTTTCATAAAATCTGAAATGACTCGACAAAATTTTGCAACAATTTATATTTAAAATTTCAGACCATTCAGTTGGGTAGTTTTTGCACTGTTATATTCGGACAGACGGACAGACGGATCGAACGACGACTATAGGCGCTACGTATTTATATAATTACGAACGCACCTAAAAAGAGCAAACAAACGACTCTTTCTATAAAGAGTCGTAAACAAAAAGCTAACACTAATCAAGACAATAAATTTTATTCCTGTCTCTAAGCACAATGAAAGTATAAATAAAAACGCATGATATTCACTATAAAAATAAAAAATGACTCTCAAAGGTTGATAGATTGTTGATAATAATAATTAAAGCATAGGGACCTGAGTAAGATCTAACTGACTACAACTAGCCGATTTTCTATTAAGAGATACACTATATGGCCAAAGGTGACCGGTCACTTGTGATTTTAGACGTTTTCTTAAATATCTAGAAAAATACAGGGGGAATCAACCTGAAACTGCAGGTGTGTAAGCGGTACACTATAGGTCATATATTTCCGTGAAGATTTTTTCATACAATTTTAATTATTTTTTTATTCTGATTGCAGGGTATTGTGTACAATGTTATTTGTTATATTTTCTGAAAATAACTTTTTTTTATATTAAGAACTCTACAAATTATAAGCAAAAAACTTGGCAAAATTTGGGACTCTTTTTAAAAAAGCTTTAATTTCTCTGGAATATACATGCTATTCTGATAAAAATGAACACAATTTATTACAATAAGGCACTTAATCATAATCTATAGTTTGAACGCTTTTGCTACATTAGTTTTTACAGGGTTATCCAAAAGATATTCGTTATTTTTCAATTTGTTGACGGTCCTCTATGGGGTTTCGGGAAAAAATCTTCACGGAAATATATGACCTGTACTATTCTGTTTACACACCTGGAGTTTCAGGATAATTCCTCATGTATTTTACTAGATATTTAAGAAAATGTCAAAAATCGCAAGTGGCCGGTCACCTTTGGCCGTATAGTGTACATGCGTCGTTTCCGAGTGCACGAGTCGTATCGAATGTACATGCACCGTTATTTCCGAAACACATGTGTTTCGGAAATAATGAAGTTGTGGGCTCAACGCAAGAATATGAATATTTTACTTATGATATTAATAAGTATTAATGTAAGTACTAGTAAGTTAAATATATTATTAAGAGAGGGCAAGAAGCGGAATGAAACACGATGCTAACTATATAGGCGTAACTAAAATCGAAAAAAAACAACAACAAAAAAAAAAACAAGTAAGAGTAATGCTTTAAAAACATGAGCGGTTTGTGGTCATCATACGAGCGGCGTACTCTATGCACCAAGGAATTTTAAAACTTAAATAACAACTTTTAATGATATCTTTGTTTAATGCAAACTAACGTTTTATACTATTAGTGAATATTGGTCCGCTACTTGTATAAAAGTAATAAACATCAAATTAATAAGAAAGAATAATTCAGTTAGAATTAATATAGGATAGGTGGTTTATAGTAACATAAAAACACGGAAGGCGTACTCTATACGCCAACACTTTTTAAAGCCTAAATATCAACTTTTGATGATGTTCTTCCTTAATGCAATGTCCATTACTGGTATAAAATTAATAAATGTGAAATTTATTTAAAAAAAAAAGAAAATAAAAGGAATAAAATACAGAAATAAACGGGTAGCGTATCTCATACGCTAGAGATGATTTGCCAATGAAAAAATTGAAGAGAGAATAAACATTTGCTAACTTCAGCATTAAAAAATGAAAGAAAAAAAATGACACCATAAAATAAGGAATGTAAGGGTAGGAAGTGTCTCGCTCAAGATGCAGCACGTCTTCTTTATCTTGACGAAGAAAGACAGAGTTCTTTCGAAAGACCTAGCGTATTTATTATTTTATGGTGTTATTCAGAAGTTTACAAGGGTTTTTTTTTGTATCATACCAGTTTATTAAATATTTTAAAGTTAAACGTTTGTTAAACGCCGAAGGTTCTTTGGGAAGAGGGTAAATGAGACGCAGTTGTTAATCATGTTCATAATTCTGGAATTCGCAGCTGTTTGTTCGCTGAGTAGCACACTTAGTACGACGTCCGTGATTTTAAACCCTTAACCTACAATTACGTGTGAGACACGTGGTCTTGTATTCGGGACAAAACTGATTACCACGGGCCTAGCCCGCCGTATATCGATCGGACCAAATGTAAATATTACGGGTATGGCCACTGGTACAATGATCGAGCCAAAAGTATATTCTTACCACTAAAATTTTATAACAAATATTGCCTATATATATATATTCAATCGTCAAAAATCTCATGATTAAACAAGGTGAAAATCTCTATTAAATTTTAGTGGTAGCAATGAAGCGTAAAATTCGGCAGTTATGGATTTGCCGATGCGTGGAATGGCTCGAAGGCTGCGCGATCTGGTTTACGTTTTGGGGCAAGCCTGTTGAAACGTAAATCGTAGGTTAAGGAGTTAATGGTTAATATAAAGCCGTTTTACAATAAAATATTGTATGTAAACAGAAAATGTCATAACTTGCAAGGTATACCTTTTTAGAAGTGCGTTTTCATAACAAACAACTAAATAAAAATTTTTTATATAAATTTCCTTTTGAATTTTATGAAAGTCAGAGAAAGAGATGAGAAAAATAACTGTTTGATTTTTAATATTTTCAAAAGTTACCAATTAAAAAAAAGGTTAATATCTCTTCATACACTGTAAAAGAAAAAATCTGTAAGGTTACTACGAATGTTTTAGGAAACTAGGATGCCTAGAACATTTTATGTGACTGCAACAGAAAAAATTCATGTAACTATCACGGGTTACCGATAACATTTTAGTAAGCATACAGATTTCTGCAGCTTTATAAACATAGTTTTGTAGATTTACATCTTTTTTCTTTACAGTGTGCTGATAAAATTTTAGTAAACAAACAGATTTCTGAAACTTTTACAAAAACTAGTTTAGTAGATTTACATTATTTTTTTTTTACAGTTTAGAGGGATTTTTAATTTATTTAATTTAAAAAAGGGGCATAATGGTTTATAAGAGCCATATAATATTATGCTAAACACCCTGTACAATTTCTTAACTAAATATTAAAATACAGATAATTTTTCTTTCCGAAATAAAAAATAAGTAAAATGTTACTGAAATGGCAATTACAAGTAGAATAGGAATGCTTATTCGATAAAGAGTCATAAATACAAAACAAAAACTAAGCCTACGAACAAATTTTATCGAACCCCTGAACAAAACAATGCGTGCTGTAATACATTCATTATCAGAATGAGAAATGACTGTCAAACTTTGATGGATGTTTACCCTTTCCCAACTCTTACTTATACTATGTATAAGTAAGAGTTGGGCAATTTGGGATAAAGATAAGACAATATTTAATTGGTTTCTGTTAAGAGACACATGTCTCGTAAATTCTGTGTTGTTATTCCTCATGACAATATCTTATAAATACCCTTATTCTAAGAGATATCAAAAGGTTAAAAGTATGTCTCATAAATTCTGTGTTGCTTTGCGTAGTGAGAAGCTCTTATAAATACCCTTATGCTGGGTGATAGCAATAAGTTAAAAAATCTGTCTTGACAAAAATATTACATATTTTGCCAGGCTTGGGCTTGAACCTGCGTCCTCTACAAAAATTCAGAGCTTTAAACTGTTCAGTTTTCTTCCTTATAAGTTGAAGAGGTTTGAAAAACAATTGAAGCATTTGAGTTCTGATCTTACAGAAATAGTTTTGCGTTTTAATATTTATGATACCCTACTTTTTCAAAGAAGCAGCCACAACTTAACATGCTAGGCAATTCATGAGACGGATCACCAGTCATAGCTTTTAGCCCGAAATCACTATGTTTATCTTCTGCATGTAATATGACCAAAACAATATGACATCCCCGAAATAAACCGCATCTAGCTCTTAATGACGACACAATAAATTTTTGAATTGTTAATAATGCTGTAAGAGCCAAATAATATTAGCTTTGTGAAAGAAAGAAAAGCTTTTTTACAGTAAGATCGAATAGCAGACGAACTTAAAACAACTTCTACCTGTTATGTCACAGTTCAATTGAGCGAGCATCTTTGCGCATGTACAATGCGTCACTCTCACTCCAAAGGCAGAATTGTACTTATATACTGCGCATGCTCAACTGTAGAATTTTAATTTAAGAATTTTAATTTATAAACATATCTCGTAAATAATGTGTTGTTATTTGTGTCACGTCAATAACTTATAAATATCCTTATTCTAAGATATATCAATTGGTTAAAAAATATGTCTCATAAATTCTGTGTTAATATGTGTCGTGTCAAGATCTTAAAAATACCCTTATGCTGGGGGATATCAATAAATTACAAAAATCTGTCTCGTAAATTCTGTGTTGTTATGTGTCATTAAAAGATCATATAAATACCATAATTCAAAAAGATATCAATAAGTTAAAAAAATATTTTGTAAATCCTGTGTTGTTACGTGTCATGACAAGTTCTTATAAATATCCGTATTCCGATCAATAAGTTAAAAAATATCATAGTGGTCAGAACTAATATGGAATAAAATTCAAACTACATCTACAAAAAATAATGGAAAAAAAAATCCTTTTTAGATTAGAGTATGGTTGTAACATTTTCTGTAAATGTTGCAACAGTATCTATAAATTTAAGAAAACTAAACATATTATGTCTGAATCAGAATTTTAAAATTAACTAGTCGGATGTGCCAATCCCAAAACTTTCTTCTATCTCATATCAATATTTCATTTTAATTTGTTTTATTAGTATTTTTATTAGAAATATGCGTAACTTCATACACTTTTCGATGGTACAATAATAAAAATTGCACAAAAATCGCTATTACAGCGCCCCCTTCTGGCGGAATTTTTTTCAAGTTCAGGTAAGACTTGCTTGCCATAGCCAGAAACATACACAAAAAATTTGGTTCAATTCCATGCATAACTTAACATTTTTCGATGGTACAATATTAAAAAATCGCACAAAAATCTCTGTTACAGTGCCCCCTACAGGCAGATTTTTTCCAAATTCAAGGAGACCTTCTTGCCATGGCCAAAAACATACACAAAAAATTTGGTTCAATTCTATGCATAATTTCATATACTTTTCGATGGTACAATATTCAAAATGCACAAAAATCGCTATTACTGCACGCCCTACCGGCGATTTTTTCCAAATTAATGAAGGACCTGCTTGCCATAGTGAAAAACTTTTTAAAAAAATTTGGTTCAGTTCTATGCATAACTTCATACAATTTTTTATTGTACAATGCCGACACACGGACAGACAGACATTTTGGATAAACATGTTTTTTGTGATATCTGACCCCAAAAACGTGTAAATCCGTCGAAAACCAGAAGTCGAAAAAATTTCGATTACAATACTTTCTTCTATTAAAGATAGAAAAGAGTAAAAATGCACAAAAATCGCTATTATAGTGTCCCCTACCGGCGGAATTTTTCCAAATTCATGTAGGACTTTCTTGCCATGGCGAAAAACATACACAAAAAATTTGGTTCAATTCTATGCATAACTTCATACACTTTTCGATGGTACAATATTCAAAATGCACAAAAATCGCTATTACAGCGCCCTCTACCGGCGATTTTTTTCCAAATTAAGGTAGGACCTGCTTGCCATAGCCAGAAACTTAAAATAAAAATTTTGTTCAATTCTATGCATAACTTCATACAATTTTTGATGGTACAATGGCGACACACGTACATACGAGCACACGGACAGACAGAGATTTTGTATAAATATGTTTTTTTGTGATCTCTGACCCCTAAAATGTGTAATCCGTCGAAAACCGGAAGTCGAAAAAAATTTCGATTACAATACTTTCTTCTATTGAAGATAGAAGAAAGTAAAAAGACATTTAAAATCGGACGTTTAATAAAACTGAAAAGCTCATTAATATCACATGATACATTTAATTAAGTATACGCTTCATGTTATATACAAGCTCCCTATCAGTACAAGTATCAGTCGAAAATCAAAGCTGCAGTTTATATATCGCTCACCCGCTAGGAAAGTGACAGATCTCGCAAAAATTCATTTTTTGTTTTATTCCACTAATAGGTCTGTCTTAGGTTTGCCTTGCTACACAAGCAGTTTCATAAGTGTAGTTATACGGAAAATCACTTTATTACTCCATATGTCCATTTGTGACCACAGAAGAGGTGTGGATTATGTGGGGAGGTAAAATGACCCAACCCTCCAAACCTCCTCATACGTCTTCATCCTTAATTGTTTGATGCTTCTATGCAAATTTTTATTCTTGCATGTAAAGCTAAGTGCTATAATTTAATTTTTAAGTAAAATCATGCACATTTTCTTTTGCCTCTCCTGTGAAATTTACTTTTGTCAAGATGCGTCGCTTTTCTTGCGGATGAGCGATGTGTTCACGTCGAAGATACCTAACACATCCCAAACTTCGAAAATATTAATATAATTAAATCCAACTGCTATAATTTGAAAAGCAGAAATTTTCTCACAGCTTGGTTTAAAAGATTGCAGAAATAGCCCCCATCCCAAACGAAGCATGTAACAATTCCACAAAAATATGTGATCCTATTGTGACACATACTTCCTTGGGATTTAATATTTTAAATACATAATTTTGAACGAGAAGATGTTCAAGTAACAGCTTTGGTTTTCGATTTACGATTGCGCTTATGAAAAGCTTGTGTAGATCTTGAAGCACCTGCTATAATTAATTTTATTATTATATATTAATGTATTTTTTAGTTTTATTAAATGTCTGAATTTAAATTTCTTTTTAATTTTCAAAGTATCTGTAAAAGTTACAGGAAATAATATTACTCCAAGATATATCATTGCAAATTTGTTACGACCAAAAAAAAGAAAAAAAAATTCTAGAGATTAAAAGGTTAACCTTCTTAATTAAAACCTTCAGTGCATTTTTGACACATTTTGTGCAAGATTTAAATTAACTGTTTACATATCTATATGCCCTTGCAAGAATTGGGATTTATTACATTAAATGAACAAAACAAATTTTTTTATTTAAATAACAGTTATAAACAGAAACAGTAAGTAACAGATAAAAGCGATAGAATATTCGACACATTTGATTATGAGTCGTAAATAAAAAGCAGTAAGAATGCAGATGAATAAATATTTACTAGTCAATGAACATAATTAACTTATGCGAAAGAATGCTTGATATTATACATCTATTATTAGAAAAAAATTGCTTCCAAAGATGATTCTTAATAATATAAGTATGAGTAGCGACGTTCGGAAGAAGGATAAAAGGTGACTTAACCCCTTCGCGACGGGACCCTTTTACGAAATGTTTATTACTTTGCTACCGGTTTTAAAAAACAGAAGTTTGTGCCTATTCAAATCGGGAAAATGCTCGGATTACATAAAACAAATTTTACAGTAAAATTTTACTGGTGAGGATAAACGAGGATCCTTAGGCCTATTTCCGGCACGTATACGTGTCGCTCGTCCCCAAGGGGTTAAGGGCAGTTAGAAGGTTAAAACCTAAAATATATCGAATTTTCGATTTTTTTTAATATGTTGAATCTACCATTTCTCCTCTTTCTACTGATATATTACTTTTCTTTCTACGACAACCAGAAGTTGAAATTTTTTTAATAATTCTGTTTGTTTATCTCCTCATACTTCTTAACCACGCCCATTTAAAGAGCTGAGAACGTAAACACTGAAGAAAGCTATCTCGCTTTGTTCTTCTTTGCTTAGCCTCAGAATTTATGTTTTAAAAAACAGTGATACTACAACTTATTCGATTTATTTTAATCGATATATTTTGATTTACTTTGGAATAAGCAACGTGGTTATTTTTGTGTTTGTTTAGTTTGCTAGTTGAACTTCGGATTGACACAGTAATTTTCTTTTTATTTTCTGAAAGTTTTATTGTTTTTTTAGTCTTTTATTATAATTTTCTTTATTTACGACTGAAAAATAATACCGATATCGCAAAGTAAAGTTTTTAAAAAGCGTAAAGGAAAGTATTATCCACGAAAAAGTTCGAAAGGATTTTGTGATGAAGGCGGTGCATTAGCAGTTGAAAACTGTAATTCTGCAACTACATCTGCCACAGAAAAAAAAAATTAGGGGATCTAGAAGAAAGTTATTCTAAATATTCAGAAAATGCAAGTAAAAATATTTTAATTGAGTTAAATAGTATATTAACATCAGTGTTTGAATCAAATGTTAAATGCAAAATGTGTGATCATATTGGGTCATCACTCAGTGTAAATAACAATGCTGGTTTGGTATTAAAATCTGAGTTGTCGTGGAAGAATTGTAGCTACAAATTCAATTTCATGAATTCAAATAAGCACGAAGTTGATAATTAACGATAAGCACGAAGTCGAAAATTAATGTGCTTCATAAATTAGGCATAGAACTAGGGCTATATTGTTAAAACACCTTAAAAACTCTTGATCGCGAGCGAATGCTAAAAGTAAAATACACTGGTTTCCAAAAATTAAGGAAAAATCACAAAAAGAGCGATAACTCGTTCAAAAATTAACCTGTCTGTGTGAAATTTGGATATGTTGTTAACTAAAAGATGCTGATTAAAATTACAAAATGCAAATTAGTGGCGCTGCAATCGGATTGCGTCATCTGTGCGGAGCATAAAAATGCATGCTAGAGAGTACGGTGTCGCTGTGATTATGAGATAAGAAATCTGAGATAGCCAATTCATTAGTATGACCTCGAGGTATCATTTGTCCGCATAACTGCGATATAGAGCTATACACTGTTAAAAATATCGTGAAAAATTACCTCTGTTCTTAAAGATTCTCTATTTTCTGACCAATGAGAACGCTACATAAACGCCTATGAAACGTTCTCATTGGTCAGAATACAGATAGCCTTTAAAAATAGAGGTAATTTTTCACGATATTTTTAACAGTGTAGGAAGATTAGATATAGGCCAAAGTCAGACAGAGGTGGCCAGATGGCTAAATGTGAGTCCTTGTGTTGCTCATAGGCTTTGGCAACACTTTCAAACCACTGGTTCGGCCTCCAGAAGGTTTAGGGAAGGACGAGCAAGAGCTACGACAAGCACCGATGACCGATATTTGCGGTTATGTGTACGAAGGAATAGAACAGCAACCCCCTCTCATCTTAAATCCGTCCTTGCTACAGTCACTGGAAGGTTGGTATCAACGTCTACTGTGCGTAGAAAGCTTCATGAAGGTGGTCTGTACGCGATGCAACCGGATATTTGTGTGCCGCTCACCTCTTGTGTCCGGAGGGAACGTTTAAGTTGGGAACGACAACATGACCATTGGACGGCTGATCAGTGAAGGCGTGTTCTCGTCACAAATGAGTTCCAGTTTAGCATCCAAAGCGATAGTAGGCATTGTTTGATTTGGAGAGAACAGGGAACACGCTATCATCCATGAAACATTCGTAAAATATATTCGTATGGAGGAGGCAGTGTCTGTGTTCGGGATGGTATCTCTTTGGGCGGACGCACAGACCCCATGTCTTTTTACATGGGACTATGAATGCTCACGTCTATAGATATGACATTCCTGATGCTTATGGGTACCCTTATGTCGGTGCAATAGGTAAAGATTTCCTGTTACAGGACGATAACGCTAGACCGCACAGGGTTCACATCGTAGAAGATTATCTTCAGCACCAAACAATTCAGCGCATGGAATGGCCAGCGCGGTCACCGAACTTGAATCCCATTGAGCATCTTTGGGATGCTTTCGGAAGATGTGTCGCTGCTCTCAATCTCCCTCCTCAGACCCTTGCCACGCTTACAACTGCTAAGAGAAGCGGCTTGCATTTCCCAGCAAACTTATCGATCGCATAATTGACAGCATCACACTTCACTGTATGTTCTGTATTGCTTATAGGGATGAGCATAATCCATATTAAAGATACTTTTCCTATACCAAACTGAGACATTTATTTTGTTTATTTTATAATTGTATTAATTTCTGAAACACCACAATCGCCTGGTAATTTCTTTTACTGTTATTTTATACCTTATTATGTGTTGTAAATTGTGTCTGAGTTTTATTAAAATCTACTTGTAAGATTTTGAGTAATTGCAACTTTTGTTATTTTTCCTTAATTTTTGGAAACCAATGTATTTGAGGCAAACTAAAGAAAAAAGAGTGTTTAAAAGATTGAAAAGGAAACACCGAGAGGAATGTGAACAGAAAAATGCAAAAAATAAGTACTATGGAGCAGGAATGTTTTAAGTAAGTGCGTTTATTTACTTTAAACTTGATTTTCTCAAAATGTAGTCTTTTTTAAAAACTTCGATGTACCTTTTTGAAAAAACTATTATAAATTATGCTTTTTAATTTTGTTTGAACATTCTATACATATTCCTGTTTAATCTGAGGTGAATTGTTTAAACTCATAAAAAGAACTTTTTTTATTATTATCATTATCTTTAAAAAAAATGCATGTTTTTTTTTTTTTTTAATTTAAAAGTGGTTTCTACTTCAGATTTTTCAAAAATATCTAAGCTTTATTTAATTATAAATTTAACTTCAGATTATTAAGAATTGTTTATTTTATGCATAAAAAAATTTCAAGTACATATCTTAAGTAGTTTATGAGAAAAGGTACATTAATTTAACATGGCAGGTATAGGGATTCCGACTGCCCTTAATTGATTTTGTTTTAAGAGAATCATATAGTCATCATATAGTCTGTGTTTCTAAAGTAAAGATATCATAAATGTGCATATTATCAGAAATATTAAGTTTAAAAAATCGCTATAATGGCAATAAGTAATGTAAACCGAAATGTAAATTATATATACATAATTCTATTTTTTTTTTTAAGATTATTGTATAAATACAATGCTTTTTTGTGATAAAATAATGTATATAAATGATTTCAAATGGAACATCGCATACATGACTTGAGAAATACAATGTTAATAGTGTATTGTAACAAATAACAGTTTTTTTTTTTTTTTTTTTTTTTTTTTTTGTTAGACAAAAGATGTTTTCAGATTTTATTAACAACATAAAAAAGAATAGGAAAAATAAAGTGTGCTTTATTTATTTTCTATATTTGAAAAGCGAGACATCTTAAGATAAATATACCTCCATAAGCATAAGATTTTCTTTAACCAATTAAGAAAAAGGCTTTATATTTAGAATTAAGAGCAATGATACATTTATAAATGGCAAAAACTTGTATGGAATAAAATTTAAGCTGCATGCATAAGTAATAATGTGAAAAAATATTTGTAGATTAAATTGTGAACGTAATTTTTTGTTTAAATGGTAAATCTGTCTCTGTAAGAGTTACAAACCGAAAATCGTATTAAGGGGGACTCGGTCAGTTCCTGTCATTTTGATAAAAAATGACAAAAATGTCGAATTTAAAATTTTTATTTTAAAATGTGCCTCAGTATTCTTATAACATTCTAACCAAGTTTCAGAGCAGTTAGATAAATAGTAAAGGAGTTTCCCTAATTTATAATCCTTAATTTTCCTAAGCCTTCTCGTTCAATGTTCCTTTAAATGCGAATATTTAAACTAATTTTTCTCAGCTAGTAATGTTTTATATTTTCATTTTAATCGAAATGCTAAGGATTCCACAATAATTAAGCAAATTTTCTGAAAAATGTTTTAAAGTATCCTCAGATCCTGTGTGTGATAACTAAGTAACAGGTTTGTAACTTAAAAAAAAAAAATGAACTTAAAAACATTCTATTTTCCCACTTTTCCCCGTAAGCATTCACTCATTATTTTGTTTCTGCAGATCTAATGGACTAATCAAAAATCTGATACTTAGATTTATAGAAGAAAGTACTCTGAATAAAGGATAAAAAAATCTATTTCCAAATATGAAAAATGAAAATAAGAAAGAATTTTAAAATTGTTAAACTTAAAAAAATGTATACAGTGGACTCCCTCTATCTGAACACTCTCTAATGTGAACACCCTGGTATTATGAACACATTCCGACGGTCCCGGTGAATCTACATAGATTTAACAAAAGAAGAACTCTCTGTATTCCGAACACCCTCTAATCTGAACACCCCACTATTATGAACGGTACTTTTGATCCCTATTCTACCCCACCTCTCTGTAAACGGAACGTGTGTTTGCTATCGGAATTCGAGGGAATTCACCTATCATCAACCGAACTAACGAAGGTCAATTCATGGATACTGTCCATTGGATATCAACGGCTTGGAACGACGTAACCTCCCCTACACCATTCAAAGATACTTCTACAAAGCTAAATTCCCCTGTGAGAATGAGCAATCAAGAATAGAGGACCACAACAGCTATGGGAGGACCGCAATAGAAGCAGCAACAGCTATGAGTGACTTGGCGTCAATTCTGAAGGAGCTTCATACTGATGTAGCTTATTTCAAAGTCAACGGAAGCCTTCCGGTTTGCGACAACAACATCGTTGAAGAGGAAGAGGATAGTGAAGAAGAAGCAGAACCAGAAGAGACCGATGAAACAAGAAGTACGATTACCTTCAAGCAATATGGCCAGAAGATTGAAGACCTGTTGAACTATGCAGCTGAATATCACCTTCAACCTTTTCCACTTCTTAAACATATAGATAACATGTACATTGCACGAACATACATAATGCAAAAACAAACTAAAATTACGTACTTTTTTAAGTAATGTACTGATTATATTTTCAAGTAATGTATCGTATATCTGTATTTGTATGTTTTGTAAAACTTTTTTTAATAAAAAAAAACAAAAAACAAAAACAAAAAAAAAACAAGTGAGATGGTAGAGTAGAGATCTGACTCTGAATTTAGTTTGACATTGCATTAGCTGCCAAGTCTAAATTCAGAACCTCCATCTCGGTAACTTGCATGGGTAACCAGGATAAGTATTCTATACAGTCTATAAACTCAATGCATAGTAGTAGTAGTAATGCATTTCTCAATCTCCCTCTATAATGAACACCCCCGTAATCTGAACATTTTTAGTCGGTCCCATGAGTGTTCCGAATAGAGAGAGTCTACTGTATATATTTTTTAAAGTTATTGCTATATTGAGAATTTAGCACGTTTCATGATCTATTATTACTATGCTTTATTCAAACATGAACCTAAAAATATATTATAGGGCATAGTTACAAAATAAATTCTTTTGGTACCGAGTCGCCTTAATTTCAAGATACATTGTACAAAGTTTATTATGATAGTCGTAAAAATTAAAGAAAATATAGAAATTAAAAGGCAAATAAAACTTTAGTTCATTTTTGAGATATTCTGTAAAATTTCTTAATTAACTGCCCACATATCGATAAACTTATTTGCAAAACACAGAGAATTGTTTCTTTAAATGAAAGAAAGAAATTATTAATGTAAACGACAGTTATAAACAGAAACAGCAAGTACACAGGGTTTGCACCGTTCTCAAAATTTTCTCATTTTACTACCACTATTTTAATACGATAAATTTTATTATAAATTTCTATTGCAGATGCTAAAGTAATCTACCACGAAGACTTTTTATACAATAAATTTTATTATTAATTTCTATTGCAGATGTCAAAGGAATCTACCACGAAGCAATTTTTATTTGAAATAATGTAGGAAGTGCAGAAAAATTTAGGAACGCTGCGAGCCCTAAGTACAGGCATTTCCCGACTTATGTATCTACGCAAATTCGCACTTACGTAATATATATCTCAAAAAATTACATTTATGAACACACTAGCGCGTTATTATTAATTTCTATTGCAGATGTCAAAGGAATCTACCACGAAGGAATTTTTATTTGAAATAATGTAGGAAGTGCAGAAAAATTTAGGAACGCTGCGAGCCCTAAGTACAGGCATTTCCCGACTTATGTATCTACGCAAATTCGCACTTACGTAATATATATCTCAAAAAATTACATTTATGAACACACTAGCGCGTTATTATTAATTTCTATTGCAGATGTCAAAGGAATCTACCACGAAGGAATTTTTATTTGAAATAATGTAGGAAGTGCAGAAAAATTTAGGAACGCTGCGAGCCCTAAGTACAGGCATTTCCCGACTTATGTATCTACGCAAATTCGCACTTACGTAATATATATCTCAAAAAATTACATTTATGAACACACTAGCGCGTTATTATTAATTTCTATTGCAGATGTCAAAGGAATCTACCACGAAGGAATTTTTATTTGAAATAATGTAGGAAGTGCAGAAAAATTTAGGAACGCTGCGAGCCCTAAGTACAGGCATTTCCCGACTTATGTATCTACGCAAATTCGCACTTACGTAATATATATCTCAAAAAATTACATTTATGAACACACTAGCGCGTTATTATTAATTTCTATTGCAGATGTCAAAGGAATCTACCACGAAGGAATTTTTATTTGAAATAATGTAGGAAGTGCAGAAAAATTTAGGAACGCTGCGAGCCCTAAGTACAGGCATTTCCCGACTTACGTATTTACGCAAATTCGCACTTACGTAATATATCTCAAAAAATTACATTTATGAACACACTAGCGCGTTTGATGCGCATTTTCATGCTTTTGATAATTATTTTATAAATAAAATGTGCAGATAAAAACCACAGCCATTATATAGTTTTAAATATTATAGAGAGTTATATTTTTATTGGGATATACCATTAAATCATTAACAAATCAAACCCTCAGTCTTCAATATCGAGAATGTAGTAGTCGTTAGAGAACAGCATTTGTCTTTACAACTATTCACCTGAAACGCTCACTATCAACTACAGAACTAAGTTAGGTCTTACAAGTGTTATTTCATTTTTGATTGTGTGTACTATAAGTAGTATTGTCATAAGAACTTAATATTTATTGTTAGTTATTCATGGAAGTCATCTAATTCATAATAAATGTTATGCTTATCAAAGATTATTTAATTTTATGAAAGATATTTATTTGTCTTGCCATCAGAAATTCGTGGAGAAGAGGTACTTTATTCTTCTTTAATTATTTCTTATTTTTATAGTCGTTTGACGTAGAATCAAAATTGTTATAAATCAGTTCATCAATGTGAAATTTACAAATACCGTGTTCCAAAAAATATTTTTTATTTGAAAAGGGTTTTTTAGTTTGTTTTTATAGTTTTCATACTTTTATAGTTTATATCCGAGTAAATATATGATGATGTAGAGCATCATGTTTTATTTATAAACTAATACTTTTAAAATTATATACATACATACATATATATATATATATATATATAACCATTATATAATTACAATTCACCATCTATTTCCAATTACTAAAATTAAATTTAATATAGAACAGGAAATATGACAAACCTGCAGCATAAAATAGAATTTCTTATATCAAGGTATCAAATAAGTACAAAAGTAGAAATCATATGATAACACACTAAGTATTTGCGCAATTGCAGCAATAAACCCAGCGCATAAAAAAATTGTAAAAATAGTTTGCTAACGTTGCAAAACTTTTAGCTAACAGAAATTATGTATTTATAAAATATATAAAGGATACCTCGTAAAAGAATATGCGTTTCAAAAAGAATTCTTGCAATTCTAAATTAAAATAAAATAACAAAAAGTGATCATTCATAATAACTTGCGCAACAGCAGCATAGAAATTTGAATGATAATATATAACCATTATATAATTACAATTCATCATCTATATCCAATTACTAAAATTAAATTTAATATAGACCATGAAAGATGACTAACATGCAGCATAAAATGGAATTTCTTATATCAAGGTATCAAATAACTACAAAAGTAGAAATCATATGTATGTAAAACCATTAAAAATAATTACAAATTACCAACAAAAATTGCTAAATTATAAATAACAAGAAATATATATATATATATATATATATATATATATACATATGTATATATATATGAGAGAGATACAACTTTTAGCTTAAACCCTGTGCCTCTATAGAAATCGACTGTTCATTGTTTATATTTGTAAATCCTCTGCCTTTGAAGACGTGATTTGCAATAGAAGCTATCCATACTCTTGTTTTTTTAATTGAATTTTTCATAATTCATTCCATTGGACTACATAATTTATGTAGCCTTTTGCCTCTGCTTTTTATGGAGTAATTTAATAATATTTAGTCAATATCATTTGTTTCAATGGTTTAATCGTACAGAAAGCTTATATATATATATAATTCAATTGAATATATATATATATATATATATATTCAATTTCTTACAAAAATTTGCCTACTAAATAATTTACAAATTCGATTTACGTAAAATTCAAGTTACGCAAAAGTTTATGGAACAAATTACTTACGTAAGTCGGTGGATGACTGTATCAGGTAAAAGTGAGAAGATCAATGATTCATTCGATTATGAGTCGTAAATAAAAAACAGAAACTATGCAGATGAACAAATATTTACTAGTCGATGAGCACAATTAAATTATGCGAAAGAATGCTTGATATCATACATCTACTATCAGAAAAGATTTGGCTTCCAAAGATAGATCCTTAATAATGTAAGTAAGAGCTGGGATGTTAGGGAGAAGAATAAAAGAAAACTTAATTCATTTTCTTTTAATATAAACATATGTCATATAGTATATGTTTCTAAATTAAAGACCTTGATACATAATAAATGTGTTATTGCTTTGGGGCTATACATATATAACGTTATCAGCATTTTGCTAATTTTCAACCCCCTCCCCCCTTATGATATCATACGTTATCATTTATCGACCCCTCTCTCACACACACACACATCATGATATCGTTATCAATTTCTAAAAATTCTTTTTATACGTTTGCAGTAAGATATACCTATGATTATACATTTATTAGTCGTATACTTTACGAATTCAAGAAATCAATAAAACATTACATGAAATAAGTTTATATCAAATAACATCTAAAAGAGTTAGTTACTATTTAAAAGTATTTAATAATAGCTTATTGTTACATAATGCGTGCAAAAGTAATATTTTCTTCTTGCACTTACCCTCTGCCCAGGTAGATTAAAAGCAGAATTTATCAACAAAACAGTGGACAACATTATTTTCTTTCTTTGCTGGTAAACACAAGTATCATTTTCTGCATATTATTCTTGATTTCTCTAACAACGAATTATATGCGCATATGACAGAAGGACAGGGATGCCAAACGCTGTGGTATTGCAAATTTTCAAATGAAATGATTTTATAAACACGAGGTGGAACCCGTCGAATTTCGACGAAAGAAAATGTTTACTTAGGAAATGTTGCATCAAATTTATAATACATCGACAACAATAATTACAATAAAAAATCCATCTTACACTTGTTAATTTAACTCTCCAAAGACATATTTTAACCTAAGATTAACAAAATACTTTTTTCATAAACTTCAACTGTTAAAATTGTTGGAAAATTAAACTTTATTCATATACGTAATCAGTAACATATAATCAAGGCAAGTAATTTTGATTAAGTTATCAATTGATGCTTGGTATTACGGAATGAAAAAATCAGCAAAAAGGATTTCACCTTGACATAATCATAGAATCCCCCCCCCCCCTTAAATCTAAACAAATCAAGTCATTTTCAACGTTTCACATCCATATTAACCATTTAAAAACATTTTAACGCGCAATAGGTTATTGATAAATATATTTTCAAGCTTTAAGTCACGTTTGTCAACTATTACAACTTGTCATGTTAAAATTCCCACTCGTGATTTGAGGTCTTATAACAATCTCTGTACCTGCGCGTAAAAATTCCTGAAATTTATAACTTTTAGACGTATTCATGGGGAAATATCTCGTTTTATCAAATAAAATTATCGGTTTCTTTTAAATATGACGTCATTTTCAGTCGCTGAAATATTTTGCCTATTGTCTCAAACTCAAAGTCAGCGAAATGAAAAAATAGTGAAATATAACAGCATCATCAGGGAAATTGTGTCTTTTTTAAAGCGTAACGTCATTTTCTGTTCAAATTTTTTAAAAATATATTTTTAATTGTAATGAGAAAATGGCATCAGTAAGAATATAATCAATAAAGATAACTAAACCACTTTTAATAGAAATGAAGTACTTCAGTTGCCACGATTAGAAAATTGGTATTAAAAACTATAAAAAAATTAATATCTCAAAAATAAATTGAGGTACAGCTTTCAAACAAATTGCATTTAAATGTGCATTTTTTTCTGCATATGACGGTGTAAACATTTAAAACGTGGTATGGTTAGAAGTTTAAAATTTTGCAGTAGCGAAAATTGCAAAACCAAATTTTTATTTCAAATTTCAAAGTGTTGCCATTCGCAGAATGACGTATGCGTACGCACAGATATGTTTGTCCTTTATAATATAGATTTAATGCGTTTAATAATAGTTTGTAGACTGACATATAATAATAATATATAAAAGGTAACAGACTATTTGGATGTAAAGAAAAAGTTAATCAAAAAAGAAAAGTTTGATTGGATAAAAAATGATAACGATATGAAAAAGCAAACTCCCCTCCCCCTAGAGATAGCTTTCGATATCAAGTACCATACCCCTCCCACTCCTCCCTAAAGTGATAACGTTATATATGTATAGCCCCTTTAACACTAGAACCGCCATAGCAGTCATTTTGACCGCTACCAAATAAAAATACTTCGATTCGAACCAGGAATTTTTTTCTAAAATAAGTTAAATACTACCACAGAGAAAAAAAGTTAAATAAATAAATTAGATAGTTTTTAATAAAAATTCTGGTGTAAAATATTTTTATAACACTTCAGTAAAATTTCCGGCGGTTCTAGTGTTAATGGAAGACAAGACAGGGTTCAATCCTATGGGAAATATCCAAGCTTTACGACTTGTTTCCTCAGAAACTACCCGACCGATTTTGATAAAATGTGGAACCCATATTCATTGGATTATGCTCAAGACTTATGGCAGACAGATTTTTTCTGCTTTTAAAACTTTTTATTTTAGAGCAATGGCAATTTTTCAGAAATTTCCTATTTTCAGAAATGTTTTTTTTTTCTGAAACAAATTGAATTTTGTTAAACTATCTGCCACACATGATCATATATTTATATTCTACCCCTAAAAATAAAATTATCGAAATTGCTCCAGTAGTTTAGGAGTTAATGGAGTTTTTTGCTGAAAAGTAAAATTTTTCGGAGAGCTAAAAAACTTAGACGCTTCTAATTTGTGTGAATAAGTTCTTGCACAGTTTTATCAAATACAAGAATTAAAGTATATACAAACACTTGGATAAAATTTAGTTACATATAATAAATGTGTTTAAAACGTTAGAATAAAATTAATGTGAGTGGGCGTGACGTCCCAATAATTTTATCATAAGGACAAGAAAATGGAGTTATGAATAAAGAGGATGAGATATATAGTGCAATGTCTACCAGTTGAGAGTGAAGTAACTGAAGTTAGTCACGAGATGCCGGCTATTTTTCTTACATCGGAGCAACAGTTTCTGATTATCACCCACATAAACTTCCATCTGTAAATTTGAACAGAATATTTCGCCTTATTCAGGCAATATTTCTCTCACAAATACGGAAAACATTTCTATCCTTTTTTTACTGATGGAAGTTGAGCCGGTTTTATAATCGCAGTCACTGACACTGACGATTATTTAGGTTGTTACAATACGGCGGAAATGCAGAACTAGACTGCCGCTGGAGTAAACTCTGACCAATAAAAATGAATATCTATTTTTGACATAATTATGACAGAAATTCTGTATGAATAAGGCGTTTAACTGAGGAGAAAATTTCTATTCAAATTTACTGGTGGAAGTTTGCTCCGCTTTAAATCAGCCCCTATGGAACCGGTTACAGTTGAAGCTTCACCATTTTGCGAATATGCCAATTCTTCTTTCTTTATATTTCCATGGGCAAGAAGTAAAATAAACTGAAATGTAAACTATATATGCGTAACTAATTCTGAAAAAATATATTTTTTAAATAATAGTGTATAATTACAGTGCTTTTTACGGTAAAATAATGTGTACAAATGATTTAAACTGCAAAGTCGCATGTCTTGCGAGATATATTGTTAAAAACGTACTGTGACAACTAACAACTTTTTTTCAAACGAAAAGTGTTTTCAGATGTTATTAATGACAGAAAAAGGGATAGAAAAATAAAGAGTGCTTTTATTTTTCAAATTCGAAAATCTACACGTTTTAAGAAAACAATATCTATATAAATATAATTTTTTTAACCCATTAAGGAAATGGTTTTGCCGTTATTAACAGCGACAATACATTTCTGGAGACAGACTATTCAATTTTGAAACTAAGTATCAAAATACGGATAAAAATCTTTGCAGGAATAAAAAGCAGAAGTCGGAAATTGTACATTAAATGTGGCAAATGAGGTGCGTTCGAATTATAGCTAGTTTTTTATAAATATTCAGATCTTGGTGCAATAGCTGTTGCACTCTTACGCAAAAAACGCATGAATACAAAATTTATTACGATTATATATATTAAATTCAGTAATACGGAATAATATGAGTACGTCTTAAATAGGATATCATCACTATGGCAACCTAGAATCATTACCTATCATGGGGTATCATTGAATTAATTACGTATGATAGGATTTAATAGAATGAAGAAAACTTTTATTAATATTTTTTTCAGTTTTGGTTCGATTTTCATAAAATTTGAAAGGACTCGATAAAATTCTGAAACGATTATATATATTAAATTTCTAATCTTTAGAATGGGTAGGTTTTGCGCTGTTATATGCGAACAGACGGACAGACAGAAAGACGGACGGACCAGGTGACGACTATAGGTGCTACGAATTTATAGAATTACGAACACACCTAAAAACAAAATGAAATAGTACTGTAAATGACGATTACAAATAGAATCAGAAAGATAATGATAATGAGTCGAAAATAGAAAGCCAATATTAAGCTAGAAGACAATGTTTTCAGTCTCTGAACACAACAAAATTACTCGTAACAAACTCGATGCATGCTATCATGTATCCATTATCAAAAGAAAAATGGTTGTCAAAAATTGATAGATGCTTAATAATATAAAAAAGAGTTGGGCCGGCAGGGAGAAGGATAAAACACGACTTAATTGATTTCCTGCTAAGAGAAATATACCTCTTACAGTCGGTGCTGCTAAAATAATGAAATTATGTATTAGCCCAGAGATTTTCAAATATGCGTACTGTGTAAATATTAATAATTAAAAAAATATATAATACCGGCATGAACTAATATGAAATAACAACATGCAAAACATATATATACATAAATAGATTTCCGTGTGATGAAATTTTTTTTATACTGTATAAGAGTGCCCTTAAAAGGTTTCACGGAGAAAATTTAGCAGCGTGTAAGTTACATTGTTAACCCTTTTCGGCACACAAAAATTCTATTCGTGAAATGGTGAAATGATTGACTGACACCAGAATTTACAATCAAATTTCTTCGAAAGTAAAAATTAGATCGTCTAAACTTCCATTATAAAAGCAAAATTTTACTAAAATATTCTTGGTGCCATTTGTAAGTTAGGAATTAAAATTAGGTGGTCTCGACGTGGGATAACCGCGCTTGAAAGAGTTAAAGCGTGCTGCAATAGCTGTTAAAATGGAAGAAAAACTAGATTAAAAATTTAATTTAAACGTAAGTAATAAAATCGAAACATGTGTATTTGGTATGTTAACCCTGAAGTTACATGGTCTTTTTTTTTTTTTTTTTTTGTCATTAGGCATTTTCTACTGCTCTTTTGGAGAACTATTATGTGTTACATACGTGTGATAACAAGCATTTAAAGTCGTGAAGTTTGTTTCTGTTCCGGTTTGTTAACACTGGGAGGTTATGACATATTTTGTTGATAGTGCTTGCAATGTGCTCGACTGGCGTTTTTTCTCTATCTTTATAAGATAGCCATTATTGATTCTGCAAACTATTAATATGTTCACTGCCCCCATAGGAATTTAGGAATTTAAAGTGATCACCAAGGGGCCAAACTTAAGAGGACTAATTAAAGTGCTTTTAACCCCTTCGGGACGAGCGTTTTTCAAAACAGAAATTTTTGCCTAATTGATTCGGAAAATGCTCGGATAAATAACACATAATTTATAATAAAAATATACTGGTGAAAATAATAACGGATTCTGAGTGATTTTTATTTAATATTATGTGGAAAGACTGTGACCCACGGGTGATGCTCACTGCACAGAATGAAAAATTTTGAAACCCACCGGCGGTGCTCATGGCAGTGAACGTGTTAAAAGCATCATACAAATTATTATATCGTTGAATAGTTGTTATTGTGCAGCGTAAACACTTTAGAGCAGGGTTCTCGCTGCCACTCGCTATTGCGCCAAATAGCGACAAAAGGCTACATTTGGAGTGTAAACCAGAAACGAACATATTCGCCAAATTTCGAATACTCAATTTCTGCTCCTTTTATGTGTGTGCCAATACAGGCGAGATTCTTCTTACTGAACGATTGATGTCTCTTTTCATGTTCAATCGAACGTAACCATTTACATTACCCTATTTATAGAGATACTGACTCAACATCAATTCAATTTAACAACAGCCAAAGAACGCAAAAAGTATTTTGCGATAGGTATTTCTCTATTGTCAGTTAATCACTATCTATGCGCCGGCGTCTATCTATGCGGCCGCTGATAAAAACACAAACAAAATTACTCGCATCAATCGCCAAATAGCGAAACGTTTTGCTGGAATGCGGTATTAAAATTAGTCATTTATCATATTATTTATTAGTTGTATGCAAAGTATCACTGACCTGTTAATTTTTTCTATCGGTCAGAGTCGAAATCTCATAGCAATTTCTAGTGTATATTTTCACAACAGTAAATCAAAGTTGGCTGTTTTGAATTTTTATATAGACTGGTAAAAGAATGTCTGAAACATTTACACATTTAGGAGATATTTAGAATGTACTTTTTTTTTATATATAGTATCTGTAGCGGATATTAGAATTTCTATTTTATAAGCAATTACAAAAAATTGGTTTTTTTACAACATATTGAAGAAAAAGGGGATATAATAAGGGGTTAAAGATAGATTTTTGAGTGATTTACGCCGAATCTATTTTGCTAAAAAAAAATTTATTTGACTACTGTTTTTTATTTTTTATTCGCCAAACCGCTACAGTTGCTTAAAAGTCAGCGAGAACACTGCTTTAGAGTAAGTATATAATTTTAAATTATCAGTTTTTAAGCAATTTTTGTTAACTCAGGAGTGGCATTATGCCATTTTGTCCAACAGAAACATAAATAAGTATTTTAGCTATTTTTCTAGTGGATAATTAACAAAAATAGACTCAAATATAATGTTTCCGATCAACACAAAAGGGTTAATGAAATTTATAAGTAAGAAAACTCGAGATAGAGAGAAAAATTTGAAAAAAAAAAAAAAAAGAAATTAAAAAATAACAATATCAACAACAAAATGAAAGAAAAATGAAGTGAAGTAACAACGTTGAAGATCTCGAAAATTTACAATTCGAAAGATCAGAATTGGGGCCTCGGTGGCCGAACGGTTAGGACACCGCGCTGCCAGCCGCCAAGCATTGAGAGCGGCAGAGGTCTGCGAGTTCGATTCTCGCTGGCTCCATTGCACACTCTTTGTGGAGCTCCCGGATGTAATTTCTCTGTGTTGTAAATTTCATTGTGCTATCTCGTCCCTGTATATTGACGATGACTTATAAGCGGACCTAGATGTCAAGCACACAAGTCAGATGTATGTGTTAATAACAATAACAATAAGATCAGAAGACTTGGTAAAACGATTCTTGCAATCCCCAAATTATACCCTTAACAGTTTCATTTTTATGTCACAATAAACTGAAATTAGGGAACTGAATTATATTGACTATATATCGATTATATATATACCTTATATAATCGAAATATAGCTGCTAACTAGTAAAGCAAAAGTTATATTTAAAAATTAGTGGTGTTCAAAAAATGTTAGTAACGACTTAAGCAAACTCTTTTTGCCCGAGCTGTGCTCGTCTAAATTTGTTAAGGGATTAATCTGTTTGCGTAGATAGTCATTAAAAAAATCATCTTATTGAATACTTATTAATCTTAATATGTAGTTTTTAAATGTAAATTTTTAAAATTCAAAGACAAAATATTGATATTATAAAATATCTGTAGAGGGTATTTTTCTATGTAATTTAGAACAAAAAATGTTCGCTTCAGTTTCTCAAAATTTTATTTTTGCTACATAACATCTTCTTCCTGTTAACCCTTCATCGAGTAATGGAAATATACTTCCCCTTAATTTTTATTGAAACATGATAGATTTGCACCGGAATTTTTAGTAAAATGTTTTGTTTTTATAATTCACGTGATTAAATTAAAACTGTCTTTTATTTTCAAATCAATTTGTAGATTCTGGTAGCAGTGAATCTTTTCAACATTTTAGTCACAGAACTGACTTGCCCTATAAAGGGTTAAGGCTTCGATTACAGATGGAATTAGGAAGATCCAAGCAAGAATTCATTTTATAATGAGTCGGAAATAAAGATATGAAACTAAGCTGATGAACGTTTCCCAGCCTCTGAACACAACAAAAGTATACCAAACAATGCTTGTAACATACTTCCATTATCAAAAAAGAAATGCCTGTCAAAGTTTGATCGATGCTTGATAATATAAGGAGTTGGATTGTTAGGAAGAAGGATAAGAAAGGACTTAATTGATTTTCTGTTCCGATAAATATCTCTATTGCTGTCTGTGTTTCTAAAATAGTGATGTCACATGTCGGTACAAGACCTCATAAATATGATTTTATGAGATAATTATAATAAAAATTTACATAATAACTACTAGTTAAATACTAATTAAATAATTAAAAAAATTAATAATAATAAAATATTGATTAACCAATTATCATTACAATTATTATAATTTGTACTTATAAGTAAAAAGTGAAAAAACATATATCATAATGGCAAGAAGTAATGTGGAATATCATACAAAGCATATCTATAAGAATAATGAAAAAAATATTTTATATCAGATATCCAGTGTTTTATATCTTTACTGTTCATTGAGAAAACTCGAGACACTAAATGTGATCTTATTTTCTAAATTGAAAGTGATAATTTATGTAATATTGTTACTGGATTTAGATAATATGAAATTTTAACATTGAGATTTTGCTATAAAATTGAAGATAGTAAGCAGCTCATCTCGTAATAGTCGTCAATTCAAAAAGTACATCATAAGGTTAACACTTTGTACTCGGGCGGTATTTTCAGTACTTTTGAACATGTAGTTTGTAAATCCAGTTATTGCGCATGTGAATCAATTTAGTAATTTATGATTTTTCATACACGTGATGGAACTAAATTTTGTAAATAAAAGATTAACTCTTATCAGTCCTAAGTTATTTCCCACGTGACAGCAGGACCAGCATCTCTTACACAAATTTTATTCGCTTGGCAACGATTTTTTTTTTTTTTTTTTTTTTTTGAAAACACTTTT
Organism: Maratus speciosus; assembly: GCA_963932465.1. NCBI lineage: Eukaryota > Metazoa > Arthropoda > Arachnida > Araneae > Salticidae > Maratus > Maratus speciosus. Next base: position 358,240,104 of record OZ010794.1, read on the forward strand.
ACTTGTACTTTGACAACATGTGAAAGAGAAATTTGTTAAAAATTTCTTTTTTAAATATAGTGGTGCGAGTAGAATATAAAATAAAATCATGTATAAAAATCTATCGTCTGATAAGGGTTAACTAATTACGTATAGATTTTTATAAATAGGTGCTGATAATGTAATTTTGCCAAATCTGACAGATTTTTTATTCAGAAATTCCAAATTATTATCAGAAAATTTAAATAGTCATTTTTTAAAAATAAATAATAGACGTTCTAGTAATAGTGATTTGAAAAATTACAATTAATTTTTTCTAATGTGAATTCGGAATAACTGAATAATTAATCCGCTAGATTTGGCAACACTGTTTATCAGAAATTATTTCACTTTCATCACCATTGGGATCGCACAAATCCATTTTCAAAATGGGTAATATTTTAAAAATATTTATACTATAATGGAATAAAACACAACTTCCTGTAAAGTCACAGAATTTACTATTTCAATGCTGTTGATCATGCAACTGAGATTACAGTCTCCCTCTTTCAACATTTATTCTATTCAGGACTGTGATCACATTCTCCCGCCTACAAAGGGATAACAGATATCCATTGATATCAATAATTTTTAAATTTTATTTAAAAAGAACCACAGTACAATTTATAAACACTTTTTACAGTTTTATAAAGTAAATGTTCAAAATTGCATAATACTTATTTTGAAAATTTTAAGACAAAATATAATGTTACTACGAATGACAATCAATGATAGCATTAGAGAATAAAGTAAGAATTCATTTGATAATGAGTCGCCAATAAAAAGAGGAAAATAAACAAGACAACAGATATATTCCGGGTTCTTAACAAAACAAAAAATATACGAAACAATGCATGAAATCATGCATCCATTATCAAAAAAGAAATGACTGTCAAAGATTGATAGATGACTGATAATATAAGTGAGAGTTGGGCCGTTAGGGACAGCGATAAAGGAAGATTTAATGGATTCCCTGTTAAGATAAACATGCCCCGTACGTAACGTTTTTCTAAAATAAGGAAGTCATGTGTCGGCACAAAATCTTCTGAATATCATTTTTATGAGAAATACTAAGGTATCTCTATATATATGTATTCGAAAGTGATTTCTTAAAATATATGGAAATTGACGTCTGATAATGATCTATATATAAAATAAAGATGTTTTTGCGTCTGTCGAAGGTTTCTAGGGAAATCTGTAGTATGCAGAGGTCTGCTTCCTGATAGACGCAGACAGGTCCATATGCACTGGAGCATCTGATTTTGGATTTTTCCTTAGATTTCTTTTGTTATTTTTCTTAAAATAAGCTATCTGCGTATTTTGCCGTTTTTCCATGTTCGTCGGCGATTTAAACCCATACCTAAAAGTAATCCAAATCCAATATATATATATATATATATATATATATATATATATATATATACAGTAAAACCTCCCTAAAGCGACCACGTTCCGTTCCAATAAAAATTGGTCGCTCCGAGAGGTGGTCTCTTAATGGAGGTCATGTTTAAATCTAGATTTTAACTGTTGAAAAAAGGTAACAATTAATGTTGCTAAAACTTATTTTTAACATTAGGGAAAATATGAAAATTTAAGTATCAAAACAAAAGTTAATTATATAAGTTAAGAGCCATTATTTTGAAATTCAGACAAAAAAGTGATATTTTGATTGTTGTATCTTTTAATTGGCTTGTTTTTTTTATGTTGAAGTAGATCATATTTAATGGATATTGTGCAATTTTGAAGCCCTGAAAAAATTTTCCGTTTCCTGTAGAAAATGTCAAAGTTCAAGATCATGAATCCCTTTTTTCATGAAAATTGAAATGCCAGTATGTTTGGATTGCTATATATCTGGAAAGCAACAACATCCCATAATTCTTTTGTCATAAACTGTTAGTATAACACTACATGCTTAGTAAAATTTACTTGGTTCTATGGGTCATTGTTAATTTTCATTGTTATCTTGCCACAAAATGCAATCAAAATGACGTTTTTGCCCGTTTTCTGCACTTGTTATATTAGTTAAGCAATAGTATCCAAAAAATTTTCTTATAGAATATGAAAGTTTACTATTAGGACAAGCTAAGAAATATAGAAATTTACCGGGATATCGATGCTGTTAGCAGATATAATCTGTTAAATATTCAAAAGTTTCAATATCTGCAACTTTTGATTTAGTTCTATCTCAAAACAGCATCACAGTTAAATAAAACAAAATATACCAGGTAGTAGTCGAACATATGTACAAAAACATGGAAACGAAAAATAAGTGGGGTCTCATGTTATTTTCAGAAAAAAATGACAAATGTTACAAAAAGGCAGTGTCAATATCAGGCTTTCTCCCTATCAGAAAATAATTTATCCCGTTTCTCTTTCCCTTTCCTATGTTTTCCCCTACGAGGAAATGGAACATCCCTTTTCTCTTTCTCCTTCAAGGGGAAAAGCCTGACCATTTCACTACCTACTTGTAACTTTTTATTTTTTTTCTTCTGAAAATAGCATGAGACCCCACTTATTTTTCGTTTCCATGTTTTTGTACATATGTTCAACTAATACCTGATATATTCTGTTTTATTCAACTGTGATGCTGTTTTGAGATAGGCTAATTCAAAAGTTGCAGATATTGAAACTTTTGAATATTTAACAGATTATATCTGCTAACAGCATCGATATCCCGGCAAAGTTCTAAATTACTTAGCTTGTCCTAATAGTAAACTTTCATATTCTATAAGAAAAATTTTAGGCTGCTATTGCTTAACTAAGGTAATAAATGCAGAAAACGGACAAAAAAGTGATTTTGATGGCATTTTTGTGGCAACATAAGAACGAAAATTAACAATGGCCCATGGAACCAAGTAACTTTTACTAAGCATGTAGTTTTATATTAACAGTTTATGACAAAAGAATTTTGGTATGCTGTTGCTTTCCAGAGATACAGCAATCCAAACATACTGGCATTTCAGTTTTCATGAAAAATTCGATTCTTGGTTTTGAACTTTGACATTTTCTACAGGATACAGGAAATTTTTTTAGAGCTTCAAAATTGCACATTCTTCATTAAATATGATCTACTTCAACATAAAAAAATCAAGCAAAACAAAAAATACAACTATCGCACTTTTTCAAAATAATGGCTCTAAATAAATGCAGAGTTTAAAAAATGAATACATTGACGTTTACTTTGATTTTACGGTTTTATCATTCATAACTTTTATTTCCAAGTCCTTTCGAAGTTCAGTAAATAAGTGCTTTTTTTTTTTTTTTTTTTTTTTTTTTTTTTTTTTTTGGAACAAATAACGATGATTTCATTAATTTATCTATTGCTTTGAGAGTTTCCTGACAGAATAGAGCAGGGGAGTTTATTGACCGGCATTCTTAATTTGTCATCAGAGATAAATTTATTGCCTAAAAAGGCACAGAGGGGTTTAAACACTTAAAAGTTACCGAAATAAAATAAAATTCTAAACTTAGTTTAGAAGTTCGATGAATAATGCGCTCTCCGGAATTATTTTTCTAATAAAACCTTCTTCAAGCGACCAGGAAAAAACGGAATTTGTTTCATTTTCTTCAGAGAAATTGGTCGCTGATGGAGGGAGTTCAACTGGGATGGTCTGTGAATGGAGGTAAAATTAGTATTGAGCCTATGGGAATAAATTTCGTTCCATGAAAAAATGGTCGTTCTGGGAGGTGGTCGCACAGGGAGGTTTCACAGTATATATATATATATATTGTTGGTAAAGTAAAGTTTTCATACTTTCAATAACGTTCATTTGGAATTCTTACAACGATTTGGGAATTTTTCACGACATCATTTGAGAAGGATTTTTCTTTTCTTTCTTTCTTTCTTTCTTTTTTTTTTTTTTTTTTTAACTCGGCGCGTGCGATGTATTTGAATTTAAAGTAATACAGGTAAATTATAAGATAATTTAGGTATATTTAAGATTATTATCTCGGGACCGGACAAGGGAAGTCTGCTAATTATTTTACAGAATATGGATAAGAACTTTGAACAACATGATAAAATGTTTTATAATATCTTATTTTTGCATTGCTCAAATAGCCATATGGATATCAATAAAATAATACAATTGAAGTGTCAGAAATAGTGTTCAAATTAGATTTTAAAAAAAAAATTACAATTGCTATGAATAAGATAGCTTCAGGAATAAAACATAAAATGTTTTCTCAGTGAGCAGAAGCGTTTCTCGTTATAACCGAATTTCTGTTGTTACAACCAAGTTTTCTGTAATGCAATTTTCTGTTAGGTAAAACATTTCCTTTTTTTTTGCTCGATAATATATGGTTTAATTGTTTCCTAGCACATTATAGGCGAATTTGTATATAGCTATAAACAAACTGTAAATAATTTTTGGGACACCTTGTATTTCTCAGATAAGCGGAAAATTAAATAAAGTAAAAGGAAGAGCTATGGAAATAAATGAAGTTATACTTGACAAATAAACATCAATAAGTATAAGAATTTTATTATGTAAAGGTTAAACATCCAAAGTATACTAAAATTTCCAAGAAATTCCATGTACTAATGTAAAATGAAAATGGGAATTTTTGTTCCAGCTGCTTATTACTTCAGTTCTGCAAAATAGACTTTAATGGGACTTGAATTGTTAGTTAGGTAATTTTTAGTACATAATATATCGCTCTATGCCGCTTAGTTAGAGGGGAATAACTTGAACGTTTCATTAGAAAAATTCTTGAATTTTTAATTAGTTGCTTTTAAATTTATTCAATGACGAATTACTTGACGAATTTCTATATTGCATAAGTGATTCCTATTTCTTTCAGGCAATAGGAGGTGCTGCCAGTCTAACTTATTCAATGAAGTGAAAGAATATTATAAGTTAACGATTTACAACCAATTGTGCTTGCTTTTTATCAGAAATTGACCTAAAAATACCGTGTAGATAATTTATTTTTACCTACTACGACCTCTTTTTTTTTTTTTTTTTTTTTTTTTTTTTTTTTTTTTTTGAAAAAAAAAATAACAATATTTATTTTTATTTATTTTTTAAAACTACAGGACCATTAAAAACTGCCATGAATTTTATTTTTATCTCTCTCATTCTGTAAAAACCTGAATTTGAAACTTGATGCAGCTAACGATTTATAATATATATTTTTTATTACATGGATTTTATTTTACATTTTTATACTTTTTTTAAATATTAAACCTAGATATAAAGGTAATTTCTTTTTAATCTCTTATAAGAATATTTTTCTTTCTTTCCGTTTTATTTTTTACGCAAATGAATGGCAAACTTTTCTTTCTGGCACATACAAATATATATTCTTGATAATGGTCAGAGAATATAACGAAAATTGTCGATCAGCTCAATTTGTTTAATTGATAATTACATGCAAAATATTTTAGCTTAACTATTTTTAATATAAGTTCTTTATTTTTTTCAAAATATTATTGAGTGTTAAATTTTATTTAATTTTAAAGCATTCAATAATAATAATAAAAAAACAAAAATTCTATAACTTCTCTTCTTAATAAAATATGTCATTATTGAAAAAAATATTACACATTTTGCCAGGTTTGGGCTCGAACCCGTATCCTCTACAAACATACAGAGCTTTAAACGGCTGCTTTAAGCCACTACGCTAGCAGGAACTTGTTTTCCTTCCTTCTAAATTGAAGAGGTCAAAAAAACTATTTACGAATGCGCAATTGTCTCGAATTTTGATTCTGATCTTACAGAGATAGTCTTGCGTTTTAATATTTACGTTACCTTACTTTATCAAAGAAGCAGCTACATCTTAACATGCTAGTTTACCAATCTTCGTATGTAATTATTGGCAATTCATAAGACGGATCACCAGCCACATCTTTTAGCCTCAAATCACTGTGTTTATCTTCTGCGTGTAATAAGACTAAAACAATATGGCACCACGAAATAAACCATACTTAGATCTTAATATCGACACTATAAATTTTTGAATTGTTAATAATATTGAAAGAGCCAAATAATATTATTTTTGTGAAAGAAAGAAAAGCTTGTTTACAGTAAGATCGAATAGCAGACGAACTTGAAACAACTTCTACTTGTGATGTATGATAGTTCAACTGAGCGAGCATCTTTGCGCATGTGCAGCCCGTCACTCAAAAGGCAGACATGTATTTATATACTGCGTATGCGCAACTGAAGAATCTTAATTTAAAATTACGGATAATTAATAAAATATTTGAATAAACCAATGTACGATAACAAATCTGTGGCCAAATATCTTTTATTTAAAAAAAGATTGGTGTAATTTGGTGCAGTAGTTATTTCTCACGGACTGTCGAAAGAAAACGCTTAGCGTTTTAAATATATAGATGTACAAACTAACTTTCCTGTCATAAACAGTGACTGGCAGCACCGCACACTACGTCGGCGTCTTGAGGATTTGAATTACGAGTACGCGAGCATTTTCTTTTTCTTTTTTTTTTTTTAACCATTTGGAAAAATGGTTATTGTTCTCTGTCAGGGTAGGAAATCAAAAACATGTCTGAGACGGTTTATTGGTTGAATCCGCATTTTATTCGTTTTCTGATTGGTCTATACAGTAATCTATTTTTCCCTTTACTTTCAACAGAGATGGATACTTCTGTTGCCACTATGACAAAAAGTAATAAAAACTAAAAAAAAAAAAAAAAAATTAATAACTCAGAAACAAATTGAGATACAGCTTTCAAACAAATTGCATTTAAAAGTACATTTTTTTTTCTATACGACGATGTAAAAAGTAATATTGTGGGATATTTAGAAGTTTAAGAATGAAATTTCATTTAAAATGGGTCGTCAGATTTCTTGGACGACGGAAAAGGCTTTTCCCGAACAGCCAATGAAATGCTTGGATAATACGTAAGTTTCAGGTGGATAATACGTAAGTTTCAGGAAATCTGACGAGTCGCAGGCGATTTTTGTCGCTTGCAATTTTTACGTGTAATAACACTATTAATGTTTAATTCATGGCGTACGTAATGTAGGATCAACTCCGTGCGATATTTTGTGTTTTAAATTTTAGTCTTTGAAAAAATCATTTTCCAAATGGTCGTTGTAATTTGTTAAATTGCTTTTTATTAACCATTTGGAAAAATGGTTATTGTCCTCGTCAGGATAGGAAATCAAAAGCATATCTGAAGCTTTTTTTTTTTGGTTCAATCCGCATTTTCTTCGTTTTCAGATTGGTCTATGCAGTAATCTGTATTTTTTATTTCTGTATCTGTAACCTGCCATAAAGGGCATAGTTAGATACCTTGACATAAGATTTTTTCAGGATTCTGGAGCTATACGTAATATTTTTAATTATTTATTATTACTTAGTATTTTTTTTTTCTGGTGCGTATTTTTGATTACTTTTTCATTACGCAATAAAAAAGTAACATACTATAAAAATAATTAAACACATATTTCAGCGATTTTAGACGTTCAACCATTTAAGGAGTTAAATGCGGCGGGGAGGGAAACCGAATGTTTTAGGTCTTTTCGCCTTATTTCAGTAGCAGTCTTAGGTAGGAGCGTGAAATTCAGCATTACAAATCTACTAAAATAAATTAGTTAGACGCGTATCTCAGCTATTTTAGGAATTCATCCACCAAGGGTTTAAATGGTGGTGGGGGAGGGTTTTACGTTTTAGGTCCTTTTGCTATGTCTCAGCAGCAGTTTTAAATAGGAGCGTGAGATTTAACATAAAATCTCTCTTTCTTTCTCTACGAGTATTATACATATATAGTCGACTCTCGTTATCCCCGACACTCTAATGACCAGAAAAAAGCGTCGTCATAAGCGGAGTGTCGCGGTAACAGGAGTTGGAGAAAAATGTCAATATAAGGCTATATTCTTAATTAGTTTAAGAAAATTTTAAATTCATAACTGTTCTTACAGTTTTAAGCAATAAAACATTACTATTAAACAAAATAAACACAAAAACAAAATTGAAAAGAATAAATATCAGATTTATGACGACTTTTTTTTATTGTTACATCAAATATTGATGAATTAAGGTTTGCTTATCGCTAGATGTGCTTCCTACAGTTCTTTTTACAATTTTATACAATCAACTGTAATCAATATTCGTTGTTTCAGAAATGGATGTTAGATAATTTCTGATCATTTCAATGCAATGCAATGCTTCGGTTTTAGTCGGATGAAAAACGCCGTGTAACCAGAAGAAGGCGCCCCCTTACCAGAACAAAAAGACCACTAGTAGACTGATACGCCTATCTGGAGCATAAGTGGTTCATTAATAGTGTGAGGTTTATTTATTCAGATAAAGGATTGAAGTAAAATTTCTCATTCCCCTCAATGGGTATTTTAGACATTTTTGTGAAAAGTTTAGCTAAGACATTTCTTACTGTTTAATTTCCGTGTTTATCAGATGGATTATGAAAAGTGGATAATTTTCCTAAACCGTAGGGATATCCGGAGTTGAAAATTATTCAATGACGCAAAATTCGGAGATTATTTACATTAAAATCATGCACCGAAAATCGGGACTTTGAAAAACTGACGTGATAAGAGGAGTAACGCGAAAACAGTCGGAATAGGAAACGCGAAACAGGTGTCGGGATAACGAGGTCCGACTGTATAGATATACATACAGATAGATAGATAGATATATTTCAGCTATTTTAGAGGCATTTTTAGCAATTTTTTGCCAACATCAGCTATGTACCCGATTATGGAGTATTAGACAAATAAGACAACTATTGTTGATTTTTGATTAGATATTTTGCGTAAAACCTTTTTCCAAGGAAAGTTTTCTTAGAACAATAAGATTACCATTTAAAAATTTTCAGTTTTTTTTAAATCAATTTAAAGTTTTTTGTCATTTAGCGATCGCATTTCAATCTTTACACGAAATACAACAATACGTACATTTATGAGACTTGTGCTGTTAGTTATAGATAATTTTTCTGGGTTGTTATTTAGTATATCTATTTCAGAATATCGTTCAACCGTTCTTTTCCAAATCTTATTGTAAATGACCGACTGAAAGAGTTGGCCCTAAAGAGGCCGAATTTTATCTGGCACATTAGAAAAAAGTAATTGTGCAATGGCGTTCATATCGTTTTCAGTAATGCGGAAAAACATTTCAGGTAAAGGTCCATATTACTTTAAAACACAAGGTCAAATTCACCGATATATTTTGTCTGGAGAAATCGACCAGTGTAGTGGTGAATCTAGCCAGTGTCTTATAAAAGCAACTCTTATTATATTCATCAAACGAAAATCATATTTTTTATTGAAGAATTCTGGAATTATGTCATGAATAAAGAATTGAAAACACAAGGCACTAAAAATTAAGGATCGACCTAAACAGTTTTTTAAATCCGAGATCGAGTTTTGGTAATCTTCCGATTTTCAGCCGTAAACGAAAATGTCCAAACAAGTTTAAGTAATTAATACATACATAAATATACATAATTATTAATTTGTTCCTCATCAACACTTTAACCACTTCATCAGACTTGAAAAACGATACAGATCTGCGATCTGCGGTTGCAAACTAAACTTTTTTAACACTTTCCAACAAAGTTGAAAAGTGTTTATGACTTCGGTTTGTCTGTCCGTCTGTCCACGCTCTAACTCTCGTAAATATGCTCAGATCGTTCTGAAATTTTTGGATGTTAGTGACCTCTACCATAGCACGTTCCGTATTTCAAATGAAGTTTGTAGCATGTTTAGTTCATTTACAGGGACAGTCAAAAATTTTTGTTACATTACGGCCAATGGGAAAAAATCGTGCCAAATGAATTTTAATGGTGTTACCCTCTTTCAAACATAGTAAAATTGATATTCATTTATGAAGCCCACTAAAATATGCATTCTGTTGAATATACGGTGCAAAGAATAGTTATTATTCTCTTACAGGGCCGCACAAAAGAATTCCGTTCAAAATGGTATAGGGGAAATTGTTTGCGCTGTATTTGAAAAGATTTCAGATACTATATTGTATCCGAATTGCTGTATATTAGTAATGATTGCTCGAAATGCATTTTTAATTATGATATGCGCTTTTTTAGGGTTTCGTTCATCTGACGAAACCCTATTCGTCTCGCTCCTCTGTCTGTCTGTCCGTGTGTCACAGAGCCCGTTCTCAGAAACTATACATGTTGGAGACTTGAAATTTTGCATACTTATAGCTGAACACCACACATCATACGAAAAATCATAAAATTTTGAAAAAGGTCGTACATTTAACCCTTTGGGCTCCCACATGTGTATTTTAAACAATTCTTTCTAAGTGAGTCCCTAATTATGTTGGAGGCGTGAAATTTGGCATATTTATAGCTGGACACCACACATCAAACGACAAATCATAAAATTTAGAAAAAATCGTACTTTTAACCCTTTGGGCTCCCACGTGGGTATTTTAAACAATTCTTTCTAAGTGAGCCCCTATTTAGGTTGAAGGCGTGAAATTTTGCATACTTATAGCTGAACACCTCACATCAAACGACAAATCATAAAATTTTGAAAAAGCCGTACATTTAACTCTTTGAGCTCCCACATGCGTATTTTAAGAAATTCTTTCTAACTGAGTCCCTTATTAAATTGGAGATTGAAATTTTGCATACTTATAGCAGAACACTTGAGGCCAGGCGACAAATCATAAAATCTTGAAAAAGTCTTACGTTTAACACTTTCAGCTACCACATATGTATTTTAAACAATTCTTTCTAAGAAGTTGGAGGCATGAATTTTTGCATACGTATAGCTGAATACCTCAGACCACACAGCAAATCTTAAAATTTTCAAAAAGTCTTATATTATTTACTCCTCCGGGCTCTAACTTGTGTATTTACTTTTTACCGCCAGAGGCACCTATTTATCTCGGGTGCTATCGGCCCAATTCCCTCGACTAATGTATCTACGGATAGTACATAAAACAGAGTTTAGTTCGGATAGAGCTTTGTTTAGAATAGAGTGCACCCCTGGTTGCGAAATGTGGAACTAACAGATTTTTCAATAGGATAAAGTGTTTTGAAAGGAATATTAAACGAAACCCTCTGTGCGATCTGTGATCACACTTACCTACTTGTTCACTATATTTATGCATACTGTAAAGTGCGTATAAATGCTATAGTTCATGTACAGAGCTACAGAAATGAATTCGTAAAGGTTACTGAGTATGAGCATAAATTGCTTAAAGGTGGGTTTTAAAGGAGTTATGCATTTTTACGCTGAACTGAATTTAGTGTACTAAGAAATATTTGTAGAATATAGATAAAATGATATACAGGGGCACGCAAAGAGTTGGATACATGGCCGTCTATGGGTGATAATTTCTGGAAATGTAATTTCAGTATTTTTAAGCGTGTTTTAGTTTGAATTAAATTTTAGCTAAATAGTGGCATGTATTAAAGGTACTAGGTAAACTACAGGGCTGTACAAAAATATTCAAGTATGTTTCCATCTATTAGTATAAATTGCTGAAAGATGAATTTCAATCTGTTACGCATTTTCTTGAAAAACGAAATTTTCCCATTATATAGTATATACACTATATTGCCATTAATGACCGGCAACTTTCAATTTTAGACATTTTGTCGAATATTTAGAAATATACTTGACAAATTCTTCTGGAATTTCAGGATTAAAAAGAACAGGTATGACCTCATATTTAGCAATGTCAATTTCATAAAGGGGGTAATTAGGGGCCAACAAAAAATCAAAGAAAAAAATAATACTTGGGATCACCCTGTAAAATAAAATGCACGAACATCTATCGCTACCGAATACAAATAAACAGACATTGTGCAATATGTGTATTCTTTTGTGTAAGAATAGCACGTATATTAATAGAGATATAGCGATTTATTTAAAAAAATTTAAAAATTCTTGCATGTTTTTTGCTTATAACATGCAGGGTTTTCAACCAAATTTAACGCCGGTTTCAGAAAAATTGACAAAATATAGTAGAAACAATATCGTGCAATTGGAATTTAAATATATTAAATATGTTAGGAAATATGAATAATTGTATGAAATAATTTTTATCTGCGCATGCGTGAACGATAACAAGGATCATTTTACATAATTTAATAGTCAACTCTATGGAGCAACTTACTAAAAAAATCTAGTCACATATTGTAAAAATTCAGAAAGATATCGGAGTTAGAGTGAGTAAATTTTTAGTTGTTCTCTAAAAACAGCTGAATGATAAGGGATTTTCCACAAATTGTCATTTTTAATTTTAATTTTTTTTTTATTTTTATTTTTTATTGAGGCTTTATTTCTTCTTGGATAACCACCAGAACGAGCCTATACCATGATCAAAAGAAGTATCAAAATCGAAGCATTTTTTCCAAATCTACTCATTGATAGTCGCTAAATACTAACCTTTTCTGAAAGTCAGTTAATAAAAAATGACAATTTGTGTAAAATCCCTTATCATTCAGCTGCTTTTAGAGAACAACTAAAAATTTGCTCACTCTAACGCCAATATCTTTCTGAATTTTTACGATATTTGACTACATTTTTTTAATAAGTTGCTCCATAGAGTTGACTATTAAATTATGTAAAATGATCTTTGTTCGCGCATGCGCAGATAAAAATTATTTCATACAACTGCTCATATTTCCTAAAATATTTAATATATTTATATTCCAATTGCACTATATTGTTTCTACTATATTTTGTCAATTTTTCTGAAACCGGCGTTAAATTTGGTTGAAAACCCTGCATGTTATAAGCAAAAAACATGCAAGAATTTTTTAATTTTTTTAAGTAAATCGCTATATCTCTATTAATATACTTGCTATTCTTACACAAAAATACACATATTTCACAATGTCTGTTTATTTATATTCGGTAGCAATAGATCATTTCGTGCATTTTATTTTACAGGGTGATCCCAAGTATTATTTTTTTTCTACGATTTTTTGTTGGCCCCTAATTGCCACCCTCATGAAATCGACATTGCTAAATATGAGGTCATACTTGTTCTTTTTAATCCTGAAATTCCAGAAGAATCTGTAAAGTATATTTCTAAATATTCAACAAAATGTCTAAAATTGAAAGTTGCCGGTCATTAATGGCAATATAGTGTATATCAACATACAGATCGAATACAGGGCTGTTCAAAAGAATTGGAATACATATTTGGCTATGGGCAGTAACTACTGAAATCAGATTTTTAAATGTTTACTTAGTTATCTTATTTACCTTATTTCCCTAAGTAACGAAGTTTCGTTAAACCTTTCAGGAAGTGTTGGAAAGTGTTTCATAATCTATGCTGTACGCATGATTTTTCTTACTTGTTTATTACTGTTAAGTCTGCAGCCTTTAATGAGCAAGTAAAACGCGTCTCAAAAGTTTAGTTATATATACAGTACTTGCTTTATAATTTGCACTCATGTCTTTAGTCACTCATGACTGATAAACATTGAAGTTCATAGCAATAAATATAGATAATCTTATTTGAGCCGGTGCAGCTCAAATATCAGTGAGTAATGTTTAAAATCTCCAAAAGAAGAAATGAGATTTTTGGAACACAGATAGCTTCGGACGAGTTTCGTTCTGGCCGAACTTTCGACAGCATTTCCGTCGAAAATTTTCGACGAAACTCTGATTTTGGACCGAAAAAGGAAACGAAACCAAATTTCCGCTCAATCTCTACTAAAAATAATAGCAGACTTTTGACAACTATAGTCAATATTTTATGTCTGCACACTTTTTTCCTTTCTTTTAAAACGTAGTTTCAGTCGTTCGCTGACCACTTCAGTCGTTTGCTTATCGTGATCAATGGATATTAATTACAACATAAAGGACAGCAGTATTTTAAAATAATAGCACAATTTTTGCAACTATGGTCAATATTTTATGTCTAGACACTTTTATACTTTCTTTTGAAGCTTCATTTAGAGAGCAAAGTCAATTGCTTGTTACGATCGATAGACATTACACCATAATGAACTTCATTATTAAGAAATGAATTTCGGTTGAAGTGTTCAACGCACTAAGAAAACACTCACGTGAAGCCACCCCTGTCAAATCACATATACCGGGTGAGCCAAAAGTTCTTTAAAACTTTAAAAACTCATTAAAAAATTAGTTAAAAAATCACATGTAGAGGTCGCTGACGACCCGAAACGCAATAAAAAGGACAACAATACGCTCCATTAATTTGTTCTTCCAATAACAAATGATCAACATGACGACACAACTGTTGTCCTGTTCATTGTGTTTCGGGTCGTCAGCGCCCTCTAGATGTGATTTTTTAACTACATTTTTTTTTTTTTTTTTTGCTGCTAAAAAACATCCGACTACCTTGTGAGCCTTTTCTTGCAAACCACACTCCTTTATCATAATTTCTTCCTTTTTATGAGTTTTTAAAGTTTTAACAAACTTTTGGCTCAAGTTACTAAAGTTTTTCTACTGAAACTGGGATTCCTAGAACTTTTTATGTAACGGCAACAACAAAAATTCCTGTAACAGACTGTTACAGGAATTTTTGTTGTTGCCGTTACATAAAAAGTTCTAGGAATCCCAGTTTCCTAGAAAAACTTTAGTAATTTTATGGATTTTTTTTCGCAGTGTAGAAGCTCCAAGTATACCATAATTTCCTCGTTGTTTTCAGCAATGGAATATGAAAAAAAAAGTATTTTTAATTAATAATTTAAAAAAAATCCGTTCTGAGGAATGTAATAGTGTTAGGGAAAAACAGAAAATATTAGATGAGTGTACACAAGAGTTGCTCGTTATATCCGAACTTAGGTTGTTACACCGAAATTTTTTGCAATGCACTTTTAGCATACGTCAAATAGTTTCTTTCATTTTGCTCGAAAATATTTAGATTTCGTTAAATTTGAACTCTTATTTATATGTAGTTATTAACAATTAAAGTGTAAGTAACATTTGCGATACCCTGTATGTTTTTTAAAAAAAAAATAGAAAATTAAGTAAATTTAAAGGTAGAACTATGTACGCAAACTAAATTATACTTGACAAATAAAATAATTGATATAAATATCAATCACGTGTCAGATTTTCTTATGTGCGCTATATGGCCAAAGGTGACTGGTCACTTGCGATTTTAGACGTTTTGTTAAATATCTAGAAAAATACACGAGGAAGCAATCTGAAACTGCAGGTGTGTAAACAGTATAGTATAGAACATATATTTCCGCGAAGATTTTTTCCAGAAACCCCATAGGGGACCGTCAACAAATTGAAAAATTCGAATACCTTTTGGATAACCATGTAAAAACTAACCTAGCAAAAGCGTTCAAACTCGAGATTAATTGTAACATACTGTGTTCATTTTTATGAGGATAGCATGTATACTCGTAGAGAAATTAAGGTTTTTATAAAAACAGTCCCAAATTTCGCCAAGTTTTTTGCTTATAATTTGCTAAGCTCTTAATATGAAAAAAAGTTCTTTTCAGGAAATATGACAAACAACATTGTACACAATACTCTGCAATCAGAATTAAAAGATAATAAAAATTGGATGAAAAATGAGCAGGCTTAGTAAGAAATGTTTCACTGCGTATGCGCGAATGCAATCAAAATATAATGTGCATAATCAGGGGTGGGGAATTTCTAGAGAATCTTACCAGCCAAGGATTTATTTCACCAGCCAGTAAAATGCAACGTATAGTTGAAAATTTTTATGAAAAAATTACGCAACTCAAAAATAGTTGGTTACTATTACTACAATGCATTTTCATATATTTTTTCCTATAAAATTAAGAAATATAAACAAGAGATGAAAGTTTAATATAAAGTAGAACTTCAGACCATGTTTACATCGCAGTAATTGGGAAAGTTGAAAAATATAGCTGAAAAATATAGCTAATTACTAAATAAAAAAACGTTTTTGGCATACCTCTATAGTTTGCCATTTTCAAAGACTACCTAAAAAGTCACTCGCCCTGTCAGAAAATTCACTCGCCAGTGGCAAGTAAATTGATGCATTTTCCCACCCCTGTGCATAATGTATTAGCTACTTATATAGAGCAACTTTTGTGAAAGTCTCAAAATTATAGCTTAAAAATTCTGAAAATTATCGTCGATAGAATAAGCTCGAAATCGTTGTTCCGAACAGGAAGCAAAAAGATAAAGGGTTGTATCCAAATATAGTAGTACGTGCAATATTGTGTACGCTATCTCGGCTCTAATCAACAGATATTTGATACAACCCCTCATATTTTTGCTTCTTTTGGGGAACAACGGATTTCGAGCTTATTCAATCGACGATAATTTTCAGAATTTTTAAGCTGTGATTTTGAGACGTTCACAAAATTTGCTCTATATACTTACCTAATACATTATACATATTATATTTTGATTGCATTCGCGCATGCGCAGTGAAATATTTTTTAGTAAACCTGCTCATTTTTTATGCAATTTTTATTATTTTTTAACTCTGATTGCAGATTGTTGTGTACAATGTTGTTTGTCATATTTTCTGAAAATACCTTTTTTTTAATTTAAGAACTCTGGAAATTATAAGCAAGAAACTTAGCGAAATTTGGGACTTTTTTTTTTATAAAAACCTCAATTTCTCTACGAGTATACATGCTAACCTCATAAAAATGAACACAGTATATTACAATAAGCCACTTATTAACACTTTGCACTCCGTTGTCGCCGCTGCGGCGATATGGGACAGTAAGGGAAAAACTCTGTCGTCGCCGCTGCGGCGATATGGTACAGTAAGGGAAAAACTCCGTCGTCGCCGCTGTGGCGACATCATCTTTCCTTGAAAAGTTCGTTTTTGGCTCCAGTAATAAAGGAAAATAAAATTTGCCTTATTTAATCAAAGCATTTTTAGAATTGTGTACTTGAAGGAAACTTCTTTTTAAAAAGTGGTGCCGACCGAATAACATTTTTGTGTAATGACGCGGAGTTGCTAGTAGCCCATAGTCAAAATGACGCGGAGTGCAAAGGGTTAATAATCTCGAGTTTGAACGCTTTTACTACATTAGTTTTTACAGGGTTATCCAAACGATATTCGTTTTTGTTTTTCAATTTGTTGACGGTCCCCAATGGGGTTTCGGGAGAAAATCTTCGAGGAAATATATAACCTATACTATACTGTTTACACACCTGTAGTTTCAGATTAATACCTCATGTATTTTTCTATATATATAACAAAACATCTACAATCGCAAGTGACCGGTCACCTTTGGCCATACAGTGCAGCAGCTAAACTTCCAGCACATAGTAAAATTTCCAAGAAATTTATGTCATAAAACCAATCCTTATTATACTCATCAAAGCAAATTCGTTGTTTTCTTCGAAAATTTCTTGAATTATGTCATGGTTAATGGGATGAAAACACAAGGACACTAAAAATAATAGCACACTTTTTACAACTATGGTCAATATCTCATGTATACACACTTTTATACTTTTTCTTGAAACTTTATTTAGAGAGCAAAGTCAATCGCTTGTCATGATCAATAGTCATTACACTACAATTTTCTTTCATTAATAAAAAAGGAATTTCGGCTGAAGTGTCCAATCCACTAAGAAAACACTAAAATGAAGCCAGCCCTGGAAAACCACGTACATAAATGGCAGATAGATGAATAGGCGGACTTAAAGCTCCTTTAATAGTGATATAGGAGCTCCAGGTGGACCATAATCTCTTCGTTGTTTTCAGCAAAGAAATATGGAAAAAAGAAAGTATTCTTAATTAATTTTTAAAAAATCAGCTGTCAGGACTAAGATAGCTTCAGGGAAAAATAGATAATATTAAGAAAGTGTACACAAGTGTTGCTCGTTATATGAGAGCTTAGGTTGTTACATCCCAGTTTTATGCAATGTACTTTTAGAATAGGTCAAATAGTTTCTTTCTTTTTAATCGAAAATATTTAGTTTCAGTTAAATCCGAATACCTTATAGGAAAATTTGTATGTAGTTATTAACGATTAAAGTGTAAATAATTTTTGGGATATCCTGTATGTTTCAGATAATTGGAAAAATAAATAAAGTCAAATGCAGAACTATGAAGGTAAACAAAATTATATTTGACAAATAAATTACTTGAAATAAACACTAATCACGTGTCGGATTGTTTTTAGGTAACAGTTAAACTTCTAGCATACAGTAAAATTTGCAAGAAATTTATCTGTTATAAAACCAATCTTTTTTACACTAATCAGAGCATATTCATTGTTTTCTTCCAAAATTTCTCGAATTATGCAATGGTTAATGGATTGAAAACGCAAAGACGCTAAAAATAATAGCACACATTTTACAACTGTGGTCAATATTTTATGTCTACACACTTTTATACTTTCCTTTGAAGCTTCATTTAGAGCGCAAAATCAATCGCTTTTCATGATCAGTAGACATTACACCATAATGGATTTCATTATTAAGAAAGGAATTTCGGCTTAAGTGTCCATCCCACTCAGAAAACATATATTTTTAAACACTTCACTTTAAATATAGTTTGTTTAAAGTGAAGCCACCCCTGACAAACCACATACATAAATGGCAGATAGGTGGCTAGGCGGACCTAAAGCTCCTTTATTTGTATTATAGAAGCTCCAGGCGGACCACAATTTCTTCGTTGTTTTCAGCAAGAAAATATAAAAAAAGAAAGTATTCTTAATTAATTTTAAAAAATTCAGTTGTCAGAAATAAGATAGTGTCAGGGAAAAACAGAAAATATTTCAAAAGTATATACACGTGTTGCTCGTTATATCCGAGCTTGGGTTGTTTCATCGAAGTTTTCTGGAAAGCACTTTTAGAATATCTCAAGTAATTTCTTTCTTTTTAATTGAAATTATTTAGTTTTCGTTAAATCCGAATTTTTTGGAGAAAATTCGTATTTAGTTATTAACGATTAAAGTGTAAATAGTATTTGGGATATCCTGTATGTTTCAGATAAGGGGAAAGATAAGTAAAGTCAAGTGTAGAACTATGAAGGTAAACAAAAGTATCCTTCTATATACGTATAAAAAAAAGTTTTGATTTGGAAATGGACCAATGAAAATCTGCGTAGATATTCCGGGTGGATCCACATCCAATTTGAATGCTTAAGCATGGCCTTTCATCGTTAATATTAAAAAAACTGTTGCATACAAAACTATGAAAATCGGTGGTATTATAGAGAAATGTTTGATAAACACGCTGATGCAGACAGTTTTCAAATCGAAGAATTATTTTAAGAGATATTTAATGCTAAAGTTGGACAAAATCGTTCCATTAAAAAAATTTTATAGGAGCAAAAAATATACATGAGAATTTAATCATTTTTAGATCATTTTATACGTTATAAGTTCCCGGTGAGCAGATTGTATTTATTTTTCTTACTTGACTCATTTTTTGAGGTTTTATTTCAATTTTAAATTCAAATTTTCAGCATTTCGTGAGATATTTTTCACAAATTTTAGAAAATGTTATTAATTTAAACTGTTGCCAGTTGTATAAACAGCGCAATCAATAATGTTTACTTCAAATTAAAAATTTATTTTACACGTGACTATTATAAACAGAAAATATAAAAAGCAGGAACTCATTGAAAATTACGTCATAAAAATTATAATTACACGTGAATTTTATAAGAGACAGAATATTGTAAAATAATAAATTCATAAACATGCGTTATAAGTCTTAAATAGGAGAATTTACGTCATATTTACGTCACATTACACTTATTATATAAAATGAACAAAAAATAATATTGCAAAACAGTTTAAATTTAAAAATTGCGCGAGACATTTATTTGATATTTTAAGATGATCATAATATTTCATTTCTAACAAAAGTATTTTTACGTGAATATTAAAAAGAAAAAGAAAAGTTTTGTGAAAATTACGTCAGATTATAATTCTCAGATTCAAATTATAATTCAATCTTCCGAAAATTTTTTAAAGCCGATTAAATTATCGTGCTGTTAGAGTCTGCGGTGTCCGAACGGGGGTTGACGAGCGTAGCTCGTAGGGGCAGAGCCCCCTAGTATTTTACAAATAAATTACTTGAAATAAACATTAATCACGTGTCAGATTGATTTTACATCCCAGTTAAACTTCCAGCATATAGTAAAATTTCCCAGAAATTTATCTGTCATAAAACCAATCCTCGTTACACTCATCAAAGCAAATTCATTGTTTTCTTCGAAAATTTCTGGAACTATGTCATAGTTAATGGATTGAAAACACAAAGACACTAAAAATAATAGCAAACTTTTTACAACTATGGTCAATATTTTATGTCTACACACTTTTATACTTTCCTTTGAAGCTTCATTTAGAGAGCAAAGTCAATCGCTTGTCATGATCAATAGACATTACACCATAATGGACTTCATTATTAAGAAATGAATTTCGGTTGAAGTGTCCAACCCACTAAGAAAACACTAAAGTGAAGCCACCCCTGCCAAACCACATACATAAACGGCAGATAGATGGATAGGTGGACGATAATCCCCTCGTTCTTTTCAGCAAGGAAATGTGGAAAAAGGAAAGTATTCTGAATAAATATAAAAAAAGTACAGTTGTCAGAAATATGATAGATGATTGATCAGGTACTCAGGGATAGGGCTTTGGGATGGACCACGAGAGAGGGAGTTTATTGATTATAAGGTGCAGAAAAGTGTGTTAAATGAAATAACAATTTAGTGGCTGCGTTGAAATGAAAGATGTCATATTTTAATGTTACACTTTTGAATTATTTTTTATATTTTAACTTCTAAAAAAAAGAAACGTTCTATTTGATAATACGGGGTGTCCATAAAAAAAATATCCCAGTTTCTTTGTTACCCCATAAAAGTTTAATTTAGACTATTTACAGCAAATCATGCGTCAAATAGAAGGGAAACTAACCTAGTTTTTCTTACAAATGTTCAATATGTGCATCTTTAGTTAGACGGCGCACATCCAACCTAAAGCCCAATTCTTCCCACACTTCGATGAACAAGTGCGGAGTAACAGATGGAACAGCATCTTCAATTCTGTTCCAAAACCCACAAATGCCAATAGATGAACAAGATTAACACTGACTTGTTACGTCGAAAAACCTATCTCATACGTTTCAGTAAAAACCTAACAGAACCTTCAACAAATGTGTAAATAGAACTAAAGTGAGGACATTTTAAAGTGCCTGAATTATGTGAATAATTGTCTTTCAAATGTATTAAAATCGTTAGAAAATGTGTAGTAATCAGCTTTACTAATATAATCATCAACTATACATTAATTAATATTTCTTTTCATTCACTCGAATGGATTTGTGGCTGTGGAGATACCTGAGATCCAAAGTTGCATTTGATCTGCATCTGATTATGTCTGTCATGTGTTGTTAGTCTGTAAAGCGCCTTTCTTATTACTTTTACTTATAATATTTAATTCTCTTAAATGTCCTTAGCATTCTTAACTTAAATTTTATTTTTGTTACTTATCTTTAATTTATGTGCGTTTAACAACTCTTATATAAACGCTTGTAAATAGAGAACTTTCAACAATTGTTAAATAGTAATATTTTTTTTTTAATAAACTAGCAACGCAGGATCTGGAAGCCTATGCCAATGGTGGGTTATCCCGCGTTGCAGAAACTGTACACTGTAAAAAAAATCCGACCAGTTTTCCTGTAGGAATCAGAAAAATAGTTGCCTTTATCGTACCGGGAAAATTTCCGAGCCAGCTCAGAATAAAATCCGTGAAGAAAAGGAAATAGTCAATAAAACGGTATTTTACGGATTTTATTCCGAGCTGGGTCGGAAATTTTTCCGGTACGATAAGGGCAACTATTTTTCCGATTCCTACAGGAAAACTGGTCGCATTTTTTTTTACAGTGTAACTGTTTCAACTCTTTTAAATCAGCGGCGGAGCGTAGATACGATCTCTTATGAAGCCCAAAGGAAAAAATCATGTGGCTTTAACGGCTTTTAAATGTTCAGTCCAGCAATAACGTTTTACTCTCAGGTATCGCCATTTTGCGTGTGTTTCACTGGAAGCGGGCAAATAACAAAGAAGTACTCGCGCATGCGCTTATCTAAAACTTTTTGAGTTAGTTTTTATTTGTGACTTTAGCCAACACTCTACCACGCTTACAGTTGGTGCTATTAAAATTTATAACTGGGACGTTCTTTTATGGATACACTGTATAATAGACGGTTCTGTACATTCTTTATCTCAATAGTTCAGTATTGTGGGAAATTCCAAACATAGTAAAGGATCAAGGATTAAAAGGCGCAGAAAATGCACAAAAATATTACAATATTTGCAAATAACATAATATATATGCAAATAACAAAGCGGTGCGCGTGCATTTATCTAAAACTGTTTGAGTTAGTCTTTATTTGTGACTTTGAGCCAACACTCTACAACGCTTACAGTTGATAGTATTAATATTTATATCTGGGACGTTCTTTTATGGATACACTGTATAATAAACGGTTCTGTACATTCTTTATCCCAATAGTTCAGTATTGTAGGAAATTCCAAACATAGTAAAGGATCAAGGATTAAAAGGCGTACAAAATGCACAAAAATATTACAATATTTGCAAATAACATAATATATATGCAAAATAACAAAGCAATACTCTCGCGTACGCTTATCTAAAACTGTTTGAGTTAGTCTTTATTTGTGACTTTGAGCCAACACTCTACAACGCTTACAGTTGATAGTATTAATATTTATATCTGGGACGTTCTTTTATGGATACACTGTATAATAGACGGTTCTGTACATTCTTTATCCCAATAGTTCAGTATTGTAGGAAATTCCAAACATAGTAAAGGATCAAGGATTAAAAGGCGTACAAAATGCACAAAAATATTACAATATTTGCAAATAACATAATATATATGCAAATAACAAAGCAGTACTCTCGCGTGCGCTTATCTAAAACTGTTCGGGTTAGTCTTTATTTGTGACTTTGAGCCAACACTCTACAACGCTTACAGTTGATAGTATTAAAATTTATATCTGGGACGTTCTTTTATGGATACACTGTATAATAGACGGTTCTGTAAATTCTTTATCCCAATAGTTCAGTATTGTAGGAAATTCCAAACATAGTAAAGGATCAAGGATTAAAACGCGTACAAAATGCACAAAAATATTACAATATTTGCAAATAACATAATATATATGCAAATAACAAAGCAGCACTCTCGCGTGCGCTTATCTAAAACTGTTTGAGTTAGACTTTATTTGTGACTTTGAGCCAACACTCTACAACGCTTACAGTTTATAGTATTAAAATTTATAACTGGGACGTTCTTTTATTTATACACTGTATAATAGACGGTTCTGTACATTCTTTATCCCAATAGTTCAGTATTGTAGGAAATTCCAAACATAGTAAAGGATCAAGGATTAAAAGGCGTACAAAATGCACAAAAATATTACAATATTTGCAAATAACATAATATATATGCAAATAACAAATCAGTACTCGCGCGTGCGCTTATCTAAAACTGTTTGAGTTAGTCTTTATTTGTGACTTTGAGCCAACACTCTACAACGCTTACAGTTGATAGTATTAAAATTTAAAGCTGGGACGATCTTTTATGGATACACTGTATAATAGACGGTTCTGTACATTCTTTATCCCAATAGTTCAGTATTGTAGGAAATTCCAAACATAGTAAAGGATCAAGGATTAAAACGAGTACAAAATGCAAAAAAATATCGCAATATTTGCAAATAACATAATATATATGCAAATAACAAAGCAGTACTTGCGCGTGCGCTTATCTAAAACTGTTTGAGTTAGTCTTTATTTGTGACTTTGAGCCAACACTCTACAACGCTTACAGTTGATAGTATTAAAATTTATAACTGGGACGTTCTTTTATGGATACACTGTATAATAGACGTTTCTGTACATTCTTTATCCCAATAGTTCAGTATTGTAGGAAATTCCAAACATAGTAAAGGATCAAGGATTAAAACGCGTACAAAATGCAAAAAAATATCGCAATATTTGCAAATAACATAATATATATGCAAATAACAAAGCAATACTGGCGCGTGCGTTTATCTAAAACTGTTTGAGTTAGTCTTTATTTGTGACTTTGAGCCAACACTCTACAACGCTTACAGTTGATAGTATTAAAATTTATATCTGGGACGTTCTTTTATGGATACACTGTATAATAGACGGTTCTGTACATTCATTATCCCAATAGTTCAGTATTGTAGGAAATTCCAAACATAGTAAAGGATCAAGTATTAAAAGGCGTACAAAATGCACTAAAATATTACAATATTTGCAAATAACATAATATATATGCAAATAACAAAGCAGTACTCGCGCGTGCGCTTATCTAAAACTGTCTGAGTTAGTCTTTATTTGTGACTTTGAGCCAACACTCTACAACGCTTACAGTTGATAGTATTAAAATTTATATCTGGGACGTTCTTTTATGGATACACTGTATAATAGACGGTTCTGTACATTCTTTATCCCAATAGTTCAATATTGTAGGAAATTCCAAACATAGTAAAGGATCAAGGAGTAAAAGGCGCACAAAATGCACAAAAATATTACGGTCGTTGTAGTTTATAAAGTTTATTGAAAAGCCTGTCTGTGCATTGAATATTCGCAATTTTTATATTTTGATCACTTTAGTCCATTTAAAATGAAAAAAAGTTGTAATATAACTATAATTATAAAGTTCTCTACAGTGATTAATATTAAATTTGAGCATTATATGTCCAATTCATTTTTCAGCTTTTACTTTACGGGCGAACTAATATTGTGTTTTACTTATGGTATAGTAACCTCTTAACAATCGCGAGTTTTGATTATTCGCGAAATAGAAAATTCAGAACATTTCAACATTCGCGAATACTTAACTTGATTATTCGCGAATTTTGTTTTATAAAGAACATTTTTTTACAAAGTAAATTAACTTTGTTTTACCAATCCTATGACGTATTAAGCACGTGACACTGCATACCTATCTACTGTATAACCATAGTGTAGAACTGTATGCCCTTAGTTGCGAGAACTTCCGCCCTTGTGTTGAGGGAAAATATAGATCAGTAATTGTCTTTATTTTTTACGCAGTTTTTTTTTTTACTTTTTAAATTTTCTAAAATTCCAAATTTTTATTGCAAAATATTTTCTGCAAAAATTGTCGAAGAAAATTTAAATTATCAACAAAAACTTGTTGAAAAAGCAGTAGAATGCGATTTTTCACTGGTGAGGAGACTTAAATTTGAAATAGAAATCGAGGCCACAAGTTTTCCTTACATGGAAATTAATAAACAAAACAGATCTGTTCTGTCAAACTAACATCACTAAATTTTTTCCGCCATCAACTAGCAAATAAATTTTCTACAATATGTTTATTATTATTCAAATTTTATTAAAGCCTGCACTTTTAACGAATAATGTTTAATAAATATACTTTTTGAATTTCAATCGCACTTTTCCATAAAAAAGAAAAAAAATACGAAACCTAATACACGGGAACGAAATACGAAACCTAATGTCTCAACATTCGCGGAGATTTCCGCGTCTAACCATCGCGAATGTTAAGGGATTGCTTTTAGTCCAGGCAATAGGGGATTTTACCTGGCAAAATCACTGGCATTTCTGGAAATTGGCTTACTTTAAGTTTTTTGGATCGCTGAATCAGAATTTTTAACTCCCCCCCAAAATTTCCCACCCCGAAAACGCCCCAAAATAGTTGTATTTAACTTAAATTTCTTATTGTTTTACGGGAAAAGCATTACGAAATTCAGAAACTAGACAAAATTTGCAACAAATAGGATATATGACATTATGACGTAGGATGAACGGGGAGAGAGGAGCCTGCCTCGGAACATGAACTGCGGCGCTACGTGCACTAAGTTATGAAGTCCAGGCAATAGGGGATTTTACCTGGCAAAATTAATACTAGTTCTGGATTTCGACTCACTTTATGTTTTTTGGGTCGCTGAATCCGAATTTGCAACTTCCCACCGAAATTTTACCCGAAAACCCCCTAAAAATTGATTTTTTGAAAAAATTTGGTTTTTCAGAAAAGCGCGCGGGGAATGTTCCGAGGCAGCCCCCTCTCTCCCAGTTTATCCTATGTCATAATGTCTTATATCCTATTTGTTGCAAATTTTATCTAGTTTCTGAATTTCGTAATGCTTTTCGACTAAAACAATAAGAAATTTAAGTAAAAAACAACTATTTTGGGGAATTTTGGGGGTAGTTAAAAATTTGGATTCAGCTACCCAAAAAACATAAAGTAAACCAATTTCCAGAACTTCCATTAATTTTGCTAGGTAGAGCCCCTATACTGTCTCTATTGCCTAGACTATTTATTGTACTAAAATACATAGATGTACAGGGTAGGCCAAAATTCCCGCATGATAGGAGATTTTTAATTTATTTGAGTGCTATTCAGTGCCATGCCATAAAGCCAATCTTAGTGGCCAACATTCTGAGGAGCATGAATGATCGCCAGCAGTTGCGTTTTGACAACGGAGGGAACCCAACCACACGGAGAACATATTGCAACAATACATGTTTTTCCTATAATGCGGGACTTTTGGCCCACCCTGTAGATAGTATATGTAAGTGTTTGCTTTTCGCAGAGTTTCCAACTCGTGTGTTTAATCTTTATGATTCGCATATAAATTCTTCGTCAAATAACCAACAGATTGTACAAGATAGATCCCTTTAGAACAAAAAAGAGGCGATAGATTTTGCTAGCGGAAAAGGGGAACAGGAAAACTTAACCATTGTCTAAGGGTACTCTTCACTTACTTGAAAACACCCGCTCGGTAAGGTTAAACCTATGGGCAAATAATTTTCGAATTTCTCGTTTAAATTTGAATATTTTTAAAAGTTTTTTTTTTTTTTTTTTTTTTTTTTTTTTTTTTTTTTTTGCATAGGATAGCTGAGGTTGATCTTTAATATGACTATTTTTTACTTTTTCGATTTCGGTTGCATATTTTTCTTAATAGATGTACTTTTACTTTCAGAACCGGTTTCGAAAGTGAAAGTACCTTTATTAAAAAAATCTGCAACAAAAATCAAAAAAGTACAAAATTGGCCCTATTAGCGATCAAGCTCAGCTATTCTATGCAAAAAAACCGTTTGAAAATACTCAAATTTAAACGAGAAATTCAAAAACAACCTGCCCATAGGTTTAACATTGCGGAGTGGGTGTTTTCAAGGGATTGAAGTGTCCCCTTGAAAGAGAAATCCTTTGTGTTGCGTCATCAACTGGAGATGGTTTCTCAAGATTTTATGAAATACCTTATTTTAGATAAAATTAGTAGATTTGAAATAAGTCGATTCTTTAAAAAAATACCGACTTGTTCAGAATGGCAGCGATTTCTTGAACAATTGTGAAATAACCTAAGTTGATGACGTAGTGCTGAGGCTTTCTTTAATGAGGGCAATGTCTCAACCCAATGTTTTAGATTCCTTACCACCCCACTTCTAAAATTATACAGAAAATCATTTCAGATGCAGCCTCAGAATTTTTTAAAGGTTTTTCTCATGCAGAAGTATGCTAGAGAAATGATGCATAAAATTCTTTGGCAGGAAATTTACTGTAGAATTGAAATCAGCATTTAAATATCAATTTCAAGCATCGTGGCTTTTTTGGTAGTCTCACCGTCCCCAAGGTTTATTCCTGCACTTTTCTAGGTAAATCTAAAAAAAAAAAAAAAAAAAAAAAAAAAAAAAAAAAAAAAAAAAAAATTAATCCAATATTAACAACTGTTTCTAAAAATCAATGAACATTGTGGCTATCACTTTGTCTTAACATGATTTTCCTAAAAGTAGGTGGTAATTTTCCTTACCGTTCCATCCTTACCGTCCCTTTTTTCCAATACCATCCCTTTTTTTTTACCCTACCGTCCTTTCTTTAACACCCCTTTAAGACAATGTTATACAAAAATTCTGTATTAAAAGTACTACATTGTTATTATTTCTTATTTGAATGTCCTGTGGGTACTATGCAAATTCATTATAAGTAAAAATTTAGAAGAAAATAAAAAGTTATAGGGGTAAAATGGTAACGAAATTTAAACTCGCAAGTTTAACTTAAGCCTCAGTTAAATAAAATTTTTTTCGCTGCTGACCATTTCTTCTTTATTTTGAATCATTAAGGCATTCTCTATCTGATTAAAATGTTATTTTAGCAAGTTTAATTTTGTCAGATTTTTTCCCCCAAAAGTCAAATGATTGTGAGAATGCCCAATATATCACATTCAAAATGAAAAATGAAAAAGATGCGTATAAAAACGCTGTATACGCTAAAGAAAGACATACAGAATAATTTAGATTCTTTTTCCTCTTATGTATACCATTCAGGTATATCTTCTTCAAAACTGGAAAAGATTATCTCTATAAAAACGTTTTATACAGTTAAAAAAAAAAAAAAAAAAAAAAAAAAAAAAAAAAAAAAAAAAAAAATCTCGATAAAGTGTGTTAGATACTTGATGTTTGGATCAAGGAGAAAAAAGTGTATCTACAAAATGCACAAAAATTTTAAGGTTGTTGTAGTTTATAAATCTTATAGAAAAATTTAGTTGTGCACCCAATATTCGCAATTTTTACATTTGCAACCCATTATCTTGTACATGATGTCAAACGAAACATTTTCAAAGTTAATGTATTATAGGGCCTAGTATTTATTTTTGCTTAACACAAAAATACCGAAACTCAAACACTAGTCTTGTTTTTTGCATCACAAATATCTTCATCTAGCCTGTGTACATATTTCACAAAATTCATAAAAATGAAAGTGAACGTTATAAATGAATTCAATTTTCCGAAAACTTTTTTGAGATTTTAAAAAGGGTGCACCTTTTATTACGATACTATATAAATACATATTTTTTCCCCATATTTACCTCTAGACGGTTGCTGCACAAGTTAAAATCAAATAATTATGTGGTACTTTCAAAGAAAACTAACTTTTAAAAAATGTTCATAAATCAAAGAATTTAAATCTTGTGTCTAGGAAAACTTAAAAAATATATAAAGTTGAATGAACCAATATTAGAAAAAAAATATAAAGCGTTATATGATAAGGAATTTTAAAACAAAATTCATTTACAGTGAAGCACTTGAGAACGAGTTAAAGAAATATTAAGTAAAACATGTTTAGTGAATTAATTATATCCAGACTGTTTTATCAATTAGAAATCAAGAACATCACTTCGAAGCTCTAGCTTCTAAATCCTGCATCTTAAAATATGAAATTATATTTATCTTATTGATGTGTGAATGTAGATAAATCATTATATCAATCATTAACACATCTCTTTTAAAAGGATTACAATTTTATAAACCGTGAGTAAAGACACTTCACTCAAAAGCTTCCGTGAAGTGTTTGAAACAGCTCTAGGAAACTCAATAATCTGATTTGTGCGTTACAAAATTCAATGAGATTTCCCTTTACTCTCTAATTTAGAAACTACTTTCATCGATATTTTGAATTAGTATACACATTTATACAATGTTACTACTCTTTAATTCATGCCTTAAATATAGCGAAATATTTGGTTAATATAAACTGTCACTTAAAGGTGAACTCTTAAAACGATGCTTTCACATTTATTATTATTTATTTTTATTTATTATTTTTTTATTACATTTACTACTATTTTTAGGTGCGTTCGTAATTATATAAATACGTAGCACCTATAGTAGTCGTCTGGTCCGTCTACTGTCTGTCTGTCTTTCCGCATATATCACATAACAGTGCAAAAACTACTCAACCGAATGATTTGAAATTTAATATATGTAATCATTGCAGAATTTTGTCGAGTCATTTCAAATTTCACGAAAATCGATTCAAATAAAAGTTTTAATAAAAGTTTTATAAAATGTTTAATAACAGTTTTCTCCATTCTATTAAATCCTATCATACGTCATTAATTCAATGATATCCCATGATAATTAATGGTTCTAGGTTGCCATGGTGATTATGTCCTACTTAAGATGGAGTCCTATTATTTATGTATTACTGATTTTAATATATACATAATCGTAATAAATTTTGCATTCAAACATTTTTGAATAAGAGAGCTACAGCTATTGCAGCAAGATCTGAATATTTATAAAACTAGTTATATTACGAACGCACCTCATTTGCCACGTTTCACGTACTATTTTCGACTTGTGTTTATTTTCCGCAAGTAATAAAAGTGGTATTTTTCAAATGTGAGCCGAGTAGTGTTGCCGGTACCACTTTTCCAAAAAGCGGGACAGACAGACAAAACAAAGTGGGACAGCGCCATCTAAACCGGGGCATAAAATACAATATATCCCATGAAAACGGCACTTGTCTGTAACGGAAACTAGACTTAAACGTAAAAACTTCGTAGCCATTGTGGTAGAAACACCATAAAAATAAACCTGCTAAGACGAATACCTGTCTAAAATGGAACACTGACTTAAACGTAACCAATCCATAGCCTTCGTCTAAGAAATACCATAGAATTGTATCTTCTGAGACGTTAAACTTATCTAAAACGGAATCGTGACTTAAACCTAAATAATTCGCAGCACTTGTGGAAGAAGTATCATAAAATTATACCTGCTAAGAAGTAAACTTGTCTAAAATGGAACACTGACTTAAACGTAAAAAAATCATAGTCTTTTTGGAAGAATTAGCATACCTAGTAAGACGAAAAACTGTCTAAGACATAAATCTGTCTTAAACGCAAAAAAGTCATAAGCCTTGAAGGAGATATACGATAAAAATATACCTGATAAGACGGATAACAGTCTGAAAGGGAATCGTGACTTAAATGTAAACAATTCACATCCTTCGTGGAAGAAATCTCATAAAATTATACCTGCTAAGAAGTAAACTTGTCTAAAATGGAACACTGACTTAAACGTAAAAAAATCATAGTCTTTTTGGAAGAATTAGCATACCTAGTAAGACGAAAAACTGTCTAAGACATAAATCTGTCTTAAACGCAAAAAAGTCATAAGCCTTGAAGGAGATATACGATAAAAATATACCTGATAAGACGGATAACAGTCTGAAAGGGAATCGTGACTTAAATGTAAACAATTCACATCCTTCGTGGAAGAAATATCATAGCAATATACTTGCTAAGACGTAAACTTGCCTAAAACGGAATCGTGAGTTTAACTTAAAAAATTCCCAGCTCTTGTGAAATGAATACCATAAAAATATAACTGCTAACACGTAAACCTGTCTGAAACGGAATCATTATTTAAACGTAAAGAATTCATATCACTTGTGGAAGAAACATCTAAGAAATATACCTACTAAGATGCCTGTCTAAAACGGAATCCTTACTCAAACGTAAAGAATTCATAGCCCTTGTGGACGAAATACCATATAATAATACCTGCTAAGGCAGAAACTTGTCAAAAACGGAATCTTCCGATCATTTCAGATTCTTTCTTAGTAAATATTACTATAGTAAATAACTACAATAATCTTACACAATAAAATCTATAAAAACCGAATCGCTAGTGACCAGAACAAAATTCAGTTTTGGAGGAGTTTCCAAATAAGCAGTTATAATTGCATGGTATTCCTTCAGTAAGGACAATGGAATTTTTACGTTTAAGACAGGATTCCGTTATAGCTTTCGTTATCCCAGGTTTTACTGAATCATGTACATTAAAAAGAAAAAAACGATCAATCGCTAGGAAATCGAAAAGTACGTTGTTTTTAGACAGATTTTCTTCTTAGCAAGTAAAAATATACGACATTCCTTTCAGAACGAACTTAAAACTTTTCCATTAGGTTTTTTTCACACTATTTTTACTGTGTTAAGTTCCACTTCATGCAGAGTAATAGCCAGCGTGGTATTATAATAAATTTAAGAGAATTTTCGTATCATAAAAAATCGGGTCTTTCTGGGGTCCCGTGCACTGGCTCTGCGGACAGAGGCGGATCCAGCTTTCAATTTAAAGAGGTTTTCAATATTTCGTTCTTTCTTTTGTTCCTTGAAAGGTCAGGTGCGTTATATGTTTTCATTAACACTTTTTATCTACACTGTAAAAAAAATCTGTAATTCTACAGATGTAAAGTTACATACTTACTAAAATTTTATCTCTACACCGTACAAAAAAAAAAGAAAAAAAAAAGATGTAAATCTACAAAGCTAGTTTTTGTAAAGCTACAGATGTATGTAGCTTTACAAAAGAATCTACTAAAATTATCGTAATCTCACTAAAATTTTATCTGTAACCCAGGTTGCAGTTACATAAAAAGTTCTAGGCATCGCAGTTTCCTAAAAGATTCTTAGTAACCTTACAGATTTTTTGATTTATGGTGCAAAAGTGTATCTTTTACATGAATCTTTTGTAGTTGCCGTTACGTAAATAGTTCTAGGAATCCCAGTTTCCTAGAAATATTCTAGTAACTTTAGGTATTTTTTTTTTTACACTGTATTAGTTCCAAATTGTTACAATGTAAAAAAAAAAAATTGTAAAGTTACTGGAATTCTTCTAGGAAACTGGAATTCCTTGAACTTTTTATTTAACGGCAACAACAAAAACTCTTGTAACAGATACACTTTTGCACCGTAAATTAAAAAATCTGTAAGGTTACTAAGAATTTTTTAGGAAAGTGGAATGCCTAGGAATTTTTAAGTAGCTGCAATCCGGGTTGCAGATAAAATTTTAGTAAGAATGCTGTAATTTTAGTAATTTCTTTTGTAAAGCTACAGATTTCTGTAGCTTTACAAATATTAGTTTTGTAGATTTACATTCTTTTTTGTACAGTGTACAGATAAAATTTTAGTAAGCATACAGATTTCTGTTACTTTACATCTGTAGAATTACAAATATTTTTTTAAGTGTTAGTATGTAGTACTTTTAGTTAAAGTTTACTTAAAGTTAGTAGTAGTAGTAACACTTTAAGTGTTAAGTGTAAGTTAATTTTTTTTTCTTATATGCATGACATTTGCAAGTATATTCGTAAATGTATAAAATTTGCACATCTTATTCAGTTACCATCAAATCAGATATTTTCATTTTCTTATAAAAGCAATGAATTTTTCAGAAGTTTTATCAAAATTTGCAATTTAAGCCGATTTTTGGTGCTCGGCAATGATGGAAATATCGTTTTGAGGGAGCAAATCATATACAATTCAAAATGTACCACATTTATAAGAAATTGAGAGCAATTTTCCATTCTTTGGTACTTAAGCAATAATACCTGCTATCTCTATGCATTTATGCAAAAAAATAAATTCGTAAATGTATCAGACAGAGTAGAATTTTTTAACGGGGCTAAAATATGAAATGAAAACACCTGTAATACATATTCATATACTTTTAAAGAATGTATTGATCTAAAAAATGTTCTTTGTTTAGATAGGGGGGGGGGGGCGGAGAAGGCTAATTAGCTCCATGACCTCCCTTTTAGACTAGCGCTTCTCCGTGGAATGGGTCTTAGAATCTTTGAAAATCGAAATTTTCGGCGTACGTTTTCATCTGGGAATACTAGAATAGATTTACTTATACTACTGTGTTTTATATATTATAAACATTATCGAGTCGAAAAATCAGGATACCTGCGGAAAAGTTTTCGGGGACCAATAAATGAAGACACGAGTGAAAGAAGTTGTGCCACATGTTTATCATAAAATATTTAATTTTATTGGGTGATAGTGTTATGACGTAATGTATTATTTAGTAAAGCTAAAATATTAAGAATATAATTATTCTTAAACATATCAGACATTATTTTGTAATATTTACAGGCCTACTAAATGTTCCGTTTTTTAAATACCAGTATTTCCGAAAAATAATTTTCGTGTTAGGTTTCTACAACATTTGCAATGGAAATAACCTTCCGAGTACCCGCCTTATTGTATACTGCTTGAAAGATAGTTCGCCCGATCACGGAAGATATCACCAGAGCAATTTAAATTCTAATTCAATGTGTTTAAGATATCGAGCAGTTATCGAGTGAGTTCCTTTTCTTCTTCCCCTTCTTTTATTAGCCCCTGGTATGCTATTTCTCTCTCCCAGCAAATAAAGTGTCATCCCAAAAAAATAACGTTACGTTGTATAAGACAGTCGTAAAACAATGCAGCGGTATCACTGTACTGTTAAATACTCTATTGAAATTTTTTAAACTTCTAAACATCGCACATTTTCAATTTTTATACCATCATTTTGAGGAAAAAAAGTACTTTTAAATGCAATTTGTTTAAAAATTGCATTTCTATTTATTTTTGAGATATTAATTTTTTTGTAATTTTTAGCGTCATTTGTTTAAATTTGGCAAATCACTGGACTTGAATTTACATATATATATATATACATGTATATTCAAGTACTCCATTTCTGTGGAAAATAAAAGAAAAATAATTGGAAATAATTGGAAAATAGCAATTATATCTTTTTGTTGCCATTTCCCCATAAAAACTGAAGGAAATGTTCTTAAAATATGTGCTATTTTAAAAAATATATATAAATGAACGATTTCTGATAAAACATGGAGCTATTATAAACTAAATTTCATTATCTATATTAATATTACAAACAAATGAAGGCATATGAATCGTTAGACAGCCTATTTTTTTTGTCGAGTTTCTTGAATCACGATATCTCTTTTTTTGGATTTGTGTATTATTCAGCGATAGTGACGTCCTATGCGTACTTTACTGTAGTTGTTGTTTAATACTGAATCGCAAGTGAGGAATTCTTCAGTGGATGCGGATGACATCATTTTATATAAAATAAAAGCGTGTGTTTTAAGTCTTAAAACTGAAATATGTTTTGCACTATCTATCTATGTATATATACACACATATATATATACATATATATATATATATATATTCTTTTCGTCGGGGGCGACACTAAATTCTGAAAAAGCAGAATTCCTGTTTTCTAGTTTATTATATTATTATTATTATTTTTTTTTTTTGGTATTTATATAACCAAATTTTAAAAGTGAGAAGCTTTCGAAATCTATACATACTACCGGTTGTGAGAAGAATGTTCTTAAGAGTGTGTGTTCTTAAGAATGTGATTACCAAATATTTATACTGATTACTCTTAATTAACATATAGAAAAATATTATTCATTAATTTAAAAATATTGTTCAGAATACATTCTTTAACAATAAAAATTATTTCTTTAAATGCAGAAATAACGAAATGTCAACATATGCTAATTTAAATATAATTGGAATAAACATTGACATGTCACATTGACATTAAAATTTTTATAGATTAACTGCCTTAAGTCTTATGCTCTCCAACTGCAGCTTAACAAATTCATTTTCTTTTTCATATTTCTGAAATTTCACTCTCCTAACTTAAACTTGATTCAGAACATTTTAAGGAAGTTTTTTAGGGTGCAAAATCGACAAAGTGTGCCGAATCAAATCCCGACCAAGGAATGATGTTTGTAGGGGTGGGATTCGATCTTAAATGGATATCTTGAACTACTTAGCTCTCCTGTGAAAAATACGATCGTAATATCGCCAACAAATCAAAACAAGATAAAACAAACCGTCGTTTTAGAAAATAATTATTAAAATAAAATAAAAATTAAGCAAAACCTAAATTTAATTTAAAACAAACGTGTTGGAAGCTGGAACTTATTTCTTTTAACTTAAGTTTCATCCAGGATATTCTAATTCTTCTACTATTTTTTTTTTTTTTTTTTTTTTTTTTTTTTTGTATTTATAACTAAATTTTGAAATTGATAATCTTTAAGACTCGATACATACCTACTGCATTGCTTACGAATGTGATTACAGAAATAAATACTATATTTTATTCTGATCACTTTTAATTAGTAAGCAAAAAAACATTATTTATTAATTGAAAAATATTGTTCAGGAATGCATTCTTTAACAATAAAATATATTTTTTAAATTCAGAAATAACGAAATGTCAACATATGCTAATTTAAATATATAATTAGCAAAAACTACATGTGCATACGAAGTCACATTGATATTCAAATTTTCATAGATTCACTGCCTTAATCCTTCTGCACTCCAAACGCAGCATAAAAAATTCATTTCTTTTATATTTCTGAAATTTCACTCTCCTAACGTAAACCTGATTTAGAATATTTTTAAGGAAGTTCTTTAGGGTGCAAATTCGACAAAAGGTGCCGAATCGAATCTCGACTAAGGCATGGATGTTTTTAGGAGTCGGATTCGATTTTAAATGGATACCCCGTTCTATTTATCCCTCCTGCTGAAAGACGACCGTAGTATCAACGTAGTACGTCAACAAATCAATACAAGACAAAACAAACCATCGTTTAAAAAAATACTTATTATAATAAGATAAAAATTAAGCAAAAACTAAATTTAATTAAAAAGAAATGTGTTGGAAACTGAAATTTCATTATCTTGATTTAAGCATCATTAAGAATATTCTATAGGAATTTTTTTTCAAGTTTCTTCTTCTTTTTTTTTCAAGTTTCTTCTACTTCTTCTTCTTTTTTTTTTTTTTTTTTTTTTTGTATTTAACTAAATTTTAAGAGTGAGAAGCTTTCAAAGTCGATACATACCTACTACGTTACTTAAGAATGTTAATCGATTTAGTACAATAAAAAAAAATATATTTTTTATTCTGATCACTTTCATGTATAAATAAAAAAAAAAAGGTTATTTATTAATTTTAAAATGTTGTTCATGGGTACTTTCTTTAAAAATGAAATATTTTTTTTTAATTCGGAAATAACGAACTGTCAACTTCCGTCTTTTTTTTAATACCCAATTGGTTGTCTTTTTGATCACTTGTAATTAATAAATAAAAAGAAGATTATTTATTAATTAAAAAATATTGTTCAAGAATAAATTCTTTAACAATAAAATATATATTTTTTAAGTACAGAAATAACGAAATGTCAACATATGCTAATTTAAATATATAATTAAAAAAAACTACATGTACAAAAACGAAGTCACAGTGCCATTCAAATTTTTATAGATTAACTGCCTTAATCCGTCTGCACTCCAACCGCAGCTTAAAAAATCCGTTTCTTTCATATTTCTGAAATTTCACTCTCCTAACTTAAACCTGATTCAGAATATTTTTAAGGAAGTTCTTTTTCAAGCTAGTTTTTTAATTAAAACTAAGAATTAAAAATGAGGTACATAATGAAGTCAAAAAATTTTAATAATCTATTATCTTCGTTTCAACCTACAAAATACTGATAATTATACTAAAAATGAAGTAATAATTCTTTTTAAAAAGCCTGCTGCTTGTTTAACATTTTCACTAATTGGCTCATTAAAAGTTTTTTTTATGGATATAATTAAGTATAAGAAATTATTTTGTAAAACTTAAAATATATCTCGAGATTTAGAAAAAAAATTAATGAAACTTGTTTAAGAATTTCTGTAATTGATTGAAATTTACCACAGTAAATTGCCTTGTACTTGCTTCGGTCCAGTTAATAGATACGTAGATATAAGAGTAGTATAACATTCTATTTTAAAGTTGACGTATATTTTAATTAAAAAGACTGATAATAGTTTTAAAATGGAGTAATAATATTTTTTAATTAGCTAACAATAACCATTTACTTAAGACCTGCACATTCCAAAATATATAATGATCTTTTACGTAATCTAAAGATGAATATAAGTGCGTATATTTCATAATTAAAATTAGAAAGTACATATAATCAATAATATAAATATCGATTTAGTAATGTTTATAGAAAGAAATTCATTGTTTAGTGAATGTTTATTTACAATTTTTGTAAATATTTATAACTATGGTTTGATAAAGCAACGACTTTTTAAATAAATAAACTGCAAAGTAATACTTCGAATTTGCTTGGAAATGTTTGATAGTTTATTTTGTTGAAATAGTTATATAGATGTAATATGGATTTTAAAAATGTCCGAAATTTTCCTCATTAAAATAAATATTATTTTACGAATCGCAATTTAACCTGCCTGTATAATAGCAAATGAAATTAAAAGTAGGTTAATGTAAATGTATAATCAGTTTTAAAAATATTTTGAGCCAACATTAATTTAATAAAAATACGTACTTTGCTAATTAAACAAAATGTCATTTTGCAACTAATATTGGAGTAGTCAGAGTCAGAAATACTTCTTACAATAATTCTTAAAATTATATATATCATGAAATAGAGACAGAAAAATAAAACAGGCGAAGAAAAGTATAATTTTTCAATAAACGACAGTTAACTAGTTTTGAAAGCACTAAATTTGAAGCTTTTATTATGAAATAAATATGATATGCACTGCAGGTATCTAACTATGGTATGTAGCTTTCTGCAGAATTTATATATTTTTATTCTAACTGAAACTCGCAGGTAACAAAAGATACAGATCACGATAGTCCGACCTTTTTCGGCTGTCGCGTGAACAAGATAGGTTGGTTTTCACCGATTTTAGAACTGTCATGGGATTCAAATAGGCTGAAAAAGCAACCGGGATTGGTAAAATACCATGACCTGTCACTTTCGTTGACTGCGTTAAAAATGTTTATGAAAGAAAATTTAAATGTAAACAAACCTTCCTTTTCACCTAATGAAGACAGCTGTAAATTCAAAACTAGCTGCATATGTTTTTAAAAGAAATAACGATTTTATCTATACTAAGTGATCCGACTGCGGAGTCAAGCACTTTTTTTCCACATAGAAAACTCAAATGGATTTGTTACATTTAGTATATACAGTGTGTCCCTAAACTCACGGTGCATTCGTTAAGGGGTGATAGAACACAACTAGACAAACACAAATCGCCATACAATCCATGGTCGGAACGCAAGCCGTAAAGCGCTACAGGGCGTCTCCCAGCGACCGCAATAAAAAGGCTGGTCACCGCAGCTGTCTTCATTCGTTCTATGGATCATCGATGAGATGGATGCGTACTCAAATCAGGAGAAAGCCGAGATGCATTACATGTACGCTTTCGTAATCAGACTACTCGCGATAGAGATAAATGAAAAATAAAATGAAAAATAATTTTAAAACCAAAAAAAATAACAGTAAAGTGAGATAAAGATTCCAAACAAATGGCATTTTAAAGAACATTTTTTTTACTATTAGAAGCTATAAAAATTTAAATTGTGCTATTTTTAAAATTTTAAAATATTGTAGTTAAAGCGAAGTGTACACTGAGAAAAATGACACTTTCAAATCTGAGTAAATCGATGTTTTCATTTTGTTATGAAACTTTTTGTTTCAAATATGACGACCCAATGCTTTCAATTCAGAAAAACCAGAAAGACTCAGTTTTAAACAAAATGACTTTTCATTTGTTAAACGTAGTAAATTTTACCCGGATAGTTGAAGTTATTCATATTATTTCATTTGCTATGATTTCGAACGAAATGTTCCTTTCAGTAATAATTTATAACATGGAATGTGGAGAACTACATTTTTATCGTGTTTTCGTCGTAATATAATTGCGAAAGCGTAAAGTTTATTCTTCAGCCTTCGAAATCAAAGAATGGGCGAATTCGTAAAGGAAAGACTACGCAGGTGGCATTTGATAGCCATCAACAATATATATATACAAACATCATGCACAATCGTGAATAAACATCTTGAATAAAGCGTCATGTGCTCATATTTGAGTATGTCCATGTTTTCAGAAATGAGTATATACATGTTTCAAACTTGAGTAATTTTGATTCGGAGTCATTTTGACTATGCGACATACTAAGATTTGAGTATAAGGTAGCTTTCATTACAAAAAGCTACCTATTGCAGCCGTTCGGAGGAAAGAGATTTCAAAATATTTTGGTATATTTTCATCGATCATGACCCCCAGACCCCGAAACCACCCTCCGTTCAAAAATTGATATATATATATATATATATATATATATATATATATATATATAGTAAAGCGAGGAGAGTTCGCGTGGTAGGAGAGATTGCGCACAAAGAGATTCGACGGGAAGGAGTAGAGTGCGCGCGCAGCGACTCCATGTAGTTGCACAGCAGCATTAGTGTAGTGTCTACATGAATGTTCATATTGATTGTTCCAAGCGTCTTGGATAAAGCAGTGCTATTTTGTTTTGTTTTTCCAAAGTAAGTACTTGAATTTTCATAACTGTTCGTCAGAATTTTTATAGAACGTCAGTAATACAAAATAATTTGAACTTAAACGATTTCTTATAAACTACTAACCTGGACTAAGTATGCGACCACCAACAATTCATTTTAGAAGTGGCCATATTTAAATAAAAGGCCGCGCAATATCTCCTACCAAAATAGGAGAGTTTGCACATCTGCTACTTAGGAGAGATGGCGCATTCCCCCATAAGTTTAAGTGCTAGGAGAAATTACGCAGCTTATTGATAAATTTGTATGAATTGCAAATTACGTGTAAAACATATGAATGAATCAATTTTGAAATAATTTCGGAAAAACACATAATTATCAAAACTAAATTTGGCAAGAAATTAATTTGCAGAAAAAAAAATACTTTTTCAGATAAAAATTTTATTAATAAATTAATAATACAGTTGTTATTAAATTAATTTTATGTAATTATTTTTGTTAATAAATTAATAATATATTTGTTAATAATTTAATTAAATATTTATATATATTTTTTTTTAATTTATGAACAATTAATTTGCTAATAAATTAATTTTGTTAACTAAAATAAATTTTCTAATACGATGTTTTGGAAAAGCTTTCACCCATTCCAAGTAGTGTAATGCCATTGAAATCAAAAGGATACAGAGTGCAACTAATGTTGATGATCCTCAAAATATACATGAAAAAAGACTTAAGAATGATGCCACTACAAAAAAAAAAAAAAAAAAAAAAAAAAAACAGCTGAAGATAAGGTGCTTCCACAAAAAGTGGGATAAAATAACTCAAAGAAAAAAAACAAAAGTCAATGAGGATGAGTGCACTGTTTGTCTGGAACTGTATTAGGAGACAACTTCGACCACTGACTGGATTCAATGTATTGCTTGTTGCAGGTGATTGCACGAAAGATGCACGATTTACAACAATAAGTGCATCGTTTGTGGACGACGACAACTTCGGTTAGCAAACAAAATACAATGAAACTGTGGAAATGGAAATGAAGTAATTTTCAAGTTAAACATGTTATCAACTAGATTAATGTTATTTTGTAATTTTAGTAGGGCTTTCTTTATCTGATATTTTAATCTATTTAAATTAAAATTTTTAACTCTTGTTAAAATTCTTTCTTTTATTTATTATTTAAACATTTGGTTGAAATATTCACTCTTAATACAATAATATTTACTCACAAAAACCTTTCAACATTGTCGATTAAGTGTAATTATTATTGTTAACAATTTAATTGTAGTTATTATTAATAACAATCTCTTCTACCTATGTGCGCAATCTCCCCTACCCATGTGCGCATTCACTCCTACCCTGTAAGGAGAGATAGCGCAAAATAGTTTTCTTGGTTTTATTACTGCTGTTCTATTAAATTACAGTATAAAAACAAAATAACAATGGAAATGCATAAAAAACAATTGAAGTCAAAATTATTCATGCATAGTTTAGTAAAATATTAATATTTAGATTTTTTATTATCATTCTTTTGAAATGTGCGCAGACTCTCCTCGCTTTACCTTATATATATATATATATATATATATATATATATCTGATATTTGTCACACTCTAACTCTCGTATTTATGAACCGATTTGGATGTAATTTCATGTATACATAGTGCATACCAATGCCTCGACCGAGTTCGTTGGCCAGCTTCATCCGCCATCTTGTTTCAAAATGGCGGCCATTTAAATTTTTTAGAAAAATTAAAAATTTGAAATGTGGTACCAAAAAATTGAAAATTGAAAAATATTTTTTTTAATGTGTTTAACCTTGATACAAAGATTTCGGGGCATTTTTTGTTTCGTCTATATCTTAAAAAATGGCTGAGTTATAGCACTTTGAATTTCTATTGTGGCTGATATTTTCTAACGACCTGATTTTTGTCACGCGATAACAGGCGTATTTATGAACCGATTTGGATGTACCTTGGTGTATACATAATACGTACCAATGTCTCGACTGAGTTCGTTCGCCAGCTTCATCCGTCATCTTGTTTCAAAATGGTGGGCATTTAATTTTTTTTTAAATATTTAAAATTTAAAATGAGATACCAAAAAATTGAAAAATGAAAAAGATTTTTTTGTATATGCTTGGCCTTAATACAAAGATTCAGGAACAGTTTTTGTTTCGTCTATATCTACAAAAATGGCTGAGTTATAGCATTTTGAATTTCTATTGTGGCTGACATTTTGGAACGACCTGATTTTTGTTACGCGATAACAGGCGTATTTATGCACCGATTTGGATGTAACTTGGTGTGTACATAGTAAATACCAATGTCTCGACCGAGTTCGTTGGCCAGCTTCATTTGCCATCTTGTTTCAAAAGGGCTGCCTTTAAAAAATTTTAAATTTTAAATTTTAAATGAGTTATCAAAATATTGAAAAATGAAAA
The DNA here is from genome assembly GCA_963932465.1 of Maratus speciosus. NCBI lineage: Eukaryota > Metazoa > Arthropoda > Arachnida > Araneae > Salticidae > Maratus > Maratus speciosus. The sequence goes on from OZ010794.1 coordinate 358,282,478, forward strand.
AGATTTTTTTTATGTGTTTGAGCTTGATACAAAGATTCCGGAGCAGTTTTTGTTTCATATATATCTTAAAAAATGGTTGAATTTTAGCATTTTGTATTTAAATCATGGCTGACATTTTGAAACGATGTGATATTTTTCACGTGATAACGCACGTATTTATTAACCTATTTCGATATAAGAAGGCATGTGGATAGTATATCGTAATGTCTCGACCAAGTTTGCTGGCCAGCTTCACAGCCATCTTGTTTCAAAGTGGAGGCCATTAAATTAAATAAAAAATTATATTTAAAGTGAGGTGCAAAAAAATTAGAAATTGAAAAGGTTTCTTTCTTAAATATTTGACCATGATAAAAGGATTCCGGAGCATTTTTTGTTTTGTCTTTATCTTAAAAAATGGCTCAGATATAGCAGCTTCAATTTCTAAGGTGGGTAAGATTTTGAAAAATCTGATTTTTTGCCTGCGGCAGCACTTGTATATCTCAACCGATTCCGATGTGAGTGAGCATGTGCACAGGAATTACTAAGATCTCGACCAAGTTCAATCATTAGCCTCATACACCATGTTGGCTTAAAATGGTAGGAACTTCAAGATATCGCCGAATTTGGCAACCAAATATAAGTTACTTTAAATAAAAGCAGCTTGGATAAAGCTGACTAATTTCGCGAAATTCTCATTCATAATGATTTTGCATTGATGAAAATTAGTATTGAATCTCTTATTGATTTCCACTAAATTGAGCTTCGTGTGTTTGAATAATATAAGCTTGCTTTTTAAAAATAAGGAATATGAAAGCTACCTCTTCCTTCGGCACTGGCCGGAAGGACTTTTTTTTACTCAATTTTGAAAATGTCGTTTTTAGAGTGTATTGGACAAACGTTTTCACAGTCTGTATAATGTCAGCGTTAGTTACGAACATTCTTTTGCTTTATAATATAGATTTATATTTAACAACAACAGTAATGGGACAATGTAGATGGTGTTATGGATTACTTATTTGCGGAGCAACTTAACATTCAATGTAAAGGTAGTTCGACTAGGTGAGGCATATACAGGAGTCGTGCCGGTCCTGAAATTTACAGAACATGAGATTCTTCGGAACCAGTACTTTCTTATAGAAAATATCTTTTTAAGTAATACGAGATTTGACGCGTATAACCTAGATCTGTCTCCCCCTCCCCTCTTTTATTCCACAGATTTATTTTAATTTTATCTTTAATTTATAATCACTGATAATGAAACCTTAGAGGCTTCGAAATAGCTATATGTTTTTTAAAATTACTTATATTTGTGTTTTGTAATCGTTGTTTCTCTCTTTTTAATATATTGACACAAAGTGCAATCCTCTCCCCTTTTATGTAGATTTATTATTCTACAAAAAATTACTGATATGTGTTCCGAAAAATTCCCCGAAACACACGAGCTCTACATAGATAGGCATGAGAGAAAAATGTTTAATTGCAGTAAAAGAAAAAAAAAATATTCTAATGACTAAAGTAGAAATGAGAGTAAACAAAATACTTAAAACTGCTCAAAATATATTTAATTTATTATATTTAATAACATTTCTGAGTCAAAACAACGTTTATTTGATTTGGCAAACGAACGAGGTTTTGGATCTGCGATGTATTAAAAGCAAATTATGTTAAAAGCAAACTTGTAAAAATAATTTAAAATGAAAAGGATTGAAAATAAAATAATTTTCCTATATTTGTTTTTGAAAATTAAATTTTCAATTATGCATAATTTATAACCTCATCTTTGGATGAGCGAATTAATTTATACCACCCAACATCTACGCAATCATTATGCTCTTAGTAGAGAGTTTTCGCATAGAGATAATCCACATTATACAATAACTTTTTTACCCCAAACTCTGTCTTTTCCAATCGTCTGGATAAGTGTCATCAAATAGCGAGTTTGGTGTCCTTTTGGTGTCCGTCCGTCCATCTGTCTGTCAGTCCGTCTGTCTGCATGTAACAGCGCAAAAGCTACCCAACCAAATGGTTTATAATTTAATATGTATAATCGTTAGAGAATTTTGTTGAATTATTTCAAATTTTATGAAAATCGAATCAAAAATTTAAAATATATTAATAGAAGTTTTCTTCATTCTATCAAATCTTATCATGCCTAATTAATTCAATGATATCCCAGGATAGGTAATGATTCTAGGTTTCCATGGCGATTAAACCTTATTTAAGTTGGATACATATTATTTCCGCATTACTGAATTTAGTATGTAGGTATAATCATAATAAAATTTGTATTCATGCACTTTTGCAGAAGAGTGCAACAGCTAGTGTACCAATATCTCAATATTTATAAAACTAGTTATAGTACGCACCTCATTTGAAACGTTAACTTTCAATTTACGACTTATTTCAATAAAATCGTAAAAAGAATTTAAAACGAAAAGGATTGGGAATAAAATATTTTTTCTATATTTGTTTTTGAAAATTAAATTTTCAATTATCCATAATTTATAATTCATCTTGAGATGAGCGAATTAATTTATACCACGCAGCATCTACGCAATGTAAGCAAAAGATTTCAATCGTTATGCTCTTAGTGGAGAGTTTTCTCAGAGAGAGATAATCCACATTATACAATAATTTCTTTGCCCCTAACTCTGTCTCTTCCAATCGCCTGGATACGTATCATCAAGGCTGTCTTAGCGAGTTTGGTGTCATTTTATGTGACAGTTACCCAGCGAAAGGAAAACACCGATTTCATATATGCCATCCAGTTGACATTTCTGACTCCTTCCTATGCATGCTTTCGGGGCAACAGGCTAGTTATACGCCCCGGATGAGTTATCTTGTGATAAAAAGCTGCCTCACCAAATGTAATGTGATGCGGGAATGTTTTCTTTTCTTGCCTTCTGGAGACAGAATCTGAGGAAGTGGATATATTAAGGTATTTTCATGAACTTTCGGATGTTTAATTGAAAAAAGAGACTGAGTATTATGAAAATTTAATAAATTTAGTACTTAAAGCTATTTTTGGAGGAAACGTTTTCCAAAATTACGTTATTTATTTTGTATGTAAGGTGATTCTAGTTAAAGAAATGGAAATACTACTACTACTACTACTATTACTACTACTGCTAATAATAATAATAATAATAATGCCATATTATTATTTTTATTATTACTATAAAAGATTTTGCATTTATACAAAACTCAGATTTATAATTTCTTTGATTCAAAATTTTAAATTTTCGAAATTATTGAAACTTTTTATTTTAAAATTACTCAATTTTAATTCAGTATTTAAAGTTACTTTTGAATTTTTTTTTATTACACTATTCAAAGTTACTTTTGAAGTTTTTTTTTATTACACTATTTAGCTTGAAAATAAGAGAAATGTTAAAAAAATGAAAATACTACTACTATTACTCCTATACTACTACTACTGCTACTACTACTACTACTACTACTACTACTGCTAATAATAATAATAATAATAATAATGCCATATTATTATTTTTATTATTGCTATAAAAGATTTTGGATTTATACAAAACTCAGATTTATAATTTCTTTGATTCAAAATTTTAAATTTTCGAAATTATTGAAACTTTTTGTTTTAAAATTACTCAATTTTAATTCAGTATTTAAAGTTACTTTTGAATTTTTTTTTATTACACTATTTAAAGTTACTTTTGAAGTTTTTTTATTACACTATTTAGCTTGAAATTAAGAGAAATGTTAAAAAAATGAAAATACTACTACTATTACTCCTATACTACTACTAATAATAATACTACTACTACTACTATTACAACTACTACTACTACTACTTCTATTTCTATTTCTACTACTGATATTATTGCTACTACTACTTCAATTTTCTCCTGTAACTACTACTGCTTCTATTTCTTCTTCCACTTCTAGTATTAATATTTCTACTACTATTTCCAATTTTACTACTGCTACTAATAATAAAAATAATAATACCATTTTCTTCTTCTTATTATTATTATATTTACTATTAATATAAACTGAAAAGATTTAGCCTTTATACGAGGGTGCCAACGATTTAAATCAGTTGATTTAAATCAGCGATTTAAATCATGATTTTAATCAAGTGATTTTTTAAAAAAAATCATTGATTAAAATCAAAAATTTTCTAAATGTTTAAAATGACATAAAAAAGTATTCAAATCTAAGATGAACATCATTTGGAAAGTTCCTACAGGTATTGTGACTTACGAATACACAAAACAAAGCTTTAAATAATTGTTTCTAAGCGTAATTCCTGAGTATTGTGAAAAATTTTAAGTACAGTAAGTTTGTAAAAAGCATGGTTTTTATCTAACAAACATAAAAAGAATTTAATTTAAAAATGATATTTAAGTCTAATATAACTTGCAATGTCATAATTTCCTTTTAATAATCAAGTTATTCATTCTTTTATATACAATAAACACAGCAATAGAGTGTCAATGATTTTAATCAATTGATTTAAATCAGAGGATAAAATCCCATATTTTCTGATTTTTTAAAATGGTGTGAAAAACATTATAATCAATAATGAAAACGATCACTAAATCACTTGTAAAAAATGTAATATTTGTTATTGTTAATTATAACAATATTAAACTGTGTAAAAAGTTGTATTATACATTTAAAAAACATCTAACTAGATGTTAAATAACTTCAAAACATTATAATATTTTAATATAATTTAGTAGCTATTCAAATATTTTAATGTTGTAGGGAAAAAATCTGATTTAAATTTCAAAAATACAATTTTTGTAATCTATTTATAAATTATTAGTGAGTTTGCTGTATACATTGCTACAATTTTTGATCAATTTGATATGCATACGCTTTAGAACCTGTGTAAAATTACTGGCTGCTTTATGAATTTATCAAACTATTATTTATCACCTTTTTTCAACCACTTTTTCAAAAATGTAGATTGTGTTCTTAATTAAACAGTTAATTGTTTAAGAATTACAAAATTTAATCTGTATCATCAATTTAAAATTAAATGAAATTTATCAATAACTTTAAAATATAAGCAGTATTTAATATTGGTTTACATAATTATTACAAAATATTAATGCACATAATGTTATATGTTACTAAAGAAATTTTTTATTTGCAATTTTTTGTAATTTTTATAATTACATAATTAAAATTTTATTAATTAAAGCAAAAAAACATAGATTATGTTAGTAATTTGAGGGTTATTCATTTTTGAAATGCTTAATCCTTGGTAGATGTTTAATATTTTAACACAAGGAAAAAAATTAAAAAAATCCGATTTAAATAAAAAAAATCCGATTTAAATAAAAAAAATCCGATTTTTTTTATTTTTTTAAAAAAAATCCTGATTTTTAAAAAAAAATAAATCATGATTTTTTTACACACTGCTTTATACACATCTAACTTTTATAATTTCTTTGCTTCAAAATTTTTAATTTTCAAAATTTTTCAAAATTTTTATTTTAAGCATACTTAATTTTAAAAGGAAGTTTAATTCGATAATTTTCTTTCTGTTAATTGTTTTATGAGGGTTAATAAATATCTACGAACATTTTTTTTATTAAATTTCTATATTAAAAGTCATATGAATCTACGCAATATAAGCAAACGACTTCAATTTTACGTTCTTAGTGGAGAGTTTTCGCAGAGAGATAATCCACATTATACAATAACTTCTTTGCCCCAAACTCTGTCTCTTCCAATCGTCTGGATACGTGTCATCAAGGCTGTCTTAGCGAGTTTGGTGTCATTTTATGTGACAGTTACCCAGCGAAGGGAAAACACCGATTTCATATATGCCAGCCAGTTGACATTTCTGACTCCTTCCTATGCATGCTTTCGGGGCAACAGGCTAGTTATACGCCCCGGATGAGTTATCTTGTGACAAAAAGCTGCCTCACCAAATGTAATGTGATGCGGGAATGTTTTCTTTTCTTGCCTTCTGGAAACAGAATCTGAGAAAGTGGATATATTAAGGGACTTTCATGAACTTCCGGGATGTTTAATTGAAAAAAAAAGAGACTAAGTATTATGAACTTTTAATAAATTCAGTACTTAAAGCTACTTTTGAAGAAAAGGTTTTCCAAAATTACGTTATTTATTTTGCATGTAAGGTAATTCTAGTTAAAGAAATGGAAATACTATTAGTACTACTACTACTACTGCTAATAATAAAATGATAATAATAATAATAATGCCATATTATTATTTTTATTATTACTATAAACCAGGGACGGCGAACCTATGGCACGCGTGCCACTTTCGGCACGCCAAAGAATAATTTTGGCACGGCGCGGCGTTGATTATGTCTCTAAGTGAGGATACAAGGATTTTGCACAAAATACACGAACTTAGATGATCTGATTAGATTCTAAATTCGTTTAATTGCAAATTGAAGAATTTTAATCTTATTCAATATGGTTTCGAAAATTTATCAAACAAAGAAAATATTTAAAACAATCAAAAAGGAAAGATTAGTACCGATGGTAAATTATGGAAACTTGGAAATTAATTTCAGAACTATTTAAATAAACTGCCTGTTTTCAATTTTAATATTTTTTTCTACTATTTATATATGTCATTTTCGCAAATTAAGAATATAAAAAATCAAACAGAGTGGTTGCCATATAAATTAATTTAGTTTGCATTCTGTTGAGATTAACTGAACATGAACATATTATTTTTCATCCAAGATACAACAATTAATCACATTATGTTTTTAATTAATTTGCAAAATATAATTGCTTCTATAATTATTGCAGTGTAATATTTACATGTATGTTATTCTTTTTAGAAAATATCCTAATAAGTAATTTTCAAATAGTTTTGATTCATTATATTTCAGTCCACTAAATTTGTTTTTTAGTTAACACGTCAAGGTCAAGTAAAATATTTTTTGAAAAAAAATTGGCACGCGACTATAAAAAGGTTCGCCAACCCTGCTATAAACTGACAAAATTTTATATTTATACACAACTGAGATTTATAATTTCTTTCCTTCAAAATTTTAAATTTTCGAAATTATTGAAACTTTTTATTTTAAAATTACTCAATTTTAATTCAGCATTTAAAGTTACTTTTGAAGTTTTTTTTTATTACACTATTTAGTTTGGAAATAAGAGAAATCTTGTTAAAAAATTAAAATACTACTACTATTACTCCTATACTACTACTACTACTACTACTACTATTATTTCTATATTTATTTTTACTAATACTACTATTTCTACTAATACTTCAATTTCTACTACTACTACTACTTCTATTTCTTATTCTACTACTACTATTTCCAATTCTACTTCTAGTACATCTAATACAAATAATAATATCATTTTCTTCTTCTTATTATTATTATTATAGTTATTATTAATATAAACTGAAAATATTTAACCTTTATACACATCTGACTTTTATAATTTCTTTGCTTCAAAACATTAAATTTTCAAAATTTTATTTTTAAGCTTACTTAAATTTAAAAGGAAGTTTAAATTGATAATTTTCTTTCTAATAATTGTTTTATTAAGGTTAATAAATATCTACGTACATTCTTTTATTAAATTTCTATATTAAAAGTCATATGAGGCGGTGAATACTATTCTTTTATTAATTAATTTTGATGAATTAATTTATATCACCCAACATCTACGCAATGTAAGCAAAAGACTTCAATCGTTATGCTCTTAGTGGAGAGTTTTCTCAGAGAGAGATAATCCACATTATACAATAACTTCTTTGCCCCAAACTCTGTCTCTTCCAATCGTCTGGATACGTGTCATCAAGGCTGTCTTAGCGAGTTTGGTGTCATTTTATGTGACAGTTACCCAGCGAAGGGAAAACACCGATTTCATATATGCCAGCCAGTTGACATTTCTGACTCCTTCCTATGCATGCTTTCGGGGCAACAGGCTAGTTATACGCCCCGGATGAGTTATCTTGTGACAAAAAGCTGCCTCACCAAATGTAATGTGATGCGGGAATGTTTTCTTTTCTTGCCTTCTGGAAACAGAATCTGAGGAAGTGGATATATTAAGGGACTTTCATGAACTTTCGGGATGTTTAATTGAAAAAAGAGACTGAGTATTATGAACTTTTAATAAATTCAGTACTTAAAGCTACTTTTGAAGAATAGATTTTCGAAAATTGCGTTATTTATTTTGCATGTAAGGTAATTCTAGTTAAAGAAATGGAAATACTATTAGTACTACTACTACTACTGCTAATAATAAAATGATAATTATACATAGAATGACACAAAATGTATAACGCTTCCGGGGTTGAACTCATCCGTTTCCTGATAATCCAAACGCGGCCACGTTAGGCTTAAGTATTCCGATGCCGTATTTGCCGACTGCCTTATTTAATCTGTCTATCTATTTGTTGTGTAACATATTCTTCTTCAATTTTTCTCAAACCTTCAAAAAGTATACAATTATAACGCTTTAAGATCTAATTTAAAAATAACCAGATACCAACAACAGGGTTCCGATGTATACAAGCGATTACCGTTGCCATTCATAAGCACAAATTACAAATCCAAAAACAAATGAATGACTCTTTCAGCTATTCATTAAATGCTTTTAAAATATTTTGCAAAAGCATATTAATATTTTGAAATACGTTTTTCACTTTTGTTTACATTTATTTACAGTTTGAATTCAGTATACACGGTTAAAAATATCGCGAAAAATTACCTCTGTTTTTCAAAGCTATCTATTTTCTGACCAATGCGACTTCATTGTGTTCAGTGAATATAGCTATTCGGCGATTCATTCCCGTGAATTATTTTGTACCGGATTAACGTTTCCTTTCTAAAAACAAACGTATTTCAAATTATTTAAAAGCTTTATTATGGTTTTACAAATATTTTAAGAGCAAAATTGGATGTCGACCGTATTTTTTAATGATTCGTTCAAAGAGTCATTCAATTGCTTTTGGATTTGGAATTTCTGTTGTACATGTGGCATCACGACACACGAGTGAATGTTGATTTTGATTTTCAATCTTAAAACGTTGAGTAAAACGTGCTTTCTTTCCCACTATTCACAAAAGTTACATTTTTAGACAGATTATTCAAAATAAATTAATATTTATAAGAGATTACATTCAATTATCTAATATTCAGCTGCGATAACTTGAGTTAAAATTAGATTGGTAGCTTTATCTACCCCTATATGAAAGTAAACAAACAATTGATTCATTCGTCTTGAACTTTTAAAATATTAAAACAAACGTTTATATGCTCTGTTGCGCCATCTGTCGGTAGTTAAAAAAAAGAAATTTTCTTTTTAAAATGTTTTTTGAATTCTGAAGACATTGGGGGGTGGGGGGTGGAAATGAATATTTCTTATAAAATGAAATTAGAATATCAGAAATATGTAATGCCGTGTATTACATATATATATATGTATATATATCAATGCATTATTATAATAAATAAAATTTTGTATTTTGTAGGGAAAATAAATTTGTAATTTAATAACAGAATTTGGGAAAATAAATTGTTAATGTAATTAATAGTTGCAATTTACTTATGTGATAAAAGATGATTTTTAATTATCAAAATTTATTACAGGTTTCTTTTATGCATGGTTAAAAAAAATCGGGATTTTCTCTGTTCAACTTTTTAAAATTTAAGTTATATAATTATTATTTTGGCAATTAATAAAAACAAACTTTCTGTTGGAATTGTCTTTTATTTTACCACATACCATAAGATAAAATAGTTAATTGACAATATGTTTTAAAATAACATTATTAGTACTAATTTGAATGTTTTTGTGAAATATTTCTTCAAATTTTGTGAGTGAAGTTCATTTGCATACTTTATATCATTACTTTACCAATTCAATTAATAATTTTCTTGCCAATTAAATTTCAATGAAAAATGGGCTGTTTTTACCTTACCCCACCTGACCCTATTAATCAGACAAGACAAAATTTATTACTTCACAATTCTTTTTATAATGCAATGCTATATAATTTTTTTGAAAATGCAAACACGTCATTCTGACGGGCTATATTCTAGTAATAATAATAATGCCATATTATTATTTTTATTATTACTATAAACCAGGGTCGGCGAACCTATGGCACGCGTGCCACTTTCGGCACGCCAAAGAATAATTTTGGCCCGGCGCGGCGTTGATTATGTCTCTAAGTGAGGATACAAGGATTTTGCACAAAATACACGAACTTAGATGATCTGATTAGATTCTAAATTCGTTTAATTGCAAATTGAAGAATTTTAATCTTATTCAATATGGTTTCGAAAATTTATCAAACAAAGAAAATATTTAAAACAATCAAAAAGGAAAGATTAGTACCGATGGTAAATTATGGAAACTTGGAAATTAATTTCAGAACTATTTAAATAAACTGCCTGTTTTCAATTTTAATATTTTTTTCTACTATTTATATATGTCATTTTCGCAAATTAAGAATATAAAAAATCAAACAGAGTGGTTGCCATATAAATTAATTTAGTTTGCATTCTGTTGAGATTAACTGAACATGAACATATTATTTTTCATCCAAGATACAACAATTAATCACATTATGTTTTTAATTAATTTGCAAAATATAATTGCTTCTATAATTATTGCAGTGTAATATTTACATGTATGTTATTCTTTTTAGAAAATATCCTAATAAGTAATTTTCAAATAGTTTTGATTCATTATATTTCAGTCCACTAAATTTGTTTTTTAGTTAACACGTCAAGGTCAAGTAAAATATTTTTTGAAAAAAAATTGGCACGCGACTATAAAAAGGTTCGCCAACCCTGCTATAAACTGACAAAATTTTATATTTATACACAACTGAGATTTATAATTTCTTTGCTTCAAAATTTTAAATTTTCGAAATTATTGAAACTTTTAGTTTTAAAATTACTCAATTTTAATTCAGCATTTAAAGTTACTTTTGAAGTTTTTTTTTATTACACTATTTAGTTTGGAAATAAGAGAAATCTTGTTAAAAAATTAAAATACTACTACTATTACTCCTATACTACTACTACTACTACTACTACTATTATTTCTATATTTATTTTTACTAATACTACTATTTCTACTAATACTTCAATTTCTACTACTACTACTACTTCTATTTCTTATTCTACTACTACTATTTCCAATTCTACTTCTAGTACATCTAATACAAATAATAATATCATTTTCTTCTTCTTATTATTATTATTATAGTTATTATTAATATAAACTGAAAATATTTAACCTTTATACACATCGGACTTTTATAATTTCTTTGCTTCAAAACATTAAATTTTCAAAATTTTATTTTTAAGCTTACTTAATTTTAAAAGGAAGTTTAAATTGATAATTTTCTTTCTAATAATTGTTTTATTAAGGTTAATAAATATCTACGTACATTCTTTTATTAAATTTCTATATTAAAAGTCATATGAGGCGGTGAATACTATTCTTTTATTAATTAATTTGATGAATTAATTTATATCACCCAACATCTACGCAATGTAAGCAAAAGACTTCAATCGTTATGCTCTTAGTGGAGAGTTTTCTCAGAGAGAGATAATCCACATTATACAATAACTTCTTTGCCCCAAACACTGTCTCTTCCAATCGTCTGGATACGTGTCATCAAGGCTGTCTTAGCGAGTTTGGTGTCATTTTATGTGACAGTTACCCAGCGAAGGGAAAACACCGATTTCATATATGCCAGCCAGTTGACATTTCTGACTCCTTCCTATGCATGCTTTCGGGGCAACAGGCTAGTTATACGCCCCGGATGAGTTATCTTGTGACAAAAAGCTGCCTCACCAAATGTAATGTGATGCGGTAATGTTTTCTTTACTTGTCTTCTGGAGACAGAATCTGAGGAAGTGGATATATTAAGGGACTTTCATGAACTTTCGGGATATTTAATTGAAAAAAGAGACTGAGTATTATGAACGTTTAATAAATTCCGTACTTAAAGCTATTTTTGTGGTAAAAGTTTTTCTATAGTAATTTTGAATGTAAGGGGGATTCTAATTATTCTGCTAATTTTTCAGGTGCGTTCGAATTTATATAAATACGAAGGACCTATAGCCGGCGTCTGATCCATCCGTCTGTCCGCATATAACAGCGCAAAAACTACCCAACCGAATGGTCTGTAATTTAATGTATATAATCGTTGCAGAATTTTGTCGACTCATTCCAAATTTTAGGAAAATCGAATAAAAATTAAAAAATATATTAATGAAAGTTTTCTTCATTTAGTAAATCCTATCACACGTAATTAATTCAATGATATCCAATGCAATTACTACTACTGATAATAATAATAATAATAAAAATTATTTCTATTATTATTATTATTATTATTACAAACTGAAAAGATTTTTTGTACACAACTCACTTTTACAATTTTTTGATTCAAAATTTTAAATTTTCGAAATAATTTAATTTTTTTTTAATTTTAAGCTTAACTTTAAAATTGTACAATCCTTTGTCTGTAGAATATAAACGTTTTTCAGGTGCGTTCGAATTTATATAAATACGAAGGACCTATAGCCGGCGTCTGATCCATCCGTCTGTCCGCATATAACAGCGCAAAAACTACCCAACCGAATGGTCTGTAATTTAATGTATATAATCGTTGCAGAATTTTGTCGACTCATTCCAAATTTTATGAAAATCGAATAAAAATTAAAAAATATATTAATGAAAGTTTTCTTCATTTATTAAATCCTATCACACGTAATTAATTCAATGATATCCAATGCAATTAATGATTCCAGGTTGCCATGGTGATTACGCCCTATTTAAGATGGAGTCCTATTATTTCCGTATTACTGAATTTAATACATAGACTCATAATAAATTTTGTATTCTTGCATTTTTGCATAAGAGAGTAACAGATATGAATATTTATAAACTAGTTATAGTACGAACACACCTCATTTGCCACGTTTGACGGACGGTTTTCTACTTGTTCTTGATAATTTTCTGTCTCATAATTAATTTGTTAAGATTAATAAAAATCTACAAAAATGTTTGTATAAAATTTCTATATTAAAAGCAATATGATGTGGTGAATTCCTTTATTGCACTCTAGAGTTAGAATCTGAGGAATTGCAGACATTAAGTTTTATCCCATGGACTTATTTAATTCAAAAAAGAGACTGTATTTGAGAGTATCATAAACTTTTAATAAATTCAGTACTTAAAGCTATATTTGAAGGAAAAGTTTTTCGATAATAATTTTGAATATACGGTGATTTGAGTTATTCTACAACAACAACTACTATTAATAATAATTAAATTTATTATTATTATTATTATTATTATTATAAAGTGACAAGATTTTAAATTTATACACAACTGACTTTTACAGTTTCTTTGATTCAAAATTTTATATCTTCTAATTTTTTAGTTTTAAGCTTATTTAACTTTAAAATTGCACAATTATTTCTCTTTAGATCATAAACTTTTCTTTCTTTACAATCTTCTTTCTCATAATTAATTTATTAAGGTTAATAAAAATCTACAAATATTCTTACATGAAATTTCTATATTACATGCAATGAGATGTACTATATTCTTTTATTGCATTCTAGAGTTAGAATTTGAGGAATTGCAGATATTAAGGTTTATCCCATAGACTTCTTTAATTCAAAAAAGAGACTGGATTAGTGAGTATTACGAGCTTTTAATAAATTCAGTACTTAAAATTACTTTTGAAGAAAAGTTTATTTTAATAACTCTGTTTATTTTTTAAAGTACGGTAATTCTAATTAAATAAATTGAAAAAAAAAATAATATTATACTGTTTACATCTATACCGATTTTGCCAGGCATTACTTATACCAAACAAAATGGAGTATCATGTTTGTGCTATACTTGTTAAACAGTTTCCTAATGCAGTTACTAAGATATATTTTAATTCAATATTTAAAAGAAAATACATGTGTGCAAATTTGTTTTATAACAGATAAATATATGAGTAGTGCTTTTGGTAATAATTTTGGATTTTTATTAAACTTAAAAAGTGCTGTTTTTATACTATTAAAATGTGAAATGACATGGTTGTTCTATAAAACAATAGTGAATGTATTTTTTTTAAATATTGAATTAAAATACAGGGAGTATCTGAATTGCTTAAACAAATTTAGAGGGATGATATACTCATGAAGACGAGCAAAAAATGTAATTGAACATGGGATTGAAAATGACGTTTAAAGGATGAAAATCGGGCAAATGCGTCTGGAAATGGACAAACTAAGGCAAGAAAGAAACACTCCACAAAATTATTTATTCCACAGAATAGGTACAACACAGCTCGTGATGTCCAGAGAAAACAAATATTTTACCATATTTTTTATGTTTTTGCAATGATACTACCTATCGTCGTTTGTGGTTCATGTACTTACAACGCATGCTTGCTGCAAAGTGGTGTTTATTGGTCTATTTCTAAGAAGATGGAAAATTTGCATACGTGGATTCCTGCTCAAAGATTTGTTTGGCTTTCGTCCAAGTTTTTGTTATCTCTTTCTGACCGGATATCCACAAAGTGAAAGGGAAACCAGCTTCGCGCTACTAGCCAGTTCTGCAGAAAAGCAGCATGCGAGATTTCGATATTTTTATTAGTTTTGCGATTTTCACCCTTTAAACGTCATTTGCGACCCATGTTCCATTGCATTGTTTGTTCGTCTTGATGAGTACTACCATCTCCCTAAGTTTGTTGAAGCATTTCAGATACATCCTGCATATCAAAGAAATTATATTATGAACAGGGATGTGGTGGAGGGTATACGGGGGTATACGCTATGTACCTTCTGGATTTTTAAAAAAAAGCTCCGTATACACTCTGTTTCTCAAAAAAAAAAAAAAAAAAAAGTATTAGCATATACCCTAGCTATGAACATTCATGACGTTTGCTTATACCCTCTGCCTTTACCGTATATTCTCTGCTTTTTTTTACGGCTATAACACTGATTACGAAACTGTTTAACGAGTACAGTATAGACAAACATAATACCCCATTGTTTTGGTACAAGTGCTTTCTAACAAAATCGGTATAGATGTAAACGTATGATATATTACAGGCATTAAACTAAACAATTTTTGTTCATTATTATTTGGATAATAAAAATAATTACAATAACGTTGTACATGTCTATAAATTTTAATAGAAAAGTTGCTTCCTCCATTGTAATCTAATGCGTAAATGTTTTATTAGTCCCCCGGTACGGTATGCTATTTCTTTCTCCCAGCTTATTTTGTGTATTCCAAAAAATAACGTTACCTTACAGAAGACAGCCGTAAAACAAAGCAGTAAGATTAAATACTCTATAGCAATTTTTTAAACTTCTAAGCATCGTACATTCTCAATTTTTATACCGTCGTATTAGAAAAAAAGTTCTCTTAAATGCATTTTGTTTGAAAAGTGTACCTCCATTTATTATTGAAATATTAATTTTTTTGTAGTTTTTAGAGCCACTTGCTTCATATTGGCAACGGAAGTACTCCATTTCTGTAGAAAGTAGGAGAAAAATAGTTGTAAAATATTAATTATGTATTTTTGTTGCCATTTTTTCATGACAATCGAAATAAAATGTAATTAAAATACATGCTATTTTGAAAAAAAATATAAACGAATGATTTCTGTTAAAATAATGGAGATATTATAAACTATATTTAATTTTAAGTATCTATAAATAATTAGGTAGCCGGTTTTTTTTTTTTTTTTTTTTTTTTTTTTTCCCTTGAACGGCGGCATTTTTTTGCTGCATTTATGCATTACTTCGCGATAGTGATGTGCTATGCATGCTTTACTGTAGATGTTTAAGAGTAGATCGTAAATGTGGGGTTCTTAAGCGAATGCGAATGACGTCATTTTACATAAAATAAAACGTGTGCTTTAAGTCTTAAAATTGAAATATGTTTTGTACTGCAGTAGAGTCCCGCTTAACCGAGTTATTTTCTTCTGATGGACTGATGGCTTCTATTATTATGAAACAGCCATTATAAATGGAGTGTTAGGTGAAGATGAAAGGGCAGTCGTAAAAAGTTAGAACTCTGATTTTCTGGTCAGAATGGGGGAAAAATGGTCATATTTTTTTTTACTTCATTTATAATGGCTGTTTCATAATAATGGAAGTCATCAGTCCATCAGAAGAAAATAACTCGGTGAAAGCGGAAACTCCAATAATCGGGGCTCTAATTAGTTCAGTTTTAAGACTTATAACACGCGATTTTATTTTACATAAAGTGACGTCATCCACATTCGCTTCAGAATTCCTCATATGCGATCCAGTGTTAAACAACATCTACAGTAAAGTACGCGTAGGACGTCACTATCGCTGAATAATACACACACACACACACACACACACAAAAAAAAAAAAAAAAGAGAGATTTCGTCATTCAAAAAACTCGACAAAAAAAATCGGCAATCTAAAGATTCACAGGCCTTCATTTGTTTGTATTAATATAGATGTTTAAAATTAAATTTAGTTTCTAATAGCTCCTTGTTTTATCAGAAATCCTTCATTTATATTTTCTTCAAAATAGCACGTATTTTAATTAATTTTTTTTTCAGTTATTATGGAAAAATGGCAACAAAAAGATATAATTGCTATTTTTCTTTCACTTTCTACAGAAATGGAGTTCTTCCGTTGCCATTATTAAGCAAATGGCTTTAAAAACTACGAAGAGATTAATACCTCAAAAATAAATGGAGATGCAGTTTTCAAACAAATTGCATTAAAAAGTATTTATTTTCCGAGTACGGCGGTATAAAAATTGAAAATGTGCGATGTTTAGAAGTTTAAAAAATTGCTATAGAGCGTTTAATCGTACTGCTTTGTTTTACGGCTGGCATCTGTAATGTAACTTTATTTTTTGGAGACTACACAAAAAAAGCTGGGAGAAAGAAATAGCATACCGTACCGGGGGCTAATAACAAACGTTGTACATGTCTATAAATTAATAAAAAAGTTGCTTCCTCTATTGTAATCTAATGCGTAAATGTTTTATTTTCTAAAATTCCGCAGACAGATATTGAGGAAGAGAAGATATGAACTTTCGAAATACTTAATTGAAAAAACAGCGCTTATATAATGAATATTATGAGCTTTTAATAAATAAAAGTTAATTCATTTCACAATTCAAGCTAATTTGAGGGATTTTATTAAAAAAACGAAAGATTTTTTATTTCAAAAATAACGTTATTCTGAATAAAAAAAATTATAAGCTTCTATATTATAAAGAAAAAAACATTTTTGTAAGTAACGCTAACGTCATATCGACAGTACCAACGAGCAGAACAAATAATTTCGCTTCTAAATACCGCACAATTTGAATGTTTGCACCTTCAAATAGGGTAAAATGCACTTTCAAAGCAATTTATTTGAAAGATGTGTCTCAATTTACGGGTTTTCATGGCTTTTAAAATAATTTTTCAACATGATTAAAAAAAGAAATCTGTCTCAAAAATGGACGCGCAACCTCATTACAGAAGATTAACTCGTTTGTAAACTATTAAGAATTTCTTTGTTTCCGTGTAATATTCAGTAACTAAAATTCCTAACGAAATGAAAAATTCAAAAATAAATAAATACATGAATAAAACACTATTTTAACGAACCTGTAATCGAATTACGCGCTTAAAAACTGAAATAATTAGAATAACAAAGATTTTTAGAATTGACCTCTGGTATGCAGCTAATACAAAAGTACCTAATGACCTGATGATAAAAGTATCTAATGAAATATGTATGTTGAACATGAAAATTGTTACTTGAGAATTGATCGCATGCGAAAAATCTACATTCGAGGTTGAGAAAATCATAAGATAGCATATTCCGCAGCTGACCAGGGTTGCAAAAAAGCCGGCTAAAATTAAAAAAAGCCAGGCCGGTGGCTTTTATTGGTTTTAACTGCCTTTTTTTGGCCAAAATTGGCCTTTTTTGGCCATAATTGGCTTTTATACAATGAAGCATTGTAATTATAAACTACACATTTTAAAGTGTTTTTAATTAATTTTAATGACATTTAATTGATTTAGAGTTTAATAAGTAACCCAATTTCTCAATAATGAGGACATTAATACTGGAATAAAACTTAGATGGTTTTGCTAGTGATTTGTAGTCAAAATTGCAAATATGCCAGCTAAATTTTAAAAGGGTCATACCAACTGATATTTTTTTCATTTTTACTGCTTTATAAAATTAAAGAGGACAATGGTTAATTAGCTACATGTTTTATTACTTAATTTTAAGAGCTATTAATATACAAGTCTTATTTTATTTCTAGTAAACATTTAAAATTATACATAGTCATATTAATAAAAACACCATTTCTCACTATTAAAAACATTGTGCAACATATGCATGAATATGCTTAACAAGCTTTTCAAAATTTTGTTTAGAGAATTTTTTCTTCTTGTTTAAATGCTCTATTTTTTATACACTTATGTACCACTCTCCTCAAATATTATATCCTTCCTAATTTCTCTTTTAACATTTATAACTTAATCTCTCCATATGGACACACAAGAATGTTTCCATTTTGATGTGCTACATTTTGTCATTAATTAAATATAATCTTTAAAATGTGTAGTGCATGTGGAGCTATGTAATATAGAATTTCAAAATACCAGTTTGGAGTCTAACTTATATTATTTTCAATGTTTATATATGTATATATATATATATATATTTTTTTTTTTTTTTCAGACATAATGCCTTCACATTTGCCTTCTAGAAGTTATAGACTTATTTATTTGACAAAATTTAACAGAAATCTATAATTTTTTTAGTAGAAAATATTTATAAGTGTATTAAAAATTAATTGATCCAAATTTAAAATAATTAACTGTAAACCAACTTTAAAAAATAAGAGCCGGCTTTTTTTAATAAAAGCCGGCTTTTTTTAAGTGGTTAAAACCAAAAAAAGCCGGCCGGCTTTTTTTGGCCTGGCTAAAAGCCGGCAACCCTGCAGCTGACCGTAGTGTGTTCTGAGAAATGATAAGAGTATGTTGTGAAATGCTATCTTTAAGATCAGGTAAAGTTAATAAATAAAATTTCTAAACTATCGTGAGTGTATGCTAAATGTGTAATTCATTAAAAATGCCCTCTGGTGGCAAAATATTGAACTATTTTTTTTCTTTACTTAAACAAATTCCCATCCCTTTATTACGTATTTCACAAAATTTCACAAATTTATGAACAATATTTTCGTCTGTAGACAATTTTAAAGTAGGATCGTTTAATTATAGATACACTGTATTTTTCTTGATTAAGAAGCATTTGCTTCCTTTTACAGTGTAGGTACTTTACATTAATTGAGAAACTGCTGAACAGTAGTGTTCTTCATTTTGGTTAATGTTAGAAAAACCAAACAAAATTGCTGCAATTTAAAGAAAACTTGGCTATTACATATTCATATTATCACAATATAAGAATACACTATAACACTATAAAACTGACAGAAAGCAGTGAATAATAACTAAGACTAAATGTTGCTGCCACATCTTTTTCTGTTCTCGTTATAGTCATATTTATTTTTATGAAAATGAACCAAGCTCATACATTAAAAAAGAAAGAATTAAAAATTTAACCAGGAATTTTACAAGTCGTTAAACTTGTAAAAGTAGATGAAAAGTTTAATTAAGAGAATTCTGACTGTAAATTATGTGTTTCTAAAATTTAAACATCATTTTAAAAGCAGGAAGAAAAAAAGAAAAAAGGATACTGGTCTGGTGTGGGTTTTTATTAACACAAGAGGAAAAACCCGGTCTTCCCGAGATACAGAGATATACAGAATATAGGCAAAAAACATCCTATATATAATTTCTGGTGTTAACATCTTTTTTTCTCTGCACAATTTAAAAGAGACAGTAATAAATGAGGTATTTTTCGAAAGGTTACACATGCGGTTTGTGACGTTATATACTATAAGGCATACCGGGTGTCCTAAAAAGGACTGCCTGATTTTAAAATTCAATAACTTGCAAACGGTGACAGATATTTAAAAAATTCTTGCAGGAAGGTTATGCATAAGGTCAAAAGTTTTTTTACTGTGATTTTCGATTTTAGTTTGAATTACAAACAATAGATGGCGCTGCGATCAATAGACGCTAAATTCAAGATCGATTTTTGGTCCTTCGGGACCCACTCACATTTTAACCTCCTTTTTCCGCATGGAAAAAGAGAAAGGCCAAAAAATCGAACCTGCATTTAGCAGCTATTGTTTACAGCGCCATCTACTGTTTGTAATTCAAACTAAAATCGAAAATCACTGTAAAAAAACTTTTGACCTTATGCATAACCCTCCTGCAAGAATTTTTTTAAATATCTGTCACCGTTTGCAAGTTATTGAATTTTAAAATCAGTCAGTCCTTTTTAGGACACCCGGTATATATTGTTAAAACACGTTTCTTGTTAAAAGCAAAATACTGTTAATCAAAAATCAATGAAAAAACCTCATCAGGAAATTAATCTCAAAGGTTGCTGCGAGAAAACCTCGCACTGATTTACTGATTTTTTTTTTTTTTTTTTTTTTTTTTTTTTACTCTATTAGATTTTTTATAGTTCTTATATATTTTTTCAGAATGGCCACTAACAATACTAAAATTAATATTTATACAAAAAATAGCAATAATACGTTCAAATAAAATTTTTAAACACAATGAAAGCGATATTTTCATATTGGCCTCGAGCCAGGAGTTAACAACTGAAGAAACCGCCAAAGATCGCTATTTACAACCAGCTTCTTTATTATGTTCACTGCACTGGTTTAAGCGCTAACTACGGATTCGTACGGGTACCGTTATTTTCAAGGCCCAATATCAGAAATCTTTTATAGAAAAATAAATCTAGTTTAAACACGCGAAATTTCGCCTTATTTAAGGACAGATTTTCCATAAGAAAATACAGGTACCGAAGAATTTCTATGTCTTTAAAATCTATATCTTAAGAAAAAAGTATCATTTATGTTAAAAAATTATTTTCGATAAAGTTGCGTCTTGAAATGGATATTTCGTTAACCCTGTGCAGAATATAAAACTTAATACCAAAGTTAATCATAGAGACCTAAAATATATGACTTATTCAAATTTAGTCTTAAAATATGGTATCTTGGGTATTATGAGATTTAATACTCAAGTTAATCATGAAGACTTGGAATATCAACATATGACAATGCTTGTTTGCAAACATTGCTAGTAAATTCTTGTTCTTAATATTAATTTGAGTTACAGGTTTTCATTACTGTAATTTTATTTTTGTAGCAAACATAAAATTTGATTAATAATTAAAAAATTAACATCATTTCTAATTTGATTTATTAAAGAAAAAGAGCTCTTTAAAAAGATTATTTATTTATTTATTTCTACTTTAATTTAAGAAAAAAATCTCATTTAGGAAAATAATTATTTTCATTAAATTTGTGACTGGATCAACACGTACTGTTTATTATGAATTATATTGAAATAAAAATCAGTACATACATTATCATACGTCTGTAATTTTTCATCTGATTGAAAATTATCACAAAGGATAAATAAGATTGATCCTTATGATTAATAAATTAATGTGATTGGGAAAATAAATATGAAAAAAAAAGCGTTTAATTAAAAACATAATAACTTTAAAATCAGAATAAAAATTATTTATCAAAGAAATGGACAAATCAATGGAAGAAGAGCAAATATTCTAATATAAGTAATGTTTATATGTAGTCTAATTAAAATCTATACATATATTTTACATTCATACTATGTTATTCATAAAATTTCATAAATGTTATTTTTTATTAATAGGGGAGATAGGCACACCTTGGGGCTCTTTTTTTTCTTCCTTTTTTCATTTTTTTTTTTATATTGATCAATTGTCAAAATTTTACCTGGCATTCATTCTTTTAACCTTTGCCTACATTATTAAATAGCTTTTGATCTTATATCCATTATAGAAAAATTTAAAAAATATATATTTATTAAACTTGTGATTTGTCCCTTGGTGGGGCACCTTGGGACAGTTAAAAATAAACCCGAAAAGTTTATATACATGGAATTGTTTACAATATACAATATACATGGAATTGTTTGTTCAAGAAAAGAAATGTATTTAAACTGAAAAGACATTTCAACTGATAAAATTTTTGCAGCAGCTTTCTGAATATCATCAGCCTGAATTGCTGCATTTTTTTCGTACTCTAAATTTCTAATCTTTGCCATTGATAAGCCTAATGATTTTTTAAAAGAAGAAATAATAACTATTAGTAAATACATGTTATGTAGATTAAATACAAAAATGTTTTAAACACAATATCTTTTTGTTAAAATATTTCGAATAAAATTTAGCCAGGCATATCTTGTGTCCCAAAGTGCACCATCTTCACCTGTTTCAAGTTGCGCCATATACACACTATGAAGTTTTAGAATATCATGCTGTTAAGCTTAGCACTAGAACTGTCATTATACATCAGTTTTATAGAGAAAGCTTTAAATTTCATTATATAAACTTTTATTTCAAAATATTATCAAACTTTTACATGAAAGTTACTAGACATGTTTTCAAAATAAAAATCTCAATAAATCATTGCGCTCTTTATCAATGGAATCAAAACATGTCTGAAAGTTTCATTGTGCTGTTATATATCTGCATCTGCAAGAGTAAAGAGTTAATTTAAAATCTAGGGGAAAAAAATAAATCTGCCCCAAGGTAAACCACTCTCCCCTACAAATTTTTGCAAACAAAGTTTTATAAAAGTTCCATGCATCATTATCTCTGATAACTATTCAACTTCTAGTAAATTTTAGATATTTTAAATGCATGGAAGCGTCGGCATATTTTAGTTGTAGAGAATGACATAATATTATATTAAATCATTGAAAAAGCATCAATATATAGTGTCCTGCATGTACAGTTGAAATCGGTTAAGACGCGTTTCAAGGAAGTGGACAAAAGTTGCATATTAAGCGGAATCGCGTATTAAACGTGATTTGTATAATGTTGCACGTACTGGCGCCTTATTTACACATTTAATCGTCTAATAGCTTTATAGCTTTCATTTATATGTTTAAGGTCGAAAATTGTGTCTTGTGTGTGTTAATAAACTGTGTTCATTTTTATGAGGATAGCATGTATACTTGTAGAGAAATTAAATTTTTTATAAAAGGGGCCCCAAATTTTGCCAAGATTTTTACTTATAATTTGTAGAGTTCTTAATATAAAAAAAGTTCTTTTCAGAAAATATGGCAAACAACATTGTACACAATACTCTACAATCAGAATTAAAAAATAATAAAAATTAGATGAAAAATGAGTAGTTTTACTAAAAAATGTTTCACTGCGAATGCGCGAATGCAAACAAAATATAATGTGCATAATGTATTAGCTAAGTATATAGAGCAACTTTTGTAAAAGTCTCAAAATGATAGCTTGAAAATTCTGAAAATTATCGTCAATAGAATAAGCTCGATATCCGTTGTTCCCAAAAGGAAGTAAAAAGATGAGGTGTTGTATCCAAATATAGTAGTACGTGCAATATTGTGTACGCTAACTTGGCACTAAAGAACCCCTCATCTTTTTGCTTCTTTTTGGGAACAACGGCTTTCGGGCTTATTCTATCGACGATAATTTTCAGAATTTTCAAGCTGTGATTTTGAGACTTTCACAAAAGTTGCTCTATATACTGAGCTAATACATTATACATATTATATTTTGATTACATTCGCGCAGGCGCAGTGAAACAATCTTTAGTAAACCTGCTCATTTTTCATTCAATTTTTATTATTTTTAAATTCTGGTTGCAGGGTCTTATGTACAATGTTGTTTGTCACATTTTTTGAAAAGAACTTTTTTTTAAATATTAATAACTCTGCAAATTATAAGCAAAAAACTTGGCGAAATTTGAGGCTGTTTTTATAAAAACCTTAATTTCACTACGAGTATGCATGCTATCCTCATAAAAATGAACACAGTATATTACAATAAGCCACTTATTAATAATCTCGAGTTTGAACGCTTTTGCTACATTAGTTTTTACAGTGTTATCCAAAATATATTCGTTCTTTTTCGATTTTTTGACGGTCTCCTATAAGGTTTCGGAAAAAAATCTTCGCGGAAATATATGAACTATACGATACTCTTTACACACCTGCAGTTTCAGGTTAATTCCTTATGAATTTTTCTAGATATTTAACAAAACGTCTAAAATCGCAAGTGACCGGTCACTTTTGGCCGTATAGTGTTATGAGGCATTCTCACAATCTGTTGACTTTCATGTCCCTGAATAATAATTTTTATTTTAATACACATTTTTGTGTTTTTTTTATTACCTATACTGGGGAAGATCCCATTGCATGATTGCACAACAACATGGGGGTCCAAACACCTGGAAAACTCCTATACCGTCCCGTGTCCCTGATGCTGATTTTTAAGTTTGGAGCTGTCTGGATAAAATTGTTTCAATAAAAAAAATTCTATGTAATTTTTTGCTGAAACTGGAACTATAGTTTTATATAAATATGTAGCTAAAAATTAACCTGCACACATTTTTAGGGTTGTTATTGTTTTTTAAACTATGTTCCTGGTTTTTAGATTCCTTACCATCCCTCTTCTAAAATTATACAGAAAACCATTTCAGATGCAGCCACAGAATTTTTTTCAAGTTTTTTCCCATGCAGAAGTATGCTAGAGAAGTAATGTCTAAAATTCTTTGGCAGGAAATTTATTGTAGAATTTAAATCAGCATTTAAATTTCAATTTCAAGCATCGTGGCTTTATTAGTAGTATAACCGTCCCCAAGGTTTATTCCTGCACTTTTCGAGGTAAATTAAAAAAAAAATAATAATAATTTAATCCAATGTTAACAACTATTTCTAAAAATCAATGAACATTGTGACTATCACTTAGTCTTAACATGATTTTCCTAAAAATAGGTGGTAATTTTCCAAACCTTTCCATCCTTACCGTCCCTTTTTTCCAATACCATCCCCCTTTTTTACCTTACCGCCCCTTCTTTAACACCCTTTTAAATGTTATACAAAATATAATGTGCATAATGTATTAGCTAAGTATATAGAGCAAGTTTTGTAAAAGTCTCAAAATGATAGATTGAAAATTCTGAAAATTATCGTCAATAGAATAAGCTCGATATCCGTTGTTCCCAAAAGGAAGTAAAAAGATGAGGGGTTGTATCCAAATATAGTAGTAAGTGCAATATTGTGTACGCTAACTTGGCACTAAAGAACCCCTCATCTTTTTGCTTCTTTTTGGAAACAACGGCTTTCGGGCTTATTCTATCGACGATAATTTTCAGAATTTTCAAGCTGTGATTTTGAGACTTTCACAAAAGTTGCTCTATATACTGAGCTAATACATTATGCATATTATATTTTGATTACATTCGCGCAGGCGCAGTGAAACAATCTTTAGTAAACCTGCTCATTTTTCATCCAATTTTTAATATTTTTAAATTCTGGTTGCAGGGTTTTATGTACAATGTTGTTTGTCACATTTTTTGAAAAGAACTTTTTTTTATATTAATAACTCTGCAAATTATAAGCAAAAAACTTGGCGAAATTTAAGGCTGTTTTTATAAAAACCTTAATTTCACTACGAGTATTCATGCTATCCTCATAAAAATAGAAATATATCCTCATAAAATTGTTATATATTGTATAATATATATAAAATGTTATACAAAAATTCTGTATTAAAAGTACTACATTGTTATTATTTCTTATTTGAATGTCCTGTGAGTACTATGCAAATTCATTATAAGTAAACATTTAGAAGAAAATAAAAAGTTTTAGGGTTAAAATGGTAAGGAAAATTAAACTCGCAAGTTTAACTTGAACCTCAGTTAAATAAAAAAATTTTCGCTGCTAATCATTTTTTCTTTTTTTGAATCATTAAGTCATTCGTCTATCAGATTAAAATGTTATTTTAGCAAGTTTAATTTTGTCAGATTTTTTCCCCCAAAAGTCAAAAGATTGTGAGAATGCCCCGTATACTCCCAAGGGAGTTATAGTCCATTTTGAGACAGTTATAGTACGAGGCTGCAGAAAACTCAACTAACGAAAATATTATCTTAGCAGTTCAAAAGCAATATATATATATATTTCAAATTTAATAATAGATGTCATACGTTTTGTTAAACGAAATCCATACTTGAAGTAAATATATGCTTATAATATTATGAAAGTTATCATTGTTACATAGTAAGACCTTTAATTAAGTTTTATATGAAATATTCACATATTAAAAAAAATCCCTTCCGGCTCGGCCTACAGGCGGAGGTAGATTTCGAAGTTAAGTACTAATTTCACCAACAAAAACTAAATCAAAATTAGAGATAAACCCAGTTTGACAATTTTAACTGGTCGCTTTTGACGAATTTTTAATTTAATTTTTCAGTAAGAGCTCGTTTTAGCAGAATCATATTAAGGTGGCATTAAAAAAATATTTTTCCACGCTCAACAACTTGAAATTTTCCGATACATTTTCAGACTCATTTTTAAAAGTAAGAACATGAAACTTAATGGCGTTTTTGAAGAGATTTATAAGCGACATGTGTTTTTATTTTTTGTTCAGTTAACTAGAAATTGATTTACAAGAAATTATTTTCTCAGTACGACCATTTTTTCGTTTCCAGCACTATTGCTTCCGGAAATTCGGTTCAAAATGCCCACGTCGACAGCATTCTTTGAAATATATTCTGCCTTTATCAAAAAATCAATCAATACAGCACATTGTATAGTTCCTGAATAAGAGAACCTGCCAATTGGATGCGTTTGAGGGCGAAATGAATTTAAAAATGAGTTAGAAAATAAGCCGTTTGGATTTGAGTACACCCTTAATACGATAATGTTTTTCTTCAACCCCTATATATGTTTATTTTTATTTATTTATTTTTATTTATTTATTTTTAATTTTATTTATTTATTTATTTATTTTTAATTTTATTTATTTATTTATTTATTTTTATTTTTATTTATTTATTTTATTTTATATTTATTTATTTATTTTGCTGTAAGTGTTTATCCTATCAAAAACTTGTCAATATGAAAGTTGTAGGTAATATTAAGAAGATGTATAATAAATTTAAGCGGGTTGGAAATATTGTGAATTGACGAAGTTATGAATTTTTTTCTTCTTCAACACCCCCATTTTTTTTCGTTTTTAATTTTTTCTTTCAGCAAGAGTTGATCCTTCAAAAATTTTTCAGTAGAAAAGTTGTAGATAATATTAAGAAGATTTATAATAAGTTTAAGTGAATTCGATATCCTAAGAATTGACGAAGTTATGCATTTTTTCTCTCTAAAACTCTATTTTTTGCGTTCCTTGAGCTCATTTTTAATTTTATCTAAAATCTGTGATACCTAATTTTTTTTACCCTTTTCCTAGACGTAATAATAAGTTCAAACTGATTTGATATGTATAAAAATTAAGAAGTCATGTGGTTTTTTCTGTTTTCACAAAACCCCTCCCTATTTCCACCCCCTTGGTGCGGTTTCGCTTATCAACGAACTTGACTGAGATTTTCTACCCCTTGATTTTAGGTATAAGTTTGCAAGAGATTTGTGCAGAATTACAGAAGTTATCGGGTCCATTAAAAAGTGATATATATATATATATATATATATATATATAGAGAGAGAGAGAGAGAGAGAGAGAGAGAGAGAGAGAAAGAGGGAGAGAGAGATAGATGGATAGTTGATGTTTTTTACTGGGGGTAGTTTTGGGTTTAGGGGTCATGATCGGTGCAGATCTGCAAAAAATTTTCACAAATTTCTGCATGGGGGGGGGGGGGGATTGCAATAGGTAAGTTTTTCATACGAAATCTACCTAAAATATGCATCGCAAGCTACAATAATAGAAAAGACAATTCAGGTCCATTTTTTGATTCCCACGATTGATAATAATGTAATTCCTTTTTGAAATCGTTATAGTACGACGTTGTTGAAAACTCATCTAACGAAAATATTATATTTTCAGTTCAAATCCAATATATATATATATATATATATATATATATATATATATATATATTTCAAATTTAATAATAGATATAACAAGTTTTGATAAATAAAATCCATATTGAAGTAAAAATATGCTTATAATTTATTTGAGTTATTATTTTTATATATATAAAGACATTCAATTGATATTTATATAAAATATTCAAATATGTAAAAAATATGCATTAAAAGTTATAGTAATAGAAAAGACAAGTCTGATCTATTTTTGGTTCGCACACTGTAAAAAAAAAAACTGTAAAGTTACTAAAACTGTTCTAGGAAACTGGGATTCCTAGAACTTTTTATGTAACGGCAACAAAATTTCATGTAACAGATACATTTTTGCACCGTAAATCAAAAAATCTGTAAGGTTACTAAGAATGTTTTTGAGAACTGGGATGCCTAGAACCTTTTATGTAACTACAACCTGGGTTACAGATAAAATTTATTAAGATTACTGTAGTTTTAGTAGATTCTTTCTAAAACTTGTTTTGTAGATTTACCTTTTTTTTTCTTTTTTTTTTGTAAAGTGTACAGATAAAATTTTAGTAAGCATACAGATTTCTGTGACTTTACATTTGTAGTATTAGGCATTTTTTTTTTATTTTTTTTTTATTTTTTTTTTTTTACAGTGCATGATTAATATTAATGCAATTTCTTTTAGAAACAGTTATAGTACGATACTGTAGAAAACTCATCTAACGAAAATATTATCTTAGCAGTTTAAATCCAATATATATATTTTGTTCAAAGTTAATAATATATATCGTATGTTTTGATATACAAAACCCATATATGGGAAACAAATTATGCTTATAATTAATCTATGTTATTATTATTACATAATAAGACATTCAATTGAGTTTGATATAAAATATTCAAGTATGAAAAATATGCATTAGAAGTCACAGCAGTGGAAAATACAATTCAGGTTTATTTTTTGGTTCACACGATTGATATTTATTTACATTTAACTGTATTATCTCTTTCATTTTATAGATTATTCGATTAAAAACCCTTAATGATTTAATATTAAGTTAATAATTTCTTTAATGTGAGTTGTAAAAGATATGAAAACAGCGCTAAGCCTTCAACTTCTGTTGATAAATCTGAGTTATCTGTGTACCATAATACTGTGGAAGACTAATTGCATTGTGCAGCAACCAAAAAACGCTTCATAGTTCAATGCCTGATCAAGGCTTGATATGCAGTAGGCAATAAATAAATTATGTCTGACTGATAATGCCTCCCCTTTTTTTAAAGCAATAAATGCATATAACTGGCGTTTTATTTAAATTTTAGATAAAATCAATATGTAGATTTGAAGCAGAATCTGCGAATACTGATTAAGCATGTTTGTTTGAGAAATGTCGTGCATCTGGAATAAAGTGACCGTCGTTATTGGTCACCTTTTTTTTCAAAGGCCGATTTAACAAAAGATTATATTAATGTTAATGTTTTCCAATGTATAAAATAAATAAATGTGTAACATAATCAAATACAAATTATCTTAACAAATGCTTTTCATAGATATTTATTGTTTGTGAATCGTTAAAGATACATGGAAAATTCTGCCAGATGATTAAAGATTTAGTTTTAAAATATTTAAAAACTATACACAATATCTCGTTGCTATGGAATGAGAAATTTCCAACTACTTTGACCATTCTGTTGAGTAAAACGAGATGAAAATTTCATTTCTCTGTAGATATTGCTGTCCTTACAATCTTTTGAATTTCGCCAGTTTCAAAAATACTCAATAGAGAGCATTGTGTGGTAGCTCAAATTGTATATTATACTAAGACCTCCAGAAAGTTATCTTATTTTTGACGAATTTCTCAGTTAGAACTTTGTAAATTTAAGGGAACGATATAGTGAATACAGTCCTCTATAACAATCATTGTGAAATTGGTTTGTTGCTTTGTCTGAAACCCTTTTTTGTCTAAAACTTTATTTTTTGTCTATCTTTGATGTCAGATAACTTAGAAAAGTTTAAATCAATTTAGTAGATCTATAGAATATCCTCCGATTCTTAATGCTCAAATACGGTTTACAGAATAGATTTTTTTTATTATTATTATTAATTCACTTTAAAAAGATCTGAGAGATTTTTTTATGCAGTATAACCTCGAAATTCCGGCATCGTCAGGACCTAGACTAAGCCGGATTTCTGAAAGAATATCAAAAGTACTTCCGATAGTCTTAAAATTAATAATTTCAAAAGTAGTACTTTATTCTTAATGGTGCCTTAATCTGTAATTTAATTCATAGCCAAGTGGTATTTATGTGAGAAAAAAAGAAAATTAAATATTTAAAAATATACTTTAATCGATACTTTTATGTTAGAAAAAATATCTAATAAACAGTGAAGTCAATTCTTGAATTGAAATCTTCTCGTGTAATTTTGGAAACATCGATGTCAGTTTTATTTGCTTCACTTTTTTTGGCCGTTCTTTATGAAGTTTTTCTTAGATTTCAAACAGGTAAGGAATATCGATTTCTGAGATACAGTCTTTTGTCTCTAAAATAGATATTAATTTTCCAATCGAATGTATGCATTTTTCCAAGACATCTTTTCTTCTACTTGCGCCTCATTCTAGTTCGTTTGAGCAGCTACCAGCGTTATTGGCGGTGCTGTATAGCACAGCAACAGCGATCTCGCTTTCTGCTATTAATTGCTTTCTATCTCGAAGTTTTTAATTCGTAAACAATCGCTAATTTTCTTTCTCCCGTAATTGGATGTGTTAAAAAAAGCGGGGGGGGGGGGGGGGGGTTGTCTTCGATGCCGGATTTTGGAAGTTGTCAAATTTCTGAATTCCTGATTTTTGAGGTCACACTGTCATATGAATTTAATTTTTACAGCCAAAAATAACAAATGTTCTCTTTGCAAGTTAACACCTGAATCTAATCTTCGGATTCTGCGACTTATTTTTTTTATAAGAAATCAATTTTCATTGACTAAATTTAAAATGTATATTAATTTAATTAAATTAATCTTTACACGCTTTTCCCGATACAAAACATTTTTCATTTCAACGGTAAAATTTATTTTTTATCACAAGAATTCATTATGTTTACGTACAGAGCTTGAAATACGTTTAAAAAGATAACTAGATTAGCTGTCTATAACTGTGAGAGTTTAAAAAAAAGTGTGAATCTGTTTTTAAATTTATCAATGTCAAAAATATTTCACACTTCAACTAATAATCATCTGAAGATGATGATATATAAGTACTATTCACAATAAACATGTGAAACAATACAAAATACTTACAGGGCTACAACTGGTGACCATTTTTTAATTCTATTTCGAAACAGATTTTCAAAAGTAAAACTTCTTACAAACACTTTGGCAACACGTGCAAAAGAAATATACTAAAAAAAGTATTTTTTAAAAATAATGTAACAAATAGAATATAAAAATAGTTGCTAGTGGCAACCCTGCACTTGTGCTCATTTAAAAAAAGTAGCGTAACAGTTTCAAATTTCAAAGCAATCCGAGAAAATTAAAAAGTTAAAGTAAGGAAGGACAGAAAAACAGGTACAAAGACTGATAAAATGAACTAACAAAATAATTTTCAAATTAAATATTATGTTCACGGTATGTTTAAGACATGTTTTTAAAATGTATTTAAAAAATAAATAATTTCTCATAGACTACATGGATTATGGAACTTAGAACATATACAGATACCCTCATAGCATGCATGGTCACAGTGACGTCATTGTGACGTCACTGTAAGTCACTGTGGTCACGTCACATCTGTGACCAAAATGCCACCACTCAGTGATGTCACATTGTGACTGAGATGTGAACTTCTTAGAAAACTTTAAAAAATTACGAAAATTCTTTAAAACATGTTATTTACTGTAAAATTATATTTTTCTGGCAATTAAAAAAAATGTTACGTCACTGTTATGTCACTGCTATGTAACGTACGTCACGTCACATATGTGACAAAAAAAACCCCACTATATTGTAAGTCACAGTGTGACAAAAATATGAACTTCAAAAATCTTTGAAAATGAAGAGAAATATTTTAAGCAGTCACGAGTTATAGCGGCATAAGGAATGAAAATATATTAGTGGATAGCAAATGGTAAATTCTGTCACTAAAGGGGAGAGGGGGGGGGCATAATAAATAAAGTGCACGATACAAGCATTAATAAACTAAATTTTCAGGCTATATTTTATCCATTTGATATCTAAGTATCTATCTGAATGTATACTTTTTCATGATTTCAATTTTATCTAGCATTTGGATAATATATTTAGAATTAGGATTATTAAATTTATACACTTTACATATTTAGTTTGCTGGGAGGAAATTTCTTTCTTTCTTTCTTTTTTTACCGACCAGGATTATTCGAAACACTTCTGTGGTTTCAAACTAAAAATTTTCCATTACAGTTAAATCTGCACCTTTTAATGAGCACATAGAAAGAGTCTTCAGAGTTTAGTCATCTATGAATTTCTTGCTTTAGAATATTTTTATAATTTGTATTCAAGTCATAAATTCTACTTCTTTCAGACTTTTAAAATAAAATTAGCATTTTCCGAAAATAAAAGATATATACAAAATTTGTGCAAAACAAACTTTACTTTAAAGAAAGAATAAGAAAAAGGGGGGGGGGGGTCGTTAATACCATTAAATTTATTTTTACACCTTTTAAAAATTTAAACAATGTTTTAGCTAATAAACTCTAATTAAGAATATTATTATTATAATTATTTAGAAAAAAGGAACTTTACAATACATTTAACTTGAATTATTTGGTACGGATAAAAAGAAAAGGTTAAATATATAGGACATGTCTTCAAATACAAAATTTTAATTAACGATACCTTCAGAAAATTACTGCGCATTCAAGTTCAATATTTCTTGTATACAAAAACAAATAATCTGTAACAGAACATCTGCTTGAAAATCGTCTGCCCACAGAAAAATAAATATGAGAAGACGCGGGAAATTGTTCACTGTTTTTAGAACATCACCAAGTCTACAACACTTTAAGATAAGGAAATGACCATTTTAGGATACACGGATATTAATGGAACGTATATGTAAGTGTTATTTAATTTAAATATTTTGTTCCTGATTTGTATATTATGAGTTAAATAGTTTTATGTTATATTTGTAAGAGACTGATCTTTATGTAAGAAGCGATATTTTTCAATTCGATAACTGTAAAGAAAAATATCTTAATCTGCCATCGCTTGAAAAAAAAAAAAAAAATCTGCGCAGAGACTGATTCAGGCTTAAGTTCATACTGGAATTAATATAAACATTAATTTACTCTTACTTGAGATTGAAAATGTATGGAACGACAATGATTTGGAATTATTTTATCGGCTTCTTACTATTTTTTGATTACTAACACTTATAGTTATTATTATTTTGGGGTTAAATATGATGTTCTATTATCATGAGATTACGAAACTGTTTCAGATTAGAAATTAACATTATACTGGGAAAATATATTTTTACATATTACAGTAGTGAAAATTTTGAAAGAATTTTCTTTTAGTGCTAATAATATTTTAAATTATCTTTTAAAATCCTAAATCTTCAAACCAATGTTTTCAGATTTAACATTTGCCAAAATTATAAAATAATAGTAATTCCTTATACCATACGGAAATATTTTTGAGATATTGTTAAATCTAATTGTGCATTTAATTTATTTATTGTATTTTGCTGTTGTTTAATAGTACAATTATAAATACTAATTATTATTTTTAGTGTTTTTCAAATTGGTATATTTATTTTTTTAAATTGTATGTAAGAATTTTTGTGCTTGTGATTTTAATCAAACATTTAATTATAGACATTCTGAATCGGTTATTAAATTTTCTTCCATTGTAAATTCATTTTCTACGTTTATGATACGCGTAATTATTGGCACTAAAAAGTAAAATATGATATTTAAGCATTGAAATAAAGTGTTTTTCATGCCTGATAGGAAGTTATAGATTAAACTGCTTTAGTATATATTTTTTAAAAGTTCATATAATACAGGATACATAATATAGGACATAAGTTGAAAAGTGCTTATGACTTAGGTTTGTCTTTCCGTCTGTCCGTCTAGCAGTCTGTCCGCACTCTAACTCTCGAAAATATACTCGGATTGCCCTGAAATTTTTGGATGTTATTGACGTTTACCATAGCACGGTACCTATTTGTAATGAAGTTTGTAGCATGCTTTGTTCATTTACAGGGTCAGCCAAAAGTTTTCCGTTACATTACGGCCTATGGGAAAAAATCGTTTCAAATGATTTTTAATGATTTTACGCACGCTTTCAAACATAATAAAATTTATATGCATTTATGAAGGGCACTAAAATATGCATTCTGTTGACTATGCGATGCACAGAATAGCTATTGTTCATTTACAGGGCTAAAAAAGGAATTCAAATACATAATGATATAGGGGTGGAGGGAATTGTTTGCAGCGTACTTTAATTATGTTAATCTATTTCATATATAATGAAATTGATGTATGTCGCTTAGGTTTACATACTATAAATTATTTCATGTATAATACGAATAATACGTATATAGCATTTACAGGGACACCCAAAATATTTCAGATACTATATTGTATCCGAAGTACTGTTCATTAGCGATGTTTGCTGGAAATGTATTTTTAATTATGATATGCGCTTTTATGATTCACTATATTTATGCATAGTATCGTGTATATAAATGCTATAATTCCTATACAAGGCTACACAAAAGTATTCGTAAGGATTACTGGGTATGGGCGCAAATTGCTTAAAGGTGGTTTTTAAATGAGTTATGTTTTTTTTCGCTGAACTGCATTTAATTTACCAATAAATGTTTGTAGAATATGGATAAAATGATACACAGGGTCACGCAAGGAAATGGATACATGGCCGTCTATAAATGATAATTTCTGGAAATGTGATTTCAGCAGTTTTAAGAGTGTCTTAGTTTGAATTAAATTTTAACTAAATAGTAGCGTGTAATA
This sequence comes from Maratus speciosus, assembly GCA_963932465.1. Lineage (NCBI taxonomy): Eukaryota > Metazoa > Arthropoda > Arachnida > Araneae > Salticidae > Maratus > Maratus speciosus. Next base: position 358,317,458 of record OZ010794.1, read on the forward strand.
AAGATTCTAGGTAAACTACAGGGTTGTACAAAAGTATTCAAGTATCTTTCCTTACATTAGTATAAATTGCTGAAAAAGAATTTCAACCTGTTAGGCGTTTTCTTGCTAAACTAAATTTTCCCATTATATAGTATATATACACTTAAAAAATGGGTACTCAAAATTGAATAAGAAGTACCCAATTTTAAATGCGTCACATACTCAAAATAGCTCCGATCCAAATGTACTCAAAGTTGAGAAACACATGTATTCATTTTTTATTCCACGGTTGTGATCAAATATGAATCGTTATGCCCTGCCCCCCCCCCCCAAAAAAAAACCCCTAAAATTTAAAGTAAAAATGTACTGACATTTATTTCCCGTTCAAAGTTCTTAACAAGAAATGTTTAATTGATTACTTATTAAGAAAAATAGCAAAATTCTTAGCAAGATACTCAAATCGAATATTTTTATGACAAGAGCATTATTTCCAAGTACTTTTAAATTATTTTTAAAATGCTGTGCATAATTTAATATTTACATTAATAAACATCATTTATACCGCTATAAATGAAATGAACCATTACAGGGTACAAAACTATTCGTTTGTTTGGGTTTTATAACATGTGATGTTTCAAAATAGAGAAAGCATAGGTTCATTTTTGATCCAAAAATATTCAATTCGATATGAGTACGTCGGTTTACTCATTTTTGAGTACTTCATTTTTTTTCAGTGTATCAACCTACAGATCAAATACAGGGCTGTTCAAAAGAATTGCAAAACATATTTGGCTATGGACGGTAACTGTTGAAATCAGTTTTTCAAATGTTTTATGCGTTTTCTGAAATGTTTACTTAGTTATCTTATTTACGTCATTTCCCTAAATTACGATGTCTTGTTAAAGCATTCAGAAAGTGTTGGAAAGTATTTTATAATCTATGCTTAACGCATGATTTTTCTTACTCGTTTTTTTTTTCTATTTCCTAGATCAGTCTTTTCCTATAAAACATACCAAATCTATTTAGCTCATATTCACAAAATACAATATACACGGGAATAAAAAATTTAAATAAATATCGCTTATCATGCCGCTCTATAAATAATAGTTGTATTAATATCCGTTAGTCTCCATGTTCATATTTAATAAAGCAATGACAAATAACAACAAATTAAAAAAACTTACACATTCTAAATATCAAGCTTGAACTCAATATCAAACATAGAACTTAATAAAAAAATATGGCAGTTGATAAGCATTGTTTTTTAAGTGGAAAAATTTAAAATGTTTTAGAAGAATAGGACTCCAAAATAGCGATATTTTGCTAAAAAGTACGGTAAAAAGATAAGATTTTATATTTACAGCAAAAGTTTATTTTAAAATTCATCGCTGTATTAATACTTAGAAAATTTTCCAGAGAGAATCATTCGCCTTATATACAATATTTCAAATGAAAATCAAATATCAAATTAATTGCTTAAAAGGCGCAAAGGAGTGAAAAAGATTCCATGCCGGGACTCGAACCCGGGCCTTCAGTATAGCACACTGACATTCTACCGACTAAACCACATGGAACGACGCCCAGCCTGTAAAATTTCTCACTATTACATGTTGGCAAGGCTACAAACGCAGCACAAGATGGAATATTTATCGTGAACCACCGACATGGGGGTAAACACGAAACTTAATTAAATCCAGCATCGATTGAAACTATATTAATAATTGGAAATTTTTCCAGGGAGAAACATTCGCCTTGAATACAACATTTCAAATTAAAATTGACTTTTAAGCAATTAATTTGAAATTTGATTTTCATTTGAAATATTGTATGCAAAGCGAATGGTTCTCGCTGGAAAAATTTCCAAGTATTAATATAATTTCAATCGATGCTGGATTTAATTAAGTTTCGTGTTTGCATCATGTTGGTGGCTCACGCTAAATATTCCATCTTGTGCTGCGTTTGTAGCCTTGCCAACATGTAATAGTGAGAAATTTTTCAGCCTGGGTATCGTTCCATGTGATTTAGTCGGTAGAATGTCAGTGCACTGTACTGATGGCCCGGGTTTGAGTCCCAGCATGGAATCATTTTCACTATTTGCGTCTTTTAAGCAATTAATTTGAAATTTGATTTTCATTTGAAATCACAGTGTTTATGACAAGTTCGTCACAAATGACACATATTTCACAAATTGGTCACAGTGTGACTTCAAAGCATTGTCGCTTTCGTCACAGGTTCGTCACAAAGTTAATGCCAAAATAGTCACAAATGACACACTTTTCACAAATTTGTCACACCGTGACTTCACAGAGTGGTCACAATGTGACGTCACAAACGACCTCTAAAACGGCCATAACGACCTCGCATTCTAGTCACGTGACGTCACATCGACGGTCACAAAGTCACAGTGTGACTTCACAACGACGTCGCCGTGACGTCACCATGCCTTACGGGTAAGTCGATAAACGGAAGTGTAATAAGAAAAATGGAGTAAAAGAATGATTTCCAATTATGTAGATAATATTTTAAAAGTTAAGATAGTCTAGTTTACAAGTCACTTTTTCCCAAATGAATTGATTTGCCGATAATATATCAATCAAGTTACAAATCAGCTATCAATATTTTTTTATTTGCAAATATATTACCCATTCATTAAAAATAGATTTACTTTAATACTTTTAGCAATTACTTTACTTATCTTTAGCAAATCTTTGATTAAGTACAATGAATAACCTAATATATAGATCATCAGAATAATACCATACATAGCAAAGATGAACTATTATTTCCAGTTATATCTCTTAGTTCAGAATTATATTCGTTAAAATTTTACTAATTTTAAGCTGAATAAATAACATAGCTTCCAAATTTCTCGGGTTTATTTTTCTTTTTTAACTCGAAAACTGTGCATGATATCATAAAATTTATTTAATAAAATTATTTAATAATTTTAATTCTCTTTGGTACTTATTTGATTGCATTTCTTAAAAAAAAAAAAAAAAAAAAAAAAAAAAAAAAAAAAAAAAAAAAAAAAAGGATCAAAGTGTGTTTTTTTTTTTTTACTTAAACAATTGAACGACCGAAAAATTTTCTCAAGCTTTTTAAAAATATTTTTCACCAGAATATGTATTTAAAACGATTTAACTCTAGAGGTGCCTTCAATTTCACTCAGATTTTATATAAAAAAATGCACCAGAATTTTATTTAAAACTTTTTTAACTTATCTATTTAAGTTGTCTATTTAACCTTTTTTTGTGATTATATATTTAAATCTTTTTTTAAAGAAATTTCTGGTTCAAATCGAATCATACATATTTGGTACCAGTCATCTTGGCGTTTCTAGTGTTAGCTTATTTATTTAACATTTTTTTTGTGTAGTTTATATTTAACTTATTTTATGAAGATGTTTTTGAATATGTTTATTTTATGAATTTTCTCCTTCGAATCGACATTTAATCATTTGGTCGAAGTCGAATCGACTCCTTCTGGGCGTTCTAGTGTTAAAGGAAACCAAAAGGTTTAAGAATCAATTTATTAGATTGATTCTTAATTTAATTTGCAATACACACATTTCTATTTTTTCTGATACGAAAGTGCAATCTAATATATAAAAATAAAAATTTGTCTGTCTGTCTGTAATTGTATACGAATCCACAGTTTGGAAGCCAGAATTGTGAAATGCTACGTAGATGTGTATTAAAACACGGCCGGGGCAACTAAAGTAATCCGGAATCGAAATAATTTATAGTTAATTTTTAATTAATAAAAAACCACTAACTTAACAGCAATTTTCTAACAAATTTAAACATTTTTCGTTATAGCAGTTGCCAAAAATTAAAAATCCACAATGAAATTCTTATCACAACATTTACATTTCTATCGCAAGATTTCCACGTAAAAAATGAATATGAAATAAATAGTTTGAAGAATTTAGAAAATGTAAATGTTATGTCATATTCGAAATATAATGGACGCCATCTCAGCAGGTATACGTGTATGTATGCGTGTTTATTAGAATTTCCACAAAGGTTTAGGACCCTAGTGATTCTTAGTGAACCCTAGTCATTCTTAGTGAAGAACTAAAATAAAGGTGACTTTACTGATTTTTTTTATTGTTAGTTTTATACTGTACGTTTAATTTTAAAATTGGTTTTTCAAAATAAACATCCTTAAAATTCCGGGCAACGCGGGGTACTTTAGCTAGTTGTTAATAACACTTGAAATTATGTATAAAAATTAATTGTGCACACCATCTTTCAATTCATCATAGCATCCATAATAATAAAAAAAAACTTCATATTGAACGTAACGCATAATTTTGAAATTTAACATTAGATTCCATATTTAATTAATGTAACTTTTCATGAAGCAAAATTGTTACAACTTTGAAATGCAATCTAAAATAATATTAAAATACTTCGCGACATTCCAACATAAATATTTATGCACTTCTTTAAAATAACCAACTTATTACGTTTAAACAAACAAGTGCTGTTGTGGTATAGACAGTTTTAAATTTAAATTTCCTGTAATGCCTTTTTTTTTAAATGATTTCGAATAAAATGTAAGACTTTGTATAAAGTTTCTACTTTAATTGGAGAAGTTTCTATCAAGACGACAATCATTCAAAGCAATGAATTGAATAAACAGACATTTGTTTAATCGAATCATCTAAAATAATTGATAAGTTAATTTTTTTTTAAAGTTATGATAAACATTAGTTAAAGAATGCTCCTGTCATTACGTTTGAAGCAATCTTTTATCTATACTAATATAATAAAGAAAGAACTCCTGACTGACTGATTGACTCATCCAATGTAGACCTGAAACTACTGAAGTTAAGATCACGAAATTATGACATAGCCAAAATAAGAAGGAACTTTTGAAAATTCAATCCCTAAGGGGGTTAAATGGGGTGGGGGTCGAAAGTTTTAGGTCATTTCATCATATCTCAGCAGCAGTTTTAGGTAGGGGCGTAAAATCCAGCATTACAAATCTAACAGCAAAAAATAGTTAAACACGTTTTTCAGCGATTTTAGGAATTAAACCACTAAGAGGTATGAAATGGGGGTCGAAAGTTTTCATATCTAGGATGCAGTTTTAGATAGGAGCATAAAATACAGCTAAACCAATCTGCAAAAGAAAAAAAAAAGTTAAACACATACTTCAGTAACTTTAGCCTATTTTAAAGATTTCGTCGCCAACATCAGCTATGAAACCGATTATAGAAGATTAGACGAATAAGGTAACTAGTGCTGATATTTGATTAGATATTTTGCGTAAAACATTTTCTAAAGACAAGTTTTTTTAAGAATATATATATAACAAAATAGAGTTTCGGTAAACGCTACGCCATTTGGTTTATTTTTTATTTTTTTTATTTGATTATTATTATTATTATTATTATTATTATTATTATTATTATTATTATTATTATTATTATTTGTAATCTCGGTGAAATCTTATAATTTCCTGTTATGTACCAAAGAAAATTTACCTTCTCATTTATAAAGCCGAGGTTTGTTTTTTTCTATGATTGTGTCAATGTTACTTCATTTTTTAATGATTGTCTTTTATCGACATGCACAAAGTTCCGTTATTATGTTCGCCATATTATTGCAATTTTACTCGTATTTATTTTACACATAAGGCCATCACGGTTAACATGGACAAAGCCAGGTGGTTCTGATAGTATTTAAATATTTCATAAGTGTATTTTTGCAGCAAAGCATGGAAAACATATTAATATGCCTGGCTATAAATATATTATATCATATAACTATATCATAAACTTCTGCTAAATATGTTTCCATTTTTAAAATAAATTATTCCGTAGTGTAACTCAATATTTCTTAATAGTGGAATTGTTCTTTACCCTGCGATAAAAAAGCTTTGAAAGAACTACTAGATTGATTTACAGAACACCAGAAAATTTCTTTTATTCCGACAGTTTTAACAAACATTTTCATCTGTGTTATAAACCGAAAAATCTGTCCGCAATTATTACGTCATATTGACGGTGAAAACGACCTAAAATAAATTTAGTTTTTTTACTGCATTTAAAAGAAATTATTCCGTAATCTAATTAAATATTCCTTGATAGTGAAAATTATTTTTTATCCTGCGATGAAAAAGCTTTGCAAGAACTACTAAATTAATTTACAGAACACCAGAAAACTTTCTTTAATCCGATAGTTTTAACAAATAATTTCATCTATATTATAAACCGAAAAATCTGTCCGCAATTATTACGTCATATTGACGGTGGAAACGACCTAAAATAAATTTAGCTTTTTACTGCATTTAAAAAAAATTTTAAACGTCAAACAATTTCAATTTTTACACCATCAAATAGGGAAAAAATGTACTCCCAAATGCATTTTGTAGGAAAACTGGATTTGCTGATTTTTTATGATTTAAAAAATATTTTTTAAGCATGAATATTTTTATATCTGCGCTCAACCCAATTACGGAAGATTTACCCTTTAGCATTTAAAATAATGTAAATAATTCAATATATGGCGAAACAGCACCGAAAACTGGCGATATGAAACTATTAAAATAATAAAGCTTTGTAAAAATCACCATAAAATTCTTTTCTTTTTATTTTGTTTGAAAAAAAAAAAAGGATCTTTTGGTTTTTTTCTTGATTTATTCTTTTATATTTTTTTATTTATTATTATTATTATTATTATTTGTATTTTAATTTTTAATTTACTTCTTTTATTTTATTTTATTTTTGTTTATTTCTTTTATTTCCATTTTTCCCTCTATCATTTTGGCAACAATTTCGTCTTCTGCATGTGACCCTTTCAGCTAGCGCCATCTGTCGCATTCTTTGCAAGCTCTATTCTTTATCTTTCAGTTCATTTTTGACCTTGTCCCCTTTCGGACACGTGTTTACTGTAGCTGATGACGAGCTGTTAATATTTTTAGCTGGAAACGAGTCCTATGTGTTGTTTTATTTTATGGTGATTTTTTACAAAGCTTTATTATTTTAATTCAACATATGTTTGCTACCGTGTAATATTCCATAATTAAATTGCTAAACGGAATTAAATTTTCCCAAATAAATATAAAAAATAAATGTTTCTATAAATAGTGAAATGTTCCCCGATTGATTGTTGGCATACGTTTAATACGAAAGTGCCAAAAATGCTTTGTGTTGTAGCTGATAAGTAATCTAAGTATTTATCTTATCGGTCCAATGTCACTTCCCACGTGACATTGGAACCACAATCTGTTACATGAATTTTATTTGGTTGGCACCTTTTTTTTTTCTTATGAAACACTTTTACTTGCGTTTTGACAACATGTGCCGAGAAATCTACTTCAAAATTTATTTTTGAAATATATTGGTGCAAATAGAATCACGTATAAAAAAGTTAGCGCCCGATAAGGATTAATAATCTGTTTGCTTTTTCTATTAAAAACGATTTCACCTACTTTTTGTACGCCGAGAGTTTTTACTCTGGTAAACTCGGGTTTGACTGTTTGGTTTCCCTAATATCTTTAGGAAATTTGATGTTAATTTCAAAACATTTTAGAAAATGAAAAAAAAAATTATAATGTATAAAATTTTTTAAATGCTTCTTTAATTGTACATATGAATTTTAAATAAATATTGTAAAATTTGAAATAGTCATTAAACATTTAATATTATACTTTATTATTATGTTACTTTGAAATTTAAATATTTGCCTTTTCACTAGAAAAATTATTTTTGTTCACTATATACGTTTTTTTAGTTTCTATATTTGATTTAAAGTCAACTTTATTTATTTTGCAAAATAGTGTGTTCAAGTGTTCAGTTAGTCAATTCAAGTGTTTCTACATATTTATTCTGTTTGCAAAACCACAAGGTTTAAAAGAAAAAATTAAATCTATAAATAATTCCATTTGGTAATCTCATAGATTCTCTAAATGCAGAAGGTTATATAAGATATACTGAATATGAATTGAAAAGGTACAATAATTATAGATTATGAAATAAATTTATATCTAAGATGAACTGTTTTAGTAAAGGCAGAATATTAAAAATTATGATTTTGATAACGCAGAACTTTAAATAAACATTGTGAATTTTGAAATATTCATTAAGAATTTAATCTTATATCGATAAGTGTAATTTTCCAATTTAAATGTTTACCTTTTCTTAAAAAAATTATTTTTGTTCAGTTTATTAACTAAGCTTTTCCTGCTTCAAATTCTGATCTAAAATCAGGTGTATTTATTTTTAAAAACAAATTTCAAGTGTTTGTGCATATTTATTCCATTAGCAAAGCCTCAAGGTTTCTTTTTAAATAATTTCAATCTACGAATAATTCCATTTGATAATCTCATAAATTGTCTTTAAAAGCAGAACATAATAGAATATACATTGAATACACTGTAAAAAAAATCTGTAAAGTTACTAAGAATTTTCTAGGAAACTGGGATGTCTAAAACTTTTTATGTAACGGCAACAACAAAAATTCATTTAACAGATATACTTTTGCACTGTAAATAAAAAAATCTGTAAGGTTACTAAGAATTTTTTTGGAAACTGGTATGCCTAGAACTTTTTATGTAACTACAGGGTTAAAGATAAAATTTTAGTAAGATTATTGTGATTTTAATAGATTCTTTTCTAAAGCTACATAAAAACAAGTTTAGTAGATTTACATCTTTTTTGTATAATGTACAGATAAAATTTTAGTAAATATATAAATATCTGTAACTTTACACCTGTTGAATTACACCTTTTTTCTTACAATGTGTGCAATGAAGATTATGAAGCTTTTTTAATAAAGGCAGAATATTCAAAATTATGATTTTGCTACTGGAGAACTTTATTTTTTTTTATATACTGATTTTTTTCTCTTCGTTCTTCGTTTTGATTTGTGTATTTGTCTTAAATTTTCCCGATTTCTAAATCATTTGAGCAAATGTTAATTATTTTCCACATATTTTAGGAAAAATGTATGTTCTAAAATTATTTTAACAAAACAATTTTTTATAATTCATATAATTTTATGAAAATATAGAAAAAAGATGTCTATTTCACCATAAGTAAAACAGATCGTTTCATGTAACATTTGTAATGTTCATAGATATTCAGAAGATAGATATTTTTATATGTTTCATACGTCACAAATCTCCTTTATACAAAGTCGTGTGATTTTTTAAACTCATTTTATCAAACCATTATTATTTTTTTTTAAACGCATTAGTAAAATAGAATATGTTTTTAAGGTATGTAAAGTGAAAACTCGGTTAAACGGAGCGCGTGTAGACCTAAAAAAATGCCCTGTTAACTGGATGACTTTTATAATGAGAGGACTTACATCAAATAAAAACAAATAAATTATAAAGCACAAATCTTTAAATATGCACCACTGTGAAATACCAATGCATTCTCATTACGCAATAAGTAATTGTAAAACATACATTCGATATTAAGTTATTCATTAACTGTGGATATATAATAATGTGATCAATATCATAAATGATTAACAAAGTGTTTACACTCATACTTATATTTTCTTATACCAATATTTCAGGCATTATTATTATAGTAGCCATTAGTATAGACACATTTTTCATATCTGTTTAACATCAATATATAAAAACTCATGACACTTATTTTTCATTTTAAAAAATCTTTTATCTCGCTTTTTGTATATATTAAAATTAGTGATGCAACGAATAGTGGTTTGGCCGAATAACCGAATACCGAATATTCGGCCAAGTTACAGCCGAATATTCGGCCTATTCGGCCGCCGAATAATGAATTTATTTTTGCCTAAAAATAAAATATAGTGTGCACTATATGCACAATTCTTGTATATTTCACAATTAAATGTATTGTTTTCTTTTTAAAAATTATTTATATACAATTTTTTTTTTTTAAAGCATTATTTTACTCTGAAAAAATATTCGGCTATGTTCGGCCTGAAAATTGCCTCAATAATATAATTCAGCCCCCCCCCCCCCAAAAAAAAAAAATTCTTAGCAAAAGTTCCTCATCAGGTAGTATTGTCTAGTTACATTTTAATAGATATTATGTGTGTTGTTGTTACATTTTAAAATAATGACAAAATTTTAAAAGTACTAGGAAACGTAAGTTTCAACCTTCAGATGAAAGAAAATAAAAAATAAGAAATCTTAATATCTTAAGAAAAACCACTGATAGAAAGAATGAAAGGAATATCCTCTAAAATGGTGGAAAGAAATCATTGTAGACTTTATAAAGCTCACAATTAACAAAAACATTTTTATCATTTAATATTATCATTATTTTTTTTTTCTTTGCTGTCAGCAGAGCAGATAGCACTAGAGTTCTTTATAGGTATAATTCAAAATATTATTGAAAGAAATATTTTTTTTATGTAACAAGGGATAAATGTTAAACTTCCCATTATGATTTAAAAAAAAATGAATTTGCTTGTACAGCTGTATTAAAACAATTTTGAATAGACTAATTTTTAATTTAACAGATTATGTTAGCTTATTACAAGGAGATACTTTTTGTACTACTGATACAGCATAAAAAAATTTTTTGTACTACTGATACAGCATAAAATTTTTTTAAACATGATTCCTAAATTAGCCTCTTATATAAAAATGGGTAGATAAAACCCATTCGGGGTATGAAAGTTAATGGGAAAAAAAGTGTTAGTTAATTTCAAATAAAATTTTCATTATACATGATGAATATAAATTGTCAAATTAAAAAGTTATACTGTGTAAACATAAAAACATTTATTTAAAGTATTATTCGGCCAAGGCCGAATAATGGACTTGATATTCGGCGAAGCCGAATATTCGGCTGACAGGCCGAATGAGCCGAATATTCGGCTTCGGCCGAATATTCGTTGCATCTCTAATTAAAATCAAAGTCATAATTTACATTTTCCTTATTTTTCATAAAAGATTAAAACACATTTCCTTATTTTATTTAAAAGAACATATATTCCGGTAGATTTTAAAAAAATGCTATTTAACAATATATAATGCATCGTCTAATACCTTTTAGCACCTTTCTGAAAAAACGTTTTCATCCCTTATTCCGGGACATCTTCAGTTTCAAATGACGTTGTTTCGCAGTTTCACTTAAGATCTGGTACCTTCCCTCTTTTTCCCTCTTCTCCCTTTCATTTTCCCTTTCTTTCTAGCATTTTTTGCCAACGAGAGTCTATATTTGTATGTGTAATACCGTTGCATACATTATGTCTGTCGAGGTTTACACCCCTTAAAATTTACAAGGTGTCTGGCGCTACCATATTAGATCAGGAATTCTCTGTTTAATAATTCAAATGTATCATTTGCAATCACCTCGTTAAATTGAAGAATATTTAATATTTTTCGTGAATAAATAAGGCAAAAAATTATATTGAAAATTTCTGGTAAATATTATACTCACTAGATTCAGAACACTGCCATATATAATTCGTTAGAAATTAAAATTGATTATTGTATAAAAAATCATTTTAATTGCATATTAATCTTGCAGAATCATAAATATTCTCCTTTAAAATGGTAATATGTTCATGTTATACTGATTTTCTAGAAACAGACAAACAACAGCAAATAAATAAATAAATAAATAAATATCTTTACGGGGGGGGAAAAAAGGAAATATTTTCAAAATTGTGAGCTGTTAAAATTCTAATTTGTTTCTTTTATACATCCATTACTAGGAATATAAATTTATCTAGAAAAAGTGCTGCATATTCATCAAAATATAGATAACGGTGATGTGCCGTGTTAGTACTTCGTGGCTCATCACTCTGATTACGGATTTAAGGAAAAAAAAACTGATTTATTGAAACTTTTTTTATTTGTACTTAGAACTGGGAAGAAATTATAGGGGAAAATCTCTTGAGAAATCCTATTGAAAAACAGCTGATACTGTAGTACCTTTTTCTAAGGAACTACGAAAGCAACTTCCCTATTCTTTTTATAAATAGTTTTAGTAGTAGCTAAACTATAAGTTCAGTTAGAAATAAAGATTAAAAATACAGCAATTAAACAATTTTTCAAAACAAAAAAAAGTTTCCTATTTTATTATTATTACTATTATTTACTTTCCAAAACGAAATTGACTCTCAAGTAAAACGAAATGATCGAAATGTATTTGATTACAACACCAGAATTGTAGCTATATATGTTGTAATCGCTTCAGTAATTCATGAGATAAAGGTACGTTCCCTCAATATCAGCTTTTATCCTGAGGATATTTCAACGGTTATAGTCTTAAATCGGTTCCTCTAAATATAGACCTCCCACTCCCACTGTAGGAAGAATTTTTTAGCCCCCAAAAATATCAAATATTTTCGATAATATGGAAATGGCTTAAAAATTTATTGGTTGTTTTATGAATCCTTTATTGTAATCTAAGATACATGATTTTATTTTTCCAAAATTATCATTTTACGAAAATGAAAAAAAAAGTTTCATATCAATCTGGTACAGCATCACCGGTCATTTTGTTTATTGTTGAACAGAATAACATACTACTACTTAAAAAGTTTTAATTTTAGCTTTTCAGAGTACAAAATAATTCCACAGTTCAAGGTTTTATTGATTTTAGAAGAAAATAGGGTATCTTTACCAAAACATGAAATACAGTAGACACCGTTATAAGGTACCTTCGATGTAGCGTACTTTCTCTTAAAACGAACTCAGAACCTTCGTACCAACTCAAATCCTATAAATAACAAATTATTTCTCTAAATAAACACATAAGTAGAATGTTGTACCTGCCTTTTTTTTCACTACTTAATTTTGAGAAATGTATACAATTTCCATCTAAAATGTCTTTTATTGTATTCAGTGTTGCCATTGGGCTACTTTTTCAAAATTCAGATTTCGTGATTGGCACCACTTTTTTTGAAATAGTAAAATTCCCCTTGTTTTCGCCTTAATTAATGTGTCCTTAAATAAAGAGAATTTTAGCATTTCATAAAAGTGGTGCTAATCAAGAAATCTGAATTTTAAAAATGTAGCCCACTGGTAACACTGATTGTATTTGCTAATATATGTCTTTCTCATATACATTTTGTACTAAGTTTTGTTGGTAATATTTCTTATAGCAAACTTCGGTTGTAACGAACTACATTTACGGGTTCCATGACAGTTAATCTGATGACATAATATTTTGTCTAAACAACAGCGTCATAAAAAATGGCCTAAAGAAGATCAGAATATAAGAATTCGCGCTTGAGAGGTTTTTTTTCTTTGCCTCGAAATACTTATGAATAAGAGAAGATTAAAACTTTGAAACGGATATGGATTCAGAACTAGAAATCGTGTATGCAAAGAAAAAGTGAACTTTCTAGTGAACTCAGAAAAATTATTAAAGAATATAATATGTATATGTTATGCGTTTTCTTTAATTTTACATTCCTTGCGCTTCATAGATTTGATATTTATTTAGAAAAATTCATTTGCTTTCGCTTATATAAAAAAATATGTGCATTAGCACTTTTAAACTTCTTTTAGTGTAATTTATTTATCTTAAGTTTAATAAGTTAAAATATTAATATTAATTTTAATCTTAAATTAAAATTAAATTAAAATTTATATATTAAAAATATATATACTTACCTAGGCAATGTTTTTTTTTTCTTTTTTTTTTCTTTTTTCTACCGAGAACTTCGGCCTAAAGCCCGACCAAAATGTCGCTGTGCAGAAAGCCGTCCAACCAGGCATTGCCTATATTTATTTACATAGTTTGAATAAAATATATCATGCTTCTCTTCTCTGAATTATGTCTGCCTTACAACCAGTGTCTACTGTAATTTTGAAATTTTTACATCTTCTTGAATATTTAATTTGTTTACGTTATACTTTCTTTCCTATGATCTTAAATTTCTGATAAAGAGAGTGTACTCCCAATTTTATGTTCTTTGGTTCATTTAGGAATTTCCCCTCTTTAATTCGGGGATGTACTTCGACTCACGGCATTGAAAAGAAAAAAAAAAAGAAAAGAAAAGAAAGAAAGTCACCCCAGGATTTCGTCCTGCATCATTCAAGTTGTGCAGAAAATAATAGATATTTGTTAAATGGAACATTTTTACGAAAAACTTTGAAGCAGTTGCATTCGGCTCCTTTGAGAAATTAATACTGCCACAACCTTTTTGCAATGATCTTATACATATGAAATAAGTGCAATATATTTTCATTCATGATAACAAAAAAGAAAAAAAGGAAAAAGATGAAATAAAATAAGTAATCAATGTATAAGCAGACTTATTTCTCTTTCTTCATTTTTAGATCCATTGTTATTATTACTATTATTTTCGCTTGTACATATTTATCTTTTTATTATTTGTAATCCAAGAAATATTTTTTTAGATCAAAATTTAGATCATTTACAAGTATATAAGCTTGAAGTCAGCCCTGAATCTAGGCATAAAAGCAAAAAAAAAAAAAATTTATAATCTCGAAAATTGAAGCAAACGCTGAAAAAAATGGGTACTCAAAATTGAGTAAAAAGTACTTAATTTTAAATACGTCACATATTCAAAATAGCTCCGATCCAATGTACTCAAACTGAGAAACACATGTACTCATTTTTGATTCCATGGTTGTGTTCAAATATGAATCGTTATGTATATTTTTACATTAAAATCAATTTCTATCAGACATATTTCGTTATTTTTCATAAAAACTCTAAGACATATTTCGTTATTTTTCTTTAAAACACATATTCTAACCGGTCAGTTTTGGAAAAGAGCTGGAAAGTACAGAAGATTCATTGCACATAATATGCTTGTTATATAGCATACTTTAAACCTGTTAGAATATATGTTTTTTAAGAAAAATAACGAAATATGTCTTAGAGTTTTTATGAAAAATAGCGAAATATATCTTATTGAAATTAATTTTAATGTAAAAATATACAAAGCAAGATGAAGAATTTTTTAAATGAATAATATCCCTGAACCTACAAATTAAAGTAACAATGTACTGACATTTATTTCCCGTTCATAATTATTAACAAAAAATGTTTAATTGATTATTTATTAAGAAAAATAGCAAAATTATTAGCAAGATACCCAAATCGAATTTTTTTTTTTTATAACAAGAGCATTATTTGCTAGCACTTTTAAATTATTTTAAAATATTGTGTATAATTTAATATTTACATTAATAAACATCTTTTATTCCGCCATAAATGGAATGAACCATTACAGGGTACACAATTATTGTTTTGTTTAGATTTGATAACGTGTAATGGATCAAAACTGAGAAATGATAGGTTCATTTTTGATCCAACCGTACGCAGTTCGATATGAGTACATCGATTTACTCATTTTTGAGTACTTCTTTATTTTCAGTGAATACAAATATACTCATTTTTCATTCTGCGATAATAGTTTCATATTTTAAATAACATTTAAGTTGAATAACTAGTTAGACAAACTATTTATTTTTAATCCTGCTTATCCTATCTTTTTTCGGAATTAATACGTTCATCTTCTAAGTTAAGTCTGCCTCATAAACAATGTCTTTGTAATTTTGAATTTGTTTTACTGTTTCTTGAATATTTAATTTGTTATGTTATATTTTATTTCCTATGATCTCAAACCTCTGATAAAGGGAGTGTGCTCCCAATTTTATCTTCTCCGGTTCATTTAGGAATTCCCTCTTTACTTCGGGGATGTACTTCGATTCATCGCATTGAAAATAAAAAGAAAAAAAAATAGAAAGAAGAAAAGAAGAAAGGAAGTCATCCCATCTCATCGTGTATCATTCATGTTGTGCGGAAAATAACAGATCATTACACAGAACATTTTTTTTTTTTTTTTAATTTTGAAGAAGTTTAATTCGGCTCCTTTGAGAAATAAATGCTGCCACAACAGTACTCTGATATCACAATGATATTATAAGTTTCACAAGCTGGATATATATACATATATATATATATATATATTATTTTTTTTAAAGAAAAATTCGAATTCATAAAAAACTTATTAGATTCTTTAAATATTTTTGCAATGATATTAAATATATTACAATCCATTTTCATTCATGCTAACAGGGAAAACAACAACAACAACAAAAAAAGAAAAAAAAACATGTCGGAAATTGTACGTCAAAAGCGGTAAATGAGGTACGTTCGTACTGTAAACAGTTTCATAAATATTCAGATCTTAAAGCAATAGCGGTTGCACTCTTATGCAAAAAATGTATAAATACGAAATTTATAACGATTATATATATTAAATTCAATATTATGGAAATATTAGGACTCCATCTGAAATAGGACGTTGTCACCACGGCAACCTAGAATCATTACCAACCATATGATATCATTGAATTAATTACGTATGATAGAGATTAATAAAATGAAGAAAACTGTTATTAATATCCTTTAAGTATTGATTCGATTTTCATAAAATTTGAAATGACTCGACAAAATATTTCAACGATTACACATATTAAATTTCAAATCATACCGATTGGGTAGTTTTTGCTGTTATATGTGGACAGACGGACGTGCCAGATGGCGACTATAGATGTTACGTATTTGTGTAATTACGAACGCATCTAAACAGGAAAAGGAGAAAAAATAAAAGGACTAATCAATGTATAAAAGCAATCTCTAAACGTACTTCCCCTTCTTTATTTTTATATTTGTTATTTTCATTAACAGCCGTGCATTTTAATATTTTTTATTTATGATGTACTTTTGGTTGGACATATTTGTCTTTTTTATTTACGATAAATTTTTATTTTAAAAGAAAAATTCTCTGGCAAACTGACGGTATGTATTCGGTCATGATAATGCCATTTACAAAATTAATAAATTCTACTTCCATTTAAAAGAAAAGAAGAATATAGACAAAAAGAAAGAAAAAGAAATACATTTCACGTACTGTGGAGTGCTTTTAATTGATGATTTGTTTTAGTTCATTCAACTATCTAAATATTGCAAGGTAAGCATTCCGGCAACGATGACTATATAAAGAAACAATGAGTTCTTATCTACACCGTTAGAATTTGTTTTTCATACACTATTCCAGCAGTTATACTACACGTCTGAATAATTTTGTAATACAAAAAATATTTTTTAAAGTCAAAATTTAGATCATTTACAAATACATAAGCTTGAAGTCAGCCCTGAATCTAGGCTAAAAGGCTAAAAAATATTTTATAAGCTCGAAAATTGAAGAATTTATAAACATATAAATACACATATTGCATTCTGAGATAATAGTTTCAGCTTTTAAATAACTTTTAAGTTTAATATCTAACCAGGCAAACTATCTATTTTTAAACAGCGCATTAAAAATGTGAAAAAATATCCCTTTTCTGAACTAATACGTTCATCTTCTAAATTAAGTCTACATTATAACCAACGTCTATTGTAATTTTGGAATTTTTACAGTTTATTGGATATTTAATTTGTTTAGGTTATACTTTATTTTCTATGATCTCAAACCTCTGATAAAGGAAGTGTACTCCCAATTTTATCTTCTTTGGTTCATTTAGGAATTTCCCCTCTTTACTTGGGGGATGTACTTCGATTCACGGCATTGAAAAAAAAAGAAATAAATAGAAATAAAGACTAAGAAAGGAAAGAAAGTCATTCCAGGATATCATCGTGCATCATTCAAGTTGTGAAGAAAATAATAGATATTTATTACATAGAACATATTTTTTAAACTTTAAAGCAGTTTAATTTTCTGCTTTGGGAAGTAAATACTGCCACAACATTATACGGGTATCACAAGAAAATTATTTAGTTCACATCTGGATTTTTTATTTTTATTTTGAAAAAAAAAATTAGAATTCATAAACATCTTATTTGATTCTTTAAACATTCTCGCTAAGATCTTAAATATATGAAACGAATTCAATGTATTTTCTTTCATGCTAACAGAAAAAAGAAAAAGAAGAAGTAAAAGGATTAATCAATGTATAAGCAAAATGTAAACGTACTTCCCCTTCTTTATTTTTAGATTATTATTATCATTATTATTATTATTATTATTATTATTATTATTATTATTATTATTATTAACGGTTGTACATTTTTACCTTTTCTATTTATGAGGTATTTTTTATTGCACATTTTTATGTTTTTAGCTGCATTTGTAATTATATAAATACGTAGCACCTATAGTCGTGGTCTGGCCCGTCCTTTTGTCCGCATATAGCAACGCAAAAACTTACCAACCAAATGGTTTGAACATTAATATGTATAATCGTTTCAGAATTTTGTCATTTCAAATTTTATGAAAATCGAATCAATATTTAAAAAGATATTTATACAAGTTTTCTTCATCCTATTAAATCCTATCATGCGTAATTGATTCAATGTATCCCATGATAAGTAATTGTTCTAAATTGCCATGGTAATTACATCCTATTTAATATGGAGTCCTATTACTTTCGTATAGCAGAATTTAATCAATATAATCGTAATAAATTTTGTATTGATGCCTTATTGCATAAGAGTGCAACAGCTATTGCACCAAGATCTGGATATTTATAAAACTAGTTATAGTACGAACGCACCTCATGTGCTACGTTTGATGTACAATTTCCGACTTGTTTATTCACGATGAATTTTTATTTTAAAAGATAGATTCTCTGACAAACTTACGGTATGTATTCAGTTATGATAATATTATTTACAAAATTAATAAATTCTACTTCTCTTCTACTCTCTTTATTTAGACAAAAGGAAAGAAAAAGAAATATTTTACATATTGCGAGTTTTTTTTTTCTTTTTTTTTTTTTTTTAATTGATGATTAATTTTAATTCATTCAACCATCTAAAAAATGCAAGATAAGCATTCCGGTAACAATAACTATATAAACAATTCATGGTTACTTACCTACATCATGTGAAAGTTTTTTTTTTCTTACACTGTTCCATTAGTAAAACTACTTGTCTGAATTGTTTTGTAATCCAATAAATATTTTTTAGGTCGAAATTTAGATCATTTACAAATACGAAGCTTGAAATTAAGCCTGAATCTAGGCCTAAAGGCCAAAAAAATATCTTATAAGCTCGAAAGTAATAATAAACATATAAATAAATATTTTGCATTCTGAGATAATAGTTTCAGCTTTTAAATAGCTTTTATGTTTAATATCTAATTAGATAGACTATTTATTTTTAAACAGCGAATTAAAGATGTAAAAAAATACCCTGCCTATACTTAAATTTCATTTAGTTAATCTTTAAACATACGCAAAATAATATGTTTTTTTTCTGAATATGTCGCTAAATATATACTTAATATGATGCAAAAATGCATGATTTGTTAAGAACAAAATATTTTTTTTTAAATATTTAAATGTAAAATATAAATTTAATGAAAATAAGTGTAAGTTTAATTTACAAATTATTACAAAATTATTATGACGATTATGCAGAGATAAAAGTTTCAGCTTTTAAATACCTTTTATGTTTAATATCTAATTAGACAGACCATTTATTTTTAAACAGCTCATTAAAAATGTATAAAAATATCCTGTCTATACTTAAATTTGATTTAGTTAATCCTTAAACGTACGCAAAATAATACTTTTTTTTTCTCAATATCTCGGTAAATGTATACTTAATATGATGCAAAAATGTATAAATTGTTAAGAACAAAATATATTTTTAAAAATATTTAAAAGTAAAATATAAATTTAATGAAAATAAATATAGGTTTAAAGAACTTTTTAAAATACTAAAAAGTAATATTTAGAAATATTTCAAGCTAAAAGAAAATTGTGGGTTAATTTATATCTACTACATTATTAATTAGAGGAATTTTTGTACACTGTATGTTATTTCAAATCAGAAAAGCGAACTATTGAACAAAAACCAAAAATGAAAAAATTATGTTCTTCTTATCAAACAAAATATAGAGAATTTTTGATTAACTCCGAATATGGAGTTACTGTAATATTTTATAAAGACGATTCACTTCATGTTTTTTTTTTTTAAATACACGCAATATACTATATGCAATAAATAATTGAAAATAATATAATCCTGTAATCCTATTACAGGAAAATGGAGTGACGTTGTTGAAGTTGTTTTCTCTGTAGTTCTTTTAATATCTTTTGAAGTATGACCTTTTAATATGATAATAAAATATTATCTATATTTTTGTGTACATGTTTATAAAACAAATAGCTACTATTATGTTTCGTAATTATGCTTACGCGTAATAACTAATTTTTCTTTCTGAAATTTGTACATATATTTATTTATTTTCATATTTGGGTTAGATACACTCTAAAAAAAATCTATGGGATTAGTAAAAATGTTCTAGGAAACTGAGATGCCTAGAACGTTTTATGTAACTGCAACAACAACAACAAAAAATCATGTAACTGATTCATGTTTACACCGTAAAAGGAAAAAAAAAATCTGTAATGTTACTAAGAATGTTCTAGGGAACTGAGATGCCTAGAACTTTTTATGTACCTGCAACAAAATAAGATTATGTAGTTATCCCGGGTTACCGATAAAATTTTAGTAAGCATACAGATTTCTGTAACTTTACAAAAACTAGTTTTGTATATTTACATCTTTTTTCTTTACAGTGTACAGATAAAATTTTAGTAAGTTTACAGTTTAGTAACAGATTTCTGTAGCTTTTACAAAAACTAGCTTTGTAGATTTACATATATATATATATATTTTTTTTTACTAAGTACCAAAAATTTTAAACACATTTCTTCCATTTATTTAATAAAACTTTCGTGATAACACAAGGCACTATTTCTGTTTACATATAGCTTTTCCTGAACTTATTGAACAGAAATTCATTCGTTAAAGGTTAAATTTTAATTGATTCATATATACATTACACTGCGCAGTGTAAGATTACTATGTATGATTGAAAGAATGTTAATAAGATGCGTATTGCAATGAAAACTGCAGTTTAGGGAATGAGTTCACACGGTATTTTAATTTGAAACTCTCTCTCTATCTGTCTCTTTCTCTCTTCTTCTTCTTCTCTGTTTATTTTTTTATTTTTATTTTTTTAATTTTTTATAAATACCACAAAATAATTTGTTATTAGAATGCATTTTTTGTAGCCTTTAAATTTAACTCAAAGGGCCAAACCTTTAAAAATATACATTGTATTTAAACAAATATATTTCTTTTAAAGGATACCTTCGTAAAAAGGGGCAAAAACAACGACAATTTAAACAAAAATATATAAAATCTTTTTTGCATGTTTGTTTGCTTTTATTAGTATTATTGTTTGTTTTGTTGTTTTACCCTTCAAAAATTTGTACATTATGATGTGAAAATAATTTTGCTAACTGAGTTATCCCAAACACATCTTAAATGAAAAATCTCAAGCATTAGTTGCTTTTTGCGTATATATTTAAAATGGTCACGTGAAAATAGTCAGGTTTTGCGAGTTTACAAAGAGCCGAAAAGTGATTACAGTCTTTATGGTTTTATAAAATAAATTTAATCCATACTTAGAAAATAGTTAGATTAAAATTCGATACTTAAGCATAATTATTCTGAAAGAAAGAAAAGAAAAGCCTTTAAGGCAATTACACTAATTCAAAAAAAAATTTATTTAAAATCTCAATATAAGATTTTTTTAATACTGTTTTAATTTAAAACTTAAATACAGAAAACGTAAATTTTCTTCTGTTTCTTTTCCTTAAAAGATAGAAAACAGTTTGTTGACCTTCAACTCACGAAGGAAGTTTATAGAAGTCAAAAGATCTGGTTTACTGAGCATCCCGCTTACACTGCTCAATATTTTTCTTGAACATATTGATTTATTTTAAAGAGACCCTTTCATAGATTTTTTTTTTTTTTCGTTTGAAACATAAATTTATATTTTAATAGAAAATAAAAAATAAGATATTTGCCTAATGCAAATCGCAATAAAAATAAACATAAACGGAAATATGCGTTCAGAACATTTTTACGATGTTAAGATATTTTTGTAAGAAGAAATATGCCCAATATCGCCGTGCAATAAAATCTCGGGGAGCTGATAAAAGTTTTTAAAAGTTTGTATAACTTGAAAAATAATATATATTTTTGAAACTTATGGAAAAAAAATATCGGAAATTAAGATAAAAATTATTTTGTCTTATAAACACGCCAATAAAAGCAATTTTTATTGATTTAATCAGAAGTTGCTAAAAGTTTACTAAACTACGTCACATAAGCAAATGTTAAAAAAGTGCTAAGAAAACAAAATATCTACTCTAGTCTATTAAAAAATAATAAAATAATTCAAGTTCTTTTTAAAAATTCATTTTCAAGCAAAATAATAAGGCGAACTAACTCCTTTTAAAGTTTTGGGCAAACTGTGTCATATGGCAAAAATGATAAAAAAAAAGTACTAGGAAAACAAAATATCTACTCTAATTTTAGAAATAATGATAAAATATTTCATGTCTCTTTTGTAAATTTATTTTCAAGCAAAAGAATAAGGCAAAGCAACAGTTTTTAAAGTTTTGGGTACGCTGTGTCATATAGCTAAAAGATAAAAAAGTGCTAGGAAAACAAAACATCTACTCTACTCTTAGAAACAATGATAAAATAATTCAAGTCTCTTTTATAAATTCATTTTCAAGCAAAAAAATAACTTTTTTCAAAGTGTTGGGTAAACTAAATCATATAGCCAAATGATAAAAAAGTACTAGAAAAACAAAATATCTACTATACACTTAAAAATAATGATAAAATAATCCAAGTCTCTTTTATAAATTCATTTTCAAGCAAAAAAATAAGGCAAAACAACAGTTTTTAAAGTTTTGGGGCACACACATTCTCTCTTTCACTCGCTAAAAAATAGCAGTAAATTAAACAAAAAAAAGAAACAATAACATACTTTTCTGGTGACTGACTCTCGTTCAGGTTATGTCTTCAACTTTCCATCTGAAGACCTGGATGGTGTGTGCATACGGGGAGTGTCTAGCTGTTGATCTGAAGCCTCCTCCCTTTCTAAACACACAGAGACGCCTGTTGCTATCGTTTGGGTGGGGGAGAGAGAGCTGCGCGCTGCCTGTTGCGCCTCTTTGCCTACCCTTGCATCACACCACTATTCTTCGAAACGGTCGAAAGCAAGGCTCTTGATCTGTGTATGTGTGTGTGTGTGTGCGTGTGTATAGGGTTGCCACGGAGGGATCGTGATGGATCTGTGTCGCCAACACATCGCCAAGCTAGTTCAACAGGTCGTACTAGAATGGTGTACTGGAAATTAAAGGAAATAAAGACTTGGGCGTGTCGCTTCGTTGTCATCAATGAAACTGAGTTAGCTAACAAGGTATGTATGTCAGTAAGTAAATACGTCAGTGATGTTTCTATTTCACCAAATTGTTAAGCACACACAGATATAATTCTCATATAGCGTTATATGAAAAGTGCGTGTTGATGTTACATCAAAGTCTGTATTATTGCTCTAGCTTCCACTCTAGAGTAATGCACTGAATTAAAATCAAACAAATCAGTTTTTTCCTTACAGTTTGATGAAGTTTGATCACATATTACTTGTTTTTAGGTTTATTTGAAATAAAAACGACGAAAATTGCTCATAGCCACGATTTTTTTTTACACTCATCTAAAACACACAATTATTTTCCATTTAATTCTGAAGAATTTACAATTCACAATACACTTAAATAAATAGATGCATAAGACAGCGTTTACAAATCAGTTCCTCTTCAGAAAGATATAAAGTAAGTAAAGTTTTCTGAAGTTTTTGCATAACGACAGTCTTATTGAAAATCAATGTTATGAATAAACAATATTAGCAAACATTGTTCTCACATGCCAGAAAATGGAAGGAGTACACAAAATTTTTATAAAGGCATTACAGATTTTCACAATGTTATAGTTACTTAACTAAGCTATCTTAATTAAGAGTTATTCTTTTAACTTAAGATGGTGGTTATAAAAGATATGTACTAGTAAAAAAAATGGTTTCCTTTTCTTTTTCTTTTTTTAAATTATTCATTTTTGATTAATTTAACCCTTAAATGCCGGGTGTTGCCTTTTGGCAACAAACCCAATTTAGGCTCCTAAAATACTATTAGAATAATATTGAAGCTATAATGCCTAATGTTGCCAATAAAATACATTTTGAAAATATTATTAAATCGATTTTCAACATGTAGATGGCAACACTTGTGCTGTTTAAAAATAAAAATAGATTTATTTTTTCAATTGTTGCTACATGTTCTTTTTGTTTTGTTTGGAAGCTTGCGAAATACCCTATTTTGTTCTGCAGTGAGCAAGTATAATTTATTTCTTATCAAAGTTCACAAAATTCTTGTGTGTTTAATATTATAGAATTTTGTCAGGGAAAATTATTTTTTCAATTGAAGACCAGTATTGCCGAATAGCAAAAAACTGTTTTTTAGCCGTAAACCATACTTTAAGCAAAATATGAATTTTTTAAGCATTTTTCCCATGATTTATTTAAAAAAATGAAATCCAAAAAACATTATTAAAATGCTTTTTGAAAAATCAGGCATTTAAGGGTTAAATTTCATAAGTGATTTTCTAAGTTTTAAATTAAAGAAAAATATAAGGAAGATGTAAGGCGTAGAGTTTTCAAAATCATAGACAACTTATAATTCATATGACTCTTTATATACACACAAAGAAGTGTATGCTTCTTCGTAATATAAACGGAAATACATTATTTAATGAATATTTATTTTTAAATCATTTTTTTTATTGAAATCAAACAAATTCAAATGAATGTGCCGCTTAAATATGAAAAATTAAAATGTGAAAAAATTCAAATAGAATATTCCCATTTATATTCATAACATTTGACCGTAAAAGTAAGGATACATGCAGTTCCACCCAAGTCTTTTCTGTGTTGTTTTTCTTGTTTAAAAAAGAAATAGATAATCGATAAATTTCGAGAAAAAAAAATTATCTTCTAACACAGAAAAGCATATCTCCTCCCCTCCCCCTAAACTATTACACATTTTCTAATTATTTTTTTTCTATTTTTTTAAATAGAAAACCTCAAAGAGCTTAAAGCGGAATGTCATATTTACCTTGCGTTAATATAACTGAAATAATTATCAATTTATTAAAATGGTGCTCAAAAATTTATTTAATATTCAATTACTAATGAATAGGTCTTAAAAACTTAAACCATTGATATTGAAAACATATGTGAAGAAAGATGTTACATTAACTGTGTAACTTCTTTCTTTATATGTTTTTAATAACAATGGTTTTAAGTTTTTAAGACCAGTTCACTTGTAATGGAATAAAACTTTTAAGCACATTTTTAGTAAATTGATAACTATTTTTTTTTCTTTTAAAGATAGAAAAAAAAATAGAAAATCTTTAAATTTTTTGGAAGGGCTCGATCTTTACATATAACTCAGATCCTATGTGGAAGGATTTTAACATTTCTTTCCATATTTCAAAAAATATCGAAATCGATTTCAATAACAAGAACAACAATTAAAAGTCAAGAGAGAGAGGCGTAATCTAGCTACTATTAGAAAGAAAAATTTCCAAGTTCTGAATAAGGATTTTCTTGCAGTTTCATTCATTTATTTTAGTGGAAAAAAAACGACTAATAAGGTTATTGAAATTAGTATAAAACGAATATCCAAGAGTTATAATTATTTTACATTATTATCTGCTTTATTTATTTTCCAAATTTTTTTTTAATCTTTGCAGTTAATAAAAGAAAGCTTTTAGATTAAGAGTTAATCGATTTATTTATTTTTGCTTAAAAAAGAAAATGAAAAATAAAATATTTGAAATTATTTTTAAATAAAAACCGACAAGTTTTTTAAAGATAAAAGAAAATAAAATAAAATTTTTCATTTTTAACCGTTATTTTATTTTGTTATTAAAGATCACCGAAAAATTTTTACTCGGAGATAATTAATAAATTGTGATTAAATAACCATTAAAATAGCCGAAGTTAATTTAAAAGAATTTTTTTAACTCTTAAATAAAATGTCGATGCTATTTGACTGTTATTAGTAGACGTACATCCTTTATTAATCAAAAACAGCCTAACAGCGATGTTTTCTGAAGATATTGCATTTATATATACATTGATACCAATTTTTCATTGATACCCATCAGTCTAATTTATTACTACAGATAGTAGAAAAACTTTTTATTTGGAGGTAATTAATAAATTGTGATTAAATATTAAACGTTATTATTTGAAACGAAAAATTTTCGTGGATCCAGCTAACCTGTAAGGTGAATTAGATCTTCTAGATTCGTCCGGGTAGCTCAGTTGACAGAGCATTGGCAGCTTCAGTGAAGAAATCCCTGGTTCGAATCCTAGCCCGAACATTTTTCGCCCAGTTTGAAATTACAACTCCTATGATTTATTTACCAGCTAGAATAAATGTGTTAAAATTAATCTAGTAATTTATTGTCATGCTTGGAGGATTCGTATTTAAACAACTTAATAATATGTATAATTAAAAAAATTACCTTTGCATCATAGTCTATCTTAAGAAGGGTTTTTAATAATTTCAAATTTTTCAATCGGCTACTAAATTAGAGAATTTTTTTTAGTTAATAGGGATCTGTTTCCCTTTTATCAGAGCAATATTTTCATCTGAAAATTAATACATTCAGTGAAAAATAGCTAATTTATACACGAAACCTGAAATTTAACAAAACCAACAGTTATGCATCTTATACAGCAATATCTTTGCATTATTATGTAACACTATACATAAGAGTATTTTACATAATAGTTTTTATATTTTTAGTGAGCTTTCTTTTGAAATATAGAAAGTGAAAGAAATTGTATTTGGAAAGCATTTAAAGAATTTTTGATAATTAAATCTTTATCCACCAATATTTAAATAAAATTTATACACTAAATCGATCTTGCTGTTTCGAAAAACGATGCTTTTGACTAAAAGTTAATTAATAAAGTATAAATTAATAGTTATTAGTTAAAACAACTAATTTATATATAATTTTATTCAATTTATATGCAAAAACAACAATTTAACAAAACCAATAGCCTTGTTTCACACTTTATCTATTGACGGTACTTATAAGTACCATTAAAAAAACTTGTTATAAAATTCATTTAATACATCGATTAGTAGTAATAAAGTTTAGATTGAGTTATAGATGAATTACTTTATCGTGTTCCAAAAACATTATGAGTTACATAAAACAAAAATATTTTTAAAAGGATGATTTCTTTTGCTTGCATCTTTTCAGCTTTCTTGGCGTTGGTGGGGAGGGGGTGGGTATTTTACAATTCGGAAATATTTTAATATTTTTATTGTAAGAACATTATATTTGCACATTTTCTAATTCTACAAAATACTAAGAAAAAGATTTAAAATAAAACATTTGAGTGGGGTTAGAAATATTTCACAAAATCCTTATAAATTCAGATTTAATTAATCTTTCTAAATCCTCCAATCCTTCTAAAATTTATTAAATGATTATGCAAATCTTCTAATGTAGTTTAAAAAATTCTCGAAAATGCTTTAGATTTAAAAAATTGATAAAATTTTCATGAATTCATAATTCAGTACATAAAGGTTAAAACAGCAATAGTTTTATTTACTTATGTCTACACTCAACGATATTTTTTACAGGGTTTTCGCGAATTCGAACGACAAATTAACATGAGTGACAGTAGGCATTAAGACAATGAAAAATTGGCATAGAACATGGTGTCGCAAATCAATTATTTAGTCACAAATTCAGGATGTTTCATCCTAACTGACCTTGTGTTGACGGTCATAATTTTCAGAAAAGTAAAAACATTGCAATAAAAATACAACGATATATACCTTAAAAATATAAATTAAAGCCTTTGTGCAGGAATATTAAAAAGCAGTAAACCAACGATTAAAATGCACAAATAATGCGTGAAAAAGCAGCAAACAGCTGTTTCGAATCTACAGCGAGATTCTTCTTCAGTGCAAGATAGGGAAAAAATGACAGCGTGCTAAAAAAAGCAAGGCTGAGCAAAATGATAGACAGAGACGCGCTGCCTTATATACCCTATGCGGGTAGCGAAAGCGCCAGAAACAACCAATGAGAGAGAAGCAGTGGAAACGACTGGGTGGACAAGTAGCGACATCTACCATCTCTTTTTTGGTTTCTTTTTCTCTCCTTCTCCGGTAAATGTCACTACTTGTCCACCCAGTCGTTTTCACTGCTTCTCTCTCATTGGTTGTTTCTGGTTCTTTCGCTACCCGCATAGGGTATATAAGGCAGCGCGTCTCTGTCTATCATTTTTTCGAAGTTAGGCCTAGTAACGAAAGATGCTCACACACACTGATATAGGCTACCCTATTTCACTACTAACATTTAATTATACTTGAGTGTACTACTCATTTATTAGAAAATTTTGAAAAATCTTTAAAAATCTTACAAAAATCTTAAAAAAAAAACTTTGAAAAAATACAAAATTTTTTTAAAAAATTCAAAAATATATCTAGTTGTTGTAATGCTATACTTAAACTTCCTCCTAGTAAATTCTCTCTGCTTTATCCTTTTTTCTATCTTTCATTTTTGTTTTTTACTTCAAGTAGCTCATTTATCCCACTTGCCAGGTTTTTATAACCCCTTTTTTATTTTTGCTCCCCCCCCTTAATTTTATTGCTGCCATCCAGGTCTTAGTTTGCTCTCCTGCCATTTCTCACAAATCCTGATCCCGTGGATGTGTGGAGTTGTCCACAGGGACCTCGGTTAAAAAGGTATTCGAAGTCGAAGTCTATCATTTTGCTCAGCCTTGCTTTTTCTAGCACGCTGTTCTTTTTTCCCTATCTTGCACTGAAGAAGAATCTCGCTGTAGATCCGAAACAGCTGTTTGCTGCTTTTTCACGCATTATTTGTGCATTTTAAACGTTGGTTTACTGCTTTTTGATATATACCTTGTTTTGTATGAAATGTTATAACATCGCAAAAAGTTCTGGAAAAACAGGGTGCTCATTCAATTGATGATACCGTAAGAACTGCTAATCGCAGTCCAAAATGTGAAACGTCGGGTGCATACTGCTGGCGCGTATAGTAGAAACTACTACCCCGTTCTTTTTATGTTTTCAGATTTAAAAAAAAAAAAGGTGAGAATGTCTATTAAAAGTTTTATTTTTCGCTTTGTGATGGACCTGACCAATCTTACCTCCTAGCTGTTCTGCATCTGCACGCCTGGGACTAGCTCATTGTCGCGATAGAGCCGTTGTCGAGCTCTGCCAGTCCTAGCGCCCCTTGTCGCAAAGGAACAGGCCCAGGTGCATATATCATCGTGGCGATGTGGTCCTGAATCATGATCTTCAAGTCTTTTTTTCTTTCTTTCATCAATGGACTTCTCCAGCATCAACTGGTCATGTTCTGTCTCGAAGGAGTTTTGTGCTCTAATGGCTTGTTTATTATGTATTTTAATAATTTAAAAAATTTTTAATGTGCCTTTTATGTCTGAGGACTGGAAGTTTTTGTAATGAATCCTCGCATTCCGGGGAACTTACCAGGTGGAGCAAATAGTGTCTACATCGGATCTTAGCGATCTGGTGATCTTGCTCCACTCAGGCATAAATAAATAAACAATTACATTTAAAAAATCAAAAAACCCGACTGCGTAAAAATCGAACTAATTAATTATTTCTCATCAATGTAAAACATTTTTTTTTCAATTCCTACTATAAGCTCACACTCTCGCTATATATATCTTGTTCAAATTTTCAATCATTAATAAAATACTTATTATTCATCCAATCAAGCTCAAATAAATTTTTTTAAACTTACAGTGGATGACACTTGATGTTAATCCAGTTTTTTTTAAATATTAATTCATTAATTAAATTAAATTAATTAATTTTCAATAATCGAGAGGGCCCTCTTCCTGATCAAGGTATTTTAAGAAGGAGAGAGCCCTCTTCTTGATCAAGACATTTTAAGTACCAAGAGGAAAGAAGAATGGGAGAAAAAAATTCTCTTATTGACCTAAGTAGGGATTGACTTAAAATATTTTTTTATAATACTTGTTTATATTACTTAACCTTTTTTTTTAATTTACTTGTATTGATGACTTTTAAGTTGTGTTTAATTGTTAGTTCCTATCTAGAAACACTGTTTTGATGAGGTCTATAGATGTCTATGATGGTTAGAGTTGCAGTGAAGCTAGAGATCCTACCTACACAACTTCCAGGCTGTATAATATTTTAACGGAGCTTCTGACTGTTAAATAGTCAATGAAACATCGTCTTTATTTTGAAAGACCTATCCAATGATATGCCACTCAATAGGGTGCGTAAATTGTTTTCGTTTCTACCGCCATTTTCAATTTATAAAAACAAAACCTAGCCTATAATCATCGGGCCGTTAAGACAAATTGATAGAGACCTCATTCATTAAAATCCATCCAGCCGTTGGGATGTTTTGAGGGTATAAAGAAATCCACATACACAGATACGCGTGAAACACATAACCCTTCTTTTCAGTCGGGTAATAAATAGACATCAGTTTTCTGAAAGTTATTACCGTCAACACAAATTGAGTTTGGGTAGAACACCCTGTATTTTTGGTTAAATACGTGGTTTACGACCTCATTTTTTTATGGCAATTTTTCATCCTCTTGACACCTACTACCACCCCTCTGAATTTGTCGGTCGAATTAGGCAACAACCTATACATTAGCTCTTGCACTTTCAGTGCGATTTATGTAAAAAAAAAAATTGACAACAAATAAAAGAATACTCGTATAATAAGTGCATAAAAAATAAACTCATATAATAAAAGAAGGTTTATTTAAAGTAAAGTTAATCAATCGATGTTTAAATAAGTAAAATTTATTTACTTAACACAGTTCGCTTTGTTGGGAAAAGGTGATTTTGATCGGAAGTTAATTAATTTGATGTAAAATTACTAATTTGTGTTTTACTTTCATAAATTTTCTCACTAAAACTACAATTAAGGTTGCTGCTCATTCAGCTTCGGAATTTTCCTCCGTAATGTCAAGTCTATGGACTTTTGATGCATTCGTATATTTAAAATATCGTCTGAGGAAATTCATATTTTTAACCATCTTTTTTCTAAGTACTCTTTTTAAAGGATGTCTCTTTTTTTCTGAGTTTTCAAAATATTTCTAAAATCTATACTAAATTTAATATTTTATATGTTAAAAGCGGGCGAGCTGTGAGTAAGATTTTAATACTTCATATAAAATGAAGTCTATATTTTACAAATATTTTGAGAACTAAGAAGAAAAAAGACATCTTTTAGGAAGTGTATGCAAAAAAATAGAAGTTAAAAATATGAATTTCCCGAAGAGATATTTTAAATATACGAATGCATCCAATACTCATAGACTTTACATCAGTGAGGGGAAATCGAAAGCTGAGTGATCAGCCCTCTTGAGTAAAATAAATCATAGTGTGTGAAACAAGCATAAGATAATAAAAGTCATATTGTTTTGCAAAATGATTCTCACTAAATCATTACAAAAACCAAGCATTTATTAAACTGACATTAGTGATTCAAAATAACCTTCCAGAAAACTACTATTTTTTAACATCATATACCTTGATATTGATTTACATTCATCAGTGAACTTATTTCGCATTTGGAAGTTGCATATTTTTCCAGACATACAACGAAGTTCTGCAGGTAAGATTTCTCTTATTAATAGAATATGTTATTTCAAATTTCATGTCTCATTCAAGAAGCCTATAATTAAATTCACTACGGTACTTTGCGGTCACATTGTCTGCTTTTGAAAAGATTGTATTTATATCTAATAGCTAATAATGAATGATTGAAATTATTGAAACCATTAAAGAACGCACCATCTTATAGTTACACAAAATGGAATAAAATTTTCTTTTATGCATATTAATGACTAATTAAGAAAAAAAAAAGCAATATTTTAAAATTTTCTTTATTTTTATGTGAGATGTGATATGTTGTGAAAACTCAACGTCAGTAAAATTCAACTACATTTTTGTCATATGAAAATCTTTGAAGCATTTATTATGTAGCGGTACATCACATTTATTACAAATATCTATAGGTTACTGCTACAATATCTGTATCTTGAATTACTGAATTTTATTTCATTCATTATAGTGCATCTATGAACCTAATCCGAAGTTTATCAATAAACAGTTTCAAAACATTCCACACTATTTCTTTCATATTTCTTTTTTTTTTTTTTTTTTTTTTTTGCTACCCAAATCAATTAAAAAAAAAAAATTCTTAAAAATAAAAGTCATATATACAATATGTGATAATACAATTGTTGAAAAAAATATTCACAATAAAATTAAAAAAATCACAAACATAATGTTACGAAAAAGCAACGTCAGTCATAGGTTTTACTAGAGGTTACGATGAAAATTTTTGCTTGAAAGTTAACTTATTCAGTCTAAAGAAACTAATTAAAATAGTATTTTCACCAGCTTTAGCAGGTAAATCAAAATCATAAATAAGTATCATAAAAATATTATCTCTTTATTCTGAAACATTTTAAAGGACAATATTTTGTAAATAATTCTCTTTGAATTATTACAAAATCTAAGATTTTATTGTACTGACTCTTGTGGTTCAAACTAACTTTCCTGAAAATCGTTCTTCGTAGTTCTTCTATAACTCGATGTTCACTGATATAGTATCTCTCACTTTTCAAAATATTAGGCGTACCGGAAAGTTCTGTCCGATAAAATTATTTCAGGCCTACTTTTTTAAAATTCAGATTTCTTCATTGGCACCACTTTTTTGAAATGGTAAAATTTCCATTATTTTCACCTTAATGTGAAATGTGAAAAGAATTGGAAGTTTACCATTACAAAAAAAGTGGTATCAATGAAGAAATCTGAATTTTTAAAAAAAAGTAGGCGTGAAATAACATTATCGGACAGAACATTTCGGTAGACTTAATATATAACTAAATTCTGCTTATCACCTATCTCTGAATCAAAGAAAACTTTGTTTCCGATTTCAAAGTGCCTGTAATTAATTATATCGTAAAAGTTTTCCGGCGCGCTGAAGTTCACACTTTATAAAAGTATTATTCATATATGAACTAGGGAATAATAATTGCAATGTCTTCACTGGATAGCGATCGGATAAAAAAGTTTCTGTAGGAAATTTAACTAATCCAGTTAATTAAACTAAATCAAATTTTACTTGCATCGAATTTTTAAGAAAATCAGAATCAACAACAGTGTCTTAAAAATATTCAACATTTTTCTGAGACAATTTAAGTAAAAATATTTCGCAATATAATTCTCATTCAATTATAACTAAATCTAAGCGTTTACTAAATAAACATTTTTGATTCGAATTAAATTTCTAGAAAACTATTCTTCCTGACATTCTATACCTTGATATTAACTTACATTCAACATCTAACGCATTTCACATTTGAAAGTCAAATATTTTTCCAGACATAAGCTAGTTCTCGATTCATAACCTCACTATTATTAATAGAAATGTTGTTTCAAACTTCGATTCTCATTTGAGATAATTGTAATTTATTAGGTTGAGCACAAAGTTCTGGGAAATTTTTAATCTAATTGTTACCAGAATTTGTATCGTATATAGGAGTACTAGTGGTATATCTATAGGAAGGAGTTCAGGAATTTAGCCTCCAAAATGCACATTGAACAATATTATTTGGGTATGTCGATCCGGCATTATTGGAGAAAAGGTCTTACGATTATGAAAGTCGTCGATGAGTTTAATGAGGGTGCTGGTACGGCGCCAAACTTCGTACTTCTAGCAAATCCGGAATCTTGCAGAAAGTCGTGCATTATGATGGTCTCTACTTTGAAGAATAGTCGTTGTTGCTTTTGTTGTTAATTTGCGCATGAACACGCAACATTCACAAATTTCCCAGAACTTTTTGCTCAACCTAGTAATTCATCACACAATTTTTAAAAAACACTGAAATTCACATTTTTTTTTAATTTTATCTTAAACCTTAAAAAATTTTAATTTCTTCAATTAATAGAGGTTGTTTTTAAAAAGTTTTTGTGTGAAAGTTAACTAATTCAGAGTAGAAAAAAAGCTAATTAAAATAGTAAATACTTCATCAACATTTCATTGAAAATCAAAATCAACATCTGCGTCATAGTAAAGTTTTTACTTTATTCTGAGAGAGTTTAAGCGACAAATTTTGCAAAATAATTCTCATTATATTGTTACAAAATCTAAGCATTAACTAAATTTATGCTTGTGGCTAAAAATAAACTCACAGAAAATAATTCTTTGTTACATATTATACCTCAATATCGATTACATTCGTCAGTTAACTCATTACACATTTGAAAGCCCTGTATTTTTTCGAGACGTATAACCTTGTTCTGAAAGCTTAAGTCTTACTAACGGAAACGTTGCTTCAAACCTCTAGCCTTATTCAAGAGGCTTGCAGCATAATTCATCGAAAAAATTATCAGCAACCCGGAAATTCACATTTAAAAAAGGTGGATAATTATATATAAAACGAAACAATAAATAGTAGAAAATTAATTAATAGAGGTCGCTTTTAAAAAGTCTCAGTCTGAAAGTTAACTAATTCAGTTTTTAAAAAAAAAGGCTAATTAAACCAACAAGATCACTAACCTTTGATGAAAAATCAAAATTTTCTTTATTATGAGACAGTTTACGTGACAATATTTTGTAGAATAATTCTCATTCAAGTATTGCAAAAATAAATCATTAATTACATTTATGCTTGTGGCTCAAACTAAATTCACATAAAAGCAATCCTTCCTACATTCTATATCTCAATATTCCCTACATCTATCGCCTGTTTTGCTTTTCCAGACATATAACCTAATTCCGCATATAACTTCGCCTTTATTAAAAGAACACGTTGTTTCAAATTTCAAGCTTCATTCAAGAAGCCCTG
This sequence comes from Maratus speciosus, assembly GCA_963932465.1. Taxonomy (NCBI): domain Eukaryota; kingdom Metazoa; phylum Arthropoda; class Arachnida; order Araneae; family Salticidae; genus Maratus; species Maratus speciosus. The sequence continues at coordinate 358,352,251 of OZ010794.1, forward strand.
TAATTAAACTTCATTGCAGAAATTTTCAGTCACAGTGAAATACACAGTTTAAAAGGGTACCCATTCATACCTAAAACCATACAAATCAAAAGAGAATTTGTGGGGCTGCAACTAATTTAGTTTGGCTACTTCACACTTAGCCTTGCACTTACACAGCTTCTCCATCTTTCGCAAGTTCTGTTATTCTGCTTTCTTCGGTGGCATATGGGTTTTTTACTGGAGATGCAATTCACCGGATGGGAGAGTGAATCAGAAAAGGGGGTGATCACAAATAGAGATCAGAACATTGATAATGTTCTTCCTTTGGGTTCGAGGCTATGAAAATCAGCTGTTTGCGAAAAAAAAAAAAATGAAAATTTCGCCATTTGAAAGTAGTATGCTTTTGAAAAATTCCCTTATTATTACTATTATTATTATTATTATTATTTTTATTTGGTTGTTGTTACATAAATTAACAAATGTATGCAATGGACTTGAATAAACTAAAGAATCTTCATTTAGTTTCAGAATCATTTTGTGTTAATTTACAAATATATTGTTAATATAACATAAAAAATATTGTATAATAATCGATTTTCAATATAATGAGAGAACTTTCAAGTGTTTAAATGTATGTTTTGCCGTTGAATTATTTCAAATAAGCTTATTTTATTTATATAATTTCTAACTTCATTATTTCAATGTTAAGTTTTAGTAATTTCAAATTTTTTCATTTAAATTTTGTAAATAATTCATTTATAAAATGTTTCATTATATACTAATTAATGAATGAATCTATCAGTGTGTGCGTGTGTTTTTTTAAGTAATTATATTACATTAAAATAATATAAATTGTAAAAAAACTTGTCGCGTCAACATTTTATCTATCGTAACGCCAGGAGAATCGTGTCTGTATTGATACATTGAAAAAAATCTGGATGTCACGGGTGTATTTTCATATTTTTTAATAATTAAACTATTTGAATAATCTTAAAATGTAAATAATATATTTTTTGTTTTAACTTCAATATATTATAAAAGACGTATTTATAGAATGATAATCCATAAGTCAATAATAATATTCTGATGAGCACAAATAAAGATTAGAAGGTACCAAAATATAGACAAATAAAAAGTGAGACTAAAGTTTCTCTATTTTTAAATAACACATTTTTTGAATTGTTTCAAAAAGAATGTAAAGAAATATTTTTTCTACAGTTCATAATAGAGTATGTTGTATTTTTGGTAAAATCAGCTACATACAGTTACTATATTGTGATGATCATAAATAAAAGGTACAATATATTCATATAAAAAATGTACAAATATGCCGGGTTTACTTTTTTCTACTTTTTTGCAATTAAATTATGTGAATAAATTTTGAAGGATAGATAGAAAGGACATCCTTTTTCTGCGCTATATCACACAAAACGTTCTATATTTTACGTGAAAAGACACATAAAAGTCAGACATCATAATGTGACAATTTATTTTCAGCTATTTTGAATATCAAAGCCTAAAATATGAAAACGTATAGAGGTGTCCGATAAGTACTTTTACATTTTTTAAAAATCAACTGCAAGAAAGAATCAAGAATATGAATTTATCGTTTTATATCAAGTAAAGAAACTATCAAAGATTTGTTATTATTTTTTTACAATGTTTAGAATATTTTATGTCATGCATACTTTTAGTTATCTGTAAAACATCGAGTCAGTAAGGAATATCAAACCAGGTTTTGTTAAGCAATAAAAAATAGGAAGTTATATAATGGTCTCTAGAATTCGACATTTCAGTTCGTCACTCACATGCACTGGGGTTTGGTAAAGAGCGTTAGAAATCTTGAAAGTTTTGGTGGAAGCTTTGGTGGACAAAGAAACTCAACTTTTCATTTGCTCAAATTTTTTTTAGCAATTTGCACTTGGTAACTGGAATCGGAAATTGGTAATAGTCCAAGAGCTGACAACACAAAAACCTATGTTATCAAGCACAAGAAAAAAAATCCTTTATTTTATGGAAGAGTAGAAGTAGGGGAATCTAATGATACATGTCTGCCGGAAGTGAAGTGGTACATAAGCCGAAAATTAGTACCACCAGTGGTTGACTCGTAGGTTTATCATTGTGTTTGTCCTACAAACAAAGGTATGAAAACATGGAGGATAGCTGTAGGACAAACACAATAATAAACCTACGAGTCAGTCACTGGTGGTATTAATTTTTGGCTTATGCACCACTTCACTTCCGGCAGACATGGATCATTAGATTCCCCTACATCTACTCTCCCAGAAAATAAAGGTTTTTTTCTTGCGCTTGATAACATAGGTTTTTGTGCTGTAGGCTCTTGGACTATAAACAATATTTTACACGGGTCCTTATTAAAAACTCTACAAAGTCAAGTATGAGGCGTCTAGATGGACACAATACTCAAAATCCTTTACTGAGCTGATGCTATCTAGCATACAATTCACAGAAAGAAAAACAAATCATATAATTTTTATAAAATCCAAAAACTAAGTTTTACATATTTTCTTATTTTTATTCATTAAATTTTAAGAATTAAGATTGTTTTTAAGAATACCGTATTTCTCTATGGTACTTAGAACTAGGGAATAGCAAAATGCATGCATTAAAAGCGAAAGAAAGAAATGTTGTGAATTTAAGTTACTTTGTGAAAAAAAATATATATATGATTCAGCTTCTATATGTTATTACTGAAAAGCTCTTAACCTTTGAGTTGAATACATAACCATTTAAATAAAAAAAATGTAATATTGATAAGATAGATTTATTAAATATAATGCATGTTGTTTCAGCTTTGTATAAATCAATTGATGGCACAGAGATTTCACATTTTTTAGTTCTATATTGAAATATTTGCGTTATATATGGTATATATATATATATATATATATATATATATATATATATATATATATAACACATACACATTTTTGAGGTACTAATTTCACAATAGTTAATTAATATCAATCAAATGTAAATGATATATTTAAGAAGCATAACTTATTTTTTCACAAATTACATATTGCTTTTTATTGAAAGAAAAAATTGTCGTGCTAACTGTAATGAATTAAATATATGAAAACTTAAAGATACTGTCCTTAAAGAGTAATACATAACCTTTATTTTATTAGTAACTGTTGAGAAAAGAGCCTGGGTATAGATGGCTAACTTAATAATACAGTGAATTACAGAATAACCCTAATGAGTTATAGATGTAAAAACAAATTCTCAATTAGATATTAAACAAAGAATACATAGAGTTAATATAGATAATAAAGGGCTCCCTGCATATAAGAAAACAAAAGGATAGCTATATTCGCGAGACTAATTTAGGAATGTGAAAATTAAAGATACTAGTTAAGCAATTTTTTATGTGAAAATATCTGACAAAAAGCACATTATGCATAATGTATTATATGAACAGTAAGAAAAAAGATATTCAATTCATTATTGATCATATAATATTGAACTATTTAAATACATATACGTGAATAAAGCGTTTATAATTACTTATATTGAAATATGAGGAAAATACTTTATATAATGCTACTTTTAATTTTGAACTATGCATATATAAATGCTACGAGATAAATGTTAACAGATAAATGCGAAATAATAATTAAATAACTTTTAAGAAATAGCTAGAAAGAAACATTCGAAATAATTAAGAAATATAAAAAAATAAATATGTTAAAAAATTATTTAATAACTCAATCTTCACACAATAGATATTTCTTTTTCAGACTAACTACAAGTTATTTTCAAAACCACTTGACGTAGTTATGTTTCAAATACAATTTAAATTTTTCCAGGCATTGTGAATTTTAACCAATGTTATTGTATTGTCTCATAAAACTATTAATATAAAAGAGTAAATCTTTTTTCATTTAATTCAGATACAATGTTAAATTATTTTTCTTTCCCTGTAAAACCAGTTTTCCCTGCATAAATGTAAAGCAACTCAGAAGCAAGAATCTTTCTTCACGATTCTTTAGTGATATTCAGAGAAAAGGTATATCTGAATCCACGTTACCGAGAAGGAAAGCAGGGAATTTTAAATATTTGACTCAAAATATATCTTTAAAACGGTTCCTAATACATACTTTATCGAAATAAATTTCTCTTTTTAAATTCATGATAATGCTACGTAAAATATGTAGAAAGTTCTCAAATAGATATTAAATAAAGAACGTATAGAGATAATACTGAAAATAAACATATTAGTGCAGCTCCATGCTTAAGAAAGAAAAAGACATCTATATTCGTCCTACTCATTAAAGAATATGAAAATTAAGAATGCTAGCTAAGCAAATCTTTATGTGAAAATATCTGACAAAAGTACATTATTGAGCAGCAAAAGAAAAAAAATACTCATTAATTATATGAAATTTCTTTTCGTATTTTACTAGTTAAAGTTACGAAATATAAAAGGAAATTTGAAAATTATTTATCTGTGTTTATCTAATATATATATATGAATAACCCGTTTAAAATTAGTTTTTATATTCAAGTATAACGAACCGTTTTAATATAATGCCACTTTTTATATTGTGCTGCATGTATATGATGATATATAATACTCATTACTTAAATTAAATTTCTTTTCGTATTTACCCGACTGCCAAGAAGGGTTATGTGTTTCACGCGTATCTGGGTATGTGGATTTCTTTATACATTCAGAACATCCCAACGACAGGATGGATTTTAATGAATGAAGTCTCTATCGATTCGGCTTAACCGTCGATGGTTACAGGCTAGGTTTTGTTTTTATAAATTCAAAATGGCGGGCGTAAAATACAAAAGAGCGGTAGAGACGAAAAAAAAAAAAATTTACGCACCATACTAAGTCTTTCAAAACAAAGACGATGTTTCATCTACTATTTTACAGTCAGAAGCTCCGTTAAAATATTACACAACCTCGAAGTTGTGTATGTAGGATCTCTAGCTTTACTGCAACTCTAACCATCATAGACATCTATAGGTCTAATCAAAACAATGTTTATAGATAGGAACTGGCAATTAAACACAACTTAAAAGTAATCAATACAAGTAAATAAAAAATAGGTAAGTAATATAAAAATGGTTTCACACTGACGAGAAATAATTAATTAGTTCGCTTTTTACGCAGTCGGGTTTTTTGATTTTTTTAATTTATTACCAGTTTATTTACCAGTTCAAGCAACGAAATATAAAAATAAATTTGAAAATTATTTATCTGCGTTTATTTAAAAAATATATATGAATAGATAGTTTAGAATTAATTTTTATATTGAAGTATGACGAAATTACTGGATAATGCTACTTTATGTTGAACTGTATGTATATGATGATAAGTGTTAACAAATGTAAGTATAAAAAATAGTAATAAGTTTTAATTACGTCCCCTAATAAACATAATTAGGCGGGGGCGTTGTAGGTTTACTTGTTTGTATTCGATGATTTTTTTCTAGTTTTCATATGTATTATATTTGTAATTTCTGTTATACATTCTTATGACGGCTGAATGAAAGAGTTCAAACATGTTAGTATATGTTTTTAATATACATTTTATGTTTTTTAGTAACATCATTTAAGAAAATAATTATACTAATGTAGGTTTTGATTTTTCCGTTTGGAATATCTATTGTGATTTGATAAATGTTACGATATAAATAGGAAATAAAAATGAAATAACTTTTAAAACAGAAATAGATTGAAAAATTTGAAATAATAAAAAAAAAATTATTAAATATGTTAAAAAGATTACTTAATAACGACTTCTCACTGAAATCCTTATAAAATAGATGTAATTTACTTTAAGTTTAACTACAGATTTTCTCAAAAACTCTTAAAGTAGTGATGTTTCATAAACTAGTTAAATTTTGTCAGGCGACAGGGTTTTTAACCAAGCTGATATTTGCATTTGTTTTATAAACGTACTAACATAAAACGGTAAAGCTTTTTTACAGTTAATTAAAAAAATATATTGAACTATTTTACTCTGCCTTTAAAACTTGTTTTATCTATATAAGCGTAAAGCAACTCAGAAGCGAACAATTCTTCTTCACTATTCTTCTTGTCTTAAAAAAAAAAAAAAAAAAAAAAAAAAAAAAAGCATATCTGAATCCCCGTTACTGAGAAGGGAAATAGCGCATTGTAAATATTTGACTCAAAATATATCGTAAAAACAGCTCCTAATAGATGCTTTATCGAATTAATAAATTACTCTATTAAACGTTATGACAATGAAACTTAAAATGTATCGATATTGTTAAGCATTCTAAAATAAAAATGAAAATAATTTAAAAAGCTGAATGTTGTTTCAGTCTTGTTGTGAAGTGCTTGATTTATGCCTGTGTTCTTTCTGGAAACAAATGATTTCAATTTATTCCTAGCATGTAAAAAATATGTATGACGAATATTGTCTCATTCCTAGCATTCCTGGTATTTTTTTTCCCTATCTAAATGCAATGATTATGGTATATTTATTTTTTTTAAATATTTAATATTTTAAAAAATATATATGTTTATGTTAAATATATATAGAGCTCTATGTTTTATTTATGTACATTATTTAATAAGTCAATCTTCATAAAATATATGTAATTTTCTTTTTAGTATAACAACAAATTTTTCTCAAATTCCTTGAGTAATCATGTTTAATAAACAAGTTAAAGTTTGCAGGTGATAGGTTTTGAACTTTAACCAACATAATATTTTTAGTTGTCTTAAGAAAGTGTTAAAATAAAAGAACAAAACTTTTTTCACAAAATTCTGAAAAAATAATGCTGAATTATTTTTCTCTGCCTGTAAAACTAGTTTTACCTGTATAAGTGTAAAGCGACACAGAAAGCAAGCAATCCTTTTTCAAGCTATATCTCTGACTTTCAGAGGAAAAACAAATTTGAATTCCCGTTACTCAGAAGGGGTACAGGAAATTGTAAATATTTGACTCAAAATATATCGTCAAATATTTTCTATAACATACTGTATGAATTAATAAATTTCTTTACTACACGTTAAGACTGATTGATTCTTTAAATATGTAGAACAGTTCTCAAATATATATTAAATAGAGAATGTATGTAGATAATATAAAAAATAAAGATACCACTGGAGCTCCCTGTATACGAAAACAAAAAGACAACTATATTCGTCATACCCATTTAAGAATACGAAAATTGAAAATAATAATTCAGCAAATTATTATGTGTGAATATCTGACAAAAGTGCGTTATAAATAATGTACTTTATGATGCAGCATGAGAAAAAGATATTCCGTAATGACATAAAATTTCTTTTCATGTTATACTAGTTAAAGTAACGAAATATAAAAGGAAATTTGAAAATCATTTATCTGCGTTCACCTTAAAAATATACATAAATAAATTGCCTGTAATTACTTTATCCATTGAAGTAGGTCAAATATCATTTATATAATGCTAATTTTAGTATTGAGCTACACATATGTGATAATAAATATTAAGAGATAAACATGAAACAGCAATTAAATAACTTTGAAGAAAGAGATACATTAAAATATAATGAATAAATATTTAAATATATATATGTGTGTGTAAAAAGATTATTTAATAACTAAATTTTCATAAAATAAATGCAATTTAATTGAGTAATTATGTTAAAGGTTTTCAGTGTATAGTTTTTTGAATTTTAACCAAGATAATATTTTAATTATCTTATGAAAGTTTTAATATAAAAGAGTAAACATTTTTTCACTTAATTCAGAAATAATGTTGAATTATTTTTCTCTGCCTGTAAAACTAGTTTCACGTATATAAGTGTAAAGCAACTCAGAAGCAAGCAATCCTTCTTCCCTATTCTTCTGTGACTTTCAGGGGAAAATCATATTTGAATCCCTGTTACTGAGACGAGAACCAAATAATTGTAAATATCTGACTCAAAATATATCGCTAAAACAGTTCCTAATACTTAATTTATCAAATTAATACGAGGGTTACTCTGAAATTATTGAGATACGCGCAGACGAGAATTTACAAAATAAAAATAATTAAGTAATTTAATTGAGTAATTATGTTAAAGGCTTTCAGTGTATAGTTTTTTGAATTATAACCAAGATAATATTTTAATTATCTTATGAAAGTTTTAATATAAAAGAGTAAACATTTTTTCACTTAATTCAGAAATAATGTTGAATTATTTTTCTCTGCCTGTAAAACTAATTTCACGTATATAAGTGTAAAGCAACTCAGAAGCAAGCAATCCTTCTTCCCTATTCTTCTGTGACTTTCAGGGGAAAATCATATTTGAATCCCTGTTACTGAGACGAGAACCAAATAATTGTAAATATCTGACTCAAAATACATCGCTAAAACAGTCCCTAATACTTAATTTATCAAAATAATACGAGTAAATTTCTCTACTAAACGTTAAGACTATGATTATTAAAATATATCAATATTTTTAAGCATTCTAAAACTAAAATGAAAATTAATTTTAAAAGGTGAATGTTGTTCCATTCTTGTTAGGAAGTATGTGATATATGCTTGTTTTCTTTCTCGAAACTAATGATTTCAATTTATTCCCAGCATTTGCAATACATATATGGTAAATATTGTCGCATTATTTACAGGAAGTGTGTGGTATAAGTCTTTGTTCTTTCTGAAGGCAATGAATTTTGGCAATGAATATTTAACATAAAAAATTAAATATGTTTAAAAAATATATATGTTTATGTTAATATATATATATACTTATATGTGTTGTTTATGTATATTATTTAATACTCAATCTTTATAAAATGGATGTGATTTTTTTCCACTATAACTACAAATTTTTGTGAAAAGCTCCTTGATTAAATATGTTTCATTAACAAGTTAAATTTTCCCAGGTGGTAGGTTTTTAAATTTTAACCAATGGATTATTTTTAGTTGTATTATAAAAGAGGAAAAGTTTTTAAACATAATTCAGAAATAACGTTGAATTATTTTTCTCTGCTTGTAAATCTAGTTTTACCTATATTAGTGTAAAGCAACTCTGAATCAAGCAATCCTTCTTCACAATTCTTCTTTGACTTTCAGAGGAAAAGCATATTTGAATTTCCGTTACTGAGAAGAGAACCAAGTAATAGTAAATATCTGACTCAAAATATATCGTCAAAACACTTCCTAATATTTACTTTAACAAATTAATAAATTTCTCTATTAAACGTTAAGACTATGATGTTTAAAATATGTCAATATTTTTAAGCATTCTAAAACTAAAATGAAAATAATTTAAAAGGTGAATAATGTTCCACTCCTGTTGGGAAGTATTTGATATATGCTTGTTTTCTTTCTCGAAACTAATGATTTCAATTTATTCCCAGCATTTGAGAAATATTTATGGTAAATGTTGTCTCATTGTTTACAGGAAGTGTGTAGTACAAGTTTTTTTCATTTCTAAAGGCAATGTATTTTGGTATATTTAACATAAAAAAATTAAATATGTTTAAAATGCATATATATGTTTATGTTAATATATATATATAGTTATATGTTTTGTTTATGTATATTATTCAATGTTCAATCGTTATAAAATATATGTGATTTTTTTTCAGTATAACTACAACTCTTTGACTGGTCATGTTTAGTAGTTTTTCAATTTCAATTTTTACGAAAATGTTTTTATCATTTTCATAAACAAGTTAAACAAGTTCATAAGCAAGTTAAATTTTGTCAGCAGATAGGTTTTTGAATTTTAACCAAGCTTATATTTGTATTTGTTTTATAAACATATCTATATTATAAAGGACAAACATATCTGTGCGTAACGCATACGTCATTCTGCGAATGGCAACACTTCGAAATTTGAAATGAAATTCGGTTTTGCAATTTTTGTTACTGCAAATTTTTAAACTTCTAAACATTCCACTTTTTAAAATTTTACACTGTCTTATACAGAAAAAATGTACTTTTAAATGCAATTTGTTTGAAAGCTGTATCTCAATTTATTTTCGATTTATTAATTTTTTTATAGTTTTTAATACCAATTTTCTAATCGTGGCAACTGAAGTATTTCATTTCTATTAAAAGTGGTTTAGTTATCTTTATTGATTATATTCTTACTGATGCCATTCTCTCATTACAATTAAAGATATATTTTTAAAAATTTTAACAGAAAATGACGTTACGCTTTAAAAAAGACAATTTCCTTGATGATGCTGTTATATTTCACTATTTTTCATTCCGCTGATATTGAGTTTGAGACAATATGCAAAATATTTCAGCGACTGAAAATGACGTCATATTTAAATGAAAACGATAAATTTATTTGATAAAACGAGATATTTCCCCCTTGAATACGTCTAAAAGTTATAAAATTCTGGAATTTTTACGCGCAGGTACAGAGATTATACTAAGACCTCAAATCACGAGTGGGAATTTTCACATCGAAAGTTGTAATAGTTGACAAACGTGACTTCAAGCTTGAAAATATATTTATTAATAACCTATGGCGCGTTAAAATGTTTTTAAATAGTTAATATGGATGTGAAACCTGGAAAATGACTTGATTCGGTTTAGATTTAAAGGCGGGGGGTGTATTCTATGGTTATGTCGGGGTGGAATCATTTTTGCTGATTTTTCATTCCGTAATACTAAGCATATTGATAACTTAATCAAGATTACTTATCTTGATTATATGTTACTAATTACGTAATATGAGTAAAGTTAATTTTTTCAATAATTTTAACAGTTGAAGTTTATGAAAAAAATATTTTGTTAATCTTAGGTTAAAATATGTCTTTAGAGAGTTAAACTAACAAGTGTAGATGGATTATTTATTGTAATTATTGTTGTCGATGTATTATAAATTTGATGCAAAATTTCCTTTGTAAACATTTTCTTTCGTCGAAATTCGACGGGGTCCACCTCGTTAATATAAAAGAGTAAAAGTTTTTTTATACTTAATTCAGAAAAAATGTTGAATTGTGCTTTTCTGCGTGTAAAATTTATTTTACCTATATAAGTATAAAGCAACTTCTAAAGCAAACAATCCTTCTTCTCGGTTCTTTTATGAATTTCAGGGGATAAGCATATTTGAGCCCTTCTTACTGAGAAGAGAAACAGGGAATTGCTACTATTTAACTCAAAATATATAATCAAAACATATCCTAATACATACTTTATCGAATTAATAAATTTCTCTATTAAAAGTTAAGAGCACAATACTTAAAATATGTTGAAAAGTTCTCAAATGGATATTAAATAGAGAATGTATAGAGATAATGTAGAAAAAAAAAACTATATTAGTGGAGCTCCCTGCATTAGAAAGCAAAAAATGAATTATATACGTCATACCCATTTAAGAATGGAAAATTAAAAATAATAATTAAGCAAAGTTTTATCAGAAAATATCTGACAAATATACATTATAAATAACGTATTTTATGAGCAGCACGAAAAAAAAAAACAAAAAACAAAAAAAAACTCGATAGTTATATATAAAATTTCTTTTCGTATTTTACAAGTTCAAGTTACGAAATATAAAAGGAAAGTCGAAAATTATTAATCTGTATATTATTTTTAAAATATACATGCATAAAGAGTTTAAAATAAGTTTTTAGATTGAAGTATGACGAATTTAATTTAAATAATGCTAGTTTTTATGTTGTGTTGTATGTGTATGATGAAAAACGAAACGATTTAAATATGAATTAACAATTGAATAACTTAAAAAATAGATGGAACAATTCGAAATAATTAAGACATATAAAAATATAAATGTAAAAAAAAAGATTATTTAATAAATCTTTTCCCCTAAAGTCCTTATAAAGTAAATGTAATTTTTTTCCGTCTGACTACAGATTTTTGTCAAATATTCTTGTAGTAATTATGTTTCATAAACAATTTAAATTTTTGTCAGGCGGTAGGTTTTTTTTTTTTCAGCCAAGCTAATATTTTTATTTGTCTTATAAAAGTATTAATATAAAAGACTAAAACTTTTTTTACCTAATTAAAAATAATGTTGATTATTTTTCTTTGGCTGTAAAACTTGTTTCACCTATATAACTGTAAAGCTACTTAGAAGCAACCAATCCTTCTTCACGGTTCTTCCGTGAGTTTCAGGGGAGAAAGTATATTTGAATCCGGTTACTGAGAAGAGAAGAAGGGATTTGCTAATATTTGAATCAAAATCTATCGTCAAAACAGTTCCGAATATACACTTTATCGAATTAATAAATTTCTCTATTAAACGCTAAGTATTTAAAATAAGTCGATATTTTTAAGCATTCTAAAATTAAAAGGAAATATTTTTAAGGGGCCTCAGGACTCTTAAAATTGAAAAAAAAAAAAAATCAAAAATACCATTTTTAACAATTAATATCTTAAAATGTATATGATTTTAAAACACAAGTTTCATTCGGATGAAAGATATATGTATATTCTTTCATGTCATGTACTTAAGAAATTGAAAGATGCAGAATTAGATTTTATAGAGTGTTCCAAACTATCCGACATTTTTTGAGTAGAAAATTGGTATAACAGCTTATGCGCAGGATTACAAAATACATTTTGGAATTAGAAGAAATTTTTTGTGCCTAATTATACTTCAGATTGTAATAATTAATCTGAACCTAATAAATTTGTATTTAAAGCATTTTTAAATTTCTAATACAAAGTTGTATTTAGCTGATACAAAATTCTGAAAATTTCAACAGTATAATCACTTTAAAAAGTATTTTTTTGAACAATAAAAGGTAAATTTTAGGTTCAGTTTATGCATACTAACATGAAACATATGTTTTGAAATTTTCATGAAAACATATTCAAAAGTTCTTTAGATATCCTGCGCGTTCTTACCGAAAAGTCATTTGGAGAAAAATGATTTTAAAATTACGGAAACGCCGCTCCAGCTTTGAGAAGGCATATTTCTAAAAGCCATAACTTCTCTTCCAATTGGAATTTCAAGGGGACAATTATATCAAAATGTTCAGAAATGATAGGAGTTTAACATCTAAAAAAATTAAAAATTTGAAGCTTTAAGAGTCCTAAGACCCCTTAAAAGGTGAAATTAGTTTTACTCTTGTTAAGAAGTGTGTGATGTATGCCTATCTCTTTTCTAGTGACCATTAATTTCAATTTATTCTCAGCATTTAGAGAATAAATATGGTGAATATGATCTCATTGTTTACAGGAAGTGTGTGGTGTATTTTCTTTTCGTTCCAAAGCCAATGGATGTTGATATGAGAAACAATTTTTCCAGCAAAGTAAAAAAAGTGCCCAGGTTGGGATTAGAACCCAGGAGCTGCGCTTAAATTACCAATGCTCATCCAACTATGTTATCCTGGGCGAATTCGGCGGACACATTTCACTCAAACGACATTTAGAAATGAGATCTGGTCTGTTATCTTTAATAGTTGAACAGAACTGTCCAGATAGAAGTTCAACAGAACTCAAGATGATTGTGTTAAAATAATTAAATTTTTTACATATCCAAGATTTTAAAACTATGAATGTAGTCTCATTATTTTTCAATAAACAGTATATGATACAACAAAAAGTATATGATATTTTTCCTTCTAAAGACTGTGAAATTAAATATTTCCAAGAGTTTTAAATTTCTAAAAAATGAATGTGTTGAAAGTATATGATTTTGGTTTTCTAAAATTGACTGACAAACTTAAAATTATCTGAAACTAGAATTGCATCATAGTACATGCTGTATAATGATTTTTTTAATATAAATTTTTACATTTGCTCAGTGGTCAGAAATCATTTTTTTTGTAGTCTAAAGGATTGCGTCATATAAGATGATTTTAAAATTATGCAATACTTATGGTGCTTCAAGACATTTAGCCTAGTGGTCTCTAATTTTGATAAAATATATTATAATAATAATTTTCTTCCGAAAAATAACTAAATGCCTTTGATGATATACTAATTTCAAATGCTAAAAGGTGTAAATTAAAACTTTAAAACCAGTAAAAATACGTTTATTTCGATTGTTTACATATTTCGATTCACCCTGAGTCATTTACAAAACAATTAAGTAAAACTATTCTAAAATTGCACGGACTATGAAACGCCATCATTTAAATTTCCACGTATTCTTTCATATGATGCACATTATTTTTTATTTTACTTGGATATTTTTTTTTCATAATTATTGAGTAGCTCGACTCATATTTTTGGTAAGTGAAATGATGCTGCATCGTTACATATTGAATTTTTGCGCGTTACAATCGCTATGGTTTCTCTTATAATGTATGGATAGTATAGACGGGAGAGAAAAATTATTTTGCTTTCATTGAAATTTATTTGGACGGTTTCTTCTCGGTAAAATCTTGCTAGAGCTGCGGTTTTTCTATTATATTTAATATCAGTTATATGCTCCTTTTTTCTATACTTAAATCTCCTGCTAGTCATACCAATACACCAAACAATTCTCTGATGCGTCTGCTCTGATAAATGGTGAGTTTTAATCTTTTGCTGCAATGGCTGACAGAAATAATGGATATTTTTATTTGTCTATTTATTTTTATAAGATCTTTCCTAACCTTTATTTTTTAAAGTAAACTAGTATGCAAATAGAGTATATTTCAATTTTGTTTCACGCAAATATTTTGCGTCTTTTGAAAATACATTATCTTTCTAAATATGCTGCATATAATTCTCATTCTCAGTTACAATATATGATGATAATATATACCTACATTCATGTGTAACGAAATATTTACTTACAGACTTACTATACTGTAATACACTGGTGTCCAAAATTAAGGACCAAACACAAAATGCTAATTTTCAAGTACACGAATACTCAAAAGGAAATAATATAATTCGAAAAATTACTATGTCTACAACATAGCTAATCCATATAACATCTCATTCATGTCACACATGATCGCATGTGTCACAGTCACTACAGTGAAGCAACAAAACAGGAAATTCCATACATATCATTATGAGTCTCAAATGATCACTATATGTGACTCCACTGAGACGTCACTGTGACTGGTGCTTTGTGGCGAGTCACCATGTCACTTTACAATGTAGTTACTTTGTGACTCTCATGTGGCTCTCATCTGTAGACTTAATTTTAAAATCATCGTGAACACTGCATTGTGATAAGTTACCAAATGATGTCACGTTAAAGTCACCTGATGACTTTCAGGTGACAGAGAGACTATTATGAAGTCACCATTGTGCTCTTTTCTGAAAAGTCACCATGTGACTATAATGTGATATTATTTGGTGACTTATCATAATGCAATGTTCATGATGACTTTGAAATTGAGTCTAAAAATGACAGTCACAATGTAACTACATTGTAAAGTCACCTGGTGACTCGTCACAAAGCAGAAGTCACATTGACGTCTCATTGGAGTCACATATAGTGATCATTTGAGACTCATAATGAGACGTAAGTAAGTAAGCACCCACCCTGGGAACCCGCTTTTGGCTTATGGTTGGGTGTAACCCCCAAGCCCAGGGTAGGGAAAAGTTTTTCTACCTGCGGAACACTTTGAAACAAATAAGTTTTAAGATTAATTATAACTATTCTAAATATTGTTATGTACAAACGAGGGTTTATAGATTACCCACAACTTTTTAAAGTTAAGTGTTCATATAAGTTCATACACCTTGTAGTTATAACTAGTCCCATCAAAACCAGCCACCACCACCATGGCCACTAGTGCCTGGACTGGAAATGTCATTCCTGTATTTAATCTGATTCATAAAGGTGGGGCATTGTGTTGAGTTCGCTGTGTGTTTATAATAATTTGGTAAGTTTATACAATTTGCACAGTTTCTGAGATCCTGTTTGTTTATATTCGTGCAACTAGTGGTCTGATGTCCCATCGCACAGAATGCGCATATTGAATTTCTACTGCAGTTACTTTTGGAGTGTCCGTACAATTGACAGTTCGCACACCTGATGATTGGCCTGTAAGGATGAATCCCGCAGTTTCGTAATCCCAGATTTATAAGTTCCATGCTCAAAAGTGTGTCTGAAGTTGTCTTGTCTACCTCGAGGAGCAGTTGATAATATCTTGACGAAGTTTTTTGTATTACTTTTTGAATCTGGATGTATGAACTTTTCTTTATGTTTGGATGTTGCTTTATTTGATTTATAAGATATTCTCCCTGTGTATCTTTTGGAATACCTATAATGATAATTCTTTTAGTGTTATGTTTTCTGTATTGTATTTCCGTGATACTTTTTATATCTTCTATTTTTTCTATATGTTGATATATTTCTAGTAACTGCGATTCTTGCTGGGTTTTTATAATTATAGCTTTTCTGTTTTTAGATGTTCTGCTATAGAATAATGGCAAATGTTCTAATTGCAATAATTTTGCAGTAATTATTTCTTGGATTTCTGATATTTTTGATCCTTCAAGACTCTTTATGAGAATTGCTGCTTCTGTATAATTGTCCTGTTCCCTTATGGAATTATCTGTTGTTATTTCTTCTCTGTAGCTATTGGTTATTTTTAATGTTGTTTATTCTAACAGTTTTTCCAATCTATAAAGCTTTTCTTCAATCCGTGTAAGTTCTGTTTCTTTTGTTAGGCTTATACTATGCTGCTCCTCCTGGGAGTAATATTAACTTTTTGTATCCTGTATTTCCCCGAGTTCCGAGGTTACATCATTCTTGTCTTCTCGCAGATGTGTCTCATTACTAACTTGCTCGTTTATTTTGTCTTCTTTTGAGTTTTTGGTTGTTTGAGTATATTTTTCTTTAATTTTTGGATGGTTTGTTATTGTTTCTTTATTATGAAGCTGCTTCTTATTAGTCTTATTTTTTTGTAGTTATTGTAATTCTTTGTGTAGATTGTCAATTTTTGTAGATTTATTTGTTATTTCATTCTGTTTTTCTGTTAATTTTTCTTCTAATTTAATTAGTTTTTCTTGTATTATAGAGTTAGTTTCTTTTTCTTTTTCATATCTATTTTGCAGTACATTCATTTTTTCTTCCAATTCTTGTTGTTTAATCTTTTCTTCATTAAGTATTTCTTCTTTTTCAGTTAACATGTCCTTGTAAGCATTTATTTCATTTTGCTTTTCCCTTATTATTTTTTCTAGTAATATTTTCTCATTATTTGCATAGGTTATTTTATCTTCCAAGTTAATCGACTGATTATTTTTACCATTTATTATGCACATCCGCTCGTCAAAATCACTTTTCTCGTCTTCTTCTGGGAATTTGTTTTCTTTATCTACGGTCTCGCAGTCAGTATCCCCTTCACTCGAGGAAAGATATCTTTCATCTGTATTAGGTTCTTCATCTGACCCTTCAACTTTTTCTTCGTCAGACTCCGATGAGCTGTAATGCCCGTATTGCTGAAAGTCTCTCTCAAATTCATCCTCACTAAGACTGTCATCTTGTTTAAGACGGATAAAGTTGCCTGTTTCTATTCTTTCTTTTATTTCATGATATGCAACAATCAAATTTAAATGGTCGTATATTGCGAAATTTGAGTCATCGTTTATGTCTACGGAGTTAAATTTATCTTGTAGTCTAGATGCTCTATGATTTGTAATATTGTTGTGTAATTTGTACACTTTTTCGTTCTGGGCTGTATAATATGGACTTTCATTGTACTTTCTTGTTTCCATTGCAATTCCATGCTCTAATTGTAGTTGGAAGAATTTTACTGTTTTGTGCCATTTTTTGTTTTTGTTTTTATAGTGATATAATCTCTGCAAGACTCTATGAATTAGTATATTATGATCGTGCATCTGGAGTTCATGATATGGACTTTCTTCATAGTTTTCATTTTCCACCGCCTTGATGTGCGCCAACTGTCTGAGTAATTCATCCCTGTATAGATTATAACAAAGTGTTTGATTCTTTTTATGAAGTATTATAAGTTTCTTGAGACGTGTGGAATTTCCTATTATTTGTTTCACCGTTGTGACTGTGACACTTATGACCATGTGTGACATGAATGACATGCTATATAGACTAGCTGTGCTGTAGGGATAGTAATTATTTGAATTATATTATCTCCTTTTGAGTATTCGCTCACTTAATAATTAGCATTTTGTGACAGGTCCTTAATTTTCGACACCAGTGTACTTATTAATACATGGAAATTATTCCAGAGAGAAACATTCGCCTTGCATACAATATTTCAAATGAAAATCAAATTTCAAATTTTAAAGTAATTGCTTAAATTGCTTATGTTTCGTAGGTTTAGTTCAAAGTAATTGCTTATGTTTCGTGTTTGTCCCAGGTCGGTGACTCACGATAAATATTCCATCTTGTGCTGCGTTTGTAGCCTTGCCAACATATAATAGTGAGAAATTTTCCGAACTAGGTATCGTTCCAAGTGGTTTAGTCGGTAGAACGTCAGTGCGCTATACTGATGGCCAGTGTTCGAGTCCCGGCTTGGAATCTTTTTCACTAAGTTGGCCTTTGCGCCTTTTAAGCAATTACTTTGAAATTTGAAATTTGATTTTCATTTGAAAAACCAGTGTACTTACATACAAAATTTGAAAGATGCCGTTTCATAATCCGTTCAATTTTAGAGTAGTTTTATTTATTTGTTTTGAAAATGACTCAGGGTGACTCAAAACATGTAACAGTCAAAATAAACGTATTTTTACAGGTTTTAAAGTTTTAATTTACACCCTTTATTATTTGAAATTAGTATATTATTACAAGGTGTTAATTCCCTATATATTTGTCTATGATGGTTGAAAGGATCTCTTTAACGCAATCAACATATCCATAAAAAAGAAAAGATTAATGAAGACATTTTGGAAATTTAAAATCCAAATTCAAAACAAGTAAAATTAATTTACTTTTTATTATGAATCTCTCATTATGTAGGATTTAAGGATTTTCATTTTAAATGATAATTTGTAAATAAAAGCATGTAAATAGAACTTATGGAAATAATATAATCACATGAATATTTTATGAGGTTGTGATGATTATAGTTTTGATAAAATGCACATAATATATAAGAAACATAAAAGAAACCATTCAAATAATTTTAATTGAGAAACATTTTTATATTTTTGAATCTGTAAGGAGTTAGTACATGCAATTTTAAGTTAGAAATAAATTACTCAAACTTTTACTTAAATATTTGAGCAATAGTGCTAATTAATAAATAAATGTGTGATTTCTTCTTCTTCTTTGTACACTAAAAGCTGAAATTTCTAAAATCTGCAGAGTAGATAACAATTAAAAAACAATCCAGAAAACAAGAAAAAATAATCCTATTCAACAACAACAATAAAAAAAAAAAAAAGCTTTTTCATTATTTCTCTCAGCTATTGTAGCAAAAGTCTATAAGTAAATATTTTGTTACATATGAATGTAGTTATATTATAGTCATATATTGTAACTTTGAATGAGAATTATAAGCAGCATATTTAGAATGAGAGTAAATTTTCAATAGACACAAAATACTTGCCTGAAACAAAATTCAAATATATTCTATTTGCATACTAGATTACTATTAAAAAATAAAGGTTAAAAATGCTCTTATAAAAAGAAATAGTCAAATAAAAAATTTTCATTATTTTTGTCAGCCATTGCAGCAAAAGTGTGTACATGAATATTTTGTTACTTATAAATGTAGTAATACATAATCTTAGATTATAACTTAGAATGAGAATTATATGGAGCATATTTACAAAGTGGGTGAATTTTCAAAAGATTCAAAATATTTGCTGAAACAAAATTGAAATGTACTCTATTTGTATACTAGATTACAATTAAAAAATAAATGTAAAAAAATTGCTATAAAAATAAATTGAAAAATAAAATTTATTGATGAATTATTATTTCAGCAACGGTAACATATTTCTTTAAATAAATAATATTTCCTATATATAGTTGTTATTTTATAATAGGTATTTATGCACAACATAGTAAGAAAGAGAGCAAGTTTTCTAAAGATGGAAAATATTAGCCTGAAATAGAAATGAACTGCATCTGAAAGGCACTTTTAGATATTTCGCTGAAGTAGTTTAAAGTTTAGGTGCAGGGCATGTTCGAAAGTGTCCTTTATGTAAAAGCGAAGAGGAGTACAAGAAAACTTAATCTTTTAAAATGAACAAATAAATATATATACATTTTTTTCGAGCAGCTTTTGTAGCAAATTCGTGTAATGAATAATTTTGTATACATAAATACAGTCATATGTAATCTTAGATTGCAAGTAAGAATGGATATTATAAAGAGAATATTTAGAAAGGGAACAATTTTTGAAAACGCTCAAAATATAGCTTGAAATAAAATTAAAATATACACTATTTGTATACTAGAATCCTATAAAAAATTAAAGGTTAGAAAATGCTATCATGAAAATAAATAAATAAACAAATAAAATGCATTTGTGAATGACTATCTCAGTTATGGTAACATATTTATTTAAATAAATAATATTTCCTACATATGAATATAGTCCTGCATGATCTAAGGTTTCATTTTATAATAGGCATTCATAAGAATTACAACAAGAAAGAGAGCCAGTTTTCTAAAGATGGAAAATATTAGACTGAAACAGAATTGAACTTCATTTGAAAGGCTGCTGCTTTAGATTTTTCTGATGGATCAGTTCAGTTTCAAAATGTAGGACAGATTGTAAAGTGTCCTTTATGAAAAAGATGAGAGAAATCTTAAACATTTCTATTTCAGATCTAAAAGTCTCTCCGGGAATGAACTTTGCAATAACTATATTAATAATGATGGAAAATTAGCAATTACTTGTAGGTAATAGTTTGTGCTTTATCATAATATAAAAATTTATCAATGAAAATATTTCTAGTTTATTGAATGTTTTGTGGATAATTAGATTATATAACATTACGTATCTTCATAAATATCAAAAATTAAAATACGAATGGACTTTGAATAACTATCCATAGTCGATAATTTATGCTTCATTATGATATGAAAATTATAATAAATAGTTGTTTAAACATTCTCATCGCATATAAATGTATATTATAAAGAGTATATTTAGAAAGAGAACAATTTTTGAAAAGACGCAAAATATAGCTTGAAACAAAATTGAAATACAGTGGACGCTCGATTTTACGAACCTCTTTTTTACGAATTCTTCGTTTTTACGAACTGGTCCCAACAATCATCCCATTGAATTAATGTTATTCCCATTTACGAACTTTCGATTTTACGAAAACATTATATGAGTAAGCTTGAGTTCGTAAAAGCGAGCGTCTACTGTATACACTATTTGTATACTAGAATCCTATAAAAAATTAAAGGTTAGAAAATGCTATTTTAAAAATAAATAGATAAACAAATAAAATGCATTTGTGAATGACTATGTCAGCTGTGGTAACATATTTTTTAAATGAATAACATTTTCTACATATGAATGTGGTCCTGCATGATGTAAGGTTTCATTTTATAATACCCATTCATACGGAACATAGTAAGAAAGAGATCCAGTTTTCTAAAGATGGAGAATATTAACATGAAACAGAACTGAATTTCATTTGAAAGGCTGCTATGGATATTTATGATGGATTAGCTTAGAGTTTATATGTATGACGGATTCTAATGTGTTTTTATGAAAAAAAAAGAGAAATATCAAACATTTCTATTTCAGATCTAAAAGTCTCCCCGGGAAAGAACTTTGGAATAACTATGTTAATAATGGTGGAAAATTACAACTGTTCGTAGACAATAGTTTGTGTTTAAGCATAATATAAAAGTTTATCAATGAAAATAGTTCAAGTTTATTGAATGTTTGTAGAATAATCACTCATATGGAACATAGCAAGGAAGAGAGACAGTTTTATAAAGTTTCAAAATATTAGACTCAAACAGAACTGAACTTCATTTCAAAGGCACCTTTAGATATTTCTTCTGAATCAGTTTAGATTTTTCAAGTAGGATATGTTTTAAGGTATTCTTTACGTAAGAGAGAAGAAAAGTATAATGAAAAAATAATCTTATAAAATGAATAAATAATTAATATATATATACATTTTCTTTTATCAGATGCTGTAGAAAATTCGTGTAATGAATAATTTTGTATATATATGTGCAGTCATATATAAGTCAGATTGCAACTTAGAATGGATATTATAAAGAAAATATATAATTAGAAAGAGAACAATTTTTGGAAAGATGCAAAATATTCGCCTGAAAGAAAATTTAGATAGATACTATTTGTATACTACATTACTAATAAAATATAGGTTGAAAAATGATATTCAGAAAACAAATAAAATGCATTCGTGAATTACTTTGTTAAATACTGCAACATATTTGTTTTAATAAATAATATTTCCTACATATGAATGTAGTCTTGCATGATCTGAGGTTTCATTTTATAATAGACATTCATACGGAACATAGTAAGATCCAGTTTTCTAAAGATGGAAAATATTAGCCTGGACGAGAATTGAACTTCATTTGAAAGGCTGCTGCTTTATGATGGAACAGATTAGAGTTTACATGTAGGACAGATTCTAAAGTGTCCTTTATGTAAGAGAAGAGAGAAATCTTTTCAGATCTAAAAGTCTCTCCATGAAAGAACTGGGAATAACTATATACATAATAGTGGAAATTTAACAACTATTCGTAAGTAATAGTTTGTGCTTTAGCATTATATAAAAATGCATGAATTAAATTAGTTCTAGTTTATTGAATGTTTTGGGGATTATATTATATTAATCAATATATTACGCATCTCTTCATAAAATTAAAAAATAAAAATATGAATAGACCTATCCTATTTGATAGTATGTGCTTCATAAGGAGTTGAAAATTTTATTAATAAAAATAATAAATATTTATTTAAATGAATATTTTACTTACATATGAATATAGCTATGTACAATCTAAGATTTGATTTTAGAAGAGGCATTGATACAGAATATAGTAAGAAAGAGAGCCATTTAACAAGGCTTAAATATGATTTCTAAACATGCAAAATATTAGACTGAAACAGAATTGAATTTTATTTAAAAAGCTTCTTTTTAAATTTCTGCTGAATCAGTTTAGATTTTATATTTAGGAGATTATATTATATTAATCAATATATTACGCATCTCTTCATAAAATTAAAAAATAAAAATATGAATAGACCTATCCTATTTAATAGTATGTGCTTCATAAGGAGTTGAAAATTTTATTAATGAAAATAATAAATATTTATTTAAATGAATATTTTACTTACATATGAATATAGCTATGTACAATCTAAGATTTAATTTTAGAAGAGGCATTGATACAGAACATAGTAAGAAAGCGAGCCATTTAACAAGGCTAAATATGATTTCTAAACATGCAAAATATTAGACTGAAACAGAATTGAATTTTATTTAAAAAGCTTCTTTTTAAATTTCTGCTGAATCAGTTTAGATTTTATATTTAGGAGCCCTTCTAAAGTGTCCTTTATTTAAGAAAAGCGATAAACCTCAAGCATTTCTATTTCAGATCTAAAAGTCTCTTCGAGAAAGAGATTTGGAATAACTATATTTATAATGGCGGGATTTAAAAATGATGCATAGGTAATAGTTTGTGCTTTACTATAATATACAAATGTGTAAATGAAAATAGTCCAAATTATTGATTTTTTTTTTTTTTTTTTTTTTTTTTTTTTTTTTTTTGGATTTGAAGATTATATAACATTAAGCAATATAATACGTATCTTTATAAAAAATCAAAAATTAAATTATGAATAAATTTTGGAAAACTACCCATAAATTATAGCTTGTGCTTCATGATATCTATGAAAAATAATAAATATTTTTCGTAGATATGTACATTCATGTATCCTCTAAGATTTCATTTTAGAATAAGTATTCATACGGAACATAATAAGAAAGAAAATCAGTTAACATGACAAAATATGATTTCTAAACATGCAAAATATTAGCCTGAAGCAGAATTGAATATCATTTTAAAGACTCTTTTAAATATTTCCGTTGTATCAGTTTAGAGTTTATATTTAAGACATTTTCTAAAGTGTCCTTTATGTAAGAAAAGAGAACCTTTATTACGAAAAAAAAAAATGGTTTTAATATAAGACAAGAAACTATCAAACATTTCTATTTCAGATCTAAAATCTCTCAGGGAAGGATCTTTGGAATATCTGTATTCAAATTAGTGAGCGTTTAAGAACTATGCATTGTGTTTCTGTATAATTTTAAAATTTATGAATGAAAATAGTTCCAGTTTATTGGATATTATTTTGGATTGTCAGATTGTTAATAGATGTAACAGGTAATTTCATAACAATCAATAAATAAAGTATGCATAGACTTTGAACAAATATCTACAGTTAATAGCTTGGGGTGCATGATATGGAAAATGAATGAATGAAAATAATTTCAAATTATCGAAAGTTTCATTTGTATTCTGAGATTAAATTATTATCAATCAACGAAAAAAGCATCTTGTGCCATTTAGAGCTATTAGTTTTACTGTAGTTAAACTGTAACAGATTTCAATTCACGAATTATTTTTAGTTCAGTTTATTTAATCTATGAATTCAGAAAAGCGAAATTCTCTAATTAAATGATGCTATTTAAAACTTATTTCAGTCTAGAATTATTTATATTTCGAATTTGAAATTATGGGGATTAATATCGTTTTCTAATGTTACATGAAGAGAATACATATTTAAAAAAAAAATAAAGTAGATATTACAGGATTTTATTTATTTATCTATTTATTATTATTATTATTATTATTGTTATTATTATTATTATTATTATTATTATTATTATTATTATTATTATTATTATTTGGAATGCAGTTTGCAACCTACGTATTGACGTTGTTCGTTTGGCACGATTTTCATAAATTAATTAAAAATTATACTGTAAAAAATCATTTTGTTATTAAAATTCAAAAATATATCCTTATTATAAGTTTCGTTTTCCTTTAAATTATTTTAATATAAATATTGAACAGAGGACATCAAAAGAAGAAAAATTTTTAAAAATTAAGTCTCAATTTAAAAAAAGTTCAAAGGAATTGGATTTCAATGTGTAATGAAGGGGTTGAGAAAAATCTTATAAGTCATAATGTATAAGCAAATCTTAACTGTTTTGATGTATTTTATTTTTCAAACGAATTCGAGGTAGATGTTGAAAATTCTCTCCATATTCGCGAAATGTTGATTTAATCGTTTATTTTCAGATAAAAACCAGTTCACATAAAGGGGATAGTTCATTTTATTTTCTATAAAAAATTATTTAAATAGTTAAAAAATGAAAACGTACCTTTTATTGTTACAGGTAATTAATTAAGAATAGAATACATAAAAAATGACTTAAATGCTGAACAAAAAAGAAAATTATATATATTTTTACTTTCTTCTATCTTCAATAGAAGAAAGTATTGTAATCGAAATTTTTTTCGACTTCCGGTTTTCGACGGATTAGCATGTTTTAGGGGTTAGAGATTCCAAAAAACATGTTTATAGAAAATGTCTGTCTGTCTGTGTGTCCGTCTGTCCGTCTGTCTGTCGCCATTGTACCATCAAAAAGTGTATGAAGTTATGTATAGAATTAAAACAAAATTTTATTATAAGTTTTTGGCTATGGCAAGCAGGTCCTCCCGGAATTTGGAAAAAATTCGCCGGTAGGGGGCGCTGTTATAACAATTTTTGTGCGATTTTGAATATTGTACCATCCAAAAGTGTATGGATTTATGCATAGAATTGAACCAAATTTTTAGTTTAAGTTCTTGGATATGACAAGCAGATCCTTCCTGAATTTGGAAAAAATTCGCCGGTAGGGGGCTCTGTAATAGCGATTTTTGTGCGATTTTGAATATTGTACCGTCCAAAAGTGTATGAAGTTATGCATAGAATTAAACCAAATTTTTATTTTAAATTTTTGGCTATGGCAAGCAGGTCCTCCCTGAATTTGGAAACAATTCGCCGGTAGGGGGCGCTGTAATAGCGATTTTGAATATTGCACCGTCCAAAAGTGTATGAAGTTATGCATAGAATTAAACCAAATTTTTATTTTAAGTTTTTGGATATGGCAAGCATGTCCTCCATGAATTTGCAAAAAATTCGCCGTTAGGGGGCGCTGTAATAGCGATTTTTGTGCGATTTTGAATATTGCACCATCGAAAAGTGCATGAAGTTATGCATAGAATTGAACCAAAAAAAAATTTTTAAGTTCTTGGCTATGGCAAGGAGGTCCTCCCTTCAAATTGTAAAAAAATCGCTTGTAGAGGGCGCTGTAATAGCGATTTTTGTACAATTTTTGTGCCATTTTGAATATTGTACCGCCGAAAAGTGTATGAAGTTATGCATAGAATTGAACCAAATTTTATGTGTTTATTTTTGGTCATGTCACGAAGGTCCTCCCTGAATTTGGAAAAATTCTGCCGGAAGGGGGCACTATAATTGCGATGTCTGTACCATTTTCATTATTGTACCATCGAAAAGTGTATGAAGTTATCCATATAATTGAACCAAATTTTTTGTGCATGTTTCTGGCTATGGCAAACAAGTCCTCCCTGAACTTGAAAAAATTCCGAAAGAAGGGGGCGCTATAATTCCGATCTCTGTGCCTATTTCATTATTGTACCATCGAACAGCGTATAAAATTATGCATACAATTGAACCAAAATGATTGTGCTTGTTTTTGGCTTTGGCCAACAGGTTCTCCTTGAATTTGGAAATATTGCGCGGTAAAGGGGCTCCGTGCTAGCGATTTTTGTATACTTTTCTTGATTTTTCTTAGTTCTATTGTGCATCGACGGCTCATGCAGCGGCGGGAACTCGCTTCCTGCTATGCCGGCTATTCGCAAACAGCTGATAACGACAGAATAAGGAAAAATTAATAATTTTAACAAATATCATGATATAGATTAACTCGTTTTTAGTCCGTTTAATTGACTTGAGCAGAAATTTAAGATGAAAATCAAAGTTGGTATAGTATTGAACTAATAATATTGAAGTATTAACATGTGTAACTAGGTTTTGAAATATTAAGATGTATAAGATAGAAAAAAGTTTTGGGATTGGCACATCCAACTAGTTTTATAAGAAATATGAAAATGGAAAAAAGCAGCGATGGGTGATAAATTATGCTGCTAGCAATTAAATTATGCAAAAATGCAACAAAATACGCAACATATTATAGTAAATTATATTACAAGATTAGAATGTTTTCCATTTTTTTAAGAAAAACCTTTCTTTAACACTAGAACGGCGGCGAGGGGTCATTTTGACCCTTGCCGAATGAAAACATTTCGATTCGAAACAGAATTTTTTTTTATAATACAGTAAACTCTGTGTAAGGCGGAGTCGATCGGGACCGAGGAAATTTTCCGTCGTACACAATATTCCGCCTTAGACAAATTTTACTCTATGACTATGGATTTGCAGGGACTTGAAAATCTTTCCGAGTTAGACAGATTTCCGTCTTACACAGAGTACGCCTTACAGAGAGTTTACTGTATAAGATTAATATATGTTGCCCAAAAATAACTTAAATAAATAAGTTAAATAGTTCTAAATAAAAATTCTGATGTGAAATATTTTTTATAAAACTTGAGCAAAATTTCCCGCCGTTCTAGTGTTAAAACATAAGATGATTTAATACATTACTTTTGCCATATTAATTTAGATAAAAGTCAATAACTATACTGTCATAATTCATTTTATTTATTTTACAAAATGAAAATATCATTTAAAACTTGATACCCTTTTGTTATTTCAGATAAGTAACCCGGTATAGAAGAGAATAAAAAAGCTCATAGATTTAAATTTTCCACGAATGAAGTACAAATTGTAATGATTCAATTACTTTATGCAGTTGAGAAATTGAGTGCATAGCCTATTAAATGTAAAAATGGAAATCGTAATGAGTTGAATATGATGTAATAAATGTCTTTTACGTTCTTTCATTTTTAGCAAGTATTCAATCAATATATAAAACCGTTTGTTTATTTTTCAAACCGTTATATTCTTCGTTATAAAATGTAGGTTACACGTTGCAAAATTTTCAAACTATCACATGAAACGTATCATTTTAATGGGATCCCCCGGGGTACGTTATTATTACATCCAAAGGATAAAAAGCAATGCATGCAGACATGTTCTCAATATGAATCATTCGGACAATTCATTTGGCCATGTTATGATGAAATATGACGAAAAAATGGTTAGTTTATTGGGTTTAAAATTTAATAACCCGCCGATTATTAAATATACAGATATCGATTAATATATCAAAAACTAATTTATTTCGAATTGTTCGATTATAAACTGTCATATACTTTATTTAAGGAATTCTAAATATGCAAAAAGTAATACAACAGACAAGTTTTGAGGTTTTTAAACATATTTCGATAAATTTTCTTAAATTTAAACTATATTTTAAAGAATAACTGTATTATATCAACGCAAAGATTTTCAGATTTAATTTAAACTCTTTTGAAAAAAAATCTTTGCTACTTTTTATTAAATAAAGACATACACATACACTGATTATTCATTCTTACCAATCTTAAGAATTATTATTATATATAAAATTAAAAAATATATATATTGTTTACTTATCAAAATGCTAGATAGTTACACAGAAACGTAAAGGAAATTATTTTGTAATAAAGAAAAGTAAATACAATATCTACTCTGTTTTCATATGATTCAGAGATATGATTACATAAGATGGAGAAGCAAATGCAAAAATTCTTTTTAAGAAAATATTAAGAAAGGAAAAAGAGATAGAAAAATTTTTGCTATATAACAATGACAATATATTATTAAAATATCACCAGAAAAGCTAACGAATAGTTTTGTGTACTTTTACTGGTCGTTTTAGAATGCTTTGCTTTCATTTTATCTTTTAGATTAATATTTATAATTGCTTATATACTGAAGGTGTTTGCATGTGTTAATTTTCTCGAATTAAAAACTAATCCAAAAGAAAATATCAAAATGTGTGTAATTTTTCATTAAAATTTAATATTTTTTACCTAGAACTTTTATTCTTTTTAGGTGCGTTCGTAATTATATAAATACGTAGAAAACCTATAGTCGTCGTTTGGTCCGACCGTCTATCGGTCCATCTGTCCGCATATAACAGCGCAAAAACTACCCAACCGAACAGTTTGAAATTTAATATATATGATCCTTTCAGAATTTTGTTGCGTCATTTCAAATTTTATCAAAATCGGATCGAAACTTAGAAAGATATTAATAAAAGTTTTCTTCATTCTAATAAATCCTATCAGACATAATTACTTCAATGACATTCCATGATAGGTAATGACTCTAGGTTGCCATGGTCATTTCGTCCTATTTAAGATGGAGTCATATTATTTCCGTATTACTGAATTAATGTAAGAGGACGTGAGTTTCAACACTCGCCTTACACAAAAAATCTAATTTTGGGAAATCGCGAAAAACCTCTGACTGCATCCGTTGATCTTCATTGTAAATCAAGATTTTACAATGCCAGAAATACACGATAAAACTAGTTTTTTGCAGATTGTAATGTTTTTTCGATGCAGGTTCGTCAATAAAATAGATTGATAGAGAAAACTCAGTTTTTTGAATTTTGGATTAGGAGAGTTTTGAAACACAAGTCCTAATATATAATCGTAATAAATTTTGTACTCATGCCTTTCTGCATAAGACTGCAACAGTTATTGCACCAAGAACTGAATATTTATAAAGCTAGTTATAGTGCGAACGAACCTCATTTGCCACGTTTCATGTACAATTTCCAAATTGTTGTTTTCTTGTGCAAACTATTTGCACTTAAAAATAAATGGATAAATACTAAATTAAGGTAATTTTTTAATATGACAACTGGCATACAGATTAATTAAAAATATTTTCGATAAAAATATTGATTAAATATCTTATCTTCTGAAAACTAACCAACCAGCTTAAGACATCTTATTTAGTGTATGTACCAGAAAAAGAAAGCGAAGTAGAAAATCAAGTTATTACATTGTGCCTCTCTTATATGTCTTGGATTGCGAAATTAAAATTGCTGCTGCAACTACTTAATTTGGAAATTATAAAAAGAAAACATAAAATAAGAAATTCATCATCGATTGTTGTATTTAGCTTATTTTAAAGGTACACTTATCGGGTTAAACTCAAATGATATTAATAAGGAAATAAAAAATTACTAAATTCTTAATATTTTACAGATTTTTGAAATATCATGCAAATAGAAAAATATTTATAATCTCTTCTTCAATACATATACAATCCAAAGACTTTGCGAAAGTTACATGTTAGTATAGCAATAAGATGTTTTGAGTTATGCCTGTAAAACTATCTTTTCTCTCATGGTATTTTTACTGATAGAAAGCTAAAAGACCTTCCAACTTCATATAAAATTTGGGAATATTTAATATGGGGTTATTCTAAATGATAGACCCCTTTTCAAAAAATTGTATTTAAGTACAAATCCAAAATGAACGATCTTTATACCAATGAAAAGAGGAAGATTCAAAGTTTTTTTTTTTTTTTTTTTTTTTTTTTTTTTTTTTTTTTTTTAAAGACATTATATATATTCAATGTGTCCACCGTTTGCTGCATGGCAAACATCTACGCGATAGCCAAACTCGTCTCGAAAACATTGAGCTCCACAGTAGCCATCTCACTCACAACTGACAGTAAAACGAAATCGTGGCCTATTGCCGTGAGACCTCTGCCGGCCGCTTCTGAACCACCACCGCTTTGAAAGCTCTGCACTCAGTAACAGCAGATACGCTTTCTCGTGTGTGGGAAGAGTTTGGTTATCGCGTAGATGTTTGCCGTGCAGCAAACGGTAGGCACATTGCATATTTATACTGCCTTAAAAAAAAAGTTTGAAACTTCCTCTTTTCATTAGTATAAAGATTGTTCATTTTGGATTTGTACTTTAATAAATACAATTTTGTGAAAATGGGTCCATCATTTAGAATAACCCTGTATATTTGTGATTTTCAATGATATATATATATATATCTATATATATATTGTTTAATGTGCAGAGGATTCTCGTTAATGCGCCTTCACTTAGGACTTATCTCTTATTAATGAGGTAAATTTCGTTTTCCCCATTATTTCCTACTTGCAATCAATGTTAACGACATCACCTTAAATGTACTAATCGGATAATGCGTAAAATTGTTCCACTATCTGACCGAGCAGAACCGAAACTGCTTTTGAAGATTATATTTTTTAAGCAAATGTAACGTTAACTCAGCAAAACCGAACTGTTTTTGAATATTATTTTTTTAAGTAAATGAAACGTTGACCGAACAGAACCGAAACTGTTTTTATTATTTTTTTAAGCGAATGTAACGTTGACCCAGAAGAACCGAAACTGTTTTTGAACATTATTTTTTAAGCAAATGTAACGTTGACCCAGCAGAACCTAAATTGCTTTTGAACATTATTTTTTTAAGCAAATTCAACGTTGACCCAGCAAAAACGAAACTGTTTTTGAACATTATTTTTTTAAGCAAATGTAACGTTTGCCGAGCAGAACCAAAACTGTTATTAAACATTATTTTTTTAATCAAATTTAACGTTGACCGAGCAGAACCGAAACTGTTTTTTAACATTAATTTTTTAAGCGAATGTAGCGTTGACCCAGTAGAACCGAAACTGTTCTTTACATTATTTTTTTTAAGCAAATGTAACGTTGACCGTGCAGAACCGAAACTGCTCTTGAACATTATTTTTTTAAGTAAATGTAGAAATCAAGAAATTTTCAGAGAAAATAATGAAGAGAAAGAAAACTTTTCACCACCAAACATGCGAGAGGTTCAAAAATTGCTAATTGCTGACAAATTAAAATGTGACAAAACATACAAAATTTTCCAGTCTGTCACAAAACCAGTAAATGATCCAATAAAAAGATCATTTGTTCAAATAACGCAAAGAAAAGTAAGACAATACTTTAAATAGAGTTAAATTATGTAAGTACGGCAATATATTTATATATTATGTCCTCAGTAATTTATTCTTTTGTGTTAACTAAACACTGAATAAACTTTCTTTTTAACTAAAATTACTAAATAAAAGAAAAAAAATTTGTTATTTTATGATTCAGCTGGCACCTAATTTAATTTCTATCAAAAACTGAATTCAACTTTATTTATCGAAAGCGATTATTTCAAACCATTCAAATGTTTACATCCATGCGAACTTCAGTTAGTGCTTACAAAAAATGATCTCTCTTGAAAGTCTGAACTAATAGGAATTCACTGTATAATCTCTTTTTCAATGCGTATATAATCCAATAACTTTCTGTAGTGACAATTCTAAGTATTTAAATCCAACTTTTTTGCGTAATGCCTATAAAACTCTAAATCTATCTTTTCCTTTATGATAGTTTCACTACTAGAAAGTTGAAAGATTTTCCAACTTCATATAAAATTTGAGTACCTTTAATACAATAAGGGATTTAAATATTATGCTTTTTTCATATAATGCATTCAGATTTGTGAAAAAAATGCTAATTAATAATTTTTCAAGTATTAAATAACTAATGATAATTAAACTAATTAAGAATAATTAAAATAATTGAAATAGATCACCTATTTTGCGACTCAAATTGGTAACTTTTTTTTTTTTTTTTTAATCTAACTAAAATGATGTTTATAATAAAACACTCATACTACAATATATATTAAAACACACATACACACATAAATAACGCCTGCATTCAACAGTTAAATGTATATATAAATATTATACAGACATACAAACAATAAATACAATAAACCCAACTGGAGTGAAAAATAAGCCAGGGCTATGAATCGAACCCTTAGTGGTTAGAGCAGCAGTACTGTGGTCCCGAGTTCGATTCCTGGCTCTGGCTAATTTTTCACTCCAGTTGGGTTTATTGTATTTATT
Organism: Maratus speciosus; assembly: GCA_963932465.1. Lineage (NCBI taxonomy): Eukaryota > Metazoa > Arthropoda > Arachnida > Araneae > Salticidae > Maratus > Maratus speciosus. The sequence continues at coordinate 358,385,036 of OZ010794.1, forward strand.
GTTTGTATGTCTGTATAATATTTATATATACATTTAAAATGATGTTTCATTGATTTCGTTAACTTGAAATTTAAATCAATAATCCCAAACCTTATTTTAAACACGTTGGATGTTAAAATAAATTTTAGATAAGCAAATAATAATTTCAATTATTTTATTATTTATTTGAATTTTTGTGAATTTTCATCATTTAAAGGCTTCTTTTAATATTGCAAATTTTTAACAAAAGTTTTTTTCCAGTAAATTTTAAGATAAAATATATGCAAAAAATATTAATTATGATTAAAAAATATATCACTTCGACATCCTTTTTCCATTATTTTTATCATTATTTGCCATATGGCATTCATCGTAATCTAAAAAAAAAAAAGTCCTTCCGGCCAGTGCCGGGAGGAAGAGGTAGCTTTCATATTCCTTATTTTTAAAAAGCCAACTTATATTATTCAAACACACGAAGCTCAATTTAGTGGAAACCGATTATAGGAGATACAATACCAATTTTTATCAATACTAAATCATTATGAATGAAAATTTCGCGAAATTAGTCAGCTTTATCCAAGCTGCTTTTATTTAAAGTAACTTATATTTGGTTGCCAAATTCGGCGATATCTTGAAGTTCCTGCCATTTTAAGCCAACATGGTGGATGAGGCTACTGATTGAACTTGGTCGAGACCTTAGTAATTCCTCTGCACATGCTCACTCACATCGGAATCGGTTGATATATATAAGTGCTGTTGCAGGCAAAAAATCAGATTTTTCAAAATGTCACCCACATTAGAAATTGAAACTGCTATATCTGAGCCATTTTTTAAGATAAAGACAAAACAAAAAATGCTCCGGGATCCTTATATCATGGTCAAATACTTAAGAAAGAAACCTTTTTCAATTTCTAATTTTTATGCACCTCACTTTAAATAAGATTTTTAATTTAATTTAATGTCTCCCATTTTGAAACAAGATGGCTGATGAAGCTGGACAGCGAACTTGGTCGAGACATTACGATATACTATCCACATACCTTCTTACATCGAAATAGGTTAATAAATACGCGTGTTATCACGTGACAAATATCAGATCGTTTCAAAATGTCTGCCATGCTAGAAATTCAAAGTGCTACAATTCAATCATTTTTAAAGATATATACGAAATAAAAACTAATCCGAAATCTTTGTATCAAGTTCAAACATAAAAAAAAATCTTTTTGATTTTTCGATAACTCATTTTAATTTTGAATTTAATTTTTTAGGTAGCTTTCTTTACAAAAAGCTACCTATTGCAGCCGTTCGGAGGAACGTGATTTCAAAAACTTTTGGTATATTTTCATCGATCATGACCCCCAGACCCCGAAACCACCCTCCGTTCAAAATTGATATATATATATATATATATATATATCAATATATATATATATATATATATATATATATATGACCTATGTCACACTGTAACTCTCGTATTTATGAACCGATTTGGATGTAATTCGGTGTGTACATAGTACATACCAATGTCTCGACCGAGTTCGTTGGCCAGCTTCATCCGCCATTTTGTTTCAAAATGGCGGCCATTTAAAATTTTTTAAAAAATTTAAAATTTGAAATGTGGTACCAAAAAATTGAAAATGGAAAAATATTTTTTTCTTATGTATTTAACCTTTATACAAAGACTCCGTAGCAGTTTTTGTTTTGTCTATATCTTAAAAAATGGGTGAGTTATAGCATTTTGAATTTCTAGCGAAGCTGACATTTTGAAACGTCCTGAAATTTGTCACGCGATAAAAGGCGTATTTATGAACCGATTTGGATGTAACTTCGTTTATACATATTACAGACCAATGTCTCGACCAAGTTCGTTGGCCAGCTTCATCCGCCATTTTGTTTCAAAATGGCGGCCATTTAAAATTTTAAGAAAAATTTAAATTTGAAATGTGGTACCAAAAAATTGAAAATTGAAATAAATATTTTTTTCTTATGTGTTTGACCTCGATAAAAAGATTCGGGAGCAGTTTTTGTATCGTCTATATCTTAAAAAATGGCTGAGTTATAGCATTTTGAATTTCTAGCGTGGCTGACATTTTGAAACGCCCTGATTTTTGTCACGCGATAACAGGCGTATTTATGAGCCGATTTGAATGTAACTTGGTCTGTACATAGTACATACCAATGTTTCGACCGAGTTTGTTGCCCAACTTCATTCGACATCTTGTTTCAAAAGGGTTGCCATTTAAAAAAAAAAGTAATTTAAAATTTAAAATGAGGTATTAAAAAATTGGAAAATGAAAAGGATTTTTTTATGTGTTTGGCCTTGATACAAAGATTCTGGAGCAGTTTTTGTTTCTGAAAGTTTTTTCTTTTGTTTATATCTTAAAAAGTGGTTGAATTATAGCACTTTGAATTTCTATCATGGCTAACTTTTTGAAACGATCTTGTATTTGTCTCGCGATACCACACGTATTCGCCTATTTCGATGGAAGAAGGCATGTGGATAGTATACATCAATATCTCGACCAAGTTCGCTGGCCAGCTTCATGAGCCATCTTGTTTCAAAATGGCCGCCATTAAATTAAAAAAATATATATTTAAAGTGAGGTGCAAAAATATAGAAATTGAAAAAGGTTTCTTTCTTAAGTATTTGACCTTGATATAAGGATTCAGGAGCATTTTTTGTTTGTCTTTATCTTAAACAATGGCTCAGATGTAGCAGTTTCAATTTCTAACGTGGGTGACATTTTGAAAAATCCGATTTTTTGCCTGCGACAGCACTCGTATGTATCAACCGATTCCGATGTGAGTGAGCATGTGCACAGCAATTACTAAGGTCTCGACCAAGTTCACTGGTTAGCCTCATCCACCATGTTGTCTTAAAATGGCAGGCACTTTAAGAAATCGCCGAATTTGGCAGCGAAATATAAGTTACTTTAAATAAAAGCAGCTTGGATAAAGCTGACTAATTTTGCGAAATTCTCATTCAAAATGATTTAGTATTGATAAAAATTAGTATTGAATCTCTTACATTCGGTTTCCACTTAATTGAGCTTCGTGAGTTTGAATAATATAAGTTGCCTTTTTTAAAATAAGGAATATGAAAGCTACCTCTTCCTCCCGGCACTGGCCGGAAGGACTTTTTTAAATTTAAGCCCTTTTGAAACAAGATGGCGAATGAAGCTGGCCAACAAACTCGGTCGAGACATTGGTATGTACTATGAACACACCAAGCTACATCCAAATCGGTTTATAAATATGCCTGTTATCGAGTGACAAAAATCAGGTCGTTTCAAAATGTCAGCCAAGCTAGAAATTCAAAGTGCTATAACTTAGCGCCTTTCTAAAGATATAGACGAAACAAAAAATGCTCCGGAACCTTTGTATCAATCTCAAACACATAAGAAAAAAATATTTTTCAATTTTCAATTTTTTGGTGCCAATTTTCAAATTTAAAATTAAAAAAAAATTAAATGGCCGCCATTTTGAAACAAGATGGCGGATGAAGCTGGCCAACGAACTCGGTCGAGACATTGGTATGTACTTTGTACACACTAAGGTACATCCATATCGGTTCATGAATACGCCTGTTATCGCGTGACAAAAATCAGGAAGTTTCAAAATGTCAGCCACGGTAGAAATTCAAGTGCTATAACTTAGTCATTTTTTAAGATATAGACGAAACAAAAAATGCTCCGGAATCTTTGTTTCAAGGTCAAACACAAAAGAAAAAGATATTTTTCAATTTTATATTTTTTGGCGCCAATTTTCAAATTTAAAATTAAAAAAAAATTAAATGGCCGCCATTTTGAAACAAGATGGCGGATGAAGCTGGCCAACGAACTCGGTCGAGACATTGGTATGTACTTTGTAGACACTAAGGTACATCCATATCGGTTCATGAATACGCCTGTTATCGCGTGACAAAAATCAGGAAGTTTCAAAATGTCAGCCACGGTAGAAATTCAAGTGCTATAACTTAGCCATTTTTTAAGATATAGACGAAACAAAAAATGCTCCGGAATCTTTGTTTCAAGGTCAAACACAAAAGAAAAAAATATTTTTCAATTTTCAATTTTTTGGTGCCAATTTTCAAATTTAAAATTAAAAAAAAAATTAAATGGCCGCCATTTTGAAACAAGATGGCGGATGAAGCTGGCCAACGAACTCGGTCGAGACATTGGTATGTACTTTGTACACACTAAGGTACATCCATATCGGTTCATGAATACGCCTGTTATCGCGTGACAAAAATCAGGAAGTTTCAAAATGTCAGCCACGGTAGAAATTCAAGTGCTATAACTTAGCCATTTTTTAAAATATAGACGAAACAAAAAAGGCTCCGGAATCTTTGTATCAAGGTCAAACACAAAAGAAAAAAATATTTTTCAGTTTTCAATTTTTTTGGTACCACATTTCAAATTTTAATTTTTTTTTTTTTTTTTTTTTTTTTTTTTTTTAATGGCTGCCATTTTGAAACAAGATGGCGGATGAAGTTGGACAACGAACTCGGTCGAGACATTGGTATGTACTTTGTACACACTAAGGTACATCCATATCGGTTCATGAATACGCCTGTTATCGCGTGACAAAAATCAGGAAGTTTCAAAATGTCAGCCACGGTAGAAATTCAAGTGCTATAACTTAGCCATTTTTTAAGATATAGACGAAACAAAAAATGCTCCGGAATCTTTGTATCAAGGTCAAACACAAAAGAAAAAAATATTTTTCAATTTTCCATTTTTTGGTGCCAATTTTCAAATTTAAAATAAAAAAAAAATTAAATGGCCGCCATTTTGAAACAAGATGGCGGATGAAGCTGGCCAACGAACTCGGTAGAGGCATTGGTATGCACTATGTATGCACGAAGTTACATCCAAATCGGTTCATAAATAGGAGAGTTACAGTGTGACAAAGATGAGATATATATATATATATATATAATCAACTTTTGTACGGAGGGTGGTTTCGGTGTCCGGGAGTCATGATCGATGAAAATATACCAAAATTTTTTGAAATCGCTTTCCTCCGAACGGCTGCAATAGGAAGCTTTTTGTAATGAAAGCTACCTAAAATAAGGCCACTTCACAAAATAATCATAAAAATTGTAATAAATGAAAAAATTGTTTTCAATTAAATAAGTAAATAATTCATTAAATTTAAACAATTTAGTTTATTTCATTACAGTTAAAGAGAATTAATTCGTTTTAAAAATATGAGCTATTTGTGAAAAAAAAAAGAACAAAGGTATATTTTTGATCTAATATTTAAAACAGTGACAAAATTAAAATAATATACATAAATTTGTGCTGAATAAAGGTTATATGCATGTTATTTATTTTACTCTTTAACATGGCTACATTTAAAAGAACGAACTTTACGGAGATTTCTATAATTTAATGAGACATACATATTGCTTTACAGTTATTGAAAATTATTTAGTTTATAACACCCAATTTTTTTTAAAAAGGAACGATACATATTTAATCTTTGCACTATTAAATTATAGAAAACTGCGTAAAGTCTGTTCTTTTAAATTTAGCCATATTAAACAATGAAAAAAATGTTGTTTTTCGACCTAAAACAGTTTTAACTTCCCTTAAATATTCATTTTAAACAGATTTGTATGAAACATGTGTAAAACATTTTTCCTGAAGGAATTTTATTTTAATTTTATAAATTAATAAATTTACATCTAAAAAAGAGTATTAGTTGAAATTTTTTCACAGATTTAGTTAAAGTGTACTTTAACTAAGCGATTATAATCTATTGTTTTAAATGTAGTCATATTAAAGAATGAAATAAATATTGTTTTTTGATCTAAAACAGTTTTAACTTCCCTTAAATATTCGTGTTAAACAGATTCGTATGAAACATGTGTAAGACATTTTCCTGAGGGAATTTTATTTTAATTTTATAAATTTATAAATTTACATCTCAAAAAGGTGTCTTAGTTGAATTTTCCCCCCAGATTTAGTTAAAATATATTTTAACTAAATCATTTAACTAAGAGATTATAATCTCTTCGTAATCTGATGAAATTGGTTTATGATGCAAAGCTATGATAGTTTGGTTATTAATACTACACAAAACAAATATACATGCTACGTGTTTTGATATAGGGGTGTTTACCTGTTGAAAATAAATACAGTCATTCAGGGTAACTTTGAACCATGGGGTGTAACTTTGCACCACTTCCAAATTTTCAATATTTTTGACTCCAAAAAACTAAATAAGCTCCAGAACTATGCTCTATTGGAGTGAAAAATAAGCCAGGGCTATGAATCGAACCCTTAGTGGTTAGAGCAGCAGTACTGTGGTCCCGAGTTCGATTCCTGGCTCTGGCTAATTTTTCACTCCAGTTGGGTTTATTGTATTTATTGTTTGTATGTCTGTATAATATTTATATATACCTTTAAAATGATGTTTCATTGATTTCGTTAACTTGAAATTTAAATCAATAATCCCAAACCTTATTTTAAACACGTTGGATGTTAAAATAAATTTTAGATAAGCAAATAATAATTTCAATTATTTTATTATTTATTTGAATTTTTGTGAATTTTCATCATTTAAAGGCTTCTTTTAATATTGCAAATTTTTAACAAAAGTTTTTTTCCAGTAAATTTTAAGATAAAATATATGCAAAAAATATTAATTATGATTAAAAAATATATCACTTCGACATCCTTTTTCCATTATTTTTATCATTATTTGCCACATGGCATTCATCGTAATCTAAAAAAAAAAAGTCCTTCCGGCCAGTGCCGGCAGGAAGAGGTAGCTTTCATATTCCTTATTTTTAAAAAGCCAACTTATATTATTCAAACACACGAAGCTCAATTTAGTGGAAACCGATTATAGGAGATACAATACCAATTTTTATCAATACTAAATCATTATGAATGAGAATTTCACGAAATTAGTCAGCTTTATCCAAGCTGCTTTAATTTAAAGTAACTTATATTTGGTTGCCAAATTCGGCGATATCTTGAAGTTCCTGCCATTTTAAGCCAACATGGTGGATGAGGCTACTGATTGAACTTGGTCGAGACCTTAGTAATTCCTCTGCACATGCTCACTCACATCGGAATCGGTTGATATATATAAGTGCTGTTGCAGGCAAAAAATCAGATTTTTCAAAATGTCACCCACATTAGAAATTGAAACTGCTATATCTGAGCCATTTTTTAAGATAAAGACAAAACAAAAAATGCTCCGAGATCCTTATATCATGGTCAAATACTTAAGAAAGAAACCTTTTTCAATTTCTAATTTTTATGCACCTCACTTTAAATAAAATTTTTAATTTAATTTAATGTCTCCCATTTTGAAACAAGATGGCTGATGAAGCTGGACAGCGAACTTGGTCGAGACATTACGATATACTATCCACATACCTTCTTACATCGAAATAGGTTAATAAATACGCGTGTTATCACGTGACAAATATCAGATCGTTTCAAAATGTCTGCCATGCTATAAATTCAAAGTGCTACAATTCAACCATTTTTAAAGATATATACGAAATAAAAACTAATCCGAAATCTTTGTATCAAGTTCAAACATAAAAAAAAATCTTTTTGATTTTTCGATAACTCATTTTAATTTTGAATTTAATTTTTTTTAAATTTAAGCCCTTTCGAAACAAGATGGCGAATGAAGCTGGCCAACAAACTCGGTCGAGACATTGGTATGTACTATGAACACACCAAGCTACATCCAAATCGGTTTATAAATATGCCTGTTATCGAGTGACAAAAATCAGGTCGTTTCAAAATGTCAGCCAAGCTAGAAATTCAAAGTGCTATAACTTAGCGCCTTTCTAAAGATATAGACGAAACAAAAAATGCTCCGGAACATTTGTATCAATCTCAAATACATAAGAAAAAAATATTTTTCAATTTTCAATTTTTTGGTGCCAATTTTCAAATTTAAAATTAAAAAAAAATTAAATGGCCGCCATTTTGAAACAAGATGGCGGATGAAGCTGGCCAACGAACTCGGTCGAGACATTGGTAGGTACTTTGTACACACTAAGGTACATCCATATCGGTTCATGAATACGCCTGTTATCGCGTGACAAAAATCAGGAAGTTTCAAAATGTCAGCCACGGTAGAAATTCAAGTGCTATAACTTAGCCATTTTTTAAGATATAGACGAAACAAAAAATGCTCCGGAATCTTTGTTTCAAGGTCAAACACAAAAGAAAAAAATATTTTTCAATTTTCAATTTTTTGGTGCCAATTTTCAAATTTAAAATTTAAAAAAAAATTAAATGGCCGCCATTTTGAAACAAAATGGCGGATGAAGCTGGCCAACGAACTCGGTCGAGACATTGGTATGTACTTTGTACACACTAAGGTACATCCATATCGGTTCATGAATACGCCTGTTATCGCGTGACAAAAATCAGGAAGTTTCAAAATGTCAGCCACGGTAGAAATTCAAGTGCTATAACTTAGCCATTTTTTAAGATATAGACGAAACAAAAAATGCTCCGGAATCTTTGTATCAAGGTCAAACACAAAAGAAAAAAATATTCTTCAATTTTCAATTTTTTGGTGCCAATTTTCAAATTTAAAATTTAAAAAAAATTAAATGGCCGCCATTTTGAAACAAAATGGCGGATGAAGCTGGCCAACGAACTCGGTCGAGACATTGGTATGTACTTTGTACACACTAAGGTACATCCATATCGGTTCATGAATACGCCTGTTATCGCGTGACAAAAATCAGGAAGTTTCAAAATGTCAGCCACGGTAGAAATTCAAGTGCTATAACTTAGCCATTTTTTAAGATATAGACGAAACAAAAAATGCTCCGGAATCTTTGTTTCAAGGTCAAACACAAAAGAAAAAAATATTTTTCAATTTTCAATTTTTTGGTGCCAATTTTCAAATTTAAAATTAAAAAACAATTAAATGGCCACCATTTTGAAACAAAATGGCGGATGAAGCTGGCCAACGAACTCGGTCGAGACATTGGTATGTACTTTGTACACACTAAGGTACATCCATATCGGTTCATGAATACGCCTGTTATCGCGTGACAAAAATCAGGAAGTTTCAAAATGTCAGCCACGGTAGAAATTCAAGTGCTATAACTTAGCCATTTTTTAAGATATAGACGAAACAAAAAAGGCTCCGGAATCTTTGTATCAAGGTCAAACACAAAAGAAAAAAATATTTTTCAATTTTCATTTTTTTGGTATGAAAATATACCAAAATTTTTTGAAATCGCTTTCCTCCGAACGGCTGCAATAGGAAGCTTTTTGTAATGAACGCTACCTAAAATAAGGCCACTTCACAAAATAATCATAAAAATTGTAATAAATGAAAAAAATTGCTTTCAATTAAATAAGTAAATTATTCATTAAATTTAAACAATTTAGTTTATTTCATTGCAGTTAAAGAGAATTAATTCGTTTTAAAAATATGAGCTATTTGTGAAAAAAAAAAAGAACAAAGGTATATTTTTGATCTAATATTTAAAACAGTGACAAAATTAAAATAATATACAGAAATTTACGCTGAATAAAGGTTATATGCATGTTATTTATTTTACTCTTTAACATGGCTACATTTAAAAGAACGAACTTTACGGAGATTTCTATAATTTAATGAGACATACGTATTGCTTTACAGTTATTGAAAATTATTTAGTTTATAACACCCAATTTTTTTTTAAAAAGGAACGATACATATTTAATCTTTGCACTATTAAATTATAGAAAACTGCGTAAAGTCTGTTCTTTTAAATTTAGCCATATTAAACAATGAAATAAATGTTGTTTTTCGACCTAAAACAGTTTTAACTTCCCTTAAATATTCATTTTAAACAGATTCGTGTGAAACATGTGTAAAACATTTTTCCTGAGGGAATTTTATTTTAATTTTATAAATTAATAAATTTACATCTAAAAAAGAGTATTAGTTGAATTTTTTTCACAAATTTAGTTAAAGTGTACTTTAACTAAGAGATTATAATCTATTCTTTTAAATGTAGTCATATTAAAGAATGAAATAAATATTGTTTTTTGATCTAAAACAGTTTTAACTTCCCTTAAATATTCGTGTTAAACAGATTCGTATGAAACATGTGTAAGACATTTTCCTGAGGAAATTTTATTTTAATTTTATAAATTTATAAATTTACATCTCAAAAAGGTGTCTTAGTTGAATTTTTCCCCCAGATTTAGTTAAAATATATTTTAACTAAATCATTTAACTAAGAGATTATAATCTCTTCGTAATCTGATGAAATTGGTTTATGATGCAATGCTACGATAGTTTGGTTATTAATACTACACAAAACAAATATACATGCTACGTGTTTTGATATAGGGGTGTTTACCTGTTGAAAATAAATACAGTCATTCAGGGTAACTTTGAACCATTGGGTGTAACTTTGCACCACTTCCAAATTTTCAATATTTTTGACTCCAAAAAACTAAATAAGCTCCAGAACTATGCTCTATTGGCAAAATTCTAAACTGGGATTTCTACTCTTTATTTTAGAAAATAAATTAGCAACATTATGCTCAATTAATTACACCATCTAACTATTTTTGTGAAGTACTGTTTTTAAGTTAATTTTGAATGCTGTTTTGAAGTTGTTGTAATCCAACTGAATTTTCATAGTAAGTAACAATATACTCATTTATCGGACATATTATTATCTAAATATTCTAAATGTGCTAATATTTTGTGATTATTTATTTATTAATAGTTAATAAAATGTAAAATAAGAAGACACTAACATTTTACCACATTTTCAGGGTAACTTTGAGCCGGCTCAAAGTTATACTGATGTTTATAATTTACTGATTATAGGTGCTACTGTCAAAAATGTCCCATATTTGCACGTATATTTTATATAAACGTCGAAAGTGTGCATTAGATATAACATGTAAATATTTTCACAAATATGTGTAAAATTCCTAAAATTCATTTAAAGGCGTTATTCGGGGCGGAGCTACTCAAATTTGACATTTCATACATTCGGCATTTTTTATTCTTGTTTAAATAATACTAGTACTAGTATGTATTACTGTAACTACGGATATATTATTGAGTTAAATCATTGAAAATTGTTTTTCACTGCATTTTTGTGTTTTATATGAACAATAAACAGTTTTTTTCCCTAAATATTCATGGTTCTCTTCTTCCACTTTTCTTATGCCTAATATTTGTTATAATATCATAAATTATACAAATCTTGTGATGTTGGAAAATATAAATTCGGAGTCTTTACATATCTGAAAACATTTTTCGGGATTCAAAATTGTCCTAACTATAATACTTTTTTTAAATGAATTATTTTAGATAATATTTATCATATGGTGCAAAGTTACCCTAAATGGCTGGGTAACTTTAAACCAGGCTAAAAATTCATTTTTTATTGCTTTTATCATTATAATTTTTGATAGTCATACAATAATTTAGGATCATTTCTTCACTTTTATGCCCCCAGTTGCAACAATATTCTTAAAATAAGAGTGTGGCATATGAAAATAGAGAAAATGCGTATCAATGTTACCCTGAATGACTGTATTCTATGGAAAAAAATCGAGAAATTAAATATATATATATATATATACCAATTATTTTATTAACACGTAACAGTCCACGTCGTTCGGCATGAGACGATTTTTTTTAAGCCAAATTATTTTTGGCGTATGAAATGCGACGCTCTTGAAAATGTCTGTTCTTTGCTATTAACATCACTTGTAGTGAGTTCATTATTTTCCATCAATGATTTTACAGTGCATTACGAAAATCTATTACGTAAAAAGAGTCTGTTACGTAATTCTTTATGTAAAAGCAGTTTCAAGCTTCATCAATGTTTTTTTTTTTTTTTCAACACGCGCAACCTTTTAGTAAAAAGGAGAAGAGGGAAAAAAGAGAAATTTATTTCCTAAACTATACGCAATATTATTACACAAATTTACACTTCCAAATTTAGAAAGAAAATCACAAAATTAAAATTTCAAATAAAATAATTATCATTTTTCGACACTAAAATAGTTCTAAAAGGAGACTATTAAGTGTTTATTGCTGATAAAATCGTGTTTTAATGAATTGCACAAGTTCTACAGTGCATATTCATTAGACAGAACTGGGACTTATTTACTTAATACTTGATTCTGCGTTTAGCACTTTTTTCAGGTTAAAAATGCGTACTGCTTCTTTTTTGTCAAATACAGTGTAAACAAAATACGACCAGTTTTCCTGTCTGAATCGGAAAAATAGAAAATAAGGTGAACATACCAAAGAAATAATAAAACTTTCATTAAAACGGGGGCTCAATAAACTTTAAAATTTGTATGATTAATAAAATTCTCACAGTAATAATAATGTACCTATAACTATATACAAAAATGTACCAAAATACCAAATTGCCGTGAAAAAAATAATAAGGTTAGATAGTATTTCCTCGGTACACTGTAAAAAAAATCCGATCAGTTTTCCTGTAGGAATCGGAAAAATAGTTGCCCTTATCGTACCGGAAAAGTTTCCGACCCAGCTAGGAATAAAATCCGTAAAATCGGAATAAAATCCATAAAATACCGTTTTATTGACTATTTTCTTTTTTTCACGAATTTTATTCCGAGCTGGGTCAGAAAGTTTTCCGGTACGATAAGGACAACTATTTTTCCGATTCCTACAGGAAAACTGGTCGGATTTCTTTACAGTGTATTTTATTGTTATAATTAAAATGAACTGATTTTTTTAACCTCTGTATTAACTACTGTTTAATTGATATAAATAATGCTATTATAAATATATGTTATTTATATGATATATTTTAATATCACGGAAACAGCATATTTTTTAACGAAATCTATTATTTAAAACCATATAAATTTGTTTGAGTTATACATAGTCTTAAAAAAAGGACCAATTATGTATTCTAGAATACAACAGATTTAAAATTCAGCATGCAATTTTCTTTTATGAAATTGGACTTGGTTAGACTAATGATGTAGTCTGATGATATATAAAGACTAATACAAAGCAAAAGCATAATTCGGACTGCAAATATGAAATTTTCAGAATAAGGAAAGAAAATAGGAAAAGTTAAGAGAATGTTTTTTTAAACTTGATTATGTAGAAAGATAATAAACATTATACGTTTATGTTACTATTAAATATGTACACTATAAAGTGTAATAGTACATTCTAAGATTTTCATTTTAAAATTTAATTCATTTTAATTCTAGAATATTTTTAGATGTGAGTAAAAATGCAAGATTTAACCCTCTGACCGCCGAGCAAAAGGGTAAAATTGCGATGTTGTTTTCTCTTAAATTCTTTTGAAAGTGTTAAAAAAATATTTTTTTAGCGACATGATATAAAAATCTTAATTACATGTATGAATATAATCCTTCGAAATATTAATTATCACTCAGTGATTTAAAACTGCATTACATCTGTAGAATTACATTAATTTAAACAATGCTTCTAATGCAGTGAAACCAGAAGCTTAGTCAACGGATATATCACTTCAAGGCGCTGAAGGAAGAAAGAAAAACACTACCATTAAGTGTTTCAAAAATATTAAAACTTTCAAGATTTACGCATATGTATATATTTGCACTGTAAAATATTTATTAATCTATAAAAAATTAATATAACCGCGAACAAAAATATACAATAACCTCTATCGAAATATCCATAGTTCCAAAAATCGTTCTTTCTCATTAAAAACCTAAGGAAAAAATGTATTTTTGATATTTAAAGAATCATTTATAAAAACAAAGTTTCTTTGCTGCCACTAGTTTTCAGAAACGTTTCTGAGTAAATTTTATAGTGTCTTAATCAATTTTCTCAAACCAGAATATCTGTTTCAGGATGAATTTACTTTTCAATTAAATATTTCAGAAAATTAAAAATTTTCAAGATTTGTGCATTTTTATATATTCTCATACCTACTCTGTAAAATAAGACAAATATTTATTAATCTACGAAAATGTTATATAAACACAAACAAAAATATACATTAAATGTTTCCAAGATAGCCATGATTCCGAAAATTGTTTTTATTAAAAATCTATGAAAACCATATATTTCCGATATTTAAAGAGTCCTTTATAAAAACAAAGCTTCTTTGCTGCCAATGATTTTCAGAAACGTTTTTGGGTCAATTTTATAGTGTAATAATTAGTTTTCTCATACCAGAATATTGGCTTCTATTATGTATTTACTCGTAATTCTCAATTAAACCCTTTCATTTTCGTAATTGTATTTATACATGCAGTAGTAACAAAATAACATTAATTTTAACGTTAATGTTAATTATATTAATTTATCGTTTTTCTTTAAAATATGTTAGTTGAAAGTGAAAAAAATTACTTAAGAATTTATAGCATTCGAAAAACTTATATTGCTGGTTAAGAAAACTGATTTTCACACTATAACCTATTATTACTATTCAGAAACGCTTCCGAAAATCAATGACAGGAGAAAAAACTTTTCTTTTAGAAATTCTCCTCAAAACTATATGGTTTCTAAGGCTTCTGAATATAAAGACTTTTCACCAAAATTTCATAGTACATGTACTATAATAACGAACTCCATATTCTAAAAAAAAGTATCCAGCGCTGTTTCCGCCGTAAATACTTTTTTTTTTGTGACTAAAGATCTTTCTTTACTAATAGTAAGAAGATTATGTTTTAAAAAGACGCTGGAGCAGAGGTATTTTTTTTAAATGGATGAATTGTTTTAAGAACTATTCAATGTTAAAGCCAGACAAAATCGTTTCATTAAAAAAGTTTTATAGGAATAAAGCTATAACTAGGAATTTAATAATTCTTTTTTATACGGATGTACTTCCCAAGTTAGCAGTGAGCAGATTGCGCTTATATTTTTAATGTAGTAAAAAGCGCTAAAATTATCAAATTGGCATGAAGAAAATGGTAATGTGTAGCCATTATTTCTTCTGTACCTTATATGTATACCTAAAATCAATTGCTTTTTTAACATCTGTATTTTACTTCTGTTTAATTCATTACATTATTATAAGGATAAAATATTTTATTTATATGAATATTTTAAATGTAATAGATACAATATATATTTTTTTAAATATGTTTTTTAAAACAATACAAATTTATTTCAGTTATATTTAATCTAAAAAAAAAAACTACAATTAAATATTCATGTATTCCAGAATGCAGTAGCTTTAAAAATTCAGCATGTAATTTTCTTTTATGAAATTGGACTTCGGTTAGACTAATGATGCAATCTGATGAAACATAAAGACTAATACAAAGTATAAACTAAAGTATAATTTTGAATGCAAATATGAATTTTCCAGGAAAAGGAAAGAAAATGAATAAAAAGTAGAGTTGATATTTTTCTAAAACATGATTATATAGAAAGAGAGTAAACATTATACGTTTAAGTTCATATTTAATATGCACATTATAAAACATGTTAATATATTTTAAGAATTACATATTTAATTTTTAATTCATTTGAACTCTAGAAGATTTGTAAGTAAATATGAAGTAAGAGAAAAAAAAACTACCATTACTAATTTTGGAAAGACTAACAATTTACAAGGTTTATGCATATGGAAACATGAAAACAAAACTTATATTTCCAAGAAATGACGATGATATATTATATAGTTATTATGTAAATTGTTATGATTATGTAAGAATAAGGAACTAAAAATATAAAATTATCATTAAAAACGTGGTCATGTGTCGTAATTAAGTTTCTTCTGTACCTTATCATTTTTACAAAAATGGATTTAATTTAAAATTTTTGTATTACATAACTACATATGAATTTAATTGATATTATTAACATGGTGATAAAGCTTATTTTATTTACATGTGCAAAGAGAAAGAAAAAAAAACAATAAGTACGTCTGCTAACTTTTCTTTAAATTGAATATTGCAGAAGAAATAAGCTGCAAGATTTTAGTATTGATATCTTTATAATTTTTCAAATTCCATATTTATAAAACATTAATATAAATATAATTTAAATAATCCATATTATCAAATACAGTTGAACCTCGTTATCCCGACACTCTAATGACCAGAAAAAAGTGTCGTCATAAGCGGAGTGTCGAGGTAACCGGAGTTGGAGAAAAATATGTTTATAAAAAACTTGTTTTTTTAATGTTACATGAAATATTGATGAATTAAGGTTTGCTTATCCCTAGATGTGCTTCCTAGAATTCTTTTTTAAATATGATACAATGAATTGTAATTAATATTCCTTGTTACAGAAATGGATGTTAGATAATTTCTGATCGTTTCAATACAATCCAATGCTATAGCTTTAGTCGTATAAAAAACGTCGTGTAACCACAAGAAAGCGCCACCTGACCAGAACAAAGAGACCGCGAGTAGAGTGATACGTTTATCTGGAGCTTCAGGGGGCCATTCATAGTGTTTGGTTTTATTTATCCAGATAAAGGATTGAAGTAAAAATTCTCATTTATCTTAATTTTAGACATTTTTGTGAAAAGTTTGGCTAAGACATTTCTTACCACTTAATTTCAGGTCTTATAAGATGGATTATAAAAAATGGACAATTTTCAGAAACCGTCGGTATATCCGGAGTTGAAAATAATTCAACGGCGTAAAATCCGGAGTTTATTTATATTAAAATCATATACAAAAAATCGGGACTTTGAAAACTGACGTGAAAACCGGGCGTCGGGATAACGAGGTCCGATTGTATTAATGTGAAAATTCTAGAACAGACAGTAATGGTTGCTTTCCAAAATAAAATAGAAATATTATAAAATCTGATATAGAAAACTTTTAAAATGCTCATTTTGTGAACAAGAGATAGATAATTGCTTATGAAATTTGTACAAGTTATGTATGTTTATGCACTGAAGCTGTTTGTAATAATTCATATCATAAAACTTTGTTTGCAGTAAGTTGGAAGTATCTGTACATTTAAACTGTTTCTATTACTGAGATCTTAAACCGTTTTCAAATATTCAGATGACCGATAATGCACACTAAAAGGAGCGTAATCTACTTATTCTGTCGAAAATGCTATCATGTAATGCATCAATCAATTTTTAGACCTATTTTATCAGTCTGCAGCAACACATTTGACCCTGGTATCGAAAATGTAAACTACACGAAATGGCGTTGAGTGTACTCCTGTACGTTCTTAAAATTTGAGCTCTAGACACCTATACCGTAAATATGAAAAATGAACACCGTGTATATTTATTATAAAAGTTATTGCATTACATTTTAAATAAACATTATTTTTATTTTTATTCTATCGAAAAGAAAATGTCACAAAACATAGGGATAATTTAAAATAAAATGGCATAAATAAGCAACTTATAATTCAGTGGGTCAATAAGCATATTGTGGTATTACTAATAAATTGTGCCGTGATATGAAAGGTAAATTTAATTTGAGTTCCTTTTTATTAACGTGCGTTGTGTAGTATTGCAATAAAACCCTCTGTTCTTTGAGGTCAGCAATTGTAAAAAAAATAAAAAGGAAACTTCTTACTTGTATATCTGTAAAGAAATGATGAGGAGACTTTTAAACACAAATCAAACTTTTTATACATCTTGTTGAAGAGAAGTAAGAGGCCTTCACCCGTTGGTCACCGATTTTTAAAAATAAATACGCTGGCTGATAAAATAATCTGTTCCTCTTTAAGAACATCCTTAAAATGCAGTATGTAACGCTAGGTGATTTTTCTATTCATAAAAATTTCAATTAAAGTCTTTCAAAACCATCAGAAAATAAATTTAACAGGAGCTACTCAAATCACAGACATCGTTTACGCAAAAGCTTTTCACCGGATCCCACATTCATCGGTGGCAGACCGATCTTTTTAAAACGAAACTATGTCATGACAGCAACACCAACAAAACAGATTCTAATTTAAAATTAACGAAATTTTTAATTTATAGTAAGAATACGGGGACTTCGAAAGTTAGAGAAAGAAAAGATTTAAATCTGTTGGAGAATTTAAAATAATAGGTAATGTCTTAATAAACAAATCCGAAAGAAAACATTTAAAAAGCTTTATTTTTATTTGTTTCACGCTCGGCGATAGACACACCTCCGAAAAGATCGACATCCATTCAATGCACATGCCGTGAGAGACTTGCTCCGATGACGTCATCACAATCGTACAGACCTCAAAGGAGAAGCACCCTATGCCAGGCGCTGCGGAACATCAGAGAACTTGCCGATCTGCGGTCGAAACGAATCGCCCACGCAAAAATAAATATGGATTTAAGTTTAAAGAACATCGATGTATAAGGCCAAAAGAAATAAAAAAGTAACATAATTTAAACACTGTGAGATTTCATCTCATACATATGTGCCAAATATGCTAATTACTTTCAGTTACAAATTAGTAAATGATGGAGAAAAAAAGTTTACAGTTAGGCGGAACAAAAAATGATTTAAAAAAAAATGAGAAAATTATGTTTTTTTCATTTATTTTATAGTAATTTGCGTGTTTGACAGTTAAAATTACGTTTTATTGTTTGTCACAAATAATCTAAAATTACTAACTACATGTACATAGTAATAATAATAATAATAATAATTGTAATTTAATAGATTACAACGACCATTTGGATTTATTTCGTCCACCAAATTCCGTCGCATCCTCTTCAACAACAGATCGCAAAGATCAAACTTCTGGCAACCAAAACCTTCATCGATAAACTCTCCAAGTCCCATTTCGAGAAGAAAAACAGTTTACAAATCGAAAGCAGTTCCACCGAATCATCCACAGATTGCGACAAATTACCTACGTTTAGCTCAATTTTTCCCGGTTAGAATCGACCGATTGTAAAACACCGTGGCTAGTGGATTGGAGCCCCTCGAGACATGCCCTTTTACTATCAATCGATTAAACCTTAGATTGTTTCCTTTTTCGCGCTCGTCTTTTATTCTGTAATCGATTTTCATGGGCT
This sequence comes from Maratus speciosus, assembly GCA_963932465.1. Taxonomy (NCBI): domain Eukaryota; kingdom Metazoa; phylum Arthropoda; class Arachnida; order Araneae; family Salticidae; genus Maratus; species Maratus speciosus. The sequence continues at coordinate 358,403,955 of OZ010794.1, forward strand.
ACATAATCAGTTGAAGACCTCGATTTTCATGGCCTACATAATCAGTTGAAGACATTGATTTTTGCTTTGCAAGACGATTTTCATTTCGGCGTCGCTCTTTGGCTTTGGATTTTTCCATATTTGATAATTTGCGCCTACCCATTTTGTAACTTTTTCAATTTTTATCGATTTTATGCCTTTCGATTACCTATTCAAACAATTTTTAACGATTTTATTACCTTTCTATTATTTATTAAAATAAAAATTCTTCTAAAAGTAAAGAACATCGTTGAATTTCGTAAAAAAATAAAATAAAATGCAAGCATCATTTGGCCCCATCCTCGACCGAAAACAATAATCATTTCCAAATGGTTAATAATAATAATAATAATAATAATAATAATAAACAGTGCAAAGTATGAAAAAAAACTTCCAGATATACATATTAAAAAGTAAACAATCGAAATATATAGTTATAGGGAATACTAAAACATGTTATCTTGTCAGTGATATATGGTATATTGTGCATGCTTTTAAGGAATGTTGTAATCAATGTAATCAATTCTTGTAAGTCATGTTGGTTGTGCATGCTTGTATTCTTATTCGTCATCCGCAAAACATTAAAAATTACTATATGTATTTAAGATAATGACAATGATATAATAGCTTCAAAATAATGTGTGAAAAATAACAATAACCTCTCTTACGTATTATCAAATAATAAATAATCTACGTTTATATTAAAATAAATTCAGTATATACCTATGCATTCATTTCACGACATTGAAAAATCATACCCACGCATTAAATTCAGTGATAAATACTTATTTTCATATTTAAATTCAGAAGGATAAACCGGCTCATATGATCGATTTTTTTTAAATCTATATACAAAATATCGCAATGTCTTACATTTCATTTCCATAATCATTATAGTTCTATTTTAAAAAAACCTTCAACTCAAAGTTATAGACGAATAATTTATGTTTAAACACGTGAATTTTATTTGCAAAACTAACGAAAGAGTATTCTACAGCTTTATTGACATCATTTAAAAATGCTTTTTGAAAACTTTTGCATTTCGTTTAAGTTAGTTTAGTAAAGACATTTTTCAGCTTTTAACCATAAGGAAAAATTAAATAATAAAAAAATCTAGTACATACAAACATATATCTTTGTATGTATACACTGTAAAAAAAAATACTGCCAGTTTTCCGGTAGGAATCGGAAAAATAGTTGCCCCTATCGTACCAGAATAATTTCCGACCCAGCTCGGAATAAAATCCGTAAAAATAAGGAAATAGGCAGTAAAACGGTATTTTACGGATTTTATTCCGAGCTGGGTTGGAAAGTATTCTGGTACGATAAGGGCAACTATTTTTCCGATTCTTACCGGAAAACTGGCATTATTTTTTTTACAGCGTAGCGAGCAGTAAGTAAATGATAACTTACAAGTCGAGAAGTAATTTTACTTTTTAAATAAATTTAAATCAAATAGAATTAATAATAAATCTATATAATTCTTGGAAATTTTTCAGTGGAAAATTTCCCACGACTTACATTTAATAATACTTCAAGTTTAAGGCTGTTCTTAACTACTCTGCTCAACAAGCGCAAAAGGTTTTGACACATTTACAAATTCATTTTTTAACGGAAAGATATAAAATTGGAAAATCTGGCCATAGAAGCGATTTGGAATTGAACAGTTTTTTCCATATTTAGATCAATCAATTGCCTATTGAGTTATAAGGAATTTTGATCACGTGACAAACACGTTTTTCGCCCGCTCTTGAGTCTTTTTCTTCCTTCGCACGGAAATTCGGTTCAAAACGGCCACTTTGACACTATTTCCTGAAAGATCTATTGCGTTTGCAAAAAAAATGGTAACACAGCTCATTGCATAGTTTCTGAAGAACAACACCAGCTAGTTTCATGCATTTTCGAACAAAAATAAATTAAAACTTATGTCAGAAAGTTGCCCTTTTAGATTTGAGAACAGCCTTAATTTGCTTAAAAGGCGTACAGAGAGTGAAAAAATGTCCAAGTCGGGACTCGAACCCGGTTCATTGGTACAGTACACCGACGTTCTACCAACTGAACCACCTTGAACAATATCCAGCATGGCACTTCTCACTATCATATGTTGGCAAGCCTACAACCGCAGCACAAGATATAATATTAATATTATTATATAGATTTGTTCAATTTCAATTGCACAATTGTTGCACAGTTTTAATTGCACAATTGTTGCTGGCTTCTCTTTCATTTTGTGTTTGTCCCTGAGTCGGTGGCTCACGGAAAAATATTGCATTTTGTGCTGCGGTTGTAGGCTTGCCAACATATAATAGTGAGAATTGTCACGCTGGGTATCGTTCCAAGTGGTTCAGTCGGTAGAACGCTGGTGCGCTATACCAATGACCCGGGTTTGAGTCCCGTCTTGGACATTTTTTCACTCTGTTGGCTGTACGCCTTTTAAGCAAATAAAATTTGAAATAGAATTATTAATCTATATAATAAAAGCGCAAAGCATTTGACTGTCATCAACAGTTCCGGGATGACCGCTTCACTTTTTACATGCCAAGCGGCCATTTCGGTGGACCCATTAGGAGGACCCTGTTCTGTCGCCAAATTCTGCCAAGTTTGTTGCCAACTTGGCGTTATATTGCCAAATTTAGCGACAAAAATTAGTAGTCAAAAGTGACGCCAACTTCGCGATATCTTTAATATTTCACCAAATTCCCATAGACTTCCATTGTAAACCAATAGTGCTTACTTGTTTACAGAAAATCAACAAATTGATATTTTTATGCAACAAAAACTAATATTAGCTTAAGGAATTAAATTATTTATATTTAAGGGAATCCAAGTAAATTAAATTATGAATAAAAGTAACATGATACAATGCTTAGCATGCTTTCCCAAACATAAATTTTAAGGGAGGCCAAACTGGTCGCCAAGGGCGGCTAGTTATAGATTAAAAAGATTCAATTTTAAAAAATCTGCATCAATAATAAGCATTTGTTTGCTACAGTAATGTGAAATAACATTTTCAGTAAATACAAATAATTTACGAGAGAGAGTGGTAGCGTGACCATAATTGGCAACTTATTGCTCATGCATGGCGAAAGCTATTTTTTTCAACTACTTCACACGACCGAAAGAAAGAATATTTTCTTTCGTAAAATGGAAAAATGGTTAATCTATATATTTTTAACTTTGTGTATAGACATATTATAAACAAAATTAGAGAACAAGCTGCCTATTTCATTTAAACACGTAGTTTTAATATATTTCAAAATTTGATATTTGAATTCTTTATTGATGTATTTCATACAAAAAATTCTTTTGTGTAGTTCATGGGGAATCTAAAAAGTGTATTAAATGTTAAAAAAAAAAAATCTGTTAGAGTTTGCAATTAAAAACGATTTTCACCTATGTTGGGTATCTCGGGTTTCACGAGTTAGCCCAGCTGGCGTTTGTGAACTGAAGTTATTCTTAATTATCAACCCCAGAGCATTAAATTTACTGCGTTCATTTAAAATAATAACTATGATATATTTTCTTGAAAATATTAAAGCAATAAAAATAGCAATATCCTCACTTACGCGTTAACAAATAATTAAAACTCCGAAAATTATATTTCAACTGTGTACACATCGATGCATTCATTTCACTACTTGAGAAATCATGTCCCCGCATTAAATTTGTTGATAAATAACAATTTTCATATTTAAATTTCAAAGCGGGATAAATCAACTCGTTTTATCGATTCTTTAAAATCTATATACAAAGTATCAAAATGTATCAAATGTAATTTCCATAATCATTAGAGTATGTTCTTAAACAAATCTTTTTAAAGATATAGACGAATAATTTATTTGTAAGCACACGCAGTTTCTCTTCAAAACCAACGAATGAGAACTGCTTTATTAATATTATTTTAAGGTGAATTTATAAAAGTTTCGTTTTGGTTAGTTTAAAAAAGATACACTCATGTCCAAAAATTAAGGATAAGTGAGCGGACCGTTTCGATTTTACACGTTTTGTCGAATGCCTATTGAAATTATTGACGAATTATTCGTGAACTTTGAAGATGTAAAAAACATGTTTGACTTCACTTTTCTCAGTGAAGATTTAGTCAGGAGGACAATTAGGGGGCTAATAATAAATTTAATAATAAAATAATATTTTACAGATCACCTATGTAACTGAAAATGCTGAAAACGGCATGTCATTGCCTTAAATGACTTTTTGAGTCCAGTTCTACTTTTATATGCATATGTGTAAGCTTAGCATTCATATTCGTGAAGATGTTAACGTTTCTGTGAAAAGTTCAAAAATTTTTTATTTATAGAGTATAGAATTTTCAACGAAAGGTACCAAAACTTTTCGAAAACCTAACAAAGGAGATTAGAAACAGAATACTGCAATTGAAACATGACTACTACATAGAATATTTTATGAAATATGGACATTTGTATGAAATAATTTTTAATTGCGCATGCGTGAAAGATTCCATAATTTTTATTTCATAATTTGGTAGTCAGCTATTTAGGGAAACACATACAAAAAGTCCAATCAAATATCGCGAAAATTCTGAAAGATATGGGCGGTATAGTGAGTTGCTTTCTAACAGTGGCTTTATTATAAGGGATTTTCTACAATTTTTTAATCATATCCCTTATCTTTCTGAGTTTTCACAATACGGACACAATGCACTCTAAATGCGCGCACTGCTACTTCGACTTAAACCTTATGTTACAAAAATAAATTAAAACTTATGTCAGAAAGTTGCCCTTTTAGATTTGAGAACAGCCTTAATTTGCTTAAAAGGCGTACAGAGAGTGAAAAAATGTCCAAGTCGGGACTCGAACCCGGTTCATTGGTACAGTACACCGACGTTCTACCAACTGAACCATCTTGAACAATACCCAGCATGGCACTTCTCACTATCATATGTTGGCAAGCCTACAACCGCAGCACAAGATATAATATTAATATTATTATATGGATTTGTTCAATTTCAATTGCACATTTGTTGCACAATTTTAATTGCACAATTGTTGCTGGCTTCTCTTTCATTTTGTGTTTGTCCCTGAGTCGGTGGCTCACGGAAAAATATTACATTTTGTGCTGCAGTTGTAGGCTTGCCAACATATAATAGTGAGAAGTGTCACGCTGGGTATCTTTCCAAGTGGTTCTGTCGGTAGAACGCCGGTGCGCTATACCAATGACCCGGGTTTGAGTCCCGTCTTGGACATTTTTTCACTCGGTTGGCTGTACGCCTTTTAAGCAAATAAATTTGAAATAGAATTATTAATCTATATAATAAAAGCGCAAAGCATTTGACTGTCATCAACAGTTCCGGGATGGCCGCTTCACTTTTTATATGCCAAGCGGCCATTTCGGTGGACCCATTAGGAGGACCCTGTTCTGTCGCCAAATGCTGCCAAGTTTGTCGCTAACTTGGCGTTATATTGCCAAATTTAGCGACAAAAATTAGTAGTCAAAAGTGACGCCAACTTCGCGATATCTTTAATATTTCACCAAATTCCCATAGACTTCCATTGTAAACCAATAGTGCTTACTTGTTTACAGAAAATCAACAAATTGATATTTTTATGCAACAAAAACTAATATTAGCTTAAGGAATTAAATTAATTATATTTAAGGGAATCCAAGTAAATTAAATTATGAATAAAAGTAACATGATACAATGCATGCTTTCCCAAACATAAATTTTAAGGGAGACCAAACTGGTCGCCAAGGGCGACTAGTTATAGATTAAAAAGATTGAATTTTAAAAAATCTGCATCAATAATAAGCATTTGTTTGCTACAGTAATGTGAAATAACATTTTCAGTAAATACAAATAATTTACGAGAGAGAGTGGTAGCGTGACCATAATTGGCAACTTATTGCTCATGCTTGGCGAAAGCTATTTTTTTCAACTACTTCACACGACCGAAAGAAAGAATATTTTCTTTCGTAAAATGGAAAAATGGTTAATCTACATATTTTTAACTTTGTGTATAGACATATTATAAACAAAATTAGAGAACAAGCTGCCTATTTCATTTAAACACGTAGTTTTAATATATTTCAAAATTTGATATTTGAATTCTTTATTGATTTATTTCGTACAAAAAATTCTTTTGTGTAGTTCATGGGGAATCTAAAAAGTATATTAAATGTTAAAAAAAAAAATCTGTTAGAGTTTGCAATTAAAAACGATTTTCACCTATGTTGGGTATCTCGGGTTTCACGAGTTAGCCCAGCTGGCGTTTGTGAACTGAAGTTATTCTTAATTATCAACCCCAGAGCATTAAATTTACTGCGTTCATTTAAAATAATAACTATGAAATATTTGCTTGAAAATATTAAAACAATAAAAATAGCAATATCCTCACTTACGCGTTAACAAATAATTAAATCTCCGAAAATTATATTTCAACTGTGTACACAACGATGCATTCATTTCACTACTTGAGAAATCATGTCCACGCATTAAATTTGTTGATAAATAGCAATTTTCATATTTATATTTCAAAGCGGGATAAATCAACTCGTTTTATCGATTCTTTAAAATCTATATACAAAGTATCAAAATGTATCAAATGTAATTTCCATAATCATTAGAGTATGTTCTTAAACAAATCTTTTCAAAGATATAGACGAATAATTTATTTGTAAGCACACGCAGTTTCTCTTCAAAACCAACGAATGAGAACTGCTTTATTAATATTATTTTAAGGTGGATTTATAAAAGTTTCGTTTTGGTTAGTTTAAAAAAGATACACTCGTGTCCAAAAATTAAGGATAAGTGACCGGACAGTTTCGATTTTACACGTTTTGTCGAATACCTATTGAAATTATTGACGAATTATTCGTGAACTTTGAAGATGTAAAAAACATGTTTGACTTCACTTTTCTCAGTGAAGATTTCGTCAGGAGGACAATTAGGGGGCTAATAATAAATTTAATAATAAAATAATATTACAGATCACCTATGTAACAGAAAATGCTGAAAACGGTATGTCATTGCTATTGTGAAATATGGTTCTCCAATTCATAATCCCCGAGTATCCAAAAGAACCCTCATAGCATGCATGGTCACGGTGACGTCGTTGTGACGTCACTGTAAGTCACTGTGGTCACGTCACATCTGTGACCAAAATGCCACCACTCAGTGATGTCACATTGTGACTGAGATGTGAACTTCTTAGAAAACTTTAAAAAATTGAAAAATTCTTTAAAACATGTTATTTAGTGTAAAATTATATTTTTCTGGCAATAAAAGAAAATTGTGACGACACTATTATGTCACTGCATATAACGTATGTCACGTCACATATGTGATAAAAAAAACCACCATATTGTAAGTCACAGTATGACAAAAATATGAACTTCAAAAATCTTTGAAAATGAAGAGAAATATTTTAAACAGTCCCGAGTTACAGCGACATAAGGAATGCAAATATATTAGTGGATAGCAACTAGTAAATTCTGTCACGGAAGGGGGAAGGGGCATAATAAATAAAATGCACGATACAAGCATTAATAAACTAAATTTTCATGTTATATTTTTATCAATTTGATGGATTAAGCGGTCTCACAGACTGCTCACAATAGTTATGCGAAAATTTTTGTCACATCAGTTAAGGGTTAAACAGTATTTTAAACAGTCCCTAGTTACATCGGCATAAGAGATGAAAATATATTAGTGAATAGCAAATAGTAAATTTTGTCACGAAAGGTGGGGGGGGGGGGGACATAATAAATAAGGTGCACGATACGAGCATTAATAAACTAAATTTTCATGCTATATTTTATCCATTTGATAGATTAAGCGTTCTCACAGACCGCTCACAGTAGTTATGCGGCAATTTTTGTCACATCAGTTAAGGGTTAAACAATATTTTAAACAGACCTGAGTTACAGCGGCATAAGGAATGAAAATATATTAGTGGATAGCAAATAGTAGATTCTATCACGAAAGGCGGGGGGGGGGGCATAATAAATAAAGTGCACGATACAAGCATTAATAAACTAAATTTTCATGCTATATTTTATCAATTTGATATCTAAGACAGTAAAAGTATTCTTTTTTCATGATTTTAATTTTATCTAGCATTGCAATTTAATATTATAATCCTCCACTGATTGTTACACTCTCATATAATTATTGCGCATATCAGATTCAAATCAGTTGTTTACAAAAACAAATAAATGATAAAAACACACCTGCTCAAATCGTCTGCTTTGCGATATTACCATAGAATAAACAAGAGAATACACGGGAAGTCACCTTCACTCCGCTGTTTAGAACACCAGCACGCGTACAGCACTTCTTTTAATATAAAAGAAAGACATCTGCCATTTTAGGATATTACAAATATACGGATATTATTGATGAAGCATATATGTAAGTCTTATTTAATTTAAATATTTTGTTCCTGTTTTGTATATATTATAATGATGAGTTAAGTAGTTTTATGTTACACATATAGAAGGAGACTGGTCTGTATTGTTTTCAGAAGGACATTTTTATTCGATTCTGTTGTATCTTAATCTGCCATCGCTCGGAAAAAAAAAAAGCTGGCGCAGAGACTGATTCGTGCCTACATTCATAGTAGAATGAATGTAAATATTAATTTTTAGTCTCTTGAGATTGAAAATGTGTTGAAACAGTGGTGTGGAATTTTTTTCGGCTTTTTAATGTTTTCTAGTTACTAACACTTAAAGCATCATTATTATTTTGGAGTTAAATATGAAATTAGAAATTGTTTCAGATTAGAAATTAACATTATATAAGCATTTTTTTTCTGTTTGTGATTTTAATCAAACATTTAATTGTAGACACTCAGAATCAGTTATTAAATTTTTTTCGATTGTAAATTCATTTTCTACGTTTTCGATATATGTAATCACTGGAATAAAAAGATTAAATATATTTAAGCATTGAAATAAAGTGTTTTTCATGCCTGTGATAACAAGTTTATAGCTTAAACTGCTTTAGTATATTTTTTAAAAAGTTGGTATGTACTTTCGTAATATAGGACTGAATATTTTTTTAAAGCGATTAATAACTACTTTCTACATTAAAATGTTTTTTAAACAATAAAAATAGTTAATATGCAATCATTTATTTTACGTTTATATGTTCTTTTTAATACTTTTCAACAAAGTTGAAAAGTGTTTATGACTTCGGTTTGTCTGGCCGCCTGTCCGCGGTCTAACTCTCGCAAATATACTCGGATTGCCTTGAAATTTTTGGATGTTATTGACGTTTACCATAGTTACCTATTTGTAATGAAGTTTGTAGCGTGTTTAATTCATCTACAGGAACAGTCAAGAGTATTTCGTTACACTACGGCCTACGGGAAAAAATCGTTTCAAATGATTTTTAACGATTTTACACGCTTTCAAACAGAATAAAATTGACATGAATTTATGAAACGCACTAAAATATGCATTCTGAAGAGTATGTGGTGCAACGAATAGTTATTGTTCATTTACAGGGCTAAAAAAGGGATTCCAATACATTATTATACAGGGATGGAGGGAATTATTTGCGGCGTACTTTAATTATGTTAATCTATTTCATATATAATGAAATTGATATAAGTCGCTGAGGTTTACACACTATACATTATTTCATGATAATACGAAATGTATATAGCATTTACAGGACACACAAAATATTTCCGATACTATATTGTATCCGAAGTTCATTAGGGATGATTGCTGGAAATGCATTTTTAATTATGATATGCGCTTTTATGATTCACTATATTTATGCATAGAGTATAGTATATATAAATGCTATAATTCATATACAGGACTATATAAAAGTATTCGTAAGGGTTACTGGGTATATGCGCAAATTGATTAAAGGTAGTTTTTAAATGAGATATGGATTTTTACGTTGAACTGCATTTAATTTACTAAGAAATGTTTGTAGAATATAGATAAAATGATATACAGGGTCACGTAAAGAATTGAATACATGGCCATCTATAAATTATAATTTCTAGAAATGTGATTTCAGCAGTTTTAAGAGTGTTTGAATTAAATTTTAACTAAGCAGTAGCGCGTAATAAACGTTCTAGGTAAACTACAAGATTATACAAAAGTATGCAAGTATGTTTCCATATATTAGTATAAATTGCTGAAAGAGAATTTCAACCTGTTATGCGTTTTCTTGCAAAAATAAATTTTCCCATTATATAATATTTATATCAACTTACAGATCAAATGCAGGGCTGTTCAAAAGAATTAGAAAACATATTTGGCTATGGACGGTAAATGCTGAAATCAGTTTTTCAAATGTTTTATGTGTTTTCTAAAATATTTACTTAGTTATCTTATTTACGTTATTTCCCTAAATTACGATGTCTTGTTAAAGCATTCAGGAAGCGTCGGAAAGTGTTTTATAATCTATGCTTAACGCATGATTTTTCTTAATTGTTTTTTTTTTTTCTATTTCGCAGATCAGTCTTTTCCTATAAAACATACCAAATCTATTTAGCTCATATTCACAAAATACAATATACACGGGAATAAAAAATTTAAATAAATATGGCCTATCATGTCATGTTTAATAAAGCAATCACTAATCACAACACAATAAAATTTTACACATTCTTAATATCAAGCTTGAACTCAAGATAAAGCTTAAAACTTAATAAAAAAAGATGTCAGTTGATAAGCATTGTTTTTTAAGTGGAAAAATTTAAAATGTTTTAGAAGAATAGAACTCCAAAATAGCGATATTTTGCTAAAAAGTACGGTAAAAAGATAAGAATTTATATTTCAAACAAAACTTTATTTTAAAATTGTGCATTTTAAAGTTCATCACTGTGTTTATGGAAAGAACCATCACAGTATTAATACTCAGAATTTTTTCCAAAGTGAAACATTCGGCTTGCATACAATATTTCAAATGAAAACCAAATTTCAAATTATTTGCTTAAAAGGCGCAAAGGCCAACTTATTAAAAAAGATTCAATGCCGGGAATCGAACCCCTGCCATCAGTATAGCGCACGGATAGTCTACCGACTAAACCACGTGGAACGATACCCAGCCTGGAAAATTTCTTGCTATTACATGTTGGCAAGGCTACAAATGCAGCACAAGATGGGATATTTATCGTGAGCTACCGACATGGGGCAAACACGAAACTTAATTAAATCCAGCATCGGTTGAAACTATTATTAATACTTAGAAATTTTTTCAGAGAGAAACATTCGCCTTGCATACAATATTTCAAATAAAAATCAAATTTAAAATTAAAATTGCCTTTTAAGCATGTAATTTGAAATTTGATTTTCAATCGAAATATTGTATGTAAGGCGAATGGTTCTCTTTGGAAAAATTTCCAAGTATTAATATAGTTTCAATCGATGCTGGATTTAATTAAGTTTCGTATTTGCTCAATGTCGGTGGCTCACGATAAATATTCCATCTTGTGCTGTGTTTGTAGCCTTGCCAACATGTAATAGTGAGAAATTTTCCCGGCTGGGTATCGTTCCATGTGGTTTAGTCGGTAGAATGTCAGTGTGCTATATTGATGGCCCAGGTTCGAGTCCCGGCACGGAATCTTTTTCACTATGTTGGCCTTAGCGCCTTTTAAGCAATTAATTTGAAATCTGTTTTTCATTTAAAATCATCACATTGTTTATGACAAGTTCGTAACAAATGACACATATTTCACAAATTGGTCACAATGTGACTTCAAAGCATTGTCGCTTTCGTCACATGTTCGTCACAAAGCTAATGCCAAAATAGTCACAAATGACACACTTTACACAAATTAGTCACACCGTGACTTCACAGAGTGGTCACAATGTGACGTCACAAACGACCTCTAAAACGGCCATAACGACCTCGCATTGTAGTCACTGTGACGTCACATAGACGTCACGTGACGTCACATCGACGGTCACAAAATCACAGTGTGACTTCACAACAACGTCGCCGTGACGTCACCATGCCTTACGGGAAGAGAAAAGAAAAAAATCCTAATGAAGAAGATCTGGGTCAAGCTACGGCACGTGCTACGATGACGTCGTAAGATCATTGACCTAAAGCCCAGATATCCAAGGACTCTGAGAGAAAAAGAAAAAAAAAAGAACTACGTAATAGACTCTTTCTCTCGTTAGATCATCTTGTGTTTTTATCTGTGTATTACGTGTTTTAACTCGCTCCTAAAGCGACATTCTTATTTTGTAACCTGTGAATCCTATATATCTGATTTAATTAAACAGGATTCAAATAGAGAAACCGTCCTTTCTTACTGATTTTTGTGTGCTTGACACTCAATTAATATTATCTACATTTTGTTCCCACACAGCAGCAGAAAGAGCGAATGAAAACCACGGTGGAATCGACTGTGAAAAATAACAGGTTTGTTATTTAACGAAATTGACCTGCAAATTAAAAGAGAAGAGGTAAGCCTTTTGCCTTATTCTTGTATAACTAAAACTAAATGTATACTATCATATACACTGCTCAAAACAATTAAAGGATATTGCAGTTTTAGGTGGATTTTGTATCTGGTAAACTGTTTAGCTGATTGATACATAGTCGACAGACATAGTAGGTTATATGAGAATAAATTACACATGTTTGGCAGAAAAAAATGCATTTTATTGCGCATTTGTGTACTAAAGGAAAAAAACACAATTTGTGCATATGAGAAAAAAAGAATAAGAAAAGGTGTTTTCTTCAAAGAAAATCATTTTCAGTAGGGGGTATGGTTTCCACGGGCGGCCAGCAACGTTGAACACCTTTGAGGCATGGACTCAATGAGGCTATTAATGACGAGTTGGGGTATTCTGCCCCACTCTTCCAGAAGAGCTCTTTCCAGTTCTTGGAGAGTTTGTGGGGGTTGTTGGCGGCCAGAAACTCGCCTTCCTAGAGCGTCCCAAACGTGCTCGATTGGATTCATGTCTGGAGAACACGCTGGCCATTCCATTCGAACGATTCCTTCCTCGAAAAGGAAATCCTCCACCAGGTTTGCACGATGTGGCCTGCAGTTATCGTCCATTAAAATGAAGTTATCTCCGATTGCTGCAGCGTAAGGGACTACAATAGGTCTGAGGATCTCATCCCTATATCGGCGACCAGTCAGAGCTCCATCTCGAATGATGTAGAGGTCAGTGCGCCCGTCAATCGAGATGCCACCATACACCAACACTCCTCCACCGCCAAATCTGACACTTTCGTGCACGAACGCAGGATTATTCCTACTGCCACGGTCCCTCCAGATGAAAATACGCCTATTATCCGGACGCACAGAAAAACGGGACTCGTCAGAAAACAGAATATTGCTCCATTCATTTCTCCTCCAGTTGACATGCTCGGTTGCCCACTCCCTGCGGTCGCGACGATGCCTTGATGTTAATCTAACACATACCATCGGTCGGCGAGCATACAGACCTACAGCATGGAGCCGGTTTCGGACAGTCTGAGTTGAAATCGTGGTGCCTGTAGCCGAGCGAAGGTGTTGTTGGAGAAGAGTAGCGTTCATGGTTCGGTGTCTCCGAGCTGTTAACGCTAAATACCGATCTTCATTGGGCGTTGTTGCCCATCTACGACCTTGCCCTGGTCTTCGGCCTGCACATCCACTCTCCAAAAAATGGTTCCAGATCCTGGAAATGACACTTTGTGACACTCCAATGGCTTGCGCTACTTCGGCTTGAGTTTGGCCCCCTTCTAACCTACCAACAATTCTCAAAGCTTCTGAATCTGTCAAATGACTTCGATGAGACATCGTACTCATCGAAACAAAGCAATCACTGGATGCCGATCATCCTTGTCTTCATTCTCTTTTATCCAGTTGAAAGTCAAATTTCATTCGCTGCCGCTGAAGCGACGTTTTTGACGTCGAACTCAAAATTTGCATACTCCACAGTTTGAAAACCAGAAAAATTTGCATTTGTGATTCTCTTCTTCTATTTTCGGCAAAAAAAATTTCGTTTATATCTTTATTTTATATAAAACTTGAAATATCCTTTAATTGTTTTGAGCAGTGTATTAGAGCATATATAGTTAGGTAGATAGAAAATGCTCAGAGAAATAGTTAATTAGATACGTTGTGATGTTTACCTATAATGATAAAGATTCAACAATGTCTATTTAATATTACTAACAAAATAAGATTTCGAGACTGATTTTGTGCTCGATAACAATAACAAATACAAATATTGTAGGTCAAAACAAAAGAAAAAATATTTATTATGACATCGTATAAAGATAATCAATTTATTGAAAAACTGAATGCATCGAACTACGCCAACTGGCGCTTCAAGATTCAGATGCTGCTAACCAAAGATAATCTCATAGAAACAGTTACAGAAACTGCTCCTGCCACGACCGATGCTAAATGGGCAGATTGGAACAAAATGGATAAAAAAGCGCGTGCTCTTATAAATTTGAGCATTGAAGACGCGCAAATAATTCACATAAAACTCTTAGAAACTGCTCGCGAAACTTGGGATAAACTAAAAGAAATTCATGAAAGAGAATCACTTTCTAGTAAATTATTTCTACTAAGAAAATTGTACAATACTAAACTAAGTGAAAACGGTGACATGCAACAACATATTACTATCATACTCGAACTGATTGACAAATTAGCCACAATTGGTGAGCGCATAAGCGATTCACATATATCAGCGATAATGCTATGTTCATTGCCCAGGTCATACGACGTTTTGATCACCGCCCTTGAATCACGTCCAGAAACTGACCTGACGCCTAATTTTCTGAGAACAAAATTAATAGATGAATACCAGCGAAGAATAGAAAATACTGACATGTCACAAAATGCATCCAAAGCATACAGAATTACGAAAAATTCGGCATACGCCAGTAATAGAAAAGAAAACAAATACTGCACTCATTGCAAAATGCGGAACCACAATACCGCCCAATGCTGGTTCATCAAGAAACAAAAACAAAATTCATACACTCAGCAGCATGGCAACCATCCTCATCCAAACAGATATAATTATCAAAAACAAAACTCAACACAACTTTGCTTTGAGAAAACTAACACAAATGATAGGAATGAAGCATACAATTTCAAAAATGAAAAACGTAACGACGTGGCATTCTTAGTGGAAAAAAGTGATACAAACACTTGGGTAATTGATAGTGGTAGTTCAAACCACATAACAAATGATAAAACATTGTTTTCAAGATTTAACGAAAATGCCGAAACTGAAATAAGTGTTGCTAACGGTAATAAATTAAAGGCATACGGTTCTGGCGACATAAAAATTCAAACGGAAGACAACAGTGAACAAATCACGCTTAAAAATGTGCTATATATACCTAAAATAGAAACTAATCTACTTTCAGTCAGTAAGGCGACTCAAAACGGTTGTGAAGTAACTTTTGAAAAGGAAAAATGTAGCATAATAAACGATGGCAAAACAATATTAGAAGGAAAATTGAGAAATAACCTGTATGAAATAAATTTCGCTAGTGATACGAAAGATCAAAATTACGTAAACATGGCATACACCTGTCAAAATCTCAACTGCATTGACCTATGGCACCGCAGAATGGGACACCGCAGCTATCAAGCAATTAAAGAAATGCAAAATAATCAACTGGTCACCGGTGTAACAATAAATAACTGCAAACATGAAAATACATGTGAAATATGTATTAGAGCAAAAACAACAGAAGCTCCGTACCCCAAACAAGCAAAATACAGGGCTACACGAAAAACCGAGTTAATTCACTCTGATGTATGTGGGCCGATACAGACCCCTACAATAGGCGGCAAAACATACTTCGTAACATTCATAGATGATAAAACCAGATTCTGCATAATATACTTAATGTCTAGGAAATGTGAAGTATTCGAAAAGCTTAAAAATTACGTATCTCTAGTATACAACAAATTCGGCAGATACCCAAACATAATCAGATCGGACAATGGTGGCGAATACACCAGTACCGAAATGGAACAGTATCTTAAGGATAAGGGTATAGAACATCAACTGTCAGTTCCACATTCTCCCAGCCAAAACGGAGTTGCGGAACGCAAGAATAAATATTTACTTGAGATGACCCGCAGTATGTTAATTGAAGCTAATTTACCGCACAAACTATGGGGAGAAGCGATAACTACAGCCAACCACATTCAAAATCGCTTACCTACAAAATCTAACGACATCACGCCTTACGAGGGATGGACAAATAGAAAACCTAATCTCCACTACCTAAGAGTATTTGGCTGCCCGGCCTATACTCACATTAACAAATCAAAACGCGGAAAACTAGACGAAACTGCACAGCTAGGAAAATTTGTCGGATATGACAATAGAAAGGTTACCGAGTGTATACTAATGATGGTAAAGTAATATTAACTAGATCAATAAAATTCCTCAAAAGTAAACTTCCATACATACAAAACGACAATAATCCAGAAGAAACCAAACCAAAAAAATTCAGAAAATGAACAACTAATGGAAGACAACCCACACGAAATACTAGTAAAAATCACACCTGCAGAATGCGAACCATCAGTGCCCAAACAATCAACTAACGAACCGCGAAGATCGGAACGATCCAATAGAGGAGTACCGCCCGATCGCTTCGCGTACACCGTTAAGACAAACACAATTTATGAGCCCAAAGATTGGGATGACATGATGAGCATTCAAAATCCAATTGAGAAGCAGAATTGGCTAAAAGCCGCTCAAGAAGAAATAAATTCGCTAAAGGAAAACAACACTTGGAAACTAGTGGAACCCCCACAAGGAAAGAAAGTCACCGGCAGCAAATGGACTTTCAAAGTCAAATACGATGACCAGGGAAACGTTAAAAGGTACAAAGCACGCCTCGTCGCGAAAGGCTTCCTGCAAAAATATGGTGAGAATTACAATGAGACATTTGCCCCAATGATGTCTCACACGACAATCCGAATCTTTCTAGCCGCAGCCGCATACCACGGATTTGACGTACACCATCTTGACATTAAGACCGCTTTTCTACACGGCGAACTTGACGAAGACATCTACATGACACAACCCGAAGGTCATGAAATATCAAATCAAAACAACAAAGTATGCAAATTGTCAAAGGCTATATATGGCCTAAAACAAGCAGCAAGAGCCTGGAACATTAAAATTAGCGACACTCTAAAACAGATGAATTTTATTCAAAGTACAGTAGACACTTGTTTGTTTACACGAAAGAATAAAAACAAAGAAGATACCATTTACATAATAGTCTACGTTGACGACCTTTTGAATGCAGGGAATAAAGAAAACATTGAAAAATTCATAGAAAGATTGAAAAGTCAATTCAAACTTAGCGACTTAGGTGAAGTAAGCAACTATCTAGGAATAAACATAAAGAAGCTAAAAAACGGATATGCTGTAAATCAGACAACAAAAATTAACGAAATAACAAGCAAATTTAACTTAACCGAAAGCAAGCCATATAGTACTCCTATGGATGCCGGATACCTGAGAATAAACGGTAACAGCAATTTACTTCCAAAAAATCATAAATACCGGCAAGGAATTCGGTGCACTATTGTACATAGCGACCGTAACAGGACCCGACATCCTGACCGCAGTCAATATACTCAGTCGGAAAAACGAAAATCCGACAGAAACCGACTGGAAAGTTTTAAAGCGCGTCATTCGATACTTAAACGCAACAAAAAATCTACACTTAATAATAGACACATAATTCGCCCCAGTCCTTGAGGCATATTCAGACGCGAACTGGGCATAAGATCCAGAGACAAGGAAATCAACATCGGGAAACATATTTTTAATTGGAAAGAACCCCATTCATTGGCTGTCTAAACGCCAATCATGTATTGTCCAATCGTCCGCTGAGGCGGAATATGTTGCAGCTGCAACTGCTGCAAATGAAATCGTCTGGCTAACAATACTTTTAGAAAATCTAGATCTTCCACAAAAACATCCAATAACTCTCTTCGAGGACAATCTTTCAACAATAAAAATGACAGAGTCAGAAAAGCACTCCAACAGGACCAAACACATCGACGTAAAGTTCCACCTCATAATGAACTTAGTGGAAACAGGCACCATAGAACTTCAATACTGTGCCAGCAAAGCCATGGTTGCGGACGTGCTAACTAAGCCCGCACCCAAACCTGACTTCCTGAAAAACCGCGAAAGACTCAAACTATTAGACTTTCCTCCACTCAGGGATTAAGGGGGGTATATTGTGAAATATGGTTCTCCAATTCATAATCCCCGAGTATCCAAAAAAAGAGAAAAGAAAAAAATCCTAATGAAGAAGATCTGGGTCAAGCTACGGCACGTGCTACGATGACGTCGTAAGATCATTTACCTAAAGCCCAGATATCCAGGGACTCTGAGAGAAAAAGAAAAAAAAAGAACTGCGTAATAGACTCTTTCTCTCTTAGATCATCTTGTGTTTTTATCTGTGTATTACGTGTTTTAACTCGCTCCTAAAGCGACATTCTTATTTTGTAACCTGTGAATCCTATATATCTGATTTAATTAAACAGGATTCAAATAGAGAAACCGTCCTTTCTTACTGATTTTTGCGTGCTTGACACTCAATTAATATTATCTACATTTTGTTCCCACAGCAGCAGAAAGAGCGAATGAAAACCACGGTGGAATCGACTGTGAAAAATAACAGGTTTGTTATTTAACGAAATTGACCTGCAAATTAAAAGAGAAGAGGTAAGCTTTTTGCCTTATTCTTGTATAACTAAAACTAAATGTATACTATCATATATTAGAGCATATATAGTTAGGTAGATAGAAAATGCTCAGAGAAATATTTAATTAGATGCGTTGTGATGTTTACCTTTAATGATAAAGATTCAACAATGTCTATTTAATATTACTAACAATTGGCTTAAATGACTATTTGAGTCCAGTTCTACTTTTATATGCATATGTGTAAGCTTAGCATTCATATTCGTGAAGATGTTAACGTTTCTGTGAAAAGTTCAAAAGTTTTTTGTTTATAGAATATAGAATTTTCAATGAAAGGTACCACAACTTTTCGAAAACCTGACAAAGGAGATTAGAAACAGAATACTGCAATTGAAACAACATGACTACTACATAGAATGTTTTATGAAATATGAACATTTGTATGAAATAATTTTTAACTGCGCATGCGAGAAAGATTCCATAATTTTTATTTCATAATTTGGTAGTCAGCTATTTAGGGAAACTCATACAAAAAGTCCAATCAAATATCGCGAAAATTCTGAAAGATATGGGCAATATAGTGAGTTGCTTTCTAACAGTGGCTTTATTATAAGGGATTTTCTACAATTTTTTAATCAGATCCCTTATCTTTCTGAGTTTTCACAATACGGACACAATGCACTCTAAATGCGTGCACTGCTACTTCGACTTTCCAGCTACGCATTAAAAATGAAAAATGACGTATTAGAACAGATTGATGTAATAAAATAAATAGAACTGCAGTTAATATATATTTTCTTTAATTAAGTTTAATCCAAGATACTGCTTCTTCTAATTTCAACTCTAATAATCATTGGCTCTCCCCTTTTCAAAAAGAAGTGATGTACTTGTATAAATAAACAACAATTAGTTATTAAAATATCCTCTGATGAAGAGCTTAGAAAAGCTTGAAAGCACTAAGAAGTTTTAAATAAAATGTATATTTTTAATTTGTAATATCTCTTTCATTATTTTAATCGCCTTTTAAGTAAAACAGTGAACTTTTTAAAGTTCATATCATATATTTTAGATTTTTTACATTTAATATATTTTTTAGAATGCCAATTAACAATACTAAAAATCCTATTTATATGAAAAAATTCAACAATGCGTTCAAATAAATTTTTGAAATGCATTAAAAGTGATATTTTCCGATTGGTCTCGCGTCAGGATTTAACAACCGAAGCTATCGTCAAAGATCGCTATTTACAATCGCCCTTTTTGATTAGGTTCATTTCCGTGATTTAAGTCTGAAATTAGATTGCATGTCTTATATTTGTGTTTTATTTCTATTTTATTGTTTTACTTATTGATTAATGGATGTTTTAATTTCCTTATAGAATATTAGATGGAAACAAATGTTGAGCTATTTATATTAACTTTAGGTGCAAGCGGATTTATATTTAACACTCGTCTGCACTCGATACAGATTTGAAAAAAAAAATGCTTGAAAACTATTTTTAAAACTATAAAAACTGAGTAAATGGCGATATAGTTTTCAAATGAATTGCACTATAGTTTTCAAACAAATTGCATTTGAAAGTTCGTTTTTTCCCTATTCGACGGTGTAAAAATTGAAAACGTGCGATTTGTAGAAGTTTGAAGAATTTAAAAAAATGCAGTAAAAGCGAAATTTGATCGCATGCTGTTGCCATTCGCAAAAGGACGTCAGCGTTACACACAGACACGTTAGTCCTTTATATTGACAGCAAGAAACTTTTAACCCTACGATTTCAAAATCAGTTTTAAATTCCACCGATAGGTGGCGCTGTAAACTGATAAAACTAAATGAAAATATTCTCCGGATTTGAATCCCTGCAATTTCTTTCTGCGTTGACACAAAGTTTACCTACGAAACCCGCAATGTTTAGCGGAACTGGAACATTACATCTCTAATGCATGTGAGGACATTCTTGATGAGATGTAGTCACGAGTATCGGCTAGTTTTGTTATAAGACTACGTCATGTTATTATTGCAAATGGCGGATAGTTTGAAAATATTATAAATTTGTTTGACAACTTACAGCGCCACCTAATGCCGAAATTGTAAACTAATTTTGAAATCGTAAGGTTAAAAACTTATTGCTTTTCTAATAAGATGCAACAAATAAGCATTTCTATCGTTAACCGTCTTTAAATTATTTAAGTTTAAAAAGGGTCCCTACTTTTTGAGCCACCCGGTAATTAATTACAGTATGTGTGTAGTTCAAACTTTCTCTTGTTATTTTTCAAAACGGCTTTTGAAGTCAGTTTGATCACACGATTAACGTTACATATCCCATCAACACATTGCAAGTCAAAAGATCGTCTTAATGTTTAAAATAATAATTATCCTTATATTTTTCCGGTGCAATTAAAAATGTTCCTTTTAAATTACAGGATTTATTTTCGTATGTATTGTGAGATAGAAGTACACCAAAACATAACATGCATAGCATCAATATTTCTTTTCGAATATGGTTTTTTCTTAAGTGTCAATTTGTAGCCAATTTCTTGACATTGTATTTCCTGAATTTTTGTTAACCTTACAATTAGTAGTTTATAGTTTTTAAGACTGATAGTCTAAAATTGTGACTTTCTTACGGAAGAAATGCAGTACACGCATATCATTAATTTTTCGGGAATATGCCTGCGTATTGATGTGAAATTTGAATTCTTTTTTTCATTTTATTAATTTAGGATGGGAATTTTTTAAGGATCTTTGAAAAATAAAGATAGATCTGGTTGATCTTTTTACAGATAATTTTATCTTTTAATTTATTCTATGCAAGCTTTAGCTTAATCTAGATTTATTTAAAAATTTAAATTCATTCATAAATAACAAATTAATGATTTTTTTTTCAAAATTATATGCTATAGACAAGAAATGAGTTGCACTGTCCTTTATACACAAAAGAACGTCCGTTATACACAAATAACACGGCTTTCCTCCCAAAAACATGATCCCAGTGCAACTTCCGGCTTTAAAACGATTTTGAAATATAGGGGTGAGGGGTGCACATGTGAACATGGGGCACGTGTGAACAGTACGTATTTCACCCAATTAATTTGAAATAAAAAAATTCAAAAAATTACCAATTGATGGTAGTACTGGTGCCATCTTTTGGCTGCATTTTCAGAACAATAGGCCATTTTGATTTCTGGTAGTTGTATTTTTTTTGTTTTAGAAGGTGTGAAGTAAAAGAGTCGTCTAAGTTATTGAAGTAAAAATTCATTAAAGACATTTTTTAAAGAATATCAGCATTGCATTCTATAGTGGCATTAATTACGTAAGTCTACAAAAAGTTCTGTTTCCTTATTTCAATTAAAAATATCTTTTTTTCATAAGTTAGGCTGAAGTTGGTAGAGGCGGCACTTGTGAACAGAACATATGGGGGCAGATGTGAACAGTTCACAAGTGTATTTTTTAAGTCTGTGAATGCATTTTTTTTTTTTTTTTTAGTTTAAAATTTAATTACCCTTGTCAAACATTATGCTATATATTCAATGTTTTTAGGATTGCTTCACAGTTCTAATTTACTGGAAATTAGATAACAATTAAGAGTGACTCAAAAGGAGTAGGCATATTAGTGTACAATTTTACGAATAATTTTTTGTATCTATGTTGAAACATTTATTGATTTATTCACACAACTAGAAAGAGGGCATCTAATTAGTTTTTATCACAGTTTTTATTCGCAAAAAATTATTTTTGTCTTATTTATGCATGTGTTCACATGTGCCCCAACTATGTTCACAACTACCCCTCCACCGGGGCACATGTGAACAAATTTAGACAATTTTTAGAATGATGATATAAGTTAGAAATTCTTGATCCAAAAGTTTCACCAAAAGAACAATCAAATTCTAAATATTCATATAAATCAATTTTTGTTCAATAGCTCATAACAATTTTGAGAAATAGTCAAAAATGTAAAACTTGTTCACATGTGACCCCCCCCCCCCCTCTCTCCTATATAAAAAGCTGTAGTTCGCCTTAAACTAATTAACTTTTATTTTGTAAGAAATTACTTTTAATATTTTAAAAGAACTTCCATTTAAAAAAAAGCCCGAAATAATTTTCTACGAAAAATGATTGAGACAATCATGGATATTTCCAGGATATGGCAATATCCTGGAATATCTATGGAAATATCTGGCAATATCCTGGCAATATCTATGGAAATTTCCATTTCCATTCATAAAATTCATATCTACAATTTTTATATGAAAATGGCGTCGTTTTCTTTGCTTGTTTCAAGTCAGTTTGAATCCTAATTTCAGTTAAGTTTTTTTTTTTTTTTTTTTTTTTTTTTTTTTCATAGAACGTGACGACATATTTAGAATAATATATTTTATCTCATTTTTTTTCTCCTGAAATTGAAATGACTGTAGTAGAGTAGATGTTTTACTTCCAATTACATTTAAATAAAGGTACTACGTCATTTTAACGTACTTCTTGCATTTTTTTTTTTATTTTATGGACGAAAATTGTGAGTTATATGGACAAAATGGTATCAGTTTCGCATGCGAAAAATTTAGCGAGTGGATCCAAATTTTTATTGGTTTATAAAAACTAAGTACACGTGTTTGTATAGTTTTAGCGTAATTTAGATTTGGGATTGAATAAATAAGCATTGAATACTGTCCATGCGCACTTTAAGGTATGACAACAAGAAGGAATGAAATTGCATTTGAAAAATGAAAAATCGTATAAATTTTAACAGGTGGTTGTAAAGGTGTAAGGTGAAGCTGGCAACAGTAGGGGTTTCACAGGACCCTTTCACCGTCCGGGGTATTCCAGTATTTTTATAAGAATGCTTGTAAATTCCAAGACATATATATTTATCAATCGCAGTTTGATGCTATAATATCTTTAATATAACTTCTTTCTATGTATGGTTCAAAATAAAATTCTGTTTAAAATATTTTTGTCTACAGCCATTTTAATATGGTTACTAGAAACGGAAATATCCGGGCCAGCCAGTTAAAGGGTTTTAACTCATTTTAGCCGGTTGGAAAGAAAACTTTCCATGTAAGGGGAACAAAACTTTTAAATTTGAATACCAGTATTTCAGTTTAGAAATTTTCACATTATCTAATATCAAATTTTGAGCGATTAAATAATTCAAAATTACAACGTGAAAAAAAACTGGTGTCGAAGGATTAAAAGAAGTATAAAAGAGGCTCGTCTTTAATGGGTTAAAACGGATGTATATCCCGTTTCATGCCAATCGGTGAAAACCTGTAGATTTGTACCAGGAATATACACACAAATTTTGTATTGAAGTTCTCAAATTCGTTACCTCTGATGTTAATTTACTATTTGCAAATGTCACTGTGACACATATTTAAAGAAATTGCAGCGTTTTTAAATGTCCTTACAAGAATATACTTCACTGTGAATAGATTTTGAAACTATAGTACCTTTAAATAACTGTGTGCTTGCCAGCTTTAATATAATGGAATATAGCCTAAGTCACAGGTATCAGTTATATTCTAACTTCGAATCAAGTAAACTTTATTCCGCGTATCTCAGTATTAAAAAGAGAAAATAAAACTCGAATGATAAATGTAGCTGATTCAGAATCCGAAAATTAGACGTTCGATTGAAAAGCAGCTGTTTCATGCAAAATAGAGATATCAAGAAGAAAAAAATATTTATTGTTAATTAGATATTATTGTGAATTGAGAAATCGAGAACAAAATAAGATCCTCTTAACAGTTTTAAAATGTCAATCTTTGATATGTTGTATACAGTGTATGTAAATGAAAGCAAACGGGCACACACATACATATACATGAATTATTTCAATACAAGTTATAACATTTCAAGAAGAATCAAAGCAATTCAAATTTCTCAAATTATGTATCAGATAAAAAAAAAAAAAAAAAAAAAAAAAAAAACTCTCATAAGGCTATAACAACGTTTTACCTCTAACAGTATTTTTAACAGTAAGAGTTTTAAATGAACTGTTATTTTAAATTCAAACTACCCCAAATAACTATATTTAAGTCAATGCCCAACCCTATGTACTGTTGTATACTTTTATCCTTTTGATTTCATTTGGTTTGACCCTATAATACGTTCTGCTCACGTATGGTCCGTGCACGCTCAGACGTAGTAACGTAAACAAATAAATGGCCATCAACTAGAGCGTAATTAAATTTTGTATTAGGTTTTAACTAAGATTTCAAGTTATAAATTTAAATATCCACTTTTTAATTCCTCCATTTTCATTAGCTTATCAATGGGAAAAGTTAGTTTTTTATCAGGTAAAAAATATTAAAGTTTTTAAAATTTAAAAAGTTTTGTCTTTCTCTATGGTTATTACATAATGAATGCTAAGTTTTAAATAGCCGGTAAGGTTAAATTTATTATGATCAATAATCTTTACAATTATTATCAATAACTTTTAGAGGTATGATCAATAAGATCTACAGTAAGAAAATTTGATTATTTGGTCATTATGGGCAGTTTCAGGCACATTTCCTAACTTAATGTGCACAAAACATAAAGATTCGATGATTAAAAATTTGTGGTAAAAATCTTACTTATAAAGATTATATATATATATATATGTATAGCTCAAAATGTATAGTCAGGTAGCAGCGTCACTTTTTTAAAAACTATTTAGCGTCAATAATTTTGGTATATATTATAGATTAGATTGTATATATAACTAAGCTGCGGTTAGAGAACACACTTGCGGTGGAAGAAGCTCAATAGAAACATCACACACCTCGTTGCATTAGGAAATTAATGGTTACCGGATTATTCTTGTTGTCTCCGAGCCGGGTAACATCAGTAACCGGGTTGCCATTCATTTTACGTTGTAGTAATCTGTTCAATGTTGCTACGAAAACATCACCCATTGTTTGCCTATGCTACCCATGCTTATCTATACTATCTGATCTATCACATGTATGAAAATAATCCATTCTAAAATTGGTAACCAAAATTTGATGCTGACTCCCATGCTATTATATTTAGATTCTGATATTAGCGCAGCGGAACCAACTGCAGACTGAGACCTTTTGGGAAAAAAAAATAATAAACATTGGAGTATCCATTCAAGAGTTACACGTAGACATACATAAAATAATATACAAGTATATACAAATGAATTGTATAATTATTTTCGTTAGAAGTTTATTAAAAAACATTCCGTGTCGTTTAAAATTTTTATTACATAAGTTACAGTGTTCATTCCCAAAATAAAACTTTTCGAATTCAACTTAAATACAATAACAGTAACACTGCCTAAGATTTGAAGCATAATTTTGACTTTACGAAAAAGTTTTAATGCTTAGATGAAAACGATTTTTAGAAGCTTTATCGGTCAGATAAGAAAAATTACTTTATTTACGGTTATGATTACCTAAAAAAATACTTGAAGTTGACTATGAAGGAATTGCGACCAGTGCATAGTGGATCCAGATTAGGAATTGCAATCGAGTAGATATATTTTTTAATTTAAATAACTTACAAGAATTTTCAAATAGTAATCTTGACCCTATTTAATCACCGAATGTGTCTCATTAAATAAAGCAAAAATTACTGTTTGGTGACATTGGAGGTTTCTTAAATTAAAAGAAAAAAGAAACACTTGCAGACCCTACATTAATAAAGGTTGGCAAATTTAAATTGTTATATTGCTTCGGAGAAAAAAAATGTTATTCATTTATAACCTTCAATATTAAATAATAATAAAAAAAAATCTTTTAAATGAATGAAAAAGACACACCCTCTTAATCAGCTGCGAGAATTATTAAAAACAAGTTAAGAGTTATAATTCTCGCTTGACACAGTACAGAAAACTTAAAATGTATTCTGAATGATTTTTTCTTTTCTTAAAGTTTTCAAGAAGTTTTCAAAACTGAGAGTTCGAAATTAAACCCTTTTTCTACCTCAGAAATTTTTAATAAATATTCGTATTAATTAAATATATAATAACGTTTTAAACATGGTATGAAAATATTTAATTACTTATATTTATTTATTATAATGTTTATAATTTTTTAAGACACATTGTGTATCATGTTTGTATTATTTAAATATGAATTACGCACAGAAAAACGTGTAAATTAATATTAATACTTAATTTCTGATAAAATGTTTTATTTTCTGATGCATTTTAATGCAATACTTTTTATAAAGTTTCATCGTTTCAATGTTAAATGCTATATCGCTCACCCACAAGAAAAGTGACAAATCTCGCAAAAATTCATTTTGCGTTTTATTCCACTAATAGGCTGGTCATAGGCGTGTCTTGTTACACAAACAATTTGGTAAGTGTAGTTATGCGGAAAATCCCTTTCATACGCTATTTGCCCATTTCTGTCCACAGAAGAGGAGTGGATTGAGTGAGGAGGTAAAATTACGCAACCCTCCAAACCTCATCCAACGTTTTTATTCTTAAGGGTTTTAAGCTTTTATGCAAGTTTTTATCCCTGCTTACAGAGCTAACAAGGAAGGTCTCCATACGGGCATGCTCAGAAAAATCTGAAAAAATTACAGAATGGTCTTCTCATATGGATATATATGTTTATAAAAAAAATTTTGGCGGAACCCCGATACAGCGTCTATAAAAAAATAACGAAATTTTCGTATATTTGACGATTTATCACCGGTTGACAATGAAAAAAAAATACTCCTTTATGAAGGAAAAAACTTTTTATGTTGAATTTGTTTATATGAGTTTAATTTAAATAACTATAGTTTTGTCATTTTTTTATTTGTTTTAACTATAGTTTTGTCATTTTTAGTTTGTTTTAACTATAGTTTGTCATATATATTTATATGTATTTATAATAAAATTTATATATCATATTTTACGATTTAAAACAAAATTTAAATTGATTTAAATTATTTCAAGCTCAAAAATAACGCAGATAAAACCCTGTCGATTTGATTTTGTTGCTATGGAAACAACTTCGTATTCGATATGGAAATGTATTATGGCTATCAAATGTCAGCTGACTATAACATAAAATAGATATTTGCAACTTGTAAAGCATAGAAAATATTTTTACAGCGATAAAATTAAATAACTACAGCAACAAGCAATATATATATGTAATATAAAAAATATATAATAACCTCTTCCATTGATTAAGTTAAAATTCATTAAAACCGTGCATTCTAAAATACAATTAATAAACAATTTTCAGATGCATTAAAATCGTTTGCTTTTGACGAAGAAAAATCCTGCTCGCCAAATCGCGTGTCACATTCGTATTTTCGCGCCAAATATTCGAAAGCATTTTATTTTTTTACAGACTTTCTACTGAAATTCCGACGTTACATTTGACTGATCCGTTATTACATACATGAGTAGTTTCACTAGCATTTTTTTCAACATATTCTGAGCATGCTCTGTAAGGAGACCTTCCTTGTAAGTGCTGTAATTTCATTTTGTATTAAAATTATGCAAATTTTGTTTTGCCTCTCCTGTGAAATTTACTTTTGTCGAGATGTGTCACTTTTCTTGCGGGTGAGCGATATGTAAATAAATATTCATGATGTAAAACTATGTAAAGTATTTATAGTTTTATAAATGATTAACCGAAAAACAAATGTTACATACGTAGCAAGTTAAGTTCGTGTTTTATGATTATAGAATAAGCGTTTGATAAACAAAGGATAAAACTTAATTTTTTTAGAATAATCTTAAATGTTTACGATGAAAACGTATGAGAGCGAATCAAACAACGTGTGCCGAAATGGATATATTTTTACTTTGCAATGAAATGTTGATTAAAAATGTAGAGTGGACCAAACTTTCTTGACACATTTTAAAAATCAAACCAAAAATAAACCAATGCGGTGAGTGTGGTTTGTTAACAAATGTTACATACGTAGCAAGTTAAGTTCGTGTTTTATGATTATAGAATAAGCGCTTGATAAACGTAGGATAAAACTTAGTTTTTTTAGAATAATTTTAAATGTTTACGATGAAAATGTATGAAAGTGAATCAAACAACGTGTGCAGAAATGGATATATTTTTTACTTTGCAATGAAATATTGATTAAAAATATAGAGTGGACCAAACTTTCGTGACACATTTTAAAAATCAAACCAAAAATAAACCAATGCGGTGAGTGCGGTTTTGGAGGAAATTTTTTTTCATGATCGAATGTTTTTTTAAGCAGGCTAAAAAAAATAGTTCCAAAATTTTCACATAGATGGAGGTTTAAATTCCAAGCTTCAACTGTAGATAAATAGTTAAACAACAACTATTTTATACAATCTACTACGATATGGTAGTTTTCAATACTTAGCAACTCTTAAAGAAACACCAATTTCTGAAAAACTTTCATAAAAACAAGTATGCATGCATTCTATCATTATACTTTAATCTTCATTGATATTTTTACGTGTTTCTTTCATTTTGCAGATTTGTTTCAATGTTGTGTTCTTATATTAGAGCTTATTGTGTGTTTCAATCGAAATTATTGAAGATGAAAACAAAAAGTTGAAAACTTAAAAGAAAGGACGCAAGGATGGAAAAGATAAATTTTAATATCTTGTCGACGCAGCTTTAATACACCCTCTGTGTTTTTTGATTTTTTAATAAAAGTAAAAGCTTATGATTTTCTTTTTGGTTTGAAACTCTTATTAAGGCCTTTCAAATGTTTATTGTTTACGAAGATAATATACATAGCGTCCAAAAAAAAAAAGATTGAAATTCCCTTTAGATTTTTGCATCTGTTGAAGAAAGGTATGCAGTGCAAAATGGAAAAATATGCAAAATAAAGTAGGATTTAAGATTTTATTGATGAAATAGTCCTGCTATTCATTTTAAAAAATTTACACTTTTTAAAATTTTATACAGTCCCTGTGTTCTATAAGTTTTATTTAGAAATATTTCCTCCATGCTCTGAGAAACACAACAGTAAAAACTCCATTCTTTTTATGACCAAAACTTACCGAGATATGATACTTTGAATTTTATGAAATTTCAGCGCTTTCCACTATAGCTGCTAAATTTTACGCTTTTTTTTTGTTACGGCTAAAATTTAATAGAAATTTTTGTTTTATAATATTTAATCCCAGATTATGGCGATTACTAAAGCAAAAATTTACTGTTTAATTTTACTGGTAAGAAAAAAGTGTATACTTTTTAAAAGTTTATTTCAAGTATATTTCCGGCACTATAAACGGACAAAAGATTTTTTATTGTCGGAAGGAGCCGAAAGTTAAAAAAATTCAAATTTTCCTAAATTGGTGAGTTTTGACCGTATAGAATGGAATTTTTATTTTTGTATTTATTAGAGAAAATGAAAAGTATGTCTAATTATAAATTATAGGACTTAGGGACAGCATAAAAATTTTAAATGCATAAGTTTTTGAAAATTAATTGCTGGACTATTTTATCCGCATATTTATATTCCTATCTTATTATTCACAAGTTTGTAATTTACATTGACTGCATTTTTCAACAGGTAAATAATTAAAGAACGTTTAAATATTTTTCGAACACATGTATAGTACTATACACAAACACAAAAGAATTCTGAAAGTATTTCTATTATAAGAGTTATTTTTAATAAACTTATTTTGAAAAATTTAACAATACACATTCATCTGTATATAAAAATTTCAAGCTTTAGTTCCATTGTCAAATTACAGAATCGTTAATTTTTTTTAATTCAGCATTTTATCTATTCAAAAATTTATATATAAAAAATAACTGTAAAACGTCTCAAGAAGGTCTGAAAAAATTATTAGGTCTTAAAGTATGAATTAAATATCCTAATCTAAAAAATACATGGAAGAGCAATTTCTTTTAATGTTTAAAAAAAAATTAAAATTTCGTGTAATTAATCTACTTAATAAACGTATATCAGGCGTTTTCTTTAAAAAATTATTACAAATTCTTTAAAATTTGCAGTTTAAAGAATATAGTTGTTGCAATTTAAATTATTTAGAAGTGATTTCTGCATCTGGAAATATTCTTTTCTTATATTGTACGCAAGATATATCTTGAACAACATAATATTTTTCAATGTAATTTCCGCAAATCATTGATTATATTTTTAGATTTAACCTAAATTTGTTTATTGTGTGACTAAAACAAATAACTTATGCACAGATAAACTACCTTTTTTAGGGGAAAAAATGCAACATTTTGAATCGAAAGTTTTCTGAAATTCGTACAAATTAATTTTCAAAAGTTGTTGAGCGCGTCTGAAATATGCGGATAAAAAAAAAATTTCCTTTTTAAGATATTTTGTTTAATCGTATGCGCATGCACTGTTAAAAATCTGCTGCAAACAGTTTAGTCATTCAAGCGTTTTTAAAGATACACTGTTAAAGCAAACTGACCAGTCATTTTACCGTTTTTATAGAAAACGATTACATAACCGTCAGAATAGAGTTAGATTACTGTTATGTAACCGTTTTCTATAAAAACGGTCGAATGACATGAGGGTTTGTTGCAAATTTTAACAGTGTACTTGACCAGATTATGAAGCATATCTGACTCCCATATTATGATAAGATTAGCGTCTTGGGGGCTTTCCAGCATTTTCATAAAAATGCTTATAAAACTAATGTTAATTTAAATTTTCTTTTCCTGTTAGTTTCTAAAACATTTCATTCCCCGATACTTATTTTAAAATACAATTCTCTTTAAACAATTTTTTTCTACAGCAGGTTTAAGTTGTTTTGGGGAAACTGAAAAATATGGCCAAACCGCTCAGAGGGTTAATGCGTATTTTGCATTATTATCTATAAAAATATGCGTGGGTCTAAACTCTAAAGTGCGCGCATTACAAGAAATGATGTGCCGAAATGTATGAATTTTTTGTAATTTCCCATTTTTAAATGCGCGTGACCTCTTGAAAACTTTTCTTAGATCATCGCATTGCATATTCAATTTTAAATTGTTTTTCTTTTATTTTTCAAAAACTAAAAGTACATACCGGATAAATAACGAAGTTTTTTTTAAAAATCAGGTATTGAATATACTAATAACAAAATAGTATTTCATATTAAAAGACGAATCTAAAAAAACTAATTAAATTTTCTGAATATATTTATGCTTATTATTTCAACAATATTATTTATTGCTTTTAACCACATTATTAATGCAATTTAATACATAATGTATTTTTTACTATAGAATATAATACCCATGAATAAATTTTTGCTATTAGAAAATAAATTAGTACTCCAGTTTCATTAATAACTAAGTCCGAATTTTAACTTTATATTACAAATTATAGCAAAAGTTTAATAAAAATTTCAAGTTGGAACTGTCGTAATTAGGAAAATTTCCTCTCACACAAAAAGGTACTTTCGATTTATTAATATTTTTTATACCTTACATCAAACAATATCCATTCATATTAAGAAGCAAGCTTCGCCTTCTAAAAGAAAAAAAAAGTAATATTTTATTGCAATGAACATTTAAAAGTACAAAGCAGTACTAAAGTTTTCATGTATTGAATATGAGAACAAAATGTGAGAAAATATTCTACATAAAAAATTATTGTGTTTGGAAGATTGAATATCTTTCTTTTATTTTTGAAAATATGGGGTGTTTCTAAATGAATAGCGGGATTTTAACGCTTGGTAGTATTTATTATATAGAACTTAAAATTATAATTAATACATAAAATGAAAGAGCAACTCAAACAGTATTACCACAAGCTTACAAGTGTTCAATGTCAGCACCTTTCGTCACACGGCACAACATCAAATCGATAGCTCAGTTCTTCCCAAACGTTGATTAGTGTTTGTGGGGTCACTGTTGCAACAGCTGCAATGGTTCTCTGGTAGTGGAGGCCCATACACGATCCTTTATGAACACCCACAGGTCGATAGCTCAGTTCTTCCAAGACGTTGATTAGCAAAGCAGTTGTGTTCAGACGCTCACCCGATCTGACCCCATATGATTTCTACCTGTGGGTGTTCATAAAGGATCGTGTATGGGCCTCCACTACCAGAGAACCATTGCAGCTGTTGCAACAATGACCCCACAAACACTAATCAACGCTTGGGAAGAACCGAGCTATCGACTTGATGTTGTGCCATGTGACGAAAGGTGCTGACATTGAACACTTGTAAGCTTGTAGGTAAAACTGTTTGAGTTGCTCTTTCATTTTATGTATTAATTATAATTTTAAGCTTTATGTAATAAATACTACCAAGCGTTAAAACTCCGATATTCATTTAGATTCACCCATGTTATACAAAAATAGTGCTGTGATCTGAAGTTTTGAATAAAAATTTCAATAACTTAATTTTAGAAGAAATTCGCAAACAATAAAACTGTAAGCAATAATATTTATCTTTATAATAAACTAAAATAGATTGACTATATATTTTTTAATTGAAAATTCATACAATTGGGAATAAAGATTTTTTTCCTTTGCACTTAATAACGCTTTGTTTTATTTTGAGAATGTGATAAATATTGACATATGGACTTAAGAAAAAAAAAAACAGGTCAAAACCTTAATACTAAACAGATGAACCACTTTTTCAAAGTTCGCATGGTTTTTGAATTTCAGTACCACTCTTTCTGAATAATAATATTTGCCCTTTTTTACCCCTTTTTAGAGAACTAACGTTTCTGTCACCTTAATGTTATATCAATGGGAAATGTACGTTAAAATGACGTAAGTTAGTTTTCTGTGGTTAATAACAAAATTTCTGCGATAAAATATAGCTATAGTTGCTATTCGGAAATGGTAGAACTAAAAGCTAAAAGAATACAAACACCGAAAAATAGAAATATCTGTGGTTCGCCCATAGGTATTGATCTTATTACCCTACATTTTTTCAATTTGATTTCTTTTACATAAAATTTATAATGTAATGTAATACTTTTTCTTCTCCAAGTTGATCAGACCCTTAGGGACAAGCATCACATATACATGCCTCATGCATATACCGTCTTTACTTTTGAGCACCACTATTTTCGAATAGTAAAATATCTTCAGTTAAATATGATGAAGATTACTATTCGCAAATAGCGATGCTCTAAAATTATAAATCGTATATAGGATGCTCCTCCTGGAGGAATAAGTCATAACAAAGAAAAATTGACTTACCTTGAATGGTTATCCAATAAAATTGATATTTCCACATTTGAATCACATAAACTGTAGATTTTCAGAACACTAAACCATAAATTTCAATCTATGTATAATAATTCACACACTTGCACAATATATCCTTTTTTGATTGCTGGCTCTTTATAATCAATTTTACTTGCATGATTCCGCTAAGTAATACGCTTTACCCGTACATTAAAAACAAAATTCTTGATATTTTCAAGTCGATATCATTATTTTTCCATAATAAAACTAGCAATTTTTGCAATTAGAGCTCGAAATACTTAGATATTTGTAGGTTTGTAAAACTGCATTCCTTTACTCATTATATATATTTTTCTCAAGTAATTTCTCATCTTCCTTTACTCATACATCAAAACATGTACAAACAATGCGTAAACTTATTTGAAATTTTTTTTCGAACTTTCACATGTTGGATATCGTTTTAAAAAAATTTTCTCATCTGGATTAAAATTTTTGTCTTCTCACCGAGATCTTAAACAAAATCTTCCCAGACTCACTGGCATTTTTACATTTACACAGAGATCTTCACATCTTCATTAAAACTTTCACATTTTAAAAAAGAAGGTTTCATATGTGAAATATTGACTCATTTAAAATGTTTCGCATAGCTGCAAACAATGTTGCTTTTACTTTCACATGCTGCATACCTTTACAATAAAAATCTCATCTGAATTGAAATTTTCGTCTTCTCTCCGAGATCTTAAACAAAATCTTCACAAGCTTAGTGACATTTTTACAGTCACACAGAGATCTTCACATCTTCATAAATACTTTCACATTTTTAAAAAGAAATTTTCAGTTAAGTAATATTGACTCATTTAAAATCTTTCCCATAGCCTCAAACAATGTTTATTTTAAGACCTGAAATGAAAAAAAATATATATATTTTACTTCAACAGTTTAGAAAGACATAGTTACAAAAATGTAAATGAATAAATGATTAATATTTGCAAAAATTAATAATAATCTCAAAACAGTAAAAAATACAAAAATAAATTATATAATAAATAAAATCATAAGACGAAATACAATATTCCACTTTGACTTAATCACAAACTACACAATGTGAACTTTAAAATGTTTTCTGTTTTCTTAAATGTGACATATAATAATACTAAAGATGTTAAAAGTTTCAAATATGCATTTTATTTAAATTTCCTCGTACTTTCGGCCTGACTTTCATTAATAACCGTTCTATTCATTTCAAGAAGTAAGTTCTCAGGATCAAACTTTTGCATAGGAAAAGTATTTAACTGTCGATAAAATTTTTATGTATTATGAAAAAATACAGTGAAACCTCCCTATACGACCACTTCCATTAAGCGACCACCTCCCTGAACGGCCATTTTTTAAATGGAACGAAATTTATCCCATAGGCTCAATGCTAATTTTACCTCCATTCAGAGACCACCCCAGTTGAACTCCCTCCATGAGCGACCCATTTCTTTGAAGAAAATGGAACAAATTCAGTTTTTTTTGGTCGTTTGAAGAAAATTTTATTAGAACAATAATTCCGGAGAGCGCAGTATTCATCAAACTTCTAAACTAACTTTAGAATTTTTATTATTCCGTTAACTTTTAAGTGTTTTAAACCCCTTTGTGCCTTTTTAGGCAATGAATTTAACTCTGATGACAAATTAAGAATGCCGGCCAATAAAATCACTTGCTCTATTCTGTCAGGAAACTCTTAAATAGATAAGTTAATGAAATCGTCATTATTTATTCCCGTACAAACAGAAATTGCATTTATTTACTGAACTTCGAAATAAAAGTTATAAAATATAAAACCGTAAAATCAAAGCTAACGTCAATGTATTCATTTTTTAAACTCTGCAATAATTAACTTATTTAAAATTAACTTTTGTTTTGATACTTAAATTTTCACATTTTTTTCTAACGTGAAAAATAACTTTTAGTAACATTATTTGTTACCTTTTTTAAACAAATAAAATCTAGATTTAAACATGACCTCTTTTGAGAGACCACCTCTCCGAGCGACCCATTTTTACTGGAACGGAACGTGGTCGTTTAGTAAGTTTTACTGTATTTCTTTTTGAAAAAAGTGGTGCCAATACGCAATTTGAATTTTTAAACCGTAATTTAATGCGACAGTTAAGAGGTTAATATTATGTTTCATTTTAAATTAAATTTCTGTTTATATACTCTGTTACTGTTTATTACATTATAAATAATTTGCTAGATATGCCGATAGCCTAAAGATTCATGCAGCAGAAATTTACAAGACCCTCTACTGAAGCATAGAGGAAGGTGACAGTTTTTTTTTTTTCCGAAGAACATATTTTGAAACTTTGAATGTTTATTCTGATACATGAAGTTTAGGACTAGGTTAAGGGGACACAGTACATTTTAATTTACTTTTTCTATTTTGAATAATACTGTAATATACTTAAATATAATGTCACTACAGATATTAGGTACTATAAAGCAAATATAATTCAAATATAAAGCAAAAAAAAATCTTGTAGAACAGCCTATTTAACTAAAACTTAAAAAAAAAAAAAAAAAAAAAAAAAAAAATTAAAATTCCTACGACTTATGTAAATATGAATATTTTTGCTTCAATTTTTTTCCCATATTCCTTAGATCATACTACACAAAACTGTGCATGTTTTTTTTTAGATGTATGGGATATTACATTTAATATCAATCTTTTTCTCTTTTGTATAGTAAAAAATCAAGGAAAAATAATTGAAAATTAAAAAAAAAAATAACTATAACCTTGAATGTTAAATCCATGCACAATTTTATGTAGTATGTTTTTAAGATTATGAAAAAAAAAATTGAAGCAAAAATATTCATATTTAAAAAAAGTAGTAGGGATTTTAAATTTATTTTTTTATTTTTTTTAAATTTAAATTTTAGTTAAATAGGCTGTTCTACAAGATTTTTTTTTTGAAATTATACTTGCTTTTACAGTAACTAATATCTGTAGTGAGATTATATTTAAGTATTTTACAGTATTATTCAAAATTGAAAAAGTAGTTTGAAAGATACTGTGACCCCTTTACTTTAAAGTTGCCTACATACGGAACTATTGTTCATAAAGTTGTGAAATTTTGCGACGGATATAATAAAGGAACGGGAATTTGTTTGAGCGAAAAAAAATTCATTGTTCAAATTTTTGCTAACAGAGGGCGTTTTTAATAAATTAAGCAATTTTTAACAATTTAGCAACGACCCACTGAATACTAGGCCTCAGCTCTGAGAAAAAAATGGCGGCTGTTGTAGGAGAATTTCTTTTTTAGAGTTTGTACGATCTATTCAATTCGAACATCAATAATTTTTAAAACTTTTTACGCTTTATTTTTTTCAGGGTATTCTGTATATTTGTCTTATTTAATCTGAAAAAATAAAGCGTAAAAACTTTTAAAAATGCATAATTCTTTAAAATATGTCCTGTGGTGGCGAAATTTTGAGCTAATTTTATTTTTTTTCGCTCAAGCAAATTCTCATTCCTTCATTATTTCCGTCACAAAATTTCACAACTTTCTGACCAATTGTTGCGTCTGTAGACAACTTTAAAATAGGATCGTTTAATTATGGACACCCTGTATATGGCTAATTCCATGAAAACTTGTCATGTCTGTCACATACTGAGATTTTTGGCTACCAGTATTTTAGAAAGGAAAAATGTGACTTATTTTATCGGAGATATCTCATCAATTGAATAACGCGAAGCAAACTTTTCGAAAATAACGGTGGCCAATAAGCATAGCGATTTTTAGCTGTGTGGTAGACATGATAAGTTTTCGTGGAATTAGCCATATATATATCTCTTCGAATTCATTTTAATCCTTTCGACCCTGGTGATCACAAATGTGTTCCTTACTTTTAAAATGCTTTAAGCTATAAATAACGCCTTGCAGATACGTAAAAAAATCATTATCTATATTTCTATTCTACATGTATGCATTCTATATTTTGACTTTTTAGTGGACAAAGCGCCATCTAGCTTTGAAATAGTAAAAAAAAAAAAAAAAAAAAAAGTTGACAAAAGTTTTGCTTTTTATTTTGGACTTTAAGAAAAAAGTCATGGCCGAAAGGGTTTAAACTTAAATTAGGGACTACTTTTCCGAATGGATAATTTATGATAAACGATAAAAAATACTAGTATTTTTTTTTTATGTTTGTTAAATCCTGTTGAAACACGCCATTTTCCAAACGCCTTCAAAAATTCTTTCTTCGACTATTGTCATATGCAAAGAACGCGAAATAACTGCATTCGTTAGGTTTCAGAAACTAACATATTCGTTAAATTTCAGTTAAACCTAAATTCTGTGATTTGGTTAGTTACTTTCATTTTTATTAGCGTAAAAGGGATTTTTACACCAAACTAAAAAAAAAAAAAAAAAAAAAAAAAAAAAAAAAAAAAATTATAAACGAAAGGGTGTATTAACACTTTAATAATAATTGGATAAATGTCCTTAAGTGGCCCATTACTGGAACGTTTGCCGAAATCTCTGAATAAAGTACACTGTAAAACAAATCCATGGACTTTCCGTTTTGGAAAAGGCAACTGGTTGCCTTTTCTGAAACGAATACATTCTTTTGAGAATGAAAAGTTTTATTTACAACACGATTAGTTTCACATCTGCAATGAAAGTAATCTTTTTGGTAATGAAAGATGTCACTTTCATTGCAGATGTGAAACTAATCGTGTTGTAAATTAAAAATTTTCATTCTCAAAAGGAATCTATTCCGTTTCGGAAAAGGCAACTAGTTGCCTTTTCCAAAACGGAAAGTCCATGGATTTTTTTACAGTGTACACCTCTATTTAATGGGCTAAACGTCTGATTTTAGAGGTAAACTTTATTGGTATGTATAGGAGTTTATGTATTGAGGCTAAGGGAGAGACTCTTTTGTAAATCCCAAAATGATCTTTCTTCTTTAAAATCACGTGTTTTAATTCTGACATGACATTTTTTTAAATAAGGAATCTTTAACTGTTTACTTATAAATTAAACTGTTTGGTATAAAAAAATAGAACTTTGGAAAACAAGTACTTGAAGAATTATACCTGACATTCTTAAATTTAAACATCGTATCCAAATTGTTTCAGTACGTGCCATTTTTCCGAGAAACTAGTTTATGATAATAAAAAATAAGAAAGATTTTTTAATTTAATTTACAATCCAAGGTATTTTTATTGTCTCAGATAAGAAATCAATGAAACATGAAAATATGTTTTGTTGGAATTTGTCTCGAGTATATTTTGATTAAGTAACGATACTTCCATATGATTGAACAATTCTTTTTACAGTGATGATTTTGGTATATCTAAACAGGTTATATCTATATTGGTTGAATCTATTTGGTTATATCATATAAATATCATAAAAATAATTCACTAATAAATATTTTCTCAAAATTTTAAAGACTTTTTAAACATTGAAAACATTAAAATGACTATACCCGCAATTTTCTCAATTTTTTAATAAGTAAGGGGCTGTGCATATATAACGTTATCAAATTTTTGTTAATTTTCAACCCACTCTCCCCCCCCCCTTTCGATATCAAGCATTATCATCCCTCGACTCCCCCCGCCCTCTCCCTAATAATATCGTTATCAATGTTTAAATATAATTTTGCTTTTTGCAATTCTTTTCTTTTGTTTACAGTGATATACAGATATAGTTGTGCATTTATAATTCGCATACTTTATGGATTCAAATTAGAAGAAGTCAATAAAATATCCCTATTATATATGAAATATCTTTACACCAAATAATACTTTAACAAAATATTTGCTATTTGAAAGTATTTAAAAAAATCTTTTTGTTAGATAATGCATTCAGCAGTAATAATGTCTTTCGTGCATTTGCTCCGCACGGGAGGAGGGATCCAATCAGAACTTATCAACGAAACAAGTAAATAACATTCTTTATCTTTCTTTTGCTAGCTAAGCACAACAACTATCATTTTAAAAATACTTCGTATCTAGTTTCTCGGCAGCGGTTCATAATATGCGTGCAGTACATATATGACTGAAGAATAGGAATGCCAAATGTTGGGTATTCCATATTTTGGAATTAAATAATTTTACAATCATTTAATTATTTTAATAACTTTGAATTTTAAAAAATAGATAACAGACTAAAAAAGATAATGCACTACTCTAATGTAAAAAAAAAAAAAGAAAAAAAAAACAAACAAGCTACAAATAAAAATAGAAAATTTTGGTTGGATCAAAAATTATAACGATATCAAAAGACAAATCCCCCACCCCCTAGAGATATTAATATCCTGTACCAGAACCCCCTCCCCCCTAAAGTGATGACATTATATATGCACAGCCCCTAACTAAATGATGAATTTAAATAAGTAACATTGAAACCATTTAATGATATTATACAACTTTCTGCAGAAATATTAATATTCCTCCAATATTTTTCATAAAAGCACCTACTTATTTATATTGCACAACTATTCTTTAATATTACACAACTATAAAGTTTAAATAAAACATTAACAAAATATTTTCTTTCCGTTTTGTTCCATTTTTGATTGCCGTAAACGAAAAAAGAAGAGAAATTAGTAAAATGTAAGTTACGATCTTGCAACTTTTCACCTTGTTGCGTAAGTGAGTGAAATGACATTTTCCTGAGCATTTTACATAAATATTTGTTTAAAAGTCTGGTAATATTATGATAAGTATTTCTGATGTAATTAAAGAATATAAGTATTACTAATGGATTAAAATTGGTGGAAAATTATCAATTTCAAGTTTTCCTTCATGTATTTGAAATACTGAAACCAGAAAAAATAAAATATTTATTAGAAATGCATTTTTCAATTTTTTTTTTCAGAAATATCTAAAATAACAGAAATGTAATTTATTAAAAAAATCTCTTAAAATATGCGCGATAAAATTACCATTAAAAATAATAAACATATGCAGAAAAATAATAAAACAAAAAGTACCCGTCGCTAAACATACGCCAGTTTGGCATAAACCCCAATTATTGAAGGATTTTAAACAAATTAAAACACAGTTCTGAGTATACTCTGATGAAATGTATCTTTTAACCAATTAAACTTAATCTGACATTAAATTGATTTTAAACATAACACGAAAATATGTATTTTCGTCGACAGATTTCAGTTAAGCACCAAAGTGCGGTTATTACATACATAATCTAATTCTATGATTAATCTCTATTTTATTTCTTTTCAATTTACATTGGGCAGTGGTAAATTTATTGCAAATGCTCACTGCTGAGTTAGATTAAAAAATTATGCTTAAAAACTATTTTTAAAATGTCACTATATTCAGTGAAAATTTTCTAACAAATGTCATTCAAAAGTATATTTTTCGTCCAATTCGAGGATATAAAATTCCAAGTTATGCGATTTTTAGAAATCATATGAGAACAGTAAATGCAAAAGTTAAAGCGCATGTCATTGTATCCATCATCATTAATTTCTAAAAGTAGCGGCCGTGTTTTGGCAGCCATCCAAGAGGGAGGTATGAATTTATGGAGACGATGAAAGAGTCCATAGAAATGGGACTTTGCTGCTAACAAATCATAATTGGATTCTTATAAAATTATCACAGGATCATCTGAAATATAATCCAAGTTCAGGGTCATTAAAAAAAAATGGGTGAAAATAATAAAGTAATAGTAAAAGAAACGGATCTTTACCGCTAATAAGTCATAATTCAATTCTAATAAAATTACCACACGATCATCTGAAATATAATCAAACTATAGGGTCATTGAATTATATAAATTGGTGCACCTATGTCAAATTTATATACAAGGTACATCTGAATCGGAAAAATAAGTTAATTTTTGTACACGTTAAGACAAACACACTTTACTTTGGAATTTAGGGTCATAATCTTGTATTTTATTTTTCTATTTACTATATTATGTTTTATTTATTATTATTTTTAAATACATTACGTAAGTTGCAACAGTGATTTTAACTTGACGACCTCCTTTCGCCTATGCATTAATAATATTGAAATATCATTAAACAATATATTTTCATTGTACAATTACAGAGTGTATTTCTCTATATTTTATTTTTATTTTACTTTTAATATTTCTAGAATTTGTAAAAATAAATTAATTTGATAGTTGTTTTTTAAAGGGATGTAAAATGTTAATTAAAAAAAGCAATTTTTATTTGTATTTATGATTATTGGAATAGCTGGGCGATAATGTGGAACCATCGCGTCTCTTATATATGTTGGAGAAAAAAAATCACCCACCTGTTTCCTACATATGTACTGTACATAAAATATAGGATAAAATCAAATTTGTATGTGTATTTTTTTTTTTTCAAATCACATTCATGAAGTCATTTTCAAACATAAATGTATGAAATATGGAGACAATTTTCTTGAAGTAAAAGAGAATCAAATATCGCGTTTCAATTTTTAATAAACGTCGTAAATCTTGAATTATAATTCACTTTCACGACTTTTTACGACTGTCACGCGCCAAAAGTCGCCACCATTGACAATATTTTTCCGGAAATCCCTTTGTTTTTATACAGAAATGAGAAACGCTATTCGCATAGCTTGTATGTGAATAACAATATCTGTAAATTTAACGTAACGAGTACAAATTACTCCTTAAATATATCGGAAAGTAGCTAGTTTCGATTTCAGAATAATAGAGTTCTGAATAAAGAGGGGGAGACATACATTGTAGAGTCTACACTGTAAAAAAAAAAACACTGTAGATTTGTCAGAACAAACTCGATCACAGTGAATGTGCTGTATCTTTCTTTGGTTTCCTGACTATATTAACATGGAAAGTACAGTATTTGTGTAAAATTAACAGCACAATTTTTTACAGCACAAACTGCTGGCGTCCAAATTGTCAGCACATTGTGCTGTTAATTTTACTATTACTAATTTTACTGACTATATTAACATGGAAAATACAGCATTTGCGTAAACTTAACAGCACAAACTGCTGGCGTAGTCAGGAAACCAAAGAAAGATACTGCACATTCACTGTGATCGAGTTTCTGCGCCAGATGAACAGTACTTTGTACTGTAAAAATGTCGTTTTTTTTTTTTTTTTTTTTTTTTTTTTTTTTTTTTTTTTTACAGTGTACCAGTTGCCAGTGAAGTAACTGAGGAGGTTGTCACATAATTGCGACTGATTTTTACATCGGATCAATAGTTTCTAACTACCGCCGGAGCAAACTTCCACCAATATATTTTGAATAGAAAATTTCGCCTTATTTTAGTGGCTTATTCATGAAAAATTTATCTCACAAATATTGTAAAAATTTCTATTCGTTTTTACCGGTTAAGGTTGACCCGGCTGTTATAATCTCTTTCATTGACACTGACTGGAGTTTGTTTAGGTTGTCACCATATAGCGTAAACACTTGGCCTGACTAACGCCGAGGAAATTTTCCAACCAGTAAAAATGAATATCTGTTTTTGACCATAATTATGACTGAAATTCTGCATTAATAAGGCGCTTAAATAAGGGGGAAATTTCTATTCAAATTTACTGGTGGAAGTTTGCTCCGGTGCTAATGATCCACAGCGAAATCGGTACAGTTGAAGCTGCACTATTTTGAGGACATGTCAGTTTCTCTTTATTCACAGTCCCATGTTCAGAACAGCCTTAAGGAATTTTCTAGACAGTACATTGACCTACTGTAGTTTATTTTATAGTATTAACTGAAAATACATAGAAACAAGAAAGAAAAATCATGCTTCAAGCATAGTATGCTACAATCTAATTCAATTAAGAAACGCGTAACACAGTTCAAAATTAAATTCTCGTTCAGCAATTTTCATCAATAAACTGAAGGAAATTATTTTGTGCAACTCTGTACATTACCTATAAAATTTATACATATCAAGCAACATGGAAAAAACCCTGCATACTGCAACTGAAAACGCATTTCAAGCAATCATCGGCCATAGACAATATTGTAACAGAACTTTGTGTATCCCTTAAATGAATGGTTAATACTATACACAACATATTCTAGAGTAAGCATCTATTAGTGCATATGAGGGATGTACAGCATTAACAGTTTCAAAACACTGTCTATTGAGAGTTATACGACCTGTAAAGATGGGTGATACAGGACAAGATATATATACTCACCAAGTTTAAAAGACCGCCTTGTGACTCTCGTGCAGGAACGCATGACTGTTGCTGTAACGGACATTGACAAAAATATAACATTGAACGTATGGACGGAACTGGATTATTGTTCGGATATGTGCCGGGTAACTAAGGACGCACACATTAAACATGTGTAGTATGTACCAGAAAATTGGTGAGTGTATGTATCTTTTCATGTATCACCCGTCTTTGTACGTCGTATACTTGTAAATAAACAGTCTTTTGAAACCCGATGAATCATTTCAGCTAACCTTACACTGTAAAAAAAACCACTGTAAATTGGCCCACATAAACTCTATCACAGTGAATGTGCTGTATCTTTCTTTGGTTTCCTGACTATTTAAACATGAAAAATACAGTAGTTGCGTAAAATTAACAGCACAATGTACTGACAATTTCTTTTCAATTTGGACGCCAGCACAAACTGCTGGCGTCCAAATTGCCAGTACATTGTGCTGTTAATTTTACGCAACTACTGTATTTTTCATGTTTAAATAGTCAGGAAACCAAAGAAAGATACAGCACATTCACTGTGATCGAGTTTGTGCGCGAGATGAACAGTACTTTGTACTGTAAAAATGTCGTTTTTTTTTTTTTTTTTTTTTTTTTTTTTTTTT
The DNA here is from genome assembly GCA_963932465.1 of Maratus speciosus. Lineage (NCBI taxonomy): Eukaryota > Metazoa > Arthropoda > Arachnida > Araneae > Salticidae > Maratus > Maratus speciosus. Next base: position 358,448,492 of record OZ010794.1, read on the forward strand.
TTTTTTTTTTTTTTTTTTTTACAGTGTATATATCAAATTTAGTATGCTCGAAATAGAGTAACATCAATAAAATACATTGCAAACGCATATTCTCATATACACCAAAATGCAACAGAATTCTTTTCAGAATTTCTGTAAACACTACAAATGCTATCAGTACCGAATCATTTTCAGTACCGAACATGCCAATTTTCCTTAACCCTCACAGGACCATAAGGTTGCTAAGAGTAAATACTAGTATCTAAATGTTTATTTTAGATTGTTTAGACGTAAAATAAATAAAAATCATAAGAAAAATTCATAACAATGTGCAGATTTATTTATTTTTTAATTTTATGAGAAATATTTTCCCCAATGGATTACAAAGGTAACACAAATTATAATTAGGGTTATTATGTAATGTCTTTTATTTATTGGTTTATTATAAGAAAATGTTAACTAAAATAATACAAAATTATGAAATAAAATGATTATACAAAATGCTGTCTTAATTATGATATTCTGCGAAGCAATTTCTTTTGGCTGTGAAGCAAAGATGGATATTGCACATAGTGCATACATTATGCGTCTTATTTTCTATGCGGCGTTTAACACAATTTGCACATCTTTTATATAACTGCGTTCGACATACGTTCCGTTTTGACATTCTGTATAAAAAAATGCAGATAAGGTTATAATTAAATACGACAATCATCAATTTTAAAATGGGGAAAAATATTTCCCTTGGTCGTGAAAGGGTTAATAACATGTTGTATACTGCAATTTATATAACATGTTATATACTGCAATTTCTGTACATTTTCAGAAGTTAAAGCACGAGAAGACAGAAGGCCATCGAAACCAAATGCATAAACACCTTTTAACTATGTTGAAAATTGTTAAAAATAGGCAGTGATTTACTGCAACAGTATAAAAAACTGAGTGGTATAAAGAATATTTTAGAATGTATAGCAGCCTACGATAATTTATTTTTAGCACAATAACTAATAAACATTCCACGGAAAACTTTCTCCGCGATTTATAGTGAACTATAAGGACAGTGGAATATAAAAAAAAATATATATCCCAGGAAATTGTGCAATAATAACTGGAAATAACTACCGCATAAGTCTTTTGCGTCAAAATACTTAGAATTGCAATTATGTATCTTGTACCAATTTCGCTCTTAACCCAATCAATTAATAAAATTCAAGCTAACTTTAAGTGGAAAAATCAACAGTAGACCACTTGAAATCGTTCTTAATTTATAAGGCTTTTAATTCATAGAAATCAGTTTTTGTTCGGAGTTTCCTGAAGTTTCAAATACTCTCGCTTCCTGAAAATTTGAGGCACCTGTTAGCATCCGTTTCTCCCTATCAACAAAATCGTTGAAACAGCCAATCTCCTGGCGAAATCTCGCCAAAAATGGAACTGTTCTCCTTTCCCGACTGCTCCCGTCGATATTCCCCTGCTCTGTCAGTGGATGAAGACAAAGGTAGATTCTGTGGGGAGGGGTACACAGGCGCCTGATTCTCTCTTACTCCACACTCACCCCCGCCGAAACTTCCCTCTTCATCACATTTTCTCTCTTCTTTTTACCTCTTTCCATAATTTCGAGATGAGAACCTGTTTGATGAGACCGAAATTCATAGGCAATTGTATCGTCGTTTTAATTTTCGTGAGATGTCGAACTTTTGAAGGGTTTGAAAAGCAACAATTAGAAGTTTGGAGGGTCTTTTTAAAAATGAAGACGCTGGGAAAAAGAGGTTTCTAAAAAAGCAAAGGATGAAAAAAAAAGTAGTTTAATTTTGCATAATTAGTTCGCCGAAGAAGTATTAATAGAAAACGAAAATTTATTTTTCCGGTTTCTATTTATTTTTTCGTTTGTGGTTTCTGAAGATGCGGTTTTAGAATTTTTTTTTTTAAACTTATTTTGTCGGCGATAAATAGAGGGGTAAGGAAAGGTGTTTTGACATGAATACCCACTTATGGCTTCTTCGAGAAATATTTAGAATGCGATTAAAAAGCTTTGCATTGCGAAATGTGATATGAGGGAATGGAAAATGTTGCGTGGTTGTTTTGGTCATATGTTTGACGGTTAACAAAAGATATAAATATGTAAGTAATCATTTTCTTTAAGATTTGAAATTGAAATTTAAACACTTTCCATCGATTGACACATACAATTTAAACATTTTTGTCACGGAATATTTCCCTATTCAAAATTTTGAATAATTTATTTTTAGTAAAAAAAAGGAGGTGAAATAGAATAAAAAATGACCCAGTTCCATAACTAGAAAAAAGAAAATACGAACTATGATTTGAACCGAATAAATGCGGGAGGAGGACGGAAACGAGGAAAACGGAGGAAATTACAATAAAATATTTTTACAATTTGCTTGCCAGCTTTTTCTTTCTCTTTCTTTTCTACATCAAATTAAAGGCGAATATTTTTTTTTTCTTCTACTTGTTTACAAAAATAAATAAATAAATAAACAAATACAATCTCACGAACATTTTTATAAATATATATATATACATATATATATATATATATATACATATACAGACGTGTCTCTATGTTTTAAATATAAATATATATATATATATATATATATATATATATATATATATATATATATATATTTTTTTTTTTTTTTTTTAATGCTGCCAAGCAAAATATAAAAATGTCTTTATAAACTTCTGCAAAAAACGAAAAAATTCAAGGGTTAAATATAATAGAAAGTTATAAATGGCACAAAAGGGGGAAAGAAATGTGAACGCGTGTTATAATTCCAGTTCTAACTAATTCAAGAAAAAAAAATTAAGTGTGGTTAAGATTTAAGGAAAATTCTTTTTAATTTGTATGCGGTTTATTTTCTTAAATGGATCGCCTACATATTTAAATTGAACCACACTTTAAAAATTTTAATCGCAACACTAATTTTATTAAGCATTAAAATTTAATGTGTTATAAAGATGGAGAAGTAGAAATTAAATACTTCTGAGGAGGTATTAGTAAAAAATCTAGCTAATAAAGACGTTGTTGAATTATTTTATATGTCTTGAAAATTTGTTGACTTTTAGAAAAACTGGATAGAAAGTCACTTATAAGATCCCAAAGACGCATCACATGATACATTTATTTGCATATCATGTATGGTTATCTATGTAAACTGGAGTTGCCAGATTGTATTTTTTTTTTTTTTTTTTTTTTTTTTTTTAGTCAGAAATTCCAAATTCATACTAGAAATTCAGAACAGTAATTGCTGCTGTATTTAATGACAGGCATTTCGTGATTTCATAAAATTAAAATTCTTCTTTCAGAATTTCCGGCGTGAACTCGGAATTCCTGAATAAAAAAAGAAACCAAAATGGCAACAATAATGTACGCAATTGTGAATAATACCAATATGTAGCAGATCTATAATATGTATGTTCACATATTACAGGGCTCGTAGCGATTCTTAAATTTTCCCCCTCTGCTAATCACTATTTTAAGGGTCAATATCTGAAAACCGGACAATTTCATTCCAAAATTTTTATTTTTTAAAATTAATGTACCAACTACCACATACAATTATATACTATAATACTTGCTTTGTAATTTAAATTCTATAGTGTTTTGAGATCAAGGATGTATACTTTATGCGTAGGATAAATTTTTATGGAAGAAAGTGTCTGTTAACATCATAATCAGCATCTAATAAGTGCGACTGAGATGTTGGGGACTGAGGTGATGATTTTTTTGTATTAACAGCTGCACAGACATTTTGTTAAATCATTTTGCACAATTGGAAGTTATTAAATATGCCATGTGACATTTATATGTTGCATAAATAAAGTTGCAATAAGCTTTTTTTTTTATATAAATAAAGAGTTAAACGTGGGAACATGAATGATGCTATAAAAAAATACTCATCCCTATTCAGAACAAAAGCTAAATATTTCAAAATATGAAACAAAGAGAAGAACAACTTATCTTCATCCATGGTGGCTAGTTGAACATTAGTTGCTGTTGCAATGGAAGTAATTCTGCCAGCGCCACCTATTATCTGTTAACCTAAATGTGTGTTTAGAGGACTGAGATGATGGTCAACCTCAGGGACAAATATATTTACTGCATATTTTACTATACAATCTGTACTAATAAAGAAGAATTATATTTTCCCATACTGTATATATATAGGTATAAATATATAATAGCAAAAGTTAATAACATTTATAGAAATGTTTACAGCATACATTTAATATTGGATATGTGTACCTGTGGACAGGGATTGGAATGATGATTTACTTTGTTAAAAGCTTAAAATTAATTATTTATGCATCATTATATGTCTATTTATCATTGAAAACTGTTATGACAAATGTTACAATATATGACATTTTTCAGTTTTTGGTTTTAGTATAATTAATGAAATATTATTGGCAGTGGACGCAAATTGTCAAATTTTCAGATATTAACCCTTAAAATGATAATCTTTAGGTATTAATAAGTGGGTATTAATGGTAAATGGGTATTAATTCTACACTTACTTTGCAGATGTTAAAGGAATCTGTTACGAACATGTTTGATTTCAGATAGTGATAAAAAAAGGTAAGAAAAGTTTAGGAACGTTTCAAGCCGTGACATTAATTCTTCGAGATATTAAAGTATTAAAAATATTTACACCCCTTCTTTATCTAAAACATTAGACGTAGGAAATACAAGTATATAAAAATAATAACTTCATTTATCGCACTTAAATTTTATGCAACATATCTGCACCAAAATAAATGTTTAAACAGAAATCTAAATAAAATTATGTTATTTAATGATAAAAAGTTTGAAATAAAAAGACATTTTAAATCACCATTACAACGAATTTATTTTTGGAATTTCTTCAAAAATAATAATAATAATGTATCAGCATTTTGCTTTTTTGTTAGTATGTTTATTTGAAATGATCGATATATTTTTATACATAAAAAGATAAATAAAAATAAATTGATTCAATTTTCACAAATTATACTTTTTTTTATGCTTTTTAAAGCTACCTCTTGAAGAATTTATCCCCCAGCGAATTACTCGAACCATTATAAAAGGAAGTCGGCAAAAATGTGAAACATCATCGTTTATATATATATATATATATATATATATATATATATATATAACAAATTAATTTTTATTTTTATTATGAAAACATTTCGAAAAATCTTAAACTTATAAGAAGGTGTTAGTAAAAAATGTTTGCCCTTAAGCAACGTAATTTATCAATAAAGACCGCCAAAGATTGACTTTATGAATTTGCATTTAAAAAGTTTTTCCTTAAACAGATTTTTGTTAATTCAATTTTTACTGATTATATTTATATTAAAGCAAGGGGAAATGCTTTAAAAAGATTTTTTTTTCCAGAGTAGTATATATGTGAGATATAATTTTAAACGGAAAAATGCGTATATATATGAACATATATACATACATGTTTATATGTGTGTGTCACATTAAATGAACTTATATTATTTTCAAAATTTAGATTAATGTATTTCAAAATTTATTTTATAGATTTAAATATTTTAATTATTTGTCTTTATTTGAGTTGAATAGCTTTTTTAACAGAAAAATAGAAATTGTTTACCATTTAATCCTAATAAAGAAAAAAAAATTAAAAACCATTCATAAATATAACCATTCATAAATATAAAGTGAATTAAAATTGCCAAAACTATAAAAATGATATTTTCCTTTCTGATGCGAAATTCATCAATTGCAGACTTTTTATTCTTTTTATTTCAGTTTATGAAATATTTGTTCACCGAAAAATATATGCCAGTAAATAACACAAATTTAATCGATTAGTTGCCTCAATTAAATCTGAATGATACTGATTTTCAGACTGTTTTTGCACAGAAGCCTACAAAATTATATCCTGAAATTAAATAATTAAGCTAGTTTCATCGGGTAAAAATATTTGTTGTTTTTATTGGTTTAAAATAACTGAAAAAAATGTCCTCTAAAAATATTTTTAAATTTTTTATTAATCCAAGTAGTGTTTATATTGGGGAGAACTTTGCAATTCAATTACCTTTTCGACGTTTATCGGACCCCAGATAAATTAACTGTAATGTAGTTCTAAAAAGGTATTAAATAATTTCAATTCTAAGTTCGCCATTATTAAGATAAGGTATAAAAAAATTACATTCTCATTTAAACTATGTAAAATACAGAAAAAAGGTCATCCTGCAATATCTAAAGTTTGCAATGGCTTTATCTGTGCACATGCATATTTTGAATTATTATACAAAACCGAAATTTTGAAAAAGAAAATTTTGAGTAATCAAAAAAAAAAAATTAGTTCCAAAAATAGAAGTTTGATTCTTTCACTTTGATTCCTTTTTCTGAATTTTTTTACTTTTATTTTCTGTAAAAATCAACAAGCTTTTTTTTTTTTTAACTTACTAAGAACATTTTACCATGACTTATTAAATTTAATATCTATATCTTTATCCATATCTAGTTTTCTCTCTGTATATACAGGGTGCAAAGGAAAGTCCCTTTAATCTGAAAATACTTGCGAACGGAGAGAGCTACAGACATGTAAGTGAGGTAACGGTATAGTAAAGCGACTACGCCCGACCTAATGCAAACGACAGCAGCGCCTCTAGTGGCGAAATTTGGAAGATAGCCATTGCAAATCGAAAACGAAAAGAGATAGAGCAAAATTTCCAATTAGAAAGTTTTAGAGCATCCATTAATTGGTACGAAACGACATTTGGTTCACACGGATAAGATAAATCATCGCCTGTATACCCAAAAATATCCTAAATCGATGAGCGACGATTCTACTTTGCATATTCACATTTCGAAAATGTAGCAGTGCGCAATTGCAAATTGTGACGTTGTATTGTACTGCAATGTCTGTAAAAATTTGATTTCCAATGCATTTAAAATTTTATCTTAATCTCTTTAGGGGCAGAAGAATTTTGTTCGTAAAATGATGAAATAATTCACTGACACCAGAATATTCAAACGAATTTCTTAGAAAATAAAAAACCCGCTAATTTGCCCTTTCATTAGGAAAAAAATATTAAAAAATAATTAGCAAAAATATTACAAAAGCAAAATTTTATTAAAATATTCTTGGTGTAATTTGTCAGTTCTGAAATTAAAATTGGGTGTCTAGCCACTCCCCTTGAAAGGGTTAAATCTATGTCGTCGTATTGAAGAAGCTCGCAATAGGCTTTCCATGCTGAGAAATGTGCATGCAGATTTACTCTCACGAATACAAACGTGTATCGTGAGCAATGGCGAACTTTTCGAACATACTGAATATTAACTTTTTATCACTGTGAGACAGTTTGTCTTTTTTGTTTTTTTATGTGATGTTATCAAACTTTACTGAGATAAGTACGTATTTGTACAATAAATTGTGCGTATTTCTTCATACTTCTGGCTATTCCATTTAAACGTTTACACAAAATAAAGTGATTCGATTTCGGACATTTTTGGGTATACTGCCAAGATTTATCTTATCCGTGTAAAAGAAATGTCGTTTTGGACTAATTAATGGATGCTCTAAAACATTCTATCTCTTTTCGTTTCCGATTTGTAATGGCTATCTTCCAAATTTCGCCACTAGGGGCGCTGCGATCGTTTGCATTAAATCGTGCGTAGTCGCTTTACTATACCGTTACCTCACTTGCATAGCTGTAGCTATCTTCGTTCGCAAGTATTTTCAGGTTAAAGGGACTTTCCTTTGCACCCTGTATACATCGATATACCGATATACAGTAAATCCTGTCTAAGGCGGACTCTGTGCAAGCCGGAAATCTGTCTACCACGGAAAAATTTCCAAGTCCCGGCGAACCCATAGAAAATTACATTAATTCATGCTGCATAAGGCGGAATCTGTCTAACGCGGAAACGGAAATTATTTTAAGGTTTCACCGAAACCAAAATTTTGCGTAACGCGGAAAACAGGATATTTTAATAATGAAAGGCATTTTGTTTGTCAAACTTTAAAACTGTCAAATACTCAATGTTAAATACTTTAAAGTCAACTAATGTCGAGCATGTTAGTTAAATTGTGTAAAACTTCGAAAAAGTCAATTCAAAAGAACAGAAACTGATTAATTTTTAAGGAGTTCTTGCTTATGCTGTTTTTTCCTATACAAAATTGTATTTAAAAGTTATTATTTCTAGTAGAATGCACATTTATCAACATATATATTTTCTAAAGTACAATATATTATACTTTAAGGTTGTACTCAAATACAACATGATACCGTTCTGTCTTATTCTCTAAGTTTATTGTTTTTTGTGAGTGTAAACATCCTATTTGCATATATTATAGCAGTACTGAGAAATTGAATAGCGTTTCTCATTTATTTATAAAGACAAAGGATCTTTCAGAATTTCAGTTTTCAACCGATTTTCGAATCTAGAAAATCAATGAAAGAACGTCATCGGCAAGGGATTTTTGTGTGTGTGTGTGGGGGGGGGGGGGGGAGTTTTTTTTGCATAAGCCGGAATATTGTCTACCACGGAAAATTTTCTCAGTCCCGACCGATTCCGCCTTAGACAGAGTTTACTGTATATTATATTGCTATTTCTATTATCACTTATTAGCTATAGATATTTCATATTATTGATAAAGACCGATAATTACCCTTTAATTACATTTTATTTGTCCAAGATACCTAACAACCCTATTAATTTATATAAGTTGATAAAAAATTGATAAATGTAAATAAATTCTTAAACTTAAATTACGACTTTAATCATTTGAAGTACCAGTCGTATGTTATTTATGCCATTTAACTTTAACTGTAAACTACAAGAGGCCCCAGAACTTTTGAATACAATTTCGATTTATAATATAATTGAGGAAAAGAATTTTTTTATTTTAAAATCAAGTGGTTCGTAAACTCTGGTGTCGGACAACCATTTCAACAATTTACACTGTAAAAAAAGAGAAATGTTTTTTAATTTAGCTCTTACCTTTCTTAAGGTTTACGGAAATATAATATAACGAGCTGCCAAAGATTTTGAGTTCTTTTATCTACCGAAATGTCAAAAACCAATACATTTCCGAGATTTAGAAAATAATTTTCGAAATAAAGGTTTACGTTGCTGCCCGTAACTCTTGGAAACGCTTTCAAGCAGTTTTTAAAATGTACAGTTTGCTCAACACCAAAATCGGTTGATATAGATTTTGGGGTCTGTATTTCAGATGCTCTCAGTTCTCAAGTAACCATTTCCATGTTTAACAAACATGATAAATTAAGAACATTAACATTGAAATTAATAGCATTAACACTAACATTAAAATTAATATTACTAACACTAACATTAAAATTAATATTACTATTTTGCTAATCTTGGATGCATAAATTCTTCTATGCAAATAAAATGTTTACTTGAAATTCGATAGCTTAAAAAAACGATATACAGTGTTACTGATTAATGTGCTTTAAAAAAAAAAAAAAAAAAAAAAAAAAAAAAAAAAAAAAACTCGGAAACGTTTCCGAAAACTACGGGCAGTATATAAAACAGATATACTGCTTTAAATCTCGGAAATATATGGGCTTCAGATGTTTCTAAAGATCAAGAAACGTTTTTCGGGATGGATTATGTTGGAAAACACTGACCTTCAAGGACATTTTCTCTTCGAATGAGGGCTTTTGTTTTTGTCTTTTGGCAACAGTAACTTTGTTGTTTTTATAACGAACGAAGAATTTAATCTGAGATGCGGGTTTTTCCAGATCAAAATAATAAATATCGCATTCGATATTAATTCAATTTATGTGCATAATATGTAAATAGTTTTAGTGTAAGTTAAGATGAGATAAATAATATAAAAAGCCAAGAAATGTCTTCTTCATTATCAAATATCGTCTGGTGAAATTAATTTGATTCTTACTTCTGTTCCTATTAATTCAGAGTTCTGCTTCCTAGAAGGCGGCCTACCTTGGATCGGTAAGCGTTTTTTACCTACCATTATCGCTTTGCATGAAATAATTTAGTGTATTCGACATTTTACATTATATTTTCATAAACCGGTTTTATTTTTTTTATGCACTAACATATCTACTCTTCCCCTGAAAGGATTTATATATAAAACATACATTTTGATATTTTCTGAATTTGTTTAAAGTACGACAAATTCGGAGGCGACATTTAATAAGGAAAATTGTAAAGATGAATAACGAGATGAAATACTGAGTATAATTTATTTTCAACTACAAAACGCAAAGCTATACCATAGAAATGTTCATTTGCAGTAACATAATTCACTATTTTCAAGATCTCTTGTCAGCATTTTCACGTTTCTACGTATATGCCTTTATTAAAATAATTCTCGGAAAGCATTATTTCTAATAAAACTCTAAAACAGAACATATTATGTATTTATGAATTTTGAATTATAAATTTAATTAAATTATTAATAAACAAATAAAAGGGTAACAATAACGCATAAATTCAAATGAAAAAATATCTTGTTTTACGAAGAATGGCTTTAAACATGAAAAGTTATCACATACATGGTAGTTTTAACAGTTAATTGAATATTTCTAATTGCTGATTAATTAAATAATTAATTTTGTGTATTTCAAATAATTATATTTCAATATCCACCAATAATAAAGTAACGTATTTTTATATTAATATATCACCTTAAATACAAAAATCAAGATATTCAATAAAATTTAAAAAGGTATTCCCCACTGAAATTTAAAAAAAATTAATTATGCATTTTTAGTACTTCTATGCGCTTTTAATTTCGTAAAAAACTAATCTTTTGCGTATGTAAATTTACGTAAACTGTATCACTTTTAAATTTTGGATATATATTCTTAAATTGATAAAATATTGTTTAGGGATAATTGGCGAGGGATTGTGTTTAAACAAATTATATTATCTTCTAAAAATTGTTTTACATAACTCTAATCCCATCTAAATATATGCATTGTTGCATTGTAAACAACGAAATGTTTCACTGAATAAGTAGAAACAAATTAAATCTGAGCAACTAAAATAGTTATTTCACAAGAGATTTGAAAATAACTTTTGAAAAATTTGATGTAATGTATTGTTTTAAAGAAAAATGTAATATAACATTTTTCTTACAAAATCAAAACTAAATAATTCTAATCATTTAGTAAACAAGGAATTAAATGAGAAAAATTTAAATAAACAGAATAACTTTTCTTTTTGTATCAGCCTTAATTTCTCTGATGACATATGTTTCATGGCACATGTTTAATTTATTTTGAAATTGAATAAAACCCATAAGAATCACCGCGAATTTTTAAGAATTTTTAAATAACGTATGGAAATTAAAATTAATTTTCAACCTTTTAAATTTTATACTTATAAAAAGGGCATCCTTTGGTATCTTGGTTAAGGGTGGGGTGGACGTTAAATTTTTTTTCTTTTAATTATCATCACAGAGATATGAAATTTTTATGGAAATATACATTTCACCATAAGTATGTAGGACACCTTAAAAGAAATTTTCAATATTATTATAATTTAAAGAGTTTTTTAAAAAATTGAATTTTTTTAATGAAATTTTAAAATGTTCCAGATGACTTAATTTTTGAGATATTACCCCAAATGTCTATTGCAAACAAATCTGTGCATCGATTAATTAATCGCTTGAATAGTTAAGTTTTCAGAGATTTTTTTTCTGAATTCCATATCGACTTTCGTAAAACTTTTGCCTTTTAATAAGTTAAAAATCAAATTTAATGATCTTAACGAAGCCAAATTTTAAAATACATGCACAGTTTCTTTTTAAATAATATCAAGATTCTTCCGTACCAATTTCATGAATTTGGATAAAAAACGCATGGAGCATTTCAAAAATCTAAAAATGTTGAAAAATCAGTTTTAAGAAAAACAGCTTTAAAGTATACATAAAGGACCGAAAAATTGTTTATGTTCAAAATTTTTACACTTGTAACTTTGCGAAAAATAATCGCATCTGCAGGGGTTTTTTTGCAAATGATTTAGAACAAACTAAAAAATAATAATATGTAAATAAATAATTTTCGATTTTGGTGTCGAATTTCGCTCAAATAAAAGTCCATGGTCCCCTGAATGGTAATAATTTTGTGATGCGACAATGGAGAAAACGGCGTCGAGATCATTTCTTTACGCTTTGGTATTCGCGAAGGATTTATTGTTTTCGTTATTTTAGAAAAGTAATTTTAATGAAACTCGTACAAGCTCAGAAACCAAATTAATGAAACAAGAAAAAGGCGTTTTCATTATTTAATTATTAAATACCCAAAAATTTGGGCATGATTCACGAATTTTAAATGAAAAATTTCCTAAATACTACATTGCAAAAAAAAGACAAATGCTTCCCAATCCAAGAGAATATAATACAACGTGTACATAAATAAATATTCCAAATTAACAGGGATATTAAAAGAAAATAAAAAAGTACAACCTTGTTGTTCATCGGAAAAAAAAAATAATAATAACAGTTGAAAGTTTACGAAGTTGGCGACAGATCGCCGACCATCCCAAGACCTTGCTCTTCATAACCGGCCTCCTCGCAGTCTTGACATCACTCCATGTGAATATGGCTTTTTTTCTTTTTTTTTGGGGGGGGGGGGGGGGGAGGGGGCGAAGGGGGTTATCAATGATTGGGTATTTATTCCATGCTTCCAATGGATGTTGACGAACTCTCACACACCTGAAAACATCCGCTCGGTAATGTTAAACCTATGGGCAGGTTGTTTTCGAATTTCTCGTTTAAATTTGAATATTTTTAAACGATTTTTTTGCATAGGATAGCTGAGGTCGATCTTTAATGTAACTATTTTTTTTTACTTTTTCCATTTCAATTGCAGATTTTTTTAATGAAGTTTCTTTCACTTTAGGAACCAGTTTTAAATGTAAAAGAATCTTCATTTTAAAAATCTGTAACTAAAATCGAAAAAGTAAAAAATGATCATATTAAAAAATGACCTCAGCTATCCTATGCAAAAAAATCGTTTAAAAATATTCGAATTTAAATGAGAAATTCGAAAACAACCTGCTCATAGGTTTAACATTACGAAGCGGGCTTTTTCAAGAGAGTGAAGAGTCCCCTTACGAGGCCACACTAGTCACGCAGAGAAACTGGAACGCTAATGCTAATTCTATGGGCGCGTTACTTTTTAAGTATCTCATTTTAATTTTAATATTTCAGGATAATTTTTTTTATTTTTTTCTTCTGCGTAGGATAGCTGAGGACGATCTACAAACTGTCTTGTTTTTACTTTTTCGATTTTGGATATATATATTTATTAGGATAATTTCAATTTCAGTACCGGTTCCAACCGGTTCCAAAACTGAAAGTAATTTTATTTATTTTTTAATCTAAAACAAAAATCGAAAAAGTAAAAACTAGCCCGGTTGTAGATAATCCTCAGCTGTCCTATGCAGAAAAAAAAAATTAAATCCAAGCGAAAAATTGGAAAATAACGCCTCCATAGACTTACCATTAGAGTTTCCCTTTCTTCTCATGATCGATAATCTCGATTTGAAAAATTCTTAAGCAGATATTAAAATGCATCATTTTAAACATGGGAAAAATAATTTAAAAAAATTCAGAACAGAAAAATAAAATTTTATTTGGAAAAATGGGTTTGTTGCATATCTGCAACATGATGCCAAGTGGCACAAAAACTGGATATATTTAAAATTTTAATTTACACGAAAATTTTTGAAACAATTGTTAGTTTTGCTATAGTGAAGTCCCACACCACATTTCTCACAAACAGTTTGAGTAAAGTTTTTACAATCGGAGTATTTACAACGTATTGTTTTTTTCAGCCAGTGGCCAATTTCGTCTAGGCGCACTTGTTTTGGTGGAATATGTTGAGTAGGCGCTCTATGATTTTTCTGTTGAATTCTTTTTTCTACTAGACCTTTCCCTTTTTCGCTAGCTTTGGACTTGGTGTTAATATTGCAGAGAGGAGGGGGGGGGGGGGTGAGATCCCCACCTTACCCTATAGCAATTAAATAATATAAAAACAGACTAATGTTCCCCATTTTCACTAATTTTAATCTGAAAGAAATTCAACTTAAGTAACCATTAGAAGATATTTTCGATGCTCTTTCGATATTTTTAGAAAATCCATTACGAGTGAAGACATGGCGCGTTGTTGCAGATCTACAACAAACAAAAGTTTACATTTATCTTATACATATTATAAATTTCCTAGCTCGAAAACGGTCTTTAAATAAAGAATTTAAACTCACCTTTGTAAACAATATACTTATAGACGTCTGCAAACTTTTTAAACTCCTATATTTCAAAGCTTAATTGAGCAAAAATCACGTGTAGCTAGCTGATCAAGCGATAAATCAAACTTTGGTGCGAAAAAAAAAAAAAAAAAAAAAAAAAAAAAAAATCAGTATCGACATTCTTTGCGGATTTAATGAAATAATTATGTTAATAGTAATGTAATAGAATAACAACAATCAATAAAATCTTCTTTTGAAATTTACTGTTGAAATAACAATGACGTTTTGGGTATGTTGCAGATCTGCAACACGGTGATATAAAGGGTTAAGACAGGCCATTTAAAGAGGCACACCGGACATGCTCCAAAAAGGTGTGAAATGATTTATCGTGCCACCTCGATGCCGTTCGTGTTTCTAGAGGGGATCACATTGAACTGTGTTCAATTTAAACTTTAAGCTGTTATTTTTGATTTTCGATGAACAACAATGTTGTACTTTTCTTGCTTTCTTTTAAGGCATTTCAGGAGTCTTATTCAAAATTTTTGAAATTTTAATTTTTTTAAATGTTAACCTCCCATCTTTTCTGACATTTTGATGTAATTCTTTCCTTTAAATTTCCATTAGAACAGATGTTATATGGCTTTTAGAATTATATCCGCTCAATAGCTAAAGCGGCGTTTTCGAAATTTTGAAGCCGTCGGCCTAATCGTTCGGAGTTTTCGTGGTTTTCTTCGAACCTTGGATTTCCAAGCGTTAATACGGGTTAGGTTCCCTTAGAAAGACCCCCACGAAGGGCACTCCCCCTGGGCCTATATTCCTCGTGCAGATAATTGGCCGTCATAAATACAACCAACCAACCAACCAACCGAAATTTTGAAGTTATTTTTCTCCAGACGTTTTTGGGCATAATGCGCAGGATATCTCAAAAACTGCTGAATATGTTTTCATGAAATTTTCAAAAAATATGTTTCATGTTAGTTTCTATAAACGGAATCTAAAATTTCCTTTTTATTGTTCAAAAAAATATTTTTTGTCTGAAGATGGCAAAGGTAATGACCGAAACGTCGATTGTTATAATTTCAATTTAATGATTGTTTAGTTTTTAACTTTAGAAAATTATGTATACACCATTTAGTAATATTGTAATTTATATTGTTAATATTGTAACTTATTTATGGTGTAAATGTCCAACTTATTTATTATAAAAATTAACACTATAATTTTGAAATAAAAATATAATTAAGGAAAACAGTTTAATTTACGCGAGTTATAAACAAATATCAATTTAAACACTTGACATTTTACACGTTTCTATGGAAATCAGCTTTAACCTAATTTATATTAGCGTTATATTTCTGATAAATTCGATAGTATACTTAAAATTAGTCTCAAAATTAAATTTGAATTTCTTATCTCATTCAAATCTATTGGATACATTAGTATTACTTCAGTATCAGAATAAAAAATAAGATAATTTTTCAATAGTATAATGCTTTCAAATGAAGCTATTTTTCAATAATTTCACAAGCAGCAGTTTTTTTTTTACAGCCTTGAACCGAAAGGAATACATAGATGCCCAATCGCATAGAAGCATGAAATTAATTTAAAACTTGCATAGAATTTCTAAACAGTGTTCTATGCGCAAACATTTTTATAAATTATCAAAAGCTAGATGTTTAAAAAAAATGTGGAAAGTAACCCTCGGTTACCAGGAAAATACTAAAGTTTTATTTTTAATACCACTATTTTCTCTTATTAAATTAAACAAAATTTTACGATTAATCTGGGAATAATATTATAAAAAAATAGTGGTATTTTAAATAAATTTTAGTATTTATCTGGCAACACTGGCGTAGGCCCTAATCAGAATCTTAATAAAAATTTAATACAGTTTCTGTATTTTCGAAACATTTAGCAATGTGATAAACTTTGTATTTACAAACTAAAATATAAACTTCAAAAAAAAAAAAAAAAAAACTTTTGAACTTTTTTTTTAATAACATATATAAACTCCTATATGTTTTGTATGTGTTGTATATATAGATTTAGGCAAAGTGTAATACTTTTTTTTATAGATTTCACGCTGTTTTTATTTAAACTAGATAAAACTAGGAAAACCACCTTAAAACTTGACATTTAAACGTTTTTTTTTTACTAACGTATATAAACTTTTATATACTTTGTATATATTGTACATATATTATACATTTATGCAAAATGCGTGATTTTTTTCATACAATTCACGCAGTGTATATTTCAATTATTTAAAGTAGATAAAATTCGTAAAAAGACCTTGCGATTTTAGTTAAGAATTCATAAATAATATATAAATAATATATATTATATATTATAATGTAAATATATAATAATATATAATATATAGTTCAAAATATATTTGTCTGATTTCTTTTGAATTCTGCATTTAATATATTAAAAAAAAGTGATAATTTATATACGGAATAGAAAATGAATTTTATATCATTAAATTCAGCATTTCACATATTTTAAAAGGTGTCTTTTAGGTTATGCTTCAATTCGTATAGTAAAATGAAATAAATTTCAAACTTCAAATATTCACTTGAAACATGAATATCCCCAAAAAATGATATTAAATTAAAAATTGCATAAAATGTTTAAAAAATGTTCTACATACAAACATTTTCATAAATTATTAAAATCTGGATGTTTAATAAAATATGAAAATGTAGTGCACGGTTGCCAAGAAAATACCAAAATTTTATTTTGAAACCACTATTTCGTAGAATAATAGTCACATTATTTCATTACAGAAAATTTTGTATTAAATTAAAGGAATAATACTAAATGGAAATAGTGATATTCAGAATAAAATTTTAGTATTTACCTGGCAACATTGAGGTAAGCCCTATAATCAGAAACTTTAAAAATTGTTAATACATGTTCTGTATTTTCAAAACTTTTAACATAATGATAAACTTTGTATGTACAAATTAAAATATAAACTAGTTATATAAACTTTTAAAAATAACCCCTCCCCCTTTAAAACTTAATCTTTACATTTTTTAATAATAACATGTATAAACATTTATGCATTTTGTATGTGTTGTACATATACACTTACGCAAACTGTATAACTTGTTATAGATTTCATGTAGTTTTATTTAAATTAGATAAAACTAAAATAAATAAATAAATACAAAAAAGTTTACTTTAAAATTTTTTTCTACTAATATGCATAAATTTTACATACTTTATATATGGGTGAAGCAAAAAAAAAAAAAAAAAAAAAAAATATATATATATTTCCTTTTCATGTCGACAATTAGAATATATTTTTTTCTGCGTAAAATAAGAAAAAGCTTTTTTTATGTTTTTTTTTTAAATTTAACTTATCTATTTTTCTTCATCTTGACTAACAAAGCAGTCTGTCTAGGCATAGTTTTCAATTTAAAATTTAAACTAATAATATTTAGAATCATATTTTAAACTGGTTTTATGTAATAATAAAACCTGGTATTTTAACTAATTAGGACCAAAACACTAGATATTTATTTATTATTATTATATTTTAAGATTAAATTTTGTACACTGAAATTGTAATCTCTGTTACTGAAACTATTCTTACCAAAGAAATGACTTCCATTGTCCACAACCGAGGATACTACTTGTAGATAAAATTATTAGAAAAAATATGCTACAGCCATTTTGAATTTGTTCCGCACACATGTGGCCAGTGAACTGAAACTTCTGAATTCCAGTTTAGTGTGTTTTCTGTTTGTAACCTCTGTTACATAAATTTTAAATTTAAATATTGCCATTTTAATTAAAGTTTTATAAGTTAATTTAAATGCAATATTTTCATATTTTTATAAAACTATAGAAGTTACACTTTTTTTGCTTTGTTAAATGTAACATCTGTTACCTGTAACTTCTGTTACTACATATTTGTAACAGATGTAGATAAATTAACAAAAATATTGTTTATATGCATAAGAAAAATACATCAAAGGGCTTCAATAGTATCATTGTTTTTAGATTAATGTAAATACATTTCTACTGTCTTATTTGCGTTGCTCATAACTTCTGTTAGAAAAATGTAACTTCTGTTACTACATATAATTTCAGTTACTCGCACTTTTTCTCTATATTTTTGTTCTTGTATATGGGTAGCACTTAAACAATGTTTCCAAAATTCAAAAGGCATCTGTTCTTTCAATATACTAAAACTATTTGACAATTTCAAAGTATATTTAGCAGAGGGTACTGAAAATTTTGGCTGTAATGTTCAATACAAGTAACAGAGGTTACATATTTTTATGTAAATTAATTGCTACTATTGTTTTCTTTTGAATGTAAAATTACATATTGAAGTCTAATACACTAATGATGATATAATACACTAGAAATAATATTTTGATCGGAATATAAATACTGTAAATTGAGCGGATGTTATCCTGTAACAGAGGTTACAATATTTACCTTTAAGGCATTTTCAAGTGACCTTTATTTTTATCCTAACTATGAATTTGTCTATGCTGGAACTGATTTTATACAGGTTGTATACATGTAAACACAGAAAATATATATATATCTTGTGAAAACTGCATGGAAAAAGGACATACATTTTTTCCCACCCATTTATTGCATTCAGGACCAAAACTAGCCTTTATTGCACCGCGGGCAAACATGAAATTTGGCGCCCCCCCCTTTCTTCCTCAAAGTATATTTACAAAGAGATTTTTACTAATTTTCTAATGGCCGACTTATTTTAAAATTTAGAATATGTAATCATAAAATATGTAATACTGAACTACGTAAATTGAATGTGACGTTTGTTGCAATTATAGTTCGTTCACATAAAAAAAATTCGCACGTATTACCGGCTATTTACAGTGTTTGCTTATACAGTAGAGTTCCGATTATCCGAGTCCCGCTTAACCGAGTTTCCGTTTCAACCGAGTTATTTTCTTCTGATGGACTGATGGATTTCATTATTATGAAACAGCCATTATAAATGAAGTGTTAGGTGAAGATTAAAGAGCAGTCGTAAAGAGTTTGAACTCTGATTTTCTGGTCAGATTGGGGGAAAAAAATGGCCACAATTTTTTTTGCAAAAAAAAAAAAAAAAAAAAAAGGCCATTTTTTTTCCTTATTCTGACCAGAAAATCAGAGTTTAAACTTTTTACGGCTGCTCTTTCATCTTCACCTAACACTTCATTTATAATGGCTGTTTCATAATAATGAAATCCACCAGTCCATCAGAAGAAATTGATCGATTCCAAAGGTATAATCTTTCACTTGGCACCCCTTGGCTCTGGCGCCCGGAGCACATGCCCCCTCTACCCCCCCCCCTTAGTTTCGGCTCTGATTGCATTGTACATATATGTTTAAGGAAAATGTGCCACTTTTTCATACATTTCATGCAGTGTATATTTCATTTATTTAAACTAGCTAAAGCTCGTACAAAATCGCTGCGATTTTAGTTAAGAATTCATAAATAATATATAACTTATTCTGATTTCTTTTAAATTCTGCATTTAATTAAAAAAAAAGTGATAATTCACAAATTAGATATGGAATATAGAATACACTTTGAATTTTTAAATTTAGCATTTCACATATTTTAAACGGTACCCTTTAGGTTATGTTTCAATTCGCAATGTAAAATGAAATAAATTTCAAACTTGCACAACTTTTACAAAAAGTTCTATTTTTCGATTTCGGTTATGATAAGGCTTTTTTAAAAAAGCTTTTTCTTTGGCACGAAAAACATATGTCTCTAAGCTATGTTTTATTTGAATAGATACTTTAAAGTATGAAAAGTTACTGTTTACTGAAATATTGGATTTTTATCTCTGTAGCATTTTTATGAATGCTGTTTATTTCTGCAGTTTACAATATATTTTACGAATAATCATTGCTTTTATTTAAGGTGAAATAATAATTTAAGTCGTCAAGCAAATTTTTAACGAAAAATGTATACAACATATCCGATTATTTTCGATCTACATTTTTATGAAGATTATTTTTCATACATCGAAAATCATAATTTTGTTTAAATATATGCAATGGAAACATGGAATTTTTTCTTTCTTTCATATTAGACTGGGAGCCGGCAGCTCAGACAATCACCTCATCGAGTGCAGGGATGAAATTCTAGGATTAGTTAAATCTTGATTCGCATATTAAAACGCAATCGGTCTGCCAAGTCATATCTTGGTGGAAAACACCTGAAAACCCGATTTTAGCGGCTGACTCGTAGGTTTACCATTGTTTTCCTGCTCCCAGTCCTCCATGTTTTCATACCTTTTGGTGCAGGAAAACACAATGGTAAACCTACGAATCAGCCGCTAAAATCGGGTTTTCAGGTGTTTTCCGCCAAGATATGACTTGGCAGACCGATTGCGTTTTAATATGCGAATCAAGATTTAACTAATCCTAGAATTTCATCCCTGCACTCGATGAGGTGATTGTCTGTGCTGCCGGCTACCGGTCTATATCTTTCTTTTTATTTTATAAGAATATGTCAATTAAAGCGGTAAAGTAAGTAGATTAACTACAACTTCCGAACGTGGTGTTCACCTTGAGACTATATAAAAGTGCTATTACACGAGGGGTCAAAGTCACTTAAAATTCCAGGCGTCACCATGTTATCCTATGGCTCCAGGGGAGTTGCTTCGAAAGCAAGCAACTTTTTTCTGTCGGAGCGTCTTTGATGCCTGAAACGAAGCGTCTTAATAGTGTGAACTTGAAACGAAAAAACTTAATAGTGTTATTACACGTAAAAATTGCAAGCGACGAAAATCGCCTGCGACTCGTCAGATTTCCTGAAACTTACGTATTTTCCCCCCTGAAACTTAGGTATTATCCAAGCATTTCATTGGCTGTTCGGAAAAAGGCTTTTCCATCATCAGATTTCCAAGAATTTGATTATCTGTTATTGGCGACTCGCTTTGTTTCAGGTGTCAAAGACGCTCCGACAGAAAAAAGTTGCTTGCTTTCGAAGTGATTCCCCTGGAGCCATAGGAATAACATGGAGACTCCTGGAATTTCAAGCTACTTTGACTCCTCGTGTAATAACACAATAAGAACATTAAAACACACAAAATCAAAATAATAACTTTTTTGTTAAAAGGTGCTAAAATATAAATATAGGTTTAAAACATTAAAAACATCATTGATGTTAAAATGATGCTACAAAGTCGATACCCGAGCTCTTTCTATTGATGCTACAGACATCATCGGGTGGATGGGGGATGGATATCCTTAGAGCAACCTAAATATTTCTCTCCCGCTGATGATGATTGCAATATCAGTCGAAAGCGCTCGGGCATAGATTTTGTAGCATCATTAGATACGTTCGTAATTATATAAATGTGATTATATATAAACACGTAGCACTTATATTCGTCATCAGATCCGTCCATCTGTCAGCATATAACAGTGCAAAAACTACCCTACCGAAGGCTTTGAAATTTAATATATATAATCGTTGGATAATATAGTCGAAACATTTAAAATTTTTTGAAATTCGAATCTAAACTTAAAAAGATATTAATAAAAATTTTCTTCATTCTATTAAATCCTGTTATACGTAAATAATTCAATGATATCCCATGACAGCCAATGATTCTAATTTGCCATGGTGATGACGTCCTATTTTCCGTAATACAGAATTTTATATATAGAATCGTAATAAATTTTGTATTCTTGCATCTTTGCATAACAGTGCAACAGCTATTGCACCAAGATCTGAATATTTATAAAACTAGATATAGTATGAACGCACCTATTTGCCACGTTAACAATAGCGATACGAAACTGCCGAAATGATAAATAGAACTTTGGCATGAAAAATTAACTCTTTATCGCGTCTGTTGAGAGTTCTTTGAGCAATTTATAGTAACGGCTGTTTTGGGAGATAGCAGCAATAAATAAAATCGTCTTTTAAAGCCTACTGTATAAGTATTATTGATTTTGGGCATGATGAACATACGCAACACGGTGATACAAATGGTTAATTGAGAAATAACAGTATGACTCGTGATAAGTAAAGTATACCTTCTGAATCAATCACGAACGTGACTCGTGATTAAGAGGCTACTTCTATGCAAGAACAGCCGTTCGCTATTGCTAATACAATGGTAGAATTTTTTAAAGATATTTCGTTTGAATTTCAATATTTTATTATTATTATTATTATTTTTTTCATGGAATAGTTGAGGTCGATTTCTACAAGGGTCAGTTTTTACTTTTTCGATTTTTTTTTTTTTTTTTTTTTTTTTTTTATGAGGATGCTTTTATTTTCGAAACCAGTTCCCAAAAGTGAAAGTGTCCTAATTAAAAATACCTGTAAACAAAATTGAAAAAAATCTTTATACAGATTGACATCAGCTATCCAATGCAAAATAAATCATTTAAAAATATTCAAATACAAATGAGATATTTGAAAAATTCTCCTATTAGATTAACATTAGCAAAGTGGAGGGGGGGGGGGAGAGAAAACACTAGTCTTAAGTCTAAGGGAACATTATTTTCAAATATCTCGGTTGCATTTTAATATTTTTAAATGATTTTTTTTTTCATATGATAGCTGAGGTCTATCTCTAAATGGGCTAGTTTTAACTTTTTCGATTTTGGTTATAGTTTTTTTTTTTTTTATATTAGGATAGTTTGGATTCCAGAACTGAAAAAAAAAATTACTTCCACTTTCGAAACGAAAGTAGAAGTAATTTTATTTATTTATTTATTTATTTTTTAATCTGAAACCAAAATCGGAAAAGTAAAAACTAGCCGGGTTGTAGATCATTCTCAGCTATCCTATGCAATAAAAACATTCAAAATATTAAAATATCAGCAAGATATTTGAAAACAACGCTCCCATAGGATTGACATTACCGTTCGCGTTTCTTCGCGTGACTAGATTCTTAAGGCGAAAAGGATGGAGTTAAATAATTATTCTGAGTACATAGCTAATTTAAATAAATAAAACCACAAAGGGTCAAAAATCATGATGACAGAGAATTGGAAATAAATTCTCAACTTTTGAAATTCTCTATTTAGAATATTTTTTTAAAAAAGACTATAAAAAAAGAAAATATTTAAAAGTTATGTTCGAATTCTCAGGAAAAGAGGGAAAAAATCAAATTTTCAAACGTTTATAAGAAGTTACATCATTCGATTTCCGTTATGAAAATGTGTTTTAAAAAGCATTTTTTTTTTTGTTTGGCAGAGCTTCGGTGAAAAAAGTATGCCTGCAAGCAATGTTTTATTTGAATAGAATAGGTGCCTTAAAATGTGAGAGTCACTATTCACTGTAATTTTTATTTGTGTAGAATTTTTATCAATCTGTTTATTTTAGTAATTTACAGTGTTTTGCCGGAATAATGCCCTTTTATTTAAGGAAAATAAATAATTTAAGTCGTTAAACAAATATTTACCGAATTTTCTGAATTCATACGTCTGAAAAGACAATTTAGTCCAAATATATCCAATGGAGTCGACAAATTATTTTAATCTATTTATTTGTTTAATTATTTATTTAAATCCGTATAAAAAATTGAATTGTATAATTAAAATAGTTTTTTTCACAAGGCATTTAAAAAGAAAACTCAAATAATTCAGATAGATATTGTTTTATAAAAGAAAAAGTTGTTTAACCCTTTGTGGTCGTATTAAGTTTATACATAGGTATCATGCTGGTCGGAATTAATTTCCGTTGAATAAACAGTAAATTCAAGATTATGAAGAAAAAACAAAAGTTATTAATTCTTTTTTAAACTTTAGATATATGTAACACAATATATTTCAGTTTTATGCAAAAATTACATTTTGTAGTTCTTCAATGTATGTTATCTTTCAAAGCAGTTTCTAATAGACAATCGAAATTGTTTCTGTTGAACATACAGACACGGCCAAACTCGATGAGTTCTTCGGAATCGAGTTTGGCCGTGATAAAGAACAACCTTTATTGTTTGCATCTTATATCTTACCTTTTTTAAACTACTTTCAATTTCACAGTATACAGTAGAACCTCTTTTTATCCGGATCTCTTTTAACCGAAATCCATTTTTAAAGCCTTTTCTTTCTTTCTTTCTTTTCTTTCTTTCTTTCTCTTTCTTTTTTTTTTTTTTTTTTTTTTTTTTTACTATTACATTCCTTGTGTGCAAAATCCATTTTGAAAGTCTTTTATTATTATTATTATCATATTCCTTGTGTGTAAGCGGTCCTTTCCAAACTACGAGCACATATAAATATTTTTGATCCACTTTCTTAGAGTTCCATTGAATTTAACCTGAGCTCCCGTAAGCTGCTGAATGGAACGAAGAAAACGAACAAATTACCAATTCTGAAGGCCCCACCAGTGGCCGAGAGGTTCTGCTCTCGAAGCTGGTAGACGGGAGTTGCTGGGTTCGATCCCAATCGCGCCCGTCGGCCTAATCGTTCGGAGTTTTCGTGGTTTTCTTCGAACCTTGATTCTCCAAGCGTTAATACGGGTTAGGTTCCCTTAGAAAGACCTCCACGGAAGGCACTTCCCCTCTTAGGGCCTATATCCCACGTGCAGATAATTGGCCGACACAAATACAACCAACCAACCAATTCTGAAGCTTTTGAATGTTTTGCAAAAGATTTGGCATGGCTGGAGCATCAGAAAGACTGTGATACTCGTGGGCTAATAATATTAAAAAACCCCGTGATAGAGCTTCAAAGCAAAGACAATTGAAACTGCGACAAACAAAACATTTTTTCAAACCCTTGTGATATATGTATAAGGTACTTAATTACAAAATTAAAATTCAGGCAATTTATTCTTGTTTCTATTTTGCTATTGTTTTATTTTTATTAAGCACTTCTTACCATAATAAGAAATATTGCACATATTTCTCCTTAATCTTAAAATTGAAGCATTCTCGATTATCCGAAAATTTCGATTTTTCCGAAAGAAGGTCGGTCCCAATTACTTCGATTAATCGAGATTCTACTGTACTGCTTTCGGTAACTTTCTTTGTGCCTTTTTAGAGTACTATTTAAAAATATTTCAAGAAGTGGAAATGCCTAATTACGCTTAACCTTCCTACCCTGTTGGAATTTTAATAAACCTTAATAAAAAAATTTCATACCAGGCTTTTCTTTAAAAACTATTTAATGTATTTATTTATATTTGTTTTAGGTGGCTTTTATTTATCTTATATTACGAAAAAATTTCTGGTTCGAATCGAAAGAAATGAATTATAGTAATGGGTCGATTAGACCCATTCAGGGTACGAAGGTTAAATACAATTTGCAAGGTATTATTTCGGATTCTACTATCTCCGAAGCTTGTCTACTTAAGGGGGGAGATCAGGTTGAGAACCTGTAAAATGACAATAATGTGACCATTACAAAAAGCTCTGTAGTTTCTAAACCAACTAATGGAATACAACAACTTTTTTCTATACTTTCATAAAATACTTATGGTTTGAAAAAAAAAAAACATTCAAATATATAAATTTAGCAATATTAATATTGGTCAACAAATTTGAACTTTTGCTCTGTCCTAAAACAGAAATTAGTTATTTTTTATGCGGTTTTTTTTGTGCTGATTCCGAATCTAGTTTCAGATTTACTCCAGCCGGTCAAGTTTGAGCAAATGCTCAAGCAAATGTTGTGACAAATGCACAAATGAA
Source organism: Maratus speciosus (assembly GCA_963932465.1). NCBI lineage: Eukaryota > Metazoa > Arthropoda > Arachnida > Araneae > Salticidae > Maratus > Maratus speciosus. The sequence goes on from OZ010794.1 coordinate 358,474,349, forward strand.
GTGAAAAAAGTGACAAATGTTGTGACAAATGCACTATTAACAGGTGTAATGTTGGGAAATATATACATATATTTATCACAACGTTGTCTGACTTCCTTCAAAACGCAATGTTGATTGTCAAAGCTCGGTCCGTAGGGAAAAACTACAGGTGTTATGACTTATTTGAGGTAGAAAGGCTAGCGCACAACCGATATACTATTGTTAGCACGCAAGAAAACAATTAAAACGTGAATTGACACTCATTCAACTAGAATATTATAAAATAAGTGTTTTATAAGCTTCCAGTATTTATGTTCAACAGCAATGTCAATTTTTAAGTAACACTGGTGAGCAAATTTCAACTTTTGCTCTGTCCTAAAACAGAAATTAGTTGTTTTTTATGCGGTTTTTTGAGCTGATTCCGAATCTAGTTTCGGATTTGCTCCAGCCCGTCAAGTTTGAGAGATATTTCATATTTTAATTTATGCAAATTTAGTAAATTTTATACAATTATTTGCAAATTTAAGGTATAAAGCAATATCAAACAGGGTTTTTTGTTTTATGTTATGATTACTACGTAATTTACTTCACAAAAGCGTTGTTTTTGATATTATACTGACATGTGACTGCGAAATATTGTGCCTAATTTGCATATTTTTCATGTTTTTCTAATCATGTTTCTTGATGTTCAAATATTTCTGCCACACGAGTACGCTAATATGTTTGTAAACCAGTTTTTTGAGCTGATTTCAAATCTTGTATCTGTTTTCTTCTATTACGTCTAGTTTTTGAAAAAAGTGAAATTTTAGTTTTTGGTCAAAAAAGCTAGAAATAGCTTCATGATACTTTGTATGACAAATTTCAACTAGTTAGGATAGATTCTACTACTTATTTTTTTTTTCAATTATATAAATTTTTGTTTATGTCTCTGATATAAATCTGACCCTGTTCACCTTCTTGTCAATGAATTACACACCCCTAAAAAGCATCTTATATCAAACATGTGTTAATGCCGTGCAAAATTAGAAATTCATCTTACTCAAAAACTAGACATGACATAAGAGAACAGACTGCAGATTTGAAATCAGCATAAAAATCTAGTCTAGAAAAACATTATGTCAATTCTATGACAACTATTTTAAAGTTGATAGTGATGTAAACATTACACCATTGAAAAATATGCAAATTAGGCTTAATAACTGATAAATAAATTTTAAGAATATGCAAATCGTGACATTTATCCGAAGCAAATACTCAAGTAGTCATTATCTAGAAAACGTTATTAGATGTGACATATATTGTATCTAAAATTTGCATAAAATAGCACAAAAATGCTTAAATTTGCATAAATTTAAATATGCAAATTTCTCAAAACCTAGACCATCTACAGATAAACGGGAAGCATATTGTGAATCAGCGCCAAAAACTGATCTAGAATCAACTAATTTTAGTTCTAGAACAAAACCACTCTTGTCCAGTGTAATTAGTTAAATTTTAATGACAAATTTGACATTTTAAAAATATGAATTTTCAAATATGCATTTTGCGCGCAAGAGTTTAAAAATTCTACTGCAGATATATATTTCATGTTGCATTTATATTTACTTATACTACTATATTTTAAACTGAACCTCAATTTAGCCTGAGTTTTGTCACAGAAATTTTTTTATTGAATAAATAGTCGTATTTTTGTTTTACTAAATTTAATAAATATGATTTTTAAAGACATTAATTATGCAAATGAATTTGAATATACTTTTAAATTGAGGTTGGTTCAGTGTAAAATATAGTAGTATAAGTAAATATAAATGCAATATTAAATATTTATCCGCAGTAGAAGTTTTAAAATCTTGCGCGCAAAATGCATATTTTTAAAACGTCAATTTTGTCATTAAAATTTAACTACAAATATTGCTAAATATATATATTTGAATGTTTTTTTTTAAACCACTGGTATTTTATGAAAGTATAGAAAAAAATTGCTGTATTCCATTAATTGGTTTTGAAACTACAGAGCTTTCAGTAATGGCCAAATTATTCTCATTTTCCGGCTGCTAAATCTGATCTCCCCTCCCCCCTTAAGATAATATAAGATCTGTATGGTTCTTTACTGTGGTGGCTGAGAACAGACATACGTAAATGTGACAAGATACCTAGATGTAAAATGTAAACAATAACACATGATCAAATTGTGTAATGGCCACCAGTTGCCACGCATCTTAATACTGGCACTTTCAGCGCTCTTCTTCAGCGTTCTCCACGCGCATTTAATCAGAGACATTATTCTACGCTTTTTATTATTTTTTTAACTATTTCTAATAGAACATAGATCTAACTTTGTGCGAATTTTAATAAAAAAGCTAAAATTCTTAACAAATATTTTACGCACAAATAACGTACAGACACGACAAAAAACCCCATATGATCGTTTCGAGAATGATATCCCCTTTTCAATCAGTCCATAACACAGAACTCGGGGCTATAACCGAGGAGTTCTTCGAACCCATTTAATTTTTTTTCCTTTCTCTCTCACTGCGGAAGGGGATCCAGGAATTCTCGAAACGATCGTATGGGATTTTATGTCGTGTTTGTACGTTATTTGTGCGTAAATCGTTGTTAAGGATTTTAGCTTTTTTATTTCTAATAGAGCTGGCACTTAGAGGGTTCTCTTACTTGTTAAGCTTAGCATTTAAGACATTAAAAAAAAAAAATAAGATTTTCGATTTTTTGGTACTCAGCGTTTTCTATTTTTAGTCTTCAAATATTTTAATTCTGTTATAAGTACACTTTTCTAGTATTCAAATTAAATAATCTTTAAAAGGACACAAGTGAATACAAAATCAAAATTTGATGTTGCACTTTTTAAGTTACATATTTAACATATTTAAACAAGCGTCCTGTAAGTTATGATCGAATTCTCATGAAAAAAAGAAATAAATTCCAAACTTGCATAGCATTTTTTTAAAGTTTTATCATTCGATATCCGTTATGAAAAGGTTTTTTAAAAGACATTTTCTTTGGCAGTACTTTGATGACAAATATATGTCTCCAGGCAATGTTTTATTTGGATAGATTGCTTAAGCGTTAGTCTTAGTGCTCGCTCAATTACTTGATTTTTATTTGTGCATTATTTTTTTGTGAGTGGTATTTATTTTTGCATTTGACAAAGTATTTAGAAATAATCCAAATTTTATATAAACGAGACGAATAATTTAAATCAACGTGTAAATTTTTACAGAAAATAAAATTGATATATATTTGTAAAAAAGTGTTTATTTTGAATCTAAATATTCATCTTTTATCTTCGTTTACACTCTCAAAAATAATTTACTTAAAAATGAGAACTTCCATGTACTCGTATTTCTTTTTAAGTACAATTGTTCCAAAAAGAAGTACATTGTTAAAAATAATCTACTTAAAAATGAACATTTCTATGTACTCATATTTTTTAAGAACAATTGCTTCAAAAAGGAGCATTAATCTACTTAAAAATGAAAATTTCTTTGTACTCGATTTTTTTAAGTACAATTAATTCAGAAACGAGTACATGATATTATGGAGTTGTGTATACTTATACTTGATTTATAAATGTATGCAGAAATGAATACATATATTTTGTATTTTAAAGTCTTAATATTTATGTTTAAATCCTATGTGCTCAAAAATATGAGTTTTCTGATAAACCCTTTTCTTATACCGAATTGACAGTGGGGATTTCCAAGCTTTTATTTAAAGATATGTCTATCTTTGTTATAATTTTTAATTTATAATACACACTTTTCAAATTTTTTTACAATTCCATTAGAAATGTTAAAGAAGAAAATTTAGTTTAAAAATTGTTTTATTAGAAATTAGAATATTTAAGAAAGGGAAAATTCATCTCTGCTGTTAGCGATCTTCCGTCTCTGATTCATAAAAGGTGTCATTTGGAAGCAGCTGGTAACTGCTCTTATAGTACAGTCAGTGCAGTACTGATCTCTCACCTAGAGGACTCGAGTTCAAATCACGGGGAGGCTCATACGCAAAATTTCAATAATTAAAATAGTAAATTCGTTGTTCTTTACTCCAAAGATTGTAGTTCTTCGTAATTCAAAATTACCGTAATTAAAAATGGTGATTTGTCGGTTCTCCGTAATTTCGCTTTTTTTTTCTTATAGTGTATGTGTGTTTCTATACTTACTTATTTTCGAGTCACCGTATGTACTAAAAAAAAATGAGTACATGCGTTTTTCAAATTTAAGAGTTAAGTACTCGGAGCTATTTTAAGATCGGGAAGTGCTCAATAATTAGTAAAATTTACTTATTTTTAAGAATAGTGTTTTAATAGTGTAATTTTGTAAAGAGAAAATATATAGTAATCCCTTAAGATTCACAGATTTAACATTCGCGAAATACAAAGTGAAGAATATTTCAACATTCACGAATACTTTTAACTTGGTTATTCACAAATTTTGTTTTAAAACTATTATTTTTTTACAAAGTCCAAGTTACTTTCCAACACATCCATAATACTGTAACAAAACGTCACATTTTATGAAAATGAAAGGTTATGTCTAAGTAATCAAATTAGAAAACGGATAACACATTTTAAAACTCAATTACAGCAGTTACTATCTATAGTCGGAAAATTTTTCGAATTCTTTTATGGAGTCCTGTATATGATCTATAGATTTGTATGTGTAGTTCATATACTAAAATTTAGTTCTGAGTGGAAACGCATGTAGCACAGTTGAAAATTCCACTTCAGTAAAGAGAAATGTAATTGTGACCTTTTGTGCAGCCCTGTATATCATCTAAAGAATTTATGCACTCCAAGTAATATGCAAAAAAAATTGCTAAATTTAAAGACGCGCACCCCAATTGAAAACGCACTTCTGGCAATTATTTTTCATAGACAGTACTATAACCAAACTCTTCGGCATGCTCCCGTAAATAAATTATAAATTCTATTCATATTATATTCTACAGAAAAACCCTTGTAGTGCGCGTCAGTGCTATATATCAATTTCAGTATGTTTAAAACAGTGTAACAATATTAAAGAACACAGAAAACGATTTCCTCCCGTAGACCGTAATGTAATGATACACTTTATAACATACTTAGAATAGTAAATACAGTAAATACAGTAAATACAGAACTTGTGTGGAAATATAAATTATTAAAAACAACGTTTAAACACACAATAAAACAAGTTGACCCAATCATACGTATACGCCTCGTGAGCACCAGGACTCACATCCTCAGTGTAAAAAACTTTAAAAACAATATCCCCCCAACTACATGAACGGTGAAAACCCACCTCGTGAGCACCAGGACTCACATCCTCAGTGTAAAAAACTTTAAAAACAATATCCCCCCAACTACATGAACGGTGAAAACCCAAATGGATTTTCGTATGATCGGGTCAACTTGTTTTATTGTGTGTTTAAACGTTGTTTTTAATAATTTATACTTAGAAGACTATAACAAAACTTCCACAGTTTATAAAGCTGAAAGATGATGTCTAAATGAATAATTTAAAAAACGCATAACACATTTGAAAACGTGATTTCTGCTGTTACTATGAATAGCCATTAAATTATACGATTTTTTTTTTTTTTTGTTCAGCCCTGTATCTGGTCTACAAACATGTATGCATACTACATGGTATGTTTAAAAAAAGTTCAGTGAAAGACATGGCATGGTTAAAAATTTCTACTCGCCGATCTCCGGCAATAAACGGATGTTGTTGAGAATTTTTGTGCGATCCTATATATGATCTATAAAATTTATACACACCAAGTAATATTTGAAAAATAGTTAAAATTTATAAACGCATAGCGCAACCGAAAACACTTTTCCAGCAATTATTGTTCGTAGGCTTCAATAGTTTAATTATTGCTCATTTTCTTCTATAGTCAAATTCTTTTTTGTGGCCCTGTAAATAAACGACATGTTCTATTCACACCATGTTCTATAGCATCGGTTCTTAAACTCTTAGTCATCACGGACCCCTTTTCGTACTTTCCCTGTCTTTGCGGACCCCCTGGATTTAAGGCTCAAATAAATGATATTCTTTAAAATATTGTTTACAAGGTACATAGGTATATAAACTATAAAATCGAAAACAAATAGTTAAATAATAATCTAAGAAAATTACTATGTTGAAAAATGAGAAAGGGAAGCTGCATATGAACAGTAAAACCCATACACTGCATATTTGACCGACTGATCTTATTGCCGACTTTGCCGAACACTTTGAATTTCATTGTCAACCTTTAGCCAAAAATTTGAAGAAAAGGAACGAAAATTATGATACAAATTATTGGATCTACTCACAAAATGCGGAAAAAGCTTATGACGTCATCATCAGGAAAAAAACTATATAAGAATCACCGTTCGAGAGAGACAATTGGGATTACAACCGATATTAATATGAAAACGAAGTGCAACCAGCGATATTTATGCTTTGCTGATTTCATCACGTCGTTTTCTTTCTTTCTTTTTATTTTTTTTATTTTTTTATACAAGTTGTAGTGTATACGCCGTGTTTCTAAAAAAAGATCGTCATATAAATCGCATTCATCGAATAAGAAGCTGCCTTTTTTATTGCAAATGTCCGTTAATTCCACAGAAAGCGGGAAATTTCTTAAATATATTGTATATTTTAACATTTTTTCTTTACTCGCAAAATTTTTCGCATCTTCTAGATAATGGAAATATATACTTTGAACGTTTGACATTCGCGGACCCCCTGACGATGCATTGAGGACCCCTTGGGGTCCGCGGACCACAGTTTAAGAACCACTGTTCTATAGTAAAAACCTTGTAATACATCTCAGTGACGTATGTCAATTTGAATATTGTTAAAATAGTGTAATATCATTAAAATATACCGCAAACGATTTTTCCCCGTAGACCGTAATGTTACGGAATTCTTTTGAGTGGCCCTTTAAACAAACCATAAATTCTAGACATTTCATGTACAATACCGAATATGCCATAGTAAACCCCAATAACATATATCAATTGTACGACAATCAGAGGGTATTTACACAAGTTCGAGCAAGGATAGACAGACAGACAAACTGAATTCAAAAAGACTTTTCTACGTTGGAAAGTGTCGAAAAGGTTTTCCAAATAAATTAATATTTCATTTAAAAAAATTTCGGAATACTTATTCTTTTCAAGTTATAAAGTATTTACAAAATTTTAATTCTTTGAAGTAAACGAAGTTGATTTACAATTAAAGCTGTTTAAAAGTCCTGCTGAATGTTTACTTCTAGTAGTTTATTTTCGTCAAATTCCGAGCAAAATTTCATCTGTTATTATTATGTAATTATTTTTCAGAAAATATTTAAATAATACTGGGAAATTTGAAAATATTAATGCTTAAATTGAACAAAATAAGTTACAGCTTAATATTATGCATTACTTTTTAACTAATGAGTTATGCATTAACAGAATTCAACATATTAAAGTTGATGAACAATGTAATTAATAATAAAATATGTGAAATGAACTACATAAAAATTATAACCAATAAAATTAGTCAATTTTATATTTACTTAGTTATCCTTCTCAAAAATTCTTCTCATCCATTTTAAAAGGTCAATAAAAATATATTGGACATTGAAAACAAATATTTTATGTTTACATTCGGAAAGAATAATGTTTGTCATTTATTAATTTTTACAATCTGTAACAACTTTTGCATTTTTCGCTAGGAAATGCACTAGGAAATGCCCTAGCTTGTTTACGAGCTGAACGTCGTGGTGATTGCGTTATAGCATCCCTTACTGCTTGCTGCCACGTTCTGCTACCGGAGTTCGAACATGACGTGGTCTACCGGGCGACTTTCCTTTTAAACAAGAACCTGTTTCTCTAAAATTAGCAACCCATAAGGATATTGTTTTTCTGCCGGGTATTTTTCCATGCCTGCTTACTCCAAAGTGCCTACGAAATAATCTTTGCGTTTGAATGGTGGAATCCGCATTCTTAAAATAAGCTATAACAAAGAACGCACGATGTTCACTAGTCCAAGACATACTGTCAACTGAAATAGCGTAACCAGGGAAATATAACAGCGCTACTTGGGATACGCCCTCTACATTAGCGCCGCCGCAGCGACAGCGACAAATTAGGGAGATCTTTATGCCCCACCCTGTATTTTTAAAAGAATGTAAATTTATTCTGTAAAGCTACAGTAAAATGGAGTGATAGAAAGGAAAAGGTTTAAAATGGATTAAAGGAAGATGTGAAAAATTGCTATAATAATAACAATAATGAAATACAAATGAGAAAGTTGACATGAACTTTTATTTCATTGAAATATTACTTACAATACGTAATTATTAGGTAATCCAGAAAGTAAGTTCCGTTTAGCAAAACAAGAAAAGAAAAAAATCATTTGGAACTAACTTTTATTTAATAATGAACTACAATGGTCAGACTAATGTTCGAAATAGGTACCGCCATTGTTTAGGCATTTATCGTAGCGAGGCACGAATGTTTGGATGCCCTTCTCAAAGACCGATTCCGCCTGCGATTGCAACCATTGGGTAACAACGTATCTTACCTCGCCGTTGTTCCTGAATTGGTTGCCAGCAAGAAAATTCTTAAGGTGCTTGAAAAGACGAAAATCACTTGGTGCGAGATCCTGGCTGTAGGAGGGGGAAAATTTTTGTCTTCACGTCCTTCATTGAAGTGCCGCAACCACCTTCTGACCATGAAATCACTCATCGCACAGGGACCGTAAACCTTACAAATATATCTGTGAATTTCACATTCTTTGGTGTTTCTCACAGGGATGACCAACTCAGTAACTCAGCTTATGCGTAGAAATCAGATGACCGAGCGTATCTCGTATGCGGCGGATGCCCGATTGTTTTAAACATTCTAAACTCTCGCAAAAGAAGCTCCGAATAAGCCAGCGATCTGAAAATGTCTTTCCTCACTTACCAATGAATCTGCAGGAAGAATGCCTATGCTTGAACTTACGAACACAGCTATTCAACGGCGAAAATAGGAAATGGAACTTTCTTTTTGGATTACCTGATATAATCTAGTGTTACAAAAAGTGGGATATGGAGCAAAAAAGGAGGACAGTAGCTTCTACATTGGGATATAAAAACACATTAAACCGTATAAAAACAGAACATGGTTATAACGACATACTGTTTTAAATGTTAAAATTTCAACTGATTTTATTTATTCTAGGTTCAATATTTAAAAAAGGAAAAATCATTTTGCAAAAAAATGGGTCCAACATCCCCAGTCTCTACTATGTTTATTGTAGAAGTTTTTAAAAGGCTTTGAAAACGCGGTACAATGCTTACAAACATTTACAAACATGAATGATTGATGATATAAGCTAGTATGTTGAATTGAAACAAATTAAAATGGTTATTAGTGTAATATTTGGCATTTAAAAATAGATATTTTCAAGGAAGATTCATTATTTACTAAATTTTTAATTACATTTATTTGGTTTATTCCAATAGTTTAAACAGAAATGATAAAATCAGCAGAAATATGCATAAGAAATGATCAGGATATGAATTTTTAAATAGTTATTCGTATACGTCTTTTTTACCACTTTTCAAAAAAGTTGTTAACACTTTCCAACAAAGTTGAAAAGTGTTTATGACTTCGGTTTGTCTGGCCGTCTGTCTGTCTACCCGTCTGTACGCGATGTAACTCTCGTAAATATACTCCGATTATTATGAAATTTTTTGATGTTATTGACTTCTACCATAGCACGATCCCTATTTCAAATGAAGTTTGTAGCATGTTTAGTTCATTTACAGGGACAGTCAAAAGTATTCCATTACATTACGGCCAATGGAATAAAAATAGTTTTAAATGATTTTCAATGGTGTTACACCCTTTCAAACATAATAAAATTGATATACATTGATGGAGGACACTAAAATATGCATTCTATAGACTATGCGGTGCAAAGAATAGTTATTATTCATTTACAGGGTCATACAAAAGAATTCCGTTAGATTACGGCCGATGGGAAAAAATCATTTCAAATGATTTTTATTGGTGTTACACTATTTGAAACATAATAAAATTGATATACATTTATGATGGGCACTAAAATATGCATTCTATAGACTATGCGATACAAAGGATAGTTATTATGCATTACAGGTCCACACAAAAGAATTTCATTACATTACGGCCAATGGGAAAAAATCATTTCAAATGATTTTTATTGGTGTTACACTATTTGAAACATAATAAAATTGATATACATTTATGATGGGCACTAAAATATGCATTCTATAGAGTATGCGATGCAAAGAATAGTTATCATTCATTTACACAAAAAATTGAGTTACATAATGATATAGGAGGCAGGGGGAATTGTTTGCGGTGTATTTTAATTATGTTGAAGTATTTTAGAAATGATTGCTGGAAATGCATTTTTAATTATGATATGCGCTTTTCAGTTTCACTATATTTATGCATACTATATAGAGTGTATAAATGCTATAGTTCATATATAGAGCTACAGAAAAGAATTCGTAAGGGTTACTGAGTATGAGCTTAAATTGCTTAAAGGTGGCTTTTAAATGAGTTATGCATTTATACGCTGAACTGCCTTTAGTTTACTAAGAAATGTTTGTAGAATGTAGATAAAATGATATACAGGCCCACGCAAAGAACTGGATACATGGCCGTCTATGGATGATAATTTCTGGAAATGTGATTTCAGTAGTTTTAAAAGTGTTTTAGTTTGAATAAAATTTTAGCTAAATAGCGGCGTGTAATAAAGGTTATAGGTAAACTACAGGGCTGTAAAAAAGTATTGAAGTATGTTTCCATCTATTAGTATAAATTCCTGAAAGAAAAATTTCTACCTCTTACGCGTTTTCTTGCTAAACTAAATTTTACTATTATATAGGATATCTATCAATTTACAAATCAAATACAAGGCAGTTTAAAAGAATTGGAATACACATTTGGCTATGGACGGTAACTACTTAGGTGTGTTTTATAAATGTTTTATGCGTTTTCTAAAATGTTTACTTAGGTATCTTACTTACCTTATTTCCCGAAATAACAAAGTTTTGTTAAAGCATTCAGGAAGTGTTAGAAAATGTTTCATAATCTATACTTAACGCATGATTTTTCTTTCTTTTTATTTATATTAGCTGGATATTTACATCAACATTCCGTAGTAGTCCGTCTTTTGGGATATAATATATTTTTTTAAACGAAATACTTATTAAAATCGTCACAACTGTAATTAATAAAATCCTTCGAATTTATTAAAAGAATAGTATTTTCGGATAGAGCTAAACATTATGGCATGTTTTTATTTACTCATGCATTTAATTATTGTTATCATATTAGAGTACTTTCAGAATTTTGTTAATGCACTTACAGAGAAAACAAATGCTTGTTTGATAGATATGTGACAGATTATGCAAAAGTATGAACTGAAAGTATGAAAACGGAGAGATATTCCTTTACGTAGTATAAAATAAAGTTACAAGTATCCAAATAATTAAAATAATTCTCTGTGATACATAATTATACCCTCACAATTATCTATTAAAATGTGATCAATGAACTGTGTAACAAATGCAAGCCTACAGAAAAAAAATATATTCTGAAACAAATATATATTTTGAAGTGGATTGCTTTGTTTCAAACTTAAGCTACAGAAAAAAAATACATTTGATTTCCATGTCAAATGTATATCACTACACGTTTCTGAATATTTATCAAAAAATAACGCTGAACATTATTGAAATAACTGAAATAATATTATACATTATATGACTACGTATAGAATCATCGATTAAAATACATTCGATAAACTATGTAACAAATACAAGACAAAAGAAAAAAAAATTGGGTTATAAACCAACTATGTATGTTTTGAAACGGATTGCTTAGTTCCAAACATTATAAAAATTCAATGAGCAATTTCCTTGAATTTGATAGGGAAAGAAAGGAGAAGAAAATTCTCTCTTTCGACATGATACGGCGGCGAACTATCAGTGATCAGTTTCTTGTATGTTGCATCAGTTTATGGTATTTTTTATTATTATTTTTTTATATTAAGAGGAGTTCACAATTTACCCGATATGTAAAAAGATATAAAAAAACAGTTAAAACACAACTGTTATTCAATTTGGAAAACTAAATTTATAATTAATAAACTTTTTTTTTCAAAATAAAAGAAATTAATAAATGTTTTGCTCACATTATGGTATTTATGCTTCTCTCTCTCTCTTTCTAATACATTAACATGTTCCAAAATACTTACTTAATATATAAAATTCTACAAGTAAATAAAAAAAAATCTCGTCTTACTAGCGAAATGTTGCAGTGCAACTAACTCCCTAAATAAAATAAAATAAAATCGAATATTCGATTTAGATATTTAAATGCATAGCAATATACTTCCCTGAATATTTTTCAAAATAAAAAACTTAAAACGATAGAAATCGCTCAAATAATCCTATGTAATAAAGGATATCTACAGAATTATCGATTAAAATGCAATCGATAAACTAAGTAAGAAATGCTATCAAGCATTAAAGATAAAAGAAAAAAATAAGATTATGAAACAAATATGGATATTTTGAAACGGACTGCTTAGTTCCAGACATCAGAAAATTCCACTGCTCATTTTCCTTTGATTTTAGAAAAAAGAAAAGAAAATATCTTCTTTTGAGATGAGACGAGGAAGAACTAGCAGTGATCAGTCGTCTGCGTGTGACAGGCAGGGATGCCAAATCCCCCTACGGTCCGCAGAATCTGGTGATCACTAAGTGATTAAAGCCGTTGCAAAAACAACAAAGTCCAAAAACAACATCTGCAGCCGGCATCTGGGATTTACTTAATACTAAATCGACTCGTGCAAGAGAAAAGAAGATAAGTACTACTTTGAAAACTGCAAACAGTAACTGATAAGAAAAGCGAATTTGAAGAGTGAGTTTACGTGTTATATATAAAAAAGTTATTAACAGTGTGAACATGTGTCGCTAGTTTCATACAAATAAGTTGAAGTTGTTAGGAAATTTAGAGAAATTATTTTGTTATCCAGATAAATGAAAATTGAGGCGTCTAATATAATAAAAAAGATAGTATATGGATATAATTTAGGAAAAATCCTGAAGCAGGAAAATATTTAGTGACAGAGTTGCTTATTGCAGGGCTGCCCCTGTTGAGTATTATATTCAATTCGCAAAACTATTTAAAAGAATATCAATTTTATAGTCTATTTCTCTTGCAAGTGTTGTCAAAGTATATCTGAAGGATTTTTTTTCTTTTCAGAAAGTGGTGCGAGATAGAATTAAAAAATAGTCGCCACTGGCTAACCTGTTATTGTTTTCAATGAGCAGTAAACATGGCATTGATGCCATGTCCAACTATCCAATGTGAAAACAGTGTTGCCAGTGGGCTACTTTTTTAAATTCAGATTTCTTGATTGGCACCACTTTTCTGAAATGGTAAAATCCCCCTTGTTTTCGCGTTAATATGTCATTAAATAAGCTTAAAAAAGGTGACTTTTACTATTTCAGAAAAGTGGTGCCAATCAAGAAACTTTAATTTCAAATAATAGCCCACTGGCAAAATTGTTTTCATATTAGTTTGTTTGACATAGTACCGGCTATATTAGTAAGAGCACTTTCATCATGGACAGAAACCATTCTTGCATCAGTTATTAGCATTTTCATCATGGACAAAAACAATTCTTGCATCAGTTATTAGCATTTTCATCATGGACAGAAACCATTCTTGCATCAGTTATTAGATTGTGTATTAGGGTTATGAGAAATTTATTATTTTCCACTATTACTCTTATTTCTTAAAATCATAATTGTTATATCTTTTATATGTATGAAAAGCCAACCATAGAAAAAAGCGAAACAGCACCGAAAACTGGCGATTTGAAGTAATTAAAATAATAAAACTTTGTAAAAAATCACCATAAAATGAAACAATACACAGGACGCTTTTCGAGCTAAAAACATAACAGCTCGTCATCAGCTAAAACAAACACGTGTCCGCAAGCGAACAAGGTCAAAAATGAACTGAAGGTAAAGAATGTTGCAAAGAATCCGACAGATGGCGCTAGCTGAAAGAGGCACATGTAGAAGAGAAAGGTGTTGCCAAAAAGATAGACGAGAAATTTATAGGGAAAAAATGGAAATAAAAATATTTTTTAATTTACTTTTTTTTATTTTAATTCTTTTATTTCCATTTTTTCCCTATCAATTTCTCTTTTATCTTTTTGGCAACACCTTTCTCTTCTACATGTGCCTCTTTCAGCTAGCGTCATCTGTCGGATTCTTTGCAACATTCTTTACCTTCAGTTCATTTTTGACCTTGTTCGCTTGCGGACACGTGTTTGTTGTAGCTGATGACGAGCTGTTATGTTTTTATCTCGAAACGCGTCCTGTGTATTGTTTCATTTTATGGTGATTTTTTACAAAGTTTTATTATTTTAATTACATAGAAAAAAGGTTTTGATTTATAATTGACCTATATTAAATATATTTCAATGATAACTGCTTTGAATTAATTTCGGTGAAAGGAAAAAAAAAATTATCTTGGAACTTTTTATGTGGTGATTGGTTATTGAGTTATGGCCAGTAGTTTGAAGCAAGTCATGGGGAAATCACGCAACTTATATAAATAACAGACAATGACAGATATATTAAGTCTCATCCCAACTTCAACTTTTTAGAACCGGTGGTTTAAATATCGGCCAGAAGGCATCTTTTATCAGAAGACGTCATTGATCTTAAATTCTACCAATTGATTCTTTTTCTCGCAGTTACTGTTAACGCGAGCTTCAAGATGGAATGATTAAGAAGAACTGTGAGAGAAAGAGGTATTTTCTAGATTTTAAGGTACATTTCTATCTTTTAAAAGGGACACCTCATCGTTATTTTAAAAAGTTCAAACATTAGTCGTAAGATGATGGAATTCGGAGGTTATGTACTTTTTGTAACAAAGGTAGAACTTTAAAGAATATTTAAAATCTATGTTGTTTAACGCTAAACAGGCTGGCAATTTTACAAAAAATATTTTACACCATAATTCTTATTTAAAATTATTTAACTTATTTATTTAACTTTTGTCTTCTTTGTATTTTTTAAACTTATTTTATAATGAAATTTCTGGTTCGAACCGAAATATATTCAATTGGTAAGGTCAAAATGACCCCTCACGGCCTTTCTAGCTTTAAAAATATTTAACTGTACTCGTACGTAAGTAAAGTCTCTCAAAAAGGCAGTATTTTTCAATTCGTGTTTTAAAATTTAAATTGATGTGTAATTGATATTAACTCAGACTTACGTATCACTCTCAAATTTTTAAAAATTGCCAGCTAGTTTAAAAAATCATCTCTCTCTATACATTCCTTTGTTCTTGTTATTACAAATAACAATGAATCTTAAACAATAGAAACTTTACCATTGAATGGATATTTAATCCTTTATGGACAGTATTTCATCGTAAACTTTCCATATAACAATTCTACCCATTAGACTTTTATAAATTACGTTTTCTTTTTCTTTTTTGAAAAAAAAGCATTAATATTTTTTAAATAAATGTACGAATATAATTACAATAACAGTTATTAATCATTCATAAATATAAATTTGTTGTTTACTGTACAAACATGAATTATATGTAACTATATCTATTTAAGATTATAGCATTTATTGTAAAAAACTAATGTGTACTATGTAGAATTTATAAAAACATAGATAAAATTAGAGTTCTCACCGTATGTGAACTATATGTACATGTGTGGTATAATTTAGAATTTTTTTAAACGATGAAATTTAACCACTGAGAAAATATAAAGAATGTTTATTTTAATTTTAAAACTACTACATAGTAACTTAGTAGTCATAATTATTAATATATAACAGATTAACACCTTATATACTATTTCTAATTGCTAAAACGATGTAAGATTAAAACTTTAAAAACAGTAAAATAGTTTTATTTGGCTGTTGACATGTTTCGACCCTACCCGGGTCATTTTTTAAACAAATAAATAATAATATTCTAAAATTGCACGGTCTATGATGCGATGATCTGAAATGCCATCATTCAGTTTTTCATGTAACGCACGTTATTTTTTTATTTTACTTGTGTGTTTATTTCTATATCCGGCCGCTCTTGGCGGGTGAGCGTCACCCCTTGCGCTTCTTGTGTATATCCGTCTACATACGGTTGGTTGGTTGGTTGATTTTTGACGGCCGATTATCTACACGAGGGATATAGGCCCAAGGGGGAGTGCCCTCCGTTTTTTCTTAGTGACTTTCTAAGTGAAACTAACCCGTATTTACGCATGGAAATCCAAGCTTTCGCAGAAAACCACGAAAACTCCGAAACGGTTAGGCAGACGGGCGCGATTGGGTTCGAACCCAGCACCTCCCGTCTACCAGCTTCGAGAGCAGAACCTCTCAGCCACTGTTGGGGCCCGTCTGCCCGTCTGCATACGGCGAGACAGGGCTGGATTCACTAACGAGCCCCAACGTGTCGGGGAACATACCGGGAGAGACGTTAAGCTCTAAGGGGCAGGCCTAGCCGGCCCTGAGCAGTCTCTCTTAGGCTGCCTAACCATTGAGTAACTCAAGGCACAGTTCTGGTAATTTAAGTTATGTTGCATCGTTACATATATACATCTAACCTTTTTAGCAATTAGAAATAGTATGTCATATATATTGTAGCGAAATAAATTCTTAAACAGAAAAAAATTAATATGTATTAATGTTTTTACAGAATTAGCAAATTTTTTTAACAGTTCTTTGTTTTACTTACATTTAGAATGCGGAAAGTATGCTTAAATAATTATTACAATAAGTTTTCAATGCATTTTTAGTTTTAATCGTTGGTAAATATGAGCTTTTAGAGTTATTTTCATACATAGCTCAACGATGATATCAGAAATGACATGAACCGTTAATTTTAAAAGTGGGTCAAGTATGTTTTAGAAAAGCAAAAATAGTTAAAGCTAAATCTTATTACAAATTAACATAAAATTTATGTTTTTAATCAATTGACAATAAATACCTTTTAATATCAGTATAGATTTGTTACTAATAATTTATTTGGTAAACGATATTTCAAATGCCATAATTTTGAAAGTGACGCAAGTCCACTTTAACTAGAATTATATTTAATGTTGCATAATATTAGCAGTAAAAATCAGAATTCAGCAGTTCGACTACAACTTTGGTGAATTTGCAACATTGTTAACCATTTCAAGGGCGGTGATGCCGTCACGGCATCACATAATTTTAATCCCTATTTGCTACATTGGCACCCGAAATTTTTAATGAAAAGTTGACTTTTATTAAATACGCGAACAAATACTGTTTCATGATTACAAATGAATTTTCATGTAAATACTGGTGTCAGTCAATTATTTCAACATTTTACGAATACAAGTACCTTGCTCCTGAAAGGGTTAAAACATTTTTAAGTGTCCGTAATTATATAAATACTTTCTACCTATAGTCGCCGTCTGCGCTGTAAAAATTTATAAAGTTACTAAGAACTTTTTAGAAAACTGACATGCCTTAGAACTTCTTATGTAACTGCAACAAAAGAAATTCATATAACAGATACACGTTTGCACAGTAAAACAAAAAAAATCTGTACAGTTACTAAGAACCTTTTAGGAAACCAGGATGCCTAGTACCTTTTATGCATCTGCAATAAAAAAAATCATGTAATTATCTCCGTGTTATAGATAAAATTTTAGTAAGCATACAGACTTCTATAGCTTTACGAAAACTAATTTTGTAGATTAACATCTTTCTTTTAAGAGGACGAGAGACCTTAAAAACCTTAAAAATCAATTTTTTATTTTCTGTAAATTTCACTTTAAATATTATTCAATGGTACATTCTATGCATTATGGCATGCATTTATCACAAAAAAAATAAAATAAAATAAAATAAAAATAAAAATAATTTATTTTTGAGAAAAAAAAAAATGGAATTTTACGCGTCGTCTTAGAAGTTTTCGAAATGCACCCTGCGCGTTCCATATCAATGAAAATCCCCAATATTTTTTTTTTTATAAAAGTTTGGTTTATATATATAAATAAAACTGTGCATCAAAATGTATATATTTGAATATAATCGTTAAAAAAAATTTTAATTTTGAAATTTTTTCAAAAAAATTTTGAAATATATATATTGTTTGCTTACAATATGTCTTTTAAGTGTTCAACATTATTTAGCTGGTTTTTTGTTTCATATGTCTTTAATAGCTTTTTTTTTTAATTCAAAATTTGGTGGTTTTTCATATGTTAATACGGATTAATCGTATACAATGTGCTAGTCATTTGGTGGATTTTGCTTAATTAGTATTATTTGTATAGAGTTCCATCTGTATTTTGTATAATGTTAAAGTTATAATTTGCTGCTAAATTTATTAATTTATGGAATTAATTTTTGTAATTGGAAATAGATGATGATTTTAATTATATTATGGCTATATATATATAATCTTTATACTCAAATATATAAAATTCGATGCACAGTTTATTTATATATATAAACCAAATTTTTATAAAAAAAAATATATTGGGGATTTTCGTTGATATGGAACGCACTGGGATTTCGAAGATTTCTAAGACGACGAGTAAAATTTCCTTTTTTCTCAAAAATATTTTTTGTGATAAATGCATGCCATAATGCATATAATGTACCCTTGAGTAATATTTAAAGTAAAATTTACAAAAAAAAAAAAAAAAAAAAAAAAAAGAAAAGAAAAAAAAAATTGAAAATTTTTGAAAATTTGAAATTTTTTTGAAAAAATTTCAAAAATTTTCAATTTTTTTTAAAACTTTTATATTCAAATATATAAAATTCGATGCACAATTTTATTGATATATATAAACCAATCTTTTATAAAAAATATTGGGGATTTTCATCGATATGGAATGCGCAGGCGGCATCTCGAAGATTTCTTAGACGACAAGGTCCTTCGTCCCCTTTACTGTACAGTAAAATGTTAGTAAGCATACATAGTTCTGTAGCCTTACATGTGTAGAATTATTTTTTTTACAGTGTGGTTCGTCCGTCTGTCTGGTTCATTCGTCTGTCTGCCTGGTTCATTCGTCTGTCTGTCTGTCTCTACGGTCCGCATATAACAGCGCAAAAACTACCCAACCGAATGGTTTGAAATTTAACATATAAAATCGCTGCAGAATTTTATCGAGTCATTTGAAATTTTATGAAATTCGAATCAAAATTTAAAAAGATATTAATAAAAGTTTTCTTCATTCTGTTAAATCCTATCATTCAAAATTAATTCGATGATATCCCACGATACGTAATGATTTTAAGTTGCCATGGTGATAAAGTCCAATTTAAGATGAAGTCCTATTATTTCCATATTAGTGAATTTAATATATGGAATCGTAATAAATTTTGTATTCATGCATTTTTGCATAAAAGTGCAACAACTATTGCACCAAGATTTGAATATTTATAAAACTATCTATAGTACGAAAGCACCTCATGTGCCACGTTTAATGTACATTTTACAACTTGTTTTATAATAATTTATAAATACAACATACAATTTTTTATTGCATATATTTTATTATTTTATAATAATGTTTATTGTAACTAAAAAAAAAAAAAAAAAAAAAAAAAAAAATGAAATGACCATTATTGTATATGCAATTTACATGAAATAAGACCACAAAAATTTTTAAAAGTCTGGCGGGTTTAAAAATATTCTTAAAATACCTTAACGAATATCTTTAAATCCATTCAATTACAAACCATTCAAAATCTTGAAATAACAAAAGTAACGGTTTCAAAATCAATGGCTCATACGAGGGTTTATCAATAAGTTTTTGACCTCACATAGAAATAATTGAGGGAAATTTATGAAATTGGTACATTTTATGAGTCTTTTTCTATAAGTGTGCACAGTAACACATTTGTGCAACCGGTATTTCAAAGAGAGGGGGGAGGATGTATTCCAGGAGGCGCGATAGCAGCCTCAAAGGGGGCATTTTTCTAATTTTGACTCCCACATGTGACATATTGTTGGAAAGGGCTGTGACCACTTATTCATGCTATGCACCTCACTCCCCTCTCCCCAAAATTTGCACCCCCCCCCCCCCCGGGGGAGCATGAATGATGTCAGCAAAACTTAGAAAAGTTCCCCCCGTAGGGCAAATTTTGGGGGAAGGGGAGGGAGGTGCATAGCATGAATAAGTGATCACAGGCGTTGCCATCGAAATACTCAAGGCCTGAGGACAAGAGTTGTGACGTCATCACTAGTCGACCGACTTCTCACTAGTGTTGGAATTCACACCGGAAAATTTTGAATAGCAATTTTATTTTCGATATGTTTCGATGGCAACGTCACAGGCCTTCCCAATAATATGTCACACGTGGTGGTCAGCAAAAGTTAGAAAATGCCGCCCTTTGAGTCTACTATCGCGCCTCCTGAAATACATTCTCCCCCTTCTCTTTGAAATACTGGTTACAAAAATGTGTTACTGTGAACACTGACTATATAATAAAGGATTAATACAATGCAGAAATTTCATATATTTCACACAATTATTTCAATGTGAGGGCAAAAACACTCTCAAAATACACTCTCGTATACGTGTATGAGTAGTTCCCTGTCAATGCAGCCGACTTTAGTTATTATTTATAGTGGGAAAATAATATCCTTTTAAAATGCAACGTTGGGGATAATTTAATACTGTAAAAACACTTATTTTCGTGAGCCGTAATTTTCGCGAAAATGAAGATATCGGTAATTTTGCGAGCTGAAAATTTCGCGAATTTTATGTGAACAGAGCCGAAAGTTGAAAAATCCCGAAACTACCTAAATAGAACCCTTTTGCTTAAATTTCTAGAGAAAAAAGAATCTGTGGACCTGCGAATATCACGCCTAAAACAGATCCACGCTTCTTTGCTTGTACGCACATTTAACGGTGTTAACGCCAAACATGAGGTAATCTTGAATAGCTTCAAAGAAGCTGATATAAATATTGTAAGTGAATGAGCCGTACTCTATTAGTTGTATTATTGTTTTATTCAAGAAATAGTTGTAAGTATTCATGAAATTTTTGTACTTATTTCTTATTTAAGTAACTGTAATTATCAAATTTTGGCCAAGTTAAAAATTTCCGATTTGTTATTATTATTTGAGGCAATAATAAAAAAAATAATTCACGAGACTTAAATTTTCGCGATACGACGGGCTCGCGAAAATAGCGAAAATTAAAACCTCGCGAAAATAAGTGCTTTTACAGTAAATTCTATATTAGACTAGAGCAGTTGAAAAAAATTATACAAACAGCTAAACACATAACATTTTGTTATATAAATGGCAAATACAGTCGAACTCAATTAATACGAGACCGTTTAGAACAAAAATACGATTAAAACGAGCAATATTCAAATTAGGAAAAGGTTCATCATTTAAACTGCGTTAAGTTTCTCCCACTTACTAAGATCTACAAAAGTAGGATCACAGGTAATACGAGCAAAACATCGTTCACTTCAATTTGAATGTCGGCGAAAACTAGGATAGAATTTATAAAGGAATCCCGTCATGTGGCTGTAAGATCCACAAAACGCAATATTGTTCATTGAATTTCACAATTCCTTCTTTGTTTTTATCGCAAGAATGAAAACAGAATGTTTCCAAAAAAGTAATTACCTCCAAAAAGACTTGCATAATCATGTTGACGTCATTTTATTTCTTTGTGAACAATGGAATCCGCATTCTACACTTATGATTTCTGTCTTATGATTGTATTAGTGTCTTTCGTTCATGTCCTACTAGACATTAGTAGGCGGGAAGTTCTGCTTTCAAGCAACCAATCAGAGACCGCCAATAGTCCGCGCTTCACCGGTAGAAACATTTTTTTTTAAATTGCTTAATGTGTTTTAATTAGCATGTAGCTTTTTGATCATAAATTAATTTTAGCATTTAAATAATTCGATCAATTAATAATAGTTATTAATTTAATTATGTTTATGTTTTTAAGATTTTAATTATCATCCCGTTTATTACGAGCAACGCTTAATACGAGGACTTTTATAATTCCCTTCCCTTGGTTCTCGTATTAAGCGAGTTCGACTGTGGTTTTAAATGAAAAAGGGCGGTCCATAAATGATGTCACACTTTTTTTCAATATTTTTGACCCCACTTCCCCCCTTTGTCACAAAGTGTCACACTTCACCATACGCCCCCCCACCCCCATTGTCACATGTCATGCTATATTACACAAATGTATACTTGCAATTCAGAAACAAAGCACTACGTTATAGATCATAATATTTCAAACATTATTGTTAAACTTTAACTATGTGTTTTAACAACATTTGTGAACATAAAAATAAAAATGATTCATGTACTTATTTTGCATGAAATAAGATTAAGGTTTATAACAAAAACATAACTATTGTACAATAGAAAATAAAATATTAATACGAAAGGACAGTTGAAAGCAGTCGTATTTTGGAATTTGAAATGGAATTTAATATATTTGGCTTTAAATCTACTTTATAAACACAAAATATTTTAATTTCAAAATAACTTCAAAATTTAATTGGCTGATTTTTAATGCTTTTATTTTAACCAAAATGTGGGATGTCACATTTCTTCTTACCCCCTCCCACCCCTTGTCAAAACTGTCACAATTTCACGAACCCCCCTCCCCCCCTAAAAGCGTGACATCATTTGTGGAAGGCCCCACAGGAACTAAATAACACTAAAACGGTCATAGCAGTCAATTTTATCAGGACCAATTAGATATATTTCGATTCGAACCAGAAATTTCTCCAATAAATAAATAAAGATTACACGACGCATAAATAAGTTAAATATTTTCAGATAAAAATTCTGGTTTAAGTATTTTTATATTATTTGAGTAAAATTTCCAACCGCTTTAGCGTTAAAGAACTTAAAAAAGTTGCATTATTACACACGATTTTTCATTTTAAAAAAATTAAGGAAAAACAATACGCAAGATAAGTTAGATTTTTTATTACACTTTAATCATTGTATTTAGAAGAACAAATAAAAATATTCCTTCTGACAGTCTACTTAGAAGATATAGTATCTATATAAGCGAAGCAAGATATTATACGCTGACTGAGGTTTGCAATTGCAAGCAAAATTTCATTTAGTGCTAATCTAAAGAATGTGAGAGAATTGTCTGGTTTAATTATTTTTATATGATTTGAATAAAATTTCCGACATTTCTAGCGTTAAAGAACTTATTATTTATTACCCGACTGCCAAGAAGGGTTATGTGTTTCACGCGTATCTGGGTATGTGGACTTCTTTATACATTTGAAACATCCCAACGGCTGGATGGATTGTAATGAATGAGCTCTCTATCGATTCGTCTTAATCGTCCAATGGTTATAGGCTATGTTTTGTTTTTATAAATTCAAAATGGCGTTAGAGACGAAAAAAATTTAAGCACCATATTAAGTGTCATATCACTGGATAGGTCTTTCAAAATGAATACGATGTTTCATTGACTATTTTACAGTCAGAAGCTCCGTTAAAATATTACACAACCTGGAAGTTGTGTGGGCAGGATCTCTAGCTTTACTGCAACTCTAACCATCACAGACGTCTATAGGCCTCATCAATACATTGTTTATAGATAGGAACTAACAATTAAACCCAACTTAAAAGTCATCAATACAAGTAAATAAAAAAATAAGTAAGTAATATAAAAAATAGTTTCACATTGATAAGAAATAATTAATTAGTTCGTTTTTTACGCAGTCGGGTTTTTTGATTTTTTAAATTACATTTTTACTTGTTTTTAAAAAACTTGTATTGTTACAGATGATTTTTCGCAATACGCAAAATAAATTAGATCTTTAATTATCCTTTAATCCTTATATTTAGAAGGACAAATAAAAATAATTTTTCTGATAATATGTTTAGAAGATATAGTAGCTATATAAGCGAAGCAAGATATTATACACTGACTGAGGTTTGCAATTGCAAGGAAATTTAATTTAGTGCTAATCTAGAGAATGTGAGAGCAATATCCACACAGGTAGTATTGAACAATGATACTCATAGTTTAGAAATGCCATCTAATTTAATATGGATTTTAGTGGTAATCTCTAGTAATATCATCATAGCTAATAGGGGATAATAGAAATAGCAAATTTTAACAGATACAAGAATTTTTTAACATACATTACTAATAAAATGCAGTAACAATAAAGATAATTAAAGTTTTTTATTAAAATATTAAAAATTATTATTTAATATTTTATTAAAATATTAAATATTAAATATTAAAAATTTTAACCTTCATTAGTATATTTTAGATTTAAGCACTAAAACGCAATAATACTATAACACCAAAATTTAAAATTTAAGGTATTTTATGTACACAGAGCTTTATAGGTTAAAGGAAAATTTAATTTCTTATATTTTAATGAAACTTAAATATTGGTATTACAACCAATTAAAAAGTAAATTGGTATATAAACTTAAATATTGGCATTTTAAACATTCTTATTTAAATCCTTAAATTTGCTATCAAATTTATTAAGCATGTCCTATAGAGAGGAGTACAGAATAACCAGTTGATAGTTTTTTAAGTCAGATCTGAAAGAAATAAAACTAACAATTTACAATGAGAAACTTTCTGACGCATTTTCTGACATATTTTTAAACATAAACACATGATGTTTGTATGCATGATTTTTGAAGTGATTTGTAATCTAACAGTTTTTTCCATTTTCCGATAACTGAATTTCATCATGAATTATAAGCGATTGATGCTTTGCAAAAGTCGGCAGTTTTTTTCCTTTCCTCCGCTGTCGCGTCCAAACATTTAAATCAAAACGCCATCTTTGACAGCATTTTCGGAAACGAGTTATCTATGATTTCAAAAACCGTTTTTTATCGTTAGAAACCCCAGAAACCAATAAATTTTTGAGATTTAAAGAAAAATTTATAAAAGAAAAGTTTATTTTGCTGCCATTGATTTTGAAAACGTTTACTAATACTTTTTATACTCTAATAATCGGTTTCCTAAAACCAAAATATCGGTTTTTTGGATGCGATGAATTCTCAATTAAACATTTTCAGCTGCGCAATGGAATTTATACCTGCAAGAGTAACAAAAAAAAAAAAAAAAAAAAAAAAAAAAAAAACAATTTAACAAATTACAACGGCCATTTGGAAAATGATTTTTTCAAAGACTAAAATTTAAGACATATAAAATAGCACGGAGTTGATCCTACATAACATACGCCATGAATAAAACATTAATAGTGTTTTTACACGTAAAAATTGCAAGCGACAGAAATCGCCTGCGACTCGTACGTATTATCCACCTGAAATTTACGTATTATCCAAGCATTTCATTGGCTTTTCGAGAAAAGGCTTTTCCATCGTCAGATTTCCAAGAAATCTGGCAACCCATTTTAAAAGAAATTTCATTCTTAAACTTCTAAACATCCCACAATATTACTTTTTACACCGTCGTATAGAGAAAAAAATGTACTTTTAAATGCATTTTGTTTGAAAGCTATATCTCAATTTGTTTCTGAGTTATTAATTTTTTTTTGTAGTTTTTATTACATTTTTGTCATAGTGGCAACAGAAGGTATCCATCTCTGTTGAAAGTAAAGGGAAATACAGATTACAGTATAGACCAATCAGAAAACGAATAAAATGCGGATTAAACCAATAAAAACCTTCAGATATGCTTTTGATTTCGTACCCTGACGAGAACAATAACCATTTTTCCAAATGGTTAATAATACTAATTTTAATGTTAACGTGGTTGATTTGTCAAGTTTGCTAAACATAGAAACGTTTAATTGAGAATTGATAGCATCCTATATTCCTGGCCGAAAAACCTTAATACACTACAAAACCTACTCGGAAACGTTTGTAAAAATTAGTGGCAGCAAGAAACTTCGTTTTATAAATCTTCTTTAAATTTTGATAATATACAGTGTGACTTCAAAAATCCGGTGTTCAGAAATCCGGCATCAAAAGCATCTTTTTCCTTCTTTTCTTTTACACTTTCAAGTTATGGGAGAAGAAAAATAGCAATTCTTTATTAATTCAAAACTTGAAGATCGACAGAAAAAATACTAAAATGGAATATTTGACTTTTTTTTTCGATTGTCAGGGGCGATTATTGCTGGGAGCTGCACCATTGTTTAGCTACGGGAACAAGTTTTGGGACCACTCTAGCAAATGCATGGCACAATATATGGTCGAAACGAATTTTCGGCAACAGCGACATCAATGATGAGGAGGAATTTTCAGGCTTTCGCATTTTCCGTGAAAAGGGCACAATTTCTGAGCTCACCGAACCCACAAAATCTGAAAATGCATTAAGTGTCAAAAAAAGGGATATAGATGTTTGGCTGACGAAGATGCATCAACAACGAACAATTTAATGGGTAGCGAGATCGCTGACGCTGAGCTAAATAGAACCGCCGATAATGCTAGTAGCAGCTCAGAAGATGAGGATGAACAATCGGCAGAAGAAAAGGTGCCACTAGAAAAATGCCTAAATTTGACTGGAGAATTAATATATGCTTTAGAGAAACAAGATTGTATTTCCGAAATAAACATTCTTCATTTGTATAAAATGAAAAAAAAAAAAAACTTGTTAAAGGACGGCCAAAAAATTGGAAGCAAACAAAGTTAGTATCGATGTTCCGAAATTACAAAAGAAGAAATAATTTCACTCTTTATTAGATTTTTTTCTGTGACATAGAAAGTATCAATCATTTTTTTTTAATTTTAATTTTCTCTTTTTCTTACATAATTATCACTTAATAACGAATTAAACTATGACTAAAGGCATCATTAATAATATCGTGCTACTTTTGATATTCCTTCAAAAATCCGAAATTTTTAAAAATCCGGCATACTCTCGGTTCCGATGATGCCGGATTTTTGAAGCTATACTGTATTCGTTCTTGAATTTTTCTAAAAATAAAGAGTCCTTTTCGGAATCATAGGTAACTCAGAAAGGGTTTGTTATGTATTTTCGTTCCCGGTTATATTATACTGGGGGGTCCATCTGTTGGTGCTTTTTCTATTATGAAGAAGCACGCATTTTTTATGAGTGAAAATCGAACTTCTTTATTGAACATGGAAGGTGGGTCTATGCCATTTATGTATGGAAAACAATATCGCATATTTGACCATCGCGGCTCCGCTTACATGTCATCAGCCGAACATCAAAATTTTCGATGACTTTTCCCAGAATGAGCGGATCCATGGCCAACATTTCAGCTCGGATGTTACGTTTGAGGTCTTAGATTGTGTGTGTGTGTGGGGGGGGGGGGATTGGCGTACACTTTACTTTCAAAAACACCCGAATAAAATACAGTAGAACCTCTTTTTATGAGTGAAAATCGAAATTCTTTATTGAACATGGAAGGTGGATCTATGCCATTTATGTATGGAATACAATATCGCAGATGGGGCCACCGCGGCTGTGCTTACATGCCATCATCCGAACATCAAAATTTTCGATAACTTTTCCCAGAATGAGCGGATCCATGGCCAACATTTCAGCCTGGATGTTACGTTTGAGGTCTTGGATTGTGCGGGGGGTATTGGCGTACACTTTAATTTCAAAAACACTCAAATAAAATACAGTAGAACCTCTTTTTATGAGTAAAAACGAAATTCTTTATTGAACATGAAAGGTGGGTCTATGCCATTTATGTATGGAATACAATATCGCATATGTGGCCATCGCGGCTCCGCTTACATGTCATCAGCCGAACATAAACATTTTCGATGACTTTTTCCAGAATGAGCGGATCCATGGCCAAAATGTCAGCCCGGATGTTACGTTTGAGGTCTTGGATTGTGCGGGGGGCGTTGGCGTACACTTTACTTTCAAAAACACCCACATAAAATACAGTAGAAGCTCTTTTTATGAGTGAAAATCGAAATTCATTATTGAATATGGAAGGTGGATCTATGCCATTTATGTATAGAATACAATATCGCACATGTGGCTACCGCGGCTCCGCTTACATGCCATTATCCGAACATCAACATTTTCGATGACTTTTCCCAGAATGAGCGGATCCATGGCCAAAATTTCAGCCCGGATGTTACGTTTGAGGTCTTGGATTGTGCGGGGGGCGTTGGCGTACACTTTACTTTCAAAAACACTCAAATAAAATACAGTAGAACTTCTTTTTATGAGTGAAAATCGAAATTCATTATTGAACATGGACGGTGGATCTATGCCATTTATGTATGGAATACAATATCGCACATGTAGCCACCGCGGCTCCGCTTACATGCCATCATCCGAACATCAAAATTTTCGATGACTTTTCCCAGAATGAGCGGATCCATGGCCAAAATTTCGGCCCGGATTTTACGTTTGAGGTCTTGTATTGTGGGGGGTGGGGGGGGGGGTATTGGCGTACACTTTACTTTCAAAAACATCCAAATAAAATGCAGTAGAACATCTTTTTATGAGTGAAAATCGAAATACTTTATTGAACATGGAAGGTGGGGTCTATGCCATTTATGTATGGAATAAAATATCGCATATGTGGCCATCGCGGCTCCGCTTACATGTCATCAGCCGAACATAAACATTTTCGATGACTTTTCCCAGAATGAGCAGATCCATGGCCAACATTTCAGCCCGGATGTTACGTTTGAGGTCTTGGATTGTGCGGGGGGCATTGGCGCACACTTTACTTTCAAAAACACCTAAATAAAATACAGTAGAACCTCTTTTATCTGAAACTCTTTTAACCGAAATCCTTTTATAAAGCTTTTTTTTTTTTTTTTTTTTTTTTTTTTTTTTTTACTATTACGTTCCTTGTGTGCAAAATCCATTTTGAAAGCTTTTTTTTTTTTTTTTTTTTTTTTTTACTATCATATTTCTCGTGTGCAAGCAGTCCTTTCTAAACCACGAGTAAATATAAATATTTTCGATCCCCTTTCTTAGTATTCCTTTGAATTTATCTTGAACTCCCATAAGCTGCGGAGTGGAACGAACGAAGAAAACGAACAGATTAGCGATTCTGAATGTTTTGCAAAAGGTTCGGCTTGGCTGGAGAAGCAGAAAGATTATGGTCCTGGTGAACTAATAATATTTAAAAGCTTTGTGATAGAGCTTCAAAACAAAGGGAATCGAATCTGCGACAGACAAAACATTGTTTCAAACGCTTGTGAAATATGTAAAAGGTACTTAATTTCAAAATTAAAGCTCAGGTAATTTATTCTTGTTTCTGTTTTGCTATTTCTTTATTTTTTTAAGCCCTGGATACTATAATAAGAAATAGCGCATATATTTGTCCTTAATCTTAAAATTGAAGCATTCTCGATTTTCCGAAAGAGCCGGTCCCAATTACTTCGGATAATCGAAGTGCTACTGTAATCCATTGGAATTAAATTGCACGATCTTGGTGGTCAATTCATGTCAGAATTTCTTGAAATTACGCGATCTGGAAATTTCTCGTTCAATAAGTTGACGGTTTGGAGAGTGCCGTTGCACCATCTCGTCATACAAATGGCATACATAATTACAAATGGCATACAGTTAAAAGTTCATACATGCATGACACATGGCAGCTGAACCAAATAACTTGTGAAATATTCATAATTCAATAAAGGACCAACAGTATATTCCTGGATTAAGAAACATTTGTCCTTTTTTTACATGTACAGGAAGATGTATTTGATGATCTTATGTCGATCAACTGCAATGAGTGAAAGCGATACTCAGTTCACTAGTTTGAGTAAGAAAATGCAATAAAATAATGGTGGGTCAAACTTTAATTATACTAAAATCAT
The DNA here is from genome assembly GCA_963932465.1 of Maratus speciosus. NCBI lineage: Eukaryota > Metazoa > Arthropoda > Arachnida > Araneae > Salticidae > Maratus > Maratus speciosus. The sequence continues at coordinate 358,504,146 of OZ010794.1, forward strand.
GCACTCAACATGTAAAAGAGAATATCATTTCAAAGAACTGCAACTAAAATTTGCGTAAGATAATAATCAGACACAGATTAGTTTAGTTTTAAAAATTGTACACTATGAAAATTACCTTATAAAATATATTCTCCCTCTTTGATCATAAGCTTTTACAAATGGGTGGTTTAAAATTAGATTTACCCTTCACATTGACTGGGAGAATATTTTACTTACAAAAAGTCTACTCCAAACCAAAAACCTAATAAATAAATAAAAATCTCGTTCTTATCAATAATTTTTGAATAAATGTATTGGCAACTATGATAATAAAAATGCTTAACATGAATAAAAAGGTTTTGTCAATTACTTAAAAAATTAACATCTTAATCTTAAACTGGGCATAGAGCTGGTCATAAAATCTAAATTGAGTATTATTTTCAGCCGTATAATATGAAATGTAAAAAATACTTCATTTTAAAATATTTTTGTGTTGGTGAATGCAACAAAATATTAACAATTTCTTTTTCTAATTAACAAACTTACAGTATAAATTTTTTGATAATATTGATAAGCAAATAGTAGTCTAGGAAATTTTTACTTCTATAAAAAAGGTAGTTTTTAAGCAATGTAACATATTCCATTAAATCCACGGACGATCTTCAAAGGACAAAGAATACTGTATATCAATATTTGTAATGGTATTTATTACTAATGTTAATCCTTAAGGGGACTTATCTGGTGGGGAATAAAAAAGGTGGAATCCCATGTTGTCCTAAGGGGAAAAATTATTAATTATTTATTGAAAGTTATTTTTAAATTAGAATTTTTGGCAAGATTTCACTGCCTAAAATAAATAATTTTCAATAAATCATTAAATCACTGTGTTAAAGTATACAATATAACATAATGTAAGCATTTAAAAAAAATCTGAATTCTTAAGTGTAATAGATATTGAAAAAAAAAAGGAACATAAACATGAAAAATCCAAGTTTTGAGAAAAAGAAAGATTTAAATAGTCATTAAATTGTGAAGTACTTTTAGAAAGAATAAAAAATTTCAACACTTATTTTTTTATATTGAGGACCCCAGAAGCCAAGGGGTATAAGTGACATAATTGAAAAAATTGAACTAAGTGCACAGACGACCTGGAAATATGCTTTTTTCTTTTCAGGTAAAGAAATATAAGTGATTTTCTAATTATGTGTTGTGTTTTAGAGATCAACCACTTTTGCCGAATAATGATCAATATTGATTAATTATAAATTTAAAGAAAATTGCGCTGTACTTTTTTCATATTTATTGAAATAAGTATTCAAAGACCACTCTGAAACAAGCAGCAGTTTCCTATTTCAATTCAGTACATTATTATTGATGTTCAACTTTAACGTCAATTATCTTTGAACTCAATTTACTCCAAATCGAAATTTTGTCACTTGTACTCCTTGGCTTCTGATGTCCTCATATAAACATGTGTGACTTGGAAAGATAAAAGTTTAAACTATTTAATGATATAAAAAAGTAAAAATCGATTTATTTGGTTGAATTTTGCTTTCTCGATCCCCTTAAAAATAGTTTAAGCTTAGACTAGAATAAAGAATCTTCCTATCTACGTACTGAAAAAAAAATACTGTTGAAATTTCCAAATTTGAATGAACCGGAAAGATCGAATTTTTCCCATAGTATAACATGGGATTCCATCTTTTCCTTCCCCACCAGATAAGTCCTCTTAAGAGTATCTAAGATATTTAATTTGGATCTTAGAAATAATCTACTGAGATTATACAGAATTTAAACATATAGAACTGAATATTATATAGACAAAACTTAACAGTTCCAAGGCAATTTAATTTAATGATATTATCGAGAGTGTGAAAGCAATATTCACAGAGGAATTACTCAAGAGTGATAGAAACTGCTTAGAATTTATATCAGATTTAATATAGATCTTTGGGGTAATACGCAGGGAAACTGTCATAGGTAATACCGGATATCTTAAATTGCAAAACCTGTAGTAATTCAAATAAATCTATGAAAGAACTTATAAATAATGTGTGAGATAATTAAGAGCACATACCTTAATGTAATAATAAATATTATAATTCTTTTTCTTTAGAAAATTTAGTAAATATTGAATAAAATTTTACAGGAAAATTATTGACGCTAGTAAGCTGAAGTTGCTTTAAAAATAGTTTTTTAGAAACCATTAACGACCATTCACTGACAGATTACTGCACCGATGTTTCTGTTAATATTTACTGCTAATGACAGATCTTATGAGTATCTACAATATTTAATTTGGATTTTATGAATAATTGATTGATATTACACAGAACATAAACAGGGAACACTGGATTATAGAGAAATCTTAATAGATTTTAATAGATTCTTCTCTTGATTATTATATAGAGAAATCTTAACAGTTTCAAGGAAATTTATTTTAACAATGTTATAGCGAGTGTAAAAGTAATATCACCGCAGGAATTACTCAATTATGATAGAATGCGTTTTCAATGGCTATCAAATTTAACATAGATCGCTGGAGTAATGTGTAGTGAACTTGTCGTAGATAATACCGGTTGTCTTAAATAGCAAAACCTGTACTAGCTGAAAGAAATCTATTAAAGAACTTAAAGATTATGTATGAGATAATTTAAAACCCATACTTTAAAGCCCATATTTTACAGAAAAATTATTGACACTGGTAAGCTGACTTCGTTTATAAAACAGATTTTTAGAAGCCATTAACGACCATTCACTGACAATATTTACAGAATCCCTTTACAATTGCTACCAATATTATTATAGAAAATTTGGGTAGTATGCAGAGAAACTGTCATAGGTAATACCGGATGTCTCAAATAGCAAAACTTGTACTAATTCAAAGAAAGCTGTGGAACAACTAAGAGATAATGTGTGAGATAATTAATAGCACATACATTAGTTTAATTATAAATATTATACTTTAGTTTTCTTTACAAAATTAATTAATCATTGAGTAATATTTTGCGGGAAAATTATTGACGCTAGTAAGCTGAATTTCCTTTAAAAACAGTTTTTTAGAAACCGTTAACGACCATTCACTGACAGATTACTCTACTTATGTTTCTTATAATATTTACTGATAATGAAAGGTCTTATGAGTAACTAGAATATTTAATTTGGACTTTAGGAATAATCTACTGAGATTATAGAACCTAAACAGGGAACGTTGAATATTACATAGACAAATCTTAACAGTTCCAAGGAAATTAAATTCAACGATATTAATAGAGGGAGTGAAAGCATAAAATCCCCAAAGGAATTACTCAAGAGGGACAGAATAGACCTTTTGGATAGTATGCAGAGAAACTGTCATAGGTAATACCGGATGTCTCAAATAGCAAAACCTGTACTAATTCAAAGAAAGCTGTGAAATAACTAAGAGATAATGTGTGAAATAATTAATAGCACATACATTAGTTTAATTATAAATATTATACTTTAGTTTTCTTTAGAAAATTAATTAAATATTCACTAATATTTTACAGGAAAATTATTGACGCTTGTAAGCTGAATTTGTTTAAAAAACAGCATTTTAGAAACCATTAACGATCATTCACTGACAGATTAGTGTACCGATGTTTCTGTTAATATTTACTGCTAAAGACATATCTTATGAGTACCTAAATATATTTAATTTGGATTTTAGGAATAATCTACTGTCATTATACAGAATTTAAACAGGGAATACTGAATATTATAGAGGCAAATCTTAACAGTTTCAAGGAAATTAAATTTAACGCTGTTACACAGGGTGTAATAGAATAATACTCCTAAAGGAATCATTCATTAGGGATAGAATGCGTTTAACATTGCTATCAAATTTATTATAGACCTTTGGGGTAGTATACAGAGAAATTCTCATAGGTAATACCGTAAGTCTAAATAGCTAAACCTGTACTAGTTCAAAGAAATCTAGGAAATAACTTAGTGTGAGGTAATTAAAAGCACATTGATTAGTTAAATTACTCAATTTTGTATTTCTATTTTCTTTAGAAAATTAGATTTTTAGAAGCCACTAACGACCATTCACTGAAAGATTACTGTACAGATATTTCTGTTAATATTTACTGCTCATTGCAGATCTTATGAGTACCTATAACATTTATTTTCGATCTCTGTGATAATTTATAGAGACTTTCATACGTAATACAGGATATCTTAAGTTGCAATGTCTATACTATTTTAACGATGAAAGAACTTAATGATAATTTGTAGGCTAATTTAGTGATATTATAAGTTATATTGTAAAATAACGTTTTATTCGAAAAAAAAAAATTGATAATCCAGTCATATTAAGACTTCACTATAGGTAACGTCTTCCCTCATGAAATGTACCCACAATTTTTACCATTGCCAAAAAGGAGGTATTCTCCAATCTTAATACCTCACTCCCACATATCAATTTCTGAACGAGAGGAAATTCCACACAAACTTATTTTATGTGCCGGTTTGTCGCATAGACACGGCACTAATAGCATCCCCATTTAGCAGGAATCACCCACAAAGTAATGACACTAAAAAGTAAATGTTGCTTAACGTCGATGGTCTGATGGGAATTGATACTGTACTGCATAATATGCCGGTGACACACATTTTGAAAATATGTTAATAAGATGCTTTGTGTAAAATAGGTAAGTAAATAAAACAAATTTCTACTCTAGAATCTATATTCTTAAATATTCACTTCGAATCATGAAAAATGATTCTCTCTTTCAACAACTAATTGACATGCATGCGAAGTCTTATAAAAATTGATATCAATTTGTCGATCTGCGTGTGACATCAGCAAAATACTTGAAAAAAGTTTTAAAAAATTGCTTACTATTATTTTAAGATTGGTAAACATGTTCATATTTCTATTGAATTTTTGACTGTATATTAAGAAATTTCAAAATTCCTATACGATAAGGTCTTTATTAAAGATATACTGCTCAGATGTATTGTGGAACATCCTCAACTGTCAGTTCTGGATTTTGACGAATGCGATCTTATTAGAAAGCTCTTGTCACGAGGATCAAGAAAATGTATAGGGATTATACTCCCGAATCCACTAGTTCACGAGATATGGACGCTTTTCGATTTAAAAAGAACTGAAGTAAAGTAGGGTAAAACGCATGAGATTCTTTCCAAAAGCTATCAAATGCAGGAATTTTCTCATAATAAATAATTCTAAAAATTCTAAAAAGTTCTAAAAAATTCTAAATCTGCATTTTATCTCTGGATATTCAATGAATGAATACGTTTCCTAGTGAAGATATACGTTTAACGGTTAATTCGTTTAACGCTAAAAAGTATTCAGCGCAAAAAGGAAAAGTATCACACTAGAAGGGCAGAAAATAGAGCTATTTTCAAAACTATTAATCAAACGTCAATTTACTAAAGCTGCATTTTGTATCTTGGTATTCAATGAATGGATAGTGTTTTATAGTGTAGTTATGCGATTTAAAATCAACTCATTAAGTAAAAAGTATTCAGCGCAAAAAAGAAAAGTATCACATCAGAGGGGCAGAAAATAGAGCTATTTTCAAAATTGTTAATCAAACATCAAGATACTAAAGCTGCATTTGTATATGGGTATTCAATGAATGAATAGTGTTTCCCAGTGAAGATATACTTTTACAATTAATTCATTAAGTAAAAAGTATTCAGACAAAAAAGTAAAAGTATCACATCAGAGAGGCAGAGAACAGAGATTTCTAATGTGAGGCTTAATTTTTACAGAAAAATAACTGAAAAATTAGAACTGAAACTAATTTATATATTTTTACAAAGGTAAAAAAAAATATTTTGATGGAAAACAGTCATCAGATGTATTATTTTTATACATTTTTGTAACTCATTTAGAGATTTATTTTAGATTTTTTTGTAAGGTTTTACATATAAACGAAAAAATCCGGCAGGAATTTAAACAAAAGAAGTCCATGAAATATGAGCTGCTGAAAAAAGAAACTGAACTTTCATAGTTTGATGTTTTTATGTTAATTTAAGAAGTATGTCATCTCAATGCGGTTCTGACTATTACTCTTAATACCATTGGGAAAATTAAGGCTGACAAATTATAGATTAATTAATTACTTTGTCACCATTATTTAACTATACAGTAAAACTTCTTTTAACCGAAACTATCAGTTAACCGAAATCCATTTTCAAAACTTTTTTTTTTTTTTAACTATCACATTTCTCGTGTGTAAAATCCATTTTCAGAAGGTTTTTTTTTTTTTTTTTTTTTTTTTACTATTACATTCCTTGTGTGCAAAATCCATTTTTAAAGCTGCAGTTAAATAAAGAAGATAAATACTACATACTTTATTAATCATGGAAAAAAAATACACATTTGAAGTACACCCTTGTTTGTCTTTTTCTTATTATATGAATGCTATGTTTATTTGAATAGTAAAATACTCTTAAGAAATTTTAATAAGTGAATAACCTTCAAAAGAATTCGCATACTGTTAAAAAAATCTTCGTGATAGAGTTGCAAAGCAAAGGCAATCGATATTGCCACAAAAAATTTTGTTTCAAACCCTTGTGAAATATGTAAAAGGTACTTAATTTCAAAATTAAAATTCAGGTAATTTATTATTGTTTCTATTTTGCTATTACTTTATTTTTATTAGCACTTGTTACCCAAAAAGAAATAGCGCATATATTTCTCCATATTTTTAAAATTGAAGCAGTCTCGATTATCCAAAAATTTCGATTTTCCGGAAGAGGGTCGGTCCCAATTACTTCGGATAATCGAGGTTCTACTGTAATTACTTTTCAAAAGAAAAAAATTATATCACATTATTTTAAGAGATTTCTTATTGCAAAAACAATCCAGATAGACTTTAGTAAAACGAAATTAACTAACAAGGAAGGCCTCCATACGGGCATACTCAGAAAAATCTGAAAAAAATACAGAATGTTCTTCTCCCATGGGTATATGTGTTTATTAAAAAAAATTTCGGCGGATCCTCGGTAGAACGTCCGTAAAAAAAATAATGAAAATTTCGTTTATTTGGCGACTTATCACCGTTTGGCGAAGAAATAAATTTCAAAAAATGCGCTTGTCGAATACTCTTTAAGGAAAAAAGTTTTTATGTTGAATTTGTTTAAATAAGTTTAATTTAAATAACTTTAGCTTTGCCATTTTTAGTTTGTTTTAACTACAGTTTTGTCATATATATTTATATGTACTTATAACGATTTTTAACTATCATATTTTACGATTTAAAACAAAATCTAAATTGAATAAAATTGTCCCAAACTCAAAAATATGCCCCATTGAGCACTGTGGATTCAACTTTGTTGCTGTGGAAACAACTTCTTCGGTATGGAAATGTATTACGGCAGCATTACTCATCTGGCGTTAAAAGTTATTTTTATAACCGATAAAGCAGTTTAAATTAAAAAAAAAATTGTGGATAGGAGAATAAAACAATGGCAAAATTTCATTCAAATCATCAACAAGCAACATGTATAATACGAAATGTAATAATAATAATAATAATAAATTATTTCATGGTTTACGTTTAAATTCATTAAATACCGCATATTCTCAAAATCAATTAACAAACAATTTTCAGATTCATTCAAATCGTTTGCTTTTGGCGAGGAAAAGTGCTGCTCGCCAAATTGCGTGCTGCTTTCGTCTTTTCACGCCAATTATTCGAAAGTATTTTATTTTTTTACAGATTTTCTACTGTAACTCTGCCGCTAATTTTAACTGATCCTTTATTACATACATGAGTACTTTCACTAGCATTTTTTTCAATATATTCTGAGTATGCCCAGTATGGAGACCTTCCTTGTAAGTAAAAATCCAAACTTTTTGAAAACTTCCGTACATCTTTCAGAATATGGAACAGATTGATTACGGTCTTCTAACAGATTAATTGCGATTCGCAAAATCGTGAAATTTTACCTAGATCCTCTTTGTTATCCTTTTCAACTGTTTACGTGAAAAGGATAAGATTCTACAGATAACTATAGTACATAGTGGTAGCTATTTTCAGTGTGATAGTTCTGATTTGACAAAGATTGTTTAAAATCAAAATATTTTTATTTTAGTATTGTAAACGTATCGAAGTTAAGTTCCAATTTGTCTGTTATTAATCTGCATTATTAAAGGTCTCTCTGATGTAATAACTTTACTTTTTGCGTTACCTACATAGGAATATATACCTTTTTTTATAGAAAAAAATGTTAAGAATTGATAAATTAGAGATGAAATCATTATTTAAAAAAATAAAATTTGTTTGAAATTTTAAAATAGTTTAAAAAATTATTTTTTCAAACTCATGTAAAATAATCGAAATCATTGCCCCATTTTTTTTTTTTTTTTTTTCAAATATGCATTTGGAAAAAGTTTTGGAGACATATTTTTTCGAATTGAAAGAAAGGCATTAGAATATTTTAACTTTGTGGAATTATGACAAACCTAACAAATATATAAAATCAGCACTTTGAAGCTTGACAAAAAAATTTTCGGAAGACTTTCGAAAGCTATTAAAAATATCTACGATGGCGGAGAGAAAATAGGTGTAATTAAACAAAGCAGTTATTAAATAAAGTTATAAAAATTTTATGTAAAAAATATATATATAATATTTTAAAGCTACATTACTAATATTTCTTCACAAAAATTATGTTATATTGAAAAGAATAATTCTACGATGCGATTGTTTCATTTCAGGTTTAATACAAATTTTTAAAAATTTTATCAAAGCTAGTTACTTTAACTTTGATATTTCTTAACAGCAGAAATTCTGCATTATAATAGAACACAGACCTTTCTTTTTAATTTAAACTTAAATGAAAATGAAATATTGATGTTAAAATCTACTTATATCCAAATCAGCTTAAAATGCATAAGTTCAAAGCATCGATTTTATACAGTTAATGGAATTTTAAATATTTATTTTAATCGGAAACATTTAATTTACTTACGTTTACTTTACTTTTATCAGATCATCCGTCGTTATCACCTGAAAGAATGCTCAACAAAAGATTAAAAATAACTCTAATTTATTTTAAATCAAAATCTATCACCTTCGCAATAAGATTAAACTAATACCGTTAAAATTACATTGTAAAAGAAATCATTTGTTTCATTTTTATCGGAATTCAAAATATCTACATTTAACTTCCAACAAACGGTTTCAATGTTTTGGTTTTTATTTGCTCCTATAACATAGATCTAGAATTAAACTCTCCGATACAAAACTGTCAAGTTATTTACATTGAAGACCCCCAGACAAAAGGCGGAGAATGGAGTAGTAAAATTAGCACTACGTTTACAGATCTCGCATTCAACGCATCGAACATCCCCGTTTTAGTATTTGAATTCGAAGTATTGTTCAAAAATCCTGTTCAAATATACGATTTAGAGCTTTGGGAATTGCATTGTAAAGCAAATAGATATCTTTTTTTTTCTTTCTCTGTCTTGTTCTAGATCATCTATCCTTTTTTTCTCAAGTCGAATATATATATTGCGAATTTTTCCATTCCATTGTGTAGAAGGATTTGTAAACAAAACAGGGCAAGTGAACATTTACGTGTGTATGTGTGCACGGATTAGGTGTTTTGATTTGTGCAAGTCTGTAATGGGATTTCGTTTGCACTGGTGTATTTTTACGTTTGCCCTGTACGGAAACAGAGTGGTTACATTGGAATTCTGCAATGCATATATAAAAGAGATCTCGTCACCGATTGGTTGGGATTTTCACTCCTGTTATTGCTTTGTCTCCAGTGCTTTATGTTCTAGGTAAAATCGATAGGTGCTCTCGCCTAGTAAAGCCAAAATTTTGAATTTCAATTAAACTCGGAGGCTTCCTTTGCGCACGAATGTGCATGTTATGTAGAATTTCGAAGATCTATTTTATTCTTAAGTTTAATCTTTAGTTATGAAGTCTTAAAGTTTGATCGAATATTCTTTTGACTGAAAGTTATGCAGTATTTTGTAAAGAAATATTCAAAATAAAATGTTGGAATAAAAATTGCGGATTTGGAAAGGACATATCCTGTAAACAAAAATTAAAAAGAGAGAAGAGTTTTTTACATATGTAAATATACATAAAATTGTTGTGGAAATTGTGATTTAAATATAATGAAGTCTGAAATAAGTTTTTGCACAACAATTCAGCCTTTGTCTCCAAAAATATATTCATCAAACAGTAGAGCAATTTCTAACGATACTGAAAGATGAAATTTAAAATGAGTTTTTTTTCGTTAGAAAATAAACACAAATCCTTTAAATAAATAAAAAGGAAATTAAAAAAGCTCTGTGCTTTTTGATTTAAAATATGAAAATGATGTTCAGCATATCTAAGAAATTTAATATGAATTATAAAAAATATTCTTTTTTAAATTCGAGCTTTTACTTAACTCAAATATACTTTAAGCTAAATTTAAGCTTAACTAACTTAAAACAACTATTATTGCTAGGTCTCAACTTCTCTAAGTCTCGACGAAATTGGTAGATATGCTTGCATGGTAAAGCCGAATGTTTGAATTTTAATTAAAATAAGAGGCTTCAATATGAGAGAGATATAGAAATTTACAGTTCTTTTGTATACTAAACTTAAATCTTTAGTTAGGATGTTAGATATGTAATCGAATGTTTCTTTGACCAAAACTTTTGAAATATCTTTTGAATAAATATTCAAAATATAATATCAGAATAAAAAAGGGGATTTGAAAATAGATAATCCCATAAAGAGAAAAAAAGAAAGAGATATCTTTTACATATGTAAAATTTTTGTCTTTGATGTGGAATTGTAATATAAATATGCTGAAATATTTTTTACCTATGATTCAGAAAATATTTATAAAATATTAAATTCAAAGAATGGAAATATTTTTAATAATATTTTAAGGCAAAATACAAATATGATTTTTTAAACTTATTATTGAAAAAAATCCTCTATTTAATTAAAAATTCTCTTATAAATGCTCTATATTATTAACATATGTAGGACAATTGCACCATAAAATATAATAAATAAGATTTATGCCTTAAAACACACAAACTTGCTCAGTGGTATGCATAAACTTGTACAAATAAAATTAACGGTAAAGAATAATACCGACGTTTCGAACTGCTTCTGCAGTCACCTTCAGGATAAATATGATATTGAAATGGTTAGAAGTCTAGCGACGAAAGCTTCCGGTCGAGTCTTGTTATCACTTATAAATTTATCAATTGTAATTGATCAAGACTCGACAAGAAGCTTTCGTCTCTAGATTTCAAACACTTCAACATCACATTTATCCTGAAGGCGACTACAGAAGCAGTTCGAAACGTCGGTATTATACATTTTCGTTAAATTTATTTGTACAAGTTTACATAAATGTTTTTGTTTGCGCATACCATTGAGGAAGTTTATGTGTTTTAACGTATAAATCTTATTTATTGCTCTACATTATTTTAGTTAAAATATAAAAAAATTTACAGGGAATTTGCAACGTACCCGGAATCGCCGCTACCTAGTAACTCAGTCATATTCAGATTTAAGTTTTAAAACACCTTTATTTAAACTAATCAGGCTGGGGGTGTAAGTGAGTAACTTCCAAATGTAGCCTAAATTACGTGGAGAGCGAACAAGGTAAAGAACTAATTCAGTAATTAAGGAAATATTCAAACTTCAACTTATTTAACCTCCTGAGACCCAAGCAAAATGTAATGCATAAATTTTTTAATATGTTTTTTTCAACAAATAGGCATCAAAAATGACGTTTTTAAAGAAATTAATAAATTTCGATTTTTTAATTTTGTTTTACAGCACATCCATCTAAATGGATGTTCAGGCCATAACTCGCTTTAAAGTAATTTAAAAAAAATGTGAGAAGTATGGGAAATAATAGAATTTATTATAAAGAACATAAGGCAAGTATTAACATCTGATTTAAAATTGCAAAATAAAAATAGTTTAAACAAATTAAAATAACACAAAAACGAAAATTACCAGCAGAACATAGAATTCCAACTTCACTCATTTATTACGCCCTTTTGTAAACAAAGTAGTTACTGTTGATAAAATCCAAAAGCTGAATGTTTATTTTTGATTTATACATTACCAAAATCAACTGGTTTTATATTGCTACAATGAAATTTAACGCAATAGAAGGAGAAAGCAAAATATCCATTTAAATGGATGCCAGGTCTCAGGGGGATAAACACTGTTATACTTAACGTTGAAAGCAAGCTTCTCAAACTAATAGGTACTTTAAAGGGGTCCGGGACACAAAAATCTTCAAATTTTGCAAAAACATTTTATTTCATTAAAAATTTCTCTGTTTTTTCCTGCTTAAAATGACATTTAAATCATGTTTCTATCTGAATTAGAACAAAAAAAATTATATTTTTTCTTGTTTTTGTTTGTTTTCAAAATCTAGCTTTCAAGCAATGGCTGTCATGGAAATGACTTCTTATAAAAATGCGTTTTTCTCCATGATAGATTTTTTCACCATTGCTCATATTTTAATTCTTATAACTCAAGAACCGTTAAAGATAAACGGTTCAAACTTGGAACATATGTTTTTCAATTGTTTTACTTTAATTTTGATTCAGAATATATGAAATAAAAATGTTTACTTTTGAAAATATGATTTAAAAAAAAAAAAAGGTTGCACCACTTTTTTTTTTAAATTTTTTCTTTAAATATTTTTAATTTTTTTTATAAATTAATATTTTTAAAAATGCTGAATCAAAATTAAAACTTATATGTTTTTGTTATTAAAATGAAAAAAAAATTGAAATTCTCTAAATAATATTTCGAGTTATAACAATTTTAAATTACCCCACTTTTTAAAAAAAATTTAAATTTAAAATTTTTTTAAAAAAATTATGAGAAGTTTTATCCTGTAATTTTGTTTACAAATGATAAGGTTAACCATCACAAAAAAATTCAGAATTTTAACTTTCAGAAAAGTTTACATAAATTAAAATAGTCCACATTTAATTAAACATTACTTGTAAGTAAAACAACTCTTTCAACTATTACTTTCTCTTACAAAAATCAAAAATTAAGTAAACTTTGTATTATATAAATTTTTTAAAAGTAAATTCCATACTTTTATGCGTATATAACATTAATTAACAATAGTATACTGATAGGTCAACAGCAATGATTTTAACTGCAAAACACGTAAAAAATAATTTTGCTTCTAATACTCAACTCTGCGCCGCTTGTTTTCCAAATTCCATAAGGAAGTGAAAATCAAACAGAGGAAATCTGTTTCGCCTCTGTAAGCATGTCGTTGCAAGAAAAAAAGTTTTACAGGGAAAGTTCAATAACAGTAGCGGGAACTAAGCACTAAGCATATGGATAATTTTTTATTTTGATGAAAATTAAGTTAAGAACTCAATTAGAGATAAATTTCATTTGTACACGACAACCATCAATTGAATATTAAATTGAGACTTCATAACCAATAAATTGAGACTTCATAACAGTAACAACAACAAAGGCAGGAAAAAGTTTTGATAATAAAAAATAATAATTTACTAAATCAAATGTAAACGTAAAAAATTTAACTTATCATGTCATTTTTTAGTTAATGCATACATTTTATTAAATTATAATTTATATTATAAAATAAAATTATTTATTAAATAATCTAATTTATAATATAAAATTAAGTTATGAATTAAATAATCTAATTTGTAACATACAATTAAATTATAAAATAAAAATAACTAATTAACTTACATTTTAATTTATTAATTTAAGTTACATTAAATAATTAAATTTACATATAAATTATTATAAATTAATTAATTAATTAAATAATTAACCCATTAATGCCGGTTGGTACAAAAATCTACCAAACCTAATTAATTTTATTATTAATCACTAGATTGCACTATCTGTCACACAATGATGCGTTTGACATCTTAAATGATCACAAATAAGTACAAAAATAGAATTCCCGCATTTTTGTGGAAAGAGTGTAGTAGTAGGTGTAAAATCTGAGTGAATACAAAATCAATCAGCATGCCTCTACCTTCAAAAAGAAAAAGGTAAGTTACGCATTTTAAAAATTTTTTTTAATAATGTGTTTAAAGGGAATCACAATTGTAATAGAGTATTTTATAAAATTATGCTATTTACAGTTAGTTTTACTTTTGTTTCGTTTAGTATATTCACTTTTACTTTTAATGGTAGAAAATTGTACTAGCCGGCATATATGGAGTTTCAATCTGACTTAGGGCGACGAGTAAATAAAAAAAAAAAAATAGATGTTCATTTCCTTGGCCCCGCCCCATACTGATTTCGAAAAGTAATCAACACCATTCGTTTGTGCTGGTTTCTGCCGCAAAATGTCGTCATTTTCGTCTGTGCCACTTCTGATCTCTTGTTATAACGAACAGATGGGGCGGGGCCAGTGAAACGACAGCCCCGTCCCATCAACGAAATAATTTCTTTTTTACTGCATTCGTTTATGCTATGTTTGTGCTGGTTTGTGCCGCAAAAAGTTTCATTCGTGCCACTTCCGTTCTATATCGTTCTAACGAATTTTTATAATTCAAAGTCACTTATAGAAAAACTTATGAAAATCGTAAATAAATACGTGTCACGAAATGGATACGTAATTATTTAGTGCTATGTAAATGTCGGTTTGTGCCTCAAAAAGTTTCGTTTGTGCCATTCTAGTTCCCTCGATATAACGAATTTCCCAATTTTTCAACACAGGGCGACCATTTCACTGGACCCGCCCAATCAATGAAATCTAAATTGTATTACGGCATTCGTTTGTGCTGGTTTTTGTCGCAAAATGTTTCATTTGTGCCACTTCCATTCTCTCGTTATAACGAATTTTTATAATTTAAGGGCACATAAAGAAAGTCATCTATGAATAAATGCGTGTCACGAAATGAGATGCGTAATTATTTAGGACAATTAAGGAAACTACACAAAGGAAAATATTCTTGCCTTCATTGGCCTTTTATTAGTGTCTGGATATAACAAATTACATAACAGGAAAAGTTATTGATATTATTGACTCTATTGGGCTCTTTCAACTGATGTGATCAACAATTTAATTTCACAGTAGTTGAGAAGAGACACTTTTGATGCGATTTTGAAAATAACATGGAAATGGACGATGATAGATTATATAAAGTTCGCCCCCTTTTTGAGCACCTCAACAGAGCATGCAAAAATTTAGCCATCCCAGACTGTCTTTGTAGATGTATCCATAGTCGCTTATTATGGACTTATACAGTTTATAACAGGAAATCCGATTCGATTTGGTTACAATCTTTGGGTATTGTCCTCCTCAGATGGACTTCTTCACGCAAAACCTTATTGTGATGCATCAAAGAACTTCCCTCCACTACTTTAGTCCAAGGAGCTGATGTTGTTCTTGGATTATTAGATAAATGAAAAAGACCAGATGGAACTCATGTCGTCATGGATAATTTTTTTGTGGCATTTCCTTACTAAAAGAACAATCTAAAAGGGATATTGCGGTAACTTATACATTGAGAGAGAACAGACAATTGAATGCTCCATTGAATCCAAGAAATATAATGAAAAAAACACCATCTGGAACGTATGAACATGCTTGCAATAAAGATATTGTTATTGTGAAATGGAAGGACAATACAGTAGTAGCGGTTGCGAGCAATAAAGAACGCACAAAACCATGTGAACCCGCTAGTAGATGCAGAGCTTCTGAAAAAAAAAATTAGTTCCTATGCCACAGCAATTGAAAACTTATAACAAAGAAATGGGAGGTGTGGATCTTTTTGATCAATCCGTTGTGAATTATTGTATCAGAATTCGTTAAAAAAATGGTGGTGGTCACTTTTTACATGGATACTTAATTCCAGCGTTGTAAATGGATGACGAGTGTACAGAAATCTCGGCAACGATATTTCACTACTTGATTACACCCGACAATGCACACAAGAACTATTAAAAAGCTACGACACACTACTCAGTGGCCCTGGTAAACCTTTTAGAATAAGGCATAAAGCTAAAAATGAACAAAGATTTGACCAAAGAAACCATTGGATAGTCAAATCAGAGCAGAAACAAGCCCGATGTAAAGTGTGGCATAAGAAATGGTTATAAGTGCGAAAAGTGTAACCAATCCCTTCATGACCAATGCCATAAAAGTTATGTTGATTCTAATGCATAAACATTCAGTTTAATAAATATATGTTACTATTTTTTAAAGGTAATTATAATTTTTAAATTTTTCTAAGTTTTAGCATTTGTAAATTATATATTTAAAAAAAATTCTTTTGAAAATTGAATTGCAATTAAATTTTTTAAATATATTAATTTAATTTTTAAAACCCCTTATTATACAAGTATAAGTAATATTTTACTAGTATATAAATCTAGAATCTATTATTATAAGAATTATTATTACCATTGCAATCAAACAATAAATTAAAAATTTGCATAAAAAAGTGATTTCATACTATGCAAATGCCGGTTGGTACAAAAATCTACCATTAAAAAAAACTTAGTAGATACAACGGGAAAAATAAAATTAATGTACAATGTACTTAAGAGACACAGAATGAACAAATATGAACAAAAATTTCAAAATTGATCAAATATTTTGAAGACGGCATTAATGGGTTAAAAGAAACCCGCTGATCTTTAATTAAATTTGTAGTTTAAAACTGCGGATATACTGTATTGAAAAAAAAAAATGAAAATCATTTCGAAGAAAGCTATTTCATCTTCGTGAGTTTCTTGTTTCAAGGAAAAAAAAAAAAGAAAAAGAAAAAAAAAGAAAAGAAAAAAGAAAAAAGTTTTGCACGGCGGATTTAGTAACAGTAACCCAAGCTAATACTTTTATGTTGTCTAGTATTTTAAAATTAGACAGAAATTAATTGAAAATCTCATGTATATGTAATGTCATTTTCTGCGCGATTTCTATTAAAACTAGAAGGACCGTGAGGGGTCATTTTGACCCCTAACATATGAATATCCTCCTGTTCGAACCAGAAATTTCTTTATAAAATAATTTTAAAAGAAACAAAGAAGTAAAAAAGTTAAATAAATAAGTTAAACAGTTTTAAATAAATATTCTTGGATAAAATATTTTTATAAAACTTTTCTTTTATAGTGTTAATTGAATTTATCTTACTAAAGTTGCATTGCACAAATGAAAATTTGATAAATTTAATCAAGTTTATTTTAGTTTGTAACAATTTATGAACTAAAAATAAACTATAAATAAAGTATAGCAAAATCCCATTAAAAAATTTAATTTGAAATCTAATCAGATCTTTATTAAAGTTAACATTTAATTGTTATATAATTTTATTTTATTTCAGTAATAAAAATAAATAAAACTATTGTTTAAATATTATAACTGCGGATACCATGGGATTTCATATAAAATTTCTCCATCATATAAATTAAAACTGCGTATTAGATTGTTATAAAATGCTTTTCTACCCGTACTGTAAAACGCATGATAAATAATTTCGCTTCAAATACTCCACTGTGTGCCGCTTGTTTTCCAAATATTATCACAAGGAAGCTAGAACCAATCAGAGGAAATCTGTTTCGCCTTTGTGAGACTGTTGTTGCAAGAAAAAGAGTTTTACAGGGAAAGTTCAATAACAGTAGCGGGAATTAAGCACTAAGCATATGGATAAATTTTTTATTTAGATGAAAGTTAAGTTAAGAACTGAATTAGAGGAAAATTTAATTTGTACATGACAACCATCAATTGAATATACGCCATTAAATTGAGACTTCATAACAGTAACAACAACAAAGGCAGGAAAAAGTTTTAATAATAAAAAATAATAATTTACTAAATCAAATGTAAACGTAAAAAAATTAACGTTCCATGTCATTTTTTTGTTAATGCATACATTTATTAAATTCTAATTTAAATTATAAAATAAAATTATTTATTAAATAATCTAATTTATAATATAAAATAAAGTTATGAATTAAATACATCTAATTTATAACATACAATTAAATTATAAATAAAAAAATAACTAATTAACTTACATTTTAATTTATTAATTTAAATTACATTAAATAATTAAAGTTACATATAAATTATTCAAAATTAATTAATTAAATAAATAATTAAAAGAAACCGGCCGATCTTTAATAAAATTTGTAGTTTAAAACTGCGGATATACTATATTGTAACGAAATGAAAATCATTTCGAAGAAAGCTATTTCATCTTCGTGAGTTTGATGTTTCAAGGAAAAAGAAAGAAAAAATGAAAAAAAAAATTCTTTGCA
This sequence comes from Maratus speciosus, assembly GCA_963932465.1. NCBI lineage: Eukaryota > Metazoa > Arthropoda > Arachnida > Araneae > Salticidae > Maratus > Maratus speciosus. Next base: position 358,522,394 of record OZ010794.1, read on the forward strand.
GGGCGGATTTACTAACAGTAATCCAACCTAATACTTTTATGTTGTCTAGTATTTTAAAATTAGACATAAATTAAGTGGAAATCTCATAGTGTCATCTTCTGCGCGTTGGGTGGGGCTAGTGGAGTCTATGCCTTACGGTAGGCCTCCCCACCCGGCAGACCCTGTCATCTTCTGCGCGATTTCTATTAAAACTAGAAGGACCGTGAAGGGTCATTGTGACCCGTAACATATGAATATCCTTCTGTTCGGACCAGAAATTTCTTTGTAAAATAATTTTAAAAGAATCAAAGAAGAAAAAAAGTTAAATAAATAAGTTAAATAGTTTTAAATAAATATTCTTGGATAAAATATTTTTATAAAACTTTTCTTTTATAGTGTTAATTGAATTTATCTTACTAAAGTTGCATTGCACCAATGAAAATTTGATAAATTTAATCAAGTTTATTTTAGTTTGTAGCAATTTATGAACTAAAAATAAACTATAAATAAAGTACAGCAAAATCACATTAAATAATTTAATTTGAAATCTAATCAGATCTTTATTGAAGTTAACATTTAATTGTTATATAATTTTATTTTATTTCAGTAATAAAAATAAATAAAACTATTGTTTAAATATTATAACTGCGGATACCATGGGATTTCATACAAAATTTTTCCATCATATAAATTAAAACTGCGTATTAGATTGTTATAAAATTCTTTTCTCCCCGTACTGTGAAACACATGAAAAATAATTTCGCTTCAAATACTCCACTGTGCGCCGCTTGTTTTCCGAATTTTATCACAAGGAAGCTAGAACCAATCAGAGGAAATCTGTTTCGCCTTTGTGAGCCTGTTGTTGCAAGAAAAAGAGTTTTACAGGGAAAGTTCAATAACAGTAGCGGGAATTAAGCACTAAGCATATGGATAATTTTTTATTTAGATGAAAGTTAAGTTAAGAACTGAATTAGAGAAAAATTTAATTTGTACATGACAACCATCAATTGAATATACGCCATTAAATTGAGACTTCATAACAGTAACAAACAACAAAGGCAGGAAAAAGTTTTAATAATAAAAAATAATAATTTACTAAATCAAATGTAAACGAAAAAAAAATTAACGTTCTATGTCATTTTTTAGTTAATGCATACGTTTATTAAATTCTAATTTAAATTATAAAATAAAATTATTTATTAAATAATTTAATTTATAATATAAAATAAAGTTATGAATTAAATAATCTAATTTATAACATACAATTAAATTATAAATAAAAAATAACTAATTAACTTACATTTTAATTTATTAATTTAAATTACATTAAATAATTAAAGTTACATATAAATTATTCAAAATTAATTAATTAAATAAATAATTAAAAGAAACCGGCCGATCTTTAATAAAATTTGTAGTTTAAAACTGCGGATATACTATATTGTAACGAAATGAAAATCATTTCGAAGAAAGCTATTTCATCTTCGTGAGTTTGATGTTTCAAGGAAAAAAAAAGAAAAAATGAAAAAAAAATTCTTTGCAGGGCGGATTTACTAACAGTAACCCAACCTAATACTTTTATGTTGTCTAGTATTTTAAAATTAGACATAAATTAAGTGGAAATCTCATAGTGTCATCTTCTGCGCGTTGGGTGCGGCTAGTGGAGTCTATGCCTTACGGTAGGCCTCCCCACCCGGCAGACCCTGTCATCTTCTGCGCGATTTCTATTAAAACTAGAAGGACCGTGAAGGGTCATTGTGACCCGTAACATATGAATATCCTTCTGTTCGGACCAGAAATTTCTTTGTAAAATAATTTTAAAAGAAACAAAGAAGAAAAAAAGTTAAATAAATAAGTTAAATAGTTTTAAATAAATATTCTTGGATAAAATATTTTTATAAAACTTTTCTTTTATAGTGTTAATTGAATTTATCTTACTAAAGTTGCATTGCACCAATGAAAATTTGATAAATTTAATCAAGTTTATTTTAGTTTGTAGCAATTTATGAACTAAAAATAAACTATAAATAAAGTACAGCAAAATCACATTAAATAATTTAATTTGAAATCTAATCAGATCTTTATTAAAGTTAACATTTAATTGTTATATAATTTTATTTTATTTCAGTAATAAAAATAAATAAAACTATTGTTTAAATATTATAACTGCGGATACCATGGGATTTCATATAAAATTTTTCCATCATATAAATTAAAACTGCGTATTAGATTGTTATAAAATTCTTTTCTCCCCGTACTGTGAAACACATGAAAAATAATTTCGCATCAAATACTCCACTGTGCGCCGCTTGTTTTCCGAATTTTATCACAAGGAAGCTAGAACCAATCAGAGGAAATCTGTTTCGCCTTTGTGAGCCTGTTGTTGCAAGAAAAAGAGTTTTACAGGGAAAGTTCAATAACAGTAGCGGGAATTAAGCACTAAGCATATGGATAATTTTTTATTTAGATGAAAGTTAAGTTAAGAACTGAATTAGAGAAAAATTTAATTTGTACATGACAACCATCAATTGAATATACGCCATTAAATTGAGACTTCATAACAGTAACAAACAACAAAGGCAGGAAAAAGTTTTAATAATAAAAAATAATAATTTACTAAATCAAATGTAAACGAAAAAAAAATTAACGTTCTATGTCATTTTTTAGTTAATGCATACGTTTATTAAATTCTAATTTAAATTATAAAATAAAATTATTTATTAAATAATTTAATTTATAATATAAAATAAAGTTATGAATTAAATAATCTAATTTATAACATACAATTAAATTATAAATAAAAAAATAACTAATTAACTTACATTTTAATTTATTAATTTAAATTACATTAAATAATTAAAGTTACATATAAATTATTAAAAATTAATTAATTAAATAAATAATTAAAAGAAACAGGCTGATCTTTAATAAAATTTGTAGTTTAAAACTGCGGATATACTATATTGTAACGAAATGAAAATCATTTCGAAGAAAGCTATTTCGTCTTCGTGAGTTTGATGTTTCAAGGGGAAAAAAAAAGAAAAAATGAAAATTTTTTTTTTTTTTTCACGGCGGATTTACTAAACGTAACCCAACCTAATACTTTTATGTTGTCTAGTATTTTAAAATTAGACAAAAATTAAGTGGAAATCTCATAATGTCATCTTCTGCGCGTTGGGTGGGGCTAGTGGAGTCTATGCCTTACGGTAGGCCTCCCCACTCGGCAGACCCTGTCATCTTCTGCGCGATTTCTATTAAAACTAGAAGGACCGTGAAGGGTCATTGTGACCCGTAACATATGAATATCCTTCTGTTCGAACCAGAAATTTCTTTGTAAAATAATTTTATAAGAAACAAAGAAGAAAAAAAGTTAAATAAGTTAAACAGTTTTAAATAAATATTCTTGGATAAAATATTTTTATAAAACTTTTCTTTTATAGTGTTAATTGAATTTATCTTACTAAAGTTGCATTGCACCAATGAAATTTGATAAATTTAATCAAGTTTATTTTAGTTTGTAACAATTTATGAACTAAAAATAAACTAAAAATAAAGTATAGCAAAATCACATTAAATAATTTAATTTGAAATCTAATCAGATCTTTATTAAAGTTAACATTTAATTGTTATATAATTTTATTTTATTTCAGTAATAAAAATAAATAAAACTATTGTTTAAATATTATAACTGCCGATACCATGGGATTTCATATAAAATTTTTCCATCATATAAATTAAAACTGCGTATTAGATTGTTATAAAATTCTTTTCTCCCTGTACTGTAAAACACTTGAAAAATAATTTCGCTTCAAATACTCCACTGTGCGCCGCTTGTTTTCCGAATTTATCACAAGGAATCTAGAACCAATCAGAGGAAATCTGTTTCGCCTTTGTGAGCCTGTTGTTGCAAGAAAAAGAGTTTTACAGGGAAAGTTCTATAGCAGTATTGGTAAGTATGCACTAAGCATATGTATAATTTTTTAATTAGATGAAAATGAAGTCAGGTACTCACCCGTAAGGCATGGTGACGTCACGGCGACGTCGTTGTGAAGTCACACTGTGATTTTGTGACCGTCGATATGACGTCATAGTGACTAGAATGCGAGGTCGTTATGGCCGTTTTAGAGGTCGTTTGTGACGTCACATTGTGACCACTCTGTGAAGTCACGGTGTGACAAATTTGTGAAAAGTGTGTCATTTGTGACTATTTTGGCATTAACTTTGTGACGAACCTGTGACGAAAGCGACAATGCTTTGAAGTCACACTGTGACCAATTTGTGAAATATGGGTCATTTGTGACGAACTTGTCATAAACACTGTGATTTCAAATGAAAATCAAATTTCAAATTAATTGCTTAAAAGACGCAAATATTGAAAAAGTTTCCATGCTGGTACTCGAACCCGGGCCATTAGTACAGCGCACTGACATTCTACCGACTAAATCACATGGAACGATACCCAGGCTGGAAAATTTCTCACTATTACATGATGGCGAGGCTACAAACTCAGCACAAGATGGAATATTTAGCGTGAGCCACCAACATGATGCAAACACGAAACTTAATTAAATCCAGCATGGATTGAAATTATATTAATACTTGGAAATTTTTCCAGAGAGAACCATTCGCCTTGCATACAATATTTCAAATGAAAATCAAATTTCAAATTAATTGCTTAAAAGGCAATTTTAATTAGAAATGTTGTATGCAAGGCGAATGTTTCTCCCTGGAAAATTTTCCAATTATTAATATAGTTTCAATCGATGCTGGATTTCATTAAGTTTCGTGTTTACCCCATGTCGGTGGCTCACGATAAATATTCCATCTTGTGCTGCGTTTGTAGCCTTGCCAACCTGTAATAGTGAGAAATTTTACAGACTGGGCGTCGTTCCATGTGGTTTAGTCTTTAGAATGTCAGTGTGCTATACTGATGGCCCGGGTTCGAGTCCCGGCTTGGAATCTTTTTCACTATGTTGGCCTTTGCGCCTTTTAAGCAATTAATTTGATATTTGATTTTCATTTGAAATATTGTATATAAGGCGAAGGATTCTCTCTGGAAAAATTTCTAAGTATTAATACAGCGATGTATTTTGAAATAACCTTTTGCTGTAAATATAAAATCTTATCTTTTTACCGTACTTTTTAGCAAAATATCGCTATTTTGGAGTCCTAATCTTCTAAATCATTTTAAATTTTCCCACTTAAAAAACAATGCTTATCAACTGACATATTTTTTTATTCAGTTCTATGCTTGATATTAAGTTCTATGCTTGATATTGAGTTCAAGCTTGATATTTAGAATGCGTAAATTTTTTAATTTGTTGTGATTTGTCATTGCTTTATTAAATACGAATATGGAGACTCACGGATATTAATACAACTATTATTTATAGAGCGGCATGATAAGCGATATTTATTTAATTTTTTTATTCCCGTGTATATTGTATTTTGTGAATATGAGCTAAATAGATTTGGTATGTTTTATAGGAAAAGACTGATCTGGGAAATAGAAAAAAAAAAGTGTAAGAAAAATCATGCGTTAATCATAGATTATAAAATACTTTCCAACACTTTCTGAATGCTTTAACAAGACATCGTAATTTAGGGAAATGACGTAAATAAGATAACTAAGTAAACATTTTAGAAAATTCATAAAACATTTGAAAAATTGATTTCAGCAGTTACCGTCCATAGCCAAATATGTTTTCCAATTCTTTTGAACAGCCCTGTATTTGATCTGTAGGTTGATACACTGAGAAAAATGAAGTGCCCAAAAATAAGTAAACCGACGTACTCATATCGAATTGAATATTTTTGGATCAAAAATGAACCCATGCTTTCTCTATTTTGAAACATCACATGTTATCAAACCCAAACAAACGAATAGTTTTGTACCCTGTAATGGTTCATTTCATTTATGGCGGCATAAATGATGTTTATTAATGTAAATATTAAATTATGCACAGCATTTTAAAAATAATTTAAAAGTGCTTGGAAATAATGCTCTTGTCATAAAAATATTCGATTTGAGTATCTTGTTAAGAATTTTGCTATTTTTCTTAATAAATAATCAATTAAACATTTCTTGTTAAGAACTTTGAACGGGAAATAAATGTCAGTACATTTTTATTTTAAATTTTAGGTTTTCTTTTTTTTTTTTTTTTTGGGGGGGGGGGGGGGGGAGGGGAGCAGTACATAATGATTCATATTTGATCACAACCAATGAATAAAAAATGAGTACATGTGTTTCTCAACTTTGAGTACATTTGGATCGGAGCTATTTTGAGTATGTGACGCATTTGAATACTTTTGTACAACCCTGTAGTTTACTTAGAATCTTTATTACACGCCACTATTTAGTTAAAATTTAATTCAAACTAAGACACTCTTAAAACTGCTGAAATCACATTTCCAGAAATTATAATTTATAGACGGCCATGTATCCAATTCTTTACGTGATCCTGTATATCGTTTTATCTATATTCTACAAACATTTCTTGGTAAATTAAATGCAGTTCATCAAAAAAAAAAAAAAAAACATAACTCATTTAAAAACCACCTTTAAGCAATTTGCGCCATACCCAGTAATCCTTACGAATACTTTTGTGTAGCCTTGTATAGGAATTATAGCATTTATATACACCATATACTATGCATAAATATAGTGAATCATAAAAGCGCATATCATAATTAAAAATACATTTCCAGCAATCATCGCTAATGAACAGTACTTCGGATACAATATAGTATCTGAAATATTTTGTGTGTCCCTGTAAATGCTATATACGTATTATTCGTATTATACATGAAATAATTTATAGTATGTAAACCTCAGCGACATATATCAATTTCATTATATATGAAATAGATTAACATAATTAAAGTATGCCGCAAACAATTCCCTCCACCCCTATATCATTATGTATTTGAATTCCTTTTTTAGCCCTGTAAATGAACAATAACTATTCTTTGCATCGCATAGTCAACAGAATGCATATTTTAGTGCACTTCATAAATGCATATAAATTTTATTCTGTTTGAAAGCGTGCGTAAAATCATAAAAAATCATTTGAAACGATTTTTTTCCATAGGCTGTAATGTAACGGAAAACTTTTGGTTGTCCTTGTAAATGAACAAAACAGGCTACAAACTTCATTACAAATAGGTACCGTGCTATGGTAAACGTCAATAACATCCAAAAATTTCAGGGCAATCCGAGTATATTTTCGAGAGTTAGAGTGCGGACAGACTGCTAGACGGACAGACGGAGAGACAAACCGAAGTCATAAGCACTTTTCAACTTGTGTCCAATGTTACGTATCCTGTATTATATGAACTTTTAAAAAATATATACTAAAGCAGTTTAATCTATAACTTCCCATCAGGCATGAAAAACACTTTGTTTCAATGCTTAAATATCATATTTTACTTTTTAGTGCCAATAATTACGCGTATCATAAACGTAGAAAATGAATTTACAATAGAAGAAAATTTAATAACCGATTCAGAATGTCTATAATTAAATGTTTGATTAAAATCCCAAACAGAAAAAATGCTTACATACAATTTAAAAAAATAAATATACCAATTTGAAAAACACTAAAAATAATAATTAGGATTTATAATTGTACTATTAAACAACAGCAAACTCAATAGATAAATTAAATGCATTATTAGATTTAACAATATCTCAAAAATATTTCGATATGGTATAAGGAATTCCTATTATTTTATAATTTCGGCAAATGTTAAATCTGAAAACATTGGTTTGAAGATTTAGGATTTTGAAAGATAATTTAAAATATTATTAGCACTAAAAGAAAATTCTTTCAAATGTTTCACTACTGTAATATGTAAAGATACATTTTTCCAGTATAATGTTAATTTCTAATCTGAAACAGTTTCGTAATCTTATGATAATCGAACATCATATTTAACCCCAAAATAATAATAACTATAAGTGTTAGTTATCAAAAAATAGTAAGAAGCCGATAAAATAATTCCAAATCATTGTCGTTCCATACATTTTCAATCTCAAGTAAGAGTAAATTAATGTTTATATTAATTCCAGTATGAATGTAGGCATGCACAGTCTCTGCGCAGTTTTTTTTTCAAGCGATGGCAGATTAAGATATTTTTCTTTGCAGTCATCGAATTTTAAAATATCGCTTCTAACAGTTAAAGATCAGTCTCTTACAAATATAACATAAAACTGTTTAACTCATATGTACAAATCAGGAATAAAATATTTAAATTAAATAAAACTTACATATACGTTCTATTAATATCCGTGTATCCAAAAATGGTCATTTCCTTATCTTAAAGTGTTGTAGACGTGGTGAAGGTGATGTTCTAAAAACAGTGAACTATTTATTTCCCGCGTCTTCTCATGTTTATTTTTTTGTGGGCAGACGATTTTCAAGCAGATGGTCTGGTACAGATTATTTGTTTTTGCATGCAAGAGATATGAAACTTGAATGCGCAGTACTTTTCTGAAAGTATGGTTAATTAAAATTTTGTATTTGAAGAAATGTCCAATGTATTTAACCTTTTCTTTTTATCCGTACCAAATAATACAAGTTAAAATGTATTGTAAAGTTCATTTTTTCTAAATAATTATAATAATAATATTCATAATTAGAGTTTATTAGATATACCATTGTTTAAATTTTCAAAAGGTGTAAAAATAAATTTAATGGTAATAACGACCCCCCCCCTTTTTTTTTTCTTTTTTCTTTTTTTTTTTTTTTAAAGTAAAGTTTGTTTTGCACAAATTTTGTATATTTCTTTTATTTTCGGAAAATGCTAATTTTATTTGAAAAGTCTGAAAGAAGTAGAATTTATGACTTGAATACAAATTATAAAAATATTCTAAAGCAAGAAATGCATAGATGACTAAACTCTGAAGACTCTTTCTACGTGCTCATTAAAAGGTGCAGATTTAACTGTAATAGAAATTTTTTATTTTGAAACCACAGAAGTGTTTCGAATAATCCTGGTCGGTAAAAAAAGAAATAAATAAATAAATTTTCTCCCAGCAAACTAAATATGTAAAGTGTATAAATTTAATATTCCTAATTCTAATTATATTATCCAAATGCTAGATAAAATTGAAATCATGAAAAAGTATACATTCAACTATCTTAGATATCAAATTGATAAAATAAAGCCTGAAAATTTAGTTTATTAATGATTGTATCGTGCACTTTATTTATTATGCCCCCCCCCCTCTCCCCTTTAGTGAGAGAATTTACCATTTGCTATCCACTAATATATTTTATTCCTTATGCCATGTAACTCGTGACTGTTTAAAATATTTCTCTTCATTTTCAAAGATTTTTGAAGTTTATATTTTTGTCACACTGTGACTTACAATATGGTGGTTTTTTTGTCACATATGTGACGTGACGTACGTTACATAGCAGTGACATAACAGTGACCTCACAATTTTTTTTTATTGCCAGGAAAACATAATTTTACAGTAAATAACATGTTTTAAAGAATTTTCGTAATTTTTTAAAGTTTTCTAAGAAGTTCACATCTCAGTCACAATGTGACATCACTGAGGGGTGGCATTTTGGTCACAGATGTGACGTGACCACAGTGACTTACAGTGACGTCACAACGACGTAACCGTGACCATGCATGCTATGAGGGCAATTACACATAAATTTAATTTATACACGATAACCATCAATTGAATTTATGCCATTCAACTGAAACTTCTTAACACTAACAAACAACAAAGGCAAGAAAAATTTATAATAATAAAAATAATTTACTAAATCGAATGTAAACGGGTAAAAGCTAACTTCAATGCCATTTTTTAGTTAATGCATAAATTTATTAAATTCTAATTTATAATTTTAAATTAAATTGCAGATAAATTAATTAAATAATTAATAAATATTTTAATTTATTAATTAAAATTAGATTAAGTAATTAAACTTACACATACATTGTTAATATTTAATTAATTAGCATCCCAATCGATTTTTAATTAAATATGTAGTTTAAAACTGCGCATATTCATATTGTTAGGAAACGAAAGTCATTTCGAAGAAAACTATTTCATCTTCATAAGTTGTTGTTTCAAGAAGAAAAAAAGAAAAGAAAAAAAAAAAAAAAGCACGGAGAATTTAGTAACAGTAACCCAAGGTAATTCTTCTAAGTTGTCTAGTATTTTAAGATTAGACAGAAATTAGCTGTAAACCTCCTATATATGTAATGTTACCTCATGCCCGATTTCTATTGGCACTAGAACGACCGTGAGGAGTCATTTCAACCCCTACCATATGAATATATTTCTGTTCGAACCAGCATTTCTTTATAACATAATTTTAAAAGAGACAAAAAAGAAAAAAAGTTAAATAATTAAGTTAAACAGTTTTAAATAAATATTCTGGTGAAAAGTATTTTCAAGAAACTTTTCTTTTCTAGTGTTAATTGAATTTATCATACTAAAGTGTATTGCACGAATGAAAATTTGATAAATTTAATAAAGATTATTTTAGTTTGTAACAATTTATAAACTAAATGAAACTATCAATAAAATATAGCAAAATCACATTAAATAATTTAATTTGAAATCTAATCAAATCTTTATTAAAGTTCACATTTAACTGTTATATAATTTAACATTATTTCAGTAATATAAATAAATAAACTATTTTTTAATATTATAATATACCATGGGATATTTAATAAAATAGTTTTGCATCATATAAATTAAAACTGGGCATTATATTATTATAAAATGCTTTTCTCTCCGCCTGTATTTCATGAGAAACGAAAATAAAACGGAGGGAAGCTATTTTACCTTCCTAATCCTATTATTTCACGAAAAGGAGTTTTACAGGGAATATTCCATAACAGTACCGGGAACTAAGCACTAAGAATATGGATAAGTTTTTAATTATATAAAATAAATTAGGTTATTAATTATAGATAAATCGAATTTATAAAAAATTGCCATCAATTTAATGTACGCCCTTAAATAGAGACTTCATAACAGAAACAAACAAGAAAGGCAAGAAAATTATAATAATAAAAAAATAATTTACTAAATCAAATGTAAACATCTAAAACTTAAGTTTCCATGGAATATTTTAGTTGAAGCATAAATTTTTCTAAATTCTAATTTATAATATAAAAGTAATTATAAATTAAAAATTTAACTAATTAATTTATATTTTAATTTAGTAATTTAAATTACATTAGATAATTAATTTTACATTTAAACAATTAAAAATTAATTAATTACAAGAATTAAAGGCAAAAATTTTTTAATTAAATATGCAGTTTAAAACTGTACATTTGGAGGGAAAATAAAAAGGAGATAAGCTATTTTACCTTCGTAACCCTGTTATTGCGCGAAAAGGAGTTTTGCAGGGAATTTTCAATAACAGTAATCGGAACTAAGCACTTTCAAATATGGAGAAATTTAAATTGGATAAAAGTTAAGGGACGAGGTCAACTTCACCTAATTTTAAATTAGCCATTATTACACCAAAATACAACGTTAACAAAAAGATATGATAATAATGTATAATAATAACTTCTACAGCTTACAAAATCCAATGGAAGCAAATAACAATGTAATAATAATTTTCTGCTTTAGTTAATGCATTCATTAAATAGTATAAATATTATAACAATTAAATTTTTTAAATCGAATAATTATATTCAGCACAAATTATTAAAATTATTAAAATTTATTTTTTTCCTCGTTTTGGGAATAAATTTGGATATTAACGATGTCTTTCAAATAAATATTGAAAATTTTTGAATTGTAACTTTATAGTCAAATAATTAATAACATTCCAATAGTTATTTCTTCTTGAGATATACTTGTCATGGCTTATTGTCCCCTTTCCGTAAAATATCAAATACAATTCTTCATGTATTTTTCATGTCAAATATTGAAATGACGAGCTTCGCTTTTCATAAAACTAGTTACTTAAAACAATTTTACTACCACAAAATTTTTAATGTTTCCAGTTTAAAATAAATCCGCATTCCAAAAAATAGTATACTGGTTTTAGGTGCGTTCATAATTATATAAATACGTAGCGCCTATGGTCGATGTTTGGTCCGTCCTTCCGTCTGTCCATATATGACAGCGCAAAAGTTAACCAACCGAATTGTTTGAAATTTAATACATATAATGGTAGCAGAATTTTGTCGAGTCGTTTCAAATTTCATGGAAAGCGAATCAAAACTTAAAAAGATATTAATAAAAATGTTTTCATTCTATTAAATCCTGTCATACGTAGTTGATTCAATGATATCCCATGGTAGGTAATGATTCTAGGTTGCCATGGTGATTACGTTATATTTAAGGTGGAGTCATATTAGTTCCGTAATACAGAATTTAATATATATAATCGTAATAAATTTCGTATTCATGCATTTGTGCATAAGAGTGCATTAGCTATTGCACCAAGATCTGAATATTTATAAAACTAGTTATAGTACGAACGCACCTCATTTGTCACGTTTGACGTAATTTTTTTACTTGTCTAATAAATGCATGAATTGTAAAATGAAAGATGTTTCAATTAATGAAAGAAAAAATTATGAATGTTTCGTGCACTATTATTCAAGATTGAATTTTACCTGGAAAGGTGAATAAGATGCCTTTGGATGTCTCTGAACAATGATTTTTTACCATGAGCTTGAGTTTATAAAGCGAATTTCAGAAATGCATGTACTGCTTAAAAAAAAATAAAACCAATCAGAGAATCATTTCTCAGATGACGCTAGTATTAAACTATTAGAATTAAGAAATTTAAAATATAGTAAAATTAGATGTTTTAATATTATTTTTTAAATGAAAAATGCAAGTAATTTTTATTTTTGGAAGAGGTTTATTTCATCTATGAACTATATCTGAATAAAGTAATTTTTATCAAACTCTTACAAATAATAACAATAAAAAATCTATATCTTGCTTTATTATTATAACGCATATGATTTAAATAATAGTACTTATTTTAAAAAATAAAACAGATATTCAAAAGCCTTCAAAAATATTGCTTTTCATGTTTATATGAAACTTTTCTGGTTACTGTACTTAGTAATAATTGAATCATTTTCTCTAAAGTTTCCAAGCGTCTCTCCTTACATTTTCTTGACTATATTATTTATATTTTACTAAACGCTTCATCGCTCTTTTACACACGCTATAAACGTTCCCATATTCCACAATTTATCTCCGCAATTACCCAATCAAAACTGGCAACGCCTCAATTTCTCCTAGACAGAGCCATCTATCGGCGGCAGTAAAGACTGACACACTCTGTCTACTTTACAGTCGCTATAGGTTTATGATTTCGTTTTCTTTGCGGAGATTACAAGGATATATCCGCCGCTGGCTTTAACGGCGCTTTATTAGACGGGACCATGAACCATTTTATCCGCAGGGGATGACTGGCGCCTAATTTCCCGGTCGGCGCCGGAACCAGAGGATCAGTTTCGTTTTACACTCCCCGTCCCAAAGTAATTACATTTGGTTTGTTTTTTGGCTTGTTCTTTACTGCGTCATCCACTTCTTCCGTATGTGTGTTTTAGAAAGATAAATAAGGGGAAATGAATCCGTCCAGACATCAATTTAGATTTTTTTACACTTTTTGGAGGCATTAATTTAAGTCACTATCCTGAAAAATGATAACAAATTGGAAGAGGGGTTATCTTTCGCGCAAAAATGATTTTAAATTGAAAGAAATAATTACGACGCCGTGCTTCGTTGCGAAATTGTAATTATCACTGAACCTATTAGTTCCTCAATATCCCTTTTATTTTTGTTACTAGATTTTCAATACCAGCCACAAGCTTGTTTTCCTTTTAATTTCTTCTGTGATCGAAGCATCCAAACAGGAAATAAAACACGGTTGATATTTTATTCTGCTTTGACAACGGTTATAGTTTATTAAATAAGGAGATAATAATAAAAATAGTAAATATAAAATTAATCACACGATGATTTTAAATGAGTATTTTCTATCAAATTTAAGTTTATTTTTTTCTGTGATCGAAGCATCAAAACAGGAAATAAAATATTGAGGATATTTTAGTCTGCTTTGACAACGATTATGGTTTATTAAATAAGGAGATAATAATAAAAATAGTAGCTATAAAAATAATAACTATAACAATAGATAGTATAAAAAATCACAGGATGATTTTAAATGAGTATGCATTTTCTATCATATCTTAGCCTGGGAATGATAAATTTTCTTTCCGACCACCGGATTTTTTTTTTAGGGTTTTCAATAACTAAGCACTACAAATAGTTATAGCAACGATTAGTTATATTTTATTATTTTTTTCAACTCATGATAGTGTCTTAACTTTATTAATTTTGCAGGTAATATTAATTATTAAGCGACTGAAAGTGTCAAAATAGAAAATATAAAAATAATCACAAGATGATTTTAAATGAGTATGCATTTTCTATCAGAATTTAGCCTAGGAATGTCTCTATTTTAATGATAAATTTTGTTTCTGATCACCAGATTTTTTTTCTATGGTTGAAACAACAAACAGAAAAAAAAAAAAAAAAAAAAAAAAAAAAAAAAAAAAAAAACATGGTTGATATTTTAGTCTACTTTGATAACGATTATGGTTTATTAAATAAGGAGAAAATAATGAAAATAGTAGCTTTAAAACTAGTAACTATCAAAAGAGTAAGTATAAAAATAATCACATGATGATTTTAAATGAGTATTTTCTTTCAAATTTTTACTTAGGAGTGTCTCTATTTTGGTGATAAATTTTGTTTCTGAAGGCCAGATTTTTTTCTATGATCCAAGCATCGAAACAAGAAATAAGACGTTGTTGATATTTTAGTCTGCTTTGACAACGATTATGGTTTATTAAATAAGGAAATAATAATAAAAATAGTAACTATCAAAATAAAACGTGTAAAAATAATCACACGACGATTTTAAATGAGTATTTTCTATCAAATTTTAACTTAGGAATGCCCTATTTTGAAGATAAATTTTGTTTCCGACCCCCAGTTTTTTCTGTGTTCGAAGCATCCAAACAGAAAATAAAACATGGTTGATATTTTTGTCTGCTTTCTCAATGATTGTGGTTTATTAAATAAGGAGATAATAATAAAAATAATAACTATCAAAATAGAAAGTATAAAAATTAGCACACGATTAGTTTAAATGAGTATTTTCTGTAAAATTTTAGCCTAGGAATGTATTTTGATGATAAATTTTGTTCCCGACCCCCAGATTTTTTATGTGATCGAAGCATCCAAACAGTAAATAAAACATATTTGATATTTTAGTCTGATTTGACAACGATTATGGTTTATTAAATAAGGAGATAATAATAAAAATAGTAACTATCAAAATAGAAAATATAAAAATAATCACACGTTGATTTTAAATGAGTATTCCTATCAAATTTTAGTATAAGAATGGCTGTATTTTGATGATTTTTTTCCCGAGATTTTTGTAAAAGTTTGCAGAAACTAGGCAGTGTGCTAACTTTAATAATTTTGTAGGCGTTATTAATTTATTAGCCGTTGAAAGTTCAATTACAGTAAGCAAAACTTATGAAAGGAAAATGTCTGTAACAGAATCCTACTTAAAACGGTAAATTTCATGGTATCGCCAAAAAGAATAGCATACAATTAAGCAGAACAAAGATAAAGAAAATTTAGTTCCTTACATTTTCCATTTTGAGTTACTTTATCATTTGTCATTGTACTACAGCTATTATCTGAAACTTTGTATATAAGTGGTTGTAACAGTTTTTTTGTTAATGGATGACATTTTTAGTCAATGATACCGGCTAAGTTTAGAACTGATGGACTATACATGATTATTGTTGCAAATAGTTTTATTACATTTGCTAATTTATAACCATGCTTTACGTTTATAAAATTTACAGGTAATGCTATATTATCACAAAGTGCACCCCCTTTCTTGTCTCAAAAGAATTACATTGGGTTTGTGTTTTAGCTATTTCTTTACTTCATCTTTCACTTCTTCCGCATGTGTATTTTAGAAAATTACACACGAGAAAATGAATCTGTCTGAACACCAATTTAGATTATCTACGTTTACTGGAGCCATTAGTTTAAGTCACTATCCTAAAAAATGGTTAAAAAATGGATGAGGAATTATATTCAGCGTAGAAATGATTTTAAATAGAAATAATTAAGAAAAACTAATTACGATCGCAAGTTTAATAGCGACAAGTAAAATTATCACTGAAGCTATTAGTACGCAAATCTCATTAAATTTTCAATACAAGTCGAAAGCTTATTTTCATTTTAAGTTATTTTGTGATCGAAGCATCAAAAGATAAAATTAAATATGGTTGATACTGCTTTGGTAACAGGATTTATTTAATAAATAACGTGAATTTATAAAATAATCACAATATGATTTTCTGTCAAATTTTAGTCTAGATATCACTTGTATTTTGATGATCATTAAGTTTAAAAAACTAGGTACGATAAATGATTATTGCGGGAATGAGTTGTATTTCACAATTCTCGTCAATTTCTAACTGTATCATATTTTAATTATTCTTGTCAGAAATATTACCTCAGTCGCTGCTAAAAGCACAAATATTTTATTAAATAATACAGACCTTGTCTAAATCAGTAAACATATATGATTATAAATGGTTTTTCGTCATATTTCTGAATTATATTTACGGGAAAAGATATTGGCTAAGTTTGTAAATTCACAAACGATGCACGGTTATTCTTAACCCTTAAATGCGCGATTTTTGATTTTGTTTCGAAAAATTATACATGATTCTCAGAAAGGTTTATTACACAGGAAAAATAATGAAAAAAAATCAGAGGTACATTTTTCATATAATACGTCAATCTTTTCTTCTGTCACACATCTGCAATACAAGTAAAAACTACTGTCGTGTGGCTGTTTTACGCTAAAATATTTCAAATTAGTAAATATTTTAGTAAGTATGCCTCCAAATACATTATTTTATACAATTATTTATTTTATAAAACTTAACATTTAACCCTTTAATTCCCATGGTAGAATACGTTCTAGAAATTACGTAGTTCAGAGAATCTAACTTTACACCAGAAAGTTTCAATGGATAATTCCGATTTATTAAAATACAGAACATCTGTTATTAATTAAAGCACGTATTGCTATTTTAATTTTCTGGTGTGAATTAGGTACATACAAATAAAGAAATCTATTAAATTCGAAATACTATTGTTTGCATATATGCAAAGCTGCGTAGTAAAGGATTAATATTACGAGGGTTATCCAGAAAATATGTTTCCCACGGCCAGTAAAAAGAAACAAAACATAATTCCCTGGAAAGATTCATTTCAAAATTTACAGCAATGGTTCAGCTACTTCTTATCATAAGAATCAGCGGAAATGCGACACTTATACGCCCAAATTTTCAGACTTTTTTGTGGTAAAATTTACTATGATTGTAGTTATCTAGCCTATTAAAATCCGTGCGCGTATCGATGTAACCTCAAAACTCGGAAACCACAGGGCACAGGGCTACGAAATTTAGCAGACGGGTTGCTGGACGAGGGACCATGAGCGATTTGCAAAAAATTCGAAAATGTTAAATAGTTTTTTTTTTTAAATGTTCAACCCGTAATCACGCGAGTTCTAACCAGTTCTAAATGTTTACTGTAATATGAGATATGCATTTTTACGTACGCCCCGCTGCAATACTACCGGGTGTCCTAAAAAGGACTGACTGATTTTAAAATTCAATAACTTGTAAACGGTGACAGATATTTAAAAAATTCTTGCAGGAGTGTTATGCATAAGGTCAAAAGTTTTTTTACAGTGATTTTCAATTTTAGTTCGAATTACAAAAAATAGATGGCGCTGCGATCAATAGACGCTAAATTCAGGCTCGATTTTTGGTACTTCGTGGCCCGGATAATACATTCCCATCTCCTTTTTCCGCATGGAACAGGAGAAAGGACCAAAAATCGAACCTGTATTTAGCGACTATTGCTTACAGCGCCATCTGTTGTTTGTAATTTGAACTAAACTCGAAAATCACTGTAATAAAACTTTTGACCTTATGCATAAACCTCCTGCAAGAAATTTTTAAATATCTGCCACCGTTTGCAAGTTATTGAATTTTAAAATCAGTCAGTCCTTTTTAGGACACCCGGTATATATTGTTAAAACACGTTGCTTGTTAAAAGAAAAATACTGTTAATCAAAAATCAATGAAAAAAACCTTATCAGGAAATTAATTAAGCGGATAAACTGAACCGCGGATTATCCGCTCGCGGATAATCGGGGCTTTACTGTACTCTTATTATCCAGTTATGCTTTAGTAACACATATAGATAGAAAAAGTAAAGCATAACTCTAATTTTCAAGATATTTATGTTCCAAGCAAACATAATGAAACTTTTCAGTTTCTTATATGCTGAACTCGAAAACACATTTCTGTGAAAATTAATGATTCTTGTTTCAAAAGTTTATTTTACAAATATTAAACTTGGAAATGAAATTAATATGTAGAGTGCACACACACCTTTGATTTAAAGTATCGAAATTAATACTTTGAATTTGTTAATGATCTTTAAAGCACACGGAAGCCAAGATCTTAAAACCGCAAAAATTAATATCATTCACACGATATTTGCTAGAACGAGGAAAGTTTGCGCCAGAGTATAAGATGTTAGTTTAATGTTGCATCAAAATTAACTCCAATTTCTTAAGCACTCGTTTTAATGAAATTCTACATTACCTGAATAAACTTACGGTGAAATTTCATTTAAAAGGTCTGGTTAACACATCAAAATTTAAGTCAATTTGTTTAACGTTAATTGCTGGCCTGATATACATGGTTGAAGATATTTGATACCAAGTGATCTTTTTCAAAAATTCTTAACAGCTTTAAAAATGTATTTCATTCCCGTATAAAATTTGATTTTTGTTAGAATTTGTTTGCTAAGTGTTATGTTACGTAATGAATTCTGTTAATTTTGAAATTATTAAATTGATAATTAAATATCTCAAGATTTCCTGGTATGAAAGAATTTGTATTTGTAGTTTAATATAATTAATTATTCTAGGTAATTGGTATTTTCACTGCATAATATATATCAGTATATGAAATTGCAATTACTAATTTTGGTTTTGTAATTTTCTTAAGCAATCAATTATTTGGCAAGCAAAATGAATTACAGTAGAATCGCTATAGCTCAAACTGGATTAATTCGAACAAATCATAAAATACTTTTATTATTTTAAGACAGTCATACTGCTTCATAAATAAATCGCACGAGAAGTAGTTTTTCCAAATGAGTGAAAATATGCCCATGCAGGATTCGAGCATAGAACCTTTTGTCTTCAATTACCAAAGCTTTTCCAATCGAACTATATGCACGATATTCAGCCAATAAAATTCACTCAGTCAACTCCAGTTAACAATAGATACCAATACCGCCTTTATTCACCAGAGTTTCTTTTATTCCAGATGGCATTGATAAAACAAGATTTTAAATGTATTTCACATCAATTAATTTCCAGTTTTGAGAGATTGAAGCTTTTAATTCTACAGGTGATGTGTACTGCATCCCATTTGTATAAACCATTCGAACAAGCTGTCCCCAAACGTTTTCGATTGGGTTCAGGTCAGGACTAACAGTTGGATGACTTAAAAGAACAATATTCTATTCGTTTAGTCAAGCCAATCTTTTATTGCATTTAAAATGTGAATACTTGCATTGTCTTCCACGACGATGTAATCTAAATCATAATATTGCCATGCAAATGGAAGAAGTGAATTTTCTAAAACTCAACTATATTCAAAGTATTCTGGCGACCGTTTAAAAATACAATTTCAGTTTTGCCATCATAAGCGATCGCTGCCCAAATAATCAAATTTCCACCGCCAAAATTTCTGCTGAATGTATATTTTGATTCTTTTCGGAGATTCCTCCAATAATACTTCAAACCACCCGGGACAACCAAATTAAATCTTTTTTCGTCGGAGAACATGACTTTCTTCTCATTGTCACCCCTTGCCATGTACTTCTCGCAATACTACAAACACATCTGCTTCTGACGCAGAAGTAATTTTGGACCAGACTTCATTTTCGACCATCTCATGCTCCGTGAGGAAAGTAAAATTTCCCTAACTCTTTTAGAAGTAACAGGAAGCGATAGATCTGCACAAATCTGCTTTGAACTGTGACCGGCTTTCGATGCAAGTTGTAGAATCCATGTTTTCTTTCTCTTACTTAAACGTGGATTACATTTTTTGTTAAAATGTTTGGCATAATTTGCGGATCTTCTCTATAGTTATAAATCACAGCAACTGATCTTTCAATTAATTAATTAATTTCCGAAACAGACTTACCACATTTCAGTTATGCATCGATTTTAGCCCCTTCTTCCTCAGACAACATCTTTTGTTTACCCACCGTGAAAAGTACGACTGAGACGTATTGCTTCCAACATGTAACGGTTTTTATGTCTACTGTGCATGTCACGGTACCTCGTTTTGTGCAAATTTTGTCACATTATTTCGAAATAGCCAATGAATTGAAATATTCCATAAATCTATTTCCATATTTGCATAGTACGAAAATGCAATTTGTTTATGTTTAATATTTTGTATGAAATTTATTTTTGTAACTCATTTGTTATCCATACTATGTATATACCATGAAATTTCATTCATTTTTAATGAATATTATAGAAGTTTTTGTTAAGAAAACCGTGTTTTCATAAATCAATTTCCACCAGTGTATGTTAGAAAAACCACAGAACACTGAAAATGAAGAGAAAAGAGAATTGCTTTTAACAGAAAATGATATTTTAGAAAAGACAGAAAAGTTATGTAAAAAAAAGACGCTCGCTCATTGTGAAAAAAACACAACTTCGGTTTCGCAATGTATAGCTTCGACTTCAAAAACTTCATTTTACGTCATATTAACAGAGCTGTCACCGAATTCACAGTCATTTGTGCTGCGATCGTATAGTAAGAGAAGCAGAAAGTCGAAAATTTTAAGCACTTCTCTACACATAAGGCAGCTTGAAGAGGACGCTGCGAAAATAGCTAAAAACTTTTACAAAAAAAAAAAAAAAGAGTAAAAGTATACTCAAGAATCCAAAAACAGCACCGAAGAAAGATATGTGGATATATGTAGGCAGCTCATAAATCTATAGAGAACCATCGTAATGAATTGGATCGAGTGTACTTCTTACACAGACTATTGGCACGAGAAGGGCAGACGACTGGTTGCACGATAAATCAGGATTCCTACGGGTCAGGGAAAACCTGGAAAACAGGGAAAAGTCAGAGAATTCGAAAATTTAGGCAAAAATTCAGGGAAATGTCAGGGAATTTTTAAATATTTGAAGTGGTTAGGGAATTTTTGATATACTTCTTTTCCATCAGAATCTCGATTATCATCGTGAATGAAGAAATTTTGAATTAATTATTCATACAGTCTAAAATTCTTATATGAAATTTATGCAAACTAATAACAACAGCATAATATGAAAAATAATTAAAAAATCGGGCAATTCTTAGAGTACATATTTATTTTAGCATTTATTTAGATTAAAGTTGTCCATTGTATAAGCCGAATTTTTATTGAGAAAAGTCAGGGAAATTTTTGGAAAAGATCAGGGAAAACCTGGAAAAGTCAAGTAATTTTTTTACCGAAATTGTGTAGGAAACCTGAAAGTGCACAGACTACGCAGTCGTTTTCACTTACAAATCTGACGTTTGTAAGTAAAGCGATTCATTTTTTTTATTGCGAACTCTTGCACACTTCACTGCGCTTTCTTACCTTTAGTGGTTGCAGAAGAGCGCGCATTCGGGATGATAATATTTTTTAAAATTAATACATTATTTCTTATAATTTGATTAATGCAATTGCTTTTTGTTAGATTAATAATCTAAGAATACAAATAAAGTGTAGCATCACCCCTTAATCTTTCCATTTATTGTTATTTAAAGAAATAGCTAAAGTGCGCAATCCTGAACCACCTTCCCCTATCCTTCAATAAGTATGTTCTACGCTCTAGTTTATTAAGTAAGCGTATTATACACCTAAATGCTTTAATAAAAACCGATGCCTCCTCTAAAAGTACTTATTTACATTACAAATAGGAAAATAAAGTTTTTTATTCGAAATTTCTATAAATAAATGTAACCTATTTATTCTGGTCTAGGCTACAATTCTTCCACTGATGCAATTTTCGGAAAATACTACATCATAAACGCATATTTGAAAAAAAATTTGTTTTATTATTAAGGTAGAATATTTCAGGGGGCTCAGGGTTTGAAAACTTTAAAAAAATTTTTTTTTTTTTTTTTTTTAGTATCTATTTTGATTATTCAATTACTTCTGAACACAGTTAAAAAAAAAACGCATAAAAATATTTGCATTTTTAACGGAGTTATAAGCATTTATGTAACAATCACTTTCATAGCCGCACCCATTTAATTGCAACTTTAAGTCGCGTTTTCTCAAAATTTTTGACGACTATCCGTAAGATTTAAAAAAAAAAAAAACTATTTGATGGAATGGTTTAATTTTTTTGCATGCATATAACACCATTATCTATAGAATGAATTAATATATTTTAAATAGCTTAATATTTTGCGTATTTATAAGAGAAAAAACTTGTATTTTTTAGGGGTTTTTTTAAATTTTCAAATTTGAGAGTTTTTTTAATAAGGTTTCCTTTGAGTGATAGTTATATCCTTAATTCATTCTATACAGTAAAGTTTCTTGATCATTTTAAAGCAAAAATTAGGTTCTTATGTCAATTCAACGTTAAGATATCTTGCGGATGGGGATATGACACCTAAAATTTTTTTCGAAAATTGTGTTATATAGATTTTGCTGTATTTTTTCTTTTATTACATTGAAGTACTTCATTTTATAATTTTATAAGACTACAAATGTACCTTAAAAATATCAGGAAGTTTAAATTAGTTAGATTGAATACTTCTGTTTCAATATGGATTCGAAGCGAGAGCTCTGTTTACATGTTTTTCGGTATCGATCAAGACCTGAGCCCCCTTAACAAAGTAAATAAAGAACAAAAAAAAATAACAACAACTGTTTCGCACACCGTGAAACAAAAAATTCTGTATTTTACAGTAGAAAGTGCTGGTACCCCGGCTGCTAGCACAGTTGCTGTAACATTTACACTCTTGAAGAGTTTTTCAAATTTTCTTAAGTCTGTGGAAAGTAGCGTTGGTATTGGCTGCATGGTGCACGTGACAGAAATAATTCGATTTTTACTTCACTCTTTGCTTGAATTCGACTTCACAGCATCGGTGCTTGAAAAATTACAATAGAAAGTGCAAGGAAAATCACAATTTTTTTTTTTTTTACAGTGCAGTCTGTGAAGAAATTGCGTATCTGTACACAAGAAAATATTCTTTATTACGTAAAATTGTTTTGAATTAAAAAAAATTCAATTCTCCCATAAGAAAAATTCGTAATTCAGATTCTTTTAAAACACATGAGATTTCAAAACAGTTTTTCTGAAAAGACTTTTAAAACGTAAGCTAAATATTCCTCGACCACTCTTGTGTTTATAATTTATAAGATTCTTGAATTTAAATTAGATCGGATGAAGTTTCAACAAACGTTGAGGATTATGAAATTTTCGATGAAAAAACACATACAAGAAATAATTATGTTCATTCTAGTTACACAATGAAACATGATAGGCAAGGAAGGTTATAAATATTCAAGATATTAAAAAATTAAAAAATTCTGTATATGTTTTGTGGGAACAATTCTAAACAATAATGTAACAAACTAAATAAAAAGCAAATTTAATATAAATCTTCAAAGCTATTTACTTCCAAAATAATATTAAAAAGTCGGATATTTATTTCCATATCACACATGTAAAAAATAAACATATCCCTGCACTGTAAAAAAATTATGTAACGTTATTCCGTGAAATTGGTGGCAACATGCTATCTCTAATTTTATGTAGTAATTTAGCTTCTATAATGGTGTAATCTCAATTGA
The DNA here is from genome assembly GCA_963932465.1 of Maratus speciosus. NCBI lineage: Eukaryota > Metazoa > Arthropoda > Arachnida > Araneae > Salticidae > Maratus > Maratus speciosus. Next base: position 358,546,389 of record OZ010794.1, read on the forward strand.
TATAACCGGTGTAATATTAAATATTATCCGCCCTTGGCGACCAGTTTGGTCGCCAATTGGTCCCTTAAATGTATGCTAAGCACTGTATCATGTTATTTTTATTCATAATTGAATTTACTTGCTAAGTATTTTGCCAAATCGGAAGATTCTGATAGATAAATCAAGAATTCGGTATTTTTATGTTACGTTGTAGGTAAAAAATCGCCAAACATTATTCCCGTCGCATTTTTTTTTCATTAATTTTATTTAAAACATAATCCTTTCACTCATTTCCTTTAAATTACAAAACTTGCATTTAAAATTGAAACATTTAACATTCACGGCTTTCACTTCTTTCTTTCTTTTTTTTAAACGAAAAGTAAAGAAAAATATTAAATAATAGGCCACAAACCATGGCATTTAATTTCAACTTCGAAGCATTGGTTTAAACGAAAATTAAAAAAAGGCTAACTGGCAAGTTAAAAAATGCTATTGGCGAGATTTGCTCCCGCTAACATAAAAGTATTAAGAATTCTTTGCGATCATAGCAACTTTTATGTAGTTATATTCGAAAAAATAATTTTGATTTTTTAATCAAAATGAAAACCTTGCACATGAAAAGCGCTGGGATCAGTTCCGTAGTTGTTTATGACAGTCACATGACTCGGACTATTATAATGTAGATGAAATGATGGCGATAGAACTATATTTGCCGACTTATCACCTGCGCCTGGCTGACATTAAAGTACTAAAATAGTCGCCTGGCATGAAAAAAGTGAAGCGGTCAGCCCGGAACTGTTGATTACAGTCACACGACTTAGGCTTTTATTATATAGATTTGTGTAAAGTAATACCAGTTATGTCGGGTAAGTTACTCAATAAAATAGAGGCAGCAAGAATGCCACCAATTTTATGGAGTAAAGTTACATAATTTTTTTACAGTGTGGTTTAAAATCACATATCTACAAAATATTAACTTTCAATAATTATCAAATCTTATTCAAAATTAAGAAGACGACAAACAAAGAGATACTGAAAATAATTCCCTCTAAGAAGGTGTATTTGCACAGAAGGATTGTATAATTTAAAAGGTTTATTTGATGTGCAACATTTCTTAAAATCTTAAAATACCTAATGTAATAATTATATAAGAATAAGCCTTTCTAGGGTTTCTTCTTAAAAGCAAGCGAAAAATGTGGCCTTAAAAGAAGCTTTTTGAAACTTCATAAAAACGAAATCAAATAGTCTTTATTATATCTTTATTTCTTCCGTTGTAACCTATCTTTAAAGTTTAAAATATCTAAGATAATTTTATACGACTAATTCTTGCTACAGTGCTCCTTTCAAAACAAGCAAAACAGGATACTTCAATGAAAAAATCTTCTCGATAGTCCTTACTATAGCATTTTTTTTTTTTTTTACAAGACGCACTTACTACTGAACTTAATTCAAGTCAGGCTTCAACAAAATTTTCAATTCAAAAACAGATGCAAAAAATAATCTTGTACATTCTAATTATGTTGACATTGAAGCGTGGTAGGCAAGAAAGACCAGATTCGAGATCTTTAAACTTAAAATACTTCTAATCTACATTGGTAATAATAAAATTCTGGTATTATACCAAAAAAAAAAAAAAAAGCAAACAATGTGAATCCTAAAAATCACCTTAAAAGATGACATGTTTCTTTACACGTGATAGATGTAAAAAATCAACATGTCTCTTCGTTTAAATCACGTCTATACTTGTTATAACAAATGTCGTAATCCGGAGAGATTAAAATAAATAATCATATACAGTCTAAGTAATGTGCAGCATTTCTTAAAATAACTACTGTAATTTTATAAGAATAATCCTTGATATAGTTTCTTCTTTAAAGCAAGCGAAAAAAAGTGGCTATAAAAGCAGCTTTTAAAATTTCTTAAAAACGAAGTCAAATATTATTTACTATAGCTTTATTTTTTCCTTTTTACACGACGTACTTACTCCTGAATTTAACTTAATTAAAGACAGGCTTCAACGAAAATTTTATTTCAAAAACAGATGCAAAAAATAATCCTGCTCATTCTAATTATTTTCACAGTGAAACGTGGTAGACAAGAAGTACAAGACAGATTCAAGAACATTAAACTTAAATTAATTCTTACCTACCTTGGTAATAATAAAATTCTGGTACTATACTAAAGAAAAAACAACACACTTAGTGTGGATCATTAGTCATCTTAAAAGGTGACATGTTTCTTTCTATGTAATATATGTAAAAAGAAACACACCCCTTAGTTTAAATCACACCTGCTCTTGTTTTAACAAAAATCACAATTCGGAGAGAATGCAAAAAATAATCACATACAGTCTGATTAATTTCACACGGCGGATAAAGGAAATGAACAAAATATCATGTTTGAATAGTTATCAGATCTTGTTTCAAATTAAGAAGAAAACAAACAAAAAATACTGCAACTAATCCCTTGTCATAATACCTGTGTAAACAAGAACTGTAAGTTTTGCAAGTAATCTTGAATCTTAAAACAGCTGAGATAATTGTATACGACTAATTTTTGCTTTTCTTTTAAAACAAATAAAACAGGATCCCTCAATGAAAAAAAAAATCTCCCTGAAAAATCTTCTTGAAAAATAAGTCAAATAATCTTCCTTTGCATATTGTTTACAAGATATATGAGTAATGGTGAATGTATCACTGGTTAAGTGGGATTTTATCAAAAGTCGTGATTTATGTAGGAAATGAATGAAACTATGATAGATGCACAAGATAATTATGTCTATTTTATTGCACGTTGAAACATGGTACACCATGAATTACTCTTTATTCAAGATCTTTAAATTTACAAAATATCTTATGCAGTTTTGTAATAAGAAAGTTCTGGTAAAGAACTAAAAAAAGCAAAGTTAGTATCAATCTTCAAAGGCATCTTAAAAGATGACACATTTCCGTCCACGTGACATATGTAAAAAATCAACGCATCTTTTAATTTAAATCACATCTACTGTTGTTTTAACAAATGCCACAGCCCGGAGAGAATGTAAAAAATAATCTCGTACAGTCTAATTAATTTCACATGTTAAACACGGTAGACAAAGAAACGAAACAAAATATCAAGTTTCAATAATTATCAAATCTTATTTAAAATTAAGAAGACGACAAACAAAAGATACTGAAACTAATCCCCTGTAATAAGATCTGTGCAAACAAGGATTGTAAGCGGATTAACGCGACTCCACGGCGCAGGATTTTAAACACATAATATTAACAAAGTATTTCAGCAAAGAGAATATTCTTCTAAAACAGGTGCTAAAATTTTTATAAAAATAAACTTCAGCTCTCAAAAGGGATGGAGAAAAATACTTTTGATATTTAAAATCTATTAAAAATTAATTTGAAACATAAACAAAGAATGTCTTAGAAAAATAATTACATTTTTTTTTAAATTTTATGAATTAATTATTGTTATCGTGAACCAATTATCTTTTCAGATTCTGTTATTAATCTGAAAATAAGTCGTAAAAGTTAGTGAAATTCATTCTTAAATACATTAAAAAACATTAATTGAAATTTTTATGAAGTTGCAAAATTAGGTAGCTTTTAATATTTAATATAGTTTATTTTTCATTTGCAGTAACGCTTGTTATTAATTTTTTCTCTGAAATTGGATTAAGTTATTGTCAGGTGATTTAAAATATATTGTAAAGAGAAATTTAAAAGTTAATGTAAAGTAACTGCGCTCTCTATTTAATTAATGACGTTTTTAATGACGCATGATTTTTTTTTTTACATCAGTCATAAGTTAAAAGCTGAATATCATTTTCCATATTTTAATTGCAAACTAATTTATTTTTTATCATTTAGTATATTTATTTTATCTTCTCGTGAGCTAAATATTTTAATGTTTAACGGAATTATTTCTGTAAGCCAATTTCTGTGTAGGCTTTGATTTATGTTGAAACAATAATGCTATTTATACTGAATAAGCCAACAAAGCCAACAAAGTATTCTACAATAAAAAATGGCTAATATCTTGATATTATTTTCTTTATCTTAAGATAATATTAGTTCAATAGTTTCATCAACACTTCACAAAGCTAGTGCATGACTAGAAACTTGAGGTAGTCAAGGTTGAAATTTTCAGAAAAAAAGGCAAAGTTAGAGTATAACTTACAAATATAAGGAATTATTTTATTCAGACTTACGGAATTATTTTATCCAAACTTCAAAGGTAATTCCTAGGCACTCTGAGATTCATAAACACTTCACAAAGCTAGAGCATGACTAGCAAATTGAGGTCGTCAAGGTTGAAATTTGTAGAAAAGAAGGCAAAGTTAGAGTATAACTTACAAATATAAGGAATTATTTTATTCAAACTTACGGAATTATTTTATCCAAACTTCAACAATAATACGTAGGCACTCTGAGATGGGTCAAACTCAACGGTGACCTTTAGTTCGTTGTTATTGACCCTTGATTTTCGGCGACAGCGTGGCTTACTTGTGAGGTCAAAGTTACCCGTTTGAAATTTGGCGAAACAATTTAATATTGTCTGCTACGTAATAATACGAGGATGCATCAATAAGTTTTTGCCCTCACATAGAAATAATTGAGTGCAATTTATGAAATTGCTACTTTGTATTAGTCATTTTCTATATAGTCACCGTGCACAGTAACACATTTGTGCAACCGGTATTTTAAAGAGTAGACCCAAAAGGGGGGGGGGGGCATTTTTCTAAATTTTACCGACCCCCACATGTGACATACAGTTGGAATGTCCTATGACAACATATCCATGCTATGCACCTCCCGAGTCCCTCCCCCAAATTTGCCCTCTGGGAGGCACTTTTCTAAATTTTGAGGACATCATTCATGCCCCCAAGGGGCAAATTTGGTGGGAAGGTTCATAGTATGAATAAGAGGTCACAGGACTTTCCAACAATATGTCACATGTGGGGGTCGGCAAAAGTTAGAAAAATCCCTCTCCCCCTTTGGGTCTATTATCAAGCCTCCTCGAGTACATCCTCCCCCCCTCTCTTTGAAATACCGTTTGCAGAAATATCTTATTGTGCACGGTGACTATATAGAAAAGAACTAATACAATGCAGCAAATTTATAAGTTTCACTCAATTAGTTATATGTGAGGACAAAAACTTATTGATATACCCTGTTACTGGAGCCAAATACACTAGTTTCGCGCGGGCTGCGATGCCGTAGTTCCGCATAAGAACTCATACTTCATAATAGTGCGAATTTCCGACCGTTCGATTTTTGAACAAAATTAAATAAAAAATAATAATATGTTTTAGAGCTGATAATGATTTTTTTAAACAGGCAAGATGTGCAACTTTAAGAAAAAAAAAATCTGAACGGTAAAATATTAAGCCAATGTCAAATAACAAGCTGTTAAAGTTGGCAATATTATAACTAAAAATTTCATCCTTTCTCATATATCGTCGCCTCAGTCATTTTTATAAAACACATCTGAGATATAGTATTAAACATAACTTTGTATTTCAGAAGTTGTTCTATTAGATGCAAACACAATTATCCAAAGCAGTAAGTCAGACATCTCATTGTTTATATCATAATATTAAAATATTTATTTGCTTAAAAGACGTCATAAAAACACATTAAAAGTAAATTAAAAACTCTTTATTTACATGTTTCAACTCATTTTCTGAGTCGTCGTCAGAATGTATAATAGGAAATTACAAATGCATAATGAAAAATGGAAAAAATCATCAAAAATAAACACGTAATCATGTAACGCGCCCTATATTTTCGCGATTGCTCGTGTTCCCTCTGCGTCGCGATGCCGTAACTTATCCAACCATTCAACCCATAAATTGGGGATACGAAAAGATAATGTATCGTTACAAATTCCTGAACTTCTTAAATAAATTTCAATGGACTCTCTTATGAATAATTGTAAATAAAATTGAAATTTATTTAAGAGGTTCAGGAGTTTGTAACGATACATTATCTTTTCGTATCCCCAATTTATGGGTTGAATGGTTGGATAAATTACAGCATCGCGACATAGAGGGACCACGAGCAATCGCGAAAATATAGGGCGCGTTACATGATTACTTGTTTATTTTCGATGATTTTTTTCCATTTTTCATTATGCATTTGTAATTTTCTATTATACATTCTGACGACGACTCAGAAAATGAGTTGAAACATGTAAATAAAGAGTTTTTAATTTACTTTTAATGTGTTTTTATGACGTCTTTTAAGCAAATAAATATTTCAATATTATGATACGATTAGAAATGGACATAATTTTGACTTCGCACTTATTTACATTTATCTCATTGTTTATTATTACTAGATGTCCCACTGTTGCTCTGAGGTGACGGTATGTTATCTGTTTACCGACTTGGTTTACAGGGGGAGTGGATGAAACAGATTTTATGCACCTTCTAAATGGACTATCTCATTTTTTTTCTAAAATGGACTTTGTGACTTCAATTGTGACTAATACCCTTCCAACCTCTGACCCTTCAGTTCTATTCTGTTACCGCCTTCTGTTAATGTTGATAAAGATAACCAATAAAGTCAAACGTACTTTGTGCACATTTTTGTGTGTGTACGTGTGTATGTGTGGAAAGAGATTATTAGAAGCTATTCTAAATTATTCTAAAGTTTTTAGTTATTTATCAGTATAGCTGCATCTTTATTAATATTTCAATATTATGATATGATTAGAAATTGACGTAATTTTGACTTTGCACTTATTTACATTTATCTCATTGTTTATTATTACTAGATGTCCCACTGTTGCTCTGAGGTGACGGTATGTTATCTGTTTACCGACTTGGTTTACAGGGGGAGTGGATGAAACAGATTTTATGCACCTTCTAAATGGACTATCTCATTTTTTTTTCTAAAATGGACTTTGTGACTTCAATTGTGACTAATACCCTTCCAACCTCTGACCCTTCAGTTCTATTCTGTTACCGCCTTCTGTTAATGTTGATAAAGATAACCAATAAAGTCAAACGTACTTTGTGCACATTTTTGTGTGTGTACGTGTGTATGTGTGGAAAGAGATTATTAGAAGCTATTCTAAATTATTCTAAAGTTTTTAGTTATTTATCAGTATAGCTGCATCTTTATTAATATTTCAATATTATGATATGATTAGAAATTGACGTAATTTTGACTTTGCACTTATTTACATTTATCTCATTGTTTATTATTACTAGATGTCCCACTGTTGCTCTGAGGTGACGGTATGTTATCTGTTTACCGACTTGGTTTACAGGGGGAGTGGATGAAACAGATTTTATGCACCTTCTAAATGGACTATCTCATTTTTTTTCTAAAATGGACTTTGTGACTTCAATTGTGACTAATACCCTTCCAACCTCTGACCCTTCAGTTCTATTCTGTTACCGCCTTCTGTTAATGTTGATAAAGATAACCAATAAAGTCAAACGTACTTTGTGCACATTTTTGTGTGTGTACGTGTGTATGTGTGGAAAGAGATTATTAGAAGCTATTCTAAATTATTCTAAAGTTTTTAGTTATTTATCAGTATAGCTGCATCTTTATTAATATTTCAATATTATGATATGATTAGAAATTGACGTAATTTTGACTTTGCACTTATTTACATTTATCTCATTGTTTATTATTACTAGATGTCCCACTGTTGCTCTGAGGTGACGGTATGTTATCTGTTTACCGACTTGGTTTACAGGGGGAGTGGATGAAACAGATTTTATGCACCTTCTAAATGGACTATCTCATTTTTTTTCTAAAATGGACTTTGTGACTTCAATTGTGACTAATACCCTTCCAACCTCTGACCCTTCAGTTCTATTCTGTTACCGCCTTCTGTTAATGTTGATAAAGATAACCAATAAAGTCAAACGTACTTTGTGCACATTTTTGTGTGTGTACGTGTGTATGTGTGGAAAGAGATTATTAGAAGCTATTCTAAATTATTCTAAAGTTTTTAGTTATTTATCAGTATAGCTGCATCTTTATTAATATTTCAATATTATGATATGATTAGAAATTGACGTAATTTTGACTTTGCACTTATTTACATTTATCTCATTGTTTATTATTACTAGATGTCCCACTGTTGCTCTGAGGTGACGGTATGTTATCTGTTTACCGACTTGCTTTACAGGGGGAGTGGATGAAACAGATTTTATGCACCTTCTAAATGGACTATCTCATTTTTTTTTCTAAAATGGACTTTGTGACTTCAATTGTGACTAATACCCTTCCAATCTCTGACCCTTCAGTTCTATTCTGTTACCGCCTTCTGTTAATGTTGATAAAGATAACCAATAAAGTCAAACGTACTTTGTGCACATTTTTTGTGTGTGTACGTGTGTATGTGTGGAAAGAGATTATTAGAAGCTATTCTAAATTATTCTAAAGTTTTTAGTTATTTATCAGTATAGCTGCATCTTTATTAATATTTCAATATTATGATATGATTAGAAATTGACGTAATTTTGACTTTGCACTTATTTACATTTATCTCATTGTTTATTATTACTAGATGTCCCACTGTTGCTCTGAGGTGACGGTATGTTATCTGTTTACCGACTTGGTTTACAGGGGGAGTGGATGAAACAGATTTTATGCACCTTCTAAATGGACTATCTCATTTTTTTTCTAAAATGGACTTTGTGACTTCAATTGTGACTAATACCCTTCCAACCTCTGACCCTTCAGTTCTATTCTGTTACCGCCTTCTGTTAATGTTGATAAAGATAACCAATAAAGTCAAACGTACTTTGTGCACATTTTTTGTGTGTGTACGTGTGTATGTGTGGAAAGAGATTATTAGAAGCTATTCTAAATTATTCTAAAGTTTTTAGTTATTTATCAGTATAGCTGCATCTTTATTAATATTTCAATATTATGATATGATTAGAAATTGACGTAATTTTGACTTTGCACTTATTTACATTTATCTCATTGTTTATTATTACTAGATGTCCCACTGTTGCTCTGAGGTGACGGTATGTTATCTGTTTACCGACTTGGTTTACAGGGGGAGTGGATGAAACAGATTTTATGCACCTTCTAAATGGACTATCTCATTTTTTTTCTAAAATGGACTTTGTGACTTCAATTGTGACTAATACCCTTCCAATCTCTGACCCTTCAGTTCTATTCTGTTACCGCCTTCTGTTAATGTTGATAAAGATAACCAATAAAGTCAAACGTACTTTGTGCACATTTTTTGTGTGTGTACGTGTGTATGTGTGGAAAGAGATTATTAGAAGCTATTCTAAATTATTCTAAAGTTTTTAGTTATTTATCAGTATAGCTGCATCTTTATTAATATTTCAATATTATGATATGATTAGAAATTGACGTAATTTTGACTTCGCACTTATTTACATTTATCTCATTGTTTATTATTACTAGATGTCCCACTGTTGCTCTGAGGTGACGGTATGTTATCTGTTTACCGACTTGGTTTACAGGGGGAGTGGATGAAACAGATTTTATGCACCTTCTAAATGGACTATCTCATTTTTTTTCTAAAATGGACTTTGTGACTTCAATTGTGACTAATACCCTTCCAACCTCTGACCCTTCAGTTCTATTCTGTTACCGCCTTCTGTTAATGTTGATAAAGATAACCAATAAAGTCAAACGTACTTTGTGCACATTTTTGTGTGTGTACGTGTGTATGTGTGGAAAGAGATTATTAGAAGCTATTCTAAATTATTCTAAAGTTTTTAGTTATTTATCAGTATAGCTGCATCTTTATTAATATTTCAATATTATGATATGATTAGAAATTGACGTAATTTTGACTTTGCACTTATTTACATTTATCTCATTGTTTATTATTACTAGATGTCCCACTGTTGCTCTGAGGTGACGGTATGTTATCTGTTTACCGACTTGCTTTACAGGGGGAGTGGATGAAACAGATTTTATGCACCTTCTAAATGGACTATCTCATTTTTTTTTCTAAAATGGACTTTGTGACTTCAATTGTGACTAATACCCTTCCAATCTCTGACCCTTCAGTTCTATTCTGTTACCGCCTTCTGTTAATGTTGATAAAGATAACCAATAAAGTCAAACGTACTTTGTGCACATTTTTTGTGTGTGTACGTGTGTATGTGTGGAAAGAGATTATTAGAAGCTATTCTAAATTATTCTAAAGTTTTTAGTTATTTATCAGTATAGCTGCATCTTTATTAATATTTCAATATTATGATATGATTAGAAATTGACGTAATTTTGACTTTGCACTTATTTACATTTATCTCATTGTTTATTATTACTAGATGTCCCACTGTTGCTCTGAGGTGACGGTATGTTATCTGTTTACCGACTTGGTTTACAGTGGGAGTGGATGAAACAGATTTTATGCACCTTCTAAATGGACTATCTCATTTTATTGCTAAAATGGACTTTGTGACTTCAATTGTGACTAATACCCTTCCAACCTCTGACTCTTCAGTTCTATTCTGTTACCGCCTTCTGTTAATGTTGATAAAGATAACCAATAAAGTCAAACGTACTTTGTGCACATTTTTTGTGTGTGTACGTGTGTATGTGTGGAAAGAGATTATTAGAAGCTATTCTAAATTATTCTAAAGTTTTTAGTTATTTATCAGTATAGCTGCATCTTTATTAATATTTCAATATTATGATATGATTAGAAATTGACGTAATTTTGACTTTGCACTTATTTACATTTATCTCATTGTTTATTATTACTAGATGTCCCACTGTTGCTCTGAGGTGACGGTATGTTATCTGTTTACCGACTTGGTTTACAGTGGGAGTGGATGAAACAGATTTTATGCACCTTCTAAATGGACTATCTCATTTTATTGCTAAAATGGACTTTGTGACTTCAATTGTGACTAATACCCTTCCAACCTCTGACTCTTCAGTTCTATTCTGTTACCGCCTTCTGTTAATGTTGATAAAGATAACCAATAAAGTCAAACGTACTTTGTGCACATTTTTTGTGTGTGTACGTGTGTATGTGTGGAAAGAGATTATTAGAAGCTATTCTAAATTATTCTAAAGTTTTTAGTTATTTATCAGTATAGCTGCATCTTTATTAATATTTAACAACAAGAAAAGGCAGGTGCAATCATTTCTTTCAGTTTAAAATTATATATTACATATAAAAAATTTGATGGCTATAACAATAATTTACATATTACTAAATTAATTAAACAATAATAATAATTGACACAAGAACACAACAAGCAAAACAAAATCTCCATATTTAGGTGAAAGTAAGTTTTGATATTTTCATATTAAAGGAAAAGTCGATCATTTAAAAGAAATACAAATCGAAAAATCAAAGCAGTAATATAAAGGATAGTCCATTTCGATAAAGAAATATATTCACCACAGTTAATGAAGACATTTATACATTTTAGAATACATAAATACCACTATGAAAATCGCAAAATGCATTTATATAATCGCCATTTTGATTTTCACCTCAATAGCATAGAACTATTAAATATATAGGTATTGGAAACGTGAATGGACATTTTATCTTACAAAATAGGGGAAAATTTCTTTTATCCAGCTTCAAATTAATGAGCAGAAACTTGCCAAATATGGCATCCCTAGCGTTTTACACACCGCGTAATGATCTTTCTTCCAGGTCCATCATTTCAGGTGATAAAAGAGAGAAAAGGAGTGCATTAAAGTTTTATGAAGTCTTGACTCGGCACTCGTTTCCTTTTCTTTTCTGAGTTCTTTCCCTTTAATAAATCAAATTGACCTTCCCATATCTTTCGATATATTTTTGTCTAGGTCGCAACAACCTCTTTTTGACTAAAATCGAATAAATCCAGTCTCTCTTTACGTTTCTCTTATGATTTACGTGAGGTTCTTTAGTATATTTCTATTGAGATAATGATATAGTGTTGCCACAGCCTCGAAGTTAAAATGACGCATTGATTTCTCTTTTATGCTTTAGATGTGTACTTTAACAATGTAACATTGTATAATAATTATTGATTTTTTTTATTAAAAAAATTATCGATTTTTTTTAGTTTAAAAAATATAATAATAGTAATGCTAATAATTAAGAGTTCTTTGGTATATTTCTATTGAGATAATGATATAGTGTTGCCACAAGCTCGAAGTTAAAATGACGCATTGATTTCTCTTTTATGCTTTAGATGTATACTTTAACATTGTAACAATGTATAATAATTTTTTATTTTTTTTTATTTTATAAATTATTGATTTTTTTTTATTTTATAAATTATTGATTTTTGTTTTATTTTATAAATTATTGATTTTTTTTAAAAATATAATATTAGTAATGCTAAGAATTAAGAGTTTTTTGGTATATTTCTATTGAGATAATGTTATCGTGTCGTTACAAGCTCGAAGTTATAATGACGTATTGATTTCTCTTTTATGCTTTAGACGTATAGTTTAACATTGTATAACATTGTACAATAATTATTAATTTTGTTATTCAAAAATTTTTATTTTAAAAAGTATTGATTTTTTTTTAATCTTAAAATACACTGTTAAAAATATGCATGATGATTTTTAGCAGTGTATTTAATAATAGTGATGCTAAGAATTACACCAATGTTATCATTGTTGCAAGTATAAATATATAAAACTATAATCATATATATTTTTGCCTAGGTCGCAAAAACCTCTTTTTGACTAAAATCGAATAAATCTGGTCTCTCTTTACGTTTTTCTTATGATTTACGTGAAGTTCTTTGGTATATTTCTATTGAGATAACGATATAGTGTTGCTACAAGTTGGAAGTTAAAATGACATATTGATTTCTCTTTTATGCTTTATATGTATACTTTACCATTGTAACAATGTTTAATAATTATTGATCTTTTTTTTATTTTAGGAATTATTGATTTTTTTTATTTAAAAAACTCTAATAGTGATGTTAAGAATTGAGAGTTCTTTGGTATATTTCTACTGAGATAATGATATAGTAGATGTAAATTTCCAACTGGGCGAAAAATGTCCGGACCAGGATTCGAACCCGGGACCCCCTGGCTGAAGCCGCCAGTGCTCTGCCATCTGAGCTATCCCGGACGATTCTGATCGAACTTTTTCACCCAGCTAACCTTGATGATTACAGCATCTGGTCTGAAACCTGGTTCAGCTCAACAGAATAAATCACAGGTAATGGAACTCCAGAAACCGCTGGATACGAAATTACACTAGATCAATATTAACACAATTATTTTAATTGGTAAACAAATCATATTAGATGTAAATTTCCAACTGGGCGAAAAATGTCCGGACCAGGATTCGAACCCGGGACCCCCTGGCTGAAGCCGCCAGTGCTCTGCCATCTGAGCTATCCCGGACGATTCTGGTCGAACTTTTTCACCCTTCAGCCAGGGGGTCCCGGGTTCGAATCCTGGTCCGGACTGTATAGACCAATCATAAAACGAATAAAATGCAGATTAAACCAATGAAAACCTTCAGATATGCTTTTAATTTCCCATCCTGACGAGAACAATAACCATTTTTCCAAATGGTTAAAAAAAAAGATATATATATATATTTTTAATAAATATAAATAGTCATAACTAAAAATATTACCATTGTAAATACTTAAAAGTTATAGAAACGCATTTGGCTTCGTTCCAATTTATGCCGGGTGCAGATATTTTAAGTGATGTTACTTCTAAATGATATAATGGCTTCTTAAACTTAACAATATATTTATTCGCAAATCTTCATCATGAGTATTCCAATATATTATTAGGATCTCTCCTTCATAGCTTCTTTTCGAAGCGAACATTGCACAATATCGTTACATCGGTGGTTCAATCATACAACAAGCACTGAAGTGTTCTCTTCATTTCACTTCACAAGTGGGGGATATCGAATTAGCAGCGCCACCTGCCTTTTATTTCTCATTTTCGACAAAAGTAGTTCATTTTAAACACACATATTTGTTCAGTATCGTTACCAAATTTTATGACAATCCATACATACTTTCTCAAGTATCATGCGCGCAATGACTTCTGGAGTAAAAAAAAAAAAGCTATTTTGATTTCAACAATACACAAATTCTGTAAAAGGCTAATAAGTTTTTAATGGTAGCATATTACAAAGCAGATTCTATTTAATCAATATCAAAAATTTCATATTTATACATAAAAAGGTTTTGAAGATAGACTAATTCAAACTTTGAAGTTTTTCGTTAATTTTCGACGCGTTTAAAAGATATCCCTTTAAGACCCAACACGCAGGATTGTGCGGGTTAGACATTCATTTAAATCTTTGCTTCTGAGTCGTATGTAATAAAATCTCGAATCGACCGATCGTTCTGGTTTGCAGATAGAGTAAAGTATCATTTTTTATCAACAGGTAGAGGTTGCAGTCCATGTTTTACTTTCTACAGGCATGACTATCTTTGTTTTCAAATGCATCGGGTCTTAAAGGGGTATAAGACCCCTTAATATTTTTATATTTAATAATTTAAATGGTGAAAATAATTTCTAATATTTAATAATTAAATGTTAATATTATTTTCTAGAATAGTTTAGTATCGACTATTAACATTCAAACATATGCTATTAAGAAGGAAATAAATAAATAAATTACACCAAAAAACTTTCACTTCAATTTTGTCGAATTCTAATTTTTGCTACATAACATTTTCTTCCACTCCGGTCTTCAATTAAAAGAAACATAATAAAGCAGAACATCAAGCAATTTACCAACTTACCACTAATTTTAATTTTAAGCTAACTTTGAAAATGTATAAATAATTACTCAAGTGTGTAAGGATATATATTTTTTTTTTATAATTCTAGCTGCTCTTAATATAATTATTGGTGCTAAATTAAAAAAAATACCAATAAAAATGGTGTATCATGTAACATTTTTTTTTCAACTAACTTGACTTTTAAGATTAAATCAGTGATGTTACAGTTTGTTTATTGCAGCTAAAAGGCTTAATTTTGATTAAACAGAAAAACACTTTCTAAACAAATATTTCTTTATTCAGCAAAATCGAATGTGTGTACACATTTCATTACATATATATATTTATTTAATCTATTTTGGAGTGAAACTTGGGGATCAGGAATGACCATTGTCTCCATAAAAATAGCAAATAAAGCCTCTGTGCAACAATATTAAAAAGCAGAAAAACCAACGTTTAAAATGCACAAATAATATAAGAAAAGCAGCAAACAGCTGTTTCGAATCTACTAGCGAGATTCTTCTTCAGTGCAAAAGGAACAGCGTGCTAGAAAAAGCAAGGCTGAGCAAAATCATAGACAGAGACGCGCTGGCTTTTATACCCTATGCGGGTGGCGAAGGCGCCAAAACAACCAATGAGAGAGAAGCAGTGGAAACGACTGGGTGGACAAGTAGCGACATCTACCGGAGAAGTAGAGAAAAGAAACCAAAAAAGGAGGAATTAAATTAACGCTTTCCAAATACTTGGAAAATCTGGAGTACTAGATAAATCATTGACTAAAGAGTGAGAATTTTTAATGATATGGTAAGCTTCCCAAAAATCAAGATCAAGGTTAGAAGAACATTTTTGGATAATGGTGGCTGAGGAAAAATCGAACCTATGTTGAGAAGACCAAGAATGTTGAGCAATAGAAGAACGTTTGAGCTCCTGATTTTTAACATAACCTTCATGCTCTTTTAAACGAAATCTAAGAGCACGTTTAGTCTGACCAATATAAGAAAGACCACACTGACAAGAGATCTGGTAAATGCCCCAATTATCTAGGCGATCAACGGGGTGTTTGAGATTTGAAAAAGGGATTTTATTAACAGGAGAAAAAATAACTTTAAAATCAAACCTTCTTAGGATTTTAGCAACTTGCTGACTGATTTTAGGAAAAAATGGTAATACAACTGAAGTATTAGAATTGGAATTAGAATGCTTTTCAGAATGGTCGGATTTCGTCAATTTCTTATAAATAGAATCGATAATATTAGAGGAATAACCACGATCGACAGCAATAGCTTTGAGGTAATTAAGTTCAGCACTAAGTAACTGAGGAGTGGAACAAATATTAGTAGCCCGAAAAACAAAAGTATTGAAAGCAGCGAATTTCTGGTTAGGGGGATGAGAAGAATACCTGTGAGGTGGGAGACTGACAGCAAAAGGTTTACGAAAGACGGTAGTCTGAAAGCCATTTTCACAACGAATAACAAGGACATCCAGGAAAGAAAGACAGTTATTGGTCTCAATTTCAGAGGTAAATTGAATGCAGGGATCAATGGAATTCATAATAGAGAGAATATGATTAATGTCCGAATTCATTTCAATCAGGACATAAACATCATCAACATAACGAACATAGAACGGAAATTTTAAGATTTTAAAAAGCTTGACCTCAAAATAGTGCATATAAATATCGCATAAAATTGGACTAAGAGGATTACCCATAGCCAAACCGTCAATCATACGGAAGAAATTACCATTGAAAACAAAAGTATTTTGCGACAAGCAAGCGCTTATACTTCTCACTCGCGCTTGCTTGTCGCAAAATACTTTTGTTTTCAATGGTAATTTCTTCCGTATGATTGACGGTTTGGCTATGGGTAATCCTCTTAGTCCAATTTTATGCGATATTTATATGCACTATTTTGAGGTCAAGCTTTTTAAAATCTTAAAATTTCCGTTCTATGTTCGTTATGTTGATGATGTTTATGTCCTGATTGAAATGAATTCGGACATTAATCATATTCTCTCTATTATGAATTCCATTGATCCCTGCATTCAATTTACCTCTGAAATTGAGACCAATAACTGTCTTTCTTTCCTGGATGTCCTTGTTATTCGTTGTGAAAATGGCTTTCAGACTACCGTCTTTCGTAAACCTTTTGCTGTCAGTCTCCCACCTCACAGGTATTCTTCTCATCCCCCTAACCAGAAATTCGCTGCTTTCAATACTTTTGTTTTTCGGGCTACTAATATTTGTTCCACTCCTCAGTTACTTAGTGCTGAACTTAATTACCTCAAAGCTATTGCTGTCGATCGTGGTTATTCCTCTAATATTATCGATTCTATTTATAAGAAATTGACGAAATCCGACCATTCTGAAAAGCATTCTAATTCCAATTCTAATACTTCAGTTGTATTACCATTTTTTCCTAAAATCAGTCAGCAAGTTGCTAAAATCCTAAGAAGGTTTGATTTTAAAGTTATTTTTTCTCCTGTTAATAAAATCCCTTTTTCAAATCTCAAACACCCCGTTGATCGCCTAGATAATTGGGGCATTTACCAGATCTCTTGTCAGTGTGGTCTTTCTTATATTGGTCAGACTAAACGTGCTCTTAGATTTCGTTTAAAAGAGCATGAAGGTTATGTTAAAAATCAGGAGCTCAAACGTTCTTCTATTGCTCAACATTCTTGGTCTTCTCAACATAGGTTCGATTTTTCCTCAGCCACCATTATCCAAAAATGTTCTTCTAACCTTGATCTTGATTTTTGGGAAGCTTACCATATCATTAAAAATTCTCACTCTTTAGTCAATGATTTATCTAGTACTCCAGATTTTCCAAGTATTTGGAAAGCGTTAATTTAATTCCTCCTTTTTTGGTTTCTTTTCTCTACTTCTCCGGTAGATGTCGCTACTTGTCCACCCAGTCGTTTCCACTGCTTCTCTCTCATTGGTTGTTTTGGCGCCTTCGCCACCCGCATAGGGTATAAAAGCCAGCGCGTCTCTGTCTATGATTTTGCTCAGCCTTGCTTTTTCTAGCACGCTGTTCCTTTTGCACTGAAGAAGAATCTCGCTAGTAGATTCGAAACAGTTGTTTGCTGCTTTTCATATATTATTTGTGCATTTTAAACGTTGGTTTTTCTGCTTTTTAACATTGTCTCCATACAAAGTTTTTTATGTTTGTATACAAATGATTTAATAATGTTGTCTAAAAATAAAAATAAGCATTCAGATTTGGTATTCTAGTGGTATGGAGGAGGCCTAAATACCATACGGATAATTATCCCTATTTTATTCATGTGGTGTTAGTGGTTATAAATCTAAAAACAAGGAACCTTTATGTATATATCGCTCACCCGCAAGAAAATTGACACATCTCGAAAAAATGCATTTTGCGTTTTATCCCACTAGATACAGAAGAAATTTTATAAGTGTAGTTATATAGAAAATTAATTTATTGCGCTGTGTGTCCATTTGTGACCACACCGCAGAAGTGGGGTGGATTGTGTGGAGAGATAAAATTACTCAACCCTCCAAACCTGATGTACAGTCGTAGAAAAAAAAAAGTAAACACCCCCTACTAACTCCTCAACAATTTATCGTAGAAGAAAGTTACTAGTGCCGAATGATTCGGAATAAAGTCTACTTTTAAATAATATATATAAAATTTGTTTAGGGGGCCATCTACATATTAAAACGAATCCAAACTTCATTTTTTTTTCAATGTCAATATCAAATTTTAACGAGATATTTCAAATCTTCGGTTCAAACTATGCCTAGACATGGAATTTCAAGTCATTTGAATGATAAGTTTTTTGAATTATAAACATTCAAAATTGAGTTCTAATGTTAAATTACATTTCCATATTTTTATTTATATCTCCAGAAATTACGCTTCTAATGTGCTAATTTTTTTTATAGCAATAATACTAATATACCCAAACATAAATACGCTGAATTTGATATTTTTATAATTTTATGATATGAATTATGAAATTAATATTCGAAAAAAATTATGAATTGCAACCTACAATTTTTTAGATGGATTTAGATTTATTAAGTCCTGCTTTATATAGATCCAAAATTTAACATTTTTCTTCCAAGTAGTTTTCAAATTATGCTTAAAAAACGGCAAAAAGATGGTTTAAGGGGCCGTCTATAATAGAAGTGACTAGATATTTTAAAATTTCTTCTGCTGTCCAGTAATCTAGCAGGCTTCATTGAATTCTTAAAGTGCCTTGATCAAGATGGAGACGCTCTCGGTTAACAATCGAGTTCCAAACTTCAATTTGGATACAGCCCTTAAAATACGCTCGTTTTAAAATAATTAATTTCTTAGAAACTTATGTTACGAATTGCAAAAAAAATTCGTTTTTAGGCTAATTGAAGAGTGTAGAGTTCATTTATGCTGTCAGAATTGTGTACTGCTATTGAAAAAAACAAAGTTATGGTTCGTTTTAATATGTAGATGGCCCCCTAAGCAAATTTTATATACATAGTTTAAAAGTAGACTTTATTTCCAATCGTTTGGTACCAGTAACTTTCTTCTACGATAATTTGTTGAGGAGTTAGTATGGGGTGTTTACTTTTTTTTTTCCACGACTGTACGTCTTCAGTCTTAAGGGTTTTACGTTTTTATGCACGTTTTTACTCCTGCACGCAGAGCTAAGTGCTATAATTTAGTGTTACAGTAAAATCCTTTAAATTTTCTTTTGCCTCTCCAGCGAAATTTATTTTTGCCGAGATGTGTCTCTTTCCTTGCGGGTGAGCGATATTATTTTTATTGCTTAGTCCATAAGGTTTTCAAATTTCTAACACTTTTTTTCAAGACATTTTTGAAGACTCACAAGATTCAAATTTAGATGATAATGCTGCTCAGGATGATTTTCAAAGCAATGTAGGCAATTATGCCTTTCAACCATTCAATGAATGAAAACATTATGATTTAATCAGAGATTTTTTGGTTGTATAAGTAATCTGCTAAAAGTTTTGGCTCTAGAAGAAAAAAAAATAGTTGTTTTATCCTAAAACATCTACTACTTTGTATATAATAATATGAATATATTATACATGCATTAGTGTCTCAGATGTAACATTTACAGTTTACAGAAATGGGAGGTCAAGCATTCGAATCCAGCTAATTACAGTATATCACGAATTTATTTAACTGCACAATACTATATAAAATGTCTGAATACACTGTAAAAAAAATCTGTAGTTCTACAAACGTAAAGTTACATACTTAATAGACTTTCATGTGTAACTGTACAAAAAAATCTGCAAATCTACAAAACTAGTTTTCGTAAAGCTACAGAAATATGTAACTTTACAAATGAATCTGCTAAAATTACAGTAATCTTACTAAAATTTTATCTGTAACCCTGGTTGCAGTTACATGAAAAGTTCTAGGCATCGAAGTTTCCTAAAAAATTCTTAGTAACCTTACAGATTTTTAGATTTTCGGTGCAAAAGAGCGTCAGTTACAGGAATTTTTGTTGTTGCCGTTACATAAAAAGTACTAGGAATCCCAGTTTCCTAGAAAAATTTTAGTAACTTTATACATTTTTTTTTTTTTTTTTTTTTTTTTTTTTTTTTTTTTTACAGTGTAGACGAGTGGAGTCGCTTCGGATTTTTACTTTCTTTTTTCTAAAGAAGAAAGTATTGTAATCGAGATTTTTTTCGGATTTACACGTTTTAAGGGATCAGAGATACCGAAAAACATATTTATACAAAATGTCTGTCTGTCCGTCTATATGTCCGTGTATGTGTATGTCCGCTTTGTATCATCAAAAAGTGTATGTAGTTATGCATAGAATTGAACCAATTTTTTGTACGTTTTTGACTATGGCCAGCAGATCCTCCTTGCATTTGGAAATGTTTCGCCGGAAGGGGTCGCTTTAACCCCTTGAAGGGCGCCGTTTGCAGTCTGCAAACGGTTAATTTTAATGCCCGAAATTTCAAATGGCACCAGTAATTTGTTAGTACAAGTTCGATCTCATAATAAGCGTGAAAAAAAAGCTTTTGATTATTTGCAAATAAATTTGTTCGTATATTGCGGTGTGAATTAATTATTTGAACATAATCGGAGCAGAAAAGTCTTGCCCCTGAAAGGGTTAATAGCGATTTTTGCCGGTTTTTCATCGTTTTGTTGTACACCGGCTGTTCATACAGTTAACCTGTCGATTCTCAAGCATCTGATGTACAACAGAATAACGACCAATATTGATTTTAATAAATATTATGATTAAGATTAACTCGTTTTTACTCCGATTAGTAAAATGAAGCAGAAACTTAAGATGAAAATCAAATATGGTGTAGTACTGAAGTAATAACACACTGACGGATTAACATGTATGAGAAAGAAGAAATTTTTAGGATTCGCACATCCGAGAAGTTTGAATTCTCAATAGGAAAAAGTAATATTTGTATCACATGTCAATTATCACAAATTATATGCATGTCATTGTCACCAGAAAAATTTTAAAACGAACGCACTTAATTTAAATTAAAGGAATATGTTAGGTATTAAATATCTTAGAGACAAAAAAAAAATCAGTCTTCATTAAAACAGACTAACACTAATTAAAATATCAAAGCCGTTAATTCTGTTTCAATAACAACATATGCTTGTTTTCCCATCGTTAGTGTTAGAAAACAATAGAAAAAGAAACGCAAAAAAAGTTCTATTTTCTGATTTGATAATGTGAAAGAAGGGATTAGAATGTTTGTCGGTTAAGAATTAGGTTCATTTAGGAGATAAAATGGTGAAAAAACATCTGCATAAAAATACTTCGAAACTACCTTGCATTTCTTTTTAATTATAAACACGTAAATCTCCGATTTTTTTTTTACCAAATCGATTGAAGATGCCATTTTTAAAAAGAATAGCGAGCTTATTATATTGTTTGTTTCCAAAGATATTTATTGCAAAAAAAAAAAAAAAAAAAAATGTGAAGAGAAAGAGTAACTAGTTCTAAGCAAAGCTGAAGAATTATAAAATGCGTTGTTTTTAAATGTAGTTAATTCTTTTTCTAATTTTTTAAATTGTTAAAAGTAACTGAAACCATAATTTTCTTTAAATTTTAATGTAGGATTGCGGATGGGGGGGGGGGAGGGGGGGACAGGAGTGATTGCTGACTTTTATAAATAAGCAGAAACTACGAAAATAGTTCGTTAAAACGTGATTTTGTAATTTAGAAAGGCGTCGAAAATTACTAATGTTATGTATTGTGATGTTTCTGAGACAGGTTAGGGATACTATGCAGTATTATCGAATACATTTGGTATTTTTATTCATTATTACTACTTAACCCGTTCAGGACCGGCATCTTTTACACGAATTTTATTCGTTTGGCACCACTTTTTGTTAATTATTTGAATTTACTTTATAAATCACAAAAATGTCGTTATTAAATAAAATAAATTTTAATTTCTTTTTTACTGGTATCAAACTCAAGCGTTTTCAGCGTTTTTTGAGGGAGCATATATGCACAATGGAGTTATGAATAAAGAGGAGGAGACATGTAGTGTATTGCCTACCAGTTGCGAGTGAAGTAACTGAGGAGGTTGTCACAAGATGGTGGCTGCTTTTTTAAAGTCAGATCTTCAGTTTATGATTATCGCCAGGAGAAATTTCCCACCAGTAAAATTTAATAGAAAATTCCGTCTTAATTAAGCGTCTTATTCATGGAAATTTTTCACAAAAATGTCGTAATTTTTCTATTTGTTTTTACTGGTGTCAGTATGCCTTGTAAATCTGTCAGTTTGTTTCCCTGGTTGTCACAATCAAAGACCTTTAAGATACATAGACCGGCAATTTCCATTCAAAAGCATACAAAATCATGGCAGCCATCTGAAGTAAATTGAAACGCATGAACCGCGAGGTTTGTACGTCAGCTGCGAGTTATTTACCATTAAGTGCTATGGATAGAATGAGCTTTAAAAACAATTTTTATCAATATATATGAATTTTATGGCATATGTTTTTCATGACGCTATTTTCTATATCTAAATATGCGTTATAAATATTGAATTTTCAGAAATAAAGTTAAATAAGGCGATTAATTAATAATTTTATGGATGGTATGTTTGAAAAAGAGTATCTAATTTTTATGCCTTATAAACCGAAATAAAGGCGAAATTAATATGGAAACAGATTGTTAAAGATTATAATTCCACCTTTTTTTAAAGTTTGACTTACAAAAGTAACTGGTAGGGAAGTTCAGATTAAAGGTAACAACTGTAACATAATATAGTAATTTAGAAAATTTTAAAATATTTGTGAAGAAATCTACGTAAAAACTAATTTTTATGTAAAAAGGAAATTAAAAAATACGCATTAACGAAAGTAACACTATATTTTTATCCTTGGAGGACGTTTATTGAAATACTTACTTGCTATACGAAAAAAAAAAAAAGAAAAACAATTATTAATAATAAAGTTTTTTTTTTTTTTTTTTTTTTAAAGGCCTAAATGATCTAGGGTAGACTACTACTTAATGATACGAAATAAAAAAATACGCTAATAAAAGCATTTTCTTAGGTAAATTAAAATATAAAACATATATACTGCCGTACAAGAGCTGTGATCAAAAATCCTCAGTTAAATTGACAGTTTGCCGGTCTATGTATCTTAAAAATCTTTGGTCACAATATGGCGGAAACGCAGGGCCTAACTATCGCCAAAGTAAACTCTTACCAGCAAGAATGAAAATCTGTTTCTACCATTATTTATGACTGAAATTTTGCAATAATAAGGCGTTTAAATAAGTTGAAAATTTCTATATAAATCTACTGGTAGAACTTTCCACCGGCGGTAAACAACTCCTGCGATAGCTGTTACAGTGGAAGCTTCACCATTTTAAGGACATGTCAGTTCCTCTTTAATAATAGTTCCATGATCTGCACCCATGGTCCCGAACGGGTTAATGAATGAAATTCATGCTACTAAACAAGCAAGAAATATAAAATATTTTACTAACGTAGTATAAATAATAACTATTTTTTGTCTATCTTAAGATAATCTAGTATGTGCTCGCGACCACTACTGGTGATTACACGGTGAACCAGAAAGGGGCCGCCACGGCGTCCACAAGGGACCCCACTTTAGACTTCTTCAAGCTCGCAAATAGCATGTTTTAATAATGCAGGAATCTATTTTCTCTATATTTTCAAGCATTTCTAAATTATCACTGACATTAAAAATAATGGGTACTACTAGTTATCCCGTCGACCAATTTCGCCAAATTATATAAATCGCCAAACCACTCGCTAAATTAAAAAAATTGACATAATTTTTATTTGAAATAACGAAAGAACAAATAAATTAGTGTAACATTAATAAAAAATACAAATAAAACGTCGAAATAAAAATCACTTGATGACGTAAACAGGTGTAACTTGCTTAAAGTCAAGTGAATGTGACATTTATGATCAACCATTATTGGTATTTAATCTTATAGTTTGGCGATAGATTTTTAGTCGGCGGGACCAAGTAGTACCAAATAATGTAGTCTGTACAGGCATTTAGAAGTTTATTTCAATATCATTTTCAATCTATTTGAATATTTGAATATTTTTATTTCAAATATTGGGATTACTTTATTTTCTTCTTCTTCTGGATATGAAAGATTTATCTCATTCTCATTGGTATCGTTGACGATAACTGCTTTATTCGATAGCTCCTTCATGCATGCGGCATTATAATCCATATTTTAAAGATGCTTGAATAATTTTTTTTGCCCACTGCAAATTTCTATGGAGAAATTTATGTATAAGTAACTTATCTTCAATGAACTGTGAAATGTATTGTCATGGAATTCGTATGGGATGTCCATTTAAAAAAAAATGAAGTCTGCATGCCAAGAGACATTTGAAATTGCCGAATTAAAAACATTTTATGCACTGATTGAAAAATTCATTGCACCAAATATATCAATTTCGCAAGATGCTCCCTATTCCTAACCAAGCCTTTGCAAAATAATTCCTTTACATAGATCAAAGCGAATGTTATATACATCAAAGCGCATGAAATTATGTCGAAGTATTCCATTGAAAATCTCTGAGAAGATCATTGATTATGGAATCATAAGAAAAGGCAGAATCAGGACTCCAGTCTAGCGCTAAAAATTTGTGGTCATTTCAAGTTCAGTTATGTCCATGATATTTGCTAAAATAGATGGAAAAATATGCAAGATTTTTTTTTTATGCTTAATTTTTCTTCACTTCCAGGTGCCATGCAGTTAATAGTTAGACCTGTATAAGTGCCCTGGCTCAAGCACAATTGTGTGTAAAGGAGCTCGATCGGACGTGATCGTTAATTTATATTTTATAATATTTCGATGCTTCAAGAATACGGGTAAGCAAGAAGGGATGCACTTGGCAAAAAGAGTAGATCAGGAATACATCAAAATACTTTAATTGTCCAAGTTCATATCCTGAAACACAAGTACGGAAAACAAAATGATTTCATTGCTTATCGACTGCCTGTGGCAGTGGCATTCGGCATAATTGCATATTATGTACAGCAAAACCTCCCTAAAGCGACCATGTTCCGTTCCAATAAGAACTGGTCGCTCCAAGAGGAGGTCTCTTAATGGAGGTCATGTTTAAATCTAGATTTTAATTGTTGAAAAAAGGTAACAATTAATGTTACTAAAATTTATTTTTCACATTAGGAAAAAATATGAAAATTTAAGTACCAAAACAAAAGTTAATTACCTAAGTTAATTACTGCAGAGTTTATAAAATGAATATATTGACGTTTGCTTTGATTTTACGGTTTTATCTTTTATAAATTTTACTTCCAAGTCCTTTCAAAGTTAAGCAAATAAATGCAATTTTTTTTTTTTTTTTTTTTTTTTTTGGATGGGAACAAATAACGACGATTTCATTAATTTATCTATTTCTTTGAGAGTTTCCAGCTAGAATAGAACTGGGGAGTTTTCTGACAGTCATCCTTAATTTGTCATCAGAGTTAAATTCATTTCCTAAAGAGGCACAAAGGGGTTTCAACACTTAAAAGCTACCGGAATAAATAAAAATTCTAAACTTAGTTTAGAAGTTGGATGAATAATGTGCTCTCCGGAATTATTTTTCTAATAAAACCTTCTTCAAGCGACCAGGAAGAAACGGAATTTGTTTCATTTTCTTCAAAGTAATGGGTTGCTCATGGAGGGAGTTCAACTGGGATGGTCTCTGAATAGAGGTAAAATTAGTATTGAGCCTATATGAATAAATTTCGTTCCATGAAAAAATAGTCGTTCAGGGAGATGGTCGCTTAATGGAGGTGGTCGCACAGGGAGGTTTCACTGTATCTGTTGATGGGTAGAGCGGTCAGAGACGGAATGGGGAAAATCGTACCACAAAAACTGCTCCTTATTGCCATATTTAATTTGGCGAGAACAGATGTTTGTTTTGTTTGTTTGTTTTATTGAACTCATACATCAGACTTGTGTGCTTGACACCAGGGCCCGCTTAAGAGTCATCGTCGATATACAGGGACGAGATAGAACAAGAAAATTGACAACACCAGAGAATTACATCCTGGGGGCTCCACAAAGAGTGTGCAACGGAACCGGCGGGATTCTATCCCTCCTCCACCTACGCTCTCAAGCGATTAGCGGCGTGGTGTCTTATCCACTCAGCCACGGTCGGCCCTCGAGAACAGATGGATCAGATTATATTAGTTAGGCTTTATCTTAAGGAAACTTTTGAATTTATAAGGATAAATGAGTTAAGAAAGCAAGACTGAAGACATGCCACCAATACTTTATAACAATTTTGGAACCCGAGCAGAAACGTAAATATCGACTCTATAAAAAAGGGAGATGTTACTGTTTTCAATTATATGATTTAAAAAAAAAAACTGGTTGATTTGACAAATTTGAAATTTTTGATTGTTAAAATGACAAATTTTAACGAACTCTCAAAGGAAAGTAAATAAATTTCTGTAGACAAAACATACTTTTTATTTATTATCTGTTTTACGTGGTTATTCTAAAATGATGACTAAAGGCTGAAATTTACGCGGGTACGTTTCGCTGCAGAAATAGCTTAGTTATTCCTTTAATTTAAAGAAGGGAAAAACATAGAATTTAAATACAATTTAAAATTATTTAAACAATGAATTACCAAAATGAAGTTTTCAATAAAGTAAACGGGGATAATTAAAAACATACGTGATTTCACATCACAGAAGGTACTCGACACGGATAGCAAGACGAGCAGAAACTTCTATATGTGCAGTACAATTATAACTGCTGAAAAAAGGAAATCGATATATCCCAACCAAGCTTTATAAATATAGCTAGTTACAGAAGATTTGTTTTCAGCACAATGTGCAGCAGGAAACTTCAGAACATTTTGGAAACATCAAGTGCTACAGATACTTTCCAATAAAGATCATAGGAAATTTTCTGACCGATTTATATTAGCTACAATAGGTAACATGTTTAAATTTCTTACCTCCAACGGAATTATAATCTTTGAAGCTTGATGTTTTATCTGGCAAAATTGTATAAAACAAAATAAATTCGCCCGCGGTTAATACTAGTACATCTTCTGCATCATACATGCAATGCAAAAGTTTTAGCTTCCCTTCTTTACATTCATTTGTTTGTGATGTTATCTACTGCTCCATTTTCAGCGAAGATTTTCTTCAAAGTCAAGGGATTCAGAAATTTAAATTTATTTAACCCACCATCTGACACCTTGAAGTCTTTGGTTTTAATCGGAGGATAAAAAGTGTGATTTTTCTTTAAGAATATTTTCATCATCTAGGAATGTTTAAGTTTCGCATATTTCAAGAAGAAGTAAGCAAAGCCTTCTCCAAATTTACGCATTTTGATTCTCTAAAATTTTTTCGAGAGGTCACATTTTTAGCGTTTCGCTTTTTTAGCTTAAAAAATTTTCCTTGTCGACTTTAAAATTATTGATAAGCCATTCATTGGAATTCCATATTTCTGTGCAATTTGCGTATT
Source organism: Maratus speciosus (assembly GCA_963932465.1). Taxonomy (NCBI): domain Eukaryota; kingdom Metazoa; phylum Arthropoda; class Arachnida; order Araneae; family Salticidae; genus Maratus; species Maratus speciosus. The sequence goes on from OZ010794.1 coordinate 358,574,023, forward strand.
GCTTAATATTTTAGCATCATATTCTTTTTAAAATGTTTACAGTTCAATCAACAAAATAAGCGCGTGTTTTTTTTTTTTTTTTTTTTTTTTTTTTTTTTGATTTGAGAAACAGATAAAAACATTTTCCTAACTAAATCTGACCCAGTCTGTTTCTCGACTAAAGGGACTTTACTTGTAAAGTTGTCCATATCACATACAATTATGTATACACGCTCTTTTAAATTAAAGACATCAACTCTTTAATAGCATTAGTGTCACGCTCCCTTCTCTCCCATCTAACAACATCATGCTCATTGAAGTAAAGGATGGGGGGGGGGGGGGGGGTCGGTCTTTGTTTCTACCACATTTTATTTTCTATCTTATTGAGACATTAACTTTTCTTTATCATACTTCTCGGGATGTTAGAACTTGTTTCCTCAAACTATTTGAAGGTTAATTTCATTTTGATATTGAGTTCCGATAAATTAAACTGAGTTCGCAAAAGAGGAATTCCCTGATTTGTAGTTCGTGAATGAGAGCCAAAAATTACATTGTATCTGCGGGAGTGTATTCGGGACCATTAGCTAGTTCGTAAAATCACGAGTTTCGTAAAGAAAAAAAAAGTTTCGTAAGAAGGAGCGTCTACTGTAATAAGTGTTTCGGGGAATTCATGGTAAAAAATGTACATTTAAAGTAATAAGTAGCTACATTTTTCTAAGGCATAAGATAAATGATATTTTAACGTTGAATTTCTTTAGAAAAGTATAGAACTTTTTGGAATAGCGAATTAAAAATGCATTTATATGTTATGATACACTGATGGTACTCAAATAATGGGATACTTTTTCTAACTGCTGAATACTAAGTACTTTCATATTTCAAGAAAAAATGCATTACTTAGTATAAAAAAAAAAAAAACATACACAAAGGAATTTTGTTTGCTTGATCGTGCCTTTAACCCTTTATCTATTGGCGGTACTTATGAGTACCATTAAAATAACTTGTTATAAAATTCATTCAATACATCGATTAGTTGTAATGCAGTTTAGAATAAGTTATAGATACATTAGTTTGTGTTGCACCAAAATTCCTTCTTGGTTACACAAATCAAAAATATTTTTAAAAAGATGATTTCTTTTGCCTTAACATCTTTTCAACTTTCTTGGCGTTGGGGGGGGGGGGGGGTTGAATTTTTCAATTCGGAAATATTTCTATATTTCTATTGTAAGGACATTATATTTGTACATTTTCTAATTCTAAAAATACTAAGAAAAATATTTAAAATAAAAGACTCCTGGGGTTATAAATATTGTACAACATCCCTATAAGTTCAAATTTAATGAATCCTTCTAAATCCTTCAATCCTTCTAAAATCCTTCTAAAATTTATTAAATGATTATGTAAATCTTCTAATGTAGTTTAAATAATTCTCGAAAAATGCTGCAGATGATAAAATTTTCATGAGTTCATAATTCAGTACATAAAGGGTTACATTTATTAGAAAGAAGATTTAAAATAGATAAAAAACATTCTGAAAATAACTTGCAGTTCTTTCTAGTTATAAAGACGTTAGTCCTTGTATTTTGTTTTATGAAATCTATTGTGCATGCCATTTTTAAAGGTAATTGTCAGCGCATTACATTGCTTATTTCCCTTGATACTTGTTAAAAATGAAGGTATCTGAATAATAACAGCAAAATGAAGTAATATAAACTGACTAAGTGTCGGCAGTAACAAAATTTTAAAATTATATAATTCACGAATATTTAGTACGTGATTTATCATATTGTTAACTAAGCATAGAACCAACAGAGTGAAAAATGTCCAAGCCGGGAATCGAGCCCGGAACCCTTCGAATAGCGTTCCAAGAACTCTACTATTTAAGCAACGAGAACGATACCCAATTTCGAGAGTAATTTAACTCCTGAAAATTATTTGAAAAAATTAATTAAAAATTACATATATAATTAACTGTTTTTTGCATAATAATAATTTTAAAATCTGCTTACAGTTTTAAGTACTGACACTTATTTAAAATTTATATAATTATAGAAATGACAAAAATTATTTTACCTTAATCTTAATGAATTAAAGATTTATATAACGACGTATTTTCATAAAAAAAGAAAGGGTTTTTTTTTGCGCTGTTTTGAAGAACAGTAACACATACATAAAGATTAAGGAGCTACTTATCGCTTGAATTAATTTTGAGAAGAGAGTATATAAAAATGAGAACTTGTTGGATCGATTTTGAGAAGAGAGTATATTTCGAAAATAAGAACATATTTTTAAGTTTTAAAAATATTGACTCGAAGTTGTGCTGAGAACATTGCTGCCAACTTTTACGCTTTTTTGATATCACTAAAATATTGTAGAAATTATTTCCTTTTCTAATTTTCAATTTCGGGGATTTATTAACACGAAATTTACTGTTAAATTTTAGTGGTAAGAAAACAGAAAAAATGGTAGCTATGTGAGTATTATATGATGTGCGTGAAAATAAGCAATTATTTCTTCATAATAAGAACTCAGTTTTAACCCTTTCAGGGGTAAAGTACTTTCATTGCTAAAATGTTGGATTGTATGAATGGCACCGGAATTTTCGAACACATTTATTTGTAAATACGAAAAAGGCTATATTTAACAAACATAATAAACGGAAAATTATGTGCCAAAATTCTGGTGCCATTGTGGCATTTGGAAATTAAAATTAAATGGGTTCATAAACGTTAATAGTGCATAATTTTATTCAGATTTTAAAATAGTAAGATTTTTTAGTTGGTGCAATTTGTACAAATTTTCATTCTTGTTTTTCTATATTTTCAAAGTTGTATCATGTCTCTAATTGTAAACATTATATGCCTACTGTCATTTTTCGTAAACCACTATAATTCCAGAAAATCGTCAAATGTGTCTTTCCACTTTCTTCTTCACGATTGGCTAACCCAACATCAACCACAGTCTTTTACTTTTATCTGCTAAGCTTCACGTATTCATGAAAGCAGATTAATGAACTCTACTGAAATAAATTGCTTCTATTGAACAGAAGTCGAAGGCGCCAATAAGCGTAATAATGTTGAAAAACAGTTCTTACATAACTTCTATTTATGAAGCTTTAAAAAATTGCTAAATAATTTGTATAGGTAACAAAATATTCTATCAGTTTTAGTTACCACATTTTATATCACTAATCATTAGTTAAAAAGTAAAAATAAAAAACGCTAAAAATACAAAAAAATCGATTTTTTTCCCCACAAAAATGTGTCTTAAATGCCAATCTTAACAAACAGGAGAACCCTTGAAGTGCCAACAGTAGTAGAAATAGTTTTAAAAAAAAGAAAAGTAAAATGTCGCTGGTTGAATGTGCCACATGAAGTGAAAAGGCGAACGCTGAATCTGTCACACGAAGTAAAGTGGAGAACACTGAGTGTGCCAATGATAAGATCTGCGGCGACTGTTGGCCATTACAGTGCTTGATCAAGTTGTTATTGTTTACATCAATGGGGTATTTTCAAGCAAGGTGAAAAATGTTAAATATATAAATAAAAGAAATGTTTATAAGTGATAATATTAGGTATTTACACACTAAACGAAATGAAGCTAGGTACCTACAATTTAAAGTTTTGAACTAAGAGCCCAAAAGGAGCGAAGTGGAAAACGTTGTAAGTACCAGAAGTAGGAGTTTTTCTTTTTTCGCTCTCTTCAAAAATTTCATCTTTTGGACTTTTGGCGTTTTTCATTGTTAGTCCTCATTTATTTAATATTAAACAGGAGAGATTTTTCACATTGCTTACTAAGCATAAACAAAGAGAAACAGAGTGGCCGACATTTAGAGTGAGAGATGCCAGGCCAACCCCCTCCCCCCCCCCCCAGCTAAAAACTTTATCTATCTATCTGTCTATATCACTTTTTTACGGACGCGATAAGTTTCATAATTCTGCACAAATATCTCCCAAACTGACACATAAATTCAAGGGGCAGAAAATCTCGCTCAGGTTCGTTAATGGGCAAAATCGGACAAAGGGGGTGGAAATTGGGAGAGGTTTTATGAAAACAGGAAATCCCCATAACTCCTTAATACACTCCCATAATTATGATACATATCGAATTAGTTTATGTTATTATTACTTCTAGGAAAAGGGCCAAAATTGGTGTATGATGGATTTTTGATATAATTAAAAATAGCCTCAAGGGACGAAAAAAATAGGGGTTTAAGAAGAAGTACAATATGATTTTTATCATAGCTTCGTCAATTAGCAAGATATCAAATTTATTAAAAAAATAAATTTATTGTAAATCTTCTTAATATTATCTACAACTTTTATATAGGCAAGTTTTTGATAGGGCCAACTCTTACAGAAAACAAAATAAAATAAATAAAAAAAAATCATCTCCGTTAATCTGCCATTAATTCGATAAAAAAGTATCAATTGCGCGATGAAAATTTTGACAACCCTCAGAGATACTATATATAGGGTTGCATTATTAAACTAATCACTAATCACTAATCACCCACTCGTGGACAGCCAACCTTTCGGTATAGGAGCTGATTAGTCCACGAGGGAAAAACACATATCCCCCTTCCCGCTGAAACCCCAGTACCCGCGAACGAGCCCAGAAGTCCCAGCAGGTTGGAAGACCCTGTTTAATGAAAATTATTAAAATGACAAAACAAACAGAATGACTAATAAACAGTATAACAAAATGTCAGGGCGAGCCCAAGAGAACAGTATATTAAAAGTAAATATTTAAGATTAAAGTTAAATTGCACCATAGCACTATTTTTATATAATTATAGGTTAATTAATAATGAATAATTTTTATAATAAGGAATGGAGATAATAATAGATTTTGTTAATTAAAGGTTAATGCTAAGAGATAAGGAATTTAATACGAAATTCCACTCCAATGCCCTGGCTAAATAAATAAGATAAAAGAGATGAGTTATAAATTTTTAATTAGCTGTTAATAATTAGGGAAATTAATGATTTAGCATACTAGCAGGACTACAGAGGAGGGAAATTTCTGTCATATCCTTTAAAGTTAAATATTTAATAAAAGGTAAGAGTATTTAAAACAAGACAATTTAGGTTATTTAAAATTTGAGATAACACATAATATAACAATTAGTTCACAGATGAGACTTTCACAGACGACACATAGATACAATTAACAAAAACACATTCAAGAAGTGTTCATGGAACTATTAATAAAGAGGAACTGACATGTCCTTAAAATAGTGAAGCTTCCACTGTAACCGCTATTGCAGGAGTTGTTTACCGCCGGTGGAAAGTTCCACTAGTAGATTTATATAGAAAATTTTAACTTATTTAAACGCCTTATTATTGCAAAATTTCAGTCATAAATAATGGTAGAAAGAGATTTTTATTCTTGCTGGTAGGAGTTTACTTTGGCGGTAGTTAGGCCCTGCGTTTCCGCCATATTGTGACAACCAGGGAAACAAACTGACAGTTTTACCAGGCATACTGATACCAGTAAAAACAAATAGAAAAATTACGACATTTTTGAGAAAAATTTCCATGAATAAGACACTTAATTACTGGTGGGATGTTTCCCCTGGCGATAATCATAAACTGAAGATCTGACTTTAAAAAAGCAGCCGCCATCTTGAGACAACCTCCTCAGTTACTTCACTCGCAACTGGTAGGCAATACACTACATGTCTCCTCCTCTGTATTCATAACTCCATTTATTAAACGCGTGAGAGTCTCAATAAAAATAAATTCAGAATTTAAAATATTGTGTGTAGTTAATTTAATGAAATAATCACGGCATGGTTTAAATTTACAATATAAATCTGAACTTCGAAATCTGGCAGCGCCTGTAGGCCGAGCCGGCAGGGATTTTTAAAGATAACAGTTAATTGACCATATTACGAAGCGTGTCTGACCATATTACTTGGAGAAAATTTTAAATTGCGATGTTGTAACCATTTTCTATAAAAACAGTCAAATGACGCGACAGTTGTTTTGCAAATTTTTAACAGCGTCCGTGTGTTTCCATTGCGGATAATATGGGCTGCTCTTTTAGGATAAATGTAGAAGTACAGTAATTTTACATAAACTGTGGAATATATTTATATTATAAAATAGAAGACTAACAATCCAGCTTAATAGCTCCATCTTAATATATTATTGCTAACAATGTATCTTATATTAATCAGGTTCAATAATATAATGGAGAATATACTGAAAAAATGAAAAATCTTATTATTGCTTCAACGATAGAATGATAAACACATCGGTAAGACGTATAGTACAGTTTTTATTTTCCTCTAATTATACAAATAAGTTTTATTTATTTTCCAGTTTTGGGGATATATTTCACGGAATTCAGTTTTACCTATCTTAACCTTTCATGAACTGCAGAATACAATTCTATTATCAAATTTCCGAGAAATACTCAAGAAAGATAAAGAAAATAAATGATGATTACCAGTCGTTAAGTTGACGATATGGTAGCCCCTTCTCATGAATCATTTATAAAAGAGTGGATGATAACATAAAAAGTGCAGAATATATAGTTTTCCTTTTCGGTCGATGCACTTTGCTTTTCTGGCTTATATATATGAAGAAAGGCATCGTTCTTAATATAATTGTTCACATATTTTAGTGCTTGTCACTGAGAACAGTGTTTGATGAAATACATCTTCAACAAAAGTTTTCATCAATAATTAATTAGAATTTTCGTTTTCTATTGAATATCAAAAAATGCGTTATGCATGAAAATGGTTTTTTTTAATAGAAACATGTATATATATATGTATGTGCATTTGTGTATGTTCGCAAATTTTAGTGCATATGCCGAAAAGTAAATGCTCAGGAAAGTTAAAAAAGAAAAAAAAATTAATAATAGCTTGTATACATAAGTATTTAGAGTTATCTTTTTTTCCCTTAAAAGGACTTAGGAATCTTAATTTTTCGCTGAATGTGTGAAATGCATGTCACATTTAATTTTATCCGTGCTCCACTAATTAAGACACAAATGCGTAAAATCTTTACCACTAATAAGTTAATATCTGTTCTATGTAGCCTAATTCTTTCAATATTCTATAAGTTGATATTTTACCCTTTTTTAATTTTAATTTTTCCCCAAAATTTTGTTATTTAAATTAAATAAAAAAAAGTTTTCAGTTACTTAAAAAAGATGTATACCTTCGAGATATATTAGTTTTATATCATTATCAGTAATATATGTGACTCTAGACATATTAGATTTGCTAAAGTTTTGCGCTGAATGGATGCAAGTAAAAGAATTTTTTTTTTTTTTTTTTTTTTTTTTTTTTTTTTTTTTTATGCATAGTTTTAAAAAAAAATTTAAGTGCATATCCTCCTTTTCAAACATAGTTAAGTAAAACTAATTCTTATAAAACAAATAAAAGAGCAACAAACAATTAAATTAAAAAAATCAAAAACCCAACTTCTTAAAAAGCGAACTAATTAATTATTTCTCATCAGTGTGAAACTATTTTTTCTCAATTCTTACTATTAGCTCACACTCTCGCTATATATATATCTTGTTAAAATTTTCAATCGTTAATAAAATACTTATTATTCATCGAATTAAGCTCAAATAAATTTTTTTAAATTTGTAGTGGATGACACTTGATGTTAATCCATTTTTTTTAAAATATTAATTCATTAATTAATATTTTCAATAGTCGAGAGAGCCCTCTTCTTGATCAAGGTATTTTTAGACCGAGAGAGCCCTCTTCTTGATCAAGGCATTTTAAGTCCTACTCAACAGGAAAGAAGAATGGGAGAAAAAAAAATTCTCTATTGACCTAAGTAGGAATTGACTTAAAATATTTTCTTTATATTACTTGTTTATATTACTTATCTATTTTTTTATTTACTTGTATTGGTGACTTTTAAGTTGTGTTTAATTGTTAGTTCCTATCTCTAAACACTGTTTTGATGAGGTCTATATATGTCTATGATGGTTAGAGTTGCAGTAAAGCTAGAGATCCACAATACATACACAACTTCCAGGTTGTATAATATTTTAACGGAGCTTCTGACTGTAAAATAGTCAATGAAACATCGTCTTCATTTTGAAAGGCCTATCCAATGATATGCCACTCAATAGGGTGCGTAAATTTTTTTTTCGTCACTACCGCCATTTTGTATTTTACGGCCGCCATTTTGAATTTATGAAAACAAAACCTAGCCTATAACCATTGGGCCGTTAAGACAAATTGATAGAGCCCTCATTCATTAAAATCCATCCAGCCGTTGGAATATTTCGAGGGTATAAAGAAATCCACATACACAGATACGCGTGAAACACATAACCCTTCTTTTAAGTCGGGTAAAAATAGAAGACAATTTTTTATATTATATGTGTAAATAATAAATTTTTTATATTAACAACAAACAAACATTCAAACAAATTTCTTATATTAATTCACAACTCTGTTATATCTACCAAATCTGAAATTATGATGCAAATAATAAAATACAAAATAGCTAACAACACCATCTCACCTTCTATGCATCTATGCGCATATAAACTACAATATTGATATGCGTAAATATTTGTACTAGTTTACTATGCTTAATCATTTAAAAACATTACCATAAAAAACTAATTAAGTTTGGTTAATAATTTATAGTTAAAGCAAGTTTATATAATTTTCTATTTTGCTCATTACACTTTTTTATGTTACGCATGCATGAAGGTTATGTAATTTAAATGCTCACGCATTTTAGTATTTGCTTTTCAGAAAAATATTTAAAGAAATTAGTGTATGTATGTTTATTTATGCATGCACATTTTTCTTATCTTATCGTTGAACAATCTTAAAATGACAAGGAGGAAGAGAACGAAATTTAGTTAAGAAAATATTTGATGTATGTATCATCATTAAATAATTCATATCAGACAATTAATTATTGCTGAGAGTCAATTTACTTAATAATCATAAAACTTTAATGGTCACAACTGCTATGCTGAAAATTTTTTAAGTTGTATCTTATTACAATTTTTAAATCATAAAATAACATTTTGCTTACTGCTCGTGCAGTCAAGTCTTATTTATTTAAAGGTAAATAAAAAAATATATTTTTTTTATATGTACACTATAAAAATAGATGTAAATCTACAAACCACACTGTAAAAAAAATCTGTAATTCTACAGATGTAAAGTTACAGAAATATGTAAGCTGACTAAAATTTTATATGAACACGGTACAAAAGAAGATGTAAATCTACAAAACTAGTTTTTGTAAAGCTACAGAAATCTATACTTTACAAAAGAATCCACTACAATTAGAGTAATCTAACTAAAATTTAATATGTAACCCGGGCTGCAGTTACATAAAAAGTTCTAGGCATCCCAGTTTCATAAAAAAATCGTAGTAACCTTACAGATTTTTTGGTTTACGTTGCAAAATTGTATCTGTTAAATGAATTTTTGTTGTTGCCGTTACATAAAATACTCTAGGAATCCGAGTTTCCTAGAAACATTTTAGCAACTTTACAGATTTTTCTTTACAGTGTAGTTTTTGTAAAAGCTACAAAAATCTGTTACTAAACTGTAAGCTTACTAAAATTTTATCTGTACGCTGTAAAGAAAAAAGATGTAAATCTACAAAACTAGTTTTTGTAAAGCTACAGAAAACTTTATGCTCACTAAAATTTTATTGGTAACCCGGGATAATTACATTTTTTTTTGTTGTTGTTGAAGTTAGATAATAAGTTCTAGGCATCCCAGTTTCTCATAAAATTCTTAGTAACCTCATAGCTTTTTTTATAGTGTACTGCATATTTTAAAGTAAATTTTTATGCTTTAGTTTTATGGTACGTTATCCGATAAGGAAATATTAAGAGAAATAAATAATGTACATGGATCATTATTTTACTTTATTTTTTATTTTCCTATTCATTTTTATTTGAAATGCGTATGAATTACACTTATGAATTAAGCTGCTTTGTGAAAAGAGATTAAAGGATATTATGATAGCAATTGTTGTATGTCTGGTGTGCATAAATATAACGAACAGAAAACAAATTGCAGTATAAAAACATTAATAATTATCACACATTACATAATCGTCACAATTTTATAGATAAAGCATAATTAACGAGACGAAAAGATAAAATAAATAAAATTGATTTTTTTTGCGGTTAGATTTTGTTTACATTAAAACTTATATGAAACTAATTAATTATACTAATTATAAAAAACATTTTTTTTTAAAATTTAAAGTAATAATGAAATCAACACTTTTAAATTGCTTTTTTGTATATATTAAACTGAAAAGTTCAAAAGAAAAATAGTACTTGTTCTAAAATCACGGAGATGAACTATGACTGTCATATTTTTAGGTGCGTTCCTAATTATATAAATACGTAGCAGCTATAGTCGTCGTATGGTCCCCCCTCTGCTTATAACAACGCAAAAACTATCCAACCGAATGGTTTGATATTTAATATATATAATCTTTGCATAATTTTGTCGAGTCATTTCAAATTTTATGAAAATCAAATCAAAACTTAAAACGATATTAATAAAAGTTTTCTTCATTCTATTAAACCCTATCCTACGTAAATAATTCAATGATATCCCAATATAGGTAATGATTTTGGATTGCTATGGTAATTATTGCACCAAGATCTGAATACTTATAAAACTAGTTATAGTACGAACGTAACTCATTGCCTTTTTCGACGCACAATTTCCGACTTGTTTTTTTTTTTTTTTTTTTTTTTTTCTGGCTGCTTTACAATCAACGCTTTCAAAACATTTTTATAATGCAAAAGTTTCCTAATTATGAAGCAAGATTTTTTGTTTCTTTTTATTTTATTAAAACAATACCTGTACGAACGCTTTTTTACACTTTCTGAGAATTTAGAATTTTTAACATATGCTGTTTCTATTTTAAGCATAATAATTGAACCTTTATGCAATGTTGCGAGTAGGCTACTTAAAAAAAATTCAGATTCCTTGATTGGCACCACTTTTTTGAAATGATAAAATTCGCCTTATTTAATGGCATATTAATTAAGGCGAAAACAAGAGGAATTTTACCATTTCAAAAAAGTGGTGCCAATCAAGAGATGTGAATTTAAAATAGTAGTCCACTGTCAACACAGCCTTTATGCATAAATATGAATTTCATAATCATTTAGAAATATATTTTATATCATTTATTTATGAAAGTTGACTGTCACAATCCGTCCTGCTTACAACGCACTTTGCTCAAATTGTGCATAAATAAAAAAAACAAAAGAAAACAAGAACGAACAATCATGCATCCAGCAAAGACTATGAAACACTTTCCAACACATTCAAAATTCTTTAACAAAACATTACAGTCTATTAAGGTGAGAGTTGATGTCTAAATAAATAATTTAGAATATGCATAGACATTCGAAAACCTAATTTATTCTATTACTATTAGTAGTCGGATAAATATCCAATTTTTTTTATCCAGACATGTATATGATCTACAGATTTATATGTTTACTACCTGGTATGAAAAAAAGTTAATGCATTTAAACTCATTGCACAGTTGAAAATTCCCATTTAGCAATTTCCGTCATTAAATGAAAATGTATTTAAGCTCTTTTTTGCAGCCCTGTATATGATCTATAGAATTTATAAATACCAAGTAATATTCAATAATAATAATAATAATTAAATTTTAAAACCCGGAACACAACTGAAAACGCAATTATTGTTTATTGGCAGTACTGTAGCCTAATTCTTTGGTGTGTCCCAGTAAATGAACGATAAATTATAATAACATCAGATTGTACAGTAATTGTCTTGTAGTATATCTCAGTTATATACACAAATTTCAATATTTTAAAAATAGTTTAATCTCTTTAAAATACACCGAAGACGATTTCCCCCCATATACTGTAAGGTAACGGAATTCTTTTAATTGCCCCTGTAAATGAACCGTAAGTGCTACACACTTCATTTTCAATACCGAACATGCCATACAAAACCCCCAATTACATATATTAATTACATCACAATCCGAGCATATATACGACAGTTAGAGCACGGACAGACGGCAGACGAACTGAATTCATAAATACTTTTCAACTACCGCGTGTCCTAAAAAGGACTGACTGATTTTAAAATTCAATAACTTCCAAATGGGGACAGATATTTAAAAAATTCTTGCAGGAGGGTTATACATGAGGTCAAAAGTTTTTTTACAGTGATTTTCGATTTTATTTCGAATTACAAAAAATAGATGGCGCTGTAAGCAATAGGCGCTAAATACAGGCTCGGTTTTTTGGCCCTTCTCTTCTTCCATGCGGAAAAAAGGAGATTAAAATGTATTGAGTGGCTCCGGAAGTGCCAGAAATCGAGCCTGAATTTGGCGTCTATTGATCCCAGCGCCATCTATTTTTTGTAATCCGAACTAAAATCGAAAATCACTGTAAAAAAACTTTTGACCTCATGCATAACCCTCCTGCAAAATTTTTTTAAATATCTGTCACCGTTTGAAAGTTATTGAATTTTAAAATCAGTCAGTCCTTTTTAGGACACCCGGAATGTTGGAAAGTGCGAAAAAACATGAAAAAGTGGATTTGTGTGACCAATTTTTCTTTTCAATACTTTTTGTCACAGAGATCATATAAAGTTCAATTTTCTTTGCTTTCCTTCTTTTTTTCTTTGGTAACAAAATTTAAACCATGAAGGTTTCAAATATTATACTTTGTGGTGAATATTTCAGGAGAACTAAATGTGACAATAGATATTTTGCATCACAAGCATCCCTTTAAAATGAGTTTTTTATGTTTTCTTTTACCCATAGAGGAAGCGTTACGAAATAAAAAAAAAATTACGACACTGTGGGACTTTTTTGTAAGCCCAAACTTGATTCTATTGCCAAAGTTTGGTCCGTAGGGGAAAATTCTTCTTATAATAATTTATTTGCTATGTAAAAACTAGCACATAACTAAACTGTTGTTGTTAACATGTAGTGAAACAAGCAAAATGTTAAACCTCTCAAGATCATATTTTGCTTCTATAACATGTGATTTAATATGAGAAAGGTTAAACTTAATTTGAAACAAAATTTATTTTAAAAAATAAATTCAAGTAATTTCTTTTTTTCTTTATTAGCTCTCAACGACTTCAAAGACATATTGCTGAGTAGTTTGTGGTCAACTGCCATACAGCCCCAGAGGTGATAATGAAAGACAATAATTTGGAAAGCAAGTCTCTGAACTAGTAGCAAAAAAAGAGAAAGGAGGAGGTAGAATGTATCAAAACTGGAAAATTGAGCTCGTGGAAATAGGAAAAAATATAAAGAAAATTTAGATTTTAATGGCAGAGTAATATATTAAAAAGATAAATTTTCTTTTTATTATTTTACTAAAAGCAAATAGCTCTCAACAATAATTTTGGAAGCTGTAGCCTAGTACACTTCACCAGCCGAAGTTTTCGAGGATGAACTTTAACCCTTTCCGGCGCGGAGTAAGTCTGTTTGTAAAATGATGAAATGATGCACTGACACTAGAATTTACAAACGCATTTATTAGCAAAAAAACTTGCTTATTTTCCCGTACGTTATAAAAGGAAAATTTTAATTAAATATTCTTTGTGCCGTTTGTCAGTTTTGGAATTAAAATTAGGTGTCCTTTTTTGTGGACACCGCCCGCTAAAGGGTTTAACATAACAAGCCGGAAATTGTATGTCAAACGTAGCAAATGAGATTCGTTCGTACTTAAACTAGTTTTATAAATATGCAGATCTTGGTGCAATAGCAGTTGCATTCTTATACAAAAATGCATGAATATAAAATTTATTATGATTCTATATATTAAATTCAGTAATACAGAAATAATACAACTCCATCTTAAATAGGACGCAATCACCATGGTAACCTAAAATCATTACTTATCATGGGATATCATTGATTTAATTACGTAGGATAGGGATTAATAGAATGAAGAAAACTTTTATTTATATCTTTTTAAGTTTTGGTTCGATTTTCCTAAAATTTGAAATGACTCGAAAAAATTCAACAACGATTATTATATATTAAATTTAAAACCATTCGGTTGGGATAGTTTTTGCGCTGTTATATGCGGACAGGAGGACGGATAAGATGACGACTACAGGTGCTAAGTATTTTTATAATTACGAACACACCTAAAAAAGAGAAAAATGGAGGGGGGGGGGGGGGGTTGGAAGCTACCGAAACTGCAAAATTGAGCTCGTGGAAATTGGAAAAAATATAAAGAAATAGATTTTAATGACAGTGTAATATATTTAAAACATAAAAAAATTATTTTTAAAATTGCTAAAAGCTATTAGCTCTGAAGAATACTTTTGAAAGCCTTAGCTTCGTATACGCTTTACCAGTCGATGTTTATCAACATGAACTTCTACATAAAATTATGGAATTAAATAAATAAAGATACATCCAATTTAACTTGGGTCAAATTACACCACATTTTGCGTAAGAATTGTCAAGTAGGAAAATGTGAATGTACATTTGTAAAAAGAATATTAAAATGTAAGTAATTTATTAGCTTCTAGTACTTATGTTTAATAATACTGTCCATTCGATTTGAAATATGTTTTATGTCATTTATTTCAGATCGTTATTCTTTTACAGCGCGCTCTGCTCAAACTGTGATACAGAAAAAAAAGTCTTAAGCCACTTAAATTTTAAGTCACTTAAAAGTCATCAATATAAGCAAGTAAAAAAAAATAGGTAAGTAATATAAAAAATAGTTTAACATTCATGAGAAATAATTAATTAGTTCGTTTTTTGATTTTTTAAATTTAATTTTTATTTATTCTCTCTGTACTATGACATTTGTTACAACAAGTGTAGATGTGATTTAAACTAAGAGACATCTTGATTTTTTACATCTATCGCATGGAAAGAAACATGCCATCTTTTAAGGCGACTTTTAGGATTCACACTGTTTGCTTTTTTTTTTTGTATAATACAAGAATTTTATTATTACAAATGTAGATTAGATCAATTTTACGTTTAATATCTCGAATCTGGTCTTTCTTGCCTTCCACGTTTCAATGTGAAAATAATTACAATGTACATGATTATTTTTTGCATCTGTTTTGGAATTAAAAATTTTGTTGAAGCCTGACTTGAATTAAGTTCAGGAGTAAGTACGTCTTGTGAAAAGAAAAAAAAAATAAAGCTATAGTAATGACTATCGGGGATATTTTTTCATTTGAGTATCCTGTTTTGCTTGTTTTGAAAGGAGCACCGTAGAAAGAATTAGTCGTATAAAATTATCTTAGATGTTTTAAGCTTTAAAGATAGGTTACACATTAATGATTCCTTGCAAAACTTACAGTCGTGGAAAAAAGAAAGTAAACACCCTATACTGATTCCTCAACAAAATATCGTAGAAGAACGTTACTGGTACCGAACGATTGGAAATAAAGTCTACTTTTAAATGATGTATATAAAATTTGCTTAGGGGGCCATCTACATAGTAAAACGAACAATAACTTTGTTTTTTTCAATAGCAGTACACAATTCTGACAGCATAAATGAACTCTACACCCTTCAATTAGCCTAAAAACGAATTTTTCTGCAATTCGTACCATAAGTTTCCGAGAAATTAATTATTTTAAAACAAGCATATTTTAAGGGCTGTATCCAAATTGAAGTTACGTACTCGATTGTTAACCAAGAGAGCCCCTTTCTTGATCAAGGTACCTTAAGCGCCCCTCAAGGTGTCAATGAAGCCTGTTAGATTACAGTACAACAGAATAAATTTCAAAATATCTTACTCACTTCCATCATAGACGGCCTCTTAAACCATCATTTTGTCGTTTTTTAAGCATAATTTGAAAACTACTTGGAAGAAAAATGTGAAATTTTGGTTTTCCATAAAGCAGGACTTAGCAAATCTAAATCCATAAAAAAAATTGTAGGTTGCAATTTATAATTTTTTCGAATATTAATTTCATAATTCATAATTCATATCATAAAATTATAAAAATTGCAAATTCAACGTATTTATGTTTGGGTATATTAGCATTATTGCTACAAAAAAAAATTAGCACATTAGGAGCATAATGTCAGGAGATATAAATAAAAATATGAAAATGTAATTTAACATTAGAAGCACTAAATTTTGAATGTTCATAATTCAAAAACTTATCATTGAAATGACTTGAAATTTTATGTCTAGGCATAGGTTGAACCGAAGATTTGAAATATCTCGTTAAAATTGGGTATTGCCATTGAAAAAAATGATGTTTGGATTCGTTTTAATATGTAGATGACCCCCCTAAGAAAATTTTATATACATCACTTAAAAGTAGACTTTATTTCCAATCGTTCGGCACCAGTGACTTTCGTCTACGATAATTTGTTGAGGAGTTAGTAGGGGTGTTTACTTTTTTTTTCACGGCTGTACATTTATCATAACGCTGTGAGTTCCTTGAAAACGAAATGTTGATTGTCAAAGCTCGGTCCGTAGGGGAAAAACTATGCGTGTTATGACTTATTTGAGGTAGAAAGGCTAGCGCACAACCGATATACTATTGTTAGCACGCAAGAAAACAATTAAAACGTGAATTGACACTCATTCACCAGAATATTATAAAATAAGTGTTTTATAAGCTTCCAGTATTTATGTTCAACAGCAATGTCAATTCCTAAGTAACACTGTTCAACAAATGTGAACTTTGTTCTTTCTCAAATCCAAAATTAGTTGTTTCTTATGCTGTTTTTTTGTGTTGATTCCGAATCTAGTTTTAGATTTACTGCAACAGATCTTGTTTTTGAAATATTTGCATTCTTCGATTTATGCAAACTTTGTAACTTTTGTTCAATTATATGCACATTTATGTCATAAAGCATCATCAGACTGGCTTTTTTTAAGGTTATGATTACTCTGTAGTTCATTTTACATTAACATTGTTTACAAAAACGTGTTGTATTGACATATGACCGTGAAATATTGTGCCTAATTTACATATTTTTCATGTTTTTCTACTAATGTTTCTTGACGTCCAAATACTTCTGCCACACGAGTGCGCTAATATGTTTCTAAACCGGTTTTTTCCGCTAATTTTAAATCTGGTATTTGTTTTCTTCACGTCTGGTTTTTAAAAAAGTAAAATTTTATTTTTTGTTCAAAAAAGCCGGAAATCGCTTTTTATCCCTTTAAGACCTGAAGAGTTTTGGTGGAAATTAAAAGTCTTGGTTTTTAACCCTAATTAACAGGAAAATATTTGATAGAAAAAATATATTTAAAAAAATTTCTGATTTCAGGTTACGTCAGTGGAGGATCCATACAATTGTGTGGTGCAGGGTAGACTTTAAATCACAGAAAAAGAGGAAATTGTTTTTTTTTCTTTTTCATTAGGATCAGCTACACAATTGTGTAGGTTAGGTCTTAAACGGTTATGGTACATTGTGATGTACTTCAAGCAATTAGGGCAGATTCTGTTACATTTTTCAATATTATTCCGATTATGTAAATTGTTGTTCATGACCCTAATAGGAATCTGACACTATTCACATTTTTAAAAATGAGGTTTGACACACCTAAAAAGCATCTTATATCGAAATTGAGTCAATACCGTACAAATGTAGAAATTCATTTTAATCAAAACTAGACGTGATGTAAGAAAACAGACTGCAGATTTGAATTCAGCATAAAAATCTAGTCTAGAAAAACATTACGTTAATTCTGTGGCAAGTACTTTTAAGTTGATAGTAAAGTAAACATTAAACCATTGAAAAATATGAAAATTAGGTTTAATAACAGGCAGATAAATATTAAGAATATCTAGATCGTGATGTTTATTTGAAGTAAAATAGCCCAGTAGTCATTATCTAGGAAAGGCAATTCAATCTGACATTTATTGTATCTAAAATTTGCATTAAATAGCACACATGTAAATTTCTCAAAAATTGGACAGCCTAAAGAAAAACGGAAAGAATATTCAGAATCAGTGCAAAAAACTGATCTAGAATCAACCATTTCAATTCTGTGAAAGAACCACCGTTGTCCTGAGTAATCAGTCGTTCTGATTTTTTATTCGAAATTATG
Source organism: Maratus speciosus (assembly GCA_963932465.1). Lineage (NCBI taxonomy): Eukaryota > Metazoa > Arthropoda > Arachnida > Araneae > Salticidae > Maratus > Maratus speciosus. Next base: position 358,592,044 of record OZ010794.1, read on the forward strand.
TAAATACTAGAAATTATCACAATAATCTGATTATTTTGTAAGACAAGATATTTGTTTAAATTGAAAGAATGAGACAGTTAATATCCCACACAGCATTCTGGTTACTGTATTTACCTATCATGAATATATATATATATATATATATATAAATTGAGACTTAAATCAACTAAACATTCTCAGCACATATCCGTTTAAAATATATTTATTTATGTTTCTTTTAGCCGCACAGGTGATTCCATTGAAAACAGAATTTTTATTACGATGTTATGTGACTTTCTTGAAAAATCAATGTTAATCCTAATCCAAAGTTTGGCCCGAAGAGAAAATTTATGTTTGTAATGATTTATTTACGATATAAAATCTACGCGCAAACCAAGCTATTGTTGTTATCATGCAATGAACGAAATAAAACGTGAATGAACAGCCGTTAAAAACGAAACTAACACTATTACAGTGATTGTATTGTACATACCATGTAAACAATTTTAGATAAATATGAATTTTTGGAATTTTTTTTAACTATACTTTATTGTTGTAATTTGGATATACGAGTAAAAACAGAAAGTTCGTAACTTTAAAATATTACGAATAGTAAATGACAGATTTTTTTTTCTCTTTCACTTAACCAAAGTGTTCTCCTAGAATTAAACTATGCAATGGTTACATTTATTGACTATTTATTACTTCAAAGTAAACACAAATTTAACTACACCCAGGGGGCAGTGGACATTAAAAATTAAATCTTTCAATTTTTATGTATTGATTTGAAAATTGGGAGACTTGTTAATGGTAACCTTGAAAAGTTATATTCATAAAATTGGTGTTAAAATATTAAAAAGTTTTACAATTATTCAACGTGTAATTTTTAAAAATAACGAATAATTATCTTTTTTTTAAAATATCCCATGCGCATTTCTTTTCCATAAAATATGACAATATTTATTTATGAGAAAAATATTATATATTACAATGGAAGTTACCATGAATTGTAAAAATTCGTTGAATGAATAAGCAGAAAAATATTTTGTTTATAATTATGCTTTCTATTTTCTATAAAAATATAGCTTTATATTTAAATATGCATATAAATTTCAACACTAAAATAACTTTGGAATATAACTTTTTATGTTAACGTTTATTTAGTGTTGCATAGAGTATATACAGCATAAATTTTAATACAATATGATAATTGGGTATGTGAATGGAACGTTTCAAAAGTTAGAAATGCCCAAAATTTTTCATTTTGAGAAATCAGAGTTTTAAATTAAAAAAGACAAAAAAACTGTATAAATATATTCAGTTTTTACAAATATAAAAGATTCTATATCTCTACGAAGACGCGTCAGAATTATACAAATATTTTTGCATCAGATAAATTTGAGCATCTGGTTTTATAATTCCCTTAACAAAAAAAAAAAAAAAAAAAAAAAAAAAAATCAATTTCTTATTCGAATTTTGTGATTTTGAAAGTCCACTCACCCCTAAACAAAAAACTTTTTTTAAATTCTAACTATACTTGAGTTACCCTCTATAGTAAATTTAGATATTGCAAGAAATAAAGAAGACGTTGTAAAGGTTTATTGATGAAAATTTATTAGATCTAAATTTAGGATAAGTAGCTTCCCACTGGTTAGACCTTCTTCAAATTTTCAACAGTCTTATTTTGAAATCCTTCTCTTACCTCTTGGATGTTTTTCTTACTTAGAGCGTGGTATCAAAATCTGTAAAAGAACAACTAAATTAGTTTACAGTTAGGTTGTTAGTATTAGACCATATAACCAATGGAGCTACGCACACAGATGAGGGGGCTGATATACACATGGACACATAGAGACACATGGTATAGTGTCTTCCAGTTACGAGTGAAGTAGCTGAGATTTAGTCACAAGATGAAAGCTGTTGTTTGTTTACATGGGATCAATAAATCCCGACTGCAGAAGTGGCAAACTTCCATCAATAAGTATAAATAGAAATTTTCGCCTCATTTAAACGCCATAATCATGCAATAAGTAAGGCAAAAATTTCTATTCGTTTTTATTGTTGGGAGTTCACCCTGGTGGTATCAAAATATCTTTCAATAACGTTGATTGGATCGTTGTTTATAGAGTCACAATATTGTGGAGCCTTAAAGCCTGACTATTGCCGGAGAAAGCTTCTACAAGTAAAAACGAATAAATATTTTTACCTTAATTATGACAGAAATTTTGCATGATTAAGGCGTTTAAATAAGGCTAAAATTTCTATTTAAATTTTGTGGTGGAAGTTTACGCTCTATGTAATCTACCCCAATTACCGGTTACAGTGGATGATTCAGCTTTTTTAAGGATATGTAAATTCTTCATTATTAACAGTTTCGTGGTATAACCAAATTACTCCACATTTTAAGAAATTACAATAGACTCAGTACTGCTAGTTAACATTAAACTTTTAGGTCAAAATTTTCTAAACATGCCAGATACCTCGGTCAGACTGTTTTATAATAATGTGTTTCTACACTGTAAAATTTATGTAACGTTACTCCATAAAATTAGTGGTAGTCTTGTTGCCACCATTTTATTAAATATTTTAACAGATATAACTGGTGTTACTTTATACTAATGTGTAATGTTATATCGGCTATATCAGTTTAAATTACACCATTATACAAGTTAAATAACTCCATAAAATTAGAGGAAGCATGTTGCCACCAATTTTATGGAATAACGTTGCATACATTTTTCGACACTGTGCTCACGGACTTGTAAACAGTTATCATTTTAACTTTTTTTTTTTTTCACAGAGTGGCTTTGGTTATCTAAAACAATTTCACACTAAAAAAGTGTGAAATATGGTATAAATTAAATAATTAAAAAAAACTGTTAAGCTTTATAAAATGAAAGCTCAATTAATACTCAAACAACCCCGACTGAGGACGTATTAAGAAAGTTTAACAATGACAATTTATTCTGTTTTATCTATAGAACACACATACACTTACACACAAAGTCCATTAAAGGGTGGACACATCACACTTTCACTTTCTTTTTCAACATTCTTTTTCTCAGTAAAAAAATAAAAAGTTTGAATTTTCTTTTATTTTGGAATTTTTTTTTAATCATCTAGGATTTCAAATATTATACTTTGGGGGAATTTTTTAAAGGGAACGAAATGGAACAATTGATATTTTTCAGCACATGACCCCTTTTAAAACGAAATTTTATGTTTTCTTCTAGCCACTGGGGATACGTTCCGAAATTGAATTTTTATTACGACGTTGTTTGGCTTCCTTGAAAACGCAATGCTAATTCTATTGCCAAAGTTCGGTCCGTAGGGAAAATTTACCTTCGTAATGATTTATCTGCGCTATAAAATCCAAGCTATTATTGTTAACATGCAAAGAAACAAGCAGAAAGGGAGTGAACATTCATTAAAATAATAAGTGATTTACAAGGTTCCACTATTTATCATTAAGACTAATGATTTTTTTCTTTGAAATAATGGTGATACAAAAATTTATCACAAGAATCTGATTCACTTACTCAACAAAATTTGGATTGTGTTATGTTTTTTAGATTTTGATAATTGATTCTTATGTATTTTGTAGCACTGAATCTGAAAATAACATTTATTTTTTACTATCATGTAAGGATTTTTTGCAAATCGCAAATTTTAAAGTTAAAAAAAAAAAAAATAGCGAAAATGTGATACTGTAAAGTAGATGTGATTGTTGTGTTTTTTAACTTTTGATAATTGACTTTTATGTCGTTTTTTTTTTTTTTTTTTTTTTTTTTTTACCACTGAATCCGAAAATGACTTTCATTTTGAACCATCAAGCCATTAGTTTTTCGCAAATCGTAAATTTCAAAGTTAAAAAGTTCAAAGTTAAAATTGGACCCCCTTCTCCCACCTCAACAGACCTCTGAGTTGTTTATCTGTAACAATCCGCAGTATAAACCAAAAATTGGATAAATTATTGAATTAAATAAAATACCATTAAATAAAAAATAACATTTTACATCCATATTTTATCAGATTTCTGGTATTTTTCTCTTTTTAAGTTTGAAATTTACGACTTGCGTAAAATGCTGACGTGATGATAAACAAGTGGGTAAGTGTGATCATAGATGGCACAAAGGGTTTCGTTTAATATTCCTTTCAAACGTGGTTAAAAAAGCACGTGCCTCCATTTTAATCTATGCATTGTATATAAATGAAACAGATTAATTAAATAATAATTAATATCTCAGCTTCTAATTAAGCCAGCTCTTTGAACTGGGTATGTATGAAATCTGCGAGAGATTTCCCGTCCGGATGTCAAAAAATTTTTATAAAAAAAAAATAATAATATTTAAAAAGGTTAAATTTCGTATTAAAATAAAAACTGCAAGTGCGTCGTCATGTCTGAGATAAAATTAACAAACCCGTTTAAAAGAAAGTTTTAAAGCAATGATCCAATTAATGAAATAATAATTAATATCTCAGCTTGTAGTTAAGCTAAGAGTTTGAACTGGGTACGTATGAAATCAGCGAAACTTTTTACGTCGGGATGTAAAAAAAAAAATTATCTAAAAATTTAATATTTAAAAAGTTTAAATTTCGTATTAAAATATCCCCAGCTTAAATTTCTCCAGCGCCGATATGTCTGAAAAATGACAACACCTGCTTTCCGCTGAAATGAAATCTCTTTCATTGTCTTTTCAAATACAGAAATTAAATTTTTATCGATCGATTTTTAGTGGATTTTTTGCGTTATACCCAACGCAGAAATTTGAACTTTATACCAAAATAAATAAAGTAGAAATTTTTCCGCGTCTTCCTATACCTTTTACGATTTTGTAGGACGAATACTTTGGGAGAAGCGATTTCGCTTTTTAAATGTCCACTTCCTTTATTGCTTAATTACCTCCGTGGTAATCATGCATCCTCTGATTTTACCGTGCATCCGCTGATTTTACTGGCAACCCTTAGGAGAAACTCCGCTGATTTGGAGAAGGTGCGTATGTAGCTGCGTTCAAAAGGTTGATTGGTTAATTTTAGAAGTTAATTACCGACTTTTTCAAAATTTTATGATTTGTTGTTTGATGTGAGGTGTTCAGCTATAAGTAACCAAAATTTTAAGTTTCTAACATGTATAGTTTCTGAGAACGGGCTCTGTGACGGATAGACAGACAGACGGACAGACAGACAGACAAAGGAGTGAGACTAGGGTTTCGTCTGATGAACGAAACCCTAAAAATGAAGGTCATTTTCAGATTCAGTGCTAAAAAGAACAATTATCAAAATTTAAAAAACACAACAATCACACCTATTTTATAGTACAGATTTTCGTTACATTTTTACTTTTTAACTTTGGAATTTTCGATTTGCGGGAAATCCTGACATGAAGGTTAAAAAATGAAATTCATCTTCGTATTCAGGCCTAAAAAGTAGGTAAGAATAAGTTATCAAAAGTTAAAAAACACATATTACACAAAAGTAAAAAAGTAGCGAAAATCTGATGCTAAAAAATAGTTTTTAGCATCAGATTTTCGCTACTTTTTTACTTTTTACCTTTGAAATTTACGATTTGTGAAAACTCCTGACGTGATGATTTAAAGTGAAGGTCGATTTCGGATTTAGCGCTAACAGGTACATAAAAATCAATTATTAAAAGTTAAAAAATACAACCATTGCATTCTTGTGTTATTGTTAATATGCAAAGAAGCAAGCAAAAAGGGAGTAAACATTCATTAAAATAATAAGTGATTTAAAAGCTTTCACTATTTATAATGAATCTTTTTCGACATAATGGTAATACAGTAATTTATCGCAAGGATCTGTTGATTTTATGAAACAAGGTATTTGCTACTTAAAATGGAAATATTAAGGTCATTAAAAGAATCCGCAGTTCAGTTGTTACTGTGCTTCCTTGTCATGAATATGAGAAAAAAAATTAGCTAAAACTTTTTCAGCACAGGAACTCCTATAAACGGTTTTTTTATATTTTTTTAGTAGCAGAAGGATCATAGAGAAATAGAGGGTGGACTAAAATTCCTACTCGCCCTTTTAAATTCAATAAAATAAAGCAAATAACTGGTGTTCGAAAGTGAGGTGCAAACGAAAATATTTCTCATGATCGAAAGTTTTGATTAAACAAACAATAAAAGAAATAGTTCCAAAAATTTTCTCCTAGATGACGCTGAATATGATACGCTCCATCTCCCACCCACCAAAGCTTCAAAAACTTAAGATAACCAAGCATTTGATACCAGATGGCACTTTTTATTCACACATTGCATTTTTTTTTATAGTCTTGAACGCCTTTTTCTCTAAAAAAAAAATTGGAGCTGTGATTCAAAATAATGGATATTAGAAGAAACAGTTTAAATATAATTACTAAACGTACTTGAAACATTTAAAAAATTGACTGGAAAATTATTTACAATACTACAAAAAAAAAAAAAAAATAAAAAAAATAAAAAAAAAAAAAAAAAAAAAAAAAAATCGACGATTCAATTTAAGTCAAAAATGAATCGCCAAGAATCGTAGTGATTTATTATAGCCAAGCAAATGTTTATTGATTTGTCGCGCTTGTCAACCAAGTGAGTACCATCAATTTCTGCAATGTGATTTGTAATATTTTGAACAGAAATTTCAATCTAAGCGTATGCACTCTATGTATGTCACTAATGTCATGAATTCGGGTACTCTGTCTGTTCAATAGCTCTTCCGATGTAACGTCATCTGTGATAAATTTTTCGAGTTCTTTTCTTTTCTTTTTTAAACGAAACTTTAGGTCATAAGAAACATTTTCGTTGATACCGTACACCTGTACGCCAATTACTAGATTTTTAATTGATTTTTTAAATACACTGGTCATCAAAATTAAAGGATAATGAGAAAAAATATGCTCACTAAGTTAATGTTGCAACCACTGCACAATGCTGCAATTATTTATGTTAATTAAATACTATTGAACTCAAAATTGCACTTTCCTGCATATATTAGCTTCGGAAATATGCAAATTAGATGATTGACAATGTGGTGGCTATGGACGTGTGTTGGAATTATGGTCTGTAGTATTGCTTAAAATGAATGTGGTGTCTGAGTGTGATCTGTATTCATTAGTTATGGCTCAAAGGCATCATTTAAGTTAAGGTCAAAAGTGGCGAATAGTTGGTAGAATCGAGGAAGGTCAAAAACAAATGGAGGTCACCCAAGACTTGAATATTCCTCAAAGTGTCATATCAAGAGCTTCGAGCCTCTTTTTAAGTACTGGATCCGTTGATAGACAGCCTGGTTATGGGAAACCAAGAGGAACAACTACATCCGAAAACCGTTTATGGTCATTGTGGCTCGAAGAATCCTGCGAAGCGACTACAAGAGATTTGGTTCCTGACCTCCAGGCTGCCACAAGAACTCGAATTAGCCGTTCTACTGCTGCACGAAGTCTTAAGGAGGATGGACTGTATGCGAGAAAACCAAAAATTTGTGCCCCACTTACTTCAGCTTCCAAAGGGGCTTATTTAAACTGTTGCTGTCGTCATGTTCCATGGAGTCAAGAAGACTGGGCTCGAACGGGATATTTTACGGACAAGGGAAGGACAAGTTGCGCCTTCCTTCATCTCTCCAGATCAAAACACGTCTAGAATCAGTGTTCAGACTATACCTGGACTCGTCAGTAAACAATACTTGAGCCCAGTCTTCTTGCCTCCATTGAACTTGACAAGGGCAACAGCTTAAACGGGTCCCTTCGGAAGCCGGAGTGTGAGGGACGCAAACTACTGGTTTTTTTGCATAGAGTCCACCCTTGTTAAGCCTTCGTGCAGTAGTAGAGCACCTAATTCGAGTTCCTGTGGCAGCCTGAATGCCTCAAATCAAGTCTCTTGTAGTCGCTTCGCGGTTTCTTCGAGTCACAATGACAAAAAACGGTCATCGGATGCAGTTGTTGCCATTGGTCTCGCTTGATCAGGCTGTCTATCAAGTGATCCAGCGCTTAAAAAGCGCCTAAAATCCCTTGATATGACACTTTGAGGGATATTCAAATCTTGGGCGACCTCCATTTGTTTTTGACCTTCCTCGATTCTACCAATTATTCGCCACTTTTGAACTTAACTTAAATGATGCTTTGAGCTATAACTAATAAATACTGATCACATTCAGACACCACATTCCCTTTAAACAACACTACAGTCCAGAATTCCAACATAAGTCCATTGAGCACCACATTGTCAATCACCTAATTTGCATATTTCCAACGCTAACATATGCATGGAAGTGCAATTTTGAGTTCAATAGTATTTAATTAACATAAATAATTGCAGCATTGGGCATTGGTTGCAACATTAACTTAGTGAGCATATTTTTTCTAATTATCCTTTAATTTTGATGACCAGTGTACATCAAGGACTTTTAGTTCTCACCTGTATAAATTTTATTAAGATTTTATGTGACTTCCTTGAAAACGCACTGCTGATTTTATTTCCAAAGTTCGAAAAAAATTATACTTCTAGTGATTTGGTTCGAGCATGAATTTTCAACATACAAAAGTACACCATTACATTAACCGAACTTGACAACTTGAATTGAACAAGATACTTTAATTAAACCATTGTTTACTATGGATTTAAAAATTGATCAAATGAATGTCTAATAGAATATATACAGGGTGTCCATAATTAAACGACTGAATTTTAAATCAGTCTACAGTTGAAATTATATTTCAGAATGTTGTGAAATTTTGTGGAGGACATAATAAAGATATGGAAAATTGTTTAAGCGAAAAAAAGTTTAAAATTTCGCCACCATAGGTCGTTTTTTAAAGAATTATACATTTAGCACAAATTTACGATAGTTTAAGAATTTTAGTACAACAAAAACATGTTCCATATGACGGTCATCATTTTCAGATACCATCTGGAATTGTAAGATTCCATGTTCCACACTTGACCACAGTGTGATCTGGGAAATGCTAAGAACATGCGAAATGCTGTCTTTTAGATCAGGTAAAGTTAGTAAATGAAATGTCTAAACTATGGTAAATGTATGCTAAATGCATAATTCATTATGAAACGCCGCACGGTGGGTGATTTACCGATTCTAGTTGCCCAAAAGTCGATTTTAAAAGTTTATCCCAGCGTAATTTATTTTTTGCCTGTTATAGATCAATAGTTAGGGCGTTGTAACCTGCTATTGGTTTTGATATAAATATAACTTGTCCATAGACTGGTGCAAATTTGGTGCTTCTTAGTTGGGAGTGAATCAATCAATTTGAGTGTAATTCTTTAATCTGTTACTTGGAGCGGAATAAAATATACTTCTCGATTACGGACGCTTTCTAACAAAATATGGACTTTATTTTATCGGGTTTAGCTGCATAAATTTTGAACATATCACCTGTTATTTCATATATAATGTCGTAAAAAACTCTGTATTTCTTTCACAATTTTTCTGTTTTAATATAGAAAAAGTTATACGATAAAGCACGATTAAGCTCAATTTTCGATATGATTAAATAGTTTAGATTATTACCGTTTCGTTCCAATTTAATTTGTCTGCCCTTAGGTGCTCCCCCCCCCCCTCCAGTTATTTTTAGCTTATTAAGTCTAAATAAAATTTTTGAAATTTTAGTTCAAGCGCCATTTTTTTTCATCAAAGACAACAGAATTTAAGTTAGTCACATAAATAAACTCTTGCAACATTAGCAACGGCAAGAAGATTTAAAATATATCAAGAATGTGAATTTGGTTGCAAATGTTCTGTTTATAGTGGAAATTTACAATTAAGAGCACATGAAGTTTAGTAAGAGCGAAATGTTTAAATTTATGACCAAATTTGGACAAAAGTTGCCAGTTGTATGTAGATATCTCAGAATAAAACGATGTAAAATATATTACTTGTCTGCAGATTTCGAGTGGTTACAAAATTGATCCAGGCAAATTCTCCAAATTCAGATTTGGTACAATGCAAAACATAATAACATAATGTAGACATTTCTCATGATTCCCATTCTTTACATAACGTTCCTCTCTGCAGAGATAAATATAAATATACAACAGAATATACAAAACAGCAATTTTCATTAAAGCTGTCGAATGTTTGCCCCGTATCTTAAATTTTAGAAAAATCAATTTTAGGATTCGTTATAATAATACAAAAATAGCTTTATCACTTTAGCTTTCATACCGTTATGAAAGTATCATTAAAATTACCAAAGAAGAACGTAAAATCATGCGTCATTCACATTATGAAACATTTATCAACGCATTTGGACTACTATAATAAAACTTCATAGGTTAATAACGGGAAAAAGATGTCTAAGTAATAATTTGTAAAATATATAACACGTTTGGAAACACAATTTCAACCAAATTCGAAAAATAACTTAAAATTTCGTACATCCCTGTATATGAACTACAGCTTTATAATATAATTCACAATATGCTAAAATTTAGAACAGTTAGTGAACGCATAGCACAGTTGAAAATTCCTCGTCAACAATTTCCGTCTATAAACATAAATGTACTTCAGATGTTTTGTGCAGCCCTGTATATGATTTATAGAATCTATACACACACTAAATAGTATACAATTTTTATAATTTAAAAAAGTGTTCCACAACTGAAAACGCACTTCCATCAATTATTGTTCATAGAGAGAGAAATATAACTGATTTATTTTGTGTGCCCCTGTATATGAAAGATGAATGCTATGCACATCATATTCAATAGTAAGCATCTTATAGAGCACCTCGGATATATATATATCAATTTAAATACTTTTGAAAAAGTGTAACATGACCAAAATGCACCGCAAACAATTTTTCTCCATAGACCATAATGTAGCATAATTCTTTTTAGTGTCCCTGTAAATGATTGATAGATGCTATCCATACCATATTCTATAGCAATCATCTTGTAGTGCACTTAATAGATATGTATATACATTTCAAAGTGTATGAAATTATGAAACATTATTAAAAGCCAACGCAAAAAATTCATTCCCATAGGCCGTAATGTAATGAAATTCTTTTAAATGTCCCTGTAACGAAATTATGACTGCTACACGCTAAATTTTCTAATACCTAACATTCAATAGAGAATATCAATAATATTTTTTCAATTTCATGGCGATGCGACTATAATAATTTATAATAATGCGACGCCAAAAATAATTTTGGCCAGCTAGAATCGGAAAACCACCCACCGTGCGCCGTCTTATGGCGAAATTGTGAACTATTTTTTTTTCGCTTAAACAAATTCCAAACCTTTTATTATGGTCATTCAGAAAATTTCACATTTATGAACAATAGTTTTGTGTGTAGACAACTTTAAAGTAGGGTCGTTTAATTATGGATAACCTATATATATATATTTTAATTTTATAGTAAATTTGACACAAAGCATCACAAACTGAATCTTTTAACTTAATAATCAACATGATTAATCTATTAAAATAGGTCTGTTGGAAAGTTTTTAGACTTAGATTCTGATATCTATACATTAGAATGACAATGGTAGAACTGATACCTGTATCATTCCTCAGAAGTCATACGACAAAGAAAACAAATATAATTTTATCCTTCACATACACTAGCGTCCAAAATTAAGGACCAGTCACAAAATGCTAATTTTCGAGTAAGCGAATACTCAAAAGGAAATAATATAATTCAAATAATTACTACCCCTACAGCACAGCTAGTCCATATAGTATCTCATTCATGCCACAGATGGTCACAAGTGTCACAGTCACTACGGTGAAACAAAAAATAGGAAATTCTACACGTCTCATTTTGAGTCTCAAATGATCACTATATGCGACTCCAGTATGACTGCTGCTTTGTGATGAGTCACCAAGTGACTTTACAATGTAGTTACATTGTGGCTCCCGTGTGGCTGTCATTTTTAAACTCAATTTCAAAGTAATCGTGAACGTTGCATTATGATAAGTCACTAAATAATATCACATTATAGTCACATGGTGACTTTTCACAAAAGAGCACAATGGTGACTTCACAGTAGTCACTGTCACCTCAAAGTCATCATGTGACTTTAATGTGACATTATTTGGTAAATTATCACAATGCACCGTTCACGATGACTTTGAAATTGAGTCTGCTGAGGACAGTCACATGAGAGTGACAATGAAACTACATTGTAAAAGCACATGGTGACTCGTCACATAGCAGCAGTCACAGGGACGTCTCAGTGGAGTCATATATAGTGATCATTTGAGACTCATAATGAGATGTATGGAATTTCCTATTTTTTGCTTCACCGTAATGACTGTGACACTTGTGACCATGTGTGATGTGAATGAGATGTTATATGGACTAGATGTGCTGTAGAGATAGTAATTATTCGAATTATATTATTTCCTTTCAAGTATTCGAGTACTTGAAATTTAGCATTTTGTGACTGGTCCTTAATTTTGGACACCAGTGTATTATATGTATCTGCAGTCAAACTTCAATAATTCGAATCACCATATTATGGGCATTCGACTTACAGAGCTTATCTGTACATTAACTGACTTTAATAATTTGATGTTATTAGATTTCACTTTGTGAAGACTCTGTTTTAGATCTGAGAATTAAGATAAAGCTTATAAGTATATGAGCTTCAGATTTTTTTTTCTTACAGAAGAAAATTTAGTTCTCGAATTATGACAAAACACATGACAAACCCATTATTCAACTTAAAAAAACACGTATTATAGATCACTGTCATTTCTCTAAAGTGCAGACAACACAGGACAGAAAGGTAGTTTTATAATTTTTATTACTAGCTGACATGTCCGGCGTTGACTGTGTTACGTGATAATAGCTTTATATATACCTAAATTCAATGTTCAACGAATTTATATATTTAAATGAAAATCTTTCTAAACGATCTTAATGCTGGGATCCCAACTGCCTTCGGTAACGTACACCAATTTTGTACGACTTTTTATTTTTAAATGAAAATCTATCCAACAAATATGGATTTCAGGCCCCCAGTACTTTTGGCAGCATACACAGAGCGTGCTACGCATGGTCCGGTCTGTTTTGATCTTATACTTTAAAACAAAAAGCCAGCGTAAAAGATCCGTTATAAAAGCTTTGAATACATCAGTGCTGAATGAATTTATATATTTAAACTTAAATCTTTTCAAACGAGACTGCTAATGAGGGGGTCAATGCCTTCGGAACCAAAAAAGTGTTTTCTTCTAACTTTCTTTCTTTCTTTTTTCTTTTCTTTTCTTTTTTTTTTTTTACACATTCGCTCATTTAATATTAAAAAAATAGTTCATATCGTCCAAATTTTTTGAAATTGTGGTCGGTTATAAATGTAATGTTTTTGCAGCCCGTGTAAAAATTTTCGTGAAAAATATTGTTATCTAGTTGTAAAAACAGTGTTTTTTTTCTTTCCATTGGGCTATTTAACATAAAATAAATTCTTATCGTCCGAACTCTGAAATTTTCATCGGTTATTAATATAATGGTTTCTAAACCTGCGTAAAAATTTCGCGAAAAAATACGCATATTTAGTCGTGAAAACATACTATGAAAACTAATGCGCCATAACAGATCGCGTTTTCACGTTGTGAGAATTTGTGAAAATTTTACAAATTTTATTATTTATAAATAGTTCTCTTCTTCCGAATTTTTATAAGTAATATAAATTAGGTGTGCTAAGAAGGTGTAGGAAGATTGTGTCAAAATACTGACGTTTAGTTACTTCTCGCGTAGGAAAATGAGTGTCTTCTGGAGGTGTGAAGTGGCCTGCAATCGGGAAATTTTTCGAAAGGGTGAAAATTCGTATTTTGTAAACTAATTAAGCCGTCGTAGAGAAAACAGTCGCCTCTGTAAGTGGAATTTTTTTTTAAATCTGTATCTCTAAATATGAGACCGACGGAACCGTCGCCAAAAAGGAGGAAAGGAAAAGGCGAAATCGAATTTTTTTAAATTTCTTTGAAAGGATTAACAACAATATATTTTTTAACTAATTACGGTATCTCAAACGTAGAGATACGAAATTTAAGAAAAAGTTATCTGTTTTTCAGTATTTTGAGTGGTTCGACGGTATCGCATTTTGAAAAGAAAAAAACTGCATAAAAAGAAGTCTTTGCTCATCTATGTTACGGAGCTCCGGAGATGCGTCCACTAAATTCTGATAAGCTTGTGCTTGCAATGCGTTTTTAAATTTCGATTTTTAATTGATATATTATTTAAAAATGACAAAATCTGACACAAAGCCGGATCAGGACATGCCATGGACTATCCTCACTCAAATTTTCCGAGTTCTACGGGCGGTACATTTTCCTAGCAATAGCAGACATACAGGGACAAATATCTTTCTTTTATTAGTATAGATACTTATCTGGAATTTATCTAACTATAACCATATAAAAAAAATAAAAAAAAATATAGTTCAAACTATAGTTATTGAACGTCACATTCACCTTGATAAATATATAAATATACGATATTAAAATTCTGATAAAATTTTACTTAAAAGGTGCTAAAATACATAAAAAAGGTTTCTACAACATAAAAACTGTCAAAGATGTTAAAATCTCAAGCGCTTTCAACTGCATTATAACAATCGTTTTCAGGGAAAAATCAGAGGAGTGAAATTTCGTGGAAAATCCTTGCATAAGTACCAGCGGACGAGTCTATTTCAAAGGAAGGGAGGAGGGGGGGGGGGGTAGTGGAGAAAAAAAAGATTATGCTTCAGAATCGCTAGAAATATCTAGTATTCTATATTAGATTTTAGATATGTTGTAGGACAATGTATCATTGCAAGCATTCTTTCCCTGAGTTAAAATTTCCAATGATTCTCTGATTATTGATGCGTAGCAATTTGAAGTACGGGCTATGACTCTTGCTTTACTGAAATCTATGTGAATATCTTGTTTTTGATTTAATATGGAGAGAGCACTAGAGGGTTTGCTATACTTTATGTCTGTAATATGCTCTTTTCGTCTGTCTTTAAATTTTCTAATGGTCATTCCTATGTATTTGAGTTCTTTCTTATTTACTTTGTCTGTAAAAGGTATTACATATATGCCAGAAGTTTTGTCATTAGGGATTGGGTCTATTTTCCGGTGTACAAGATCTTTTAATTTGGCAGATGGTTTTGCGATTACATATATATTATATTTCTTTAATGTATAACTAATCCTTTCAAATAACTGAGGTATATAATTGAAACTATAAAACTTGGGATTATTTTTAATGCTATTTCTGGTTAACTCTCTATGCTGAATATCAAAGATTAATTTATTGATACTTCAGGTGGGGGGGTGGGAACCATTTTTATTGCAATCTTCTTAATAGTGAGTAGTTCTGCTTCTAGATATTCTCTTGTACAAAATTCTATGACTATATTTATATAAAATTTATAAGCTGCAGTTTTGTATTTAAATGGGACATCACTATTGTAGGATATTGTGCTATTTGTATTACATAGCTTCCTGTAAATTTTCCTATCAATTTTGTATGTTGTATTATTTATTATTAATCTACGTCTAAAAATGGTAAGAATCCTCTTTCTTCGACTTCTAATGTGAACTGTATATTTGAATCCAGGTTATTAGCTGTATTTAAAAACTCATTCAAAGCGGGGATACCATGGTTCCAAATTAAAAATATATATCATCGACGTAACGCAGCCATAGTTGAGGTTTCAGATCTGATTTAGATATAATATCTTTCTCAAGTGGTCTAAGTTTCAGTTCCGCTAATAATCCTGAAATGGGTGAGCCCATTGGGGCACCCTTAGTTTGCTTATAAAATTTTCTATTAAATTGAAAGACATTGTTATTTGTAATCAAGTTAATGCTTGAATTCAAAGTTGTTCTTATTTCATCGTTTGTAAAATTTTATCAGAATTTTAATATCGTATATTAACTATAACCATATATAATCAAACTTCAGCATTCCAAAGTGCCGATTTATATACATTTAACTTTACATTAACTGAATTTTATAAAGTTGTACCAGTAGCTTTCGTCAATTGAGCATGGTATTTTAATTTTAACGATTATTTGCGATGCAGAAAAAGCTATTCATTTTTTCATTTTGAAATAGAAAACAAGTTTCAATCTGGAATTATGGCACAAAACATCAGAAACTGAATATTTCAATAACTCACACGCGATTGATCTATTAAAATAACTAAGGATCGACATAGATACAGATCTATATACGTAAGAACGACAATGATAGATCTATCCCATGTATCATCCCTCTGAAGCTCTTACGACAATCGAAACAAAGATAGGTTTATCTATTTTTATATTGTATGTATCTTGACTTTCTTTCATCTGATCGTAGCGAAATGTATCAGGAAGCTAGTTTTGTATTTGAGTATCGATAGATATGATATTTTGGCAAAATATTGGTTTCAGAATAGAGACCAAGAAGATTTCAAATTATAATACAATATTAAAGAAAAAATCATATTCACAATACAGTAAATTGTTTGTAAGGTTAAAAAAAATCCTGAATTAATTTTGCAATACATTATTTCAGAAGTTCTGCTACAGCATTTAAAGTAATTTATTATTAAATATTTATATATGATAATTAAAAAAATACTTTTAAATAATAACAGATCTGCCCCACGTACAATTACTCTGCAGTTGTATTGCAAAGTAAATGAATATAATTTTTTTTAATATGTTATATGTATCTAGACATTCTCAGACTGATATGTATCATATCACACAAATTTTTAGACTTCTACATGCGATACATTTTCATAGTCATCGCACACAGACAGACACGCACAGAGACAAACATCTTTCTTTTTCCTATAGATACTTATATGGAATTTATATAACTATAACAATATATATTCAAACTTCAGCACTCCAAAGTGTCGATTTATAGACGTTAAACTTATAGAAATTCAACTTTACATTAACTGAATTTTATAAATTTATACTAGTAGTTTTCATGAATTGAACACGGTTTTTAATTTTAACGATTATTTTCGATGGAGATAAAGCTTTTTTATCATTTTGTGATAGAAAATAAATTTAAATCTGGAACTATGGCACAAAACATCAGAAACTGAATATTTCAATAACCCACACGCGATTGGTCCATATCGACATAGATGCAGATCTCTATCCATAAAAACGACAATGACAGATCTATGTCATGTATCATCCCTTTGAAGTTCATACCACAATCGAAACAAAGATAGTTTTATTTATTTTTATATTGTACATATCTTGACTTTCTTTCATCTGATCGTAGCGAAATGTATCAGGAAACTAGTTTCGTATTACAGTATCGATAGACATGATATTTTGGCAAAATATTGGCTTCAGAATAAATACCAAGAAGATTTCATATTAGAATACGAGGGTGTATCAATAAGGTTTTGCCCTCACATAGAAATAATTAAGTGAAATTTATGAAATTGCTACATAGTATTAGTCCCTTTCTATATAGTCACCGTGCACAGTAACACATATCTGCAAGCAGTATTTCAAAGAAAGGGGGGAGGTTGTATTCCAGGAGGCGCGATAACTCCAAAGGGGGGTATTTTTCTAACTTTTGACGACCCCACATGTGACATATTGGTGGAAAGGCCTGTGACCACTCATTCATGCACCTCCTGAGCTCTTCCCCGAAAATTTGCAATCCGGGGGGGGGGGGGGGTTCTAAATTTTGCGGATATTATTAATACACCCTGGGGTCAAATTTTGGGGGGGGGGTCCGGAGTGTTTAAGATGAATAAGTGGTCAGCGGCCTTTCCAACAATGTGTCACATGTGGGGTCGGCAAAAGTTAGAAAAATGTCCCCCTTTGGGTCTACTATCGCGCCTTCTGGAATACATCCTCCCTCCTCTCTTTGAAGTACCGTTTCCAGAAATGTGTTACTGTGCACGGTGACTATATAGAAATGGATTAATACAATGTAGAAATTTCATAAATTTCACTCAATTATTTCTATGTGAGGGCAAAAACTTATTGATATACCGTCGTATAATATTAAAGAGAAAAACATATTCTCATAAAGTAAGTTGATTGTAAGGTTAAAAAATTCTTAAATTAAATTTGTAATATATTATTCCAGAATTCTGCTACAAGATTTAAAGTAATCACTTTTAATGTATTTTTTAAATATTTATATACGATAAAATAAAAAATAAAAAAATAATAATAGATCTGTCCCACGTAAAATTGCTCTGAAGTTATACGGTAAAGCAAATGAACATAATTTTATTTTTTATATGTTAAGGGAGATGGAGGCACATGTGAACAGTTCACATAAATATAGCTTTTTCTCATCACTGGGTTAATTTTTTATAAACAAAAACTACTCAGTATAGTAAACAGAACTTTTTTTTACACTTGTATTTTTTAAATCACCTTTATAGTTCTTCTTACTTTTTAAAATAGTTTTATAAATTCAAACAATTGAGCACATGTGCCCCACCGGCGGGGTAGTTGTGAACACACGTGGGGCACATGTGAACACATAAAAGGGTATTTATAAAATATCCTTTGACATGCTTTTTATTCTGTTATTCATTAGTCATCATAATCATTGTTATATTATCTGTTAAATTCATCACAAAGAAAAAAATATTTACATGAATTTTTCTAGTTTCTTGGTGATATGTTTAAGCAACAGATTGTAAAATGAAAGTAAGTAGATTGGGGGGGGGGGAGGCTTAGATGATTGATTAAATGTTGTTGCTATAAAATAAAAAATAAAGAAGTAAGTTTGAAAAAAATAATTAAAGCTTTTAAATATTGCTTAGCATTTTTTTGGGTGGGGGGGGGGGGAGATTTTAGGGAGGGGGCATTTAGATAATATTTACCTTCCCCCCCAATTTAACTTCTTTTGATTTTGAAAGAAGGAGGGGCTTACAATCGGGATTTTACGGTAGATATCAGTTTAAAAATTTTACTTTCTTAAAATATTACTAATATCTATCTTTATTGAAAGCATTATATACATAGCTGTTTTAGAGTTGGAAGTAAGCCATCATTGCAAGTCTGGAACAAATGAAATAGAAAAATTTACAACGTTGTTTAACGTAATACTTTTTGTAATAACAATGCATAAAAAATATTGCTGTAAACCATTTAGTAAAATAATACACAACATTTATTACATTTTAGAAACCACTAAATTTATCCAAATTACAATTGAACGTAAACGAGCTCGTTGCTATTTATGTACTTGCTGACAGATATGTTTGTGGAAGTTTCAATTCAAAATAAATTTTGTATGACGGAAATGTCTTCAATTTTCGAAAAATTATAGATATTGGAGCTGACATTATTTCACATGAAATTAACCCTCTGACTGTCTTGGAAAAGGGCAAAATTGTAATATTGTTTTTTCAGCATTTTGTTTTAAATGCTTAAAAAAAATTATTCTTTAAACATTTTATAAAAAAAATTAATAACGAATATGAATGCAATCCCTGGAAGTATTAATCATTGCTCAATGTATTAAAAATACATTAAATCAATAGAATTGTATTACTTTAAATATTGCTTGTGTTGCAGTGAAACCTGGAGATTAGTGAACGTATTAACACGGGCTTGTCAGTGAGGGGACTGAAAGGAACTGAATCACAGAATGATTATTGAGTCACTTATGAACTGTTCAACTGTTCATAACTACCCCCAAATACTCTGTTCCCAAGTGCCCCACATGGCTGCTAGAGTTAAATTGATAAATCATTAACATTTCTCAATTTTAGAAGAAACAAAATCGTTATCAAAAATCTTTATTATGTTCTGCTCCATGTAATATTGCTCCGAAGTTGTACGCCAAGCTAAACAAAGTTAAATTTATCGTATATTCATTACATGTGTCTATATTTTCCTTTCTGTGACTTTAACCATACACGGTGAAACTTCAATAAAGCCTTCTTCGTAGCCCCAAGATATGACTATTCAACTTGAAAAAGCTCATCTTTATAATTATCTGAACGTGACAACTTGAATTGAATATGATGCTTTAATTGTCATAGTATATGTCAAAGCATTAAAAAAATGAATAAATAAACAAAGTTATTCGCTTATGAAGTTGGAACTGAAATTTTCCTGTTGAGATCTATGAACAGTGTTTTGGCTATTTAGGACAAACAAAATGTCAGCTAGCTTCAAAATAATTTTACCTTATGTCTACAGGGGCTTCAATTTTTGGTAATTTTTTTCAAATGAAAAAACGTATAATAACTATTGAAAGAGTATGATGTTGACATCTGCCCCATGTTCACATGTGCCCACTTCTCCCCTATATGTATCTAGACATTCTCAGACTTAAATGTGTCTAGACATCATCTTTGTATTACCGTTCAGATTCAACTTCAGTATTTCGCAGGCTTGAATTACGGGCATTCGATTTTTAAATAAATTAACTAAACTTTATAACTTGATATCTTGATACTATTACAAAGTTTCATGAAATGAAAACGATTTTTCATTTCCCACGACATTTCACGATGGATATAAAAATTACATACAATTCTTAAAGGGATATTATGATATTTTTTTCATTACGTTATAGAAGAAAATATAATTTAAGAATTATATCGCAAAATATCAAAATTTGAAACTTTTAATTTAATAATCCACAAAATATTGTCGTTCATAAGAATTCTGGATTAAAGTTGTTCGGACATAGATACTGATTTCTATCTACGAGAAAGACAATGGTAGATATAGTATCCTTGTATCATTTCTATAAAATTCTTTGGACAAAAGAAACAAACGTATTTTTTTTTTCATTTATATATTATACCGTAACTAGACTTTCATAAGATTGTAACAATCAATTTTGTCTCATAATACCAATATATATGGTAGATTTTTTTAATTCTCCGTTTTTAAGAAAAGATAATTTTAAATGTTGGATACGGAAAACATTGCTTTGGTGGTGGATTTCTATTAAAGGAAAAACAATTATATAATTAACAATAAAGTAAATTATGTTTGAGCTAAGCAAAAAAGAGAAAAAAATTGAATATAAAACATAATAATTCTAAATTTATGCAATATTTAAACTAATCTGCTAAAATATACTTTTTTAAATATTCATCAATAGAAAATTTAAAAGAAGTTTATACAATTCTAGTTCTGCATAATGTAATATTGCTCCGAAGTTGTACGCCAAACTAAACAAAGTTAAATTTATCGTATATTCATTATATGATCCGTTCAGTGCACGAATCAATTAACTCCATCAAATGAAAATGTGCAGTATAAACAGTTTAAGTTATTGTAACTATAAAAATATTGTATCTATATAATATTTTTTCTCGGGATATTTTGATTGAACTCATTAATTTTCTTTTAATCCAGGGTAATTTTTTATCACTGTATAAATATATAGAAAATTTTCAATGTTCCTTTGTTTAAGAAAACGCCACTTAAAATGGAGTTAGTCTGATTGTCTTCTGAACGTTTCACTGTGTCTAGATTTTCTTTCCTGTGACTTTAACCGGACACGGTCAAACTTCAATAAATCGTAGAACAAAGATATGACTATTCAACTTGAAAAAGTTCAACCTTACAATTATCTGAAAGTGACTACTTGAATTGAATAGGATGCTTTAATTGTCACCATTATTTACTATAGAACGAAAAAATTTCACCATTATTCTGTTTTGTACTCTTTTATTACTCTAAATCTGGTTTTTGTATGTATGGAATTTAGTAAGCCATTTTTATCCCACTTCTTAATATGCTAGAATTAAAATTTGTGAATGCAATAAAAATTGCATTCCTGGGTGTGTTTCCGATGACCATACAGCATTTTAATATTTCTGAACTTAATTATAAATTAATGTATTAATTTTAAGCGATTTTTCAATAGCTCGCCAGAGGCGATAAATAGTCAAATATACTGTGTAAATCATACGATTGTACGCCATTTCAAACAACAATAGATTTAATGCTGCACTAATAAAATAGACCAAATAGCCAAAATAGACCAAATAGCTGTAAAACTGCGACAGAAAAACATTTTAAAGGCTAAAAAGAAGAAACATAAATTATAAATAAAAAAGGAAGAGTGTAATATTTAAAAAAAAAATAGTTTTTAACGACTAAAGGTCTAATATTAATTAATTTAGGATTACACTGTGAGAAATTCTAAAAAGATAATTTAAATAATATTTAATTTTTTCTTTTCTTTTAAACCACCTTAAAAAAGCAAAAGAGAAAAATCATATATTTTTCAATAAATTTATTTGCTTGAGCTTTTTACCAAGTATAAAAAAAAACCAGGGAATTTTTCATAATCGAGTTTGGAGCTCACTTCAAATTAATGTATCGTAAATTTTTAGAAAAAAAAACTTGAATTGCAGTCAAACAAGTAGCAATTTTCAAGTTGAGCATTGAGTGCTTATAAAAGAGTGTTTTTTAAAAAAGTTATTTCTTTTGCGTCGACTGTTTTCGAAACTAAACAAAGGTAATTTTATTTTTATTCATTATATGTGTTTAATTTTATTTCGTATGTCTTTAAACAGACATGCTCAAAGTTCAATAAATCTTAGTCTCGATTAGTAAATATTCAACTCGCAAAAAATCATCATTATATTATATGAGCTTGACAATTTGAAAGGAACATGATGCTTTAATTACATCATTATTTGCTATGGAAAAAGAATTACATTTCTTAAAAGCAATATATTTCGAAAAAGCAATACAATTCTTTTAGAATACTGATTTTTTTTTTCATTTTACAGTAAATATATTTCTAGAATTATGACAAAAAGTATCAAAAACTGAATCTTTCAACTTAATAACCAACACACAACTGATCTCTTAAGAAAAATTGTGGACTAAAGTTGTTAGAAATAGATATTGATCTCTGTCCATAAGAATGACGATGGCATAACTGTCGCATGTATCATTCCTCGGAAGTACATACGACAAAGAAAATAAAGATAATGTTATCCTTTATATATTTTATGTATCTACACTTTCATTTATATGATTGTAATCTTAACAGTCAAACTTCAATAATTCGAATCTCCATGTTATGGAAATTGGACTTACAGAGTTCGTACGCATATTAACGGAGTTTAAAAACCTATATTAGTTGGTTTCACCAATTGAATACAGAGTTTTAATTCTTACTGTTGTTTACAATAGAGCTAAAAAGTAAAAAAAAAAAAAAAAATCTTTTTAACTGTTGTAATAAAAAATGTAGTTTAAATATTAGGGAACCACACATATGGAAAATTGAATCTTTCATCTTATTAATCCACACGCGAATGATCTCTTCAACTAAGTCTGGATTAAAGTTATTCGGACTTAGATACTGATCTCTGTCCATAAAAACGAGAATGATTGATTTGCCCCATGTGCCCATGCTCTGAAGTGTCTACGAAAAAAGAAACGAAGATAATTTTATCATTTATACAATATATGTATTTATACTTTCTTTCATAGGATGTGACCAAATGCATTAGAAAGACAATAACGTATAATAGTATCGATAGTTATGATAGACATATTTTTCACATCCTAATACAGGTTTACTGACGTATAAAACGTACAATCAGTAGGCTAAACGTAAAAATCGAGCATATTTTCTGTGCTTTAAAATAAACTATAAAGCAAGTTCTGTTCGTGATAAATAAACAAATTTTATAATAAATTGATTTTGAAATACATTTTCTAGAAATTATGTAATAACTCATAAACAAACATAATTTTTAAATAATTACTCTACTTATTTACATTTACATTTCATGTATCTAGGCTTTCGTTGATATGATGGTAATCCTAGCAGCCAAACTTCAAAAATTCGAATCTCGAAGTTATGGAAATTGGACTTACAGAGTAATGAAGCATGCATACAAGTATTAACGGAGTTTTAAATCTTGATATTAGTAGGTTTCACCAACTGAAGACGTCTGTTTTAATTCGTACTGTTGTTTACAATAGAGATAAGAAGTAAAGACACTTCTGAATTTTTTTTAAATTTTTTACCGTTGTACTAGAAAATGTAATGTAAATACTGTGGAACAACACACTTGAAAAATTGAATCTTTCATCTTAATAATCTACATGCGAATGATCTCCTCAAATAAGTTTGGATTAAAGAAGTTCGAACATAGATACTGATCTCTATCCATAAGAACGAGAATGATTGATTTGCTCCATGTATCATTGCTCTGAAGGGCCTACGATAAAAGAAAAAAAGATAATTTTATCATTTATATATGTGTTTATACTTTCTTTTATCGGATTGTAACAAAATGCATCACAAAGACAATTACTTATAATATTATCGATAATTACGATAGGCATATTTTTCAAATCTCAATATAAGTTTAGGGCGTATAAAACATACAATAAAAAAACAAACGTAAAAATCGAGCGTTTTCCTGTGCTTCAAAATAAACTATCATGCAAGTTATGTTTGTAATAAATTAAAAACAAAACAAAAAGAAATTTTAATTGATTTTGAAATACATTTACAAGAAATTATGTAATAATTTATAAACAAACCTAATTTTTAACTATTTACTCTTTAACTATTTAACTAATTTACATTTACAACTAATGTATGTATAGGCTTTCATTTATATGATAGTAATAATAACAGTCAAACTTCAATAACTCGAATCTCCATGTTATGTAAATTAGACTTACAGAGTTTGCGTGTATGTTAACGGAGTTTAAAAACTTGATGTTAGTAGATTTCACCAACTGAAGACGGTGTTTTTAATTCTCACTTTTATTTACGATAGAGCTAAAGAGTAAATAGAGTTCTGATTTATTTATATATTTTTTTCTTTTGTAGCAGAAAATTTAAGTTAAATATTATGGAACCACACACATGGAAAATTGAATGTTTCATCTTAGTAATCCACATGCGAATGATCTCTTCAAATAAGTCTGGATTAAAGTAGTTCGGACATAGATACTGATCTCTATCCATAAGAACGGTAATGATTGATTTGCCTCATGTATCATTGCTCTGAAGGGCCTACGACAAAAGAAAAGAAGATAATTTTATCATTTATATATGTGTTTATACTTTCTTTTATAGGATTGTAACAAAATGCATCACAAAGATAATTACGAATAATAGTATCGATAGCTATGGCTATGATATTAATATTTTTTAAACTATTGGTTTTGCAATATAAGTTTAGGACGTATAAAACATAGAATCAAAAGGCTAAAGATAAAAATCGAGAATATTTCTGTACTTCAAAATAAACTATCCGACAATTTATGTTCGTAATAAATTTATGCGTAAAAAAGTATAATTAATTGATTTTGAAATACATTTTCAAGAAATTATGTAATAACTAATAAACAAACCAAATTTTTAACTAATTACTCTACTTATTTACATTTACATTTCATGTATGTTGGCTTTTCATTTATATGACTGTAATCATAACTGTCAAACTTCAATAATTCGAGTCTATATGTTATGAAAATTGGACTTACAGAGTTCGTTTGCATATTAACGGAGTTTAAAAACTTGATATTAGTACGTTTCACAAATTGAAGACGGTGTTTTAACGCTTTATGTACTGAATTATGAATTCGTAAAAATTTTATCTTCTAAAGATTTTTTTCCGTGAATTTTTGAAACTACATTAGAAGATTTAGATAATAATTTAATAAATTTTAGAAGAATTTTACAAGGATTGAAGGATTTAGAAGGGTTAATTAAATTTGAATTTATAGGGATTATGTGCAATATTTATAACCTCACTCAAATCTTTTATTTTAAATATATTTCTTAGTATTATGTAGAATTAGGAAATGTAAAAATATAATGTTCTTACAATAGAAATATAGATATATTTCCGAATTGAAAAATCCCCCCCCCCCCCCCAACGCCAAGAACGCTGAAAAGGTGAAAAGGCAAAATAAATCATCCTTTTAAAATATTTTTGTTTTGTTAACAAATAATGCTTTAGGAACAAGATAAAGTAATGCATCTATAACTCATTCTAAACTGTATTGCTACTAATCAGTTCATTAAATGAATTTTATAGCAAGTTATTTTAATGGTACTTATAAATACTGTCAGTAGATAAAGTGTTAATTTTTATTGCTGTTTACAATATAGCTAAGAAGTAAAGACAGTTTCGATTTATTTACTTTTATTTTTATTTATTTATTTATTTTTTTTTTTTTTTTTTTTACTGTTGTAGTAGAGAATTTCATTTAAATATTCACACACATGAAAAATTGAATCTTTCATTTTAATAATACATACGCGAATGATCTTTTCAAATAAGTCTGGATTAAAGTTGTTCGAATATAGATACTGATCTCAGTCCATAAGAACGAAAATGATTGATTTCCTCCAAGTATCATCGCTCTGAAGTGCCTACGATAAAATAAACGAACATATTTTTATCATTTATATTGTAACGAAACTAGAATTCTGTGCTCGGGAGAGCCTTCTGGTTGATCAAGGCCCACCTCACTAAATATAGCGATACTGGAATTATCTCCCCTGTGAACCTATGGCTCCAAGGTAAAGCGCTGGACTACATTCCAGCAGGTAGTGAGGTCGATTCCCGTTGAGGCAAGTGTCCTAAAATTCGTTTTGGTTTAAAGATTGCTTTGTGTTTATTTGTAGTTCCTTCGGAAATATGCTAATTGTGATTATGTTAATGTATATTTGATTTCTAGAACTTTCCAAGCTTGGAATGTTCCATTCGAGAAAGCACCCCTCGAGTGTATTTAAGCTGGTGTAGCCTTGAGTTGAGGGGAATAAAGCTTTGAGTTGGTTCATGCTTGTTGTATTCACTCGTTCTCAGTTAACACCTACGCGACAGTTTGGTGGAGGCGCCGGGTACGATACAAACTACGGAAGAGCCACGTAGATGTTTACGCCTTCAAGGATTGTCTCCTGAATTTGGCCTCTTACCCGATCCAAGGAGAGTTAGAAGAAAGATGCCTGAGAGTAAGGACAGTGTCCCAGAGAATGCTAGTACCGTTCCAACTAACGTTGCTCCTGTACCCATCCTAACATACCAGCTACCTCGGAATCCGTGCATCTTTTCGGGACAGGACGAACAAGATGTCAGCAGGTGGCTGAAAGATTTCAAACGAATTGCCACCTATAACCGCTGGGATGAACCGATGTGTCTTGCGAATGTTGTTTAAATCTTGCTGGAACAGCTCGACAATGGTTCGACAACAATGAGGAAAGTTTTACTAATTGGACTGCATTTAAAAATTCCTTAGAAAACACGTTCTGCCGAACGGACGACGTAAAGAGACAAGCTGAGAGACTGTTGCTTACACAGGCGCAGAAAACTGGTGAAATGGCCGAATCTTACATCCAAGACGTTCTTGCCCTGTGTCGTAAAGTCAACTCCTCTATGCCAGAAGGAGAGAAAGTGGCTCATCTCATGAAGGGGATTGCAGAAGATTTGTACCAGTCCTGTTGGTTCAGGATTATCAGACTGTCGATGACTTCGTGAAACGCTGCCGTCAAATAGAAACTCTTCGACGTAAACGTGTCACCCGGCCAACATTCCAGAGACTCCCTAATGTTGCTACAATGTCAGCCGAAACGGACATAGGTGACATAACATCATTGATACGAATAATTGTGAAGGAAGAGCTTAAAAAGTTCTTGCCGGAAGCAAGTTGCTGCACAAGCGATAAATGCGAATCTCCAACGGACGTCGCTTCGTTAATAAGAGAAGAAGTTATGGAGGCATTGGCACCACTCACGGGTCCAAAAAGACGTACCTTCACTCACCGACGCACAGTTCCGGTCAGGCCTTAACCAAGGTGTGAAGCCAAAAACAGCACCGTTCCACAACGAAAGACAGATATATGGAGAACAACCAATAATGTACCCCTTTGTTACCATTGTGGACGTCCAGGGCACGTGCTCAGGTACTGTAGAGAAAGACGCAGGGTATTCGCGGATGCAAATACCTCTTGGGCATCCAATCCTGGACGAGGTATGGACACTGACTCCCTACGCAGCTCCGACGATAATTATGCGCAGACCATGTCTTCAAGTTTCAGAAGTAGTTCGCCTTATCCCCGTCGCACTTCTAGCCGTCGACAGTCGCAGTCACCTATACGTCGCTCTAGCCGTTCTCCACGCCGAGCTAAAGAGGAAAACTAGCTCTAGCGACCTATGCAGGAGGTGAGGCCGCAATAAAAGAAAATCCTCTAGCGTACATTATAACCAAGTTACAAAAAAACACCACCTATGTTACCGTAAATAGACAGTGTGTAAAAGCCCTCGTCGACTCTGGTGCCGATTATTCTGTTATATCTGAAGCATTTTGCAGGCAGTTGAATGTACCTATGTTTAGTGAAAATGGACCTATATTGAAGACTGCATCTGGAAAGCCGGTATCCGCCTCAGGACATTGCGTATTAAAAGTCAACTTGAATGGAAATGTGAAACCATTTGACTTTCTTGTGTTTCCACGATGTAGCCATAAAATGATACTTGGATGGGACTTTTTCCGTGCCACTGATGCTGTTATAGATTGTGGGAATGAAGAGCTTCAACTATCGGAAATTCTACCAGACACAGTGGTATGTAAATCTGATTCTCCCTTGCTTGCCGCAACAGATTACGTAATTGAGGCAAATTCAGCTAAGCAAATGTGTACTGTTAGTCCAGACATTCAAGAAGCAGATAAAGCTATGGTTGTTGGCAACAAAACTCTCATGTGGGAAAGAGAGCTATCCATACCAGCATCAATCATTACGGTAGAAAATAATTGCTGTAAAATATGGGTAACGAATTTCTCTGGACGAACTCAGATAATACCAAAGAGGATGAATATAGCTTGCTTAACAGTAATCGAAAATAACTCCATCTGTTCGCTGAATGATACTGACAGAGAACATACCAAAAGACGTAAGTCCAGAAAGACACTGATTCGTGGAAAATTTAAAGAAATGTTAGATAATGAGCTAACTAGTCAAGAAGTAGACGCACTCTTAAATCTTCTGGAAGAGTATAGTGATATTTTCGACATTAACAGAAAATCGAAGAAATCTAGATGCAATGGTGTAAAGCACAAGATTGACACAGGGAACAGCGCTCCAATTAAACAGAGACCTTATCGTACCTCAGCAACTGAGAAACGACTAATTGAAAATGAAGTACAACGAATGCTAAAAGAAGACGTGATACAGCCCTCAAACAGTCCTTGGTCATCTCCAGTCGTGCTTGTGAAGAAGAAAAACGGTGAATGGCGCTTCTGTGTCGATTATAGAAGATTGAACAAAGTCACTAAAAAAGACGTCTATCCGCTGCCACGCATCGACGATGCTTTAGATTGTATCGCCGGTGCGACGATTTTCTCTATGATGGATTTGAAGTCAGGCTATTGGCAAATAGAAGTTGATGAAAAAGATCGAGAAAAGACAGCTTTTGTGACATCCGACGGCCTCTATGAGTTTAAAGTCATGCCGTTTGGGCTATGCAATGCTCCCGCTACTTTCGAACGAATTATGGATGCAGAACTGCGAGGACTCAAATGGAACATCTGTCTTTGCTATTTAGACGACATCATTGTGTACGCACCAAATTTTCAAGAGCACCAATTACGCCTGAGAAAAGTTTTCCAATGTATTCAAGAGGCAGGGTTGACGCTTAACTCCAACAAATGCTCGTTCGGCAAAAAGAAGCTGACCATATTAGGACACCTAGTAGATCAACATGGGATCTATCCCGATCCACAAAAGACAGCTGCTGTGACAAAGTTCCCTGTTCCAGAAAATGTTGCAGATGTTCGAAGTTTTCTAGGCCTGTGCTCGTATTACAGACGATTCATCAGAAATTTCGCCGATATCGCCAAGCCCTTGCATGAGTTATTAAAGAAAGATGCCAAGTTTTCTTGGGGCACATCGCAGAGGGAATCTTTCGCAACGCTTAAGAAGTTACTGACCAGTGGACCTGTTTTGGGACATTTTCTGCAAAACGCTGAAACGAAGATACATACAGATGCTAGTGGCTATGGCATTGGTGCAGTATTAGTCCAGGATCAAGATGGTAAGGAAAGACCAATAGCCTACGCCTCCAGATCCCTGACCGCAGCTGAAAAGAACTATTCTACAACCGAAAAAGAATGCCTTGCTGTCATTTGGGCGATCAGTAAATTCAGACCGTACATTTTTGGAAAACCCTTTACTGTAGTGACGGACCACCATTCTTTATGCTGGCTAGCTAATGTTAAAGATCCATCTGGAAGACTTGCACGTTGGGCTTTGAGGTTACAGGAGTATGACATCAACGTCATCTATAAGAGTGGTCGAAAACATTCCGACGCTGACTCACTGTCAAGAAAGCCCCTTGCCGAGACAGCAGTCGACGACAATGGAGAAATCCCTTTCTTTGCTGTCATCGCAGACTACGGAAAAGAACAGCTAAAAGATAAGCAGTTGAAATCCATAATTAAAACTACCCAAAAAGGCGATTGATGCCGAGGTTACCAAATGAGAAGCGGGGTACTCTATAAGAGAAATTACGACCCTATGGGACAGCAATGGCTCTTGGTAGTCCCGAAACAACTCCGTCGCGATATACTAACAAGTCTTCATGATGCTCCAACTGCCGGTCATCTCGGATTCGCCAAAACGTGTTATCGGATAAGGAGGAAGTATTATTGGCCAGGACTGTATGGCAGCATACGCCGTTATGTGGCACACTGTCGAGAGTGCCAAAGACGGAAATCTCCACCTGGACTTCCACCTGGACAACTTCATCCAATAAAGCCCCCTGATGCACCATTCGCTAAAATTGGAATAGATTTACTTGGACGCTTCCCAATAACTCGGAACGGGAAACGATGGATTATTGTCTGCACGGATTACCTGACGAGATTCACAGTTACAAAGGCATTACCAACTGCTGAGGCTACTGAAATTGCCCAATTTATAGTTGAAGAAATCATACTCAAGCACGGTGCGCCCAAAGAGATGATAAGTGATCGAGGACATTCCTTCCTATCCAATATTGTGAAAGACATTAATCAACTATGCCAAACATCTCATCTTCTAACGACAGCCTATCACCCACAAACCAATGGACTGACCGAAAGATTTAACAAAACTTTGGCCGACATGCTGTCTATGTATGTTGACGTTGAGCAAAGAAATTGGGATACAGTCTTGCCTTTTGTGACTTTCGCTTACAGTTCAGCAAAACAAGATACCACCGGGTTCAGTCCCTTCTTTCTCGTACACTGTAGAGATATACAGACTCCTCTGGATGTGATCTTTCCTCATTTCGCAGAACCATATAACGAAAATTATGCACAACATCTAGTCACCAGGGCAGAGGAAGCTAGACAGCTGGCGAGACTTCACATCCTCCAGTCTCAAGCAAGTGATAAACGAAGATATGACGAAAGACATCGACCACTCAGCTATAATATCGGAGACCTAGTCTGGGTTTTTACTCCCATACGAAAAGTTGGGCTTTCGGAAAAACTTCTAAGGCGTTATTTCGGACCGTACCGAATCACACGACGACTATCTGATGTATCATACGAAGTATAGAGCATGGAAGAGAATAAAAGGCGACGAAGTTTAAAGGACGTAGTCCATATTCTGAGGCTGAAACCCTATTTTGATCCAAATGAGCAAATAGCTGATGAAGAAACGCACAGAAATTCCATGGGACCTGTCACGAGAAGTCAGACTAGATTGCAGCGGGACGCTGCTTCCTCCTAAGGAAGGGGAAATGTAACGAAATTAGCATTCTGTGCTCGGGAGAGCCTTCTGGTTGATCAAGGCCCACCCCACTAAATATAGCGATACTGGAATTATCTGCTGTGTGAACCAATGGCTCCAAGGTAAAGCGCTGGACTACAGACCAGCAGGTAGTGAGGTCGATCCCCGTGGAGGCAAGTGTCCTAAAATTCGTTTTGGTTTAAAGATTGCTTTGTGTTTATTTCTAGTTCCTTCGGAAATATGCTAATTGTGATTATGTTAATTATTATGTTAATCGTTATTTGATTTCTAGAACTTTCCAAGCTTGGAATGTTCCATTCGAGAAAGCACTCCTCGAGTGTATTTAAGCTGGTGTAACCTTGAGTTGGGGGAATAAAGCTTTGAGTTGGTTCATGCTTGTTGTATTCACTCGTTCTCAGTCAACACCTACGCGACAATATATTTATCCTTATTTAAAGCAATTTTAAAGTAATTTATAATTTAAGGAAAGAAAAATGAAAGTTTGAGAGAAACTTTGGAAAAGAGTGTAAAGAATAAGTATTCTAACTGTATAAGTGTAAAAAATGGTCAAAAAGTGTACATTTAAATTCAGCAAACATGGTAAAGAGTTCCAAAGTTCACCAATAGCCAAGCGTGTGGAATTTCTAGTAAATCTTACCAGCCAGCAAGATGCAACATACAGTTGAAAATTGTTATGTCAAAATTTATGCGGCTGCAAAAATAATTACTGTTACTACAATGCATTTCTATTTTTCTATAAAATTAAGAAATATATATAACAGAGGAAAGTTTAATATAGGATAAAACTTAGTATCATGTTTATAGCTTTCCTGCGGAAATAGGGTATCTAAATTTAAGTGAAGTTAATTTTTTATGTTTTGATTATAGATTTTTTACGTTCAGATTGGAAGTTTTTGTCCAAACTACCGCAACCTGCATTACTACAGTGGTGAAACATTTTGAATTACACATTAGTAAACTGCATCCCGCATTGTGATGCAATACCGCATACATCAAAGCCTGATGATGATACTCTGTATTAATTTTGAAATGCGTTCGTCTGAGTGCTGTAGTCATTAAAAAACTTGACATATTAAACAAAAACATAATTTGAAGAACAAATTAAAAAAACAAAATTTATTTCCTACATTGTTTAAGCCCGAGAAGGGACAGATATTAAGTTATTTCATTCAATTAGTTCTACATTTAATGTTAAATTTTTGTAACAAATTAGTTAAGCCAATTGAGGATTAAAAAATAAAAATAAAATTCATACAATATGATACTTAAAACATTCAAAAATCTTAGATTCCGTTCAAATGAAATCGAAATAAATCTTAGACTTTTTTTTAAATTTTGTATTTTGCATGCATCTTATCATTTTATGCACAATTTTCATAAACATAATACTAAATCTGCAATACAAATATTTTCAATTAAAAATGGAAGAAGTCTAAGATTTATTTCGATTTCATTTGAACGGAATCTAAGTTTTTAGGGTGTTTTAAGTATCATATTGTATGAATTTTATTTTTATTTTTTAATCCTCAATTGGCTTAACTAATTTGTTACAAAAATGTAACATTAAATGTAGAACTAATTGAATGAAATAACTTAATATCTGTCCCTTCTCGGGCTTAAACAATGTAGGAAATAAATTTTGTTTATTTAATTTGTTCTTCAAATTATATTTTTGTTTAATATATATATATATCAAGATATTGCTGATATCACAAGTAATTGCAATATTTTTACCAGATATATTTATGTATTAATCAAGCTTTTTCAGTTATTAAGTCTGGCTAAACCTGAAATAAAACTTCCTTGTTATTTTGATGTGAATTAGTAGGGTACCTTTATGAGGTAAGTTTCATTCTAGTAATTCAAGAAAAATGTATATATTATGTATATATACTTGTATATATACATATATATTATGCATATTTAATTATATACTATTAATTATTTACTTGACCTCTGCTCTTAATAATTTAATCATTTTTAAAATTATCTTAATTTATTACTTTACTTAAATATTTTCATATTTTACTATATTGTAAGCATTCATTACAATTTTGATTGCATTATTACATTCAAACTACTGCTCAAAAATGTAAACAAAGCATGACCAGAAATCTGTAAAATTCTAAAATCCATACAACCTGTGGTTTCAATCTGTGCGGATTTGAGAGAGTCTACTGTAATACACAATAATAACTGTATTTAAAAATTTCATTAAAATCCTTATTTTTCTTGCAACCTGGTGTAACAAAACAAAAGTTTTTTAGCAGTAGGATTAGGTTGCTGCAAAT
The DNA here is from genome assembly GCA_963932465.1 of Maratus speciosus. Lineage (NCBI taxonomy): Eukaryota > Metazoa > Arthropoda > Arachnida > Araneae > Salticidae > Maratus > Maratus speciosus. The sequence goes on from OZ010794.1 coordinate 358,625,988, forward strand.
GGTTTCTCAACTTAGAATAGATGAATGCAAAAGATGAAAAAATTCTTTCAAGTTTTACAGAACTTAAAGGAGTATTTAAAATCATTTCAACATACGCACAGACATTTTTAGAAAATTAGACTTTAAAATCAGCATTGAGATATGCATGCTAGATGCTAGCAGGGGTGCAGAATATGTCCGATCCGGCGACCTAGGATCGGGGGAAATTTTGCAGAAACATATACAACTGATTTCGATTTTAACTACAAATTCCATAATTTCCTGAGATAGAAAAATTTCACTATAAATAAAAAGATCCGTATGGTGAAATGCACAAAATCGATCTCAGAATAATATGTACCGTATATCGGGTGATTCTGTTCCGAATTTTCCAAAAAATTAAGGCATGCAGTTCCGAAAATTAAAAAAAATCTTTCATCAATCTGAAAATTCGGACATAAAAATACTGCGAATATTGTCAAAGAATTACGGAAAAAACGCGAATTTTGTCATAAGATCGCAAAATAACCGCAAATTTCATCATAAGATTACAAAATAATCGCAAATTTTGTCATAAGATCGCAAATTAACAACAAATTTCGTCAAAAGATCGCGAAATAACCGCAAATTTCATCAAACGATTGCAAAACAACTGAATTTCGTCAAAAGAGCGTGAAACAACCGCGAATTTCGTCTAAAGCGGAGAAATGACCACGACTTTCGTCAAAACGTGGTGAAATAACAGCGAATTTCGTCAAAGGAACGCAAAAAAAATCCGGAAATTTCGTCAAATGTTCGCGAAATGAATGCAAATTTCGCCAAAAGATCGCGAAATGAAAGCAAATTTTGTGAAAAGATCGCAAAAAACCGCACGTCATCAATAGATCGCGAAAAAAGAACAAATTTCGCCAAACGATCACAAAACAACCGTGAATTTCGTCAAAAGAACGCAAATTTCATCAAAAGTTTGCGAAACAACTGCAAATTTCGTCAAACGATCTCAAAACAGCTGCGAGTTTCATCAAAAGAGCGTGAAACAACCGCGAATTTTGTCTAAAGGGGCGAAATGACCACGATTTTCGTCAAAACATAGCGAAATAATCATGAATTTCATCAAAATAACGTTCGTCAAAAGATCGCGAAACATCCGCGTATTTCGTCAAAAGGGACGAAATAACCGCAAAACTCTTCGGAAAAAAAACGCAGATTTCGTCGAACAATCGCGAAAAAAACCGCAAATTTTACCACAAGATCGCGAAAAACAACGAAATTTCGTCAAACGATCGCAAAACAACCACGAATTTAAGCGAAAAAAGCGCTAATTTCGTCAGAAGATCGCAAATTTCATCAAACGGCCACGAAAAAAACATAGTTAGTGCTGGGAGTGGATCCCCCCCATTTTCCCCCACTGTGCTGTAACCTTTCAGAAAATTTGCTGTGAATTTCAGAATTTTTGCTTTTCACTCAGAACCACCCCTGTTATATATACTCTCTCATAAGTTGAGAAATATTGGAACTTACGATAATACAGAATTTACCTACAACCAGGGTTGGGTTTTTGACGTCAAAAAGTGGTTTTTGACATGACAAGCGTCAAAAACTGGTTTAAACTGTCATAAACTGGTTTAAACCGTCGAAAACTTCCAAATACATGTAACACACTAAAACATTTTAACAATAGGTAAACATTAAATAAGTCAATGATTTATGTGATCTTTTATTGAAATTTAATAATTTAAAAAATATTATTTGCAATAAAATATTTTTTTTTTGGACTTTTCAAACAGAAGAAAATAATTTTGTACAATTAAATAATCCGAAGCAATTTTACCCTGCAGCATGCTACAGCACACCACGTGTTTCACACATCTATTTACACCCAAAAGATTTTTGAGTTTAGAGTGTATGAAGTGTTAGAAAATAGTTTGTCTCTTAATTGATGCTGAGCTAGTAGGACTTGAAGCAAAAGCATTGCTAGATGAGCAAGTTTTGAAGCAGACTCAAAAAGCTGTTGCATTTAATGATACCTTTCCACCAAGCAATGGAGTCCTCTCTATAGCACTGAAATAAGAAGACGGGAAAGGGGATTCTTTAGCTTCATACACAATCAGTATGGGTAAGGATCCATAAATTTTCTCTGTAGCTCAAGTGCGAGCTGAATCAACTGATACAGCAGTCAATCCTTGCTCCTGATGGTTGGGATGCAAAGTATAAGCCAAACAATGGTATGGTTTCATGATTTGATCCCTTCTATTATGCACTTTTTCAATATGGGCTTAAAGGAATTTCCTTTTAGATGATTGGCCAATTTTGTTCAGTTTTAAAATCGAAAACATTTTTATATATTGAAAGAAAGCATGTTTTAAAAAGATTTTGACTTTAAGCTTTTTTTTTAATTTCTTCTCTTATTTTGTAAATGTTTAAAATTAATAATCCAATTTCAATTTTGAATGGAATGGTTATTGCCTAGAGACTAGAATAACATCGATGCATATTACCTTGTTATATATACAAAAAAATCCGCACTTTTTAAGTTTTTTTTTCCCCATAAAAAAAGCTAGCTAATGCTTTAAGCTCTCAAAAGTAAGAGAAATTAAAATGATTTTAAGTAAGAGAAAAAATGTACAGCTCAGGTGAGCTTAATGTCTACTTTTTAGAAAAACACAATTTTACAAAAAAAATTTTAAAAATTTTACCCTGTTAAAAAGTTGTACTTAACAATAATACTTTACTACGATAACTACTATGATACTACGTGATAATTACTAATATACAGTAAGAGTGAATTTAAAATATTACATGTAATGTTGTCATGTGAGACATTTAATTTGAATTTTTACAGATCAATTTAGTATTTGAGGTTTTTGACATGAAGGTTTAAACTACGGTTTAAACCCGACATAAACTGACACATGTCAAAAACCTGACAACCCTGTAATTATTACTAATACTATATACTAATTACAGTAATAGTGAATTTTAAATATTACATCTAATGTGTGACATTTAATGTGAAATTTTACAGATCACTGTGGTATTTGAGGTTTTTGACACAGTTTAAACCGTCAAAAACTGACACGTGTCAAAAACCTGCCAACCCTGCCTACAACATACCGTAAAATTTGGGGGAAATTATCATGCGGATTGGGGGAAATGTTGAGAGTAGAAACATTTTCTGCACCCCTGGATGCTAGTATAAATATGTACAAATTCATTTATTTACTGGGCTGCACAGTAAAATAATGTATAAACAAACACTTTTAAATAACACATTTTTATATGAAAAATAAAGAATTTTACGGAATTGGCATGAATGTAAGATTGTCTGCTTTTTCATTCCCTAACCTGTTGTGCAGTTTAATTTTCAACAGTTGTTCTAGGTAAATAATGTCCCACATCATTATTGAATGTATATTTAAAAATTCCAACTTCAAATGTAAAACTAGGAAATTTTATGTACAATTGTCATAAACATAATACAAAATCTGCAATTCAAATATTTTCAATTAAAAATGGTAGTTTAAGATTTATTTCAATTTTATTTGAATGGAATCTAATTTTTTAGGGTGTTTTAAGTATCATATTGTATGAATTTTACTTATAATTTTTAATCTTCAATTGGTTTAACTTATTTGTTACAAAATTTAACATTAAATGTAGAACTAATTGAATGAAATATCTTAATATCTGTCCCTTCTCAGGCTTAAGCAATGCAGGAAATAAAGTTTGTGTTTGTTTTTAATTTGCTCTTCAAATTATGTTTTTGTTTAATTGTTTTTGATTGTAGAGAATTAGAATGAAATTCTTAAAAGTTGAATTTCCTGAAACTGCTTGATACATTAATTGTACTAATTAGTAATACACATAGTATGGAGGAAATGAAACTGCGCGTTTTCGTTTTTAAATACTAAACAAATTACATATAAATATAAAGCTGCTCCCATTATGTACATAATTAGTTTATCATAGAAAAATAATCTAACAAAGAATAGCTTTTAATAACTCTTTTGACTTTAATAAAATTGTCTATTTTAAAAACATCAGCTTTAGCGCATTTAAGCCTACTCATGCCGAAAGTTCCTCATTGATACGTGATTGCATTGCTTTAGCTTAAATACAAATCTGTCCCGTGGAGTGATGAGAACTAATTTTAACTAACTGTAATAAACTTATTGAAATAATATATAAAAATAATCTTACCTTTTATCTTGATGATAAAGCTTTTTACTTCAGAAACATGACGTCGCCGGCGAGGGACGTGAGGCAGAACGGAGCGATTCAATTCGATTATTTCACTTGAGAAGTAAACAAGTTCATAAAATCCCTAGAAGTCCCCACAAATCAAAAGTTGCACACCTTTCTAAAAAACTATCTTTTAATATAATTGAGTTTTCAATATTTTTATAACTCTAAAATTTCATATATAATTTAAAACTAATTTTAAAAGCTGAAGTTTTCAGTACAAAGGCGAAAACATTTTTAAATATATCTACGAAAATCCCCGCTGGGGAAAACAATGTGTCGGAAAAGGTAAGCCTCGTTTCGTTTTCCCTAGCTCTCCTAACTTTGGTCTTTGCCGGGCCGGTAAAGGCAGTATTTGTTATTTTTTTAGGATTTGTTAGGATTTTTTTTTTAAATCTACTTTTAGGGTTTTGAAAAATGTCAAATAACTTATTTTTTGAAACTGACAACTAGTCACAGTCACACACACACAGAGAAAAAAAAAATAGTTCGTTTGACTTTAATTTCTTATTATACAGAACATTTTGAAACAAGCATATTTGCACATAGACAATTTTAAGGGCAATGTTTACTTTTCCCTGCCCTCCCCCCCTTCTTAAAATCCATAAGGATTTCATGGAACATTTGTCAAACCCTTTAACAATAAATCTAATCTTGTTTTTGTTTTATGCATTATAATTAGGAATTTAAGGTGTGCAGTATATATATTTTAAACATTTTGATTCACAAAACATTCTATTTTATTTATTTATTTTGTCACATTTTAGATTATAATTTTTCTTTACACAGAAAATTCTGTTTTCAGTATTGTACTTTAGACTGAAAATGTCTCAAATGATACTGAATAAAATTTTAGCAGCAGTCTTTTCAGTACAAGGTTTATTTACATTTAAAAATTTATTTTTTAGAAAAATAGTTTTAAACTAAATAAAAATGTGTAATCTATTTTACTGCTTTAAACATAAATCTCATGACGTATTTATATTTTTACTAAAACCAAGATTTAAAATAATTAAGCTTACATTGACTGAAATGACGAGAAAAATACATTACCTCTCTTTAATTAAATATTCGGGTTAGCCTATATTAGCCCTCTACTTTCTAGACGATGACGGACCATTACAATTTTGCCGGAAACCACCCATGTACATTTTCGGGACAATTTTTGATTTTTATAAAATATTTTCAAACTAAATAAAAATATGTAATCTATTTTACTGCTTTAAATATAAATCTCACGACATATGTACATTTTTACTAAAACCCAGATTTAAAATAATTAAACTTACTTTGAAAGAAATGAAGAGAAAAATACATTTCCTCTCTTTAATTAAACATTCGGGTTAGGTGATATTAGCCCTCAACTTTCTAGACAATGATGGACCATTACATTTTTGCCCAAAACTGCCCCTTAAGAGTTGCCGGGCAAAGTAAATGCAACAGTTTTCTCAATGCCGAAACATTAGCGGTTCGGCAATAGCTGCCGCAACTAGCGGCGGGTCATTTACGGCACAACATTGTTTGGTTACAAATGGCCTTAACTCCTTTTGGCCGCGACATATACGCCTTTCGGCCATAAGTTGAATGTTTGTTGGGTGGTCAGCGGCCTTTCCAACAATGTGTCACATGTGGGGTCGGCAAAAGTTAGAAAAATGTCCCTCTTTGGGTCTACTATCGCGCCTTCTGGAATACATCCTCCCTCCTCTCTTTGAAGTACCGTTTCCAGAAATGTGTTACTGTGCACGGTGACTATACAGAAAAGGATTAATACAATGTAGAAATTTCATAAATTTCACTCAATTATTTCTATGTGAGGGCAAAAACTTATTGATATACCGTCGTATAATATTAAAGAGAAAAACATATTCTCATAAACGTAAGTTGATTGTAAGGTTAAAAAATTCTTAAATTAAATTTGTAATATATTATTCCAGAATTCTGCTACAAGATTTAAAGTAATCACTTTTAATGTATTTTTTAAATATTTATATACGATAAAATACAAAATAAAAAAATTATGATAATTGATCTGTCCCACGTAAAATTGCTCTGAAGTTATACGGTAAAGCAAATGAACATAATTTTATTTTTTATATGTTAAGGGAGATGGAGGCACATGTGAACAGTTCACACAAATATAGCTTTTTCTCATCACTGGGCTAATTTTCTATAAACAAAAACTACTCAGTATATTAAACAGAACTTTTTTTTACACTTGTATTTTTTTAAATCACCTTTATAGTTCTTCTTACTTTTTAAAATAGTTTTATAAATTCAAACAATTGATCACATATGCCCCACCGGCGGGGTAGTTGTGAACACACGTGGGGCACATGTGAACACATAAAAGGGTATTTATAAAATATCCTTTGACATGCTTTTTATTCTGTTATTCATTAGTCATCATAATCATTGTTATATTATCTGCTAAATTCATCACAAAGAAAAAAGTATTTACACGAATTTTTCTAGTTTCTTGGTGATATGTTTAAGCAACAGATTGTAAAATGAAAGTAAGTAGATTGGGGGGGGGGAGGCTGGGGGGGGAGATTTTAGGGAGGGTGCATTTAGATAATATTTACCCCCCCCCCCCAAATTTAACTTCTTTTGATTTTGAAAGAAGGAGGGGCTTACAATCGGGATTTTACGGTAGATATCAGTTTAAAAATTTTACTTTCTTAAAATATTACTAATATCTATCTTTATTGAAAGCATCATATACATAGCTGTTTTAGAGTTGGAAGTAAGCCATCATTGCAAGTCTGGAACAAATGAAATAGAAAAATTTACAAAGTCGTTTAACGTAATACTTTTTGTAATAACAATGCATAAAAAATATTGTTGTAAACCATTTAGTAAAATAATACACAACATTTATTACATTTTAGAAACCACTAAATTTATCCAAATTACAATTGAACGTAAACGAGCTCGTTGCTATTTATGTACTTGCTGACAGATATGTTTGTGGAAGTTTCAATTCAAAATAAATTTTGTATGACGGAAATGTCTTCAATTTTCGAAAAATTATAGATATTGGAGCTGACATTATTTCACATGAAATTAACTGAAAGGAACTGAATCACAGAATGATTATTGAGTCACTTATGAACTGTTCAACTGTTCATAACTACCCCCAAATAGTCTGTTCCCAAGTGCCCCACATGGCTGCTAGAGTTAAATTGATAAATCATTAACATTTCTCAATTTTAGAAGAAAAAAAATCGTTATCAAAAATCTTTATTATGTTCTGCTCCATGTAATATTGCTCCGAAGTTGTACGCCAAGCTAAACAAAGTTAAATTTATCGTATATTCATTACATATGTCTATATTTTCCTTTCTGTGACTTTAACCATACACGGTGAAACTTCAATAAAGCCTTCTTCGTAGCCCCAAGATATGACTATTCAACTTGAAAAAGCTCATCTTTATAATTATCTGAACGTGACAACTTGAATTGAATATGATGCTTTATTTGTCACAGTATATGTCAAAGCATTAAAAAAATGAATAAATGAACAAAGTTATTCGCTTATGAAGTTGGAACTGAAATTTTCCTGTTGAGATCTATGAACAGTGTTTTGGCTACTTAGGACAAACAAAATGTCATATAGCTTCAAAATAATTTTACCTTATGTCTACAGGGGTTTCAATATTTGGTAATTTTTTTCAAATGTAAAAACGTATAATAACTAATGAAAAAGTGTGATGTTGACATCTACCCCATATTCACATGTGCCCACTTCTCCCCTATATGTATCTAGACATTCTCAGACTTAAATGTGTCTAGACATCATCTTTGTATTACCGTTCAGATTCAACTTCAGTATTTCGCGGCCTTGAATTACGGGCATTCGATTTTTAAAAAAATTAAAAAAAAAAAATTAACTAAACTTTATAACTTGATATCTTGATATTACAAAGTTTCATGAAATAAAAACGATTTTTCATTTCCCACGACTTTTCACGATGGATATAAAAATTACATACAATTCTAAAAGGGATATTATGATATTTTTTTCATTTCGTTATAGAAGAAAATATAATTTAAGAATTATATCGCAAAATATCAAAATTTGAAACTTTTAATTTAATAATCCACAAAATATTGGTCGTTCATAAGAATTCTGGATTAAAGTTGTTCGGACATAGATACAGATTTCTATCTATGAGAAAGACAATGATAAATATAGTATCCTTGTATCATTTCTTTAAAATTCTTTCGACAAAAGAAACAAACTTTTTTTTTTTTTCATTTATATATTATACCGTAACTAGACTTTCATAAGATTGTAACAATCAATTTTGTCTCATAATACCAATGTATATGGTAGATTTTTTAAATTCTCCGTTTTTAAGAAAAGATCATTTTAAATGTTGGATACGGAAAACATTGCTTTGGGGGTGGATTTCTATTAAAGGAAAAACAATTACATAATTAACAATAAAGTAAATTATGTTTGAGCTAAGCAAAAAAGAGAAAAAAATTGAATATGAAACATAATAATTCTAAATTTATGCAATATTTGAACTAATCTGCTTAAATATTCATCTATAGAAAATTTAAAAGCAGTTTATACAATTCTAGTTCTGCACCATGTAATATTGCTCCGAAGTTGTACGCCAAACTAAACAAAGTTAAATTTATCGTATATTCATTATATGATCCGTTCAGTGCACAAATCAATTAACTCCATCAAATGAAAATGTTCAGTATAAACAGTTTAAGTTATTGTAACTATAAAAATATTGTATCTATGTAATATTTTTTCTCGGGATATTCTGATTGAACTCATTAATTTTCTGTTAATCCAGGGTAATTTTTTATCACTGTATAAATATATAGAAAATTTTCAATGTTCCTTAGTTTAAGAAAACGCCACATAAAATGGAGTTAGTCTGATTGTCTTCTGAACGTTTCACATGTGCCTAGATTTTCTTTCCTGTGACTTTAACCAGACACGGTCAAACTTCAATAAATCGTAGAACAAAGATATGACTATTCAACTTGAAAAAGTTCAACCTTACAATTATCTGAAAGTGACTACTTGAATTGAATTGCTTTGTCACCATTATTTACTATAGAACGAAAAAGTACACAATTATTCTGTTTTGCACTCTTTTATTACTCAAAATCTGGTTTTTGTATGTATGGAATTTAGTAAGCGATTTTTATCCCACTTCTTAATATGCTAGAATTAAAATTTGTTAATGCAATAAAAATTGCATTCCTGGGTGTGTTTCTGATGACAATACAGCATTTTAATATTTCTGAACTTAATTATAAATTAATATATTAATTTTAAGCGATTTTCCGATAGCTCGCTGGAGGCGATAAATAGCCAAATATACTGTGTAAATCATAAGGTTGTACGCCATTTGAAACAACAATAAATTTAATAAAAACATGTATAATGATCACTTATAAACAGATTAAGTAAAATAATGCTATAAAGTGATAAAATATCATTTATTAAGATGACGATCGTTTCGTCGCACCAACGGCGACATTTTCAGAATCATACACGATAGAAAATATTTTCACATAATTTAAAAATAATAAACATAGTAAATAATGTGACGAGACATGATGCATAATGATAATATTGCAAACATAAAATAAATTAAAATCAATCAATAGAGATATTTTTACGCAACAAGAATATTTGCAATGATTCAGTGTCCCTAGATTTACCTAAAATTTGGAAAGAGATGCTATATAATTTTAGTACCAATAGTAAAAATTAATCCACGCTCGCAAATAGCCTAGATAATTTTATATTTTGGTTTGATGTTTTGCAATATTTTTCATTATGCATGTTGCCTCGTGACATTATTTACCATGTTATTGTTTTGTTAAATTATATGAAAACTAATCCACGTTCACAAATAACTAATTTAATTTTAATTTATTTTATGTTTGCAATATTTCATTATGCATCATGTCTCGTGACATTATTTACTATGTTTATTATTTTTAAATTATGTGAAAATATTTTCTATCGTGTATGATTCTGAAAATGTCGCCGTTGGTGCGACGAAACGATCGTCATCTTAATAAATGATATTTTATCACTTTATAGCATTATTTTACTTAATAGATTTAATGTTGCACTAATAAAATAGACCAAATAGCTGTAAAACTGTGACAGTAAAACATTTTAAAGGCTAAAAAGAAGAAACATAAATTATAAATAAAAAAGGAAGAGTGTAATATTTAAAAAAAAATCGTTTTTGACAACTAAAGGTCTAATATTAATTAATTTAGGGTTACACTGTGAGAAATTCTAAAAAGATATTTTAAATAATATTTAATATTTTCTTTTCTTTTAACCTACCTTATAAAAGAAAAAGAGAAAAATAATATATTTTTCAATAAATTCACTTGCTTGCGCTTTTTACCAAGTATAAAAAAACAGTGAATTTTTCATAATCGAGTTTAGAGCTCACTTCATATTAATGTATTGTAAATTTTTAGAAAAAAAACATGAATTGCAATGAAACAAGTAGTAATTTTCAAGTTGAACATTGAGTGCTTATAAAAGAGTGTTTTTTAAAAAAAGTTATTTCTTTTGAGTCGACTGTTTTCGAAACTAAACAAAGATAATTTTATTTTTATTCATTATATGTGTTTAAATTTTATTTCGTATATCTTTAAACAGACATGCTCAAACTTCAATAAATCTTAGCCTCGATTAATAAATATTCAACTCGCAAAAAATCATCATTATACACTGGCCTCCAAAAATTAAGGTACACGGAATAAATGCGTTCGATTGCACACGTTTTGTCGAATATCTACAAAACTTATTGGCAAATTGTTCTTGAACTTCTGGGATGAAAAGAACATGTTTCATTTCATATTTCTCGGTGAAGATTAAGTCGGGGGTACAATTAGGGGGCTAATAATAAATTTAATAATAAAATAATATTTGCGATCACCTATGTAACAGGAAAGGCTGGAAATGGTTTGTCACTGTGGTAAATGACTATTTGGGTCCTGTTCAACATTTGTATGCATTTGTGTAAGCATAGCACTCATATTCATGAAGATGTTAATGTTTTTGTGAAAAACTCAAACTTTTTTTTATAGCATACAGAGTTTTCAACCAAATTTCACACAACTTTCCAAAAACCTGACAAAGAACAGTAGAAACAGTATACTGCAATTACAACATGAATATATTGAAAATTTGATAAGATATGGGCATTTTTATGAGATAATTTTTAACTGTGCATGCGCGGAAGATTTCAAAAATTTTATTTCATAATTTGGTACTCAGTATTTTGGGGCAACTTCTATAAAAAGTCCAGTCAAATGTTGTGAAAACTTAGGAAGATGTAGTGAGCTGATTGAAAAGTTGTGGAAAATCCCTTATAATAAAGCTATTTTTAGGAAGCAACTCACTATATCGACCCCATCTTTCTGAATTTTCGCGATATTTGACTAGACTTTTTATATAAGTTGCCCTAAATAGCTGACTACTAAATTCTGAAATAAAAATTTTGAAATCTGCCGCGCATGCGCAGTTAAAAATTATCTCATAAAAATGCACATATCTCATCAAATATTCAATATATTTGTGTTTTAATTGCAGTATACAATTTCTACTGTTCTTTGTCAGGTTTTTGGAAAGTTGTGTTAAATTTGGTTGAAAACTCTGTATGCTATAAAAAAAAAAAGTTTGAGTTTTTCACAAAAACGTTAACATCTTCACGAATATGAGTTCTATGCTTACACAAATGCATACAAATGTTGAACAGGATCCAAATAGTGATTTACCACAGTGATAAACCATTTCCAGCCTTTCCTGTTACATAGGTGATCGCAAATATTATTTTATTATTAAATTTGTTATTAGCCCCCTAATTGTACCCCCGACTAAATCTTCACCGAGAAATATGAAATGAAACATGTTCTTTTCATTCCAGAAGTTCAAGACCAATTCGCCAATAAGTTTTGTAGATATTCGACAAAACGTGTGCAATCGAACGCATTTAGTCCGTGTACCTTAACTTTTGGAGGCCAGTGTATTATACGAGCTTGACAATTTGAAGGGAACATGGTGCTTTAATTACACCTTTATTTACTATGGAAAAAGAATAATATTTCTTAAAAGCAATATATTTCGAAAAAGCAATACAATTCTTTTAGAATACTGATTTTTTTTATAATTTTTACAGTAAATATATTTCTAGAATTATGAGAAAAAGTATAAAAAACTGAATCTTTCAATTTAATAACCAACACACAACTGATCTCTTAAGAAAAATTGTGGACTAAAGTTGTTAGAAATAGATATTGATCTCTGTCCATAAGAATGACGATGGCATAACTGTTCCATGTATCATTCCTCTGAAGTATATACGACAAAGAAAATAAAGATAATGTTATCCTTTATATATTATATGTATCTACACTTTCATTTATATTATTATAATCATAACAGTCAAAGTTCAATAATTCGAATCTCCAAGTTATGGAAATTGGACTTACAGAGTTCGTATGCATGTTAATGGAGTTTAAAAACCTATATTAGTAGGTTGAATACAGAGTTTTAATTCTTACTGTTGTTTACAATAGAGCTAAAAACTAAAAACATGTTTTTTCTTTTTAACTGTTGTAATAAAAAATGTAGTTTAAATATTAGGGAACCACACACATGGAAAATTGAATCTTTCATCTTAATAATCCACACGCGAATGATCTCTTCAACTAAGTCTGGATTAAAGTTGTTCGGACTTGGATACTGATCTCTGTCCATAAAAACGAGAATGATTGGTTTGCCCCATGTGCCCATGCTCTGAAGTATCTACGAAAAAAGAAACGAAGATAATTTTATCATTTATACAATATATGTATTTATACTTTCTTTCATAGGATGTGACAAAATGCATTAGAAAGACAATAACGTATAATAGTATCGATAGTTATGATAGACATATTTTTCACATCCTAATACAGGTTTAGTGACGTATAAAACGTACAATCAAAAGGCTAAACGTAAACATTGAGCATATTATCTGTCCTTTAAAATAAACTATAAAGAAAGTTCTGTTCGTGATAAATAAACAAATTTTATAATAAATTGATTTTGAAATACATTTTCAAGAAATTATGTAATAACTCATAAACAAACGTAATTTTTAAATAATTACTCTACTTATTTACATTTACATTTCATGCATCTAGGCTTTCGTTGATATGATTTTAATCCTAGCAGTCAAACTCCAAAAATTCGAATCTCCAAGTTATGGAAATTGAACTTACAAAGTTCGTATGCATACAAGTATTAACGGAGTTTTAAATCTTGATATTAGTAGGTTTCACCTACTGAAGACGGTGTTTTAATTCGTACTGTTGTTTACAATAGAGATAAGAAGTAAAAACACTTCTGATTTTTTTTTTTTTTTTTTTTTTTTTTTTTTTTTACCGTTGTACTAGAAAATGTAATGTAAATACTATGGAACAACACACGTGAAAAATAGAATCTTTCATCTTAATAATCTACATGCGAATGATCTCTTCAAATAAGTTTGGATTAAAGAAGTTCGAACATAGATACTGATCTCTATCCATAAGAACGAGAATGATGGATTTGCCCCATGTATCATTGCTCTGAAGGGCCTACGATAAAAGAAAAGAAGGCAATTTTATCATTTATATATGTGTTTATACTTTCTTTTATAGGATTGTAACATAATGCATCACAAAGACAATTACATATAATATTATCGATAGTTACGATAGGCATATTTTTCAAATCTCTGTATAAGTTTAGGGCGTATAAAAAGTACAATAAAAAAATAAACGTAAAAATCGAGCGTTTTTCTGTTCTTTAAAATAAACTATCATGCAAGTTAGGTTTGTAATAAATTAAAAACAAAAGAAAAAGAAATTTTAATTGATTTTGAAACACATTTACAAGAAATTATGTAATAATTTATAAACAGACCTATTTTTTTAATATTTACTCTTCTAATTTACATTTAAAACTAATGTATGTATAGGCTTTCATTTATATGATAGTAATAATAACAGTCAAACTTCAATAATTCGAATCTCCATGTTATGTAAATTAGACTTGCAGAGTTCGCATGCATGTTAACGGAGTTTAAAAACTTGATGTTAGTAGGTTTCACCAGTTGAAGGCGGTGTTTTAATTCTCACTTTTATTTACGATGGAGCTAAACAGTAAATAGAGTTCTGATTTATTTATATATTTTCTTCTTTTGTAGTAGAAAATTTAAGTTAAATATTATGGAACCACACGCATGGAAAATTGAATGTTTCATCTTAGTAATCCACATGCGAATGATCTCTTCAAATAAGTCTGTATTAAAGTAGTTCGGACATAGATACTGATCTCTATCCATAAGAAAGGTAATGATTGATTTGCCTCATGTATCATTGCTCTGAAGTGCCTACGACAAAAGAAAAGAAGATAATTTTATCATTTATATATGTGTTTATACTTTCTTTTATAGGATTGTAACAAAATGCATCACAAAGACAATTACGAATAATGGAATCGATAGCTATGATATTAATATTTTTTAAACTATTGGTTTTGCAATATAAGTTTAGGACGTATAAAACATAGAATCAAAAGGTTAAAGATAAAAATCGAGAATATTTTTGTACTTCAAAATAAACTATCCGACAATTTATGTTCGTAATAAATTTATGCGTAAAAAAAGTGTAATTAATTGATTTTTAAATACATTTTCAAGAAATTATGTAATAACTAATAAACGAACCAAATTTTTAACTAATTACTCTACTTATTTACATTTACATTTCATGTATCTTGGCTTTTCATTTATATGATTGTAATCATAACTGTCAAACTTCAATAATTCGAGTCTATATGTTATGAAAATTGGACTTACAGAGTTCTTATCATATTAAAGGAGTTTAAAACTTGATATTAGTACGTTTCACCAATTGAAGACGGTGTTTTAACGCTTTATGTACTGAATAATGAATTCGTGAAAATTTTATCTTCTAAAGAATTTTTCGTGAATTTTTGAAACTACATTAGAAGATTTACATAATAATTTAATAAATTTTAGAAGGATTTTAGAAGGATTGAAGGATTTAGAAGGATTAATTAAATTTGAATTTATAGGGATTATGTGCAATATTTGTAACCTCACTGAAATCTTTTATTTTAAATATTTTTCTTAGTATTATCTCGAATTAGGAAATGTACAAATATAATGTTCTTACAATAGAAATATAGAAATATTTCCGAATTGACCCCCCCCCCCCCCCCAACGACAAGAAGAGGTGCAAAGGCAAAAGAAATCATCCTTTTAAAATATTTTTGTTTTGTGTAACCAATGCTGCTTTAGGAAAACTGTATTACTACTAATCAGTGCATTAAATGAATTTTATAGCAAGTTATTTTAATGGTACATATGAATACTGTCAGTAGATAAAGGGTTAACTTTTACTGCTGTTTACAATATAGCTAAGAAGTAAAGACAGTTTAGATTTATTTACTTATCTTTTTTTTTACTGTTGTAGTAGAGAATTTCATTTAAATATTATGAAACCACACACATGGAAGATTGAATCTTTCATTTTAATAATCCATACGCGAATGATCTTTTCAAATAAGTCTGGATTAAAGTTGTTCGGATATAGATACTGATCTCAATCCATAAGAACGAAAATGATTGATTTGCTCCAAATATGATCGCTCTGAAGTGCCTACGATAAAATAAACGAACATATTTTTATCATTTATATATTATATGTATTTATACTTTCTTTTATAGGATTGTAACAAAATACATTAGAAAGACTATAACGTATAATAGTATCGATAAATGTAATAGGCATATTTTTAAAAATATTGGTTTCCTAATGTAAGTTTATGACGTACAAAACGTAGAATCAAATGGATAAAAGTAAAAATCGGGCATAGTTTTGTGCTTCAAAATAAACTATGAAGCAAGTTATGCTTGTAATAAATTTAATAAAGAAAAACAAAATGTAATTATTATTTTTTAAACACATTTTCAAGAAATTATGTAATAACTAATAAACAAATTTAATTTTTAACTAATTACTAATAAACTCGGCAACAAAAATTGGTGAAGTTAATGCTTCCGAATAGTAAATTCTTAATGCGTTAAATGTACCAAAAATGAATATGATTTTTCAAGTGAAAAGGTAGTTTGTCTACTTTTTTCTGTTAAATGTGTTATACATCTTTTTGTACGCCGTAGCATCTTTATCGCTTTATACAGGGTGTTTCAGCACAGCGATTAAAAGTTTCCGGAGAGATAGAGTGCACCTAGAAGATGGAAAACCACGTACCAATGCATGGACGGACATGCTTTCCTGGCGCGATAGTGATGACACAAAACACAAGAAAAACAAGTAAGAAAAATCATGCGTTAAGCATAGATTATGAAACACTTTCCAACACTTCCTGATTGCTTTAACAAAACTTCGTTATTTAGGGAAATAAGGTATATAAGAGAACAAAGTAAACATTTTAGAAAACGCATAAAACATTTGAAAAACTGATGATTTCAGCAGTTACCGCCCATAGCATATATGTATTAAAATTCTTTTGAACAGCCCTGCATTTGATCTGTAGGTTGATATGTTTACTATATAACGGGGAAATTTAGTTTAGCAAGACAACACATAACAGGTTGAAATTTCTCTTTCAGCAATTTATACTAATAGATGGAAACGTACTTGTATACTTTTGTACAACCTTGTAGTTAACCTAGTACCTTTATTACACGCCACTATTTAGCTAAAGTTTAATTCAAAGTAAAACACTCTTAAAACTACTGGAATCACATTTCCAGAAATTATCATTTATAGACGGCCATGTATCCATTTCTTTGCGTGACCCAGTATATCATTTTATCTATGTTCTAAAAACATTTCTTAGTAAACTAAATGCAGTTCAGCGTAAAAATCCATAACTCGTTTAAAAACCACCTTTAAGCAATTTGCAATCATACCCAGTGACCATTACGAATTCTTTTGTGTAGCCCTGTATATGAATTACAGCATTTATACACACCATATACAATGCATAAATATATAGTGAAATATAAAGGCACATAACGTAATTAAAAATGCATTTCCAACAATCAATCGCTACCGTACAGTACTTCGGATGCAATATAGTATCTGAAATCTTTTGTGTGTCCCTGTAAATGCTATGCACTTCGTATTATACATGAAATAAGTTATAATAAACCTCAGTGATGTATATCAATTTCATTATACATGAAAAAATTTAACATAATTAAAATACGCCGGAAAAAATTCTCTCCTTCCCTATAGCATTATGTAACGGAATTCTTTTGTGTGGCCCTGTAAATGAATAATAATTATTCTTTGTACCGCTTATTCTTCAGAATGTATATTTTAGTGTACTTAATAAATGCATATCAATTTTATCATGTTTGAAAGCATGTAATATCATTAAAAATCATTTTAAACGATTTTTTTCCATAGGCTGTAATGTAACGGAAAACTTTCGACTGTCCTTGTAAATGAAATAAAATGCTACAAACTCAATTTGAAATAAGGTTCGCGCTATGGTAGAGGTCACTAACATCCAAAAGTTTCAGAACGATCGGAGTATATTTACTGGAGTTAGAGCGCGGACAGACGGCCAGACAAACCGAAGTCATAAACACTTTTCAACTTTGTTGGAAAGTGTTAAAAAGAACACGAACAGTGTGAGAAATCATGTTTATTATTTTTAGTACTGCAAAAATGCCGGGACAATTCTGGAAAATGCTGGGGAACTTTTTGCACACATCGTGGCAGTCGCTTTGGAAGTCCGGGGTATGCTCGGTATTTTCGAGAACATTAAATCTTAAATGCGCCGGAGATGTAAGGCCTAAATCACGGTTTGGGGTCGTAATTTCGAGCACCATCTTTGATGAGGATCGCTGTCTATCTTTTTGAACTTATTTCTTAGTTTTTTGCTGTACTAGATTAGTAAATATGTTTTCTCACCCTTTTCATGGCCTTCCTTTCTTGTGCTTTGTGTCGTAACTAACGCTCTAGGAAAGCGTTTTCTACCATGCATTGCTATGCGATTCCTTATCGTCTAGGTGTAATCTATCTCTCCTGAAACTCTGTAACCGTTGTGCTGAAACGCCCTGTATATTGCGTTCGTTACATCAGACTTCTTTGTAAATAAATACAATCAAAACAATAAATGCAAATACACTGATCAAAAGCAGAAACTGTCAGCAGGATACAGAATAATACTGTTTTTTCATTTCTATTAAGTACTAAAAAAAAAAAATAATAATAATAATAATAATATTCTGAACATTTAAACACAAACTGCAGAAAAAAAATCTTATTACCTTATAGTCGTTTTTGTATAACTGTCCATCGAAGAAACAAAGAGCAGAAGCTGATTTATTTACAGTTAAAAGCAATATTTTTTTTTACAAAATTCATGATTTTATAAAAACTAGTTGCGTGGTAACGCGTTGTGTTACTTTCGAATTGCATGTGATCATTCGATTCTTTTCGGGAAAATGAAATTTAACTTTATTGTAAATTAAGAAAGCAATTATAGTATTAATTTTATTAAACAAAACATTTGAAATAGTAAATTATATTTATAATTTAAACTAAAAGCTTTCATAATACAAATGCACACATTCTATAACTTTATTTGACAAAACAGTTTCATTCTTCACAGATTTGGCTTCAGATTTTACAGGCACGAATATCTGGTAGAAATAACGTCATTTGGGTGAACTTATACAAAAATGACTTTGTTTTGACAAATTTCTTCAAAAGCATTTTATATTTAAGGATTAAAATAAATACTTACAGAAGTATAATTCTTCTCGCTAAAACATCGTGTTTTTAACGTCATTGTGAAAAGTTTTATTCGGCACCCTAAAGGAAATAGTTGAAAATCTGTTTTCCTTTTCCTTTTACCTCAATGGAATTTATCTCTATGTTCCAGTCGACAGACGATTTTTTGCTTTTTAAAATAAAGTGATTCCTGAAGCTTGAATATTTGAAAGTAAGTTTGTATTTCTTGAAATTTTCTGGAAAAATACAATTCAGTCACAATATTATTTTCACTATCTATTCAAATAAAAGTTAATTTAAATTTAAAAATGATGTTAAACAAAGAAATCGTAATAATCCCTATAATTTTCCCCTTTCTCCACAAAATGGAACAATTTAGTTACCATCATTACAGAAATGTTATTAAAATTACAAAAAATATAATTTCTCGAAAACTAATTAAAATTTTAAAATTCTAAGACCTTTTTTGCCATCCTTTTTATTTTCTATATGTTAAAATTAAAAATGTGCTATATTTAGAAATTAAAAAAATTTCAATAGCAAAAATTGCAAAACCGAAATTTCATCGTCAAATGTTGACAATCGAAAAATAACGTCAGCGTTAGGCACAAAGACGTTTGTCCTTTATAAAATAGATAGTCAAAAGAAATATAAAACATTTTTTTAAATTTTAATTTGGAAAAGTAATTTCAGAAAATTTAACACTGAAAATGTATGGTTCTGAAAGAGCGACCCAAATACAACTCAACCTGATTCTTATGCAATAACTTACTTTTAAGGCAGTTGTATAAGAATGTAGTTTAAGATCAATATCCGTATACGGGTAATACAGATAAAAGCATGCCATGAATCAATGCTCTCTCTTGTAGCCAACGATACACATATACAAGAAAAAAAGAAAAATCTATATTTTATCACTTTTACAGTAGATAATAGTAGCACTACTTTCATTGGCAAAATGTATCTTATAAGAGTCTTTATTTTTGTTTTTCTTATAAAGCATTGAAAAGATGCTATACCTATTGGAGCGAATATGATGATGGAGTATTTCCTATTTCTAGGATTTCTTCTATCATTGAAAAGATAATGGTCTTTAGATAAAACGTTTTGGTTAATTGGAGAGATATTGTGATATGATGACTTATATGAATGACAAAAACAACCAACTTATTGTTATAAAAACTTTTTAAGCATTGTCCATAATTTTATTAATGAAATTTCACAAGCAAATTTTGAATAATAAATAAATGTATACCATAAAAATATGACGCAAAACTTTTTTAAAAATGAAAGCAATCTATTTTAACCAGTGTTGCCAGATTGGAGATTTTGAGCCTTCAGGGGACTTTTTGGGGGACATCAACATATTTGGGGAAAAACGTGGGGAAATTTTTAATATTTCACGTAAAGTTTACATCATCTGGCAACACTGGATCTGTCTGTAACTCGATTTTGACTTGGAAAACAAAAATAAAATATAGAAATCGCAAGTATGCATCCTAATTCTCGTGATAGAGCTTATTATTTACAACATTACAGTTTACACATATTACAGGTGATTCAGGAGCTATCTTGGATTATTCCCACCCAGATTTTGAGACCTTTACGTGGGTCAGATTTTCTTAGTCCTTGAAGACAGACTCACACATTCTCCTTTCTTTTATTATTATAAAATGATATAACAGAAATAGAAACAATTTTATAAGAATTTTTTTAAGTGTGCTTCAGGGAATAGATTTTGAGCTTTTTGAAGACATCCAGTTGCAAACTATAATCACATAAGAAGCATATCTGAAAGCATTCAAACTGAAACAAACGTCATGACATGCTAAAAAAATCGTATTAATAAAAGGTTCTTAGAAAATAACTCAATTTGCATATTTTTCTTATATTCAACTGGACGAAAAATGTCCGGACCAGGATTCGAACCAGGGATTTCTTGGCTGAAGACACCAATGCTCTACAAACTGAGCTATCCCGGACGAATCTGGTGGAACTTTTTCACCCAGTTAACCTTATTGATTATAACATCTGGTCTGAAATCTGGTTCAGCTCAATAGAATAAATCATAGATAATGGAACTCCAGAATTCGCTGGATACGTAATTACACTGGATTAATTTTAACAAAATTATTATAATTGGTAAATAAATCATATGAGATGTAAATTTCCAACTGGGCGAAAAATGTCCGGACCAGTACTCGAAACAGTATTTTCACCAGATTCGTCCGAGAAAGTTCCATCAGATTTGTCCGGGATAGCTCAGATAGTAGAGCATTGGCGGCTTCAGCCAAGAGATGCCTGGTTCGAATCCTGGTCCAGACATTTTTCGCCCAGTTGGAAATTTATATCTCATATGATTTACTTACTAATTAGTATAATTGTGTTAAAATTAACCTAGTACTTGGATATAGTTGAAAATACGTTACACAAAATTCAAAGCTTTTTTTTAAAAATTAAAAAATTAAAAAAATTTTTTTTTAATTCACAAATCGACTTTTTTTCCCCCCTGAAAATCTTGATTCAGTGTGTGAAGAACATGGAAAACACTAAGACCTTAAAGGGATGAACAAAAGTACCAAAGACAATTAGAATTAAGTATGAATGAAGATTACTGATGGATGTTGCATTGTGAAAATGTAGAATCATCGGATGAGAAAAACTAAAAATGACGTCTTCTTTAACAAAAGGTAAAATATTTTTGAATTTAAGACCTTTGATCGTGAAATATCAATTAGAGAGAAAAATTTATTAATCCCTGCTTTTATGTCTTTTATAATAGATAATGGTAACTTTATTATAATTTTCAAATTTTATCTTTATTTGGTTTTCGATAAAGCGTTGAAAACATATTGTACCTAGTCGAATGAAAACTATAGTATATTTCAAAAGTTGTTTCAAGTTTAAGTACCTTTCTTTAATATATTTTTGCAAATGAAACTCATGATATAAAGAGCGCATGCCACTGAAACATGAAACAAATACCTTTTCTGGGCAGTATCCTTAAAGCTTCAAATTTTTCGATTTTTTTTTTTTTAAACTTCTATCTTTTCTGAACATTTTCATACAATCTTTTTCTTGATATTACCATTGGAACAGAAGTTATGGCTCTTAGAATTATACCCGCTCAATAGCTGATAGCGTTTTCGAAACTTTGAAGTCATTTTTTTCCCAAATGACGTTTTTGGGCATAACGCATAGGATATCTCAAAAACTTCTGAATATTTTTTTCGATAAATTTTCAAAACATATGTTTCATACTAGTCTGTATAAACGGAACCTAAAATTTCATTTTTATTGTACACAAAAACATTTTTTTAGTCGATTATATTGTTGAAATTTTCAAAATGTTGAATTAGCTACATACAATTTTCATTAAAATAATTTAAATACCTATTTATTTAGGTTCATAGTAATTATTATAATCTGAAGTATAATTAGGCACAAAAAAATTTCATTCGAGTACCAAAATTCATTTTGTAATCGCGCGCGTAAGCTGTTATACCAATTTTCTGTTTAACAAATGTCTGATAGTTTGAAGCCCCCTATAAATGGGGCATTCTCACAATCTGTTGACTTTCCTGTCCCTGAATAATAATTTTTTATTCAATACACTTTTTTGTGGGTTTTTTAATTTCATATACTGGGGAACATCCCATTGCATGACTGCATAACAATATAAACGAGATAAATAATTTCTGGACGATGTTGGGGGGTCCAAATACCAGGAAAACTCATCTACCGTACCGTGTCCCTGATGCTGATTTTTAAGTTTGGAGCTGTCTAGATAAAATTATTTCAATAAAAATAATTCGATGGAATTTTTTTCTGAAACTGGAACTATTGTTTTATATAAATATGTAGCTAAAAATTAACCTGCACACATTTTTAGGGTTGTTATTATTGTTTAAACTCTGTCCCTGGGTTTTAGATTCCTTACCATCCCTCTTCGAAAATTATACAGAAAATCATTTCAGATGCAGCCACAGAATTTTTTTCAAGTTTTTTCTCATGCAGAAGTATGCTAGAGAAATAATGTCTAAAATTCTTTGGTAAAAAATTTACTGTAGAATTTAAATCAGCATTTAAATATCAATTTCAAGCATCGGGACTTTATTGGTAGTCTCACCGTCCCCAAGGTTTATTCCTGCCCTTTTCGAGGTAAATTATTATTTTTTTTTTTGATTTAATCCAATGTTAACAACTGTTTCTAAAAATCAATTAATATTGTGGCTATCACTTAGTCTTAACATGATTTTCCTAAAAATAGGTGGTAATTTTCCTTACCGTTCCATCCTTACCGTCCCTTTTTTTACCATTTCCTCCCTTTTCCAATACCATCCCCTTTTTTTACCTTACCGTCCTTTCTTTAACACCCCTTTAAGACAATGTTATACAGAAATTCTGTATTAAAAGTACTACATTGTTATTATTTCTTATTTGAATGTCCTGTGGGTATTATACAAATTCATTATAAGTAAAAATTTAGAAGAAAATAAAAAGTTATATGGGTAAAATGGTAAGGAAAATTAAACTCACAAGTTTAACTTAAACCTCAGTTAAATAAAAAAAATTTCGCTGCTGACCATTTTTCCTTTATTTTGAATCATTAAGGCATTCGTCTATCAGATTAAAATGTTATTTCAGCAAGTTTAATTTTGACAAATTTTTTTCCCCAAAAGTCAAAAGATTGTGAGAATGCCCCAAATACTAATTCTGCATCTTATATTTTTTTTAATACAAGAAATAAAAGAACATATTTATATCTTTCATCCCGATTAAAATTTTGTTTTAAACTCACATACATAATAAGATATTAAATGTTGAAAATGGTCTCTTTTTTTTTTTTCCTTTTTTTTCCAATTTTAAGAATCCTGGGACCACTTAAAGATTTCAGATGCTTTTATACATTAATAAATTATGATTAAATAAGAAATATCAAATTTAGATTAAATGAAATAGAAAATTGGTGATTTGGATAAGATATTCAAATAAATTGGAATGTATTCTATACATTGTACATCCACAACAGTTCTAAGAGGAAAACATCAGTTAACTATACCTCGATTGAAATTACAGAGGCACAAATCGTTCCGAAATTACCTTCATTAGCTGAAATATCTGTTAACTGAAACTGATTTCACCTGCAATTAAAATGCAGTGTTATGTTACTGCACGTGTCAAAAAGAAGAAAAAATAACCTTTCAGAAGATTACAGGTAATAAGATTATATAACAAGGTTTGTTATCCGAAACAGGTAAACAATGACTGTTAGCCGAGGTATCACTGTACAATGATCGAGTTATCATTGTACAGTGATAACTCGGCTAACGAACCTAATTCGTTCTGGAAATTATGTTCGGTAACCGAAACTGTTTTCTCATACGATTAAAATATAACACTCCTATATTATGTTAGTGGATGTATCCGAAACAGAATTTTCGTAAGCCGAATCCAGGTCCGTTAGCCGTGTCAGAAAAACAGGGAGAATAATAATCATTATCCGAAACATTCGTTAGTCATTATCCGATTTATCATTGTATTTATAAAATTAACTATGTTTAGTTACTACTGTCTTCCAGGTTCATGCGCATCAAGGGATTCAATGGATTTTAGGTGTTTTCGCGCCAGAAATTTCGTAATGTACCTGTTGGTAAGGTAAGGTGCCCTATTTTCATCTCCCCCCCCAGTCACTTTTAGGGCCTAAATGTTGTAATTTTCAGTGAAAACCTACCAAATTTGAATTTACATAGACTAACTACCTACGCACATAGAAATATAGGCAAATATCGAACAAAAAAATTTTAACAATGCGAAAAATTGTTTTTTGAAAAGTATCTACATATGGCAAAAGAAAAAAAATCGTCCCAATTTCGTCTCCCTCAAAAAATCCAATATGCCAAGGCTTAACTTATAACTAAATCAAAATTTATTTCTAAATAAGTAAGTAATTTAATTTGCATTAAATTAAGGAACAAAGAAATGTCCCAATTATCAGTGGAAGTATAACATAACGAAGCATTAGCCACCCAAACATGAGGAAAAAACTGAAAAAATTGTCATGAAAAAGCATTCCTATTTTCGTCCCCGGGACGAAAATAAGAACGGCAAGGGGCATGAAATTGGGACAAAGCTACTTCCCAATATAGGGGAGCTTCAGTTCCCGTAAGATGAACTGAACGTCCTAAAACTCACTGTATGATACTGTCAGCATCTTACCTACGTAAGGTACATGCAATGTATAAGATATATATTCAGTAAATAACGTTCTAGAAACGATGTAATGAGAACTCAGGTGTTCTAAAAATAGGAGATCTGGCGTCTTTAATATATGTATGCGTCTTGGCGAACGAAACTTTCACTACTGATCTCATTTACATTTTGTTCCCTGTGCCTTGCGTGATAAGTGGCGCCACTTTCGCAGAACTGGAGAAGTAAAGGTGGACGGAATTTGGGCATTTTACTCTATATCTAAAGATAGGATTTTTTTTAATTAAGTAGGGCAAATATTACTTAATAAAAATTCTGGTAAAATGTGCTTTAAAGTCCTTGAAGCGTACGAACCTTGTCTTCCTCTTCCTTTGTCCTTACAATCAACACTCAGTTTATAAAAATACAAAAATGTAATACTGAATAAATGCATTGTCAAACAATTTTTCACATTTATGACCAAAACAGTTCAACTTGATACTCATATACCGAATTCCGTTCAGAATTAAAGTTTGCTATCTCAGATCCATATCCGCAAGCTGCCACTGGCGACTATTTTTTAATTCTATCTCGCATCACTTCTTTTTTTTTTTTTTTAATGTAATTTAATAGATTACAACGACCATTTGGATTTTTGGGGGGGGGGGGCATTTCGACAAGAGAAACCGAGAAAGATAAGAGGTTAAAAATCGAAAGCAGTTCCACCGAATCATCCACAGATCGCGACAAATCACCTTCGTAACAAAATTTAACCAAAAAATCTAAATTTCGTCCACCAAATTCCTTCGCATCCTCTTTAACAACAGATCGCAAAGATCAAACTTCAGACGACCAAAACCTTCATCGATAAACTCTCCAAGTCCCGTTTCAAGAAGAAAAACAGTTTACAAATCGAAAGGAGTTCCACCGAATCATCCACAGATTGCGACAAATTACCTACTTTGAGCTCAAATTTTCCCGGTTAGAATCGACCGATTGTAAAACGCCGTGGCTAGTAGATTGGAGCCCCTCGAGACATGGCCTTTTACTATTAATCGATTAAACATTAGATTGTTTCCTTTTTCGCGTTCGTCTCTTTTTCTGTAATCGATTTTCATGGGCTACATAATCAGTTGAAGACCTCGATTTTCATGTCCTACATAATCAGTTGACGACCTCGATTTTCATGGCCTACATAATGAGTTGAAGACCTCGATTTTTGCTTTGCAAGACGATTTTCATTTCGGCGTCGCTCTTTGGCTTTGGATTTTTCCATATCTGATAATTTGCGCCTACCCATTTCGTAACTTTTTCAATTTTTAACGATTTTATGCCTTTCGATTACCTATTCAAACAATTTTTAACGATTTTATGCCTTTCTATTACCTATTCAAATAAAAATTCTTCTAAAAGTAAAGAACATCGTTGAATTTCGTTAAAAAATAAATAAAATGCGAGCATCACATTTGGCCCCATCCTCGCCCGAAAACAACAACCATTTCCAAATGGTAAAAAAAAAAAACCTCACATACTCTTTGACAACATCTGCAAGGGAACATATACAAATTTTTTTTAAAATTAAAATAGTGATGCGAATATAATATTATAATACTCACCACACTCATGTGTGATAAATGCATTTTAAGAATTAATACATTTTTCTGCAAATAATGGAAAAGGATGTTGTATCACTCTTATAGAAGATAAGCATTGCTATACTTTCATTACAAAAATATATCTTCTAACCGTCTTTATTTTTGCTACAAAGTATTAAAATTACATTTTATGTATTGAAATATAAATTATGATAACGGTCATCATGTATATAAGAAACTTTTCCCCCCTAAACAGATAATGGTCTTTTGGGAAAATGTTTCTCTTAAACAATATGAGATTGAGAAATCTTGTCATTTATATTTTTTTAAAAAAAGGTGCTGCTATTTTTTTTTTTTTTAATTGGCTGTAAAATATAGTTACATGTTGTAAGTAATTTTCATTTTTAAAAGTATTTAAGCACGACAAATAACAAGAAATGCAGTTATAAAATGTCTAATTTCAAAACTCAAATTTTAAAAATGTATAAAAAATAATCCTGGTATCGCATTATTACAAAACATTATGGTAGTTTATTTGTTGACCTATTTCATGAACCTGTAAAAATGCAGAAATAAAACAATCGATGATGATATAGTCAAACATTTTTTCTGTGCTTTTCAACAAAATACCATTCAATCTTATACAATGACTTCCTTTTACGGTTAAAAAACGAAATTTTAAATCCATATCCATACATGATAATTATATCGCATGAATGTATGCTGTGACGTGTATGCTCTATGCTATGACGAGCTGTATAAAAAAGGAGAAAAAATGATTTTATCACCATTATAGTAAATGAAAATACTGCTTTTATCATTGGAAAAATGTATCTTATAAACATCTCTATTTTTATCTTATGTTAGGTATTGAAGAGATATTCTAACTCGACCTATTTCATCAACCTGTAAAAATGTAGAGATAAAAATCAATCGACGATTATATAGTCAAACATTTTCCCATTCTTTTTAACAAAATACTATTCAATCTTATTCTTATACAATGACTTACTTTTAGGGTACAAAAAAGAAATTGTAGATCAATGTCCATAAATGATAAATATGTCCCATGTATCTATGCTCTGCTACAGCGAGCTGTATAAAAAAGGGAAAAAATGGTTTGATCACTATTATAGTAGATAAAAATAGTGCTTTTATCATCGGAAAAATGTATCTTATAAACATCTCTATTTTTACCTTATGTTATTTATTTAAGAGATACATTTCTATAACCTACTAAAGTGAAAACAGTAATGAAGTATTTCCTATACGTAAGATATATTTGTACTAGAGAGATAGTCCGTCAAAAATGACTGAAAATGAGCTATTTAGATTGTTAATTATTAAAAATAAATAAATTACACAAAGGGGGCCGGATAAGTTCTATCTCGGCCATGTTAAAATACACCAACTTTAGTCTACATTTTTGTCTTGAGTTTAGATGTCTAGATTTTTTAGAGTAGTTTGAATTACGTGCTTTACGTATTTTAACAGACCCTTTTCTTTCTAAGTGGAACTGAAAATTAATTATTAATTATTTTTCGAAAGACATTTTAAAATTAGCATTTTTTGTAAGATTTCAATGCCCAAAATAAACAATTTTCAACGAATCATTAAATCCCTATGTTAAAGTATGCACTAAAACATAATACACTGCTCAAAACAATTAAAGGATATTTGAAGTTTTATATAAAATAAAGATATAAACGAAATTTTTTTTGCCGAAAATAGAAGAAGAGAATCACAAATGCAAATTTTTATGGTTTTCAAACTGTGGAGTATGCAAATTTTGAGTTCGACGTCAAAAACGTCGCTTCAGCGGCAGCGAAGGAAATTTGACTTTCAACTGGATAAAAGAGAATGAAGACAAGAATGATCGGCATTCAGTGATTGCTTTGTTTCGATGAGTACGATGTCTCAGCGAAGTCATTTGACAGATTCAGAAGCTTTGAGAATTGTTGGTAGGTTAGAAGGGGGCCAAACTCAAGCCGAAGTAGCGCAAGCCATTGGAGTGTCACAAAGTGTCATTTCCAGGATCTGGAACCGTTTTTTGGAGAGTGGATGTGCAGGCCGAAGACCAGGGCAAGGTCGTAGACGGGCAACAACGCCCAATGAAGGTGAAGAATGTATTTAGCGTTAACAGCTCGAAGACACCGAACCATGAACGCTACTCTTCTCCAACAACACCTTCGCTCGGCTACAGGCACCACGATTTCAACTCAGACTGTCCGAAACCGGCTCCATGCTGTAGGTCTGTATGCTCGCCGACCGATGGTATGTGTTAGATTAACATCAAGGCATCGTCGCGACCGCAGGGAGTGGGCAACCGAGCATGTCAACTGGAGGAGAAATGAATGGAGCAATATTCTGTTTTCTGACGAGTCCCGTTTTTCTGTGCATCCGGATAATAGGCGTATTTTCATCTGGAGGGACCGTGGCAGTAGGAATAATCCTGCGTTCGTGCACGAAAGTGTCAGATTTGGCGGTGGAGGAGTGTTGGTGTATGGTGGCATCTCCATTGACGGGCGCACTGACCTCTACATCATTCGAGATGGAGCTCTGACTGGTCGCCGATATAGGGATGAGATTCTCAGACCTATTGTAGTCCCTTACGCTGCAGCAATCGGAGATAACTTCATTTTAATGGACGATAACTGCAGGCCACATCGTGCAAACCTGGTGGAGGATTTCCTTTTCGAGGAAGGAATCGTTCGAATGGAATGGCCAGCGTGTTCTCCAGACATGAATCCAATCGAGCATGTTTGGGACGCTCTAGGAAGACGAGTTTCTGGCCACCAACAACCCCCACAAACTCTCCAAGAACTGGAAAGAGCTCTTCTGGAAGAGTGGGACAGAATACCCCAACTCGTCATTAATAGCCTCATTGAGTCCATGCCTCAAAGGTGTTCAACGTTGCTGGCCGCCCGTGGAAACCATACCCCCTACTGAAAATGATTTTCTTTGAAGAAAATACCTTTTCTTATTCTTTTTTTCTCATATGCACAAATAGTGTTTTTTTCCTTTAGTACACAAATGCGCAATAAAATGCATCTTTTTCTGCCAAACATGTGTAATTTATTCTCATATAACCTACTATGTCTGTCGACCATGTATCAATCAGCTAAACAGTTTACCAGATACAAAATCCACCTAAAACTGCAATATCCTTTAATTGTTTTGAGCAGTGTATAAATATTTAGAAAAATCTGAGTTCGTAAGTTTAATAGATATTGAAAAAAAGGAACGCAAACCTGTAAAAGTTTTTGAGAAAAAGTCAATTAAAGCTGTGAAGCAGTGTTGCCAGTGGGCTACTTTTCTTTTAATTCTGATTTCTTGATTGGCACCACTTTTTTGAAATAGTAAAATTCGCCTTTTAAATAACATATTAATTAAGGCGAAAACAATGGGAATTTTACTACTTCAGAAAAGCGGTTCCAGAAGCGGTACAAGAAATCTGAATTTTAAAAAAGTAGCCCACTGCTGTGAAGCACTCTTGGAAAGAATGAAAAAATCCAACACTTTATATATACAGTCGGGCCTCGTTATCCCGACACACGGTTTTCACGTCACTCCGCTTATTACGTCAGTTTTTCAAAGTCCCTATTTTCCGTATATGATTTTAATGATTATAAACTCCGGATTTTACGTCGTTGTATAATGTTCAACTCCGGGTATCCCGACGGTTTAGAAAAATTGTCCATTTTTCATAATCCATCTTGCACGGAAATAAAGCGGTAAGAAATATCTTAACCAAACTTTACACAAAAGTGTCTAAAATACCCATTGAGACAAATCAGAAATTTTACTTCAATCCTTTATCTGAATGAATGACCCACTTAAGCTCGAGATAGACGTATCAGTCTACTCGCGGTCTTTTTGTTCTGGTCAGGTGGCGCTTTCTTTTGGTTACAAGGCATTTTTCATCCGACTAAAACCAAAGAATTGCATTGCATTGAAACGATCTGAAATTATCTAACATCTATTTCTGAAACAACGAATATTGATTACAATTCATTGTATAATATTGAAAAAAGAATTATAGGATGCACATCTAGGGATAAGCAAACCTTAATTCGTTAATATTTCATGTAACAATAAAAAAACAAGTCACCATAAATATGATTTTTATTCTTTTCAATTTTGTTTTTGTGTTTATTTTGTTTAATAATAATGTTTTATTGCTTAAAACTGCAAGACCAGTTATGAATTTCAAATGGCCTTAAATTACTTAAAAATACAGCTTTTTATAAACATTTTTCTCCAACTCCGGTTACCGCGACACCCCGCTTATGACGACACTTTGTTCTGGTCCTTAGAGTGTCGGCATAACGAGGTTCAACTGTATATATAGATATAAACATGTGTAATACATCGTTGAAAAGATAAAAGTTTAAAGTATTTAATGTTATAAAAAAGTAAAAATCGATTTTTTGTTTGAATTTCGCTTACCCGGTCCCCTTAAACATATAAGTATCGTAAAAACTATTTTTTAAATTATATATATTTTTTTTAACACGGCATCAACTGTCTCCTTTAAGCCATTTGGGTTTTTTGTGGAATTTTATCTTGCAGTCTAAAAACAGTCATAAGTCATTCACAAGTTACAAAACTTTGTTGCTCTAAAAAATGTACATATTTCTGGCATAATGCCAAACCTTCATCATAAGGTACTTTTTCCTGGTAGGCTCAGTGTCTTAATTTTCTCTAATTGGAATTGAGAAACTGAGCGATTTGTTTATCAGTCGATGTCTTGTTTCGCCCTCTATGATTACAAATGTATACTAAATTTTTTATTTATATTTCAGGTGTTATAAAAATAATCCTAAATTTTATATTAATTTATGTCTTTATAATGTCTACAAATTTCTAATCATGATTTAATGGGGAGGGGGGGGGGGGGATAGGAATTAAAATTATTAGTAATTTTTAGATGAAAGAATCTGGTAGGTTTTGTCAACAAAAGAATCAGGAAATTTTGAAAATAAAGGACAAATGTCAAAAAAAAAAAAAAAAAAATTATTACAAATGTGTACTAAAGTAAATGTGTACTAAGTAAATATGTCCCATGAATGTATGCTCTATACTAGGGCTACACAACCTTTTTATGAGAAGGGCCACTTACCAAATTGTCTGGGTTGTCGAGGACCACATAGTAACATGGAGAAAATTCTATTTCGAGGAGGTGATCTGTGGCCTAAAATCAGATAAAAAAATATGGTTTCAGAGGGGGGGGGGGGGGTACCTCTCTAGGTTCCCCTACCTAGTCAACATATCCAATTCAGTTGGTAAGGACAAAAAGATATAACAAGGTATAACAAGAGTGTTTACATTTGCGCATATAACGGATATAGCAAGGATTATTTTCAAGAAATCATTCCTTGATTTTATTCGGTAGAGCAAATTTTGTTTTATTAAGAGTGCTAATATATAAACATAGACATGAAGGTGGCAAGTGCCGAAAAAAAAAATGAGTTTTATGAACGAAGGAGAGAAGAGGAGCCGATCAACGAAATTTGAGATTTTACCGCGCTTGATCAAAGAAAATCGTGATTTTGCCGCGCCCGATCAACGAAATTTGGGATTTTTCCGAGCCTGACCGACAACATTCGCAATTTTTTGCAAACCTATCAACAAAATTCGCGTTTTTTCCAAAGTCTATTGACAAAATTCGTAATTTTTCCGCACCGGATGACGAAACTCACTATTTTTTCGCGCCTAATCGACAAAATTAGCTATTTTTTCGTACCCGATCGATGAAATTTGCAATTTTTCCGTCCACCATCGATGAAATTTGCAAATTTTCCGTCCCTGTTAGACGAAATTTGCAATTTTTCTGCGCCCGATCAATGAAATTTGCGACTGCTAATTGATTATGACAACTTGCAACTGTTTCTCGCGGCCAATTGACGAAATTCGTGATTTTTTCTCGCGATAAACTGACTGAAATCACGATTGTTCTGCAACTGATCAACGAAATTTTCAATTTTTCCGCACATCATCGACAAAATTCGCTATTTTTTCGAGCTCGATCAAATAAATTTGCGATTTTTCCGTGCTCCTCGATCAACGAAATTTGCAATTTTTTCGCGCATGATGGACAAAATTTGCGGTTTTCCGTTCCCGACCACCGAAATTACGATTTTTTGGAGCCCGATCGACAAAACTCGCAAAAATCTACAAAATTTGCGATTTTTCCGTACTCGATCAACGAAATTCGCGATTTTTCCGCGCCCGATCGATGAAACTAGCGATTTTTCCGTACCGATCAACGAAATCAGTGATTTTTCCGTGCCCGATCAACGAAATTCGCGATTCTTAACTTACTGCCGAAATTTTCGATTTCCCCTTGGCAAATTGACGAAATTCGCGGACCACACGTTAACCCAGCGCAGGCCACTTTTGGCCCGCGGGCCGCAGGTTGTGCATCCCTACTCTATACTTTAGCGAGCTGTATAAAAAATTCTATTTATATTATAGTAAATAAAATAGTGCTTTTATCATTGGAAAAATGTATTTTATAAAAATCTCTATTTTTATCTTATGTTATGTATTGAAGCGATATTCTGCCTACTGAAGTGAAAACAGTAATGAAGTATTTCCTACTCGTAAGATATATTTGTATTACTGGAAAGGTAAAGGTCTTTAGCAAATATGTTTTTATTACACAAAGAGCTTGTAATAAATCAAGTTTTATATGAATGACGGCATTTTCTTTTTTAAACAGATTTTAAAACCGAGATCCGTTAATATTCATAATTTAAATTCTTTATTGAATTTTCTGGTATCGCATTATTGTAAAAAATTACTGCGTTTTATCTATCAACCTATTTCATGAATCTGTAAAAATGCAAAAATAAAACACTGCCCGATGATATAGTCAAACATTTTCCCATGCTTTTTAACTAAATACTATTCAGTCTAATTCTTATACAATGACTTTCTTTTAGGGTTAAAAAAGGAAATTTTAGATCAGTATCCATTCATGATAAATGTATCTCTTCTATGCTTTAGCGAGCTGTATAAAAAATGAGAAAAATGATTTTATCACAATTATAATAGATAAAAATAGTGCTTTTATCATTAGAAAAGTGTACCTTATAAACATCTCTATTTTTATCTTACGTTATGTATTGAAGAGGTATTCTGCCTACTGAAGTGATATAGGCGATGAATGTATTTCCTATACGTAACATATATTTATATTATTGGAAAGCTAATGGTCTTTAGCAAAAATATTTTTATTACACAAAGAACTAGTAATAAATCAAGTTTTATATGAATGAAGACATTTCACTTTTTAAATCAGATTTTAAAACCGAGATTTATTAATATTTATAACATAAATTCTTAATTAAGAATTAGTAAGCGAAGAGAAAACTGAATTACACTTAATGAATTCCTTTATCTGTGGTTTATTTTGTTGAACTGTTTCAGATAAAATATGAGTTATCATTGTTAAAAGGTTCTTATAGTGAAAGTTTGTCCCGGATTTGTCCAGTATTGCTTAATTGGAAGAACTTTTGCAGCTTAAGCCAAGGTTCTGGGTTCGAATCCCGGCCTGGACATTTTTCATTCAGTTGGAAAAATTACAACTCGTAAGAAAAACTTTTTTGGAAGTTCTAGGGGCAATAACAAACTTAAGAGAAGTTTATCATTGTAGTTATAAATTGTTTTCTTCATGATTAGAGATTTCAAATGGTACTAGTGAAAAGCAGCGAAAATTCATTTGTTCCGCTTGGCAAGTTTACTTGCCAATTATATATATATATATATATATATATATATATATATATATATATATATATTTATTTATTTATATTTTTCTTATATTAAGAAACATCTGTCTATTTTTAAAGTGTGTATTTCTAACGTACAAAATGCATTAACATCAAATAGAAAAAAATCTTTTTAATTCAAAACATTTTCTGAGTGCGTAATTGCTTATTAGTAGATATTTTACAGTCTTGAAAGAAGGGAAACAGTTTTTTTTTTTCAGAAAAAAATTAATTTTCTTACACAGATAACAACTCAGATTCTCACAACACTGAAACGAAAAAAAAGGCAAAGGAAAAACATTTTATGTTCTATAATCTTAGATAACTGAAAGCTGCATTTCTTTAGCTTTTGTTTGATTTCATTCGGAAAGTTTCTCTAAAAGGACATCAAAAATTGCCACTACCCTGCTAGTCCAGCAAATCCTATATGGGGTATGAATACCATACGTATTATTTTAAGCTCTTAATTTCATTTAAATCTTAATATTTAAGGCTCTGAAATTCATATTTCTAAAAAATGAACCACTAAATAAACTATACTTTTGGCTAGTAGTACACATATGCTCTCTATATTTCTAGCGCACAAATACAAGGTGGCCATAATTAAACTAACAATACGCAGCGTTTTCCGGAGCGCAATCTAATCGCGAGAGTGGAGCCAAATTTTGTACTGAGTTTAAACAAGATGGAATTTCATGAAAAAAAACTTCCAAAAGTTACCGTTACAGGGTACGTATGCCACTGCTTTTTCGAGGACTTCTTCATGTTCCTTCTTATTTAATCATCCTACAAAATTTTGCTCCATTCTCGCAGTTAGACCATGCTACAGAACACGCTGAATGTTGTTAGTTTAATTATGACCACCTTGCATAATAGCATTAAAGAAAACAAAAATATTTTGAATTCAAAGCATATTCCGAGTTGCAGAATTACCTAGTATTACATATTCAACTGTCTGGAAAGTTGAACAAGTTGGAAATTGTTCGTCAAACGTGGCAAATGAGGTGCGTTCGTACTATAACTAGTTTTATAAATATATTTTGCTCCGCATGTTGTACTGAATGTATATTTTAGTGCACTTCATAAGTGCACATCAATTTCATTCTGTTCGAAAGGCTGTAACATCATTAAAATGCACTTGCAATAATTTTTCCCATTGGCCGTAACGTAACGGAAAACTTTTGAATGTCCCTGTAATTAAACTATACATCCGATTTTCATAAAATCTGAAATGACTCGACAAAATTTTGCAATAATTAAATATTTAAAATTTCAGACAATTCGGAAGACTGTAACATCATTAAAATGCACTTGCAATAATTTTTCCCATTAGCAGTAATGTAACGGAAATCTTTTGACTGTTCCTGTAATTAAACTATACATCCGATTTTCATAAAATTTGAAATGACTCGACAAAATGTTGCAACAATTATATATTTAAAATTTCAGACCATTCGGTTGGGTAGTTTTTGCTCTGTTATATGCGGACAGACGGACAGACAGACCGAACGACGGCTATAGATGCTACGTATTTATATAATTACGAACGCACCTAAAAAAGGGAAACAAGTTTGCTTTTTTAGAAAAAAGAACAAATATTGATACACAAATAAGAACATGGATTCTCTTCAACTGCACAGAATATATGAAAAATGGAACAACAATCCTTTTTCTATCATCTTAGATAGTTGGAGCCTGCAATTCTTTAACTTTTGTCTGAGAATTTTGTTTACTTGCATTCGCAAAGAGCTCCGAAAAGGGATTTAAAAATAACTATAAATAACCCTGTCAATCCAACATATCTTTTCTGTGATATGAATTTCAAACGTCATAATTTAGGCACTTAAATTCTTTTAAAATCTTAATATTTAAGTCACTGAAATTCATGGTTCTATAAAATAATCTACTAAATAAACTTTAGTTATGGTTAGTATATCATCGCCTCAAAGTAAAAGTAGGACGCATCTAGTAATAATAAAAAATGAGATGTCTGACTTACTGCTATGAATAACTGCATGTGTTTACATCTCGTGGAACAACTTCTGAAACACAAAGTTATGTTTAATACTACAGGGTGTCCCAGAAGTAATGGGACAAACTTTGAGGGGAGGTAGGGAACATCACAAGGATTCAGATTTGCATAGCAACCCATAATCGGAAACGCTTTCCTGTCGCGGTAGTGACGACACAAAACACAAGAAAGTCAGGATACGAATAAGAGGAGAAAAAACATTTTTATTATCCTTAGTACATCAAAAAACTAAAAAGAAAGAACATTAAAGGGACAACGATCGTCATCAAAATAGGTGTTCGAAATTACGACCCCGGACCATGATGCATGGAAGCGCATCTCCGGCGTATGGAAGATCTAATGTTCTTGAAAATACTGGAAGTCCCCCGGACTTCCCCAGCAGCTGCCACGATGCGTGCAGCAAGCTCCTCGACACTTTCCAGCGTTATCCCGGCATTTTTTCAGTAGTAAGAATAATAAACATATTTTCTCTCCCTGTTCGTGTCCTTTCTTTCTTGTATTTTGTGTCGTCGTGACAGGAAAGCGTTTCCGACCCTGGGTTGCTATGCAAATCTGAATCCTTGTGATGTCCCCTACCTCCCCTTAAAGTTTGTCCCATTACTTCTGGGACACCCTGTATATCTCAGATGTGTTTTATAAAAATTCCCTACAGTTCCATTAGATGTAGACACAGTTTTTCATGGGAGTAAGTCAGTCATCGTATTTTCGGTTATTACTAGATGTCCTACTTTTGCTCTGAGGCAAACGATATATGGTTAGTATCGATATTTGCAACGCACAAAATATATCAACATCACAGGAAAAAAGTATTTTTAGTAAAATCAATTTCCGAGTTGCATAATTACATATTAATGTTTATTTTATTGCCTTGAAAGATGAACAAGGGAATCAGGAATATGTTTTCTTTAGAAAGAAAAATTAATATATAGATAATAACACGAATTGCTTCCAAATGAAAAAGGAAAAATAGAGCAATTGAAAAACAACTCCTTTTCTATCATCTTATATATTTTAACCGTTTGAGGGGCGGTGGTATGTTTATGAAACCACTTAATTTTAATTACCAAAAACTACAATGACAGCAGAATTTTGATTAAAAAAATTTCGTGTTATTATGCATATGAAATACAGCTTAATCTTATTACAAATAAATTTGTTTCTAAATTCCGGTGTCAGTCATTTATTTCAATATTTTAGCTGTGGAAATGCTTTGCCCCTGAAAAGGTTAATCAGGCATTTCTATAACATTTGTCTCAAACTTTTGTTTACTTGCATTCTCAAAGGTCTTCCTAAAATAGCCACTCTCTTTACAACCGAACATTTCTTTTCTATGCTATGAATGTCAAGCGTCCTAATTTAGGCTCTTTATATTTAAGGTACTGAAATTCATGGTTCTAAAAAATAATGAGCTATATTTCTGGATAATAATACATTTATAGTCTGCACAATCTATATTTCTAACGCACAGAATACAAGATCGCCGCAATGGTACTGACACTACCCAGCGTATTCTATAAGAGGACAAATATAGAGAAGGAAGACAAATTTTGTAACGTGATTTAACAAGACGGGGATAAAAGCTTCCACTAAGAAATAGTTCCAAAAATCACCACTTTTCATTTGGAGAGGCCCGTGTTGTTATCCGTGTATCGATATCAGTTTTTTCATTCAATGTTTTATTAGTCAAAGGGATATGTGACGCTATTGCGGAGTATCGTGTTTCGCGGAGTTCTTCGTCCTCCGTCTTGTTTAGTCATTGTACAAAATTA
The DNA here is from genome assembly GCA_963932465.1 of Maratus speciosus. Taxonomy (NCBI): domain Eukaryota; kingdom Metazoa; phylum Arthropoda; class Arachnida; order Araneae; family Salticidae; genus Maratus; species Maratus speciosus. Next base: position 358,664,404 of record OZ010794.1, read on the forward strand.
GGTTCCATCTTTGAAATACATTCATGCTACAGTGCACACTGAGTACAATCGGTTTAATTATAACCACCACAATACCACAATTTATGACCATATTGGCAACACAGAGGATTAATTTTTAATTAAAAGCATTTTTCCGAGTTGTACACTTACCTATTGTTACCAATTCGACTTCCTGTCAGTCCAACATTTATTTTCTGTAATCTGAATGTCTAAAGTCCCAGTTTAGATTCTTAAATTCATTTAAAATCTCAATATTTAAGATTCTGAAATTCATGGTTCCAAAAAAATACTGCTCTGAATACACTATAGATGAAATAGAATAGATAGTTTTAAATAGTTTAGTTAGTTTGAAATAGGCACCACAATATATATTTCTAACTCACAAATTATATTAACATCACAAGAACAAAAATCTCTTTAATTAAAGCAGTTTCCGAGTCGCATAATTACCTATTAATACCCATTCCACTGTCTTGAAATATGAAAAAAAGGAAACAGGACTTTTTTCCTTAGAAAAAAAGACTAATATTGATACACAGATAACAAACACGGATTCTCTCCAAATGAAAATGAAAAAGAAAAGAGCTATAGTAAAAACAACTCCTATTCTATCATCTTAGATTTTTGAAACCTGCATTTCTTTAACTTTTGGCTGAGACTTTTATTTACTTGGAGTCGTAAAGATTTTCCGAAAGGGAATTAAAAAATTAATCATTATCCTGCCAATCGAACATTTCTTTTCTGTGATCTGAATGCCTAACACCCTAATATAAGATCTAAATATTTAAAACTTAAAGGTCGAAATACTATTCCTCCCATGCACAGGGTATCTTAAACGAATTTAGTTGGTTGACATCACTCTTTTTAAAAAGACATTTTTAGTTGTACAGACGGACCTCTATTTAACGAACCGAATTATTTTGCGAATTTCTCTATTTTGCGAACTTTTCCTAGGAACCAATAACATTTTGCGAATTTCTTCGTAAAATAACCTCCAAATAGCGAAGTGCATTCTCTATTTAACGAACTTTATATTCTGATATAATTTTTTTTCTCCCTATTTCTCAAAATATTTCCGGACACTTCAAACTTATTCTTTCTTTTGCACATTTTATAATGATCAATGAATGGTTTTACCAGGTGACTAACTCATCGAGAGCAGTAAAATCCCTGTCATTCTTTGCATTTCATCCAGGAAGTGCAAACTTTCAATATCCCCTTTCACACTCAAAGGGGCTGTTCTGTAGTAAATAAGTTTCAATAATTAAATTTAAGGACGCATGTAGTAATACAATGCTTAAAATTATTTGTCATAATATATACGATAATGTCATTAAAAATCATTAATTTTAATCTAAATAGTTTCTTGAAACTGAAAATACAGTGTATTTCCGGACAATATTTTTTTAAAAATTCTTGTTGTCCTTACAGATTTCTTTTTTATGGGTAAAATGAATAATAATAATGAAAAATAAATATGTTTTATATAAAAAAGTATGATTAGTTAAGTTTTTTAATAATGTTTAGTGTTTATGAATTAAAAATCTGTTTTTTTTAGTTTAAAGTATTTAAAAAGGTTCATCTCTGTTTAACGTATTTTCCACATAACGAACTTTTTTCGGGATTTAGTGACTTCGTTAAATAGAGGTCCGACTGTAGTTTGAAAACATCTGCAAAAGAAATTTATTAAAAAATGTACTTTTAAAATATAGTGATGCTAGTAGAATATAAAAATAAAATCATACACATGATGCGTCAGGTATTTGAGAAAAAATCAACGTCTGCTTTCAAACAGGAATATACACTAGGGATAGAGCATTTTTTTAAAAATTTTAACGTTCTGTACAGGTGACTACATACACACTGGATGACATCATTGATTGCCGCAATAACCGCCTCTATAGGCTGTCAAAACTAACAGCAGGTAATGATCAGATGAGTATTGGAAACATTTGGCACTGAATACACAACTGATGCCTTGAGAGACGGAACATTGTTGTATGGGTGACTATTGTAAGACCTTTCAGCAACTCCAAACACGTAATAGGCCATTCTTTCAATATCTGAGTAGCTGGGGGGGGGGGGCAACAAGTTCAGGATGACATCGTCATGAATTCTAATATTTAACAATTAACGGTTCAACTACTTCTCCCAGGCACAGGCATCTCTTACACGAATTTATTCGGTTGGCACCGCTTTTCTTTTTTAAGGAAACATTTTTACTTGTACTTTAACAGCATGTGCAAAAGAATTTTACTAAAAAGGTGTACTTGTAAAGTACTAATAAATATGTTTAAATGTACATTTATAGTGGTGCGAATACAACATAAATACACTACAGTTATGGTTAGTATTAGTCAGCACACTCTATTGGTTCGTTCGGAAAATCGTGTCCGTTTGAGAAAATCAATTCGTACCGGAAAATTCTGCCCGGTAATTTTTAGACATTAGATATCGGAATCAATGTTTAATAATTAAATGATAGAATTTTCCGGTAAGAATTGATTTTCCCAAACAAACACGACTTTCTGAACGACCTAATATATTTCTAATGCATTATATTGCGTCACAGGGAAAAATCTTTTTAATTAAAAGTAATTTCCGAGTTGCATATTTATCTCTTAATTCTCATTCCACCGTCTTGAAAGATGAAAGAAAGAGAAGCGGGATTTTTTTCCTTAGAAAAAAGAAAAAGACTAATATTGATACACAGATAACAACACAGATTCTCTCCAAATGAAAACGAAAAAGGAAAGAGCAGTAGAAAAACAACTCCTATTCTATCATCTTAGATATTTGAAACCTGCATTTCTTTAACTTTTGTCTGAGACTTTTGTTTACTTGCATTCGCAAAGATTTTCCGAAAGGGGATCCAAAAATAACCACTACCCTGTCAATCCAACATTTCTTTTCGAAGATTTGGATGCCATACACCGCTGTTTCTCGTGCAAACCTTTCCCTTTCTCTTTACTGCTTTATTTCTTTCCTTTTTTACGAAACAATTCCGTATAATTCCTTTTGCAAAACATAAAATATTCATCAAGGAAAATGTTTGTAGGTAGCCGGTGTATTTTCGCAACGGAAGATTTTTTCAAAAGGAATAATACTTTTCGGAATAAATATTTACGCATTTGAAATTTATTTATTAAATTTATGCATAAATATAATACATATATATATTCTGTATTTAATGCAAAGCTAACAAATTTTTAAGAAAGATGTTTTAAAAGGCTATAATTCTTATAAATTCATTAGCATATTTATTTAGTTAAATAAAAAGAAAAGTGCCTAGTTAAACTGATGGCATTCAGCTCACAGGCTATTCACACTAATTGTATATTATACTCTTATTTCAAAGAATAATGCCCTTCAAAAAATAAATTAAGGGGGGATTAGCTCCCCCCCCCCTTATACTTCACCAATGAACCTCCAACTCTAATCAGGGAAGCGCCTTATCAGAATAAACCGGTATTACCGAATTCGAAGCAAATCCTATATTTCTGCATGAAAAACCGATTTATATAAATTAAGGTGGGGTTAGCCAAGGTGGTAAGGTGGGGGTAACACTAGAACCGCTGTAGCGGTCATTTTGACTGCTACCAAATAAAAATATTTTGATTATCACCAGAAATTTCTTTCTAAAATAAGTTTAAATGTACCTCGGAGAAATAAGTTAAATAAATATGTTAAGTAGTTTCAATTAAAATTTCCGGTGTAAAATATTTTTATAAGATTTCAGTAAAATTTCCGGCGGTTCTAGTGTTAAGCAATGAACCTCCAAATCTAATCAGGGAAGCGCCCTATCAGAATGAACATATAAATAATTTGAAGCAAATCGGATATTGCTATCAAGAGTTATCGCGTTACTTACAGAACCCGCAGAACCTGCGGGCATATTAGTACTCAGTCTTTGATAGCTTGTGAGCTAAAAATGGATGCCCTGTTTTCTAATTCTAAACTCCTCAATAATTAATCAAATATATACAACGAATTTATTTACAAAGTTCGAAATTTTATGAGAATGAATTTAGAAGTTATTTTTTGATGCTTGATTATTATAATGAAGATTAATAATGATAACAGTTTTTAATTAAAAATTTTCAAGTTACGTTTAAAATTTGAAGTTAAAATATACCTAATTTTGTGTTTAGTCTTTAGGTTCTTTCTATTTACTGTTGTCTACTTTTTTTTAAATATAAAACAATTCTATGTATTTCTTTTAACAAAACATAAAATATTCATCAAGATAAATATTTGTAAGTATCCGCTGTTTATCCTTAGTGATTTTTATAAAAATAATAATACTTTTCGTTATAAATATTTCCGCAATTGAATTTTTCTTCATTAAATTTATGCATAAATATAATATAGATATATTTTCTCTATTCAATGCAAAGGTAACAAATCTTTAATAAAGAAGGCTTAAAATTGTATAATTCTAATAAATTAATTAGCATATTTATTTATTTTAAAGATCTTATTTATTTTAAATCTTATTTATTTTAAAGTTCTGTTTACTAAGTTTAAACTCCTCAATAATTAGTCAAATATGTACAAAGAATTTATTTATAGAGTTCAAAATTTTATGTAAATCAATTTAGGAGCTATTTTTCGATTCTTGATCTATTGTAATAGAAATTAATAATGATAATAGTTTTTAATTTCAAAATTTTCAATTTATGTTTAAAAAATATACTGATTTTGTGTTTAATCTTTAAGTTGCTTTCTATTTACTACTGTATACTCTATGTATTTCCTTTGATAAAACATAAAATATTCATCAAGGTAAATATTTGTAAGTAGACGCTATTTATCTTTAGTGGATGATTTTTATATAGATAATAATACTTTTCGGAATAAATCTTTCCGCATTTGAATTTTTTTTCATTAAAATTGAAATTTCAAAAATTCAAATATCTATTTTATATTTATGCATAAATATAAAATATATTTTTTTCTGTATTCAATGGTAAGATAACAGATATTTAATAAAGAAGGCCTAAAAGGATATAATTGTAATAAATTAATTAGCATATTTATTTAGATTAAAGATCTTATTCATTTTAAAACTTTTTTATTTTAAAATTCTGTTTTCTAAGTCTAAACTCCTCAATAGTTAATCAAATATGCACAAAGAATTTATTTACAGAGTTCAAAATTTTATTTGAATCAATTTAGAAGATATTTTTTGATTCTTGATTTGTTGTAATGGGAAGTAATAACAATAATAGTTTTTAATTTCAAAATTTTGAAGTTATGTTTAAAACATATACCTGGTTTTGTGTTTAATCTTTAGGTAGCTTTCTATTTACTATTGCATACTCTATGTATTTTCTTTGACAAAACATAAAATATTCATGAAGGTAAATATTTGTAAGTAGCTGCTATTTATCCTTAGTGGATGATTTTTATAAAGATAATAATACTTTTCGGAATAAATATTTCACCATTTGAATTCTTTTTCATTAAATTCATGGATAAATATCAAATATACATATTTTCTCTATTTAACACAAAGGTAACAAATCTTTAAAAAATTGTCTAAAAGGCTATAATTCTTATAAATTAATTGGCATATTTATTTATTTTAAAAAGGAAAGCCATGTTTTCTAACTCTAAAATCCTCAACAGTTAATGAAATATTCCCAAATAATTTATTTACAGAGTTCGAAGAAGTCAATTGCTGATGCTTGATTTATTATAATGGGGAGGAATAATGATAAGTGTTTTTAATTTCACAAATTTCAACATATGTTTAAATTTTAAAGTTAAAAAAATATATATACCAAATTTTGTGTATAGTCTTTAGGTAGCTTTCTATTTACTGTTGTATACTCTTTTTATAAAACAGTTTTATGTATTTCCTTAGACAAAACATAAAATATTCATCAAGGTAAATATTGGTAAGTAGCCGCTATTTATCCTTAGTGGATGATTTTTATAAAAATAATAATACTTTTCGGAATAAATATTTCCCCATTTGAATTTTTTTTTTCATTAAAATTCAAATTTCAAAAATTCAAAAATCAATTTTATATTTATGCATAAATATAAAATATGTGTCTTTCTCTATTCAATGCAAAAATAACAAATCTTTAATAAAGAAGACCTAAAAGGGTATAATTCTAATAAATTAATTAGCATATTTATTTATTTTAAAGACCTTATTTATTTTAAATATTATTTATTTTAAAGTTCTGCTTTCTAACTCTAAAATCCTCAATAGTTAATCAAATATGCACAAAGAATTTATTTACAGTGTTCGAAATTTTATGCGAATCAAATTAGATGTTAACTGTTTATGCTTGATTTATTATAATGGGAGTAATAAAGATGATTTTAATTACAAAAATTTAAATTTTGAAGTAAAAAAATATACCTAATTTTATGTTTAGTCTTTAGGTTGTTTTCTGTTTACTGTTGTATATTCTTTTTATAAAACAATTCTGTCTATTTGCTTTAACAAAATATAAAATATTCATCAAGGTAAATGTTTGTAGGTAGCCGGTGTTTATTCTTAGAGGATGTATTTTATAAAGGTAATAATATAATTCGGGATCAGTGTTTCCGCACTTGAATATTTTTCATTAAATTTGCATAAGAATGAAATACATTCAAACCCTGTTAAGACGCGTTTCAAGTGACTAGAATAAAGTCGCGTTTTAAAGGGGATTTTTATTGCTATAGGAAGTAAGTTTATTTACACATTTGGCGGTCTGGATGAACCTTATAGCTTTCGTTTATAAATTTATTGTCAAAAATGGCGTTTTTAACGCGCATTTATATTAAAATTTAACTATATTAAAGCTCAACCCATTGTTTGTTTTTATAGGAACGACAGAACTTATAACTTAAAAAAAAAACGTGAATTCAAATACACTGTAAAAAAAACAAACACTGTAAATTTGCCAGAACAAACTCGATCACAGTGTGCTGGCGTCCGAATTGCCAGTACATTGTGCAGTTAATTTTACGCAACTACTGTATTTTCCATGTTTATATAGTCAGGAAACCAAAGAAAGATACAGCACATTCACTGTGATCGAGTTTGTGCGTGAGATAAACAATACTTTGTACTGTAATTTTTTTTTTTTTTTTTTTTTTTTTTTTTTTTTTTTTTTTTTACAGTGTGTGTCTCAATAAATGAAAGTTAAAATCCTATTGTTATGTTCAACTTGAATTAAATAATTAAAATACATATAAAAGAACAAATACATTGTACAAAAATTACTTTCAGGTATTCACAATGAGTTAAATAATTAAAATACATATAAAAGCACAAATAAATTGTACAAAATTACTTTCAGGTAAATAATTGAATAATCAATAGATCCGGAGTATGCATTATACATTTCCAAAAAGATAGTACGAGGGTAAGCTGATAAGAAATGCACACATATTTGTAGAGCGCGAACGAAATGACTTTCAGAAGCGCGACTGGTGGCATGTGGAAGTAACATTCCCCGTCCATAGACGTGTATAGATTTGAAGTCGCTGAAATCAACCAGTGTATTTTGAGAAGCAGAGGTATGGAGACGTGTTCTATGCTATGTCGAAGAGAATTAAGCAGCGTGCTGTTATCGAATTTTTAATTGCTGAAAAGGTGACATGCTGAGATTCACTATCGTTTAAAGATCACGATGCTGTTAATAAGTCTACTGTAAATCGATTGGCAGTAAAATTTAATGATTGCAAGCCTAGAAAAGCCATAATTGTTGACGGAAATCACAGTGGACATCCGATCACTGCCCAGACGATAAACATCGCAAACTCGTCGACGATTTGATTCAAAATGACCGGCGAATCACTAAAAAGTTTATCGCAAAACATACTAGAATATCCAAAGAATATGTCGTCTTCATTATTGAACAATTGGGACACCGTAAAATCCACAACTGCAAAGGTTCTGCGAAGCTTGAAGTTTGAACTCATTCCACAACCTCCTTACTTCCACGAAATTGTGCCTTGCTATTTTTATGTTTTCCTCTACTCAAAATGACCTAAATGGTAAGCATTACACCTCGGACGATGAGATGAAGGTAGCTGTGAAGTACAGAAAAGTCAAAAGAAATTTTCAGTGACGGAATAAAAAAACTTGTTACACGTTGGGAGAAATTTGTTAGCTTTAACAATGACTATGTTGAAAAATGAATACATGATTTTGGAGCTTAAGAATTGTACTTTAATGTACTATTTGTCTGATTTTGATACTTGTTTTAATTCATGTTCTAAAAGCATGTGTGCATTTCTTTTCAGACTACCCTAGTAAATATTTTATTTATGTTGGTATGACGATGTGAAAATTTCGTGATAGAATTAAAGAACGTGAAGCAGGCATCAGGTTAAATAGACCCCATACTGCATTATCAAGATAGAAGTAGATTTTAATAAATCGAAAATTATCTTTTGTGCAAATAATTACCAGGAAGCCATCATAAGAGAATCAATTGAAATAATTACTAATAAAGATACAGCATGTAACGATGCACTATCATACGATATCCATGGAGTATTGAGACATTTGCTACATAATAGATGAATAACTTTTTCTGGCATCTCATGTGATGTACAACCTTTAAATCACAATGTTTTCTTCTGGACAATTCTCGAATAAGCGCAAAGAAAATAACAACAACATTTAAATCCTACTGATGACGGCCTTATAATGGTTAAAAACGTTCTAGATTTTTCTAATATATTTTAAGATATTTTTAATTTGTATTTTGAATATCTTTATATTATATGTATGCACCTGAAAAAAATTTTTGTACAATTTATTTGTGATTTTATATGTATTTTAATCAAATGTGACTGTATCGTCCATTAATACACTACAACCAAAAATGAAACAGCAAAATAATTTTGCTGCCAGACTAATTTGTTTAACAAAAATCAAAAACATTAAATCTTTGCAGAACAGCCCAGTTTTTAATATCATATATCGTACTTTTGATAATGAGTAATCTTGTAATCAGTCCTTATTTTTTATGCAATAAGAAAAAATATGCTTGTTAATCTTCCTTTAAGAAAAAAAAAATGTTAGCATGGTAAAAAAAAGGAACAAAACATAAAGGAGATATAAAGCTGCTATCAGATTCACCACCTTTTCGAGCAATTTTTGAGCCAATTCTTGATTTCCTCCAACTTTTCGCGAAATATTGTCTCAACACTGAGTGTGATAGCAAACAGCAATATCCCCAACTTTTTATCCACAGCTCAAAAAAGTCTGCGCGACTTTCCGCACCAAAAAGCCTCCGTGATTTCCCCACCCCCTACTTCCAATCTTTCAGCCAATCAGAGATAAGCGATTGATAAGAATAGGTGATAAATATTAACGGCTGGTACTAGTAGTACTGGTTTTCCTCCAACTTTAGCAACGACAATTGTAACCTTTTTCTCCCTTTGAACGGGAAAATGTTGGGGTTAAAATCGGCTGAAAAGTTGGTCGAAAAGTTGGTGATTCTGATAGCAGCTTAAAACAGCAGTAATGCGAATATTCCTGTTTAGAAATACTGGTAGATATCTGAATAAATAAATCCCTCCACATTTGCAACTTTTGAAAAGAGAGAAGAAATTATCATCTTGGTCTATTTATTCGCGTTTTTTGCCTCAAGGAACCGTAATTTTATCGCGTATTAAACGTGATATTTTTGTATCAATCTTATGGGCGATGTTCAAAGGACTAGAAAAAATCCGCATATTTAGCGGGCTCGCATATTAACCGCGAGCGTTTTAACTAGTGTTGTCAGGTGTCCCACGTAAATCGGGGCTTCTAATGCTCTATACACCAGTATTTAAAAGTAACTTTCTTCCCCTTATCTAGTGGCAGAATTATCTGCGATTAAAGATGATGAAATAAACCGTAAGAAAATAGAGGTGTCCACAGCATTTGGAGTCCCGATAAACGCGGGACACCTGGCAACAATAGTCTTAACCGGGTCCGACTGTATATGTTTTCTCATATTTAAGACATACATGGTAAAACTTGCACACATAAGGCATAAAAAGCTGTGATATCTACAAATGAATTAGCATACTTAATAATAAAGATGGAAATCATTGAAATTGAATATTGAGCCATTAACACTATACAGTTTAAAAAAAAAAAAAAAAAAACTATATGTTCTTTAATTTATAAAAATGACAATTTGTCTGTCTGTAATTATATACAAATCTAGAGTTTGGAAACCAGAATTATGAAATGTTATGTACATGTGTATTAAAACACGGCCGAGGCAACTAAAGTAATCCGGAATGGAAATAATTGATAGTTATTTTCTAATTAATAAAAAACGGCCAATTTAAAATCTTATCAAATCCTATCAAATTGAAACATTTTTCGTTATAGTAGGTGCCACAAAAATTCACAATAAAATTCTTACCACAACAAATACTTTTCTATTGCCAGATTTCCTCGTGAAAAATGAAAATGAAACAAATATTTTGACAGTTTGAAAAAAAAAAAAAGTTAATATTTCCTCATGACATTTTTATTGCAAGATTTCCAGGTGAAAAAGGAAATTGAAATAAATACTTTGAAGAAATTAAATACAAAATGAATATTACGTCATAACTTTTTTTATTGCAAGATTCTCACGTGAAAAATGAAATGAAATAAACAGTTTGACAAATTTAAAAAATAGTTAATATTACGTCCTGTTGAAAATATAATGGACCTCAGCAGGTAAATATATAACGTCATGTGAGTTTGAAAAACGTATTGAAACATGATAAGAACCCAATTATGGAAATAGTGGCATATTTTAGCATTTTGATGTTCTCTGAATTTCTTTTCGCCAATTTTAAATATATCCATATATATATACGTGTGTGTATGCATGTATATTAGAATTTACGCAAAGTTTGAGGTCCCTAGAGCTTATTCTTATTGAAGAACTGAAATAAATATGGCTTTATTTCTTTATTTTATTGTTTATTTATACTGTATGTTTAATTTTGAAATTAAGTTTTCAAAACAAATATTTTTAAAATTCCGGGCAACACAAAGTGCGTTAGCTAATATAATATAACCACAAAAAGATATATACAATAACCACATACCAGTTAAATATGATTAAGAAAAGCGTCTTTCATCTTTAGAAACCTTAGAAACTAATGAGTTTTCTTGATTTAAATAATTTATTTTGCTGCCACTGAGTTTCTGAAACTTTTCTGAGCAGTTTTTATGGTGTATAATCTGTTTTCTCAAAGATTTTTAGGGTTCTATCCATTCTCAATTGTTCGTTTTGTTTTCTTTTCCTGAATTTATACATGCAAGAGTAACAAAATAATATAAATTTTATTGCTGTTAAATTTATCATGTATGTTTAACATGAAAATTTTTACTTGAGAACTGATAGGATTCGATAAATCTATATTCACGTATATTCTGTAACCCGGGAAGTCCCGTTAGATCTCCCAGTTTTTTTAAAAATAGCAACATTTATACATTTGAGCCGTTTCCTTTGTCCGATTAGAAATTTCATCCGCTTTGAGAGTATTGACAAAAATTTCGAATATTAATAGTAATCCATAACTAAGTTAAAATATTCACAAATAAATAAATAAATAAATGAAATTTCATATGTAACAACACATGTAATTAAACTATGTACTTAAACTACTGAAATGATCAGAATCAAAAAGGTTGAATGTAAATAGCGGTCTTTGGTGATTTTTTCGGCTGGTAACTCGTGGCACGAAGCAAATACTAAAGTATCGCTTTTAATAAATTTCAAAATTTTATTTCAACGCATAATTGCTACTTTGCAAATAAATATGCAATTTGGTATTGACAGTGCAGATTCTAAAAAATATATTAAATGTAAAAATTTTATTAGAGTTATCAATTAAAAACAAAATGCTTCCATGTATATTCTGTAACCCGGGTATACCCCCTTGATTTATTAAAAGTACACTGTAAAAAAATCCGACTAGCTTTCCTGTAGGAATTGGAAAAATAGTTGCCCTTATCGTACCGGAAAATTTTCCTACCCAGCTCGGAATAAAATCCGTAAAATCGGAATAAAATACAAAAAATACCGTTTTAATGAATATTTCCTTTTTTTACGGATTTTATTCCGAGCTGGGTCGGAAAATTTTCCGGTACGATAAGGGAAACTATTTTTCCGATTCCTACAGGAAAACTCCTCGGATTTTTTTACAGTGTACACGGTTAAAAAAAGTAATGCCAGTTTTCCGGTAGGAATCGGAGAAATAGTTGTCCTTATTGTACCGGAATAATTTCCAGCCCAGCTTGGAATAAAATCCGTAAAATACCGTTTTACTGACTATTTCCTTATTTTTACAGATTTTATTCTGAGCTGGGTTGGTAATTATTCCGGTACGGTAAAGGCAACTATTTTTCCGATTCCTATCGGAAAACTGGCAGTATTTTTTTTTTTACAGTGTAGCAACATTTGTATATTTGAGCGTTTTCTGTGCTCGATTAGAAACTTCATCCGCTTTGAGATTATTGACAAAATTTCGAATATTAATAGATGTCCCTTTTCTCACTTCTAACTTAAAAGAGGAGATTCATACCATCAATACTTGTCAACATTTCTCTCTTTAAAAACTCCGTTCCATCACTGTGGATTCATAAATTCAGAATTCGATTCCTTGCTATTTACTTAATATAATTAATGTTCGATCACAATTTTTAAAGAAGGGGACACTCCTCAAAAGTCAAGAGAACCTTCAGTAATCCACTTCCGGGAATATGTTGCCATTTCACTGGACTTTAAATCTTCAAGAATCACCCCTGACCATGAATAATGTTTCGTACTTCCGTGCGTGCCGGAAAGCCGGACAAATCCGAATGGCTCTCGCTTCCTGTCAATAAAATTTTATCCACGAAACGCGGAAATCGGACGAATATATAAATCCTGTTTGGAGACACGGCCATAAATTTTTCAGGATTTAGCATTTGATTCCCGTTGACCCATTTAACGGTCTTAGTGGACTCCCTGATCGTTCTTTTACTGCCGCCACTTTATTTTATTTAGCAAAGAGCATTCCCTTCTATTGTTACACGAAAAGAACTTTATTCTATAGATTATTTTCTAAAATCATTTATTTCACTTTTGGATGGTTAGGTGAAATAGACAAGAGCTTTATCGTTCATTTGTTTTACTGAAAATTTTATGATGCCAGCTTAAATTGTGGAATTGTTCTTTTAGCAAACGAACAAATGCCGTATATGCATGGGACAGATTCATAGTTTGTTCCTCAAAAAATATGTGCGAAATTTTTAAACAGTTTTTGCATTTTTATGTTCTATAGAAGGTTTTCTAAAATCCTTTATTTTACTTTTGGATGTTTGGGTGAAATAGACAAGAGCTTTGTCGTTCATTTGTTTTATTGAACATTTTATAATGTCAGTTTAAATTGTCGAATTGTTCTTTTAGCAAACGAGCAAATGCCGTATATGCATGGGACAGATTAACAGTTTGTTCCTCAAAAAATGTGCGCGAACTTTTTAAACAGTTTTTACATATTTATATTCTATAGAATGTTTTCTAAAATCATTTATTTTAGTTTTGGAAATTTGCGTGAAATAGACAAAAGCTTTATCGTTCATTTGTTTTATTGAACATTTTATAATATCAGCTTAAACTGTGGAATTGTTTCTTTTAGCAAACGAGCAAATGACGTATATGCATGGGACAGATTCATAGTCTGTTCCTCAAAAAATATGTGTGAACTTTTTAAACAGCTTTTACATTGTTATATTCTATATTTCACTTTCGTTCACAAAATTCTGTATTTCGAAATTGATACAACATAGACAAGATTAGTTTTACTGGCTGCGTTTATTCAAGATGTTTAGATGTCAGCTTTAAACTCTAAACATGTTCGTTCAACGACAGAATGTCATACTGAATTATGAGTACTATTAATTTAAAATCTTTCAGGATTTGGCATTGGATTGTAGTAGTTGAATCATAACGATCTTAGTGGGTTCCCTGATCGTTCTTTTACTGCCGCCACTTTATTTTATTTAGCAAAGAGCATTCCCCTCTATTGTTACATGAAAAGAACTTTATTCTGTGGATTGGTTTCTAAAATCATTCATTTTACTTTTGGATGTTTGGGTGAAATAGACAAGAGCTTTATCGTTCATTTGTTTTATTGAAAATTTTATAATATCAGCTTAAACTGTGGAATTGTTTCTTTTAGCAAACGAGCAAATGCCGTATATGCATGGGACAGATTCATAGTCTGTTCCTCAAAATATATGTGTGAACTTTTTAAAAAGCTTTTACATTGTTATATTCTATAGAATATTTTATAAAATCGTTGATTTCAATTTCGTTCACAAAATTCTGTATTTCGAAATTGATATAACATAGACAAGATTGGTTTTACTGGCTGTATTTATTCAGCATGTTTAGATGCCAGCTTTAAACTCTAAAAATGTTCGTTCAACGACAGAATGTCATACTGAATTATTTAAAATCTTACAGGATTTAGCATTGGATTTTAGTTGAATCATAACGATCTTAGTGGGTTCCCTGATCGTTCTTTTACTGCCGCCACTTTATTTTATTTAGCAAAGTGGTTACCCCTCTATTGTGACACGAAAAGATCTTTATTCTATAGATTGTTTTCTAAAATCATTTATTTTAGTTTAGGAAATTTGCGTGAAATAGACAAGAGCTTTATCGTTCATTTGTTTTACTGAACATTTTATAATGTCAGCTTAAACTGTGGAATTGTTTCTTTTAGCAAACGGGCAAATGCCGTATATGTATGGGACAGATTCATAGTCTGTTCCTCAAAAAATATGTGTGAACTTTTTAAACAGCTTTTACATTGTTATATTCTACAGAATGTTTTATGAAATCGTTGATTTCACTTTCGTTCACAAAATTCTGCATTTCGAAATTGATACAACATAGACAAGATTGGTTTTACTGGCTGCGTTTATTCAATATGTTTAGATGTCAGCTTTAAACTCTAAAAACGTTCGTTCAACGACAGAATGTCATACTGAATTATGAGTACTATTAATTTAAAATCTTTCAGGATTTATCATTGGATTCTAGTTGAATCATAACGATCTTAGTGGGTTCCCTGATCGTTCTTTTACTGCCGCCATTTTATTTTATTTAGCAAACAGCATTCCGCTCTATTGTTACATGAAAAGAACTTTATTCTGTGGATTGGTTTCTAAAATCATTTATTTTACTTTTCGATGTCACGATGAAATAGACAAGAGCTTTATCGTTCATTTGTTTTATTAAACATTTGTTAATGTCATCTTAAATTGTGGATTTGTTCTTTTATAAAGCGAGGAAAGATCGCGTATGAAATGAACTAATTCATCGTTTGTTTTTCTAAAAAATAGTGTGGCCTTTTAAACAGCTTTTATACTTTTAGATTCTGTAGAATGTTTTCTAAAAACGTTAACTCCAATTTCGTTCGCAAAATTCTGCATTTCGAAATTGGTGTAACAAAGAGAAGATTTGTTTTATTTTTGCTTTTATTTAATACTAGTATATAATCCCCGTCAAAAATGTTGGATTGTGAATGACAAATCTTCAAAACAAAAAAAAAATCTGACTTAAAAAAAAAGATGCCCTATGCATTTTGTTAATCAAAAAGTATTATCCTTTGATTTTTGATGATTAGAACAAAGAAATTATGTAAACTACAGTTTAGTCACCAGCGCTTAAACGCGCCATTTCTAGCTACACATTCTATGACGAAAATGCTTGTTTAGGTTCCCTCTACATTAAAAATTTGCTGTTTAGTGTATTACAGAATAATTCAAAATTAGTTTCTGAGTAGTAAAATAATTTGTAAGTCACAAAATTAATATAGTTTATCCTATATTAATTCTACTCAGAAACTAATTTTGAATTATTCTGTAATACGCTAAACAACAAATTTTTAATGATTTTAATCTGCATTGTTTCTGAAAGTAAATTGCATGAATGACACTTTTTTTCGTTACAAATTTATTATGTTAAAATTCATAATTTTATCTGCAAGATAATTAAAAAAGTCCTTCCGGCCAGTGCCGGGAGGAAGAGGTAGCTTTCATAATCCTTATTTAAAAAAAGCCAACTTATATCATGCAAACACACGAAGCTCAATTTAGTGGAAACCGAATATAGGAGATTCAATACTAATTTTTATCAATATAATGAATGAGAATTTCGCGAAATTAGTCAGCTTTATCCAAGCTGCTTTTCTTTAAAGTAACTTATATTTGGCTGCCAAATTCGGCAATTTCTTAAAGTGCCTGTCATTTTAAGACAACATGGTGGATGAGGCTAAGCAGTGAACTTGGTCGAGACCTTAGTAATTGCTGTGCACATGCTCACTCACATCGGAATCGGTTAATATATAGGAGTGCTGTCGCATGCAAAAAATCAGATTTTTCAAAATGTCACCCACAATAGAAATTGAAACTGCTATATCTGATCCATTTTTTAAGGTAAAGACAAACAAAAAAATGCTCCTGAATCCTTATATCAAGATCAAATACTTAAGAAAGAAACCTTTTTCAATTTCTAATTTTTTTGCACCTCACTTTAAATATATATATATTTTTTAATTTAATGGCCGCCATTTTGAAACAAGATGGCTGATGAATCTGGCCAGCGAACTTGGTCGAGGTGTTGATGTATACTATCCACATGCCTTCTGACATCGAAATAGGCGAATACGTGTGTTATCGCGTGACAAATACAAGATCGTTTCAAAATGTTAGCCATGCTAGAAATTCAAAGTGCTATAAGTCAACCATTTTTTAAGATATCAACAAAAGAACAAATTTTCAGAAACAAAAACTGCTCCGGAATCCTTCTATCAAGGCCAAACACATAAAAAAATCTTTTTCATTTTCCAATTTTTTAATACCTCATTTTGAATTTTAAATTTAATTTTTTTAAATGGCAACCCTTTTGAAACAAGATGGCGAAAGAAGCTGGCCAACGAACTCGGTCGAGACATTGGTATGTACTACGTACAGACCAAGTTACATCCAAATAGGTTCATAAATACGCCTGCTATCGCGTGACAAAAATCAGGTCGTTTTAAAATGTCAGCCACAAGAGAAAATCAAAATGCTATTACTCAGCCATTTTTTTTTAGATATAGACGAAAGAAAAACTGTTCCGGAATCTTTGTATTAAGGTCAAACACATACAAAAAAAAATCTTTTTCATTTTCCAATTTTTTGGTATCTCATTTAATTTTTTTTATTTTTTTAAATGGCCGCCATTTTGAAACAAGATGGCAGATGAAGCTGGCCAACGAACTCGGTCGAGATATTTGTATGTACTATGTACACACCAAGGTACATCCAAGTCGGTTCATAAATACGCCTGTTATTACGTGAGAAAAATCAGGACGTTTCAAAATGTCAGCCACGCTAGAAATTCAAAATGCTATAACTCAGCCATTTCTTAAGATATAGACGAAACAAAAACTGCTCCCGAATCTTTTTATCAAGGTCAAACACATAAGAAGAAAATACTTTTTCAATTTTCAATTTTTGGTACCACATTTCAAATTTAAATTTTTCTTAAAAATTTAAATGGCCGCCATTTTTAAACAAGATGGCGGGTGAAGCTGGCCAACGAACCCGGAGGAGACATTGGTATGTACTATGTATAAACGAAGTTACATCTAAATCGGTTCATAAATACGCCTTTTATCGCGTGACAAAATTCAGGACGTTTCAAAATGTCAGCCACGCTAGAAATTCAAAATGCTATAACTCAGCCATTTTTTAAGATATAGACGAAACAAAAACTGCTCCGAAATCTTTGTGTAAAGGTCAAATACATAAGAAAAAAATATTTTTCCATTTTCAATTTTTTGGTACCACATTTCAAATTTAAAATTTTTTAAAACATTTTAAATGGCCGCCATTTTGAAACAAAATGGCGGATGAAGCTGGCCAACGAACTCGGCCGTGAGATTGGTATGTACTATGTACACACCGAATTACATCCAAATCGGTTCATAAATACGCCTTTTATCGCGTGACAAAATTCAGGACGTTTCAAAATGTCAGCCACGCTAGAAATTCAAAATGCTATAACTCAGCCATTTTTTAAGATATAGACGAAACAAAAACTGCTCCGGAATCTTTGTATAAAGGTCAAATACATAAGAAAAAAATATTTTTCCATTTTTAATTTTTTGGTACCACATTTCAAGTTTTAAATTTTTTTAAAAATTTTAAATGGCCGCCATTTTGAAACAAAACGGCGGATGAAGCTGGCCAACGAACTCGGTCGAGACATTGGTATGTACTATGTACACACCGAATTACATCGAAATCGGTTCATAATTACGGGAGTTACAGTGTGACATAGGTCAGATATATATATATATATATATATATATATCAATTTTGAACGGAGGGTGGATTCGGGGTCTGGGGGTCATGATCGATGAAAATATGCCAAAATTTTTTGAAATCGCTTTCCTCCGAACGGCTGCAATAGGTAGCTTTTTTGTAAAGAAAGCTACCTAATATGTTGTACCACTGTGTTATACATTTTATATGTTTCAATTTCAATGAGAATTGATAAGAAATTTCATTTTATTTCCAGTGCCTTCAAATCTGATAAAATGCATTTAAAAAAAAGTATGATTTCAACAGAAATCATCTTTGTTTATATTAATTGCTGATAGATGGCGGCAGAGAATTAGCAAGAATCATCATCCTGATTTATAGACAAAATTTTATGTAAAGCTTAGGCTGAGGGCGCTACTATAGCTGCCTACAGCTCGTACTTCTAGTTGTTGTATAGATAGTTATCCGTTATTTTTAATTTAGAACTTAATTAGTTTTTGAAGGTTTTAAACAAAGTTAAAATACTTAAAGGTTTTAATATATTTTTACAAATATTTTTGGAACAGCATCGACGCTAACCTGTAATTTTTTTTATGTAACGTTCAAAGAATCATTAATTTGTTTCAAGATTCGGAAATTGTGAATAGCAGCTGTGTTCTTTTGTTTATATATAGTAATCTGATGTTTATAATAGCTTATTTTTAATTTGTAACTTAATACATTATAATTGGATATGATATACATGTTTTATATGAAAATATGCTGAACAAACATTATTTTAATTAGAAGAAATTATCA
Organism: Maratus speciosus; assembly: GCA_963932465.1. Lineage (NCBI taxonomy): Eukaryota > Metazoa > Arthropoda > Arachnida > Araneae > Salticidae > Maratus > Maratus speciosus. Next base: position 358,683,524 of record OZ010794.1, read on the forward strand.
TTTAGCTGTCATGTGTTAGCATATGTTTTCCATTAAACCTAATATGGCGTTTAGCTACATTCGATTCGCAGACCAGAATGCTTTGCACATGATGTCAGCATTAAAGTCTAAAAATGTTCTTTCTACGGCAAAAGTTCATAATCAGTTATGAGTTCTATTAATTAAAAAAATTTCAAGATTTAGCATTTGATTCCCGTTGATCCATTTAACGATTTTAGTGGACTTCCTGTTTGTTCTTTTACTGCCACCACTTTATTTTATTTAGGAAAGAGAATTCCCCTTCATTTTTACACAAAAAGAACTTTATTCTGTAGATTGTTTTCTAAAGTCATTTATTTTAGTTCTCTATGTTGGGGTGAAATATACAAGAGCTTCATCGTTGATTTATTTCATTGAACATTTTTTAACGTCATTTTAAATTGTGGAATTATTCTTTAAGAAAACGAGAAAAACAAACAGATTCATAGCGTGTATCTCAAAAAAAAAAAAAAAAAAAAAAAAAAGAAAAGAAGAGTGCGAATTTTTTAAACATTTTTCACATTGTTATTAGAGAATGTTTTTAAAATCGCTGATTTCAATTTCGTCTCCATAATTTCACATTTCGAAATTAATATAGAAATAATAAAAGTAATATAGAAAACATTTGTTTTTTAGCTTTTAATCAAGATGTTCAGATGTTTAAAAGTGTTCTTTCAACGACATAAGATTACACACATACTGAAAAAAAAAAAAAAAAAACGACATTTTTACAGTACGAAGCACTATTCATCTCGCGCTCAAACTCGATCACAGTCGAACGTGGTTTTTTTCTTTGGTTTCTTGACTATATAAACATGAAAAATACAGTAGTTGCATAAAATTAACAGCACAATGTGCTGGCAATTCGTACGCCAGCAATTTGTGCTAGCAAATGTACAATGGTTTTATTTTACAGTGCAGCTATGAATAGCATTAATTAAAAAAAAAAAATCAGAATTTAGCATTATTTTTTTCAGCAAAATGTATGCCTTCGATTTTTACACTGAAATAACTTTATTCTATAGATTTTTTCTAAAATCATTTATCTTATTTTTCGATGTTTTGGTTAAATAGACAAGAGCTTCTCGTTGATTTGTTTTATTGGATATTTTTTAATATCAGCTTAAATTGTGAAATTGTTCTTTTACCAAGTAAGCAAAGTCCGCATTCTCGCGACTCGTATACCTGCTGCTCGTTTATAGTTTGTTCCTTATAGAAACCCCACCCAGAGTCAAAACCATGCGATCTTTTAAAAAGTTTTTACATTGTTAGATACTATTATAAAAACTTGCTGATTTTACTTTCTTTCGCTGAATTGTGCATTTCGAAATTAACGAAACATAGACAAAATTTTTTTTTTATTCATTGCTTTTATTTAACGGGTCTAGATGTTACGTTTAAACACTAAAAATGTTCTTTCAATTACAGAAGGTCATACGCAGCTACGAATAGCATTATTTGAAAATTTTCCAGTATTTAGCATTTGGTTCCCGTTGACTCATAATGGTCTGAGTGTACTCATTGATCGTTCTTTTACTGCCGCTACTTTACTCGTATTTTATTTAGCAAAAGAGCATTCCCCTCTAATATTACGCGAAAAGAACTTTATTATATAGATTGTTTTCTAAAATCATTTATTTTACTTTTCGATGTTGGGGTGAAATAGACAAGAGCTTCAATCGTTGATTTGTTTCATAGGATATTTTTTAATGTCAGCTTAAATTGTGCTATTGTTCTTTTAGCAAGCAAGTAAAGGCCGCGTACTCACGACTCGTATACCTGCGACTCGTTTATAGTTTGTTCCTCAAAGAAACCCCGCTCAAAACCAAAACCATGTGAACTTTCAAAAAGTTTTTAGTTTCTTAGATTCTATAGTTTATAAAAAAATCTTTGATTTTACTTTCGTTCGCCTAATTCTGCATTTCGAAATTAACGAAACATAGACAAGATTTTTTTAATTCATTGCTTTTATTTAACGTGTCTAGATGTTACGTTTAAACACTAAAAATGTTCTTTCAATTACAGAAGATCATACGCAGCTATGAATAGCATTATTTGAAAATTTTCCAGTATTTAGCATTTGATTCCCATTGACTCATAATGGTCTGAGTGTACTCACTGATCGTTCTTTTACTGCAGCCACTTTACTCGTATTTTATTTAGCAAAAGAGCATTCCCCTCTAATATTACGCGAAAAGAACTTTATTATATAGATTGTTTTCTAAAATCATTTATTTTACTTTTCGATGTTGGGGTGAAATAGACAAGAGCTTCAATCGTTGATTTGTTTCATAGGATATTTTTTAATGTCAGCTTAAATTGTGAAATTGTTCTTTTAGCAGGCAAGGAAAGGCCGCGTACTCACGACTCGTATACCTGCGACTCGTTTATAGTTTGTTCCTCAAAGAAACCCCGCTCAAAACCAAATCCACGTAAACTTTTAAAAAGTTTTTAATTTCTTAGATTCTATAGTTTATAAAAAAATCTTTGATTTTACTTTCGTTCGCCTAATTCTGCATTTCGAAATTAACGAAACATAGACAAGATTTTTTTAATTCATTGCTTTTATTTAACGTGTCTAGATGTTACGTTTAAACACTAAAAATGTTCTTTCAATTACAGAAGATCATACGCAGCTATGAATAGCATTATTTGAAAATTTTCCAGTATTTAGCATTTGATTCCCATTGACTCATAATGGTCTGAGTGTACTCACTGATCGTTCTTTTACTGCAGCCACTTTACTCGTATTTTATTTAGCAAAAGAGCATTCCCCTCTAATATTACGCGAAAAGAACTTTATTATATAGATTGTTTTCTAAAATCATTTATTTTACTTTTCGATGTTGGGGTGAAATAGACAAGAGCTTCAATCGTTGATTTGTTTCATAGGATATTTTTTAATGTCAGCTTAAATTGTGAAATTGTTCTTTTAGCAGGCAAGGAAAGGCCGCGTACTCACGACTCGTATACCTGCGACTCGTTTATAGTTTGTTCCTCAAAGAAACCCCGCTCAAAACCAAATCCACGTAAACTTTTAAAAAGTTTTTAGTTTCTTAGATTCTATAGTTTATAAAAAAATCTTTGATTTTACTTTCGTTCGCCTAATTCTGCATTTCGAAATTAACGAAACATAGACAAGATTTTTTTAATTCATTGCTTTTATTTAACGTGTCTAGATGTTACGTTTAAACACTAAAAATGTTCTTTCAATTACAGAAGATCATACGCAGCTATGAATAGCATTATTTGAAGATTTTCCAGTATTTAGCATTTGATTCCCATTGACTCATAATGGTCTGAGTGTACTCACTGATCGTTCTTTTACTGCAGCCACTTTACTCGTATTTTATTTAGCAAAAGAGCATTCCCCTCTAATATTACGCGAAAAGAACTTTATTATATAGATTGTTTTCTAAAATCATTTATTTTACTTTTCGATGTTGGGGTGAAATAGACAAGAGCTTCAATCGTTGATTTGTTTCATAGGATATTTTTTAATGTCAGCTTAAATTGTGAAATTGTTCTTTTAGCAGGCAAGGAAAGGCCGCGTACTCACGACTCGTATACCTGCGACTCGTTTATAGTTTGTTCCTCAAAGAAACCCCGCTCAAAACCAAATCCACGTAAACTTTTAAAAAGTTTTTAATTTCTTAGATTCTATAGTTTATAAAAAAAATCTTTGATTTTACTTTCGTTCGCCTAATTCTGCATTTCGAAATTAACGAAACATAGACAAGATTTATTTTATTCATTATTTACAGAAACCACGTCCGAAACCAAAACGATGTGAACTTTCTAAAAGTTTTTAAACAGATTTTTACATTGTTGCATTCTATAGATTTGTTTTTCTAAAATTGTTGATTTCACTTTCTTTCGCTTAACTTTTTATTTCGAAATTGACGAAACATAGACAAGATTTTTTTTAGCGGCTGCTTTTATTCAGCACGTTTAGAAATTAACTTTAAACTCAAAAAATATTCTTTCAACGACAGAAGGTTATTTGCAGGTATGAATTGCATTAATTTATCCCTTTGCACTTGAGAGGTGACTCTCACTCGCCACTAGTGTTGTCAAGTGTTCCTCGTAAATCGGGTCGCCAAATGCTTTGGACACCACTAATATCTTACAGTTTAATTGTCTATCTTGTCATAATATTAAAATATTTATTTGCTTAAGGGTCAGGTAACCTTTGAAGCGTCCAAAAATCGATTTTTTTTTTAAATGGCTTATAATTAAATATGATTCTTTGGGAACATTTAAAATCAAACCCCATACAAAAATTCGCATTAGAAGAGAAGTTATGTCTAAAACACTTCGAGCTTTTCCTATATGATCAACGGGTTTTTGAATCTTTGAAGCCAATTTTCTCAAAACAGCGATTTTGATCATTGCGCGCACGATTTCTGAAAAACGGTTGCCTAGAATTTCACTAAATTTTTAGTGGATGTATTAAACGTACTTAATGACAATAGGCACAAAATGACCTATTATAATGTTTCTCAAGTAAGAATTTTAGAATTCACAGCTACTTTTCTATATAAAAAATCTCGATATTTCGAATTTCTTTAAAAAAGAATTTTTTTCTCGAGATCTACAAATTTTATTTTTTTCATTGTAGGTCATTTTGAAAACACTTTATATCTGTACTCATTAAAAAAATCTTGACTTGTTTCAGCCATTGAAATGGGAAAAATCATGCGCGCAATGCATGCAAGAACAATTCTTTCGTAAAAATTGTACTATCTTTAAAAATAAATTTAAAAAAAACTATATATGTGTATACCTTTTCTAACAACTTTGATTGATAAAATAAATTGTTCCTAACATGTGTTTTTAATTTTATAATTAAAAGTTAATTAGTTAAAGAATGACTGCAATTCTTACAGAGGTCACATTTCCATGTACTTTATTGGTTCAAAGGTTACCTGACCCCTTAAAAGACGTTATAAAAACACATTAAAAGTAAATTAAAAACTCTTTATTTACATGTTTCAACTCATTTTCTGAGTCGTCGTCAGAATGTATAATAGAAAATTACAAATGCATAATGAAAAATGGAAAATGGAAAAAATCATCGAAAATAAATATAATAAATAATCGTTTATTTTCGATGATTTTTTTCCATTTTCCATTTTCCATTATGCATTTGTAATTTTCTATTATACATTCTGACGACGACTCAGAAAATGAGTTGAAACATGTAAATAAAGAGTTTTTAAAGTTAAAAAATGCTATAAAAAGTGATATAAAATCTTTATTAAGATTGACGATCGTTTCGTTGCACAAACGGCAACATTTTCAAAATCATTCAACGATAGAAAATATTTTCACATAATTTAAAAACAATAAACATAGTAAACAATGTCACGCGACATGATGCATAATGATAAACATTGTAAACATAAAATTAATTTAAAAGATTAGATTAGCTATTGGTGAGCGTGGATTAATTTTCAAAACAATAACATGGTAAACAATGTCACGAGACAACATGCATAATGAAAAGCATTGCAAATATAAAATAAAAATAAAACTATCTTGGCTATTTGCGAGCGTGGATTAATTTCTACTATTGTTACTAAAATTACATAGCATCTCTTTCCAAATTTTAGGTAATTCTATGGACACTGAATCATTGCAAATATTCTTGTTGCGTAAAAATTTCTCTATTGATTCTCGGATTATGGATGGTAAATAAAATCTTGATGTATAAATTAACTTGCTATTTTTAAAATCGATCTGTAAAGGTTTACGTACGTGCTATTACTGAGAAGGTCCCTTTGTACAACCACCCAGTTTTGTATACAGATGGTTCTAAGATGCCTACGGGCGTTGGAGCGGCTTTTGTGGTATTTTTGAAAGAAGATATTACCTTTGAGAAGAGAATTAGACTTAAATTATTTAATACGGTATGCCAGGCTGAACTTACCGCCTTAGATTCCGCAATTGAGTGGTGTAGAGACTCCTCATACAGTGTATTCCACATTTATACAGACAGCTTGTCCTCAGTTCAAGCGCTTCAAAATCTTTTTTCCAACGGACGAAATTCTTTTTAATATTTATACGAATTTACGACTATTGCATATTAAAACTATTAATATAGGCTGGATTAAATCGCACGTTGGTTTCGTCGGAAATGAGCGCGCAGACTACCTTGTCAAATCAGTCACTGAGACTGGTACATTTGATGCTGAAATAAACATTCTTATCCCTGTTTCGTTTGTGAAGCAGTTCTACAAAAGCAATATTATTAAAATTTGGCAGAATGAATGGTCTTATAGCGACAAGGGAAGAGACACGCATAGTATCATTAAAAAAGTGGATACCTCATTTTTGTGTTTCTCGCAAGTCCATGCCTATTTTATATCTGCACATGGGGCATTGCCTAGTTATCTTTATAAAAGGGGAAAACGCCAGAGTGATAAATGCCTATGTGGAAACATCGGTGATGTCAAACATTATCTGTTTGGTAAATGTCCATTGATGCCTACTTCATTTAACTTTATCCGTAACCGGACACTTAGCTGGAACATGCGTAACATACTGTTCTCGAAATCAAATTATCACAGACTCAGATTTATTTACAACGAACTAAATAAACATTTTTCGTTTATAAAATATAAATTTTGATTTTTAATCTTTGTTTTATTTTAACCACTTTTCAAACGCCAGGGCGCTCTTTGTGAGTTTTACTTTTATTTTTTGTCATTGTATTTCTTGGGCTATTCCCCAGCTGTGGTTTTGCAGGTCGCAGAGGGTACTTTTCTGTCAGGGGTTCATGCCTATGCCATTTTTGGTTGGCCCCCTGGCAGAGTGATCCTGATCCTGTAAAGGTTTATTGTTTTTAAATTATGTGAAAATATTTTCTATCATTGAATGATTTTGAAAATGTTGCGGTTTGTGCAACGAAATGATCGTCAATCTTAATAAAGATTTTATAGCATTTTTTAACTTTAACTGTTTATAAGTGATTATTATACATGTGTTTATAAAGAGTTTTTAATTTACTTTTAATGTGTTTTTATAACGTCTTTTAAGCAAATAAATAATTTAATATTATAATATGATTAGAAATGGACGTAATTTAGACTTACTACTCGCACTTATTTACATTTTGTGTCCATCTTGTATCACAGATTATTCGGCCATTAGATAAGGCGAAGAAACTCTGTTTAAAACACTGGTGTCCAGAAAATTAGGAGCACCCATTTACTCGGGACACTAGTGGTCAGCCAGAATCACCTCTCGAGTTTAAAAAATTAAAACTTTGCAGGATTTACCATTTGATTCCTGCTGACCCATTTAACGGTTTTGGTGGACAACATGATCGTTGTTTTACCGTCGCCACTTTATTTTATTTACCAAAGAGCATCCCTCTCGATTGCTACATGAAAATAAATAAATTTTTTACATTGTTCTATGAATTCATTTATTTTACAGTTCGATGTTGGTGTAAAATAGACAAGAATATACGGGCAAAATAGACTTTATATCTGATGTGTTTTATTAAACATTGTTTAATGTCATCTTAAATGTGAAATTACTCTTTTCGCAAAAGAGCGAAGGCCACGTACAATTATACCTGATATACTAATTCATAGTTTGTTTCGGAAATAAATAATTAGATAAATAAATAAAATAAAATAAGAATGTAAACTTTTAAATCAGTTTTTGAATTGTTAGACTCTGCAGACTTTTTTGATAATTGTTTATTTTGCTTTCCTTCGTGTCACGCAACATTTCGAAATTGATGAAACATAGACAAGATTTGTTTTACGAGTTAGATTTATTCAAGATGTTTAGATGTTAACTTTAAATTCTAAAAGTGATTTTTCAACGATAGAAGATTATACGCAGCTAGAATAAAATTAATTAAAAAAAAAATCATGATTTAGCATTTGATTCCCATCGACCGATTTAACGGTCTTAGTGAACTCCTGGTCGTTCTTTTATTGCCGCCATATTATTTACTTTAGCAAAGAGCCCCTCGATAGTTACTTGAAAAGAATTTTATTCTATAGATTGTTTTCTAAAATCATGTTTTATTTTTTCATGTTCGGGGTAAAATTGACGAAGATATATTTTGGGTTGAAAAATATGGTTAATACACTATAAAAGCTATTCGGAAAAGTTTCCAAAAAATCAGTGGTAGCAAACGAAACTTTTTTTTAATATAAATGATTTTTTAAATACTTAAAATAAATGTTTTAGGTTTCAAAAGATAAAGAGCGCTTTTCGGAATCGTGGATAACTCGGAAGATGTTATTATATATTGTCGATCGTAGTTACAATTTATTTCATTAACTTAAGAAATATATATGTATGTTTTTTCAGTTAAGTGTGCTATCAATAATTTTTATCTCACTCAATTTAATGCTATGCAACGGGGCTATTGATCAATTTATTACCATACATTTAAGGGGTCTCAGGACTCTTAAAGCTTTAAAATTTTCGAAATTTTAATTTTTTTAAAATGTTTACCCCTAACGTTTCTGAACATTTTGATATACAGTCGGACCTCTATTTAACGAACCTCTATTTTGCGAACTTTTCCTCGGAACCAACAACATTTTGCGAATTTCTTCGTAAAATAACCTCCAAATAGCGAAATGTATTCTCTATTTAACGAACTTTTCCTTCTGATATAATATTTCTTTCTCCCTGTTTCTCAAAATATTTCCGGACACTTCAAACGCCAGCACAAACTGCTGGCGTCCAAATTGCCAGTACATTGTGCTGTTAATTTTACGCAACTACTGTATTTTTCATGTTTAAATAGTCAGGAAACCAAAGAAAAATACAGCACATTCACTGTGATCTAGTTTGTGCGCGAGATGAACTGTACTTTGTACTGTAAAAATGTCGTTTTTTTTTACAGTGCTGTAAATGCTATTTCTGCATCTTGCAATTTTTAAATTCATGAAATGAAAGAATATACTTATATCTTTCATCCCAATTAAAATTGTGTCTTAAAATCAAATACATTTTAAGATATTAAATGTTGAAAATGGCCTTTTTTTTTCATTTTTTCCAATTCTGAGAATCTTGAGACCCTTAGGAAGACACCTATACGGTGACATACTAAGTTTAACCACAAATCCACTGACACACCTACGGTAATCAACAGATGAACATACATCAAATAAACATACTTTTAGGGAGTTCCCTACATATTATTTTAAATATCTAAGAATGGCGTGGAATGGAGTTTCTGATAGGTGATTGAAATTTTGGTGTGGAGTGCAAAAAGTGAATGATTTCAGTTTGGCGTTCAACGTATAAAGATAACTAAAATTTGATGATTTTAATTAAAAAATGTATAGGTTTAACCCTTTGTATAAAATTAACAAACATTGCCGCGAATGGTAATTGTGAACCGACTCGATAAACACTGAAAAAAACTTTGTAAATTTCTGTCAAAAACGCCATTTTATAGCAATCTGTAGCGGTCAACGTGTTAAAGCAAAAACATTCAACATATACAAGGTGGTTCAATTTAAAGTATCCCTGTTTCGGACGTTCTAGTGAGAGAAGCAGTGGATGTAACGTCTTCATATTTGGAGATATACATATCAAACCACGGGAAACTGATTGGTGCAAAAAAAAAAAAAAAAAAAAAAAAAGTTCAAACAAAGGCCGCTAGGGGAAAATGAGGCGCTGCGATCGGCTTAAGGTAAGGAAAATGTAGAGAAACAAATAAGCAAAGAATACAAGGTGTCGGTAACTAACTTTTTTAAAAAAATTCCCACCACTAAATTTTTAGTATTCTTCGCCAAATAAGAATACTAACAAAATTAATCGGAGGACATACTAATAAAATTTAAACCAATAATACTAATAAAATTTATTGGTGGGAATCGGCTTATCGGCACCTTGATGTTTACACATTTGGTCATATTACATTTTCCAAACCGATCGCAGCGCCTCATTTTTCCCTAGCGGCCTTTGTTTGAACTAATTTTTTTTTTTGCACCAATCAGTTTCCCATGGTCTGATATGTATATCCTCCAAATATGAAGTCGTTACATCCACTGCTTCTCTCGCTAGAGCGTCACAAACAGGGATACTTTAATTTGAACTACCCTGTATATAACTGAAATCAAAATTTCAAAATATTAAATGGTTTACTATTAACGAGGAAAAGAATAGAGGTTCAAATAAGTTAATAGTATATACTTAGCCATTCGAAGAATCTCGCAAGCTAATATTACCTATGGGAGATTTATTTTCGAATTTCTTGATTGTATTTTAAAATTATTAAATATTTTTTTTCTTTTGCACAGGACAGTTATAAAAATCTGAAAAAATTAAACTAACAACGTTAGAGATCGACTTAAGCAATTTTATGAAAAAAAAATCATTTATTTCTTATGAGTTTTTTGATACAATAAACTAAAAATAGGGATGGTAAACCACTTTTACTGTACTAAAATATTTGTCTTATGTAATGGAAATATGCCTACCATTAAATAAAGCGAATACTGCAGTTTAAAATTAGTGGTGTCGAAAGCTTTTAGTAGCAAAACAAGCAAACTCTTCTTGCACGTTCGGTGTACGGGTAAACTTGTTAAGGGGTTAAAAATATTAAAACAAATTTGAAAAGAATTGAAATTTGAAAAGAATGCCAGAGATACTGAAGAGGATATATTTGAAAATGAATTTATTTACATTATATTTTGCATAATTTTATCATGATAAAATCGCTTTCTACTTTAAAAGAAGAAATCAATTTTTAAGAAAATAGGAATATAATTCCCTGAACACAACTCATTATTCCAATGGAAAAATCTGCATTTCTAATGTCTCGTGCCCTTGCGATTACAGAACTACATTTGAAAGCATTCCTTATCGTTTCTAGACGATGTATTTAAAAAAAAAAATTCAAATTGAAACGCTTTTTTTGAACTGAATATAAATATCACAGTTAATATCTCTACCTTGATAATCTTCTTAAAAAAATAAAATAAAATAAAATAAAATATAGTTTTTAGAACACTCTAACATGAGTATTCTATCGCAACATGCATAATCTAATTAAGTTTAAAAGCGCATATCTACCGATTTAAACTTGAAGATGCCAAATCCCCATAGAAATGAGAAACTTACAAAAATGTTTCCTTCTAATTTTCTACCACTCTATTCATCAAATTATGGTTTACCTTGTATGAATGAAGTATTTTCGTTTTTAATAATATACGTTTTTTTTTTTTTGTTTTTTTTTTTTTTTTTTTTTGTATTTTGTTAAGATAAAAACAAAAGGAGAAGTTTGAATTTCAGAATTTTTAAAAGACATATTTTCGGTTACTGCTATGTGTATTAACTAGGTAAAATTTAAGATATTTACAGCAGATTTTGTCTGGTGTTTAAATATAGAATTAAAATAGAAATACAGAGTTGAAATCAAGTAATATGTTGATAAAATATATGAAATACATATATTTGTATACCAAACTGATAAAAAGTAATCTATGTTATGTTTCGCCATTTTTGCATAAGATTATGAACTTAATCATAGTATTCAATATAAAACTTTAAAAGTTAATATTTTTGGATAAATATTATAAGGTAAGCTATATTTTTAAATAGCTCTTAGCGTAGTTATTCTACCACAATAATATCTGCATCTCGATTATCTTTTTGCATAAAGTGTAATTCGCAGAAACGTATTCCGTTACAATGTTAATAATATAATTATGCTTAAGAATATAACGTTTTCTGATTTTATTTATATATACCAAATTCTAGAAGAATTTTTAATCTTCGACATCTTTTTTTTACTGTGTTCTACATTATATTTACCTTTATCTTATATAAAGGTAGATTTGCGTTTTTATATGTTAAAGAATATATTTGGCTGTTATTGTAACGTAAAAGAAACAAAGTTTTCTTATAATTTTAGAACTTTTTTAATTATTGTGAAACCTTTCTCGCAATAGTTGTACCAAATGAACATAATGTAAGAGGTCTGAAATAATCATTTTATTTTTATAGATATTTTAAATATCCTAAATTTAAAGTTTCTGAAGAGAAGTATAATCTTCATAGATGTACAGAACTAATTGCAAATGCTGTTCACTAACCCTACCTATTATATTTAACTTATATTTTATTAAAAAAAAAAAATATGTTATGTGTCTTGAAAATAAACTACATACTATACAGGTCATGTGAGTTATGTTTTATGACTCATGAATAAGTCTGCACATAGTTAACAAACCATTCAATATTTTTATATCTGCATTATTAACTCTAATTTATTCGCCCCCGATATGCCATTTCTTTCTCTCAGCGATTAAAATGTCGTCTCCAAAAAATTCCGTTCCGATGTATAAGGCAGTCGTAAAACAAAGCAGATGTATCATTGTACTGTTAAATACTCTACTGCAATTTTTTTAACTTCTAAGCATCGCACATTTTCATTTTTCATACCGTCGTATTGGAAAAAAAACTTTTTAATGCAATTTGTTTGAAAACTGCATCTCAATTTATTTTCGATACTATTAATTTTTTTGTACTTTTTAGCTCCATTTGTTTAAATTTGGCCACCCAAGTACTCCATTTCTGTAGCATGTAAAATAAACATAGTTGGAAAATAGTAATTTTGTCTTTTTGTTGCCACTTTTCCATAACTACTCAAAAAAAAGTAATTAAAATACGTGCTATTTTGAAAAAAATATAAATGAATGATTTCTGACGAAACATGGAGCCATTATAAACTATATTTAATTTAATTATCTATATTACAAACAAATGAACCCATATGAATCATTAGATAGCCGATATTTTTTTGTCGAATTTCTTGAGTGACGACATCTGTTATTTTGGATTTGTGTACTATTCAGTGATAGTGACGTTCTATGTATACTTTACGGTAGATGTTGTTTAAGACTGGATCGTCAATGAGGAATTCTTCAGAGGATGCGAATGACGTCATTTTACATAAAATAAAAGCGTCTATTTTAAGTCTTAAAACTGAAATATATTTCGTTTTATCTATATTTATAAATAAATATATATTTTCATTGTGTGCGATACTAAATTCTGAAAAAGCAGAATTCCTGTTTTCTACTTTTTATCTACTTGGCGGTGTAAAAATTTAAATTGCTTGATTACATATATGTTAAATTTGTGCTTTTTAAATATTATTCTTTATTGTTAATTTCCTATTACTCACTACGAATCAAAAATATAGGATTAGTTGTAATTTTCCAACTGTGCAAAAGATGTCCAGGCAAGGAATCGAACCAGGGATCTCTTAGCTGAATCGGCCAATGCTCTTCCAACTGACCTATCTCGGACTATTCTGATCCCGGGTGTATCTCCAAATTCTTCCGGGATTGCTCAGTTGGAAGAGCGTTTGGGAGATTTCGCCAAGAGATATCTGGTTCCATTCCTGGCCTGGACATTTTTCGCACAGTTGGGAAATTACAAATATGATTTATTTGCAATTAGAATAATTGTGTTAATCTAGTAAAAATAAAGGATATCCCGAATTTTTTTTTTTTACTGAGTTTAACTTTTAGCTATAGGAAATAAATAGACAATGTAAATTTCAAAAATGTTTAAAAGAAGATACGTAATAAGATTAGATTGATGAAATAGTCCTGCCATTATTCCCCCCACCTTTTAGACAAAAATGGTCAGTTATTCAAAATTTATTTTTGCTGCAAAAAAATTAGAAGAAAAATCTCCACAGCTTTCTTTTTAAATGTAACTACATTATGATAAAGTAAAAGCTTAGACGACATTTTTCGTACTATTTAAAATGCTATTTCATTAGCGAAAATTGTAAACACCTAACAATTGATGATAGGATTCTATAAATAAAAGATTCGTTAACATGTGGGAAGAAAATGCATAAAAATATATCTAAATAATTGCTATATTTTTGTAATCTGTATGGTGGGCCAACTAAATTGTAGCAACACAGGCAGATACGTATAAAGACAAATGTAATTTCAAATTTTAGGAGCATCATTTTAACAAAGCATTTTATAAAGAGTTCTCAAAGTATCTTCCTTCAATGCAGTTTTAAATTTTAGAAACATAATTTTAACAAAGTATTTCACAAAGCGTTTTCAAAGTATTTTCTTTCAACTCCAATATTTAAATGAACTCTTCTAAATAATTGCTATGTTTTTGTAATCTGTATGGTGGGCCAACTAAATTGTGGCAACACAGGCAGATATGCAAAAAGACAAATGTAATTTCAAATTTTAGAAACATAAATTTAACAAAGGATTTGACAAAGAGTTCTCAAAGTATCTTCCTTAAATGTAGTTTTAAATTTTAGAAACATAATTTAAACAAAGTATTTCACAAAGCGTTTTCAAAGTATTTTCTTTCAACTCCAATGCTTAACAGAACTCTTCTAATAATACTTTTGTAAAAATATTTGTATTCCTCGCCACTAATATTGTTTCCAGCATGGATAATATTTTGTCTAAGTTTAACTTTAAACGTATCATTGAACGCGTTTCCTCGTTCTTGCAAAATTTAACGCATTCACATTTTCAGTTTTATGAATTGTACCCATTCACAATGGTCAATTTTAAATTAAGCAAAACTCATTCAATTTTATAAATAAAATAAAATGATGCAGTGTTTTTCAATGAACTTTTTGGCAGCGAAAGAGAAAAAAGTCTAAATAAACATTTTTGTCTAGAGTGGCCATTTTTTAAAATGTAACATTTTGAAAATCAATGCCAGGAATATGCCATTAACACATTCTTATTTCTTATCTTTATTTTCAACATTTTTTTTTTTCAATTTAATTAACTACTTATCTTCAACAGGTGAAAAGCTAAAGCGCGTTTCAAACTTTTTGGAACACCTTGTGGCATTGCTTTTGTATAAATAATTTTTATTGAACTTACAGAAAACAACTTAAAGATATTGATATTTAACCCATATACCATTAAATAACTCTTAATAACTTATTTATCAAAAAGCAAAATTAATAAATATTAATAAAATCAGTAACTGAAGAAGGAACAAGAAGATATACTTCCATATATTTGCAATTCTTCCTTGACAACAAATCTCTGTGAATCGTGTTTTCATAAGTAAAGAAACGACACCAGAACAACAATAAAGAAGTTAAAAATTGATAAAAATTTATATGATTGTTTTAAACCAAGATTTTGCGTAGGTATAATAGATTTAAACAGTCGTTTTGAAGACGTTTGCAAACACATGCATAGTTGAATTAATTATTTATCAAACAGGAACGACAAAAATCGGGGCATCCTTTTAAATGGTGTGGACATGCATAGAGAAAGATATACAAATGAACAGTATAACGTCTTTAGTTTGAAAATGCATTTGAATACATTCTTTATTGTTTTTAAAGAGAAATATATTAAAAATTAAATTCTAATCGATATGCATTTTTTAAAACAGGAAATAAAAATCACAGATAATTCCAGCAACTCAATATTATATGATTTTTAAAGTGTAGTTCTTCGTTTATTCTCTTTCGGGAATCATAATCTAATTAATTTCGAAAGTAGTAAAATATCTTTGAATTTTATTTAGGTATATCAAATCACCAGAGAACTGCGCAGATTAATTTTTTTTAAATAATTTTCTGCAGTTATTATTCATTATATATAGATTTTTTTTTCGATAGCAGACATTGTGACTTTGTTATATGATTTTATGCGTGAAGGAATTTTTATTAATTTGTTATTTAAATTAAACCTTAAAGGAATGATTTCGGAATTAAACTTTCCTAAATGGAGTAATTTTAGTAATAAAGGTTATGCACAATATGTTAAACATATGAAATGCATCACATCTTCGCGACAAATGCATTACTTCTTTTAAGGGGTCTCAGGACTCTTAAAATTGGAAACAATGAAAAAAAAATCATTTTCAACATTTAATATCTTAAAATGTATATGACTTTAAAACACAATTTTAATTGAGAAGAAATATATAGGGGAGACCGGAGCTAGTAGGCTAAAGGGGTAAGTAGGCGCAGTCCTCATAAATCGCCAGTTTGTGGATATATTGCGTAACCAGTCGCAGAGTACGTTTCTTCTAACATTTTACAATCCTCATTGTAGTTTTGCAGCGTTACCTACGTGCAGTGGACATTTATTACGATTTTTCTGTTTTTTGCACTCCTAAGTAATTTTTTGTTGCTTCATTCTTTTTCTAATTTCTAATACTTATCTTAATAATTGCGATTTAACTTGTGCATTTTTTCTTAGTGTATGATTAACTGTACTTACCCCATATGTGATTTAATTGGATTATTTATGCTTAGATGGTTACGTGTCCCTTTTGTGCAGAAATTTATTATGGAGCTAGTAGGCGCATTGACCACGGGGCAAGTTCGGGGCTCGGTGTCTGGTGTGTGCTGGGAGCTTGAAAAACAGCAAACACCGAGAAAAGTGGTTGCAATGCAAGATTTTGGGAACACGAGACTCGCCCAAATAGAGACACTCGATTTTTAATTTGTGACAACTGTAACTCTGATGATAATATCGTGTAGGATAGAAGTTACTTAATGTTAATGTTTTATTCTTTATTTTTATATCTGTATAATTTAGAATTCACATTGTAGGGCGATAACGCAATTGTTTAAACTTACTGGTAATAATGAAATTGGTTTCTCTTAACTGCGTGTCTTATTTGAGTATAATTTAAATTTTAATAAAGAGTATGCCAACTTACCCCATAGGCATAGGCAACTTACCCCGTGACGGGGTAGGTTGGCGCACAATTTTCCTTTTACTTTAGGCTTCCGCTAAACATAAACTACAACAGCTACAAACTCAAAACTCCGGGTATTTATAGCCCAATACCTGTTCTTTAAAAGTGCAGTTAAAGTTTCATAAAAAACTTAAACAAAAAATTAATAAAAATCAATAACTAAAAACTGCGCTTACTAGCCCCAGTCTCCTCTACATATGTTCTTTCATGTTATGTACTTAAGAAATTGCAAGTTGCAGAATTAGCATTTATGGGGGCTCCAAACTGTGAGACATTTGACGAGCAGAAAATTGGTATAGCTTACACGCAGGATTACAAAAAAAAATTATTTTTCATGCAGCAGTTTTCAAGTTTTTGAAAAATTACTTCAAATTTACATACATATTTAAGAGCTTTGTAAATTCATAAGTATATGTATGTAATTTTAAAGGTTAATTATTAATTTTTATTAAAACTAAATCAAAAAATTGTGAATACGATGTTTCTTTGCAAGGTTTTTGAAAAAAGTGCTACGATTGTAGGCAGATATCTTAAATAATTTCGAAACGTTTAATGTTATTTTTTTAAGATTTTTATGTACTTAACTGTTTAATTAAATTAAATGTAATTTTGTATTTGTGCTTAAGATACCAATTATTATCAAATTACAGATATTTTTCGCATATATGGCAAGTTTTTTTGATTTTCCATTTAATATTACATTTATTAATTTGGAGTTTGGTAATTAATCTCTGTTTTATATACAGATAAAAGTGTACATAAAAAAAACTATTTACATACTTGTGAAATTAGAAAGTGATTAAAATTCAAAACGTTCGTCTGGTTAATTTTCGTTTCACATTTTTGAAACCGTTTAATCGTTAGTTACCAGTGATATTTTAAACATGCATAAAGCTTTTGTGTGCTGAAAACCTTATTGGATTTAAGTTATACTATGACAAATAATTTATTAAACAAATAATGTATTCAAACATTAACTATTGTTGACATTATTTTTAATTGAAACACATTTTTAATTTTACTCATTTTCAAGTTAAAGCATCTCCTTTAATTTGTTTCGCATTTGGGAATACGAATCTGCCTTTAAATATGCAGTTTTCAGATATAAATATCAGGGAAAAAATTATTCAAATGCCTCTTAAAAAAATAAAAATAAAAATAACGGATAATTCCTGTAACTTAGTACTTTCTTGTGGATAAAACATAGTTTTTAGAATACTTAAATGAATAGTTTTTAGAATAATTAACTGAATAGTTTTTAGAATAATTAACTGAATAGTTTTTAGAATACTTAAAATAAAAATAACCGATAATATCTACAACTTGATACTCTTTCTTAAATAATTTTAAATTTGCAGAAAGCTTTTGTGCTAAAAACCTAATTGGATATAAATTATATTAGGAAGGATTTAAGATGAATAGAGGTATTTTATGAAAGAAATAATGTAATCAAACAAAAAATATTATTGACATTATTTTTAATTAAAATATGTTTTTTTTTTTTTGTTTTTTTTTTTTGCTTGTTTTGAAATTACAACATCACTTTCAGTTTGCTGCATTTTGGGGAATACGAATGTTCATTTAAATATACTTTTTCTAGATATAAATATAAGAAAAAAAATATTCAAATGCCTCTTAAAAAAATAAAAATTAAAATATCTTGTAATATGTATAATTTGATACTCTTTTCTGAATAAAACATAGTTTTTAGAATACCTACTGTATCGCAATATTCATAATCTAATTAAGTTTAAAAGCATACGTCTTTCCATTTTGCGTGTAGATGCCAAATCCTTAGAGAGAAACGCAGATATTAAATCGAAAATGCTTTCTTCTAGATTTCTAATACTCCTTTCTTAATATAAAGATAAACATTTATCTTGGTTAAAGATGAGATTTTATTGTATTTATTTTTTAATTTGATATATTTTTTAATAGAAGTAACAGAAATGTCAACTTTAGCATATTTAAGAGTTATAAGCTCCGGTGGGTTCTGAGAAATATTTAAAAATTTACTTGAAATAAAGAAGTATTGGAGCTGCGCTCATCTAAACTTCGGTGCAAACGGAATTTATCTACATGACCTACGCTCGAAGCTAAAATTTGTCTACTGGAGGTAATTACTTTTGAATATTGGTATAATCTTCTATGGATTACGGGCAACTAAAGTTTATTTTTTTTTAAATATTGCAAAAAAAAAAAAAAAAAAAAAAAAAATATTGTTGTGGCAGTAGATACTTAATAAAATTCAAAATATTATTCTGCATCCCAGAACCTTCGCTAAATTAGCAAAGTTGAGGTTAAA
This sequence comes from Maratus speciosus, assembly GCA_963932465.1. Taxonomy (NCBI): domain Eukaryota; kingdom Metazoa; phylum Arthropoda; class Arachnida; order Araneae; family Salticidae; genus Maratus; species Maratus speciosus. The sequence continues at coordinate 358,702,572 of OZ010794.1, forward strand.
CTTTATGCACGCAACTTGGGTAAAACTTGTGTGTTGCCAGTATTTGCGCCTGCATATACTGATATTCTTGGGTATAGTGGCTAGAATAATGGATCAATATACCGCCAACTCTTTGGGTGCGACGTCACGTGGATAAGTTCTAAGGTCCATTGACCAACACGTGGAGCTCAAATTTTGAATAGCAAAAAAATTTTGCAAACGTGAACAAGTAGTGTGTAAACATAACACGACCACAAGTAAAATGAGCAGATACTTCGTCGCTCAAGAAATCCATTGGGACTATAAACTGTTGATTCTACACTTGCGAGCTCTAGGAAGAGGTGTGCTTCGACGTGTGCGACATGCTAATGACACATGTAAGTACTATGGTAATAAAGAATGAAAATGATTGGCGATGGTTCGGAAAGGAAGAGATAATTTAGGGTTTGTTTTTTCAGAAGCTCTGTTCAGCTAGCCTCCGAAGCGCAGAAAGTATGAGCTCCGGTAAATTCCGACTAATATTTAATTATTCACCAAAGTCAAGAAGTGCCTGACTGAGCTCCGGCGCAAATTAAGCACTGATTTTAAATATATTCTATTGATATATTTAAAAAAATAATAAAAAATTCTGTTTTATTCTTAATAAAATATCTAATTTTAAGAAAATATGAAAACATATTCGACTAAGTGAAATTCAATCTTTGGATGGTGCTTGTTCAAGTTAAAAAATTTCTCTTTTCTTTTACAAACTCTTAAAATATGATTAAACTCAAAGTTACAGTTTCTAAATCATATAGGATATTTTAAAATTGAATATGTAATTTTTCTGTAAAACAAAATAATGCATCAAAAATTCATATTTAAAAACAGTCTATGCGAGTTCTAAATTATTGAAATCTCAAGATTACATTAATTTATGTTTCCCTCTTAAAAGTATGCATATTTGTATATTCGTTTTATTAAACCCAATTATTACCAAAAACAAAAATATTCTTCTCATACCATGCAAGGTTTTCGGATTTTCCCTTTAATATTGCGTTTGTTAATTATAAGTTTGTTAGTTAATCTCTGTTTTACATACAGATGAACACATGCATGAAAAAATAAAACTAGAAACATATTTGAGATAATAGAAAAAGTTTGGTTGACAAATGGTTCAATAGATTCAATTGCGATTAACATTTTCACGGTTATCATTTGTGTTTAACATGTTCATGTTTAACATTTGTCTTTTAAGATTTTTACATGGTTGACATTTCCGTGCAACCATTGGTAACCGGTGAGATTTCCGAAAAGTATATACTTTTTGTGCTAAACAAGAGTTTGGATATTAGTTAAATTTAAACAGTTTTAAAGTGAATGCTGATAACTTATGAAAGAAGTAATGTAACCAAACATCGACCATTTCTTGTCATAATTTTTAATTGAAAGAATTTTAATTTTGTTTATTTTCAAAATCCAGTAACACATTCAAATTGTTGCACTTTTGGGAATACCGAAGTTACATTTAAATAAACTATACCCAAATATAAATCTAAGAATAAATAAATTTTAAATAAGATGCCTTTAAAAAAAAATAAATGAATAAATATAGCAAATGATATTTACAATTTGATACTCTTTTCTAAATAAAATATAGTTTTAGCACACTTACTCTATCGCAATATTCACAATCTAATTAAGTTTAAAAGCACACATCTTCTATATTTATTTGCCGACATCAAATCCTTAGAGAGATACACGATTTCATAAATATTTTTCTCCTATTTCTCTACTACTTCCTTCATCATATTCATTTTTTTTTTTAGATGAAGAAGATATTTTTGTTTTTTAATTTTAAAGTATTTTATTTTGTTTATATCTTGTTTAAAAAATAATAGAAGTTTGAATTTCAATATTTTTAAGAATCAAAATTTGTTACACATTTTTCCCGTCTGTAGGAGATATTTGTGATATTGAAAAAATTGTGATAAAAATCCCTTTATTTTTATCCACTTTAAAATGGGCTAAATTAGAAGTTAAATAGTTAAAGCGAAATACGTGATTTACCGCTTCATTACTATGTAGATAAAATATGATATATTTTCACCAGTATTTTTTTTTCGTCAGACTATAAACCTGTATTTGTTATCTGAAAAAGTAAAACTTGGCGGAAAAGTTTATTTAATATTATTCAATGTCATTGTAAATACACGCTATTCTGCTGTTTAAAATATTTCAATAGCATCGTTTTCTATTATTATGGAAAAAAATAATAAAGAATACCGTGAAACCGGGTCTTTGGACAACGGATATTTTCGTGTGTTTGATAACGATTATAACAACAATATAGTGCCTCCAAACATGGTATACTAATGAATTTTTAATTCTGAAACATGTTATTTCTGTCCTACATCCTAATAAAGTTGCCTTGACAAAAATACATGAAGTAGTGAGTTTCAAAACTCAACCTATCCAGAAAATAAAATTTTGGGAAATCGCAAAAAACCTCTAACTACGTCCATTGGTTTTCATTGTAAATCGAGATTTTAAAATAACAGAAAAACACGATAGTATTAGTTTTTTGTGCAAGTTCACCAATAGAAGAGATTTATACAGAAAAATTGATTTTTTAAATTTTGAATAAGGTGAGTTTTGAAACTCGCGTCCTGATATACATTCTATTTACCAGCGCTTAGTGCATCAAACATGATATCTTTGTGGCATAGGTTAAAATTATGGGCATATACAGTGGCGGTCAAAAGTTTCCGGCCAGCATAAAATTTTTGGTTAATTTGTAAGTATACCAATATGAAGAGGAATATCAAAGTGATACTTATACACTTTATTGACATAACAGTTACGAACTTATTTATGGAATAACAATTAAATATTCATAAATTTAATTGACAAAATTAATTGCAAAAGAAAACGCATGTTCTCAAAAGTTTCCGGCCACCTTGGCAAGTTTGGGAAAAAATGGTGTTATAACAGAAAATAACAGTGGTCAACAACATTTACAATTAGTATTTTGTATTCATACATTTAGCAATAAGTACTGCGGCGCAGCAACGTGACATCGATTCAATGAACAGTTGTAGATCATCAATGTTACCAATCAATGCCCACGGTTCTTGCAATTTTTGTGAAAATGCTGCTAAATTGGAATATTTATAATTCCACACACGTTTTCAAGTTAGTTTCAAAGGTTTTCTATTATATTCAGATCGGATGGTTGGGCTGTCCATTTCAAAAGCGAAGTTTTTTTGTGCGAGAGCCACTGCTTGAACAGCATACTGCTTTTGGTCGTTATCATGATGAAACAAATAGTTGCAACCACAATTTTTCCTCCAATAAGGCAGCAAATGATCTTGCAAGATATCCTTATGCATTGCACTATTCATCTTGCCGTGGAATTCAAATAACGGACAGGCGCATTTTCCAGAAAATGCTCCCCACAGCATAACGTGTCCCCCGCCTTGCTTCATTGTATGAATAATATATCTCGCATCTTATCTTTTGTTTTTAGGTCGTCGGTTGTAAAGTTTTTTATCACTCACAATAAGATTGAACGTCGATTCATCTGAAAATAGTACTTTTTTCCAGTTTTCACTTGACCAGTCTTTGTATTCCTTGGCAAACGCCAGTCGGGCCCTCTGAATTTTTTTACATGTAAAAGGTTTTTTAACGCCGACTGTTCCATAAAGTTCTGCGTCACATAAGCGTCTTGACACTGTAGATAGACTTGTTTCAGCAATAACCACAATACCATAAATCGCTTTTAACACCATAAATGGCGTGGAATTGCAGCGGCATTTTTACGCGGGTCATCAACTGCTTTTCTTCTAATAATTCTGTTCACAAGAGTAGTCATTTTCCGGGGTCCCCCGGACCGTGGCAAGTTCCGAAGTCCGTGACCATCTTTATATATTTTTTAAATATCGTTTACAGCAAATTTTCCGATCGACAACTTTGCCGCAATCTCACGAGAGGATTATCCCTTTAGCGACAAACAAATCACTCATTTAGGAACAATAAATGGTTAAACTTTTCATTTTTGAATTTCAAATACATTATTCACCTTGATTAATTAACAAATATGGCCAAAAAAACACTTTAGCGATAGCAAAAACTAATGAGTGACGAATGGCCGGAAACTTTTGCAGGCGCGAATTTTGAATTTCTCCCCTTTGCATGAAGCATCTTAAGTAACCAATAAAAATGATCACGTGGTCAGAGGTAATTTGCTTATTCCTAACTTTTGGAGCAATTGAACTTCTTTTTCGCTAAAACGTTCTGTCAAAGAAATCAAAAAAACTAACTGGCCGGAAACTTTTGACCGCCACTGTATATTTTCATATATTTTTCTTCATTAATAAGTCAATTACAAGAACTGTGCGCCTTTGTGCGCATTTTTATTATAAATATTCCTTTAAATTTGAGTTTATCAGCATATTATTTGATAAATTTCGAATGTTACTTGCATAAAAATATCCTATAAAGTTGTTTACGCGTTACTGAGCAAAAAATGTGCATAATACATTTACATAAAATTACGCAAAATAGTTTACATGCATTGTTTTTAAAATTGCTACTGTCAATACAAAAAAAAATTGCTATTTTTTCCTAGTTCCACTAACATTTCCATTATTAAAAAATATTATATATGACTTTCCAACGTCGAAATGAAGTTGTAAACAATTAACATGAAACAATGAAGCAAACTGTGTGGTTTTAAAGAGGAACTCTTTTATTTTTTTTATTTTTGAACTATTATTAAAGTATTGGAACCAAGTAACCCCTTCCGGGGGCTTCTTTGGTCCATTCACTTAGTTTCATATAAAATGAATACATTTCATATGTAAATGAGTGCATTTTTATTGAAACCCCTTTGCAATATCATTTGCTAATAAATTAACACTGTAAACTCGATAAACATATGCTTTTTTTTTACATTTAAACACAATAAACCAATTGTTAATATTAAAGACACGAGAAACACATTTCGTCATGTTATCCTCGGCAACTGGAGCAAAAACAATTAATGTAACATTTTGCTACAGTAACATTTGAAAAAAAAATTATTTAAAAGATGTTTTAACAGATTTGGTAGTATAAAAGGCATTTCTAAGTAATTGGGGCCATTTTCGGACCAAAAAAGGTCTGGCACAAAGTAGCCCCGAAATACTAGTTTTCATGTTAGCTTTGTGAAAACGTAAACATTTCTGTCAAAATAAAAAGTTAAAGGAAAAACTATTATCACACTTGGGTTACAGATTACTAAAGGCAATATTTTGACACTTACCTTATTTGTAGTTCTTATCCAGATTATTTCACTATTGAAAGTTTGAAGAGTTAAAATTTACGCACGAAAACAGTTGTTTTACAAACAGATCCAGTGTTGCCACTAAAAAAAATTTAAATTACCCCCAAACTATTCAAATACCTTATAGTAGGGTATAAAATATTTTTCAAGGGTAAAAAACTCCAAATTATCTTATTTTGTTTGTTCAATACAAAGCAAATATTTTTTTTTCGGGGATGGACGAAAGTAACCCCCGCAAGGATCAAATTAGCACCGGTTGACGGTATTTACAAAGTTGGTAGGTATAAAATAAAATACACTGTCGCTTAAAAAAATATTTTTTTTTAAGCGTTAAATATTTAAATTTAAAATATATCTAACTACTTATTTTAAATCTCAAATAATACATTTCTCTACTTTTAAATAAAGGATCCAATTTAAATATATATATATATATGTGTGTGTGTGTGAATGTGCGCCCATAAGCGCAACTTATTCTGCCTTTATATATTCTACAAATTTAAATGACTTGTACCCGTAGGGATACAAAACTACATTTCTATGCACCGTTTACGGTTAACAATCAGACGTATGTGAAAAAATAAATAGTATTTCAAACGCCTATTATAAAACGAAAAACGAAAATTACAGATAATAATTTTAATTACTGAAAACGGGATACTTGTTTTTCATAAAATGTAATTCTTAACAAACTTTTTCTAATTTAACATTCAGAATATAATTAAGTAAATACTGTCTTTCGATTTTACTTATAGATACCAAATCTCCAGACAGTTACATGGCTTCAAAAATATGTTTTTCCTAATTTCCTTCATTATATTAAACCTTTCTTGAATAAGGCGGAGATTTTCTGTTTTTATTTTTCGCTTAGAGGATTTTGTTTTATTGTTAATTTGTGTACGAAAATAGCAAAAGTTTGAGAGCATTCTTGAGCGTGATAAACATTTGCCCGTTTCAACGTGTGTGTAGCGTACTAAATAGATAAAATTCAAGAGGTTTATGTAAAAAAAAAAAAAATCTATTTATCTCTTTTTAAAATATTAAAAATATATAAATCTACAGTCTCTACGAAGTACATGTTACATAATTGATATGTTATCAAAAAATAATGAAATTGATATATAATATACGTTTGGAACCAAAAAATAACAAAAATGTTCGTATGACAAAAATGACCGTATATCTTATTTAAAGATGAGATCTAAATATATTTCCCACTAATTATTATAGTAAAAAGATAAAAATAGAAATCATCTTAATAAATAACAGTTACCGGAAAAATGTAATAAATTTATATGTATATTTATATAAGTGTCTTACGGAGTATTACTTGCAATTATAGTAGTTCTTACGCCTACAGGTATAAGGGAAACGCACCGGTAGTGGGCCACTTAAGGACATTTATCTTATTATTATTAAAGTATTAACGAATTCTAAATGACATATATATATTTTTTAACCTAGTCCTAACCTTCCTTTATCGGAATAAATATTCAAAGTTTCAAAATATATTATTTGAAAAAAAATGAAAGTTGCCTTCCTCGATGATCCAGTAGTGGGCATAGTAAATTTTTGATGCACCAGTAGTGGGCCCCCAGAAGTGGTCCACTCCAGTTTTGAGTTTAGTGTAAAAATACTGAAGTTATACTTCCTTTTTAAGTTCTAGAATTGAAAACACACAATAATACATAGACGTTTAGATGATTTCGTAAAATAATCTCACTAGTAAATCTGTAGATCAGGGGCCTCAACTTCAGTTCTGAAAATCAATTTTAATTTTATCTCACTTTACATAAAAGCTAATGTTCTACAGCTGCAAGTATTTTCTTTTTTTTTTAGATTATAGACAGTCCTTAATGTCCTTATATGTGATTATATGATGTATGTGATTATATATCATTTCTTATCGTTTAAAAATAGCTATTCCCAAGAAGCTAGTTTTAGAGGTATAATTTTAATTGCTGAACTATTTCACATGTTTTTCCTCATGTGAAAATCCATTTCCATCAAAATAGTTGCATTTTCTTAATGTTACGAAATTTAATTTTTGTACAGTTTTTGTGATCTATAAGTTATATTCAGAAAATCTGCTTATATGCTTTCACTTGTTAAACAGTAAATATTCCCATATTCTGTAATCAAGACTTTCTGAATTGTGCTACAATGAATTTAACGAATTTTCAGCGATCTCTGATATTAAAAATGCATTTTGTTGTGTTTTGTATCAGAATTATACAAATGGTAGAAAAAAAAATCATCAGTTTTTATCCCGAATAATAGTAAACAATTTAGCAACTATTTTTTTTTTTTTTTTTTTTTTTTTTAATTTAAATGCATAGTTTTTGTTTTCTCTAAATAACAGTCTGTTATATTTTGTGACTTAAAAATCTGCCCAATTTGTTATTTCGCAGTGGTGATAAATAATAAGACAAATATAATAAACAGGATAATTAAAAGCTGAAATGACAGCAAAACAAAATGATTTATCCAAAAACGAAAAAAATCTCAAAATGTGAGAGGGGTTTACAGTCTATTACAAAGAGTACTTTAGGTTGAAACTTCCAATTAAAGAGAGGCTTCAGACTCGGGCGATAATTTCCTGATTCTCCTTTTTTCCCTTCGGCTATTTTTTAACTCTTCCTTTTGAATTTTTTCTTTTTTCTCTTTCAGTTTTTTTTATTTTTCTGCATCTTTAGCATTTTTAAGACCTTCCCTTTTCTTATAATATTGAAGCATTTGAGGAGAAGCCACAACCGCAGGAAGTTTCTCCTTTTTTCTCTTTTTCTTCGTGTTATCTCCCCCTTCTAGACAAAATAGAACTCTTTTGAGAGGGGATGGTACATTTCTAGATGTCCCACCATTTGAAAGCACTGAATGGCTGCCAGTCTCAGTTGATCCTTCTTGAATGTAAAGGTCCACCTCAGAATTTTCAACAAATGCTCTTTGCTCCTGATCAATAGTCTCAGCATCAACAGTGTCCATAGACTCTTCAGTGTATGCCGCCTCAACAGATATGACTGGTATTCCCTATAACAAGTAAAGTGTAAAAATTGAATAAATAATAGTAAAAAAATATGCTCAAGTGTTTTATACCCAGATTGTTTTGCAATCGATTACCTGGGAAATTGGTTCCATTTTCAAAGTCTCCTTCATATTTAACCATAAGTAGTAAAGATCTGTTTGCTCCACAGGACCTTTCCATTTGCTTTTATTTTCTGAGAAAGATTTTATTTTTTCTTCTCTAATTTTATCTTGAAGAATTTCCAAGAAAGAAGTCATTTCTCTCTCCTCATTAGGTGATATTATCACTTTCTTTGATGTTAGTGTGGATTCAACATTTACTTTCATTGGATCCCATGGAACTAGTCCACTTGCTTTGAATCCATTCACAATTGTTGCAGGAGTTAAACGATCCAATGCTGATTTTAGGGCTGGTGGAAAGTCATGTTTCTGCATCTGTTAGCCTTCATGGGTTATTCTGAAGTTCATTACTTCCTGTCGCCAAGCGCTTTTAAGAGTATGGTAAACAGCACGTTCACTGTTTGCATTATGTTTGTGTAATTTGGGGGCAAAATTACCATTTCAACTCCATGGGCGGAACAGAAGATTCTTAGACCCAAAGATTTGTTAGAAGTATGTCCATCCATAAATAACACTACATATTTCTCTATGCGATGTATATATAAATATGGCTCAAAAATGTGAACCTATGTATTGAGTACTGAACCTTTGAAGTATGAACTATTTTAGATAGTAATTTCTTTTAATAATCATATGTCTGATAGCTTAGTGAAATTGCATTTTTGCTGCTCCAGAAGTGGGCCCCTTGTGCACCAGTAGAGGGCCCCTGGCCCACTACTGGTTCTCATGAACGAAAAACTAAATATATTATATACAAAGTCTTAGAACCTCAAAAATACTCAATTAAAATAAATTCAGCATAAAAAATGTTTTGGTATATGCTTCAGTAGTGGGCCACCATGCCAATTACTGGCACAATTTAAAAAATTGTGATCCAGAAGTGGGCTACCCCTTAAAATCAATGTAATACTCAATTTTTAAGTTTTCAGCTAATCTAACAAATAATTTACAATGTAATCGAGTCTATCAACGGCAGATTAATTCAAAATAAAACATAATATTAAAGAAACAACGCTTTAAATAAAACCTTATCTCTTAATGAAATCACTAAGAATTTGCCAAAAGATCTGTGTTTGAAGACATTCCAGAAGATAAACAACAATATATCCAGGAAAATAACAATTATTCCAAACTGTTTATGGAAAGTTAACATTTTTAGGACTTTAGCTAATTAGATTTCTTTCAGTCGTTTGTCTGAAATGGATTGTGAGCTTGTTTTTAAATTTTGAAAGTTAGTGGCCCACTACCGGTGCGTTTCCCTTACCTATATTTAAATATAACTTTAATTTATCTTTCTAGTTCTTAAACTTAACTTTAACTTTTTATCTCTGTAATATAAGCACCTACGCTAGTTTCGATCTTTAATATTTTTAATTTTTTAATGTAGTTCTTAAACAATTACACCTTTTTATTTTTCCCAAAGGCTCATTAATTTGTAAGACATCATATTCATCAGCCTGGGTGTAAGTTGATAACAACTAGGAAACCCCTCAATGCTGCTCTACTGTTCAGCACAGTTCAGCGCGCGATGCAGCACGCTGACATTTTAAAGCTGTTGATTAAGTAATAGTCGCAAACTCGCATTCTACGAAGTCAGAAACACCAGATATCTATTATACCATTTTAAGACAGGTTAAAACTATTAAACTTTATGCAACTCTGCGTTCCGAGACCGTGCAGCTAAGTTTTGTCAAGCTGGCGCATGAAGCCAGTGATTACGTAGCACGCGAAAAGAACAAATTAGAGATAGGCGGCCACTCTGAGACTATTTTCTTGGACCTATCGGAAGAGAGTGCGAGGCTTAAAAGAAAATAATTCCAGTTTTAAGGTCTTGAGCTTTTTAAGGTGAAAAGTCAAGCGCGGGAATAGATTTGTCATAGAATGAAATTTGAAAAAGGAAAAGAAAATGGCTTTTGAAAACATTCGGACATAAAATTGTCTTCACTCAGAATACGATAGGTAGGATGGTTTATAAAGTTTATGAAGGAATCTAAAGCTTTAAAGTTTTCGAATAAGATATTATACGCGATTACATTATAGATTGATATACGCGTTTTACACTAAGAGAATTTAAATAGGAACAAATGATAGATTATTAAAGTAGGGAAATATTGAATATGCCGAAAAATAGAATAATTTACGGAATATCGCGAATAAAATTTCTATATAACATGTATATATAATATATATATATATATATATATATATATATATATATATTATATATATATATTATATATATATATATATATATATATATGCGCGAGTATGTATGTGTAACATTCAAAAGCACAATCTATAATTTAATATTTACGGTCTAAAACTACCTAAATTACAGTTTTTAACACTTACTTTCACGGAGATCTAAAATGTTAATTTTTTTCTTCAGACTGAGTGATAAATACCGCAAATTTTCGACCGTCACTATAAAGAATTATAAAGAATGGAAAATTGTCTAAAATACTATACAGTCAGTCAACTACAGTAAAAAGTGTCGGGACTGTACAAAAACACCAACCTGATATTGCAAATTTCGAATTTGAAGTTGCAGGAAATTAAACACCTTTAGAAAAAAAAATAAACAAACAAAAAGATAAGCAAAAAAGAGATAAACAAAATAAATAAAAATACAATAAAAACATTAGTTTAATTTGATGTATAAAAAAATTTCTTTTTAGTATTTTTATTATTTTCTTGTATCAGTTTTATTTAAATCAGATGAAAGTCTTCATAAATACTAGCAGTTTATACTTGGTATAAAATAAACAATAACATACACTGATTTAACAACAGTGGATAATGTTATTTGTTAATAATGAAGTTCTAATACAAGAATGGATCACATACTTCTAAGATATGTCTTCAGTATGGCTTGTTTGATGTGTTAAGTTTCTTTGACTTTTGTATTGAATACCGTAGGATTGGTAAAATTTACAAAATTTAAACACGTCAAAAAATTTTAACAGCGAGTTTTGAATATTATTAAAAAAACAGTTTTCAACTTAAAAATCTGCAACAATTTCAACAGAAATCTATCACGAAAATTATTGTTTGAAAATAATAGCATTCAAAGAAAAGAATGGAATTTAAAGAAACTAGGGGTTCCAAACCGGACCTTCCGGGTTACAGAATATAAGGGAAAACTATATTTTATATTAATATATTGTTTTCGACTGCTCACTGACAACACCCAAAAGCATTTTTATTTGAAAAGTATCAATTTTGAATTCAAATAGAGTTTTGAAATTTATTAAAAACGATACTTTCGTATGAGTTATAGCCGAAAAAAATCGCCAAAAATTCCATAACTTACAGCAGAACAGTAGTCACTTTTAATTCTAATCCTTGCAGTTGTTTAGGCGCGTAGTTCGATTACATGTTTGTTAAAATTCTGTTTATATTGTATTATTTTATTTATGAAGTTTTAGTTTCGTTATGAGATATCAGCCGTGAAAAATGCTGAACTATTTACATTAACGTAAGTGCAAAAGGATTTATGTTTCATAATCGTCTGCATACTATAGAGAAAGATAAAAAAAAATCATGCTTGAAAATTATTTTTTAAACCATAAAAAAGGAGTCAATTGCGATAGAATTTTCAAGTAAATTACAACACAGTTTTGAAAAAAAAAATGTATTTTTCTAAGTACGTTTTTTCTCCATCCAGTGGCGTAATGATAGAAAATATGCAATGTTTAGAAACTAAAAAAAATACAATAAAACAAAATTTAATCATCTGCTGCGGCCACCGTCAAAATGACGTCATCGTTAAGCACAGACACGTTCGTCCTTTGTAATAAAGACAGTACCTAAGCACCCCATTATATCATTGAAATATTGACGAGTTTAAATTTCTTGTCCCTCCGAACATAGGATATCACATTTGTTTGGTACATTATAGTTATCAGACAGAAATATATGAAAAAATAAATTTGATATCAGGCGCTTAAAAAAAATTAATAATAAATAAATCACAGATAATATCTACAATTTAATACTCTCTTTTGAATAAAATATAATTCTCAGCTAAGTTAGTATTTCGTAACATTCATAATCTAATTAAGTTTAAAAGTATGAGTATGCCGTTTTTCCTCGTAGATGCCAAATCCTCAGAGGGCGACGCGGCTCCCAAAATATTTTATTATAATTTTCCTCTACTTCTTTCATCATATTATCCGTATCATCCGTATTATCATCCGTAGAAAAAGTTTTTTGTTTTTACAATTTAAAGAATAATTTTCTGTTGCTATTTTGTTAAAAAAATACCGAAGAAACGTAGAATTTGAACTTTAGCATTTTTAAGCGTCATAAAAATTTTCTTATTAATGTAGAAAACACAAGAGATAAAATTCAACAGATCTATGATTTTGAATTTATTTTAAAGAATGCAAAGTGAGAAATGCAGAGTTGAAATCAAGTATATGTTTCATTGATATACTTTTAAGTTATATTTTTGTGATAAAATGTGTAAGGTGTGACAATTAATAATTCAGACTGGAGCAATTTAACTAATACAAGACACATTCCAGGCAAAGTTTTTGAATAATTTTCAGAGTATGTACCTTTTGAGGCTGCTCACTTACAGAAGCGTTCATACAAGTATTTGATACAAGATTTAAAATCCTCTAACTTAACTCTTTCAAGTCCGGATGTTTTGATATCCTCTATATTCTCAAATCTGTGTCTTTTAGAGTTGTTTTCACCTTCGGAAAGAGGAAATAGTTTGTTGGAGATAAATCTGGGTAATAGGGAGGGTGAAAAAGCTCCAGAATTCATTGACAAGCACTGCTGTGTGCGGCCACTTAATCAGATGCTGCAAAACCTTCTTGTAGTAGTACTTCTTCTTGACTGGTCATCAAGTGGAACAAACGCCTTACGGATAACTCCAATGCTGTAAAAAACGTAATGAGCAAGACTTTAGTTTTTGACTTTTCAAGCTGGAATTTCTGATTTTTCGGAGATATTGGGAACCCCCATTCCGCGCTCTGTCGTTTTGTTTCGGGGTCAAATTGATAGCGCCAGGGTTCGTCCCTTAATTGAATACAGAAAATTCAGGGTGGCATATGTGGTTGCGACTAATTATTTGCATGCATCGGTCCTTTTTGCTCTTCTGTTAAGAAATGTGCCACACCAAGCACACAATTTCCGTTCCCAAACCATTTTTTTTTTTATCAAATTAAGGTTCTTTTTTTAATTTTGAATATGAAATGTGTTTTACGCCAGATATTTGTTTTATATAAATATATAATTAAAAAAAAAAAATGTTTTTTTTAAAAAAAGAGATCATCTAATAATGCATAAAATAAAAGCATAAAATAATTAAATCTTATTTTAAAATATTATTGAACAATTAAATATAATTTTATTCCGAATAAAAATACAAAAACCCACTGAAAAAAATTAGAAGTTAAAAACAATAAATCTTAATATTATAGCATTATCATTAACTTAAAATCGTATATTTTTTAAACTATTTTTTAAAGGAATTATAATTTTGAATTAAAAAAATATTTTTTTTTTCAGTTATTAATAAAGTTTTCTAAATTAAACGGAGAAATATATAAAATAATTTTAGTATTTAAAAATATATTAAATCCAATTAAAATTCTTTTTAACAGACATTAAAAATAATGTTGAAAATGCAAGGTCTCTTCTCGTATCTTTTTCAACTTTTCCGTAGAAAATATTAAACAAATTTACATCAGCATTTTTAGGTGCGTTCGTAATTATATAAATACGTAGCACCTATAGTCATCATTCACTCCGTCTGTCTGTCTGTCCGCATATAACAGAGCAAAAACTACCAAACCGAATGGTCTGAAATTTTAAATATATAATTGTTATAAAATTTTGTCGAATCATTTCAAATTTTATGAAAATCGGATGTAGAGTTTAATTACAGGGACAATCAAAAGTTTTTCTTTACATTACGGCCAATGGGAAAAATTATTGCAAGTGCATTTTAATGATGTTACATCTTTCCGAATGTTCTGAAACTTTAAATATATAATTGTTGCAAAATTTTGTCGAGTCATTTTAAATTTTATGAAAATCGGAAGCATAGTTTACTGACAGGTACAGTCAAAAGTTTTCCGTTACATTAAGGCCAATGGGAAAAAATTATTTCATGTGCATTTTAATGATGTTACAGCCTTTCGAACAGAATGAATTGGATATGCACTTATGAAGTGCATTAAAATATACATTCATTACAATATGCGGTGCAAAAAATATTTATAAAACTAGACTTAGTATGAACGCGCCTCATTTGCCACGTTTGACGAGCAATTTCCAACTTGTTTATAACTGATTTAATATTATATTAATTCATGGAAATTTTTCCAGAGAGAAACATTCACCTTGCATACAATATTTCAAATGAAAATCAAATTTCAAATGAATTGCTTAATAGGCGCAAAGGCCAGCCCACTGAAAAAGATTCCATGTAGGGATTCGAACTCGGGCCACCAGTTTAGCGCACTGACGTTCTACCCACTAAACCACATGGAATGATACCCAGCCTGGAACTTCTCACTATTACAGGTTGGCAAGGCTACACACGGTAGAACGTCAGTGCGCTAAACTGATGGCCCGCGTTCGAGTCCCGGCATGGAATCTTTTTCACTAGGTTGGCCCTTGCGCCTATTAAGGAATTAATTTGAAATTTGGTTTTCATTTGAAATATTGATTTAATATTATTATATTTAAACGAGTGTTTCCCCGGAATTACTCGAAATTTCCTTAACTTAGATATGCAAAGATTAAAAAAAAAAAAAAAAAAAAAAAAAAAAAAAAAAAAAAAAAAAAATTCCACTAATATCGCCCAGTTTCTTTTTCGCTCTCCATATTTTACATTTACCTTGAAAAACAGAGAATTTTAAGGTTTTTTTTTTTTCTTTCTGGATTTAAGAAAGTTAAGTATGTGTTTGTTTTTTCTTAATTTCATAAATTTTCATACGATCTGAGTAAAAAGAAAAGAAAGCTTTGCCTTTAACAACAAGTTAGAAATTGCACGTCAAACGTGGCAAATGAAGTGCGTTCGTACTATAACTAGTTTTTAAAAAAATTTTGCACCGCATATTGTACTCAATGTATATTTTAATGCACTTCATAAGTGTATAACAATTTCATTCTGTTCGAAAGGCTGTGCTGGACAGATAATTACACCTTTTTATTTTTTTATTAAATATATTCAAAATTGTTAATTGGTCCAAATCATCCAAGCAACCTCATAGCAAATTGGTATATAGTTTTATATACCGTAGATAAATTTAAATAATATAAGTGATCGTACTTACCTAAATTCTAGTAGAAGAGCAACGCGAAGCATCAATAAGATTAAATTATAATTCGCGTCAAAAAGTAATTATTAAATTTGAATAATTACGAATAGAATTAAGAGTTTGCGTTGTGATTTATTTAGACGAACTCTTCCACTTATGAATTAAACTAAAGTTTAAGCTGTAAAAAAATGAATTGACACACTTTAAATATTATTAATTAAATAATTACAGAAACTTTTTAAAACTTGATTAAATAATTTATTTACATAGAACAAATCTATTTACAGAAAAAAAACATAATATTAATTCAAAAAATAGAAAGCAACACTTTTGTTTGCTTCTCATTATTTTAAGTATGTTTAATCTTTTTTAAAAAAAAAGACAATATTTTCACGTACTCTAATTATTATAATTGTTTCTTTTTGCTAAAAGAAATACTCTCTTTCATTTTTAAAATTACCTTAATCTTATTTAATTATTGGTTTGGTCGGATCTCAGATAACTCTCTACCATAAAATATCAGAAAAGTATTTTTTTAGATTTTTCATATGAACTTATGTGGTAAAAGAAAATGTGTAAAATAGTACCTTCTTTTAATATACGGGATGGTGGCCTTTATTTGTCAAATTCCGAGATGTTGCGTTGCTTAGGATCAGGGCAATGTGTCGTCAGGAACGCATCCTCAATTTGGCTTGATTAGGATCACTCCGATATGTAGATCAGGAAGACATCCTCAATTTGGCTTGTTTAGGCTCACTCCGATAGGTACCTCAGGAAGACATCCTCAATTAGGCTTGGTTAGGCTGGATTAGGCTCGCTCCGCTAGGTCCATCTCGCCTGGGCTTTACTAGGGCTTGCGGGACTCATTGCACGGGCTTTCAGGAGAGCTCTTGCATCCTCTACATCTTTTTTCAGACTATCTTTTTTTTTAAAACTTATTCTTCTTGCACACCAGTTCCTGCAGTGGGTGGAGCTATTTTTGTCTAGTCCACTGTTATTGGATGTGAGAAGATTTTTTATTATACTTCGATAGGCCTATTAGCTAGCAGTCTGCAAATGGCCCCTAACATATACTTTAAAATTATTATCTGCCTTAAAGTTTGGGTGGTCTGAAGAGTCATAAATTTATCCCAACACTTTTATTGAGGCCATAAATTGCTTCCAACGTTTTTATGATTTTACGACCTCTAATTATACACTACTTTCCATTGGCTTGTCATAAAACGACACCATGGCGTCTGCGTATTGTTGTTGTCTGAGATCCGAACTCCATTCAATATTATACATTCATTTTACAATACAACAATTTTTAAAAATATATATTTACTATTTAAAATCAACTTAATAATTTTTGTATGAACTTACACTCTTATTTTACTTAAATATATAAACATTATAATTTTACACTCATAATTATATTTTATAAAAAATATTTATACAAACAGAAATAACAAATTACGCAATTTTACTTTGATTTCACCAACATGGTGCGGGAACATATCATAGTTATATGTTGCCCAGCATCTCTCCCAGTATCGGAAGAAAAAAAAAATAAAAACTGATTGCTGGTTTTATTTTTTTTTTTTTTAAAGCTTGAAGGAATGTACGTGTCCATATGACTGTGTATCTACACAGTTTTTGATCGAAGACTGTAAAGTTCAATTATGAATGGTTCTGGTATATTTTATAAGAAGTTCTTCTATTGTTTCATAACAGAAAGTTCAACACATGATAGCATAGTTGTCTGTTGACATTCACATTTAGAAGACCTCTGTACTGACAATCAGACGTCTTTCTCGAAGCCTTTTTTCTTTACCACACGCATGTTTACTAATTTTGTAACTTTACAGTTTAAGTGCCCAAAATACATTCAAAGCTATAATTTTGTCTGAAATTAATATGCCGAAATAAACCTCATTATAAGAAAAATAATGGCATACGCATTTGACATATTATTTCATCACATACAACCTTATGACACAGTGTTTTATCTAAAACACATTTTATACTGAATAAAAGTAAATACAATGCTTGTAATATGACATGTTATATTTTCACATAATTAATCTGATGTATTCAAATTATAATCAGAAAAAATATTGTATACAAACTTGTTACATTATTTTATTTATTTGTTACTTCAAACATGTATGATCTGTCAAAATGTACAAGCTAATTCATCTCCTTTAATATATCATTACGCAATGCTTTCCAACTTTACCCGATACGAGAGAAAAAAAAAGAAGAAGCAGGAGAGAATAAAACCAGTTTTTTTTTGACCGTCGCCGATCCTCCCGAAAAGTGGGGGGTGGTCAAGCTACTAATCCCTTTCTGCGAGATGATATGTGCTGTGACAAAATTTTACGACTTCCCAAAGGTATGTATTTAAAACCATTTCATGCTTGTAATTACCGTATTAATCAGTATAATTTCTTGATATACTTTCTTCTTAACTCACTGTGCATGCCTGTATGTAATTTTAAACATAATCTATGCATAAACAGTGTATGTATTTGTATCGTATCTAATGTAAACCTTCTGCTTTTTTTTTTTTTATTTTGCAGGGGAAAAATGGCGATTCTAGCCTCTGCATTCTCCTGCCTCATTCTTGAACTGAAGCGAGGGTGGCCTTTTTATGCATCCAGGTTTAAATCTAACCCAAATTGCCTTTCAGGATTAAAAAAAAATGCATATAATTTTCTTTAACTGATTACATGGTATATTTTTAGACCTTTTTAACAAACACAAATTTTGATTCATGATATTGTTTACTATTAAAATGTAAACAACACGGAAAAATGACTTCTACGGCCTCTCCAAAAATGCAAAATATGCATTACGCTGACCTTAAAAATGCACCTTCATTTAATACTATTAAATAGTGTTGTCAGAAAATGCCATTGACGAAGAAGAGAACAATTTTTTTGTCTTAAATTATTATTTATTTAGCCAACAATTCTATCTTAAAAGATTGTTAAATTTTCATATTTATTTATTTTTTTACTGAATGAAATAAAAATTTATTTATTCAAAATTTTATTTATCATTAACATTCCGTATGTGAATTCTACTATCTAGAATTTAATGATATGTTTAAAAATAAAAGATAATAAATTATTATTATTAATCCAACATTAATAATTATTATTTAAAAAAAAATTGTTATTAATACACTTGTAAAATTTTTAAAAGTACTAAAAGCAAATGATAAATATTCTGTAAAATCGTATGCAGTAATCCATGAGTACTCGGGCCCGAACCAAAGAATTTCTGCCAGCAGAAAAGCATCTTTGTATACTCATACATATCCACATCAAATTGCTACAGATCAAGTTTTTAAAATGATAAATTTATGTACTATAAAAAATGAAATTAATTTATTAAGCCATACTCCATATTTTAATAAAAATAAGGCCAATATATATAAATATATTTATTTATCTATTTTGTTTTCTTATGTTAAATTGGCCAAATTATATAAAAAAAAAATTTTATGAACTCACACACTCAAATTTATCAATACTATGTATATTTATATGTGTTAAATTTAGAATTGCATTTAATTCTAAGGGAAAGAAAAGAAAAAAAAAATGCTTAAATTCTAAAATAACTTAAATTTATAAAATATGCTATTTAAAAAAAAAAATTTAATTTCTAGCTGATTTCAGCAAGATGTCATTTAATATTTATATTAAATAATTTTGCTAATACATTTTATTAATTGTTAAATTCGCATATTTTTATATATACAATAAAAATATAATAGTCTTACATAAAATTTTACACTACAACAATGTTATTAATTAATTTAACTTGAATTTAA
The DNA here is from genome assembly GCA_963932465.1 of Maratus speciosus. NCBI lineage: Eukaryota > Metazoa > Arthropoda > Arachnida > Araneae > Salticidae > Maratus > Maratus speciosus. The sequence goes on from OZ010794.1 coordinate 358,722,103, forward strand.
GCCTACTTTAATTCTAATTGAATACCGTTAATAAAAGTAAATTAGCTTATCAAGTTAAATATAATATAAACTATGTTTGTCTAATGTTAATTTTGATGAAAATTCCATAAATTTTAACTGTAAATGCTAATTGCTATACCTTTTGTTATTTATTTTGAAAACAACACGAACTTATATTTTTATTTATTCTTTTTTTATTAAATCTAGGAAGTAAACACTGAGCTAGACACTCCATAAATGTGTAAAACCTAAAAATCAAAAATTTTCCTAAAGAAAACTCAAAATGCTGCTTTTTACAATATAATATTACTAATTTTATTGTTTCTGAGCATAACATCTAGTAATTATACCATACTTAATTTTTTCTTCGATTCCTTTTTCAGCCAAGAATCCTGAAATTTATGCCTAGGTGAACCATATATTGATGTATCTGTGAATTGATAAATTTTCTACAAAAATTTTGTTGGTGTTGGTGCATACCCAGCCGTAGGCCAAAATTGTACCCTATACAGAAAGCCTTTGGTGAGAAAATTTTAATTTTACTTCAATTATTTATTTGTGTATTTTTACTATTATATTTGTGTGCAATCATGTTGAAATAACTTGCCTTGTCCATTGTTATACATATATGTGTTTTTTTTTTTTTTAAACCAATGTGCTACACCAAAATCCTTTTTTTTAAATTTTTTTATAACACTTTTGTTCATAAAACTTATCCCTGCTGTCTAAATTCTAGACTTTAGCATATAAGTTGTACTTGAACTACCGGAATAAATCTTAGCACTTTTTGTATATTTTATTATATTTAGGCTTATAGCTGACCGCTATCCTAATATAGAGTGCACTAATAATTTATTCCTTGTCAACCATATATTTATATAAAAAAAATATATATATATGAGTATGCTATAAAGCTGTTCTAACTACCCTGAACCTATAGCTTCCACCTACTCATTTTAAAGAGTAATTCTGAAATTTTGTCATCTAAATTGTAAGGCTATTAGCAAAGGCTACCCTTATAGAAGACAGAAAAAATTCTCCTTTTTTTTTTTTTTTTTTTTTTTTTTTTTTTGAAAATTACTCCAACATTATTTACTATGAAATTAATTAAGTTTTAATGTTATTTGGCTTTGTTAAGATTTTATATTTTCTAATTCATATTCGAAAAGAAAAAAAAATATATAACTTTTGCCTGGAGCGAAATATTTCACTGCTCCATTGAAGTTTTGTGAAGCACATTACATAATTTTATAAGTATGTTTTCGGGTGCGCCCTGCACATTTGCTCAATATTGTAACCCTGAGACAAATTGGCGTTCCCATGTTCCTATCCTTTCTTATTATTATTTTGAATTTTAAAAAGGCAAGTTATTAATTCTGTTTCAAATTTTTTTTTTTTATCTAAAAAAAGAAAAATTTATTTTTAAATTTTGAAAAATTTTTTAAATTTTGAAATTCGATTAATTATGCATTTTGATTTATTTTTAATACCAATTCATATACCATGGATACTCTTGGGGAGGGGGGAAAGGGTAATGATCTTGTATAACATCCCCGTATAAGTTTGTATATGGTGTATAACCATATAACGACATATTTTGATCATAATGATCTGTTTGATACTGTAAATATGGGTCTATATTCTCAGAATATTTATTATTTTTTTTATAATGCGTTTTAGTAAGTTTGTCACCCTTTTGACTCGTATTTTTGTTCAATTTGAACCAACAATTTTCAGTTAAGTGCGATTTTCTTTTACAAATGTCACATTTATTTTTGTAATTTTTATCACCCTTAATTTTTTTCTGAGACCCTTGTAAATTCGTAATTTCCGCCTCTGTATGACCTGTTGCGTATTTCGGAGCGTACAGCTGATCCATATGTCGTTTGATCGGCTCTATTGATTTATCTGGAACATATTGTAATAAATAATTAAAGTTTCTAAACTTTTTAGTAACTTCGTAGGGTCCTTGAAATTTTGGCTCTAATGCGCCTGGTTTTCCAATACATTTTAGATATACTGTTTGACCCAAATTTAAATCCTTTACTTTTTCGTATGCCTCTTCATCTATATATTCTTGCATTATTTTCTCCTGGTTTGCAAGGGATTGAATTTTGATTTCCTTCATATGCTGTATTCTGCTTTTAACATAAGAGTGGGTATATATTTCCTCAGAAGGAATATGGGCTGTGAAGGGATTTTTTATTTCCCTTGCGAAAAATAGCAGTGAGGGACTATATCCCGTAGCGCGGTGTTTCGAGGAATTATACGCTAGTTTAAAAAAATCCAGTCTTATGTCCCATTCCGTAGTGCGTTTCGACATAGCTACAATTGATGTTTTTAATATTTTATTGGTAACTTCACAAAGTCCATTTCCTTGCGCACGGTATACACTCACAAATTTCCTTTGTATGTTTAAAGATTCCAAATATTCTTTCATAATTTCGCTACGTAAATATTTTGCATTATCAAAGATAATTTCTTTACACATCCCATAATTTGCAAAATATTTATTTAGTACATTTAATATAGTCTGTGACTCTACGTTTCGTAGGGGAACAGCTTCCAGGAATCTCGATGTCGAATCAATTATAATTAAAATGTATCTGTTTTTCCTTAACGTGAGGTTTAAAGGTCCAATGACGTCAGCATGCAGGACTGTACCGACTTCGTGATCTTTCACCATTTTTTTAACAGGGACTTTTATTGTTGTGTGTTGTTTAGATGTGAGGCACTGCACACAATTTGCACAATACTGTTTAATGTCTTTGTACATTCCGTGCCAAAAAAGCCTTGTTTTCACATTATCATAAGTTTTTTGAAATCCGAAATGCGCTTTATGAGCTTCTTCTATGGCTGCAATTTTTAATGAATCCGGGGTAATTAAAAGCTCCTTTTTATCTGAACCAGGTTTCAAAATTAATAATTTATTTTGATTTAAAGCAAATCTCTTCGTGCTTCTATTATTTTTGTCTTTTTCGATTTTATTTATTATAATTTTTAATTTTTCGTCTGCATATTGCTCCGATTTAATATTTTCGTCTGTAAGTGCTATGTTACTTGCAAACAAATTATTTTGGAGTTCTCTGTCTGTTGTAAGATTATCTAAATTCCTGCTCAAATAGTCTGCTGGATTGTTAATTCCTTCGACGAATTCGAAGTCGAAATTAAAGTCTTGTAAATCTGCTACCCATCTGTTTATAATTTCCGATTTATCTTGTAAATGTAAATGCTGAGTTAGTGCTTTCGAATCAGTTAACACAGTAAATCTTCTACCTGAAAGCATATATTTAAAATGCATAATTGCTTCATGCACTGCTAATAACTCAAATTTAATACTCGGATAATTTTTTTCCGGTTCTCTAAGTTTTCTCCCGAAAAATTCAACAGGTAGCAAATGACCATCCTTTTCTTGAGCTAGAACACCTGAAATTGCAACTTTGCTCCCATCCGTGAATAAGAAAAATTCCTTGTTAAAATCGGGGGGTCTGAGCGTTGGTTTTTGTACAATTTCTTCCTGAATTATCAGGAAAGCTTTTTCTGCTTCTGGACTCCACTTAAATTTAACTTTATCTTTAGTCAGCTCTATTAAAGGGTTAACTTTGTCGGAATAGTTGGGTATTAGCGTCCGAAAATAATTCGCTAAGCCCAATAAAGATCTGACCCCCTTTTTCGATTTTGGTCTGACTAAATTTTTTACTTTTTCAATATTCTTTTGAGATGGAGAATATCCCATTTGATTCACCCTAAATCCTAGGAATTCTATTTCTGCTTTGCAAATTTGCATTTTTGAAGGTTCGATTGTCATGTTGTGATTTATTAATACCTGTAGAACTTCTTCTAAGGTTTTCGTCATCTCTGCTATTGTATTTGCAGATATCAACACATCATCAATGTAGTATGATACTTTGCTTTTGTCAAAATGTCCCAGAATTTTATCGATTACTTCTGCAAAAATTGCGCTAGAATTTCGTGTGCCAAAAGATAAACGAAGTGGCATATGTTTTCCAAATTCCGTAACAAATGCTAATTTTTTGCAATCTTCTGGTTTTAAATTTATTTGGAAAAAAGCACTATGTAAGTCTAGCACCGTATAGTATTTTTTACCGCTTATTTTTTGTAATAAGTCTTTTACGTCCGGCATCGGATAAGTATAAGGTTGTAAAATTTGGTTTAATAGTCTTAGGTCCGTTGCCATTCTAAACTTGGGTTCTGCATTCGGGTTATTACTCGGATTTTTCTTTCTAACGAAAATAACTGGAAAAGCATATTCGGAGTCAGTCTTCTCTATAATTTTAGCCTGTAACAGTTGTTCGATTTCCCTTTTCGCATACTGTCTTACTGCCTGAGGCAATTTATATGGCTTAGCTTGTACCGGGAATTCATGATTCAATTGAAAACTTGGTGCAACAAACGCTGATTGCCCCAATGTTTGATAACTTTTTGAAAATGCATGAACATTGCCCATTAAAATTTTTCGAAATTTTTGTTGTACTTCCTCTGATAAATGGCTTAAATCGAAATCCGTCTCTTTAATTTCTGCTTCTCGCAATTTTCTTACATCTTCTATATTTAAATTATTTATTTCATAAAATGTCCCTTTCTCTATATTATCAGTTGAGTCATCTTGCTTGCACTCAAAGTTCGTTATAATTTCCCCTATTTTAGTTCCTTTCTGAATAATTAACTTTTCTAACAGTTTATTCTTTATTATAATATTTATGTTATTATTTTTTTGAACTTCGTGTAACGAAGTCTCGCATGAAAATTTACTATTTTCTTGAATGGGGTCAAAAATAATTATATCTGACATATTTATATCCTCTGGGCATTTTAATTTTACAATTTTCGATTCTTCAGGTTGGAGAAAAATTCTATTTTTAGTAATGGCAAACATACTTTTATTTGAATGTTCCCCTGAATTACATGGCGTAATGTTATTCACTTCATAATTATTTACTTCACTTGCAACGTTTAATTTAATTTGTTGATTTTTAAATTTTAATGTTTTATTGCATAAATCCAAAATCATATGATTTTCTTTGAGATAATCGTACCCTAATAACATTTGGTACTGCCTATCAAAATCATCATTAGTGACATAAAATGTGCCTGTTGTGAATATACCTTTTAATCGAAAAGTTAATTTTACACATTGTTTAAAAAAAATCTTTGAATTTGTTAAAGTTTTAATTTGGATCTGATTGCCCAAATATTTGATTTTGACGTTTGTATCTTTAATTTTTTTGAATAAGGAGGGTGATAAAAGGGATACAGCAGCTCCGGTATCCAGTAACGCTTGTATTTCGACGCCCTGTATACTTAGTGATATAATTGGCAGACTATCTTTGTCTGCATTTGTTATATTTGCGATTGTTTTATTTATTTTATCGATTTCCGTCTCTGAAAATCCCGAATCTTGATCCGATTTCGCTGTTTTCTTTGCCCATTTTTTTTTCTTTTTGCGCTTTTCACATTGGTAGCCATTTTGCTCATAATTCTCAGGAATATATCCAAAATCCCTATTTCCCGAATTCCAGTTAGGTTGTGAATAATCATACATCCCATAATGCGTCGGGTAATTAAAGGAATTGTAGTAATCATTATAATATCGTTCATAATCATTATAATGAAAATTGTTATTGAAATGGGAACCCTGATAATCATTGTGTTTATTAAAGAGTTTCTTATTCCGCGGAACACTATCATCTCTAATTGCATGATTTTTTTTCTTTGATTTTTTTAGTTTTTCAATCTCCCCTTTTAATTTCTCGATTAGCTCTTTGTTTTGCTTACTTGATTCTATAATGTTCTCATAAAGATCTTTGTTTTCTTTATTTATTGCGTTAATTTCCTCAAAGTTTGATTCATTATACGCACTTTCCATAAGTTTTGCTAACTCGCATGCCTCCTTGAAGGACCTGGGCGCATTTTTACGCACATCTAGTGCAATATCCTGTCTAATTGAATTTAAAAAATTCGACATTTTTAAGATTTCGATAAAATTCTCTTCCTTATTATCCACATTTTCGCCTGCACTTTCGATATAAGATTTTACACCCTTTTTAAACTCCAAAATGAAATCCTCTATCGTTTGACTTGCGGCCTGTTTTAAATTTAGGAAATTGCTCTGAGCATTAAGGAAGCTTAGTTTTGTACCAAATAACTCCACCAAATTATTTTTAAATAAATTATAATTGGTCTCGTCATATTTTTCAATCTGTTTACTTAAAATATGTTTTGCGTCCCCAGTAATTTTAGCCTTTAAAATTAATAATTTAGTTTCTTCCTGTATATCTGTCGAATTGAAAATATTCTCAAATTCCTCTAAGAAAAATATAATGTTTTTGTTCTTTTTATTGTCAAATGGTGACACTAACTTAATACGTGTATCTATATCCAGCGTCTGAGTCATTTTTAACAAGTATTAGTAATCAATGTATACTTTTTCAAAATATCAATTCAAAATAGATCCTATACCTCTTAAAAGAATATTTTGCATCTCATACTATTTTCTCTATATTACAACATATGTATGAAAATATTCTAAATTGCATAAATACATAAAAACAACAACACTAAAATTTAAAAAAAAATTTCTTAGGAGATGAAGTTGTTTTGTAGATTATTCTTTTACACACATAAATACCCCTAAAATATTTATAATACACGTATATATAAAAAACAACATAATTTCATTTAACAGAAAAATATCTGTCTTTTTCTACAGAAAAAACAATCTTATTTTTTTTTTTTTTTTTTTTTTTATAAATATTGTACTACTACTTCGTAGTACGACTCATAAATTTTCTTTTGTATCAAGGTGATACAATTTCAAAAATCGTGATCTATTGACATTTCAATCATTTTTATACCAGACATATTATAAAATTTTACTCATTATTCTTATTATTATTATTATTTATACATTATATAAGAAAAAATTATTTTTACAAATGTGTCATCTGTGATGTGAATGCCATTATTTTTCAATGGTAACTGAGATCCAACCACAAGAGAAAAGAGAGAAAAAAAAACAAAATTGTAATTCCTAAATTTACCTATTATAAATCCCAGAATTATTTTTTCATTTCCTTTTTGGTTTTTTTACTAACATATATTATTCATTTTATTTATATAAAATTATTATATGTGTGTCAGTATTGTTACAATAATAAATACAATAATTGCACGTCAAACGTGGCAAATGAAGTGCGTTCGTACTATAACTAGTTTTTAAAAAAATTTTGCACCGCATATTGTACTCAATGTATATTTTAATGCACTTCATAAGTGTATAACAATTTCATTCTGTTCGAAAGGCTGTGCTGGACAGATAATTACACCTTTTTATTTTTTTATTAAATATATTCAAAATTGTTAATTGGTCCAAATCATCCAAGCAACCTCATAGCAAATTGGTATATAGTTTTATATACCGTAGATAAATTTAAATAATATAAGTGATCGTACTTACCTAAATTCTAGTAGAAGAGCAACGCGAAGCATCAATAAGATTAAATTATAATTCGCGTCAAAAAGTAATTATTAAATTTGAATAATTACGAATAGAATTAAGAGTTTGCGTTGTGATTTATTTAGACGAACTCTTCCACTTATGAATTAAACTAAAGTTTAAGCTGTAAAAAAATGAATTGACACACTTTAAATATTATTAATTAAATAATTACAGAAACTTTTTAAAACTTGATTAAATAATTTATTTACATAGAACAAATCTATTTACAGAAAAAAAACATAATATTAATTCAAAAAATAGAAAGCAACACTTTTGTTTGCTTCTCATTATTTTAAGTATGTTTAATCTTTTTTAAAAAAAAAGACAATATTTTCACGTACTCTAATTATTATAATTGTTTCTTTTTGCTAAAAGAAATACTCTCTTTCATTTTTAAAATTACCTTAATCTTATTTAATTATTGGTTTGGTCGGATCTCAGATAACTCTCTACCATAAAATATCAGAAAAGTATTTTTTTAGATTTTTCATATGAACTTATGTGGTAAAAGAAAATGTGTAAAATAGTACCTTCTTTTAATATACGGGATGGTGGCCTTTATTTGTCAAATTCCGAGATGTTGCGTTGCTTAGGATCAGGGCAATGTGTCGTCAGGAACGCATCCTCAATTTGGCTTGATTAGGATCACTCCGATATGTAGATCAGGAAGACATCCTCAATTTGGCTTGTTTAGGCTCACTCCGATAGGTACCTCAGGAAGACATCCTCAATTAGGCTTGGTTAGGCTGGATTAGGCTCGCTCCGCTAGGTCCATCTCGCCTGGGCTTTACTAGGGCTTGCGGGACTCATTGCACGGGCTTTCAGGAGAGCTCTTGCATCCTCTACATCTTTTTTCAGACTATCTTTTTTTTAAAAACTTATTCTTCTTGCACACCAGTTCCTGCAGTGGGTGGAGCTATTTTTGTCTAGTCCACTGTTATTGGATGTGAGAAGATTTTTTATTATACTTCGATAGGCCTATTAGCTAGCAGTCTGCAAATGGCCCCTAACATATACTTTAAAATTATTATCTGCCTTAAAGTTTGGGTGGTCTGAAGAGTCATAAATTTATCCCAACACTTTTATTGAGGCCATAAATTGCTTCCAACGTTTTTATGATTTTACGACCTCTAATTATACACTACTTTCCATTGGCTTGTCATAAAACGACACCATGGCGTCTGCGTATTGTTGTTGTCTGAGATCCGAACTCCATTCAATATTATACATTCATTTTACAATACAACAATTTTTAAAAATATATATTTACTATTTAAAATCAACTTAATAATTTTTGTATGAACTTACACTCTTATTTTACTTAAATATATAAACATTATAATTTTACACTCATAATTATATTTTATAAAAAATATTTATACAAACAGAAATAACAAATTACGCAATTTTACTTTGATTTCACCAACATGGTGCGGGAACATATCATAGTTATATGTTGCCCAGCAGGCTGCAACACCAATAAAATGGACTTGAAATATTTTTTTCCTATTGGCCGTAATATAACGGAAAAATTTGAATTTCCCTGTCATTAAAGTATACATCCGATTTTCATAAAATTTGAAATGGCTCGACAAAATTTCGCAAAAATTATATATTTAAAATTTCAGATCATTCGGTTGAGTATTTTTTGCTCTGTTATATGCGGACGGTCAAACGGACAGACAGACAGACGGACGGACCGAACGACGACTATAGCTGCTACATATTTATATAATTACGAATGCACCTAAAAGTGATCCCTTAAGAAGTAATTTTCTTACAGATTTCGGAATAAATTTTTGTTTGAGAATGCATGAAATTGACAGATGTACTTATTCAGAAGCTATGTGATCAAATGCTGTTTTTCATTTTTTTTTTTAATAAAGGCTAAAGATCTTTCAGAAAATACTGTCAAAGATGAAGTTTTCAATCGGAAGTGATAGAACAAGGAAAGAGAACACCTTCCGTCATGTGAAAAAATAGCGTACAACTCGATAAGTAATTTTAATATCAAACAAGAAAGAAAAAATTCACGCGTTAAACATTTATTATAAAACACTTTCCAACACAATCAGAATATTGTATAATTAAAAATCACTTTTTAATAAGCTAAAATAGGATGTCTCATTGAACCGTTTGGAAAATCATACCACATTTAAAAGCCCAATTTCAGCAATACAGTCGGAAAATTATCCGAATTCTGTGAGCAGCCTTGTATATGATATATAGATTTCTATCTATAAATACATGCATGCAAAAATTTAGTTCAGTTAGGAAATACATACCACAATTAAGAATTCTCCTTCACCAATTTCGTCTAATAAGGAGAATGGTACGTGAATTCTTTTGTGCAGCACTGTATACGAGGCATAGAATTTAAACACAACGAGTAACATGCAAAAAATTAGTTCAGTTAAAAAGCGCGAACCAAAATTTAAAATGTACTTCAAGCAATTATTAATCAAAGACAATACTGTTACCGATTTTTTTTTGTGTGTGTGTCCCTGTCAAAAAACGAAAAACATGAACGAAAATGCTATGAATGTCATATTCTATAGTAATTATCTTGTAGTGAAATTCAGTGACTTTTAGCAATTTCAATACATTTGAAACAGATGTCATTAAAATACACTGCAAACGACCATAATGTAACGAATTGTTTTTAATGCCCCTGTACATGAACGACTAATGTTACACGCTTCATATTTAATACCAAAAATGCCACGGAAAACATCATTAACATATATCAATTGCATGGGAATCCGAGTATATTTTCGCGAGTTAGAGTCTGGAAAGTCAGACGGCCAGACGAACAAACAACCAGGCCACCAGATAAACTGAATTTAAAAACACTTTTCAACTGTTTTGGAAATTTTTGGATATAGAAAACGCCATTCCATTCCAAATCGTTTGAATAGTTGACTTGCCAATTGTTTGCTTTTACGTTTAAAAATGAGTCGTAAAATGTGTCACAAAATCTCGAGTTTATTTAGTAGAACAGTCTTAAAAAACAAAACAAGACAATTTAATTTGTATTTGAAACGTGTTTTAGAGAAAACACATGTTTTAATATAAAGATTAAATTATAGTAAATAATCTTTTTAAGACCGTATCCAATAATATATTTTGTAAAAAGTTGTTGAAATTGTAAGATATTTTATAAGTTATTTCCCATTTTACCCAAAACAAAGGTAAAACCGCTGCCCTCCAACGAACCAATTGCCACTGCTAATTTTAATTAGTATTTTTTTGCCTTATTTAAAGACATAATTTCTGCTTAAATGAGGTGAAGAACTTAGTTACTTTTAGAAAGAACTGTTATCAAGAACTTAGAACTGTCTAAATTTAGTAGAGACAATTTGCCCACTGGTGCCCAACTGTACCATCACTGAGTAGTGTCTATTTCAGAAATAATATAGAATAATTACATGTAGTTTAATATCATAAAACATATAGAAACCCATAGGAAATATTAGTAAACATTGAAAGTTAAATACAATTAATCTTAATCTAATAATTCTAATCTTAATCTTAATCTATTAATCTTAATCTTAACCTATTAAACTTAATCTTAACCTATTAATCTTAATCTTAACCTATTAAACTTAATCTTAACCTATTAATCTTAATCTTAATCTATTATTATTTATGTTGATTGTAATCTATTAATATTAATCTTAAACTATTAACATTAATATTAATCTTTATCTGTTATTCTTTACCTTAATCTATCACTATTATTCTTAATCTATTAAAATTAATATTAATTTATTAGTATTAATCGTGTCACAAAAATATTACATTTTATAAGACTTTTACAAAGAAAACAGATTTTTTTTTGCCTATTGTTAAAGTTTTTAAGTTTAAAATCTGAAAGATATAACAGATTTTAAAAAAGAAAATTCTGTTATAATCATAGCCTATTCATACGTAATTGTGTAACATCATATCTTTTACTGCTTCCACAAAAAATATTTCAAGTTATATTATTTCTAATGTAAATGCTTTTTAAACAAGCAATAAAAACAAATGTTGAATTTTTCTAAGCCTCCCCATTTCCCTACTACATGTTTCATCATTTCCGGAGATAATATTATACAAATCTACACCATCCTTTTTTGAAAAAGATTTAATCTAATTATATTTAAACGAGTATTTCTCCGGAATTTACTCGAAGTTCCCAAATCCGTGGAGATTTACAATGTTTGAAATATATGCCTCCCTAATATCTCGCATTTTCTCCCATTCTTTACACATTTTATATTTATCTTAAATAACTGAGACTTTAAAGATTTTTTTTCTTAAGGATTTTGTAATTTTAAGATAGTTAAATACGTGCTTTGTTTTCCTTGATTTTCATATTTTCTGAGGAATTAAAAGAAAAGAATAAAAAAGTAAACTTTATCATTAACAAAATGAACGTTTTAGTGACAGTATTTATCAGTTCGCTTTCTTTAAAAAAGGAAAAAAAATGTTATTTTGCATTTGAAACGTGTTTTACAGAAGAAAGTTGTGTTATATAAAGATGCAATTTTAGTAAAAATATTTTTTAAGAGAATACCCAATAATATGTATTGTAAAAAGTTTGTGAAATTGCAAGACATTTATATAGAGACATATAGAGACATATTGCGTTATATATAGACATTTACTATAAACATTGCATATTTTACCTAAGGACTATTTCAGAAATATTATTGAATTACATATAGTTTGATATTGATAAAGATATAGAAACCAATAGATAATATTAGTAAATATTCTTTAAAAACAATTAATCCTATTCTTAATCTATAAATATTAATCTTGGTGGAAAAATAATACATTTTACATTTAGAAATATTTTTTCAAATGGAATAAAAAATTAATATATATATATTTTTGTTGTTATTTGTTTATTGATAAGGTTTTCTAGTATTAAATTTGAAAATTATAACAAATTTTAGGAAAAAGAAGTCGGAAATTGTACGTCAAGCGTGGCAAATGAGGTGCGTTCGTACTATAACTACTTTTATAAATATTCAGATCCTGGTGCAATAGCTGTTGCACTCTTATAAAAAATTCAAGAATACAAAATTTACTATGATTATATATATTAAATTCACTAATTCGGAAATAATATGACTCCATCTTAAATAGGACGTAATCACCATGGCAACCTACAATTAGAATCATTACCTATCATGGGATATCATTCAATTTTTTACGTATGATAGGATTTAATAGAATAATGAAAATTTTTATTAATATATTTTTAAGGTGATCAGATTTTCATAAAATTTTAAATAACCCGACAAAATTCCGAAAAGATTATACATATTAAATTTCAAATCATTCGGTTGGGTAGTTTTTGCTCAGTTATATGCGGTCAGACGGACAGACAGACGAACGGACCGGATGACGAATATAGGTGCTGCATAATTTGTTATAATAATTGCCTTATGTCACGTAACACATAACACAAATCTTTTACAAAAAATATTTCTAGTTCTATCATTTCTAATGGAAACGCTTTTTAACACTAAAGCTACCGCGAGGGGTCAAATGATCCTTTTTAGGTGCGTTCGTAATTATATAAATACGTAACACCTATGGTCGTCGTTCAGTCCGTCTGTCCGTCCATCCGCATATAAAAGAGCAAAAACTACCCAACCGAATGGTCTGAAATTTTAAATATATGATTGTTGCAAAATTTTGTAGAGCCATTTCAAATTTTATGAAAATCGGATGCATAGTTTAATTACAGGGACAGTCAAAAGTTTTTCTTTACATTACGGCCAATGGGAAAAATTATTGCAAGTGCATTTTAATGATGTTACAGGCGTCCGAATGGTCTGAAATTTTAAATATATAATTCTTGTAAAATTTTGTGGAGCCATTTCAAATTTCATGAAAATCGGATGTATAGTTTAAATTACAGGGACAATCAAAAGTTTTCCGTTACATTACGGGGAATGGGAAAAAAATTATTGCAAGTGCATTTTAATGATGTTACAGACTATGCACTTATGAAGTGCAAAAAAATATACATTCAGTACAATATGGGGTGCAAAAAATATTTATAAAACTAGTTATAGTATGAACGCACCTCATTTGCCATGTGGACGAGCAATTTCCAACTTGTTTAATTTCTTTTTGGAATTTCTCAAACTAAAACATTACGAAATTTCTTTACATTTCACGACTTTTATTAAAATATATGACCATATTATACCTTAAAATGCCTCATCTCCGAACTACTTTTTGTGCCCAGAAAAAATATTTTAGGCTTAACTACCGCAAAGGGTTATTTGACCCCTGGATAAATTTATGTTAAATCATAAAGGTAGAAATGTTTCTTTTTGTAAGAACATTAGCAACTTTCGTATTTTTGTTATTTATCATTTATTCTAGTGCATTACATCATATTTGTTAACCCTTTCAAAGGCAAAGCATTTTCAATGTTAAAGTATTGTAATAAGTAATTGACACAGGGAATGACGAACAAATTTATTTGTAAATATGAAAAGGCTATATTTCACATACATATTAAATGTAAAATATTTTACCAAAATTTTGGTGCCATCGTGGCGTTTGGGAATTAAAATGAAGTGGTTTCATAAAAAAAAAACACCGCCCCTGAAAGGGTTAATGTGGGATGTTTGCAATTAGAAATTAACTTTGTTCCGGGTAAGATTCTAGTTTGAACAATTCAGGTTATATCGAGAACGAAATAATCTTAAAAATATATGTTGAGCATAAACCAAATTTGCACAATATTTGTTTAGTAAATTTTCGAATTTCTTGAAATAATTGTTTTTTTAAATTTTTTGCGTAATTATATATATATATATATTTACTTTAATAAATAAACAATTTGTAATAATTAAAAAATTGTTTTATTCATAAAACAAAGAGTATCAACTGGTATATTTTTCGCAAAATATCATAAAATAGATAGCTTTTTATATAGGGGTCATTTGACTTTTTTCGGTAGGAATAGGTATAAAAAAATATTGATACGTTTAGTGTTAAAGAAACGATAAAAATAAAGGTTGAATTTTTCCTCTCTCCCTTTCTTCCTATATTTTTCATCATCTTCACGGATAATGTTATACAAATCTGCACCACAATTTTTTGAGACAGTTTTAATCTAATTATATTTAAGCGAGTATCTCAAAAAGTTACTCCAAGTTTCCAAATCCTGAGAGATTTACAAAGCATCAAATATTCCTTCCTAATATGTCTCGCATTTTTCCATTCTTTGCACATTTTTCATATACCTGAAGTAATTGAGACTTTATAGTTTTCTCTTCTTCTGGCGTTTAGTAAATTCAAGACAGTTAAATACGCATTTTATTTTTCTTGATTTCACAAATTCATATATTCTGAATTCATATATTCTGAGGAACTAAACGAAAAGAAAAAGGAAAACCACGTCACCATAAAAAAAAAGAACGTTTTAGTGACAGTAATTATCAGATAATTTTCTAAAAATAAGAAAAAAGTTTTATTTTGCATTTGAAACGTCTTTCATAGAAAACTTACAGTTCTTTTATATAAAAATAGAATTTGAACAGAAATATATTTTTAAGAGCATATCCAATAACATGTGTTGTAAAAATTTAATGGAATTGTAAGACATTTTCTTCATATTTCACCTAAAGATGGTTTCAGAAATAATATTAAATTACATCTATCTTTATATTGAAAAATATATAGAAACCAATGTGGAATATTTGCAAGCATTTTCTAAAAATAATTAATCTTAATAATAATTTATTAATATTGATCTTGTCGGAAAAATAATATATTTTACATTTACAAACCTTATTTCAAAGGAAAAAAATAAAATAAATGTATCACTTTTTGTTGCTGTTGTTGTTTGTTTATTGATAAAGTTTTCCAGTTTAAAATATGAAAGATATAACAAATGTTAGAGAAAATATCTGTTTTAAATCATAGCCTTATGTTACGCAATAGTATAACACAAATATTTTACAAAAAATATTTTTAGTTTTATTATTTCTAATGGAAAAGCTTTTTAAATAAAAGATAAAAATAAATGTTGAATTTTTCTCCTCCCCCTTTCTTCTTATATTTTTCATCATTTTCAGGGATAATATTATACAAATCTAGGCCACCATTTTTTGAAACTGCTTTAATCTAATTATATTTAAACGAGTATTTCTCAGGAATTTACTCGAAGTTTTTTTTAAATCCCGAGAGGTTTACAAAGTACATCCAATATATTCCTTCCTAATATATCGCACTTTTTCCCACTCTTTGTGCATTTTACACATACCTGACTTAATTGAGACTTTACAGTTTTTTCTTCTTCTTTGGGTTTTGTAAATTCACAACAGTTAAATACGCAGTATTTTGTTTTTCTTGATTTTACAAAACTTTCATATATTCTGAGGAACTAAACGAAAAGAAAAAAGAAAACCACACCACCATAAAAAAAATGAACGTTTTAGTGACAGTAATTATCAGATAATTTTCTAAAAATAAGATTTTTGTATTTGAAACGTCTTTTTTAGAAAACTTACAGTCGTTTTATATAAAAATAGAATTTGAGCAGAAACATGTTTTTACGAGCATATCCAACAACATGTGTTGCAAAAAATTAATGGAATTGTAAGACATTTTGCATATTTTTTTTTTCATATTTCACCTAACGACGGTTTCAGAAATAATATTAAATTACATCTAGCTTTATACTGAAAAATATATAGAAACCAATGGAGAATATTTGTAAGCATTCTTTAAAAATAATTAATCTTAATCACAATTTATTAATATTGATCTTGTCAAAAAAATAATATATTTTACATTTACAAACATTTTTCTCAAAGGAAAGAAATAAAATAAGCGTATCATTTTTTGTTGCTGTTGTTTTTTATTTATTGATCAAGTTTTCTAGTTTAAAATATGAAAGATATCACAAATGTTTGACAAAAGATCTGTTTTAATCATAGCCTTATGTTACGCAATAGTATAACACAAATCTTTTACAAAAAATATTTCTAGTTTTATTATTTCTAATGGAAAAGCTTTTTAAACAAACGATAAAAATAAATAATAAATGTTGAATTTTTCTCCTCCTCCTTTCTTCTTATATTTTCCATCATCTTCAGGGATAATATTATACAAATCTAGACCATCATTTTTTGAAACAGCTTTAATGTAATTATATTTAAACGAGTATTTCTCAGGAATTTACTCGAAGTTTTCATTTCCCGAGAGGTTTACAAAGCACATACAATATATTCCTTCCTAATATCTCGCACTTTTTCCCACTCTTTGCACATTTTACACATACCTTAAATAATTGAGACTTTAAAGTTTTTTCTTCTTTCTGGGTTTTGTAAATTTAAGACAGTTAAATACGTGTTTTGTTTTTCTTGATTTCATAAGATTTGCATACATTCTGAGGCACTACAAGAAAAGAAAAAAGAAGAAATCTTTACCATAAAAAAATAAGCTTTTTAATGATAATAATTATCAGGTACTTTTATTAAAATAAAGAAAAAATGTCATTTTGTGTTTCTAACGTGTTTTACACAAGACAGTTGTTTGATATAGAAATACAATTTTAGTAAAAATATTTTTTAAAGAGTATATCGAGCAATATATGTTGTAAAATGTTAATGAAATTACAAAACATTTTACACATTTTTTTCATGCTTCACCTAAAGACTATTTCACAAATAATACTGAATTGCATATAGCTTGGTATTGAAAAAGATATAGAAACTAATAGGGAATATTAGTAAATATTGTTTAAAAACAATTAATCTTATCTTAATCTCTTAGTGTTAATCGCTTCGGAAAAATAATATATTTTACATTTACAAATATTTTTTAAAGGAAAAACATAAAATAAATGTGTAATATATTTTTTTGTGGTTCTTGTTTATTTATTGATAAAGTTTTCTAGTTTAAAATATGAAAGCTATAAGAAATTTGAGAAAAATAAATCTGTTATAATAATAGCCTTATGTTACGTAATTGTATAGCACAAACCTTTTTTTAAAAAATATTTCTAGTTCTATCATTTCTAATGGAAACACATTTTAAACAAACGATAAAAATAAAGATTGAATTTTTCCTCTCTCCCTTCCATCCTATATTTTTCATCATCTTCACGGATAATGTTATACAAATCTACACCACTATTTTTTGAAACAGCTTTAATCTAATTATATTTAACCGAGTATCTGAAGAAGTTACTCGAAGTTTCCAAATCCTGAGATTTACAAAGCATCAAATATATTCCTTCGGAAGCATAGCTGTGAACTTTTACGCTTTTTTGTTACCACTAAAATTTAATGGAGATTTTCGCCTTGTTTAATCGTGAGATTTCGATGATTAACTAGGACAATATTTTCTATAAAATATTAGTGTTCAGAAGAAAGCGTAAAAGTTGACAGCTATGCTTTCGTAATATCTCGCACTTTTTTACACCCTTTGCACAGTTTACGTATACCTTAAATAATTGAGACTTTACAGTTTTTCCCTTCTTCTGGGGTTTCGTAAATTCAAGACAGTTAAATGCATATTTTGTTTTTCTTGATTTCCCAAGATTATCATATATTCTGAGGAGCTTAAAAAAAAAAAAAAAAAGAAGAAAAATTCAACATAAAAAATTAACGTTTTAGTGACAGTAAATCTTCCGGTAATTTTCTTAAAATAAAGAATTTTTTTTATGTTGTATTTGAAACGTTTTTTACGGAAGACAGTTGTTTTGCATAAAGATACAATTTTAGTAAAAATATTTTTAGGGTTCCGTACTTAAAAAGTAAAAACGGAACCATTATAAGATCACTTCTGTGTCTGTCCGTCTGTCTGTCTGTCTGTCACAGCCAATTTACTCGTAAACTATGGAACGTTGAAAGTTTAAATTCGGGGAAGTTATAAAGACCATTGACCCACATATTTTCAGATTAATAAACATTCATAAATATATTTAATAAAAAAGTAGAGGCGCTAATTATGCTACTTGAAAAAAAAATCTTTTCTTTGTATATCATGTGGGGGTATCCTGTTAAAGCTTTTGTAACAATGAACTCAAAAATGCACCCCTTTTAATTTTAGGTATTATATTTCAAAGATATTGTGGAAAATGTAGCGCAAAAATATGTTTCCCCCCATCTAATTCTGAGTCTACTGAAACGAAAATTATGAAAAAATTAGAGGTAGTAGACGTTAATATAAACCTTGCCGGAAAATTATAGCGATTACCCTAGGTCGCATAGTTTTTGAGTAATTAGCATTTTTCTGTTATACACAAATTTCGATTTACGGGCATTCAGAAAAATTGTTGAGCATCGCTGAATATACCTATTGTTGCAGAAGAATAAAAGCATTGTTGATAATGATTTTCGAAAAAAATCATCGGTAATTAGCCGAGATATTAACCCTTAAATGTACGATCAGTTTGGACATACACAAGGACACGGGCGATGCACTGTATACCTAGTTAACAATTTTTAATGATATATATGTGTAATGTAATGTCCAGTAACAGTATAAAAGCAATAAACGTCAAATTGTTAAAAAACATACAAATTTAAGGGGTCTCGGGACTCTAAAAAGTGGAAAAAATGAAAAAAAAGACCATTTTCAACATTTAATGTCTTAAAATGTATATGATTTTAAAACACAATTTTAATTGGGATGAAAGATATAAGTATGTTATTTCGTTTCATGTATTTAAAAAATTGCAAGATACAGAATTAGTATTTACAGGGGGCCCGAAACTGTTAGACATTTGTCGAACAAAAAAATTGGCATAACAGTTTACGCGCAGGATTACAAAATAAATATTGCAACTAGAATGAAAATTTCGTTGCTAACTTATACTTCAGATTGTAATAATTTCCCTGAACTTAAATAAATTTGTATTTAAAGCATTTTTATATTTTTAATGCAATGTTGCATTTAGCTAATACAAAATTTTGAAATTTTCAACAGTAAAATCACCTAAAAAAATATTTTTTGAACAATAAAAAGGAAATTTTAGGTTCAGTTTATACAGACTAACATGAAATATATATTTTGAAAATTTCATGAAAAAATATTCAGAAGTTTTTGAGGTATCCTGCGCGTTATGCCCAAAAAACGCCATTTGGGAAATAATGACTTTAAAGTTTCGAAAACGCCGCTTCAGCTATTGATCGGGTATAATTCTAAAAGCCAAAACTTCTGTTCTAATGGGAATTTCAAGGAAACAATTATATCAAAATATTCAGAAAAGATAAGAGTTTAACATCTAAAAAAATTAAAATTTGGTGCCGTTTGTCTGTTTTGGAATTAAAATTAGGTGTCTGTTTTTTAAGGGCATCGCCCTCGAAAGATTTAATTAGAATTTATCGCATAAATACTGTGGGATTCGCGATAGTTTGCATTGATTATATTTCTCGATACGCCTCGAGTGACTTTAAAAGTTAATTAAACACCTATCTGGAAAAACGCGGCACTGACCAAGGCGGCGTTGCAACTTTGAGACCTCAATTCGAAGCGCGCTTAGCACAATGCCAAATTTAAATTTTGAACAAAGGTTTTGTTTTAGCTACACTGTAGAAATAAAGGTTATTACTACGCTGAATTTAGTTTCATGAAATGCCAAATGAAGTTTAACTATGCATTGGTTTTATTGTCAGTACCGAATTAAGTTCATCGTAAACAGATTAGGATAATATTAAAAAAAGTGTTATACGAATAGCTATATTTGATATTATTTAGGTTCCATATCTCTTTGAACTTTCATAATATACCCATTTACACTTTTCTAATATATACAGTTATACCCAACCCTATGTTGTATAGTTTTTTACAAAGTCTTAATATTCTTTTAGCAACTTTTTTTATATATAATACAATTACAAATTCATATATTTATTCTACGGAACCCTCTGTGCGCGAGTAATGTTCGCAGTTGACCATTTATTTAAGAGTATATTCACCAATATATGTTGTAAAAAGTTAATGAAATTGCAACACATTTTCCATGATTTTTATATTTCACCTAACGTCTATTTCATCAATAATATTGAATTACATCTAGGTTGAACATGAAACATTAAAAAAACAATAGAGAACATGTGTAAACATTAGTTAAAAACAATTAATCTTAATGTTAACCTATTAATATTAATCCCGTCACACAAATAATATATTTTGCAAATATTAAAAAAAAGTTTATAAAAAAAATACATTTTCTTTTCTTGTTTATTGATAAAGTTTTCTAGTTTAAAATGTGAAAGATATGACAAATTTTAGAAAACAAATTTCTGTGAGAATAATATACTTTTGTTGCGTAATTTTATAACAACATATCTTTTACAAAAAGTATTTCTAGTTCTATTATTCCTAATGGAAACTCTTTTTAAACAAACGATAAAAATAAAATAAATGTTGAATTTTTCTAACCCCTCCACCTCATTTTTATTTATTTCAAAATCTCCGTAGATAATATGATACAAATCAACGTCGCCTTTTTTTGAAACAGCTTTAATCTAATTACATTTAACCAAGTATTTCTACGGAATTTTGTCGAAGTTTCCAAATCCTGAGAGATTTCCATAGCTTCAAATATATTCCTTCCTAATATCTCGTACTTTTTTCCACTTTCTGCACATTTTACTTTACATTAAATAATGGAGACTTTAAAATAATTTTTTTTTGTTCGATAGTTTTGTAAATTCATGACATTTAAATACATATTTTGTTTCCCTTGATTTCACATGATTTTCATATATTCTGAAGGGAAAGGGGGGGGGGCTGAAATTAGCAGTAAGAAATGCTTTGGAGACGAAATATATCCCACCTTTCTCCTAAAATCAATAAAAAGATTTTATATTTGTACATTGAACAAACATTTTTTCTATATTAATAAAATTAATAGAAGAATAATATAGTTAATAAAATTAGAGAAAAATATAATAGGATTGTAAAATATGTTATATATTTTTTCATATTTCACATAAACCTGTTAGCTTACAGCTTTGCACCATCCACGCAACTTCACAATTAAATTTAAATAGTATTTTTTGTCATATTTGTATATATGTGTTGTATATATTTTTTGTCATATTTCTATATATTTTGTATATACTTTTTATCATATTTGTATATATTTTGCGTCATATTTGTATATGTTTTTTTGTCATATTTGTATATATTTTTGGTCACATTTGTACTTTTGTTACATTTGTGATATTTAAATAGTATTTTTTGCTCTATTTTTATAATAACAGAATTTCTGCGATTAATTAAAGCGAAGAATACCATTAAAAATTTTTTAAACTTTTGCATTTTTTTCCTTTGTTTGCACTGATATACAGGTATGGTTATACATTTATTCTTCATATAGTTTACTGATGCAAATGAAGAGAAGTCATAAAATATCACTATTTTGTATGAAATAACGTTATATCACTTAAAAGCAATAGTTACTATGTAAGTATTTAAAGTATTAAAAGTACTTAATAATTGCTTTTAATTACATAATGCATTCAACAGTAATATTGTCTTCTTGAACTTGCCACGCAGGGGGAAAGGGGCAGGCAGAACTTCTTATCCACAAAATAAGTAGACAACATTCTTTCTCCCTTTTTTACTAGTAAATACATAAACACAAGTACCATTTCAAATGTACTTCGCACTTTGTT
Organism: Maratus speciosus; assembly: GCA_963932465.1. Taxonomy (NCBI): domain Eukaryota; kingdom Metazoa; phylum Arthropoda; class Arachnida; order Araneae; family Salticidae; genus Maratus; species Maratus speciosus. The sequence continues at coordinate 358,744,279 of OZ010794.1, forward strand.
TCTCGAACAGTATGTATACACACACATATGACAGAAGAATGGGAATTTCAAATGTGGGATATTCCATATTTTAAAATTAAATAATTTTTTAATCATTTAATGATTTTAATAATAATTTTGTATTTTCGTAACAAAATGATAACAGAGACTGTTTTGATATAGAGATAAAATCACCGATAAAAAGAGAAAATCATGATTGGGTAAAAAGTGATAACGATATCAATCCCCCACCCCTTGAGATATACAGTCCAGCCCCGATTTAACGAATTTCTCGATTTAGCGAATTTTTTATGGTCCCGACGAAAATGCAACAAACATACTTCGATTTAACGAATTTATAATCCCGATCTAACGAATAATTTTGGATGTAAAAAAAATGAAAAATTAAAGAAATTTTGTAATATTTATTGTAAATTTTCAATGTCCCAGATTGTTAATATTCTATATTTGTATCTTGTGATGCAGAAATATCTACATGCGAAAATGCACGTTACACCGAGGCTATTAATATCAATAGTAGTGGATCGGATGAAAAAGTTGAAATAGAGATGAAGCATGTAATGTTCAAAAACGCACTTTGCAGTTTGGATACTTTAAAACGGTAGTTGAGGGCATCATGATGTTGATGACATTGTTTTCACAACTTCAGAAAAAATTCAATAAAGAAGCTCGGAATACAAAATCGAAACAAAGCAAAGAATCATCTATAACATATGTCTTATAATTTATTGAAAAATTTAAATAAATGAGATTTTTTCTTAATTACAATTCTTTTGATTTATAGTAGTACATAAAAAAAATCGCTTTTTATACAGAGTATTTTCTTAAAGCAACAAATGTTTAACATCATTATTAAGGTAAATATGCATTGTTCTTCTTATTTATTGCCATTTTTTTAACTTGTTCTGTTGTATAAAAATATGCCTTTGATTATCCCGATTTAACGAATAATCTCGATTTAACGAACAAAGTTGCTGTCCCGAAAGATTCGTTAAATCGGGGTTCGACTGTATTACAATATCATGTGCTACCCCCTCTTCTATAAAGTGATAACGTTATATATGCACAGCCCCCTACAATAACCGGTACGCGTGAAATAGTTTGCGAACTTCTGATCTATCCGATTACGGGAAGGCCATGTGGGTAGTAATGTACGATACACACTGATTTTTGTTACCTTCAACACTTTTATCTTTCTTTCGTCAGTACGTACAATAAGTGTTGTATATCTGAAAAATGAGACACAGTATACATTTTTCTATCAGAAGATATGAAAAACGATCAGCTGAACTATAAATATGAAGTTCTACATAATACAAACATTCCGTGTTCTGGAGCTTGGCTGTTATAATGGATGTTCTTTTAGATATCATAAATCACATGCATTTCCAATAGATAAAGGTTAAAATATGCAAACAATATGTCTTGCTAGATGCTTAGAGAATGAATTTTCTTCGCATTCGAGACATATATATTATTTTAGTTGCAAGTAGAAAATTGAAATTTTGTTGAATGAGTCTTTGATAAATAAACATCGATTGTGCTACTATTTGTCAGTGTCGTTTATAGTAATAATGTAGAGGATTTATGTACAAAAATATCACTTAGTTTAATAAGATATTTTTTTATAAATAAATCAAATGAGTCTGGCGCGTATAGTAAAGAAGTCCGAAATTGTACGGCAAACGTGACAAATGAGGTACGTTCGTTCTATAAGTAGATTTATAAATATTCTGATCTTGGTGCAATAGCTGTTGTACTCTTATGCAGAAATGCATGAATACGAAATTTATTACGATTGTATATATTAAATTCAGTAATACAAAAATAATAGGACTCCATCTTAAATGGGACGTCATCACCATGGAAACCTAGAATCATTACCTATCATAGGATATCATTGAATTTATTACGTAAGATAGGATTTAATAGAATGAAGAAAACTTTTATTAATGTCTTTGATTCGATTTTCATAAAATTTGAACTGACTCGACAAAATTCTGCTACGATTACATATATGAAATTTCAAAACATTCGGTTGGGTAGTTTTTGCTCTGTTATATGCGGGCAGACGGGCAGACAGACGAACGGATCAGACGACGTCTATAGGTGCTAGTATTTATATAACTACGAACGCACCTAAAAAGAATCTCATATACATGCGCATATTTTCAGAGTAAAAAATTTAGTGATAACCCAAATAATACAGTCATATAACCAATTTATTAGTTTTGTAAATTCCCGAATTACGGGATTCAGGGAAAATTTTACCAATTAGTATAAAATTCAGAGAATTAAAACTCATTTCTTAAGAAACCGAATACTCCTTTTATAAATAACATAAAAATCAGTCGAACGTCATTAAAACAATTTATAATATTCATTTTTATCATAAAAAACATTTTGAGCAAGTTGTAAAGCGTTAATTACTGAAATAATTAAAGTATATATGACTACAGTTAACTTTCATGTAAAACACACACACAAAAAGATTTAATTACCATTTTATGTAAGCTGAATACAAAATTATTTTTAAAAAATAGTAATAATTAAATAAAGAATAATAATTCGATACATTCGTTTTAAAAAGATCTCTTCTCGGTTTTTAGTAATTACTTAGAAAATAAAAAGTTTGAATAATTTTAAAACACTGAAAACCAACAAAGAAATTTAACCGATTTCTCATATTTAATATGAAAACTGGCCAAGCCTTATTTAAATATTAATAATGTTTGTTTGCGGGACGAAATATATCTTTCCTATGAAAGTTCTGATAAGTGACAGCATGAAGCCTCAGTCATAAATCAGCTGTTAAGAAAGATAAGGCATTATTTATAGAAATATGATTCACAATAATTAAGCTGTTACTAGCGAATTTAACGTTAGCAGATTTTGATTAAAATATGCAAAACACACAAAAATGCACTTTGTTGTAAATTTTAAATTATATTTCTGGATTTTAGTATAATTTTTTTTTATAAACAGTATTACTAAATGATGATGATGAAATTTCCATTTTCCTGAACGTTACAAAGTACAAAATATTTTTCTCCGAAATAACAAAAATATCCTAATATTGGATGAAAGTACAGGTTTATGCGAAAGTTGTGTGAACTTTTCAAACTGCTGTAAATTTTTATTCACATATGATATTTAATGCGAGATTCGAAATGTTCACTTTATTTAAATATTAACCCTTAAGTGCCTGGTGTTGCTTTTCGGCAACATACCCAATTTAGGCTCTAAAATACTATTAGAATAATATTGAAGCTATAATGCCTAATGTTGCCAATAAAATACATTCTGAAAATATTATTAAATCGATTTTCAACATTTAGATGTCAACACCTGTGCTGTTTAAGAATAAAGATAAATTTATTTTTTCAAATGTTGCTACTTGTTCTTTTTGTTTTGTTTGGAAGCTTGCGAAATACCCTATTTTGACCTGCAGTGAGCAAGTAAAATTTATTTCTTATTATAGTTCTTAAAATTCTTGTGTGTTTAATATTATAGAATTTTATCAAGGGAAATTATTTTTTCAATCAAACACCAGTATTGCCGATTAGTAACAAACTGTTTTTTAGCCGTAAAGTATGCTTAAAACAAAATATGATTTTTTAAAGTATTTTTCCCATGATTTATTTAAAAAATGAAAGCCGAAAAACATTATTACAATGATTTTTGAAAAGTCAGGCATTTAAGGGTTAATAATGCCTAAAATCAGGATGAAAAATATTTATTCTGTAAAATTATGACAAATGACGCCCCAGTCATAAATTATCTCTCAAGAAAGATAAAGCATTATTTATGGAAATACACTGGTGTCCAAAATTATGGACAAGTCACAAAATGCTAATTTTTAAGTAAGCGAATACTCAAAAGGAAATAATATAATTCAAATAATTACTATTCCTACAGCACAGCTACTCCATATAATAGCACCTCATTCATGTCACACATGGTCACAAGTGTCACAGTCACTACTGTAAAACAAAAAATAGGAAATTCCACACGTCTCATTATGAGTCTCAAATGATCACTATATGTGACTCCACTGAGACGTCAATGTGACTGCTGCTTTGTGACGAATCTCCAGGTCACTTTACAATGTACTTACATTGTGACTCTCATGTGATTGTCATTTTTAGACTCAATTTCAAAGTCATCATGAACGTGGCATTGTGATAAGTCACCAAATAATATATCACATTATAGTCACATGGCGACTTTTCACAAAAGAGCATAATGGTGATTTCACAGTAGTCTCTCTGTCTCCTGAAAGTCATCGTGTGACTTTAATGTGACATTATTTGGTAACTTATCACAATGCATCGTTCACGATGACTTAGAAATTGAGTCTACAGATGAAAGTCACATGAGAGTCACAATGTAACTACATTGTAAAGTCACATGGTGACTCGTCACAAAACAGCAGTATAAACAGTATTAGTAAATGATAATGATGAAATTTCCCTTTTTCTGAACGTAGAAGTATGATTTTTTAAAAAATCAGAAAGAACTAAAAAATTTTGGAAGCAATGTATAGTAGAAGTTGATGCAAAAGTAGTGTGATAATTTTCAGACTGCTATAAAATTTTGTTTGTGGATAATATTTACATGCGAGATTAGAAATGTCCACTTTATTAAAATATAAATCTTATTTATAGGCATGATGAAACATACATATATTTTTTATAAAATTATGGCAGCACGGAGTCCCAGTCATAAATCATCTCCTAAGGAAAGATTGTATTTTATTAATTTTGTATAGATGCATTGAATATTTCAAGTATAATGCAAACAATTGGATATTGGTTAAGGGATGTATCAAAAACATTTATTTCAGTCTTTTTGATGCCCTGTCAGCATTTGCGAAGTTCATTGTCCTATCATTATTGTCAGAAATAGCAAAAAATAAAATAAAAATAAAAATAAAAATAAAGAAAATAAAGAAAATGCATGAAAATAATCAAATTAATAATTTTGTAAAAGCCTGAGGTAGGGGATACAGTCAATACTTAGATGATTAAAATGTTTCAATAATTTCAAAACGCAGTAAATTTACAGTTTAAAGTAACCTATTACCTTTTCCATAATTAAAATGAAAATTGTCTGAACCTGAATTAAATATTCATAATGTTTCTTTACACCGTGAAAAAAATTCCTTTTCTTTAAACATTAAATGGTAACAAGAAGATCATTTAATAATTCAGCTGCTAAGAACGACAAAGTCTTATTATCTGAAATGATATTCATGATATTTAAGCTGTAATCAGTATTTCTAAGGTTGGCAGAATTTGATAAAGGACGCAACACACGCAAAAACGTTCCATGTGAACACACACAACGTAAGCTTTCAAATCTTAAATTATATTTGATTTTCTGGAAGTACAAGTTACATAATTTTGTCAGAAATAGAAGGAAAAAAGCAAAGAAAATATACATAAAAATAATTAAATTAATAATTTTGTAAAAGGTGATGTAAAGATAAAATTAGATGATAAAATGTTTCAATAATTTCGAAACACAGTAAACGAACAGTTTAAAGTAACCTATTACTTTTTTCCTAATTAAAATGAAAATTGTCTGAACCTGATTTAAATATTCATAATGTTTTTTTTTACACCGTGAAAAAATTCCTTTTCCTTAAATATTAAATGACAACAAGAAGTTCATGTAGTAATTCAGCTGCAAAGAAAAACAAAACCTTATTTATTGAAAATTTATTCACAATATTTAAGCTGTAACTAATATTTCTAAAGTTGGCAGAATTTGATAAAGGACGCAACTCACGCAAAAACGTCGGATGTGAACACACACAGCGTAACCTTCCAAATCTTAAACTGTATTTTATTTTCTGGATTTTAATCTCAAATTTTTTAATAATATTACAAATTATAATAGTGTATTTTTTATTTTTACGCACTTTTTAAGTACGAAGTGTGTCATTTTGTAAAGAATAAAAAAAAATAAACATAAAATAATCAAATTAATAATCTTGGAAAGTCTGAGTTAGTGGATATAGACAATACTTACTTAGATGATAAAATATTTCAATAATTTCAAAACACAGTAAATCAACAGTTCAAGCTAACCGATTTTTTTAAAATAATTTAAATGAAAATGGCCTGAATCTTATTATTATATTCATAATGATTTTTACATCGTGAAAAATATCCTTTCTGAGAAAGCTATGATAAATGACAAAATGGAGTAGCAGTTATAAACCAGTTGCTAAGAAAGATAAAGCGTTATTTATGGAAATATGATTCACAATAATTAAGCTTTTACCAGCGTTTATGGCTTTACAATAATTTAATTACAAAAATGCTTTTTTTTTTTTAATTTGGATTTGGATTTATAAATTTTTGAAACTAAATATTATAAAATGATAATGCTGAAATATGGAATTTTGTAAACATTCCAAGTACGAAAATGTTCTGTAAAAAAAAAAAAAAGTAAAAAAAATCAAAGAAGATATATAAAAACCATTAATCTAGGAAATTTTGAAACTTTGAAATTGTAGATTCCGAAAAACAGAAAACGATTGAAAAATTTCAAATTAAATCAATAGATCAAGGCAACCCAGTATTCTTTGCATAATTAACATGAAAACTAACGAACTTTATTTAAATATTCATAATGTTTATTTACTTGATGAAAAAATTCCTTTTCTCTAAACATTAAATGATAACAAGAAGATCATGGAATAATTCAGCTGCTAAGAAAGACAAAGTCTTTTTAATGAAATGGGATTCACAATATTTAAGCTGTAGCTGCTATTTCTAAAGTTGGCAGAATTTAGATAAAGCACGCAACACACGCATAAACGTAAGAACTAAACACGCGCAACGTAACTTTTTAAATCTTAAATTGTACTTCATTTCCTGGTGTTCAATATAAATTTTTTTATTAAAAATGATAATAGTGTATTTTTAATTTGTATGCACGTTTTAAGTACAAAGTATGTAGTTTTGTAAAAAAAATAGCAAAAAAAAAAATCAAATTAATAATTTTGGAAAAGCCTGAGTTAGTGGATACAGACAATACATAGATGATAAAATGTTTCAATAATTTCAAAACACAGTAACTCAACATTTCAAGGCAACCAATTACTGCCCAAATCTTATTTGTTTATTCATAATGAGTTTTACATCGTGAAAAATATCCTTTCCGCGAATTTTGTGATAAATGACAAAAAGAAACAGCAGTTATAAATCAGCTGCTAAGAAAGATAAAGCATTATTAATGGAAATATTATTCACAATAATTAAGCTGTTACCAGCATTTATTTACAGAATTTATTTTACCAGAATTTAATTACAAAAATGCAACAGGTAAAAAAATTTTGATGTGTTATAAATTTGTATTTATTTTTGTGCGTATGGATAATTTTTGTAACTAATATTATAAAACGATAATGCTGAAATACGGAATTTTATGAACATTCCAAGTAAGAAAAATAATTAATCTAGTAAAATTTTAAAGTTAGAAATGACAGATTCAGAAGAAAACGTAAAACTGTTAAAAAATTTCAAATCAAAATATCAAGGCAACCGAGTATTATTTCCATAATTAATATGAAAACTGACCGAACCTTATTTAAATATTCATAATGTTTATTTACATCGTTAAAAATATCTTTTCTGAGAAAGTTATGATAAATGACAGAATGGAGCCCTAGTCATAAATCAGCTCTTACGAAAGATAAAGCATGATTTATGGAAATATGATTAACAGTAATTAAGCCATTGCTAGCATTTTTTATGTTAGCTCCAATTGATTAAAAGATTAAACGCACAAAAAATCACAATTGTTACAAATTTTAATTTAATTTTCTGGATTTTGGTAATGATTTATAAGTAATATAACAAAATGATAATGGTGGAATTTTCAAATTTCCATATAATTTATGCTTGATCATTTATTTTACGTTTAATATGAGATAATACTACAGGTAGCTAGTTTTTATTATAACGGATGTTCTTGTTTATCCCTGTATATTTTTGAAAAATTGAAATTTATTTGCTGAGATAGATTTTTGATTCGCTTCCAAATCTAGAGTATTTTCGCTTTTCTTTTTAAACTGGTTAATAATAAAAAATTTTTTTTTAGTGTTTCATTTTGGAGCTCTGCTCTGTATTGTAAGTATTATTGTAAAAGGCACCTTGCGTACCTTTAGAACTACTTTGTGTACTTATTGTAAGTATTATTGTAAGAGACTCCTTGCGTACATTTAGAACTACTTTGTGTACTTATTATAAGTATTATTGTAAGAGACTTCTTGGGTACCTTTAGAACTACTTTGTGTACTTATTGTAAGTATTATTATAAGAGACTCCTTGCGTACCTTTAGAACTACTTTGTGTACTTATTCTAAGTATTATTGTAAGAGACTCCTTGCATACCTTTAGAACTACTTTGTGTACTCTCAAGTGGTACGGGCTCGCTACTTTGAGAAACGACGCATTAAACAATAAAGCACTAACTAAACTCATAAAAAATAATTCAGCTTGAAAAAATAAATTTTGAATCATTCTTTCAGAATTTTTCTGCGTCAAAGTTTTGCTCAAAATTAAAAAAAAATAACACAAGTGTAAAAAAAAAAGAAAAAAAAAAGCAATTTAACAAATTACAACGACCATTTGGAAAATGATTTTTCCAAAGATTAAAATTTGAGACATAAAAAATTGCACGAAGTTGATCATGCATTACTTACGCCATGGATTAAACATTAATAGTGTTATTACACGTAAAAACTGCAAGATTTCCTGAAACTTACGTATTATCCACTTGAAACTTACGTATTATCCAAGCATTTCGTTGGCTGTTCGGGAAAAGGCTTTTCCATCGTCAGATTTCCAAGAAATCTGACGACCCATTTTAAATGAAATTTCATTCTTAAACTTCTAAACATCCCACACTATTACTTTTTACACCGTCGTATGGAGAAAAAAATATACTTTTAAATGCAATTTGTTTGAAAGCTGTATCTCAATTTGTTTCTGAGCTTTTTTTTTTTTTTTGTAATTTTTATTACTTTTTTGTCATAGTGGCAACAGAAGTATCCATATCTGTTGAAAGCAAAGGGAAATACAGATTACTGTATAGACCAATCAGAAAACGAATAAAATGAGGATTCAACCAATAAAAAGCTTCAGATATGCTTTTGATTTCCTACCCTAACGAGGACAATAACCATTTTTCCAAATGGTTAATAACTTTCATATTATTATTGAAATTTTTTACATGAAGTCAATATTATATATGAAGCATAGTTTCATTAATCGTTTAATTTCTTTTAAAAATGTAACATAGTTTTTTATATTCATTATTAAAAAAAAATACTGCAAACTTCCCCCCCCCCCCCCCTAAAACGCAGCAACATGAAGCAAAATTCTAGAAGGAAAGTTTTAGCGTTGGATTCAGAAGGAATTTCTGGTATATCTAAAATTGGTTTCTATGTCGACACATGCGACCGCTTGGATGGGAGCTATTTTTTTATTCGGCGCGTGGAAAAAATTGGTGTCTTTTGAAAAAAAACCGTCCAGTTTAGCAAGGTATATTTAAAATAATACCGAGAAATGGTAAGATAATTTTAGGCACATTTAACCTTTAACTAATGTTACCGGTCTCTCAGACCGCGGCTTTTATTATTTTTTATAGTTTAACTTGCAATTTTCAGTTTAACTACAAACGCTACCGAAATTTTGTTCCGTTTGGAACTTGAGTACTATCACCAGAGAGTTTTGAATAGGTGAATTTTATTTACTATAGTCCTGTGCAAAAAGTTTAGTACAAAAACAGCATCCTATGAGTTAATCGTGCTTTTTATTCATCTTTCGTTGCAATGGTCTCACAGACCGCTTAACACTAGTTATGTGACAGTTTTTGTGACACCAGTTAAAGGTTAAGGTTATTATTCCGAGCCAGATAATTCAAGTCGTATCTGCTAGTAATATAATAATATAATTAATAATAATAATACAGCAATACAATAAAATAATTAATAATAATAATATAGCAATATAATAATATAATTAATAATAATGATATAACATTACATTAAAATAATTATTAATAATAAAACACTATAATAACATAATTAATAATAATAATAAACTATTTAATAATATAATAATCAATAGTAATAGGATTTTATTAATAACGTAACAATATAATAATATAATCTAACAGTATGCTAGTAGAATAAAAAATAATAGAAAATAAAAATTGAAGTCTTAAACACAACACTTATATTCACATAGTTGGATCATGCGTCTAATTAGGTAAAACATATTTTTTTATTTTCATAGGAGCGCTTCTACAATAACATTCTGCAATCGAAAAACAATTCATTAAATATATATATAAAGCATTTCTGATAACAAGCCTTGACTGTATGTAATTCCAACAATTTATATAAATGCAAAATGATTATTTACATGAGCGAACTGCAAAAAACGATTCTGAATGCTACTTTATAAGGAAGTAACAGTGATGTAACAAAATATCCCTCAGTTTAATATGTTTTCAATTTATTCAACTTCAAATGTAGACCCCAATATGCGAAGACCATTTCAGAAAGATGAGCTAGGCAGAGCTTTGAAGAATTCAAAAATGAAAACTCCAGGGAGGGATGGTATCCCTCTGCGCTTCTTGCGAAATTTGGATGGGGGCGGGAGAGATCATCTCCTGAAGCTATTCAATGTAATCTGGGACACGGGGAACATCCCACGCCAATGGCGGGAGCCGATGATTATCCCAGTCCTTAAACCTGGAAAAGATACAACACATGTAGAGTCCTACAGGCCAATTTCCCTCACCTCATCGGTGGGAAAAGTTTTCGAGCGGATTTTCTTGGAGCGTCTTACTACCTGGATCTTGGAGAGGCAATCGTTCCATCAGGGTCATTTTGGATTTGTCCCGTTCCTGGACTGCACAGTTGCCCTCACAAAACTTTGTAGCCATCTCCACAACGCACGTGAAAAGAAATTTTACATTCTCCTCGTCGCCCTGGATATCTCTGGAGCGTATGACTCAGTAGAGCACGATAGCCTGGCCTTGAAGCTGTTGGAAGCTGGAGTTGACGGACATGTTACGAAGTGGATCCATTCCTTTAATGCACTTCGCACCTTTCAAGTTCGTTGGAAGATGGTCCTTTCGGACCCAAAAGCTCTAGAAGCTGGCGTGCCTCGGTGGTGCGTCCCTCTCGCCGCTAATGTATTCATTCTATATGAGCGATTTCTTCCAGGTACTTGAGCCGGGAGTGGACGGAATAGTCTATGCTGATGACGCGTACGTCTATGCCTCAGGCCCGGTATATGAAGACGTGCTAGGGAAACTACAGAAGACACTACTCCTGATTGAAGCAACTTGGGGAAACTATTGGAATCTCCACTTCAATGCAAGTAAAAGCGCAATAATTCACATGTCAAACAAGAGATTCAAACCAAATGACATTGTCTACTTAAGGGGACAACCAATTCCCTGGGTCGACTCTATGAAGATCCTTGGCCTAGGGTTTTCTAACAATTTGACCTGAATTCTCACGTAGGAGAGATTCGAAAAAAAAAACTTTACGCAAGCTTATGTTTTCAAATTTATTACCAGCCCATACAGAGATATCGCTACCAAAGATCTCCTCCATATAGCCCAGTCAGCTGTAATCAGCGCTTTACACTTCGGAAGTCCGCTGAACTCGTTGGCAAGCACGTACATTTATACATTTATACATTTATACATTGTACATTTATACATTTCTACCAGGCAGAAACTCGAACCAATCCTACATGGGGCCTTGCGGGCCGCAACTGGACTCCCTAAATGGACTCCGATCCCCATACTGAGAGGGATTACGAAAACAGCCAGTTTACAGGACTCCCGCGATCTTCAACGTGAAATCTTCATAATTAGACAACTGTCTCTTGGTGAGATGTCGCCGTTGGAAGCTCAGTTTACAGAGAGCACGTCTATATTTTCCGATGAGGCACGGGAACTTCTGAACCAACTCAAAATAACATCGACAGAAATAATCAAGTGGACTCTCATCCCGGAAACCCATAGCAGTTATCAGGTCGATTACTATTATACTAAATATCCCTTCCAGGATAAATCATTGGCTCCAGAGGCTCTCCAACAGTTGTTTGCGCAGCATTTAGATAATTGTAAGGAATGGCACATAATAGTGACTGATGCCTCTGAAAGTCCATCCAGGACTAGCATTGGATGTTGGAGCCGCACCTGGGGTCGCGGACAATCTTGGAATTGCATCACCTGAACTCAATTTTTACGGCAGAAGATCTTGCCTTTTGGAAAGCTTTTCAGTACGCACCTAGCAGCGGGAAACTTCTCTTACTCTACAATAGCTTATCAGTGATCTCAGCCCTTGAAACAGTGGACCACAAGTCTCCAAAAGTAATCCTCTCTCTACATGACGCTATAGTCCGGACAAACTCGCATCTTGAAGCTATCGAAGTTGGTTGGGTACCCGGACATAGCGGGATTCAGTGCAACGAATTGGAAGATGAACTTGCTCGCCACCTAAAGAACCCAGCGGGATCTATCAAGCTAATCTCACTTGAAGATATCATAACCTATCTCAGAGGGTGGTACAAAGAGAGAATCGCCGAAGAGTTGTTGGCAAGTGGATACATCGCAGACTTTCCCCGTTTCACAAAGAGGAGTTGGGACTACAGGAATCTGAAGCTCTCCCGAAGGGGAGAGGTGCTACTAGCTAGGCTACAGACCCGCTCGTTGCTTACCCTGGCACAACTTCATCGATTTGGCCTATGGAATTCGTCCTTCTACTCAGAGTGTCAAGTCCCAAAAACCACCGACTATTACCTTCTAGAATGCCGAAAGTTTCGCATAGAGCGAGCCCAACTCTATCAGCGATTAGATCTGTCTGCTGACAGTGTGACTTTCCATAATATATGTGAACTGGCTGTAGCGGGCAAATCTGCCTCCTAGCACTTTGTTTCCTTTCTACTCAGAACCAGCAGATTCTGATGTAAGGGGAGTTTTCCTGGGATTTAATCCCATTAAAAGCAAATTATCATCTGTGGATGTAAAGTCAACTAAAAGAACTGTTTATAGAGAACTGTATTAGCAATTTTGGATCATTAGAGGTACAAAGCCGCAAGTGTAGCGAAGCTAAAAACCTCATAATCGAGTGTAGGCTCCGATAATAAATAAATAAATAAATTTATTCATATATTGGACGACAGGCAATACATATATTTTTTTAGACACATTAATGAATGTAAATACAAAGCCGGATTTAAAAATGGACGTTGGAACTAGACGGACAATTAAGTTTTGATGTTTGTTTTGTGCGAAATTTTAATAGCAAAATTAAATTACATTTACGGTCAATTAATAAAGATAAAAATTGAAATTAATAGAGTGATGATTGCTATTAAAAATACTCAGAAAAACAAAACAGGAAGAAAAATACTGATAAAAATTAAATACTCAAAACGGCAGTACCCAAATCGAAATCATAGTTTTCAAGTCTCACAATTTTTGAATACCACTGCGGAATTGAAAATTCAGATACATCATGGAAAGAGACAGAATGTTTTCTTTTTACTAATAAAGTGGATTGCAAATCAGATGTTCTAAGCAAAGTATAGGGTAACCATAAAAGAATATCCCAATTTCAATGGTATATTAAAACAGATTAATTTAGCAATTAAAAATCTTACGATACTCATCCGCGTACATGTAAATAAAAACTATATTAAAACACATTACAAATTATTCCCAACGTTTCGTGCTCTTTCTAACGAGCCATCATCAGGGGAGAGAGTCCTTGACCTCCTCGAAGCGAAGCTTCAAACTGCACAGTCACTTTCACGACATCACAACTGAAAACATTTCGGTAACTCGTTACCGAATAATTTGTAATGTGTTTTTAATATAATTTTTATTTACATGTACGCTGATGAGTACCGTAAGATTTTTAATTATTAAATTTTGACAGCGTAAGTCCAAGTTTTTCTTAGATTAATTTAGACTATTTACAACAAATCATACACCAAATTGAAGGCTAACTAACCTATTTTCTCTTAAATGTACAATAGGTGCACTTTTAGTAAAAATCTAAAATCTTAAACAACGTTTTTACGCACAAATAACGTACAGAATGATGAAAAATACCCATACGATCGTTTCGAGGATTCCTCGATCCCCTTCCTCAGTGAAAAAAAAAAATTGAAATGGGTTCGAAGAACCCCTCGGCTACAGCCCCGAGAACTGGCTTATGGATTGATTGAAAAGGCAGACGCAAGAGTTTATATATCCCAAAGAAATGACGTAAACGGACAGAACTAACTGAAAAGGGTCACTGCGCAGGATCTCTCCACACTGGTGAAAGAAAGGGGTTGCTGGTCATATCATTTACTAAGGTGGAAGTATGTTTATGAATATAGTGAGCTTCGTAAAAGTCTAGATCAAAAACTGAATTACATTTTTGAATAATTTTTGCCTCTGGATAATTAAACTGGTGGTTGGAATTCCAACAATGTTTCGCTATTGTAGATTTCTCAATTTCTTGCTTTCTAACGTAATTCTTGTGTTCTTTCAGCCTAATTCTAAGTGCACGCTTCGTCTGCCCAATATAAGAGAGGCCGCAGTCACAAAAAAAAATCTGTAAATGCCCCAGGTATTATGATTGTCAATAAGATCTTTAAGATTGGAGAAAGAAATTTTGTTGGTTGGAGATAAAACAACTTTAAAACTAAACCTATTGGGAATACGAGAGATTTGTGTACTGATTTTAGGAAAATAAGATAAGACAATAACATTTTTAAAATCTTTATTTACTGGAACAGAATCGGTGATTATCTGAGATTTAGATAAAATGCGGTTAATGATATCCACATTAAATCCACGATCGATGGCAACTGCTTTTACATAGTTAATCTCACTATTAAATAAGTCAGAATTTGAGCAAATTTTACGTGCACGGAAAATAAGAGTATTGAAAGCTGCAAGTTTTTGATGTGGGGGATGACTGGACTTATAATGAGGGGGTAAACTAACATCAAAATTTTTTCAGTAAACTGTCGTCAAAAACTCACAATCATTACAAATTACCAGTACATCCAGAAAAGCTAGACGTTGTTGAGTTTCAATTTTGAGATGCATGTATACAGTTTACTTTTGAAATTGAAATTCAACAACGTCTAGCTTTTCTGGATGTCCTGGTAATTCGTAATGCTTGTGAGTTTTTGACGACAGTTTACCGAAAACCTTTTGATGTAAGTTTACCCCCTCATTATAAGTCCAGTCATCCCCCACATCAAAAACTTGCAGCTTTCAATACTCTTATTTTCCGTGCACGTAAAATCTGCTCAAATTCTGACTTATTTAATAGTGAAATTAACTATATAAAAGTAGTTGCCATCGATGGTAGATTTAGTTTGAATATCATTAACCGCATTTTATCTAAATCTCAGATAATCACCGATTCTGTTCCAGCAAATAAAGATTTTAAAAATGTTATTGTCTTCCCTTATTTTCCTAAAATCAGTACACAAATCTCTCGTATTCTCAATAGATTTAGTTTTAAAGTTGTTTTCTCTCCAACCAATAAAATTTCTTTCTCCAATCTTAAAAATCCTATTGCCGATCATAATACCTGGGGCATTTACAGAATTTTTTGTGAGTGCGGCCTCTCTTTTATTGGGCAGACGAAGCGTGCACTTAGAATTAGGCTGAAAGAACACCAAAATTACGTTAGAAAGCAGGAAATTGAGAAATCTACAATAGTGAAACATTGTTGGAATTCCAACCACTAGTTTAATTATCCAGAGGCAAAAATGTTTCAAAAATATAATTCAGTTTTTCATCTAGACTTTTACGAAGCTCACTATATTCATAAACATACGTCCACCTTAGTAAATGATATGACCAGCACCCCTTTCTTTCACCAGTGTGGAGAGATCCTGCGCAGTGACACTTTCCAGTTAGTTCTGTCCGTTTACGTCATTTCTTTGGGATATATAAACTCTTGCTTCTGCCTTTTCAATCATCCCATAAATTAGTTCTCGGGGTTATAGCCGAGGGATTCTTCGGACCCCTTTCAACTCTTTTTTTTTCTGATTGAGGAAGAGGATCGAGGAATCCTTGAAACGATCGTATGGGTATTTTTTATCGTTCTGTACGTTATTTGTGCGTAAAAACGTTGTTTAAGATTTTAGCTTTTTATTACAATTCGCACAAAGTTTAATCTATGCTCAGGTGCACTTTTAGTTACACGGCACATATCTAACCTAAAATCTAATTCTTTCCAAAATTCGGTTAACGAGTCCGGAGTAATAGAAGCAACAACCTCTTCAATTCTATGTCTCAACTCTGGCAAATCATTAGGTAGCGGCGGAACGTAGTGACGATCTTTTATAAAGCCCCAAAGGAAAAACTCGCATGTCTCTGGCGGTTTTTTAACAAACAGTCCAGCAAAAACGCTTTACACTCAGGAGTCGCCATTTGGCGTATGTGGCGAGTCAATTACAAAGCAATTACTGCAAACGAGTCAATTACAAAGCAATTACTGCAAACGAGTCAATTACAAAACAATTACTGCAAGCGAGTCAATTACAAAGGAGTAATCGCGCATACGCTTATCTAATACTGTTTGAGTTACTCTTTGTTTGTGACTTTGAACCAAAACTCTACGACGCTTGTAGTTGATATTATTAAAATTTATAACTGGAAGATTCGTTTATGGACGCCTTGTATACTTAAAACACTACCATCTAATACCACATAAAAATATCAACGACTTCAGAATTATCCCGATTTTTAGTACAAAATTTTTTTTTTAACATTCAGTTAAATATCTAAGTATCTAATTCTTTAGTATCTAATATTTAAAGTTTAAGAATTTGCTTCTCAAGCCTATTCTGTTAACAATAAATTAGGGGATGTTTAACATCTTAAAAATATTTTTTGAAAATTAATGCTTATTAACTATTCTGTATTTTAAAACCATCCACAACAAAAGTTGTTTCAGCATCAGATATTATGTTTAAAGGAGCACAGTGCCATCATAAACTTATTAACAAACTGACGAGGTTTTATTTTAACGTTAATACAAAACATAATTAAAAACTATTTCAATTATATTCCGTCGCGATCAAAATACAGTAGCGTTCAAAAGTATTTTGACAACCTTGTATTCTCTCTTATTTTATTTAATATAAAAATGTAAAAGAAAATATATTCCCTATAATAGAGAACACTATGACTGCAGTTATTCAAATGTATCAAGTTTCAACTTGTTTGTTTACATTCAGCGTCACCGAAGAAATATGACTCCTCCTTAGCTCAAAAGTATTTTGACAATTAGTTTGCATTTAATTGTTGAAGGTTTCAGTGGCGCTATAGCTTCGATTAGTGTTTATATCGACTTATTGTGATTATTTTTAAATGCCGAAATGTAAATATATTGAAGTGATTCTAGAAAAGCCGCTGTAAATGCACTTAAGAAAGGTAGACTGCAAGCAGAATTAGCTCATTCTTTTAACGGGTCTCGGCAACTTGTTATTACATGTAATAAAAATTTTAATAAACAGAAATACATCGAGAATAAGCCTCAAAGTGGCCATCCGAAAAAAAAAAACTTAAAATGTTGACTCTATTCTAAAAATTATATCTACAAGTGATTGTCGTAAGTCCGCTGTAATAATAAAATATGAATTGAAAGAAAATTACGGCATAGACATACACGTTTCGTCAGTCAAACGACGCCTAAACCTCTATGGTTTACATGGCAGAAGACCAGCGAAAACACGTTTGTTATCTACTAAGAATAGGAAGGCTAGAGTCGCATTTGTAAAACGACATAACCCTTTCAGGGGCAAAGCAATTCCATTGCTAAAGTGTTGAATTTAATGACTGACACCGGAAATTGAAAACAAATTTATTTGTAAAGAAGAAAAAGCTATATTTCACCCACATAATAAACCGAATTTTTTTAAACCAAAATTCCGGTGTCAATCATTAATTTCACCACTTTAGCAATGGAATTGCTTTGCCCCTGAAAGGGTTATACCGTTTTACAAATGCGACTCTAGCCTTCCTATTCTTAGTAGATAACAAACGCGTTTTTGCTGGTCTTCTGCCATGTAAGCCAAGGGTTTAGGCGTCGTTTGACTGATGAAACGTGTATGTCTATGCCGTAATTTTCTTTCAATTCATTTTTTATTATTACAACGGACTTACGACAATCACTTGTAGATATAATTTTTAGAATACAGTCAACATTACAAGTTGTTTTTTTTTTCGGATGGCCACTCCGAGGCTTATTTTCGATGTAATTCTGTTTATTAAAAACTTTATTCCATGTAATAACAAGTTGCCGAGACCCGTTAAAAGAACGAGCTAATTCTGCTTGCAGTCTACCTTTCTTAAGTGCATTTACAGCGGCTATTCTAGAGTGCTTTCAATATTTTTTTACATTTCGGCATTTAAAAATAATCACAATAAGTCAATATAAACACTAATGGAAGCTATAGCGCCACTGACACCTTCAACAATTAAATGCAAACTAATTGTCAAAATACTTTTGAGCTAAGGAGGAGTCATATTTCTTCGGTGGCGCCGAATGTAAACGAACAAGTTGAAACTTGATACATTTGAATAACTGCAGTCATAGTGTTCTCAATTATAGGGAATATATTTTCTTTTACATTTTTATATTAAATAAAATAATAGAGAATATATGGTTGTCAAAATACTTTTGAGCGCTACTGTATCTTTAAGGGGACAAGGGACCTTCAAAGTCATTTTTTAAAATTTCACCTTAAATACTATTCAAGTTCAGCTTGATACTATTCACCGTAAATACTATTCTCACACTATATGAATTTAGACATATATTTGTCAAACAAGAAATGAAAAAAAAAATTGGGGGGAGAAAAATACGGAATTTTCCGGAATATTTTAAGCATTAGCAAGAACTTTTAAAATGTCTCAATCTCACTGCATATCTATTAAAATCCACAATATTTCTTTTATGCCAGTTTGGTTTACACATACAAATAAAGCTGTGCATCGTTTTCTTTTTAAACTAAATATAATTGGAAAAGTTTGTTAAAGGTAGTTAAGTACAGAAATATGAGGCAAAAATGTTGAAGATTTCATAAAATTTAGAAATGAAGAGATATACATTTCTTTTTTTTTTTTTTTTTTTTTACTTTTATATTAAAATATATAAAATTCAATGCACAGTGTTATTTGTTTATGTAAACCAAACTGGCATAAAAATTATTCGGGATTTTAATTGATATGGGGAGAGGTCGGAAAGTTTTAAAAGTTCTTAATAATGCTTAAAATATTCAGGAAAGTTCCTTTTTTTCTCTAAAAAAAGAATATTATTTAAGGGGTCTCAGTTTTAAAGCTTTAGATCTTCCGATTTTAAAAATTTTTTAGATGTTAAACTCTTATACATATTTTAACATTTTGATATAATTGTTTCCTTAAAATTACAATTAGAACAGAAGTTATGGCTTTCAGAATTACACCTGCTCAATAGCTAAAACGGCGTTTTCGAAACTTTGAAGTCATTTTTCGCCAAATGTTCCCTTTTTTTGTTCAAAAAAATATTTTGTTAGGTGATTATAGTGGTGAAATTTTCAAAATTATGTATTAGCAATATACAACTTTGAATTAAAAATATAAAAATGCTTTCAATACAGCTTTATTTAGTTTCGGGGTAATTATTATAATATGAAATATAATTAGGCACAAAAAATTTAATTCTGGTTGCAAAATTTATTTTATAATCCTGCGTGTAAGCTATTATACCAATTTTCTGCTCGAGAAGTGTCTGACAGTTTGAGCACCTTATAAATACTAAATTCTGAATATTGCAATTTTTTAAATACATGAAATGAAAGAACATACTTATATCTTTCGTCGCAACAAAAACTGTGTTTTAAAATCAGATATATTTTAAGATATTAAATGTTGAAAATGATCTTTTTTTTCTTTCCAAATTTAAGAGTCCTGAGACCCTTTAAGGTCCAATTTTAGAAAAATGGAAAAAATATTTGAAGGTCTCTTGTTTTCGACAAGGTACGTCCAAACTCATATTTTTTTCTTTTAAACTTCTCTATAAATACTGTTCAAGGGCACACTATATGCATTATGGCATATATTTATCACACAAGAAATTAAAAAAAAAAATTAGAGAAAAATAAGGAATTTTCCTGAACATTTTAAACGTCCGTCGTGAAGAACTTTTCAAAATGTCCGATGCACATTTCATATCAATTAAAATCACTAATATTTTCTAAGTTTGGATGATACATACAAATAAAACTGTGCATCGAATTATATATATCTGAATATAAAGGTAAGAAAAAAATATTTTCTAAATTTTATGAAATTTTCAGCATTTTTGAATCCTATTGCTGCAATTAAGTAACTTTTTTACTTAGTTAAAAATAACCATGCACAGTTTTATGACATATATAACGACAAACAGCTACAGAAAAATTCAAAGCATTCAGTGGAAAAATTATGCGCATGGATCGTTTTGAAATAATGGATACTGGCGAAATTATTAAACTGAGAAAAACGAATGTTAAGATTTAGTACAACCACAAAAATTTAAATATATCTTATAATCGACTAAATTCAAATATAACCACAGCTTCTATAAGTGTATTGAGTAATTTCACCAAATTAATGGTTTATACATTCAAAATTTATTTTTTGAGATGCATAAAGAACGTAAGAAATCGTTCGTTGACGGCAAAAAATTCACAGCGGTACGAAGAACTTCTCTGAATGTCCCATACGCATTCCATATCAATTAAAATCACCAATATTGTGAATTATACCGTTTTTTAGTAACTAATTAGATATTTAGTTAAATATCTAAGTACTTAATTTTTTAATATCAAATATTTAAAGAATTTGCTTCTCTGTTTACAATAAATTAGGGAAAGTATAACATCTTTAAAATGCTTTTTGAACATTAATGCTCATTGACTATTCTGTACTTTTAAACTATCCATAACAAAAGTTGTTCCAGCATCAGATATTATGTTTTAAGGAACACAGTGTCATGATGAACTTATTAACAAACTGACGAGGTTTTATTATAACGTTAATACAAAACGCAATTAAAAAGCTATTTCAATTGTATCCCGTCCCGGTTCAAAATCTCTTTAAGTATGTATTACATTCCCTTGCGAAAATATTTAGAGTATAACTTCTTCGGTTCTGAAGCATCACATGTAATACTTTCGAATCGAGGAGGATATAAACTAAACTGTTTGATTTTTTTTTTTCATTTTCACTTTACTTTTCTGTATAGCTGAATGCTTTCGACTTTGAATCAAAACGAATAAATGGCATTACTGATGCTTATTTCCTCATAAAATAAGTATTATTTTTTTTTCGAGTTTTCAAAATGCATTCTGGACAGTGTGTTCAAGAAATCCAGAAATTTTCCAAATTAATTAACTTAAAAGCTTAACAATTAAAAAAAATTGAGGATTTGTAGATCATTCAATTAATTAAAGGCCTTCAATTTGTTACTGCGTAATTTAAGTCATTGATAATTAAATTGTTATTTTAAGGGTGTTTAGTAATTTTAGATCCGTATTTTTTAACCTAAATTACCAGCCCGCTAAAGTATCGATTTCAGAAAAAGAGCTTCTTCTGTCATCTATGGTGCATTTTTGTTTGCGCAAAATTAATGAATGTGTATTCGCAGTGTTACTTTACCTTCGTGTCTGAAGAGCTTAGTAATACTTTTCTTGCTGTAACATATTACAAATATCTTTGATATGGAAAAAAATGTGCAGTAAAACCTGTGAAAACGCAACTTGTATGTGAACGAACCTTTTCGAAAAAGGAAAATCTCGTCCTCCTGGCGAAAGTAATGCTCTAAAATTATACCTGCTAAAACAGAAACGTTTCTAAAATGAACAAATAGTAAATTATACGTCATATATGGCAAATGAGGTGCGATCGTACTATAACAAATTTTATAAATTTTCAGATCTTGGTGCAATAGCTCTATCATTCTTATGAAAAAAAAATGCATAATACAAAATTTATTAGGATTATATAAATTAAATTCAGTAATACGGAAATAATATGACTCTATCTTAAATAGGATGTAATCACCATCGCAGCGTATAATCATTACCTGTTATGGGTTATCATTTAATTAATTACGTATGATATTATTTAATAGAAACAAGAAAACTTTTATTAATATATTTTTAAGTTTTGATTCGATTATCATAAAATTTGAAATGACTCGACAAAATTTTGAAACTATTATATATGTTAAACTTCAAACCATTCGGTTGGGTATTTTTTTCGCGTTTATATGCGGGCAGACGGACAGACAGACAGACCAGATGACGAGACGACCATAGTTTTTACGTATTTATATAATTACGAACGCATCTAAAAACATTTATGATTCCTTGAAATTATGCCTTGGCAGATTTTACTACATTTACGTCAGATAAAAAATACTGCATGATATTATAGAAATGATAATAAAACTAATTGCAAAATTAAGAAATATATAAATAATTAAAAAGCTCGATGACTTTTATATATGTAAGTTATCAAAATGCAATATCTGCCCTGCATTAATTTTATATTCACTAAAATGTATAAATAATTTAAAGTGGAAATTTAAACAATGATTCTATTAAATAACATTTTACCACTGTTTATATGAAGGAAAAAAACAGCCATATTTCTGCAAAAAAGTATTTCTTACATCTGAAATGTCTTCGTTAAAAATTCTAAAAGCGGTTTCTAAGGATAAAAACAAAAATTCAAAATTATTAAACATTTAAGAATAACATTCTAAAGGGATAATATTATTAAAAATTCTACATAAGTCATTTTTATATGGACTATATTTACTTCAGATTAAAAAATATTGCTTTTATGATATTGAAGCCCTGACAAATTAACCTAGTGTTAAAAACGTTAAAAATTTTAAACGATGAAAAATTATATACCTTCTTACGATAAGATAAAATAGTATATCTTTTATGCATTATTTTTTTTTAATCCGGTAAAACTTTAACTTAAAATGGAAAACTAAGCAATGACTACAAAAATAATATTTTATCTCTGTTTGCTTTCGAAAACACTTCTGTATTTCCCCAAAAATACATTTCTTACAACTGAAATGTCTGAGATTAAAAATCTCTAGATCATTCTAAAAAATGTATGGAAGAACGGCTGAAGCACATTTTCAAAGGATAATATTATAAAGCTTTCTTCCACAAAGACTAAAAAGGTTTTTCACCCTCCTTATTACAAACATGGAGTCAGTTGTTCTGCATTTACATAATGAAAACATTCCAGCCAAGCGGGAGCGGAAGACTGTTGCGATAAATGACGTCATACGGAGTGTATCATAAATCAGGTGTTGCCAAAAATAAGAAGTTTAAAAAATGCAAATATGATTTGTAAATGGACAAGAATTGAGCGGATCGTTTCATATACTTGACGTTAATGATATTAGATATGAAGGGACCATTAACAAAATGTCTTTTCCCCGCTTTTTAATAGGGCACTGATGCAAATTAATGGGAAATAATATAACTTTGTTTCTTAATATATCTTTTTGTGATTTTACCGCGAGAAGTATCAAGTAAATATATCACTTTTTGAATTTAATAATATCTTTCGTGGAAGATTATTTTTGTCTTACAAAGCTTGTTTGAATTTTTGATGGCAGACGATAATGAAGTTAAAACATATAAATTAAAATTTTCATGACATGAACAAATGAAAATTAATTGAGAATGGCTTAAAGAACTAATTAATTTTAAGCGTGTTTAATTAAAGCCCATTGTTAAAGCCAGATGAATAAATGGTTTTAAATTCTATTCATTTTAATTGAAAACGACTGTAATTAAAAATGACGTTATTCATGTAATTGATTTGGAAATGTTTACGACATTAGAATAGAAATACACAAAAATTTAGAAGTTAAAGTACACTCATTTGAAAATTTCTGATTAAATTTAATTGTCAATTTTAACACCAAACTTGATTCATTGATCTAATAAGGCTGAAAAAAATTGCTACATTGCTTTCAGGTACCTTAGCGTAGAAAACTGTTTCTCCGTTCAAATTAGTTTAATAATACTAATTGTAATTAAATAAATGAATCATTACACACACACATAAATACAGTCCCTGGCCAAATTATTAGACGCACCGTTGTTTTTTACGAAATACATGTTTTCGACGAAGTTCATATGCAGTTGTGTTATATTTAAACATAGATTTAATGAATTTTTATTCAGGAGATTTGTTATATACTGCCTATTGGTATTTAGTTTTAACGTATGGCAACACAATGTGAACCAATGGATACACGGACATAAACAAGTGGAAACCGGCGTTTTCTAGTGCGTCAGTTGAGGACGTGTTTCTGTGGCGTTATGTGCTTGGTTTATTTGTTTCAAAGTTGTATGCTACATAGTTAATTGTTTTTTGCGTGTGCAGTGTTTAAAAGCACGTGGAACATTTTCAGCATGTTTAAAAGAGATGATCTGTTACCTCGTAAAAAAGCTGAAGTGAAGGCCCTCGTGGATGCTAAAAGTTTTTCAAACCGCGAAATATCACGAAGATTGAAGGTTTCTGAAGCTAGTGTACGACACATAAAGCAGAAAATTGAGGCAGGGGACAATTTGAGCCCAAAATGAAAGCAAAGATGTGGCAGAAAGCCCATTTTCACTCCAAGGTCAGAGAGACGTTTAAAGAAAATTTGTGTGGAAAACATATGGGCTACCACAAAAATTATAAAATCGCAACTCCAAGATGCTAACGTGATTGTTTCTGAGTGCACTGTTCGCAGGAAATTAACAGAAATAGGTTTTAAGGCCTGCCGCCCCACCAGGAAGCCCAAGTTAACGGCTGCAATGAAAGCAACGCGTTTGAAGTGGGCCAAACAGTGGCGTGATAAAGATGTGGACTTCTGGAGATCGGTAAGTTATTATAATTTCATCACTAGTCATACATTCAATATCATTTTCTATGCAATGACGCAAGATCCGCAGAGATGTTTGTATTTTTTTCTGTTTTTGACAGGTTTGCTTCAGTGATGAAAGCATATTTGAAATTTTGCAGAATAAAGTTTGTGCGTCGTCGTCCTAGCGAAAAGTTCCATCCTGACTGTGTCGTTCAGATTGCTAAACACCCTACAAAAATCCTGATTTGGTCAGTCATCAGCAGCAAGGGTACTGGACGTCTGTACGTGGTAAAAGGTACAATGAGGCAAGATCAGTACAAAGACGTCTTACAAAATCGGTTGATTCCACAGCTCCAAGAATGGTTTCCAAATGGGGAACCATTCATTTTCATGCAAGATGGAGCTCCCTGACACACAGTACGGTCTGTTAAAGCTTTTTTAGTACAGCAAAGTATCCCTCTGTTGGATTAGCCGGGTAATAGCCCTGATATGAACCCAATTGAAAATGTGTGGGAACTCATGAAAAGCGAAGTAACTAAAGCTGTTATTACAAACAAAACTCAGCTCTTAGAGCAGATCATTCATGTGTGGAATCATCGACCTCAAATGCAGAAGACAGTACAGTCTTGCATTGATAGCATGCCGCGCAGAATTAAAGCTCTCATAGCGGCTAAAGGTGGATCAACAAAATATTAACTTCATTACATTTTCTTCATTTTTGTTCAAGAGTTAATAAATACATATTTTTTCTATAATGTCGATGTTTTATTAGTGTTACTGATACTTACGTGATTAATAATACAGGAAATATACATTGTATCTCGTAAAAAACAATACAGCTGTACAGTATCACCTGATAATTAACGTTTTCTATAAAATCTTATGGTGCGTCTAATAATTTGGCCAGGGACTGTAAGTGGAAGGTAACAAAATAAACCAAATTTACAGAGGTATAGTTAAGTTTCTTTAGAAAAATCATTAAATGGACATACACCGTCCGCGTTCAAACAACACTGAGCTGAACACTTCATATAAAACAAAAGTAACTTACAGTCCACATACGTCCGTAAATGAATGTCCGAGTTTAGATGGTATATTATAACAGTTTAATTTAGATAATTATAACAAATCATACATCAAATTGAAGATAAACTAACTTAGTTTTTCTTACACATGGTCAATATGTGCTCCTTTATTTATACGGCACACATCCAGCCTAAAGTCCAATTCTTCTCCCGCTTCGGTTAACAAGTCTAGAGTAATGGAAAAAATAGCCCCGTTAATTCTGTGTTGTGTCACAAATCTGGCAAATCATATGCTAGTGGCGGAACGTACACACGATCTTTTATGAAGTTCCAGGAAAAAATCGCATGGCTTTAACGGCTTTTAAGTCTTCAGCCCAGCAATAATGCTTTACGCTCAGGAGTCACAATTTTACGTACATGGCACTGCGAGCGAGTAAATAACTGTTTGAGTTACCCTTTATTTTTTACTTTGAACCAACACTCTACGCTTATAGTTTATACTATTAAAATGTTTAACTGGGACATTTTTTATGGACGCCTTGTAGTGTTAATGACCAAAATACTATGCGCTTTCAGCGATTTTTGAGATTATATAGTATTTCTCACAAAGCGAAGTTTAAAGTAATAAGTTTATTGAAAATTTCGTTACAATTATATCGGCAAAGTTTGTAAAGTCCATGTTTTGCGAATGTTTAAGTATAAATCGATCAAGTCTTGCCTTCAAAACTAACTCTGTGTGCAATCAAAATACTCTTTATATATATTACAGAGGAATAGCGAAATGAGACTTGTCAAAAGGTTATGCGAAGAAGAAAACTAAAGGAGTCAAATGTGTTTTAGGAAGTAGTCGATAGTTAAATTTCTCGAGAAAAATCTTTAAATTGACGTACACCCTCAACATACGCTTCAGATAAAAGAAAAGTCTGTATCATAAATGACAAACGTCCGTAACGCTGATGTCATTTTGACGTCATATCTTAAGGAAAAATCTAGATTCACTTAAAAAAAAAAAAAAAAAAAAAAAAAAAAAAAAGGCTTTGGTTGTGAAATTCAATTGTTGCCCATTGCAGCGATACAGGAAAACAACAGATTAAAAACATTAAACCAATTCGGGATGCTTCTCTGTTGCTCGATCTGATTGCTTCAACCTACGACTTCATCAAACTAATGAAATACATTGTTAAAAATTGCTGGGACGAGTGGATAATCGATAACTTGCAATCTATATTATAAAGAACAAACTTGTCCGTGTGTAACGCTGTCGTCACGGTGGCAACAGCAGACGATTAACTTGAACTTTTATTAATTTTTACCTCAATTTTTTTAATTTCTAAGTATCGCAATTTTTCAATTTTTGCACTCTCAAATTGAGAAAAAAATGTACTTATAAATGCAATTTGTTTGAAAATTATATGGTAATTTTTTTTTTAAACTGCGTAGCGATTTACTGTAATTTTATGGTTTTTAAACTAATTGTTAAGCAGGAATTTGGTTTTTTTCAAATTTATCTCTATTGCGTGCAGACGATTACGAAAGATAAATCCATTTACACATAAATTAATATAAATACCTCATCATTTGTTTCCAGCTTATATTCCATAACGAAATAAAACATTAATCAACCAATAAATAAAACACCATTTTGAGACATCTAATAGAATTATGCGATTAAACCCCTGAAATTAATAGAATAAAAAAGACTGATTATAAATAGCAAATTTTTCGGCAAAAAATGAGGCAGAAATTGTGTTCCTGCCGATTTGTGTCTTTCGTAAATTTTACTCCTGAAGATAGTTTTGGAGATTAAATCGAAACGTTAAGTTTTAATTTATTCATATGTTTTTATTTTTACATCATCCTGAAATTTATTAATAAAGTAGATGTTGGATAGCAACCTTTATTTTGTTTAGTATTATACGTATATTTCACAGATGCACAGGTAAAAAAATGCACATTAATAATTATCTTTATAGGAATGTAAAATTTTATAGCGGATTATCTATATTACATTTTCAGGGCTTAATAGTATGGACTGACTGGTTTTAAAATTGAATAAAAAATAAAGGATGACGGCTACTGCAGGGATTCTTGTGGGACAATTATGTGTGAGGTCAGGAGTTTTAAAACTACGTTATCTTGTTTTAGTTTCTAATGTGTCAAGATATAATCATGCTCAAAATAGCATTGCAATTTGAAAATAAGAATAAATTTTTCGTCTTTACAGCATCCTAACAGAATTATAGGTAAATAGTGAACTTTAATCCAATTTTGTATGTTAGTATGAGTGTTCTAACAGTTTGAAACAGAACATCATCTATTGGAAAATGTTTGAACTAAAACAAGAAAGCATTATAAGCAAGAAGTTCAAGACTTCGCATGTTAATTTCTGGCATGAATAATTACAGAAGCTGTTCCCGTTTACTTAATATTGAGTTAGAAGAAATCCATTATACTATATTTTATATGTATATGTTTTATTTCCATATTCACAAACATGTTAAGCACTACTTTCGATGATGTCGTATAATATGGATCAAACAAAAAAACTGCATTTAGAATATCGTACAATATCTTCCTTATCTTAATATTCAGTTTCGGGTACGGGTCTGGTTATACTCGACCCAAACCCGACAAAAAAATAATTGTCAACCCGAAACCTCACCTGACCAGACACACTTCAGTCCGAGTCCGAAATGACAGGGTCAGGTCAGGCAGGGATACCTACCATATGGCTTAATCTCTGCAAGCCCCGCCCAATAGAGTAACCACTACAGTGGCCCCCGGTGATAGAGACCCCTTATTTATTTGAAAACCAATGATCATACAATTATTTCACAAGTGGTAGTCCAATCTGTTCTGGGCGTGCCAAGAAAGTTTTACAAACATTATTTGTGTTATACCTCTTAATATTAATACAATAGATAGGGGAAGGAAAAAAAGTGAAGTCTTTGTTATGCCCAAAATACAAGAGTGAAGGAATTTCTTGGCTGAACTGAGCCAGCTAATTTTGTTAGTGAAATTTCACCTAAGAAAGAAGTCTTAATTTTAGCACCACTAGGACCCCACTAACATTACTCATAATTTTACTGAACATGAGTGATAATAAAAAAAATATATACAAGAATGCAATGCTGGTAAAAATACACACATAAATGAAATATATACTACAACACTATTCTGTTTGATGCGAACAATTTCACTGATCTTAGATCAATATTATTCCACAAACAAATGTAAATCACTAATACTACGAAGAAAAGAAAATTTTGTTTTATAAAAACAAAAATAATAGTAATAATAATAATAATACTAAACAAGTAGGAAATTGCACGTCAAACGTGGCAAATGAGGTGCATTCGTATTATAACTAGTTTTATAAATATTTTTTCACCGCATATTGTGTTTAATATATATTTTAGCACACTTCATAAGTGCATATCAATGTCAGTCTATTCAAAAGGCTGTAACATCATAAAAATGCACTTCAAATATTTTTTCCCATTGGCCGTAATGTAACGGGAAACTTTTGACTGTCCCTGTAATTAGATCCCATTTTCATAAAATTAGAAATGACTCGACAAAATTTTGCAACAATTATATATTTAAAATTTCAGACCATTCGGTTGGATAGTTTTTGCTCTATTATATGCGGACGGAGGGACGGACGGACAGACAGACGGACTGAACGACGACTATAGGTGCTATGTATTTATACAATTACAAACGCACCTAAAAACACAGTGCAAGAAAACAGCTCTAATTTGAATAAAACTTTATTTGTACAGATGAAAAGTTGCTACAGTTATTCTAATTATCTACAGTTTTTCCCCAGTTCATTTTTAAAATATAAATGTGCATGAGATACATTTAATCAAGTCCAAAACAGGATGAGATTAAGCGTCCGGAAACAGTGGAGGAAGATGGAAGATATGCTGATTATTTTTTGTTGTCATGATGGGTTTTGGAGCACAATGCTGAACCACTGGTGGTTCAAAAGTGAATTAGGTTTGCGAATGTGGTAGAAGGATGTCAAAGTGCATTCGGAGATATAATGTAGAGAATCGTCGCTTTGCCCACATGTGCATCTGTCAGAGTCCGTTTTCCAAACTTCCATAACTACACAGGAAAAAGAGCATGATTTTTTTTTTTTTTTTTTTTTTTTTTTTTGAAAAGATATAAGTTCTATGAGGAAGCAATTTATCAAGGGACACTTTTGGTAGAAGGGATTATGTGTATCTGCCAGTATTGGAGTAGTCCCGCCCTTGCTGCCATGAAGTAAGAGAAGACGACTTAAGGAGGCATTTCAAGTTGGATGCTGGATATGGGTAAAAATTGAAGTTTACTGGCGTAGAGTCTAGAGTTGCGTCGACTGCTTCTTTAGCCAATTTGTCTGCTGTTTCATTTCTTTTTATACCAGAATGGGCTCTTACCCATTTGAACACTATTATTTTTTATGTTTGTTGGAGGATTTTTATTATTTCTATAACTAAAATGTTAGTTGTTGCTATGTTTTCCAATGCTTGTATACTTGAGCAACTATCTGTGTTAATTGTTACAAAATTACATGGGTTTTCTTCGAACCATTCTACTACCTTTTTGATCGCTAGCAGTTCTGCCTGGAAGATGCTATTTTGAGGATGAAGTTGAATTTTTGGGGCGTATATTAATATCTGTTTATTGTACGCGCACATTGCATGGTCGGTTCCTTTTTCTGACTTTGATCCGTCAGCGTAGATTTGAAGATCCGTTTGAGCACTTTGCCTGTTCGAGTAGCGTACGAATGGTATTATTTGACTTGAACTTGATTTTGTTTGATACATAAATGGAAGGTGCCCATCCACCGGTGAACCAAGACGAAGAACCCGACCCATTGTTGAAATTTGATGAAGACGAATTCCAAGAGGTAAAATTTGCCTGTTAACACACAGATTGCTGCTTTTGAGTTTTTTCGATATGCACGGGAAATTAAAAGGAGCATGTAGTGCTGGATTGTTGCTAGAAGTTTTAGTCCATGACCCTTCTGGAGTTTATGAAACCATACGGAAGATGCGTATGTTATATTCTTTTCAATTTCTTTTCTTTTCTTGTTATTATACCAGACTTTGAGTACTGATTTTGATAGGCCTACTTAGACTGATGCAAATTCGTAAGATTTTGGAAGATTGCTGCGACTAAACCCGAAATGACAGAAAATTAAACTATAATGGGAAATGAGCCTACAATTAGGATAATTCAGGGACAGTTTCCCTCGTTAAGCACACCATCACATAATTTTTCTTTTTTATAGTAATGATTTTTGTAGCGCACATTTAATCTATATAATCAAAATTTTATTTAAAACTTCATAAAAAAAATTACTGTAATATGAATACCTGATAAAATGAGATTGTTATTAAAAAAAAAAAAAAAAAAAAAAAAAAAAAAAAAAAAAAAAAAAAAAACTTAATCAATGTTTTCGGCGATCTATCCCGGTCTTCTGGGTTAGACGACCTACTTTATCGGAATAGATGCTCTAGCCAGTAGGGCTGGAAGTAGGAAGAAATATGGCTGCAAACTGTAAACTAACACAGGGGTTCTCTAACTATTGCAAGCGTACCAGTACTGGTACGTGAAGCTCTGTTTACTGGTACGCGAGAGTCCGATACTGATGCGGGAAATAAAATAAAAAAAATCAGCATGCGAAATTAAAAAAACAGAACCCCCCCCCCCCCCCCCTTCCCTGTCCTATCTTCCATTTCTTGATTTGTCAGTTCACCGGTTCAGTAGTGTCTGCTCTCTGTTACTACTGCTTTGGTAGCGTTTTGCTTTCTCCTATTTTAATGTAATTTAATTAGTATTTTCAAATAAATGGAACTAATGCTCCAGTATATCCTGAGTTGGCCTTTCATTCCCCCTGGAAAAAAAGAAAATTTTTCTTCTATTACTATAATGCATGAGTGTATATTACTTATTTCATCGAGCTTCGATTTCGCATTAATAATCAGTTTATTTGCAGAAGGTATGTGAATTTATTATGTAGGTTATTCTCTTGTTTAATTTTCTTAAGTATATTTTACTATTGATATGTAAACAGAGTATTCATATAACCAAAAATTGGAGCCAATATGTCATTAATTATTGTAGATTTTTTCTACTAAAACACTGTATATTGATAATGTACATTTTATTAAAATGAACTGATGATATTACCTTTTATTTCAATGTTAATATAAAGCAGTGAATCTAAACACCTATTTAATAATGTAATAATGAAATTAAATACAGTAAAATATGCTCAGACGGAAGAACAAAAGACTGGGAAAATATTTCGTTTTAGATATATTGACTTTACACAGGTTTTCTATATTAGCTTTGAGTTTGTCACCTGGTGGTACGCAAAGGTATGACTTATATTGAGTGGTACGTTGATCTAAATGTTTGGGAACCCCTGACACATTATTCGATACCTGTTTCAACAAAATTCACTAAATATTTAATAAAAAATCTGTAATAAATTATATTTCATCTGCTATTACCTCTAACGTATAAGAACATACAAAAAAAGCCAAATATATATTTTTTGATGAATATAACATTTATTTGAAGAAATAAATCGCTGTAACTTCGTCTACTACGTTTTTTTATAACGATCGAGAGAAGAACAACGTCACAGTCTCCGTCACATGGCTAACAACGAGGCTAACGAGAAAGACAGGCTACCGCGGTGGGTCCGATTATTCTTTTTTTACAGACCGCTGGTGTCACGTGATGCTCTTTTCGCACACCTTCATTGGTGCATTCGAGCACCACGTGACTCCAGCGGTCTGTAAAAAAAGAAGAATCGGACCCACCGTCGTAGCCTGCCTTTTTCGTTAGCCTCGTCTAATAGCTGAAATATAGTGACTGGGGAAACTAATCCGATGGGGCATCTGGCCCGGATTTACCCTTTATCTCTAATATAATTTTTATCTTTTATGTTGAAATATGAATAAATATTCAAAAGTATTCAAGATTTTCTTTTAAGATATCCGATCGACACGAACCCGAACCAAAAGAATCCAAACCCAGCCCCAGACAAAAACATTTAAAGTGAGCCCTATCTTAGACGAAAGACTTGACTTCATCCCACCCGATCCAAACCATGGGTTGGATTGGGTTCGAGTAAAATCGTGCTATCCGATCCGATGCAGCACTATAACCCCGACACCCTATAATCTCGACTGAATTTGTGAATCTGTGAGCATAATTTCCTATAATTTTTTTTAACCCTTTACCTACTGACGGTACTTATAAGCAGTGATGTAGTCGTAAAAAAACCAGAGGGTATACGCTATACGCAGAGGGGGCATACGCTAAAGTCATGAACGTTATGCCTAGGGTATACGCTATTGCTTTATTCGAGAAACAGAGGGTACACGGTGATTCTTAAAAAAATTCAGAAGGTCTCCGGCGTATACCCGCGTATACCCCCCACTACACCCCTACTTATATGTACCACTAAAATAACTTATTATAAAATGCATTTAATACATCGATTAGTTGTAATACAGTTTAGAATGAATTATAGACACATTACTTTATCTTGTTCCAAAAGCATTATTGGTTACACATAACAAAAATATTTGTAAAAGGATTATTTATTTTGCATTTGCATCTTTTCAGCTTTCTTGGCGTTGGTGGGTGGGTGTGGGGGGGATTTTTAAATTCGGAAATATTTCTATATTTCTATTGTACAAACATTATATTAGTAAATTTCCTAATTCTACAAAATACTAAGAAAAATATTTAAAATAAAAGATATGTGGGGTTATAAATATTGCACAAAATCCCTATAAATTCAAGCCCCACCAGTGACCGAGATGTTCTGCTCTCAAAACTGGTAGACGGGGGTGCAGGGTTCGAACCCAATCGCGCCGGTCTGCCTAATCGTTCGGAGTTTTTCATGGTTTTCTTCGAACCTGTGTTATCCTTGCGTAAATATGGGTTAGGTTCCCTTAGAAATACCCCCATGGAGGGCTCCCCCCCCCCCCCCCCTTGGACCTCTATCCCTCGAGTGGATAATCGTCTGACAAAAATCAACCCAACCCAACCCTATAAATTCACATTCTTCTAAATCCTTCAATCTTTCTAAAATTCTTCTAAAATTTATTAAATGATTATGTAAATCTTCTAATGTAGTTATTCTAATTTCAGAAATTCACGAAAAATGCTTTAGAAGATAAAATTTTCATGAATTCATAATTCAGTACATGAAGGGTTAAAGAGAAGGTCATCCGCGAAAGTTTCATTCGAAATTTACTACTATAACATTGAAAAAAATTTAACCAATCACAAAACTTGTTTAAAAACTGAACTGTTTACTTGTAACACTTTCTAATATAGTTAAAAAGTGTTTAAGAATTTCAAAAATGCTTTAGAAGATAAAATTTCCATGGATTCATAATTCAGTACATAAAGGGTTAATGTGTAGTCGAGCTTGAATACTTTGCTCCATCTTATTTTGAAACACCATATAAGATATTTTCCGACTTACCAAACTCTGAGTTACTGGTAAAGAAAATATTTCCAATTTTTATTTTTAAGTATATCATTCCTCTTCTACAGAAATCATATCCATTTCTTATGGAAAAAATACGGAATTCTCTGCCTCAGTGACAAATTTCAAATCTCCGGGGTGTTTCCGAGATGGCAAGAAAGCAATTGAAAGAATATTCTGTTGCAGTGTATTTTTTCCTCTGGGAAATGGAATGTAGCGGATTCTTGATCTTTCTGCCGTTTCAGAACAAGTGTCATACAAACACCTGATTTAACAGTTTTGTGCTTTTCACTTATAGTGTCACCTCATCTGTTACTTTGATAAAAAAAAAGTTAGTTTCTGAGACAAAAATTAAATACTTCTTTATGATTTCAATAACACAGAAGCATTATTTCACATTATATATATATTTTGTATGTCCCTTCAGGCAATATATTATAGAACTTTATTGTGCTTTTCTTTATGCTTTGATAGAACATATAATATGGTGTTCTTTATAATTATAGATATATATACCTATATTATATGTACTTATATACTTATTATATATATATATATATATATATATATATATATATATATAATAAGTATATAACTAATGGCCAAAATTGTGGACATTTTTTGAGATTTTCATGTTTTATAACTTTGTGTGCTTGAAGAATATAATAAATTTTACTTCAATAGAAATTTTTATACATCGAATTCAAGGAAATTTAATGTAGGATTTAATAAAAAAAATATAATTAAAATATCTTCATTACAGAAAAAGTTACGCTTACAAAAAAATAAGATCTATTTTATATTTCATTATATTTTAAAGTTACACATTCAACATTTAGTAGCATAACCCTTATTTTTTATCTTGCTTGTTTGCTTCAAGGCGTCTTTTCATTGAGAGAACTAGTACTTAGAATTCATCCTTTTAAATCGCAATAAAGCACCATAAGGTTATATGGTGCTTTTTTGAAGCACCATATAACTTATTTTCTGACTTACCAAACTCTCAGTTACTGCTAAAGAAAATATTTACAATTTTTATTTTTAAATATATCATTCCCCTTCTACATAAATCATATCCATTTCTTGCGGAAAAAATACGGGATTCTCTGCCTGAGTGACAAATTTCTAATCTCCGGGGGTGTTTCCGAAATGGCAAGAAAGCAATTGAAAGAATATTCTGTTGCAGCGTATTTTTTCCTCTGGGAAATGGAATGTAGCAGATTCTTGATCTTTCTGCCGTTTCAGAACAAGTGTCATACAAGCACCTGATTTAACAGTTTTGTGCTTTTCACTTATAGTGTCACCTCATCTGTTACTTTGAAAAAAAAAAGTTAGTTTTTCAGACAAAAATTAAATACTTCTACATGCCTTCAATAATATAGAATATGGTATTATTTCTCATTATATATACTTTTAAGAGTTCTATGTCCCTTCAGGCAATCTATTATAGAATTTTATTATGCTTTTCTTTATGCTTGGAATAACATAGAATCCAACATTATTTCTCATTTTATTGATTTTTTAAGAGTTTTAAATATTTTCATTTACTATATTGGAGAGTTATATATATATATATATATATACGTTTGTATACGAAAGTAATTTTTTTCTCATTTTATATATATATAAAGACTATTGTGGGCTTTATAGTACATTAGAGGTAGAATATCAGAGGTAGTACATTAGTGAAGTTTAGTAGGATTTTCTTTATGCTTTGGTATGACATATAATATGGTATTATTTCTCATTATATATATATATATATATATATATATATATATACATATATTATATGTACTTATGTACTTAAAATCTCTCTCTATATATTATATGTGTGTATATTAAGATTTCCATGTGCATTCAGGTAGTATATTACGGAAGTTTATTAGGATTTTTTAATTCTTAGGTATAACATATAATACGGCATTGTTTCTCATTTTATATATATTTTAAGAGTTCCATGCACCTTCAGGTAGTATATTAAATGTCTTTATTATAATAATTTTTATTCATAGTTATAACATAAAATACGGCATTAATTTTTAATCTATACATTTTTAAAGAGTTCTATGCACCTTCATGTAGTATATTAAAGAACTTTATTATAATATTTTTTATTCTTAGGTATAACATAAAATACGGCATTATTTTTCATTCTATATATTTTTTAAGAGTTCTATGCGTCTTCAGGTAGTGCATTAAAGAATATAATAACAATTTTTATGTTTAGGTATATCATAAAATACGGCATTATTTCTCATTCTATATACATTTTTAGGAGTTCTATGCACTTCCAGGTAGTGTATTACAGATCTTTATTATAATATTTTTTATTCTTAGGTATAACACAAAATACGGCATTATTTCTCAATCTATGTATTTTTTAAGAGTTCTATGCACCTTCAGGTAGTATATTAACATATTCACGCCGGCGCGGTGGGTCACACTCGCCTGTCTCAGACCTGCAAAGTCTACGGCTTTTTGGATACCAGTATTTTAATACAGAAAATGATGTTTTATTTAATTAGAACAATTGGGCAATTTAAAGGGAGAACATTTTCTCTAAAATAATAGTGGTGTGAAAAAAAGCCGGAGACTTGACAACTTTGAGATAGTCGAGTGTGACCCACCGCGCCGGCGTGAACGTGTTAAAGAACTTTACTATAATGATTTTTATGCTTAGGTACATCATAAAATAAGGAAATATTTCTCATTCTATATACTTTTTAAGAGTTTTATGCACTTTCAGGTAATTTACAGTATTTTATTATAACAATTTTTCTGCTTAAGTACATCATAAAATAAGGAAATATTTCTCATTCTATATACTTTTTAAGAGTTTTATGCACTTTCAGGTAATGTACTGTATTTTATTATAACAATTTTAATGCTTATGCATAACATAAAATACGGCAACATTTCTGATTCGGGATATCTTAAGAGTTCTATGCATCTTCAGGTAGTATATTACAAAACTTTATTACAATAATTTTTATGATTATAACAGAAAATAGGGCATTATTTCTCATTCTATATATTTTTTAAGATTTCTGGGCTTCTTCATGTAGTATGTTACACAACTTTTTTATAGTAATTTTTATGCTTAGGTATAACGTAAAATACGGCATTATTTCTCATTCTATATATATTTTACGAGTTCTTCGCGCCTTAAGGCATATTATAGAAATGTTTTATGATTTTGGGGAAAAAATAAACAGTTAAACGTTTAAAGGAAAGAAATGAAAACAGTAACATACAGGATGTTTTACAAAAGATGGAACAAACTTTAAAAAAATAGGCAAGAAAAACAATTTTTATAGACGTAACCAGTGATAGAATCTTCTGAAGTAATCAAACATACAGTAGCTCATTACAATCCGATCACAGATTTTTGCCTTAATTTTAATCATAACGAAGTTATTTTAAATATGTATATTCAAGTCCTTACTTGCCCTATGTAAAATATTCTGGCATAAAGAAACCGGCTGGAAGTGCAAAGTAATTTTATCAGGAAGGAGTTGAACTAAATAAAAAAATGAAAACATATCATTATTTTTCGTCTAAAAATAATATACATTTCATATGGGAAAAATTCTGGAATTCTCTGCCTCAATGCGGAATTTGAAATCAACAGAGTTGTTCTCGAAATAGTAAGAAAGAAATCCAAAGATATTCCGTTCCAGTGTATTTTTTCCTTTAGGAAATGATTCCACGCGATTTCTTGATCTTGCTGCCGTACCAGAAGAAGTGTCATAGAAGCACCTTATTTAACAATTTTGTAATTCTCACTTATATTTTACGTCCGTTGTTATTTTGAAAAAAAAAAAATGTTAGTATTAACCTTAAGAAAGAAAAATTCATCTTTATGATTTTTCTAATGGCTTGGTGTTAAAGAAAAAAAAAGTGTACCAGAAATACATTTTTTAAATTTCTTATTTCATATTTTTCAACAATCTGATTGAGTATTTGTGGTTAACCTTCTCACCGCCGCGAACTGATATGTCCATTCAATAAACTGCAGTTTTTACTACAATAGAAGCATTTTTTAAGTGAATATAATTCTACAGATATAATCCAGTTTTAAGAAATTGAGTTATGATTAATACTCTCAAAACTTATAAGCCTATACGTAATAAAATAAATTTTATCATGTAGGCGGAAAATATTTTTTTAACATTTAAAAAAACAACATTACAAAAGAAAACAACATTACAATTTTGCCCTTTTGCTCGGCGGTCAGGAGGTTAAATAAGGCGATTTTATTTTTACTTTCTTCTATCTTTACAAGAAGAAAGTATTGGATTCGTGAAAATTTTCGATTTTCGGTTTTCGACGGATTAACACGTTTTAGGGATCAGAGAACCCGAAAAACGTGTTTTTACAAAATGTCTGTCTGTGAAACTGTTAGTCTCTCTGTCTGTCTGTATGTGACACAAATTTTGTGGGCGCTCTATCTCAAGAACTAATGCACGGAATTTAATAAAAATTTATATTCAGTTAGCCCCTGATATAAATTGGTGCTGATTAGTTTTTGGTGTAAATAGCTCAACAGGTAGCGCTGCTATGCAGCCTTTTTCACGATTTCCGCAGTAGCTCAATCTCCAGAACTACTGCACGGATTTTCATCAAACTTCAGATTCAGTTAGTCCTTGGCATGAATTGAAGTTTTGTATATTTTGGTGTAAATCGCTCAACAGGTGGCGCTGCTATACTGCATTTTTTACAATTTCCGCAATAGCTCTATCTCAACAACTAATGCTTGGATTTTCAACAAACTTCAGATTCAAGTATATTTTGATATGAATTAGCGCTGTTTGTGTTTTGGTGCAAATCGCTCAACAGGTGGCGCTGCTATGCTGCACTTTTCAGAATTTCCATTATAGCGGTACCTGAAGAACTAATGCAACAATTTTCACCAAACTTCAGAATCAGTTAATCTTTGATACGAATTGACTTTTTGTACATTTTGGTGTAAATCGCTCAACAGGTGCCGCTGCTATACAGTATTTTTCACGATTTCTGCAATCGCTGTATCTCAAGATCTAATGGACACATTTTCATCAAACTTCAGATTCAGTTAACCTTTGATATGAAATGATGCTGACTACGTGTTGGTGAATATTGCCCAATAGGTGGCGCTGCTATGCTGCATTTTGCACTATTTCCTCAATAGCTCTATCTCAAGAGCTAATGCACGAATTTTCATCAAGCTTCAGATTTAAGTACACCTTGATAAATGTTGATACTGGTTTGTGTAAATTGCTCAACAGGTGGCGCTGTTATGCTGCACTTGTCATGATTTGCGCAATAGCTCTATCTCAAGAACTAATGCACGGATTTTCCCCAAACTTCATATTCAGTTAGACATTGACATATGTTGATGATAATTAGGTTCTGGTGTAAATCACACAATAGGTGGCGCTGCTATGCTGCATTTTGATGGATTTACACGATTTCAAGGACAGTAATATCTCAAGAACTAATGCATCTCATCTGATGTGCTAATCTAATGCATCTCATGAATTTCATCTTTTTAGAATCCTCATGATGAGCATAGATGCACTGTGATCATGAATTTTGAAGTATTGACAAGTATGAGATAGAAGAAAGTTTTGTGATGGCAACAACATACTAGTTTTATGGTGAGAAAAAGTGACATTTTTTTACGATTTATTCATTTTATGTTAATGGGAATTCAAAAAGCAAAATAAAAATTGGAAAAACAATAAAAATTCACAAAAAATAACGTCCACATTTGTGACCGCTGAGGGTTAATGGTAATATATGATTGAAATTATTTCTTATAAAATAAAAAATTAACAGTAAATTTCTTTCTTTCAAATTCTCTCCTACAAATTATTAAAACAACTCCTACAAGATATTATTGTATATTTAATATATCTGATATTATTTTTATAAAATATTAACGATTTGTTCAAATAATTCAACAAAACTGACTGCCGAAAAATTACTTTACGCTTTTTTTTATATCTCTAACTGTATATCGGAGATAGCATGATCAGTGCAGCCAAACCATAAAATTTTTACTTCTCTAGTTCAGGGATTCTTTAGTGAATACGTTATTATTAAACTTTCGTTCTTTATATTAATAGCAGTAATTATAATTATATAAACTAAACTTCCACATATGTGGCCATCCGCATGAAGAGGTTAAACAACAAAAAAATAATACTAAAAAAATATGGAATCAGCCCCTCAAGGACAAATTTCAAATCCCTGGAGACGTTTCCAAAGTCGTAAGAAACCAATTCAAAGAATATTCTATTCCAGTATACTTTCCTTTTTGAGAAATAAGAATTAGTGAATGCTTGATTTCTTTTCTGTTTCAGAACAACTGCCATAGAAGGAGCATGATTTAACAGTTTTGTGCTTTTCACTTACGGTGTCACATTCTCTGTTACTTTGGAAAAAAAAAATTTATATTCCTAGAAAAAATATGAAATACATTTTCATGGATTTTCCTTATGTTTTGGTTTAGAATACAGTCCAATTTATAGTATTATTCTTGCTATTTATTAAAAAGTTTTACAGTGCTCGAAAATTATTTGAAGTTGTTCATTACAGGCTTTTGCTAAAATTCGATAAAGACTAAAAGACCAGCATTTATATATTTGAAACAATGAAAGAAAAATACGGAATTTGCGCCTCAAGTACAAATCTCAGGGGACGTTTTCGAAGTGGTAAGAAACCAATTCAAAAAATATTCTATTCTTGTATACTTTCTCCTTTGAGAAATGAGAATTAGTGAATTCTTGATTTCTCTTCTGTATTAGAACAACTGCCATAGAAGGAGCATGATTTAACAGTTTTGTGCTTTTCACTTATGGTGTCACTTTGTCTGTTACTTTAGAAGAAATGTCAATTTTCCTGAAAAAATTTTAAATACTTTTTTATGGAATTTTTTTATGTTTTGGTTTAGAATACAGTCCAATTTATTTTATTATTCTTGCTATTTATTAAAAAGTTTTACAAGGCTTAGAAATAACTTGTTCTTTACAGATTTTTCATTACAGGCTTTAGATAAAATTCGAGAAAAACTAAACGTACAGCATTTACCTACTTAAACAAATGAAAAAAAATACAGAATTTGCGTTTCAATGACAAATTTTAAATCTCAGGAGGCGTTTCCGAAGTGGTAAGAAACCAATTCAAAGAATATTCTATTCCAGTATACTTTCCCCTTTGAGAAATACGAATTAGTGAATTCTTGATTTCTCTTCCATTTCAGAACAACTGCCATAGGAGAAGCATGATTTAACAGTTTTGTGCTTTTCACTTACGACGTCAGTTTCTCTGTTACTTTGGAAAAAAAAAATGTTAATTTTCCTGAAAAAAATGTGAAATACTTTTTTATGAATTTTTCCTTATGTTTTTGTTTAGAATACAGTCCAATTTATTTTATTATTCTTGCTATTTTAAAAAAAGTTTTACAGTGGTGAAAAACAGCTTGAGGTTGTTCATCACAGGCTTTTGCTAAAATTCGAGAAAAACTGAATGACCAGCATTTATATATTTAAACAAATAATAATAATAAAAAACCAAATACGGAATTTGTTCTTCAATGACAAATTTCAAATCTCAGGAGGCGTTTCCGAAGTGGTAAGAACCCAATTCAAAGAATATTCTATTCCAGTATACTTTCTCATTTGAGAAATAGGAATTAGTGAATTCTTGATTTTTCTTTTGTTTCAGAACATCTGTCATAGAAGGAGCAAAATTTAACAGTTTTGTGCTTTTCACTTATGGTGTCACTTTCTCTGCTTCAAT
Source organism: Maratus speciosus (assembly GCA_963932465.1). Taxonomy (NCBI): domain Eukaryota; kingdom Metazoa; phylum Arthropoda; class Arachnida; order Araneae; family Salticidae; genus Maratus; species Maratus speciosus. Next base: position 358,786,589 of record OZ010794.1, read on the forward strand.
GAAAAGAAAGTTTTTTTTTTTTTTTTTTTTTCGAAAAAAAAAAGAAATATTTTTTTGTGATTTTTCTTATGTTTTGGTATAAAATGGAATACTTGTTAGAGAAATAAATTGTCGTTTTTAAAAGAGTTCTTTATGCCTGAAAAATAATTTTAGGTTGATCTTTAAAAAATGTACAAAAAATATAAAAAAAAAGAAACTTTGAGACAAGCATTTGAATATTGAAAGAATTGAAAATAAGAAAATATATCAGTGCAAACTTATATACAGTGTGGGTAAAATTAATTTCCAAAAAAAAAAAAAAAAAAAAAAAAAAATCCAACCGAACTATGTAAGTACTATCTCCAGCATGTGAGGTTAATCGTTATGATTGTATATATACGACGAGAATAATCAAATATTGAAAATAATTACGAGGCATTACGTAAACATTTTTTTTTAATTGGAAGTCAGCATCGCACTCGTTTTTTTCAAATTGAAAATTCAGGATGTTTTATTAATAGCATTATCACTATAAAATTTTATTAAAGAAAGTTTCAGCACATTTATTTATCTATTTATTTTGCATGAAATGATAAGACTCCAAAAATGGTTTGCTAAGTGCACTGAATTTGGTCAGTGACACTGTATATACTACCATCAACATTCTGTATCATTGAGTGTATTATTCAGTATTGTTTGAACATGAATGGAGAATATTTGATGATGCTCTTATTATAAAAAGCAAAATATATATGTTAATAATCTTGTGGCACCCTGAATATGATATTCCATACTTAGGTATTTGCACTGGTAAAGAAAATATTATCGCAGCTTTTATTTTTAAATATTTCATTTTCCTCAGAAACCATATAAATTTTTACACTCTTAATTTAACCTGGTTTTGTATGCATGTACAGATGGAATGTCCTAATAGCAGGGTTGCCACAGGCGACTATATTTCTATTCTGTTTTCACCACTATTTAAAAAAAATACATTTTATACTCTATATCTCTTGCAAATATTGTCAAAGCATATGTAAAAGATTTTTGCTTTGAGAACGCGGTGCGAAATAGAATTAAAAAATAGTCGCCTGTGGCAGCCCTGTAATAGATTTTTCACCCAATTCCTGATAAGCTAGAAATATAAAAATTATGTACATAGATTTGTTGCTGTTGAAAATGCACATTTTAATATTTTTATAACTTATTATGAATAAATTAATTCATTTTAATCCATTTTTCTGTTAGGCCGCCGCTGGTGAAAAATCGTGAAATATTATTTATGATTACAACTACAGTAGAACCTCGATTATCCGAAGTAATTGGGACCGACCCTCTTTCGGAAAATCGAAATTGTTGGATAATCGAGAATGCTTCAATTTTAAGATTAACAAGAAATATATGCAATATTTCTTATTATGATAAAAAGCGCTTAATAAAAATAAAGCAATAGCAAAATAGAAACAAGAATAAATTCCCTTTATTTTAATTTTGAGATTAAGTTCCTTTTAATTTTATCACAAGGGTTTAAAAAAATGTTTTGTCTGTTGCAGTTTCGATTGCCTTTGCTTTGAAGCTCTATCAGGGAGTTTTTTAATATTATTAGTTCACCAGTTTCACAGTCTTTCTGCTGCTCCAGCCATGCCAAACCTTTTGCAAAACTTTCAAAAGCTTCAGAATTGCTAATTTGTTAGTTTTCTTCGTTCCACTCCGCAGCTTACGGGAGCTCAAGTTAAAGTCAAAAGAAATCTAAGAAAAAGGATATTTATTATAAGGAATTATTTATTTATATTATTTTATATTTATTATAAGGATATTTATTATTTATATGTACTCGTAATTCGGGAAGGACCGCTTGCACAGAAGGAATATGATAGTTAAAACAAAAAAAGGTTTCAAAATGGATTTTGCACACAAGGAATGTGATAGTAAAAAGAAAAAAAATTGCTTTAAAAATGGATTTCGGTTGACCGACAGTTTCGGTTAAAAGTGTTTCGGATAAAGAGGTTCTACCGCATTTAGGAGTTACAAAAACCATAGATTTAATGATGCGTCAAGATAGACCAACTGGCTGTAAAATTGAAACAACGAAATATTTAAAAAGCTGAAAAGTAAAAAGATATAAATAAAAAATAAAAATAAAAAATAAACAGTGTGTATTTTTTTTTAACCCTTTAGTCAAATAATTGTTTTATATTAACCTCTTCAGACCAGACTCTAAAAAAATACTGCGAATACACATTCATTTATTTTTCACAATCAAAAAGACACCATAGATGACAGAAGAATCCCTTTTTCAGAAATTGATACTTTAAAGGGCTGGTAATTTAGGTTCACAAATACCGACCTTAAATGACTAACACCCTTATAATATCAATTTAGTTAACAATGACCTAAATTTACGCAGTAACAAATTGAAGGCCTTTAATTTATTGAATGCTATTATAAATATTCAAAAATTTTTGTAGTAAAGCAATTATGTTAAAGAAAGTCATAAGACAAAACACAATATTTCACCTTGATTACTCAAACAATTATGTTAAAGAAAGTCATAAGACAAAACACAATATTTCACCTTGATTACACAAACAATTATGTTAAAGAAAGTCATAAGATAAAACACAATATTTCACCTTGATACTCAAACATAAAATATGTAATATGAACTTTAAAAAGTTCACTGTTTTACTTAAGGGTTGTCAGGACTCTTAAAATTGAAAAAAGTAAATAAGAGACTATTTTCAACATTTAATATCTTAAAATGTTTATGATTTTAAAACATAATTTTTATTGAGATGAAATATATAAGTATGTTCTTTCATGCATTTAAAAAAATGCAAGATGCAGCGTTAGCATTTACAGGGGTCTGCGAACGAGCAGAAAATTGTTATAAAAGCTTACGCGCAAGATTACAAAATAAATATTGCAACTACAATGAAAATTTTGGTACCTACTTATACTTCAGATTATAATTATTACCCTGAACCTAAATAAATTTGTATTTAAAGCATTTTTATATGTTTTATACAAAGTTGTATTTAGCTAATACAAACTTTGAAAATTTCAAAAGTATAATCGTTTAAAAAAATATATTTTTTTGAACAATAAAAGGGAGGTTTTAGGTTCAGTTTATACAGACTAACATGGAACATATGTTTTGAAAATTTCATGAAAAAATATTTAGAAGTTTTTGAGATATCTTGCGCGTTATGCCCCCAAAACGTCATTTGGAGAAAAATGACTTCAAAGTTTCAAAAACGCCGCCGCTTCAGATTTTGAGCGAGTATAATTCTAAAAGCCATAACTTCTGTTCTAATGGAAATTTATAGTAAACAATTATATCAAAATGTTCAGAATAAATTGGAGTTTAACATCTATAAAAATTAAAATTTCGAAAATTTTGAAACTTTAAGAGTCTTGAGACCCCTTAAAAGGCGACTAAAATAATAAAAGAGATGCTACCTCTAGGTTACATTCACAACAAATTGGGGATATGTAAAGACGCCCTATCGTACACTATTCCCAATTTGTGGTCCAATATCCTGAAAATAAATTCTGAAAACTTTAGCAACGTGGCGTATTAAAGTTTGTGGTACAGCAGTTAAATATTTATTCTACAGTAATTTAATCTGAAACACTGTCCAGCTACATCTTTAAAATGAAAGTGACGTAGAAGAACAAAATGATGTAATAAAATAAATGGAACTACAGTTAAAATAATATATCTTTTCTCTAATTAAGTTCAATCCAAAACACTGCTACTTCTACTTTCATCTCTAATAATTTTTGGCTCTCTCATTTTCAAGACGATCTGACGTATTTGAATAAATAAACAGCAATTAATATTATAATATTCTCTGATGAAGGGCTGGGTAAAACACGAAAGCACTAAGACATTTTTAAATAAATTTATTAAAATTGTAGCAAAACTTTTATTATTTTAATCGCCTTTTAACCCTTTATCTACTGATGGTACTTATAAGTACTATTAAAATAACTTGTTATGAAACTCATTTAATACATCGATCAGTAGTAATACAGTTTAGAATGAGTTATAGATGCATTACTTTATCTTGTTCCAAAAGCATTATTGGTTAAACACACACACACAGAAAAAAAATGTTTTTTAAAAGATGATTCATTTTGTGTTTGTATTTTTTCAGCTTTCTTGGTGTTACATTATATTTGTACATTTCCTAATTCTACAAAATACTAAGAAAAACATTTAAAATAAAAGATTTGATTGTTATAAATGTTGCACAACAGCCCTATAAATTCAAATTTAATTAATCCATCGAAATCCTCCAATCCTTCTAAAATTTATTAAATGATTATGTAAATCCTCTACTGTAGTTCATTACATAATTCAGTACGGAAAGGGTTAAGTAAAACAGTGAACTTTTTAAAGTTCATATTTTATACGTTTCAGTTATTTAATTATGAAATTTCTTACCTTCTTGAACACATTGTCTGGAATACATTTTGCAAACTCCGATGAAATGATCACTTACTTCATGCGGAAATAAACATTGGTGCTGTCATTTATTGGTTTTGATATAAAGCTAAAAGCTTTCAGCTCTATAGAAGTAAAGTAAAAATGTAAAAAAAAAATAGAGTAGTTTAGTTTATATCCTCCACAACTCGGAAATATCTCATGTTATACATCCAAACCGAAGAGGTTAAATAAATAATAATTATATGTTGAAAAAAGAATTTAGAAATCCCGAAAATCCCGAATAGATAGTTTAAAATAATTTTTCTTCTCTGTTGCATTAAGTTTTAAAAAGAAACATATAAAAAAATGTACCGGGTGTCCTAAAAAGGACTGACTGATTTTAGATTTCAATAAAATTAAAATTACTTGCAAACGGTGACATATATTTAAAAAAATCTTGCAGGAGCATTATGTATCATGTTAGGAGTTTTTTTACTGTGATTCTCCAATTTATTTCAAATTACAAACAATAGGTGTCGCTGCGAGAAATATGCGCTAAATCCAGGCCCAATTTTTGATACTTCGGGACCCACTCAATACATTTTAATCTCCTTTCTTGGCATGGGAGAAGAAAAAGGCCAAAAAATCGAGCTTGGATTTAGCGCCTATTGCTTGTAATTCCAATTAAATTCGAGAATCACGGTAAAAAAATTCCTGACATCATACATAACCTTCCTGCAAGAATATTTTAAATATCTGTCACCGTTTGCGAGTTATTGAATTTTAAAATCGGCCAGACCTTTTTAGGATACCTGGTATATTTTTTAGAAAATTTACTTATTCGCACTTTCTATCAAGCGTAAGTCAAATCAGGACCCAAGTCAAATTCATGTATTGCAACAAAATTATTTGGAACAACATGATTTGCAATCATCAAATTAGGCGGGATTTTATGATAAACATTGAATGTTTATAAAACAGAGTTTGAAAAGATCTATTTTTATTTCTGAGGACGTGAGTTTCAAAGCTCACTTTATCCAGAAAATCAAATATTAGGAAATCCGGAAAAACTTCTTATTACGTCATTTGGTTTTCATTGTAAACCGAATTTTTACATTGCCAGAAATACACGATAAAACTAGTTTTTTTTTTTTTTTTTTTTTTTTTTTAAATTGTAGTGTTTTTTCGATGCATGTTCACCGATAGAATAGATTGATAGAGAAAACTCGATTTTTAAATTTTGGATAAGGCGAGTTTTGAAACTCAGGTCCCCATCTATACTATTTATGGAGAAAATAGAGAATTGTCAACCTCAATGACGTGTTCTTAATCACCAGGGTAGTTTGGAAATGGTTTTAAAAAAATTTCAAAGAATATTCTGTTCTGTTTCAGTGTGTTTTATTCTTCCGGTAGTGGGTTGTCGAGACTTTTTGATCTTTCTGTCGTCATAGAAAATGTCGGAGAAATACCCGATTTAGCGGTTTTGTGCTTTTTACTTATGGAACATTTATTTTCAACTCCTTTCTTACTATAATAAGAGAAAGGTTAGCTTGCTTTAACTCTTTATCTATTGACGGTATTTATAATACAAACATTAAAATACAAACATTAAAATAATTTGCTATAAATTTCATTTAATACATCGATTATTTGTAATACAGTTTAGAATGAGTTATAGATACACTACTTTATCTTGTTCCAAAAGCATTATTGGTTACACAAAACAAAAATATTTTTAAAGGATGATTTCTTTTGCCTTTGCATCTTTTCAGCTTTCTTGGCGATGGGGAGTGGGGGCGGGATTTTTCAATTCGGAAATGTTTCTATATTTCTATTGCAAGAACATTATACTTGTGCATTTCCTAATTCTACAAAATTCCAAAAAAAATTAAAATAAAAGATTTGAGTGGGGTTATACATATTGCACAAAATCCCTATAAATTCAAATTTAATTATTCCTTCTAAATCATTCAATCCTCCTAAAATCCTTCGAACATTTATTAAATGATTATGTAAATCTTCTAATGTAGTTTTCAAAAATTCACGAAAAATGCTTTAGAAGATAAAATTTTCATGAATTCATAATTCAGTATATAAAATGTTGAAAAAAATCAAATACATATTTTTGCTTTTCTTTATACTTTTGTCTAAAAAGACTATATTGCAAGAAATACTTATATTTGGAAGATAAATTATGAATACTTATAAAACAGTGTTTATAAAAAACTATTTTAGCTTTATATTATTTATGGAAAAAATAAAGAAATCTTTTCCCAATAGCAAATTCTTAATCACTGGGATTGGTTCGAAATGGTTAAAAAACAATTCAAAGAATATTCTGTTCTGTTCCACCGTACTTTCTTCCTTTCGGAAATGGGTTACCGAGACTTTTTTATCTTTCTGTCGTCCTAGAAAAAGTGTCAGAGAAGTACCTGGTTAACAGTTTTGTGACTTTCACTTATGGTGCCATAGCCTTTGTTACTATAGCAAGAAAATGATTATATCCCTGTAAAAAAAAATCAAATACTTCTTCCTGTTTTTCTTTATGTTTTTATCTAAAAAGAACATACCAGAACAAGATAATCCGACATTTGCAAGGTAAATATTGAATGCTTATAAAAGTTTGTTTAAAATAAACTATTTTTACTTTTACATTATTTATGAAAAAATAAGGAATTCTTTGCCCTACTAGAAAAAGCATCAGAGAAATATCTGATTTAACAATTTTGTGACTTTCACTTATGGTGTCACCTCCTTTGTTACTATAACAAGAAAAAAGATTAATTCGCTGTAAAAAATAAATCAAATACTTCTTCCTGCTTTTCTTTATCTTTTTGTCTAAAAAGAATGTACTAGAACAAGATATACTCACATTTGCAAGATAAATACTGAATGCCTATAAAAGTGTGTTTGAAAGAAAATATTTTTACTTTTATACTATTTATGAAAAAATAAGGAATTCTTTACCTCACTAGAAAAAGCGCAAGAGAAGTAAGTACCTTATTTAACAATTTTTTGCCTTTCACTTATGGTGCCACCTCTTTTGTTACTATAACAAAAAACAGATTAGCTTGCTGTGAAAAAAAAAAAATCAAATATTTCTGCTTTTCTTTATGTCTACTTTATATTTCTTTATGTTTCTTTATTATTATTCCTGCTTTTCTTTATGTTTTTGTCGAAAAAGAATATACTGGAACAGGATATACCTACATTTGAAAGATAAATATTGAATGCCTATAAAAGAGTGTCTAAAAGAAACTATTTTTACTTTTATATTATTTATGAAAAAATAAGGGATTCTTTACCCCAGTGGCAAATTCGTAATCACTAAGATTGTTTCGATATGGTAACAAAACAGTTCAAATAATATTCTGTTCTCTCCCACTGTACCTTCTTCCCTTCGAGAATGAGTTGTCGAGATTTTTTGATATCTTTGTCGTCCTAGAAAAAGTCTCAGAGAAGTACCTGGTTAACATTTTTATGACTTTCACTTATGGTGTCACAGCCTTTGTTACTATGACAAGAAAAAGATTAGCTCGCTGTAAAAAAAAAAAAAAAAAAAAAAAAAAAAAAAAAAAAAAAAAAAAAAAAAAAAAAAACAATCGAATACTTCTTCCTGCTTTTTTGTTATGTTTTTGTCTAAAAATAAAGTACTAGAACAGAATATACCTACGTTTGCAAGATAAATATTGAATGCCTATAAAAGGGTGTTAAAAGAAAATATTTTTACTTTTATATTATTTATGAAAAAATTAGGAATTCTTTACTCCCAATGTCTAATTCGTAATCACTAAGATTGTTTCAATATGGTAAGAAAACAGTTCAAAGAATATTTTGCTCTGTCCCACTGTACTTTCTTCCTTTCGAAAACGGTTTGTCGAGACTTTTTGATCTTTCTGTCGTCCTAGAAAAAGGTGTCAGAGAAGTACCTTATTTAACAATTTTGTGACTTTCACTTATGGTGTCACCTCCTTTGTTACTATAAAAAGAAAAAGATTAGCTCGCTGTATAAAAAATTAAATACTTCTTCTTGCTGTTCTTTATGTTTCTGTCTAAAAAGAATATACTAAAACAAGATATACCTGCATTTGCAAGATAAATATTAAATGCTTATATAAATGTGTTTAAAAGAAACCATTTTTACTTTTATATTACTTATGAAAAAATAAGGAATTCTTTAACCCCACTGGCAAATTCGTAATCACTAATATTGCTTCGATATGGAGCTTTTCACTTATGGAACATTTATTTTCACCTCCTTTCTTACTATAACAATAAAAAAGTTAGCTTGCTTAAAAAAAATCAAATACATATTTTTGCTTATCTTTATGCTTTTGTCTAAAAAGGCTATACTACAAGAAATACCTATATTTGTAAGATAAATAACGAATGCTTATAAAACAGTGTTTATAAAAAAAAAATTTAATTTTTATATTATTTATGGAAAAAATAAGGAAATCTTTACCCCAATGGCAAATTCTTAATCACTGGGATTGTTTCGAAATGGTTAGAAAACAATTCAAAGAATATTCTGTTCTGTTCCACCGTACTTTCTTCCTTTCGGAAATGGGTTGTCGAGACTTTTTTATCTTTCTGTCGTCTTAGAAAAAGTGTCAGAGAAGTACCTGGTTAACAGTTTTGTGACTTTCACTTATGATGTCACAGCCTTTGTTAGTATGACATGAAAAACGTTAGCTTGCTTTAAAAAAATAGATTTTGCTTTTCTTTATGCTTTGGTCTAAAATAAATGTACTACAAGAAGCACCTTTATTTTCAAGAAAGTTCTATATGCATTGAGAAATAAATTGAGCTTAAACATTGGAGACTTGAAATACAAATAAAAGCATAAATTTTTTAATTATATATATATGGGTAAGTCCGTTGTTACTCTTGTAACCATCAGAGTACAGTTTTACAAACTGGCTCTTTAACCAGTTCTATGCATGGAAGAGAATAAGAATTCCCCTGTTAAAGTGTTGAGTTGTTCAATAACTATCCGATTTATCAGAATATTTTTCTACTACTGTGAATTTTTTTAATGAAATTTAATTTATAATGTTGCTGTGGCATCAAACGGTAAAACGATATTTTTGGAATAAGAGAAAAAATAGAATAAAAAGTTTTGTTGATGTTTGTAATAAAATGTTTTTCTTTATTTTTTTAAAGGTAATAATTAAGCTCAATTAAATAATCTCTAATTATTTGCATGCGAGGTAAAATAATTACCGCAATACCCTCTACAGCTTATTAACCATTTGGAAAAATGGTTATTGTTCTCGTCAGGGTAGGAAATCAAAAAAATATCTGAACGTTTTCATTGGTTTAATCCGCAATTTATTCGTTATCTGATTGGTATATACAGTAATCTGTATTTCCCTTTGGTTTCAACAACGATGGACAACAGAGTGTTGCCACTATGACAAAAAAGTAATAAAAACTACAAAAAAAATTAATAAATCAGAAACAAATTGAGATACAGCTTTCAAACAAATTGCATTTAAAAGTACACTTTTTTTCTATATCCGACGGTATAAAAAATAATATTGTCGGATGTTTAGAAGTTTAAGAATGTTATTTTATTTAAAATTGGTCTTGAGATCTTTTGGTAATCTGATGATAGAAAAGCCTTTTCCCGAACAGTCAATGAAATGCTTGGCTATTATGTAAGTTTCATAGGAAATCTGACGAGTCGCAGGTGATTTTTCTTGCTTGCAATTTTTACGTGTAATAACACTATTAATCTTTAGTTCATGGCGTACGTAATGTATGACTAGCTCCGTAGAAGTTTAAAAATTTACAGTACCGAAAATTGTAAAACTGAAATTTCTTTTAAAATTTGTTCATGATGGGTCCAGAAATGTTATCGTTTAATCCATGGCGTACGTAATGTAGGATCAACTCCGTACGATTTTTTATGTCTTAAATTTTAGTCTTTGAAAAAATCATTTTCCAAATGGTCGTTTTAATTTGTTAAATTGCTTTTTTTTTAAATCTTTATTAGTATTGCAGCGTGGCGTACGTAATATGTATATATCATATTGTAGTAAACATTTACAACTGGTTTGAACTCGCACTATTACGGGTTGAACATAAAAAAGGCAAAAATTCGTCATAAAAAAATGTAATTAAAAATTTCGAATTTTTCCCCCCACTCGTTCAAGGGCCCCCTACCAGCGACCCGTGTACCAAATTCCGTAGCCCTGCTCCCTGTAGTTTCCGAATTTTTGAGGTTACATAGATACGCGCACGGATTTTACTACGGTAGATACTTCCAATTGTTTTATTACAAAATACAGGGTGTCCATAAAAGAACGTCCTAGTTTCAATCGCATATTACAACAGTTTAATTTAGACTATTTATAACAAATCATACACCAAATTGAAGGTGAACTAACCTAGTTTTTCTTACAAATGTTCAGTATATGCACCTTTAGTTGTACGACAGACACCCAACCTAAAGTCCAATTCTTAGGTAGCGGCAGAACATAAGCACGGTCTCTAAAGGATCCGATAAATCCCCAAAGGGTCAATCTCAAAGGAATTGCATTTCTCTAGGGCCTTTAATCTTCAGCCCAGCAATAATGCTTTACCCCTCCCCCCCCCCCCCCAGGAGTCGCCATTTTGCGTATGTGGCACTGCAAGCAAGTCAATAACAAAGCAGTACTACTCATGCATAGGCTTATCTAAAGCTATTAAATTCAGAAGTTCTCTTATACGTCCATTAAAAATATTTCAAAAATATATATTCTAAAAACACACTCAAAATATATATTAAACATTTAATTGCTAAAAAGGACGTCAAATACACTCAAAATATATATTAAACATTTAATTGTTCGTTGCACATGGAATTGTAATTTGACGTCCTTTTTAGCAATTAAATGTTTAATATATATTTTGAGTGTGTTTTTAGAATATATATTTTTGAAATTATCTAAAGCTGTTTGAATTACTTTTTATCTGTGCCCTTGAACCAACAATGCTACAGTGCTTACAGTTAATATTATGAAAAGTTATAACTGGGACATCCTTTTACACAAATCCTGTATAATTAGGATATATTTGATACAACCAGTTATATACCCTTGTATTCTATTCTCATAAAAATATATCTAATTTATAACAAAAAGACTAGTCTATATATTAGATAAAGTTTTTGTTATTCTTGTGAACAGAGGTCACAAGAGTATTTAACTTGTTAAATCAATTTTATCCTAATTATATTTTGCAATAAAATAATTGGAAGTACTTATAAAAATTTTCTCTGATGGTCACAGGAGTAACAATGGACGAACCCATAGTGTAACACTCTTTATTTTTTATTTATACAGTGAAACCTCCTTGAACGGTCACTTCTAAACAACGACAATCTCCGAATACCGGCCACATATTGACAGAACGAAACACGTTCCATATATATTATTAACATTAGTGCGAATCTGTAAATAAGGAACTCTAAACAACGGCTGCTCAAAAGTCACGAGAAAAAAAATAGCAGCTCCTGGTACAATTTCATATTTATTTGCAAACCGAAATCTGAAGTAGATCAAACAAAATTTGTTAAATATGCCAACAAAAAGTCCATTAATCTTTTAACACGTTCACGCCGGCGCGGTGGGTCTCATTCGACTATCTCAGAGTTGTAAAGTCTCCGGGTTTTTTTCACACCACTATTATTTTAGAGAAAATGCTTTAAATTGCCCAATTGTTCTAATTAAATAAAATAAAAACATTTTCTGTATTAAAATACTGGTATCCAAAAAGCCGGAGACTTTGCAGATCTGAGACAGGCGAGTGTGACCCACCGCGCCGGCGTGAACTTGTTAAACACTCAATCCTTTTCCCTAAACTAGGCATAGAAAATGAAGACATTAATAATGATGGGGGAGTTTAGATAATATTCTTAGAACTGCAAGCATAATACATATGCCAGTAAGTTTGTATGTCTAGACAAAGATTTGGAAGTTACTGCCACATTTGATTCATATAGCAAATGGTGGAAGATAGGAGAGAGGGAGAGAAAAGTGATGCGGAAGGGGAAATGGAAGGGATTATAGAATCACCCAAAATTTCTAGAATTAATACATATATCAAATTTTTGACGAACCTTCGTGAAGTATAAAATTTTGTATTAAATCAATGATGATGAGTTGCACAGTAAAACAACTCATACTATTATTTCTTTGAGTAAGACATTTGCAGTAAAAAAAAAAAAAAAAAAAAACTGCAAATCAGTGATTTTTTTAACGTATTAAAACAATGAGGATTCATTAAAATGATTGTGTAATTCTATTTAAATTTATGTAATTATGATTTTTTTTTAAAGAAAACCTCTGAATAACACCCATCTCTGAAAGGCTGTCGCTTTTTGCCGGTCCCCTGGTTACCGCTATTTAGAGGTTAAACTGTATTTTATTTTCTATTTTTTAATGTATAAAATATTTCATTGTTTCTGTTTTACAGCCAGTTTGTTTATTTTAGGGAGGATGGATTGGAACAGCTTTAAATCCAGTGTTATTGTAGCTCGTATACAATCGTAACCGCGGAAACTATTTGGGGATTTATCACCTGCGCACGACTAACAACAACAAAAAAAAAAGCCTTATTAAATTTACAAATTTTTTAATTAATTATTTGTTTGTTTATTAAGTTCTAAAAATATGAAATGCTGCATTGTCATTAGAAACGCAGCTTTATGCAGAATTTTTATAATTGTAGAATACCAGGAAGCGAGCTAAAAATAAACTAAAAAATTCCAACTTTACATAAAAACAAAACAATTTAACGTGAGTTAAATAAAAGAGTGTAAATACGACAGCACCTACCCGTTCTAAAATATATACAATGTGGCTTTAACTAATTTACACTCATTTAGAATATAATTGTTAAAGATTCAACAAAATGATATAAATACCATTCTTTTGTAACAACATGTATATTAATCACTTATAAAAAGATTAATCTAAATAATACTGTAAAAAGGGATAAAATATCTTTATTAGATTGACGAACGTTTCATCGCGCAAACGGTGACATTTTCAAAATCATTCATTTTAGAAATATTTTCACAAATATATTACACAAATTATATTATATAACTTAACATATCATTTGTGTGTGTAAGAGGTTGAACGTTATACAAATAAATATATATACATTTTGTAAAAAGTTTCCTGTAGAAATATTTTTTGTGTTGTTTATTAAACCTACTGCATGTTTCATTTAATAATTTGAATAACAGCCTGTACATACATATTTCATTTTCACATGGAGAGATAGTATTTCACCACTTTTTATTATTTTTTTAAATATCTTTTCATTTCTCTTAAAATCAGAGGCATTTCTTATAGCAAAAATACGGAATTATCTACCTCGATGACATATTTCAAATCACCCGGGGGTGTTTCTGGAATAGTAAGAAAGCTTTTCAAAGATTTTCAGTTCCAGTGTATTTCATCCTGTGGGAACGGCGATGTCGCAATTTTTTTAATCTTTCTGCTGTTTCAAAACAAGTTTCATACAAGCACTTGATTTAATACTTTCATGTGTTTCACTTGTGATGTGTCACCTCCTCTGTTACTTTGATGTTTTTAATGATTGTTTTCCCTGAAAATAATTAAATTTTTCATAATAATTTTCTCTTTGCTTTCGCGTAACTCTGACTAGGTACAAGAAATATAATTTGGGTGTATCAAAAGTATATTCGTTTTTTACCCTCTCTTCACTTCCTATAAGTTATTTTAAGCTTATGTAAAGCTCAAAACGTGGTGTTTTTGGAGTGCCCTAGTTACTACGATAGTTTTTCGAGCGCTAGCGCTTGGATTATGTTCTACTTTCTCTTTTCGAGTATTGAGAATTCACAACTCGTGGCCAATCATTTTTATGTGATATTTCAAGGTTGAGGTCTCCTTCATTAAAACGTTTGCGTAAGTTTTGAGCTGTGAGAACATTAATCTTCTCTCCTCTTTCAGTTTCCCAAATTTGGCATAAGCTTCAGTGTCTTCAAAGCATAGATTGGAACATTGACTTAAGATAAATAAAATCTCGATATTCCTATAACCGATTATGGAAACTGAAAATAAACGGAAGAAGTCTGTGTGATTATAGAAGGAAAAGGAACATTTAACCTCCTTCGTGATATTTCATTTTCAACAATAAGTGCTAGCTACAGGTTTTGGTATATAAGCGTTCAAAAAAAATGGAAATACTTTTGATACATCCTAATATTTTTCACTTTAAATGTTGCAAGAGTCCCATATTTCTCTAGAATATTACTGATCTTTATTGTAAAATTGAGAAAAATCCGCAAATTATAAACTTTTAACCATGTAAAAGAGAGAACTAAAAATAAGAACATACAGGATAGTTAAAAAAAGATGGAACACATTTAAAAGAATATTTAAGCAGATTTCAACAAACAGTTTTGATACAGAGTATGCCATCAAGACCTCTCAAACTCTACATAGCTGGATTCCTGCCTTGGAGTACATAAAAAATGCTGAAAGCACTGTCACTCTACGAGCCGTAGTTTTCGAGAAAAAATTAAAAGAAAAGTTTGACGTCATATCCGGTGGAAGAACAAAGAGCTTATTGAAACTTGAAAATTGGTATTTGCATACGTTTGTAGACGAAGATGCGAAAAGTATTCACCTCACACTTCATGTCTACATGCGTGCGCCGTGGAATGGCATTAAGCCGTCGTTAGTTACTAGGTAGAGAAAGTGACTTAGTTGCTCGAGTTCATGCTTGCATGTTCTGTTGTTGACACCACACTGCTGAAAAGTGGATAATGAGGCGTTTCACTATGCGTGTATGCATGCTTCGATATGCACGAGGGACATTTTGATCACCTTTCCACGTAAATATATGCAAATACCGATGTTCATGCTTTCAGTAAAGGATTTTTCTTGCTCCGGATATGTCGTCATATTTTCGTTCTCATTTTTCTCAAGAACTACGGGTCGTAGATTTATAGTTATTGGGCATTGTTTATGTAAGGGAGACTAGGGAGGGTTGAACATACGGGAGGCATGACCCACGCATCAGTTTTCATGCTTAAAAGAATTTCAGAGTTTTATCAATGGGTGTCAACCAAAGCTATTGGAATGCTCAAACAACAGTCTTTGTATCATACAGATAATCAAAATAGGTGCTGAAAAAATTAATTGTGAGGCGTTTTCAACCTAAAGGTTGTGTTCTTTAGAAATATTTTGTAAGCTTTTTTCAGATAAAATATATTATAGAAATTTAAGTAAGTAGGTTTTAAGAAATGCAAAAGTATCGAGCTTTCATTCCAAGCATAGAGATTGTACAGTAAGTTGGGATTAACATAATAATGAGCTATTCTTTAGAAAAGAGCAATGTGGGGAGGCTTGACCTAGTCAATGTGAGGGAGGCTTGACCAGATGCTTAAGGCTCCCTTAATTAAGTGGTTTTGGAAGTCTTTTTATTATACACTGTGCATCATGAAAGGTTAATAATTATATATAAAAACGAATGTAAATGTATTCTTTAAAGCAACAGTAACATGTTTGATGGAAAAGAAAATGTTTAAAACTGACCAGATGCTTAAGGCTCCCTTAATTCAGTGGTTTTGGAAATCTTTTTATTATACACTGTGCATCATGAAAGGTTAATAATTATATATAAAAACGAATGTAAATTTATTCTTTAAAGCAACAGTAAGATGTGTGATGGAAAAGAAAATGTTTAAAACTGACCAGATGCTTAAGGCTCCCTTAATTAAGTAGTTTTGGAAATCTTTTTATTATACACTGTGCATCATGAAAGGTTAATAATTATATATAAAAACGAATGTAAATTTATTCTTTAAAGCAACAGTAAGATGTGTGATGGAAAAGAAAATGTTTAAAACTGACCAGATGCTTAAGGCTCCCTTAATTAAGTAGTTTTGGAAATCTTTTTATTATACACTGTGCATCATGAAAGGTTAATAATTATATATAAAAACGAATGTAAATTTATTCTTTAAAGCAACAGTAAGATGTGTGATGGAAAAGAAAATGTTTAAAACTGATTAACCCTTTATCTGCTGACGGTACTTATAAGTTCCATTAAACTAACTTGTTATAAAATTCCTTTAATTCATCGATTAGTTGTAATACAGTTTAGAATGACTTACAGATGCATTACTTTATCTTGTTCCAAAAGCATTATGTGTTACACAAAACAAAAATATTTTTAAAAGGAGGATTTCTTTTGCCTTTGCATCTCTTTAGCTTTCTTAGAGTTGGGGAGAGGGAGGGGGAATTTTTCAATTCGGAAATATTTCTATATTTCTATTGTAAGAATATTATATTTGTACATTTCCTAATTGCACAAAATACTAAGAAAAATATTTAAAATAGAATATTTGAGTGGGGTTATAAATACAGTAAAACCTCCCTACAGCGACCAAGTTCCGTTCCAATAAAAATTGGTCGCTCCGAGAGGTGGTCTCTTAATGGAGGTAATGTTTAAATCTAGATTTTAATTATTGAAAAAAGGTAACAATTAGTGTTACTAAAATTTATTTTTCACATTAGGAAAAAATATGAAAATTTAAGTATCAAAACAAAAGTTAATTACATAAGTTAATTACTGCAAAGTTAAAAAAATGAATACATTAACGTTTGCTTTGATTTTACGGTTTTGCTTTGACGGTTTTATCTTTTATAAATTTTATTTCCATGTCCTTTCGAAGTTCAGTAAATAAATGCAATTTTTAATTTTTGGACGGCAACAAATAATGACGATTTCATTAATTTATCTATTTCTTTGTGAGTTTCCTGACAGTATAGAGCAGGATAGTTTATTGACCGTCATCCTTAATTTGTCATCAGAGTTAAATTCATTGCCTATAAAGGCACAAAGGGGTTTAAACACTTAAAAGTTACCGGAATAAATAAAAATTTTAAACTTAGTTTAGAAGTTTGATGAATAATGCCCTGTCCGGAATTATTTTTCTAATAAAACCTCCTTCAAGCGACCAGGAAAAAACGAAATTTGTTTTATTTTCTTCAACGAAATTGGTCGCTCATGGAGGGAGTTCAACTGGAATGGTCTCTGAATGGAGGTAAAATTAGTATTAAGCCTATGGGAATAAATTTTGTTCTATGAAAAAATGGTAGTTCAGGGAGGCGGTCGCTTAATGGAGGTGGTCACACAGGGAGGTTTCACTGTATTGCACAAAATCCCTATAAATTCAAATTTAATGAATCCTTCTAAATCCTCCAATCCTTCTAAAATTTATTAAATAATTATGAAAATCTTCTAATGTAGTTTAAACATTTCTACCAAAAAATGTTTTAAAAGATAAATTTTCATGGATTCATAATTCAGTAAATAAGGGGTTAAAGAAAGATGTGAAAAATTGCTATAGTATCCTCTGCAAGGAAATATGTAACGAAATATAAATCGGAAAGGAATTTTTTTCCATTTAAATATTACTTACCATACGTAAATAGAAACAATGAAAAAGACTAGAAAGGACTAGAAAGTATGAAAGCAGCAGTCTTAACCCTTTTAGGTGCAGTGGTATGCTTATGAAACCACTTAAGTTTAATTATCAAACATCACAATGGCGCTAGAATTTTGTTAAAATCTTTTCAACTTAATATGTATTTGAAATATAGCTTTTATCTTATTTCCAAATATATTTGTTTGTAAATTCCGGTGGCAATCATTTATTTCAACATTTTTGTACTGAAAGGGTTTAAACCTGAAAGGGTTAAAAGATATTAATGATAAGTGCTCATGCCGCTGCAAAAGAACATAGCATTGATCGAAAAATTTTAGGAAGGTATGTAGACAATTTTCACCAGGATTGATACAGTGAGATGAAACCAAACAAAGTGACAACTAGAATTGTCAGGTCGAGTGTCACAAAAAGAAGACAAAGAAAAAAAAAAAAAAAAAAAAAAAAAAAAAAAAAAAAAAAAGAGGCGGGACAGTGGTTTCTAAATCCGGACATAATAATACATTAAATCCAATAAAAACGGAACATGTCTCTAACGGACTACTGCCTTAAATGTTAAAATTTCATTTTCCCTTCTGTACAATTATACCTACTCGGACAAAATCCTGTTTTAAACAAAAATTTTCTCCTCTGACTTGTGATTGCGTCAAAGCAGGTTTGTTTAAGCACCATACTTTCAAAAATATTTTTTATAATAATTTAAGCGTGTAGCATAAAGCTATTTTGCTTTTTTTAAACTGATTTTATTTCTCTTCACAAATATTTCAATATAAACAAAGTGGGTCAAACCTCCCATATAGTGGGTCTACCCTCCCGCACGTGGGGAGCTTTGACACATTATTTTCTCATGATTAAAATTAACCATTTTTCAAATTTCTTATATATTGAACCTAAGCAGCAATTTTATTTTGATAACTGATTGTATAACGAATAAAATGATATATAAAGCATTATTCTACGGTCAATATTTAAAAAATAAAAAATCATTTTGTAAAAAGTGGGTCAACCCTCCGTAGTCTCCCCTATATTTCAAGCGAGGAATCCAGCTGTGCGGAGTTTGGGCGGTCTTGATACTTATTTATTTTTTAATTTTAGAATTTTCGAAAATGACTCCAACGATTTCATGATTTATTTTCAAGGATTAGGGGATTTTTGTGCCAAGAAATCGATCTGTCAGAGCATCATTTCCAGGAAAAATGGTTTTTTATGCAATACACAGTTATTGGACTGATACAAAACCTTACAGAAACCATAAAAAAATATAAAATAGCCAAAGACTGAAATGAAACATTAAAATTTGACAAATAGTATGCGGTATTCGAAAAGAAACCCTTTGCACGATAAAATGCCAAATTTTCAGTAATCAGATCCAAATGCAAATATTGGCGTCAAACAAGACAGCAATACACAATTTTAACTGTATGAGCGTTACAATAATTGTTACAAGAATGAAACTATTCTTTTATTAAACCTATTTCAATTAGTTTTGAAACTGATAACGGAACTTTCTCTAAGCTAAGAAATGAAGATAGAACCGAAACAGTACAAGGTGTTAACACTTTAATGAATGGTTTTTTTTTCTTTTCATTTCTTTTCCAGAAAATATTACGTTTGAGTCTATCTTTGTTAATTATCCGCTGGACAAATAGTTAGAAAATTTCTATATGTTTCTGTTGGACATAATATCATAATGTCACTCCGAGTTACGAGTACATAACATAAATTGCTGAAAAAAGAACAGTTATAGATAGTTAGATACTTACTTTAAAGTATTTACACTGTACAGTAACAACTATTCAACGATATAATAATTTTTATAATGCTTTTAATAGTATGCAGAATTAATACTGATAACCTTATAAAGATAGAAAAAAAAACGCCAGTCAAACACATTGCAACAGTATCAAGAAAATATATTATAACCTTCCCGTGATAATAAATTAGAACAAAGACAGACTTCACGTCCTTAAATGCATGTTATCACATGTAAGTAACACATAATAGTTCACTAAAAGGCAAATAGAAAGGGCTAAATGGAAACAAAAAATCTAACTCCTGACCTACACAATGCATTTAAGGCTCCTGCGAAGTGCTTACGAGCTAATGCTAATCCTATGGGGAGGTTATTTGCTAATATCTCCTTTGCATTTCGACATTTTTAAATATTTATTTTTTTTGCTAGGGATAGCTGAGGTACATCTATACATGTCCCCATTTTTAGTTTTTCGATTTTGGTTGCAGATATTTTTATATAGTTACTTTCACTTTCGAAACCGGTTCCGAAAATGAAAATGTCATTATAAAAAAATATCTGCAACCAAAATCGAAAAAGTAAAAAAAGAGCGATGTAGAGATGTACTTCACCTATCCAATGCAAAATATTGATTTAAAAATGCTGAAATGCAAACGAGATATTAGCAAATAACCTCCCCATAGGATTAGTATTACCTCGCGAGCGCTTCGACTGACGGGGACAGGAGTCTTAAGGGATATTCCTGAATCTGAAAACTGTGATTTGAAAGAGTACTTGAAAAATTCATGATGGCGTTTCTGATCAATTGTATCATGAATTGTATCATAGATAGCGCAGTTTTAGAATATTTTTATTTATTTGTTTTGAAAATGGCTTGGATAGAGCCGAAGCATGTAAAGAGTCCAGTAAAACTATATTTCCTGTTTCTTAAAGTTTCATCTTACACTAGCAAGCAAAAAATAACCATATATATATATATATATACAAGGTGCGCCATAAATTCGTGCAAACTTTAAAAATCCATAATTAAAGAAATAATGGTCGGAAAAATTTTTGGTTTGCGCGAGTATGATCAGACGGATTTTGGATTTTTTTCCCATGAATAATAAAAAATGATTCCAAGAATAACCAATAGAGGGCGCTCACATGCCATATTGAGACGTTTTATGCAAATCAGACAAACACAAACAGACATTGAAAGAAATCACAATAACATGACACTGTGCATTAACTTTTATGGTACTAAAAGATGCTCAACATGACCACCACCACAAGGTATTAGGCAAGTGAGGCGTGTCAATACGCCTGTAACAGCTGAGTGTAGCAGGTCGGCATCGATGCCACCGACGGTCAGTCGAATGGCATCTTTCAGTTCCGCCAAAGTGGCTGGGGAGCACCGATAAACACGAGACTTTAAGTATCCCCACAACCAAAAATCTGCTGGGGTCAAGTCTGGAGATCGTGGGGGCCATTCAAACTTACAACCTCGACTTATCACTCGGTCTTCAGTGAAAGTGTCTAACAGGAACGCCTTGACTTCACGTGCAAAGTGGGGCGGGGCACCATCCTGCATGAAGGTGACGGAAGGTAACGCATGTCTTTCCTGCAATGCGGGCACAACTTGGTTACGCAAAAACGTAAGATACCGTTCTGCAGTGACTGTACACGTTTTCCAGCCGGATTCAGGACAAGACTCTTCAAAAAAGAAAGGACCCAGAATGAAAGCCGCGGTGAAACCACACCAAACAGTCACACGAGGAGAATGCATTGGCTTGGTCTGATACTCCCGAGGGTTTGACGTCGCCCAGATACGACTGTTTTGCGTATTGACGTCGCCATGGAGTGAAAAATGTGCTTCATCCGCCCACATGACATTCAGCAACCATTGTGGGTCACGATCCATTTGTGCCAGTGCCCATGTAGCAAACTTTAGTCTTTTATCTGTATCTGCCGGTAATAACTGGTGAAGTGTCTGTATCTTGTACGGATACAGATCCAAGATTCCGTGCAGAATACGTCGAATCGACGATTCCGGAATTCCCGTTATTCTACCAGCTTCACGAGCACTGCTACTTCCCGTTGATGTCTCGGCTGCCATTTCTTCCATGGCACTTTTTACAGCATCGACGCGATCCGCGTTCAAGGATGGTCTGCCACTACGTGGACGATCCTCCAAACTCCCCGTTTCCTCAAAACGTCGTACTAAATTGAGTATTCCATTCAACGAAATAGGGCTTTTTTGCGCCTTTAGTCCTTTCTCCGTGCGAAACTTCCTCAATGCAATAGTAGTGGATTCCCCATTCTTGTAGAACAGTTTGACCAGCAGCGCTCGATCTGATAACGATAGCATGCTGCCGAGATCGAATGACGAATCCATTTCCATCCAGGTGTTTTATTGCTAGCCTGATTTGCATAAAACGTCTCAATATGGCATGTGAGCGCCCTCTATTGGTTATTCTTGGAATCATTTTTTATTATTCATGGAAAAAAATCCAAAATCCGTCTGATCATACTCGCGCAAACCAAAAATTTTTCCGACCATTATTTCTTTAATTATGGATTTTTAAAGTTTGCACGAATTTATGGCGCACCCTGTATATACAGGGTGTCCGGTCTCAACGGTGTCCAATGGCTAATTCCTAAACCGTTAGTCATAGACATATAGTTCCAATTACAAAAATGTTTTAAATCAGGTAAAGAAACATTTTAAAAGCAATTTGGGTCAATAAAAACATTTCTTAAAAAATTACGAAATTAATTTTTTTATACGGTCCCCCGGTTCCATAAGTTATATTTAGTAATGTTTTCCTATTATACTGACAAGTAAGACAAAAAAAGTCCCATTCATATAACTCTAAAACTGAGCGAGTTATGAAACTTTAAAAATGCATGACTTATGCCACTTTTCTACTCTGAAAACAAATGAGTTCGACTTGGCTTTGAGGGATCATATACCAAGTGCAAAGTATTTGAAGATCTTACTTCATGTGTATCTGCGCTTTGAAAAAAAATCCTACAAGTATTATGATTAGGTCTCAAATTGGATAAAATAACATATGTTTTATTTTGTCAGGATTTGAGACTGTTTCTCTTATGATTTCTTTTAACAAAAATTATGTTTTTTTATAAGTTTTTATGATACTTCAACAATCGTATGTATGTTTATCCAGTTCAAAATTTGTACTCGAACTTTAACCCACTTTTAAATATCCGATCGAGATTGCATTTTACATACTGGCGCAAATCTGATAACAATCTAATATTATTAAGATTTTCGATGGTTACATTTATACTTATTTTACAGGATAACACAAAAAATTTCGGATAGATTTATTCGATATTTTTTGCTTATCCTAGGATTCTTACAGCTAAACAGCTGAGTGGTCCGATGAGATGGGGGAGGAAATTCAATTTTAACATTGAACTTCTTAACGAAAAATCAAAATGAAGGTCAATTTCGGATTCAGCGGTACAGAATACATAAGAATCAATTATCAAAAGCTAAAAAACATGACATAACCCAACTTTTGCAGGCTTGTGCAATCTAATAATATTTTAAAATACGTATCATTTTGTAAAGAATTGAGGCTGTTAATTTAGAATCATTTTATTTAACAAAAATTCTGTTTTTTTTCTTCTTAAATGTTTATTACAAATTGTATATTTTCCATTAATATGCCAGAATGATTAAAGATTTCAAATTTATATTGCAATGTTAATTTTAATCTCAAACATTTTTTATGTCTGACGAAATTATATTTCGACTAAATTTGTGAATGACCCCCAATTTGCAGCAAAAAATAGTCTCCAACTTTAAACAGCTATTACTCGGTCAATTTTAATCGTAGAATCACGGGACTTTTTTTGTATTACTTGTCAGTGTTAAAGGAAAATTTCACTAAATATAACTTATAGGACCGGGGGACCGTATAAAATTTAAATTTCGTAATTTTTTAAGAAATGTTTTTATTGACCCAAATCGCTTTTAAAATATTTCTTTACCTGATTTAAAACATTTTTGTAATTGGAACTATATGTCTATGACTAGCGGTTTAGAAATTAGCCATTGGACACCGTTGGGACCGGGCACCCCGTATATTATTACAAGATGTTACTTTGTTACATATTTACATAATTAACATTGATAAAATATCGTCAGCTTATCTTGCTTTGTGTGTAATGAAATAAACACCAAGAAAAAGTCTGCAAGGGCGGAAATTCTAATTGCCCTATACACTGCAAGTTACATCCTGTTATATTGAGCCTTTTCTACAATGGCTGTCCTTTCCAGTATTTTGTACTTCTTTTTACAGCATTATACAACAAAATAAAAATCATGCGTGAAGCAGAGATTACGAAACACTTTTCGACAATTACAGAATGAAACTTCACTGTTTAATAAGTTTAAAGAAGATACCTGAAGTAAAAAAATTAAAAACTGTATATCGTACTTTCAGAAATAACATCCATAGACGACAGATTATACAGATCTTTTAATAACCTTTATATTATTTTATTTATATTCTAAAAACTTCCCTTAACATGATAAGTATAGTTCGGCTGAAAAATGGAAAACAGAATTAAAAAACACATTTAAGCATATCAGGTTCGCACACAGTATTGAGTACATTTTGTGTAGGACTGCAATTATTCTATTGAATTTATACACACAACGTTGTATATAAAAAAAAATTGTGAAACTTGTAAACGCATATCAAAACCGAAAACGCCCGTCCAGCATTTATCCGACTGAGAATGGATATCGTAACCTAATTATTTGCGCGACCCTGTAAATGAGAGGTAAATGCTTTGTACTGCATATTCTGCAGAACGCATATTTTAGTGCACCTCTGAAATGCCTGCCAATTTCATTAAGCTTGAAGTAGTATAACATAATCTTAATACATCGCAGACGACATTTCCCATGAAGAATAATGTAACGCGATTCTTTTGAATGTATCTGTAAACGTACTACAAGTACTGTACACTCCATTTTCAATAGCCAACATGCCATAGTGACTCTAAAGGGGACGGTGACGTTAAAAAAATGTCTTTTAATTTTCATCATAGAGATATCAATTTTTTTGGGAAATAAACATTACACCATAAGCATATAGAACACCTTAACAGAAAGTTTCAATCTTATTATAATTTTAAGATTTAAAAAAAAAATAAAATTTTAAAACGAAATTTTAAAATGCTCCAGGCGTCTCAATTTTTGAGATATTACCTCATTTTTGCACTTTAATCACTTAAAAGTGTTTTGCAAACAAATCTGTGCATCGCTTATTCAAACACTTGAATAGTTAATTTTTTAGAGATTTTTTTCTGAATTCCATATCGATTTTCATCAAGATTTTGCCTTTTAATAAGTTAAAAATCAAATTTAATGATCTTAATGAAGTCCAATTTTAAAATACATGCACAGTTTCTTTTTAAATAATATCAGGATTCTTCCTTATCAATTTCATGAATTTTGATCGAAAATTAAAACGCATGGAGAATTTCAAAAAACTAAAAACGTTGAAAAATCAGTTTTGAGAAAAACAAATTTAAAGTATACATAAAGGCCGAAAAATTGTTTATGTCCAAAATTTTTACGCTTGTAACATTGTGAAAAATAATCGTATATGCGGTTTTTTGCAAATGACTCAGAACAAACTGAAAATTAATCATATGTACAAAAATAATTTTCGATTTTTACGTTGCATTTTTCTCAAATAAAGGTCCACGATCCCCTTAACAACATATATCAACTGAATGGCAATCCGTGTATATTTACTAGAGTTAGAATACGTACAAACAGACGGAAGGCAACAGACAGAAATATAGTCAGACAGACGGCAGACAAACAAAACGAAGTCACAAACACTTTTCAAATATATCGGTATTTGTTTAAAAGGAAAACAAACCTGCTTATAATTTTCAAAGTGAATCGTATAGACGTGCTTTATTTTCAAAATGCAATGGAATTTCAATCATTGGAAAATAAATATTTCCACAATTTTTATTTTTAAATACATATCTATTTCTTACTGAAAAGATACGGAATTCTCTGCCTCAGTGACAAATTTCAAATCTCCGGGGGTGTTTCCGAAATGGTAAGAAAGCAATTGAAAGAATATTCCGTTGCAGTGTATTTTCTTCCTCTGGGAAATGATTTGTCGCAATTTCTTGATCTTTCTGCTGTTCCAGAACGTGTGTCATAGAAGCACCTGATTTTACAGTTTTGTGATTTTCACGTCTGACGTCACTTCCACTGTTATTTGGGAAATATATATATATATTTTTTTCAGAAAAAAGATTGAATTTCTTTATATATATATATAATAAATTTGAAATCCCAAATATATGAAGAAATTGACAAAGCTCCAAAGATGATTTGGAAATGAACGCAGGAAACCAGCATGTAAAATAAGAAACTATGAATGACTCACAAAATCATCAGAGGAGCTTGTGAGATCATTCGTAGAAGATGAGTTATTTCATGCAATTTTGTCGGCATTAAACCTAAAATGATAAAATTTAGCTCCTTATAACGCAAACATTACAGAAAATATATAATAAAAAGCCAAGATATCCAAAGAAAAACACACCCCACACAAGACATTAAAAATTACCAGAGCACAATACCCGAAACATATCTTGGCAATTGGTTATAATTAAAAGACATGGTTGGTAGATGAAATAACTGACTCGGGACCTCGCCTTTTCGGTAAACTTTGTTTATTGTGTGCACATTTGTGTTGCACATTTGCAGTACAAGAGACTCGCGAGTACCCCTGAGGCCCCGAGATCCAACACTTTTTCCTGTGTCACATTATGCAGGTATCAGAGTATGCTCATAACTCTAAAAAAGTGAGCTCTTCGGCAGAGCATATGAGTTTTGTTATGAATTTAGGATATTTTCCAGCAGAGGGCGAAAGTATAAACTTGGGAGGAAAGTTTAATTTAATTGGCTCAATGTTCTTTAATAGGTGTGGCAACATGCTTAACTGAAGCCTGATTGAATCACCAATGGTAATTTACACCTATGACACTAATGATTAGTATGTTGTAATAAAATGATTATTTATGTTTTAATAAATGACAGCTAGACGAAAGCTACTTAGGATTTATGACCTATCAATTACGTATTTTGACACTGATTATAATTTATAACATAAATATAATCATAAATCTACAAACTGTCAATTTTAGGAAAAGTACTTAGAATTTATACCCTTTAATGTAATCAATTGTCATATTTGGAAAAGTAAATCACCATTTATGGATTTAAGTATTTATTTTATGTTTATTTTAACTCTAGTTTGATTTTATGAGCCCAATAATTGCCATAATGATAGTTTATTGTGATTTATGGTTTTAAATTTTCATTACAGACCACCAGCATATTTTGAAAACAAGTTTAACGTAAAATCTATACGCTGCCTATTTTATGTCCAAAGGAGAGGCACTGTCTTATATCGACTTT
This sequence comes from Maratus speciosus, assembly GCA_963932465.1. Classification (NCBI taxonomy): domain Eukaryota; kingdom Metazoa; phylum Arthropoda; class Arachnida; order Araneae; family Salticidae; genus Maratus; species Maratus speciosus. Next base: position 358,813,707 of record OZ010794.1, read on the forward strand.
TAATAATGTACAATTTGTGGCTGATCCCTATCTTGCATTCAAAATGAGTCAAAAACTCGTCGCTCAGAGGCATGGATAAATGGTGTAAGTCACGAATTTTGGATTTTGATATCTCTGCGAATTTTAAAGATATCGAGATGATTTTTTTTGTGTTTAATTCAGGAATAGATAATGAAAAATTTCCTAATTGGGAATTTTACACTACGGGCCCGTATAAAAATTTAATTTTTGTATTTTCTCATATAGACCCCCGATAGAGTTGAAACTTATCAAATTTTGCACCTTTTTTATGAAACTTTTCAATTGGAAGTATGTGCCTATGGGCAATATTTAAGAACATAGCCTATTGTTTCGATATTTATGAATCACCCTGTATATATATATATATATATATATGGGGCATTTTCACAATCTTTTGACTTTTGGGGAAAAAAAATCTGTGCCGGCCCGGCCTACAGGCGGAGGTAGATTTCGAAGTTAAGTATATTAATTGTACCAACGAAAATTAAATCATGATTAGATATAAATCCACTTTAACAGTTTTATCTGGCCGCTTTTGACGAGTTTTTGTTTCACTTTTATATAATACCTGGTTTTATCTGAATCATGTTAAGGCGGTATTAAGAAAAATACTTTTCATGCTCAACAACTCGAAATTTTCTGTCACATTTTCAGATTAATTTTTAATAGAAAAAAAATACGAAACTTGCTGACGTGATTTTTGAAAAGGTTTATAAGCGACATGCATTTTTATTATTTTCTCAGTAGGGCAATATTTTTCGTTTCTAACAAAATAGCTTCGGGAAATTCTGTTCAAAATGCCCACTTTGACATCATTTTTTGAAATATTTTCTGCCTCTATCAAAACATCGATCATTACGGTACATTATATAGTTTCTGAAGAAGAGAATCTATCAATTGGACGCGTTTGAGAGCAAAACTTAATTTAAAAATGAGTAAGAAAATAAGCAGTTTGGATTTGAGTACATTCTTAATAAGATGATTTTTTTCTTCAACCGCTATGTATTTTTAATTTGTTTTTGCTGTAAGAATTGGTCCTATCAAAAACTTGTCTATATAAATGTTGAAGACAATATTAAGTAGATATATGATAAATTCATGGGGATTTATATCTTGGGAATTGACGGAATCATAGAACTTTTTCTTCTTCACCCCCCTTCTTTTTGTTTTCGTTTATAAATTTATTTATTTTTTTTGCGGTACGAATTGGTCCTATCAAAAACTTATGAATACAAAAGTTGTAGATAATATTAAGGAGATGCATAATAAAATTAATTGGATTTGATATCTTGAGAATTGACGAAGTTATGAATTTTTTTCTCCCAAAAACCCTATTTTTTGTGCCCCTTGAGCCCATTTTTAATTTTATCCAAAATCTGTGATACATAAATTTTTGGTCCTATTTTTAGAAGTAATAAAAACTTTAAATTTATTTGATATGTATAAAAATTAAGACGTTATGGGTTTTTTTCTGTTTTCACAAAACCCCTCCCTATTTCCATCCCCTTGGTCCGATTTTGCCCATTCACGAACTTGACCGAGATTTTATGCCCCTTGATTTTATCTATCAGTTTGGAAGAGCTTTGTGCAGAATTGTGGAAGTTATCGTGTACAGAAGAAAGTGATATACATATATATATATATATAACCATTAATTAAACATAACCTTCCACCGTCAATTATTATGAATTAAAGCTGTAAGTATTAAAAAATATATATCTATACTCCTATTATAAAGAGGAAAAAATTGTTTATTTGTCGGAGGTAAGCTCTGGAACTACCGAACCGATTCCAAAAGTAATGGTATCAAAATGATGGTGTTAGTCCAACTTAGAACATAGGCTATATCTTATGTCGGTGCCACTACCCCAAAGGGGGTGTAGGAGCAAAAAACGTTCTAAAAATGCGATTTCAGCGTTACTGAAGGGCCTAGAAATATGAAATTTGGAATATTAGTTACTTATAAGATATAAATGATGTCTAAGAACAGTTTTTAAACAATTCGAAATTTAAAAGGGGTGAAAATCCACAAAAAGCGTTCTAAAAAACGTTCTAAATGGTAGTTTCTGCACAATCTCAGGAAATACTAAACCGATTTAAAAAATATTGGTGTCATAATGATGGTGACAACGCTTGCTCCAAGATAGGCTATGTTTTATGTCAGTGTCACCACAACAAAGGGGGTGTAGGAGCAAGAAACGTTCTAAAAATGCGATTTTAGAGTTACTGAAGGGCCTAGAAATATGAAATTTGGAATATTAGTTACTTATAAGATATAAATGATGTCTAAGAACAGTTCTTAAACAATTCGAAATTTAAAAGGGGTGAAAATACACAAAAAGCCTTCTAAAAAACGTTCTAAATGATAGTTTCTACATGATCTCAGGAAATACCAAATCGATTTAGAAAATATTGGTGTCAAAATGATAGTTACAACGTTTGCTCCAAGATAGGCTATGTTTTATGTCGGTGCCACTACCCCAAAGGGGGTATAGGAGCAAAAAACGTTCTAAAAATGCGATTTATGTGTTACTGAAGGGCCTAAAAATATGAAATTTGAAGTATCAGCTACTTATTAGATATAAAGGATTTCTAAGAACAATTCTTAAACAATTCGAAATTTAAAAGGGGTGAAAATGCGCGAAAAGCGTTCTAAAAAACGTTCTAAATGGTGATTTCTACAGAATCTCAGGAAACACCAAATCGATTTAAAAAATAATGGCGTCAAAATGATGGTGAAAACCCTTGCTACACATAGGCTATGTTTTATGTCGGTGCCACTACCCCAAAGGGGGTGCAGGAGAAAAACGTTCTAAATTGCGGTATTTGCGTGACGGAAGGGCCTTGAATCGTGAAATTTAGAATGGTAGTTAGTTATAAGATATCAATGATCTCTAAGGACATTTCCTGAAAAAGTCGAAATTTAAAAGGGGGGTCAAAATGCGCAAAAAGCGTTGTAAAAACGTCCTAAATTGCGATTTCTAGCAATCTCAGGAAACACTGAACCGATTTCAAATATAATGGTGTAAAAGTGATGCGAACAGATCTTGCTCCAAGATAGGCTATATTTTATATCTCTTTCCACTACCCCAGAGGAGATGCAGGAGCAAAATAAGCGAAAAGCGTTCTAAAAACGTTCTAAATTCCGATTTGTCACCAATATTTCAGGAAGAATCAAACTGATTTCAAAAGTAATGGTAAGAAACTGATGCTGACAACCTCTGCTCTAACATAGACGCTATTTTAAGTGGATATCACTATCACCTAGACGTTGCAGGAACAAAAAAGCGTTCCAAATTTCGATTTTTGTGATGGGTAGGGGCTAGCAACTTAAAATTAGGTAAGGTACATATTTATTACATATAAATGATCTTTAAGAACAGTTTCGAAAAAATTGGAAATTTAAAAAGGTGTGAAAATGCGCGAAAAGCGTTCTAAAAACGTTCTAAATTGCGATTTCTACTCAATCTCAGGAAATTCCAAAGCTATTTCAAAAGTAATAGTTGCAAATCAATGGTGACAGTCCCTGCTATAACATATATTATATTTTATGTTGCTGTCACTACCATCTGAGGGTTGCAAAAGCAAAACATGTTCTAATTTGCGTTTTTTGCTTAACTGAAGGGTCTAACACTTTGAAGTATGGCATGGTATTTACTTACAAGATGCAACTGCTTTCTAAGAACTGTCGAAAGAAAATTTCAAATTCAAAAAGATGAAGTGAGCGAAAAGAGTTATAAATTACAATTTTTATGTAATCTTATCAAATACCAAACCGATTAAAAAAATAATGATGACAAACTGTTGGTGATAGAACCTGGTCAAACATAAGCTATATTTTATGTTTGTGCCACTACCACCAGAGGGTTGCAGTAGCTAAAAACTTTCTAAATTGCGATATCTGTGATACTGAAAAGGCTAGAAACTTTAAATATGGCATGGTAGTTTCTTATAAAATATAAATGCACTCGAAGGACTGTCGAAAATAAATTCGAATTAAAAAGGGGTGAAGTGAAGGGGAGGTGTGAAAAGCATTCTAAAAAAGTCCTAAATTACGATTTCTACGCAATTTCAGGGAATATAAACCAAATATAAAAGTAATAGTTGCGAAGCAATGGTAACAGTCTCTGATCCTACATAAGCTATATTTTATGCCGATGATTCTACCACCTGGGATTCACAGGAACCACAAACGCTCTAAAAAAGGCCTTTAAAAGCTTTCTAAATTACGTTTCTGTGGAATATTAGGAAATAACAAACCAATTTCAAAATTAATGTTGGCAAATTAATGGTGACAGTTCCTATTTCAACATAGCCCTTTATGTTGAGAGAGGTGGTAGGACTTGGAATTTGACATGATGGTTAATTTTAAGATGTAAGAAGATTGTTTCAAAAAATTCAAAACTTCAAATGAATACTGAAATGAGCATATTAATTGAGCATAAAAGTTTCAAAATATTTTCTAAATTATTATTTATTTAGTTTTATTTAGTTTTATTAATTTAAGTCTCATTTCTGCCTTATGCAGTGTAACAATGATGTTTAATCAAACTGTATTTTAAATAGTAATTTTTTTAATTATTCCTAAAAGTAATAAGTACCTTTTAATAAAAAAAAATTATACCTTTTAATAAAATAAAAATTTAGTTAGTACCTTTTAATAAAAATTAGACATATTAATATCACTTGGCATATTTCAAATATTACGCGAGCAAAGCCGCGGGATTTGCTAGTATATTATAAGAATTATTATGGAAGAAAAAGAAAAAAGTGGACACCAACAAAAATTGAAAAGCTTATATATTGAATTACGTTATCAAGGGCACAGAATTCAATGATATAAGCAAAATGGTTGTTTTCTGTGGAAAACATAAGCTAAAGCTAAAAATTATTTTCCCCTGTGCCCAAACAACCATTGAAATCAAGTGAATTGATTAAAAATGATAGCAGAATAGAAGCAAATAATATGAAATGGAAGAATCAATAAAACGTATTTAAATATTTATAGGATATAAAATATAAATAAACACCATACCGATTAATATTTCAGTATTTTACAAATATCCACGCGCACATGTCTACCAGAATATCATAAAGATTAAGGTGAATAAAACAGTTAAGAAATCACAGTAATTGATACCAAAGGATGCAGGTAATACATTTTGAAATAAAATTTGAAATACCTTGTTAAACACATTTAATATAATATAAAATAAATAGATAGTAATTACATTATTTAAAATGCACTATTAAATTAATTAATAACTGTTTAACAATATCGTCAAAATTTAGCTAAAAATACCCCCTGGTGTATTAAATTATAACTGAAATGGAGCTAGAAAAATTAAAATCTAGAGCTATCTTAAAGAGACAAATTTTGGTGCTGCCATCTAGTATTACTTTTATTAATGAACTGTCGCAAATAAATATTTGTAAGCATTTGAACGTAAATAATTTTTTAAACAGCAAAACCAAACATATCCTTATATATAGAGAATTATAAACCTAATATAAACCACACAATGTATTTAAAAAAACTATTGTTAATAAAATTTAAAAGCATACAATATATTCTATTAGCTAACTTATTTAAACTAAACTAAGAATTTAAATAATTCTAGAACTTTGATAATATATAGCATATAGCTATATGCTATAAAACAAAATAAATTCAGTAATAATTAATATAAATAATTATTAAAAATAATATAAAAATTATTTTTTAATCAATTATATATAAGATATTTATAAAATGAACAGGAAATAAAAAACATGTGGAAGTAAATAGAAGGTTAAATGATACTTAAATTCCCAATATATATATATATATATATATATATATATATATATATATAAAACCAATAATTAAACATAACCTAGCACCATCAAAAACCGTAATATTATGAATTAAAGCTGTAAGTATATATAAAAAAAAGATTAAATTATTTATAAGAATTATTATGGAAGAAAAATAAGAAAGTGGACACCGACAAATAATGGAAATGCTTATATATTGAATTACGTTTTCAAGGGCACAGAATTCAATGATATAAGCAAAATGGTTGTTTTCTGTGGGAAAAATAAGCTAAAGCTAAAAGTTATTTTCCCCTGTGCCCTAACAACCATTAAAATCAAGTGAATTGATTAAAAATGAAAACAGAATAGAAACAAATAATATGAATTGGAAAAAACAATAAAACCTATTTAAATATTTATAGGATATAAAATGAAATAATAAACACCATACCGATTAATATTTTAGAATAAATCCACGCTCACATGGCACCCATATCGTAAAGATTAAGGTTAATAAAACAGTTAAGAAATCACAGTAATTGATACCATAGGATACAGTTAATACATATTGAAATAAATGTTAAATAACTTTTAATATAATATAAAATAATATAAATAGAAAGTAATTACATAATTAAAATGCACTATTAAATTAATTAAAAACCGTTAAACAATATCGTCAAAATTTAGCTAAAAATTCCCCCTGGTGTAGTAAATTATAACTGAAATGTAGCTGGAAGAAGTCAATCTAGAACTTATCGAAAAAAAAAACACAAATTGTGGTGCTGCCATCTAGTATTACATTTATGATTTAATTGTCAAAAGACTTGCTTCAGTTATACGCAATTGAATGTAACAATTGTTTTATTAACAGCAAAACCAAAAATATCCTTATATATAGATAATTATAAACTGAATATAAACCACACAATGTATTTAAAAAAACAAAAAAACTATTAATAAAATTTAAAAAGCATACAAAATATTCTATTAGCAAATTTATTTAAACTACACTAAGAATTTAAATAATTCTAGAACATCGATAAAATATAGCATATAGCTATATGCTATAAAACAGAATAAATTCATTAATAATTAATATAAATATTATTAAAAATATAAAAATCTTTAACAAAAACTTATATATAAGATAATTATAAAATGAACAGGAAATAAAAAACATATGGTAGTATAAAGAAGGTGAACTGATACTTAAATTCCAATTACCTAAAAAGCACAAATATAGTGTGTGGATTATTTTATACATCCATAAAAATCCTAAAAGTATGATATATATATATATATATATATATATGTGTGTGTGTGTGTGTGTAGATCTGCAAAAAATTTTCAGAAATTCGAACATAGGAACGAGGCCAATAGGTAGTATTTCATACGAAATCTACCTAAAATCTCTCGAAATTAAACTTGCTAAAATAACATTTTAATCTGATAGATGAATGCCTTAATGATTCAAAATAAAGAAAAAATGGCCAGCAGCGAAAATTTTTTTATTTAACTGAGATTTAGGTTAAACTTGCGAGTTTAATTTTCCTTACCATTTTACCCCTATAATTTTTTATTTTCTTCTAAATTTTTACTTATAATGAATTTGCATAGTACCCACAGGACATTCAAATAAGAAATAATACAAATGTAGTACTTTTAATACAGAATTTTTATATGACATTTTCTTAAAGGGGTGTTAAATAAGGGACGGTAAGGTAAAAAAAGGGACGAAATGGTAAAAAAAGAGACGGTAAGGATGGAACGGTAAGGAAAGTTACCACCTATTTTTTGGAAAATCATGTTAAGACTAAGTGATAGCCACAATGTTCATTGATTTTTCGAAACAGTTGTTAACATTGGATTAAATAATTTTTTTTTTTTTAAATTTGCCTCGAAAAGTGCAGGAATAAACCTTGGGGACGGTAAGACTCCCAAAAAAGCCACGGTGCTTGAAATTCATATTTAAATGCTGATTCATATTCTGCAGTAAATTTCCTGTCAAAGAATTTTAGATATTCTTTCTCTAGCGTACGTCTGCATGAGCAAAAACTTGAAAAAAATTCTGTCGCTGCATCTGAAGGGATTTTCAGTATAATTTTAGAAGAGGGATGGCAAAAAATCTAAAACCCAGGAAACAGAGTTAAAAAATACTAGCAACCCTAAAAATGTGTGCCGGTTAATTTTTAGCTACATATTTATATAAAACAATAGTTAAAGTTTCAGAAAAAAATTACATCGAATTATTTTTATTGAAACAATTTTATCCAGACAGCTCCAAACTTCAAAATCAGCATCAGGGACACGGGACGGTATAGGAGTTTTCCAGGTGTTTGGACCCCCAACATCGTCAAAAACTTATTTATCTGGTTAATATTGTTGTGCAATCATGCAATGGGATGTTCCCAAGTATATGAAATTAAAAAAAAAAAATTGTATTAAATAAAAAATTATTATTCAGGGACATGAATGTTAAAAGATTGTGAGAATGCCCCATATATATATATATATATATATATATATATATATATATATATATATATATATATATATATATATATATATATATATATATATATATATATATATATGTATATATATATATATGTATATATATGTATATATATATATATATATATATACAGTTGTACCAAAATTCGACGGACAAATTAAGAGGGATGATAGTAGGCAAAAAGAAAATGAATTATTTTCATAGAACATTGGGTCTCAAACCACATATTTAATCAAAAATACAGACTGATCTACCCTAAGTCAATTTCGGTTGACGGTCATAACTTTCAGAAAAGTGAAGAATATTATAATGAAATTTTTAATAGACATTCTCTCCTTTGTTGTAAATGTCTTGAAAAAAAAAGAAAAAAAAAAGTTGTAGAAGTTTCCATTGTACGCGCCAGCAGCACGCACTTGACGATCCAGATTTTGGACTGCGATTAGTAGTTCATACGGTATCTTCGATTGCTTGAGTACACTGTTTTTCCAGAACTTTTCGTGGTGTTATAACATTTCACACAAAATAAGGTACTTATCGTTGCATTTTCATTGCAAGGTTTTTATTTTTCTCAAAATAATTATCGTCAGCCCAAGTTCAGTTAGGATGAAACACTTTGTATTTGTGACTAATTACCCCTTTATCTACTGACGGTATTTATAACTATTATTAAAATAACTTGTTTTAAAATTCATTTAATACATCGTTAGTTATAATACAGTTTAGAATGAGTTATAGATACATTAATTTATCTTGTTCCAAAAGCATTATTGGTTACACAAACAAAAATATTTTTAAAAGGATGATTTATTTTGCATTTGCATCTTTCCAGCTTTCTTGGCTTTGTGGGGGGGGGGGGGACGATTTTTCTGTTCTGAAATATTCCTATGTTTCTATTGTAAGAACATTAAATTTGCACACTTCCTAATTCTACAAAATACCAAGAAAAATATTTAAAATAATAGATTTGAATTGGGTTATAAATATTGCACAAAACCCCTTTAAATTCAAATTTAGTTAATACTTCTAAATCCTTCAATCCTTCTAAAATCCTTCTAAAATTTATTAAATGATTATGTAAATCTTCTAATGTAGTTTAAACAATTTACAAAAAATGCTTTAGAAGGTACAATTTTCACGAATTCATAATTCAGTACATAAAGGGTTAAGTGTTTTGCAACTCCATGTTCTATGGTAAGTTTTCACCCTCTTGATCCCTTCTATCATCCCTCTTAATTTGTTGGTCGAATTTTGGAACATCCTGTATATTTTTAATTTTATATTTTTTGGAAGAGTTCAGTGTCTTTCCGTATTGTATAAAACAAACTTTTCCATCGAAAAAAGCATAAACTAAACTTTTAAATATTTAAAAAATGAAAATTTGGAGTGTTTTAAAAAAGATGGGACAGACTTAAGGAGGTATTAAATGTCACTGTAACAAACTCCCTTTTTAACCCTTAAATGCCTGATTTTTCAAAAATCATTGTAATAATGTTTTTCGACCTTCATTTTTTAAATAAATCATGGGAAAAATACTTAAAAAAATCATATTTTGTTTTAAGTATGGTTTACGGCTAAAACACTGTTTGTTACTAATCGGCAATACTGGTCTTAATTGAAAAAATAATTTTCCTTGATAAAATTCTATAATATTAAACAGACAATAATTTTAGGAACTATAATAAGAAATAACTTTTACTTGCTCACGGCAGAAGAAAATAGTGTATTTCGCAAGCTTCCAAACAAAACAAAAAGAACAAGTAGCAACAATTGAAAAATAAATCTATCTTTATTCTTAAACAGCACAAGTGTTGTCATCTACATGTTGAAAATCGATTTAATAATATTTTCAGAATGTATTTTATTGTCAACATTAGGCATTATAACTTCAATATTATTCTAATAGCATTTTAGAGCCTAAATTGCGTATGTTGCCGAAAAGCAACACCCGGCATTTAAGGGTTAATAGAAAACCCGCGTTGTATGCCGTACATACGGGAGTAAATACGGGATATATAGCGCCAAACCTGTCCTAGATTTATAATTTTTAAAATAATAGAGAGGAACGAGATTTGCAAAACTTTTCTTTGCTAATAAAAACATAAGACGAAACGCAATATTTCACCTTGATTCAAACATAAAATATATAATATGAACTTTAAAAAGCTTTTAAAGTTTACTTAAAATGCCATTAAAATAATAAAAAGGATGTTACAAGCTAAAAATATATTTTATTTAAAACTTTTTATTACTTTCGAGCTGTATTTCCCAAGCTCGTCATCAGAAGTGACGTATTTGAATAAATACGCAGCAATTTGTTATTAAAATATTCTCTGATGATGGGTTTGGGAAATGCAGCTCGAAAGTACTAAGAAGTTTTAAATTAAATCTATTAGGTAGATTTCGTAAGAAATACTACCTATTGCAGTCGTTACCATGGTGCGACTTTTGAAAAATTCCTTCATAACTTTTCATTATATGACCCCAGGAACCAAAAGAAATCCCCACCTAAAAAGTTTATATATATATGTATATATATATGTGTGTATGTATGTATGTATGTACTAAATTTTATCCGCACGATAAAAGTCGCAATTATGCACGGATCGTCTTCAAATTCGCCAACAACTTTGAGATGGCTAACATCTCGACGGGGATTGAAAGTGGGCAAAAGCGGCCCAAGGGGGTGGAAATGGGGAGGGTTCGAAATTTTGAATACTGTCTTAACACGACTCTGATAAAACTAGCTCTTACATAACAATGACAGGAAAAAATATAAACAATTTTCGCTATATCAGTTGCCAACAATAAAAAAAAAAATAAAATTTTCACCACAACAATTAATTTTCTATTGCAAGGTTGAAAAATTAAATTAAATAAATAGTTGGAAGAATTGAAAACAAATTGAATATTACGTCATAAGTTTTCTAGAGCAAGATTTCCGCAGGAAAACTCAAAATAAAATAAACAGTTTGACGAATTAAAATATGTATATATAAATATTGTGAATTGCGTCATATTGGAAATATAATGGACTTCAGCAGGTGAATGTGTAACGTCATGTGAGTTTGAAGAAACGTATTAAAACATGATAAAAACCCCACTGTGGAAATATTATCATATTTTGAGGCTCTTTGAATTTGCTGTAGCCATTTTTAAACCTATTCCATATACATGCGTATGTGTATTCCTGTATATTAAAATTTTCACAAAAGGTTTATCTCCCTAGAACTCATTCTTAGTGAAGAAACTGGTGTTATCTCTAATCTTGATTTAAGTTTTGTTGGTGAATTTAGTACTTAACTTCGAAATCTACCTCCGCCTGTAGGCCGAGCCGGCAGGGATTTTTTTTTAACTTATAACATCTCTATTATTATATTAATTGCCTTTTAAGTAAATCAGTGATATTTTTGAAGTTCATATTATAACCTTTCTTTACATTTTCTCAAACACAATAGCATCATGAAATCAGCTTGAAATGCGCCATAATTTGATTCGATCAGTAAACCTTATGTTCTGTAAAGTGCATTCAGTTACTCTCGATAATACGATACATCACATAAAAAAAAATATCTCTATTAAAAATATCTTTACAATATCTATATTATAAAGGACAAACTTGTACATCCGTAAAGCTGACGTAATTTTGAAGTTGACAACAGCAGACGATTTAATTTCGCTTTTACTGCAATTTTTCAAACTTCTAAACATTGCACATTTTTAATTTTTACACTGTCGAGTAGAGAAAAAAAAATCTACTTGCAAAGGCTATTTGTTTAAAATTGTATTGCGATTTGTTTGAATGTATCGTAATTTAATTATTTTTTTATAGTTTTTTAAATATTTTTAATCAGGATTTTTTTTTTATTTATCGCATGCAGAGGATTATGAATGATAAATCCGTTTGTACTTAAGTTAACATAAATTGTTCAGCGTTTGTTCCCGGCTAATATTCCATAATGAATTTAAAGTTCATGAATAAAATAAAATAATAGAATAAAAGTCCTTCCGGCCAGTGCCGGGAGGAAGAGGTAGCTTTCATAATCCTTATTTAAAAAAAGCCAACTTATATCATGCAAACACACGAAGCTCAATTTAGTGGAAACCGAATATAGGAGATTCAATACTAATTTTTATCAATATAATGAATGAGAATTTCGCGAAATTAGTCAGCTTTATCCAAGCTGCTTTTCTTTAAAGTAACTTATATTTGGCTGCCAAATTCGGCAATTTCTTAAAGTGCCTGTCATTTTAAGACAACATGGTGGATGAGGCTAAGCAGTGAACTTGGTCGAGACCTTAGTAATTGCTGTGCACATGCTCACTCACATCGGAATCGGTTAATATATAGGAGTGCTGTCGCATGCAAAAAATCAGATTTTTCAAAATGTCACCCACAATAGAAATTGAAACTGCTATATCTGAGCCATTTTTTAAGGTAAAGACAAACAAAAAATGCTCCTGAATCCTTATATCAAGATCAAATACTTAAGAAAGAAACCTTTTTCAATTTCTAATTTTTTTGCACCTCACTTTAAATATATATATTTTTTTAATTTAATGGCCGCCATTTTGAAACAAGATGGCTGATGAATCTGGCCAGCGAACTTGGTCGAGGTGTTGATGTATACTATCCACATGCCTTCTTACATCGAAATAGGCGAATACGTGTGTTATCGCGTGACAAATACAAGATCGTTTCAAAATGTTAGCCATGCTAGAAATTCAAAGTGCTATAAATCAACCATTTTTTAAGATATCAACAAAAGAACAAATTTTCAGAAACAAGAACTGCTCCGGAATCTTTGTATCCAGGCCAAACACATAAAAAAAATCTTTTTCATTTTCCAATTTTTTAATACCTCATTTTGAATTTTAAATTTAATTTTTTTTAAATGGCAACCCTTTTGAAACAAGATGGCGAATGAAGCTGGCCAACGAACTCGGTCGAGACATTGGTATGTACTATGTACAGACCAAGTTACATACAAATAGGTTCATAAATACGCCTGTTATCGCGTGACAAAAATCAGGTCGTTTTAAAATGTCAGCCACAAGAGAAATTCAAAATGCTATTACTCAGCCATTTTTTTTTTATATATAGACGAAAGAAAAACTGTTCCTGAATCTTTGTATTAAGGTCAAACACATACAAAAAAAAATCTTTTTCATTTTCCAATTTTTTGGTATCTCATTTAAATTTTTTTATTATTTAATTTTTTTAAATGGCCGCCATTTTGAAACAAGATGGCGGATGAAGCTGGCCAACGAACTCGGTCGAGATATTTGTATGTACTATGTACACACCAAGGTACATCCAAGTCGGTTCATAAATACGCCTGTTATTACGTGAGAAAAATCAGGACGTTTCAAAATGTCAGCCACGCTAGAAATTCAAAATGCTATAACTCAGCCATTTCTTAAGATATAGACGAAACAAAAACTGCTCCGAAATCTTTGTATAAAGGTCAAATACATAAGAAAAAAATATTTTTCCATTTTCAATTTTTTGGTACCATATTTCAAATTTTAAATTTTAAAAAAAATTTTAAATGGCCGCCATTTTGAAACAAAATGGCGGATGAAGCTGGCCAACAAACTCGATCGAGAGATTCGTATGTACTATGTACACACCGAATTACATCCAAATCGGCTCATAAATACGCCTTTTATCGCGTGACAAAATTCAGGACGTTTCAAAATGTCAGCCACGCTAGAAATTCAAAATGCTATAACTCAGCCATTTTTTAAGATATAGACGAAACAAAAACTGCTCCGGAATCTTTGTATAAAGGTCAAATACATAAGAAAAAAATATTTTTCCCTTTTTAATTTTTTGGTACCACATTTCAAGTTTTAAATTTTTTTTAAAATTTTAAATGGCAGCCATTTTGAAACAAAACGGCGGATGAAGCTGGCCAACGAACTCGGTCGAGACATTGGTATGTACTATGTACACACCGAATTACATCGAAATCGGTTCATAATTACGGGAGTTACAGTGTGACATAGGTCAGATATATATATATATATATATATATATATATATCAATTTTGAACGGAGGGTGGTTTCGGGGTCTGGGGGTCATGATCGATGAAAATATACCAAAATTTTTTGAAATCGCTTTCCTCCGAACGGCTGCAATAGGTAGCTTTTTTGTAAAGAAAGCTACCTAAAATAAATAAAACAGAAATTTAACACACATTTCTCGAACTGTTGGCATAAACAAAGACAGCTATTTGAATTAAAAAAGACTGCACTAAGTAACAAAATCTTTGGCAATTTCTTCGGCTATTAACTCGTACAAAAGTCTCACTTTTAAGGGATCTCAGGACTCTTAAAACTTCATTAATTTTCGAAATTTTATTTTTTTAGATGTTAAACTCCTATATTTTCTGAACATTTTGAGGTAATTGTTTCCTAGAATTTCCCATTAGACCAGAAGTAATGACTCTTATAATTATACCCGCTCAATAACTGAAGCGGCGTTTCTGAAACTTTAATGTCATTTTTCTCCAAATGACGTTTTTTGGGCATAACGCGCAGGATATCTCAAAAACTTCCGAATATGTTTTCATGAAATTTTTAAAATATATGTTTCATGTTAGTCTCTATAAACTAATCCTAAAATTTCCTTTTTATTGTTGAAAAAAATATTGTTTTAGTTGATAATACTGTTGAAAGTTTCAAAATTTTGTATTAGCTAAATACAACTTTGTATTAAAAATATAAAAATGCTTTAAATACAAATTTATTTAGGTTCAAAGTAATTATTATTATCTAAAATAGAATTAGGCTGAAAATTTTCATTCTAGTTGCAAAATTCATTTTGTAATCCTGCGCGTAAATTGTTATACCAATTTTCTGCTTGAGAGATGTCTGATAGTTCGGAGCCTCCAATAAATACTAATTCTGCACCTTGCAATTTTTTAAATACATGAAATGAAAGATTATACTTATATCTTTCATACCAATAAAAATTGTGTTTTAAATTCATGTACATTTTAAGATACTAAATATTAAAAATGGTCTTTTTTTACTTTTTTCAATTTTAAGAATCCCGAGACCCCCTTAACAAATTTCAAAATTTTTATTTCGATGAAAATCTGTACACTTTTCAAATTGATACTTTTTAGTGTTGAGGGTGTTCAATCTGAAAAAAATGTTATTATAAGAAAATGGTTTTTACTTATATTCTGTAATCCGGGAGGCCCGGGTTGTATCCCTTAGTGTTTATCAATGTTAAAGCTATGAATGAAAGTCTGGTAGTGGCTAAGATACTCTGCATTTTTTGAATGTATAAAAGAATTGCGACCTTGAATTCCTAAACAAGTACAAAAGTTTTGTATATACGTATATCTTACATATATACATGTAATAACAAAAAAATTTCGCATTTTCACCTTAGTTAATTTATTCCAAATTCTTATAATATCTACCCTTTCCACCTGTCTTTTAATGATATCTTAAATATCCTTTATATTTTAATCCCATGCCTTTAATTCAGCGCATTCTTTTATTTCTATTTTAAAAACCTGAATCTTTTATTTCTATTTAAAAACCTGAATCTCTTAATAGCTACACTTCTTCGTAAAAAACCCACTGATTTATTTTATTCTTTCATATTTTGAGACATTAAATTCTTATTTCTTTCGAATGTTTATTAATACCATTTTATCTTTTAATAAAGCATTGCTCGATATCCCATGAGTCACTGCGAGTGTTTGGCGCTTCTAATTTGTTCTCCATTTAAAGTTTCCGCTTTGAATAAAGAGTCCGGTCTCTACTCCAGCTCCTCTCCGCCTCTTTCCTGATTTACGTCCTATCGCTTAGCGCGCCCTCTCCTTTCGTCCCCCTAACTTATTCTGGGTTGGCTCGAGCGTAGAGAAAAATCAGTGTACTCCGCGTTCTTTAATTATTCATACAGCATGCATGAGAGAGAAGATTTGTGCGTTTTTCGTTTTGTTAATAAAAACTTGTCTCTTTGCGGAATGGATTTTAAAATGTGAGTTTCTAATGCCTTTTAACACAATCGAGCATTAATATGAAGTGTACAGCTAGATACGAAAGCCCATTGAATTAGTAGTGGAATCGTCATGAGTTGGTTTTATAATAAACTCTTTAAAGAGTATGTTACCTCTATTCTTTAATAGAAATGGAAATTCTTCCCAATGTTTAAAATTCCTGTCTTCCACCGTCCTGCCACATACGACTGAAATATGGGTATTCTACGGAAAAAATGATATTTGGCTAAGATACGGCGTGTGTTTGTCATCATACTTTACGTTGATATACAGGAGCGTCACATACATATATGCGTATGTAATACACACATATATACAGGGTGTGTCACAATTCCCTCCTGGGTTTGGAGGGCTTTAAAAAATATTACCAATACAACAGCAAAGTTCACTTTACTGGAGAGAGAAATTTTACAAGTTTTCTTTCATAAAAGTGTTAGCAGTTGCAAATAGCCGAAAAGCACACTTTTGAAAATTTTGCACATAAGATAATGGCGTTTACTCGGGCACAGAAAGCTTACTCCACTGTAAAAAAACCACCGTAGATTTGCCAGAACAAACTCGATCACAGTGAATGTGCTGTATCTTTCTTTGGTTTCCTGACTATATTAACATGGAAAATACAGTAGTTGCGTAAAATTAACAGCACAATGGGCTGGCAATTTGGACGCCAGCAGTTTGTGCTGTAAAAAAATGCGTCCGAATTTTACGCAATGTTAATTTTACGCAAGTACTGTATTTTCCATGTTAGTGTAGTCAGGAAATCAAAGAAACATACAACACATTCACTGCGATCGAGTTTGTGCGCGAGATGAACAGTGCTTAGTACTGTAAAAATGTCGTTTTTTTTTTTTTACAGTGTGCGTGTTGGGATTTGCGAAAAGTCAATCTGTTGAGGCAGTTCAAAGAAAATTTCCTACTAAATACGGATTGCAACCACCAACGGACAAAACAAGTGATGCGTGGTTCGGAAATTTGAGAAAAGTGGTTGTTTGAATTTGACTTTAGACTTGATATCTACCACATCACCAAAGGTTCACATATTGAACATTTGTGAAACAAAACTTATCTCTTTCTCCAGTAAAGTCAACTTCGATGCTGTATTTGTAATATTTTCTTCATAAGCCTTCCAAACCCCGGAGGGAATTAAGACACACTCTCTAACATATATAAGTACACATACATCTAATATATAAAAAATGAAAGTTTGTCTGTCTGTCTGTAATTCTATACAAATGCACAGTTTTGAAGCCAGAATTGTGAAACGTTACGTATATGTGCATTAAAACACGGCCGATGCAACTAAAGTAATCCGGAATCGAAATAACTTATAATTAATTTTTAATTAATAAAAAATCACCAATTTAACAGCAATTTTCTGTCAAATTTAAATATCAGTTACCAACAATTAAAAATACGCAATAAAATTCGTAACACAACAATTATTTTTCTATTGCAAGATTTTCAAAATGAAAATAAAATAAATAGTTTGACGAAAAGTGAATATTACGTCATAACTTTTCTATTGCCAAGTGAAAAATAAAAATAAAATAAATAGTTTTAAGAATTTTAAAAAAAAGTGAATATTCGTACTATTGTAAAATTAAATGGGCGTCAGCAGGTGAAATAAATAACGTCATATGACTTTGAAAAAACGTATTGAAACATGATAAAAATCCGATTATGGAAATATTGGCATATTTTAACATTTTGAGGTTCTCTGAATTTGTTTTTGACATTTTTAGTTTGTTCGATCATGTACAGTTCAATGACAGTTTGACATTTTTTTCTTTTTATCTTTTATTGCTCCAATGATGAATGGAATTAAGCTCATTTATAGCTATAATATTTTGCTTCTGTTATATAAATTTATACATTTTTATACTGGATTTTCATTTCATTTATATGTATAATACTTCGACTGTTTGTTTTTTTTTTTGTTTTATACTGTATGTTTAATTTTGAAATTGATCTTTCAAAACAAACATTCTTAAAATCCCGGGCAACGCCGGGTACTTTAGCTACTATATACATATATGCGTGCATTACATTTATACGTAAAATATCTCACACATATTATCACCTGTATAGTTTCATGCTGCTAATTTTAAGAAACCCTGTGTATGTTTAAATTATAATCAGATTAAAAAAAAAACTTTAATCAGTGTGACGAAAAGTATATACTCGGTGTATTTTTAAAATACATCATTAATAATTTCCTGAAATCATATCCGTTTCGTAAGTAAACGAAACAGAACTTTCTGCCATACTGACAAAGTTAAATCTTTAAATTGTTTCCAAAAAGATGAATAAGAAAGTATCGTAGAAGAAAGTTACTGGTACCAAACGGTTGGAAAAAAAAGTCTGGTTTTAATTGATGTATATAAAATTTCTTAGGAGGTAATTTACATATCAAAACTAACCCCAAGTTTGTTTTCGTTTTCAACAGCAATACCCAAGTTTGACACCGTAAATAAATTTTACACCCTTTGATTAGACTAAATACAGATTTTCATGAAATTCGTGCGATTAGTTTCAGAGTTATTAAATATTTTAATATGAGTTTATTTTAGTGGCTGTACCCAAATTGAAGTTCACCTATGTCACTTCTATTTATGTATTATTTCTTGCCAATATGGCCATTTCACTCGCTTGATATGTTTCGACTATTGCCAACCCAAATGTTTAAGTAAAATTAGTAAAATATATATATATATTTTCAAATTATGCTTTTCTGCGCATCATAGAAGACGCCTTAAGCCATCATTTTGAAGTTTCTTAATCATAATTTGAATACCACTTGGAAGAAAAAATTTTAATTGAGAATTCGCATAAAGTAGGACGTAATAAATATAAAACTATAAAAAAATGTAGGTTGCAATTCATATTTTTCTCGAATATTAATTTTATAATTCGTATCATAAAAATTTTTAAATTACAAATTCAATGTATTTATGTTCGGGTTTTTAGTATTATAAACACAGAAAAAAATATCTCATTAGGATTATAATTCCAGGTGATATTAATAAAATATAAAAATGTAATTTAACATTTGAAGCTCTAAATTTTGAATGTTTATAATTAAAGAAATTATCATCTAAATAAATTTAAATATCATTCCTAGGCATTGTTTAAACCGAATATTTAAAATATATTGTCAAAATTGGGTGTTGCCATTAAAAAAATGTTTGGTCTAGTTTTGAATTGTAGATGGGCCCCTAAGAAAATTTTATATGCATCATTTAAAATCAGGCTTTATTTCCAATCGTTTGGTATCAGTAACTTTCTTCTATTATAATTAATTGCAGAGTTAGTAAGGGATGTTTACTTTTTTACCACAACTGTACATACATTCAACTGCCTTAACATACCGCACTAGGTGCGGCAGCTTCAGACATAATGATTTACATGTTATTTATACTATTCATATACATTATTTAATGAAGCACAATTTGATCTAGTGATGTATAATAATAATATTCACAATTCATTAAATAATAACTCAGAATAATTAAAGGATAAATTATTTACTTAAAATAGTAACGAATGTAATGGTAATTATCATAATTGAGCTAGTTTTTACAGCTAAATTTTACTTGTCATATTATTAATTCATGGTTGCATGTAAATATAATTTTAGGTACTAAAAATATATAATATTTTATCTTAAGTACCTGACACTGTGTACATCTTGCACCGTTATTACTTGTCCCATTCTGTCCCACTCTTTTTTCTGATTTTACAATTTCTACTTGTTGTTCTTGGAATTAAAATAAGATTTCTAACACTTAATATCATGATAAATAACTTTATTTTGAATGTTTGACTTTTTGAAAATATATAGTTTTAATACTAAAAAAATACTTTGAAATATCTGGCCGCATAGCTGTTCAATTTATGCTTTTTTTCTTACTACTTTTTATGAATGGAAAGATTTGCTTTATTTAACAGTTAGTTGACACATATTTCTGTTCAAATACAGGGGTAGAAAAAGTGCATAAAAATTGACAGATATGCTCTGTTTGTGTATAGAAACGCAGATTAGAAAGATATATAAAAATAATGATCAAAATACCATTAGCGTATTTTCTGTATACATCCTTTATCTTAATACAAATAATTATACCTTAAGTTACGAAGCGAAATTAGCGAAAATGATTAAGTTAACTTCTTTCTTAAATCACAGGAAATATTCACAAAATTTCTAAGTCGAGGACATTGTTAGCTTAAACATCAAGAAATAAAATTCACAACAGGTAACGACAGATAAAATTCCTCTTTCGTTATCCCATTTAAATAAAAGGAAAAACATACAGATAAATATTGTTAAAGTCACGTATCGACATTAGTCAAAAATCATTTGATAAAAGATTTAAAAAAAAAGTCCTTGAAAATATTCGCGATTTCCGAACTTGATTGCATTCTTAGCTAAAACAACATAAGATAAATAAAAATAACAACAGGTAAACGACGGATAAAATTAATCTTTTGTTATCCGCTTGAACTTTAACATACACTTTAAAACTGTACGGCTTTATTTCAGACTTATATCGTCCCGAGAATTCTTTGAAAAGTTGAACATATAAATCAGATTTCGTGACAAACTCAGAGTCACCGAGGATTTCTATATTATTTCCCGACAATTTTCAGCCGGAGCATCTGCTCCCATCTCGACCAGGGCCTCTTGAGATGGAGTAGAAATGTCTTGCATTTCAGATATCCCTGTTGCCGCCTGGGACTTGTTCAGGAACAGACACAATCATTGCACTTGCAACTCCTTTTTGACGGTTTAGGTCTTTGATATCTATATTTGAGTTTTATTTACCCTTGACATTTGTTGAATTAAAGTAAAATTATGCTCTTGTTGAATAGGGATAAAAGATTTTGATTCACGAATTTTATTCATCTTTACATAGATTGTAAAAAATATATGGAAAGCATTCTTGATTTTTTTTTTTTTTTTTTTTTTAAATCGAGTAATCGCATTATCTACCTTTTAGTGTGAGTGAATATTTATCAATCTGTTAGGAGTTTATCGCAGTATTATATTCATGAAGATTGTAAAAAAATTTTGTACAATAATTTCAAAAGAACATATCGGGTAAAAATACGAAATTTATTCCCTAATTACACTGTCAGTTGACTTAAAGTCAGAATGAAGGTCCTTAACTCACCACGTGAATTAAATAACATCCATTAGTTACACAAAAGTTAGTTCGATAGTAATTGTCACTTTATCGTCATTAAGTGGTTTTATTGTAAAGCCACTGCGACCACTTGCTTTGGATTCCTTTAAGAACAGGCACAATCATTGCACTTGCAACTCCTTTTTGACAGTTTAGGTCTTTGATATCTATATTTGAGTTTCATTTACACTTGACATTTGTTGAATTAAAGTAAAATTATGCTCCTGTTGAATAGGGATAAAAGATTTTGTTGATATACGAAATTTATTTATTTGTCATCGACTGTAAAATACGAATTGAAAGCATTGATTTTTCTTGATTTTATTTTAAATCTAGTAATCTCAATATCTACCTTTTAGTATAAGTGAATATTTATCTATATGTTAGGAGTGTATCACAATATTATATTAATGAAAATCGTAAAAAAAAAATGTCTAATAATTTAAAAAGAATATATGTTGATAAAAATTCTAAATATTCACTAATTAGACAATAAATTGACGTAAAGTCACAATGAAGTTAAAAATGGTCGCAACTGTCACACTTACAATGTGACTTAAGTACGATCACTAGTTAGATAATCACTCACAGGTTAGTTAGATAATTATTCTCACTTTATACTCATTTGATGCTTTATTTTGCCACTACGGCCGCCTGGGATTTTTTTTAGGAACAGACACAATCATTGCACTTGCAACTCCTTTTTGACGGTTTAGGTCTTTGATATCTATATTTGAGTTTTATTTACCCTTGACATTTGTTGAATTAAAGTAAAATTATGCTCTTGTTGATTAGGGATAAAAAAATTTGATGTATGAAATTTATTTATTCTTGCGATCGATTGTAAAAAATGCACAGAAAGCATTCTTGATTTTTTTTTAAATCGAGTAATCGCATTATCTACCTGTTAGTTTGAGAGAATATTTATCAATCTGTTAAGAGTTTATCGCAGTATTATATTCATGAAGATTGTAAAGAAATACTGTACAATAATTTCAAAAGAACATATCGTGAAAAAATAGGAAATTTATTCCCTAATTACACTGTCAGTTGACTTAAAGTCACAATAACGTTACAAAATGTCCTTATTGTCACACTCACCACGTGAATTTAATAACATCCATTAGTTACATAATGACTTACAAGTTAGTTCGATAGTAATTCTCACTTTATCGTCATTTAGTGGTTTTACTGTGAAGCCACTACGACCGCTTGCTTTGTATTTCTTTAAGAACAGGCACAATCATTGCACTTCCAACTCCTTTTTGATGGTTTAGGTCTTTGATATCTATATTTGAGTTTTATTTACCCTTGACATTTGTTGAATTAAAGTAAAATTATGCTCTTGTTGAATAGGGATAAAATATTTTGATGTACGAATTTTATTTATTTTTGCATCGACTGTAAAAGTATATGGGAAGCATTGAATTTACTTTATTTTATTTTAAATCAAATAATCGCATTATCTACCTTTTAGTGTAAGTGAACATTTATCAATCTGTTAAGTGTGCATTGCAATATTGTATTCACGAAATACTGTATACAATAATTTCAAAAGAATATATCCGGTAAAAATACGAAATATATTACCTAATTACACTGTCAATTGACTTAAAGTCACAATGAGGTCACAAATTGTACTTATTGTCACACTGACAACGTCAATTAAATAACATCCATTAGTTACATAATGACTTACAAGTTAGTTCGATAATGATTCTCACTTTATCTTCATTTAGTGGTTTTATTGGGAAGACACTGCAACCGCTTGCTTTGGATTTGTTTAAAAACAGGCACTATGATTGTAATTGCGACTTCTTTTTGACTGTTCTTGTATTTGATATCAACAAATACGTTTCCTTACTTTTGAAATTTGTTGAATTAAAGTAAAATTATACACAAACTGGCTAGGGATAAAAGCTTTTGATGTGCGAAAAAAAATGCATAAAATATTGGTTTTGTAAAATATTTTTTCTTTTTATATCAAGGAATTGCGTTCTCTCCTTTTATCGTGAAGAAATGTTATTTATCTGCAACGAGCATTGCCGAAAGAATATAAAATTACCGGATATCTTGAAAAATTTAACAAAAATATAAAAAGAATATTTGTCGACATACAAATAAAGCATATATTCTAATGGCATAATCAGTGCTGTGAAGTCGAAACAGATTTATGCCACCAGTGTCACAGTCACACCATTGCTAAAATGTGATTTCCTAGTTAGAGAATGGTTCTCAAGATTTCTACTCAGTGATTCTGAAGCTATCTTCATATGGTGATTCAATAGTGAAGCCATAGTGACAATTTCCTCATGTGTCATCTGATGATACTATCATACACGAAAAAAAAAATACAAATGTATCGTAACATAAAAAATTTGATCTAACCAAAATCAGAGCAATAACATTTTTCGAGTTACCCACTACTCCGAAAACCATTCTTTATCTTAAGAAAATTCAGAAACTCATACATTTTCAAAATTTAACAGATCATTTAAGAAAAACAAAGTTACTTTTACTACCACTGTTTTTGGGAAACGTTTTCGAGTAGTTTTTACAGTGTATTAACCAGTTTTCGCAATATGGTATATAGATTTTTTGGATGCTATCCATTCCTAAGTAAACATTTATATTCAAAAAGTATGTTTTACATACCGGGTGTCTCCAAAATGACCTATGATTTTAAAATTCAAAAACTTGCAAACGGTGACAGATATTTTAAAAATTCTTGCAGCAGGATTATGTATGATGTCAGGAGTTTTTTTACTGTGATTCTTTATTTTAGTTCAAATTTCAAACAATAGATGGCGCTGAGCGCAATAGGTGCTCAGTCCACACACGGTTTTTGGTACTTCGGGATAGAGGTCTGCACGGGCTGAAATTTCCAGGCCCGGGCCCGACCGACTCATAAAAGAAATTCGGCCCGACCCGTACAAAAAAATATTAGCCCGACCGGGTAGAAAAGTTAAAAGTTCGGACCGAGCACGGCCCGGCTCGGCCCGTAAGGGAAAATTATTGGCCCGGCCCGGCGCGGCCCGGTATAAGAGCTAAAAGTTCGGCCCGAGCTCGGCCCGGGCAGGAGAAAAGTTAAAATCTCGGCCGGAGTGAATTTCTACAAAACATTGATTTTTACGTCGATTTAGTTAAAAATTTGTCTCGTACGAAAAGTTCTGACCAAACATATGTATCTTAACTTTTTTTTCATGATTCTAAATTTCATTTTTATAGAAGTGCTGCAGGCTGCGATATTTATTTTTTAATGAATTGCTGTTTCTTGTATGCAAATGTTTCAGTTATCATTAATATTGTTAATCCATATTCCATGTATTGAAGTGTTAAAAATCTGAAAAATGCTATACAGTAAAATATTCTAAGGCTCAATCACATAGAAAATGGAAAAAATGCGTTATAGACAAGTTCCCTTCTTAACAAGTGTAAATGTATTATATATTCTTTTCTTACGTATTAGTATATTAATTTTGCATTGATTAACACGTTTTTCAGTTTAAAACAGGATTCCGTCATAGGTAGGTTCTTTTTGACACGTTTTAGTACATTTTTATTTAGTTATATTTTAATAAGCGTAGCAATTTACTATTCATTAAAAAGAACAAATGTTAAATTGTAGAATAATGGCAATTTAAAAATGTACGCATTTTTTGCAAAAATCTTTGGACCAGGCTTAATTTTAAATAGCTTTGAACGGAGAAGCCACGCCGAGACAATGATTTTCATACGGGCTGGCTCAAAACTAGGACTGAAACTTTTGGGCCGTGAAGACTAGGAAAGAAACCAGTCCCCTTTTTGTACAGAAAAATAAGTTAGGCATGGCAGGCACGTAAAGAGTAGTCATTAGGCCAGGCCCAGCCCCGTCCGGGCCGTACTCGGGCTTTGGACCACTGGCCGGCCCGTGCAGTTCTCTACTTCGGGATCCATTAAATACATTTTAATATCCTTTTTATCACATGGAAAAAGAGAGAGGCCGAAAAATCGAGCCTGGATTTAGCGGTTATTGCTTGCAGCGACATCTATCGATGCTATTTGTAACTAAAACTGAGAATCGCAGCATACAAACTCCTGACATCTTACATAACACTCCTGCAAGAATTTTTTAAATATCTGTCACCGTTTGCAAGTTATTGAATTTTAAAATCATCTGACATTTTGGGGATGCCAGGTACATACATGATAAGTTAACAGCATTGATATTAAAATTAGAATTAATATTATTTTGTTAATCTGGTTAGTATAAATTCAATTACGGTTCTGAAAATGTTTAATTAAGTATGAAACATTTGTCCTTTTTTTAGGTGTATGGGAATAATAATATACATAATAGGAATTTAAATCTAAAAAAAAATAGTTAAAGAGCCAATTTAATGATACCACTAAAATGTTATACTTTTTAAAATTCATTTTTGAATTGTTAAAGTAAAACAACATGTAGACGTGAGATTGACTCTTTTTTCAAATAAGATTCCATAAATACGACTCACAAATGATTGATTTGAGTCATGATTTTAAGCAGTATACTATAGTACAATAAACTGTAGTATAATACGATGAAATAGAATAGAGTAGAACTAGATTATAATGTAATGAAACGTAATAATTGAGCAGATATGAAGCATTACATTGCTACTTCAAAATTGAAAACTGGCATTAAGCCACAAATGTGGAGCTAAAACTTGTGTTGGCTTTATTTTGAAAACACTTCTATAGCTAGAATAAATTTTCCTTCTATTTCAGATATGCCTGTTCCTGTTTGGGACTTGTTCAGGAGTAGACGGAATCTCACGAGACTGGCATTAAGCCACAAATGTGGGGCTAAAACATGTGTTGGCTTTATTTTGAAAACACTTCTAGAGCTAGAATATATTTTCCTTCTTTTTCAGATATCCCTGTTCCTGTCTGGGACTTGTTCAGGAGTAGACGGAATCACGAGACTTGCGACATTGTTTTGATGGTTTAGATCTTTGATATATACATATGACTTTTATTAGCTCTTGACAATTAATCTTGTTGAATTAAAGTGAAATTACGATATTGTTGAATAGGGAGGTTTTTATTGCTTTATTATTCTATTTATAGATATCATGATTTTTTTATTTTGCAAAAATTTCAAAAATACAAACAATGAATTCAAATCTGCAAACATTACGTCTGATTAATATAAATTAACAGATAAAATTACTTAAAATACAGACATTTTCTAATTAAAATAAGCATATAAAACACTTAAAAGCAACAACGTAAAAGTTTTGGATGAATTTTTCATTCTTCCTGAGTACAAATTACGACAAATCACTATAGATGACAAAAATCAACTTAAACACGTGCATATACATCAAAATATATATTGCAGTAAATTAGCTACATTCAAACTAAATATGGTTAAGAAATTTAGATATTTCTAAGAGGAAACCGACATTGGCCCAATATTGTATAACTAAAGTTACATTGTTTTGTATGCAAAATATAACCAAACTTCAATTTCTCTTTCAAAGTTTTAAGGAAGTAATTTTTTATTCCAGTCGTTTTTTACAAACACTTGTATATTTTACTGTCTTACTTTTAACAAATTTTACAAGTATTTTCATGTTGTTGCTATCTTATTTAATACAACATTAACAAGTGTACACTTCTCAAAAATCCAATAAATATATTTCCATCTACTAAATTTGAAATATTTAATTTAGTTAATAAGGCGAAACATTTTTAAATATATGGAATAAGAATATTTAAGAGATTTTAATGTTCAAAAGCTAGAAATATTTAATAGTCTTAAAAAGGATTTGCTTTCTATTTCCCCAATGTCTGCCAGATATTCAGTAGTTGAAATATTACGGTTCTCTAAAGTATAAACAACTAAAAAAAATCGCAAAATATTCCATCGCTTTACCGACATTTTCAAAACACCTCCAAAGATTTCATATTTTCCTATTATGCAAAAAAAGTATTTTTAACTTTTTGTTATATAATCGCATCATACAGGATTCGCTAAACAGAGTACTTTTTACCAGTGTATCAATTTATGACGTTCTTACATGTGACGTTCTTGCAATTCTAAAATTTTGAAATTTTTACTATATTCAGCAATTTATGATGTTTTTGGATTGTAGAAAAACCATCGTTCATTTATTCCTTTTTTCAAATAGCAGTGTTTGCAATATTATTCATACATTTTAATTTGGTGATCACAATGCTGCACTCATTATTTCCCTTGGAAATCATTTACTTTTGAGGGGTTTTAAATATTGGGGAGAATAAACTGTTCTTTATTTACAATATGAAAATATATTTTAAGTGAAAAATATAATTTATTCAGCACAATTTTAATATCTTTCATTTGTGACCGTCAAACACCGAATGCGTGAAATATCATGTCTCTCCTAAGCAGAAACAGCATACAAATAGCAGAAATATTGAATTGCTTCTCCGCTATTTTTAAAACACCTTTGGAGATTTAATATTTTTATCTTATGCAAAAAATATCTTTTTGACTTTCCGTTATCGAATCGCATTTCGCTCTGTAGGCTTTTTGTAAGTGAATTCCCTTTTTCCCATGCATTAATTTAACTTACGTTTTATGCTGCATTCTTTCAATTCCAAAATTTGCATTTATTATTAAACATTTAATACTTTATTACATTTTGAACTTCATCCCATAAATGTGTTATAGAGCTATATTGTTTTGTGCTTGTTAATCCTCCGTCGGTCGCAACTCTGGGGCTTCCGAGTTCGGGCGCAATGCGCCTGTTAGAAAATCACCATTTTCAATTAATTGACGCAATTCTCACGCTCTTAAAGGGATCAGTGACCTTCATTAGGATGTAAATTGAGAAAATATTGAATATTTGAACGAAAAAACCTCGTTTATGACACTCAAAGTAAGTAACTCTGATCTCTCTAGTAGCGGAGAGGTAAACGGAAATAATTGTGCTGTGCCTGTCAGACCTATTGCGACAGATGGAGGGTTAAAGAAGATTACTCACACATCTAAATCCAAAGGGGTAACTTTCTTATGTAAGTGTTAATTGATTTTTTCTTGGAAACACATGAAACTGGCAGGTGTTGTTATTCAGAAACTATGTAATCGAAAGACGTTTTACTTTTTTTGAAAACACAATAGATCTTCCAGAAAATATTGTGAAAGTTGACGTTTTGAACCGAATTTTCCGACAGAAGAAGAAAAACCAGTTAACAAACGGAGAAAAATGCCTTGTTACGTGATCAAAAACGCTTATAAGACGATAGGTAACTTATTTACCAAAAAATGGAAAAATCATTTCGATTCCAAATCGCTTCCATGGTCAGGTCTGTTAATTTTGTACGCTTACGCTTAAAAATGTGTACGCCATTGTGTCAGAAAGTTTCGCGCTTGTTGAGCAGTGAACTTGAGAACGCAGAATATTGTTTTTCACGAATTGAAAAGGATCGACCGTTCAATATTTCCTTGAAATAGCAAAAAAGTAGCAAATGTTCCTAACAGTCTTAATTTAGTTAGAGGAAGTTCGGGTATTATGGAATGTCATTTACATTTTTTTTCTAAGTCAGCGTACAAAATTTGAGATACATTAAAAGTTAGAAAAGTACAAACTTTGACAATTTCTTAACACATAAGTAATGCGTTTAAAGTAGTAGAAAAAAAGTACAAATCAATATTTAGATTTTAAAGTAGAATTACACTTTGCAGGTAATATGAAGCAGTCGGGTAAAGTGGAATAGGGTTATAAGGAATATTAAAATTGCAAGAAAACCATGATTTCAATAAAACCAGGATTATCTAATGAGTAAACAGTAGTAGATCATCTTCAAATAACAATATTATTTAATAAATTATTTTAATTTTTTACAAAAATCACAATTATAGTCTGTTGTTTCGGCCGCACCACAGTAGACATAGGCCCAAAACACACATCAGTATTTTTTACACTCCTTCCATATTCCATTCTCTGAATGTTTTCCACTGCAAAATAGGCAAACAGCATCGTTCTCATCTGATGAAGAACTTTGTAAAAAGACCATTTCAAAGGGGAGATATTAAGTATACCAAATTATTTGACACGTCATCTTAAAAAAAAAAAATAACCTATTTACTCCTCAACAAGTTAGCATAGAAGTAAACTCACTAAAAATAAATATAACAGTTAAATTTAATGCTGAACTAGTTTAACATCACTGACGAGTAGGTCTTTATTTGATAGCTTGATAGGAAGTGCTCAGACCAGGATCTAGTCTGTAGAGTATAGTGTTCCACCCGGTCTCCTTTATTAAGGTTTTAAAAAGAAATACAATGAAAAAAAGCGGCGGGGTTGAAAAAAGGTGGGCTTAAGGAAAGAAAATAATTACAAACGACGGTCAAGGACAAGCGACTCTGACAAGGAAGAACCCTTAACGCGACAGAGACTGAGAAGTTCAGCATTGCGAATTGTAGCTGACAGCTACTAAGTAAAGTTTGACAGATCCAGATATTGCCGTATTCCATATTGCCTGACCAATCCATAATACCCGAACTTCCTCTATATGTAACTAGGGAATCCAACCTGGTGTTCCCGGGCTACGGAACACAGGTGAAAAAAACCATTAAAAAAACTGTAATATACACTGACGGAAAAAAAAATCCCAACACCAAGAAAGACTTGTGTTAGATAAACGAAATTTGGTAGGCGTGTTTATACATCTGAAAGATGACATCGATTCAAATTTCGCGCTTCGCGCATAAGTGTGGCGCTAGTGGCGCCACTCAGAACCTGCAGATCAGGTTTACTTTAAATGCGTGCTGTAAAGTTCGTGGGCGTTATTTAGCTACGAAACGTGACGTATTGAGTTGATGTTAGCCAAGAATGCCTTTAACAAGACGAAGAAGCCACTGTCAATTAGCTCTCCGAGTCGGAACTTGGTCGCATATTCGGGCTACGAGAAGGTGGATTTTCTTTCCGCGATATTGCAGAAACACTTGGCTGGAATGTATCCACTGTGCATGATTGTTGGAAACAGTGGTCAATGGATGGTGCTGCATCAAGAAGACCGGGTTCCAGGCGGCCACGTGCACTCCTGAGAGGGAACATCGCCGTATTCGGCGTACGACTGTGGCGCATCGTACTGCGTCTGCGGCAGAAATTCGAGCTGTAGTTGGTACCACTGTTACACAACGAACTGTTAGAAATCGGTTACTTCAAGGACAGCTCCGAACTAGGCGCCCTGTAGCGTGCATTCTACTGACTCCAAGCCATTGCCGTTTGCGACTCCATTCGTGTCAAGCCAGAGCTCATTGGTGGGCGGAGTGGCGATCTGTTTCTTTTTCATCAGAAAACACAACAGATCTCCACTCCGTCCTCCAATGAGCTCTGGATTGACACCAATGACGTCGCAAACGGCAATGGTTTGGAGTCAGTAGAATGCACGCTACAGAGCGCCTAGTTCGGAGCTGTCCTTGAAGTAACCGATTTCTAACAGTTCGTTGTGTAACTGTGGTACCAACTACAGCTCGAATTTCTGCCGCAGACGCAGTACGATGCGCCGCAGTCGTACGCCAAATATGGTGATCTTCCCTCTCAGGAGTGCACGTGGCCGCCTGGAACCCGGTCTTCTTGAGGCAGCACCATCCCTTGACCACTGTTTCCAACAATCATGCACAGTGGATACATTCCAGCCAAGTGTTTCTGCAATATCGCGGAAAGAAAATCCACCTTCTCGTAGCCCGAATATGCGACCTCGTTCCAACTCGGGGAGCTGTTGACAGTGGCTTCTTCGTATTGTTAAAGGCATTCTTGGCTAACATCAACTCAATACCTTACGTTTCGTAGCTAAATAACGCCCACGAACTTTACAACACGCATTTAAAGTAAACCTGATCTGCAGGTTCTGAGTGACACCACTAGCGCCACACTTATGCGCGAAGCGCGAAATTTCAATCGATGTCATCTTTCAGATGTATAAACACGCCTACCAAATTTCGTTTATCTAACACAAGTCTTTCTTGGTGTTGGGATTTTTTTTTCCGCCAGTGTATATATATTTTTTACATTTAACCGATTGTGTGCGGATCAAATCTTGTGGATATATAGCAAAGATGCGAATGTGTTTTGGTATATATAAAAAAATTACTTGTAAGCCGACCATATACACAGAAATCGCACACTTTGCTAATGCAACCAGCTTAAATGCCCACCAAACTGACTCAAGAAATAGGAACGCTATCACCCTCTCCGCAATTTCGCATAAAACAAGAGGAGCGATATCGCGCTTCCCGCAATTTTTGTATATAACAAGAGGAGCGCTATCGCGCTTCCCGCAATTTTGGCACATAACAAGAGGAGCGCGATAGCGCTCCTCTGCACTCAAATGGTTAATATATATATATTAGATTGCCTTACTAACGACACCAAAAAGCTTTTTTGCATGAAAAAATATCAATAATGCTTTTGAATAAAATGTTGATGTTTATTAAAAGCGGTACTCTCGTATTAGCCGCATGCCAGAAGTTAATCGAAAAAATTGCCAAATATTTCGATACTTACGGCAATCTTTTTGATTATGTTAATGTCAGTAGTTTAAACGCGTAGTTCGATAGCATGTATGTCAAATCAATGTTTTATTTTATCCATTTATTTTACTTTATTTTATTTTATTTTATTTATTTATTGATGAAGTCTTAATTTTATTATGGAATGTTAGCCAGAAACAAATGCTGAACTATTAATATTGTTTTAAGTGCACACTGCAAATAGAAGCGTCTTAAATTTAGACACATATGTGACTGAAAAAATATTTTAGACACTTAAGTGTCTTAATCTGAAAATTAAGACACTATAGATGTCTTAATTTAAGATACATAAGCGTCTTACTATGACCATGGTGTAAACGAACTGAGAATAATGTCTAAAATATCCGCAAACGTCTTATTTTAAGACACTTCATTGCTTTAAACGTGTCTTAATTTAAGACGTTTTGATTCTTCCGACGCAATAACCACCAGGGGGCACTAGCACTCCCAGTTGCGCATGCGTTTTAGATGTCTTCGTTCGAAGTGGTATATGTTGTAATTCAAACAAAGTTTGTTTTTATGTACGCGTGTATTTTAATTCGTTTTTTGCGAAATGTGAAGTACTGTGATTTTAATTCGTATTAACTTGGATTATTTATTTATTAAATACATACATCTGACGTGTGTGCTCGACATCAAATGTTTCTTAGAAGCTGTCGTCGATACAAGGGCGGGATAGACACAGAACAGAAGTAGACGACGGTTGAAGATTACACCCGGAAATTCTACAAAGCGTGTGCAATGGGCTTAGTGTTAACTCGTATCAATTTATATCAATAATATTGTGTTATTCATCTTCGTCCTGTCGAAGCTGGCAAAAAAAAGAAACTTTTGTCTGGCGGGTCCTGTTTTTAGGATGAAACATCTCATTCTTTAAATATGGCTAGTCGGATGTATTATATGGGATTACCTTTTAAACTGATGAAAGTCTTTCTCCCTCACTGTGGTTGTGGTAGTTTTTAAAATTTCAAATCGAGGAATATTTCTTACTTCTTGCAGAAACTCAAGTAAGTTTCTTTATAGTAGTAAAATTAGTGTATTTTATGATTTTATTTATTGTACTAAACAAAATCCTGCATGAAATTTAATTAGTTTTGAATCTGTTCGCAAAAAACCCAACTAATTCTAGAAGTATATATTTTTAAACTTATGACGTTCTTTTTTATTACGAATTATATATTCAATGTCAGTTCTTAGTTTCAATGGATAATTTTTATCTCGCAGTAAATGACGGCCACAAGGATGTAAAGAAAAAAAAAAAAACTTTGAAAGATGACCTAATGCTTTCTTACTTCCTGGCATAAAACCGCAGATTAAAAAAAGATAAATAAAGTAAATGAGACTGGTCTATTATATGAAGCTGCCTGTAAAAATATACATATGTATTTGATTTGCAATCAACCCTAATACTGATTTTTTTATTATTTTTAATAAAAAAGTAATTTGAAATTTATAATGGGAAAAAGTAAAAACCTCTAACTAGATTTCGTATTTAAAATTGTGGTAACTTTATTTATATGCACTTATACGAAAAATACAAAAATGACAGATGTTACTGTACATATTTAAGACGAAAGAAGTTTGGAAATCATAAGTTATTTTTTCCTCATGTTTTTAATATAGAATATGTACTTATTTGTTTTTATTGATAGTTGAATAGCTTTTGTGAGTACCCTCTGATCTACATAAAAACTTGCCCATGTGGAAATATAAATTTTTTAAAAACATAATTTTTAAATAAGTATTTTCATTTTTTTTGGGGGGGGGGGAGGGGGGGATTTTGCATGAATTTTTGTAAAGCTGACATCTTAAATCTTGCACTGATTATAATGAAAGTTTTGAACTTTTAGAGTAGGACAAGTTTAAAAACGCAAATATATTTAACAAAATACCAAAGTCATTTTTTCCCCAATGTTATTAAAGTAGAATATTTATTTATTTATTTTCATTATTCATAGTTAAATGGCTGTTGTGATTATCAAGTGATGTATATGTAAAATTGCCTATGTGGCAATATATTTGTTTATATTTTCATTTTTTTGGGGGGGGGGGGGGATTTTTGCAATTTTCGTACATCTGATATTTTAAATCTTTTTCCACATTCAACCGAGTATAATAAATATTTTGAACTTTTAGAGTAGGACAAGATTATAAAATATATATATATATTTATCTATGTACCTTAAAAGCCCTTAATAGCGAACACTTCGGGACCGCGGAATTTGTCCGATAATTGGAGATGTCTACTTTTTTGAGGTAAAAATATACAAATATGTATGTCTGCTGATTAAAAAAGTATTCGTTAAATAGAGGTGTTCGCTATTCGAGAATGTCCATTAACCTCCACAACGGATACTCCCGAATACCGCACATCTCAATTTAGACAACTATAATGCAGGGTTGCGTTTTTTGCAAAAGTACTTCTTGATTAAAGGAAGGGCAAACTGGGAAGTGCCCCGTCCCCCTACGACTGTAGTGCCCCCAAATTTGATGTGCAATATTTGTAAAGCTTATATTTTAAATCTGTTTCGAAATTGTACTGATTATAATCAATATTTTGAACTTTTAAAGTAAAATAAGGTTAAAAACAAAATAAATTTAAAAAAATCTAATATTTAGATAAATATTTTTTGTTTTATAATCTTGTTCTACTCCTGAAGTTCAAGATATTGATTATAATCAGTACAATGTCGTAAAAGATTTAAATTATCAACGTAACGAAAATTGTATATAAAAACTGAGAGCACCAAAAAAATCAGGCTGTATTGGGGGGGGGGGGGCAGGACCACAGCCAAATATTTTTCCAGGATTCAACGTGGTCAAACATGGCTACGTATGATGCTTACAAAAAAATGGATGCGATTCAGACGTTTGAAGTGTCTGAAATTCAGACGCAAAAAGTGTCTGAAAAAATTCAGACATTTTAAAATGTCTGAAAATTGAACACTCCATTTCAGACACTTAAGTGTCTGAATTTCAGACATTTTAATTTAGAGTGCAAAAAGATTAATCTTTCATAATGGGGGCTGTATGCGACACAGGTATATTTTTAAAAAATCATACTCGAAAATTATTTTAAAAATCACAAAAATTCAGTAAATTGAGATAGTTTTCAAACACACTGCTTTTGAAAGAATATTTTATTTTCCTATTCGACAGTGTCAAGCTTGAAATTATGCTATGTTTAGAAGTAAAAAAAAATTGTAGTAAAAGAGAAATTTTTTTGTTCGGTTTTGCCATCGCCAATACGACGTCAGCGTTACCCATGGACATGTTTTGTTTTTTAAGCTAGATTTATAATTAATATTAATAATATATGAACTAATCTACCGCATTTTTTTCAATACATTTTAAAGAATGTTTAAAAAGGGTTGCCGTTGCATTTTCTTTGTGACCGTCAAACACCGAATACTTGTTATGTACCGACTAACAGATAGTTGTTACACCGAATACTTGTTAATTTTTCGTAATCGGGCTGTGACAGAGATAGGTTTTTAAAAAATCATGCTTGAAAATTACTTTAAATACCAGTAAACTGAGATTCAGTTTCGAAAAAATTGCATTTGAAAGGATTTTTTTTTTTTAATTCGAACGTGTCAAAATTAAAATTATTCTACGTTTAGAAGTAAAAAAAAAATTGCAGTAAAAGAAATTTTTTTTGTTCGATGTTGCCACTGTCAATACGATGTCCTCGTTACTCATGGGCATGTTTTTGTTTGATAAAAGAGATAAAATGAATCTTAATAATATAAGAACTAATTTACAGCATTTTTTCAACACTGTAAAAAAAATAATGCCAGTTTTTCGGTAGGAATCGGAAAAATAGTTGCCCTTATCGTACAGGAATAATTTCCAACACAGCTCGGAATAAAATCCGTAAAATCGGAATATTACCCGTAAAATACAGTTTTACTGACTATTTCCTTGTTTTTACGGATTTTATTCCGAGTTGGGTCGGAAATTATTCCGGTACGATAAGGGCAACTATTTTTCCGATTCCTACCAAAAAACTGGCAGTATTTTTTTTTACAGTGAATACATCTTAAATAATTTTTAAAAGCTTTAAAATAGGTTGCGTTTCCATTTCCCTTGTGAGCGTCAAACACCGAATACTTGCAATATTATGTTTCTTTAACGTAAAAACAACAAAGAAATGGCAAAATATTGAATTGCTTTGCCTCCCTCTTTAAAACACCTTTTGGAGATTTAATATTTTCGTCTTATGCCAGAAATATCTTTTTGACTTTCCTTTATATAATCGCATTTCGATCCATATGTATTTCGCGAAAGTGAATTCCTTTTCTCCGTACTTCTATTTAATTCATGCTACGCTCTGGAAATTCTAAAATTTATTGTATTGTAAAATTTTGAAATATTTATTAAATTCTATAATTTATGCGACAATACTATTACAGACTTATGATGCTTTAAAATTTTTGAAAAACATTACTTGTATATTTATTTTGGTTCGATATTTAAATTAAATTATTTC
This sequence comes from Maratus speciosus, assembly GCA_963932465.1. Lineage (NCBI taxonomy): Eukaryota > Metazoa > Arthropoda > Arachnida > Araneae > Salticidae > Maratus > Maratus speciosus. Next base: position 358,850,288 of record OZ010794.1, read on the forward strand.
CCAAACTACAAGATGTCCATAATTAAACGACTCTATTTTAAGGTTGTCCACACACAAAACTGTTGTTCATGAAGTTATGAAATTTGGTGAAAGACGTTTCAAACGGATAGGAATTTGTTTAAGCAAAAACATAAATAAATAAACGGTCAAGTGCGAACATTACTCGCGTACAGAGGGTTTCGTAGATTAAATATATGAATTTGTAATTGCATTATTATAAAAAACAAAGTTGCTAAAAGCAAGACTTTGTAAAAAACTATACAACGTAGGGTTGGGTATAACTGTATATATTAGAAAAGTGTAATCGGGTATACCATGAAAGTTCAAAGAGATATGGAACCTAAATAATATCAAATATAGCCATTCGTATAACTCTTTTTTTAATATTATCCTAATCTGTTTATGATGAACTTAATTCGGTACTGACAATAAAAACAGTGCATATTTAAACTTCATTTGGCATTTCATGAAACTAAATTCAGCGTAGTAATAACCTTTATATCTACAGTGTAGCTAAAACAAAACCTTCGCTCAAAGTTTAAATTTGGCATTGTGCTAAGCGCGCTTCGAAATGACGTTTCAAAGTTGCAACACCGGCTTGGTCAGTTCCGCGTTTTTCCAGATAGGTGTTTAATTAACTTTTAAAGTCACTCGAGGCGTATTGCGAGATACAATCAATTCAAACTATCGCGAATCCCACAGTATTTACGTGATTCATTCTAATTAAATCTTTCGAGGGCGATGCCCTTAAAAAACGGACACATAATTTTAATTCCAAAACAGACAAACGGCACCAAGAATATTTAATTAAAATTTTCCTTTTATCATGTACGTGAAAATAAGCAAGTTCGCATTTTCTAAGAAATTCGTTTATAAATTCTGGTATCAGATCATTATTTCATAAGTTTACAAATAGAATTACTCCGTGCCGGAAAGGATTAAGTGGTCGCACGACTCTTAAAGCTTCAAAATTTAAGAAATTTAATTTTTTTAGATGTTAAACTCCTATCTTTTCTGAATATTTTGATATAATTGTTTCCTTGAAATTCCCATTATAACAAAAGTTATGGCTTTTAGAATTATACCCACTCGATAACTGAAGGGGCGTCTCCGAATCTTTGAAGTCATATTTCTCCACATAACGCGCAGGATACCTCAAAAACTTCTGAATATTTTTTCATGAAATTTTCAAAACACACATTTCATGTTAGTCTGTATAAACTGAACCTAAAATTTCATTTTTATTGTTCAAAAAAATATTTTTTTTAGGTGATTTTACTGTTGAAATTTTCAAAATTTTGTATTAGCTAAATGCAACATTGCATTAAAAATATAAAAATGCTTTAAATACAAATCTATTTAAGTTCAGAGAAATTATTATAATCTGAAGTAAAAGTAAGCACCAAAATTTTCATTCTAGTTGCAATATTTATTTTGTAATCCTGCGCGTAATCTGTTATGCCAATTTTTTGTTCGACAAATGTCTAAAAGTTTCGAGCCCCCTATAAATACTAATTCTGTATCTTGCAATTTTTTAAATACATGAAACGAAAGAACATACTTATATCTTTCATCCCAATTAAAACTGTGTTTTAAAATCATATACATTTTAAGACATTAAATGTTGAAAATGGTCTTTTTTTCATTTTCCCCACTTTTTAGAGTCTCGAGACCCCTTAAATTAGTATGTTTTTAACAATTTGACGTTTATTGCTTTTATACTGTTACTGGACATTATATTACACTTAAATATCATTAAAAGCTGTTAACTAGGCATAGAGTACGCCGCCCCTGTCCTTGTGTATGTCCAAACTGACCGTACCTTTAAGGGTTAATATCTCGGCAAATTACCGATGATTTTTTTCGAAAATCATTATCAACAATGCTTTTATTCTTCTGCAACGATAGGTATATTCAGCAACGTTCAACAATTTTTCTGAATGCCCGTAAATCGAAATTTGTGTATAACAGAAAAATGCTAATTACTCAAAAACTATGTGACTTAGGGTAATCGCTATAATTTTCCGGCAAGGTTTATATTAACGTCTACTACCTCTAATTTTTTCATAATTTTAGTTTCAGTAGATTCGGAATTAGATGGGGGGGGAGGGGGCATATTTTTGCGCTACATTTTCAACAATATCTTTGAAAATATAATACCTAAAATTAAAAGGAATGTATTTTTGAGTTCAGCGTTACAAAAGCTGTCACAGGATATACAAATTTCCACATGATATACAAATAAAAGATTTTTTTTTCAAGTAGCATAATTAGCCGCTCTACTTTTTTATTAAATATATTTATGAATGTTTATTAATCTGAAAATATGTGGGTCAATTGTCTTTATTACTTCCCCGAATTTGAACTTTCCACGTTCCATAGTTTACGAGTAAAATGGCTGTGACAGACAGACAGACAGACACACGGACAGGCACGGGAGTGATCTTATAATGGTTCTGTTTTTACTTTTTAAGTACGGAACCCTAAAAAATTTCAAAATTTCGCCACCAGAGGACGATTTTTAATAAATTACATATTTAGCATTACTATAGTTTAGAAATTTTATTTACAGGGTGCCCATAATTAAACGACCCTATTTTAAACTTGTCTACAGACGTAACTATTGTTCAGAATGTTGAGGAATTTTGTGGAGGACATAATAAACGTATTGGAACGTATGGGAATTTGTTTGAGCAAAAAAAATTAGGAGGCCGTTTTTTAACGAATTTCAAATTTAGCATACATTTACAATAGTTTAACAGACTTTGTTGTAACCAAACATGTTCCGCAGACGGCTATCGTTTATAGATACCATCTGGAATCGTAAGATAGCATGTTTCACAATTGACTGCAGTGTTTTCTGGGAAACATGTCGTTAGAATCCGGTTAAGTTAATAAATAAAGTTTCTAAACTATCGTAATGCTAAATGTGTAATTTATTAAAAATCGCCGTCTAGTGGAAAATTTTTGAACTTGTTCTTTCTTTTGCTTAAACAAAATCCCCATCCTTTTATTATGTCTTTCGCCAAATTTTCACAACTTTATGAACAGTAGTTGTGTCTGTAGACAACTTTAAAGTTGGATCGTTTAATTATGGACAACATGTATTTAATTATTATGTTATTAAATGTTAATTCTACTTTGCGCAGAATGATATGAATTTAAAAACAACGTTAAAAACACCAGAATATTCAAACTTTGAGCAGACTAGTTTCGGTAGCCTTTAGTGTACCGTCCTCATTGCAAAGAATAATTATATTCTGGTGTCGTCTCTATTATTTTAACAATTTTGTGATATTTATTTACATTATTGCTTTAAAACGAATAATCGGAACAAATTTTTAGATATCCATTTTATTTTAAAAGAATAAAGCTTTGTAGCATATTGTATTGTTCTCCAGCTTTATTTAACATCATATAATTACAAATCCCAAGGAAATGTAGGGTGAAAAAACCACAGGTAACTCTCAAACTTCCGACAACCCACTATTAACTTATCCTTTTTCAATTCGCAATGGCCCCACCAGTGGCCGAGAGGTTCTGCTCTCGAAGCTGGTAGACGGGAGGTGCTGGGTTCGATCCCAATCGCGCCCGTTGGCCTAATCGTTCGGAGTTTTCGTGGTTTTCTTCGAACCTTGGTTCTCCAAGCGTTAATACGGGTTAGGTTCCCTTAGAAAGACCTCCACGGAAGGCACTCCCCCCCCCCCCTTAGGGCCTATATCCCACGTGCTGATAATTGGCCGACATAAATACAACCAACCAATTCGCAATATTGCAATATTTACCTGATTATTAATATACCGCTGCGAATTCTCGGAGAAGGCGGAGTGCGCTCGTCGGAGATCCCTATACTCATTCGACACTTCAACGGACAGAAAAAAAAAATAACAAATTAAAAAAAAAAATGTCACCAGACAAATGTAAAAGCTATTTACAGAGAAGTCTGAGATTTTTGGCTCCTTGATTTTATGTATCAGTTTGGAAGAGATTTGTGAAGAATTATGGAAGTTATCGTGTCCATAAAAAAGAAAAAAAAAATGACACACACACGCATATATATATACATAGATAGATAGATATAAAGTTTTGAACTGGGGGAGGAGGGGTTCGGGTTCTAGGGGTCATGATTGGCGTAAATCTGCAAAACGTTTTGAGAAATTACACCATAAGGGCGAATATAATAGGTTGTATTTCCTAAGACATCTACCAAAAATGACAGCTATTTTGGAGTTGCACTACACATACTCTCCGTAATGAAGCAAAGTTCCACATATATTTTCGATTAAAAAATATTCACGAAGCTAGTTTAAACTTCAATAAATATAGTGCAATAAAATATAGGATGATATATTTACCTATTTAAAAAATAACGTCGAACTAATAATTTTTCTTATGATTTAGACAATAAAATAAAATTACCTGTCAATGGACACATACACGATATTTGGCATTACATTTTTTTAAAAATTAAATATCCTCATTCTTTGTATTATTTCTGGAACTCTTTTCGTTTAATTGTGATTGTAATGAAAAAAAATCTAGCCCCGGTGAAAAATTCAAAAATTAATTTATAAAATTAGCTATCGTAATTATTTGACAGTAATTTATTTTATCAATATTTTAAAATTAGTCTGCTAAAAATTTTGCTTTAGGTTGAACCAACTTTTAACGCTTCAGTAGCTGCAACCATAAGATGGCGAAATATGGTTCTAATTTTTTAAGCTACAGTAGTTGTTTGGAGTTCTGAATGTTAGAACGAGTTTTCCCCCTCTTATGGTTGCAACTACTGCAACACCAAAACTTAGTTCAACCGAAGACAAAATTTTTACTATAGCAATTTACCTATATTACTTTAGGTATAGCTCAATCAGTAAGGTGTTCTGCTATTACCTGGAAAGCCCGGGTTCAAACCCCAGTTCGGCTAGAAACAAATTGTGTAAATATTAAATTAAATGATACAGCAGTTCAAATTTACTCGAAAAACTCAACTCCTTTAAAGCTCACTAAAAATAGAATGATTGACTATTTTTGAAAACTAAATTAAATTATTATCATTAAAAATAAATTTACAGAGTCTTGTGTATTTTTAACGATGTTAATTTACAGAGTCTATTATCAATTTACCGTTTAACTTCTCTGTCATTTAACAGAATCTATGTCTTCCTAATTTCTGAAATTTTACATAAGACTTAAGATAATGGATTTCCCGTAGATTCTCTGTAATATCACAGAAAAGTTTTTAACAGTGTGTACTTAGGGACTTTTAGTTCTAACACCCATTTATCAAATAGGCTCATTTCCAAAATATATTTAAAAATAATGCTAGTAAGGTTAATACACTTCAATAAAATTTTAAAAATACGTCCAAAATAATGAATATTTCATTCCCTATGTTTAACTTGCCGAACTGTTCTAAAGAAAACCTACATTTCTGTATGTTTGCATCTAAAATATGAAATTAAATATTTCTATAATTCAAAATCACTCTATCAGGGGAAAATCGTAGCGTAAGATAAATGAAAATGCATTTGGTGTCTTTTCTTTAAGTAATCTTAAAAATAAACTACATTTTCGTCTAAATCCAAGTTATTTTACGGTAGATAAAAAGACTTATTTAGATAACATTCAGCTTTTATATGTTTCCCCAGCACTTAACTGTAATTGCAAAATACTAAAAATCTCTGGAGAAAGTGGAATGTTTGGTATATCCATTTTAAAAACTGAAATATTTAGCCACTGAACTAAACTATAAGTTCATAATTTATAAACTTTTGAAATCTTAATTTTTATACACGTAACCCTAAACAGAAGATTTAAAAGTATATTTTATAATTTATAAAATATTTCAAGCAAGATGCTTTTCGTCTTTATGAAATATTTTAGTCATTTTATCTCATTTTTAAAAAAGAAACTGCAATAAAAATCACAGTTGGCGGGGAAAGGAGATAAAAAAAATAAATAAAAGTAAGCGAAAAAAAAGTTCAATAAAAGAAAGCGGAAAAAAAGGTTATTTGTAAATATGGCTACATAAAACTATATGAAAAATAATAAACAAAAACGAATCAAATATCAATAAGCCTACGTTTGTACATCAAACGTGGCAAATGAGGTGCGTTTGTATTATAACTAGTTTTTATAAATATTCGGATCTTGGTGCAATAGCGGTTGCACTCTTACGTAAAAATGCATGAATGCAAAATTTTTATCGATTATATATATTAAATTTAGTCATATGGAAATAATATGACTTCATCTTAAATAGGCCGTAATCACCATGGAAACCTAGATTACCATTACCTATTATGGGATATCATTGAATTAATTATACTTGTGATAGGATTTAATAGAATGAAGAAAACTTTTATTAATATATTTTTAAGTATTGATATAAAATAAAATTATCTGTCAATGGACAAATACGCGATTCTTGTCTTCACAATTTTCTAAAAATTAAATATCCTCGTTCTTTTCATTCTTTCTAGCACTCCCTATCTTTTAATTTACAGCACTGTAATAAAAAAAAATTAGCCCCGAGAAAAATTTGAAATTTCTTTTATAAAATTATCTATTGTGACAAAATTAGCTATTGTGACAATTTCAGAATAATTTATTTTATCAATATTTTAAAATTAGGCTGTTAAAAATTTTGCGTTAGGTTGACCCAACTTTCAGCTCTTCAGTAAAAAAGTACTGCAACCATAAGATGATGAAATCTGGTTCTAATTTTTAAGGCTACGGAAGTTGTTTGGAGTCCCAAATCTTAGGACGAGTTTTGACCATCTTATGATTGCAACTACTGCAGCATCAAAACTTCGTTCAACCCAAGACAAAATTTTTACCATGTACAGTCGTGGAAAAATAAAAGTAAACACCCCCTACTAACTCCTCAACAAATTATCGTAAACCAAAGTTACTGGTACAGAACGATTGGAAATAAAGTCTACTTTTAAATGATGTATATAAAATTTGCTTAGGGGGCTATCTACATATTAAAACGAATCCAAACTTCATTTTTTGTGTAGCAATAATTCTAATATACCCAAATATAAATACGCTGAATTTGCAATTTTCATAATTTTATGATATGAATTATGAAATATGAAATTAATATTCGAAAAAATTATGAATTGCAATGTACATTTTTTTTGATGGATTTAGATTTATTAAGTCCTGCTTTATGAAAATCCAAAATTTCCCATTTTTCTTCCAAGTAGTTTTCAAATTATGCTAAAAAAACGGCAAAATGATGGTTTAAGGGGCCGTTTATGATAGAGATGAGTAGATATTTTGAAATTCCTTCTGCTGTCCTGTAATCTAACAGGCTTCATTGACTGCTTGAGTGGTGCTTAAGGTGCCTTGATCAAGAAGGCAGTTCTCTCGGTTAACAAACGAGTACCGAACTTCAATTTGGATACAGACCTTAAAATACGCTCGTTTTAAAATAATTAATTTCTCAGAAACTTATGGTACGAATTGCATAAAAATTTGTTTCTAGGCTAATTGAAGGATGTAGAGTTCATTTATGCTGTCAGAATTGTGTATTGCTAATGAAAAAGAGAAAGTTATGGTTCGTTTTAATATGTAGATGGCCCCCTAAACAAATTTTATATACATCATTTAAAAGTAGACTTTATTTCCAATCGTTCGGTACCAGTAACTTTCTACGATAATTTGTTGAGGAATTAGTAGGGGGTGTTTACCTTTTTTCCCCCACGACTGTACTTAGGGACTTTCAATTCCACCAACCATTTATAAGTAATTAAAAAGCAGAAAAAAAACCAACGTTTAAAATGCACAAATAATATATGAAAAGCAGCAAACAGCTGTTTCGAATCTACTAGCGAGATTCTTCTTCAGTGCAAAAGGAACAGCGTGCAAGAAAAAGCAAGGCTGAGCAAAATCATAGACAGAGACGCGCTGGCTTTTATACCCTATGTGGGTGGCGAAGGCGCCGAAACAACCAATGAGAGAGAAGCAGTGGAAACGACTGGGTGGACAAGTAGCGACATCTACCGGAGAAGTAGAGAAAAGAAACCAAAAAAGGGGAATTAAATTAACGCTTTCCAAATACTTGGAAAATCTGGAGTACTAGATAAGTCATTGACTAAAGAGTGAGAATTTTTAATGATATGGTAAGCTTCCCAAAAATCAAGATCAAGGTTAGAAGAACATTTTTTAGTAATGATGGCTGAGGAAAAATCGAACCTATGTTGAGAAGACCAAGAATGTTGAGCAATAGAAGAACGTTTGAGCACCTGATTTTTAACATAACCTTCATGCTCTTTTAAACGAAATCTAAGAGCACGTTTAGTCTGACCAATATAAGAAAGACCACACTGACAAGAGATCTGGTAAATGCCCCAGTTATCTAGGCGATCAACGGGGTGTTTGAGATTTGAAAAAGGGATTTTATTAACAGGAGAAAAAATAACTTTAAAATCAAACCTTCTTAGGATTTTAGCAACTTGCTGACTGATTTTAGGAAAAAATGGTAATACAACTGAAGTATTAGAGTTGGAATTAGAATGCTTTTCAGAATGGTCGGATTTCGTCAATTTCTTATAAATAGAATCGATAATATTAGAGGAATAACCACGATCGACAGCAATAGCTTTGAGGTAATTAAGTTCAGCACTAAGTAACTGAGGAGTGGAACAAATATTAGTAGCCCGAAAAACAAAAGTATTAAAAGCAGCGAATTTCTGGTTAGGGGGATGAGAAGAATACCTGTGAGGTGGGAGACTGACAGCAAAAGGTTTACGAAAGACGGTAGTCTGAAAGACATTTTCACAACGAATAACAAAGACATCCAGGAAAGTAAGACAGTTATTGGTCTCAATTTCAGCGGTAAATTGAATGCAGGGATCAATGGAATTCATAATAGAAAGAATATGATTAATATCCGAATTCATTTCAATCAGGACATAAACATCATCAACATAACGAACATAGAACGGAAATTTTAAGATTTCAAAAAGCTTGACCTCAAAATAGTGCATATAAATATCGCATAAAATTGGACTAAGAGGATTACCCATAGCCAAACCGTCAATCATACGGAAGAAATTGCCATTGAAAACAAAAGTATTTTGCGACACGCAAGCGCGAGTGAGAAGTATAAGTTCCTCGATTTCAAAATAAGAGAAATGGAATTCACAAAGCCTTTTCTTGAGGCAATCTAAAGCCCCCTCAACCGGAACGTTTGTAAATAATGATTTAACATCAAAAGAAACCATCATGTGACCCTGCGGCTTAAAATTATGAAGTTTTTTAACAAAATCAAAAGAATTCTTAACAGTTTAACAGTTACTGCTCAAAAGTGGGGAAAAAACAGAAACTAAATATTTGGCAAGCTTATAAGAAGCTGTACCGATACTAGAGACAATAGGTCTAAAAGGAATGTCAGGTTTATGGACCTTAGGTAAAGCATAAAACCTGGCACAATGCGCAATAGACGGAATAAGGGACTTCTTAAAGTTAGCAGGAATAATGGAAGAAGACTTAATGGCAGACTTAATAGAGTTAATTTCACTAGTGGAAGGGTCTTTGCGGATATCCACATACGGACCATCATTAATTAATTTATGGGTTTTTTCCAAATACGTAGATTTGTCGAGAAGAACAATCTGACCACCTTTGTCGGCCTTAGTAATAATTAAGTTTGGATCAGAACGCAAATTTTTCAGACATTGTTTAACAGGATGTTTAAGATTGGGTTTATAAACATTAGAATTGAAATCAACAGTATTGGCAATGAGATGCCTAATAGACTCTTTTTGAGAAGAAGATAGAGCGCTATGCTTAAAGGCTCTTTCAATAGGAGCAATAAGATTAGGTAAAGAAGGAATAGCAGAGACAGAAAAATTGTTATTCAATTTCAAAGCATCGAGCTGATTGTTACTTAATGGAACACTAGAAAGATTGACAACAGCATTTTGGTTAACAAGAGGCAAATTACTGCAGTTATTAGCGACAGAACTTCCACAAAGCGCATTAAATTTCTTCTTTAAAACCGAACAATGAACAGAAGAAGCTGTGAGAACTCTGCTCCATGGCCTTCTGTCAATGGACTGAAAATCAGGAGTAGAATTAGCGAGGCTGATATGTAAAGAATATAACTCGCGCTCTATATGAGCAATTTTGTGGCGAGTCTCTTGAATCAAAGCTCTTAAAAGAGCTAATTTAGAACGAAATAAGACCTTCTCAATCCTATTTGAAGAAAATAAATTACAACGAATGGAAATGAATTTAGGAATAACCTTCTTACGCCTACAATCAAGTAGGAAATGTAAGTGTTCCAAAAACCTGTACTTTTTTAATCGTAAATTACAAAACCTATTGATTTGAGACATTGCGGGAAAAAAAAATTACAGAAGAATAAAGGCCCGTTAACGCCAAATACATAAAAATAGCAAATAAAGCCTTTGTGCAACAATATTAAAAAGCAGAAAAAAAACAACGTTTAACGTGCTCTTAGATTTCGTTTAAAAGAGCATGAAGGTTATGTTAAAAATCAGGAGCTCAAACGTTCTTCTATTGCTCAACATTCTTGGTCTTCTCAACATAGGTTCGATTTTTCCTCAGCCATCATTATCCAAAAATGTTCTTCTAACCTTGATCTTGATTTTTGGGAAGCTTACCATATCATTAAAAATTCTCACTCTTTAGTCAATGACTTATCTAGTACTCCAGATTTTCCAAGTATTTGGAAAGCGTTAATTTAATTCCCCTTTTTTGGTTTCTTTTCTCTACTTCTCCGGTAGATGTCGCTACTTGTCCACCCAGTCGTTTCCACTGCTTCTCTCTCATTATTTGTTTCGGCGCCTTCGCCACCCACATAGGGTATAAAAGCCAGCGCGTCTCTGTCTATGATTTTGCTCAGCCTTGCTTTTTCTAGCACGCTGTTCCTTTTGCACTGAAGAAGAATCTCGCTAGTAGATTCGAAACAGCTGTTTGCTGCTTTTCATATATTATTTGTTCATTTTAAACGTTGGTTTTTTTTCTGCTTTTTAATATTGTTGCACAAAGGCTTTATTTGCTATTTTTACATTTATAAGTAAGTCTCATTTCCAAAATATATTTCAAAATAACGCTAGTAAGGCTAATGTCCTCAATAAAATTTTAAAAACACGTTCAAAATAATGAATATGTCATTCCTTATATTTAACTTGCCAAGCTGTTCAAAAGAAAACACGCATTTCTATATGTTTGCATCTAAAATATGAAATTAAATATTTCCATAATTCAAAAGTCTCTATTAGAAAAACATTGCTGTGCGAAATAAATGATAATGCATCTCGGTGTCTTTTCTTTAAGCAATCTTGAATATCAACTACATTTTCGTCTAAATCCGAGTTATTTTACGGTAGGTAAAAATACTTATTTAGATAACATTCAGCTTTTATATGTTTCCCCAGCACTTAACTGTAATATTAAAATTTTAAAAACCTCTAGAGAAAGAGGACGGTTTGGTATATCCATTTTAAAAACTAAAATATTTAGTCACAGAAATAAACTCTATGTTCATAATTTATAAACTTTTGAATAATTTTTCTACACGTAACTTTGAACTGAAGATTTAAAAGTATATTTTATAATCTATGGAATATTTCAAGCAAGAACCTTTTCGTATTTATGGAATATTCCATTTATTTTATATAATTCTTATAAAAGTAAAATAAAACTCATTGTCGAAGCGGGGAAAACGAAAAATGAAAGGAAAGCGAAGAAAAAACGTTATTTATAAATGTGACTATATTTATCTATATGTATAAGAAACAAAAACTAATTAAATATATATAAAAAAGTAGCCAAATACCTTGATATATGTATATTTGCCAAAGTTGTTACGATAGAGTAAATACTTTTATTACTTTCTTCTGTCTTTACAAGAAGACAGTATTGAATTCGTGAAAACTTTTAACTTCCGTTTTTCGACGGATTTACACGTTTCAGGAGTCAGAGATCCCGACAAACATGTTTTTACGAAATGTCTGTCTGTGTGTTTGTCTTTCAGTATGTGACACAAATTTTGTGTCCGCTCGATCTCAAGAACTAATGCAGGGAATTTAATAAAAAATATATATTTTGTTAGTCCCTGATATAAATTGGTGCTGAATAGTTTTTGATGTAAATCGCCTAACTGGTGTCTCTGCCATGCTGCATGTTTCACGATTTCCGCAATTGCTGTATATCTCAAGAACTAATGAACGAGTTTTCATCTACCTACAGATTCAGTTAGACATTGACATAAGATTTACTTAAAAGGAAGGTCTCCATACTGGGCATACTCAGAATATGTTGAAAAAAAATGCTAGTGAAAGTACTCATGTATGTAATAAAGGATCAGTTAAAATTAGCGGCGGAATTACAGTAGAAAATCTGTAAAAAAATAAAATACTTTCGAATAATTGGCGTGAAAAGACGAAAGCGGCACGCAATTTGGCGAGCAGAACTTTTCCTCACCAAAAGCAAACGATTTTAATGAATCTGAAAATTGTTTGTTAATTGATTTTGAGAATATGCGGTATTTAATGAATTTAAACGTAAACCATGAAAGAATTTATTATTGTTATTATTATTACATTTTGTATTATACATGTTGCTTGTTGCCGATTTGAATGAAATTTGTCATTGTTTTATTCTCCAATCCTCAATTTTTTTAAATTTAAACCGCTTTATCGGTTATAAAAATAACTTTTAACTCCAGATGAATAATGCTGCCGTAATACATTTCCATACCGAAGAAGTTGTTTCCATAGCAACAAAGTTGAATCCACAGTTGCTCAATGGGGCATATTTTTGAGTTTGGAACAACTTTATTCAATTTAGATTTTGTTTTAAATCGTAAAATATGATAGTTAAAAATCGTTATAAGTACATATAAATATATATGACAAAACTATAGTTAAAACAAACTAAAAATGACAAAGCTAAAGTTATATAAATTAAACTTATTTAAACAAATTCAACATAAAAAGTTTTTTCCTTAAGGAGTATTCGACATGCGTATTTTTTTTAAATTTTATTTCTTCGCCAAACGGTGATAAGTCGCCAAATAAACGAAATTTTCATTATTTTTTTACGGACGTTTTACCGAGGTTCCGCCAAAAATGTTTTTATAAACATATATACCCATGGGAGAAGAACATTCTGTATTTTTTTTTTCAGATTTTTCTGAGTATGCCCGTATGGAGACCTTCCTTGTTAGATAACATTAAGCTTTTATATGTATCCCCATCACTTAAATGTAATTGCAAAATACTAAAGATATCTAGAGAAAGAAGAAGGTTTGGTATATCCGTTTTACAAAGTAAAACATTTAGTCAGTGAACTAAACTCTATATTCATAATTTATAAACTTTTGAAATCTTAATTTTTCTACATGTAACCCTAAACAGAATATTTAAAAAGTATATTTTATAATTTATAAAATATTTCAAGCAAGATCCTTTTCGTCTTTATGAAATACATTATTTATTTTATATCATTCTTATAAAGTGATATAAAACGCATAGTTGAAGAGGGAAAAATAAAAAAGAGGAAAAAAGAATTGAAAACTTTATTTATAAATGTGGCTACATTTAACTAGGTGAAAAGTAAGAAACAAAAAGTAACTAAATATAATTAAAAAATTAGCCGCATATCCTGATATTGTTTTATGCTAAAGTTATGCTGGAATATATACTTTTATTTTTTTCATTTACTTTCGTGTTATATATTTCATGCTTAACACATTCTTACATTGCATATCTTATATACTTACATTATCTAAAATCGGTCTTATTTATTTCCATGTATTTAATAACACATACACATACTTAAATGCAACCATTTTCAATATATACACTATGACGCAAAAGTTTAGACAATGAAGAAATTCTTACATACTTTGAAAAATATTTATTCAATTTTCAAATCACTGCTTGAAATTAATGTGCTGTACATATAAACAATATTTATAACAAAGAAAAGTGGAATTGTGCATATTGCAATAAATTAAATGGTAACAAAAATAAACTGCTGTCTCAAAAGTTTAGACACAAATTAAATAAAATCGAAATAAACAATTTTTAAAACCTGGTTGCGCATCCATGCTTATGTATTACGTCATATACACGAGATTGCATGGAAGAAACTAAATCTTGCATAGTTTGTGGATCGATATCGTACCATGCATTCTCAATAGATGTCTTAAGTTCCTTTTCAGAAGAGTATTGTCTAGCGTTGCTATAAACTTTGCGACACATGATGCTCCAAAGGTTTTCTATAGGGTTAAGATCTGGGCTACATGCTGGCCAGTCGAGAACTCTTATATTATGGGAATTAAACAAGATTTTGAATGTTTTGCAGTGTGAATTGAAGCATTGTCTTGCTGAAATTCCCACTGAGGACCCCCTAGAAGCTCAGCAAATGGCAGTAGGTCTTCTTCTAATGTCTGTGTATAATGCTGTGAAGTTTGACGACCACTGGTGAAGGTCAGAGATACTTGTCCATTATAGCAAAAGGCTGCCCAAACCATCACCGAGCCCCCTCCTTGTCTGCGACTAAAAAACGTCGAGGTTCCTTCCGCAAGTCATGCCAATACGATAAACAACCATCTGGACCATCCAGATTCCACTTTTTTTCATCGCTAAATATGACTGACTGCCATTTCTCTCCATATGACATATGCTTTCGAGCCCACATAAGTCTTTGTAACTTATGATGTGGTTTCAGAGCTGGTTTCTTCTGCATTTTGCTATAAACGATTGTTCCTTTTTCCAAAATTCGTCTACGAATCGTATCCTTTGATACAGAGAGTCCCGATGAGCTTTGAACTCCACGTACGCTCATTTGTTGAGTACTCGCTAGTCTTTGTATCAGGCGATCCTCTCGTACATTTGTCACACGTGGCCTCCCAGACCGACATTTTGCTTTATATTCGGAACCACTCGATAAAACTCGATAAATAGATTTTTTTGACCTATTAATAATAGCAGAAATTTCAGAAACGCTCTTCCCTTCACCTTTCAACTGCCAAATCCTTGAAACCTCATTCACTTGAATTTCTTTAGCTCTCGGCATGTCGACTATGAAGCGCAATCGTTTGCAGAACTTAAGTACTCCAAATTTGTGACATCATCGATTCTAAATTTGCATATGCCAGCGAATATTCAAAGAAATTTAGAATAGTGTCTAAACTTTTGCGACAAGCACATTTGAATTTTTATGAAAAAAATTAGTATTATAGCAAATAAAACGACTGTCTTTTGTACATAGCATTTTAAATCAGTTTTTGAATATATTTACAGGTTTTTGTAAGTCTGACGTCATAATTCTACATTTTAAAGCTGAATGACGTCATTGTCTAAACTTTTGCGTCATAGTGTACAATAGATATCATAATTTTTTTTTCAGCGGATGAATGCAACAATGACTATTGAGAAAGCTTCTATAATCTTTATTTAATAATAAATTGATAAATCTATAAAGCTAATGCAAAAATTAGTAGAGTTTAATATTTTGTTAGACAATACCTAAATAAATGAATCAGACAGTGATTATTCTTCTCAATACAATAGTAAAATAGTGGTACAACAGAGGTTTTTGCCCATGATCGGGATATTATTATTAAAAATAGCGCTGCATTTTTTGCAGAGATTGAAAAGAAAAACCAAATTTCCGCTTTAAAGAACAGGAACATTTGACATTTAATTATTAGAAATTTTTTAGCTGAAATATTTTATTAATATAGCGCGGCATTTTCGACAGAGATTGAAAACAAAAACCACATAGCCGCTTTAAAAAAAGGAACATTTGATATAAGTTGATTATGAGAAATCTGTATAACTAAAAATATTTTATGCTGACATCTAATTTTGATAGATTTTATTAAAGATTTCATCTTTAAATCACAAATATATGTAGAAAGATACAGTAGCTCTACATTCCTGAAACGTGCCCAAATGTTCAAAAGTAAAGTTTCTGTTTGGATTTTTTATATGTTCACTTATAGACAGGGAGCCGGCAGCACAGACAATCACCTCATCGAGTTCACTGATGAAATTCTAAGATTAGTTAAATCGTTATTCGCATATTAAAACGCAATCGGTCTGCCAAGTCATATCTTGGTGGAAAACATCTGAAAATCCGATTTTAGCGGTTGACTCGTAAATTTACCATTGTGTTTTCTTGCCCCCAGTCCTCCATGTTTTCATACCTTTGGATACAGGAAAACACAATGGTAAACCTACCAGTCAGCCGCTAAAATCGGTTTTAATGTGTTTTCCACCAAGATATGACTTGGCGGACCAATTGCGTTTTAATATGCGAATCAAGATTTAACTAATCGTAGAATTTCATCCGTGAACTCGATGAGGTAATTGTCTGTGCTGTCGGCTTCTAATCTATTAGGTATATGAATGTTTAGGGAACAATACGAAACAATAAAGGGCAAATTTTCTTTGATATCAGCGACGGGATTTCGTTGTGAACCTGAAGCTCTAATGACATGTCGGTCAGCAGAGATATAAAATACTACATTTATAATGTGCTATTAATTTTTTAAGGGTAAAATAAAACAAAATTACACATATGTATATAAGGTGACCGTGCCAGTAGTTGATCAATTTTTTTAAATATTGCGCCATTTCAGGCAGAAATGAGTTTTACACGTGACACTAGACATAATATTTTTGTTTGAATGTTGGACCACCTGTTGTCACATTGTTGTCAGTTGCCCTCTGTAAGTGAAACTATTTTATGATTTTTTTTAATTATAAAATGCAAAAATTTAGTTTTTGATTAGTTGGACACACTTACGGTAAGTGAAAATAATCCACTTCGATCTTGCTTATTTCAAATAATAGTTTATATGAATTATTGTTAATCACAGCATAATCATGGTATTTTAAAGATTAATGTTTGAATTTTCGACTCATTTCTTCGGTTGACCAACTACTGGGGAAATGGTAATTAAAGAAACTACTTACTTATAGTTTTGTTGCTTTTTAATTTCAGCAGATTTCATTTCTGCCCATTATAGGACATTCATTAAGGGTTGTAGCAATTATGTTAGTTTACTTCTAAAACTTAAAAGGAAGGAAATATAATAAAAACCCCGTAGCACCGACGTTATTTGATCAACTACAGGCTCGGTTACTCTATATGTTTATTTTAGAAAATCTAATTTTATTTATTCAAATATCTACATTCATATTCATGTAAGTACCTATTGATAAGTAAAACAAAAATGAAAATTAACAATAAGTATTATTTTTCATTATATGCTAAACAACTTATAAGCAAAGACTGATTACAAATATCAACTACTTTCGTTTGCCTTATGACTGGCAAGATTAAAGTACCCTAACTAATGGTAATCTCTTACGAACTGATACTGTAGACTGTGCAAGTATCGATTTCTACTCAAAACCAGCCAATGGAGCGGGTCCATTAACCATAGATAATGCATGAGAATAACAGATTTGCTTACGCGTCCAATTAAGTAACACCTATTTGATCAAGTGGCTGAGATAAGAGGAGACACATCTGATGGAAATTTAGAGACAGATATCTGTTTGCCTAACATTTACGTAAGAGAATTCAATAATTAAGACATTCGTCGGTATATGAGATTAAGCAGTGGCTCAGAGATTAGAATTTGTGCCTTTGGAGAAAATAAAATAAGGATTTAAAAAATATATATACATTGAAATTTATATTTGTTGTGGTTGTACTATATTACATTTTTTGCATGATAGGTATAATGTACTGAGTGTAATATTATTAAACTACTAAATCTGTGAGAAATTTCCCCACAGGTTCTATCCATAGAAATTCTAGATTCAACTAAATATATGCTGGATAAATGAGAGAAATATAAACTCAAATTATAATTTTTTACAATATACTGAGCAGCTTATGAGAAGAAACTGGTTACAAATATAAGCTAGCATCGTTTACCTTAGACTGGCAAGACTATATTAATCTAATACTAATATCTTACAAATTGATACTGTAGACCAGCGGTTTCCAAACTTTTAGATCGACGAACCAATAAACAGAAGTTCATACTTCCGCGTACCACCAGGTGACAAATTCAAAACTAATAGACGGGCTGCACATGACGTCACATGCCCTGCTTCATATGGCGCCCAAACATAAGGCAAATATGGTGCTCTCCATTTGACTTATTAACCTTATTTGCACTATAATAATAAAAATGAGAAAGATCTAAATTAAAGAGAAAGATAACACGTGCTTTTATCGGCAAACGGGCAGTTCTGTGCGCCACGTGTGTGCTCCAGATACAGTAGTATCAGTCGTTGCTAATAGCAACGTGACGTCAATTCAAGGGGTCTAATACAGAAAAACCTGTATAAACGGAATATGTCTGAAACGTTTTTTGTGCTTCTGTCTGATCAGATTTTACTGTATTTAATTGCAAAATTACATTATTAAATTGGTAGTTAGATTGACTGCTTTATTTTAACATTCAAATAAAAGGTATCACCATCATTACATTTTAGTAAAAAGTACTTTATCAAAATAGCAGTTTTAGTACAACAAAAGCTACAACACTTAATGAATTATTGGCGTAAATTGATACATATTCAGTAGGATGACTCTTTAAATTCATGTGTATTGCTAATGAGAAAGATGTGTTTAAGGGTGTATAAAGTGTATAATTTTTGGATGGCAAATATTATTTCAATCTATTAATAGATCTATTTAAATAGAGAACATAAATACTACATAGCTTTGTTAAACTAAAAAAATATATACACATTTAAAGTCGGCTTGTTCGGATATTTGTGTTATAGGAACACTGTGTTTAAATCAACAGTAAAATACATTTAAGAAAAATTAATAAATATTATATCCAAAATTGCAATCGAAATTACATTAAAATAAGAGAAAGCAAGCGCTGCCAAAGCAGTAGTATAACAGAGTGAAGAGACTACGGGACCGGATAACTGACAAATCAGAAAGAGGAGGGGGCATTGAGCTGTCTTTTGATTTCACATACTGTATTTTTTATTTCATTTTACTACCGGTATCAGATTTTTGCCTACCAGTAACCACAGCTTCACGTACCAGTACTGGTACGCGTACCATAGTTTAAGAATTCCTGCTGTAGACTTTGTGGGTATCAATTTCTACTCAAAACTAGACAATAAAGCGGGTCCATTAGCTATATTTAATGAATGAGAATAACAGATTTTCTTACATGTCTAATTAAATATCACCTATTTGATCAACTGCTTGAGAGAGGAGACACATCTGATGAAAATTTAGAGACAGATTTCTGTTTGCCCAACATTAACGTAAGATAATTCAATAATTAAAAAATTTCGACGGTATATGAAACTAAACCGTGGTTCAGAGATTAGAACTTGTGCCTTTGGAGAAATTAAAAGTAGCATTTATAGTTCGTTTATGAGGAGGAAGCACAAAAGAATATCATAACATTATGGCCTATGGGAAGCAATTGTTGTCGATGGATTTTAATGACATTACGCAATCGAAAATGTATTGAAATTTTTATAAATCTTTGAATTTTCCTACCAGATGATTATTATACCGGGTGTCCCAAAAAGGACTGACTGATTTTAAAATTCAATAACTTGCAAACGGTGACAGATATTTAAAAAATTCTTGCAGGAGGGTTATGCATAAGGTCAAAAGTTTTATTACAGTGATTTTCGATTTTAGTTCGAATTACAAACAATAGATGGCGCTGTAAGCAATAGTCGCTAAATACAGGCTCGATTTCTGGTCCTTTCTCTTGTTCCATGCTGAAAAAGGAGATGGAAATGTATTATCCGGGCCACGAAGTACCAAAAATCGAGCCTGAATTCAGCGTCTATTGATCGCAGCGCCATCTATTGTTTGTAATTCGAACTAAAATTGAAAATCACTGTAAAAAAACTTTTGACCTTATGCATAACCCTCCTGCAAGAATTTTTTAAATATCTGTCACCGTTTGCAAGTTATTGAATTTTAAAATCAGTCAGTCCTTTTTGGGACACCCGGTAGAATAACGCATTCATAGAATTTTTCGTCCATTTACAATGACACACGCAAAAGAAATATGTTACAATACCGTATTTGAGCAATAATTTTTGGAAGTGCGGTTCCAATTTCGGTAAGCGCTTTTAAATTTAACTAATATTTAGCATGTTACTTGTTGTGTATAAATTTTATACTTCGTTTACAGGGCTGCACAAAAGAATTCACATACCATTCCTTTATTCGCAGAAATTGCTGAAGGGAAATTTTCAACTGTGGTATATATTTCCTAACTGAACGAAATTTTTGTATGCATGTAATTTATAGATACGAATCTATATACCATATACATGGCTGCTCAAAAAAAATTCTTATAATTTTCCGTCTGTAGATGGGAATTGGTGAAATCGTGTTTTCAAATGTGTTAATGCGTTTCCAAATTGTTCAATCAGACATCCTATTTCACGTTATTATACGGTCAAATTTTGTTACATTTTTCTAAATGTGTTGGATAGTGTTTCATGTGTACTGGAACTTCAAACGTAAAGAAATCACCGAAGTTCACAACACCGATTATTCTATAGATTATAACTTTTATCGTTTATTTACAAAGACACTCAAAAGAACTCAGTTACTGGGCTGACTAAAATTAATAATTGCTGAAAATATGTCTTCCACAGTATCAAAATTATTTTTTATTTTTACTTATCTAATTTTGAGTGTATTCGATGGTGTGTATAAACTCTATAAATAGCATACGAAAACATCCGCACATATTACCTGATATGGACATCAATTCCTGAAAATGGATTTTTACCGAGTTACGTTTTTTTTTTTTTTTTTAATATATTATTTAATTCTAGGAACAGATGAAACTTTTTATTAATATTTTACTAATGTTATAAAACGTTTTATAATGTCCCGCGTGCTTAAAATGGATTGAGTATTTTTAAAATTCGATAACTTGCAAATGGTGACAGCTACTAAAAAAATTCTTGCAGGAGAATTGTGTAAAATGTCAGCAGTTTTTTTTAACTGCGATTCCCAGTTTTAGTTCCAAATAGCGGGGACAGGTGGCACTACAAGCAATAGGCGCTAAATCGAGGCAGGATTTTTTTTTTACCTCCCTTATATCCCAAGATTAATGTGAAAGAAGGAGGCTAAATATGAGGGCTCAAAAGCATAGTAGAGCAAATCCATTTTGAAAAAAGATGAGATAGTCTATTTAGAAAGTGCGTAAAATCTGTCCCGCCAAAGTCTGGTTACAGGTGACACATATGAGGAAGTATGTGAAAACAGGCTTGGTTTAATGTGGGAGTGGATAAAACAGATTTTGTGCACCTTCTAAATATACTATTTCATTCTTTTTTCAAAATGGACTTGGTCTCAATGATGAATGGTACACATATATTAAGAATGACAGTAAATACAATTAAATACAATAAACCCAACTGGAGTGAAAAATTAGCCGGGGCCAGGACTCGAACCTGGGTCGACAGCGTAACGTGCTGTTAATCTACCGTTAAGCTACCCTGGCCGATGTTTTAGCCTGGAAATTTCTCACTAATAAACCAAGTTGGGGAACGTCAATGTCCATCTATCAGATAGCACTGGATGACGTGATAACGATGAATAATTTTTTTTTCCATCGATCCGCAATATATATTAAAACACATAATTAACGTCTGAATTCCAATTTTAATGATTAAAGGTATACATATATTAAGACAGACAATAAATTCAATTAAATACAATAAACCCAACTGAAGTGAAAAATTAGCCGAGACCAGGACTCGAACCTGGGTTGACAGCGTAACGTGCTGTTGCTCTACCGTTAAGCTACCCTGGCCGATGTCCTTGTATTTATTGTCTGTCTTAATATATGTGTACCTTTAATCATTAAAATTGGAATTCAGACGTTAATTTATGTGCTTTAATTGGTCTACTATGTTTGTGAGCCCCTCATATATGAAGTAGGTCTCAGTCGCCAAAACGATGCTGTTCTTTGGGACCCACTCCATTTATTTATCTTTTTACCTTAGCATAATGCTGGAAAAAGAGAGAGGACAAAAAATCAGGGCTTGATTTAGCACTTATTGCTTACAGCTCCATCAATCACTGCTATTTGGAATTAAAACTAGAAATTGCAGTAAAAAATAATCCGTTATCTTACACAACCCTCCTTCAAAAATTTTTTTAGAAGCTGTCACCATTTGCAAGTTTTTAAATTTAAAAATCAGCCAGTTCATTTTAGGGCATCCGGTTTGTCTAATTCAAGATTTTTCATTCTTATCAAATCTGAAGGTAAGCCGTTTGTTCAGTAGGAGAATTCATATTTTATTTTATAAATAATTACGGTACACTCTCGATTAATCGGGATGCTCGGGAAATACCTTGCCCCCGATAAGCGAATACCCCGGATAATCGAATTTGTGCAAGTTTTGATGAAAAATTTTAGAAAAACGATAGAAAATGTCAAATTATTATATAATAGAACATTAATAATATAATTAATACAAAAGACAGAAAATGAACATAAATTTTAATATTATTCAGATTTACAATTATTACAATATAAAAAAAAATAGAAATGTAGTTTACCTCACTGTTTTTTAAAGAATGAAATGGTAGAAGTCTGTTTTCGTTTTACATTTATACACTTCGACGAATTTCACAACGCAGATTTCTTAACTTAGTTTTTTCAAAAGGTGAGCTTTTGTCTACTTGCTCTAAGTAATTACGCAACGCCTCTATTGCGTCACCATAACTTAATTCTTAATGAATACAAGATTTTTTTTATCACTTTTGGGACGCAAATTCACAAACACTCAACGTCCCAGCGCGCTTGACACCAACCCCTGTAGCCAAGCGCTTTGGTGAAAAAATGAACTTCGACGTGCATACGTGCATGCTGCTTTCTGTTTTTAGTACCGTAAATTGAAGTTTGCACACTGCAAATATAGGCGTCTTAAATTTAGACACATAAGTGACTGAAAAAGAATTTCAGTCACTTAAGCGTCTTAATCTGAAAATTCAGACACAATAGATGTCTTAATTTAAGATACATAAGTGTCTTAGTATGATCATGGTATATACGAACCGAGAAATATGTTGGAATTATCTACGAAGTGTCTTATTTAAAACAGTAGTTGAACATTTCTTTTTTGTACTTTTCTGAACAGCCAATCAGAGCATTGATTTCCGCGCATGTCATCTATGGCTCCTTCATGATATAGAAAGAATCACATTTTAAGCGTCGCCATTGCTTGGATTAAAAGAAATGCGTAATTATGGAGTATTTATCGAATGAAAGCGTAAGTCATATTTAATTTTAAATTTTTATACCAGTAGGTTTGTATCTTATGAATATAAATTAAATAGTTTTTAAAGATTGATTTCTTTTTTTGTAGTTTAATGTTAGTTTTTTGATTTCACAAGCTGTCGTCTGTTATACCTTCTTAATGTAACGGTATCGAATATAATTGTTTTGATAATTAAATTGCAATGCTTTAATTCAGCGCGCTTGTCTCCTGTGAATAAACGAATGAGTGATAACTTGTTTAATCTTCCTTTTCGTTCCTGTGATCGGAAATATCCTAATTTGTCGTTGCCCAAAAGCAAAACGTGCAACATAAACAGATTTGAAAAGCTGAATGATTCATAGTTCCATTAAAGGGAGATAAAAACATTAAATGGAAGCCGTTTGAAACTGTATTTATTCTATGTTCTGTTTCTTCTGATTTTTACTGTTTATTGATTATAAACTCTTGCAGTTTATGTATCAGCACTTATTGTATTTTTTTGTGATTATTATTTTGGAGCTAAATATGATATTCATTTATGATTATGATATTCGGAAAAGTTTTCAGATTGAAAAAAAGCATTAATACTGTGAAAATTTTCTTTACATATCACCGTTTTTAATCATAGTACTGAAACTTTTTAAAGATTTATTCTTATGATTGATGCTTTAATTTATTATTGAAAATCGGAAATTTTGATAGTCAAAGTTTCATATTTAACATTTACCAAATTTCTAAAAACATAATAGGTATTTCTTATACTATCATTCTGTATGATTTTTTAAACATAGAACAAATGCAGAAACATTTTATTCATTAACTGCAATTTCTGTTCTTGTTTAACGGTATATTTATAAAGTATTCATTAATATTTTTTGAGTTTTTTTAAATTGGTACCTATATTATTTTTTTATTTATATGTAAGCCTTTTTCTGCTATGTTTTGTTCATGATTTTAAATTTTCAAACCTGAGAAATTTCAGAAACAATTATGAAATTTCCCTTTATTGCAATCGCATATGCAACGTTTCTGATACAAACAATTATTAGTACGAAAAAAATTAAACATGATAATTTAGGCATAAATAAAAAGTTGTTTATGCTTGATATAAAGTTTATAGATAAAACTGAAATAGTATATATTTTTAAAAGTTCATATTTACTTATATATTATATATTTTTAAGCGATTAATAACTACTTTTTTTATATTCAAAGTATTTTCAAACAACTAAAAAACAGTACATATTCTGTCATTTCTTTTCCTTTTCTTCTGTTTTCTAGGTTAATTTTTTCTTATCAAATCTGTAAAATTTATGTAACTCATATTCATAAGATACAAAGTTTACAGGAATAAAAAAATAAATGACTTATATCCTGTTGTTCCATAACAGCTAAGGAATATGTTTAAAAGGAAAACTTTTACATATTCCACAGAATGTGTAAAATTAGACACCAAAGTTAATTTTTAATTAAACTGACAAAGCACCGCAAATGCAAAAAATATATATTACACATGTTCACTACTTACAGTGACTAAACTTGTTTATTTATATGTACTACTTGAAATGCATATTTGAGGCAAGTTTTGAAACTAGCAGTAATTATTTTCTGAATGTTATTAAATTAGAGTATTTATTTATTATTTTGTATTTATAGTTAAATAGATCTTGTGATTATCTGATCTGTGTAAAACAATGTATTTGCCAATATAAATTTTTAAAAGATCTAGTTTTTAAATTGCATGATTTTTTTTTTTTTGAGGGGGGGGGGATTTTCTTTGCAATTTTCGAACATCTGATATTATAAATATCTTTATTTTTATCCACTGAGTATAATGAATATTTGAACTTTTAGAGTAAGACAAGATTACAAATATTTATATATATTTATCCATGTACCGTAAAAACCGTCAATAGGGAACACTTTGGGGCTGGGGAATTTGTCAGATAATCGGAGATGTTTCCTTTTGTGAGGTAAAAATATACAAATATGCATACATTGTGTATTAAAAAAGGTATTAGACGTCCACTTTTCGGAAATGTTCATTAACCTTCACAACGGACACTTCCAAATACCGGACACCCCTATTTAGTAAAAGATAATGCAGAGTTGCATTTTTTTGCAAAAGGACCTTATTAAAACATGGGCATGCTGGACAGTGTCCCGTCCCCCTACGATTTTAGGACTCAAAAATTTGATGTGCAATTTTTGTAAAGCTTATATTTTAAATCCATTTCGAAATTGTACTGATTATAATCAATATTTTGAATTTTTAAAGTAAAATAACATTAAAAACTAAACAAATAAAAGAAATCTAATATTTAGATGAATATATTTTTGTTTTTAATCTTGTTCTACTCCTGAAATTCAAAATTTTTAATATAATCAGTACAAAGTCGTAAAAGATTTAAATTATGAGCTTTACAAAAATTGCATACCAAATTTGGAAGCCCCAAAATCAGGCTGTGTGGGGTGGGGGTGGGGGGGGGGACAAGACCACAGCTAAATATTTTTCTAGGATTCACCGTGGTCAAATATGGCTAAGTATAATGCTGACAAAAATTGGTTGCGATTAAGACGTTTGAAGTGTCTGAAATTCAGACGCAAAAAGTGTCTGAAAAAATTAAGACATTTTAAAATGTCTGAAAATTGAACACACCGTTTCAGACACTTAAGTGTCTGAATTTCAGACATTTCAATTTAGAGTGCATGTGAGAATATTTGTATCCGCTTTATAGGAATACATTAGATACGTTTACAGAGTTCAAAGAGAGTATTTTTTGTTTTTTTTTTCCCTTACAGATTAATTCAATCTACACAAGATGTATTATTGATTATAGAAATTCGAATATTGATGCTGTTACAATAAGATTACCGTTACAAAGTACGGATGACACTGAAAAATTTAAACTGCATGTTTCTAGCGTTATGAAGGTGTAATAGTTGAAACAATAGTTAGTATAGTTCATTAAGATAGATCAACATAATTGAAAAGTATTTAAGAACTCGGTTTGTCATATATACTTTTGGGGTTTACTATGGAATGTTCTTTATTCAAAATAAATGTGTAACATTTACGGTTCGTTTTCAGGGACACTAAAAAAAATTCCTATTCCTACGGTCTGTGGTGGAAAAATTGTTTGCGGTGTATTTTATTTTTAATGATATTACATTATGTTAAACCTATCGAAATTTATATATATATAAGGTGTACAGCAATACGCTAACTGTAGAATAGGGTGTGCATAGAATTTATCGTTCATTCACAGGAACACACACACACACACACAAATATGACTACAGTACTTCTTGAACAATAAATGGAAGTACGTTTTCAATTGTGGTACGCATTTCTTATCTTACTATTATTATTATTTTTCATTTTACTTGGTGTGTATATATGCTATAGATTATATACAGGGCTGTACAAAAGATCTCAAGTACATTTTCGTTTATTGGCGAAAAGTTTTAAAGGGGATTTTTCAACTGTGTTAACGTTTCATTGAATTAACTTTTATATAGTATACATACCAATCTATAGAATAGAGAGGCTGAAAAAAAATAATAAATTGGATACTTTTCAGGCTGTTGGTGGTAATTTCAGAAATCGTGTTTACAAACGCGTCATGCGTTGTTCAAATTGTTTATTTAGCTTATTACTTAGCTTACTTAGCATCTTTTAGCTTATTAAACTGTGAAATTTTGTTACTGTATTCTGAATGTGTTGGAAAATGTTCCTTATTCTATGCTGGACACATGATTTTTCGTTCTTGTTTATTTTTAAATTAAATTTCCGAAAATAATAGATTTATTTTTATGCAGTTTGTTAAACACTGATAGTATGAAATAAGAACGGCAAGAATACCACAAATTCAATAATGAGCATGGTTAGATTTTTACTTTTTAAAATTCATCATAATTAAGTATAAGTTTTATTTTTTAAAATAAATTTGATAGTAGTTCATAAAAAAGAGTAATTGAGCATTCCATTAATGGATACTGGCCTTACAATATTTAAAATAAACGCAAATTTGTAAATGTGTATAAAAATCAAAGTAAAATTCAAAGTTTTCTATTACTATGAAAAACAAATGCCAACAAAATTGTCAACAATAAAAACAATATAGCATACAAAGAGGAGTTATGAGAAAAAAAATAACTAAAGCTAAAATTTATTTCCTATTTTTTTATGAACCTATTTTTTTATGAGTGGTGTGTGAGCATTTTTGGATATTTTTACCCTGTTATCAATCAGCAACATTTCGCTTATTTTAGGATACTCTCAACTAGTAACTAATATAATTAGAGTGAATTTTTATTTGTTTATGGTTATCATTTATAGAAAGGCCAAAGCTATAGGGTGGGTTTATAAAAAGATTAATTATTTCATTTGTTCAAAAAATACTATACATGCATATATTCCGAAAATGCATTATTCAGGAGATGAATGTTTTGTATTTAGCGTGCTGACACATGGTGTGGCAGCTTTCTCTGCACATATCAATTTCCAGCCCCTCCCCCATTACTCAGAATCTACTTTGAATAAGTGAAATCATTAAATTAATTCATTTTCTTAAAACAATACGTAGTTCTATCTACATGTATTTTTTCTTCTCTCCTTTTCGCAACGAACTTAATTCAACACGTTCAGATACAAAGATTTATGATTTCATTTTCCAGTTATTCAAAATTCCATTCTCGCATAATTAATTTCTATTTCTTAACGGTCTTTGTTTAAAAGTAATCAAACAAATAAAGACACATAAAATCTAAGTGCACCTGCCCTTTTTAACATTACACTTTCTGTTACCATATTTTATCTGCGTTGTAAATAAGTCATTCTTAATTGCAGCTAGAATTTGACGGTGATAAAGAAATACCAAAAAAATAAAATTATTTTATGGGAATTTCGGTTTCAAATATATTTCATTTATCTTAGCCTATCATTTATCACATGCCTTTTCTCTCCATTTTCCATACATTCGTTAAGATTACACAATCACATTTAAGCTAATTCGTTGGTGTTAAATAAACAAACCCAGACTTTATGTCGCTCTTACTCATAAAATAAAGTAGGGTTTTTTTAACATCCCGGCGAGTTAGTGCTGTGGGGGGGGGGGGGGGGGGCTGCCACATTGTATTCTGCTAAACCTCCCGCCAATGCTTTGTCTCTTTTATTTCGGCATCAAAAACTTTGTAAATTGGCGATAATGTACTACGCCAAGTCATGTGAATCAATACGCAAAAAGTTCAGTTGGCTTTCTCCCTCTGTTGCTGTAAAGTCCCGATAAAAGGGCCGCTGCTTATTCTTTTTGACGTTACGGAGCACTTCTCCACATATCTCCATGTTTGCATATACAACTGGATATAACTGTGTTCTCCATTAAGATTGCTTTCTTGCTTCTTTCTAAATAAAAATCTATGTCGGCATGTATTACTGGTGTTTTTCCTTCTTATTGGCGAACCCGGAACCACCGTTTTATGGCGAACCAAATCGCCTTCACAGGAAACTTGTTGCATCGGCCGGGAAGGTAGCTTTTACTTATGGTGCTTTTTACTAACTTCCCTGCAGCATAAAAAAAAATTGCTTCCAAAACTAAACCGCCCCGGTTAATCTGCAACCCGGATAATACGATCCTGATTAATCGAGAGTCTACAGCATATGAATATTACTATTCATATTTATCCATAAAAAAAAATCTTATTTTTAATAGACAATTTTTGTTTAATAATAATAAAATAATTAACATTTAATTTTTAAATCAAACTACGGGGCTCTGCCCCCTACGAGCTTCGCTCGCCAACCCCCGTTCAGACTCTAAAAATCCGTTAATTTGATCGGCTTAAAAAAGATTACAGAAGATTGAATTATAATTGAAAAACCAGTGGCGATATCGGGTTTCAATTTATTTCTCTTTTAATGGAGGATTTTCAGGCCAAAAAGCTGCTGTCAATTGCTGTTTTCATGTTTGATTAAATAAGATTGTCTGAAAATTAGCTAATGTAAAATGAGCTAAATCATCAGAGTCTTTGCTTGGAGGTATTTTTTAAAACAGCTATAAGAAAATGATTGCAAATCACACGTTTTAAATCTGACGTAATTTTAACCAAACTTTTTTTTTGTAATATTTACCTCGAAATATTTCAATTGTTAGAAATTAAATATTATTATTTGCGCTATCTTTGGCAACAGTAGTTAAAAAGATTATCTCGAAATATGGAATAAGTCTCACGTGTACGTGTAAATATATATTTTAATTTAATCTGTTTGGCAATATTAGTTAGCTATTTGAAATATGACGTAATTCCACCTGCATTTACTGCTTTTAACACATATTAAATAATTAATTGTTTTATAGTTTTTTTTTCTTTTTAAATACTCACGTGTATAAACATTTTTTTTTTTTTTTTTTTTACTTAATTTTTTATATTTTCCTGCTTTTAACACGTAATCATTTAATTCTAATTTCAGAGGGGTTTTTTCTGTTTTTAATAGTTACGTGTAAATAAATTTTCAGTTTAACCACTTCAACGGCTGCCCCGAGATAAGTCGGGGGTAAAAGCACTGTTTCCTATACCCATCGCCGGTGAAGTGGTTAAAGGAAATATTATTACTTGAGAAGTTTCTACAATTTTGACAACAATTTAAAATAATAACCTTTTCTAAAATATGTAAAAAATATCTCTGGAAATGCTGAAAATTTGAATTTAAAATGGGAAAAAACCCTCAAAAAATGAGTCAAATTAAAAACATAAATGCGGTCTGCACATAGGGAACTTCTAATATATAAAATGATCTAAAAATAATTAAATTCCTATGTATAGTTTTGCTCCTATAAAACTTTTTAATGGAACGATTTTGATCAAGTTTACCATTAAATATATCTTAAAATAATTTTTCGATTTGAAAACTGTCTGCATCAGCGTGTTTATCAGACATTTCTCTATAACAACACCAATTTTCGTATTTTTGTATGCAGTAGTTTTTTTTTAATATTAACGAAGAAAGACCCTAGGTGACAAAAAAATTCAAAACCGTTGGCGGCGGCGGTGACAGCGTTAGTTACTTTTTTTTTTAGAATAGAGAGAATTTTTTTTTAAAGAAATGATATAACTTAAAAATAACGTTCTGTACCTATTCTGGAATTACATACATATAAAGTAAAAATGCGGAGCCCTAAATAATTCAAGGATAAAGTCTGTATGCTCTAAAACAACTTTAAGTACTGTGTTATTTACTTGAACATTTTGCTATTTTATTGCAAAAGATCCCATTAAGGTAAAACATGCTATTTCCAGAAATTACCTTCTTTAAAATCGTTATTAATAGCATATTTGATCTTTGCTTTATAAACTTCGTGGAATTTAAGAGTAGACATAAAATGCGAAATATAAGCATATCCAATAGGAACTTATTTTTGGATATCCATTTATAAAGATTTATATTAAAAGATGGTCTTTATGTCCCATTTAAGTTATCAACTAAAATGTTCCCTTGCCACTTACGAAGCATCCATAATATATGGCATCCCGTTTCATTCACCGAATATATGATGCATAATGATCAAATATCGAATATTTTACTCGTTACTATTTATAAGGGTAGAGTAATCATTTAGAATTCTGGTATCATTGAAGTAAAAACCACTATTCTTAGTTCTTTACTAATAAACTAGGTTAGACTTTACTAAACTGCAGAAAGTTAAGATTTATGAATTATTTTTTGAAAGTTCTTAAATTAATATGTGAAAAATTTATTCAATATTGCTACAGACGTATATTTTTTATTATATTTCTACCACTTTTTAAGGCGCGTTCGTAATTATACAAATACGCAGCAGCTATACTTGTCGTCAGGTCCGTCCGTCTGTCTGTCCGCCTGTCCGCATATAACAGCGCAAAAAATACCTAACCGAATGGTTTGAAATTTATTACATATAATCGTTGCAGAATTTTGTCGAGTCATTTCAAATTTTATGAAAATCGAATAAACTTAAAAAGATATATATATTTTTTTCATTCTATTAAATCCTAACCCAGCAAACAGGAAATTGCTGGCCAGCACCAAGATAGGTGCTGGCAATGATGGAGAAGTGCTGGCTGATGGTCTACTACTGCATGACTACTGTTAGACAGCTTCAGTCAATTTTGCTGTTGGAAATCATCAGATAAAATTCTAGTGGGCATCCATTTTATCTCATGCGCTGGCCCACCACTACATGGAAATGCGCGAACTTTTGCAGTATTATTGATGGGAACCCTTACGCTAGGTGGCGCTGCGACTATCGAAGACATTGAGTATTTCAACACAAATCTGAAAATAATATATTAACACAATTTAAGCTGTGAAGCTAATTTTCTTTTAAAACTGTAGCACCACTGCCACCAACAAAATAAATAAGTAAATGAATAAATAAATAAATTCTTTATTTCAACGCACTTTTTATTCTCCTTAAATCTGGTTTTACTAGGTTACAAAAGATTTCGGTTTTCATAATTTACGCAGTTCAGAATCAATAATAAAAAAAAGCGTATAAAATACAGAGGATTTCTATACAATAGAATAATTTCTATACCAGTTTAATGATTGGGAACGTAAATCACAAAAGAAACAAACTTGAAATAGTGTAATGAGAGCTTGAAAACTACGAGCAGTCGTACCGTACGCTGAAAGCACTTGTTCATGTCCGATCCCGAAAACCAAACAGCATCGAATGCAGTTAGTACTTGGGAGGGTGACCACATCGAAACAGCTGAAAGTTCAGATATTTCTATTATAGACACTTCTACAGATATTTCTATAGCTCTTGGGGAAACTAGCTTATAGAAAAAAGAGCCATAATTATATAATACTTTGTTTTTTAATAGAATTCTATAAGAAATTTTTGTAAGGAAAAGTGCTGGGCCAGCAACGAAATAGCAGTGGGATAGGTGCTAGCTTTGCAGGAAAAGTGCCGGATTGAAGTAATGTGATCGCATATCAGTGCTGGCCTGCTGTTGGCCACCACTGATGCGTCAACTGCATTTGGCTCGGACACTTTTTGACAGATTTAAGTAATGGCAGCCTTGCACTTTACCGCTGATGGCACTGCTGGCTTTCATCTTTTTTTCAACTGATGGCCCACTGTTTCTTTCTTTTCTGGGAACATACGTAATTAACACAATTATATCCCATGATAGGTAACGATTCTAGGTTGCGATGGTGATGACGTCCTATTTAAGATGGAGTCGTTTTATTTCCGTATTACTGATTTTAATATGTAGATAATCGTAATAAATTTTGTATTCATGCATTTTTGCATAAGAGTGCAAGAGATATTGCACCAATATCAGAATATTTATAAAACTATTTATAGTGAGAGAATTTGGCACGTTTGGCGAACGATTTACCACTTGTTAAAATTTAAGATAAGTCAATTGCACAGTAGGGGAGTTCATATTTCATTTTATAAGAATTATATGAATATTACAATACCTAATGAAAAAAACCTTATTAAAAAAATTACTTAATCTTTAAATTTAAAAAAAATATATTTTTTAATCAAAGTGTTTTTCGTAAATTATGGTATAACAGGAAAATACCACTAACCTTGGTATTGTATAAAGTAAGTAAGCATTGCCTTAAATAATTTAAGGATAAAGTCTACATGTTCTGGAATAACTTTTTGCTTGTGTTATTTACTTGACTATTTTGCTATTTTATTGTATAAGTTCCTATTAAAGTAAAACATACTATTTTGAGAAATTTCCTTATTTAAAACCGTTATCAATAGCATATTTGACCTTTGGAACTTATTTTTGGGTATCCATTTATAAAGATTTGTGTTAAAATATGGTCTATGTCCCATTTAAGTTATCAACTAAAATGTTCCCTTGCCTCTTAAGAAGAATTTATAGTATATGGCATCCCGTGTCATTCACAATATACATGAAGCATAATGATCAAATATCGAATATTTTGCTCGTTAGTATTTATAAGTGAACAGTAATCATTGTGAATTCTGGTATCATTGAAGTAAAAACTATTAAACTATGTTAGTCTTGTCTAAACTGCAGAAAGTTAAAATTCATCAATTACTAGGTTGAGCAAAAAGTTCTGGGAAATTTGTAAAAGTTGCGTTGTTATGCGCAAATTAACAGCATAAGCAACACGGACTATTCTTCAAAGTAGAGACCATCATAGTCCATGATGGATGGCCAGATTTCGGATTTGCTGGAAGTACCATGGCGGCTCCTTGGAATCAAAAAACTCTTGACATGCTTCTTCAACTTCATTAAAAAGATTCAAATCAACGGTCCTTGAAAAAGTGCTGCAAGACCTTTTCTCCAATAATGCCGGATCAACACACGCAAACCACACTGTTCAACAGGCATTTTGGAGCCGAAATTCCTGAACTGCCATAGATATACCATACTAGTTCTCCTACATACGATACAAATTCTGGTAACTATTAGATTAAAATTTTCCCAGGACTTTTTGCTCAACCTAATATTTCTGAAAGCTCAGAACTTAATACTTTAACAATTTATCCAGGGTTGCAATTAGCGACTATTTTTTTATTCTATTCTTACCAATTTTTAAAAAGATATTTTAATAATTTTTTTGGACGAATTTCAGACGTTGAAAACTTCGTTTGAGGAACCTGCGACCAATGCAATAGATTATCGCTATAGTAATAAGAAGTTTTGAATGGTGTTAGTAGATACTTAGCTGGTAGCAAAGGAGGTGGAAGGAGCAAAAAGTTAAGTAAAAGTACTAGGAACATTCGAAAGATAAGCTCATATAAAAAGGAACAACAAATACTACAGTGACAGAAAAAAAAAAATGCAATTTAACAATTTACAACGACCATTTGGAAAATGATTTTTTCGAAAACTAAAATTTAAGACACAAAAAATCTCACGGAGTTGATCATACATTACGTACGCCATGAATTAAATATTAACATTCCTGGACCCATCATGAACAAATTTTAAAAGAAATTTCTGTTTTACAATTTTCGGTACTGTAAATTTTTAAACTTCTACGGAGCTGGTCATACATTACGTACGCCATGGATTAAACATTAATATTCCTGGACCAATTTTAAATGAAATTTCATTCTTAAACTTCTAAACATCCCACAATATTACTTTTTACACCGTCGTATAGAGAAAAAAATGTTCTTTTAAATGCAATTTGTTTGAAAGCTGTACCTCAATTTGTTTCTGAGTTATTAATTTTTTTTGTAGTTTTTATTACTTTTTTGTCATAGTGGCAACAGAAGTATCCATCTCTGTTGAAAGAAAAGGGAAAATACAGATTACAGTATAGACCCATCAGAAAACGAGTAAAATACGGATTCAACCAATAAAACGCTTCAGATATGTTTTTGATTTCCTACCCTGACAGAGGACAATAACCATTTTTCCAAATGGTTAAAAAAAATAAAATCTTGACACTCCAGCCACAATCTCAATGTTCAAATATTTTATTCTGCTTTAAATAGAAGAGACGGGCGAGAGTTTCTATCACGCGTTGGTCACTTGAAGTGGTGGCTCTTGCAGCTTGAGATGACTCGGCGTTCTCCTTTTTATGGGCGTTCGGAATTATATAAATACGTAGCTCCTATTGTCGTCGTTCTGTCCGTCTGTCCGTATGTCTATCTGTCCGTCTGTCTGTCCGCATATAACAGCGCAAAAACTACCCAACCGAATCGTTTGAATTTTAAAATATATAATTGTTGCATAATTTTGTCGAGTCATTTCAAATTTTATGAAAAGCGGATGCACAGTTTAATGACAGGGACAGTCAAAAATTTTCGTTTACAACATTACGGCCAATGGGGAAAAATATTTCAAGTGCATTTTACTGACGTTACAGCCCTCCGAATGGTCTGAAATTTTAAATATATAATTGCTGCAAAATTTTATCAAGTCATTTCAAATTTTATGAAAATCGGATGTATAGTTTAATGACAGGGACAGTCAAAAGTTTTCGCTTACAACATTACGGCTAATGGAAAAAAATTATTTCAAGTGCATTTTAATGATGTTAAAGCTTTTCGAACAGAATGAAATGGACATGCACTTATAAAGTGCACTAACATATGCATTCAGTACAATATGCGGTGCAAAAAATATTTATAAAAGTATATATAGTACGAATGCACCTCATTTGCCACGTTTGACGAGCAATTTCCAACTTGTTCTTTTTTTGTTGTTGTTTAGTTCTGGTTATGCTTTG
This sequence comes from Maratus speciosus, assembly GCA_963932465.1. Classification (NCBI taxonomy): domain Eukaryota; kingdom Metazoa; phylum Arthropoda; class Arachnida; order Araneae; family Salticidae; genus Maratus; species Maratus speciosus. Next base: position 358,885,811 of record OZ010794.1, read on the forward strand.
AAATGAGGGTTTTTTTTTACATTTTCAATGACTGTCAAGATTTTTTTTTTTTTTTTTTTTTTTTTTTTTTTTTTTTTTTTTTTTTTGCTGGCACTAGTAGAAAGATATTAAGAGTTTCATTCAGGGTTATTAAATATCATGATGCTTTCAAAAATATCCTATATTTTTATACATATCCGATATTTTGATATATATCCGATATTTTCAAAATGGTCGGCTTATTGATAATTATAAAAATTTTAAGACATAATATAAATTAGAAACTAAAACATATTGCATTTAGCATAAAACATAATAAAACAATATTCTAAGTGTATTTTTTTTCATTCACAAAATTAAACAAACTATGAGATTAATTATTAAGTTTCCAGAAAATATTTTGTTTTACACAGCAAAATTATTATTGAAAATTTTAACATAAATCTAAGATTGTGTGCTTTTATATTTTCTGACTTGTTGTGTAGTTTCAACTAAAGAAAACAAAATCAGAAAAGATTCTAATGAAGCTGTAAATAGCTTCTCTAAATTAGAAAGTTTATGTTTTAATAGCAGTTTTAAGTAAATATTGTCCCACATAATTATTGGTTCTGCATTTAAAAATTAAGCTTCAAATATAAAGCTTAATAAAATAAATAGTCGCTCGTGGTCATCCTGTTTATGCGATCCAGTCCGAGAAACTCACTTTATAATTTTCTTTTTACCAAAAAGTAAACCTTTTAACACTTCCAATATAGTTCAAAAGTGTTTATGACTTTGTTTTACCTATCCATCTGCCCGTGCTTTAACTATCGTAAATATACCGGTTTGTCTATAATTTTTATATGTTATTAAAATTTACTATATCACAATCGCACAAAATAGCTATTGCAAATGAAGAAAGTAGAATTTATAGTTCGTTTACAGGAACAGTCAAAAGTATTCCTTTACATTACTGTGAATGGGAAAAAAATCGTTTAATATGCATTTTACTGATGTTAAACATGTTTCCTTTAGAATATGGTGTGCAAACCATTTAATATTCACTTACAGAATAAAAGAGGATAAAAACTGGGGAGAATGTTATTTCTTCTGCAACATTTCAATAATGACAAAGCAACCTGTCATGTGTTTCTGACAACCTGGCCATTTTGTTCTCCGGATTTTAATCCGTGTGATTTTTTGCTGTGGGGACACTGATAAAATCTTGTGTATCAAGAACTTCTATTAACCTTGGCATACCTGAAAGAAGGTTTCACTTAAATTGTGAGAAGCATCTCAGTCGACTATTTAAGGTCTTCAGTTGAACCATAGATTAACATTCAAGATGGGACATTTCCATAGAGCATAATGGAAATGCGATTGCGATGGTAGCGCTTTAGTGACAATGGCGCAGAAACTCCCCATCCTTGTAAAATTTTTATCATTGAGCATACCTTATTGTGATCTTTCTTTTTTTAATGTTTCATGTTTACGTTTTCAATAGAATATTACTCCGATACTTGAACACAGAATAGATATTCTATTTTATATACCTAATATCTATTCTATGTTCATGATTTATATATATATATATATATTTTTGTTTTTTTTTTATTTTTTTTTTTACATGATGAGTGAACGATATAAGTGCAACGAAAAACAGGGTAACAATTTCGTCTTGAATGCTATATATGAAGTAAATATGATACAATTGGATTTAAAGCTACATAAAGTAATGGTGTAATATAAAAATATACGAAATACTGCACTCTACAAATCCCAGAAAATGTCATAAATATTTCCATTTGGTAGGAAAATTTTTATTGTCGATGTTTTATTAATTTATGAAGTTTAACGTATTAAACAATCGTTACAATAATCTTTTAAAATTTACGCATTTTCACTTCCTTACAGATAAAATAAAAATAAAAATATTGTTTTTAATGTAAATAACGTAAATACAATAATATTTATAATATTAACATATAAGAAATAATAATAAAATTACAGATGGGGAAAAATTCATTTCGACAAATTTTTAGAATGGTATAAATCTAACAGTTAAAAATAAATAGAGGTACCGACATTACACTCAATAAAGTTTTATTCGATATGAATAAATTAACACAATACCTGAATTTAATCACAATTTAAACTCATAAACTTACATATTTACGTTATTAACAGAATTTTCTAGTGTTTTCTTTTATATTATTACTCTAATTATCATCATTTTGTAAATTAAAGGTGACCAATACAAGTACGGTAAAAAAAAAAGCAGCTAAATAAATAAAGCAAGCATGAATAGAATATCGTCTGACACCTGCTTCGTTTTAGGAAAGAATAGATATTCAAAGCATAGAGGGTAAACATATTTCTTCAACATAGGTAAATTTCAGAGGCTTGTTAATTCTTCCCCCTTGTCGGCAGTGACGCTAGTACTGTTGCCATTACAGATTTTGCCGTAAATGTCCCATCTTGGTCCTTAATCTATGAGTTGCACAAGCTATCCACAGACTGCAGATTTCGCATGTTCCTGAAGGAAACCATATTCAGCGGCAGTCCGTGCGTAGATAAGGCCCTTGTCACGTGAACATTTGGTACGTACCAATAAAGTTTGTAGAGATGCATCTTTTCAGTGTATGACCTAGAGATCCTACATTAGAGAAAGATTGGACATTGACGAAATGTCCGCCATTTTCGTTACAAAGTAGATGGAACGCCGTACAACGCAATGCATTTTCATCAGCACCTAACACTTTTCATTCTATTAAAATTATGAAATTTTCATTTTATATGCCTTCAAAGAGTCTTTCAGAACATAAATATGAGCTCATTTCCATTTTAATGAGTCAGAATTCTCAAAAAATGCTTTTTTTACTCTATTTTTTTTTACTAATTAAAATAGTGGCCAGAGGAAGATTGGGCATGTAAAACTTTATTTTAATTTCACAGTATTTGAGAAAATAATTTTTAACGATTATCAGATATAAAATGAACTATAGAATTCAATTTATTTAAATTATCTATAATTTATTACGCATTTTAAAACAACAGTACTTATTATAATTTTCACCATCTTCGGATTGATAATTTCAGAAAGAATAAAATTTGAACATACCATATACTACTCCTATTTAACTATGTATGTGATTCAAAGTTAATTTAATAAGTGCGCTGAAAATATTTTATGATAAATTTCTACTTACGGCTACTTCTCTTTGATATTCTTTTTAAATACAGAAGTCTGGTAAATATATAGTATTAGAATGAGTATTATTATAAAAAGATTAAGGGGTCTCGGGACTCTTAAAGCTTTAAAATTTTCGAAATTTTAATTTTTTTAGATGTTAAACCGCTATCTTTTCTGAACATTTTGATATAATTGTTTCCTTGAAATTCCTGTTAGAACTGAAGTTATGGCTTTTACATTTATACACGTTCAATAGCTGAAGCGTCGTTTCGGAAACTTTGAAGCCGTTTTTCTCCAAATGACTCTTTTGGTCATAACGCGCACGATATCTCAAAAACTTAATAATATTTTTTCATGAAATTTTCAAAACATATGTTTCATGTTAGTTTGTATAAACTAAACCTAAAATTTCCTTTTTATTGTTCAAAATAATATTTTTTAGGTGATTATACTGTTGAAATTTTCTTAATTTTGCATTATCTAAATACAACTTTGAATTAAAAATATAAAAAAGCTTTAAATAAAAATTTATTTAGGTTCAGTGTAATTATTACAATCTGAAATATAAGTAGGTATCAAAATTTTCATTCTAGATGCAACACTTATTTTGTAATGGTGCGCGTAAGCTGTTATGCCGATTTTTTGCTCGAAAAATGTCTAACAGTTTGGAGCCTTCTGTAAATGCTAATTCTGCATCTTATAATTTTTTTAATACACGAAATGAAAGAACATGCTTATATATTTTATTCCAATTAAAATTGTGTCTTAAAATCAAATACATTTTAAGATATTAAATGTTGAAAATGGTCATTTTATTTCATTTTTTTTCCAATTTTAAGAGTCCTGAGACCCCTTAAATGAAAATAGTTTAGAAAAAAAAATTAAATAGGAGCACTGCTGTTAAAAGAAACAAATAAAAAATATGAAAAACAAATTCTATAAATAAATAAAAATCCGATAACTAAGTAAAATCGCACTGCTGCGTAGCGTAAAACAGCAGAGTAAAAAAAAAAAAAAAAAAAAAAAAAAAAAATGCATTTTCTGAGAATTTTTACTCATTAAAATGGAAATAAGCTTATATTTATGTTCCGAAAGACTCTTTGAAGGCATATAAAATGAAATTTTTATAACTTTAATAGAATAAAAAGTGTTAGACGCTGATAAAAATGCCCTGCGTTTTACGGCGTTTCATCTATACTTTGTAACGGAAATGGCTGACGCTTCTTCAATGTCCAATCTCTCTCTAATGTAGGATCTCTAGTATGACCAGTTGTACAGCACCCTCTATCGGGGGCTTCTGAAACTCCTTTTTTCGTATAATTTGTTTTCCCATGTCTTGAACGGCATATGCACAAAATTTGAAGGTCATACACTGAGTAGTTCAATATAAAAAGTCGAAGTTGGGATGTCTTAATTATTGCCACCCTGTGTGTTTTCACACATGTTTGTATTAAATGTTCTTAGATTAAGATACATCTATCTGTTTTTAACCCATTTGTGTCTGAATTTTTGTTTTCTCGATTTTGTTTTTAAAATTACTTTAAAATGTTAAAAAATGAACTGAAAAGATACTAAAAAAATTACGCAATTTTTTTTTCTATTTATTTGTTAAAATGAAACGTACTAAATACAGGAATATGCATATCATTTGTAATAGTATAATATGCATAATTATAAATTTTGTCTAAACTTATATAAAATAAGCTTTTTAAATTGTATATTATATGCTATAAATAGTATTTTTATGAACAACTAAAAAATTATTTATTTCTTTACGGAAACTTATAATATTATAAGTATTGATTGTAATAAACTAAGAATAATCGTTTTTCAAGCTTAAAAACAATTTTTTTTCATAATCATCTTAAAAGGACTTTACATAAATAACTGTCCCCTAAATGGCTAATAAAAATATGTACCATTTGTGCCTAGCGCCCTATATTTTGTAATTACAATAATGCATAAAAAATAGGCTTGAAGACATAATTTCACAATTTAAAAAATACGTATTTCAAAGAAGTCTACATGCTAAGATTATGACTTATTTATATGGATCCTTGGTAGAAGAAATACAAATAAACTTGCTTTTTACATTTCACCATCTTGAAACATGAAAAATCTATAAACTCAGAAAAAAGCCTTCATTTAAGCAAATAAATGTCCATCTTATGCTGTCATCATTTGGTAACAGTAATTTATAGATAATTATTCCAAACAATTTTCATGCTATAACAAAAAAAGAAAATTATACAAATTTATTAAACTTCGAAGCGTCTCAAAAGCTGTACGCTAGGCATACGTGGGTTAGTAGTTCAGAAAAGATATAAATGGTGTTTCTATACATAAGATACAAATATATATTACACAAGCCATAAAACAGAACAATACAAAATTTTCAGTGTAAATTTACAACTGTGTTATATTTCCTCTTATTTTCTTATAAGCTTGAAAAATAGAAATTTCCGTAAAATTAGAAACTGTCAATGAGCTAATTTTAGGTGCAGCTTTAATGAGTAACAAAAAATACTTTTAAACGTAAAAAATTCTAAGTAATTTTATTCATTTTTTTCAGCCATTACCTCACATTATGCTTAAATGACAAGACGCTGAAGATGCATTATTGGAATTAGAATAAAATGAAAACAAATTATTATTGAGGTTTTCCATTAGCATAAAAAATTCAAAATAATGATATTTAAAAAATAGAGGGAAAAAAATACATCTAAGTTTTAAAAAGTAGTTTCCCTTGTAAGTAAATTACTTTTTATTTATTTTAATTATTTGGAAATCCGTTTAAAATACGAGGCTAAGTATTCATAGCATTATACGACAGGCTAAAAGCTTTTCCTTAAATTTAAAATGGGACCTACATAAATATTTGTATATTAATAATTTACCATGCTAACTGCTTAAAATTTGGAAATAGAATTGTTTAAGAATCACAAGTAGGATTAAGATTAGTACTTCGGTGTTAATTTAAGCACCAAAAGGGAAAATTATGGTTTAAAAAATATACATATGTTAATGAAACTTTTGATATTTTAATACAAAAATTAGAGTCTCACAAGTATTTATAATTATACAAATACTTATCCCTAAAATAGTGGTTTTTGTTTTTTATTTATTTATTTATTTGTTTATCTATCTATTGGATCCGTGACAAACTGTAAAATTATTACGATTTTTCTTTAATCTGTATAATAAGAGCCTAAGTCATGTGACTGTTGTCAACAGTTCTGGGCTGACCGCAACGCTTTTTATGTGCCAAGCGGACATTTTGGTACTTTAATGTTACACATATAGTTTAATGTTAAAACAGAGCAAAATGCTCTGTTTTTTGAAAGCATCTATTTGTTCATGTCGTTTCTGAATGTGTTGTATCATGTCTGTTTCTGAAAAATCTGTTCTTTTGCTCTGTTTTTTGGAAGCATTATGACAACGTTTTCCTGATGAAGGTCACAGATGATGATCGAAACGTAGAATACCTAAACTTTATTTTAATGTTTGTTTAGTTTTAGATTTTACAACGTTTTATTCACCGTTTAGTAAACTTGTTAATTTTTATTTTCACGTTTATATGCATCTTTAACTCTCGATAATCTATTGGATTCTGAGGTTTCGTTAGATAAAGGAATTCTTTTCGGAATGATGCGTTCGGAAAAGGTTAGAAGGAATTCGGAAGAAGTTATATAATACTAGCCGCCCTTGGCGACCAGTTTGGTCCCCTTAAATGTATGCTTAAGCATTGTATCATGTTACTTTTATTCATAATTTAATTTACTTCCTTAATTCCTAGCCAAATCGGAAGAAAGAACTTTGTATTTTTATGTTAGCTCAGCGCAGGTGATAAATCGTCAAACATTGTTCTCGTGGTATTTTTTCGTATTCAATTAATTTCATTTAAAATATAATCCTTTGACTCATTTTATTTAAAATACATCATTTTATTTTAAAATTAAAACATTTAAAATTCAAGACTTCTACTTCTTTCTTTTTTTATTTAAAGAAAAATAAAAGAATGAAGAAAAACAATAAATAATACCATAAACCATGACATTTAATTTCAACATCAAAGCATAGTTTTAATTTACCAGGCGAAAAATTAAATATGTTACATGGAAAGTTAAAAAATTCTGTTGGCGAGACTTGCGCCCAGCTATCACAAAAATACCAAGAATTGTTTGCGATCATGACAACTTTTATGTAGTTTTATTCTAAAAAATAATTTTGATTAAAAATGGCCGCACTGCATATGAAAAGCGAAGGCGGAAGCCCGTAATTGTTTATGACAGTCAAATGACTTTCACTATGATAATATAGATGAAGTGATGAGATGGAGCAATATTTGGCGATATATCGCCTGCGCCCGGCTAACATTAAAGCACCAAAATGGCCGCCTGACATATAAAGAGTGAAGCGGTCAGGCCGGAACTGTTGATGACAGTCACATGACTTAGGCTATTATTATATATATGAAATGATGGCGATGGAATCCTATTTGGCGATTGAATCCTCTGCGCCCAGCTAACATAAAAGTAGCAAAATGACCGCCTGGCATATAAAAAGTAAAGCGGTCAGCTCGGAATTGTTGATGACAGTCACATGACTTAGGCTATTGTTATAGAGATTTTTGTTCGTGGTTATATTATATTTTCTTAGACTAAGAAGATTTTGCCTTTTTTTTAACAACGTACTTGGGCGGTTGGTAGGGCGAAAAGTAAATATTACACTATTCAAACATATGATCGAAAGATTATTTCGTTTCAGAGATAAATATTGTTGTAAATTTTTGCTTACCGCCTTCCCCAATGTTTAGTCTGATTTTAAATAGCCATATGTCACAATGACAATAAATAGTACTTTTTATTTACCATGAAACGGCATCTTGCATATGAGTGCAATACAATTAAATTTACGTAAATTTCGCATGCAGTGAAATCGGAATAAAAAAGATTCAATACAGTTCTGTGTATTCTTGTCTTATTGTTATAGTTCATTTTTTATTTTGTTTTTTACTTTATACTTTTACTTATAAAGACGTCTAAATGTAGATAGGAGGGACCGAAGAGCTTTCATTCTATGGGTCACACTAGTTTTTTTTTTTCCTTTCTTTTATATAATTATATAATTTGTATGCGTTTCTCATTTCTGTCGTCTAAATAAACTACATTGTTAAAAATCTACTACAAAATGTTCATCTGCCTACACTGTTAAAAATTTGCAGCATTCTGTCCATTCATTTGACCGTTTTTTCCGAAAACGATTACGCAACCGTAATTTAACACTATTCTGACCATATTATTGGCCATTTTATGGTCAAAATATAGTTAAATTACGGTTATGAAACCGTTTTTTCAAAAAACGGTCAAATGACTGGCCAGAATGCTGCAAATTTTTAACAGTGTAAGTGGTATTGCGTCCTCAATGACGGGAGAATGCGTCATAATAAAAAATCTCGTACGGTCAAAAAGTCTCGTATGGTAAAAAATCTCGTAGCTGACACGTGCAAGCCTTGCTCTAAATATGTTTAAGACTATAGAAGGTCCTGTCAACCGAAAGACTCGGTGAGATTATAAGTCATCTGAGCGACATGTGCCTCTTGCATTGTCATCCTACAAAATGACAATCACTAAGCAAGCCCGTCTCTTGTTTTGAAAGGCATATTATCGCAGCTTTTTCAATGTTTTACCGTAAGCAGCGGCTTTGGTGGTTTTGTTTCGTGGTGTGAAATCCACGAATATGACAGCTTTTCTGACCCAGAAGATGCTGATTTCGAGTAAGGAAATAATCCGTCTGAAGATTTGTCGTGACGACGAGGCGTTGTGCTTCTATGCATTCAAAAATCGAATTACAGAACAAATTTCAAAGTTGGCGAAACCTTCTGTAGTCTTAAACAGCTTTACCGCAAGATTTAGACACGTCAGCGTTTCATCATACAAAATGTTTGTTATGACGGTCAGTCATATAGGAGGCGATATCACTCGTCGAGTACGGAAATTATTACGTTCCGGAACTTACTTCAGGAATAACCCTCGTACTTACGACGGAGAGTCATAATGGTCGAGATAATATTCTAGTAGTCCTTAGTTTTACAAATGAAGCATTTAAGAAAAATATTTACGGAATAAATAATGCAAACAAAAACTACTCTTTGATAGAAAGACTTAAAGCAAGGAAAAGTTTATAAAAACATATATGGTTCCTTTAAGGCGGTAAAAGGTGGAGAAAAGTTCACATAAAATATATTAGTAGAGTTAGGATATTATTCCATACTTAACAAGTGAAGAGGATATACTGAAAGGTATTTTTACAAAAGTGAGCGTACTTAGAAAAAAAATCGCAAAACATTTTTTAATGCTCTAGTTAAGACACACAATAGAATACAGAATAGACAACAGATGTTCAAATATATAAAACCAAGCATAAACAAGAAGAAGAAGTCACATGTTTTGACAAATATCTTTCACTTTTCGTGTTCACAAACTCTGTCCGTGGAATATATTTGAAAAATGTTAAAGAAACATCAGTGTCTAGAGAATATTTAATTTGGAGTCTAAACATAGATTTAACATTATGCGTGGTGTTCTTCCATGCATTCAAAAAAAGAATTACACAACAAATTTCACTATTGGCGAGACCTTTTATAAGAACAAACAATCTTCTTGAAACACCATCAAAAATTTGTAAATGCGCTAGGCCTTTCGAAAGATCTGAGTCTTTATTCGTCAGGCGCAAAAAAGACGTCTTTCTACTATGAATGCAGAGGCAAGACACAGTTTGCAAGAAGGCAGAGGCAAGAGTGTCTTGCCTCTGCTTTCATAGTAGAAGGACGTCTTTTTTGCGCCTGACGAAGAAAGACTCAGATCTTTCGAAAGGCCTAGCGCATTTACAAATTTTTGATGGTGTTTCAAGAAGATTGTTTGTTCTAAGTCATTCACACCAGTTTTAACTTATTTTCTTTGAGACCTTTTATAGTCTTAAACAGTTTTTGCGCGAGATTTAAATGCGTCTGTGCTTCATCATATGAAATAAAAATTTGAATTGACCGGTTAGACTACAGAAGGTCCCGCCAACTAAAAGACTCGGTGAGATCTTGAGTCACATGAGCGGCACGCGTCCCTTGCGGTGTCGTGCTACAAAATGACAATCACTAACCAAGTCCGACCATCAGTAGGGTAAAGTTAAGAGGCATCATTGAGTACGCGATATCACATAAAAAGATTAGCTCCATCCGTTGATTACGGGAATTTTTACATTACTTACGGAACTTACTTCATGAATTACCATCGTATTTAACATGGAGAATCATAACGTTCGGTATAATATCCTAATTCATAATAGTCCTTAATTTTATAAGTTGAACATTTACCAAAAATATTTGCTGAATAAATAATGCATACAAAAATTACCCTTTGAAATAAATACTTAAAGCAAGGAAAAGTTTACAATAATATGTATGCTTCATTTATGGTGTTAAAGGTGGAGAGAGGCTCACACACACAAAAAAAGAGTATTAGTAGAGTTAGTATCTATGCATTTTTCAATACTTAAGAGCTGAAGAGAAAAAACTGAAATAATTTTTTAGAAAGGTGAAAGTACTTGGAAAAAAAATCTCAAAACATTTTTGAATGCTCGGGTTAAGATGAAAATACACAAAAAATATACCATTCAAAATATATCTAAAACCAAGCATCAACAACAAGACGAAGTCACATGTGTTGAGAAATATTTTTCGCTTTTCGTGTTCACAAACTGTGTCCGTGGAAAATACTTGTAAAAAGGAAAAGAAACATCAGTGCCTAGAGAATATTTAACTTGGAGTTTAAAGATAGACCTAAGATTATGTATGGGATTTTAACGTTAAATAAGAAATAAAGCCTTGATAAATTTCACCGGTATATGTGAAGATAAAAATATGCGTACCATGTATTAAGATAAAAACCCTTTCGAAATAGGCATTTTAAATTTGGTAAAATTACTACTAAAATTCTAATTTTTCACTTCTATATAAGATTGTATTTTCTTCTATCATACAAAAATTCAAGTTGAAGAAAATATATTAGTAACTTTCTTTTAATGAAATCTATTTTTTTGCTTTTTGAAAGGCATTTTACTTTTGTTATTTATCTTGTTTTTCGGAAAAAATAATGAAAATCGGTGTGTACATAATTAAACGACGCTATTTTAATGTTGTCTATAGACGAAATTATTGTTCAAAACGTTGTGAAATTTTAAGGAAGACTTAATGAGGATATGGGAATTTCTTTGAGCGAAAAAAAAAAATTGTTCAAAATTTCGTCGTCAGCGGGCGTTTTTTAACAAATTACACATTTAGCATACATTTACGATAATTTACAAATTTTATTATAATCAAATATATTCCACATGACGATCATCCTTTTTAAATATCATCTGGAATCGTAAGGTAGCATGTTCTACAGTTGACCGTAGTGTATTCTGCACTCTCAGAAATAAAACTCTCTCTTTTAACGATTCAGAAATCCTCGAGCTGTATTTCGTCGTTTTTGACGATCATTTCCTATTAACATCACGTGACTTTTAACGAAACGTAAACCCTCAAATATTTGACGAAAGTTTTGCCTCAATCACGGTCAGACTCAATGCATTTTAAGGAAACAGTTCCTTAAATCCTCCTCAAATCCTGCGATTTTAGCAAAGAGATATTTGCTTGTTTATGTTAGTCCTGTAATAATTTATTTTAAAACAGCACTTAGTGCTTTTCAGAAAATACTGAAATATAGGTAGTTATTGTTTTTTCATTAGTTATTTTTTTAGCTGTTAGAATTTTTAGGAATGCTTGTTATTATTATTTTATTTATATGTTGTCGTTCGTTATGTTTTAATTCGAAAAGAATAAATTTCCTGTGTTCTTCAAAACCATTCAATAAGAAAATTAGGTCAATAAAATTTCAAACTTCTAGGATATCTTTTTTTTCTTTTTTTAAGAAGTATATTAGGTTTTCAATCAAATTAAAAATAAACATAATTGATTCCTCTACTCTTTATAAACAGTAAAGTGTTAAAATCTTATCCTCCTACTCAAAGTGATAAAATCTCACGCAATATGCACTTCACAATTCGTTATTTGTGAGGAACAAATTAACCAGACCATATTCTAATCATCAATTGATCAAAGAAAATTTCAGTTGTAAATTATTTAATCGAGCCACATTATAATTATTCATTGATACGAGAAAACCATAAAAATAAATTAGCCTTCCTTAAAACTTTCAGAAAATATAGCAGCGCCGATAAAATTGCAATCTAAGTTATAAAAATATAAACACGAAGTAGAATTCATTACTCCAGTCTAAAAGTACACACTTTCAAGTCCCCAGCAGTCAGGTTGGAAGAACAGCGACCTCCCATACGAAAGGTCGTGAGTTCGAATCAAGCCGAGGAAAGAGAGAGAAGTGATTTTTTTTCTTTCCCCGTGTCAAATACTGGAGCTTCCAAACTGTTTGAGAGATGGCGCCACCAGCCCTCTTTTGACGAAACTATTGACGAAATTTATATCGTCAAGCAAATGAAGAAACTAATTTCATCAATTTGACGAAATGTTCGCTCGGAGCATTTTCCAGGAAACCATTTCGTCAAAAACAAAGAAAATTTCGTGAAATCTGAGTATTCATTTCTGAGAGTGTGGCAAATGTTAGTAACATGTCCTGAAATGCTAGTAACATGTCGTGAAATGCTGTCTTTAATATCAGGTAAAGCCAATAATAAAATGTGTAAAGTATCATAAATATATGGGAAACGTGCAATTCATTAAAAACGTCCTCTGTTGGCAAAATTTTGAATTATTTTTTTTTTACCTAAACAAATTCCTATCTTTTTATTTTGTCTTTCCCAAAATTTCCCAACTTCCTAAACAACAGTTTCGTCTGCAGACAACAATAATTATGACGTCATTTAATTATGGACAACCTGTATATTAGTAATATATAAAGCATTATTGTCCCTTTCTTTATCATTTGATAAAAGCAAAGACTGAATCAAAAATATTTTTATTCCATTGAGCAAGTTTCATTTTTAGATATATTTTATATTTTAATAATAAATTCGTCTCTCGTGTTCAGAAAAGGCTTTCATAAAAAAAATTAAAGTATAGTTGTTGCTAACAGTAGAAGCTGTAATTTCAGGGTCATTGATTCTTTTTTAAAGTAACATATACGCAAAAGGTAACATTAAAATGTGATATTTATTTAATGTTGAACTTTGAAAGTAACAACGTAAGCTGTTATGTTTTGCTAATGGATAATATTTATCCATATAAAAATGCTAATGATAGATAATTCCAAACTTTTCATCTGTAAAATCAATGTAAAACAGTTAATAGAATTTATAAAAAAGTTACATTACGTAGTGAAAGTTAGTTTTTTGTTTTGTTATATGAGGTGAAATAATAGTTTAAAATATCTCTCATAAATAAAGCATAAAAGAAATGTACAGTCGTGGGGAAAAAAAGTAAACACCCCCTACTAACTCCTCAACAAATTATCATAGAAGAAAGTTATTGTAGCGAACGATTAGAAATAAAGTCTACTTTTATATGATGAATATAAAACTTGATTAAGGGGCCATCTACATATTAAAACGAACCATAATTTCATTTTTTCAATGGCAATACTCAATTCTGGCAGCATAATTGAACTTTACGCCCTTCAATTAGCCAAAAAACAAATTTTATGCAATTCGTACCATAAGTTTCCGAGAAATTAATTATTTTAAAACGAGCGCATTTTAAGGGCTGTATCCAAACTGAAGTTCGTTACTCCATTGTTAACCCAGAGAGCCCCTTCTTGATCAAGGCACCTTATGATGCCTGTTAGATAACAGGACAGCAGAAGAAATTTCAAAGTATCTACTCACTTCTATCATAGACGGCCCCTTAAACCATCATTTTACCGTTTTTTAAGCATAATTTGAAAACTATTTGGAAGAAAAATGTGAAATTTCGGATTTTAATAAAGCAGGACTTAAAAAATCTAAATCCATCAAAAAAAAATGTAGGTTGCAATTCATAATTTTTTCGAATATTAATTTCATAATTCATATCATACAATTATAAAAATTGCAAATTCAGCATATTTATGTTTGGGCACTTTAGCATTATTGCTACACAAAAATTAGCAAATTAGGAGCATAATTTCAGGAGATATAAATAAAAATATGAAAATGTAATTTAACATTAGAAGCACAAAATTTTGAATGTTTATAATTCAAAAACTTATTATTCAAATGACTTGAAATTCGGTGTCTAGGCATAGTTTGAACAGAAGATTTGAAATATCTCGTTAAAATTGGGTATTGCCATTGAAAAAAATGAGGTTTGGGCTCGTTTTAATATGTAAATGTCCTCCTAAGCAAACTTTATATACATCATTTAAAAGTAGACTTTATTTCCAATCGATCGGTATTTGTAACTTCCGTCTACGATAATTTGTTGAAGAGTTAGTAGGGGGTGTTTACTTTTTTTTCCACGACTGTACCTACGAATTGATCATTTATAACACTAAATTCATTTATGATATAATCAAACATCAAGGATAATAACTCTCTGATGAAAAAAAAAGTTAATCCTTCAAAAAAGTTTTTCGAAATTAAAATGAAAAAAAAAAAAAAAAAAAAAAAAAAAAAAAGATTTGTCTTCTGTGTTTATGAAGAAGCATGAATTATAGTCCAAATTGGCTCAAGTAATACATTTTACAAACCTAACTCTTACTGACATTTTAGTTTACAGCAAATATTTAAGTGATCCTTTATCACCTATTCTATTTTATTCAAATAACTAGCTGACGCGCCCGGCGTTGCCCGGCCCAAGATAATATTTTTAAATGAACTTTAAATTTGCAAGATTTTGTATAATTAACTCGATTTTCTCTGAAAACATGCCCGCAAACTGTGTGAAAAATCGGTAAAAATAAAACATAGGATTTACCAGTAAAGTAAAAAGGTTCGAAATAACTGCCACGGGAAAAGAAGAAGGAGGTCGATATTTTTCGATGACTGCGTAATTTTTGTACTAAAATATTGATAATTAACTGCAAAAATCCCTGAATTACGCGTAACCATTTTTCTTTCACATCGAAATCTTGAGTAAACTTTTTATTTTCAAAGGGATTATATCCAGAAAATCCTGTATTTCCATCATCCACCGCCCGGGCGTCAATATGTTCTAAATGAAACTCCGATGCGAATCCCCGCTGAATGCAGCACCGTATTAATCTGTTTGTTTCACTTTCTACCACCAAGGGGTGCATCCTGCTCAAAACAATCCACCTACCGAAAGAAACTCCAACACGTGTCCCCTCTGCCTCTGGCATCGTATATTAGGCGTGCTGCACATGCTCTGCAAAATCAGGTTAACTTTCCACCGCCAGAGGGCACACACTGTTCTTAACAAACCACTTTTCGAATGATGTCATTGAAAGCCATGTTGAATGTGCCAAACCTCGTTGTCATCGGGCACATCGAACCTGAGATATTTTGAAATGAAATAAAGCCCGATGCGGGCGAAGGCAGCTAGTATCTATCATAATTATATTGTAATGTGTATAGACTACCATCTTTAAACATAAGTACTTCTCCTCGCCTCTCCCAATACCCGCAAACATAACAAATACTAACATTTCTTTATAATTCCATTGTCAAAACATTTCTTTTTCTAGTCCATCCCTCCTTTTTCATGTTCTTATATGTTATAAAAAATATGTATCCGAGGGCACCGTAAAAAAATTAAATCTAAAATAATGGTATTTATTGTAGAAAACGCTACATTTTAAAAGATTTGTCCGCTAACCCCTCTTCCTTCCAGTCTTTAAAATTTTAATACGTTATAAAAATATCTGAAAATAGATAACTTGATTTGTTTTCTTTCGAACTTAATGATAATTATTGGAAACAAGTGGATAAGTGTGATCACACATCGCACAAAGGGTTTCGTTTAATATTCCTTTCAAAACGTCCAGTACATTTATCGCCATGGAATACCTTCTAAATTTTGGCAAACACATCCTAAACTATGTTAAAGTTTCAAACATATTCGCCTTGTTATATTTCCTAATTTTGTTCGCCCCCCCCCCCCCCCCAAAAAAAAATGCTACGATATATCACATGACGGGTATCTGCCAAATTTAGAAAAGTGCCTCCCTTGGGGGGGAGTGGGCAGATGGTCACCATGATTTTTCACGCGGCCTGATTTTAAAAATTTATGTTATGTTTTATAAGCCATATTAAAGTTTCAAACAGATCGTCCAGTTACATTTCCTAATTTTGTTCGCGCACCTCCCTCAACACCCCCCCTCCTCCCCGAAATGCGACGCGCCTTTCTTCTTTATAATTTATTATCGTGTGTTATAAAGTATCTTAAAGTTTAAAACAGATTGAATTGTTAGATTTCCTACTTTAAATGAAATCGCGGTCTGTTAATTCCACATTCCACCACCAGGGAGCGCACTGTATTCTTAACAAAAGCGTATCTGAACGAAACTCCTTTACACAACCCATTAGTAGATATGTTACTCGAGGGGGTGGCGGTCTTCAGCAAGAATTTAAGATAATTGTTGAAATTACTATTCGGAAATAGTGGTAATTTAACTTTTGACATATTTATATTTAATAAGTATAAGTAGCATGTATCTGAGGACTCCATCAAAAAACGCACCTGAAACGGTATGAAACAAAAAAGAAATATTTTGCCCCTCCCCCTCTCCCCACCTTCCCGAAATTTCACGCGCCATTTTTTATAAACTTTTTCTAATGTGTTATAAACTATCGTAAAATTTCAAACAGATCGCCTTGTTATATTTCCTAATTTTAACAAAAATGTTAGTTCCACATTCCACCACCAGGGAGCGCACTCTATTCTTAACAAAATTGTATCGGAAGGAAACTCCGTTAAACAACCTATAAGTAGATATGTTACTCGAGGTGGTGGCGGTCTTAATAAGAAATTAAGATATTTGCTGAAATTACTATTAGGAAACAGTGGTAACTAAACTTTAGACAATTTTATATTAAATAAGTAGCATATACCTCAGGACTCCCTCAAAAAGTCACCTAAAGCGGTCAGAAACGCTAATTTTTTAAATAGAAGTCTACCCCCCCCCCCCCCTCCCCGGAATTTCGCGTGTCATTCTTTCTTACACTATATCTTATGTGTTATAAAATATCTTAAAGTTTCAAACAGATCGACTTGTTAGATTTCCTAATTTTAACAAAATCGCGTTATGTTAGTTCCACATTCCACCACCAGGAAATGCACTCTATTCTTAACAAAAGCATATCTGAACGAAACTCCTTTACGCAATCTTTCCGTAGATAGATGGGGTCAGGATGGTGGCGGTCTTAAACAAGAATTTAAAATATTTGCTGCGGTAACAAACGCTGAGATTTTAAAAATAATTCTAGCTCACCGCCCCCCCCCCCCCCCCCTTCCTCGAAATATCACACTCCATTCTTTTTTACACTTTTTTCTATGTGTTATAAACTATCTTAAAGTTTCAAACAGACTGAGTGGCGGTCTTAACCAATAATTCAAAATATTTCCTGAAATTACTATTAGAAAATAGTGGTATGAAGTAAACTTTCTGATGATGAATGAGTTATACTTATCTCATATCGCTGTTCAAAAAGACCAGGCAAATTATTAGATTTCCTAATTTAAGTTAATTCGTGGTTAAATAAGCGCGTCTCTTCATTTTAATCGACGCATTTGATAGCAATAAACCGATTAATTAAATAATAATTAATTTTTCAGCTTGTAATTAAGATAGGTCTTAGATATGGGTATCAATGAAATCAGCGAGAAAATTGACATCGGGATGCCAAAAAATTTAATCAAAAAATTTAATATTTAAAAAGTTAAAATTTCGTATTAAAATATGCTATTATGGAAAACCGCAGCGTCCTCATGTCTACCTGCTTTCCCGCCGAATTGAAATCTTTTTATTTCCTTGTCTTTCCAATTAAAGAAATTAAATTTTTATCGATCGATTTTTAGTGGATATTTTAACTTATACACATCGCAGAAATGTGAACTTTATACCAAATGAAAGTAGATTTTTTTCTGAGTCTGTCTATTCCATTTACAAATTTCTCGGACCAATATTTTCTGATATACGATTTCGCTTTAAAATCTCCACTTCATTTTTCGGCTTAATTTCCTCCGTGGTAACCGTGCATTCGGCTGATTTTACTGGCAACCCTTAGGAGAAACACGGATGATTTCGAGAAAGTCCGTTTGAATTTGCGTTAAAAAGGTGGATTTGTTAATTTTAGAAGTTAATTAGACCGTAATTCGGTTAATTACCAACTTTTTCAAAATTTTATGATTTGTTGTTTGATGTGAGGTCTTCAGCTATAAGTACCCAAAATTTCAAGTCTCTAACATGTATAGTTTCTAAGAATGGGCTCTGTGACGGACAGACAGACAGAGGAGCGAGACGAATAGGGTTTCGTGAGATGAACGAAACCCTAAAAACACTAAGATTTAAAGAATTTCTGATAGATAACATTTACTCTTTCTTTAAAAAATCGTTTCTTTTGATGAAATAAAAAATTTAATTGAATATGCTTATCCCTGAAGCACAAATAAATTTAATACAAACTCTCCAGGTTTTTCCTTGGAAAGGAAAAAAAAAATAGCGTTTATTAAAGATATTTTATTTAATATTTCTGGAATTTGTTGGCCAAATTTCTTAATTCGACACCTGCATTCAAAATTTGAAATTTCTACCTCAAATAGTTTTGAAATTTCAATATGCTCTAAAATATCACAGTCTCTCTTTATCTGTGATTTTTAAAAACAGAGGATTTCGGGAAGCACCTGACAGACTGTCTGGCATCTCTTTTCCGCACTGAGCGATTGAAACAGATGTCGGGTGTGTTTGTTTCAATCATTTTTTTTTTCGGTTCCTAGAAAGGTCATAATTTCGCACCTTTAATTAATAACTCAGCTAATTCTTAGAAATTTAAAATTCTGAGTCTTAGATGCACCAGGAGATACTTTGGGATAGCTCCCAAACATTTTCAGCCTCATACGTGCCATAGATTTTGCTAGCCATCGCACACAGACAGACACACACACCAGGCGCGGATCCACGGGGGGGGGGGGCGATCGTCCCGATCGCCCCCCCCCAAATTTATATAAATCCACTGATTATCGCGAATTTCGATAAATAAGCGCCGAAAAAAAACAATTTCGTCAACCGTTCGCAGGTCAAAGGATCGCAAAAGAAATGCGAATTTCATCAAAGGATCGCGAAAAAACGCGAATTTCGTCAAAGGATTGCGAAAATTCTTCAAAGCAGCTCGGAAAAATGCGAATTTCATCAAATAATTCCGGATTTTGTCAAAGGGCCACAAAAGAACGCAAATTTTGTCAAAGGATCGCAGAAAAAACGCGAATTTCGACAAAGAATCGCAGAAAGAAAAGCGAATTTCGCCAAAGAATTGAGAAAAAAACGCTAATTTCGCGAAAGAATCGCGCAAAAAACGGTAATTTCGTCAACAGACCTCTGAAAAAATGCGAATTTCTTCAAAGAATTGTGAAAAAAATATGCCAATTTCGCCAAAGAATCGCTGAAAAAACGCGAATTTCGTCAAAGGGCCCCGAAAAAAACGCACAATTAGCACCGGGAGAAGATTCCCCTAAGCCCGCATACACGCGGGGGGGAGCGATTCGATCGGGGCAAAGAAGGGAAGAACAAATTTACCAAGTTGGTTTTAAGAAATCAACACACTATATAAGCATTTTAGCTTCCAACTGACTAGGATCAGGACATAATCCTTTTTTATTCATTCACCAAATACCCCTTGAAATTTACCAATGTGGGTAGCAATAACAGTACAATTTTTACACATTAGTGGCTTTCTTCAGAAAACATTAAGATGCTTGAATTTTTCAAAGGACCTTTCTTTTTCTTGTTTCTTTCTTTCTTTGGAAATTGCAATGAATCCCATTCTTTTCTCAAACAATAAAGCAATCCTCAAAAATTTCGTTATACAGAAATTAGAATTGCAGCTTCTTTGAAAGAGCGAAAAGTTGCAACACTTTGAAGGAATCCGCATAACGTTGTTAATTTCTGTTGTAGAGATTCAACAAAAGGTACACGAAGTGGCATCGTCTCCCACCTTAACCCATAGTGTCAAAAATTATAGCGCCATATGCCTTTTGACAGGACATAATCCTATTTTGTTCACTAATTTCCGGAACGTCAGTGAGGTTTACCATTGACACCCGAAAAGTGTTTGGTTTTCGTTTGCTTGTCTGTCTGTTCAACAAAAACTGCCGTTAAAAGCGTTGGATTTATATCTTGGGGGGGGGGGGGTGCGACCGCCCCGATAGAGCCCCCCGCCCCGTCGATGGGTGCCTAGGGAAATCTCCTCATGGTGCTAATTGTGCGCTTTTTCCGCGGCCCTTTGACGAAATTCGCGTATTTTTTAGCGATTCTTTGCCGAAATTCGCATTTTTTGCGCGATTCTTTTGCGAAATTAGAGTTTTTCCCTGTAATTTTTTGGCGAAATTAGCGTTTTTTCCTGCTATCCTTTGACGAAATAAGCGTTTTTTTCTGCGATCCTTTGGCGAAATTCATATTTTTTGCGATCCTTTGGCAAAATTCGCGTTTTTTCTGCGATTCTTTGACGAAATTCGCATTTTTTCTACCATCCTTTGACGAAATTCGCGTTTTTTCTGCGATCCTTTGACGAAATTCGCGTTTTTTTTTAGACCCTTTGACGAAATTCGTGTTTTTTTCTGCTATAATTTTACTAAATTCGCGTTTTTTTCGTGGTCCTTTGACGAAATTCGCGTTTTTTCCGTGGTCCTTTGATGAAATGCTCTATTTTTTGACGAAATTCGTGTTTTTTCGCGCTTCTTTGACGAAATTCGCGTTTTTGTGCGATCCCGTTGAGGAAACTCGCGTTTTTTCGCGATCCTTTGACGAAATTCGCGTTTTTTTGACCTGTGAACGATTGATGAAAATGATTTTTTTCGGCGACATTGTCGACGGGGCGATCTCCCCCCTTCCTTGGATCCGCGCCTGTAAAGAGGTATACACACTACTTAGATGACACATTTTGACTTTTAAGGATGTTAAGGGCCCTTCAGATTTCTGAAGGGGATCCTTTTTCAGAGATTATCCTCTTTCAGAAATCTGATATTAAAAAATGGATGTGATGGTTATCTTTTTCAGCTTTCGATAATTGGTTCTTATGTATTTTTTAGTGCTGAATCCAAAGATGACCTTCATTTTTTACCATACCATCACTTCACAAATCGCAAATTTTTAAATTTTTAAAAAGTCGAAATATTGCGAAAATCTGCTACTATAAAATAGACGTAACTTTTTTTCATAATAATTTATTCATTTTTTTGCTTATACTTCGGATTTTTACAGTTAAACATGTAAAATATTGTGTATTTAAAATCTTTATAATTTTATTCCATGCGTGGAACTTCCTTTGAACCGCTCATGCTCTGTTTCCCGCTTTTCTTTAAATTATCTCTATGGGGTTCATCTCGGTATCCTCTTTTATTTTGGCGGTTGATATGATAAGGCTGGGAAATTTGTCGCAGATGCATTTAAAACATTTACCTTCTTTTGCTAAGGCATTTTTCACAAATTGCTTTGTGGGATTTTGCTATTTCTTACTTTTTAACTTTGAAATTTACGATTTCTGAAAATCATGACGTGGCGGTTAAAAATGAAGGTCATTTTCGGATTCAGTGCTAAAAAATACACCAAAATCAATTATCAAAAGTTAAAAAACGCAATCATCGCAGGCTTGTGTTATTAACGTTGTTCACTATAACTAAAAGAACAAAAAATAAGATACATAATTACCATAGTAGAAGAGTAAAAAGAAAAAAATAATAATAAAACATTTAATAAATATATTCTGTTATGACGTTTTTAATTTTACGACCTAATAAGTAACAATAAATCATATTTTGAGGAGAGGGCAGGATTATATAATAAGAGTGTTGGATAACCGAGTGTTTCGATTAATCGGATGTCGGATAATCAAGAGTCTGTAATATTTTCAAATCACATTAATTATTTCATATTCATTTAATAATTAACTGCAAGTAATGATTTGAGCAACTTTGACTACTATGACTACTTTGATTACATGTCACTCGGTATCGCCCCCCCCCCCCAAAAAAAAAACGATTCTCTGGATCCGCCCCTGACACACACAGACACACAGACAAAGCGAAACTTTCTTTTATTAGAAAAAGATAAGCAATTCCACAGTGACAGATCAGACATTAAGCATGTCGCATTTTATTTATTTTTCGTTCAAAATTTAGAATATGTTTTCTTTCTAATTTATAATTTAGGGTCCAAAGTGGTTCAAGTATTATTTTTGCAATTTATTTGCATTGCAGTAAATATTTCACTAGTTCCAAATCTTCTTGAACTAATATAGACATTTTCCATTAAACATTAAATAACATCTGGGTCAAAATCACACACAGTTTGTATTTAGCGCTACAAAGACCGGAAATTTTACTCAAGTTTTATAAAAATATTTTACACCGGAATTTTTATTTAGATCTATTTTAAATACCTATTTAACATTTTTAGGTGCGTTCGTAATTATATAAATACGTAGCACCTATAGTCGTCGTTCAGTCCGTCTGTCCGTCCGCATATAACAGAGCAAAAACTACCCAACCGAATGGTCTGAAATTTTAAATATATGATTGTTGCAAAATTTTGTCGAGCCATTTCAAATTTTATGAAAATCAGATGTATAGTTTAATTACAGGAACATTGAGAAGTTTTTCTTTACATTGCGGCCTATGGGAAAAAATTATTGCAAGCGCATTTTAATGATGTTACAGTCTTCCGAATAGTCTGAAATTTTAAATATATAATTGTTGCAAAATTTTGTCGAGCCATTTCACATTTTATGAAAATTGGATGTATAGTTTAATTACAGGGACAGTCAAAATTTTTCCGTTACATTACGGGCAATGGGAAAAATTATTGCAAGTGCATTTTAATGACGCTACAGACTATGCACTTATGAAGTGCAAAAAAATATACATTAAGTACAATATGGGGTGTAAAAAAATATTTATAAAATTAGTTATAGTACGAACGCACCTCATTTGCCACGTTTGACGAGCAATTTCCTACTTGTTCTTCTTTGTATCTTTTAAATTTATTTTACAAAGAAATTTCTGATTCGAACCGAAATCTATATATATAAAAGAAAGTCTGAATTTTGTATTAATCAACGCGCAGCCCAAACTACTGAACCTAAAATCTTGAAAATTGGGGTAAAAATAGTTCTTATGGCACTGAGTGCCGCTAAGAAAGGATTTTTCAAAATTCCACCCCTAAGGGGAGTAAAAAAAAGAACAAACTTTTAAAAAAATCCTTAAAAATCTGATTTTATAGTTATTTTTCAACTGATAACATATTTTGGTGTGTTTTTGTATGCTGAATCGAATGGTACTAACTACATTCTTTTAAGCCCAATAGTTCGCGAGATATTTCATATTTTTCAAATTTGGCGATGTCTTTGGCGCCAAAACCTCAAATTTTCTAACGACAATTTCTAAAAATACATCCGTTACTATAGCAACGGAAATTTTTAAATAAATATTTTTGTTGATGAATTGTTTTGGTTAAAGAATTAAACGGCTATACTAAGTAGAAAAAAAAAGTTTCAAATGCATCGAAAAAAAAAAAAAAAAAATTGTACTGATTTTATTATTTTTTTTTTTAAGAAAGAAAGCTTAAATAAAAAATTAACATTACAAAAGAAATATATTTAATTGAAATATGAGAGCAATGTTTGTAAGGCTTAAAAATTAAATTTTTTGAATTGAAATAATGTTTGGCTGTTTATCATTAACTTTTCAATGAGAAGAAAATATAAGTAGCTATGTGCTAGCCATGCCAAATTTTCGCCAATAGCAGTATTTATATTTCGCGTGTGTAAATTGCAAAAAACTCTTTCAGGTTGAAATAAGAATTTTTGGTTTATGGTAAATTTTCTTATTATTACTTTTTCTTTTCATCCTTTTAAATGAAATTAGTTAAAGATATTATTTTAAATCATTTTAAATGAAATTAGTTAAAGATATATATTTTAAATTTGAGTATTTCAAATGAAATGAGTAAAAGGCATGTGTTAGGTTTTTTAACAATTTGGAATAATGGTTATTGTTCTCTGTCAGGGTATGAAATCAAAAGTATATCTGAAGGTTTTTATTGGATTAATCCGCATTTTATTCGTTTTCTGATTGGTATCAGTAATCTGTATTTCCCTTTACTTTCAACAACGATGGATACCTTCTGTTGCCACTATGATAAAAAAAGTAATAAAAACTACAAAAAAAAATAATAACACAGAAACAAATTGAGATATAGCTTTCAAACAAATTGAATTTAAAAGTACATTTTTTTCTGCCAATGAAATGCTTGGATAATCCGTAACTTTCAGGTGGAAAATATGTACGAGTCGCAGGCGATTTTTGTCGCTTGGAATTTTTACGTGTAATAACATTATTAATGTTTAATTCATGGCGTACGTAATGTAGGATCAACTCCGTGAGATTTTTAATGTCTTAAATTTTAGTTTTTGAAAAAATCATTTTCCAAATGGTCGTTGTAATTTGTTATTATTATTTTTATTGTTATAATAAAGTGTGAGAAAATGTACACCCGCAAGCAGTTTTTTCCGCAAGGACTGTTCATTTCCATTGCTATAGTAACGTATATATTTTAAGAAATTAATAATTGTACGTAATGTACTTGAAAAGATGTATTTTGGCGTCTAATTAAAAAATACGCAATATTTCATTAAATATAAAAATCAGAAGAATTTACTTGGTTTCTTTGCTCTGGAAGATCACGTTACCAGATCACGTAAGCAATTTCTGAAATATCGCATCTGTACGCTCACGTTATAAAAGTACTTTAAAAATTTTTAAACTTCTGTTTGAGTGTAAATAAAGGTGCTAATATGTTATTCCAGCAATATTTTTGGTGATCGTTCCATTGTATCGCTAAAGATTATGTTATTATACAGTAGATGCGGTTTTTCTGATAGTAACTTATCGTTGCTTAAAATTGCATTTTATTAATTTCAAAGAAGTAAACTCTTATAATGGAACTCTAAAGTAAAGGAAGGTATGGAATTATTGTTCCAGCAATTTTTTCGGTGATCATCACAAAAGTTTCCTTTGTTAGGCAGTAGGTGTGTTTTCATTTGCTTTTTATAAGAACAACTTATCGCTTTTTGCAATATTTAATTATATTGATTTGAAAGAAGTAAGCTGTCATAATGGATGAATAAGTTATTGAAATTAATGAAATACAGAAACTTTATCCTTGCCGAATTGTAAACATCCGTGGTGACGGAGCCTGCCTGTCGTCCTCCGTGTCATGTCTTATGCACGGTAACATCTCATTGGCTAATAAAATTCGGGCAGACATTGTGAGTCACGTTTTCAAAAATTGGCGGAGGTTGAAACCGTTCACTCAACAACGCTCTGGGGCTCCTTATAATACTAAACGTCTATACCTCAACGAAATGTCTAAACCTTATACCTACAGAATTATTTGCGAAATCAAGGCTGCGGGGGAGATGCGTCTTTATGGGTTTCGGGTATTTCATGGTGGCATCCTTCTTGCTATCTTTGGAGATTCTCTGCATGGATTTAAAAGAATGCTATTCACAGGGGATTTCAATGAAGGACACTTTGATGTTCTTATTCCATTGGGTGAAAATGCAAATACTGATAATGTTAAACTATCAACTAACCTTGATAATATCCATCAATCGCTGACCACCAATGAGTCAATGGTTTGCGATCTGAATTTGTCCTGCATATTCTCGCAGTCCCAACTTGCTGCTCACACTGACCTGTACATTTCTGACAAAACCTATCCTGCCATTGTAATGCCAGTTAAAATTTAAAAAAGTATAAAACGTAGGAAAATATTTACAGAGGAAATCAGGAAAAAACACGAAAGGGTGGAAACCCTCCCCCCTCCCCCACCCAAACCCCAAAAAAGGGAGAAATACCGTGACAGTCTTGCAGAAGATATCAAATGGAAAATGCAGACAGAGTGCGGACATGTCCAATTGATCATCGACATCGCTCACGACCGATACCTTATCCTTCTTCAAGATATTGTGATATCCATGTCGAATAAACCATTCCTACAGTTCGGACTTCCATCACCTTCACGAGAGCAAGGGGCATTGTCGACAACCATCAATACTTGAGTGAACTCTCTTGCGATACTATTAAGCTGACCAAAGCAGCTGAAGTAAATGGTCCAAAATTAAATCAAAAAAAGAGGAGAGCTTACGATGAAATAATGCACAGCATTGCTTATGATTCTGGACAGTTGTCCTTTCTTGACGTCCCTGGTGGTACAGGGAAAACGTTCCTGATCAGCCTACAATTAAGAGTTGAAGGAATATTCCCGTTTCCGTTGCTTTCTCGAGTATTGCAGCTATCTTGATCGATGGAGGCAAGACTGCTCACTCAACCTTCAAGTTACCTCTCAATCTTAATCCTTCTGAGTCTGCACTTTGTAATATCTCTAAGCAGAGTGATATGGCTTAGATGCTTCGAGAAACAAAATTTATCTTATGGGATGAATGCACTATGACTCATAAGAGAGGTATTGCTGTAAACAGGACTCTGCAGGATATAAGGGGCTGCAACCGTCTCATGGGTGGATTTACGGTACTTTTGGCTGGTGATTTTAGACAGACTGCATCTGTTGTGCCAAGAGGGACGCGTACAGATGAAGTCAAGACCTGTTTCAAATCATCCATCCTATGTCAAAGTCCTGTCTTTGAGAATTAACATGCTTGTTCATCTTCAACGTGACTTGAGGTCAGAAGAGTTTAAGAATTTGTTACTCGATATTGGAGATGGTAAGCTTTTGAAGAGAATGGAAGAATAAAAATTTCGAACAGCCTTTGCGAAGTTGTGAGAGATTTGATCAGCTTAACTGACACAATATACCCCAACATTCATCAGACTTTAGTGGATAGTGCTTTGTGACTAAGGGAAAGAGCTATTCTCACTCCTACAAATGACTCCGTCAATCGCATCAATGATTTTCTATTTAACAAGCCGCCGACTGAGCAGATGAAGTACGAATCTTTGGAGACTGTAAGGGAAGCTAATGATGCTATCCATTACCCTGTTGAGTTTTTGCATACTTTCGATCCGCCAGGATTACCTCCTCATGTCCTCTGACTCAGGGTTGGCGCTCTTATCATGCTTTTGTTCAGTCTACACCCCCTCCCCCGAAGCTATGCAATGGCACCAGACAACAATTGAAGACTCTGCACAGAAAGTAGTCTTTCTGGATTCATAGATCCTAAAGCATCAAGTAAAGTAAAATATTCATACTGTATTTACTTTACCCATCGCAATAATTTCCATTTCCATTGCTGGATAAGAAAAGTAAAAAGGGAAAGTGATATAAAAGAGATAAGCATAAAAGTCAAATTACTAAGAAAACAATGGTTGTTTTAAAACTGTTTTATGACCATTCAATGTTCATATTAAAAATCACACCAAATTGTTTAACCACAATTGATATTTTTTCTCAAAATTTCCGTTACAGTTCGTTATTCTGTCGTGGCACAGAACTAGATTATGAATAATTTGCTGCTTTTTCTGATGTTTGGTAAAAAACGCAAGCAAATGAATTTATTAAAAGATATATAGTTTTTACTCAGTTTCTTTTTAATGTTAGGACAACAGTAAAGGAAAATGAAACATTATTTTATCTTTTTTAGGATTTCTAAATGGATTACTCAACATATAATCCTACATTAATTAATAATTGATATTATAATTTTTTTTAAATATTACGTTCTTCATTTTTTGTTTTCCATTTATTTTCAGCATTTTTGCCTTTTATAATGTTTTATTGTTGCAGTTTTAGTTGTTTGGCATAATTTGGCGAGAGTTTATTGGCGCACAATTAAATCTATTGTTGTTTTAACTCTTATACCATTTTACGAGTTACATAGAATTTGGCGAGTTATCAGTTGAGGCAGGCTAACAGTAAAATAAATTAAAATTAATGTATTAAATTATAATTAATCTTTTCTTATATTAAAGTATGACATTGTGATTATGGACTTGTAAACACACCTACAATCATAATGTTATAATTCTAACATACCAGGAAGCGAGTTAACAATTAATGATTGCAAAATTCCATCTAAAATCCATATAAAAGCTTGTTGACTCAAGTCAAAAAGTGTAAAATTAGAATTACAGATAGAGAAAGAGACAGAAAAAGACAGGCAATCGCCCAAAATAGGAAGTTATGAAAGAGAGAGAATTTACCGTAGCGAAGCGCGGGTACCCATCTAGTATATTTATATGGTAGAGGTCAAAATGACCCCTCAACGTCTTTTAGGTAGATTTCGTATGAAATACTACCTATTACATTCTCCCCTATGTTGGAATTTCTTAAAAATTTTTGCATATTTACACCGATCATGACCCCTAGAACCCAAAGCCATCCTCAGTAAAAAAATTTATATATATATATATATATATATATAAAATATCACTTTCTTCTGGACACGATAACTTCCACAAAACTGCACGAATCTCTTCCAAACTAATACATAAAATCAAGGGGCATAAAATCCCGGTCAAGTTTGTTAATGGGCAAAATCGGACCTAGAGGTTGGAAATAGGGAGGGGTTTTGTGAAAAACGAAAAAACCCCCCACAACTACTTAAATTTTGTACATATCAAATCAGTTTAAAATTTTTATTACTTCTAAAAATAGGGGCAAAAATTTATGCATCATAGATTTTTGATAAAATTAAAAATTGGCTCAAGGGGCGCAAAAAATAGGGTTTTTGGGAGAAAAAAATTCATAACTTCGTCAATTCTCAAGATATCAAATCCAATTAATTTTATAATAAATCTCCTTAATATTATCTATAACTTTGATATTAAGAAGATTTTGTTTGGACAAATTCGTACCGAAAAAAAAAAAAAAAAAAAAAAAAAAAAAACGAAAAACGAAAAACGAAAAAAAATAGGGGGGTTTAAAAAGAAAAAAAATCCATAACTCCCTCAATTCATAAGATATAAAATCCCCATGAATTTATCATACATCTTCTTAATATTGTCTAAAACATTTATATTGACAAGTTTTCGATAGGGCCAATTCTTACAGCAAAAACAAATTAAAAGTACATAGCGGTTGCAGAAAAAAATCATCTTATTAAGGATGCATTCTAATCCAAACTGCTTATTTTCTTACTCATTTTTAAATTCATTTTTGCTCTCAAACGCATCCAATTGGCAGATTCTCTTATTAAGAAACTATATAATGTACCGTAATGATCGATTTTTTGATAGAGGCATAATGTATTTCAAAAAATGGGCATTTTTAATCGAATTTCCCGAAGCGATTGTGTTAGAAACGAAAAATATTGTCCTACTGAGAAAATAACTGTTTATAAATCAAGTTTTAATTAATTGAATGAAAAATAAAAACATACGTCGCTTATAAATCTCTTCAAAAATCACGTCAGTAAATTTAATATCTTTTCTTTTAAAAATGAATCTGAAAGTGTGCCATAAAATTTCAAGTTCTTGAGCATGGAAAAGTATTTTTCTTTTAATACCGCCTTAACATGATTCTGATAAAACTAGCTGTTATATAAAAATGAAATAAAAACTCGTCAAAAGCGGCCAGACGAAATTGTTAAAGTGGGTTTATCTCTAATCATGATTTAGTTTTTACTGGTGAAATTAGTATACTTAACTTCGAAATCTACCTCCGCCTGTAGGCCGGCCCGGCAGGGATTTTTTAGTGTTAAATGATTGTTCATTCGAAATATCAGAATACGTCGTTTCACTTTAATTTATAATTCAAGAACCGACTTGATTAAGGAATTGATTTACAAACCTAACTATTAAAAACTTTTTGATTTAAAGTAAATATTTTATTGATTCTATATCGCCTTTTGCTAATGTATGTGTTTTCCTCAAACAATAAAGAATTCCACAGTAAAAGTTGATAAGTTTTCTCTTTCAGTACAGTCATACCGCAACTTTAGGTAAACATTTTTACTCCCTTTTCATAACACATGTTTAACTCCGTAACTTTGCTTTATAAATCGTTTATATGAAAACTGAAAATTAGAATTTCAGTAATAAAAACCTCTAAGCTTACATATCGGCTTCTTTTCTTAAACTTTCCCCTTGTTGATATGACTCTTGCATTGCGATTTTGGGATAACGGGTACATTGTTGATTTACATATTTATGATAACTTTACTTCTTATTTTTTCCTAAGAACTTTCGTACGACCTTAAATTTGAGTTTATTGTCCACAATATCTTTTTTTGTAATATGGGGAAGTTTTCTTTTTTTACTTTTTTTTCAAAGAAAATCTTCTGCAGATTCACTCTGTGATTATAAAATGCGTGAGGTGTTTGTTGACGCGCAGTATCTTCTATTTGATTTTTATGACTTGATCTCAATAGAGAATTTGTTGAGCACATTTTTATTAGAGATTTGAAAATATTTTGAATTTTATTTTTCTCTTTTAAAATGTCGCTTTAATGTTTGAATTTTGGCAAGGCACTTTAAAAATATTTTCTTTTCTTTTTCTAAATACACGACAAAAAACCCTCAAGTATATCCCTAAATTTACTCAATCAATATAAATAGCTATAATAATCAAAAATGATTTTAAATAATTTATGTTTGGACATGGGACAGATGATAAAGTTCAAACTCTGCATTAAGATACTGTATGACTCACATTTATTTTAATTTTACTTTGAAAATCATAATACTAGCAAATCACTAATAAATGTCAGTTATACAATAATCATATGATAATCCTTTCGGTATCGTCATTCGCGTAGTTTATTTAAACATTTTTACTCCCTTTTATAAACTATGTTTAACTTTGTGACTTTTTTATATAAATCCTTTATATATGAAATGTGAAATTTATAATTTCAACAATAAAGGACAGATCTTAGATTGGCTTTTTTTGTTAAACATGTTGATAGGACTCTTAGATTGTGATTTTGGAATAATGTGTACATCGTTGATTTACATATTTATGACAACTTTACTTCTTATTTTTTACCAAGTATCCCCGTACGACCTTAAATCTTTGTTTATTTTCCAGAATATCTTTTTTGTGGTATGGGAATTTTTTTTTTTTTTTTTTTTTTTTTTTTTTTACCTATTCGAAGAAAACCTTCTGCAGATGCACTCTGCGATTATAAGAAATGAAAGTGAAAGATGCTTGGTGACGCGCAGTATCTTTTATTTAATTTTTATAACTTGATCTCAATAGAGCATTTTTTAAGCACATTTTTATAAGACATTTGAAAATATTTTGAATTTTATTTTTTTTTATTTCAAAATGTCACTTTAATGTCTGAATTTTCGCTTGTCACTTTAAAAAGATATATTTTTTCTCTTTCTAAATACATAACAAAAAACCCTCATGTATTTCCCTAAAGTAACTCAATCAATGAATAATACAAAGTACATATATAATACATACATGCGTATAATACATACATATGTACTATATAATGCACTGGTGTCCAAAATTAAGGACTAGTCATAAAATACTAATTTTTAAGTAAACGAATACTCAAAAGGAAATAATACAATTCAAATAATTACTATCCCTATAGCACAGCCAGTCCATATAGCATCTCATTCATGTCACACATAGTCACAAGTGTCATAGTCACTACGGTGAAACAAAAAGTAGGAAATTCCACACGTCTCATTATGAGTCTCAAATGATCACTATATGTGACTCCACTGAGACGTCAATGTGACTGCTGCTTTGTGACGAGTCACCAGGTAACTTTACAATGTAGGTACGTTGTGGCTCTCATGTGACTGTCATTTTTAGACTCAATTTCAAAGTCATCATGAACGTTGCATTATTATAAGTCACCAAATAATATCACATTACGATCACATTGTGACTTTTTACAAAAGAGCTCAATTGTGACTTCACAGTAGTCTCTCTGTCATCTGAAAGTCATCATGTGACTTTAATGTAACATTTTTTGGTAACTTATGCAGCGTTCACGATGACTTTGAAATTGAGTTTGTAGATGGCAGTCACATGAGAGTCACAATGTAACTACATTGCAAAGTCAATGGTGAATCGTCACAAAGCAGCAGTCACAGTGACGTCTCAGTGGAGTCACATATAGTGATCATTTGAGACTAGTAATGAGATGTATGGAATTTCTTATTTTTTTGCTTCACCGTAGTGACTGTGACATTTGTGACCATGTGTGACACGAATGATATGTTACATGGACTAGCTGTGCTGTAGAGGTAGTAATTATTCGAATTATATTATTTCCTTTTGAGTATTCGCGTACTTGAAAATTAGCATTTTGTGATTGGCCCTTAATTTTGGACAATAGTGTATAAAGTAAATCAAAGAAAAAATTACATATTTTATATTTGGACATGGAATAATGATAAATTTCAAACTCTGCATTAAGATAATGTATGACTCACATTCATTTTAATTTTACTTTGAAAGTCATAATACTAGTAAATCGCCAATACATATCAGTTATGCAATAATCGTATAATAATCCTTTCAGTATTGTCATTCACTAAGTTTATGTAAACATTTTTACTCTCATTTATAACCTATGTTTAACTTTGTGACTTTTGTATATAAATCGTTTATATATGAAATGGAAAATTTGGAATTTCAACAACAAAGAACAGATCTTATATCGGCTTCTTTTTTTAAACATGTTGATAGGATTCTTGGATTATGATTTTCGAATAATGCGTCCATCGTTGATTTACATATTTATGATAACTTTACTTCTTATCTTTTACCAAGTATCCCCGTACGACCTTAAATCTTTGTTTATTTATCTGAATATCTTTTTTTTTTTTTTTTTTTTTTTTTTTTTTCAGTATGGGGAAGTGTTTTTTTTTTTTTTACTTTTTCAGAGAAAACCTTCCTCTGCGACTATAAAATACGCGAGATGTTTGTTGACGCGCAGTATCTCCTATTTGATTTTTATGACTTGATCTCAACAGAAGATCTGTTGAGCATATTTTTATAAGGACGTGAAAATATTTTATTTTGTTTATTTTCTTTTAAAATGTCACTTTAATGTTTGAATTTGGGTCAGGCACTTTAAAAACATTTTCTTTTTCTTTTCTAAATACATGACAAAAAACCCTCAAGCATTTCACTAAAATTAATCAATATAAATAAACTATAATACAAAGAAAATAAAAAAAAAATTTTACATATTTTATGTTTGAACGGGGATTAGATGATAAATTCCAAATTCTGCATTAAGATACTGTGTTAAATAATCAACTTCAAAAAATCACTTAGAAATTATTTTTGATGCCATGCATCATGTTTTTGTATAAAAACTTAACGCAAATAATATTTATTTTAATTTTACTTTCAAAGTCACGATACTAGTAAATCGTTAATAAATATCAGTTACGCAATAATCATATAATAATCCTTTCAAAATTGTCATTCGGTAAGTTTATGTAAACATTTTTACTCCAGTTTATAATCTATGTTTAACTTTTTGACTTTCGTATATAAATCGATTATATATGAAATGTGAAATTTAGAATTTCAACAATAAAGAGCAGATCTTATATCGGCTTCTTTTTTAAAACATGTTGCTATGACTCTTAGATTGTGATACTGGTATAACGCGTACATCGTTGATTTACATATTTATGATAACATTACTTCTTATCTTTTACCAAGCATCCTCGTACGACCTTAAATCTTTGTTTATTTTCCAAAATGTCTTTTGTTGCAGTATGGGAATTTTTTTTTTTTTTTTTTTTTCGAAGAAAACCTTTTGCAGATGCACTCTTTAACTATAGAATACGTGAGATGTTTGTTGATCCGCAGTATCTTCTATTAGATTTTTATGACTTGATCAAAATAGAGGGTTTGTATGAGCACATTTTTATAAAAGATTTGAAAATATTTTGAATTTTCTTTCTTGTTTTCGTTTAAAATATCGCTTTAATGTTTTAATATTGGTCAAGCAGTTTCAAAATACTTCTTTTTCTTTTTCTTTTACTAAACACAGAACAAAAAAAAAAACCCCTCAAGTATTTCGTTAAATTAACTCAATCAATGTAAATCGGTATAATAATTAAAAAAAAAAATGATTTTAAATATTTTATGTTTGGACATGGAATGGATGATAAATTTCAAACACTGCATTAAGATAATGTATGACTCACATTTATTTTAATGTTACTTTGAAAACCATAATACTAGTAAATCGCTAATAAACAATATTTATGCAATAAACATATAAGAATCCTTTCAGTATTGTCATTCGCTAAGCTTATGTAAACATTTAACTCCGTTTTATAACCTATGTTAAACTTTATGACTTTCGTATATAAATCTTTGATATATGAAATGTGAAATTTAAAATTTCAACAATAAAGATCAGATCTTATATCGGCTTCTTTTTTTTAAACATGTTCATAGGTGTTGGTGTTGTTTATCACGGCCAATTATCTACACTAAGGATATGGGCTCGAAGGGAGGAGTGCCCTCGTGGGGGTGTTTCTGTGGGAACCTAACCCATATTTACACAAGGAAATCAAAGGTTCGAAGAAAACCACGGAAAATTCCGAACGATTAGACCGACGGGCGTGATTGGTTTCGAAACCAGCACCTGCCGTCTACCATCTTTGACAGCAGAACTTCTCCTCTACAAGTGGGGGCATGTTGATAGGACTCTTGGTTTGTGATTTTGGAATAACGCGTACATCAATGATTTCCATATTTATGATAACATTACTTCTTATCTTTTACCAACTACGACCATAAATCTTTGTTTATTTTTAAGAATATCTTTTTTTTTTTCTCGTATTAGTATGGGAATTTTACTTTCTTTTGCTTTTTCGAAGAAAACCTTCTGCAGATGCACTCTCTGACTATAAAATACGTGACATGTTTAGTGACGCGCAGTATCTTCTATTTGATTTTTATGACTTGATCTCAATAGAGCATTTTTTGAGCACATTTTTATAAGAGATTTGAAAATATTTTGAATTTTATTTTTTCTTTTTAAAACGTCACTTTAATGTTTGAATTTTGAATAGGCACTTTAAAAATATTTTTTTTTCTTTTTTAAATACTAACAAAAGAAAAAACCCTCAAGTATTTCGCTAAAATTACTCAATAAATATAAATAGCGATATAATACAAAGAAAATCAAAATTATTTTACATATTTTATGTTTGGACAGGGAACAGATGATAAATTCCAAACTCCGCATCAAGATACTGTGTTAAATAATCAACTTCTTAGATGTCGTGCATCATGTTTTTGTATAAAAACCTAACGCAAGTAATATTTATTTTCATTTTACTTTCAAAGTCATAATACTAGTAAATCGCTAATAAATATAAGTTATGCGGTAATCATATAATAATCTTTTAGTATTGTCATTTGCTAATTTTATCTAAACATTTTTACTCCCTGTTATAACCTATATTTAACTTTGTGACTTTCGTATATAAATCGCTTATATTAAATGTAAAATTTAGAATTTCAGGAATAAAGAACAGATCTTATATCATCTTCTTTTTTAAACATGTCGATAGGGCTCTTAGATTGTGATTTTGGAAAAACGCGTACATCGTTGATTTACATATTTATAACTTTACTTCTTATTTTTTACCAAGTATCCCCGTACGACCTTAAAGGGGCACATTACCTTTGAGTTTGTCGAAACAATCAAAAACATCGTCTTCTTCAAAGTACCAAATCACAAAGAATATGAAATTAAGATCTTTTTTTCCCCTTCCTGCCTACATTATATATTATTAACTCCATTATCCAGAAAAATAAATGTTGTTTGTACAAAATTAAAATTAAAATTTTAAATTTAAAAATTCATCTCATTAATGCGTGACTAAGTGCAGTGTGCATGATAAAACTCTAAATTATGCATATAGGAAACTATTTCTGGACAAAATATAATCATAATACACCTACTTCTAACTTAAAACCAAAATATACGGGAGCAAAAAGTTATGTTTAAAATTTAATTTTAGCACAAAATTAAAAAAAGTTCAAAAATCTCTTTTTTTTCAAGTTTTTCAGATGCCAAAAAAATAAATAACCAATATATGTGATTTTTTTTTTTTGCTTTTAGCTTGTGTAGAATATAAAGAAACACGCGTTTGGTTATTTTTTTTTTTAAGCTTACATAGTTTAAAAGTAACAATGAGCGCAAACTCCAAATTTATTAATCTGAGAAAACGCTTTTTAAAATTTCAATATCTACGTACCTTTCATTATA
Organism: Maratus speciosus; assembly: GCA_963932465.1. NCBI lineage: Eukaryota > Metazoa > Arthropoda > Arachnida > Araneae > Salticidae > Maratus > Maratus speciosus. The sequence goes on from OZ010794.1 coordinate 358,922,358, forward strand.
TTTACCGTCTATAAAGGATTATAACTCAACAATGCAAATTTTTTAATGCGGTTTTTCGCATATTGTTGAGAAGTTTAAAAAAAATCAGAATAAAGCAAAAACCGAAAACCGATTTTTTGAAAGTTTACAAGTCCTGTGCCCCCTTAAATCTTTGTTTATTTTCCAGAATTTCTTTTTTTGCAATATGGGGAAGTTTTATTTATTTATTTTTTTTTTTTTTTACTTTTTTGAAGAAAACCTTCTGCAGATGCACTGTGTGACTATAAAATACGTGAGATGTTTGTTGACGCGTAGTATCTTCTATTTGATTTTTATGACTGGATCTCAATAGAGCATTTTCTGAGCACATTTTTATAAGAGATTTGAAAATATTTTGAATTTTCTTTCTTTTTTTCTTTTAAAATATCACTTTAATGTTTGAATTTCGGCCAGTCACTTTAACAATACTTTCTTTTCTTTTTATAAATACATAATAAAAAACCCTCAAGTATTTCGCTGAAATTACCCAATTTTATATAAAAAAGCTACAATACAAAGAAAATCAAAAATGATTTTACATATTTTATGTTTGGACAGGGTATAGATGATAAATTCAAAGCTCTGAATTAAGATACTGTGGTAAATAATCAACTTCAACAAATCACTTAAAAATTATTTTTGATGCCGTGCGTCCATGTTTTTGTATAAAAACCTAACGCAAATAATATTTATTTTAACTTTACTTTCAAAGTCATAATACTAGTATATTGCAAATAAATATCAGTTATGCAGAAAATATTTCTTTTAACCCTTAAATGCCTGGTGTTGCTTTTCGGCAACATACCCAATTTAGGCTCTAAAATACTATTAGAATAATATTGAAGCTATAATGCCTAATGTTGCCAATAAAATACATTCTGAAAATATTATTAAATCGATTTTCAACATGTAGATAACAACACTTGTGCCGTTTAACAATAAAGATAGAATTATATTTTCAATTGTTGCTACTTGTTCTTTTTGTTTTGTTTGGAAGCTTGCGAAATACCCTATTTTGACTTGCAGTGAGCAAGTAAAATTTATTTCTTATTATACTTCCTAAAATTCTTGTGTGTTTCAGCAGTATTTTTTTTTTTTTTTTTTTTTTGCCCCGTCCGCAGCCCTTTATTTTTCTACTCTAGTCCGACTCTTTTGCGGAAGCAAGATACGTAGGTCCCCAGCCACGTCCCGAGTGAAGTACTCTCTAGTGAAAGCCAGGATTGAAGGAAAGACTAATAATGGGCTCGAAGTAGCTAGGAGTCGTTCGGTAGCTTTATCGCCCGAGCCCAACCCTTTCCTCTTTTCGGTATCTTTAATTTGTGTAATTTCCCTTTAAAATTTGTCCGGTTTCAATTTTTGATTTTTTTTTCAATGTCGCTTTTGCTGGAGAGTCTCTTACTCGGGACGTGGCTGGAGACCTATGAAACTTGCTTCCGCAAAAGAGTCGGCCGCGGCGAGCGGCCTCTCTTCGTCCGCAGCCCTTTATTCTTCCACTTATTCCGACTCTTTTGCGGAAGCAAGATTCCTAGGTCTCGAGCGGAAGCATACAAATTATTATAGAATTTTATCAAGGAAAATTGTTTTTTCAATTAAACACCAGTATTGCCGATTAGTAACAAACTGTTTTTTAGCCGTAAACTATACTTAAAACAAAATATGATTTTTAAAAGTATTTTTCCCATGATTTATTTAAAAAATGAAAGCCGAAAAACATTATTGCACTGATTTTTTGAAAAATCAGGCATTAAAGGGTTAAAACATAATACACATACAAACAAAAAACAAACAAATTGGAAATTGCAAGTCAAACGGGACAAATGAGTTGCGTTCGTACGATAACTTATTTTACAAATATTTTTTGCACTCCATATTACACTGAATATGTATTTTAGTGCACTATAAGTGAATATCAATTTCATTCCGTTCGAAAGGCTGTAACATCATTAAAATGCACTTGAAATATTTTTTTTTCCCCATTGGCCGTAATGTAACGGAAAACTTTTGACTGTACCTGTCAGTAAACTATGCTTCCGATTTTAATAAAATTTGAAATTACTCTACAAAATTTCGTAACAATTATATATTTTAAATTTCAGATGATTCAGTTGGGTAGTTTTTACTCTGTTATATGCGGACAGACGGACAAACAAACGGGCCGAATGACGACTATAGGTACTACGTATTTACATAATTACGAACGCACCTAAAAAAGAAGCTTCAATATTTTCTCCAACATAAATGAATATATGTAAATAGCGAAAACAGAAAAAAGTATATTGCAAATATTTTTTCTTGGGATAAGAAACAGATACAAAATTTCAAAGTTTGCATTAAGCTATCTGTATTTAGATACACAACCTAAAAAAATCACTAAAAAATTATTTTTGATGGCATGCATCATATTTATGCATACAGACACGAGACACTTCATATTTATTTTAAGTTCACTTTTGAAGTTAGTTGTACATCAACAATAAACGTTAGTGATGCAATAATCGTAAACAATCCCATCAGTAATGTCATCAATCACTTTATGTAAGCATGTTTACTGAATATTTGTAACCCATGTTTAAATCTGTGACGTCGATTTATAAATCGTTTATATGAAAACTGAAAATTAGAATATCAGCAATAAAAACTTATAGATCTTATACCATCTTCCTTTTTGTAAACTTTCTCCTTGCGATATGATTCTCAGAATGTAATTCTGGAATAACGTGTACGTAGATGATTTACATATTTATGATAACATTACTTCTTATCTTTTTCTAAGAATCTTTGTATGACCTTAAATATGAGTTTATTTTCCAGAATAACTTTTTTTCTGAAGTATGGGGAGATTTTTTTTTTTTACTTTTTCGAAAAAAAAAAAAAAAAAAACACTCTGCAGATACATTCTGCGAGCATAAAAATCGTGAGATGTTTGTTAACGCGACGTACTTTATATTTGATTTTTTATAACCTGATCTCAAAAGAGCATAATGTTGAGCACAACTTTATAAGAGATTTGAATTATATTTCTTTATTTTGCTTTTAAGATTTTGCTTGAATGTTTGACTTTAGGTCATGGACTTAAAAAAAATAATTCTAAAATCATCTGATAAAAGTAGCTTAAGTATTACTCTACCATCACTGGACCTATGTAAATATCAACAAAAATATAATTAATAAAAGGTCAAGTGCGAGTATTACTCGCTCTGAGTACAATAAAAATACAATCGCGTACAATAAAAATATGAATTATTAATTGTATTATTAAAATAATCTTTGCTAAAAAATTAACAAGACTTTGTAAAAAACTATACAACGTAGAGTTTGGTACAGCTGTATATACTAGAAAAGTATGAATGTTATACCATAAATGTAAACGAGCCATAAACGAGATATGACCCAGCAAAGAGGAAATTGCTGGCCAGCAGCAAGATAGGTGCTGGCAATGATGGAGAAGTGCTGGCTTATGGTCTACCACTGCATGACCACTGATGGACAGCTTCAGTCAACTTTGCTGTTGGAAATCATCAGGTAAAATTCTGGTGGGCATCCATTTTATCTCATGCGCTGGCCCACCACTACATGGAAGTGTATTTCTATACATCTTTTAAAGATACGCGAGGCGTGTTGAGAGATCCACTCAAAGCAATGTAGTCGCGAATCCCATAGTATTTATGCGATAATTTCTAATTAAATTAGTCTGTTTTTAACAATTAGACATTCGTTGCTTTTATGCTGCTACTGGGCATTGCATTACAGAAATACATCATTAAAAGATCTTATCATGGCTTTAAAAGCCGATGGTACAAAGAGTACCCCGCCCTGTCATTATGTATGTCCAAACTGTCCGTGTCTTTAAGGGTTAATGTCTCGGCTAATTACCGACGATTTTTTTCGAAAATCATTATCAACAATGCTTTATACTTCTGCTACGATAGCTACCTCCAGCGCTACTTTACACCTTTGCTGGATGTCTGCAAATAAAAATTTGTGTGTAACGGAGAAATGCGCTTTTCACAAAAACTATGTGACCAAGGGTAATCGCTATAGTTTTCCTTCAAGATTTAAATTACCGTCCACTGCCTCTAAAATTTTCATAATTTTACTATCAGTAGGTTCGGAAATAGAGGGGGGGGGGGTATATTTTTGCACTACATTTTCGACTATATCTCATAAAATATAATACCTAAAATTAAAAGAAATGTATTTTTGAGTTCAATGTAACGAAAGCTTTTACATAATACCACACATGATGTACAAAGAAAAGATTTTTTTTTCAAGTAACCCAGCAAAGAGGAAATTGCTGGCCAGCAGCAAGATAGGTGCCCAAGCTGCTGGGCAGCTTCAGTCAACTTTGCTGCTGGATATCGTCAGATAAAATTCTGGTGGGCTTTCGTTTTATCTCACGCGCTGACCCGCCACTACATGGAAGTGCACGAACTTTTGCAGTATTATTGCTGGGAATCCTTACGCTAGGGGGCGTTGCGAATATCGAAGACATTGAGTATTTGAACACAAATCTGAAATGCATATCTTAGTACAATTCAAGCTGTGAAGCTAATTTTTTTTAACTGTAAATAATATAGCACCACTGCCACCAACAAAATAAATAAAATACTTTGTTTTTTTTTATAGAATTCTATAAGAAATTTTTGTAAGGGAAAGTGCTGGGCCAGCAAAAGAATAGCAATATGATATGTGCTAGCACTGCAGAAAAAGTGCCGGATTGAAGTAATGTGATGGCATATCATTGCTGGCCTGTTGATGACCATCACTGATGGGCCAGCTGCATTCCGCACGGACACGTTTGTACTGGTTTAAGCAATAGCACCATTGCACTTTACAGCTGATGGCAGTGCTGGCTGCCATCTTTTTTTCAGCTGATGTCACTGGTTCTTTCTTTGTTGGGAACGTAATTAGCCCCTCTACATTTTTCCTAAATATATTTGTGAATGCTTAATAATCTGTAAATATGTGGAAACTAGTCTTCCCCAGCAAAGAAAGAAACAGTGGGCCATCAGCTTGAAGAAAGGTGGCAGCCAGCAGTGCTATCAGCGGTAAAGTGCAAGGGTGCCATTACTTAAACCTGTCGAAAAGTGTCCAAGTCGAATGCAGCTGGCCCATCAGTGATAGCCAACAACAGGCCAGAATTGGTATGCCATCACATTACTTCAATCCGGCACTTTTCCTGCAGTGCTAGCACCTATCCCACTGCTATTCTTTTGGTGGCTCAGCACTTTCCCTTACAAAAATTTCTTATAGAATTCTATTAAAAAACAAAGTAGAGTCGTCTCTCTGTTTAACGTCACTCTACTTAACGACGATCTCTACTTAAGGACGATTTTTTGCGGTCCCGGCTCCTTTAAGTAAAAAAATCTCTGTTTAAAGACGAAATTGTTTCTATTTAACGAAGATTTTCACGTATTTTCCAGGTATATTTCGTATATTCTAGACTTCCAAATTTGTCAATTAATTTTTTACCGCTAATTATGCAAGTAAGTTGCAGCCATTAGACCTGGGAATCATTTGTAGTGTAAAAGCATATTACTGAAAATCCTTAATTAGGAAATTATTAAATAATTTTGCTGACAAAAATGAAATTAAAAAATTTACAATTTTAGGAGTCATACACATGATTACATCAGCCTCGAAAGAAATTTCTCCTTGCACAATTGAAAACTGTTTTTGGGCATCTGGAGTTGCCATTCAAGAACAAATGGATATAATAGATGCAGAACTCGACACAGAAGATATCACCACCGAAGAATGGAAAAGTCTTGTTGGTGATGAACATGTTTCAGTAAAAGATTCTATCGATTGTAACGAAGACTTTTAACGACCACCTTCAGAAATTAAGAACAAATTTATGAAGACATCGCAAATGAAAATTCAACTTCAGATGCAGAAGATGATGATGATGCTGATGATACATAAAGCGAGACACCACCTCCTTCTTACTCAGATGCAAATTCTACCCTGGATATTCTTCGTCAGTACATTGTTCCATTAAGTATGGAGGATAACTCATTCAAATTTCTTGGAAAGCTTGAAGCAAGGATACTAAAAACTAGACCATCATTAAAACAATCTACACTTTTTGATATTTTAAAAACTTAATTTGTTTAATTAAATATATTATAAATATTTTTATTGTAGTGTAAGTAACATTGTATGCAGTATAATTAAGGCAATTTGCATTTGTGCAATAGAAATATGAATTATTATTATTCGTTATCCGTATCAATAAAATAATAAGAAAGAAAGAAAACATAAAATAAATTTAAATAAATACATAAATGAAACAGTTCTAAACACGCCAATACATTGAGAAAGGTATTGATAGTTTTAAGCTGTTAAAGTATGAAGGGAAATGTTTTTCAAATATTATTTTTCCACAAATTCTGTTTAACGACGATATCTATTTAAGGACGATTTTTCGAGGTACCTTGAAAGTCGTTAAACAGAGAGCCAACTGTATTATATAATTATGACTCTTTTTTCTATAAGCTAGTTTCACCAAGAGCTATAAAAACATCTGTAGAAGTGTCTATAATAGAAATGCCTATAGAAATATTTGAACTGCATGTGGTGACCCTCCCAAGTACTGACCGCTCTCGATGCTGCTTGGTTTTCGTGATAGGACATGAACAAGTTCTTTCAGCGTACGTTACGATTGCTCGTAGTTTACAAACTACACTATTTCAAGTTTGTTTCTTTTGTGATTTATGTTCCCAATCATTAAACTGGTATAGAAATTATTCTATTGTATAGGAATCTATGTATTTTATACGCTTTTTTTATTATTGATTCTGAACTGCGTAAATTATGAAAACTGAAATCCTTTGTAACCTAGTAAAATCAGATTTAAGAAGAAAAAAAAAGTGTGTTGAAATAAAGAATTTATTTATTTATTCATTTACTTATTTATTTTTTTGGTGGCAGTGGTGCTATATTTTTTTCAGTTTCAAAAAAAAAAAAAAAAAAAAAAAAAAAAAATTAGCTTCACAGCTTAAATTGTGTTAAGATATTCATTTCAGATTTGTGTTCAAATACTCAATGTCTTCGATATTAGCAGCGCCACCTAGCGTAAGGGTTCCCTGCAATAATACTGCAAAAGTTCGTGCACTTCCACGTAGTGGTGGGCCAGCGCATGAGATAAAATGGATGCCCACCAGAATTTTATCTGAAGATTTCCAACAGCAAAGTTGACTGAAGCTGTCCATCAGTGGTCATGCAGTGGTAGACCATCACCCAGCACTTCTCCATCAATTCCAGCACCTGTCTTGCTGCTGGCCAGCAATTTCCTCTTTGCTGGGTTATTACTTGCTTCAGTTTGAACATTCCACGTTCCATAGTTTACGAGTAAAAGGGCTGTGACAGACAGACAGACATAGGTGTGATCTTATAATGTTTCTGCTTTTACTTTTTAAGTACGGAACCCTAAAAATTATATTAAGTATTTTTGGGGGACAGGAAATAGATCATTAATTTTAATGTTTGCATTAAGATACCTACATTTATTTAAAAAGTTAAAAGAAATTAACTTTAATTGGATTTTTGTTGTCATTCATCGTGTTTCTGCAATACAGACAAAGGAAATAGTTTTTATTTTAAATTTTACTTTTGAAAGTAATTATACATCTTTAATAAATATCACAGAATAATCATGTGATAATCTCATATCGACTTGTGTACAAAGGTTACAAAAGAAGGCCTAAGTAAATAATTACTTTTTTTCTGTTTTAGTATTAACATACGATTACTTTACGAAAACATTTTTCAACCTATATTTTAAACTTATATTTAAATTTGTGACCTTTTTTATAAATTCTTTGTGTGAAAAAAATGAAAAACTGATTTTCTTTTAAAAGTTGAACTTTTTTTCTTTTAAAGGAAAGTAATATATTTTTTTAATTTTACTTTTGAAGTTAAGTATATAAATTTCCGTCATATGATAATCAAAAAGTTATCTCATATAACCTTCCATAGTATTTTTTAAACGTACATATAACCAGAAAATTTGTGTAAACAAATTATTTAAGTAGGAATCCATGTTCTCTCTGGTACTTATTTGATTTCATTTATTAATTAAAATTTCTGTTTAAAAGTTTGTTTATTTCACAAAGCACCAGAAGATTGGCAAGTAGGACGTTGTGAACATCTGAATCTATGAAGGGGTCACCCAACATTGAATCTATTTCGTGTCCCACACCCCCGTAGGTTTTTAAAACGTTCCAACATAGTTGAAAATGTTTATTACGTCGTCTTGTTTTTTGCCGTTTGTATGTATGTTTGTCTGTCCGTGCTTTCACTCATGTAAATATACTCTGATTGTTATGTAATATTGCTCACCCGCAAGAAAGGTGACACATCTCGCAAACATTCATTTTGCGTTTTATTCCACTAATAGCTCTGTTATAGGTGGTCCTGCTACACAAAAAATATGATAATTGTAGTTATACGCAAAATCACTTTATTACGCTATATGTCCATTTGCAACCACAGAAGAGGGCGGATTTTGCAGGGACCTAACCTTCCTAACCTCATACTACGTCTTTATTCTTAAAGGTCTTACGCTTTTATGCATGTTTTTATTCCTACATTCACAGCTAAGTGCTATAATTTCATGTTACAATAAAGTGATGCAAATTTTTTTTTTGTCTCTGTTGTGAAATTTACTTTTGCCGAGATGTCTCGCATTTCTTGCGGGTGAGGGATATTATATAATCGAGGTTTACAAATGGCGTGTTCGATATTGAATACAGCGTGTGTAGCATGTTAGTTTGTTAACATGGTCACTCAAAAGAATTCCGTTGGCTTATGGTCTGTGGGAAAAAATTGTTTCAGTATATTTTAACGCTTTTACACTATTTCAAACATATTGGAATTGATATACGCCACTAAAGTGCACCTCAACGTGCTATATGTGAAGTATGAAAGTTCAACTATCTTTACTATTACAGTATTTATTTAACTGTAGTTACTAGTTAAGGCATACAGCAAATTCAAGCAGGTTTTAGAAATATGTGCTTTACTTATCTATATAATAAAAGTCATGTGACTGTTATCAACAATCCCGGGCTGACCGCTTCACTTTTTATATGCTAGGCGACCATTTTGCTACTTTCATTTCAGCTGAGCGCAGATGATTTAATCGCCACATGGGGTTCCATCGCCGTCATTTCATTTAAAATATAAAGCTATCACTGACTTCATTTAAAGTATACGACTTTCATTTAAAATACATATGTCAGATACATTTAAAATACACGTCCTACACAGAAGAAGAATGTGGGTGTAAGTGAGATAAGTGGTTTTTTCCTGGAAAGATAAAATACATAACTTATACGAAATGCTGCCCTGATCGCATAGATTTGTTTATTTCTCTATCATAATCTTCAGATTTAGTGAAGGTACTCAAGTAAATAAAATTATGAATAAAAGTAAGATGTTGCAATGCTTAGAATACATTTAAGGGAGACCAAAATGGTCGCCAGAGGCTGCTAGAGCGATTAAATAAAGGCCATAAAATCGTGAAAACCGCCAGATTTTTAAAAGATTTCATTTCAAAACGATACTTTAATGCACATTACGATATTTTTAAAGCAATAAGAAAATTTCTGAAATATCGGTATTGCATTATTAATTTAAACAAACTAAACTCAATAAATACCATACTGGGTAAAAATTGAACTAATATTAGTTTGCTACAAAAGTATTTCTTTTAAAACTTTCTTTATATTTTGTAACAATAGTTTATTTTTCTACAAGTAAGAAAAATACCTATATTAAATGACTAAAGGTTAAAAAAAAAAAAAAAATGTAATAATTTCAAATCTTCCAAATTTATATTTCTCCGGCAGAACTCTGTGATTGCAATTTCAGAATAAGAAAATAAAATTCTTTTTCCTGACTAACTTTAATCACGCAGACCTTTTTCAAGCTTAAATATAGATTCCCTCTTTTAGTCCCTATGGGGAATAAAAGCCCTGTACCTGAGTTTCTAGATTTTCAATCAAAATGTCCAGCAACAATGTTTGAAACACAACTACATTTTCCGAAATAACTGTTTGTATTTCTCTTAGGATGTGAGGGTATTTATTTACCTTTCCAGAAAAACAGCTTGTTTCGGGCTTCAATTTCGCTTCATGATAATATAAAAGAATTCTTGTATTTGTTTAATATTTCATTTATTTATTTTTATTTTACTTTTTTTTCCTCTGTGATCGTAGTTTTAAGCATACGAAGTTTATTTCACTATTCTTTTCCCTTTGCATGCATAGATTTTTCTGAAGTAGAACAAAATTATAAAATAAGTCAGACTTATTTCCGATGTTGAGCTTGTTTTCCATGAAAGAAACTAGTTTTAATTGGAAGTGTGTTTGTTTTTATATACGATCTGGAATGTATTTGGAATATTGCAATTAATAAAATGCATTAGAGTGATTCCGCTCAGGTGGAACGTATGTGTTTTTAACATTTAAAAAAATAATTCATCCAATTATAGTGCAACTCCCATCAAAATCCGTTTAGTAGAGCTCTATAACTAGCTCTATAACGAAGAAACGTATAACAATGTGTTATACAGTGAAACATTCCCACAGAAATTGTTTAGCTGAAAACTGTAAGTATCAACAGTGTTGCCAGGTAGTCGAAAGTCAATTTCTCCAAAATTACTGAAATGTCCCCGAGTCAGTGTTTTTTTCCAAAAAAAGTCCCCAAAGCAGTTTCTACTCAAAAAAGTTAATTTACAATTCTAATTTTTCCACTATAAAAAATGTTTGGCTGATTTAAACTGAAAAATTTTCCCAAATCAAGCATTTTTTTTTAAAAAAAATTCTCTATTTACAAAAAATAAACATTTAAACTCAGCTGAATTTTGCAAGCATATTCACAGTTAAACGAAAAGAATGTGAGATATATTTTTCAACGACATTCCATTTGACACCCCATGAACCTTGTTTTTTTTTAAATTGTTGCCAATCAATGACGCTGGCATGTCGTTACGTTAGCTGCATATACGTATATCAATAACTTTTTCAAGGTTTAGACCGTCTCTAACCAATTGAGTTTTGAATTAATCTGAGATGGTGGTTGCATCATCTGCGTCTATCAAAATTTCTTTTACATTTTTTGACATCACTACTGAAGTACATAATCGTAATGTGAAGCACCTTCATTGTATCAATCACTGTGCTTCGTCAATAATAAAAGAAAAAAAGTCCTTCCGGCCAGTGCCGGGAGGAAGAGGTAGCTTTCATATTCCTTATTTTTAAAAAGCCAACTTATATTATTCAAACACACGAAGCTCAATTAAGTGGAAACCGAATGTAGGAGATTCAATACTAATTTTTATCAATACTAAATCATTATGAATGAGAATTTCGCGAAATTAGTCAACTTTATCCAAGCTGCTTTTATTTAAAGTCACTTATATTTGGCTGCCAAATTCGGCGATTCTTAAAGTGCCTGCCATTTTAAGACAACATGGTAGATGAGGCTAACCAGTGAACTTGGTCAAGACCTTAGTAATTGCTGTCCACATGCTCACTCATATCGGAATCGGTTGATATATACGAGTGCTGTCGCAGGCAAAAAATCAGATTTTTCAAAATGTCACCCACTTTAGAAATTGAAACTGCTATATCTGAGCCATTTTTTAAGATAAAGACAAACAAAAAATGCTCCTGAATCCTTATATCAAGGTCAAATACTTAAGAAAGAAACCTTTTTCAATTTCTATTTTTTTGCACCTCACTTTAAATATAATTTTTTTTAATTTAATGGCCGCCATTTTGAAACAAGATGGCTGATGAAGCTGGCCAGCGAACTTGGTCGAGATATTGATGTATACTATCCACATGCCTTCTTCCATCGAAATAGGCGAATACGTGTGGTATCGCATGACAAATACAAGATCGTTTCAAAGTGTTAGCCATGATAGAAATTCAAAGTGCTATAATTCAACCACTTTTTAAGATATAAACAAAAGAACAAATTTTCAGAAACGGAAACTGCTCCAGAATCTTTGTATCAAGGCCAAACACATAAAAAAAATCTTTTTCATTTTCCAATTTTTTAATGCCTCATTTTAAATTTTAAATTACATTTTTTTTTTAAATGGCAACCCTTTTGAAACAAGATGGCGAATGAAGCTGGCCAACGAACTCGGTCGAGACATTGGTATGTACTATGTACAGACCAAGTTACATTCAAATCGGTTCATAAATACGCCTGTTATCGCGTGACAAAATCAGGTCGTTTTAAAATGTCAGCCACAATAGAAATTCAAAATTTTATAACTCAGCCATTTTTTTAGATGTAGACGAAACAAAACCTGTTCCGGAATCTTTGTATTAAGGTCAAACACATACAAAAAAAAAAATCTTTTTCATTTTCCAAATTTTTGGTATCTCATTTTAAATTTATTTTTTTTTAAATTTTTTAAATGGCCACAATTTTGAAACAAGATGGCGAATGAAGCTGGTCAACGAACTCGGTTGAGTTATTTGCATGTACTATGTACACACCAAGGTACATCCAAATCGGTTCATAAATACGTCTGTTATCACGTGGCAAAAATCAGGACGTTTCAAAATGTCAGCCACGCTAGAAATTCAAAATGCTATAACTCAGCCATTTTTTAAGATATAGACGAAACAAAAACTGCTCCCGAATCTTTTTATCAAGGTCAAACACATAAGAAAAAAATATTTTTTCAATTTTCAATTTTTTGCCACCACATTTCAAATTTAAATTTTTCTTAAAATTTTAAATGGCCGCCATTTTTAAACAAGATGGCGGATGAAGCTGGCCAACGAACTCGTTCGAGACATTTGTCTGTACTATGTATAAACGAAGTTACATCCAAATCGGTTCATAAATACGCCTTTTATCGCGTGACAAAATTCAGGACGTTTCAAAATGTCAGCTTCGCTAGAAATTCAAAATGCTATAACTCAGCCATTTTTTAAGTTATAGACGAAACAAAAACTGCTACGGAGTCTTTGTATAAAGGTCAAATACATAAGAAACAAATATTTTTCCATTTTTATTTTTTTGGTACCACATTTCAAATTTAAAATTTTTTTAAAACTTTTAAATGGCCGCCATTTGAAACAAAATGGCGGATGAAGCTGGTCAACGAACTCGGTCGAGACATTGGTATGTACTATGTACACACCGAATTACATTCAAATCGGTTCATAAATACGAGAGTTACAGAGTGACATAGGTCAGATATATATATATATCGATTTTGAACGGAGGGTGGTTTCGGGGTCTGGGGGTCATGATCGATGAAAATATACCAAAATTTTTGGAAATCGCTTTCCTCCGAACGGCTGCAATAGGTAGCTTTTTGTAAAGAAAGCTACCTAATAGTTGATTTTCACATCTTTAATTAAATCTTTTAAAAAGCACGGCAAAATAAAGTTATCGATATGTCCTGAAGATTTAGTAAGGTGAAGATTTATGACACTTAAGACCGCAGAGTTTTCATTCAAGTTTCTTAGAAGGAGAACTAGGGGGTCTGCTTCATTCATTGCCAATGTCCAATTAGAAAGGTAGCAATGCGATTGTAGTATGGAATTGCATGTTTTGCAAAAACACTATTGTCATCCCATAAAGCACAAATTAAACAGCCTTAAACAACAAACGAAAAGTTATAAAATATTTTCTATTTCTGTTGTATAAATCTATACTAACAAAAGAAATGTGTACAGTCGGGCCTCTATTTAACGAAGTCGCTAAATCCCGAAAAAAAGTTCTTTATATGGAAAATTCGTTAAATAGAGAGTCACCTTTTAAAACACTTTAAACTACATAAAACATGTCCATAAACACTAAATATAATTTTAAAAAGTAATTAACCCCACTTTTTTTATAAATTATATCTATTTGTTTTATTTATTTTACCCATCAAAAAGAAATCTGCAAGGGAAATAAGAATGAAACAACACATTGTCTGAAAATACATTGTATTTTCAGTTTAAAAAATGATCTTACATTAAAATCACGATTTTTTATTATGGTTGATAAGCTGTTTGGAAGAATACCAAATTTTAAAGCAGTATTCTTTTTCTTCACGCCTTTATCCACCTCATCAAGAGTATATTTTTTTCTTTGATGCTCTAGCACTTTCGCTTTGACATTTTCGAGCTACAAGAACCGAAATTACCAACACGACTGATCATGATCAACAATCTAGAAAACAGGAGACTCTAAGGACACGAGGCAGCTCCATTGAGAGTTAAAAGGGGATACTGAAAGTTTGCACTTCTTGGATGAAAAGCAAAGAATCAGAGCGATTTTACTGTTCTCGGTGAGTTAGGTGCCTGGTAAGACCTGGTCTTGGTCATTGATCATCATAAAATGTGTTAAAAGAAAGAATAAGTTTGAAATGTCCAGTAATATTATGCGAAATAGGGAGAAAAAAAAATTAGATCCCAAGAAAAAGTTCGTTAAATAGAGAATGCACTTCGCTATTTGGAGGTTATTTTACGAAGAAATTTGCAAAATGTTCTTCGTTACAAGTAAAAGTTCGCAAAATAGAGAAATTCACAAAATAGAGGTTCGTTAAATAGTGGTCCGACTGTATATGTATTTGTGTGTCTGTCCGCTAAGACTAGAAAAATCTGCGCACTTAGCGATCTGAAAATTCAAGTGGGGATAGTCCAAGGCAGGTCGCGATGTATCTGTGATAAGTGCAAACTGTAATGTTTTAAACGATGAACTCGACCTCGAGAATAATGAGTGATATCTCCTATTTCTGTATTTTATTTTCCTTTCCAAAATCAAAATCGAGTTCGAGACAAATGACTAAAAGTAAAGTTTAAGTGAAACTGTGAAAAGAAATTCCCCAAGTTTTTCCCTAAAAATGCTGATAGTCCCCAAGCATTTCCCCACGAACTACTTGTCCCCCAAAAATCCCCTAGAGTTTCAAAATCCCCCCAAAATGGGGACAAAATCCCCAATCTGTCAACAATGCATAAAAATCCATTTAGCTTAATATGAAAAATTATATGTTTTTGTTTAATATTTCGTTTATTTATTTTTATTTCCCTTTTTCTGGTGCTCGTGATTTTAAGAATCCAAAGTTTATTTCACTGTTTCTGTTTCCCTTTGCATACATAAATTTTTCTGAATTACAACAAAATTATAAAATAAGTCAAAGATATGTTTTTGATCTGCAGCTTGTTTTTTATGAAGGAAACTAACCTTATTTGGAAGTGTGTTTGTTTTTATATACATCTGAAGTGCCTTTCTAATATGTAAATAATTAATAACAAGCATTAGAGCTATTCGCTGATATGGAATGTAAGTTTTTCAATTCGGAATGCATATTGTACATATGTTTTTCTTACTTTTCTTTTTCACATATTATCTAATTATAGTGCAAATCTCATCAAAATCCGTTCAGTAGAGCTCTATAACTAGCTCTTTAATTAACAAGCGTATAACAATGTGTTATACACTAAAACCTTCCTACAAAAATTGCCTAGCTGAAAATTGTAAATACCATAAAAATCCGTTTCGCTAAATATAAAGGAATTCTTGTAAGTATTTAATATTTCGTTTAATTATTTTTATTTTATTTTTTCCAGTGATCGTAGTTTCAAGTATCAGAAGTTTATTTCACTCTTCTTTTTCCCTTTGCATACATAGATTTTTCTGAACTACAACAAAATGATAAAATAAGCCAAAGATTTTTTTCCAATCTCGAACTTGTTTTCTTTGAAAGAAACTGATTTTAATTGGAAGTGTGTTTGTTTTTATATGTGATTTGTAATGCATTTGCAATGCTTAAATTAATGAAATGCATTAGAGCGATACCGCTCACATGGAATGTAAGTTTTGCATTTCGAAATGCATATTATATATACATTTTTTTATATATATATTTTTTACACAGATTATCTAATTATTGTTCAAATTCCATCTAAATCCGTTCAGTAGAGCTCTATAACTAGCTCTATAACGATGAAGCATAGAACAATGTGTTATACATTAAAACCTTCACACAAAAATTGCCTAGCTGAAAGTTCTCAGTAACATTATAACCCATTTCGGTTTTAAAAGGATAGGTCATAAGGATAGTCATAAAGGAATTTTTCTGTTTGTTTAATATTTAGTTTATTTATTCCTGTTTCAGTGTTTTCTGGTATCTCAGTTTTAAGCATCTTAAATTTATGTCACTGTTTTTTTCACCTTTGCATACATAGATTTTTCTGAAGCACAAAAAAATTATACAGTAAGTCAAAGTTTTTTTAATTTTCGTGAATCATTAATTTGATTTTTTAGTGTTTTGCGGTATTTTCGACATTTGTAAAGAGAACAAAAGTTTAAATTTTAGCCCAATCAATGTTGCCAGATAGTCGTAAGTCAAGGTCCACAAAATTTCTGAAATTGTCCCCAAATCAATGCTTTTTTTTTCAGAAAAAGTTCCCAACGTTTCTACTAAAAAAAGTAAATTTTCAATTTTCAATTTTCAATTTTCCACTATAAAAATATTTAACAATTTAAATTCAAACTTTTTCCCCAAAGCAAGCATTTTTTTGAAACATTTCCCAGTTATAAAAAATAAATATTTAAACTCTGCAGATTTGTGCATGTATACTCGCAGCTAAACGAAAAGAATAAAAGATACATTTTACAACGACAAGTTCATTTACACTTGTTTTTTAAATTCTTGTCAATCGATGTGATGCTGGCCTATTGTTACGTTACCTTCATCTACACTTATATCAATAACTTTTTCAAGGTTTAGAAGATCGCTAATCAGTTGGGATTTGAATGAATCTGAGATGGTGTTGGCATCATCTGATTCCATCTGGCTTAATCTGTAAAACTCTGCTTTCAATACTTTGTCATCCTTCCTGAAGTACCTAACCGTAATGCAAAGCACCTTCATTGTATGAATCACTGTGCTTCGTTGACCCCTTGAGGGGCAAGCAAAAATGACTCTAAATATTGAATTCTCACCGGAATAATCGAAAAATTATATTGTTAAATAAGGAAAAGCAATGTCAAAGTCAACAATTTCTCCCCAAAGTTAAAAATATAAAGTTTAGTAAAAATTTTCTGGTGAGAATCTGTTTAAAATTAGGTGGGATATATTTTATCCCACCGCCCCTCAAGGGGTTAATAGTAAAAGAAAAATAGTCGCTTTCTACATATACAATTAAATCTTAATGCACGGCAAAAGAACGTTTCGGATAAGTCCTGAATATTTAGTAATGTTAAGGTTTATGCCGTTTAAGACCGCAGAGTTTTAATTCAATTTTCTTATAAGGAGAACTAGGAATTCTGCTGCATTCATTAAGTAATATTTAGTTATAAACGTAGCAATGTGATAGTAGGAGAGCTGTTGAACATTTTTGAGTAGGTATTTGAGGCACCCTGAAAATTTGTGCAACACTTCTTTTGTAATGCCTGAATACAAAATCGAATGTCTGGCTGAAGAATCGTGGCCCAAAAACTGTGCCAGACACGTGTCAAGTGCTATTTGTCACTTGACACGTGTCTGGCACAGTTTTTGTGCCGACTAAAGTGTCTGTCATTTTCAATATTTTTTTTTCTAAGCATAAATATTATTCTGCCTCAATCTCAGCGTGCCTCAAATACCTTTTTTGGGTAGTCAAAAATTGGCACTTGACACGTGTCTGGCACAGAATTTGGGCCGACTAAAGTGTCTCTCGTTTGCAAAATATTTTTTTCTAAGTATAAATATTATTCTGTCTCAATCTCAGCGTGCCTCAAATACCTTTTTTGGGGGGGTAGTCAAAAAATGGCACTTGACACGTGTCTGGCACAGTTTTTGGGCCACGATCCTTCAGCCAGACATTCGATTTTGTATTCAGCCATTACAAAAGAAGTGTTGCACAAATTTTCAGGATGCCTCAAATACCTTCCCTAAAATGTTTAACAGCTCTTGGACTATGACTGAAATATGAAATGACGTGTCTTGCAAAAAGTTTTACTATCATTCCATGAAGCACAAATTAATCAGCCTTAAAAAAGAAAGCTATAAAATTGTTTTTGTTTCTGTTGTATAAATCTATATTAATAAAAGAAACATGTATATGTGTTTGTTTGTCTGCCCGAGATGACCAGAAAAATCTGCTGCATTTAGTGATCTGGAAATTCCGGTAGGGATAGTCCAAAGCAGGCTATGATGCATCTGTGATACGTGTAAATTGTAATGTTGTAAACGATGAACAAGACCACGAGAATAATGATTGATATCACCGATTTCTGAATTTTATTTTGTTTTCCAAATCAAAATCGAGTTCGAAACAGATCCAGAGTTGTCAGATGACTAAAAGTAAACTTTACGTGAAATAGTAAAAAAAAAAAAGTGCCCAAGTTTTGCCCCAAAAATGTTGACAGTCCCCAAACATTTCCCCAAGAACTACTTGTCCTCACAAATATCCCCTAAAGATCCCCCAAAATGGAGACAAAATCCCCAATCTGGCAACACTGAGCTCAATATAATGAAATATCTTTCTGCGATTTTTGAAAAATTTCCGGTATAATTAAGAGGTTTTAGTGCTTTTTTTTTTTCTTTTTTCGCTTTCGAAGCGATTCTTTGACAATTTCTTTCTGAAACAGAAAGAGCTCTCCCGTAATTTTTTCTACTGCCATGATTAAATGCAAAACAGAAAAAATCCAAAACAGTTCCTATAACAACGTGATCGACGATGCCGAAAATTTGAATTTAACCTGAGTCTCAATAGAAAATCTCAAGAATTTAAAGTCCGCTTGGTTCGAGACTGGTTTGGCCGTAGCTCGCTCGCGTGTAGGCTTTGGAAGGTAGTGGGCCCCTAACCTCATGTTCGTTTTATTCGAGGTTCGTTTGTGAAAAATTGACCAGCGAAGCTAACGCAGCTCCGCTATATGTGCTATATTAGTAAAAATAAACTTTGAATATTTCTCTTTCTGTTATTTTACACCACAACTTTAAATGGCATTATCATGCCTGAGAGATTTAATAATTGCACAAGCCTGCGATGGTTGTGTTTTTTAACTTTTACTAATTGATTTTTACTTATTTTGTAGCGCTGAATCTGAAAATTAGTGGTATTTTTAATCATTAAATCGGTAAAAATTTGAAAAATAGCGAAAATCTGATGCTAAAAAAGCAATGGAGATGGTTGGGTTTTTTTACTTTGGTTAATTGATTTTTATGAATTTTTCAACGCTGAATCCGAAAATTATTTTCATTTTTAACCATCATGTCAGGATTTTTTGTAAATCAGGAATCCGAAAATTAGCGGTATTTTTAATCATTACATGAGGAATTTTCTCAAATCGTAAATTCCGAAGAAAAAAAAATTCGAAAAATAGCGAAAATCTGATGCTAAAAAAACAATGAAGATAATTTTTTTTTTACTTTTGATAATTGATTTTTAAGTACCTTTTAGCCACTGAATCTGAAATTGACCTTTTTTTAACCATCACGTCAGAATTTTTCATAAATCGTCAATTTCAAAGTTAAAAAAATAACGAAAATTCGATACTAAAATATATGTAAAACTTTTTTTTTTTATTCAGTTTAGTTTTATTTTATTCAATAATGTATTCAATTTTTTTGGCTTATACTGGGGATTCTTATAGGTAAACAGCTTAGATGTTCGATGAGGTGGGGAACGGGGTTCAATTTTAACTTTGAAATTTCCGAATTGCGAAAAATCCTGACTTGACAATTGAAAATGTAGGTCGTTTTCGGATTCAGCGGCAAAAAATACATAAAAATCAATCATCATAAATTAATAAACACAAAAATCTCATCTATTTTATAGTATCAGATTTTCGTTATTATTATTATTATTATTTTTATTTTTGCATTGATATTTACGATTTGCAAATTGTCCTTATGTGATGGTAAAAATGAAAGGCCATTTTTGGATTCAGAGCTACAAAACACATAAGAATCAATTATCAAAAGCTAAAAAAAATGACAAAACCAAATTTTGCAGGCTAGTGTTATTTATTCACTGAATAATAATACACAATGATGCCAAATTAAAAGTAGAATATTTATAAAATTAAAATATATTTTATTCCTCTGCTCTGTTGCTCGATAATCCTACGTTAAGATGACCCATAAAAAACATATTTTAATTTATTGCTTTGACAATTTATTTTATTACACGGAGTACTTATCGATAGAGTAGTAGTAATGCTGACTTTAATACCTGTAAAGTACGTAATTGAAAACATCTTAGTTATTCTTTAAAGAAAAAAAAACACTTTTATTTTAAGTGTTTTTTTTTTTTCAAAAGAAAAACTAAAACTAAAGGTTTAAGCCTGCTTTTTCATCACCGTTATTCTGTAAGTAATGTTCCATTTTATGACAGTTACAAATCCCTAAATCTCTTAAATCCATTTTTAAAGTTTCTTCATGTTCCGTTTTATGTTTTGTTTCTTGTTACAAGAATTCGAATGTACGGAGAATATTTTTTTTTTCGTTTTTGTTGTTTAAAATAGAATATATATATATATATATATATATGTATTGAAATAAATGATAGATGTGTAAAATATCTTTTAAGGAATTATTATTAATGTGACAGATAAAAATATATCACATAAAGATTACATAAAATTTGAAAAGAAAAAACACTGTCAGTAATTTGATGTTTTAATTAAATGTATCTAAAAAAATAAATAGTTTTTCATAATAAAACTAAGCATCGCTAAATGTATTATAAAGTTCTATTTAATTTCAAATACTACATACCTCCATTTTGGAAAAAAAAAATTGAAAGCTTAATTTTCACTTCATGCGTAAAGAATTAAGGACATTTGTGACATTTCTAATTATAAAATGCCTTATAAATTAATTATACATTTAAATTTTTCATATTTCAAATTGAATTAAAGAACATGTATGTCACAAAAGCATTTTTAATTAAAAAAGACGGATTATTAATAAGGATTACTTATAAAGAAGGATACATTTTACATTATGATGACCTTATAGGAACACAAATTTTCCAGTTACTCAAATGCTCTTTGGACGAATAATATTGATAAAACAAGGCATAATGACACAAAAATTATATTTAAAGTATTAAAGCAAAATGTATATGATTGTCCTTTTCTTATATTTTATAAAAATATGTTAAATTAGTGTAGTGATAATAAATAAGAATAAAATAGTAAAATAAACTTATCCGTGACCGCATTGCTTTAAAATTTGAAAATATACTGTTAAATTTCTAAATTTCTAATTTTTAAAAGAAATTACCCTTATATTGGAAAAGGAAAGACCGCAAAGGAATTCGAATGACAAAAGAAAGGAAAATTATTAAATGTTTAATAATTCTGCAAAAGTTTAAAATATAAAAAAATAACCGAGAAGCAGATAATATTTTCCAAATAGTCATAGTAAAATGGATCAATTAGCAACATAACCTAACGAGTAATTTTTAAGTAAGAAACAGCTTCAAAAGATAGTGTTTTTTTTTTTCCTGATTGTAAGAAAATTTATTTGCTTATTGCATTCCATTTTGCATGGTTAAAACTGAGATCACACATATAATCCTGTCACAGAAAATGCCAGATATTTCATATTAAACAGCTATTTACCACTCGTAACGTCATAAATAAGGAATATTATTTGTAACTACTCTGATAGATATGGGGCATTCTTACAATCTTTTGACTTTTAAGTCCCTGAATAATAATTTTTATTTTAGTACATATAATTGTGTTTTTTTTTTAATTTCATATACTGGTGAACATCCCATTGCATGACTGCATAACAATATTAACGAGATAAATAAGTTTTGGACGATGTTGGGGGGTCCAAATATCCAGGAAACTTCTATACCGTCACGTGTCCCTGATGTGATTTTTAAGTTTGGAGCTGTCTGTATAAAATTGTTTCAATAAAAGTAATTCGGTGTAATTTTTTTTCCGAAACTGGGGCTATTGTTTTATATAAATATGTAGCAAAAAATTAACCTGCGCACATTTTTATGGTTGTTATTTTTTTTAATTCTATCCCTGGGTTTCAGATTCCTTACCGTCCCTCTTCTAAAATTATATAAAAAATCACTTCAGATGCAGCCACAGAATTTTTTTCGAGTTCTTTCTTGTGCAGAGGTATGCTAAAGAAAGATTGTCTAAAATTCTTTGACAAGGAAATTTACTGCAGAATTTTAATCAGCATTTAAATATCAATTTCAAGCATTGTGGCTTTATTGGTAGTCTTACCGTTCCCAAGGTTTATTCCTGAACTTTTCGAGGTAAATTAAATTTCTTTTTAAATTTAATCCAATGTAAATAACTGTTTCTAAAAATCAATGAACATTGTAGCTATCACTTACTCTTAACATGATTTGCCTAAAAATAGGTGGGAATTTTCATTACCGTCCCATCCTTACCATCCTTTTTTTTTCCCCTTACCGTCCCTTTTTTCCTATACCTTTCCCCTTTTTTTTTACCTTATCGTCTCTCCTTTAACACCCCTTTAAGCCAATGTTATACCAAAATTTTGTATTAAAAATACTACATTGTTATTACTTCTTATTTGAATGTCCTGTGGGTACAATGCAAATTCATTATAAGTAAAAATTTAGAAGAAAATAAAAAGTTTTAGTGGTAAAATGGCATGAAAACTAACTCGTAATTTTAACTTAATCCTCAGTTAAATAAAAAAAATTCGCTGCTGACCATTTTTTCTTTATTTTGAATCATTAAGGCATTCGTCTATCAGATTAAAATGGCATTTTACCAAGTTTAATTTCACCAGATTTTTATTCCTGAAAGTCAAAAGATTGTGAGAATGCCCCATATCAGTTTGAATTCCACCAAAGTACACTAACGAAAATTGTTTTCAATTCGCGGGCTTCACACTAATTTTTAAAACATTTAGCAGAAATTACTCACCAAATGTCCCGCATATTGCTGACATTTTCGGATTTCGTTCAATTCTGAACCCTATTTGTAACACGAAAAAACCGGTCGAAACACACTAATAGCATCTTTTCTGATTTTCAAAGTTTAAAGTCATTTTTCACGTGTTCCATGAATTTTGCTGTGATATCTCATGCGTTCAAATCATACACAATAATAAATACTAGAGAGCTAATTGATTTAACCACGTACGACATAAGTAAACTAAATGTTGCTACCTAAATTCAAATCCTACAGATATGCGTAGTAATTATACATATTGATGGATATTTACATGGCACAAGTATTTGTCTTGAATATTATCAAAGCCGTGTTTTATCCCCTTGCATATATCCGGATTCACACCTCGTTACTCGCCATTAGTCCATGGAACATGTCACTTGTACACCAACTATGGTCGTATCCAACGACTTGGTTACAGGCCTAAAAGTCAATTACGTAAATTTCAGAGGAATTTTTTCGTTTTCTCTCAATGGAAAAAAAAAATTTCGTTTGTATGTCTTGGAAGAGACATCTCCTTTTTTAACGTTAAACTAACGGGGAAAACAGGAAAATGTTCCGTTCATACGGGAAAATTTACGATTTCCGTCAAAATAGAAAGATTTCGTTAAAAGACAGTTATTTCACGTAAAATCACTATGTATATATGTTACGGCTAAAGCAAGAATTAAGGATAAACCTGGGTTTAACCGGTTAAAGTTGCGGATTACCCAGGCCTTGCGGATAAAGCCCGAAGAGTTCCCAACGCTTCCATCTTTAACTGGCTAAAGCTAGTTCTAACCAATCTTGGTCGGTTAAAGACCGACATTATTAAATTCTGATATCAAATACAGTTATAAAAACAATTATATCTATTATTTTTCGCGGGGTGTCCATTACTGGGACAGAGAGTGTCCATTACTGGAATTTTGGGCAATTTCATATATTTCTGTTATTTAGAATTAAATTTTTATCCATATTGAGAAATGAGACTATGAGAATAATTAAGTATTGTTTATAGATTAATATAATATTGAAAAATACAAAATATAATAATTATAAGTATTAATTGAAAAATAAATTTAAAGAAATTCCTTAAGAGTATCCATTACAGGCACATCCACCCCATATGTTACTATTCGTTGATTCGTACAAGATTAAACCATTTGATAAGATTAATATTGAAATAAGTATAGTAATAATATCCAATTTAAATACCATTGGATAAGATTTGTTAAAGTGCATAAGTTGTTTAAAATGCATGGTTAAAATGTTATAATTGTGGTAATATTGAAAAAAAAAAAAAAAAAAAAAAAAAAAAAAAAAAAAAAAGGTTAATGTTATCTAAAATACAAATGAAATGTGAAAGTTAAATCACTCTTTAAACGTTACTCATGGATTAATTTTTAAATTCTTGTGTAAACTTTTGTGTAAATTCTGTTCTTAAAGTACTGATTTTTTATTTTATTTTCAGCTTCTGCATACAAATTCTTAAATTACTGAATTTTTTTCATCCAGTTTCTACAACAAAGGTACAAAGAAAATTTTTCTGATTACCAGGTTTTAATATGTTTCTAAAAAGATGTTTTATAATAATTTCGGGCTTTAACCGACCAAGATTGGTTAGACCTAGCGTTAACCGGTTAAAGATGGAAGCGTTGGGAACTTTTCGAGCTTTATCCGCAAGGCCTGCGTAATACGCACTTTAACCGGTTAAACCTAGGTTTACTCTTAATTTTTGCTTTAACCGCAACATATATACGGATTTGTTTTTACATTACAGATTCCTTTATAGAAAATCTTTTTTTTTTTTTTTTCGGGTTTTACTGTGCACTGTAAAAAAACCTGTAAAGTTACTAAAATGTTTCTATGAAACTGGGATTCCTAGAACTATTTATGTAGCAGATACACGTTTGCACTGTAAATCAAAAAATCTGTAAGGTTACTAAGAATTCTTTAGGAAACTGGGATGCCTAGAACTTTGCTTGTAACTGCATCCCGGGTTACAGATAAAATTTTAGTAAGATTACTGTAATTTTAGTAGATACTTTTGTGAAGCTACGTATTTCTATAGCGGTACAAACACTAGTTTTTTAGATTTACTTCTTTTTTGTACAGTGTACTGATAGAAGTTTAGAAAGCATACAGATTTCTGTAACTTTACATCTGTAGAATTACAGTTTTTTTTTACAGTATACTTGCGTTGCTATGCATTTCATATACAATGAAACAGACTAAAAACATACGCCACATTTTATATCGCAGTCCAATTTTCAGCATCCAAAAGCGTTTTTTGAAAACACTAATATATTTAATTAGTTCCTCATTTTTATGATTACAATATATAAAAACATATAGAAACAATAGGAATGTCATCCGAAACCTCGTAAATATTTATTATTTATCGATGGACCCTCTTTGCCATAAAACAAACGGGATTTAAAAACATTTTTCACTCAAGCAGCATTCAAAATGCGTTCCAGCCAATAAAAATGTAAAGCAAATTCAATCGATTTTGAAAACTTTAGATATCTGTAAGTGCTGCGTGAAAGACTCGCCAATGCTAAATCCCCAGTGACAGAAAGAACATCCATGAATTGTGAAAATGCGCTCATTTTAAAAAATAATATAAAAAGAGGGTCCCAGAATTTTTTTTTGTGCATTTCTAATATTACATAACATCGATCAGCAGATTTTCTATTATATCAGAGTTAAACAGCTTATAAAAATGTATTTGCATTTTAAATTCAGGTTACGAAAATACAGTTGATGGAAAGTGATATTTTATATAAGTAAAACTTTGAAATATTTAAACTTAAAAAAAAAATGTCGTAAATTTTATGTTATAAAAGATGTCTATAGCTATATAATGAACATCATAGATCACAGTGAAATTTTATGCTAAAACCTTTTGTCAGTTAATGTTTGAGTAAATAAGTGCAAAATAAGTTATTTCAGTGTATATTTAATGATGCCTTTGAGGTTTTTAGGTGAAATTATATAAATACGTAGCATTAATAGCTGTCGTCTGGTCTATCAGTCCGTCTGTTTGCATATAACAGCGCAAAAACCACCCAACCGAATGGTTTGAAATACAATATATATATATAATCATTACAGAATTTTGAGGAGTCATTTCAAATTTTATGAAAATTGAATCAAAACTTAAAAAGATATTAATAAAAGTTTTCTTCACCCTATTAAATCCTATCATGCTTGATTAATTCAATGATATCCCATGAAAGATAATGATTCTCGGTTGCCTTGGTGATTAAGCCCTATTTCAGGTGGAGTCATATTATTTCCGTATTACTGAATTTAATATATATAATCGTAATAGATTTTGTATTCATGCAATTTTGCGTAAGAGTGCACCCGTTATTGCACCAAGATATGAATATTTATAAAACAACTTATAGTACGACCGCACCTCATTTTCCACGTTTGACATACAATTTCTGACTTCTTTAACATTCAACTAGTAGGGATAAAAAGGCAATTTCCTGTTTATACTGGGAAAATTTACGACTCCCAGTCAAAATAAAAAGTTTTCGTTAAAAGACAGAAATTTCACATAAAACCAACTTGTATGTATACGAAATTTATTTTATACTATAGAATTCTTTTATACACATATCCCGTTTTTTCAGGTTTTACGGTATTTGTTTTGCATTTCATATATAATGACACAAACTGAAAACATACAGCACATTTTGTAACGCAGGCCAATTTTTAGAATCCAAAAGCGTTTCTTGAAAACACTGATATATTTAATTTATTCCGCTTTTGTATGATTACTATACATAAAAACATATAAAAATGATAGAAATGTCATCCAAAACCTTGTAAATATTTATAATTTATCGATGAACCTTCTTGGCTATAAAACAAACGGGATTTAAAAACATTTTTCACTCAAGCAGCATTCAAAATGCGTTCCAGCCAATAAAAATGTAAAGCAAATTCAATCGATTTTGAAAACTTTAGATATCTGTAAGTGCTGCGTGAAAGACTCGTCCCGTGCTGAATACCCAGTGACAGAAAGAACATCCATGAATTGCAAAAATGCGCACATTTTTTTTAAATAAAAAAAAGTGCCCCCGAATAGTCCAGGCAATAAGGAATTTTACTTAACAAAATTAATGGTAGTTCTGGAAATCGGCTTACTTTATGTTTTTTGGGTCGCTGAATCCGAATTCGTAACTTCCCACCAAAATGTCCCCCGGCAACCCCCCCCCCCCACAAAAAAAAAGTTTTTATTAAAAAAAATCAATTTTTTTATTGTTTTAGGAGAAAAATATCTAGAAATTCAGAGAGTAGACAAAATTTGCAAGAAACTATATATATGACATTATGACTTAGGATGAAGGGGAAGGGGGGATCTGCCTCGGAACGTGCGCGCAGTGCTGCATGGACTAAGTTGCGCAATTCCAATTAACCACTCACACGTTTATATTCGCCCTCCCATCTCCCCTCTGAACTTTCCTTATAAGGTTTACTTTAAGTTTTTTGGGTCGCTGAATCCGGATTTTTAACTTACCCCCTAAATCCCCCCCCCGAAAACGCCCCAAAATAGTTGTTATTAACTTAAATTTCTTATTGTTTTAGGGGAAAAGCATTACGAAATTCAGAAACTAGACAAAATTTCCAACAAATAGGATATATGACATTATGATGTAGGATAAACAGGGAGAGAGGGGGCTGTCTCGGAACATTTCCCCGCGCGCTTTTCTCAAAAACCACTTTTTTTCAAAAAATCAATTTTTTGGGGGTTGCCGGGTGAAATTTTGGTGGAAGTTACAAATTCAGATTCAGCGACCCAAAAAACATAAAGTGAGTCGAAATCCTCCAGCATTAGTATTAATTTTGCTAGGTAAAATCCCCTATTGCCTGGACTTCATAACTTAGTGCACGTAGCGCCGCAGTGCATGTTCAGAGGCAGCCCTCCCCCTCCACGTTCATCATACGTCATAATGTGATATATCCTATTTGTTGAAAATTTTGTCTAGTTTCTGAATTTCGTAATGCTTTTCCCCTAAAACAATAAGAAATTTAAGTTAAAAACAACTATTGGGGGGGGGGGGATTTTGGGGGGAAGTTAAAAATTCGGATTCAGCGACCCAAAAAACTTAAAGTAAACCTTATAGAGAAAGTTTGGAGGGGAGATGGGAGGGCGAATGCAAACCTATTAGTGGTTAGTGGAATTGCGCAACTTATTTCACGCAGCACCGCGCGCATGTTCCGAGGCCCCTTCATCCTAAGTCATAATGTCATACATCTAATTTGTTGTAAATTTTGTCTAGTTTCTGAATTTCTGGATACTTTTTCCCTAAAACAATAAAGAAATTGATTTTTTTTAATAAAAACCTTTTTTTTTGTGGGGGGGGGGGGCATTTTACCAAAATTTGAGGTGGTTGCCGGGGGAAAATTTGGTGGGAAGTTGAAAATTCGGATTCAGCGACCCAAAAAATATATAGTAAGCCTTTTTCAAGAACTACCATGAATTTTGCTAGGTAGAGCCCCTATACGGTCTCTATTGCTTGGACGAGAAGTGCTTTGTTCATTTCTAATATTACATAACATCGATCAGCCCATTTTCTATTATATCAGAGTTAAACAGCTTATAAAAATGTATTTACATTTTAAATTCAGGTTACGAAAATACAGTTGATGAAAAGTGATATTTTATATAAGTAAAACTTTGAAATATTTAAACTTAAGAAAAAAAATGTCGTAAATTTTATGTTATAAAAGATGTCTATAGCTATACAAACAACATTATAGATCACATTGAAATTTTATGTTAAAACCTTTTGTCAGTCAATGTTTGAGTAAATAACAGCAAAATAAGTTATTTCAGTGTATATTTAATGATGCTTTTGAGGTTTTTAGGTGTAATTATATAAATATGTAGCATTAATAGTTGTCGTCTGGTCTGCCAATCCGTCTATCCGCATATAACTGCGCAAAAACTACCCAACCGAATGGTTAGAAATTTAATATATATATAATCGTTGCAGAATTTGGAGGAGCCATTTCAAATTTTATTAAAATTGAATCAAAACTTAAAAAGATATTAATAAAAGTATTCTTTACTCTATTAAATCCTATCATGCGTGATTAATTCAATAATATCCCATGATAGATAATGATTCTCGGTTGCCGTGGTGATTAAGTCCTATTTCAGGTGTGTCATATTATTTCCGTATCAGTGAATTTAATATATAGAATCGTTATAAATTTTGTATTCATGCAATTTTGTGTAAGAATGCACCAGTTATTGCACTGAAGAAATAAGATCATAAGATAAGACACATAAGATATAAGATCTGAATATTTATAAAACTGCTTATAGTACGACCGCACCTCATTTGCCACGGTTGACATACAATTTCCGACTTCTTTAACGTTCAACTAGTAGGGATAAAAAGGCAATTTTCTATTTATACTGGGAAAATTTACGACTTCCAGTCAAAATAAAAAGTTTTCATTAAAAGACAGAAATTTCACATAGAATCACCTTGTATGAATACGAAATTTATTTTATACTACAAAATTCTTTTATACACATATCCCTTTTTTTTCAGGTTTTGTTTTGCATTTCACATATAATGACACAGACTGAAAACATACAGTACATTTTGTAACACAGTATAATTTTTAGCATCCAAAAGCGTTTCTTGAAAACACTGATATATTTAATTTATTACACTTTTGTATGATTACTATGCATAAAAACATATAGAAACGATAGAAATGTCATCCAAAACCTCGTAAATATTTATTATTTATCGACGAACCTTCTTGGCTATAAAACAAACGGGATTTAAAAACATTTTTCACTCAAGCAGCATTCAAAATGCGTTCCAGCCAATAAAAATGTAAAGCAAATTCAATCGATTTTGAAAACTTTAGATATCTGTAAGTGCAGTGTGAAAGACTCGCCAGTGCTAAATCCCCAGTGACAGGAAGGACAACCATGAATTGCGAAAATTTGTTCATAAAAAAAATAATAATAAAAAAAATGTGTCCCAGAAGTGTTTTGTGCATTTCTAATATTACATAACATCTATCGGTACATTTTCTGTTATATCTGAGTTAAACAGCTTATAAAAATGCATTTGCATTTTAAATTCAGTTTACGAAATTAAATTTGATGTTAAGTAATATGTTAGAGACGATAGATTTTGAAACATTTAAGCCAAAGTAAATAAGTGCATTAAATATTATTTTATAAAAGGTATCTACCGGGTGTCCCAAAAAGGACCGACTGATTTTAAAATTCACTAACTTCCAAACGGTGACAGATATTTAAAAAATTCTGTCAGGAGGGTTATGCATAAAGTCAAAAGTTTTTTTACAGTGATTTTCGATTTTAGTTCGAATTACAAACAATAAATGGCGCTGCGATCAATAGAGGCTAAATTCAGGATCGAATTTTGGTACTTCGTGGCCCGGATAATACATTTCCATCTCCTTTTTCTGCATGGAACAACAGAAAGGACCAAAAATCGAGCCTGTATTTAGATGAAAATGTATTGAATGGATCCCAAAGTACCAAAAATCGGGTCCGGGCTCAGCGCCTATTGCTATCAGCACAATCTATTGTTTGAAATTCAAACTAAAATCAAGAATCACAGTACAAAAACTACTGACATCATATATAACCCTCCTGCAAGAGTTTTTGAAATATATGTCACCGTTTGGAAGTTATTCAATTTTAAAATCTATCAGTCATTTTTGGGACATCCGGTACACGAATTTCACTATCTTGTGTTATTAATATTGGGTTCTCAATCCTCTTTTTAGTATTTTTACAAAATATCGTTTTGTTTACTATTAGACGGAGAGGCTGATGCCTAAACCATCACCTCATCGATTTGATGGTTGAAATTCCATGATTAGTTTAAACTCTATAGGCATATTAAAATACATCTACTCTGCCTAAGGATATCTTAGTGGAAAACACCTGAGATCTGGATTTTAGTGGTTGACTGGTAGGTTAACCATTGTGTTTTCCTGCCCCCAGTCCTCCATGTTGTCATGCCTTTGGGTGCAAGAAAACATAATGATAAACCTACCGATCAACCATTAGAATTGAGTCTGCAGGTGGTTTCCAACAAGTTTTGACTTGGCAGACCATTTGCGTTTTAATATGCTAATTGAATTCCGTCTAATCCTGGAATTTCAGCCACCAACTCGATGAGGTGATGGTTTGCGCAGTGTGTATCTTAAATGATAAAATTTTAGATATTTCTTCTTTAATTCAGTTTTTGTTTCCAAAATATATCTTCTTACTTTCCGAACGTATAATTTAACCGTTAGGCAGTTATGAACACTCCCAACGTGTTAACCATCCCCCAACGTTGCGGACACGCTGCACGCGTCTATCTGAATTTTTTAACGCTAGAACGTCCAACAATATCGACATCCTAAAACGGCCGCCGGTGTCATTTCTACACCACTAATTAAATTATTCGAAATGGATGCTACAAATTCTAATTTAACGCTCTATTCGATCATTGTACTTTAACTAAGCCTATATCGTTACATTGAATGATGATTTATTTTATAGAAAATACATTAAATTAAATTAAATTTCAAACTTAAAGAATAGGAAAGAAAAAGAAACAAAGGTATTTAAAAAAAAAAAAAAAAAAAAAAAAAAAAAAAAGATAAATATGTGTGTCAAATTTCTTCACATTATAATATATAAGCATAAGTTGACATTATGTAAAATATTTTATATTACATACACTTACAATTTTGTGCAGTAATAGGAGATTTTTTCGGTACATTTTACACATTGGGTGACACCGCCAGTTGTTGATATCCTTCCAATAGTTGATCAAATTTTTGAAATATCGCGCCATTTCAGGGGAAAAATAGTTTTACAGGTGGCATTAGACATAATGTTTTTGTTTGAATGTTGAAGCACCTATTGTCACATTGCTGTCAGCTACCTGCTGTAAGAGAGGCCATTTTATGATTTTTTATTAGAGAATGTAAAAATTTAGTTTTTGATTAATAGGAGTTAATTACGGTAAGTTAAAATAATCCACTTCCATCTTGTTTTTTTTTCTTGTTTTTTTTTTTTTTTTTTTTTTTCAAATAATAGTTTTATAAGAATTATTATTAATCACAGCCCAAGCATGATATTTTAAAGATTGACTTTTGAATTTTCGACTGATTTCTTCGTTTAATCAACTACTGGAAAACTGGCAATTAAAGAAACTATTTACTAGCAAAAGCCATGCTTTGTTTGGATTCGCGAAGCATTATTTTATAAGATAAATATTTGAAAGTAACATTATTTTTTTATATTATTCTTGCATGTTTATTAAGCAAAAACGTTATTTTATGTTTTAGCGCATTTTAATTTTAGAAGTGTAAATTCAGCCAAATAACTAAGAATTTCCTCGGAATGTTTTATTTATGATATAAAACTGGTATAAGTAAAACTATTTTCCAAGCAAAATTTCACAAAATATTTATAAAACGAATTTAACGATTAATTTTACTTGTTTACAATTCTTTTGTTTTGATTCACCCTGTATAAAATTGAAAACATGTGCATCTGTCTGTCTGTAATTCTAAAAATCCACAGTTTTGAAGCCATAATTGTGAAATGTTACATACATGTCTATTAAAACATGGCCGAGGCAACTAAAGTAATCCGGAATCGAAATAATTTATAGTTAATTTTTAATTAATAAAAAACCACCCATTTAAAAGCAATTTCATATCAAATTTCAACATTTTTCGTTATAGCAGTTGCGAACAATTAAAATCTAAAATAAAATTCTTACCACAACAATTGCTTTTCTATTGCAAGATTTCCACCTGAAAAATGGAAATGAAATAAATATTTTGCGGATTTTTTTTTTTAAAAGGTGAATATTACATCATAACTTTTCTATTGCAAGATTTTAACGTGAAAAATAAAAATGAAATAAATAGTTTGACGAATTTTAAAAAAAAATGACTATTACGTTACAGCTTTTCTATTGCAATATTTCCGCGTGAAAAAAGAAATAAATAGTTTGGCGAATTTAAAAAGAAGTGAATATTACGTCATATGGAAAATATAATGGACGTCACCAGGTAAATATATAACGTCATATGACTTTATAGCTCTTTTATATTATAGCTTTTCTATTGCAAGATTATCACGTGAAAAAAGAAAATGAAATAAATAGTTTGGCGAATTTAAAAATAAGTGAATATTACGTCATATGGAAAATATAATGGACGTCACCAGGTAAATATATAACGTCATATGAGTTTATAGCTCTTTTATATTATAGCTTTTCTATTGCAAGATTATCACGTGAAAAAAGAAAAAGAAATAAATAGTTTGGCGAATTTAAAAAGAAGTGAATATTACGTCATATGGAAAATATAATGGACGTCACCAGGTAAATATATAACGTCATATGAGTTTATAGCTCTTTTATATTATAGCTTTTCTATTGCAAGATTATCACGTGAAAAAAGAAAATGAAATAAATAGTTTGGCGAATTTAAAAATAAGTGAATATTACGTCATATGGAAAATATAATGGACATCAGCAGGTAAATATATAACGTCAGATGAGTTTGAAAAAACGTATTGAAACATGATAAAAACCCGATTATGGAAATATTGGCATATTTTAACTGATTTTTTAATTGTTTGTTTTATACTGTATGTTTAATTTTGGAAATTGATTTTTCAAAACAAACATTCTTAAAATTCCGGGCAACGCCGGGTATTTTACCTAGTATTAGATAGTATCGATCGGCCCTGTTTCTTTTTTACCAGTGTAAAAGAGCATATAAAAATATATTTGCACTTTAAATTGAGGTTACGAAATTATAATTGATGGAAAGGGATATTTTACAGTTGATAGATTTTGAAATAATCAAAGCAAAATAAGGAAAGAAAGAAAAATAAATAAAAACATACGTTTTAAATTTTATTTTATAAAAGATGCATATAGATAATATTGAAATTGTATGACAAAATATTTTGTCTATTTATGTATTTGTAAATAAGTGCAAAATAAATAATTTCAATACATATTTAAAATATGTAAAATGCCTTTGAATTCATCTTTAATTTTTTTTCAGAACTTTAAGTATTTCGAATTTTATTTTTAGAAAGCGTCACTTTTTTACATTACACATAAAACACTTTGTAAAAGTTTATATAAAGGAAATTTTAATTGGCATTTCTGATGAATGAATTTTACAAAACTACTACTTTCTGTCATTTAATTCTGTGTTTTCTGTCTGCTTATTCAGTATTTTCTTTTTCTGTCATAGTATTAGATGTAATTTAAATAACACTATTACACCAAACAAATCAAACAAAATTTTATAATTTTCGTAAGAATTGTTCTAATTTTCCATTTACAGAATTTTAGAATTTCTAAAACAATCCATTTCTTTATATTTTTATAATGTTTGGTTCACTTTAAGCCTACCCAGACAGACAGAATTAAAAAAACAATTGCAACATATAAACTATTTCTAGCAAACACTGTTATATATAGTTTATTCTGACTTATTTCGAATGTAATTGGATATAAATACATAAAAAGAGAAGAAATTTATCAAGAACCTAGTAAATATTTAATATTTATCGATGATTCCTTATTGCAATAAAACAAACAGGACTTAGAAATATTTTTCATTTAGTAAGTAGCATTCAAAATGCTTTCCAGCCAATAAAAATGTAAAGAAAATTCAATTGATTTTGAAGAATTTAGATATCCGTAAGTGCTGCGTAAAAGACTCGTCTCG
Source organism: Maratus speciosus (assembly GCA_963932465.1). Taxonomy (NCBI): domain Eukaryota; kingdom Metazoa; phylum Arthropoda; class Arachnida; order Araneae; family Salticidae; genus Maratus; species Maratus speciosus. Next base: position 358,957,059 of record OZ010794.1, read on the forward strand.
TGCTAAATCCCCTGTGACAGGCAAAGGACATCTCAGAATTGCAAAAATACGCCTATTCTTTTGAAGAATGAAAAATGTCCCAAAAGTGCTTTGTTCATTTTTAATATTGGATAACATCGATCGGCCCATTTTTAGGTGCGTTCGTGATTATATAAATACGTAGCACCTATAGTCGTCGTTCAATCCGTCCGTCTGTCTGCCCGCCTATCTGTCTGTCCGCATATAACAGAGCAAAAACTACCCAAAAGAATCGTTTTAAATTTAACGTATATATTTGTTGCATAATTTTATCGTGTCGTTTTAAATTTTATGAAAATTGGATGTATAGTTTAATTACAGGGACGGTCAAAATTTGTCCGTCACATTGCCAATGGGGAAAAATTATTGCAAGTGCATTTTAATGATGTTACAGCCTTTCGAACAGAATGAAAATAATATGCACCTATGAAGTGCACTAAAATATACATTCAGTACAATATGCGGTGCAAAAATTATTATAAAACTAGTTATAGTACGAACATAGTTATAGTACGAATACGTTATAGTTATAGTACGAATATAGTAGGAAATTGCTCGTCATTTGCCACTTTTGACGAGCAATTTCCAACTTTTCTATTTTACCAGTGTAAAAGAGCATATAATAATGTATTTGCATTTTAATTTGATGTTACGTAATTACAGTTGATGGGAAGATATATTTTAGAGACAATAGACTATGAAATATTCAAAGAAAGAAAGAAAAAAAAAACATTGTAAATTTTATTTTATAAAACATGCATATGGATTATATTGAAATTTTATACAAAAATATTTTCTGGATAAATGGATTTGTAAATAAGCGAGAAATTAATAATTTCAGCGAATTTTTATTGCATGTAAAATACCTTTGAATTTATCTTTATTTTTTTTTAACTTTAAGTATTTCAAATTTTAAATTTAGAAAATGTCAGTTTTATACAACACATAGAAAACACTTAGTAGCAGTTTATATAAAGAACTTTTAATTGACATTTCCGATGCATGAATTTTAGAAAGCTACTACTTTCTGTCATTTAAGTCTGTGTTTTGTGTTCGCTGCATTTTTTTTTTGTTGTGTTACTATTACATGCAATTTAAATCACATTGTTTCATGAAACAAACTAATAATTTTTTAATTATCATCTAATAATTTTATAATTTTTGTAAGAATTATTCTAACTTTCCATTTATATAATTTTAGGATTTCTAAAAGTGTCCATTACATAGTATTTTTATAATGTTTGGTTCACTTTAAGCGGAGACAGACTGAACAAAAAAAAATTGCAACATATAAACCATTTCTAGCAATCACTTGTGTATATAAAATATATTGCATTATTTCGATTGTTATTGATGAAAAATAAAAAGGAAAGAACGTCATCGAGAACCTAGTGAATATTTAATAATTATCGATGAATCTTCTATGACATAAAACAAACAGGACATAAAAACATTTTTCACTTAAGCAGCATTCAAAATGCATTCCAGCCAATAAAAATGTGAAGCAAATTCAATCGATTTTGAAGACCTTAGATATCCATAAGTGCTGCGTAAAAGACTCGTCCCGTGCTAAATCCCGAGTGAGAGGCAGGACATCTCAGAATTGCAAAAATTCGCTTATTCTTTAAAAAAATGAAAAATGTACTCAAAAGTGTTTTGTTCATTCCTAATATTAGATAACATCGATCGGCCCATTTTCTATTTTACCAGTGTAAAAGAGCATATAAAAATGTATTTCCATTTTAAATTGAGGTTACGAAATTATAGTTGATGGAAAGATATATTTTAGAGACGATAGACTATAAAATATTCAAAGAAAAAAAAACTTATTTTGGTAAATTTTATTTTATAAAACATGCATAAGGATTACATTGAAGATTTATGACAAAATAATTTCTCGATAAATGGATTTGAAAATAAGTGCGAAATAAAAAATTTCAGTAAATTTTTATTGTATGTAAAATATTTTTGAATTTTTCTTTTTTTTTTTTCAGAAATTTAAGTATTTCAAATTTTAATTTTAGAAAATGTCAGTTTTATACTTCACACATAAAATGCTTAGTAGAAGTTTATATAAAGGTACTTTTAATTGAAATTTTTTATGCATGAATTTTACAAAGCTACTACTTTCTGTCATTTAATTCTGTGTTTTATGTTCGCTACATTTTTTTTTCTATTACATGCAATTTAAATAATACTATTACATGAAATAAACTAATCAGTGTTTTATAATTTTCGTAAGAATTACGCTATTTTAAATATGTCCATTTTGCAGAATATTTGTAATGTTTGGTACAGGTTAAGTGCAGACAAACTAGATAAAAATAAAATTATTGCAACACATAAACTATTTCTAGGAAACGCTGATATGTATAATTTATTCTGTATTATTTCGGTTATTATTAATGAAATATATATATAAAGGGAAGAAAGTCATCGAAAACCTAGTAAATATTTAATGTTTTTTGATGAATCTTCATTGTAATAAAACAAACAGGACTTAAAAGCATTTTTCACTTTAGCAGCCTTCAAAATGCGTTCCAGTCAATAAAAATGTAAAGCAAATTCAACCGATTTTGAAGAATTTAGATATCCGTAAGAGCTGCGTAAAAGACTCGTCCTGTTCTAAATCCCCTATGACAGGCAGAGGACATCTCAGAATTGCGAAAATACACTCATTCTTTTAAAGAATGAAAAATGTACTCAAAAGCGTTTGGTTCATATCAAATACTAGATAACATCGATCGGCTCTTTTTCTGTTTTACCAGTGTAAAAGAGCACATAAAAATGTTTTTGCATTTTAAATTGAGGTTACGAAATTATAGTTGATGGAAGGATATATTTTAGAGACGATAGACTTTAAAAAAAATGTTTTGTTAAATTTTATTTTATAAAACATGCATAAGGATTATATTGAAAATTTATGACAAAATAATTTCTGGATAAAAGCATTTGTAAATAAGGGCAAAATAAATAATTTCAGTGATTTTTTATTGTATGTAAAATATCTTTGAATTTATCTTTAATCTTTTTCAGAACTTTAAGTATTCATATTTTAACTTTAGACAATATCAGTTTTATGCATCACATATAATATACATAGTAGAAGTTTATATAAAGGTACTTTTAATTGAAATATCTGATGCATGAATTTTAGAAAGCTACTGCTTTTTGTCATTTAATTCTGTGTTTTTTGTGCATTTTTTTGCTGTGTTACTATTACACGCAATTTAAATAACACTTGTTTCATGAAACAAACTTATCATTTTTTAATTATCATCTAATAATTTTATAATTTTCGTAAGAATTATTCTAACTTTCCATTTACAGAATTTAAGGATTTCTACAGAGTGCATTTTATAATATATTTTTAATGATTTGTTCATTTTAAGCGCAGACAGACTGAATAAAAATAAAATTTTTGTAACACATAACCATTTCTAGCAATCACTTGTATATATGAATTATACTGTATTACTTCGATTGTTATTGATGAAAAATAAAAAGGAAAGGAAGTCATCGAGAACCTAGTAAATATTTGATATTTATCGATGAATCTTCTTTGCAATAAAACAAACAGGACTTAAAAACATTTTTCACTTTAGCAGCATTCAAAATGCGTTCCAGTCAATAAAAATGTAAAGCAAATTTTATCGATAGTGAAGACTTTAGATATCCGTAAGTGCTGCGAAAAAGATTTTTTTTTTTTTTTTGGGGGGGGGGGGGGGGTGAAATATATTTGTTTCGTCCCGTGCTAAATCCTCTGAGACAGGCAGAGGACATCTCAGAATTGCAAAAATTCGCTTATGCATTTAAAAAATGAAAAATGTACTCAAAAATGTTTTGCTCATTTCTAATATTAGATAAATCGATCGGTCCATTTTCTATTTTACCGGAGAATATAAAAATGTATTTGCATTTAAAGTGAGATTAGAAATTAGGTTGGAAAGTAATATTTTAGAGACGATAAACATTGAAAAATTTAAAACAAGAAATCAAAAAAACATGTGTTGTAAATTTTATTTTACAAAAGATGCATATGTATTATTTTGAAATTTTATGACAATCTTTTTCGTCGATTAATGTATTTAAAATAAGTGCGAAATAAATAATTTCAGTACATATTTAATGTATTAGTAAAATGACTCTGAATTTAACTTTAATTTTTTCAGAAGTTGAAGTAATTAGAATTTGCCTCTTAGCAATTTTCACTTTTATACATTGCACATAAAACACCTTGCAAAAGTTTATATAAGGGTAATTTTAACTGGCATTTATCATGCATGAATTTTACAAAACAACTACCTTCAGTCATTTAATTCCGTGATTTCTGTCCGTTTATACCGTATTTTCTTTTTCTGATTAGTATTAGATGCACTTTAAATAACACTATTACATCAAACAAACTAACAAAATTCTATAATTTTCGTAAGAATTGATCTAACTTTCTATTTACATATTTTAAGGATTTCTAAAATCGTCCATTTCGTAATATTTTTATAATGTTTGGTACACTTTAAGCACCGACAGATTGGATAGAAAGAAAAAAAATTGAAACACACAAATCATTTCTAGGAAACACTGGTATATATAATTTATTCTGTATTATTTCGATTGTTATTGATGAAAACTATATAAAAAAAGAAGAAAGTCATCGAGAACTTAGCAAATGTTTAATATTTATCGAAGAATCTTCTTTGCAATAAAATAAACGGAGCCTAAAAACATTTTTCACTTTAGCAGCATTCAAAATACGTTCCAGTCAACAAAAATGTAAAGCAAATTCAATCGATTTTGAAGACTTTAGATATCTGTATGTGTTGCGTAAAAGACTCGTCCCGTGCTAAATCCCCTGTGAAGACAGAGGACATCTCAAAATTGCGAAAATATGCTTATTCTTTTAAAGAATAAAAAATGTCCCAAAAGTGTTTTGTTCATTTCTAATATTAGATAACATCGATTGGCCCATTTTCTATTTTAGCTGTGTAAAAGAGCATGTAAAATTGTATTTGCATTTTTAATTGGGGTTACGGAATTATAGTTGATGGAAAGCGATATTTTACAGGCGTTAGACTTTGAAATATTCAAAGCAAAAAATATATACATGTGCTGTAAATTTTATTTTATAAAAAATGCATATGGATTATATTGCAATTTTATGACAAAATATTTTTCGGTTAATGTATTTGGAAATAAACACTAACCAGGGACTACCCCAAAAGTGTGATAATGAAAAAAAATCTAAATAAGTAGCGATTGAAAGGCCACATTGAAACGTGTTTTTTAGACGCATAAATTATTTGCCCTCGTATCCCCGTTATCGAGATATAAAGTTTTATAATTTGCAAAATAAAAATATCTAGCGTTAAGAACGGAAGGCTCTCCGCCAGCCAGCAAGTGAAACAGTTCATGGTGTAAAGCAATAGTAGCTTCCCTTCTTATCAATTAGAAGTTCTTTGGGTAAATTATAGGTGCCATGTGACTTTATTCATCTTCGAAACCAGATTGTGAATATAGAACCCAGCAAGACATCTCATTCTCGTTTTAGGCTCTGTGGGAAGCGCGTGTTATATTGAAAAGATGTTCTTAATACAGCATTGATGCGTTAAAACTCTAAATAATTTAGCACTTATACACCATTTACCATTATTTTATGATGCATTATTTAGTGTATTAATCCATCCGTGCTGCATTAAGACTCGTTGACTGTGCAAATCTGCCAAATGTGTGGAACAAACTTGATTAGTCGTTTATTAGAAACTAGGGGGTCGTACCCGGGCTTCCTGGGTTACAGAATATAGGTGAAGACATTTTTTTTTAAATTGAAAACTGATAATTTTTTTTATATGCAATAAATTTTTTAGACTGCCCATTTACATTAAAAAAGCATTTTTAATATGAAAAATACGAATTATACAATGTAATAAATTTTTGAAATTTATTAAAAGCGACATTTTCTTATTAGCCGCATGCTAAGAGACCAAGATTTTGCTACTTACGGCATTATTTAATATTCTAATAATTTCAGAGCTTACATGCCTGTTAAATTTGTATTTTATTTATATTATTTATTCATATGGAAGTTTTTTTTTTTTTTTTTTTTTTTTTTTTTTAATGGACATTAGCCGTAAGAATGTGATGAACTCTTTATTTTGTTTTAAGGGCAAACGGATTAATCTTTCGTAATCGAGCTCCGCGCGATAGAGTTAAATTAAAAAATATGTCATGCTTGAAAACTATTTTTAAAACTATAGACAATCAGTAAAGTGAGATGAACTTTGCAAACAAATTCCATTTGAAAAAAAAATCCTATTTGGTGATCTAAAAATTTAATTTTTACGATTACAAATATGTTAGATTTGTGTTTTTTCAACATTATTCTTTTATTTGTTTATAAAAGAAGTATTAATTTCGTTAATTTGTCTTTCACAAATATGTTAGATTGGTGGTTTTTTAATATTATTCTTTTATTTGTTTATAAAGGAAGTATTAATTTCGTTATGAAAAAATAGTCAGAAACAAATGCTGAACAATGTTTGTTGCTTTATGTGCAAAATGTTTATTATTATTATGTATTGAAAGCGGCACGTCATAAGATAAACTTAAACAAAAGTCATGATTCAAAATTATTTTAGAAAACATAATACATCAGTCAATTAAGATACAGTTTTTAAACAAATTGTATTTTAAAGTAAATTATTTCCCTATGCGACGAAAATTGAAAATGTATGATGGTCAGAAGATTAAAAAATTGCAGTAGCGGAAATTTCAAAACCGAAATTTGATCATGAAGTATTGCCATTCTCAAAATGACGTCAGCGTTATGCACCGATACGTTTGTTCGTTATAATATAGATGGATAATCAATAAAATTGTGGTTATTAATTGAAGATCTTATGCTTGGTATTCTGGAATGAAAAACAGCAATTTTCACCTTCTCAAAGTTTGCATACGCACTTCCCATATCCATATTCATCATTTTTAAAATAATTGTATTTTGTTTGATCATTTTAATTTCATTTTAACTCAAAACTTGAATCACGATTGTCAGCAACATCTTTTATGTGAACAGACGCACTCTTTACTTGAGATTCTAATCTCAATTCCGGAGAATAAAAATTTCCGTAATTTATGTTTTTTAGACGCATTTGTGTTAAAATGTTTAGTTTTATCTAAGAAAATGATAGTTTTTTTAAAAATATGACTTCATTTTTACTTAAATAAGCATTTCGCCTAGTGTCTGAAACTTAGTATCACTACACATGCAGAAGGAAAAACAATATAGATAATTTATGAGGAAAAATTCGTGTTTTCAAAAGCAGTAAGTCATTTTCCGTTATTATGCCCCTAATATAATATTATTCTCCTAATGGTATTTTGCGCCACTAAACCCTATAAAACAATTTTGAATTTTTATCAGAAAATGACATGAATAAAGATAAAAATACCTCATTATTTCTGTCTTGTCTGTAATAATGAAAGCTATCTAATTTTCACCATTTTGAAGAAATTTCATAAAATGCTTTTAAAATTAAAATATAAAAGTATAGATCTTAAAAAAAAAAAAAAAAAAAAAAAGATAGTGCGATCACATCTACAAATGAACAGCTTTCAATAATAATTAAAAAAAAAAGTAAAATTGGTTCAGCAGAAAGATCAGGGCAGATGACTAAAAAACACACTTGTATTTCAAATATATAGGTTATATAAAATTATGAAAAATTAAATTAAGCAAATTATGTTATTTTGATAAAATTATAGTAGAATGTCCTAAAGAATAGCATTAAAATTTTTTTATTCGAGAGAATTTTGTACAAAAACTTCAGGAACATGATATTATTTTAAACCTCGAATTATTTGTTCGCTTGTCTAACTCGGCGAAGAAAATCCATCCAGGCGAGAATCATCAATTTCTATAATATAATTATAAATCGCTATTATTTGCATGTCACCTCTCTTTTATAAAAGCACTCTAAATTTTCGTAAAAAAAAAAAAAAAAAAAAAAAAATAATAATAATAATAATATTGCGTTTTATCAGTGTGTGATTTCGATTACATTATTTCACCTGTGAAGAATTTCAAAGTAGCTGGGCTGTGAAAATGACGCATTTCTACAAAACATAATTTAGGTTTAAGAATTAAATTACACGCTTTTTTATAAAATGACGTCCTTTACATCCGCTAAAGTTATCCACTTTTACAATCCAGTCGAAAACTTCGTTTATAGAAAAGTATGCATATGACGTCATTATCACGAAATAACAGACAATATTCTTGACATAACCCGTATATTAATTTCAACTTTGTTTTCAGGTTTTATGAGAAAATGGCAACAAAAGATACAGTATCTCCTGTTTTCGACTATTTTCCGTTTACTTTCAATAGAAATGGGTTACTTTTGTTGCCACGATTAGAAAAATGGTATTTAAAACTACAAAAAAATTAATATCTCAAAAATAAATATAGATATAGCTTTCAAACAAATTGCATTTAAAAGAGCATTTCCTTCCTTATACGACGGTGTAAAAATTTAAAATGTGCGACGTTTAGAAGTTTAAAAATTTGCAGTAGAGAAAATTGCAAAACCAAAATTTTATTTCAAATTTCAAAGTATTGCCATTCGCAAAATGACGTATGCGTTAACAGATATGTTTGTCCTTTATAATATAGATAGATAGATTTTGTGTTAGTCGTGTTACGAAAGGTTCGCACACCAAACATTTGTAACTGAAAAATAACTTGGAATAATCCTTTTTAACACTTTCCAACAAAGTTGAAAAGTGTTTGACTTCGGTTTGTCTGTCCGTCTGTCCACGTTCTAACTCTCCTAAATATGCTCTGATCGTTCTGAAATTTTTGGATGTTAGTGACCTCTACCATAGTACGTTCCATATTTCAAATGAAGTTTGTAACATGTTTAGTTCATTTACAGGGTCAGTCAAAAGTTTTCCGTTACATTACGGCCAATGGGAAAAAATCGTTTCATATTATTTTAAATGGTGTTACACTCTTTCAAACATAGTAAAATTGATATTCATTTATGAAGCCCACTAAAATATGCATTCTGTTGAATATGTGGTGCAAAGAATAGTTATTGTTCATTTACAGGGCCACACAAAAGAATTCCGTTCATAATGGTATAGGGGAAATTGTTTGCGGTGTATTTGAAAAGATTTTAGATACTATATTGTAACCGAATTACTGTATATTAGTAATGATTGCTCGAAAAGCATTTTTAATTATGATATGCGCTTTTTAACAGTTTCGTTCATCTGACGAAATCCTATTTGTCTCGCTCCTCTGTCTGTCTGTCCGTCTGTCCGTCTATCACAGAGCCCGTTCTCAGAAACTATACACGTTGGAGACTTGAAATTTTTCATACTTATAGCTGAACACCACACATCATACAACAAATCATAACATTTTGAAAAAGTTGTACATTTAACCCTTTGGGCTCCCACATGTGTATTTTAAACAATTCTTTCTAAGTGAGCCCTAATTAGGTTGGAGGCGTGAAATTTTGCATACTTATAGCTGAACACCTCACATCAAATTACAAATAATAAAATTTTGAAAAAGTCGTATATTTAACCCTTTAGGCTCCCACATGCGTATTTTAAGCAATTTTTTCTAACTGAGCCCCTTATTAAATTGGAGATTTGAAATATTGCATACTTATAGCAGAACACCTGAAGCCAGGCGACAAATCATAAAATCTTCAAAAAGTCTTACGTTTAACCCTTTGAGCTACCACATATGTATTTTAAGCAATTCTTTCTAAGAGAGCCCCTAATTAAGTAGGAGACAAGGGTCAGCTAGGTGGGGAGGCCTACCAAATGGCTTAAGCACTCACAAGCCCCACCCAGCGGTTTCCATCTACTATCGCCGTCACCACACACACACACACAAAAATATTATTATTATTATTATTATTATTATATTTTTATATTTTTTTTTATTATTTTTATTATTTTTATTTTTTTTTTTATTTTTTTTTTTATTTATTTTTTTTATTTATTTATTTTTATTTTTATTTTTTTTTTTAAGTAGGAGACATGAATTTTTGAATACGTATAGCTGAATACCTCAGACCACATGGCAAATCATAAAATTTTCAAAAAGTCTTATATTATTTACTCCGCCGGGCTCTGACTTTTGTATTTTAAGCAATTTTTCTGACCTCCGCCCTTTTCGCCCGGGGAGCACTTTTCCAACTTTTGCCGACACCCGTTTGACCATTCTTCCATATTATGCACCATAACCTTACATATTTTAGTTCCCCTTTTTACCGCCAGGGGCGCCTACTTATCTCGGATGCTATTGGCCATATCCCCTCGATTAATATATCTACGGATAGTATATAAAACGGAGTTTCATTCGGATAGAGGTTTATTTAGAATAGAGTGCGCCTCTGGTTGCGAAATGTGGAACTAACAGATTTTTCAAAATGATAAATTGTTTTGAAAGGAATATTAAACTAAATCCTCTGTGCGATCTGTGATCACACTTACCTACTTGTTCACTATATTTATGCATACTATAAAGTGCGTATAAATGATATAGTTCATGTACAGAGCTACAGAAATGAATTCGCAAAGGTTGCTGAGTATGAGCATAAATTGCTTAAAAGTGGGTTTTAAAGGAGTTATGCATTTTTACGCTTAACTAAATTTAGTGTACTAAAAATAATTGTAGAATATAGATAAAATGATATACAGGGCCACGCAAAGAGTTGGTTACATGGCCGTCTATGGGTGATAATTTCTGGAAATGTAATTTCAGTAGTTTTAAGCGTGTTTTAGTTTGAATTAAATTTTAGCGAAATAGTGGCATGTAATAAAGGTACTAGGTAAACTACAGGGCTGTACAAAAGTTTTCAAGAATGTTTCCATCTATTAGTATAAATTGCTGAAAGATGAATTTCAACCTGTTATGCATTATCTTGCTAAACTAAATTTTCACATTATATAGTATATCAACATACAGATCGAATACAGGGCTGTTCAAAAGAATTGGAATACATATTTGGCTATGGGCGTTAACTACTGAAATCAGATTTTTAAATTTTTACTTAGTTATCTTATTCACCTTATTTCCCTAAGTAACGAAGTTTCGTTAAAGCTTTCAGGGAGTATTGGAAACTGTTTCATAATCTCTGCTGTACGCATGATTTTTCTTACTTGTTATTTTCATATATCACTTGTTATAATGTGTGTACTAGTTTCGAAAATATAAATTATCAAAATCCGGTTATTCATTTGTACTAACCCTGTATATCTGGGTAACGCGGAGACGAGAGCAAATAATTTATGCGTGAGCAAATGTGTTTCAATATACTCTTTCGATTGCTGCTTACTTAGATTTTATTCATTTTTACACTAAGGTGTAGTTTCCTGGTAAGTAAATAATTTCTGTTCATACTTAATGTATGTAAAAGGACCTTTTGTACATTTAAAAATAAAAAAAAACTTTTTAGAAGTTTATATAAGTGTAATTTTTATTGGCTTTTCCGATGCATGAATTTTACCAAAATTTATTATTTAAATAAAACCTTCTGTCATTTAATTCTGTGCTTTCAGTCCGCTTATTTAGTATTTGTACAAAAAATCTTTTTAGAAGTTTATATAAATGTAATTTTTATTGGCTTTTCCGATGCATGAATTTTACAAAAATTTATTATTGAAATAAAACCTTCTATCATTTAATTCTGTGTCTTCAGTCCGCTTATTTAGTATTTGTACAAAAAATCTTTTTCTTTTTTCTATCTTACTAGGGAACATTACCAACTGCAAGTTCTGGATTTTGATGAGAGTGGTATCGTTCGAGAATCCTTGTCATGAGGATCAAGAACTGTATATGGGTGAATATCACAAAATGTGAGATTTTGAAAACCAAAATTTTGAAAATTTAAATCCTTTCAAAGCTTCTGACTTTTTATTAAATGTTGGTTGAACAACTGAATGAAGGAAATTATTTGTAAAATTGTTAAAGTTTGAAGAGCTTAAGTTCATTTTTATGCCATTATATTTACATGCCATTTTCTTGGCATATCTATGCACGGATAATGGCGTCCAGGATAATGACAATTTCATTCTAAAACATTTTTCGCATTCTTGTTTTTTTTTTTTTTTTTTTTTTTTTTTTTTTTTTAGATCTAACATTTTAATTTCGTTTAAAGGGACATGTTTCCTCTATAGTACCTCAAATTCGGTGTAATGTTAAGTTTTATTTGTAATTTATTGAAGCCAGGAAAATGACATAATAAAATTCTACTCAATATTTACAAAGTCTTTAACCCTCTCGCTGTGTAAGTAATTCTTCGCGATGAGCGTCTTTTATAGAATTTTTAATCGTTTATCACCGGTTCTTTAAAGCATAAATTTTTGACTATCGTAATCGAGGAAAATGTCCTGATTAAATCAAAGTTTTCGCTAAAAAATAACTGGTGGGAACAACCAAACAGTATTAATTTGACGGGAAAATACATGCCCGAGCATAGCTCGGGCTGCGAAACGAGAGGGTTAATTGCTTTATTTTTGTGTTATTATGAATATAATATCTCTTGAAAATAATTCTAAGAATATTTTTTATTTGAAGGTAAAAAAGAAAATTGCATTATATAACATTTAATAGAAATTTTATTGTACGGACTGCAATTTTCGTATTTTGTGATATACTGTAAAAGCACTTATTTTTCCCGAGTCGTAATTTTCGCGAAAATTAAGATATCTGTGATTTCGCGAGCTGAAAATTTCGCGAGTTTTGTATGAAAAGAACCGAAAGTTGAAAAATCCCCAAAACTACATAATAGAACCCCTTTTGTTTAAATTTCTAGAGTAAAAAGAATCTGTGGACCTGCGAACATCAACTGATTCACGCTTCTTGGCTTGTGCGAACATTTAACGGTGTTAAAGCCAAATATTAGATAATTTTGAATGGCTTCAAAGAAGCTGGTATAAATATTGTAAGTGAATGAGCTACATTCTGTTAGTTGTATTATTGTTTTTATTCAAGAAATAGTACAAGTTCAAGAAATTTTTGTACTTATTTCTTATTTAAGTAACTGTAATCATTAAACTGTGGATAAGTGAAATTTTTCTGATTTTTTATTATTATTTGAGGCGAAGAAAAATATTTCGCGAGGCTTAAATTTTCGCGATTACGACGGTCTCGCGAAAATCGCGAAAATTAAAGTCTCGCGAAAATAAGTGCTTTTACAGTAGTCCGGGAGCCGGCGACATCATGAGCCCCGTCATCGCGAAATTGAAATTTTTTTTATGTAAATCGATAGTAAAAAGTCATACGAACAAAATGAGCTAGGTATGACTACATTCGACGAGCCGAAAATAAGTTAAATTAAATTATTTATTATTAAAAAGCTGTAATGATTTAACAGTTGTTTTCGGAAAGCCGACACTTGACCAGCTTCTAGAGGCGAAATAAAAGTGTACCAGTAAAAATTCAAAGTAAAATAAATGTGAAAAAAAATAATAATACAGTAGAGCGCCGATTATCCGAACAAGTCGGGACCGACCCTAGTTCAGATAAGCAAAAATTCCGATAAATGGACAGACAATTTTAAGGGATGTTCCTAGCTATACTAAAATCTTCACATTTTATCAACGGTTCTGTCTGACAGCCCTAGTTAATGCTGGCATGTTTAAAAATTGATTTTTGCCTTTTTATTTTTTTTTGTGTGTTTTCTTTTTTATATCATGTGCTGAACTCCAGAGATTATAATTTAAACAAAAAAGCATTCGATTGTTGCATACTTCAAAGAAGACATTCTTTTCAATGCTGTATTGTGTTAAATTCTTCTTAATCGAATTCTTCTTATTCGTTGAATAGGATCAGCGTTTTTCTGCCGTTTGAGCCATTTCATAGCTGCTGGACAGATAATTACACTAGTTTATCTCTTGTTTAATTTACATCCAAAATTGTTAATTGGTCCAAATCATCCAAGCAACCTCATAGCAAATTGGTATATAATTTGATATACCTTAGATAAATTCAAATAACATAAGTGATCGTAATTACATAATTCTAGTAGAAGAGCAACGCGAAGCATTAATAAAATTAAATTATAACTCGCGTCAAGATGTAATTATTAAATTTTAAATAATTACGAATAAAATTAAGAGTTTGCGTTGTGAATTATTTAGACGAACTCTTCCACTTATGAATTAAACTAAAATTTAAGCTGTAAAAATAAATTGACACACCTTAAACATTATCAATTAAATAATTACAGAAACTTTTTAAAACTTGATTAAATATTTTATTTACATTGAACACAACTATATACAGAAATACATAATATTAATTCAAAAAAAAAGAAAGCAATACTTTTGTTTGCTTCTCATTATTTTATGTATATTTAATCTTAAAAAAAAGACAATATTTTCATATACTCTAATTATTATATTTTTTTCTTTTTGCTAAAAGAATAATTCTTTTTCATTTTTAAATTTACCTTAATTTTATTTAATTATTGGTTTTGTCGGATCTCAGATTACTCCCTACCATAAAATATCAGTAAAGTATATTTATGATTTTTCATATGATCTTAAGTGGTAAAAGAAAAAGTTGAAAGTAGTACCTTTTTTTAATATACGGGATGGTGGCCTTTATTCATCAAATTCAGAGTTGTCGCGTTGCTTAGGATCATATTCATATGTCATCTGGAATTCGCTTCGTATCAGAGCGGCGACCTCGGGATGGCAGGATGCATAGCTACGGACCTCTGTAGAACAATCCTCTGTATTTTAACATCAGGAAGACATCCTCAATTAGGCTTGCTTAGGCTCACTCCGATATGTACATCAGGAAGACATCCTCAGTTAGGCTTGATTAGGCTCACTCCGATATGTACATCAGGAAGACATCCTCAATTAGGCTTGCTTAGGCTCACTCCGATATGTACATCTCGCCTGGGCATTACTAGGGCTTTTTGGATTCATTGCACGGGCTTTCAGGAGAGCTCCTGCGTCCTCTACATCTTTTTTCAGACTCTCTTTTTTAAACCTTATTCTTCTTGCACACCAACTCCTGCAGTGGGTGGAACTATTTTTGTCTAGTTCACTGTTATTGGATGTGAGAAGATTTTGCATTATTCTTCGATAGGCCTATTAGCTAACAGTCTGCAAATGGCCCCTTACATATACTTTAATATTATTATCTGCCTTAAAGTTTGGGTGGTCTGAAAAGCCATAAATTTATCCCAACACTTTTATTGAGGCCATAAATTTATTCCAACGTTTTTATTATTTTACGATTTCTAATTATACACCACTTTCCATTGGCTTGTCATAAAACGACACCATGGCGTCTGGCTATTGTTGTATCTGAGATCCGAACTCTATTCAACATTATACATTCATTTTACAATACAACAATTTTTTAAAAATATATATTTAATATTTAAAATCAACTTAATAATTTTTGTATGAACTTACACTCTTATTTTACTTAAATATATAAACATTATAATTTTACACTCATAATTATATTTTATAAAAAAATATTTATACAAACAGAAATAACCAATTACGCAATTTTACTTTGATTTAACCAACATGGTGCGGGAACATATCATAGTTATATGTTGCCCAGCAATAGCTATTTCCAAACATTCAACGGCTTTGGTCTGTGCTGGACCTGGATCATTTTCAGAGCATTCGTTTTCATTTTCTTCAATTAATTTTTGTCTTGAATCTGATCCACAATCTCATCATCATTTAAAATCTGATATCCAGTTCTAATATGGTGTTTGGATAATTGGAAGTTCGTTTAAAAAAAAAAATTTTGAGAGAAATAGGCTGTTCGAATAATTAAAAGTTCGGTTAAGAAAATTTTTTGAGAGAAATTGACTGTTCGGATAATTGGAAGTTCGGTTAATTAGAGTTCCGATAATTGGCGCTCTACTGTACTCTTATTATAACAATTACGATCTTACGATTCTTATACCGTAACTCTGTAACAAAAGAAAAAAAATGTATGGACTCTGAAAACCGCCTTTGTTTTACCGTGACATAACATCTGTCACTCTCTTTGCTGACCTACCCTTACTAGTTTTGTCCGACAGCTTGTTTCTCTCAACTCTCTTAACTGTGCTTATATAGTCTTAAACTTAACTTATTTACGTTTATTTCTTTAATTAATTTCTCTTTTTATTCTACTAGTAATTTTTTTACATTTATAATACCATTTTTCTTAAAAAGTATTTTTTACATTTTTTAAGGTTTATTAAAATTATTACGTAGCATTTACACTACAGTTAGACTTTCTTATCTCAATGCCTCATTCATTTTAGACATTCATCAATAGACTGGGCGTAAAGTTGACGTCAACCCGGAAGCCCCTCAAAGTGATAACACTGTTAAGCCGCTTTAAACTATGTGTGACAGTCTTTTCCGGCAGAAAAAATTTTGTCATACAAAGTTTTTCTGAAAGTTCACAAAATTTTGTATAAAATGCTTTACGTGTGATCAATCTCCGCTATGACGCTTACCATAGCTTTTTAATAATAATTAATTTAATTAAACATATTTTCTGCGTACTCGAACCTAGTCATGCCTATCTCATTTATTTCGTATGACTTTTTACTATCGATTTACATAAAAAAATTTCAATACCGCGATGACGGGGCTTATGATGTCACCGGCTCCCGGAGTAATAGGAATTATAAGGTAAAGCTAGGAGAGTCTGCGCAATTTTCAAGAGAATAATAATAAAAAAATGTAAATATTATTTTTTTGCTAATCTATTCATGAATAATTTTGACTTCATTCGTTTTTTATGTATTTCCAATATGATTTTGTTGTTAGACTGTAATTTAATAGAACAATAGTAATAATACCAAGAAAACTATTTTGCGCAATCTCTCCTTAGAGGGTTGGCAAAATTGCGCATATGAGAAGGAGAGATTGCGCACATGGGTAGAAAAGATTGTTATTAATAATAACTACAATTAAATTATTAACATAATAATTACATTTAAATTGCATTGTTGTAAGATTTTTGTGAATAAATATTATTGTATTAGGAGTGAATATTTCAACCTTATGTTAAAGGAAAAGAAAGAATTTTAACAACAGTTAGAGAATTTTAATTTAAGAAGACGATTAAAATATCTGAAAAAGTAAGCCCTGCTAAGATTACAAAATAACATTAATCTACTTGATAACATGTTTGACTTGAAAATTACTTCAATTTTATTTCCACAGTTTCAATGTTTTATGTTTGCTAATCGAAGTTGTCTTCGTCCACAATCGATTCACTTACTGTTGTAAATCGTGCAGCTTCCGTACGATCATCTACCACAAGCAATACATTGAATCCTGTCACTGGTCGACGTTGTCTCCTGGTACAGTTCCAGACATTCAGTGTACTCATCCTCATTGACCTTCGTTTTTTTGCCTTCAATTTTTTTATCCCACTTTTTCTGTAAGCATCTTATATTCAGCTAATTTGTTCAGCCTACCTCTCAAGGTGGATTATGGAATAAGGAATTCCCTGCCTGCTTTACGCATTTTAATTGAGCTATTTTGTATCGTCTCTACTGTGGACTTTAGATTTTCTTCGGAACATGATCCTACCTTCTTCGATTTCCTCCTGTAAATATTTAGCTTTGTGACCGGAAAAATGTATTAAAAATTCCAACACGCGTTACTCATTAGCAAAAAGTAAATAAATAAATAAAATGAAATAAATCATTTATTAGAAAATTTATTTAACCAACAAAATTTATTTATTAGCAAATTAATTGTTCATAAAATAAAATATATGCAGTAGCGTCCCTCTTAACCGGAACTCCGCTTTAACCGGCTGACTTTTTTCCCCAACATAGGGCAAAATTCAAGGATGACGACCTCAGGAACTCAGCTTACGCTTTCCAGTTGAAGTGCAATCCCGAGGGAAAGGAAGTAAAATTCAGAGAGGAGAACGTCTGTTCTAAATGGATACGCGTTGACCTTCACCAGTGTTGAATCCAGGGTGTGGCCCGGGGGGGGGGGAGATTGTTCCCCCCAGGAAAAA
This sequence comes from Maratus speciosus, assembly GCA_963932465.1. Taxonomy (NCBI): domain Eukaryota; kingdom Metazoa; phylum Arthropoda; class Arachnida; order Araneae; family Salticidae; genus Maratus; species Maratus speciosus. The sequence goes on from OZ010794.1 coordinate 358,975,114, forward strand.
TGAGATGTCCCCTTGGAAGATTTGAGATTTTGTGTTTTTAATGGTCAAAAGTACAATCCCCCACCCGGAACTCTATAATGTCTGATCTATCAGCAAACTGTTTTGTACAAACGTTTAAAAAGCTTGAGGGATGAGAACAGATTACCGCAGATGTATAAGAGTTGTTTGAGTTTGATAAAAATCTCAAGCATGAAACAATATTTGACAAGGATATAATTAGGACAATAACTGATGGTGTTCAATACGAAGACGATCTTGATGATGATCCAGTTAAAGTTGACACTGCTAAAATTCCTCATACGGAAGGGATAAAAGCAATAGAGTTGGTGCTACGCTATATGTTGAGCAGCGTCTAACAGCTTTCTCGGTTAAACTTATGATGTTAAAGAGATGGAGAGATAATGCTGCAAAATGCCGGGTATCTTGCCTTCAACAGAAGAAGGTCGCTGATTCCATTATGGTTGATTAACTTAACTATACATAATGTAGAACAATTTCAACTTCTTATAAAGGAGTGTGACACGATTTTCAACAATTTAATTTGTGTTAAATATTTTTCATTATTTGTTTTCAGTGATATTTTTCATTCAATTCCGTTAATTAACTAATATTCATTTCACAAAATATAGAAAATATGTTCTTTTTTTTTTAACCTACCCAAATTTAAAAACTAAATGCATACGGGTTTAATTAATTAAATTACGCAGATATTATTTAATTTTTTTTACTTCTCCGCTTTAACCGGTTTTCCTCTTAATCGGCTTACCCTCGGTCCCGTGTAGGCCGGTTAAGAGGGAGGTTACTGTATATAAATATTTATTTACTTTATTAACAAATATATTATTAATTTATTAACAAAGATAATTATATAAAATTAATTTAATTAAAACTGTATTCTTAATTTATTAACAAAATTTCATCTGCAAAAGTATTTTTTTTTGCAAAAAATTTGTTGCCAAATTTAGTTTTGATAATTGTGTGTTTGTCCAAAATTATTTCAAAATTGATTCATTCAGATGTTTTATACGTAATTTGTAATTCATGCAAATTTACCAATAAGCTGCGTAATTTCTTTCTAGTACTGAAACTTACGGCGAAATGCGCCATATCTCCTAAGTAACAGATGCGCAAACTCTCCTATAATGTTAGGAGAGATTGCGCGGCTTTTATTTAAATGTAGCCACTTCTATAATGAATTGTTGGTGTTTGCATCCTTAGTCTAGGTTAGTAGCTTATAAGAAATCGTTTAAGTTCAAAATATTTTGTACTACGGGCATTCTATAAATCTTCTGACGAACAGTTATGAATATTGAAGCAAAACAAAATAGCAATGCTTTATTCAAGACGCTCGGAACAATCAATGTGCACATTCATGTAGACACTGAACTAATGCTGCTGTACAACTACCTGGAATCGTTGCGCGCGCAGTCAACTCCTTCCCATCGAATCTGTTTGTGCGCGATCTCTCCTACCGCGCGATCTCTCCTTGCTGGCCCACAAAAATGTCTCTGCCGGAAAATGGTATCTGATCTTGGGGGCCTGTCCGTAAATTAAATTCGGGTCGGGAAGCCTCGGTTCAGTCCGTGGGCCCAGCGTCTTTATAGGCGTCTGGTTCCTGCGATGGCTTGCGGGGTCTACCGGCTCGAGTAACCAAGTTTAGGGACCACTTGGTTTTTCTAGCTGGGTGGTGAGGACTGTCGTAGCGGCCGTTCGTCTCTTCTTGGGAATAGCCGTCACCGTGTGCGCTGGGCAGCGGTGTCGGTTTGACCGGAGTTGGCGCGGGGTTCCGCTCTGTTGGAGCTTGTCTGGCGGCGACCTTCGGGACGCGTCGCGGGGCTTGTTTCGCGGGTGGTTCCTTGTGTCGACAAATGGGCCTGAAAAGGGCCTGGGACCGGAAGATGGACCCCCCGTCTTACTCTGTACTCAATAGTCCTTGAGAGAGAGGCTATTTTAAGTTTCGGAAGAAGAGAAATGTGAAAGTAAAAAACAGCATGAGATTTCTTCGGGGGCAGGAATTTTGTCATAATTAATCATGATATGTTTTTCTATGTAAAAGTATTGAAAATACAATTGTTTTCAATATCAGGCACAAACAATGAAGGAAAATATTGTTTGATAGTAAAACCGCTGTCTGGAACTTCGCATCCGCATCAAGACCTTTCCCATGACCTCTTTCCATCCCATAGGATCAGGCGAGGAGCTAGTTCGTGTTTCTAATCAAACTGTACCCGAAATTTGCATTTATTGCCCACAAATTCGTAAAACAGTTTTAAAATCTTTTCTTTTCTTCTTCTTCTGCTTTTTCTCACTGCAAATATTTCATGAAATCTTGGATTCCGGAGTATAGTTCCAATAAATCTCTTGATCCCCGTGTCAAAAACTTACGAACGATACCACTCTAGTCAAAATCCAGAACTGACCGTTGGTGATATTTCCCATTAGTATTAGAAGCAATTTAAATAATTCTATTACCATCAAGCAAACTAACCAAAGTTTTATCATTTTTGCAAGAATTGTTCTAACTTTTCATTTAAATAATTTTTGAATTTTTAAAAGCGCCTATTTTATAGTATACTTATTGCTTAGCACATTTTAATCACAGGCAGACTGAATACAAATAAAATTTTTTGCAACACATAAAACATTTCTAGCAAACACAGATATGGGGCATTCTCACAATCTTTTGACTTTCGGGAATAAGAATCTGGTGAAATTAAATTTGTTAAAATAACATTTTAATCTGATAGACGAATGCCTTAATGATTCAAAATAAAGAAAAAATGGTCAGCAGCGAAAATTTTTTTATTTAATTGAAGTTTATCTTAAACTTGCGAGTTTAATTTTCCTTACCATTTTACCACTAAAACTTTTAATTTTCTTCTAAATTTTTACTTATAATGAATTTGCATATTACCCACAGGATATTCAAATAAGAAATAATAACAATATAGTACTTTTAGTACAAAATTTTGGTATAATATTGTCTTAAAGGGGTGTTAAAGAAGGGACGGTAAGGTAAAAAAAAGGGGATCGTATAGGAAAAAAAGGGACGGTAAGATGGAATGGTAAGGAAAATTGCCACCTATTTTTAGGCAAATCATGTTAAGATTAAGTGGTAGCCACAATGTTCATTTATTTTTAGAACAGTTATTTACATTGGATTAAATTTAAAAAAAATTATTTACCTCCAAAAGTGCAAGAATAAAACTTGTGGACGGTAAGACTGCCAATGAAGCCACGATGCTTGAAATTGATGTTTAAATGCTGATTTAAATTCTACAGTAAATTTCCTGTCAAAGAATTTTAGACATTCTTTCTTTAGCATACTTCTGCATGAAAAAAAAAACTTGTAATACATTCTGTGGCTGCATCTGAAGTGATTTTCTGTATAATTTAAGAAGAGGGACGGTAAGGAATCTAAAACCCAGGAACAGAGTTAAACTCTAAAAAATTGTGCATGTTAATTTTTTGCTATACATTTATATAAAACAATAGTTCCAGTTTCGGAAAAAATTACATCAAATTATTTTTATTGAAGCGATTTTATACAGACAGCTCCAAACTTAAAAAGCAGCATCAGAGACACGAGATGGTATAGGAGTTTTCCTAGTATTTGGACCCCCAACATCGTTGAAAACATATTTATCTCGTTAATATTGTTATGCAATCATACAATGGGATATGACCCCGGTATATGAAATAAAAAAAAAACACAAGAACATGTACTACATTAAAAATTATTATTCAGGGACGTAAGAGTCAAAAGTTTATGAGAATACCCCATATATATATATATATATATATGTATATAACTTATTCTGCTTTATTCCTATTGTTATTGATAAATAAATATATGTATATATAAATGGAAGAAAGTCATCGAGAACCTAGTAAATATTTATTATTTATCGATGAACCTTCTGTGACATAAAACAAACAGGACATAAAAATATTTTTCACTTAAGCAGCATTCAAAATGCATTCCAGCCAATAAAAATGTAAAGCAAATTCAATCGATTTTGAAGTCTTTAGATATCCGTAAGTGCTGCGTAAAAGAGTCGTCCCGTGCTAAATCCCGAGTGAGAGGCAGGACATCTCAGAATTGAAAAAATTCGCTTATTCTTTTAAAAAATGAAAAATATACTCATAAGTGTTTTGTTCATTTCTAATGTTAGATAACATTGATAGGCCTATTTTCTATTTTACCGGAAAATATTAAAATGTATTTGCATTTTAAACTGAGGTTACGAAATTATGATGGAAAGTAATATTTTAGAGCCGATAAACATTGAAAATTTTAAATCAAGAAAACAAAAACAAGTGTTGTAAATTTTATTTTACAAAAGTTGCATACGAATTATATTTAAATTTTACGACAAACTGTTTTGTCGATTAATGTATTTAAAATAAGTGCGAAATAAATAATTGCAGTACATATTTAATGTATTTGTAAAATGTCTTTGAATTTAACTTTAATTTTTTTTCAGAAATTGGAGTAATTAGAATTTGCCTTTTAGCAATTTTCACTTTTATACATTGCACATAAAACACTTCACAAAAGTTTATATAACTGTAATTTTAACTTTCATTTCTCAAGCATGAATTTTATAAAACAGCTACTTTCTGTCATTTAATTCTGTGTTTTAAGTCCGTTTATTCAGTATTTTCTTTTTTTGCTTAATATTAGATGCAGTTTAAATAACACTATTGCATCAGACGAACTAACCAAAATTCTATAATTTTCGTAAGAATTGTTCTAACTTTCTATTTACCGAATTTAAGGATTTCTGAAATCGTCCGTTTGGTACACTTTAAGCACAAACAGACTGAATAATAAAAAAAATTGAAACAGATAAATCATTTCTAGGAAACACTGGTATGTGTAATTTATTCTGTATTATTTTGATTGTCATTGATGAAAAATATATAAAAAAAGAAGAAAGTCATCGAGAACTTTGCAAATATTTATTATTTATCCATGAACCTTCTATGACATAAAACAAACAGGACTTAAAAACATTTTTCACTCAAGCAGCATTCAAAATGCGTTCCAACTAATAAAAATGTAAAGCAAATTCAATCGATTTTGAAGACTTTAGACATCGGTAAGTGCTGCGTAAAAGACTCGTCCCGTGTTAAATCCCGAGTGACAGGCAGGACATCTCGGAATTGCGAAAATACGCTCATTCTTTAAAAAAAAAATGTCTCAGAAGCGTTTTGTATATTTCAAATATTAAATAATATCGATCGGCCGATTTTATTTTTTATTCAGAGTAAAAGAGCTTATAAAAATACATTTACATTTTAAAGTGAGGTTACGAAATTATAGTTGATGGAAAGTGATATTTTAGAGACGAAAGGACTTTGAAACATTCAAAGCAATATTAACGCGTCAAAAATTTTATTTTATCAAGAACAAGCATAGAAATTGTAATAAAATTTTATAATCAAAATTTTGATACTAAATAAATTTATATCTTTTTATGAAATGGCTAATTAGACTACATGCAAATTATGTAAAACAGCTTTGGATTTATTTTTAACCAAATTTCAAGAGTTAAATATTTTTTTGTTCATGCTTTAAACATTTTGTTGCTCCATGCTAATTTTAATTACATTAAATAGCAGGTTGGTTGTTTTCACGTCATTTAAGCGAATTTGTTTAAATCTGATAAAAGTACAAAGTCCTCTCTAAAAAAATGTTTCTTAATATGGGAAAAGGAAATATAACCAGGAACGAAAGTAACAATAACCGTCTCCGAAATACCCATGATTTCGAAAAGCATTTTTTATATTTAGAAACTTCAGATATCAGCATATTTTCGAGATTTAAAGAAAATTTATAAAAATAGAGTTTCTTTTGCTGCCACAGATTTTAGAAACCGTTTTCGAGTAGTTTAGATAGTATATTAATCAGTTAATCTATCAGAGTTGTTTCACAACTCGGAATATATATGTTTTTAAGATACTATCAACTCTCAAATAAATATTATGATATTCAACAAATATGTTTTACAAACAAATATGATAAATTAACAGCATTTACAATAATAAAAAAATTAATATTATTTTGTTACTCCTATATGTATAAATGCAGATACGTAGCTAACAAGCCTTAATTAAGAATTGATAGCATTCTAAAAAACAATATTTCGATTTGATAAAATTTATTAATGTACTAAGAAAAATATTTCGAATCGCTCAATTAGTGACGACGAAAGAAACTTCCATGTTATAAATTCTTCTTTAAGTGTTGAAAATATAATTGTTTTTTTAGTTTTCAAATGATAATGAACTCCTATTTACATAACTCGAACACATTATTGTATACTTTCGTTCGTGGTTACATTATATTTTCGTTGCATACCCCTTTCCAAATGTCTTTGTAACGTTGTCACCACTGTTTTTAATATTTGTCTTCAGTTCTCGAAAAAGGTGAAAGTTGCACGGGGCAAGATATGGACTGTACGCCGGGTGATCGAAATTGTGAAAGAAGCTGTTGGGTCATAAAATCGGCCTGGCGCCGAGTGACTGTCACCTTTATCGATCCAAAGAACCAAAGACAATTGCTCCTTAAATTTTTACGTGGGACGTAATGTCCACGTTTACTTCTTATCGACGTGGGAACAGTCTGTGCAGGAAGCATCAGGAGTTTTTGAGGCGATAGAAAGTTCGTCTCGCCACAGGTTGCGGTGGAGTGAAGCTGATGGTGACAGGAGTTTACTGGAGATGTGTTTTGGACTTTGGTTGAGTAGTCGGACATGGTGAACATAAGAAATGGGAATAGGGAGGAGAGACTATCAGAGCTATTCAATTTTCTTACTTTTTTCTAACAATAACAAAATAGAAGCTAAGTAGGAAAGTTAATGGAACCCGGGCTAACGGAACGGGCTAAATGCTATGCGGAAAGACGTCATTAAATGAAGTTAGTGGGATAATGCCAAATGAAAAATACAATGCAATGACATTAAAATTTAGAATTCAGAATTCCTCAACGAAGAGATTATGGTGGCTGACAGGTTATGACGAACATATACTATTTAGAACTAAGGTTATATATTATTTTCTTGCTTATACATTGGCTGTGTACTGGGAATTTTTAAGAACATTCTTTTCTTATCTGGAACTTAATCCGAGCTAGTAAATAGATAGATTAGTTGAAGGAATGTAGTTTATCCATAGAGTGGGGCTTTCCGTGTCATTCCAAGTGCATGCCTGAAGATAAGTCAGACAAAAGGATTGTCACTCACGATCTGGGGAAATACTGGATATCAGGGAATGCGACATTGATGGGGGAGAAGTCCTTGCGGGCAGATAGGAATCCCCACAGATGGGTCTCTTGAAGTAATACCTTTGATAGAAGCCAGTTGATGTTTGGAGCTCGCTCAAGGAGTGAGTTGTTGTAGAGGAGATCTTGGATAGAGCGTGATTAGGTGGTGTGAAGCTCTTGGAGTATAGAGCTAATGTTTTGTGAGATTAATAGTGATCTCGGATAATTCTAATTTAACTAGCGTAGGGTGACAGGAATATAAAGTAATTTAACAGTACACAGAAAATATTTACTGTATTTAATTTAATATTGGACCGGTCACCTATATCCGAGTTCTTAAGTGGAAATATTTTTTTGTTATTTGTAAATAGTGTGTAAATAAATTGTTAGTTAAGTTTAATTGAAAGAGTTGGTATTCTTCTCGACAATCTTCTCATAGCGTGACCGATATTACGTAATTATATCGGTGGTGGCAGCATATAAAAAGTAAAGGATTTCTTTAAAGTTGTGTGGACTTAGAGGGAAACCTGACAGTGGGTCTCTCCTTCTTCTTTTGGAAAGCGGAGCAAAGCCATTATCTCTTCTCAACATGGCAAGCGGTCTCTTCTTACCTCGAGTGCTATTTACACTGTAAGTTTGGATAGACAGCAATGACTCGTGGGGTATAAGAATTCGATACCTGCGGAATATTTTTTGAAAGGATGAAAACAGGTCTTGGAGGACAGCGCTTCCAACCCAACGAAAAATTCCAATACTAAGTGGAGACCTAATATGAAAAGGCTGGTATCAACCTTCCATGAAGAGAGTGTTGATCGTTTAGAAAACTCGTCCACCGGTATGACAAATTTCTCAATCTTCACGGTGACTAAATGTCAAAAAGTAACTTTGATTGTACTTGACTCCTGATTATAAAACCATTTTGTTAAATATATAATGTGAACATTAAAAAGGTCCACAATTTTACTTAAAAGGCGACTAAAGTAATGAAAAAGGTGTTACAAGTTTAAAATATACATTTTATTTAAAACTTCTCAGTACTTTCAAGCCTTCCAAGCTCATCATCAGAGAATATCTTAATAGCTAAATGTTGTTTATTTATACAAATACGTCAATTTGTTTTGAAAATGAGAGTGGCAATAATTATTAGAGTTGAAAATAGAAGTAGCAGTAGCAGTTTCTTGGATTGAATTTAATTAGAGGAAATATATATTATTATTATTAATTGCAGCTCCATTTATTTTATGACATCATTCTGTTTCTCATACGTCACTTTCAATGGGTAGAAAAAAATATTAAATTTCCGTACTTTAAATTTTAATACGTCACTTTCCTCAGGTTTTCAGGATTTGTTTTCAGGATATTGTATGATTTTCAACTCTAATAATTATTGGCTCTCTCATTTTCAAAACAAAGTGACGTATTTGTATAAATAAACAACATTTAGTTATTAAGATATTCTCTGTTGATAAGCTTGGAAGGTTTGAAAGTACTAAGAAGTTTTAAATAAAATGTATATTTTAAACTTGTAAAATTTTTTCATTACATTAGTCGCCTTTTAAGTAAGATTGTGGACCTTTTTAATGTTCACATTATATATTTTATGTTGAATTAAGGTGAACATTTGAGTTTCGTCTTATGATTTTACCATTTTGTTATTCACACTTGTCTCTATTTTACATCAAATCCGAAAAAAATACTCTTTGCAAAATTTACAAATAATTAATGTAAATAATAATTAGTTAAATTAAATTAAATTACAAAAAAGCAATAGTTAGGTGAATTTTCAACCAAACGTTCTAGCGTTTTTTTTTTCTTTTACTAACGTTTCTGAAATGCCTTTCGTTTTCTAAAAATTCAAAACCATCAAAATGTAGTTAACACAAAAAGAACTGTTGAAATAGCTTTAGTAGTTCTCGAGAAAAGGATAGTAAATAGGAGATAACTTTTTATAGGATTTCTTAACTGATTTTACCTTTTTAAGCTGCATAATATAAAAAAATGTTAATGAAATCTATATAATATGCATAAATTTCTTTTCGATGTCATCGATATATATATATGTATATATATATATATATATATATATATATTTTTTTTTTTTCGTATAAAATCTTCCACCTTATACATTTTCTCTTCCCATAAATTTCATACTAATGCGAATAATATAATCTATGCAACGCAGGAAGAAATCCTCTTACATTTAGTTCCTTTTTATCATATTTTCTGGGGGCATCTCATGAATTTTAATCAAAACCCGACACCTTATTGAAAGATGTGTAACGCAGAATAATAATAACAACAAAGACAACAAAAGACATTTCTTGACACGTTATTTTAGGCAAATATTCAGAACATAAAAACTATTAAAAACAGAAAACAAACTCACAGGCTTTTGCTGCGAGAAACTAGTTTGACACTTTTTTTTTTTTTTTGCATAAAATTCTCCAGAAAAATTCTAGATATTTTCTGCACATTTTATTACTTTTCATCTCATTGAAGCTGCAATTTTTCTGTCGGGAATCGAACTGCATATTTCTTGTTCTCGAGATAATTATTCTTAGTCATTGATCTACAGAGATTGTATGTAAGTTGTAACTATAGCTTTTGTCTGGATGTCGTGACGGCCCGTACAAACTCCATGAGATCTTTAGTTCCCTTCGTGGAAAAGAAATATAAGAGTTTTTGTATATTAAAAAAAAAATTCTAAAACACGTCCCTAAATGAACTGATATTTTACATTTGTCGCCCTTTTTTTCACAGTTAAACCAAACTAGGGATTTTTATTTCATCTTGTCAGTAACCGTTGTGGTTCAATCCGGGAAATGTACACAATTGAACAACATATGTCTATCTGTCTGCCACAGCAATTTTACTCGTAAACTGCTGAACATGGAAAGTTCAAATTGGGGGAAGTGATAAAGACTATTGACCCACATATTTACAAATTATTAAACATTCACAAATATATTTAGGGAAAATGTAGAGGGGCTAATTATGCTACTTGAAAAAAAAAATCTTTTCTATGTATATCAGTGTTGCTAAATTGAGGACATTTATAATTCAGATTATTTGACTGTCACCACTTTTTAAAATAGTATAATTCGCCTCATTTTTCACAATTTTTAATCTATTTTTAAATAGGCTGAATATTTCTATTTCAAAAAAGCGGTGACAATCAACAGTCTGGGGACATAAAAGTCCCCAATCTGGCAACACTAATGTATATCATGTAGGGTATCGTGTGAACGCTAAACTTAAAAATATATTTATTTTAATTTTAGGTATTATATTTTCAGAGATATCGTCGACAGTGTAGTACAAAAACAAGTTCCACCCCATCTATTTATGAATCTACTAAAACTAAAATTATGAAAAAATTAGAGGTAGTAAAAGTTAATTTAAATCTTGCGACAAAATTATAGCGATTACCCTATAGTCCAGGCAATAGGGAATTTTACCTAGCAAAATTAATGGTAGTACTGGAAGTCGGCTTTCTAGATGTTTTTTGGGTTCGCTGAATCCGAATTTGTAACTTCCCACCAAAATTTCCCCCGGCAACCCCCCAAATTTTGGTAAAAAGCCCCCCAAAAAACGTTTTTATTAAAAAATCAATTTTTTTATTGTTTTAGGGGAAAAGTATCTATAAATTCAGAAAGTAGACAAAATTTCCAACAAATTAGATATATGACATTATGACTTAGGGTGAAGGGGAAGGGGGGATCTGCCTCGGAACATGCGCGCGGTGCTGCGTAAACTAAGTTGCGCAATTCCACTTAACCACTCACACATTTACATTCACCCTCCTATCTCCCCTCCGAACTTTCTCTATAAAGTTTACTTTAAGATTTTTGGGTAGCTGAATCCGAATTTTTAACTTTTCCCCAAAAATTTTCCCCTCGAAACCCACCCCAAATAGTTGTTTTTAACTTAAATTTCTTATTGTTTTAGGGGAAAAGCATTACAAAATTCAGAAACTAGACAAAATTTGCAACAAATAGGATATATGACATTATGAATTAGGATGAACGGGGAGGAGGAGGGCTGCCTCTGAACATGCACTGCGGCGCTACGTGCACTAAAAAATTATGAAGTCCAGGCAATAGGGGATTTTATCTGGCAAAATTAATACTAGTTCTGGATTTGACTCACTTTATGTTTTTTGGGTCGCTGAATCCGAATTTGTAACTTCCCACCAAAATTTCACCCGGCAAACACCCAAAAAATTTTTTTTGAAAAAATTTGGTTTTTGAGAAAAGCGCGCGGGGAATATTCCGAGGCAGCCCCCTCTCTCCCCGTTTATCCTACGTCATAATGTCATATATCCTAATTGTTGCACATTTTGTCTAGTTCCTGAATTTTGTAATGCTTTTCCTCTGAAACAATAAGAAATTTAAGTTAAAAACAACTATTTGGGGGGTTTTCGGGGGGGGGATTTTGGGGGGTAAGTTAAAAATTCAGATTCAGCGACCCAAAAAACTTACAGTAAACCTTATAGAGAAAGTTCAGAGGGAAGATGGGAGGGCAAATGTAAACGTGTGAGTGGTTAAGTGGAATTGCGCAACTTAGTGCACGCAGCACTGCAGCGCATGTTCCGAGGCAGATCCCCCCTTCCCCTTCATCCTAAGTCATAATGTCATATGTCTAATTTATTGGAAATTTTGTCTACTTTTTGAATTTCTAGCTACTTTTCTTAGACTTTTTTAATAAAAACCTTTTTTGGGGGGCTTTTTACCAAAATTTGGGGGGGGGGGGGTTGCCGAGGTAAATTTTGGTGGGAAGTTACAAATTCGGATTCAGCGACGCAAAAAACTTCTAGAAATCCGATTTCCAGTACTACCATTAATTTTGCTAGGTAGAGTCCCTATACGGTCTCTATTTCCTGGACTACTAGGTTACATAGTTTTTGAGAACAGCGCATTTTTCCGTTACGCACAAATTCAGATTTGCGTGCATTCAGCAAAGGTGTTGATGAGCGCTGGAGGTACCAATCGAAGCAGAAGTATAAAAGCGTTGTTGATAATGATTTAAAAAAACGTCGGTAATTAGACGAGATATTCACCCTTAAAGACGCGGACGCTTTGGACGTACAGACATACATAATGACAGTGGCGGCGTACTCTATATAACATCAGCTTTTAAAGCCTAGTTAACAACTTTTAATGATATGTTTGCGTAATGCAATGTCCATAAGCAGTATAAAAGCAATAAACGTCAAACTGTTAAAGCAGACTAATTTAATTAGAATTAATCATATAAATACTATGGTATTTACAACTAGTTTGCATTGAGTCGATCTATCAATATGCATCCCGTGTCTTTCAAAGTTAATTAAAAACGTGCGCTTAGCGCAATGCCAAGTTTAAACTTTGAGCATAGGTTTTGTTTTAGCTACACTGTAAAAAGAAAAGATTATTACTACGCTGAATTTAGTTTTATAAAATGAAAATAAAAGTTTAAATATGCTACTTTTATTGTCAGTACCGAATAAAGTTCATCATAAACAGATTAAAAAAAGACTAAAAAAACAGTTATTCAATATAGCAATATTTCATCTTATTTAGGTTTCATATTTTTTTGGTATACCCGTTCATACTTTTATGGTATACCCGTGCATGCTTTTCTAGTATATACATCTGTACCCAACTCTACGTTGTATAGTTTTTTACAAAGTCTTATTATTCTTTTAGCAACGATTATTTTAATAATACAGTTCATAATTCATATATTACTGTACGGAACCCTCTGAGCGCGAGTAATACTAGCACTTGACCGTTTATTTTTTTATATAAAAATTTTAGGACAAAATTACGAAACAAACTGTATGCTCTATTCTGTACACTTCATGTTCTATTACTTCATTATTCTATTTCTAATAGATGGAATGCATCCTTTGTTCAGACGGACTGTATAAGTATATTTTATTTCTGGATCGTTTAAATGTTCTTATCTTTTTTCGATTATATAATAAAATCCTGCAAGCAGTGATTAGAATCTGCGATTCATGCATGCTGCGCATAGAATCTTGCAAACTTCATGTCATTATAAATACGAGGTAGAGCCCGTCGAATTTCGACGAAAGAAAATGTTTACAAAGGAACCGTTGCATCAAATTTATAATACGTCGACAACAATAATTACAATAAAAAATCCATCTTACACTTGTTAGTTTAACTCTCCAAAGACATATTTTAACCTAAGATTAACAAAATATGTACTTTTCTCATAAACTTCAACTGTTAAAATTATTGAAAAATTAAACTCCATTCATATACGTAATCAGTAACATATAATCAAGATAAGTAATTTTGATTAAGTTATCAATTGATGCTTGATATTAAGGAATGAAAAATCAGCAAATATGATTTCACCTTTACATAAACATAGAATTTTCCCCCTTTAAATCTAAACCAAATCCAGACATTTTCCGCGTTTCACATCCTCCATATTAACCATTTAAAAACATTTTTAACGCGCAACAGGTTATTAATAAATATATTTTCAAGCTTGAAGTCACGTTTGTCAATTTTTACAACTTTCCATGTTAAAATTCCCACTCGTGATTTGAGGTCTTTGTATAATCTCTGTACCTGCGCGTAAAAATTCCAGAAATTTATAACTTTTAGACGTATTCAAGGAGAAATATCTTGTTTTATCAAATAAAATTAACGTTTTCTTTTAAATATGACGTCATTTTCAGTCGCTGAAATATTTTGCCTATTGTCTCAAACTCAATATCAGCGAAATGAAAAAATAGTGAAATATAACAGCATCATCAGGGAAATTTTGACTTTTTTTAAAGCGTAACTTCATTTTGTTCAAATTTTTTAAAAAAGATATTTTTAATTGCAATGAGAAAATGGCATCAGTAAGAATATAATCAATAAAGATAGCTAATCCACTTTTAACAGAAATGAAGTACTTCAGTTGCCACGATTAGAAAATTGGTATTAAAAACTATAAAAAAATTAATATCTCAAAAATAAATTAAGATACAGCTTTCAAACAAATTGCATTTAAAAGTGCATTTTTTTCTGCATACGTCGGTGTAAACATTTAAAACGTGGTATGTTTAGAAGTTTAAAAATTTGCTGTAGCGAAAATTGCAAAACCGAAATTTCATTTCAAATTTCAAAGTGTTGCCATTCGCAGAATGACGTATGCGTTACGCACAGATATGTTTGTCCTTTATAATATAGACTAGGGGGTCGTACCCGGGCTTCCCGGGTTAAAGAATGTAGGTGAAAACATTTTTTTTTAAAATTGAAAACTAATATTTTTTTATGTGCAATTAATTTTTTGACCACTTAGATGAAAAATACGAATTATACAATCAAATATGTAAATTCGAATTATACAATCAAATAAAATTTTGAAATTCATCACAAGCGATATTTTCTTATTAGCCGCATGCTAAGAGTTATTTGCCAATACTTACTTATACTAGCCTACTTATGGCATCCTTTTATATTCTGATAATTTCAGAGCTTATACATGTCTGGTAAATTTGTATTTTATTTATATTATTTTATTTATATTATTTTATTTATTTATTCATAGGGAAGTTATTTTTAATAGATATTAGCCATAAGAAAATGATGAACACTTTATTTTGTTTTAAGGGCAAACGGATTAATCTTTCGTAATTAAACTCCGCGCGATATAGATAAATTTAAAAAATATTTCATGCTTTAAAATTGTTTTTTAAATCATACACAATCAGTAAACTGAGATGAACTTTCCAAACAAATTCCATTTGAAAAAAATCCTATTTGGTGATCTAAAAATTTAAATTGTACGATTACAAATATGTTAGATTTGTGTTTTTTCAATATTATAATTTTATTTGTTTATAAAAGAAGTATTAATTTCGTTAATTTGTCTTACACAAATATGTTAGATTAGTGTTTTTTTTTAATATTATTCTTTTATTTGTTTTTAAAGGAGGTATTAATTTCGTTATGCAAAAATAGTGAAAAAGAAATGCTGAAAAATGTTTGTTGCTTTATGTGCAAAATGTTTATTGTTATTATGTGTTGAAACCGGCACGTTATAAGATAAACTTAAAAAAAATCATGTTTGAAAATTATTTCAGAAAATACAATACATCGGTCAATGAATACAGTTTTTAAACAAATTGCATTTGAAAGTAACTTTTTTCCCTATGCGACGAAAATTGAAAATGTACCATGGTTAGAAGATTAAAAAATTGCGGTAGCGAAAATTTCAAGACCGAAATTTGATCGTGAAGTGTTTCCATTCGCAAAATGACGTCAGCATTACGTACAGATACGTTTGTTATTTATAATCTTATAGGTAAATACTTAATCAGTAAAATATAATAAAGATCAGTTATTAGGATATGGTTATTAATTGAGGCTCTTATGCTTGGATTTCCGGAATGAAAACAACAATTTTCACCTTCTCAAAATTTTCTTACGCTCTTCTCATATCCATATTTATCATTTAAAAAAATTGTATTTTGTTTGATCATTTAAAAATCATTTTAACTCAAAACTTGAAGTCACGATTGTCAGCAACATCTTTTAAGTGAACAGACGCACCCCTTACTTCAGATTCTAATCTCAATTCCGGAGAGTACAAATTTCCATAATTTATGTTTTTTAGACGCATTTGTGTTAAAATGTTTAGTTCTATCTAAGAAAATGATCGTTTTCTTTGAAATATCTTCATTTTCACTTAAATAAACATTTCGCATAGTGGCTGAAACTTAGTATCAGTACATAACAGAAGGAAAAACAATATAGAAAATTTATGAGGAAAAATGGGTGTTTTCAAAAGCAGTATGTCATTTTTCGTTATTATGCCTCTAATATAATATTCTGCTCCTAATGGGATTTTGAGCCACTAAACCCTATACAACAATTTTTATCAACAATTCTTAATTTTTATCAGAAAATAGTATGAATAAAGTTAGTAATACATCATTATTTCTCTCTCGTCAGTAATAGGGAAAGCTATCTAATTTTCATCATTTTGAAGAAATTTCATAAAATTCTTTTAAAATTAAAATACAAAAGTGGGGATAAAAAAAAAAAAAAAACAGTGCGATCACATCTACAAAGGAAGGGTTTTCAGTTTAAAAAATATATTAGTGAAATTGGTTCAGCAGAAAGATCAGGGTAGATGAATAAAAAACACGCTTGTGTTTTAAATATATAGATTATATAAAATTAGGAAAAATTAAATTAAGTAAATTATGTTATTTTGATAAAATTATAGTAGAATTTTCTAAAGAATAGCATTAAAATTTTATTATTCGGGAGAATTTTCGACAAAAACTTCAGGAACACGATATTATTTTAAACTACGGATTATTTGTTTGCTTGTCTAACTCGGCGAAGCAAATCCATCCAGGCGAGAATCATCAATTTCTGTAATATAAATCGCTATTATTTGCATGTCGCCTCTCTTTTATAAAGACACTCTAAATTTTTGTAAAACATTGCGTTTTATAAGTTAGTGATTTCGATTACATTATTTTCAAAAGTGAAGCATTTTCACCTGTTAAGAATTTCAAAGCAGCTGGGCTGTGAAAATGACGCACTTCTACAAAACATAATTCAAGTTTAAGAATTAAAATACACGCTTTTTTATAAAATGACGTCATTTGCATCCGTTAAAGCAATCCACTTTTACAATCCAGTCTTAGACTTCGTCTATAGAAAAGTGTGCATATGACGTCATTATCACGGAATAACAGACAATAATATTCTTGACATAGTCCATATTTTAATTTCAACTTTTTTTCAGATTTTATGAGAAAATGGCAACAAAAATATACAGTATCTCCTATTTTCGACTATTTTCCGTTTACTTTCAATGACTTTCAATAGAAATGGGGTACTTTTGTTGCCACGATAAGAAAAATGGTATTAAAAATTACAAAAAAATTAATATCTCAAAAATATATTGTGGTACAACTTTCAAACAAATTGCATTTAAAAGGGCATTTTTTTCCTGATACGACGGTGTAAAAATTTAAAATGTGCGATGTTTAGAAGTTTAAAAATTTGCTGTAGAGAAAATTGCAAAACCAAATTTTATTTCAAATTTCAAAGTGTTGCCATTGTAATGACGAATCAAAATGACTTATGCGTTACTCACAGATATGTTTGTCCTTTATAATATAGATATATATACCCAATATCGAAACAAAGTATTTAACAAACAACATCTTTTTCTGATATATTCGAAGAATATCTCATGAGTTTATTTTATATTCCAATGCCTCAGTAACAGACGTATAACGCAAAAAAGCGATATTTCCAGACATTTTATTTCTAGTAACATAATCATAATCAAAGTCAACAAAGCAGAATAAAAACTCATCGGTCTTGTTACAATGTACTACTTAATTTTTTTTTTTTCCTTTTGCAAAATTCTCAGGTTAAGATTAAAAACAAAAAACGTTTTGTTCTATTCTGTACCATTCATGTTCCATTATTTCATTTTTCTTTTTCTAATAGACGCAATGCATTCTTTGTTCGTATTGTACAAATATAAAATATTTCCAGATCATTTAACAGTTATTACCCATTTTAGAACATGTAATAAAATCCTGCATGTTATTAATAGAATCTAGTAACCTGCATGATGCGCATAAAATCTTACGAAGTCCTTATCATTAAATATATATATATATATATATATATATATATATATATATATATATATATATTATATGCACGCAACATCGATAAAGCATTTAACAAGCAGTTTTGTTATATCACATATTTGAAAAATGTCTCTTCAATTTTAATCATATTCTGATATCTCGTTAAGTTATATGACGTTAAAATATAAAAAGAGACATATCTAAACATGTTAAATGTGAAATCATGTTCTTACTATGAAAGCTAAGAAGACAAAACAAAAACTCATCGGTATTTTTTAGAAGATAATACTTGATTTTTTTTTTTTTTTAATTCTCAAGACAAAATTGCGAATCAAACTTTATGTTCTTTTCTCTACACTTTATGTTTCGTTACTTCATTATTCTTTTTCTAACAAGATGTAATGCATTCTTTCTTCGAAGTGTACAACTACAGAAAATTTCTGGATCATTTCAGTGTTACAACCGTTTTTAGATTATGTAATAAAATCCTGCATGCAGCGCATAGAATCTTGCCACATCCTTGTCATTATAAAATAAAAGGGTCAAGTGCGAGTATTACTCACGCTCAGTGGGTTCCGTACTATAAATATATGAATTATTAACTGTATTATTAAAAAAATCGTTGCTAAAAGAATAATAAGACTTTGTAAAAAACAATACAGCGTAGGGTTGGGTGTAATGGGTGTACCGTAAAAGTTCAAAGAGATATAAGCCTAAATAATATCAAATATTGCTATTCTGTAAAACTCTTTTTTTAATCATATCCTAATCTGTTTATGATTAACTTTATTTGGTACTGACAATAAAAGCAGTGCATATTTGAACTTAATTTAGCATTTCATAAAACTATATTCAGCGTAGTAATAATCTTTTACAGTGTAGCTAAAGCAAAGCCCTTGTTCGCAGTTTAAACAAGGCATTGTGATAATGCCGCTTCAAAAGGAGGTCGCAATGATGCAACGCCGCCCTTGGTCCATGCCGCCTTTTTATAGATAGGTTTTCAATTAACTTTTAAAGACACGGGAGGCGTATATCCACTCAATGAAAACTAGTCGTGAATCCCATCGTATTTATGTGATTAATTCTAATTAAATTAGTCTGTTTATAACAATTTGACGTTTATCGCTTTTATATCGTTACTGTTCATTGTATTACACAAATATATAATTAAATGTTGTTATCTGCGTTTTAAAATCGGGTGGTATATGAGTACGCCGCCTCTGTCATTATGTGTGTCCAAACCGCCCATGTCTTTAAGGGTTGATATCTCGGCTAATTACCGACGATTTTTTTCGAAAATCACTATCAACAATGCTTTTATACTTCTGCAACGATAGGTACCCAGCGCTCCTCAACGCCTTTGCTGAACGCTCGCAAATCGAAATTTGTGTGTAAAGGAAAAATGCAATTTTGTCAAAAACTATGTGACTTAGGGTAATCGCTATAATTTTCCTGCAAGGTTTAAATTAACTACAATTATTTCTATTTTTTTCATAATTTTAGTTGCAGAAGATTCGGAAATAGATGGGGTTTACATATTTTTGCACTACATTTTCGACGGTGTCACTGAAAATAAAATACCTATAATTAAACGAAATGCATTTTTGAATTCAGCGTTACGAAAGCTTTCACACGATACTCCACACGATATACAAAGAAAATATTTTTGTTTCCCGAGTACCATAATTAGACCCTCTATTTTTTTCCTAAATATATTTGTGAATGTTTAATTATCTGTAAATACGTGGGTCAATAATCTTTATTAATTTTCCCAATTTGAACTTTCCACGTTTTATAGCTTACGAGTAAAATGGCTGTGACAGACAGACACAGGGGTGATCTTATAATGGTTCCGTTTTTACTTTTTAAGTACAGAACCCTAAAAATACACGCAATATCAAAATAAAGCATTTAACTAGCAATTTCGGTTAATAATATATTCGAAGAATGTCTCATGAATTCTAATCATGGCCTGCTATCTCAGTAACTGACGTATGACACAAAAAACGAGAAAAAAATCCTGTCATTATACTTCTCGTAACATAATTATTACATCAGATAGCTGTTTTTTGACAAATTCCCAAGTTACAGAAATGAAATCATCTGGTAACTTTACTAAGAGGAACGTAATAGTGACTTCTACAGTAGTGTCTTGGTTGTTTGAAGGTCACCATGTGACTTCATTGTAATATTATTTGATGACTCATCATAATGCAATGCTGACGATGACTTCAGAATTGAGTCTTCAAATGACAGTCACATTAGAATCACAAGGTGACTTCATTATAATGTCACTTCGTGACTCACCACAAAGCAACAGTCACAGTGACTTTTCAATGGAGTCACCATATTGCGATCATCTGAGATTAATAATGAAACGAATGAAAGACCCCATATATTTTCTTTCACCTTAGTGACTTTGACACTTAAGACCATATGTGACTTGATGGAGATGTAGGGATAGTACCGATTTGAATTATATATTTTTTTATTTCCATACTCGCGCGCTTGAAAATTAGCATTTTATGATTGCTGCTTAAATTTTGCACACCAGTGTATATACGCAACATCGACAAAGCATTTATCAAGCAATTTCGTTATATCCCTTTATTTGAAAAATGTCTCATGAATTTTAATCATATTCTATCATATTGAAATCTCATTAAAAATTATATGACACTAAAATATTAAAAAGAAACATATCTGGACATGTTTCTTTTAAGAACATACTCTTAATATCCAAACTAAGAAAATAGAGCAAAAACTCGTTGGTATTTATTAGAAGATAATACTTGAGTTATTTTCTCTTATAAAATTGTCAGGGGATAAACTTTATGTTCTTGTATGTACACTTCATGTTCATTACATCATTATTATTTTTCTAACAAGATGCAATGCATTCTTTGCCCGGATGGACTGTACAAGTATAGAATATTTCTGAATCATTTATGTGCTAGTACCCTTTTTAGATTATATAATAAAATCCTGCATGCTGTGAATAGAATCTACGCATCCTGCATGCTGCGCATAGAATCTTACGAACTCTATGTCATTATAAAAGATATGCGTATAGGCAACATCGAAACAAAGCATTTAACAAGCAATTTTTTTTTTATCATATATTCGAAGAATGTCTCATGACTTTTAATCATATTCTGATATCTTAGTAGCAGACGTATGACGCTAAAAAAACCAGAAGAAAGAGACATATCCAAGAAATTCTATTTCTAGTAACATAATTATAATATCAAAGCCAACGAAACAGAACAAAAACGCATCTGTTTTTGTTAGTAGATAATACTTTGACATATTTTTTTTCGTTTATAAAATTCTCTGAACAACGTCACAGAACTCTTCTGCACACTTCCTGTTCATTACTTCATTATTCTTCTTCCAACAAGGTGCAACGCATTCTTTGTTCGGTGTGTACTGGTATGGAACATTTTTCGAATATTTCAGTGTTATTACCTTCATAGGACGAAGTGGCGGCGACTCTCCTTTATTAAATATAAGTTGCATGCTTCGCGAAATATAGGGCACGTAAATAGACAAAAGAGAAAAATGGTTTCTATGACAACAAAGCATAGGGACTTGAGGAAATCCTAACCCCGTATCCATGGCTACAGGATTTAGGTATCAGAGGTCTCCTATGTCTTTTTGTAAGGCATCCAACACGGTTATTTATAATTCAGTAGGAAGGAATCTCCTTAAAAGCTATGGAGACTGCAGGAAGAAGATTTATTGGCTGGATAATAATGGAGCGTGATTAGTTTGTTGAAGGCCGGGAGGAATTGGGAGTTTTACTTAGTAATTCTACGATTGTAGTTGATTGCTGGAGTTAACAGGTTTTCTTTTATTTATCTTTGTGGGTTTAGCGCTACTTAGATGATAACTAAAATATTTTTTGTCGATAATGAAACTTTTGATTTCAGTGTTATTGTAATAAGCATAAAAAAGCCCAAGCTAAATTTCATTATATTGTAGATAAAATGCAAAACTGCCAAATAGAAAAAAAAATTGCACAATTTTGAACGCATAAACACACATTCAAAACACAATTTTGATGATGGTGAAACATGGATTGGGGAATTATTCGGTAAAAAAATTATTATCCATATGTAATAAGAAATCATACAGGCAATAACTTTTCAAAAAGAATATATTTCTCACTCTAGAATGTGTTTTGTTATTTAAAAATATCGTTGGAGTTGTCCCGCTAAAAAAACAAACTAACCCAAACCACAAAACTGTCTCTTCCATATTGTTGCTTAGGTAATACTGCATTTTCACTTTGAATATCCCCTTCAATTATTTTCTCAGTTGAAAATAAACTCATTTTTGATAAACGGGATGCATTTTGTTATTAGAAGTACGATCTTCGGCTGCGAAAAGAAATACTCTAATTATAAACAGCTATGTTAACATTAAGTAATAACAGCAAGTTACAAAAAGAAACAGGCATGCGATAAATTTATGGCCATGGTTTAAACGTTATATGGCACTAAAATAATAAAAGAGACATATGTAAACATGTTAATTTTAAGAAACATATTCTTAACATCAAATCTAAGAAAACACAAGAACACTGTTTTAAGAAATACGACAATGTTAGTTCGGCCATACTTTTAATTCATTTTAACTATACAAAATGAAATGAAATTAGTATTTGGGGAATATAATGCGATGTGCGTCCATAATAAAACGTTTAAGCATGCAGTATTTATACATATTTCATAAATTATGTGATTAAAGAAAAGAAATACAGCCCTTTTATAAGTTTGTTAAAAAATTAAGAAATCCTCTTTATTATAAAGAGTTATATATTAGTATTAAGATATCACAGTACCTTGAGCAAATAAATGGGCATGTAACAAGATTAAGATATTATTTAAAATAAATTAATTTCTCACCAGGAACATCAGAAACTTTACACCACAGCAAAATGCAAACGAAAGCAAATAGTTGAAATTAAAAAGATTCAGTCTTCAGTGTGAATTAAAATGCTTTCGTAGCTTTCTGACAGCTATCTAGAACTATATATACTATACAATTAGTAAACAATTTAAACGAAGAGAAATTAGTTTTTCTAAGGTGCATATTCAAAAAATCTTCAATAATCTAGTATGTACAGTCGTAAAAAAAGTAAACACCCCTTACTAACTCTGAAGCTAATTATAATACCAGTGCTGCCAGATGGGCTACTTTTTTAAAAATCAGATTCTTGACTGGCACCACTTTTTTGAAATGGTAAAATGTGCCTTATTTAATGACATATTAATTAAGGCAAAAACAAAGTGAATTTTACCGTTTCAAAAAAAGTAGTTGCAATCAAGAAATCTGAATTAAAAAAAAGTAGCCCACTGGCAACACTGTATAATACAAGAAAGTTATCGGTACCAAGTGATTGGACATAAAGTCTAGGTTTAAATTATATATATAAAATTTGCTTACTGGGCCATCTACGAACCAAAACCAGACCAAACTTTGTTTTTCTGTAGCAGCAAAATCAAATTTTGACAATATATTTTAAATCTTTGTTTCAAACTATGCTTACAAGGAAGGTATCCATACTGGGCATATTCAGAATATTTTGAAAAAAATACCAATTAAACTACTTATGTATGTAATAAAGGATCAGTCAAATTTAGCGGCGGAATTACAGTAGAAAGTCTGTAAAAAAATAAAATACTTTCGAGTATTTGGCGCGAAAAGACGAAAGCGTCACGCGATTTGACGAGCAGTATTTTTCCTCGCCAAAAGCAAACGATTTTAATGCATCTGAAAATTGTTTGTTAATTGATTTTTAGAATGCGTGTAAAAATTATTTAATGAATACATAAACAATGACAGAGTTTAATTAATACATTTTTTCGTATTACATATTTATGTTGCTTGTTACTTAATTTTATTACTTTAAAAACAATTCCATCTATAAAAAATACTTTCATATAGTTAAGCGTATTCCAAAATAAAGGCAAGATTTATTTAGCAGTTATTCATTTCAAACCAAGGAATTCGTCGTTTCCATAGCAACAAAACTCAACCGACAGCGCTCAATTGGACTTAATTTTGAGATATTGAAACAATTTTAATTTTGTTTTAATTCATAAAATTTGATAATTAACTTTCATTATAAATACATATATGACAAAACTATAGCTAAATCAAACTAAAACTGGCAAAACTACAGTTATTTACGTTAAATTTATTTAAACAAGTTCAATATGAAATATTTTTATCTTAAAGAGTATTCGACATGAAAAAGTATTTTTCGAAATTTCATTTCATCGCCAACCGATGATAAATCGCCAAATAAACGAAAATTTTATTATTTTTTTACGAACGTTCTATCGGGGTTCCGCCAAAAACATTTTTATAAACATATATATCCACATGAGACGAACACTGTAATTTTTTCAGATTTTTCTGAATATGCCCGTATGGAGACCTTCCTTGTTAGAAATGAAATTTGAAGTCATTTGGATGATAAGTGTCTGAATTATAAAGATTCAAAATTTAGAGCTTCTAATCTTAAGTTACATTTTCATATTTTTATTAATATATTCTGAAATTATAATTCTAATGCGATAATTCTTTGTGTGGTTACAATATTAAAAAACCCAAACATAAATGCATTGAATTGGTAATATAAAAAAAAATTATATTTAGAACTATGGATTATGAAATTAGTATTCGAAAAAAAATATGAATTGCAATCTGCAATTTTTTTTTTGATAGACTTATATCTATTACGTCCTGTTTTATGCAAATTCTCAATTACAGATTTTTTCCCCCAAGTAGTTTTCGATTTATGATTGAAAAATATCAAAATGGTGGTCTATGATGTGCAGAAAAGCATAATTTGAATATATATATATATATATATTACTCATTTTTTTAAACATTAGGGCTGCCAATAGTCGAAACATATTAACCGAGTGTAATGGTCATATTGGCAACTAGTAATACATTATAGAAGTGAGATAATCATCGTGTAGCATTTCAACAATCGTGTACCATACTTCAATTTGGATATAGCCCCTAAAATAGGCTCATTTTGAAATAATTAATTTCTCAGAAACTAATCGTACGAATTTCATGAAAATATGTTTTTAGGCTAATTCAAGGATGCAGAATTTAATTTTGGTGTCAAAATTGGGTATTGCCATTAAAAAAAACAACGTTTGGTTTCGTTTTGATATATAGCTGGCCTCTTAAGAATATATTATATACATCATTTAAAAGTAGACTTTATTTCCAATCGTGTGGCACCAGTAACTTTCTTCTACAATAATTTGTTGAAGAATTGGTAAGGGTGTTTACTTTTTTTTCCACGTCTGTACAATTATCTAGTATGTTTATGCTTGCATCTGCCTTAGCATACATTTTTTCTATGCATGCATAAAATCCGCTTTTACTTTATAAAAATGTGCTTAAAAAAGTAAATAGTCCGTTTATAAAGAAATTCCTTTCACTATAAAGAGCTATATTGAGAATAAGAAAAAGCAGCGTATTATGTAAAAAATGGGCTATACTAGAAGATTAAGATCTTATATTAGTAATGTACAGTCGTGGAAAAAAGAAGTAAACACCCCCTACTAACTCCTCAACAAATTTTGGTAGAAGTAAGTTACTGGTACCGAACTATTGGAAATAAAGTCTACTTTTAAATGATGTATATAAAATTTGCTTAGGAGTGCATCTACATATTAAAACGAACCCAAACTTTATTTTTTTTTCAATGGTAATACCCAATTTTAACAAGATATTTCAAATCCTCGGTTCAAACTATGCCTAGACACCAAATTTCAAGTAATTTGAATCATAAGTTTTTCAATTATAAACATTCAAAATTTAGTGCTTCTAATGTTAAATTATATTTTAATTTTTTATTAATATCTCCTAACATTATTCTCCTAATGTGTTTAATTTTTTGTGTAGCAATAATACTAAAATACCCAAACACAAATACGTTGAATTTGCAATTTTAATAATTTTATGATATGAATTAGGAATTAAGATATTAATATTCGAAAAAATTATGAATTGCAACCTACAATTTTTTAGATGGATTTAGATTTACGAAGTCCTGCTTTATGGAAACAAAATTACACATTATTCTTCCAAGTAATTTTCAAATTATGCTTAAAAAACGGCAAAATGATGGTTTAAGGAACCGTCTATGATAAAAGTGACTAGATATTTTAAAATTTCTGAGGCTATCTTGTAATCTAGCAGTCTTCAATGACTGCTTGAATGGCGCTTAAGATGTCTTGATCAAGAAGGGAACTCTCTCGGTGAACAATCGTGTACCGAACTTCAATTTGGATACAGCACGTAAAATACGCTCGTTTTAAAATAATTAAATTCTCGGAAACTTATCGTACGAATTGCATAAAAATTTGTTTTTAGGCTAGTTGAAGGGTGTAGAGTTCATTTATGCTGTCAGAATTGTGTACTGCTACTGAAAAAAACAAATTTATGCTTCGTTTTAATATGTAGATGTCCCCTTAAGCAAATTTTGTATATTTAAAAACAAACTTTATTACCAATCGTGTGGTACCAGTAACTTTCTTCTACGATATTTTTTTGCAGAGTTGGTATGGGGTGTTTACTTTTTTTTCCACGACTGTACAATGCTGTATTATAAAGAACTGCTTTACAAATCTTCAGAACAAAATACAAACCAAAGAAAAACACAGAGTATGCGAGATTCACCTATCAAAATGAACTAAAACTTTCTAATAAGTATCTGGAATTCCGTGTACCATTAAATTAACATAACATAATGAAGTGAAAACAGTGCATTTGGCAAAGTAATGCAAAGAATTTCTATCAATAGTATGCTTTATTTACGCATATTTAATAAGTTATGTGGTTAAAAAAAAATCTACCTGTTATACTTTACTTCATAATCAAGAAGTTCTGTTTATTATAAATAGCTACACATTTGTATTCAGCATATTCCGAGATGAAATGGACATATGACAAGATTAGGATCTTATTTTAATTAAGTTATTCCTTGGTAGAAACTTCAGACATCTTTTTCCGCAACAAACTCCAAAGAAAAGCAAATGATTCTAGTAAAATAGATCCCATCTTCAAAAGTGTGTTAAAATTTTCTGTTCTGATAGAACTCTAAACTAAATATGAATAAAATTATCAAAATATTTAAGTAAATTGAAATTAGTTTTTGTAATATAATGCGACACACGTCTGTCTAAATGTGCTTTAGAAAGCATTTTTAAATGCGTTCGTAATTATATAAATACGTAGCACCTACAGTCGTTGTCTGGTCCGTCTGTCCGCATATAACAGCTCAAAAACTACCCAACCGAGTGGTTTGAAATTTAGTATACATAACTATTGCAACAGTTTGTCGAACCATTAAAAATTTTATGAAAATCGAATCAAAACTTAAAAAAATATTAATAAAAGTTTACTGCTTTCTATTAAATCATATCATACATAATTAATCCAATGATATCCATGATAGGCAATGATTCAAGATTGTCATGTTGATGAGTTCCTATTTAAGATGGAGTCCTACTATTCTGGTGTTACTGAATTTAATATATACAATTGTGATAAATTTTGTATTGATACATTTTTACATAAGAGTACAACAAGTATTCCACCAAGATCTGAATATTTATAAAACTAGTTATAGTACGAACCTACCTCAGTTGACGCGTTTCGCGTATAATTACAGACTTTTTACTATATAAAGACAATTGTTTTAAAAAATTTAAGAGCACTCGATGTTTATGACAATATTTAAAACTACTTGTTTTTCGCTATGGCAATCGAAATTCTTTTCTTAAATGCCTAGATACGGCCATCAGGCTTACATGTATTCCATCTGCAAGAAAAACTACCTCTATTTACAGGACCTCCTAGTTGAACGCATAGCTAATCGCCGTATCATGTGGTCGTCTTGAGATGTTGTTGCTCTTAGTTGACTTGATTGATCCCTTGCAGTAAATATTCCATTTATTACATGCTTCAGTTCACTATGATCTTAGGTACAGCAGTCTCCTTTACATTTATAGATGAAATGTAGATGGAATATTTATTGCAAGGGAGCGACCAAGTCGTGCAAGACGGACAACGTGTAGAAACGACCCTATCACACGGCGAATTTCTGCGCATCTATATGTTATTTCAACTGAATTCTCAAGTTCAGTTTCCCTGTCCATATCTTCGGTCCGTTACTATGTTAACACCGAAATTGGCTGACTAACTTCTCTCCCTTTTCTTATGGAGCACGGTTGTCCATGAGAAGCCAATTAAAATTACATAGAATTTAAGAATTATAGCACTTTGGATTGTCATCGCGAATACCAAGTATTCTTAAATGTTGTCATAAACATCGAGTGTTCTTTAATTTTTGTTAATGTCTGTATATATGTTTAAGTATCTACTTATAGTATATATGATTTTCGATGAAAATAGTATGTTTATTATTAAAACCATATATATATATAACGCACAAACACACACACACACACACATATATATATATATATATATATATATATATATATATATGTAAGAGCCAAAGTGGGATAAGTAATTACAATATCAAAGGAAAAATGCAATGGAAATATTCATAGGCTGATAAAATTATATTATTTTTAAAAAACATAAACTGTTGGCATTGCTAAGCGCTTTCTCCTACGATAATTATTAAATACAACAATAATAACAGAATAAATATTTATTGATATTAAATTTTTTGTATTTATGAGATATCATTTATATCAAAATAAGACATATATAAACATTAAAAAATAAAATGTCTAATTCTCATTTAATAAAATTATTTATGATACGATACATAGTTTCTAGTTTAAAATTATGTAGTTTAATTATAAATGTTATGCAGATAAAATGCATAATTATTTAGAAAAAATGCATGTAAATTCAGGAAGAAAAAAAATATAAATTTAGTTTTCTTCGTAATTTTAAGTAATAAAAAAGTACAATTTATTTTAATCAGTTAAAAAAATATAACTGTATATGTATTTTATGTATGTCTCCTATATTTAATTGTAACTTTATTGGATGTTATTTATTTTCTTATGTTGGGTGATGCATTGGCATTTGATAAAAAGATGCAAGTACAATACGTTTTTTTCTCCTCCAAATCAATTTTCATCTATTTTTAGCGTTCCGTACTTAAAAAGTAAAAATGGAACCATTATAAGATCACTCATGTGTCTGTATGTCCGTCTGTCACAGCCATTTTACTTGTAAACTATGGAATGTGGAAAGTTCAAATTGGCTGAAGTAATAAAGGTTATTGACCAAAGTATTTATAGATTATTAAGCATTCATAAATATATGTGGGGAAAATGTAGAGGGGCTAATTAAGTTACATGAAAAAAATATATTTTCTTTATATTTATTTATCTTTATTTACTCGAATGAATTTTGGGTAATAATCGCGAACACTATAGAAGTTCAGTGTGTGCGCCCTTAGTCACTCGGCACACATCCCAACGGTAATTCCATTTCATTCCATACGTTCAATAGCCTGTTTATGTTACTGTCCATCACAGCAGCAGTGATGTGTTCCTGCACGCGAGCCACGAGGGGTTTTAAACTTGATGAGTTTATGTATCTTGTCTTGTATCACCGTCTTTGTAGGTCGCATATCTCTCAATACACAGTGTTTCGAAACCCAATTAATAATTTAGGCTAACCCTGTATATATAGTGGTTAGGGAGTTAAATTCGGAATTAATCAGGGGAAAGCTGGAAATTGTTTTAATCCCTTCTGTTTAGGTCTAGAATAAATATGCTATGTTTTCCCCCTCGTACTAGGTGAGCGTTAGGAAATATGTATAGATTTATAGTAAAAAAACACGTCAAAAATCCCTTCAGTTTAGGTCTAAATTGAACGTACTATGTTTTCTTCCTCGTACTTGGGTGACTTAGAAAATATGTGCATATTTATTTTCGAAAAACACGGTTTTTTTTAATTACCTTAACAATATCTCAAAACAGCTAACTCTATAAAAAACATTGTCACAACAAATGTTGTAGAGCTTAAAATTCTGAATAAAATGAGTACTATCATTAATATTTTTGTTCAACATTAAGGTCGCCTAATTTTGCCTTAATCGCTAATCAAGAGCTTGAAGCCAGGAGAGGCCAATTTAACTTAACAATATCTCAAAACAACTTACTCCATCAATAACATTCCCAAAACAAAAGTTGTAGAGCCTAAAATTCTGAATAAAAAGAGTACCTCCACTTAATATTTTTGTTCAATATTAAGGCCACAATTCTGAGATATTGTTAAAACAAAAGTTGTAGAGCCTAAAATTCTGAATAATAAGAGTACCTACACTTAATATTTTTGTTCAATATTAAGGCCACAATTCTGAGATATTGTTAAGTTAACTTGGTCTCTCCTGGCTTCAAGCTCTTGGTTTGAAAAATTTTGAAATAGAATTGCGACCTTAAAGTTGAACAAAAATATTAATGATGGTACTCATTTTATTCAGAATTTTAAGCTTTACAATATCTGTATTGACAATGTTTTTTATAGAGTTAGCTGTTTTGAGATATTGTTAAGGTAATTAAAAACAAACGTGTTTTTTGAAAATAAATATGTACATATTTTCTAACAGTCACCCAAGTACGAGAAAGAAAACATAGTACGTTCATTTTAAACCTAAACTGAAGGGATTAAAACAATTTTCAATTTTCTCCAAATTAATTCTGAGTTCAATCACCTGAGCACTTGTCTAAAACTTTAAAGTAGAATTGTGACCTTAATGTTCAACAAAAATATTAAGTGTAGGTAATCATTTTACTCAGAATTTTAAGCTCTACATCATTATTATTGTCAATGTTTTTGACACAGTTAGTTATTTTGAGATATTGCATGGTATTTAAAAAAACGTGTTTTTTTTTACTATAAATCTGTACATATTTTCTAACGCTCACCTACTACGAGGGGAAAAACTTAGCATATTCATTCTAGATCTAAACTAAATGGATTAAAGCAATTTCCATCTTTCCCCTAATTAATTCCGAATTCGTCCTTTTTTTCCTCCCCTACCACTGGGCTAATATGTATTTATGTATGTATGTATGTATACATATACATTATAAATTAATCTATCTCATTAAGAAATGACAGCGCATTACAAAATAAATGGGCATACGATGAGATTAGAATCTTATTTTAAGTAAATTATTCCTTACTAGCAACTTCAGAAATCTTATTCCACAACAAAATGCAAACGAAAGCAAATGACTGGAGTAAAAAAGATTCACCCTTCAAAATGAATTAAAGCATGTCTGTAGCATTCTAACAGATATCCGGGACTCCATACCCCATAAAATTACCAAAACATTTAAATAAAAGGTAACAAAGGCTCTCCATTTACGTAATAAGCTTATGAGAAAGCCTTTTGCTGACATACCGTTTGCACCTTGGCACAAAGGATTGGGGAGAATTCTTCAGGGATTTCTTCCCTCTTCAACACAATATTTAATCTTTGTTTAATAATGGATTGTATGCTGTAAGGAATCTGCAGAAAAGAGGGGTTTTGCCGTTGGAGGAGTCGTATGTGTTTGAAGTAAATGGAGTATTTGCAATTCACGCGCAGGTTATAAGCTTTATAAAGCTGTCACAATTGGCGTGAAGTTTAAGAAAGTATCAATTTGACAAAAGATAAAAATGAAACGTGTTTTCTTTTTTTTTCTATCGCCAAGAGGGATTTAGTTCTTTGTTTTGGTGCAGAATAGATTTCAAAATTAAATATTTGATCAATTTTCTTCTTTCTAGGCGTGGTTTTGTATGAATCTTATGTGATTGTGAGAGTCTGGGATATATAAAAAATATTTATGTAGGATAATAAACAGGTTATTTAATAATAGAAATCACAGACCGTAACAATCACCTGCTTTATAACTTGAAATAGATCTCATCAACTATATTGATAGTCTAAAATAACCATAATTAACTCAGCATAAACTAGATTTAAACCGCGATATATTTTTCAGTTAAAATAATCAAGCGACATCAAAATTTCTGAAATTGGAAATTACAATCCAAAAAACAAATATAAAATTAAGAAAGTATAAAAATTAAAATGAATACAGAAAAAGGGTTTTGTTTCCGTTAAAGCAGGCGTATGCGTTTGAAGTAAATGGAGTATTTAGATTTCACGCACTGACTGGTTATAAGCTTTATAAAACTGTCATAATTGGAGTGAAGTTTAAGAAATTATCAATTTGAGAAAAGATAAAAATTAAATATGTTTTCTCCCTATCACCAAGGGGGATTTAATTCTTTCTTTTGGTGCAGAATAGATTTCAAAATTAAATATTTCATCAATCTTCTTTCTACATGTGTTTCTGTATGAAACTTGTGTGCTTGACAGAGTCAGAGACAAAAAATAAATAAATAAATAAATAAATAAAATAATAATATTTTGACAGGATAATAAACAGGTTATTTAATAATGTCAGACCGGTACAATCACCTATTTTATAATTTGAAATAGATCTAATTAACTACAATGATAGTCTGAAATAACCAAATTTAATCAGCATAAACTATATTAAAACAGCACTATACATATTGTTCAGTTAAAATAGTTAGTCGGCATCATTGTTATTTAATTTTAAAATTTCTGAAATTGGAAATAACAGTCCGAAAAACGAAAATAAAATTAATAAAATATAAAAATAAAAATAAGTACAGAAAAGGAGGGTTTTCAGATGGAGGAGTCGTATGTGTTTGAAGTAACCGGAGTAATTACAATTCATGCACTGGTTATAAGATGTATAAAGCTGTCACAATTTGAGTGAAGTTTAAGAAAGTATCAATTTGACGAAAGATAAAAATGAAACACGTTTTTATCTATCGCCAAATGGGATTTAGTTTTTTGTTTTGGGGCAGAATAGATTTCGAAATTAAATATTTGATCAATCGTCTTCTTTCTAGATGTGTCTAAGTATGGTTCTTGTTTGTTTGTGAGAGTCAGAGATAAGTAAAAAAAAATACATAGGATAATAAATAGGTTATTTAATTACAGAAATGACAGACTAATACAATCACCTATTTTATAATTTGAAATAGATCTCATCAAATATGTTGATATCCTGAAACAACCATATTTAACTCAGCATAAACTATATTGAAACCGCGCTATATTTTTCACTAAAAATAGTTTATAGGCATCATTTTTATTTAATTTTAAAATTTCTGAAATTGGAAATTACACTCTGAAAAACAAAAATAAAATTAATAAAACAGATAAATAAAAATAAATGTAGAAAAAGAGGGTTTTGCCGTTGGACGAGCCGTATGTGTTTGAAGTAAATGGAGTATTTGCAATTTACGCGTCGGTTTTAAGCTGTATAAAGCTGTCACAAATGGCGTGCAGTTTAAGAAAGTATCAGTTCGCCAAAAGATAAAAATGAAACGTGTTTTTTTTTTCTATCACCAAGAGGGGTTTAGTTCTTTGTTTTGATATAGAATAGATTTCAAAATTAAATATTTGTTCAATCTAGATGTGTTTCTGTATGAATCTTGTGTGTTTGTGAGAAATATATATATATATATATATATATAAAATATTTACATAGAATAATAAACAGGTTATTTATTAATAGAAATGTCAGACCGATACAATCAATAACCGATAAACAACCGATACAATATTTTAACGCGCAATAGTTTATTAATAAATAAATTTTTCAACTTGAAGTCATTTTTTAAGCTACAACTTTCCATGTGAACATTCGCAGTCTTTACTTGACGTTCTAATCTCAGTATCGGCAACTGAAAATTCCAGAAATTTATGTATTTTAGAGGCATTCATAAAAAAAATATTTAGTTTTATCAAACAAAGCTATTGTTTTCATTTAAATAGGACGTTATTTACCCTCACTGACGAATTTTGCATGTCTCGAAATCAGTATCATTTCAATGAAAATATATTGCAATTTCACAGATTTATGAAAGAAACTACGTGTTTTTACTTTCTTCTATCTTTACAAGAAGAAAGTATTGGATTCGTGAAAATTTTCGACTTTCGGTTTTCGACGGATTTACACGTTTTAGGGGTCAGAGATTCCGGAAAACATGTTTTTACAAAATGTCTGCCTGTGAGTTTGTGTGTCACGTGACACAAATTCTGTGGGCGCTCTAGAACTAATGCACGGAATTTAATAAAAATTTATATTCAGTTAGTCCCTGATATAAAATGGTGCTGATTAGTTTTTCGTGTGCTGCATTTTTCAGAATTTCTACGATAGCTCTATCTCAAGAACTGAAGCACGAATTTCCATCAAACGTCAGATTCAGGTATATAGTGATATCAATTAGTGCTGTTTATGTTTTGGTATAAATCGCTCAACAGGTGGCGCTGCTATTCTACATTTTTCTAAATTTCCGCTATAGCTCTATCTCAAGAACTAATGCACGAATTTTCACCAAACTTCCAATTCAGATATACTTTGTTATGAATTGCTGCTAAATTGGTGTAATTTCTTGTACTATTTAAATGATTTAATTGACGTGATTTATATAGAAGAAAGTTTTCTGATGGTCACAACATACTAGTTTAAAGCTTGGCATCATTTTCTGTTCAAATTTTCTTAAAAAATTAATTTTCATTGTAATGAGAAAATTGCATCAATAAGGACATAATTAATAAAGAACCTAATAATGCAAATAATCCGCTTTTTACCATTTAGAAAAAAATAATTAACAAAAATTTAAAAATTAAAATTGAAATTGAAAATTTGGAATATTAAAAAAAAATAATTCGGACACATCTACAATGTTGCTACCCTGTTTCATTCATCGAAATAAAAGCCATTTCTGACAATACATTATATGCCATATCAATGAAATATTCCACATGATACACTTTTATTCAATTTGCATATTTCAGTGAAGCGAAAATGAATACCATTGAACTACGTAATAACGATGGACACTGAGGTACCAACGTACTACCTTTCTTTAGATTTCACTTAATAGAATTAACATAAAATACCTTTTAATAGCTCTTCATTTAAGGTTTTTTTTTTGCCATTTTACTATATTTTCCACACGCAGATAATAACAAAAAATAATCGTTAAGACAAAATAATAATCAATGTAATCAGTGGCGCCAAGTTATATGGGCCCATGGGTGGGTGAAAGCATGCCAAATTTCAATTGATTTAATTCGTAATTTATTACTTTCTTCTTTCTTTACAAGAAGAAAGTATTGGATTCGTGAAAATTTCCGAATTCCGGTTTTCGACGGATTTATACGTTTTAGGGGTCAGAGATCACAAAAAGCATGTTTTTACAAAATGTCTGTCTGTGAGTGTGTTTGTCTGTGCGTGACACAATATTTGCGGGCGCTCTAACTCAACAACTAATAAACGGAATTTAATAAAACTTTAGATTCAGTTAGTCCCTGATATAAATTGGTGCTTATTACTTTTTGGTGTAAATCGCACAGCAGGTGGCGCTGCTATGCTGCATTATTCCTGATTTTCTCAATAGCTATATCTCAAGAACTAAAGCACAGATTTTCAGAAAACTTAAGATTCAGTTAATCCTTGATATAATTTGGTGCTGCTAACTTTTTGGTGTAACTCGCCCAATAGGTGGCGCTGCTTTGCTGCATTATTCATTATCATCGCAATAGCACCATATCAGGAACTAATGTACGAATTTTCATCAAACTTCAGATTAAGTTAGTCTCTGATATAAAATAGCGCTGTTTAGTTTTTGGTGAAAATCGCCCAGCAGGTGGCGCTACTATGGTGAAATTTTCACAATTTCCGCATTAGCTGTATCTCAAGAACTAATGCATAAATTTTTATCAAATTTCAAATTCAATTAGAAATTCATGTAGGTTGTTGCTGATTACATTTTGCTGTAAATCCCCTATCCGGTGGCTCTGCTGTGCTGCATTTATTAGGAAGTATTAAGATGTATGAGATAGAAGAAATTTTTAAGATTGCCATATCCGACTTGCTAAAATGAAATTTGGTTTTATTAACGTTCTGAAAAAAATTTTGTTCAAAAAATAGAAAGAAAATCGATTAGACTTACAGGAGCACTGAAAACTCCTTCAGCGGATGTATAGTTAAATTTATCACAAAAACAAATTTCCGGCATATTTTGCCATCTGTTTTGATGTCTTAAATTGATAAAGCACTTAGATGACTAAAATATATGCTTTTCTTGAAATTCAGTTAGCAATTCCAATATTATTAAAAATATATATTAATGTAGATTTATAAGGAAACACTTATAAGAATATAATTTAATAAAACTATTTAAAAAATTATAATTAAATTATAATAATTTAAATATTTGCTTAGAAAAAGCATAATTTAATTTCGAATCATAATCTTTAGTCATTCGATCTTCCCCTCTCTGTCTTTAGACACAAACACACTAAGGGAAAAACGTTATATGTGTTATATAACTCATATTTCTGAGATTACCCAATATTTTTGAAAAGTTTGCGCTACTGAATGCAAATGACATGTGTTATTATTAGGGTTAAAGACCAGAAAGGGTTAACTTTAAATGACCTAAGAGTTTAAATTTACATAACATCAAATTAAAATTTAAGTGTGCTAAAATTCATTTAGATAATTAAACGAACTACTAAATTAACGACACCAACTTAACATGCTTCTTTAATAATTAAAATCTGCTTTATAATCTACTAGGTTTTAAACACATAGACCAAAAATAGCAGTTCTTTTCTCAATGCTACACATTCTTCAATTATATTAAGCTAATTTGTAATCAATAATTAAAAAAAAAAACCTTACATTTGTTCTTTTTGCAGTCGCGAAATCTAATTGGATGCACATTAGATGTTTAAATTACCCTCCTCAAAAGATTTCTTGACTTCCTGAATTCCCTTGCAATCTTTTATTTTTTCTCCGACCTTAGGGTTTTGAGATTTGTAACCGTATTGTAATTCAGAATGTTGAAGGAAAAAAAAAAAACTAACGTAGTTTAATTTTCCTCTTTCTCCTGCAAAAGAAATAGCTATTTTATTTTTTTGAAAAAGATACTTTTCTAACTTAAAACACTACTTCATCACATGTATCTCATTAAAAGGTGTACCTCATTAATATTTAATATGTAAAGATTTTTTTTTCCTTTAGGAATTTAAATACGTATGTATCCTGAATTTTCCTAAGCTTAATTCAGAGCTAAAAATAACTTTTTTTTTTTTTTTTTTTTTTTTTTTTTTTTTTTTGTAGAGAAAGAAGGTTCTTTAATTTGTTGATAGCGATCTCGAGATATGTAGATGATAAAAAATGCAAAGTTCTTTTCCGTGAAATCAAAATGCTGATGAATGTCAAAAAAAAAAAGATTTGAGGTATTATATTATGTAAATAGAATAATGTATTTTATTCGGTGTATCATTATGTTTAGTTACAAAAATGTATAAAGTAATGAATTGTTCTTTGGTATTTAGTCATATCTTTCCATTCAATGTTTGAAAATATTCATGTGTAGCTGGAATAGTATTGGGGGATTGCAAATGTTCGTGCCCTATTTCATAAATGGCAGAAATTTGCATAGATGGCAGAATTTTGAATGAGCGGATGTTTCTTTTATAACCATTATATTAACTGACTGTTATCTACATGTGTCGTGAGTGAACATAACGTTATGTTTCTCATATTAATTTGTGTACAAGGTTAATATTAAAGATGGTTGGTTGGTTGGTTGTGTTTATGACGGCCAATTATCAGCACGAGGGATGAAGGCCCTAAAGGGGGGAATGCCCTCCGTGGGGGTCTTTCTAAGGGAACCTAACGCGTATTTACGCTTGGAAAACCAAGGTTCGAAGAAAACCACGAAAACTCCGAATGATTAGGCTGACGGGCGCGATTGGGATCGAACCCAAGACCTCCCGTCTGCCAGCTTCGAGGGCAGAACCTCTCTGCCACTGGTGGGGCCCATTAAAAATAGAAAATGAAAAGTTACGTTTTCGTCATGTTATGTTATATGAATTTTAAAAAGTAGTGAGTGTTGGACGTGCTACAAAAAATATTCAAGACGTTTATTTGGATCGTGCTCCCGCTCTTAGGACAGTTAAAAAGTGGTCTTGCCGATTTCAAAAATAGTGGTTTCAATCTAAACGATAAAATTCGATCTGGGCGAACTTCTAGCATTCACAGTGTCTTAATCCGAGATTTAGTTAATAATAATCCATGGATTACACCTGAGAGTCTAAATGTTAAAAATTTGACTACATTTCGCCATTTAAAACAACTTGAAGCATTGCAATTCGATGCATCGAATATAGGAGACGAACTTTTGCAATCAACCTAATAATAAAAATTTCATGAAAAAAAAACTTTTTCATGAAAAAACATAATATATAGAAGAGAGAATACATAAATAATTACATTTTAAAGTTCTGTTAGAATGATGATAAATTTAGAATTTTGTTACAATTTTTGCCGAAACGTCAGTGGAGGCTCACTGTGGAGACACGAAAAGGGTTTGGTTTCCGTTTGTCTGTTAGTCTGTCTGTCTGTTTGCGATAACTGCCTAAAAAAGCATGCGATTAGCTTATAATTAGGTTGGCATGTTCGTGTGGTACTTGGATTTAGTGGTACAGTTTTTGATTAAATTTGGTTGATTCTTTCGAAAAATATGGAGCATTTCTTTTCATGTTATAACGCTTTCATATGGGAATGCAGACTATTTTCAAATTTACCATTCGTTAAAAAGAAAAAAGCGTATTTGATTAATGTTTTTAAATGGTAATTTCAAGTGTTCTTTTTCATCTTTAAAATTACCAGAATTTCAGAATATTATTGCATAACACCGTGTTTAATTTAACGCATCTAATTTATGAAACTTTTTAAGAATTTCATGAGTGTACTTATAAATATTTATGGAATTTAAAAAAATAAAATTGCGGATTTTAACATTTTAAATATTGTGCAAAATGAGATTTAAAAACGATGACTTGTGGAGTAGGGTGGGCCAAAAAAAATTTTTTTTTCGATTTTTGATGATGGGTAGTGCGGAAAAGTTGCCACTGATGGCACCAAGTTTACACAAAAAAATTGAGATTTTTCGGACAATTCCTTCATTTCCCACAAATGGCTTGAAATTTCGCTCAAATGCAGGTTTCTGAACTTTTTTAGAAATTTTTTTAAATGTTAAATTAAATTTATTTTCGCTTAATTTACTTGGAATGCTATGTTTAGTGTACGAAATGTTTAAATAATTTCTGATTATCTATTATTTATTAGTTTTGTGTATTTTGAATTAAGCGAATTTTATAGCCTTTTCGCGTATGACAGCAAAAATTGCAAGCATTGCTTGGTTCTTTCGTCGGTTTCTCTCTTTTGTCTTTATTATGTTCCTCGCTTTTCCTTCGGTTTTCGATGCGTTCAGAGTTACATACTTGAATGCCGGACCACAGCATGTCTTGACAGCAATTCTGGAAGGAGAGGAGAGTGTGGAGCAGAAACCAATGAAAAAGCAATCAGTCATCATGAGGATTATGGAGGAAATAGGAGATGAGTGTAACTGTGAGATGGGATGTTAATTATTTTTCTCCTCTAAAATACAGCTATTGTCAAAAGATTCAAAAAGTGAAAACTTTGAAGCAGGCAGTTCGTCTGAATCAGAGTTGGAACCAGGGCCTTCAAAAGCAGACACTCCCAAACGCATATCCATTTCTCAGACAGCGTTCGCCGGATTTAGAACTGGTATATCATATAGGTAAATTGCGTTAAGAGCTTCATCTGTGCTTCAGGATGCAGGAATTGTGACAACCAGGAATAAAGATCTTGTCATCTATAAAGACTTGGTCAGGAGACAGAAGAGCAAATTTGAAAGAAGATACGGGAGGAGGAATATCTTGGAGGATGAAAAATTACAGCCATATTTTGTCATGGTAGAAATTATAACACGATCTTCATAGAAAAAAGGGAACAAGCGTCA
Organism: Maratus speciosus; assembly: GCA_963932465.1. Classification (NCBI taxonomy): domain Eukaryota; kingdom Metazoa; phylum Arthropoda; class Arachnida; order Araneae; family Salticidae; genus Maratus; species Maratus speciosus. Next base: position 359,014,995 of record OZ010794.1, read on the forward strand.
ACATCGAGGGAAATACGAAGCACATATCACTAATGGCGTGCGAAAATGTACGTGTCTATTTTTACGAGCCTATTCCTGTTTCATGGACATCAGAAATGCAAAAGGCTGAAGATTTTAGTACACTATTAATCTAGCTCTATTTCAATTGATAAAGGTCTTGGGTCAAGTGGTTCTACCATCTAGTTTAGAGAGTTGATATCGCTGAGTGAGCTCGGTCGTATGAAGAATACATATCAAATGCTGCAGTTCTCTTCTTGATTTGTTCCAAAGCAGACTTTATTCTGGTTTAGAAAATTATATAATGATTTTACTTTTTCTCCGCAATAACCAGAAGGAGGTGTCAAGTGACCCAAATATTCCGAACCATGTTCAGACAACATAGTGATAGTTGTTTCGTCTTTTTGTTGACGGTGCTGCTAGCCCCCTTTTTTTTCTATGAAGATCTTTTTATTTTTTCTACTATCATAAAAGATGCTTGTAATTTTTCTTCCTCCAAGGTCTTCCTCTTCCTGTATCTTCTTTCCAAGTTTCTTTTTCTATCTCCTGGCCAAGTCTTGATGACGTGATCCTTATTTCCTGTTGTCACAATTCCTGCAATTTTTGCTCACTTATTCGCGAAAAAGCTATAAAAGTCACATAATTCAAAATGCACATTACTATTAAATAATACATAATCAGAGCTTATTTAAACATTTCGTACACTAAACATGACATTTCAAGTAAATTTAACATTTTTTAAATGTTTGCAAAAAAAGTTCAAAAATCAGCACTTGAGCAAAACTTCATGTCATTTGCGGCAAATGAAGGAATTGTCCGAAAAATCTCAATTTTTTGTGTGAACTTAGTGCCACCAGTGTCAACTTTTCCGCACTACCCATAATCGAAAATCGATTTTCTGCCGCTGAGGCTCCTGATCTGCAGATTTACTAGTCTTTTTATCCTGCCTTATGATTGAATTCAATAATAATATTTATTATGAAGTGTTATGAATATGTATTATATTTTTGTGAGGCACGGATCATTTCTGTCCTCTGAAAACTTTTCCGAACACGTAATACATTTTACAATGACGCTGAAATCCGTACAATTGCAATAGAAATTCCTTAAATGTTTATATCACAATCAAAAATAACAATACACCGAAGAGCCAAAGCATTATGACCTTCCCAACATTTTGCATTGAGCTTGTCTGGGTGACCTGGAAGACACGTTATCATGTGAGAATGGTATTTAACTGCCTCTAGGAAGTCTGAGGAATCATTTTTGCCCTTAGCTCTGCCTGTGATGGAAAAGGCTACTGATCTAAGTGACTTTGATAGGGGGCAGAATTAAATGAACCGACGGCTCAGAACGAGTATCTCCTAAACTACACGAGTAATGGGTTGTTCGTGACATATCGTTGTTAGTAGTTATGCAAAGTATATGAATGACGGTAAAATATCAGTATACGCCATGGCGTTGGACGTGCACGCATTATCAAAGAAAAAGGATGTCGGAGATTCTACCTCTTTGTAAAGCAAAATCGGTGCTAGTGACTGACTCGACTGACATCCCAATAAAATACAGGTCCAAGTATAATTGCTTCGGAGTACACAGTTCAGATGACACTGTTCAATATGAAAATACTCAGCAAACGTCCCACTCATGTGCCTCTGTTGACCAAGCATCATCTCCGACTACTCCTACACTAAACCCGGGAACATCATGACTGGGCCATGGATCATTGAGAGAGAATCCCAAGGGATTCTCTCCCGATGGAGAGAATTCCTGGCTCTCTCCAGGGAGAGGGCCTGGTCGAAAGAATCACGATTTATACTTCAACACGTCGATGAATTTATCAAGGTACATCGTTTCCCAGGCGAGCTGTTGCTCCCCCTTATACAGGACGTCATACACAGGCCTGTGATTTGGGGAATGTTTACATGGGCGTCTCTGTGACCTGTGGTCGTGGTAGAACAAACCATGAAGGCCGCGGACTATCTGAACAGCATTCCTGACGAATTGCACCCTTACGTGGTATCTGTCTTCCCAAATGGAAATGGAGTCTTCGAGCAAGACAACACTCCATATCACAGGGCTAAAATTTTGCTGTAGGGATTGCAGGAACATAATACAGAATTCGAGTAAAGATCCTGGTTACATAACTCAACGGATCTTAATCCGATAGAGCACATTTGCCGTGTCATGGAACGACGGCTCAGATCTCAAATACAAGCATGATGGAATATACTGGATTTTCGTGACCGCTGCTTGAACATCTGGTACAATTTGTCTCCGACCGTCTACAAAAGACTTGTTGCATCCATATAAACGTGGGTTGCAGCTGTTTTGTAGGCGAAAGGTGGACAAACGCGTTATTAGGCAGGTGGTCATATGGTTTTGGTTCTTCAGTGTATAAAAACATAAAATAATAATGTTTTGTGTTCAAATCTGATCAACCAAAATTATTTCTTTTGCAGTGGATACCTGAGGTCGATGTTTAACCGTTTTTAATTATTTATTCAACTTTGGTTGCAGTTTTAAAAAATTTTCCACCATAGCTGAAAAGTTTATGAACTCGGTTTGCCTTCTCGTCTATCTCTCCGCTTATCAGTACGTCTGCCTCTCTGTCCATGTCTACTCGCGCTTTATAACGCGTAAATATGCTCGGCTGTCCATGTAATTGGTATATGTTGCGGTTTACCGTGGCATGTTCGATATACTGATAACGGAATGTGGGGCATTTTTAGTTCGTTTACACGTACATACAAAAGAATTCCGTTATATTATGGTCTATCGGAAAAATCTTTTTCAGTGTATTTTAATAAAGATATACAAATATCCTGAAATTGATATATTTTATATAGGTGAAATGCATTTTTTCTGTTGAATATGAATGCATGGAATTTATCATTTATTTTAAGGGGCAGATAAAAGAATTAATGTTACACTATGGCCTATGGGAAAAAATTATTTGCTTTTAAAGAAGTCGGATATCTTTAAACCTTCAAAATTTTCGGTTTTTTAAATACATATTTTGATTCCGTAATCATTTCTGAACAATATGCAAAAAAACACTTAAAAAATTCCCATTAGTTTACTAATTATGGCAGTTTTATTAAGACTACGTATTAAGACTACATATGATAATTACACTTTGCGTCGCGTTTATTCAAAACGATCAGTTTTGATACTGGACGCAGCGTTACTAAAGAACTATGCATGGCAATCAAACGAAATTTTCACCCCTTATTACCCAACTGCCAAGAACAGTTATGTGTTTCACGCGTATCTGTGTATGTGGATTTATTTATAACCTCGAAACATCCCAACGGCTGGATGGATTTTAATGAATGAGGTCTCTATCCATTTGCTTTAACCGTCCGATAATTATAGGCTAGTTTTTGTTTTCATAAATTCAAAATGGCGGCCGTAAATTAAAAAATGGCGGTAGGCACGAAAACAAACAATTACGCACCATATTGAGTGGCATATCATTGGATAGGTCTTTCAAAATGAAGACGATGTTTCATTGACTATTTTACAGTCCGAAGCTCCGTTTAAATACTATGCACCCTGGAAGTTGTGTAGGTAGGATCTCTAGCTTTACTGCAACTCTAATCATCATAGACATCTATAGGCCTCATCAGAACAGTGTTTATAGATAGGAACTAACAATTAAACACAACTTAAAAGAAATCAATACAAGTAATTAAAAAAAAATTAGGTAAGTAATATAAAAAATAGTTTAACATTGATGAGAAATAATTAATTAGTTCGCTTTTGTACGCAGTCGGGTTTTTTGATTTTTTAAATTTATTCATTATTGTATTATCTACAACTTAAATCCAGAAAAAGGTAAGATTTTATTTTTTGTTTTTGTTTTTTTACTTTGAAAATATTTTTTTTTAATAATTTTTTTAATTAATAAGTTAATTTTTTAATTTAGCCAATATTTTTTATAAATATTCTGGTTTTAGTATAAAGGTAACACTATCATGTATTTATTCTCCCAAAATTTCCTCTTTATATTCATATTTTCAGATTTTATCATGCACGCAAGACGTGTTTTTAAACTTATAATTTCAATATTTATTTATGAATTTATAAGTATATATATATTTTTTAATATAAATTTAAATATAAGCTTTATATTTAAATGCAGATTAATTTTTATTTTTGACTTATTACACAAGTTTTGAAGATTGGAATATAGTGATATTTTTTGCTCTTTCGACGTGTTCAAAGGTATCGTACCCCCTTAAACTGTATTTTTAAACTGTAACACTATTTCAAACATGATGAAATTGTAGATTGATGAAGTGCACTACAAGATGCTTATTGAATTTATTTGTTCATCTACATGCGGCACAAAAGAGAATTCAGTTACAATATTTACTCCCATTGAAAGTGCGTTTTCAGTTGCAATAAGTGTTTTAAAGCTTAACCAAATTTCAGCACATTACCCTGCAAATAAGGCCGTCTTAAATTCAGACACATATGGGACTGAAAAAGTAATTCAGACACTTAAGTGTCTGAATATGGAATATCAGACATCATAGGTGTCTTAAATTAGGACACTTAAGTGTCTTACTATATGATCATGGTATAAACACTGTAAAATGAAATGTCTGAAATTCAGACATATAAGTGTCTTAAAATGGAGTGTTCAATTTACAGACATTTTAAAGTGTCTTAATTTTTAAGACACGTGTATGTGTCTGAATTTAGGACATTTCAAACGTCTGAATTGCATCCATTTTTGTCCAACCTGCAAGTTCGGCAATAGGCAGCCAATTTTTCCTTTTTTTGTAAGCTTTATACACCGTAAAAAATATGGAAATTGTACTGCGAATTGAGACGCCAATCCCACTCTTTTCGGGACAGGCTTAGAGACTACTCTTTATGGGCCAGGCCTTACTTTTTTCCTGAAGGATCGGGCCGGGCCTAACTTATTTTCGCTGTACAGAGCCTGGGATGGTTTCATTAATAGTCTTCACGACCCAAAATTTTCAGTCCTAGTTTTGACCCAGCTCGTATGAAAATCATTGTCTCCGCGTGGCCCTAGTCCGTCCAAAGATCGCAAAAATTATCGCAAAAATGCATACATTTTAAATCACCATGATCACCAATTAAACATTGCAATTTATTATTTTTAAAAAATAGCAAATTTCTACGCTTATTAAACTATAGCTAAATTAAAATATGGTAAACCGAGTGAAAAGGAGCCCGTCTATGACGGAATCCTGTTTTAAACTGAAAAACGTGTTGATGCATACAAAATTAATATGCAAATACGTTAAAGCAATTCCGTCTTAGCAGATTTTACTGTATGGTATTTTTTAGAATTTTAACACTTCAATACATGGAATATGGATTAAAACATTAATGATAACTGAAACATTTACATACAAAAAAAAAAAAAAAAAGAGATTAATTAAAAAAATAAATATTCCAGCTCGCTGCAATACTATAAAAATAAAGATTATAAACATGAAAAAAAAGTTAAGATGAATATTTTTGGTCAGAACTCCTCGTACGAGACAAAGTTTTAACCAAATCGATGAAAAAAGGAATGTTTTGTAGAAATTCACCCGGGCTTGTCTCGGGACGAGATTTTAACTTTTTTCCGGGCCGAGCTTTTAGATGTTATACATGGCTGGTCAGGGCTAATAATAATTTTAAACGGGGAATTAATCAAAGACAATTTCTAAAATGATTCGAAAATAATTAAAACTGGTGGCGCAATCTTGCTTCAGTCAGAGAAAATGTTATGATTTATCATATTTAAAGTGTCTTGCTTTATTTTTATTTTAATGTATTATCGTCTGACAACATTTAATGTTCTTATATTTGGGAATAGTCGTTTATTATTATTATTCTTGCCATTACTTTCATTCCTGGCGCTTCTGTGAGTCTTTAATAAATGTTATTCGTTGTCGTTGTGTTTAATCCGATGTAAATTTACTGATATACACTACGTACGCCATCTCCTTTAAAAATGTCATGTTTATTTCAACAAAAGTCGAACTTATTTCTTTTTTTTTTTTTTTTTTTTTTTTTTTGAATTATATGCAGTACTTCTGAAATTTTTTTACGATATATATACTAACTTTTTAGCTACTGACTGAGTATCGATTTAGTCGGGTTTAGTTCAGTTTAGTTCAGAAAATTAGTCTAAACATCAAAAACTTTTAGGCTATATCTCGATTGAAAAAAAAAAAAAGAAAGAAAAAAAATGCATGTGTAAAACTATGGTTTTAATAACTAAATATCAATATTTTTGCAGAAAAATTATGCACAATATTTATAATTGAGAAATTTGGTTCAGAATATCCTCAGAATATCATCCTTTCTTTTTTTTTCTTCTAGAAGAAAAAAAAAAATTAAAAAGTAAAAATAATAGGCTTTGTGCAATAAGAAAATACATTTTTTAAAATGAAAAATTGATTCTTTTTAAAGGGCGTTATTACTCCCCCTCCCCCCCCCACACACATACACACACAACTGCAATGGGACAAGCCTTGAATTTTAAATCTGTCAATTACTATTGATATTCAACATAGAACATAATTTACTCGAAACGTAAACTTTGTCACTTGCATCCCTTCGCTTCTGGGGGTTCATGTTGTACTCAATGATTGAAAGCTGAAATTAAAATACCAAATATTCACAATTCTAGAAAGAAAATGTCAAAAATGTTCGGAATTATACTAGGTTGAAAAAAAAGTACTACAGTTGAACCTCGTTAACACGAACACGCTTAACGCGAACTACTTTTAACACGAACTGTTTTCAGTTGTCCCGTCAAATTGCATAGGGATTTACTGTTATTTTATTCCTTTTAACACGAACACGCTTAACGCGAAATACTGTTTATCACGAACTGAAAATGATCGGCCGTTGAAATATTTCCTACTGATAGTACGAACGAATCAAGATTTCCCAACCTTTCGGTGCAATTGTACTGAGTTCTTTTTTTTTTTTTTTTTTTTTCAAACTCCAAATTTTTGAAAAGATGTTCGTCTGGGCAGGGGGAAGGAGGTGTCTTTTGTTTTGATAACAGAAAATCAGCTATTGTAAAATTGGCAGGTCCAGGTTGTGTTGTCTCTTTCTGCCCTCTCAAAAGGTAAAATGCTACTGTAAGGATTACACTGAGGGGTGAAAATAACTTTGTGAAATGCTGGGTAGGAAATTCCACTGGTCAGAAAATCTGCTCATCCTTTTTCGCGCTTTAAAGCGTGTCTACTTTGACGGTAATCGCTTTCTTGACAACTTTAGGATTTCATTTTCGCAATGAAATAAACGAAAATATAGAAGTGAAAGTGAAAGAGTATTGAATTCGGGGAGGGGTTAGCTTCAAGAAAAGGTTGCCAATCTTTCGCATACTCTAGTGTTAAATCTAGTGATCTGTGGTTTGCACGCACGTTTTCTTCTAAGTTCCATAAATTTGTTCAAGTAAAAAAAAAAAATGGATAAAAAAGTGCAGAAATCGTTGAGTTTAGAAAAGAAGATGGAAATTTTAAACAACGTAGACGATGGTAGATTGAAAAAATCCGAAATTGCTCGAAAATTTGGAATTGCAAAAAGCACATTATCGACCATTTTAAAAAATCGGCAAAAAATTGAATGTGCTTCTGTTGTTAACGAATTCGGACCTTCCCGTAAACGAATGAGGAATGCTAAGAGTGAAGAGGTGGAAATAGCACTTATGAGGTGGATAAGAGAAATAAGAGCACAAAACGTTCCTCTCACCGGAGCAATTTTGTAAGAAAAGGCTCGCTTTTTTGCTGATGCTCTTAATGTGAGCGATTTTCAGTGCTCGTCTGGATGGTTACAAAGATTTAAAGACAGACATGGAATAGTTTGCAAAAAAGTTTGTGGCGAAGAAGGCAGTGTAAGCGTCGAAACCGTAGATGATTTTCTGAGAAACAAATTGCCTACGATTTTGAAAAACTATGCATTACGTGACATATATAATGCTGATGAGACTGCGATTTACTGGAAAGCACTTCCTACCCGCACCTTATGCTTAAAAGATCAGAAATGTTCTGGTGGAAAGTACAGCAAGGAGAGGTTGACGGTTTTGGTAGCATGTAATATGGATGGAAGTGAAAAGCTACCTTTGTTAGTCATAGGAAAATCATCACATCCAAGGTGCTTCAAATCATTAAAAACATTACCGGTGAAATATGAGTTTACAAAAAAGGCCTGGATGACTTCAGACATTTTCACCAAATGGGTAAAAGAATTGGACCGAAAGTTTCAGCAACAAGATCGGAAAATATGTCTTCTTTTGGATAATTGTAGCGCACACTCCCCAATTTATGGATTAAAATCTATTCAACTTGAATTCCTCCCTCCAGGTACTACATCTAAGTTACAACCTTGTGATCAAGGGATCATACGCAGCATGAAAGCCTTTTATCGTAGAGAATTGATTCGCAACACAATTCACTGTTTTGACGAAAAGAAAGAATTCAAAATTAATTTGTTAGAGGCCTTGGTGTTGCTTCGAACAGCATGGCGAGAAGTAACATCTAAAACAATCATAAACTGTTTTAAAAAAGCGGGATTTTGTATAGATGATATTGCAGAAGATGTGGCAGAAGATACAAAAGATGAAGTAGAATCTGACTTGATCAACGCGGCACGAGATTGGGGAATACTTCCCGATAGCATAACATTTAATGCATATGTCTCAATGGATGACGATGTTATGACATGTGACGTCACAACAGATGACGAAATCATTCACAGCGTGAATGAAATGATGAATCGCTTATCAGATAATAATAATCATTATTTTTCTGATACAGACGAAGATATAGAAGACAATGACACTTCCGTGGAAACTCCAGTTAGCCTCATGGAAGCTTTCACTGCATTACAAACAGTGCGTCGTTTTGTTATGCAAGAAGCTGATTCTGGAACTACTTTAGAAACTGTAGAAAGACTCGGTGACTTTTGGCGAAAATCTTCTAACAAAAAACGTAAACAGTCCACTATTACAGACTTTTTTAAACGTACTCCAGCACTGTAAATGTAACCCGGCGTATACAAATACTATTTATTAAAATATATTGTTTAAAAAATTGATTGTTTTTTTTAAGTCGAGCTTTAGTGGTTCTCATTGGATATAGCGTAAATACCGACCAGTTTCCATTGAAAAGACTATATTCTTGATGGATAGATCTTAGGAAACAAACCGAACACCAGCAACACAGCAGATTTTGAAGGTACGTATGCTTATATGCTTATATTTATTCATGTTCCATGTAATTATAATATTTTTAATATATGGATAACGCGAACTACTTTTAACACGAACAAAAAAAGTTTCCCCTTGGGTGTTCGCGTTAACGAGGTTCGACTGTATCTACTACTACCCAAAATACGTTGGTTGTGCTTTATAAATAACATTATTTCAAAACTGTGCTCGAGCGTGAAACCATGGTCGAATGGTTAGGACAGTTTTCTTCGGAGGAACAGAAGCCTGGTTCGATACCCGTCTAAGGTAAGCTTGGTATGTGTACAGAGTTTGAATTGCATAGATAAATAATGTATGTATGTGACTGAGGAAGTGGTAATTGAAATAGTGGGTTTGACATTATTATTAGATAACTTTATTTAATCTTTTAAATGGATATTTTTAAATACAGGAATCTACAAAAAAGAAAAAATAATAATTTTTTTCTAGAATTTACATCAGAAAATTTCCATTAAAATGTGTAAATAGTACTGGAGTCTGGAGTGGCAGTGCAGTTTTCTTATCTTAAGGGATATTTTTTGACAGTGTATAATGCTTACAAAAGAAAAAAAAAAGGTGAGAAACTGGCTGTGGAAGTGGTCAAACATGGATGCAATTCAGACGCTTTAAATGTCTGAAATTCAGACACATATAAAGGTAACTTTAGATAATGGATTCCATCAGTTTATTAAATATCGTGTTAATGTTAAATTAATTCATGAAATTTAAAGGAGACAGGTAATCTTCCACCGCCTATGGGCACATTCTTTCCTCCCATTCTAAAGACCTAATTTCAAAGGGATTTGGTTCATTTAACATAGATTACAATTCAGTTACTTTCTGTATTATAAGATTTTATCTTAGACTTCAGATACCAACATTTTCTAACATTAATGATGCATCCTTTTTGAATTCTATGGGTTTGATTACTACGAGGTTTGGCTCACTCAACTTGGTTTTCAATTATCTTCAGCACGTCCGGAGCACTTCCGGTACATACTGTCTTAGGTAGCAAGGACCCAGATTACAGGTTCGTTCGGAAAGATGTTTGTTGGGAACACACTAGACGCTGCGGAAAGCAATGGGTGCCTCCGGAATTAAGTTCATTTAAAAGAATTTCAATCGATAAAATCATACAAACTTGAGTTTTGTTTAAGGTTATTATTTACGGACCCCGGGCAACGCCGGGCGGGTCTGCTAGTAGTACTATAAATATACAACAGAATGTCTAAATCTTTGCAACAATAAAATATATTAGATTTTTTTTTCGGATAAATGTCGGTCATATTTGGATTGTGTATAAACCGGCAGTCAGTATTGTAATTATTTAAATAAAAGATATAAAGTCTAACATAACTCCATTTTTGCTTTAAGTCTGGATATATGGTATTATTTTAATAGCTCCTAATGAACGTTATGTACGTTCATTTTTTGTTTTACACTACAGCATTGGTGTAACAATAGTTTGGTTCCATGATCAGAGTGAATTTGTCATAAATGACAGAATATTTTACTGATGATTCAAATCAGTAAGACGCTCTGTCACTTAGTTAGTTAAGAAAAGGATCTAAATGTTTTTACTTTGGTTAAAAACAGTAACATAAGAAGAAAGATCATTACAAAAATCAACATCTACAATTTTTTGTTTAGCAGACCAAAATATCTATGAAAAAGGGATACGTTGATGAATATGGTTTATTTCTATCAACCCTTGTAAATAATCTGATAGAAAAACATTATAACATTAGCCTTCTTTCTCCTTGTAATAACATATTAATAATATTCTATGTCGTGGCGATAAAATAATAGGTTGGTGTTCATAAATATAAGTCTGTAGCCTTAAAAATGAAAGTCTGCTCTTTGAACTACATGCATAATACAAATACATATTATACATAATGCTTGGTTTGATATCTGCATGTAATTCAAATGTTTTCTTATTTTCTTTGTATAAAACAATTGATAATCATTCTTTTAAATATTTTAAGCAAATCACGCGAAAAACCCGCTGCAAATTTCTCGTTTGCATTTCCATATTTTTAAATGATTCTCCTTGCATGGGATATTAGAAGACAAACTTTTTTTATTTTGATGGTTTAACCGGCTTACTAATAAAACAATCGATAATGATTTTTTTAAAAGAGCTTACGCAAGTCACACGACAAAACCCGCTTCAATTTTCTTGTTTGCATTTCAATACATTTAAATGATATTCTTTGCATGGCATATTGGAAGTCAAACTTTTGTAATTTAGATGGTTTAACCGACTTACAAATAATTTTATTAGCAGTTTTCTAGCTAAAATTATATTTTCTTATTATGAATTTTTCTATTTAATTTTAGGTTTCTTTTTATATAGGGTCTATAACAAACGTTACAGTGTCTCCGCATAATAAATAAATAAAGTCAAGAAAAAATTCGCACGCCACACACAGTTTCTGAAACACTTTCCAACACATCTAAAATACTGTAAGAAAATTTCACTATTCTATAATATAAAATCAGATATCTAAATAAATAATTTAGAACACACAGCTGAACATCTAATTTTAGCAATTAGCGCACGATATTCGATAAGATTCTTTATTCGAATTATTTTGAGCAGCGCTGCATATGATCTACAGATTTGATGCACTCCAAATTATTTCCTAGAATTTAATTCAGCTGTGCAAGGCAAAGCATATTTGAATTTTTTTTTCGACTTTTACCGTCCATATATATTAACTTAAAATATTCTTTACAGCTTTATATATATATATATATATATATGATCTACAGATTTTTTATACACACCGCACATTAAGCTAAAATTTAATTCAGTTAGAAAACGAATAACAGTACTAAAATATCACTTATAGTATTTAAAATCCATAAACGGCAATGTATTCCTTTTTTTTTTTTTTTTTTTTTGTAGACCTGTATATGAATTTAATTATATACAAACACATCTTAATATAAACTAAACGTATACAGTTAAGCTGGAAAATACATAACACAATTTAAAAAAACACCTCAAAGTAATTCGCATCCGTGGGCGTTAAAGCTTACGATTTTTTTTTTTTTTTTTTTTTTGCGCATCCCTGTATACGAGTTACAGAATTCCTACAGATCACGTAATGTGCTACAATGTGGTTAAGCTTTAAAACACTTGCCGCATATAAAAAGGCACAACTAAAATCTTATACTTTATTAAAATACGTTGACGGCAATATATTAAGTTTTTTTCGTAGATCTGTATATGACTTTATTTATACACAAACACATCTTAATATAAAGTAACTAAATGTAGTTAAGCCGCAGCATGCATAACACAATTAAAAAATACCTCTAATTCACATCTCTAGGCACGATTGTTTAATTTACGGCTGTAGTGAATAAACGTAAGTTGATGCTGAAAAAGGAGATTAATGTTCGAAAAAACTTGTAGCCGAGGTACAAAGAAAGACCGGATCCTGGGGGCCAGCGTCTTAACCCCTTGGGGACGAGTGACAGGTATACATGCCGCATGAAGCGCTCAGAATCCTCATTTTTTCCTCACCAGTAAAATTTTACTGTAAAATTTGCCTTTTTTAATCAGCGCATTTTCTCGATTCAAGAAGACACAAATTTCTGTTTTTAAGAAACGGTGACAAAAGATTAAAAATTTCGTAAAAGGCTCCCGTCCCAAAGGGATTAACTAGAATGTAGTTGGGTATAAGAACATTTTATAGTAGTTTTAAAGTACTGAAGGACGCTGAAACTATATTAAAGAAAAATGCAATAGAATCGGACAGTTTTTAAAGAAGCTGCAACAAAGGGCCCAAGAAGGAGATTAATATTCAAAATTGGTGGTAGCTGATGCATGAGAAATTCTTTTGTCCTTCATGTAGCAGTAGGAAGACTTAAGAAGTTGTTTTAAAAAAAAGCTCGTATTTCGGATCGTTTTTAAGGGACATACCTATAACAAAGAGCCGAAAGAGAGCCGACTGGTAGTAAAGAGCAAGGCCCTAACATGAAAACTTGTTAAAAGGTCTAAGTTCTAGCACTTTAGATCTTCAATTAGTCAAAATTAAGCATAGGGAATGAATAAATTAATCATTAGAATAAAATTCGAAAGAAATGTGCAAAACGTAGGCGGAAATGCTTAAAACAGGCCCTGGGATCCAGTAAAAATAAGAAGGTGTTGGTCCGGGGAGAAGAGTGCAAGACTCAAATTTAAAATTTTGCATTGATAATGCGAGAAAATTAGGGGGTGAAAAATGCATGCCGCACAAAAAGTTAAAGTGGCTCCGGATCGGGCCCTATGGAACTCTAGAATGCCAAAGGATTTTAACTGGAATAAAGAAACGGGAGAATAACTAAATGAAAAAAGTGTTCCAAAAATGAAAATTGGATTAAGAGGAGGCAATTTATGGTGCAAAAACATTAAGGGGGCCTATACCGGACCCCAAGTGGCCAGAGCCTTAAGTGGCATGTAGTTGCATATAAAGATACTTTTTAGTACTTTTTAAAGTAGTCAGAGTATGCTAAAAATGTGTTAAAAAAAATTGCAAAAAATTCTGATCATTTTTAAAGAAGCTGCACCAAGGGCCCCAAGAAGCCGAATAATGTTCAAAATTGGTGGTAGCTGAAATCTGAATTTTTTTTTTTTTGTCTTTCATGTAGTAGCTGCCTAAGAACTTGTTAGAAAAAAAAGCTGCTGAATAGGACCATTTTTAAGGGAGCTATAGTATGGGGCCCAACAGGGGCCAACTAATAGTTAAAACAGGGCCCTAACATGGAAAATGTTACAATGTTTTAGTACTTAAAAATTTAGATTTATAATTAGTCAAAACTAAACATAGGGTTTGGATTTTTCGTTACAATAATATTTTTTAAAAATACACAAAAAAGTGTAAATGTTTCAAAAAAGGCCCCAGGGCCCCAATAAAAATATGAGGGTATTGGTCAAGGAAGAAAAGTCCAAGACTCAACTTTAAAATTATGCACTGAGGAGGTGAGAAAATTGGGGAGTGAAAAATGCATGGCGCACAAAAATTTCAAGGGACCTGGACCGGCCCCTACGGGTCCATGCGGGGCCCCAGGGTTTTAATTGGAATGTAGAAACGTAAGAATAACTAAATGAAAAAAGTGCTCCAAAAACGAAGATCGATTATGAAGGGGAAATTTATTAACAATTTATGGTTCAAAAACTTCAAATGGCCCTGTACCGGGCCCCAAGGGGCCAGGGACATACCTGGCTTGTAGTTGAGCATAAAGATATTTTTAATAGCTTTTAAAGTAATCGGAGGACGCTGCAACTATGTTAAACAAAATTGCAAGCGATTCGGATCTTTTTTAAAGAAGCTGCACCAAGGTCCACAAGAAGGCAATTAATATTCAAAATTGGTGGTAGCAGAAGACATAATTTTTTTTGTCGCTCATGTAGTAGTTGGAGGACCTAAGAAGTTTTTAGAAAAAAAAGCTTTTGAATCGGACCATTTTTAAGAGAGCAATAATAGGGGGCCCAAAAGGGACCAACTTATAATTAAAAAAAGTCCTTCCGGCCAGTGCCGGGAGGAAGAGGTAGCTTTCATATTCCTTATTTAAAAAAAGCCAACTTATATTATTCAAACACACGAAGCTCAATTAAGTGGAAACCGAATGTAGGAGATTCAATACTAATTTTTATCAATACTACATCATTATGAATGAGAATTTCGCGAAATTAGTCAGCTTTATCCAAGCTGCTTTTATTTAAAGTAACTTATATTTGGCTGCATAATTCGGCGATTTCTTAAAGTGCCTGCCATTTTAAGACAACATGGTGGATGAGGCTAACCAGTGAACTTGGTCGAGACCTTAGTAATTGCTGTGCACATGCTCACTCACATCGGAATCGGTTGATATATACGAGTGCTGTCGCAGGCAAAAAATCAGATTTTTCAAAATGTCACCCACGTTAGAAATTGAGACTGCTATATCTGAGCCATTTTTTAAGATAAAGACAAACAAAAAATGCTCCTGAATCAGGGTCAAATACTTAAGAAAGAAACCTTTTTCAATTTCTAATTTTTTTGCACCTCACTTTAAATATATTTTTTTTTAATTTAATGACCGCCATTTTGAAACAAGATGGCTGATGAAGCTGACCAGCGAACTTGGTCGAGATATTGATGTATACTATCCACATGCCTTTTTACATCGAAATAGGTGAATACGTGTGGTATCGCGAGACAAATACAAGATCGTTTCAAAGTGTTATCCATGATAGAAATTCAAAGTGCTATAATTCAACCACTTTTTAAGATATAAACAAAAAAACAAATTTTCAGAAACAAAAACTGCTCCAGAATCTTTGTATCAAGGCCAAACACATAAAAAAATCTTTTTCATTTTCCAATTTTTTAATACCTCATTTTAAATTTTAAATTACATTTTTTTTTTAAATGGCAACCCTTTTGAAATAAGATAGCGAATGAAGCTGGCCAACGAACTCGGTCGAGACATTGGTATGTACTATGTACAGACCAAGTTACATTCAAATCGGTTCATAAATACGCCTGTTATCGCGTGACAAAAATCAGGTCGTTTTAAAATGTCAGCCACAATAGAAATTCAAAATGTTATAACTCAGCCATTTTTTTAGATATAGACGAAACAAAACCTGTTCCGGAATCTTTGTATTAAGGTCAAACACATACGAGAAAACTCTTTTTCTTTTTCCAATTTTTTGGTATCTCATTTTAAATTTAATTTTTTTAAATTTTTTTAAATGGCCGCCATTTTGAGACAAGATGGCGGATGAAGCTGGCCAACGAACTCGGTTGAGTTATTTGTATGTACTATGTACACACCAAGGTACATCCAAATCGGTTCATAAATACGTCTGTTATCACGTGGCAAAAATCAGGGCGTTTCAAAATGCCAGCCACACTAGAAATTCAAAATGCTATAACTCAGCCATTTTTTAAGGTATAGACAAAACAAAAACTGCTCCCGAATCTTTTTATCGAGGTCAAACACATAAGAAAAAAATATTTTTTCAATTTTCAATTTTTTGGTACCACATTTCAAATTTAAATTTTTCTTAAAATTTTAAATGGCCGCCATTTTTAAACAAAATGGCGGATAAAGCTGGCCAACGAACTCGGTCGAGACATTGGTCTGTACTATGTATAAACGAAGTTACATCCAAATCGGTTCATAAATACGCCTTTTATCGCGTGACAAAATTCAGGACGTTTCAAAATGTCAGCTTCGTCAGAAATTCAAAATGCTATAACTCAGCCATTTTTTAAGATATAGACGAAACAAAAACTGCTACGGAGTCTTTGTATAAAGGTCAAATACATAAGAAAAAAATATTTTTCCATTTTCAATTTTTTGGTACCACATTACAAATTTTTAATTTTTTTAAAATTTTTAAATGGCCGCCATTTTGAAACAAAATGGCGGATGAAGCTGGCCAACGAACTCGGTCGAGACATTGGTATGTACTATGTACACACCGAATTACATCCAAATCGGTTCATAAATACGAGAGTTACAGTGTGACATAGGTCAGATATATATATATATATATATATATATATATATATATATATATATATTGATATATATATATATATATATATATATATCAATTTTGAACGGAGGGTGGTTTCGGGGTCTGGGGGTCATGATCGATGAAAATATGCCAAAATTTTTTGAAATCGCTTTCCTCCGAACGGCTGCAATAGGTAGCTTTTTGTAAAGAAAGCTACCTAATAGGGCCCTAGCAGGAAAACATGTTAAAATGTCTTAGTACTTAGCGCTTAGATCTTCAATTAGTCAAAATTAAGCATAGAGAATGATATAAATTATTCGTTAAAATAATATTTTGAAGAAATGCACACAAAGGGGGTAAATGTTTGAAAAAGGGCCCCTAAGCACCAATAAAAATATGAGTGTATTGGTCTGGGAAGTAGAGTCTAAGACTCAACTTTAAAATTATGCACTGAGAAGATGAGAAAAATAGAGGATTAAAAATGACTGGCGCATGAAAAGTCCAAGAGGCACTGGACCGGCCCTACGCACCCCAGGGGGCTTAGGGTCTTAACTGGAATGTAGAAACATGAAAATAACTAAATGGAAAAGGGATACCAAAAATGAAGATCGGTTTAAAAAGAAGCAATTTATTAACAATTTATTGGAACAAAAACTTCAAGGGGCCCTTTATCGGTCCCCAAGGGGCCAGAGTCTTAACTGAAAAGTAGAAAGGCGATAATCACTAAATGGTGATAGGTCCCCCAAAATGAAGAAGATGGGATGAAAAGGAAGCAAGTTATTAATAATTTAGTGCATAAAATCTTAAAGGGGCCCAGGTGGCCTGGCCCTTAAAAAATTAAAAATCTGAGCCTCAGGTGCATCAGGACCTGTCTTGGACTCTTCACATCTAAATTTTCAACTTCTACGTGCAGTAGTTTTTGCTAGCCATCGCACACAGACAGACAGGCAGAGCGATTTGTTCTTTTATTAGTATGGATACCAAAATATTTTTTCAGATTCGAGATTTCATCTGTGAAACTTCTCATAAAATTCATTTTTAACCATAATATATGATTATCAGAAAAGAATTACGTATAAAATGCATACATATTAAACAACAAACTTGAAAACAGCTCAATCTGTGGTACCGTCAGAAAAAAAATCAGGTATTTTAAAAATATGTTACAAGATTTTTTAAAAGTAAATTTGTGATTTAATCGTCGTTCCTACCACACCGAATATCACCGATATATATTATCAGCGAGAGATAAAACGAGGCGTAATATCTTTTCAGCAGTTGGTGTAAAAGGACAAATAAAAAACCCCGCCTTTATAAACAAAATCCTTTATCTTATTTTTGCTGCTGAATATAACAAAGAGAGTAGAGGTTGGTCAAGTTTTGATAAAGTCTATTCCTGTGTTATTTCTAAGGGATTACTATTTCATGTAACCAATTTTCACATTATTTATTAAATATATATTTAACGTGTATTATGTGCTGCTAAAACAATACCACATATTCAAAGTTAAAGTTAAAATTATTTTACTTGATGATGTATACAAATGGTGGCAAAAGATTTTCTCAGAATTGTAATATTTTTCGTATTTATGACATTAAAATCCAATATGTATATTTATTTTTTACAGTACCATTAAATAATATCCGATCTCTAGTTAATTATCTTTACTATAGGTTATCATATAATTTTAAATTATTAACGAATTTATTAGGAGATTTCAATCATTTTTATTGGGATGAGCGTCGGGACGTATATTGTGCTCAGAAACCTCGATTATTAATACTAGTATTTTTGAATAGAATATTTTGCTTTATTTAATCCTAGATTTTCTGAGAGGAAATTACACAAGAATTTCTTTCGGAATTACCGGTGATTAGAGATTAAAAATTTACATTAAAGAACGCTTGTCGCGAAGGTGTTAAAATCCTAAATGACACATTTTGCAAAATAACTTCCAGGGAAATAAAAAAAGTTTCAACTTTCAACAGACACCAAAGGAATCAGTATAGGGTAAATTCGGCGGATGCAAAAATATTCCTTCATATTTTGTATTCTGCCTTACATAATCTTTACTTTGTGTCTATGGATTCACCGGGAGTTGAAAATCTATTCAATTTAGATAGATTTTTCTCTGATACACAGTCTGTCTCAGACAGAGTTTATTCTATTCAAATACTAGCTTTGAAAATAGAGACTGACAGTTTTAAGGAGACTATACAAGTGTTTTTTTTTTTTTTTTTTAACTGTATATCTGTGATTTAATCGCCCTTTCTACCAGGCAGGATATTATTAATATATTACCAGCCCGGGGGGGGGGGGGGGACGGTCGCGTAATATGTTTCTACCAGCTTATTTATAAAGGTTAATAAAAATAAATCGCCTTCATAAACAATATCTTTTGTCTTGCTTTTGCTGCTGAATAAAACAATGAGTGTAGACATTGATCCAGTTTTAATGAACTCCGTACTTTTAAGGGAGATTATAATTTTTATGGTCTGTTTTAATACTATTGAAAAGTAACAAAAAGTTAAACTGTTATTTTATGGTGTATGGATTGTTATAAAGTGATACTTTGAGTATTTAAAAAAATATATATATAATAATCAATTTTGTTACAATATTTCCTGTGGTACTGATTTCACAAAATTTATTTTTAACAATCTACTTTTAATCTAATAATAAAATGAAAGTTTACATCTAATACAATACAATACAATAGTAGTAGGGTTATGACAAAGATTGGTATTTTTACTTTGGGAGCTGATTTGTTTTTAACAGTAAGTATTTATTTTAATAGCCATTTCTACTAGAGAGAAAATTATTAATATGTTATCAGCGAGGAAAAGAATGTTGGCATAATAGTTTTATACCACTTTTTAATTTCTTCTATCTTTACAAGAAGAAAGTATTGGATTCATGAAAATTTTTGAATTCCGGTTTTCGGCGGATTTACTCGTTTTAGGGGTCAGAGATCCCGAAAAACATGTTCTTACAAAATGTCTGTCTGTGTGTGACACAAATTTTGTGGGCACTCTATCTCAAGACCTGATGCATGGAATTTAATAAAAACTTATATTCTGTTAGCCCCTGATATAAATTGGCGCTGATTAGTTTTTGATGCAAATCGCACAACAGGCGACGCTGCTATGCTGCATTGTTTACGATTTCCGCAATGTCTCTATCTCAAGAACTGATTCACGGATTTTTATGAAAGTTTAGATTCAGTTAGTCCTTGATATTAGTTAGTGTTTACTACGTTTTGGTGTAAATCGCCCTACAGGTGATGCTGCTATACAGCATTTTTCGCGATTTCCGCAATGACTCTATCTCAAGAACTAATGCGCGGATTTTCATCAAACTTCATATTCAGTTAGTCCTTGATATGAGTAGGCGCTGACTACGTTTTGGTGTTTATCGCTGAAAAAGTGGCGCTGCTATGCTGCATTTTCCCTGATTCCCGCAATAGTTTTATCTCAAGAAGCACGGATTTTAATGAAACTTCAGATTCAGTTTCAAGTTGACTTTAGTTGTTGCTTATTAGGTTTTGATATATATCGCCAAACAGGTGGCGCTGCTATGAAGATTTTTTTTTACGATTTCCGCCATAGCTCTACTCAAAAACTATTGCAATAGTTTTATCTCAAGAAGCACGAATTTTTACGAAATTTCAAATTCAGCTAGAAATTGACATAAGTTGTTACTGATTAGATTTTGGTGTAATCTAAATCATTTAACCGGTGGCGCTGCTATGCTGCTTTTTTCAGGAAGTATTATCATGTATGAGATAGAAGAAAGTTTTGCGATTGCTACATCCGACTAGTTTTATACGGTTTAACAAAATTGTGAAGTATGGATAGTTATGACCGTATAAAGTATTTAAAATAAATTAGATAATAAATAATTATATTAAGTATTTAAAATAAATATATAATAATCAGTTGTGTTACAATATTTCAGGTGTTACTGTTTTCATGAAATTTATTTTTAACAATCTACTTTTAATCTAAAAATAAAACGAAAAAATTACGTCTATTACAATACAATAGGATAGTAGAAGCTTTATGACAAAGATAGGTATTATTACGTTGCAAACTTATTTTTTTAACTGTAAGTATGCGATTTAATAGCCGTTTCAACTAGAGAGAACATTACTAATATATTATCATCGAGGAAAAGAATGTTGAAATAGTAGTTTTCCGACAGCTTTTTTATAAGGTTTAATAAAATCAAATCGCCTTCTTAACAAAATACTTCGTCTTACTTTTGTTCCTAAATAAAACAAAAAGTACAGCCATTGATCATGTTTTAATGACATTTTCTGGGACAATATACATTTTTATAGTTAGTTCAAGTTTATACGTTCCGAAACAATAAAAACTTTGTTTAAAGGTTTTTTATAAGTCATGGATGATTATAAATTCTAAACAATAATAATCGATTTTATTTCAATTTTTCCTAGTCTACTTTTGTTATAAATATCTAAAAATGAAATGTATTTATTTTAGATTGACATCGAATGCAATACAATGCTGAAAAATATTAGTTTCTTAAAACGATTGCTTTTTTTAAGGCTGCAAGCCTATTGTTTTAACAGTACGTATGTGATTTAATCGCGGTTCCTACAACAGATAATATTATTTACATAATATCAGAAGGGAGAAGAATGCTAAAGTTATATGTTTTACAAGCTTTTTTATAAGGGTTAATAAAACTAAATCGCCCTTTCAACAAAATCCCTTGTCTCGCTTTTGTTGCTGAATAAAACATTGAATGTACGTTGATCATATTTTAATCAACTCTGATCCTTATTACTGTTCTTTTCTGGGATAATACATATTTTTATGGTTTGTTCCTGTTTTAACATTATGAAAGACTAACAAAAGCAGTTTAAACAGTTATTTTATTAGGTATGGATTCATATAAATTCTAAATCAATATAATCGGTTTTATTACAATAGATCAGAATTTACATATGCTATAAAAATCTAAAAATGAAATGAATTTATTTTAAATTCACATCTAATGAAATACAATGCTGAAAAATATTAGTTTTATAAAGAAATTTTTTTCAAGGTTGCAAGCCTATTGTTTTTACACTAAGTATGTGATTTAATCGCCGTTTCTACAACATAAAATATTATTTATATAAGGGAAGAACGCTAGAGTGATATTTTCACAAACATTTTTATAAGACTTAATAAAACTAACTCGTCCTTTCAACAAAATCCCCTGTCTTGCTTTTGTTGTTGAATAAAATAATGAGTGCAGACTTTGATCATATTTTAATAAACTCTGATCCTTATTACTGTTTTTTCTAGAATAATATATTTTTTATGGTTTGTTCCTGTTTTAACATTATGAAAAACTAACAAAAGCGGTGTAAAAGAGTTACTTTATGATATATGGATTCATATAAATTCTTAAAGAATCTATAATAGATTTTATTACAATAAGAATTTCGAATGTACTTTTGTTATAAAAATGTGAAAACGAAATGCATCTATTTTAGATTGACATCTAATGCTAAGGTAAATGCACCTATAGTGGGCCACGTATCAGTAGCGGACCAGTAATTGTTAAAATTTAAAAACAAGCCCAAAATGCATTTCTGGAAAACGACTGCAAGAAATCTGATTGGTTAACATCTATAAATGTTAAATTTCCACAAATTGTTTGGAATAATTGGTTTTTTTTTTTTTTCTGTTGATACATTTGTTTATTTTCTAGAGTGTCTTCAAAACAGATTTTTTGGCAAGTTCTTAGAGATTTCATTAAGAGATAAGTTTTTATTTAAAACTGTTTCTTTAATATTAAAAAGTTAAAGAAACTAAACTGAAAAAGTTAAAGAAATTAAACTGTTAAAGAAAAGTAAAAAGTAAACTGTAAAAAATTAAAGAAATTAATTAAATTAAAGAATTAATTTAAAGAATTAATTAAATTAAAGTAATTAAAGAAATTAAAAAATTAATAACTAGTAAGAAATTATTAATAGAAATAGTAAGTAATAATTAACAGAAAGTAAGTAATAAAAGAATAAATAAAAAGTAGATAGTAAAAAATAGTAAAGTAGAAAAATAGAAAAGATAATAGTAATAATAAAATAGAAATAATAATTAATAGTAAGTAATTATTAATAGAAATAGTAAGTAATAATTAATAGAAAGTAAGAAATTAATTAAATTAAAACTAAAGAAATTAATTAGAGTTAAAAAATTAATTGAACTGCAAAAAGTTAATATTTCTTAAGTTAATGTTTCTTTAATATTAAAAAGTTTCTTGAATATTATGTTTTAATTTTTAAACTACTGTTGATATACTATATTACATTGTAAATAATTTGTTCGATAAGCCGAAAACTTAAAGATTCATGCGTCAGAAATTTACTAGACCCACTATGGAGCATAGAGGAAGGTAACTTCTTTTATAATTAATTTTATCCAAAGAATATATTTTGAAACTTTCAAAGTTTATTCTGATACATGAAGGTTAGGACTAGGCTAAACATATGTATATCTTTTGTAATTCAGTAACACTTTAATAATAATTAGATAAATGTCCTGAAGTGTCCCACTACTGGTGCGTTTACCTTACATATTATTGGTTTAATAAAATCTATTAGTGTTTTTAATGCTACATCATATTATTTCAAAAGATTGTAATTTTATCATCTTTTCTACCATAGAGAAAATTATTTATATAATATCAGCAGGGAAAAGACACTAAAGTAATATATTTCTACCAGCCTATTTATAACGGTTAATAAAAATAAATCTCCGTCATAAACAAAATCCTTTGTCTTGCTTTTGTGGCTGAATAAAAGAAAGAGTTCAGACGTTGATCATGTTTTAATGAACTCTGTTCCTATATTATTCCTGTGTTCTTTTCTGGGATACCATAATTTTTTTTATATAATAAGTTCCTGTTTCGATTCTATTAAAAATGTACGAAAGATATTTTATAAGAAGTGAGTACTCATAAATTTATAATTATTTTTTAAATTTTAAATAAAATCTCGTAAATAAAAAATTGTTTTGGTTTATTACTAAACTTAGTTTATAATTCGGTTTATGCCCGAAAGTAAATTTTAATAAGCATAAAAAAGAATAACAATAAAAATGTCAGATTTAAGATAGTATATATATTTAGTGCTTTAAGTACGTTTTTAGTACAGATATTGAAATTTAAATTTACTAGATTATCATGAATTATGTATAAACATGTAACTTTTTTTATTTAATCCAATTCTCATTAAAAAATGAATAAATCTACTAAAAAACAGTGGGGCTTTTTCCCCCTTACAGATGTGCAGTTAATTGCACACTGAATAAATAGCTTGTATTATTATAATAGTTTCATAAAAGGAAAACCTCAATTTAAATGTAGTCGTATTGATGTAGTCGCTATCCATAATTTTCTCAACTAACTGTTGCAGAATGCATGATATAGCATAAATTTCTATGCCTGAATATCGTGATAAATATAGGAAATGTTGAAAAAATATATATAATTTTTCAAACGCATTCCCTGATAAATATTTCAATAACAATCACAAAAAGAATATTGAAATCAATTTATAAGAACATTATTATTATTATTATTATTATTATTATTATTATTATTATTATTATTATTATTATTTGAAATAAGAAATGCCGTCCTACGAGCTACGCTCATTAACTCCCAACCAGATCCGCAGACTTTAAAACCGCGATAATTGGCTGTTTTTAGAAACGTTACCCGAATACGGAAGAATAAATGATATTATCCCGACCAGTTGCGATCTTATGTAATCTGGTTGCCATTTATTTCCCTTTGACTAGGGGAATGCCCAAAGCCTCATCTACCTTTGACGGGACAGCCGACGGCTGTTTTAGTTATTGTTTTAGAAAAATCTAATACACATTTTTAAATCAACTAATATAAAATGACTGTGTAGCATTGTGAACTTTTAAAACATTTAAAAGATTTTTTTTTCTTTTAGATAATATAAAACAATCCTACTAAATATGAAATTTTACATATATGAATTTAAATATGACCTAATTTTAACCATGAAATCCTTTTCGCGCGTAATAATTGAAGTTTCTTTTCTTTTTCAAAATTCACATGTAAATGTATATTTCAATTAAAAATGTGGTGTTGGGTAACGCTATAAGAAAATGGCTTTAACTATGACATTTTAAACATATCGTTTTAAATATGACGTAGTTTTCACCATTTAATGCTTTTTGCTCGTAATAGCTTAATTATGTTACAGTTTTCTTTCTTCCTTTTTAGGGTTTCGTTCATCTGACGAAACCCTATTCGTCTCGCTCCTCTGTCTGTCTGTCTGTCCGTCACAGAGCTCGTTCTCAGAAACTATATATATTGGAGACATGAAATTTTGGGTACATATAGCTGAACACCTCACATCAAACGAAAAATTCTAAAATTTTGAAAAAAGTCTTTTATTTAACCCTCTGGACTCCAACTTGTGTATTTTAATCTTTTTGTTCTAACTGAGCCCCTAATTAAGTTTAAGACTTAAAATTTTGCATACATATAGCTGAACACATCACATCAAACGACAAATCATAAAATTTTGAAAAAGTCTTATATTTAACCCTCTGGGCTCTAACTTGTGTATTTTAAGCTTTTTTTTTTTCTAACTGAGCCCCTATTTAAGTTGAGGACTTGAAATTTTGCATACGTATAGCAGAACACTTGTGATCACACGAAAAATCATAACATTTTTAAAAAGTCTTATATTATTTACCCACCGGGCTCTAACTTGTGTATTTTAAGCAATCTTTCTAACCTCCCCCCATTGCACCCGGTGGGTATTTTTGTAAACTTTTGCCGACACCACTTTGACCACTCTTTCTTATTAATCACATAGCCTTACATATATCAGTTCCACTTTTTACCGCCAGGTGTCGCCTACCTATCTCGAGGGCTATAGACCCGATCCTCTCGACTAATATACCTACGGATAGGTTGTAAAACGGAGTTTCGTTTGGATAGAGGTTTGTGTAGAATAGAGTGCGGCCCCTGGTTGCGAAATATGGAACTAACAAATTTCGCAAAAGGATAAAGTGTTTTGAAAGGAATATTAAACGAAACCATCTGTACGATCTGTGATATCACACTTACCCACTTAATCACTACTTAGAAAAATTAAATGTTCTTCACGGGGCCCAGTATGGCTTCCGTGAGAACAGAAGCACAATTCAACTATTAAACAAATTAAAACATAAAGCAAAAACGTATCTTGAAAAATATAAATACTGCAGCATTATCTCATTCGACATTGTAGGGGCGTTTGACAATATCGATTGGATCACTTTGGGTCAACAAATTAACGAATTACCAATTCCCCAATATTTAAAATGTATCCTTCTTAGCTTCTTATCCGAGCGAGAACTAATAACAAATTATTTATCAAATAACATTAAAAGACCAACTTATCAAGGCTGTCCACAGGGGTCGTGCCTTGGGCCGCTTCTGTGGCTAATCATAGCAAATATAATCTTAATAAACTTTTACAGTAAATTCGAAGACCTGTATGTTTTTTGCGATGACTTCAATATGGTTGTCAAAGCGAGGAGCAGACTCATCTTAGAGACCGAAACCAACCAAAAAATAAAACTTTTTTATAATATTTTCAATAACTTAAATTTACAGATTTCAAAGGAAAAAACGACTTTTATTATGTTGGGGAAAAACACTTTGGATAAACGTCCACCAACCTTTAAATTGGGTAACTATACCATCAAGCCATTAAAGGAAATAAAAATTTTAGGGATAATATTCCAGAGTACTTTAAAATGGGACAAGCACATAACTAGCATAAAAAACAAAATTTTACAGCTAACCTCATCCATTAAACGGGTCTTCTCGGGTGGACAGAGGCTATCTTAGAACCTGGTACATAACAGTACTAGAAAAAATTATAGATTATGGTTCGGAGGTGTGGTTTGGAGACCTCAGGATAAAAGATAAACGCGCTCTCCAATCCATCCAAAGAATTTGTCTCACGTCAATAACCAAAACATATAAAAATGTTGCAACACATACGTTACAGGTCCTATTAGGAATACCACCAATCTTAATAACACTGGAATATAAAAATCTAAAATACAATATTTTACACAATAAAAACTTATTACTTAAAGAACCCAAACCAATATGTAAAGATGATATAGAAAATAAAATCCTAAAATATGAAATAAATCCGGAAATTCATTTAAATAACTTAATAGTTACAGACAAAATTATCACAAAAACTAATCTTATTTCGATTTACACAGATGGTTCTAAGGTGGACTCTGGCACAGCATATGCAATGGTAGCCTACAATCATAACATTAAAATTTATGAAAAAACAGTCAAACTGAGAGCAGAAAATTCAATCTTTCAGGCGGAGCTGCACGCAATAATGTCGGCAATTAATTGGGCCATTAACTCCCCTTATACAAAATTCCAAATATTAAGTGACAGTCAATCTACTATTAAAGCCTTAGACAATTTATTTCCAACTAACCCTTCAATTTATTACATCCATAATTTAATTAAACAAAATCAAAATAAAATTTTTTACATTACTTGGATAAAAGGCCACATTGGCATAGCGGGTAATGAACTGGCGGATAAGCTGGCGAATGATGCCGCCCAGTACTGCGACCTACCAGTGGATCGAGGAGTTAAATTGCCTCGGTCCTATCTTATAAAATGTATTCGAACCCAATTACTGGACAGGTGGCAGTACAACTGGGATCACTCAGGGGGTGGCAGATATACGCACGGGCTGGTACCAAAAGTTCAGAACCAAATAATTTCAAAAGATAAAGTATCTATTTACTTTTTAACAGGCCGCGGCAGCTTCCCGTCTTTCCTTTATAATATCGGCAAAAAAGATGACGACCTTTGTAAATGTGGTGGTCGAGGAGACCCGATGCATTACATTTTCGGCAACTGCAAATTCATGAAGTTTAAATTTCACAGAACAGAATCGACAATCCTTCAGGACATCCTAAAAATAATTAATGACCCGGCACAACTTAAAAAACTTTATGCTAACTACGATATTCTCAATAGCCATTATTCTTTTATTCAATATAAATACATTCAATAATAACCTCTTCTGATTGCCTGTGGTGGACATGTCATGGGTCCACGTGGTGTATGGAAGGGTGTTTTTGAGATTGTTTTATTTTTAAGAACTTAAATACCACTAGAAATATTGTAAATATGTATAAATATTTTTGTTTAAAAGGGTGAAAAAAAGGGAAAAAAATATTTCTTATGAAATGCAAAGATGAATGTAAATACTTAAAATTTTTTTTCAAATAGTACGTAAATTCCAAAACATATAAATCATAATTGTAATATATTTCTAGGCTCGCCCTGAAATAATAGGGTAGCCAATTGTGATTGGTAAAGAATCGCCATCTTAAATAATCATAAATTTTCACAGGCGGTCCGGGGACACGGCACTTGCCTCTTGTGCTCTCTTCGGCGTGTCAGGCGGTTCGTTCTGAAGTCTTCTTTCCCGGAGACTGGGGTTCTGGGCTTGTTTCCGCAGGTAGTAAAACTTTTCCCTGCCCTGGGCTTGGGGGTTACACCTAACCATAAGCCAAAAGCGGGTTCCCAAGGTGGGTGCTTACTTACTTACTTACTTACCCACTTGTTCTTTTTTTTTTTTTTTTTTTTTTTGACGTGTATATATATTTTTCAATTGAAAAGTGTTTGTAACTATTACTATTTGGGCTTTTTAACTTTTTTTTACATTTTTTTATTATAACTTTTAAAGGTTTTTAATTTAAAAGGAAAATATCAAATGACTGCTAAATAAATTCATGGCTGGTTCGTATAGAACTTTTAAAGAGAAAATATACAGAAAAGAATATAAAAATCCTTAAGGAAAAAATACGAAAAAATATCCACTATGAGATAGTTTCGAACCTTCTTATATATATCTTTTTTTTTTCAAAATGTCTTATACTGAAACCAATTTTATTTCTCTCTAAAAGATATATAAAGTAATTTTTAATATTTATTGTTCGTCTCTATATATTACTCCAAACTCAACAATGGTTCAAAAAATTCAATATCTTTCAGTTATTGACAATAAACTAAAAAATAAATATCTAAAAACTATCTTGTTTCTGAAAATATAACAAACTGCATCTACGTTGTTTATATAATAAAGACTGATGTTTTTCAAAAAAGTTCGTAAAGTTTAATAAATGGCCGTAGAAGATTAAACACAAACTTTAAAAAATGTCATATTAATACAATCGGAAAGTTTTCAATAAGGAGAATAAAAAATAAATTTACAAAGTATTTATGTATGACTTGAGTATCAAAAAACTTTAGCGTTTAAAAAGCTGCAATATGATGTCTAATTTAACTATTTGAAAACGCATAATACACTGGCTATCAAAAATTAAGGAAAAGTCACAAAATGCTAATTTTCAAATACGCGAACACTCAAAAGGAAATAATGTAATTCGAGTAATTACTATCTCTACAACACAGCCCATATAACATCTCATTCATGTCACACATGGTCACAAGTGTCACAGTCACTACGGTGCAGCAAAAAAATAGGAAATTCCATACATCTCATTATGAGTCGCAAATGATCACTATATGTGACTCCCTGAGAAGTCAATGTGACTGCTGCTTTGTGACGAGTCACTAGGTGACTTTACAATGTAGTTAAATTGTGACTCTCATTTGACTGTCATTTTGAGACTCAATTTCATAGTCATCATGAACGTTGCATCATGATAAGTCACCAAATAATATCATATTATAGTCACATGGAGACTTTTCCCAAAAGAGCACAATGGTAACTTCACAGTAGTCTCTCTGTCACCTGAAAGTCATCATGTGACTTTAATGTGACATTATTTGGTAACTTATCACAATGCAGCGTTCATGATGACTTTGAAATTGGGTCTACAAATACAAATGACAGTCACTTGAGAGTCACAATGTAACTACATTGTAAAGCCACATGGTGACTCGCCACAAAGCAGCAGTCACAGTGACGTCTCAGTGGAGTCACATATAGTGATCATTTGAGACTCATAATGAGATGTATGGAATTTACTATTTTTTTGCTTCGCCGTAGTGACTGTGACACTTGTGACCATGTGTGGCATGAATGATATGTTATGTGGGTAAGCTGTGTTGCAGAGATAGTATTTACTCGAATTATATTATTTCCTTTTGAGTGTTCGCGTATTTGAAAATTAGCGTTTTGTGACTTTTCCTTAATTTTTGATAGCCAGTGTACATTTGAAAACCTTATTTTAGCAATTCTCATCTACAGTCGGAAAATTATTAGAATTATTTGAGCAGGCCTGTATACGAGATACAGATTTGTATCTATAAACTACAGGCATGTAAAAATTTAGTTCAGTTCGGAAATACATACCACAGTTAAATATCCTATATACAGGTCTGCTCAAAGAATTCTAATAATTTTCCTACTGTAGATGGGAATTGCTGAAATAGGGTTTGCAAATGTATTATGCGTTTCCAAATACATTCGAACTTCCCTTTAACGAAATCCCTATTTAACGAAATTTTCTACTTAACGAAATTTTCTGCTGAACCTTGACTTTGGACACCATTAACGTGTAAATTAATCTCCGTATTAAGAAAAATATATTCAATAACGGGTGTTTATAAAGTCCCGGACCCATTTCGATGTTTAATAACTCATAAAATAATAAAGATAGATTAAAATTAATAACATAAAGGGTTAGATAGACTCAAAAAGTTTCATGACCCTTGTCAATGAACTTCCATGTGTGCCCCCTTCGTCGCACGGAGAATAACAAGTCGATAGTCAATTTCCCGTCAGGTAGCGGCGAGCATGTCGGCATCCACAGAGGCTATTGCGGTTGCAATTCTGGCTTTTAAGTCATCAATGTTCGACACTCTCCTCCTGTAAACATTGTCCTTTACAAATCCCCAAAGGAAAAAGTTCAGCGGCGTTATATCAGGTGATCTGGGTGGCCAAGGAATTGGACCTCCTCGCCCAATCCATCTTCCTGGAAGCCAGAATTACAACCGCAATAGCCTCTGTGGATGCCGACATGCTTGCAGCTACCTGGCGTGAAATTGACTATCGACTTGATATTCTCCGTGCGACGAAGGGGGCACACATGGAAGTTCATTGACAAGGGTCATGAAACTTTTTGAGTCTATCTAACCATTTATGTTATTAATTTTAATCTATTTTTATTATTTTATGAGTTATTAAACATTCAAATGGGTCCGGGACTTTATAAACACCCTGTATAACGAAGTTTATTCCACTTTCGTGTCTGCACAGCATTCAAATGGAAAGGTTGCTGTTGCTATGGATGTGTAAATTTATTTCCGCGGATTGTATGAAAATGAAATTATTTATTTATTTAATCATTTCCATTCTTCTTGGTGCTAAACAAACCAATTTTCTTCACACTAAGATAAACACTTGCTATCGCCCCTCTCTCACACATACACTCTGGCGCTGACAATGGGGGGAAGCCTTCGATACAGTAAGAAGGGCATCCCACTTTCAGGAAAATGTTACAGATTAATTGTTCGGATATGCAAAAATTTTAATGAACAGTGTATTTTTTTTTTATAACAAACATGTACAAAGTAATATTACAGACTTTTTTTAAAGTTTAAAATCTGCAATACTGAGAAAAATGAGAAAAGGTACGCTACGCTTCAGTTTTTATTTACCTCTTTCTATTATTATTATTATTATTTTACATTATTCTAATTAAATGTTACTCATATGACTACAGTGGATTAAAAAAATACCACACGAATTAAAATACATTTTCCCAATATCTCCATTTTATGTGTGTTTTATTATAGAAATTTCACGAACTTAAGTCGATTTCTATTTAAGGTGTCTTGTACCTTTTAAACGTGTCGAAAATTAACGGAAAAATTCAAAGTTTGAATTAGACTATATTCAAAACCTTTTTATGTATAAACATGAAATTTTGGACATTAATTAAACAGATTGTGCTTTGTAATATGCTACCATTAGAAATGTATTAGCCTTTTACAGAATTTGTGTATTGTTGAAATCAAAATAGCTATTTTTTTTACTCCAGAAGTCATCGTGTGCATGATATCTTGAGGAAGTATGTATGGATTGTCATGAAATTTGGTAAAGATACTAAACAAATATGTGTGTTTAAAATGAATAACTTTTAAGTATTTACAATGGTAATATTTTTAGTTGTGACTATTTTTATTTATTAAAAATGCAAAATTTTTATTTATTTTTTTACAAAAATATTTTTTTTCATAGTTAATGAAATAATCTTGGTCTAAGTGTAGTTCATTTTAAACACACATATATGTTGAGTATCTTTACCAAATTTCATGACAATCCATACATACTTTCTCAAAATATCATGCGCGCGATGACTTCTGGAGTAAAAAAAAAAAAAAAAAAAAAAGAGTTATTTTGATATCAACAATACACAAATTCTGTAAAAGGCTAATAAATTTCGACAGCATATTATAAAGCACAATCTGTTTAATCAATATCCAAAATTTCATGTTTATACATAAAAAGGTTTTGAAGATAGACTAATTCAAATTTTGAATTTTTTCGTTAAATTTCGTCGCGTTTAAAAGGTACAAGACCCCTTAAGTGAATATTACGTCATAACGAAGTGTTTAGGTATAATGATGAGACTTCGTGAAATGGAAGTTTCACTGTAGTTCAATTAGACATCCTATTTCAACTTATTAAATGGTGAAGTTTTGTTATATTATTCAGAATGTATTGGAACGTTTTTCATAATCTATGCTTGACGCATGATTTTTCTTTCTTGCTTTAAATTACTATAAAAGAATCATCACAAAAATAACATTGTGAAAACAATAATTTAAAATCAAAATTTCTAATTGTAAATACGTAGATCATTCAACTTTGAAAACCCCATTTAATTATTTTTACTAATTTCTTCAGCAATTTCCGCTAATAAGGAGCTGCTCCTGCTCCTGTGCACCAGTTTTCCATACCTGAGGATGACAATCGACGATCTCGAGCAGGTAGAAAACTGAAACAGCCGCAACGACTAAATTTATGAAGTTTTGAGCTTCACTATCCTGAACCTCAAAGGTGGGAGGATATTACAAAACACGACCTGCACGGACATTTTCTCCCGACCTCCATGGACATTTTCCCTTCGAATGAGGACTTTTTATTTTTGCCGTTTGGCAACAGAACGTAAGTGAATTATTTTTTGCAGCCCTGTACACTAGGTATAGAATTTATACAAATCGAGTAAAATACACAAAATTAGTTGAATTTAAAAATTGAATGAAATTTCGAGTTTATTTACACGACTTAAAGCGTGGACAGACAAACCGAATTCATAAACACCTTTCAACTATATTGGGAAGTGTTAAAAAGATCTCAGCTAAGAGAAAATTTGAAATTAATTCAGTTACACAGGAATTATTTATAATTGGAAGAAAAAACATATTTTTAATTAAAATAGATTTAAATGTATTATTAAAAACTAGGACTTCCGTCAGAGGGATTAGTCTGAGCGATATTGCAAAGAACATAGATTTAATAATAACGTGTGGAAGCCAAGAAGATGAGATGTCATCCTTAATTGTCCATTTACTGCGGTAAATTGAAATGATGAAAATAAACGAATCGTAGAATTACAAAATCTTATATATAAATTCGTATACACTGTTTAAAAAAATGGGAAAGCAAACCATGCAAGACAGCCATGCATGGATATAAAATTGAAAGTACGCAATATATTAAAAGTAAAATAGAAAATGAAACACTGAATTATCTTATATCGGAATTTTAACTGTATAAAATGATATCAAGAGTTTTATGCGAAGAGTCAGACTTTTCGCATAATTATTTCCATATGTTGTGATTAAAGGGAGTTATATTTCTATGACCTAAATTTTTTACGATTTTTTACGGTTACAAAGTAAAGAGATATCACCATAGGAATTTTTACATTATATTGGCATTTTATTTATACATATAAATATTTTTGTGTTAAAAAAAATAAATATTATACCTTGTGTGACTGCAGATTTCCACCATCGGGAGACCATTTTGATCACAAGAAGCTACAACAAATTTCGTCGCCGTCTTATGAAAGAGCAATAAATTATGTGCAGCTTAGGACAGCGTTTAGTTTAACGTGTTGATTTTTGACAAAATGGCGGTGGTTTGAACAATTAAATTTTTCGCTTTTTGTTTACCTTCTGCGAGCTCTAAGAAAGTATTTAATCAATGAAAATTATATATTTTGGAGGTATATCGTCCAGTAAAATCGATTGTTTTACTTTTAAATAAAAAAGGAAAGAAACCGGTCTAATTGCCCTCGTGAGAAATTGTCGCCAAGTTCGAAAAACAGGCTTTCGAAAAAGTTTAAAATTTTATAATAATATTACGCTCAGCGAGCGGTTTACATTCAATAAGCATACACTACTGTAAGGAACTCCTTTTTTAGGTGCGTTCGTAATTCAATTCCTGCTATTAGCTCACACTCTCCCTATATTTATTTATTAATTTATATATTTATCTTGTTCAAATTTTCAATCGTTAATAAAATACTCTTTATTAATCCTATCAAGTTGAAATAATTTTTTTAAAACTTGTACTGTATGACAATTGAGGTTAATACAGTTTTTTCAAATATTAATTAATTAATTTAATTTTAATTAATTAATTTTAGTTCTGCATGAGAAACAAAATGGCGGCCATTGGTTGTTGAAGATCAATGAAAGTATTTTCAATAAGGGGTTACCATAGGGGGGACCCTGTTATGTCGCCAAATATCGCCAAATTTGGCGGCCAAAATGAGACGCCAAAAGTGACGCCAACTTGGCGATATCTCTAATATTTCGCCAAATTCCCATAGAGTTCCATTGTAAACCTACTTGCTTATAGAAAATCAACCAATTGAGATATTTTAATGCAACAAAAACTAATATTAGCTTAAGGGATTATATTAAATTTTTCTTTGATGGCCTAAGTAGGAATTGACTTTAAAAACAAAATTTTTCTATTACTCGTTACATAAATACGTTGCACGTGTAGACAGCGTCTGTTCCATCCGTCCGTCTGTCTGTCCATCAATCCGCATATAACAGCGCAAAAACTACCCAACATAATAGTTCGAAATTTAATATATATAATCGTTGCAGAATTTGAACGAGTCATTTAAAATTTTATGAAAATCGAATCAAAACTTAAAATGATATTAATAAAAGTTTTCT
Organism: Maratus speciosus; assembly: GCA_963932465.1. Lineage (NCBI taxonomy): Eukaryota > Metazoa > Arthropoda > Arachnida > Araneae > Salticidae > Maratus > Maratus speciosus. The sequence continues at coordinate 359,050,011 of OZ010794.1, forward strand.
TCATTATATTAAATCCTATCATAAGTAATTAATTCAATGATACACCATGATAGGTGTTGATTCTAGGTTGCCATGGTGATTACTTCCTATTAAGAATGAAGTCCTATTATTAATGTATTACTGAAATCAATATGTATAATCGTAATAAATTTTGCATTCATGCATTTTTGCATAAGAGTGCAACAGCTATTGCACCAATATCTGAATATTTATAAAACTAGTTATGTGTCCTATTATACGTCCTGAATTTTGTATTCATGCATTTTTGTATAAGAGTTGCAACAGCTATTGCACAAAGATCTGAATATTTATAAAACTGGTTATATTACGAACGCTCTTCATTTGCCACGTTTGACGTACAATTTCAAACTTGTTTTAGACCTATTTTCTTATGTTACTACAAACTATTTATCCATTGAAAATAGGGTCGAAACAGATATATAATGTTTGATTTCACAGAAATGTATCTATGAGAAAAAAGCCCTTAGGAGGGCAACTTATTGCAATGTGCAAGGGAAAAAATGCTAGATTCTGCTTCTTCTATTTCATCGTTTATCAAGTTTAATATAAGTGAATCGGTAGCAAAAAGAAAAATAACCGCTATTTTCGCGATACGCTATAAAAAGAAAGGGAGAAGCAGTGCATTTCATAAAAATATCCGAGATGAGTTCGGTTGCTTATGACAGATATGTTGATCTATGTTAAAAGATTGTCATAAATATGGCACATTATGGCATCTTTTGATCTCTATGTATTTTTATGCACATTGAGTCAACGGAAAGTTTTGTTATGTAAAAGTAAAGAATTTAAAATATCTATACATACATCTTTTCCATTTATTGAAAATTAAACGTTTCGGAAGATTAAAAAAAAAATCATCTTTTTTATTAAAAAAAAAAATTGAGAGAGAGAGAGAGAGAAATTAGTTGACTTGTTTCATCAGTAAAAATATTTACAAATAATTCACCTAAAACTTCTTTTTAATTAAGAGAAAATAACTAACCACAATTATTTTTTTAATAGAAAAATGGTTTTAAAATTTTAGGTGCGTTCGTATTTATATAAATACGTAGCACATATAGTTGTCGTCTGTTTCGTCCGTCTATCTGTCTTTCCACATGTAACAGCGCAAAAACTACTCAACAGAATGGCTTGAAATTTAATATATTGAATTATTGCAGACTGTTTTCGACTCATTTCAAATTTGATGAAAATCGAATCAAAACTTAAAAAGATACTAATAAAATTTTTCTTCATTCTATTAAATCCTATCATACGTAATTATTTCAATGATATCCCATAATAAGTGTTGATTCTAGGTTGCCATGGTGATTACGTCCTATTTTAGATGGAGTCCTATTATTTCCGTATTACTGAATCTAATATATATCATCGTAATAAATTTTTCATTCATATATTTTTGCATAAGAGCGCAACAGCTATTGTACCAAAATCTGAATATTTAAAAAGCTAATTGTACGAACGCACCTCATTTGCCACGTTTGACGTACAATTTCAAACTTGTTGTAAATATATTTTTTTATGTTACTACAAACTATTCTTCCATTAGAAATAGGGTAAAAACAGGTACATAAAGTTTGATTTCAAAGAAATGTGTCGGTAAGAAATAGGCTACATTCTGCTTCTTCCATTCCATCATTTATCAAATTTAATACAAGCAAATCGGTAGCAAAAAGAAAAATAACCGCTATAAAAATATCCCCGATGAGTTCAGTTGCTTATGGCAGATGTGTTCATCTATCTTAAAAGATTTTGATAAATATGTCACATTATGGCATCTTTTGATCTCTATGTATTTTCATGCACATTGAGCCAACGAAAAGTTTTGTTATGTAAAAGTAAAGAATTTAAAATGTGTATACATACGAGTATGTTTCCATATGTTTTGCTTGTTTGGCCTATAATTTACGTGATATTTACACTGCAAATAGAAGCGTCTTAAATTTAGACACATATGTGACTGAAAAAGAATTTTAGACACTTAAGTGTCTTAATCTGAAAATTAAGACACTATAGATGTCTTAATTTAAGATACATAAGCGTCTTACTATGACCATGGTGTAAACGAACTGAGAATAATGTCTAAAATATCCGCAAACGTCTTATTTTAAGACACTTCATTGCTTTAAACGTGTCTTAATTTTTGATTCTTCCGACGCAATAACCACCAGGGGGCACTAGCACTCCCAGTTGCGCATGCGTTTTAGATGTCTTCGTTCGAAGTGGTATACGTTGTAATTCAAACAAAGTTTGTTTTTATGTACGCGTGTATTTTAATTCGTTTTTTGCGAAATGTGAAGTACTGTGATTTTAATTCGTATTAACTTGGATTATGTATTTATTGAATACATACATCTGACGTGTGTGCTCGGCATCAAATGTCTCTTAGAAGCTGTCGTCGATACAAGGGCGGGATAGACACAGAACAGAAGAAGACGACGGTTGAAGATTACACCCGGAAATTCTACAAAGCGTGTGCAATGGGCTTAGTGTTAACTCGTATCAATTTATATCAATAATATTGTGTTATTCATCTTCGTCCTGTCGAAGCTGGCAAAAAAAAAGAAACTTTTGTCTGGCGGGTCCTGTTTTTAGGATGAAACATCTCATCCTTTAAATATGGCTAGTCGGATGTATTATGGATTACCTTTTAAACTGATGAAAGTCTTTCTCCCTCACTGTGGTTGTGGTAGTTTTTAAAATTTCAAATCGAGGAATATTTCTTACCTCCTGCAGCAACTCAAGTAAGTTTCTTTATAGTAGTAAAATTAGTGTATTTTATGATTTTATTTATTGTACTAAACAAAATCCTGCATGAAATTTAATTAGTTTTGAATCTGTTCGCAAAAAACCCCACTAATTCTAGAAGTATATATTTTTAAACTTATGACGTTCTTTTTTATTACGAATTATATATTCAATGTCAGTTCTTAGTTTCAATGGATAATTTTTATCTCGCAGTAAATGACGGCCACAAGGAAGTAAAGATAAAAAAAAACTTTGAAAGATGACCTAATGCTTTCTTACTTCCTGGCATAAAACCGCAGATTAAAAAAAGATAAATAAAGTAAATGAGACTCGTCTATTATATGAAGCTGCCTGTAAAAATATACATATGTATTTGATTTGCAATCAACTCTAATACTGATTTTTTTATTATTTTTAATAAAAAAGTAATTTGAAATTTATAATGGGAAAAAGTAAAAACCTCTAACTAGATTTCGTATTTAAAATTGTGGTAACTTTATTTATATGCACTTATACGAAAAATACAAAAATGACAGATGTTACTGTATATATTTAAGACGAAAGAAGTTTGGAAATCATAAGTTATTTTTTCCTCATGTTTTTAATATAGAATATGTACTTATTTGTTTTTATTGATAGTTGAATAGCTTTTGTGAGTACCCTCTGATCTACATAAAAACTTGCCCATGTGGAAATATAAATTTTTTAAAAACATAATTTTTAAATAAGTATTTTCATTTTTTGGGGGGGGAGGGGGGGGGGATTTTGCATGAATTTTTGTAAAGCTGATATCTTAAATCTTGCACTGATTATAATGAAAGTTTTGAACTTTTAGAGTAGGACAAGTTTAAAAACGCAAATATATTTAACAAAATACCAAAGTCATTTTTTCCCCAATGTTATTAAAGTAGAATATTTATTTATTTATTTTCATTATTCATAGTTAAATGGCTGTTGTGATTATCAAGTGATGTATATGTAAAATTGCCTATGTGGCAATATATTTTTTTATATTTTCATTTTTTTTTTTGGGGGGGGGGGGATTTTTGCAATTTTCGTACATCTGATATTTTAAATCTTTTTCCACATTCAACCGAGTATAATAAATATTTTGAACTTTTAGAGTAGGACAAGATTATAAAATATATATATATATATTTATCTATGTACCTTAAAAGCCCTTAATAGCGAACACTTCGGGAACGCGGAATTTGTCCGATAATTGGAGATGTCTACTTTTTTGAGGTAAAAATATACAAATATGTATGTCTGCTGATTAAAAAAGTATTCGTTAAATAGAGGTGTTCGCTATTCGAGAATGTTCATTAACCTCCACAACGGATACTCCCGAATATCGGACATCTCAATTTAGACAACTATAATGCAGGGTTGCGTTTTTTGCAAAAGTACTTCTTGATTAAAGGAAGGGCAAACTGGGAAGTGCCCCGTCCCCCTACGACTGTAGTGCCCCCAAATTTGATGTGCAATATTTGTAAAGCTTATATTTTAAATCTGTTTCGAAATTGTACTGATTATAATCAATATTTTGAACTTTTAAAGTAAAATAAGGTTAAAAACAAAATAAATTTAAAAAAATCTAATATTTAGATAAATATTTTTTGTTTTTTAATCTTGTTCTACTCCTGAAGTTCAAGATATTGATTATAATCAGTACAATGTCGTAAAAGATTTAAATTATCAACGTAACGAAAATTGTATACCAAAACTGAGAGCACAAAAAAAATCAGGCTGTATTGGGGGGGGGGGGAGGGGCAGGACCACAGTCAAATATTTTTCCAGGATTCAACGTGGTCAAACATGGCTACGTATGATGCTTACAAAAAAAATGGATGCGATTCAGACGTTTGAAGTGTCTGAAATTCAGACGCAAAAAGTGTCTGAAAAAATTCAGACATTTTAAAATGTCTGAAAACTGAACACTCCATTTCAGACACTTAAGTGTCTGAATTTCAGACATTTTAATTTAGAGTGTACGATTTTTTTTCGATTACAAAAAAAAGAGATAAACCTTCGCACTTTTTGTATTATAATTATTGACATTTTAATTATGAATTTAAATTTTCGTTTGAGAAAAGAAAATTAACATTTTGTCTTGTAAGACTGCAAATGTGCTCCATTGACATCCAATCGGGCAACCTTTTTTATCTTTACACAAAAATCTCAAGCAAATTTGGTCACCATATTATGAAAGCGCAATAAATTATCTGGAGTTTATACTAACAGTTAGTTTAAAAAGTTGATTTCTGACAAAATGGCGGTCATTTGATCAAAAATGTACACTTTTATCTTTCTTTTTTTTACCTTTTGCAAACTCTAAAAAATATATTTAATAATTGAAAATTATACTTGTCAGTGGTATTAGTTCCAAAAAAAAGAAATTAACTTTCTTTTAAATGAAAATGAAGGAAATCGGTCAAATAGTTCTCGAGGAACACTGTCGCCTAGTTTGAAAAACAGGATTTCGAGAAAAACAGTCCCACCAGTGGCTGAGAGGTTCTGCTCTCGAAGCTGGTAGACGGGAGGTGCTGGGTTCGAACCCAATCGCTCTCGTCGTCCTAACCGTTTCGGAGTTTTCGTGGTTTTCTTCGAAATCTTGGATTTCCATGCGTAAATATGGTTTAGGTTCCCTTAGAAAGACCTCTACGGAGGGCACTCCCCCTAGGTCCTTTATCCCTCCAGTTGATAATCGGCCATCAAAAATAAACATCAATCAACATCGAGAAAAACGAGTTTAAAATTTTGCCATAGCATTATTCCGTTCAACGACAGATGCTGCACTCAGTGATCAAAATGTACTGTAAGAAACTTGTTTTTTGTAGAACTATTTTCCTTTATGTAACTACAAACTACATTCTTCCATTGAAAATAGAGTCAAAACAAGGACATAAAGTTTTATTTTAAAGCAATGTATCGATGAGAAAAAAGTCTTTAGGAGGATCAGTTATTGCAATGTGAAAGAAAAGAAATGCTACATTCTACTTCTTCTATTCCATCGTTTACCAATTTTAATATAAGTGAATCGGTAGCAAAAAGAAAAATAACCGCTATTTTCGTTATACGCTATAAAAAGAAATGGAGAAGCAGTGCATTTCATAGAAACATCCCAGATGAGTTTAGTTGCTTATGACAGATATGTTGATCTATGTTAAAAGATTTTCATAAATATGACACATTATGGCATCTTTTGATCTCTATGTATTTTGATGTACATTGAGCCAACGGAAAGTTTTGCTATGTAAAAGGAAAGAATTTTAAATGTGTATACATACGAGTATGTTTCCATATGTTGTGATTAAGCGTGTACTCAAATACAAACTGCTCATTTTCTGATTCATTTTAAAATTCATTCTTGTTCTGAAACGCATCAAATTGGTAGATTCTCATATTCAGAAACTATATAAGGTGCCGTGCTTGTCGACCTTTTGATAAAGGCAGAATATATTATAACAAGTTGGAAATTGCTCGTCAAACGTGGCAAATGAGGTGCGTTCGTACTATAACTAGTTTTATAATTATTTTTTGCACCCCATATTGTACTGAATGTATAATTTTTTTGCACTTCATAAAGCGCATAGTCTGATACATCATTAAAATGCACTTCCAATATTTTTTTCCCATTCCCCGTAATGTAACGGAACACTTTTGACTGTCCCTGTAATTAAACTATACATCCGATTTTCCTAAAATTTGAAATAGCTCAACAAAATTTTGCAACAATTATATCTTTAAAATTTCAGACCATTCGAAGACTGTAATATCATTAAAATGCACTTGCAATAATTTTTCCCATTGGCCGTAATGTAAAGAAAAACTTTTGACTGTCTCTGTAATTAAACTATGCATCCGATTTTCCTAAAATTTGAAAGGGCTCGACAAAATTTTGCAACAGTTATATCTTTAAAATTTCAGATCATTTGGAAGGCTCTAATATCATTAAAATCCACTTGCAATAATTTTTCCCATTGGCCGTAATGTAAAGAAAAACTTTTGACTGTCCCTGTAATTAAACTATATCCGATTTTTCTAAAATTTGAAAGGGATCGACAAAATTTTGCAACAGTTATATCTTTAAAATTTCATATCATTCGGAAGGCTCTCATATCATTAAAATGCACTTGCAATAATTTTTCCCATTGGCCGTAATGTAAAGAAAAACTTTTGACTGTCCCTGTAATTAAACTATACATCTGATTTTTCTAAAGTTTGAAAGGGATCGACAAAATTTTGCAACAGTTATATCTTTAAAATTTCAGATCATTCGGAAGGTTCTCATATCATTAAAATGCACTTGCAATAATTTTTCCCATTGGCCGTAATGTAAAGAAAAACTTTTGACTGTCCCTGTAATTAAACTATACATCCGATTTTCCTAAAATTTGAAAGGGCTCGACAAAATTTTGCAACAGTTATATCTTTAAAATTTCAGATTATTCGGAAGGCTGTAATATCATTAAAATGCACTTGCAATAATTTTTCCCATTGGCCGTAATGTAAAGAAAAACTTTTGACTGTCCCTGTAATTAAACTATACATCCGATTTTCATAAAATTTGAAATGGCTCGACAAAATTTTGCAACAATCATATATTTGAAATTTCAGACCATTCGGTTGGGTAGTTTTTGCTCTGTTACATGCGGACAGACGGACGGACGGACAGACGGACGGACAGACGGACGGACGGACGGACTGAACGACGACTATAGGTGCTACGTATTTATATAATTACGAACGCACCTAAAAAACGCTGTCAAAATTGGCGTTTTGAACCGAATTTCCCGAAGCGAGAGAGCTGGGAACGAAAATTATGGTCATACTGAGAAAATAATTGTTTGTAAATCAAGTTCTAATTAATTGCACGAAAATGAAAACACACGGTCGCTTATACATACCTTCAAAAAATCACATCAGCAAGTTTCATGTTTTTACTTTTAAAAATGAGTCTAAAAATGTGCCAGAAAATTTCGAGCTGTTGCCGGTGGGAAAAATATTTTTTGAGTACATCCTTAAGGGGTGTTTTACTTCTTTGGCCTAAACTTTACATGATTTTTAGGATTTTTTTCGATTACAAACAAAAGAGACATCACCTTCGCACTTTTTGCATTATATTTACACTAACATTTTAATTATATTGCATTAAAATTTTCTTTTGAGTAAAGAAAATTAATATTTTGTCTTGTAAGACTGCAAATGCGCCCCATTGCTTTCCAATCGGGCGACCTTTTTATCTTTTCACAAGCATCTCAAGCAAATTTGGTCACCATATTATAAAAGTACATTAAATTATCTGGAGCTTATACTAACAGTTTGTTTAAAAAGTTGACTAGTGAGTCATTTGATAAAAAGAAATTCACCTTTTCTCTCTTTTTTTTAACCTTTACCGAACTTTAAAAAATATTTAATAAATGAAAATTATACTTGACAGTAGTGTTAGTTCCAGATAAAAAATGAACTTTCTTTTCAATAAAAATGAAGGAAATCGGTCAAATAGTTCTCGAGAAAAACTGTCGCCTAGTTTAAAAAAACAGAATTTCGAGAAAAACAAATTTAAAATTTTGCAATAGCATTACGTTCAACGAGAGTCGCTACACTCAGTGATTAAAATATACTGTAAGGAACTTCATTGTGTAGAACTATTTTCTTTTATGTTATTAGAAATTACATTCTTTCATTGAAAATAGAGTCAAAACAAGGACAGAAAGGGAAGAGAGGTGCATTTCATAAAAAATATCCCAGATGAGTTCAGTTGCTTATGACAGATATGTGATCTATGTTAAAAGATTTTCTAAAATATGTCACATTATGGCATCTTTTGAACTCTATGTATTTTGATGCACATTGAGCACATTTGTTATGTAAAATTAAAGAATTTAAAATGTATATATGTATATATTTTCTTTCCACATGTCGTAATTAAACGTTTCGCTAGACAAAATAAAATATTATTCGTTTATAAAAGATAATTCTGTAAAAAAGAGTTTAGTTGAACTGTTTCAACATTAAAAAATAATTACAATTAATTCAACTATAATTGTATAAAAAAATATGTACCACATTTTTTTTTAATAAAAGGTTTTCAATTTCAATAAATGTACAATTTAAAGTGCATCCCTAAAAATTGAGTGCACAGCAAATATTGAAAATTTACTTTGTTATGCTATGTTCAAATTCAACAATATTTGTATAAAAAAAATATAAACAACAAGGACTAATAAAAAACATAAATTTTATTTTGATAAAAGGTAATTGTGTATAGAAGTTCTCACGAAAGATAATTTATTGCAATCTGAAATTAAAACGGCCATATTCTGTTTTCTGCGTGCTGTATCGTTTATCAAGATTAATATAGGTGAATCGGTGGCAAGAATAAAAATAATAGCTATTTTCGCTGTATGCTATGAAAATAAAAGGTAAAAAGCCACATTTTATAAAATATCCCATCCCTGATTAGATCAATTGCTTATAACATACGTTGATCTATATATAAAAATACAAACACATGCATTTAGCCAGAGATAATATGCTTCATTAATTGCTAAATGGAGTTAAATAAAAAACCCAAACTAAGAAAATTTGCGTATAGAGAAAAGGGTCACAAAATTGATGCAAAGTATAATAAAAAAAAGTGATCAGGAAAAAGGATCACAAAACTGGTATAAAGTATAATAGAAAACTATCCAGAAAAAAGGGCCACAAAACTGGTATAAAGTGTAACAGAAAACTGATCAGATAAAAGGGTCACAAAAGTGATATAAAGTGTAATGGAAAACTGGCCAGAAAAAGTGTCACAAAACTGATATAAAGTATAATAGAAAACTGGCCAAAAAGGGTTACGAATGTGCTATAGAGTATAATAGAAAACTGTTCAGAAAAAGGGTTATATAATTTACATAAAGTATAATAGAATACCGGCCAAAAAAGGGTCACAAAACTGATATAAAGTATAATAGAAACCTAGTCAGATAAAATGTCATAAAAGGGATATAAAGTATGATAGAATACCGGCCAAAAAAGGTTCACAAAACTGATATAAAGTATAATAGAAAACTGATCAGATAAAAAAGGTCACAAAACTGATATAAAGTATAATAGAAAATTGGTCAGGTAAAAGGTTCATAAAACTGATATAAAGTATAATAGAAAACTGGCCAAAAAAGATCACAAAACTGATATAAAGTATAATGATGTAACGATACGGCATCATTTAACTTATCCAAATCATAAGTTGAGTTATTCCATGGTTACGAGTATGGAAATAAATATCAAAGTAAAAGTAAAATAAAATAACGTGAGTAATTTGAGTGAAAACAAGTAAAACGTGAATGGTGACCTTTCAAATCATTGCATAATAGATCGTGTTAGCGTAGAAAATTCTTATTTGTTTTGATATACGCTTCAGTGAAGCCGAAACATAGATTACATATAAAAAATTTTTAGTACTGTTAATTTTTTTTTTCATTTAAAACCCTTTAGCGATTAATCAATTGATCTATGTTAAAAGATTTTAATAAATGTGTCCCATTAGGGAGAAATTCTGATCATAATGTATTTTGATTTACACTGAGCTAACGTAACGCCCCGTATAATGTATAAGCAAAGAATTTAGAATGTTTATCTTTTTACGTATGGAAAATAAACATTTTTTAGATAAAACAAAGTATTTTTTTTTTAATAAAAGCGTTTTAAATTTATTAACTGCGTGTGTTTTTGCATTGCTAACTAGGCGTAAAACCAACGAAATGAAAAAGTTACAAAGCCGGGACTCGAACCCGGGTCATTGTCATAGCACACCACTGTTCTACCAACTGAGCTACTCGGACGATTTCAATCCCCGTATCCCTCACTCTTATATATTGGCAAGACTGCATCTGCAGCACAAGATGGAATATCTTCATGATTCACAAGTGGGAAACATGAGCATAGTTATCAATGCAAAAATTCATGCAATTAATAAATTCAATATTTCAGGCGTAATGCATAACTACAAAATTATATTTATAAAACATTTTAGTTGAACAAATTTATTATTAAAAAATATATAATTTGTTCAAATACAATAGCATGGAAAAAAATTAGTTTCAACTAACTAGGTCTTAAAAACTATACCAACCTGTGTTTAATTTTTTAAATATGTACAGTCGTGGAAAAAAAAGTAAACACCCCCTACTAACTCCTCATCAAATTATCGTAGAAGAAAGTTACTGGTACCGAACGATTGGAAATAAAGCCTACTTTTAAATGATGTATATAAAATTTGCTTAGGAGGCCACCTACATATTAAAACGAACCATAACTTTGTTTTTTTCAATAGCAGTACCCAATTATGACAGCATAAATGAACTCTACACCCTTCAATTAGCCTAAAAACGAATTTTTATGCAATTCGTACCATAAATTTCCGAGAAATTAATTATTTTAAAACGAGCGTATTTTAAGGGCTGTATCCAAATTGAAGTTCCGTACTGGATTGTTAACCGAGAGAGCCGCTTCCTTGATCAAGGCACCTTAAGCGCCACTCAAGGAGCCAATGAAGCCTGTTAGATTACAGTACGGCAGAATAAATTTCAAAATGTCTACTCACTTCCATCATAGACGGCCCCTTAAACCATCATTTTGCCATTTTTTAAGCATAATTTGAAAACTACTTGGAAGAAAAATGTGAAATTTTTGAATTTCCATAAAGCAGGACTTAATAAATCTAAATCCATCAAAAAAATTGTAGGTTGCAATTCATAATTTTTTCGAATATTAATTTCATAATTCATAATTCATATCATAAAATTATAAAAATTAAAAATTCAGCTTATTTATGTTTGGGTATATTAGTATTATTACTACAAAAAAAAATAGCACATTAGGAGCATACTTTCGGGAGATATAAATAAAAATATGAAAATATAATTTAACATTAGAAGCACTCAATTTTGAATGTTTATAATTCAAAAACTTATCATTCAAATGACTTGAAATTTGGTGTCTAGACATAGTTTGAACCGAAGATTTGAAATATCTCGTTAAAATTGGGTATTGTCATTGTTAAAAATGAAGTTAGGATTCGTTTTAATATGTAGATGACCCCCTAAGAAAATTTTATATACATCATTTAAAAATAGACTTTAGTTTCAATCGTTCGGTACCAGTAACTTTCTTCTATGATGATTTGTTGAGGAGTTAGTAGGGGGTGTTTACTTTTTTTTTCCACGATTGTACCTACTTTAAAAGAAATACTAGGAAAAATGCATATAGGGGAGACTAGGGACGGATGACCATACGGGAGGCTTGAACCACCCATCAATTTTCATATTTAAAAGAATTTCAGAGTTTTATGAATAGGTGTCAACCAAAGCTACTATAATGCTCAAACAATAGTCTTCGTTTCATAGAGATAATCTAAAAAGGTGTGGAAAAAATCAATTGTGAGGCGTTTTCAACCTAAAAGTTGTGTTTTTTAGAAATATTTTGTAAGCTTTTTTCAAATAAATTATATCATAGAAATTTAAGTAAGTAGGTTTAAAGTAATGCAGAAATATCGAGCTTTCATTCCAGACATAAAGATTGTACAGTGAGTTAGGCTTAACATAACAACATGGTATTCTTTAGAAAAGGTCTATGTAGGGAGGCTTGACCGAGTCAATGTGAAGGAGGATTGACCAGATGCTCAAGGATCCCTTAATTAAGTGGTTTTGGAAATTTTTTTATTATACACTGTGCACAATGATAAGTTAATGGTAATATATATATAAAATAATGTAAATTTATTCTGTAAAGCTTCAGTAAAATGGTGTGATGGAAAAGAAAATGTTTAAAACTGACTATACAAAAATGTGAAAAATTGCTTGAACATGGGAAAGTTGATAGGAATATTTTTCCATTTAAATATTGCTTACAATACGTAAATAGAAACAGTGGGAAAGACTAGAAAGGATGAAAGCAGCAGTCTTAACTCTTTGAGGGTCAGTGGAATGTTTATAAAACCACTTAATTTTAATTCCGAAACATCACATTGACACCAGAATTTTGCTAAAATATTTTCATTTAACATGTATGTGAAGTATAGCTTTTTTCTTATTTCCAAATAAATTTGTTCTTAAATTCCGGTGCGACTCATTTATTTCAACATTTTGTACAACTGAAAGTACTTTGCCCCTTAAAGGTTTAAATCATGTTAATGATAAGTTAAGTGCTTATGCAGTTGCAAAAGAACATAGCAGCGATCGATAAACTTTAGGAACGTATGTTGAAAAATTTCACCAGGGTGAATACAATGAGATGAAGCCAAGCTATGTGTCAACTAGATTTGTCGGATCGAGTGTCACAAAAAATATAACAAGGAGATAAAAAAAAGCGGGACACTGGCTCCTAAATCCGGACATAATAACATGAAACACTATGAAAACGGAGCCTGTCTCTAACAGAATATTGCCTTAAATGTTAAAATTTCATTTTCCCTGCTGTACAATTATATCTGCTCAGACAAAATCCTGTTTAAAACAAAATTTTTCACCTCTGAATTGCGATTGCGTCTTAACAGGTTTGTTTAAGCCTCATATTTAAAAAAATATTTTTTTTAATTATAATTAAAGCATGTAGAATAAAGTTATTTTGCTTTTTAGGTAGCTTTCATTACAAAAAGCTACCTATTGCAGCCGTTCGGAGGAAAGTGATTTCAAAAAATTTTGGTATATTTTCATCGATCATGACCCCCAGACCCCGAAACCACTTTCCGTTCAAAAGTTGATATATATATATATATATATATATATATATATATATCCGTATATATATATATATATCTGATATTTGTCACACTGTAACTCTCGTATTTATGAACCGATTTGGATGAAACTCGGTGTGTACATAGTACAAACAAATGTCTCGACCGAGTTTGTTCGCCAGCTTCATCCGCCATATTGTTTCAAAATGGCGGCCATTTAAAATTTAAAAAAAAAATTAAAATTTGAAATGTGGTACCAAAAAATTGAAAATTGAAAAATATTTTTTCTTATGTGTTTGACCTTGATACAAAGATTCCGGAGCAGTTTTTGTTTCGCCTATATCTTAAAAAATGGCTGAGTTATAGCACTTTGAATTTCTAGCGGGGCTGATATTAGGTAGCTTTCTTTACAAAAAGCTACCTATTGCAGCCGTTCGGAGGAAAGCGATTTCAAAAAAATTTGGTATATTTTCATCGATCATGACCCCCAGACCCCGAAATTACCCTCCTTTCAAAATTGATATATATATACAGGGTGTTCCGTTAAAGGGGTCCAATATTAATAGGGGTAATAGAGGAGATCACATGGAGCATAAATCAGTATATAAAGCCTGGTCGGATCTCAATAGTTTTCAAGTTACAGCAAATAGAATGAAAATTCGGAAAATTGTAAAAGAACCCTCATTGGTAAACTATCGATAATGCTATATAAAAACGAAGCACATATTTAGAAAGAGCAGAAAAAAACCTACAAAATGACATCAATTGTATTAAAATAGCAATATTTATTGACGAGTTACAAGCCCTGAAACAGTGAAAAAAGTACGAAATCCAATATACATCAAAATAGTTAATCGTTAATTCCAAAAAGACAACTCTAGCTACAACAAGGAAAATGTAGTAAAATTTGGTCCATTCCGAAAACTTTCGAAAAAGCTTACAATGAACCATATCGGTTTAATTGTGTGAGAGAAATTAATCAGTTTCTTAGTTACAACTCCGCTTTCTTTGACACTAGCAAAGGTTAAACTCCGCCCATCACGATTGGAAACACCGCCTTTTTAATTACTCTCAACTATACATTTTCGATCATGCTTCTTCTGAGATGCAACATTTTTAATTATTCAAGAGTTGAATGAACCAAAATAACTTTACAATAATAGTCTACATTTTAAAGTGGTCTTTTATTGATATAAAGCTTAAGTTAAATTCTTTAAAATTAAACTGGTGGTGAAAATTCGGAAATAATTAAAAATATTGCGATTTGTAACTATGCAAGAAGTTTCAGTACATGTTTTACATGGACAATTATTGTATGTATATGTGCATCATAATTTATGATAGGAAATAATAATAACAAATAGCATAATAATTTTATTAATTATAAATTTAAAAAAGACACTAAATTTTAAATTAATTCATACAAACTTTGTAATTTACAATTTGAGTACACCACAGTCTGTGACTTACAAAATACTGTGCCAAAAAGTGTTGAAAATAAAAGAAAAATGACAAATAAAGAATTACATTCCACGTACTTTATGACATATGTGAAGCATAGTCTTCTGGCCTGCGCTGCACAGTTCAATGTCGGAAGGCAGACGAATTGACATTATTATAATAGGTGTTCGAAGTTGCGCCCATTAACAGAATCGCACAGCCGACAGCGACGTCGTAAAGATTGGCGAACACGCCGAAAAACTCCGACGGAGTTGGGAATGTCTCCTGCAGCGACAACGATTCGCGCTAGTAAATCCTCCGGTGTATCCACAGGCGTTTCATACACCAGCGATTTAAGGTGTCCCCAAACAAAAAAGTCTAACGGATTGAGGTCTGGAGAGCGTGCAGGCCAAGCAACAGGTCCACTGCGTCAAATCCATTTCCCAGGATATGTTGAATTGAGGTGATTGCGAACACCTATGAAAAAATGTGCCGGTGCGCCATCGTGCATAAACCACATATTGTGGCGCAATGTTGCTGGCACATTTTGCAGTAACTGCGGTAAGATATCCCGTAGGAAAACCAAGTACGTACTGCCATTGAGTACATCTGGGAGTAAATATGGTCCTATGAGATAATCGCCGAGGACACCTGCCCATATGTTCACACTGAACTTTTGTTGTGCGTTCGACGGGAAAACAGTGTGCGGATTTGTATATGACCATGTGTGCATATTGTGCGTGTTTACCACGCCCTCTCTCGTAAATGTTGCTTCATCAGTAAATAAAATATTTTCCAGAAATTGTGGATTATTTTCTGTTACATTAAGCAACCAGCGTACGAATTCTGTCCGCTGAGCACAATCTGTTACTGATAACAGTTGTACCCGCTGCACATGAAAGGGGTGCATGTTTTCTGCACGCAGAACACGCCACACACTTTGGTGAGAAACACCGACTTCAGACGCAGCAGCTCGTGTACTCGTGGAGGGGTTTTCTTTAAAAATATTCAATACATCTTCTTCCATTGCAGGTGTTCGTACATGTCGAGGTTTCCCTGCATCAGTGCTTGCTGTATTAAACGATCCAGTCTCCCGTAATCGTCTATCGATTTTTATGAAGAGTTTCGAACTTGGGCAACGTCTCCTTGGAAATTGCTCACGGTACATGCGCTGTGCTAGACATGCATTTCCATGAGCTTGCCCGTACATCAGATGCATGTCCGCATATTCTTCGTTAGAGTATTCCGGCATAATTATTATACATCAACTTACTACAATCCCACTTACAACAGCCTCCCTTTAACATAACGCCCACTGATGACTGCTGTTTTATTACACTTTTCTTCCTATACACATAGAAAATTTGCATAAAAAGTACTTCTTCTTCATCATCCTGAAAGTTCATGGAGGAAACGCAGCAGTCACGGAGTTTGCTTTAAGACAAGGCGAGAGCTGCACAATATGTCATTCACTTGACCAGACTGAATAATGAAAGGGTATTGATAGAGGTTGATCAGAAATGTATAATTGAAAGATATTAAAACGGGGTGTTTACAATCGTCATGGGCGGAGTTTCGCCCTTTCCGAGCGTGCAACAGTACAGAGTTGTAACTAGGGAACTGCTTGATTTCTCCCATACAATTAAACTGATATGGTTTATTGTCAGCTTCTTCGAAAGCTTTCGGAATGGACCAAATTTTATAACATTTTCCTTGATGTAGGTAGAGTTGCATTTTTGGAATTAACGATTAACTATTTTGCTAAATATTTGATTTTGTATTTTTTCACTGTTTCAGAGCTTGTAACTCGCCATTAATTCTCAATATTCTAAAACAACTTATGTCATTTCGTAGGATTTTTTCTGCTCTTTCTAAATATGTGCTTCGTTTTTATGTAGCATTATCGATAGTTTAGCAATGAGGATTTTTTTACAAATTTCCGATTTTTCATTCTATTTGCTGTAACTTGAAAATTATTGAGATCCGGCCAGGCATTATATACTGATTTATGCTCCGTGTGATCTCCTCTATTACCCCTATTAATATTGGACCCCTTTAATGGAACACCCTGTATATATATATATATATATATATGACCTATGTCACACTGTAACTCCCGTAATTATGAACCGATTTCGATGTAATTCGGTGTGTACATAGTACATACCAATCTCTCGACCGAGTTCATTGGCCAGCTTCATCCGCCATTTTGTTTCAAAATGGCGGCCATTTAAAAATTTTTTTAAAATTTAAAATTTGAAATGTGGTACCAAAAAATTGAAAATGGAAAAATATTTTTTTCTTATGTATTTGACCTTTCTACAAAGATTTCGGAGCAGTTTTTGTTTCGTCTATATCTTAAAAAATGGCTGAGTTATAGCATTTTGAATTTCTAGCGTGGCTGACATTTTGAAACGTCCTGAATTTTGTCACGCGATAAAAGGCGTATTTATGAACCGATTTGGATGTAACTTCGTTTATACATAGTACATACCAATGTCTCGACCGGGTTCGTTGGCCAGCTTCATCCGCCATCTTGTTTAAAAATGGCGGCCATTTAAAGTTTTAAGAAAAATTTAAATTTGAAATGTGGTACCAAAAAATTGAAAATTGAAAACATATTTTCTTCTTATGTGTTTGACCTTGATAAAAAGATTCGGGAGCAGTTTTTGTATCGTCTATATCTTAAGAAATGGCTGAGTTATATCATTTTGAATTTCTAGCGTGGCTGACATTTTGAAACGTCCTGATTTTTCTCACGTAATAACAGGCGTATTTATGAACCGATTTGGATGTACCTTGGTGTGTACGTAGTACATACAAATATCTCGACCGAGTTCGTTGGCCAGCTTCATCCGCCATCTTGTTTCAAAATGGCGGCCATTTAAAAAAATTAAAAAATAAAAAAATTTAAATGAGATACCAAAAAATTGGAAAATGAAAAGGATTTTTTTTGTATGTGTTTGACCTTAATACAAAGATTCCGGAACAGTTTTCCTTTCGTCTATATCTAAAAAAATGGCTGAGTAATAGCATTTTGAATTTCTCTTGTTGCTGACATTTTAAAACGACCTGATTTTTGTCACGCGATAACAGGCGTATTTATGAACCGATTTGGATGTAACTTGGTCTGTACATAGTACATACCAATGTCTCGACCGAGTTCGTTGGCCAGCTTCATTCGCCATCTTGTTTCAAAAGGGTTGCCATTTAAAAAGAATTAAATTTAAAATTCAAAATGAGGTATTAAAAAATTGGAAAATGAAAAAGATTTTTTTTATGTGTTTGGCCTTGATACAAAGATTCCGGAGCAGTTTTTGTTTCTGAAAATTTGTTCTTTTGTTTTTATCTTAAAAAATGGTTGATTTATAGCACTTTGAATTTCTAGCATGGCTAACATTTTGAAACGATCTTGTATTTGTCACGCGATAACACACGTATTCGCCTATTTCGATGTAAGAAGGCATGTGGATAGTATACATCAACACCTCGACCATGTTCGCTGGCCAGATTCATCAGCCATCTTGTTTCAAAATGGCGTCCATTAAATTAAAAAATATGTATATATTTAAAGTGAGGGGCAAAAAAATTAGAAATTGAAAAAGGTCACTTTCTTAAGTATTTGACCTTGATATAAGGATTCAGGAGCATTTTTTGTTTGTCTTTACCTTGAAAAATGACTCAGATATAGCAGTTTCAATTTCTTTTGTGGGTGACATTTTGAAAAATCTGATTTTTTGCATGCGACAGCACTCCTATATATTAACCGATTCCGATGTGAGTGAGCATGTGCACAGCAATTACTAAGGTCTCGACCAAGTTCACTGCTTAGCCTCATCCACCATGTTTTCTTAAAATGACAGGCACTTTAAGAATTGCCCAATTTGGCAGCCAAATATAAGTTACTTTAAAGAAAAGCAGCTTGGATAAAGCTGACTAATTTCGCGAAATTCTCATTCATTATATTGATAAAAATTAGTATTGAATCTCCTATATTCGGTTTCCACTAAATTGAGCTTCGTGTGTTTGAATGATATAAGTTGGCTTTTTTTAAATAAGGATTATGAAAGCTACCTCTTCCTCCCGGCACTGGCCGGAAGGACTTTCTTAAACTGATTTTCTTTCTCTTCACAAATAGTGCAATATGAAACAAAGTGGATCAAGCCTCCCATATAGTGGGTCAACCCTCCCATATGTGGGTAGCCTTAACCCATTATTTTTTCATGACTAAAATCAATCATTTTTCAAATTTCTTATATGTTACATTTATGTAGTAATTTTATTTTGATAACTGATTGTATAACGAATAAAATGATATATAAAACTTTATTCTACGTTCAATATTTAAAAAATAAAAAATCGTTTTGTAAAAAGTGGGTCAACCCTTCCTAGTCTCCCCTAAGTTTAATTCCATATGCATCAGCTAATTTTTTTTACGATTTTGAGTCATTTTTTAATTTTTATTTTATAAGTATTTTTTTCTTTAAATACACAGCACTATCTTAAATGTATGTTGTCTGAAAACATTTATGTGTATGTAAAAACATTAAAATGAGCTTATTAGTATTTTTTAAATATTGAATGGAGTGAATTAAGTAAATAAAATCTCTTACAGCGTCTATTTTTTTTTTTTATCTTTTACTACATTATTCTATTGAGAACAGTGTTGGGAAAAGAATATAAATATTTGATTTATGTTCAAAGAAGTGCATTGGTGAGAAAAAGCCCACAGGAAAACTAATTTCTACAATGTGAAAAAAAAAAATTAAACTAGAATCTGCTTTTTCTACTCCTTCGGCCAATTGTATTATGAGTGCATGAGGTTTCAAAAAATAAATAGAAATATATGTATTAAAAAACGGAGGAACAGAGTACTTAAAAAGATTTTTCAGTAGAGTTCAGTTCTTTATTATATAATAGTTATGTTGATCTATGTCGAAAGATTTTCATATAACCTATTGTGGAATCTTTTGATCTCTTCTCATATTAATGTACAATCGGCAATAAATAAATAATAAAATCGTTTTATGCTGACAAAAATTAACCACATACTCTGGAAAAAATGGGTTCTCAAAATTGAGTGAAAAGTAATCAGTTTTAAATACGTCGCATACGCAAAAGAGCTCCACTCCAAATGTACTCAGAAATGAGAAACACGTGTACTCATTTTTGGTACCATGATTGTGTTCAAATATAAATCGTTACGTACTGCCCCCTAAACTTACTGATTAAAGTAAAAATGTACTGATATTTATTTCCTGCTTAAAATTATTAACAAGAAACGTTTAATTGATTATTTCTTAAGAAAAATAGCAAAATTATTAGCAAGATACACAAATCGAATATTTTGATGACGAGCATTATTTGTAAGCACTTTAACTTATCTTAAAATACTGTGCGTAATTTAAATTTACATTAATAAACAAATTTTATGCCACTATGAATGAAATAAACAATTACAGAGTATAAAATTGTAATTTTGTTTGGGTTTGATAATATGTAACGTTTTAAAATTGAGGAAACATGTGTTCATTTTTTATCCAAATATACTCAATTCGATGCGAGTACATCGATTACTCCTTTCTGACTGATTCATTTCTTTCGGTGTAAAAATGTGACCAAACTATTATTCATAATGTCTACTAATTAGTATTTCACTTAAAATTTCCTTTATGAGGCACCTATATATATAAATTGCATCAAACTTGAAGAACTGCAATATTAATACCTAATTTTGACATCATATTTTAATTCTAGGGTAAGTTTTTTCTATATTCAATACTTTTAAAAGTATTAAATATAAAACATAGCGGGTACATCGATTACTCCATTCTGACTGCTTCATTTCTTTCGGTGTAAAAGTGCGACCAATCCAAATTAATAACGTCTACTAGTTAGTGTTACACCTAAAATTTGCTTTATCAGACACCCATATATACAAATTGTATCAAACTTGAAGAACTGCAATATTAATACCTAATTTTGACATCATATTTTAATTCTATGGTAAGTTTTTTCTGTATTTAATACTTTCAAGAATCAAATTTGTACTAAAAATTTGATTGGAATATTTTTTTTTAAATAATTTTGAATTTGTGTATTTTTTTAAATTATTACGACTTCCTAAGATGAATACAGTATAAATTAGTAGATGTTTTATTTAATCGAGTGGTAGTCACATTTTTATGCGATGACTTGCGACAGAGTTAATATGGGTGTTGTCCCTCTCCCATTATTTTTTAATTTATTATTTATTATTTTATTATATTTTTATTTAATATATTCCTAATTAGATTTTTTGAAATTAATTCAATGTTTGTATTTGAAATAAACTGCAAGGGAAAAATTAAAAAAATTACCAATTCGTTCCTTACGAATGGTTTCATTTATTTTTATTAAGGTAATTATTAATTACGTTCATTATAAAAAAATATTTAATTCTAAGAGAATTCGCATAAGACACTAAGATAGGCGCATGTTATATGTCAATGACGTCACGTGGAATTAATTATTATGACTGTTATTATATCTTTAAATATTATCTTATTTTTATTTTGGATAGTTATCCAAAAAATGATAAGTATTTTGTAATGAAAACTAAACAAAATGAAAACTATATGGTTTTTTTTTTTTTTAACACAAATTCATTGTTATTTTTTAAAATACGTAGTTCATGCTAAATATATTTTCAGACAAAAATTAAATATTAAATATTTTATTTTTAACTTACAACAACCTTACGACAAATATAAATCATCCTATGTTGAATAGTCTATTGTTATATCTTGTTTTGCAGACAACGATTCTGAAAAATATAAATAGTTTATTAGTGTATTGTTCCTGTAAACTCTTTATGTTATGGTAAATTAGTTCATTGAACTGTAAAAAACCTTTTAGCATACTAGATTGATTAAATTCAGAAATTATCATTTGTAAATCTTACCGCAATTAATTTTTCGTGTTACCCGAAGTATATATTTTTTATTGAAATATATGTTTGCAAAATAAATGCAATTTTTCTTAAAGATTCTTTTATATTTCTTTTGTCAGCTGCCTAAAAGCTATATACTTGTACAATTTAAAATTGTTATCTATACAAATATTATAAAGAGGTAAAGTTTGTTTGTTTATTTGTAGGAGGTAATCTCTGGAACTACCAAACCGATTTCAAAATTAATGGTATAAAAATTATCGTATTAGTCCCTGTTCTAACACAGGCTATATCTTATGCAGATGCCACTAACCTAAAGGGTGTACAGGAGCAAAAATTTCTAAAAATGCGAGTTTTATGTTACTGAAGGGCATAGAAACTTGGGCACGTTAGTTACTTACAAAATATAAATGATATCTAAGAACATTTCTTAAACAATTCGAAATTTAAAAGGTGTGAAAATGCGCGAAAAACGTTCTAAAAAACTTCTAAATGGCAATTTCTCGGAATCTCAGGGAGTACCGAACCGATTTAAAAAATAATGGTGTCAAAATGATGGTGACAGCCCTTGCCTCAACATAGGTTGTATTTTATTTCGGTGCTACTACCACAAGGTTGAATGCAGGGCAGGGCTTAATTTCTAACGAAAAAAGTACCGGAGCCCTAATATTCTGCAGTTATAAAACCGTAGCTTCCACCCACCTTCCACCGACGTCACTTCAATACATATATTTATATTTCATACATTGTTTGCAAAATTTGAAGCGACTTTTTTTCTTTATTAAAATTAAAGTTTTAAATATATCTAGCTGCATATGTGCTCAACTGTCAACTATTCCACTTTTTAGTTTATCACGCCTTCCGAATAGAAATCTTTACCTAATTTTAATGTTAATTAGTTGCAGAATTCTGCAATTAAAAAAAGGTAAGGGTTATGATTAGGAAACAGGGTTAATACCAAGCAGGAATTGCTCGCAGCATGCATATATATAATATATAATGAATGAATAACTAGCAAAAACATTTACAAGAAAAATTTTCAGGAAATCATACGCGCCGTTTCATGTCCATCTGCTACGTGTGCGGCACTCTACTTTACATATAAGTGTTTTGATAGAAAATAATATAGAAACTTGGAGATGGGAGGGAAAGGAAAGGGTAATTTAGGCATCGGTTTTTCGGAATCGCTATTACACTGGGCTCCGGAGCCCTGTATTTATGCGCTCCGGTGAATTCCGTCCAATGTTTAAATATTTACTATAAACAGAGAAGTACCGGAGCTGAGCTCCGGTGGGCTCCGGCGCAAATTAAGCCCTGATGCAGGGGCAAAAAACATTCTAAAAATGCGATTTTTGTGTTACCGAAGGGCCTAGAAACATGAAATTTGGCATGGTACTTACTTATTAGATATAAATTATCTCTAAGAACATTTCTTAAAAAATTCGACGTACAAATATCAATTGGTATATTTCAACTATTACTTTAGTTTTGCTAGCATTCAATGTTTGATATGAACAAATTTATTTTATATCAATTGTTATTTAGAACAATTATATTATTATTTTCATAAAAATCTTTGCTAAGGTGATGATCTGAATTGTAAGGGACATTAATAAATGTAAAAAATAACAATTTTCTAATGAGAAAACAGTGCAGCAATGCAATTATTCATTCGAAAATTCAGGGCGTCTCCGTCTACCATCAAATTGAACCAGAATGTTCATCTACAATTCTAACAAAAATGTAGGCATTGCAACGATAATTTTTAAATTAATACAAACATAATTTTTGTGAAATAGCATAGTATAAATTTCAGAATATAACTAACAGTGTATATAATGTTACTGGTAAAATTATACTGTAATTAGAGGATTTCTGTTGACGTCATAACATTTCTGACAAAGAAAGAATTTTTAAATTTATGAACAAATTCCAGGGTTGGAAGCGTCGGAGATCCTTTGTATTTTTTATCGAGTAAATCGGTTGTGATCTTGTTTTTCTTTGGAAGTTTAGGGGTACTATTGCCCCCTTCGGTTATCACAATCAGTTCAGAAGCATCCTGTTTATGTTTAATGTATTTATAAGCACTTAACAATGGGCCAAACTATGCGACATCTCTTTGCAAGGTTTTTTTTAATGGTATGTGATATATTTCAGCTCAATAAAAATAGATTTTTCTATAGTAGATTTCACTTTAGCCGTAATAAGGATTAAAATTTACATAAATTAAAATAACCTGTAATGAATGCTATTATATTAATTTAAAGCTTTTAAGGTGCTAAAATAGGGAGAAAAAAAAAACGGAAAACTTATGTCTTTTTTATGTTTACAAACGGATATCTAGTAGAGGATTTGTAATTACTGATATTTTATCAATGTAGTTTTTTAAGACACATGTTAAACAACTTAATGTGAAGCTTACAAAGTCCGACAAAATAAAATAAAACTTAAGTTTTACATATATTTAACGGAATTAATTACAAGATATATTTATTTGCATATAATTGTATTTATCAGGAAATAATATTTATGTGGAATTATTTAAAAAAAAAAGAGTTTGCAAACATTAATCGATAAACAAATCGATAAACAAATAAATAAACAAATCTATTTGCTAAATAAAAACTTATTATTTTTCTTTACAAATACATCTACATCATTTAAAATTTGCTGAAATACAAAATAAATAAAAGAGAGAGAGAGCGAGAAGAAGATGTAGAAGAGGCTTGGGAAAGTAGAAACATGAATTCCTAAACTATTCGCTTTAGAACTTTATAAGTTTATAAGTTAAACGATACCATGCATTCTTCTAAACAGAAATCTGAAAGTAATATTGAAGAACACGTCTTTTAATGACTGAAAAAAATTCAGAAATCAAGTAAAACAAAAACAATATCTGTAAAACAAATATCATAAATATTATATTACTTCCAAATTGTTTCCATAAAAAATACATATACTGTGTTATAGACATTATGTACGGATATTTTTAAAGTTTTAATTATTTTTCCGTTTACTAATAAATTTCTGAGTACGTGTTTCATAAATCAGAAATGTAATGTAATGCAAAAATTTCGAACCATAGAAGTGAATTGATTAAACATGATGAAAATAAGGACTTACTTGAAACTTGAAAAGTAGTAAAAGTTACAATAATTTTCTTACCTAAAAATAAAATAAAATAATTATTAAAAAATACTTTTTTAATGAAAATGTAAATTTATTTTGAAACTGAAATAAAACCATTTAAATATAAACTGATATTATAACATAGAATAGATATTATTAAGGTTATACAATAGGGTGGAGCGAAATTTTTTTTTTCTTCAAATCAAAATTGGCCGGGGTGGGAAAGGTGCTCTATCAGATCCTCATTCTGAATATAAAATATTTTTGAAAAA
The DNA here is from genome assembly GCA_963932465.1 of Maratus speciosus. NCBI lineage: Eukaryota > Metazoa > Arthropoda > Arachnida > Araneae > Salticidae > Maratus > Maratus speciosus. The sequence goes on from OZ010794.1 coordinate 359,075,284, forward strand.
TATTAATATTAAATACTGCCCCAAGGTCATTGAATATTGAGAAAAAACGTAAAAGTGCTCGCCTGTGGAAAAAATAATTCTTTTCCTAATCAAAATGGGGCGGTGTGGGAAAGTTGCTCTATCATATCCTCATTCTGAATAAAAAATATCTTTTAAAAATATTAATATTAAATACTGCCCCAAGGTCATTGAATATTGAGAAAAAACGTAAAAATTGTGCATTTTTCCATTTTTTCCCCTCAAATATTCAAATTATTTTATAAACTTAATTTAAAAGGATGATCATCGAATTATTATTATAATTATTATATATTTATAGTAAAATTATGTAATATTTATATAAAATTCGCTATTATACTAATTCAACGACTATACTTTTTTTAAATATATGAAATTTGGGTAATTGTAATTGTTTTACATATTTTACTTAACCTGTGTAAGAAAATATAATTTGAAATTATTCTTAAAGAACTATAGTAATAAGGTAAAAATAATTTACTGTTTAATTTATAAGCAGTGAAGTTACCATTTTATAGTAGTCCATACTGTTTTTTGGTTTCAAAAACTGGCATTTTTTTCCGAGACTCCAGACGTTTCAATGAATCCATGGTGTCTCAAAGGACCCCAAACAGCAGAAGAAGCCTCCATAACAAGTCTCACACATCTTTCAGTGGCTTGATTGTGTCAAGGGAATAGTTTAATCTTAGTTAAGATGTCTTCATCTATTGCCTTTGGATTTAGGATACACTTTGTAAGAATGTTATGATCTAAGAACTTAGTTAATGGTGGTTATGTCACGGTCACTTCAGCCTAATTTATGAAATCGATATAGTCTTTGGTCTCTCAGGTAACTTGATCGTTTGTTTTCGTGAAACTTTTATTATTCTGCATAGCATTATTATTCTCATTCATACTATATAAGTGTGGCACTGCGCAGAATAATAAAATCTCGAAAGTCAAAAAATTCTTTACATACGTGATCTCAGGTGACTTGAACGTACCTAAAGAATGTCTTCACTTTCAAGATTTTATTATTATGCGTAGTGCCAACACATTTACATACAATGTAAGAGCTTTGGCACTACGCAGAACAATAAAATCTCGAAAGTCAAGAAATTCTTTACATACGGATAAATTTGGAAGCCAAAGTCTATATAGATTCTATAAATTGGGCTGAAGTGACCGTGATACAACCACCCACTCACAAGTTTACATTCGACCACACATCTCCCCTCCGAACTTTCTCTATAAGGTTTACTTTAAGTTTTTTGGGTCGCTGAATCCGAATTTTTAACTTCCCCCCAAAATTTCCCCCCTAAATAGTTGTTTTTAACTTAAATTCTTACAAATTGTATCCTAAATCCAAAGGCAATAGATGAAGACATCTTACCTAAGATTAAACTATTCCCTTGTCACAATCAAGCCACTGAAAGATGTGTGAAACTTGTTACGGAGGCTTCTTCTGCTGTTTGTGGTCCTTTGAGACGCGTTGAGTTCATTAAAACTTGTCTGGAGTCTCGGATAAAAAAGGCAGTTTTTAAAACCAAAAAAGAGTATGGACTACTATAAAATGGTAACTTCGTTGCTTGTAAATTGCAACAGTAAATTATTTTTATCTTATTACTATAGTTCAATAAGAATAATTTCAAATTATATTTTTTTACACAGGTTAAGTAAAAAATATAAAACAATTACAATTACCCAAATTTCATGTATTAAAAAAAGTATAGTCGTTGAGTAAGCATAATAAAAGCGAATTTGATATAAATATTACATAATTTTACTATAAATTTATAATAACAATAATGATAATTCGATGATCATCCTTTTAAATTAAATTAATAAAATAGTTCGTATATTTGAGGAAAAAAATGGGAAAATGCACAACTTTTATGTTTTTTCTCAATATTCAATGACCTTGGGGCAGTATTTAATATTAATATTTTTCAAAGATATTTTTTATTCAGAATTAGGATATGATAGAGCAACTTTATCACACCGCATCATTTTGATTTGAAAAAAAAAAAAATATATTTTCCATAGCCGAGCGCTTTTACGTTTTTTCTCAATATTCAATGACCTTGGGGCAGTATTTAATATTAATATTTTTCAAAGATATTTTATATTCAGAATGAGGATCTGATAGAGTAACTTTCCCACACCGGCCAATTTTGATTTGAAGAAATTTTTTTTCCCCATAGGCGAGCGCTCCACCCTATTATACAATTCTTATCACTTCTTAAAAGTCATAAATGTTTTATTGTATATTTGTCATTAAATAGTATCGTATATGCTATATAAATCGATTTCGTGCATAACCCCGCAACCCCTTATCTACTTCGAGATGAAAGCAATGGGAAAAAATAAAATAGGCATGTAAAAACTGACCATCCGACTTCGAAGGAAAAAATCAAAAACTTATATGTAAATCGACCCTCTCTCTTTTTCGTAAACACTGTCACAAATAAAAATTTATGCATCGACTTTAAAGAGCAAAGAAAATCTTTCCAAAGGGGTTTCGAAACAAAATATAAATACTACATAAATATACATAAAATAGTAAATTCAGTGAACACAAAAGGCAACCGTTGCAAACTTTTTAGTTCGGTCTTGTGTCTGACTCATCAAACAGTTTAGTAATGATTTTTATGTAATCGCAATATTATCATTTATTTACTAATTCCATGAAATTTTGAACTTTGTATTAATGGGAGGTTCTACTGTTTGGCTATGTTCTAAGACTTATACCAACTCACCCGAAAGAAAAGTGACAGATCTCGCAAAAATTCATTTTGCGTTTTATTCTGCTAATAGGTCTGTCATAGGTGAGTCTTGCTACACAAAAAGTTTCATAAGTATACTTATACGGAAAATAACTTTATCATGCTATATAACCATTTGTGACCACAGAAGAGGGATGGATTGTGTGTGGAAGTAAAATTACACAACCTCCAAACCCTATCATATGTCTTTATTCTTAAGGATTTTATGCTTTTATGCATGTTTTTAATCCTGCATGCAGAGCTAAGTGCCATAATTTCATGTTACTGTAAAATCATACAAATATTTTTTTGCCTCTTTCATGATATTCACTTTTTTCAAGATGTGTCACTTTTCTTGCTGGTGAACGAAATTACCTCCGACATTTTTAAATTATATTTATTGATATTTTAAATATCAATTTTTTTGTGTGTAAAAAGTGATTAATAATTTTTAGGTAGGAAATCTGCTTAAGGGGTCTCAGGACTCTTAAAATTGGAAAAAATGAAAAAAAAGGACCATTTTCAACATTTAATATCTTGAAATGTATTTGATATTAAGACACAATTTTAAATGGGAATGAAAGATACAAGTATGTTCTTTCATTTCAAATATTTGAAAAATTGCAAGATGCAGACTTAGCATTTACAGGTGATTCAAAACTGTCAGGCATTTCACGAGCAGAAAATCGGCATAACAGCTTATGCGCACGATTACAAAATAAATTTTGCGCCTAGAATGTAAATTTTTGTTCCTACTTATACCTCAGATTATAATAAGTACACTGAACCTAAATAAATTTGTATTTAAAGCATTTTTATATTTTTAGTACAAAGTTGTATTTAGCTAAAGCAAAATTTAGAAAATTTCAACAATATAAACCACTAAAAAATATTTTCTTTTTACAATAAAAAGGAAATTTTAGATTCAGTTTATGCAGACTATCATGAAACATATGTTTTGAAAATTTTATGACAAAATGTTCAGAAGTTTTTGAGATATCGTGCGCGTTATGCCGAAAAACGTCATTTGGAGAAAAATGACTTCAAAGTTTTAGAAACACGGCTTCAGCTATTGAGCGAGTATAATTCTAAATACCATAACTTCTGTTCTAATGGGAATTTCAAGATGCCAATTATATCAAAATGTTCAGAAAATATAGAAGTTTAACGCCTAAAAAAATTAAAATTTCGAAATTTTTAGAGCTTTAAGAGTCCTGAGACACCTTAAAAGTTTTTTAAAATCTAAATTCAATTGAATTTTTTTAAGTTGGTCTAACGGGCTGACGCTAGTAGTTTATAAAATTTCACCGTGAATAATATTTCTGGGACAAATTTAAAATAAAATATATATGTAATTAATTTAAATTAAATGGCTAAAGTAGGGCTGCACAATATTTTTGCCTGAAAATCGTTAGCCGCCATAATTTACGAAAGGTAATTTCCATATTATTTAATCGCAAAGTTTTCTATATAAAATAAATTACTCTACTGTAAAGTAATGATATATTGGAAGGCTGGGGGACACAGTTTATCCTCTTCAGTTACGAAACTAAAACAATAATACAAATGCTTATTCATTGGATTTTTCAAAACGAAATGGCATCGTAAATGACAGAAAAATATCTTTTCTTAAATTGATCCTTTAGGCGCTTAGTAATTTAGGTTCAAAAATATGGATCTAAAACTACAAACCCCTTAGAAACATCAATATAATAACAATAATCATTAACTAAAATTAACGCAATCACAAATTTAAGAACTTTAAACAAGTAAATAATCAACAAATCTTTAAATTTTTTATTGAAAAATATGTTAAATACCTATGAAAATTTCTCATTTTCTGGGTCATACTGCCTTTTGAGCATTTTTAGGCATTTTGCAAACTCAGATGAAAATAACATTTATTTTATGTGTGAATCAGCTTAGATGCTGCCATTTATTCGTTTGATTTGAACGCAAAAAACATTCAGCTATTAAGAAGCCATGTGAAAATGTAAAAAAAAAACGGACATTTTTGTTTTTATAAGGAAAAGAACAGAGGTCCCCGAATGGGGACCCATGGACCGATGAGGTTATGCATCCATTGTATACCTTTTTATATTGTTCGTAAACATGCAATTTCAAGTGCAGAAAAACTTCTAAAGTACTTGTAAATTCAGTATGTTTTAAGAAAGAAAATATTCATGAAATATGAACATGTTTATCGTTGTTTCATGTGCCTACCAATGCGCGCAATGGATTTCTAATCGGGCAGCCCTTTTTCTAGCATCACAAGCATCTCAAGCAAATTTGGTCCCCATATTATGAAAGGGGATTAAATGTTCTATGACTTATACCAACATTTACTTTAAAAAGTTGATTTTTGACAAAATATCGGTCACTTTTTCGTTTCTTTTTTTACGTTTTGCGAGCTCTAAAAAATATTTAATCAATGAAAATAATACTTTTCTGTGATATAAGATCCAGAAAAAAGATTAGCTTTCTTTTAAATAAAAAATAAACGAAATCGGCCCAATAGTTTTTGAGAAAAAGAGTCACCCAGTCTTAAAAATTGTTTCGAGAGAAACAAATTTAAAATTTTACAATAGCATTACGTTTAACGTGCGACGTTACATTTAATGTGCAAACAAATAATGTGAAGAATTGAAATATCTCGAAACTGCTTTAAGACAACAATCTAAACACTTCAGGGATATAAAAATTAAGAAAAAATCGAAACATTTGATTCAAAAAAGCAGAACCTCCCCTTGAGTTCGTCTATATTTTTCTGCATCTTTAGATAACCATTATAGAATTAGAAATATTAAAGCTTGGAGTTCAGCTGTCAAAAGAAATTGAAATTAATGTCAGAAAATAATCCTCAAAATCATGTTATGTAAATCCTACCCCCCCCCCCCCCCAAAAAAAAAAAAAAGGAAAAATATATTTGTGGCATTCTTGTAAGTTGTGTATTGTAGTAAAGTTATGAATACATTTATTCTTTTTTTCTCAGCATACCTTTAACCCTTTCCGACGCAGTGGTCCCTCTTCGGGGCCACCTTATTTTAATTCCAAACTTACAAATGGCACCAAGAATATTTTAATAAAATTTTGCTTCTGAAATGAAAATTTAATGTAACAGGTTTTTAATTTCTAAAAAAGTCGCTTGTAAATTCCAGTGTCAGTCAATTCAACGAAGAAAAAAAAAATCAACTTCATGGGGCGTATGACCCACCGTCCTAAAACGGGTTAAATAAAAACATGCTTCAGATGAATAATTAACAGAACGTTTTGCAATTTCTTAATAAATAAAGATACAATTTACTTAAAAGAATAAATGTATAATTTACTTAATAAATAATTTACTCAATCTTCCATAATATGCAATTCAAATCCAAATGAAGTAATAGCAAAATTTAATAATAATAATAATAATAACAGTAACAAAACATAACAACAATAATAATGGTTATGGTAATCATAATAATAATATCAAAACGTTTTTATTTATACATTTCCTTTACACACCGGAGCAGTTTAAAATTTGTTTTAATTTTTTAATTACTTGCAAGCAAAATTCTACATAATTAATGCATAATCTCCATACTTAGACAATCCTTTACTTTATTATATACTTATATAAACAGTTCCATTGCATAAAATGCATACGTATAACAACTTCAAAATATAATAACAAGTAGGAAATTGTATGTGGAACGTGGCAAATGAGGTGCGTTCGTGTTATAGCTAGCTTTATAAAAAAATAAAATAATGGAGCAATAGTTGTTGCACTCTTATGTAATAACACATGGATAGAAAATTTATTGCGATTATATATATATTAAATGCAGTAATACGGAAATAATAGGACTCCATCCTAAATAGAACGTAATCTCCATGGCAACCTAGAATCATTACCTATCGTGGGATATTATTGAATTAATAAAGTATGGTAATTGAAGGATTTAATAGAATAAATAAATCTTTTATTAATATCTTTAAAGTCTTGATTCGATTTTCATAAAATTTCAAATGATTTGACGAAGCTCTGCAACGATTATATATATTAAATTTCAAACCATTCGGTTGGGAAGTTTTTGCGCTGTTATGTGCAGACAGACGGAGGGACCAGGCGACGACTTTATCCCTTTAAAACTTAACCTACACAATTGTGTAGGTGATCATAAGGAAAAGAAAAAACACTTTCCACTTTTTCTGTTATTTAAAAACCAGCCTGCACCACACAACTGTGTGGTTCCTTCCTTGACGTAACCTGACATCGAAAATTTTTAAAAAATATTTTTTTTCAATCGAATATTATACTATTAATAAGTGTTTAAAACCAAGACTTAAAGTTTATACCAAAACTCTTCAGGTCGTAAAGGGATAGGTGCTACGTATTTATATAATTAAGAACACACCTAATGAACGGTCATGTGCGAGTATTAGTCGCGCTCAGAGGGTTCCCTACAATATATATATGAATTATTAACTGTAATATTGAAAGAATCATTACTAAAAGAATAATAAGACATTGTAAAAATCTATACAACATAAGGTTGGGTATAACTGTATATACTAGAAAAATATACATGGTTATACCATAGAAGTTCAAAGAGATATGAGATCTAAATAATATCAAATATTTCTATTCTGTATAACTCTTTTTTTAATCTTATCCTAATCTGCTAATGATGAACTTAATTCGGCACTGACAATAAAACTAATGATATCTGAACTTCATTTGGCCTTTCATTGAACTAATTTTAGCGTGGTAATAATATTTCCTCTTTACAGTGTAGCTAAAACAAAACTCTTGTTCTAAGTTTAAATTTGGCATTGTGCTAAGCGAGCTTCGAAAGGAGGTCGCAAAATTGTAACGCCTCCTTGGTCCGTGCCGCGTTTTTCCAGATAGGTTTTTAAATAAAGACACGGGAGACCTGTTGAGACATCCACTCAAGGCAAACTAGTCTCGAATTGCATAGCATTTATGTGATTAATTCTAATTAAACTAGTCAGTTTTTAACAATTTGCCTTTTTTTTTTTTTGCTTTTACACTACTACTGGACATTGCATTACACAAATATCTCATTATAAGTTGTTATCTAGGCTTTAAAAGCCGATGGTAAATAGAGTATGCCACCCTGTCATTATGTATGTCCAAACCGTCCGTCTTTTTTTAAGGGTTAATATCTGGGCTAATTATCAACGATTTTTTTCGAAAATCATTATCAACAATACTTTTAGACTTTTGCTACGATAGGCACCTCCAGCGCTCATTAACACCTTTGCTGAATTTATGTGTTATCGAAATTTATGTGTAACGGAAAATGCACTTTTCTCAAAAACTATATGACCTAGGGCAATCGCTATAACTTTCCTGCAAGATTTACATTAACGTCTACTGCCTCTAATTTTTTCATAATTTTAGTTTCAGTAAATTCCGAAATAGATGGGGGAGGGGGGCATATTTTTGCACTATATTTTGATGATATCTCTGAAAATATAATACCTCAAATTAAAAGACGTGTATTTTTGAGTTCAGCGTTACGATAGCTTTCACACGATACCCCACACAATATACAAAGAAAAGTTTTTTTTTTTCAAGTAACTTAATTAACCCCTCTACATTTTTACTAAACATATTTCTGAATGTTTAATAATCTGTAAATATGTGGGTCAATAGTCTTTATTACTTCCCCCAATTTGAACTTTCCACGTTCCATAGTTTACGATTAATGACTGTGACAGGCAGACAGACAGACACAGGAGTGATCTTATAATGGTTTCGATATATTTTTTAAGTACGAAAACCTAAAAATGACAAAAAAAAAAAAAAAAAAAAATCAATAAATGAATACTTTAAAGAAAGAGCGTGTATGTTAAGATGTTTAAATCACCTTTTAAATGTCCAAATTAGTGGTCGATATAATGAAAAAAATTGATATTGGAATGAATGATTCGGGAAAATGTAAAAGTAAAACTCTCAATCTTCGTATTTTTTTAATGGGTTTAATGAATTACAACCAGAAAATTCGTAAATCAAATTAACATAGATTAGAAATTACAAGGTGTTAAATTATTAAATTTTTATTTCGCTTTTCTTTTCCAAATTTCTGGGTTTAAATGATTAAAAAGGACAACCCTTTAAGATACGAAAAGTTTTGGTAGAAATTAAAAGACTTGTTCTTAAACCCTAATTAATACGATTGTATTTGACCGAAGAAAAAAAACACTATTTTTAAAAATTTCCGATGTCATGTTATGTCAAGGTAGGGTTCAGACAGTTGTGTAGTGCAGCTTGGTTTTTAAATAACAGAAAAAGAGGAAATTGTTTTTCATTTTTCCTTAGGATCACCTACACAATTGTGTAGGTTATGTCTTAATCCTTTCGGGACGAGCGGCTTATAAAGAATTTTTAATCTTCTTTCACCGGTTTTTAAAAACAGAAATATTTGCCTCATTGAATCGGGAAAATGCTCGGATTAAATAAGGTAAATTTTACAATAAAAATTTACTGGTGAGAATATTTACTGATTCTGAGCACCTTATGCGGCACGAATACGTTCGCTTGTCCCCAAAGTGTTAAAGGGATAAGCTGTGCTTTTGTGCATGCGAATGATTCCTTCGAGTATCAAAATTATTCATTACACACATCACTGCTTCGAACACAAGGATACTCAGGTCGCGCTGCAATCAATTTCTATGAGATAAACTATCGTCGGGTACTATTTATAGGCAAATTTGTGAATATCGCTTATCGTCATATTCCGATGTATAGACTTGTCTAGATTCCTTTTATGCGCATAACTTATTTTTTCAAAATTACTTATTTCATCATTCGGCCTTTAAACGTAACAACTGAAAGTATTAGTTACTATTGAGGAACTTTTAATAATCCTGAATATAAAATGTATATATAAATATATAACATGAATGCAATTTCAGATAATGTTTAATTTTTGTTTGAGATTTCCAAAATGCAGAACGAAATGAGTATGTGGGGCATTTTCACAACCTTTTGACTTTGAGGAATAAAAATCTGGTGAAATTAAACTTGCTAAAATAACATTTTAATCTGATAGACGAATAATAATAATTATTTAAAATAAAGAAAAAATGGTCAGCAGCGAAAATTTTTTTATTTAACTGAGGTTTAAGTTAAACTTGCGAGTTTAATTTTCCTTACCATTTTACCCCTAAAACTTTTATTTTCTTCTAAATTTTTAGTTATGATGAATTCGCATATTACCCATAGAACATTCAAATAAGAAATAATAACAATGTAGTGTTTTTAGTACAAACTTTTTGTATAACATTTTCTTAAAGGAGTGTTAAAGAAGGGACGGTAACGGAGAAAAAGGGATGGTAAGGATGGGACGGTGATGAAAATTACCACCTATTTTTAGGCAAATCATGTTAAGGCTAAGTGATAGACACAATGTTTATTGATTTTAGAAACAGTTATTTACATTGGATTAAATATAAAAAAAAAATCAATTTACCTTGAAAAGTGCAGGAATAAACCTTGGGGACGGTAAGACTACCAGTAAAGCCACTATGCTTGAAATTGATATTTAAATGCTGATTTAAATTCTGCAGTAAATTTTCTGTCAAAGAATTTTAGCCATTCTTTCTCCAGCATACCTCTGAATGAGAAAAAAGTTGAAAAATTTTTTGTGGTTGCATCTGAAGTGATTTTCTGTATAAGTTTAGCAAGAGGGAAGGTAAGGAATCTAAAATCCCGGTACAGAGTTCAAAAAATAATAACAACCGTAAAAATGTGTGCAGGTTAATTTTTTGCTACATATTTATATAAAACAATAGTCCCAGTTTCGGGAAAAAATAACATCGAATTACTTTTATTGAAACAATTTTATACAGACAGCTCCAAACTTAAATATCAGCATCAGGGACACGGGACGGTATAGAAGTTTCCTCGATATTTAGACCCAAATATCGTCCAAAACTTATTTATCTCGTTTATATTGTTATGCAGTCATGCAATGGGATATTTCCCAGTATATGAAAAAAAAAAAAAAAAAAAAAGCACAAGAATATGTACTAAATAAAAATTATTATTCAGAGACTTAAATGTCAAAAGATAGTGAGAATGCCCCATGTATATTCTTTTTCATAACTGTAAAAAATACAAATGTTTCTTAATCTAGGAGAATGTAACATAAACTAAAAACGAAAATATGCATTAATCTCTTCTAAGTTACCCACGGTTTTTAAAAGCATTCTTTGTTATAGAAACCATAATGTTCAATAGAGTTTCGAGATTTTGAAAAGCATTTATGAAAATAAAGTGTTTTTTGCTGCCACTGATTTTCGGAAACAGTAGATTGTAAAGTATATTAATCATTTTTCCAAACGTAGAGTATAGATTTTTTAGATACTATTATTTTTAAAGAAAATATTTTCATCTTCAAGAAGTATGTTTTATTGAAAAACATGTCAAATTAGCAGCAATAAAATTATTTTGTTACACTTACGTGTATATTGTATAGATTCCGTTACACAGCGGGAAATTTTGAATCCAGAATTTATAGAACCCTAAAAACAGATATTATTGCTTGAGAAAATATATGGAGTGGTTCTTCTCTGCGAAGGGCAATCTTTTTCTTAGGAACACAATCCATATATTTAAACTCTTTTTATCGCATCAACACTTAGAGAAGCGAGAAGGTAAAAAATCTGTCCTGGAATTAGCACCTATTGCTTGCAGCGCTATCTGTCGCTACTATTTTGAACTAAAATCGGGAATTGCAGTAAAAGAAAAAAAAATCTGTTCCGAAAGGTTTAGGAAAATAAGCGGCAGAAATACCGTGTGTCCTAAAATGAACTAACTAATTTTAAAATTCAATAATTTGCAAATGGTGAGAGCTGTTAAAAAATTTCTTACAGCAGGGTTATGTAAGCTGTCAGGAGTTTTTTTACTACAATTCTCGATTTTAGCTCAAAATAGCAGCGATAGATGGCACTGCAAGCATACGCGATAAATCCAGGACCGATTTTTTGCTCTCTCTCTTCTCTTAGTATTGAGGCGAAAAGAGGTTAAATATATGGAGTGGTTCTTCGCTGCCAATGCAATCTTGTTCTTGGGAAAACAATCCATGTATTTAACGTCTTTCTTTCGCATCAGTTACTGAGCGAAGAGATAGGCCCTTAAGAGATAGAATCTGGCCTGGAATTAGCACCCTCTATCGTTGCTATTTTGAACTAAAATTGGGAATCGGAATGAAAAAACTCCTTACATCTTACATAAACCTCCAGCAAGAATCTCTTTAATAACTGTCACCATTTGCAAGTTAATGAATTTCAAAATCAGTCAGTCAATTTTAGGACATCCGATAGAAACTTTTTGTTTATAAATGCTTCTATATATCTCAGGAATATATTAGTTTCTGAGGTCTCCGAAGATAAAAGAACGCTTTTTAGGAAAGTGTGGGATTCGGAAGAGGCTACTCTGTATTTCCATTCATGATTATATTATATTTTCGCAGATTAATGTACTTTTTTTTACAGTATACGATACAACAATTGACAACAATGCTTTTCCCCCGGGATCAGGTTTCATTTATCATAAATGGCTCGACGTTATTCTGCGTCGAAAGCAATAAATAATTCTTTCAAATAATAATCTATATACTTAAAAGGCCAATTAGTCATCAGCCCTAAACTTTCTATTGAACCAATTTTGATAATTATTTTATTAAATGAAAGCTGTTCATTTGTAAATGTACCCATTTCAGCTATTTTTTAAAAATTTATTTCCATTTTTATATTTTATTTTTAATTTAAAAGCTTTTTATAATAGTTCAACAAACTGGTGGCAATTGAATTATTTCCACTGCTGCAGAGAAATGAGAAATAATGAGGTTTATTTATTTTTGTTGTTTATATCCTTATTGATGCCCTTTTCTTATTACAAATAAAAGTAACTTAAAAAAATTTTTTGAAAATAAAATGACATCAGCCTTTAAAAAAACACTCATTTTCACCCATAAATATTTTACATTTCAACATTTTTTAATATGTTGATTCTGAGTTTAAGACTCTAGGCGAAATGATTCAGTGAGTGAAAATTATGTCATATTTAAAACAAACCCTTTTTTTCTGCTAAAACTAAATATTTGACCACAAATGCTTCTAAAATAGAAATTTCTGATTTTTTTATTCGCAGGTACTGAGATTAGAATCTGAAGTCAAGAGTGCGAATCTTCACATGAAAAGTTGTCTAAACATTTTAGTTCATCGAATTTCGACGGGTTCCAACTCGTAAAGTTTTAAAAAACGTCGTTGTTTTTTTTATTACCATTCCTTAAAAAGAGCATAATTAATGAAAGAAGAAAAAATATAAAGAACTAATTCTTACAAATAAGGTTTCAATAAAAAAAATATATATATATATATAAAATTATTTTATTATTGTACATTTTTATCTAAATTCTCTATATCATTCTTTTATCAAGAATGTGTGTAATATTTCCTATTTTCCAAAGCAAATAAATGTATCCATTTCACAAAGAACGAAGAGTTTACTTAGTAAGTTTGGAGAGAAAGAAAAGAAGCCTGAAATTGTACGCGAAACGTGACAAATGAGGTGCGTTCGAGCTCTAACTAGTTTTATAAATATTTAGATCTTGCTGCAATAGCTCTTATGTAATAGTTCAATAGCTCAATATGCTCTAATTGCACTCTTATGTAAAAATTCATGAATACAAAATGTATTACAATTATATGTATTAAATTCAGTAATACGGAAATAATATACGTAATCACCATGGCAATGTTTTTATTACTGCAGAAACTTAGACCTCTGATACTTTTTTCGTTAGAAATTAAACCCTGGGTACGGATGTATTTCTTTTGATAAATAATTGCCGAAACGCCAGTGAAGGACTTTGGAGACAGGAAAAGTTTTAGTTTCTGTTAGTCTGTCTGTTCCGCGATAACTGCCGCAAAAAGCATCCGATCGGCTTGAAATTCACTGGACATGTTGATAAGGTACCCAGACTTAGCTGTATAGTTTTTGGTTAAATTTGGTTCATTCGTTCGGGAAATATGGAACATTTTATTTTTCTCTGTAATGCTTTTCTATGGCAAGTCAGACGATTTTCAGATTTTCATTTGTTGAAAGAAATGGCTCGTATGAAAAATGGATTTAAATGGTAAATTTTTGATGCTGAAATTTTTAAATAAGTTTATTAAATTATTCCAATTAGTTTGAAATTTTGTCAATATATTTGCGAGATTTTTTTAATTAGGTTTATAATATTGGGGTTAATTTTACGCATGTTTTCCAATAATATAAAGGATTTTGTTTTATCAATTTGACATAATGCATATTTCGTTTTTTTCCTTTTCTTTCATCTGTTGCCTAGCTACGTATTTGGTCCTAATAATATTAGTATAGTTGCGTGTATAATGTTTGAGTAAAGCCAACGTCAAAACAGATGAATTAATGCATTTGTATCTTTGCATATAGATGGATTTTAGCCCAGAAATAAAATTAGGCAATATTTCATTTATTTTATTCAAATATTTTGCTTAAAAATACAAAAGTTCATTATTTTCATAGAGAATAACGTAACATTTTTCATAACATTTACCAATATTTCTTTAATTGTTGCCAAGAAAATCAAAATACGGAATAATATTTTCTTTTAAACAATTTTCAATTGAAATGTTTTGTCGTGTAACAGGAAAATGAAAAATAAAATTAAGAATAGAAAAATTAATATGGCGGCATATTGGAAATAAAAAGAAAACTCTCGAGTATTTCTTAATATAACAAGATGAAAAGTTTTGAGTAAGTACGCATAGCGGGTGAATTAGACGTCATTTATCGAAAACAAAGATGCTGGAATAAAAAGATCTTGGGTAAAATAAAATTAACTATTATTCACGGAGGAAAGAGATAGATGGAGATGCAGTATGCCGTAAAAACAGTTTGCAATACGATGTGCGTTATCGCTCAGATTTAAATGCCCTCATTCGGCCCAAACAAAACAAGCATGTGGAACAGGACCGAATTCTTTGACTTCATCCGTGCATTTTTTCTGTAAAATGAAAATGATCTGCTTATATTTAAGCAATAAGCATTCTAAGGTACCATTTCATTGTATTATGAATTAAAAACTGTATTACTAAAAATATTATTCTGTTTTTTTTTTTTTTTTTTTTTTTTTTTTTTTTTTTTTTTTTTTTTTTTTAGCACGTTGTTGTGTTGTGCCAAATGTAGCGGATTTTAGGGTTACATTTTTGGTGTCACTTCAAGATTTATTGTCTGCGTACGGTTAACATGAATATTTTATTTTAAATTTAAATTTTATTAATTTGTAAAAAAAAACTTATGCTTATCCTTATAAATCACAGCGTAAAGAAAATCTAAGATATACTATAACCATCCGCACAATCAATAAAAAATTACGAATGTAAATTTAAATAGACTACTGGGGATTCAGGGGGCAGAGCCCCCCTGAAGGAATGCAATTTTTGATTTAAAAAGCTACCAGAATAAGTAGATCATCAGAATTTTAGAACATCAATGTATAACCACTTGTTTAACACTTTTAATTTCTGAAACTTTACGAAGTATCTTGTACGCTTGTAAATATTTATGTAATTTGAAAACTTTAAAAAACAATTGTAGGAAGTTGAATGTTACGCAAAGAGTATTAAAAAACAATTACTTGCAAATATGACGTTGAGGCTCCTGATCTGCAGATTTACTAGTTAAGAATAAAATATATAAATAAGTAACTCTTAAATATAACGATTCTATTTTATAAGAAGATATTAGTTTTATTATTATACATTTTTATATCGATGCTTCATCTCAATCTTTTTATCAAAAAAGTGTACAATATTCCCTATCTTCCAAAGCAAATAACATGTATCCATTACACAAAGAAAGAAAAGTGTACTCAGTAAATTTGGAGAGAGAGAAAAAAAAAGCGTCTCAGCGAGGGATAAAATATGTGGTCTCGTAAATACACTCAATGTGGTCTTCCTTGCCAGATACAAAAGATAGAGCGTCAGCAAATAATCGTAAAGTTGCGTTTCTTTCCGAGGCAGTTGCACATGGCAGAAATGCTATATTTATAGCTCGGTACTGGAATATTGTTAGACGATCATTTTGAATTAATATTTTTTTGTGCATGCTTTTTGAAAATTCTTTATATTTTCAGTGATTTTCAAAATGTCTTAATTAACAAGTTAAAATAGTATATTTGTTACTTGAATAAAATGTAAGTCTTATTTTAATAAATATATTTTTATATTACTTATAAACCAAACATGCCAAGCAAGGAACTGTCGTTTAGGCATATTTTTAGCAAAAAAATATATGTATTATTTTCATTTTTTTTAATTGTGTTAAGATATCTTTCTTATAAAAATCTTTCAGATTTTAAATAATAAAAAAATTAAATTTTGTAAAGTAGTATGGTAAGATTTCAACGACATGTTTCAAGCTGAAAGTAATGTATATATTTTTATTTCTGTACCAGAAAATGATACTGAACATGTGAGAGAATTATTCACATACAATCTCAAAATTGTACGCATACAGCTTTTTCGATTTCGTTAAGTCTTGTACAAAAGTATATTTTTCTTGTCTTTTGTTTCATGTATATGTTACTTTTCATAACTTGCTAGTTTAACGAATACATGAAATTTCCGTAAACTACGAAAATCAGGCAATGGAGAAGCTAGTCTCCGTATTACTTATATTATGAATAAATATTATTATTGTTAAGCTACTTTTCCTGGTAATTGTCTTTACACTATTGTTAATTTGTGATATTGAAAGAGCTATATTTCTTGACATTTTGAAGCGTGAAATAAAGATGTTAAAAAGTTTTTTAAAGACCAAGATTTAAAAAGAAGAGCATCACCTTTTCAGAGACATTTAAAATACAAAAAATTTCCATTACTTAAGAGAGGTGTTACAGAATACATTAAATAAATTTCTTTTCCTGAACAAACAATTCCATGTATATTGTAATTCAATTAGTGAACATTTCAAATATATTTTTAACTGTCCCAAGTTAACAAGTTTTAACTGCCCCAAGTGTAACCACCAGGTGGTACACCTTCGGACAAAGCACAAGTTTAAGAAATATATATATTTTTTTAATTCTATTATGGATATAAGATCAAAAGCTATTTAATAATGTCGGCAAAGGCTAAAAGAATAAATACCAGGTAA
Source organism: Maratus speciosus (assembly GCA_963932465.1). Taxonomy (NCBI): domain Eukaryota; kingdom Metazoa; phylum Arthropoda; class Arachnida; order Araneae; family Salticidae; genus Maratus; species Maratus speciosus. The sequence continues at coordinate 359,092,246 of OZ010794.1, forward strand.
AAGTTTGACAATTGATTATTGATAAATGCCTTAAAAACAAACCACTTTTGACATGCTTCGGTATTAATCGAGTTAAAAACAATAATCATAAAATTCGTATCCAGTCAAAACAAATGACTCCCAACAATGAGATATATACCATACACTAAACACACACAAAAAACACATACGCCCTCTATTGTCAATTATGAAAATAAAATAAGCCAATGATTTTAAAACTGTTTACGAATGTGGCTCCTCCTATTCAAGTTATCGGTAAGGTGTTTATTCAGCAATTCTAATCGTAACTTTGAAATAATAAAAGAAAAAGTATCATTGCAAATAAACTCTTTACGTGTATGTATCTCAATGGACTCTCTTACAATAGACTTAAGATAAAAATATGAAACAAAAATCAATTTACTTTCATTAAACAGTATTTTAATACCCACCTCTAAATATAATCTTGATAAAGCAGTTTTTGTACGACCAAATCTAATGTCTGACACATCCTCACCTTTCCGGATTCTAAACTTTCTCCCTGTAATACTATGTAATATTTAACCCTTTAGTGCACAGCTAACAGCAATGTTTTCAATTTAATAGATTTTTTATATTCGTATACCTGCTTCACACCAGAAAATTAAAATAGCAATACTTGCTTTAATTAAAAAAAAAAAAATAAACAGACATTCCGTATTAAAATAAAGTGAAATTAACCATTGAAACTTTCTGGTTTAAAGTCAAATTTTCTGAACTAAGTAATTTCTAGAACGTATTCTATCATGGGAATTAAAGGGTTAAAGGTTAAGTTTTATAAAACAAATAATTATATAAAATAAGGTATTTAGAGACATACTTATTAAAGTATTTACTAATTTGCATTATTTTAGCGTAAAACAGCCGCACGACAGTAGTTTTTACTTGTATTGCAGATGTGCAACAGAAGAAAAGATTGCCGTATTATACACTGCTCAAAACAATTAAAGGATATTGCAGTTTTAGGTGGATTTTGTATCTGGTAAACTGTTTAGCTGATTGATACATGGTCGACAGACATAGTAGGTTATATGAGAATAAATTACACATGTTTGGCAGAAAAAAATGCATTTTATTGCGCATTTGTGTACTAAAGGAAAAAAACACAATTTGTGCATATGAGAAAAAAAGAATAAGAGAAGGTGTTTTCTTCAAAGAAAATCATTTTCAGTAGGGGGTATGGTTTCCAAGGGCGGCCAGCAACGTTGAACACCTTTGAGGCATGGACTCAATGAGGCTATTAATGACGAGTTGGGGTATTCCGCCCCACTCTTCCAGAAGAGCTCTTTCCAGTTCTTGGAGAGTTTGTGGGGGTTGTTGGCGGCCAGAAACTCGTCTTCCTAGAGCGTCCCAAACGTGCTCGATTGGATTCATGTCTGGAGAACACGCTGGCCATTCCATTCGAACGATTCCTTCCTCGAAAAGGAAATCCTCCACCAGGTTTACACGATGTGGCCTGCAGTTATCGTCCATTAAAATGAAGTTATCTCCGATTGCTGCAGCGTAAGGGACTACAATAGGTCTGAGGATCTCATCCCTATATCGGCGACCAGTCAGAGCTCCATCTCGAATGATGTAGAGGTCAGTGCGCCCGTCAATGGAGATGCCACCATACACCAACACTCCTCCACCGCCAAATCTGACACTTTCGTGCACGAACGCAGGATTATTCCTACTGCCACGGTCCCTCCAGATGAAAATACGCCTATTATCCGGATGCACAGAAAAACGAGACTCGTCAGAAAACAGAATATTGCTCCATTCATTTCTCCTCCAGTTGACATGCTCGGTTGCTCACTCCCTGCGGTCGCGACGATGCCTTGATGTTAATCTAACACATACCATCGGTCGGCGAGCATACAGACCTACAGCATGGAGCCGGTTTCGGACAGTCTGGGTTGAAATCGTGGTGCCTGTAGCAGAGCGAAGGTGTTGTTGGAGAAGTGTAGCGTTCAATGGTTCGGTGTCTCCGAGCTGTTAACGCTAAATACCGATCTTCATTGGGCGTTGTTGCCCGTCTACGACCTTGCCCTGGTCTTCGGCCTGCACATCCACTCTCCAAAAAACGGTTCCAGATCCTGGAAATGACACTTTGTGACACTCCAATGGCTTGCGCTACTTCGGCTTGAGTTTGGCCCCCTTCTAACCTACCAACAATTCTCAAAGCTTCTGAATCTGTCAAATGACTTCGCTGAGACATCGTACTCATCGAAACAAAGCAATCACTGAATGCCGATCATCCTTGTCTTCATTCTCTTTTATCCAGTTGAAAGTCAAATTTCATTCGCTGCCGCTGAAGCAACGTTTTTGACGTCGAACTCAAAATTTGCATACTCCACAGTTTGAAAACCAGAAAAATTTGCATTTGTGATTCTCTTCTTCTATTTTCGGCAAAAAAAATTTCGTTTATATCTTTATTTTATATAAAACTTCAAATATCCTTTAATTGTTTTGAGCAGTGTATGATAAATGTATCTCTGATTTTTTTCATTATTTTTCCTGTGTAATAAACCTTTCAGAGAATCATATATAATTTTTTCGAAACAAAATAAAAAATAGCGCATTTAAGTGTTAATGTTCCCCTTTTCATTAATATAAGATATACCTTAATATAAAATAACTTATATTAATATACCGTGTAATGGTAAAAAATGTAATGGTATAATGGTATAAAATAACCTTATATTAATGAAAAGGGGCCATTAAATATTACATAGATATGACAGAGAGAAAGTTTAGTATCGGGAAAGGCATAATCTGAAATGTCTGAGCATAAGTCAGACATTTCCGACATTAGATTTGGTCGTACAAAAACTGCTTTATCAATGTTATATTTAGAAGGGTGGTATAAAAATATTGGTTATTAAAAGTAAATTGATTTTTGTTTTAAATTTTTATTGTTAGTCTATTGCAAGGGACTCCATTGTGATCCACACACATAAAGAGTTTATTTTCAAAGATACTTTTTTCTTATTATTTCAAAGTTATGATTAGAATTGCTGAATAAATGCCTTACCGAGAACTTGAATAGGGAGAGCCACATTGGTAAACAGTTTTAAATCATTGGCTTAACATAATTAATACTAGAGGGCGTATGTGTTTTTTGTGTGTGTTCAGCGTATGGTATATATCTCACTGTAGGGACTCATTTGTCTTGACTGGAGACGAATTTTATGATTATGGTTTCTAACTCGATTAAAACCTAAACATGTCGAAAGGGGTTTGTTTTTAATGCATTGTGTAACACCTTTCTTAAGTACTGGAAAGTTTTGAATTTTAAATGTCAAATAAAGATTTTTTCATCTGATCACTAAATATGATTTTAGAAATATTGCGGTGGCTCTTATCGTTTCATTACTGATTCTCTGACAATCTGCATTTCTTTTCTGTTCTGTCTGGGGTTCTGTTAAATTATGGGAGACCCAACAACAAAGTAATTTCTTAATACCCATTTCTTCATCAGCAATTTTATGTATAGCTGGGGATCCGATGTTAAGTTCCGTCTGTATCATTGAGTACGTACCACGACTGTGATCTAGTAACATTTTTCGTACGCCCGGCACATTTTTTGAGACTACAGCAGACATATGTTTTTTTTTTTTCTTTCACACAGTATAGAATCTCGACTTCTTCTGTGAACAAACTGAAAACAGTAGCACGAGATGGAGCTTCATTTGTAATTGTTGACAAATTCGAATTGTAGACGCTGAAGCGGTGCTGCCACAGGCAGTGTTGCCAGATAGTCAATTTCCCCAAAATTCCTGAAATTTTCCCCAAATCAGTATTTTTTTTCGTGAAAGTCCCCAACTCAGTTTTTACTCAAAAAGGGAATTTTTAAATTTTCAATTTACCACTATAAAAAATATCTAAGTAATTTAAGCTAAAAAATTTTCCCCAAATCAAGCCTTTTTTTGAAAAATTCCCCATTTACAAAAAATAAACTTTCAAACTGGCCTGAATGCATATTCTGTAGCTAATACATGAGGATGAGAGATATTTTGCAGTGACAAGTTATTTCATGTTTGTTTTTAAAAGTCTTGTCTAACAATGTTGGACTATTGTTACATTAGCTCCATAGCTTTAGACAATCTTTTATCAATTGGGATTTGAATGAATCCGAGATGGTACGCTGTTTTAATTTTTTTTGTCATCCCTATACTGAAGTACATAATCATAATGCAAAGTATTTTCGCTGTATCAATCGATGTGCTTTTGCATATCATAAGAGAAAAATATCTGTTTTCCACACATTTAAGTTAAAAAAATTTAAAAGTACGGCGTAAGAATTTTTCGTTGAAGTCCTGCAGATTTAGTCACGTGCAGACTTAAGCTGCTTAAGACTTTAGAGTCTCATGTATCTGTAATATGTGTAAACTGTAATGTAGTAAATAATGAACACGACCACATCCAAGAGAATAATGATTAATATTTCCGATTTCTGGATGTATTTTCGTTTTTCAAATCAAAATTGAGTTCGAGACTGATCCAGTTTTTCTACAGGACTAAAAGAAATTAAAAATTCCCCAAGTTTTTCTCCAAAATTTTTGTAGTCCCCAAAAGTTTTCCCACGAACTACTTGTCCCCAAAAAATTCCCCTAGAGGTTCAAAATCCCCCAAAATGGGGACAAAATCCCCAATCTGGCAACACTGGCCACAGGCGACTATTTTTCAATTGTATCGAGAATCACTTTCTCAGAACAAAAATTTTTCTCACACAGTTTGACATGTGAAAGAGAAAAATCCTACAAAATTCATTCTTTTTAAATAGTGGTACGAATACATTATAAAAATAGTCAGCAGTGGCAACCCTATTGAAGGCATTTGCCTTGCTTTAGACCCATTTTAAAAATATAGAAAATCATAGCTTCACAATACTTTCACGGCAACTTAATATTCTGTTCTTTAAAAATGTATTCTATGATTTCTAAATTGCAATTCTTCTAACGAATTATCATCTGCGGACATAAAAGAGTTTAAATTAAAATATCAATGCCAATAAATTTTGTATTGTCTGCCCTGTGTCAAAAATTTCAGTGTTACCCTCATATAAGCATTCAATGTTTATCTTCAAATGAATGGTAAATTTCATGACGGTAGTTCCTGTTCCAAAAATGTTTTCGTTGAAACGCGTAAAGTTGGCGTGGTCCTCAATCATGAATAATTCATTTTTCATTCTTTTCATCATGTTATTCCATTATTTAGGCTTAGTAAAAAGGGATAATTTTTGAATTTAGAAAAAAATATATTGGTCTGTTTCTTAGAAATGGCAACAAGAAAGGAAAATGTATTATTTAAGCTACTTACCTACAGTGTTGCCAGTGGGCTGCTTTTTTAAAATTCATATTTCTTGATTGGCACCACTTTTTTGAAATAGTAAAATTTCCCTTGTTTTCGTCTTAATTAATATATGCTTAAATAAGGCGAATTTTACTATTTCGAGAAAGTGGTGCCAATCAAGAAATCTGAATTTTAAAAAAAGTAGCCCACTGGCAACACTGTCTAGTTATTCAAGACTTATAAATTATTTTCTTAACGTATAATCGAAATAGAATTTATATTAATATATTAATTGATAATAAAAGGTTACAAAAATATGAAAACATTTTTTGTCTTCAGGAATACACAACTGTACACAATATCTAGAACGCCAGGAAGTGGATGAAAATTGAATAACAAAATTGTATTTTTACATTTATGAACAAAGTTAAGTTAGATAAAAGCTTTTAAAAATGTGTCTTTATGTTACATTATTTTAGCAGTAGCTAAAACTGATCATGTATCTATATTATAAAAAGGAAATGTCCGTGAGTAATGCTGACGACTTATAATGGTGGTAACATTTGACCAATAAATTACGTTTCTATTGCTGTTTTTTCCAACTTCCAAATGTCGCACAATTTCCATATTACACCGCCGTATAAGCAAAAAATGTTGATTGAAATGCAGTTTGTTTGAAAGATGTACCTAAATTTACTGAATTTTTATGTTTCTTTTTTTAATAATTTTCAAGCATGATTTAAAAAAAATCTATTATTACGTGGTGACCGATAAGAAAAATTCATCGGTTTGCATTAAAAAATATATAAATAGTTCAGCATTTGTTTCTGGTTAATATACTATAACTAAATTAAAATTTCGTAACTAAATAAGTAAAATAACATAAAAAATATAAATAAAACACAAATTACAGACATGTAGTAGAGCAACATCGTTAAACCACTAAAATTATCAGAATCAAAAAGGCTACTGTAAGTAGCCAAATTTTTGGCGATTTTTTGGCTATTCTCCAAATATTTATTGATTATAATAATTATATCTATTATAAAAATTGGCATATTTCTATATGCCTGACATGCGGCTAATACAAATGTAACGCTTTTATAAATTTCAAAACTTTATTTAAATACATTATTAATATTTTCCATATAAACATAGTTTTTAATTTTGTTAATGTGTGACCAAAAATATATATTAAACGGGAAAAATCCAATGATTTTCAACAAATACAATAGTTTTCACGTCTGTTCTGCAACCTCGGTTGAATTTCTTATTTAGCATAAAAACTCTAAATTAGAAGTACATATTTATAAAATATCACATGTATGTATCTGTAATTGTTAATGTCATTTTATTCATAATTTCACAATTTTTGTTGATGATCGGTAATGTTTAAATGTTTATTGGATGGTTATATAATATATATATATATATATATATATACACATTTATATATATATATGTATGTATATATATATATATATATATATATTTCATATAAATAATGAAAAAAATTATTGCACAACTGGCGCTAATAGCAGCTCATATTAAATGCAACAAAGATATATTTCATTATTTAAAAATGCAAATACACCATAACTCAGAAAAGAAGGTGTATATCTGCAATATTTAACTATAAAAAACTTTTAAATAAACAAGTAAAAGACATGTGAAAAACAAAAAACAGTCTGTTCTTCTTCTGTGGGAGGACAGACTTAATTTACCCCCCCCCCCCCCACTGTTAAAAATCTGCAGGTTTTGAACACACGTCCAACCTGCACCCAATACAGAAAATCTATTGCCAATTCAGTAACTAAATTCAAAAAAAGCAAAAATAAATAAATAAATAAAAATGTAATGTAGATAAAGCATAATTTAAAAATCTTTAATAAAATAAACTTTTAGAAAAGTACTTAAAAATTAACAATTTAAATATAAACAAATTAATATGTATGAATGCAGATGAACGTGCACCCTCCCATACCTGCAAAATGAAAAAACTTTTCAAAACATGAAAAACAGCAATACCTGTATAATGTTCCTCACCTGTTAACAATGAACAATTAATTTTTCTTCCGTATCCAACTTCAAAAACTAGAAATTCCGAGTCTGCATTCCTCCATCGATTCGATACATCAACCTACATTCGTTCTTTAAACAAGACTTTAGAAGAATATGGCAATGTATATCCAAATTGTTTAAAGTTAAACAGGGCAAACTGTGATGATTATAATGCAGAATTTTTGGATATTTCCTTTGAAATTACTGATAATAAATTAATTTTAGATTTGTATGATAAAAGAAATGGTTTCCAATTTTTTGCCACATTGGTATTCTAATTTACATAAAAAAATTAATATAAAAAAATTACATAAATATTTTAATTAATTAAATAATTCGTTTTAATAAAATTTGTGGCAAAGATAGTAATTTTTATAAACAGATTTTTAAGTTATTGGCTAATCTTTTTTACAATAACAATTATCCTATAAAGTTTTTGAAATATTATTTAAAGATAGTTTTAAAAAGTGAGTGGCAACATTGTGGTTTGGCGGTTTGAGCAACATGTGATCGCATCCTTCCAGAAGATTCTAAATGAAAGCTGCATTCTAAAGTCTTGTTTAAAGAACGAATGTAGGTTGATGTATCGAATAGATGGAGGAATGCAGACTCGGGATTTCTAGTTTTTGAAGTTGGATACGGAAGAAAAATTAATTGTTCATTGTTAACAGGTGAGGAACATTATACAGGTATTGCTGTTTTTCATGTTTTTGAAAAGTTTCTTTCATTTTGAAGGTATGGGAGGGTGCACGTTCATCTGCATTCATACATATTAATTTTTTTATATTTCTAAAAGTTTATTTTATTAAAGATTTTTAAATTATGCTTTATCTACATTACTTTTTATTTATTTATTTATTTTTGCTTAAATTTGCTTTTTTGAATTTAGTTACTGAATTGACAATAGATTTTCTGTATTGGGTGCAGGTTGGACGTGTGTTCAGAAACCTGCAGATTTTTAACATGGGGGGGGGGGGGAGTTAAATTAAGTCTGTCCTCCCACTGAAGAAGAACAGACTGCTTTTTGTTTTTCGCCTGTCTTTTACTTGTTTATTTAAAAGTTTTTTATAGTTAAATATTGCAGATATACACCTTCTTTTCTGAGTTATAGTGTTTTTGCATTTTAAAGTAATGAAATATATATATATACTAGGGGGCTCTGCCCCGTACTCGTCAACCCCCGCTCAGACACCACAAACTCTAAAATCACGCTATTCGATCGGCTTAAAAATTTTTTCGGAAGAATGAATTATAATTAAAATAACAGTGGCGATCTCCCTGCTAACGGGTTGTTTTCATCTTTCATTAAATCAGATCAGTGAAACGTGTAAAAATAAGCTAATAACTATAAAATGAATTAAGTAAACAGAGTCTTTATCTCTCGGTATTTTATAAGGTTTTTTAAATAAGATATTTTAAATGTATCGCTTTAAATCTGACGTAATTGTCACCATAGTTTTCTTTCTCGTTTTAATAATCACTTTAAAATACTTTTGTTGTTACAAAGGGAATATTATTTGCGCTATCTTAGAATTCTCAACAACAGTTTAAAAAGATTATCTCAAAATATCAAATAAATATCTCGCGCAAATATATTTTTAATTTAACTGTTAGGCAATATTATGAATTGGCAACGTAATTTCCTCCATGTACACTTTTAACGCATATTAATGGATTTATTATTTTACAATTTTCTTTCTCTTTTAAAATTTAAGTGTAAATATAGTTCTTATGACGTAATTATAAATATCTTCCTACTTTTAAACGTAATCATTTAATTCTCATTTGAAAGTTTTGTTCTGTTTATAATAGTCACGTGTAAGCAATTTTTAATTTGAAAGAAATATTAATTTCGATGTTTTTAAATTTGGCACAATTTAAAATTACACACTTTTCTAAAAGTTTTAAAAAATGCCTCTCGAAATGCTGAAAAATTGAATTTAAAACCGAAATAAAACCTCAAAAAATGAGTCAAATTAAAAAAATAAATGCAGTCTGCACACCGGGAACTTTTAATGTATAAAAGGATCTAAAAATGGTTAAATTACCATGTATAGTTTTTTCTCCTATAGAAACTTTTTTTAATGGAATGATTTTGACCAACTTTAACATTAAATATTTCTTTAAATAATTCTTTGATTTGAAAACTATCTGCATCAGCGTGTTTATCAAACATTTCACTACAACACCACCGATTTTCATATTTTTGTATGCAATAGTTTTCTTAATATTAACGAAGAAAGACCTACGGTCACAAAAAACTCACAACCGGCGGCGACGGCGGTGACAGCGTTAGTTACTTTTTTTAGAATAGAGAGATTACAAAAAGTAAATTTCCGCGCTTAAATTTATTCCATAAAAATTTCCTACCTAACATGATTCTGCAATCGTAGTTTATTAAAGCATTTATTTTTTTTTTTAATATTCCAATCACTCCGTTTTCTTAAATTCATTTCTATTTAAAATGCGTATTTTAATATTTTCTTTTTCTCAAAATCTATTCTAAAAAACATTTTCCGTAATTATTATATGTTTCAAGGTCCTTGTGTTTTCAATCTTAAATGCCATTGTAAATTCTATTAAAATTACCTGTTTTATACCATTTTCTTTTTTAATTATTATAAAAGTGGTTTGGCTCGATTTTCCGGAAAGACCGTATAGTTTCATTTTTTATCCGCACTTAAAATGTAGTTCTTTTTGTATTCGGGCTGTTATTGTGTCATCCACATATTCGCAGTGCAGTGAAAATCCCTCAGCTTAGAGGTTTAAAATGCCAATGCATGTGCAAGATCACATATTTTCGTGTTACCAGTTCCTGTGAAAACCCATGTCTGTCGTCTGGCAAAGATTCTTTATATGAATAATAGATGATATCTTAATATATGATATGACACGACTAACTTAAAGCAGTGAAATGCCGAAATATTCTATGGAACTGTGGCGAATGCTTTATTTTGTATTGTACTCAACTGATCTATGATAAAAGTGTTTCCGAATCAGTAATTCTGTTTCCTTATTAATGGAAAAACCCTGTACATTCCATCCACTGCATTTCAGCATTTATCTACTAAATAAGTGGTAGAATGGTGTTGATTACGGTTCCTGAATATGAAATTTTCTTGAGCGGCTTTCGAGAAATTTTCTAATGGAGTAGAAAGAGAGAGCGATGTTACTGTTATGACCTCAGTTTTCTCTTCAATGTTACAAATATATGTATATATTTAATTACATATATGCATATATGGAATAATTACATACATTACATAATGTATATATGGAATTATATATATATATATATATATATATATATATATAAAACTTTTCTGGTTTTACTTTTCTCATGTTTTATTGTTTTCAAAAACTCTCCATAACGTCCAACTTGGTCGGATTATTTTCATTTTCTGAATGATAATAATAATAAAACTATCAATTAGGAAAGTAGCTGACGAATTGGATGAAATGATTCCATAAATATTTCTACTAAAAGCTTCTCTAGCAGATGCACAATATATGAGAATAACAAATAACAAAATGGATTCTTTCATCCACAAATCAACATTTCCTGTCATGGACACAGATATATTTCAGCGAATAAAGAAAATGCAGTCCAATTTTATCTAATAAAGATTTGTCTGACGTCCTGTTTCACAAATATGCGAATGTAGCAATTGAAAAACAGTAGGCCAACTGAAACTGAGTATTTGTCTTTATATTGGTAAAGAATGTTTTATATTTTTTCTGCATATTTTTGTTATTGATAGCTTCTGCTTGTCCTTAAGTTCTAGATTTTTATAAAGCTCTCGCTGGAGCATAGTGAATGACAATTTGTGATTCATTTTATAATATGGAATAGAAGAGAGCGTATTTGGTATACCATAACTATCACAAGCACCCCTCAACGCGCTCTGCTAACTAATCGGTGCATCATATTTGCCAACCTTCCATATTTAAAATGAATTAACTATGCTTTGAGCCACTAACTAAAAAAGTGGAAGAAGTGTTACGCGCCAATTTTGACAAAAGTGATATCATTGGAAAATTCTCGTCTCTGGGAGTAAAAAACTTAATGGGTCGTCCTTCGCAAATCAGCCGTTTCCGGGATATCCGACAATTTATGTCACACAATTTGTTTATTTATTACATAGTGTTTATGCTGTTACATTTGTCATAACGTTAAATTTATAATGTTTGCTGTTAAATGGCTTCCTGTTACCCTAATTATGTTACTTATGTTCAGAAATTAAATATGCAAAAAAAAAAAAAAAAAAAAAAAAAAAAAAAAAAAAAAAAACATTGGGGAAAAAATGAGGATTAGTTAATGGCAGTAAATGCAGGGCTGCCACGGTGACTGTTTTTATATTCTACTCGCACAACAATTTTTGAAAAAAAAAATTGTAGTACATTTCACTTGGACAAGGTGTCAAAGTACACGTAACAGATTTTTGTTTGAGAAAGTGCTACGAGATTAATTATAAAATAGCCCCCAAGGGTAGCCTAGTAAATGTATTGTGTGTGTATTTGTTGATGCTAGACATTTGTAGTGCTTACTGGTGGTTGTGATCTTCTATATAGAAGTGTGCAGGAAGCCATTTAGCGGCAAAATTATAAATTTAACACAACAAATGTTACAGCATAAATACATAATAATAAATAAACAAATTGCACGACATAAATTGTCAGATATCTCGAAAACGGCTGATTTGCGACGGGTTGGGCGTCCATTGGGTTTTTTACTCCCCACGACGAGATCTTTCCAACGATACAAATCTCGTCAAAATCAGCGCGTAAATTTTCTTGCACTTTCCTAGTAAGTTAATTAAGTAAATGAAATCAAGTAATTACATATAAAACAAGTCAAGCATTAAACGATTTTAATAAATAGATTTTCTGATGCAAATAAATATCTGATTGATGATTTTAATAAATAAATTTTCTGGTGTAAATAAATAAGCAAAATCTCTGATTTTAGTAAATACCTTTTATATTTTAATAAATAAATGTTCCACGTATGATTATGTTTTCGTTAACCTTTTCAGTGACAAAGTTGCTGTTTCTAAAATTTTAAAAGGATCAAATGCCGCAAAAAATTACGAACAATGGATTTAAAAGAAATCATTTCTTTTTCGCATGAATTATAAAACTAAAATTTTCATTCAAAAATTCTAGTGTAAATTTGGCAGTTAGGGATTAAAATTAAGGTCTATAAATAATATAATACAGCCTTTTCCTTCAAAGAGATAAAAACTGTAGACTTGGTTAATAATGTGGATGGATATGACTTGCACACGACCATCACAAGCGCATACTGCATTATCAAAATTATAATAATAATAACAATATAATAATAATAATAATAATATAATAATAATAATAATAAAATTAAAAAAAATTTGTGAATTGAACGAATTTTTCAGTTGATTATTTTCCGTAAAAACACGATAATTCCTGCTTTGTTTTGCCTATGCCCCCCCCCCCCCCCCCAAATTACAGAGAATTCCGCAATCTAATATAAAAATTAAATGAAATCCTTCAACATGAAGCTGCCCTTTTTGCAAAATCACAGGGGTGTTCCAGTTGCTGTGCACCAAGCTTAAGTTCAAAATTTTCAAATAGCAGAATTATGTTTTCCAATCACATGGGCGTTCCGGTTACTTTCTGCATGTAGCTTTTACAGTTTGTTTAAAGAAATCTTTTTGAGAGTAATCTGATCTCCTGTTAGAATAATACCTAACCCTTTGTTGCATTCGGAAAATGCTATTTTTCCCAATCCAACATACATCGTTTACAGTCCCTATTGGAAGCTTATTGCTACTTTGTGACATTTCTGCTTTCTGTAGAAAATTGAGATAGCTCTACAACAACGGTAAATTACTTGTGGAGTTATTATTAAAATGGATATCGCTTCAGAATGCTGCTAAGTTGTTCTGCGTAAACAAAACTATTTCTAAAATTTTAATAAAGTTTTACAGGGTGTTGCCGAATTCGACCGACAAATATAGGGTGTTTCATCCTAATTGAACTTAGGTTGCCGGTAATAAGTTTTAAAAGAATAAAAAAAAAAAATGAAATGAAAATGCAACTATACGTACCTTGTTTTGTGTGAAATCTTATAACATAACGGAAAGTTCTGGAAAAACAGGCTGCTCGAACAATCAATGATACCGCATGAACTGGAAATCACAGACCAAAATGTGGAGCGTCAAGTGCATACTACTGTCGTGAAATTTGCTCTGCCAACCCGCGGGGTAAAAAATATTGTCCAATAAGAATGCGTAAATGTTATCACATAAATGTTATTGATTACTTCAGAAATAAGCTGATGTTCTTCCGTTGAACTTTCGTATGGTTGGTAAATCCGCCGTCTCCCAGATCAACTCAGGGAGCGAATAGATGTGGGTTCGGCCCTCAAGAGGATGTTGTTAGTTTTTCTTGCCAGGAAGCTGGATTAAGAATTCTATATTTACTTTATTTTATTTTATTTTTAAACTAACTTAAAAAAGCACGCGCAATATAATTTGTTTCGTTTAAAAAATGTATTTATTTCAATCAAGTGTCCTTCAACATTTTTTTTTTCCTTTGGAGTACATTATAATAAAAGCATGCCTTTAAAATATTATTTTACTTTTAATATACATTTCTTGATATTCGTATTATTTTCTAAACGCTTTAATGCTATTTATTGTATCTTCACGTTACATGTCTTACGAAGGTTTCTTTACGAAGAAGGAGGTGCTTGTGACACGCCAAATATACCTAAAAAAAATTTGTGTCAACCGCTCCGGAGTGTGTTATACGCCGAAATATATGCAATCTCAGAAATACGTTCTTCAATTCACATATATATTCCTAGCAGCACTGCTGCCGGAATATATCCGAGAGTTGAAGAATGTCTGTTTCTTTTTTCTCTGTGACAAGAAGGAAAATATCCGCCAATAGAAGAAATCCCCGCTCTAGGACAGAAAATTTCCACAATTTGTAAAACAGCAGTTTTTAAAAAATATATATCTCTCGTTCTTCCGTGGATGACCTTGGCGTTGAACCTGGGACAACGCGTTTCGAACCGAGCATGTTAACCACTATAGCCAGCGAGCGTGTTAAAAATGGAGGTATGGGTTTTCTTTAAATGGAGGAATTGAGTAGAGCTTGTTACATTTCTTGTTCAGAAAGTTCAAAAATTTAAATTTAATTTCGACGTTATGAAATAATAGTTGGTGTTTTAACACTTATAGAATAATACAGGATAAAAGTTACTACATATTAGACACATTTTTAGTAAGGTATAAGTTGATTGTTCGATGTAAAATATGAATATCATATTTTTAATTGAATTAGAAATGAAATGTTCACTTTTTTTGCATAAATTCAATTATTTAACGTGATTGAAATACAATATATTTTTGTAAATATGTTCGTTTATAATATGCTAGCAAAACCCGCGGCCTTGCTCACGTAATAGTTGAAATATGCCAAGTGATATTTATATGTCTAATTTTTATTAAAGAAATTATACATTTAGGAATAATTCAAAAATTACTATTTAAAACACAGCGTGACTAAACTTCATTATTTCACTGCATTAGGCAGAAATGTGACTTAAATTAATAAAAAGAACTAAAACTAAATAAATGATAATTTAGAAAATACTTTGAAACTTTTATATCCAATTTATACGCTCATTTCAGTATTCATTTGTAGTTTTGAATTTCATTAAAACCATCTTCTTACATCTTAAATTAACCATCATGTCAAATTCCAAGCTTCTTGCCTAACGGTCTACCATCTCTCTCAACATAAAAGGCTACGTTGAAATAGGAAATTTCACCATTAATTTGCCAACATTAATTTTGAAATCGGTTTGGTATTTCCTAATATTCCACAGAAACGTAATTTAGAAAACTTTTAAAGGCCTTTTTATAACGTTAGTTGCTCCTCCCAACCCCAAGTCGTAGAGACACCGGCATAACACCGGCATAGCCTGTGTAAGATCAGAGACTGTCACCGTTGATTCGAAACTATTACTTTTATAATCGGTTTATATTTCCTGAGATTGCATAGAAATCGTAATTTAGGACGCTTTTAGAACGCTTTTAGCTCTTCCCCTTCGCTTCACCCCTTTTAAATTTCGAATTTATTTTCGACAGTCCTTCGAGGGAATTTATATTTTATAAGTAATTATCATGCCATATTTAAAGTTTCTAGCCTCTTCAGTATCACAGAAATCGCAATTTAGAACGTATTTTGCTCCTGCAACCCTCTGGTGGTAGTGGCACATACATAAAATATAGCTTATGTTTGAGCAGGTTCTGTCACCAACAATTTGTCGCCATTACTTTTTAAATCGATTTTGTATTAGATAAGATTGCATAAAAATTGTAATTTAGAATGTTTTTAGAAAGCTTTTCACTCACTACATCAGTTTAATTTTTTTCTTTTGACGGTTCTTAGAAACCATTTGCATCTTGAAAGTAATAACCATGCCAAATTTCAAAATGTTCGACCGCTCAGTTGTGCAAAAAAGGCAAATTAGAACATGTTTTGCTCTTGCAATCCCCAGCTAGTAATGACAGCAACATGAAAAGCAGGGACTTTGACCATCAATTTGGAACCATTACTTTTGAAATCGGTCTGATATTTCGTGAGATTGCTATTTAGAACGTTTTTAGAACGCTTTTTGCACATTTTCACCCCTTTTAAATTTCTATTTTTTTTTTTTTTCGAAACTGTTCTTAAAGATCATTTATATCTAATAAATATATATCATGCCAAATTTCAAGTTGCTAGATCCTACCGATCACAAAAATCGCAATTTAGAACGTTTTTTGCTTCTTCAACCCCCAGGTGGTACTGACACCGGCGTGAAATAGCGTATGTGTTAGAGTAGATGCTGTGAGCATCAATTTCCTACAATTACTTTTGAAATCAGTTTGATTCTTCTTGAAATTGCTCACAAATCGTCACTTAGAAAGTTTTTAGAATGCTTTTCACGCATTTTCACCCCTTTTAAATGTCGTTTTTTTAGGAAATCTTCTTAGAGATCATTGGTATGTTATAAGTAACTACCGTTCGAAATTTCATGATTCTAGGCCCTTCCATAACACAAAAACGCAATTTAGAAGGTCTTTTGCTCCTGCAGCCTCCAGGTGGTAGTGACACAAATATAAAATAGAGTCTATGATAGAGCAATGGCTGTCACCATCAATTTAAAACCGTTACTTTTGAAATCGATTTCATACTTCCTAAAATTACGCAGAAATCGCCATTTAGAACGTTTTTTAGAACGCCTTCGCGCGTTATCACTCGTTTTAAATTTCGATTTGTTTTTTAGGAAATGTTCTTAGAGATCATTAATATCTTATAAGAAACTACCACTCCGAATTTCATGACTCTAGGCCCTTCAATAACACAAAAAAAAAACGCAAATTAGAACGTTTTTTGCTCCTGCAACCCCCAGGTGGTAGGGACACAAACATAAAATAGAGTCTCCTAAAATTGAGTAGAAATAGTCATTTAGAACGTTTTTTTGAACGCTCTTCGTGCATTATCACCCCTTTTGAATTTCGAATTTTATAAGAAGTATTCTTAGAAATCCTTTTTATCTAATAAGTAACTAATATTCCAAATTTCATATTTCTAGGTCCTTCAGTATTAAAAAATTCGCATTTTTAGAATATTTTTTTTTTGCTCCTGCACCCCCTTTGGGGTTGTAGAAACGACATAAAATATAGCATTTCTTGGAGCAAGGATTATCCCATCATTTTGACACCATTATTTCTAAAATTGGCTTGATATTTCCTGAGATTGCGTAGAAACCATTATTTAAAACGTTTTCTAGAACGCTTTTTGTGCATTTTCACCCCTTTTAAATTTAGAATTGTTTAGGAAATGTTTCTAGAGATAATTTATATCTTATAAGTAACTAATATTTCAAATTTCATATTTTTAGGCCCTTCAGTAACACAATAATCGCATTTTTAGAACGTTTTTGCTCCTACACCCCCTTTAGGATAGTGGCATTGACTTAAGATATAGCCTATGTTCGAACGTGGACTAGGGAATCATTTTGATACCATTACTTTTGAAATCGGTTTGGTAGTTCTAGAGATTACCTTCTACAAACTAACAAACAAACAAACAATTTTTACTTCTTTGTGATATTAGTATAGATTTTAAAAGCGAATATTTTTCTAATACCCTGAAAAATAAATTGCGAATAAGTTTAAATGAATGGGAAAATTGTTACTTATTTTTAATTTGAAAGAATTGCATTTATTTGTTTGTTTTTAATTTAATTTATTGAATTTTCGGTCTTTCATTAAAAAAAAAAAAAAAAAATTAAAACTTTGTGAGTAATACAGCTAACACTCATGTGTGCAAGGAATAAACGAAATTTCCTTCTCTTTTTCATACTTTCGGGAAGAATTAAGGAAAAAAGCATGTTGTCTAGGAGTATGGAAATTATTTGTTCAAAAATGACGAATAATTTAGTGTATTATGATGAATTTTTCTGACAGTGTAGTGCATATTTTGTATATTCAGATGTTTACTGTTTTCATGTTTATTTTCGTTAGAAAATCATTTATGACTGTGATATCAAAGAACTATTTTTATTTCTGAAGGAAACGAAAACAATTCTCAATTAGGATAGTAACACACGAACTGAATGAAATGTTTCTATAAATATTTCCACTAAAAGCTTCTGTAGAATATGTACGATGTATGAGCAGAACAAATAACGAAATGCATTCGTTTATCAACAAATCAATTTTTCCTTTCATTGTCACCGATATCTTTTAGCTTATATAGAAAACTCATGATGATTTTTTCGAATACAAATTTGTCGACTTTGATGCAAGTATAAAAAACTAGCATGTCCCATCGATTGTTACGGTTGTGACATATATACATCGAAATTAGCTTTGTACTTAACCGTCTAAGAACTAACGGGGCATGCAAGTTCTAGTAACCGATATAAATCCTGCTAAAAACGATTATTTACTTCTGACTTTACTGTCAGCGGAAAGACTTATAAAACGAAAAAATATAAGATAATCTGTAATAAGCAAGTAACTCAAAAGTCGAGTACCCATCATATGCTGGTTCAAGAAATTTCAAATAAAAATTTATTTATTGGGTCGTTCGGAAAGTCGTGTCCGTTTGGGAAAATCAATTCGTACCGGAAAATTTTATCATTTAATTATTAGACATTGATTCCGATATCTAATGTCTAATAATTAACGGGCAGAATTTTCTGGAGCGAATTGATTTTTGCAAACGGACACGACTTTCCGAATGACCCAATAAAACAGTTATTTACTTCTGACTTTACTGTCAGCGAAAAGACTTATAAAACGAAAAATATAAGATAATCTATAATAAGCCAATAATTCAAATGTCGAGTAGCCATCATAGTCCAGGCAATAGAGACCGTATAGGGGCTCTACCTAGCGAAATTCATGGTAGTTCTGGAAATGGGCTTACTTTATGTTTTTTGGGTCGCTGAATCCGAATTTGTAACTTCCCACCAAAACTTCCCCTGGGAACCCCCCCAAATTTTGGTAACCCCCCCCCCAAAAAAAAAGGTTTTTATTAAAAAAAATCAATTTTTTTATTGTTTTAGGGAAAAAGTATCTAGAAATTCAGAAAGTAGACAAAATTTGCAACAAATAAGATATATGACATTATGACTTAGGATGAAGGGGAAGGGGGGATCTGCCTCGGAACATGCGGCCGGTGCTGCGTGGACTAAGTTGCGCAATTCCACTTAACGACTCACACGTTTACATTCGCCCTCCCATCTCCCCTCCGAAGTTTCCTTATAAGGTTTACTTTAAGTTTTTTGGGTCGCTGAATCCGAATTTTTAACTTACCCCAAAAATCCCCCCCCTCCCCCCTCCCCCCCAATAGTTGTTTTTAACTTAAATTTCTTATTGTTTTAGGGGAAAAGCATTACGAAATTCAGAAACTAGACAAAATTTGCAACAAATAGGATATATGACATTATGACGTAGGATGAACGGGGATGGGGGGGGCTGCCTCTGAACATGCACTGCGGCGCTACGTGCACTAAGTTGTAAAGTCCAGGCAATAGGAGATTTTACCTAGAAAAATTAATACCAGTTCCGGATTTCGACTCACTTTTATGTTTTTGGGTCGCTGAATCCGAATTTGTAACTTCCCACCAAAATTTCATCCGGCAATCCTCCAAAAAATTGATTTTTTAAAAAATTTGTTTTTTGAGAAAAGCGCGAGGGGAATGTTCCGAGGTAGCCCCCTCTCTCCCCGTTTATCCTACGTCATAATGTCATATATCCTATTTGTTGCAAATTTTGTCTAGTTTTTCAATTTCGTAATGCTTTTCACCTAAAACAATAAGAAGTTTAAATTAATAAGAAATATTTTGGGGGTTTTCGGGGAGGGGGGGAATTTGGGGGGTAAGTTAAAAATTCGGATTCAGCGACCCAAAAAACTTAAAGTAAACCTTATAAGGAATGTTCGGAGGGGAGATGGGAGGGCGAATGTAAACGTGTGAGTGGTTAAGTGGAATTGCGCAACTTAGTCCACTCAGTACCGCGCGCATGTTTCGAGGCAGATCCCCCCCTTCCCCTTCATTCTAAGTCATAATGTCATATATCTAATTTGTTGCAAAATTTATCTACTTTCTGAATTTCTTGATACTTTTCCACTAAAACAATGAAAAAATTGATTTTTTTTATAAAAACCTTTTTTGGGGTGCTTTTTACCAAAATTTGGGGGGAGGGGGGTGTTGCCGGAGGAAATTTTTGTGGGAAGCTGCAAATTCGGATTCAGCGACCCAAAAAACATAAAGTAAGCAGATTTTCAGAACTACCATTAATTTTGCTAGGTAAAATTCCCTATTGCCTGGACTATCATCTGCAGGGTCAAGAAATTTCAAATAAAAATGTATTTGGTAGTCAAAGGGTTAAATTTTTAAATTATATGTTGTCTTAATTAAGAAATTATTATTATTATTATTTTTACTTTAATTCAGATTATCAATTTTTTATGACATCATTTCCGAATTACTGTTATTTTATATGTTACATTCGGAACTTAAGGGAAGACAAGACTAGATGCAATCCCATGGGAAGTATGTGAGATTTATGACCCGTTTCTTAGGAAACTACCTGAACGATTTTGATGAAATTTGAAATCCATATTAACTGGATTGTGTTCAAAACTTATGGCAGACAGTTTTTTTTTCTGCGACGAAAACTTTGTATTTAAGTGCAATGGCAATTTTTCAGAATTTTTTTTTTATTTTCAGAAATGTTATTTTCTGAAACAAATTAAAATTCTTTAAAACTGTCTACCACATGTGACCTTACTTTTATATTCTATCACCAAAAAAATTTTTTTATTAAAAATCGCTCGAGTACTTTAGGAGTTAATGGTGTTTTTAGCTGAAAAGTACAATTTTTTGGAGAGCTATAAAGCTTAGACACTTCTAACTTGTGCAAAGTTCTTGCACAGTTTTATCAAACACATGAATTAAAGTATATATAAAAACTTGTATAAAATTTATTTGCATATAATAAATGAGTATAAAATGTTAGAATAAAATTTATATGAGTGGGCATGGCGTTCCAGTCGTGTCTTCTCTTAAAAAAATAATTATTAAAATTTAAAGTAATTGATGCTGTTATTGAGATAAATAAAGCCTTCCATATTTGTCATAAAAATTACAAAATCGTATGGGAAAATAGCTGATAATGATATAGTTTTTTCTGGAGAACGACAGACGCGTGGCTGAAAATTTCAAAGTAATATAAACTAATTATTCGCTGTAATATCGAGAAGAAATATAAAATAGCATACTTATAATGAACATGAAAGGAAAAAAAAATTGGAAGAATTTTTTTCTTAAAAGATGAAAAAATAAATACCACCTAGGCATTATTCACCATTTTTTAATGCACTACCGTTTTTTGGCATTTATATATATATATATATATATATATATATAAAAAAATTGAGACCGGGAAAGTCCTATATCCGCCATGTTAAATTCACCAACTTTCTGTATCTTTTTCTCAGAAATGGTGAAAGATAGAGGTCTAGATTTTTCAGAGAAGTTAGGATAACATGATTTACGTATTTTAGCAGACCATTTTCTTTCTAAGTGAATCTCAAAATTAGTTATTAATTATTTATTGAAAGTCATTTTTAAATTAACATTTTTGGTAAGATTTCACTGCCTAAAATAAATAATTCTCAACAAATCATTAAATCGCTGTTTCAAACTATACAATATAACATAAGTATTTAAAAAAATCTGAGTCCTTAAGTTTAATGGATATTGAAAAAAAAAAAAAAAAAAAAGAACATAAACATGAAAAATCCAAGTTTTGAGAAAAAGTCAATTTAAGATTTAAATGGCCATTAAGCTGTGAAGTACTCTTAGAAAATAATGAATAATTTTAACACTTATTTTTTTATTTATAAACAAGTGCTACACATCGTTGGAAAGATAAAAGTTTAAACTATTTAATGATATAAAAAAGTAAAAATCTATTTTATGGTTGAATTTTGCTTTTCTGGTCCCCTTAATATACTTTATCTTATGTTTTCATTTTAGTTGAAAATGTCAAGTAAATTATAACTACCATTTTTTTGTCTCTTCCACTGAATCTGTCATTTACATTGCTGTATTCATCAGTGTTTCACTTTAACCGGAGATGGCGTTTCGAAGAAAATACGATTAAATTAGCCATGTAAAATGCATATCAAAGAAAGGATAATACATCAGTTATAAATGGTTGGTAGGTCTATGTGTAATTAAATTTTTACTTGTCATTTAAAGAAAAATAATTTTCCCTGTAATCTCCACCCCCCCCCCCTTTTTTTATTTGAAAAACATGAAATAGAAAAGATCACATTTGTATCATATTAGAAAATGCCCCGATATGACGAAAACACACGATAAATATGATAATGAATAACAGAGTTAAAAATTCCCATTCAGTAATTTATGTCAATAAGCGAAAATGTGCTCGAATTCTTTTATGCATTACTGTAAATGATCCATAGCATTTAGAAACACGATGTAATATGCAGAAAATTAGTTATATTTAAAAACGCATGCCACAATTGTAACCGCACTTCCAACATATGCCGCTCTTAATTCTTAGTAGCACACAACATGGGTAAAACATTTTAAAAACGAAATTACAAAGAAATATCTGGAGTTTCAACGTTTTTAAAACTTTGTATGCTACTAGGGACCGGATTCATAAGTGTATCCCTCTAAATGAATGACAAATGCTATGGGCACATTATTCTATAGTAAAACTTTTGTAGTTTGTTGTACACTTTAGTGATGTGTATCAATTTCAATATGATTGAAATTGTGTAATATCATTAAAACGCACTCTAAATTCGTCGAATTTTCGTCATATATCATAAAATAACAAACTTCTTTTGAATGACCCTGTAAACGACCTATAAATGCGATGACATTAAATGATGATAAGCATTTTTAAAGTATTTTGAGGAGTGTTGAAAACTAATAATCTATCTAAAAGCATTGACACGAAATATGAAATATTTCACCCATAAGTAAGCATTAAAAAAAAAAAAAAAAATCCGTTCATTTTTTGATTTTCCAAAATTGTGAAAAAATAAATACAGTAGAGTGCCGATTATCCGAACAAGACGGAACCGACCCTAGTTCGGATAAGCAAAAGTTCGGATAAATGGACAGACAATTTAAGGGATATTCCTGACTATACTAAAACCTTCACACTTTATCTAGGGTTAGGACTGGCAGCACCAGTTAGTGCAAACTGACTGTTTAAAAACTGGGGGGGGGGGGGGGGGGTCATCATTTAATTTTTTTTTCTCTTTTTATTATTTTTTGAGCTCCAGAGATTATAATTTAAGTAAAAAAGCTTTTGATTGTTGCTTCCTTCAACGAAGATATTCTTTCCAATGCCGCCATATTTTGAATTCTTCTTAAATGCGTTAATTGAATAGGATCAGAGTTCTTCTGCCGTTCGAGCCATTTCATAGCTATTTCCAAACATTCAAAGGCTTTGTTATGTAATGGACCTGGGTCCTTTTCAGAGTATTCGTTTTCATTTCTTGAATTTCTTTTTCATCTTAAATATCATCCACAATCTGATCATCATTAAAAAAAATTTTGAGAGAAATAGGTTGTTCGGATAAATGGAAGATCAGTTAAAAAAATTTTTTTTAGAGAAATAAACTGTTTGGATAATTGGAAGTTCGGTTAATTGGAGTTCCGATAATCGGCGCTCTACTGTACCATTGATACATTATTTCCCCCTTTTAAATGCTTATCGATATTTCACATTTATAAAAAAAAGTTTTCACTATACTCCATCTTCTGCTTTCATTTTTGCAAAAAATGACAAGTAAATTATAATCTACCATCTTTTTATCTGATCCTCTGAGTCTGCCATTTTCATTACTGAATTCATTGTTGTTTCAGTTAAAAGGAGATGGCGTTTAGTAAAAAATGCGATTAAATAAGCCTCGTAAAATGCATATCGAAGATAGGATAATACGTCAAATGTAAATATGTCTGTGCAATTTAATTTTTATTTCTCATTTAAAAAAATTTAATTTCACTGTAATTTTCGTTTCTTTTTTTGAAAAACATGTAATAGAAAATCAATACAAAAACCCTTAACGGGTTAAAAGTTTGTGACGCAGCACTTTATCTTATGCTCTAAGAATTTTAAATATGGAACTTAAAAATAATGATGTCAAATTTTGAGTGACGCTATGCTATTAATTATAATCTCTCTATATATTATTTATTTCATCTTTTTATTTTTTTATAATCGCATGTGCAAAAATTATGTTCAATTTAAAAAAATGTATAAAAGTTTATTCATTGATGCTTTAACATTTACACCTCTCATAAATTCCAAGTATGAGTTTTAAAAGATATGATATCAAAATTTTAGTGACGCTTTGATGTGGCTTTAAACGATTTGTTTTAAAATTAAATTTAAATTATTTTTGTTTTGGCTAAGATATATTCACACATCTAAATAATAGTTTTAATTTTCCAATATACTTTAAATATGTCACTTTCACTGAATTTATATAATGCATTTAAAAGTATTTATTTGAATAAATTGATTTTTCCTTTGTCCAATGCCATTAAAAATTTAAAATAAGATTTACGTAAATAATTTTTTTGCCTCATAGTATCCATTTGAATACATTTCCCTTAGTTTGGATACAATGACGCAAAAAAATTATTTACGCAAATCTTATTTTAAATTTTTAATAGCATTGGACAAAGGAAAAATCAATTTATTCAAATAAATACATTTAAATGCATTATATAAATTCAGTGAAAGTGACATATTTAAAGTATATTGGAAAATTAAAACTATTATTTAGATGTGTGAATATATCTTAGCCAAAACAAAAATAATTTAAATTTAATTTTAAAACAAATCGTTTAAAGCCACATCAAAGCGTCACTAAAATTTTGATATCATATCTTTTAAAACTCATACTTGGAATTTATGAGAGGTGTAAATGTTAAAGCATCAATGAATAAACTTTTATACATTTTTTTAAATTGAACATAATTTTTGCACATGCGATTATAAAAAAATAAAAAGATGAAATAAATAATATATAGAGAGATTATAATTAATAGCATAGCGTCACTCAAAATTTGACATCATTATTTTTAAGTTCCATATTTAAAATTCTTAGAGCATAAGATAAAGTGCTGCGTCACAAACTTTTAACCCGTTAAGGGTTTTTGTATTGATATCATTACTTTTTTGAGGTTATTAAATAAAATAAATAAAACAATAAACACACACAAAAAAAATTAAAGACCAATATAAAGAATTCATAGTCAGGATTTCAATTCACCTTCAATCTCTCCCCCCTCCTACCCCGCAAAAAAGGATGACCATACTTCAATTTTAAAGAGCACCGTGCAATGAGATTTTTATAAGAACTCTTTGGTAAGATATGGAAGTAATGTACAACATGCATGTTTAGAGGGTATTTCTGTTGGTTTGCTTCAGAGATATAAAAAGCTATGTTAAATTTTACTATATAAAAAAATTACTTTGTTAAGAAAAATAGCAAGAAATATTACTCTTTAAACCTTTATATATATATATATAACAATCATCGCTCACTTATAAAAGTAATTCCATACATTTATATTAAATCCAAAACTACAAATTTCTGCTTCTCCCTTTTCTCATTCCTAGTGCAAAAAAATTAAACATTCTTTAATTTTATATAAAATAATCTTTCACCATCCCTATTTAAAATTCTTTATTAACAATAATAATAAATCATATAAAATAATCCCCTGAGCTCCGAAGATTCCATTTCTGCTTTTGCACCCACCTCTCCAGCTTACCTAAATAATAAAATCTTTCAAAAATTAGTTTGAAAAAAAAAATCTGCAACATTTGTTGCTCACTAACATAAATAAATAAATAAGCACTAACTTCCCTAATGTACAGTCATGGGGAAAAAAAAGTAAACACCCCCTACTAACTCCTCAACAAATTACCGTAGAAGAAAGTTACTGGTACCGAACGATTGGAAATAAAGTCTACTTTTAAATGTATATAAAATTTGCTTAAGGGGTTATCTACATATTAAAACGAACCAAAACTTTGTTTTTTTCAATAGCAGTACACAATTTTTACAGCATAAATGAATTCTACACCATTTAATTAGCCTAAAAACAAATTTTTATGCAATTCGTACTATAAGTTCCCGAGAAATTAATTATTTTAAAACAAGCTTATTTTAAGGGCTGTATCCAAATTGAAGTTCGGTACTCGATTGTTAACCGAGAGAGCCCCTTCTTGATCAAGGCACCTTAAGCGTCACTCAAGCAGTCAATGAAGTCTGCTAGATTACAGGACAGCGTAAGACATTTCAAAATATCTAGTCACTTCTATCATAGATGGCCCCTTAAACCATAATTTTGCCGTTTTTTAAGCATAATTTGAAAACTATTTGGAAGAAAAATGTGAAATTTTGGATTTCCATAAAGCAGGACTTAGTAAATCTAAATCCATCAAAAAAATTTTAGGTTACAATTCATAATTTTTTCGAATATTAATTTCATAATTCATATCATAAAATTATAAAAATTGCAAATTCAACGTATTTATGTTTGGGTATGTTAGTATTACTGCTACACAAAAAATTAGCACATTAGGAGCATAATTTCAGGAGATATGAATAAAAATATGAAAATATAATTTAACATTTGAAGCACTAAATTTTAAATGTTTATAATTCAAAAACTTATTATTCAAATTACTTGAAATTTGGTGCCTAGGCATAGTTTGAACCGAAGATTTGAAATATCTCGTTAAAATTGGGTATTGCCATTGAAAAAAATGAAGTTTAGATTTGTTTTAATATGTAGATGGCCCCCTAAGCAAATTTTATATACATCATTTAAAAATATACTTTATTTCCAATCGTTCGGTACCAATAACTTTTGTCTACGATAATAATTTGTTAAGGAGTTAGTAGAGGGTGTTTACTTTTTTTTTTTCCACGACTGTACATTTCACCTCTTCTCCCTCCCCCTACTCCCCAACATTAAAAAAATTTAAATCTTTATTTTTATACAGAAAATTCTTCTGTATAAATTATCCTCCTATTCCTCAAAATTACCACTTTCCCACTCCAGCCTAGAGATTTCAATCTTTAAAGCTTTTTAGAAAATCGGATCTGCAAAGTCTGTTGCTTAATAATAAAATATATAATCATGTACACTTTTAATTATTTTTCACACAATCAATTGATGTCATGATAATAGTTGTTCTGGGTGAATATTGTGTTGGCTGGGCTGTCGTACAGATAGCTCAATTGGAAGAGTACTGGTAATTAAAGCCAAGGGTTATTAAAGTTCACTGTAATTCAAGATGTTTAACCCCTTCGCGACAAGAGCCCTTTGGTTAATTTTTAACCTTTTACTACAGGTTTTTAAAAACAGAAAGTTTTCTGTAATTGAATCACAGAAATGCTCCCATTAAAGAAGGTAAACTTTACAATTAAAAATAAGTGGTGAGAATAATGAAGGATTCTGAACACCTTAAGTGGCCAAGTATACCGGTCGCTCATTGCCAAGGGCTTAAAGATGCTTTTTTGCTATTATAACCTTTAGGATTTACAATATAAAAAAATCTTAATCCCTTCCGAGGTAAATAAAGACAGTGGGAAAAAATCAAGATGGCAATGTTTTGATTGGCAAATTCTAAGCTGAGTAATTTGTGCTACAGAATGAAAAAAATATAAAGTTGTAATAATGTGCTCTTGTTACAGATACTAAATCTTTAAGGTTTTTGATGTGTGAACTACATATGAATACAGTAGAAGATCTTTATAATGCACACCTTGGTATGAGAAGTTGTGCGTATTATAGAATTTTGCATTATATAGATCATATTTCATACATCATTAAATTTACTTCGTATACATGCTTTAAATTACATTCCTTGGAACCAGAAAATGTGCAAATTATGATATTTTATATAATAGGTATAGATCACACATTATTAAATTACCTTAAAGATATTACCTTGAAATATAACATCCAAATATGCCTGGGCAAAATCATTATAAACAGTGGTAAGTCATGACTGACAGTTTTGGGAACACTAAATGCATGGCTGGCCAATTTATTCTTTTTCACTATTTTTAATAATGAAATCTTTGCTTATTTTTAGCAGAATTTTCTTCCATTAAATAACGCAAAAATTAAAAAAAAAAAAAAAAAAAAACTTTTGGAAAGCATGCATTTTAGTGCTGCAAGAAAAACCTGTCATGAGCTGCTCTGATTATAACACTCATTTACAAAAAATTTTAATATAATAACAATGTTTTCATTACTCCAAAATAATGTGTTAAAGGCGATAATGTATCATATTTAGTGTTCCAAGAAATAGCAATATTTGTAAAATACATGTGCTTCTTAACTGAAAAATTCATTGTTTATATCTGAGAAATACATTACATTCTTCTGCATTAAAATTTTTTAGTGGCAGGCTTTTGTGATTGAACAAGGACTGCTTGCAGAGTGCTTTTAAGGATTTTACAATATAAAATTATGGCTCTTGAACTACTATTAATCAAATACAGTAATAGGAATAAAAAAAATCATTGAATAGTTTATTTTAAAAAATTACTTGTATTTTCATCAGATATACTGATTATTACTACCATATGTTATATGTAACATATTTATTAGAAAAGTTACAACTATTTTCATGAAGTTTTGGATCCCCCCCCCCCCCCCATGACATACTGTCAAATTTCGCGAGGTTATTTTTTCTTGTGATGTTCCTCCCCCGACCGAGAATGGAGCGGGTTTTTTACAATCAACTGATTAATTTTGTTTTTCTTTTATTGCTACTTTTTTATGTTAGTGTGGTGATCTTTCAAATGCTATTGCACAACGAGGCGATAAACGCGCTACTCTGTAAGTGGCACGGCAACCCTCCAGTGTACAGGTGGAATTGATAAAAAGAGTTTTTGTAGACGGAATATGCGGAATGTTACAGAATAGTGAATGGTTTAATGAAAGCAGAATAAAAACTTAATATTTAATTTAAGATACGAGTCAGATTAATATATTTAATTGAAATGGTAACTGAGTAATCACTTTATTTGCTTATACAAAGTCTAATTATCATGACAGCTACAATGCAGCTGCTACTGCTAATGAAATTTTGTGAAACCAATCTTTTCTAAATAGTAACATGTTCTGAATTGTTCTTATTTACAATAATACTTCATTACCACAAATACCATATAAGGGAGCTGGCTACTTTTATATTTTTTTAAAAGTAAATTATTTAAAGCTTTCTTTTAAGCATATTAACTTTAAAATTAAATAAAAACAAGTATCTTACTTTTGCAAAAAAGCCGTTTTATCTTATTTATCTATAAACTTTAATTACTAAATAAGGAAAAGTATCATGATGAAAATTTTTACTTTTAGGAGCTCAAAACAAACAGTCAGGATAAAATGGTTCATTTTGAGCTAATCGTGATAATTTAAGTATATAAAGTAGAATTTATTATCAGTCAAAAATATGTTCAAGACTGAAGGTCTTGCACCCATGGCTGTAATCAATTAGCCTAAAAGAAATGCTTCAGGTGTTTTTTTTTTCTTCTGTTTTTCTTTTGTTACAGAGATAAACGGCAATAAGAATTTTCTTCCCCTTTAGGTTAAATTTTATAAAAATAAAATACTACGATGCTTTAATTTTTGAAGCTGAAAAGAGTTATAAAAAAAAAAAAAAATCAACGAAAGATGTCATTTTAAGTCAATTTTCGTTTATAATATTATTAGAAACGATTCGCAAATGAATCATTTTATAAACGGGATTGGAAATCTTCATTTTGATTTCGTCATACCTTTTATTTAAATTGTGCGTTCTTTAAAAATGAATGATTTTGTTTAATTTCTTTAAAAGAAAACTCAAAATTAAATTAGTAATCTATCTGTATTACACTCACATATCACAAGAAATACCTATGCCACACGTGAAAGTTATTTTGTAAGGAAAACAGTTATAAGTATTGTTGAAAATAAAAACAATTCAGAACATTATACTAATTAGAAAGGATCGGTTGCAAAGAATGCTGTCTGGATAATTAGAAATTGTACTCACTTTCTCCCCTTGGAATACCATTTCAAGATCTTTGATATTTCTTATTTCTTCAGTCAACTTCGCGTATCGCGTAGTGATACATGGCGAAGTCTTATGGCGAACGCGATGAATTTTCATTTCGATACGAGAATTTTCGATAAATATCGAATTTCGATACGAGATTTTTTTTTTAAATGTGAAATATTTTCTCCTTAAAAAATGTTTACTTACTATGAATAACAATGAAATAAAATACCTATAATTACAAAATACTGCTCCATTTTAAAAAATCAGTCTAAGTATTTTAAAGCACATAATAAACTGTTTTCGTAGTTTAAAAAAAGATTTATTGCCAATATTCAGATTTTTAACTGTGACCTAAACCGCGCAAAACCGATGTGCAACGTTCTGTCTGCTAGCCCATAGAATAACATGTAATCCGCGATCCTAAGAAGTCCATTTTTTCATGCGGATTATATAAAAATTAAGAGTTTTCCTAGATACTAGGTTAGTCTTATCCACTTCGTCAAAAACAGATTCATTTTATATATTAATGTTTTTAAAAAAATCTAGACCGTTTCGGAGAAAAAAAAAATACAAACTTACACCATCGAAATTGCTTTCAAAATGGGTTTACAGATCTGAAAATATACTGCACGTAGAATTGTAAAAAATTCAGAATAGGATTAGACTGCAGATATAAGACTGTTTTAAAAAAATCAGAACAATAGGACCTATATTTGATGAGTTATTAACAGGCGGCTTTTCGCATTTTCTTTGATGTCGAGTTAGCTGTATATATGAGTTCCGCCATCTACGAATTCTACGATACGATACGATACGATTTTAGGCTTAAGGCTGCGTCACTCGGAATACTACCGTCTTCCATGATATTATAATCTTTTCTATTTCATGTTTTTCGAAAAAAAAAGGAAAATTACAGTGGAAATTTAATTTTTATATTTGTAATATATAATAAAATATTTTGATATAACTAAAACACGATAAATACGATAATGTATAACACAGGTAAAAAATTACCTTCAGCAATTTCCGTCACTAAGCGGGAATGTATTCGAATTTTTTTTATGCATCTCTGTATATGTTTTATAGAATTTAGAAACACGATGTAATATGCAAAAAATTAGTTATATTTAAAAACACATACCACAGTTGAAACCACACTTCCAACATATACCGCTAGCAGACCGTATCCGTAGCACACAACGTCGGTAAAACATTTTTAAAACGAAATTGAAATGAAATATCTGGATTTTCAACGTTTTTAAAACATTGTGTAATACTCCGAATTCATCATTGTGTTCCTGTAAATGTATGATAAATGTTATGGGCATTTTATTCTACAGTAAGCCTTTTAGGTAGCTTTCATTACGAAAAATAAAAAGCAACCTATTGCAGCCGTTCGGTCAAAAGAACTTCGGAAAATTTTGGTATATTTTCCTGGATCATGACCCCAGACACCAAGACCACCCTCCATTCAAATAGGACTTATATATATATATATATATATATTTGATTTTTGTAATGCGATAACTCTCGTATTTATAAACCGATTTGGATGAAATTAATTCTATGCATAGTACATAATACCAAGGTCTCAACCGCGTTTGTTGGCCAGCTTCATCCGCCATCTTGTTTCCGAATGGCAGCCATTTTAAATTTTTAAAAATTTAAAAGCGGCACAAATAAATTAAAAACTGAAAAAAAAAATATTTTTTTTAGAGTTTGACCTTAATACAAGGATTCCGGAGCATATTTTGTTTTGTCTTTATCTTAAAAAATAGCTGAGATATAGCAGTTTGAATTTCTAGGGTGGCTGACATTTTGGCTTCATCCGTCATCTTGTTTGAAAATGGTGGCCATTGGTTAATGAACAGAATTTAATGCATCTCCATACCTATAAGGGGTTACTATAGGGGTTACTATAAGGGTTTACTATAGGGGGGACCCTGTTCTTATGCCAAATGCCGCCAGGCTTGTCGCCAATATGGCGATATATCGCTAAATTCACATAGACTTCCATTGTAAACCAATAGGGTTTACTTGTTTACAGAAAATCAATAAACTAAGATATTTTAATACAACGAAAACTATATTAGCTTAACCCTTTGAGTGCCAACATGATTTTTAGAGAATTAGCTACAAATGCCACGCTGCTAGTGGAAAGTAGAAATTAATATATATATATATATATAATATATATATATTTCTTAGTTAAATTCGGAACATTTTATTTACGAAAAGTATTTCAAAAACAAAAAAATAAATGTTATAATTCCAATAAATATTATAATTTCAACATAAGTGACAATAAACAAGGATCGACAAGTATGAAATAGAGATCGTATTTTTTAGATTTCTTATAAATACACGTGCGGAATAAAAAAAAACAACAAACAAGAATCAACAAGTATGAAATAGAGATCTTATTAGTTCATGCGTGAGCCAGGAGCGCGATCGCGTTCCTGGCATTTTCGGCCAGTGTATTGAGGAGCGCGATCGCGTTCCTGGCATTTTCGACCGGTGTATCGAGGAGCGCTCTCTCGCTTGAGGGATAATATTAATTATTTTTAAGGGAGTCCAAGTAAATTATATTACGAATAAAAGTAACATGATACAATGCTTAGCATGCTTTCCCAAACATAAATTTTAAGGGAGACCAAACTGCCCAAACTCGCCAAGGGCGGCTAGTGGATTACTAATTTGCGCAATTCTCATTCAAATTCAGTATTGACGAATATTGTCTTATCGAGTTCATCGCATTTATCTTCTTAAAATTTTAGTAAAATTAGCTTCGAGTAAAACTTGCAAAATTTTAAAACCAAGAAATATGAAAGATACCTCTTCCTCCCGGCACTGGCCGAAAGGACTTTTGTAGTTTGTAGGATACTTCCGTGATATGTATCATTTCAATATGTTTGAAATAGTGTAATATCATCAAAGCACACAGCAAATGATTTTCTCCCATAGATCATAATGTAAAAAAAAAGAATGACCCTGTAAACGACCTATAAATGCCCAATCACATGTATCAATTGCATGACAATTCCAGCATATTTGCGCTAGTTAGAGTGTAGTCAGACGGACAGACAAAACGGATTCATAAACATTTTTCAACTATGTTGGAAAGTATTGAAAACAAATAATCTATCGAGAAGCATGGAGGAGAAATATAACATAGTTTACCTATAAGTAAGCATTAAAGAAAAAAAATAATTTTCCCAAATATGAAAAAATAAATAACATCCAGACATTGTTCCTTAATGCAGTATCGATTTTTCTCATTTATATGAAAAAAAAAAAGTTTTGAATATACTTCATCTTCTGTTTTCATTTTTTCGGAAAATGACAAGTAAATTATAAGCTACTATCTTTTCATCTGATCCACTGAGCCTGTCATTTTCATTGTTGAATTCATCATTGTTTCACGTTAACTGGAGATGGCATTTAGTGGGAAATACGATTATATAAGTCTATGATAGAATGTTTCAGTTACCTAAAAATTGCGTTTAATTTTAACAAATAGAATTTCTCATTCAAAATCTAAAATGCACTTGTCTTCAAATATTTCTCAAACTTTATATATGTGAATTCTTTCAAGAATTTTAGTTATTGTTTGATATAAAGAGTTTAAGATATTTGTATTTCAATTAATTTAAAGGAATCTGGCTGTAAATGTTTTGAAAATTTCTGTATGTTAATGTCAAATATAAATGATAAATCTATGTAAATTAATTTTTATTTTTCATAAAAAAAAAAAAAAAAAAAAAAAAAAACAAGGGGATAAACCCAGGCTTTCCGAGTTCCAAAATATAAGAAAACCCATCATATTTCCGATGTTAACGCGTTATTTCTCTTCACATAAAAAAGACACAGCGATGGATGAGGTTTATTTTCGAAAGGTCTTGCAAGAAGCTTTTGACTTAGTATATTTATATATCGTTAAGGTGACGAGGGACCATAAATCAATTTTTTATTATTTTTTTTTTAATTTCACTTAAATATTACTCAAAGGTACATTATATGCATTATGGCATGCATTTTACACAAAAAAAAATGTTATTTTTTGATAGAAAAGTGGAATTTTACTCGTCGTCTTAGAAATTTTCGAAATGCCCCCTGCGCTTTCCATATCAATGAAAATCCCCCCATATTTTTTTATAAAAGTTTGGTTTATATATATAACTAAAAATGTGCATCAAATTTTATATATTTGAATATAAAAATAAAAAAAAAAATTGAAAATTTTGAAATTTTTTCGAAAAATTTTTAAAATTTCAAAATTTTTTAATTTTTTTTTTTTTTTTTTGTAAATTTTACTTTAAATATTACTTAAGGGTAAAATATATGCATTATGGCATTCATTTATCACAAAAAAATATAAAAAAATTATTTTTGAGAAAAAAATGGAATTTTACGCGTCGTCTTAGAAATCTTCGAAATGCTCCCTGCGTGTTCCATATCAATGAAAATCCCCCAATATTTTTTATAAAAGTTTGTTTTATATATATAAATAAAACTGTGCATCGAGTTTTATATATTTGAATATAAAGGTTAAAAAAAAAGGTATACAAATTTTTTTTGAAAATTTTTTAAATTTTTTCGAAAACATTTCAAAATTTTTCAATTTTTTTTAACCTTTATATTTAAATATATAAAATTCGATGCACAGTTTTATTTATATATATAAACCAAACTTTTATAAAAAATATTGGTGATTTTCATTGATATGGGGGCATTTCGAAGATTTCCAAGACGACGCGTAAAACTCCATTTTTCTCTAAAAAAAAAAAAAAAAAAAAAAAAAAAGATTTTTTTTGAGATAAATACATGCCATAATGCATATAATGTAACCTTGAATAATGTTTAAAGTGAAATTTACAAAAAATAAAAAATTGATTTTTAAGGTTTGTAAGGTACCTCGTCCTCTTAAGCACGTTGTTTGATAAAATGAATTGAAATTAATCAAAAATTAAAGAAAAAACTTATCAGCAATTAATCTTAGATTGCCGTGAGAAAATCTCGCATGGGTCTACTCTATTTTATTTTTTATTTTTAACTGTAATAGATTTTATTTAAATAACAATAACACATACTCCCCTACATAAGCTCCTCCTCCTTCAAGTCAACGACAGGATAATAATCAACTTGTGGTCTACAGAAAATTTCACTACATTCCCACGATATTCGAAGCTAAAAAAATCATACAGAAATATAATATAAAGTTGGTCACTATTCCACCTCCTTACCTCATTGATATCGTCAGTGATAAGATCGATAGGATCCCAATGGAACAAAAATCTGGGTATATATGAAATCCCTATCACTTTATCTAATAATGTTGAAAACGTCTACATCGGCATGACAAAACGTAAGTTATCAGTAAGGATTATGGAGCATCGCAGAGACATTGAACATTGTAAACAGAATACAGCTCTTTCTAGGTTCTACTTAGCTAATGAAGTCTGCCATATTAACTTTGCTGAAGCAAAAATGATAGTTCCGTGCAATAAACCCTTTGAAAGTAAAATTAGAGAACCAGTTGAAATCATTGCACGTGAAGATAAACTTTTTAACGATATTTATCCTATAATATCTCAAAAATCTGGCATAATATCATAAAGTCATAATTCTACATCTAATTACAATATTTCAGCTTAAACTTGTATTATGTTGCCAAAACTTAAATGAAAACTAAGTTGGGCGTGGTTTTGTCCCTCCTGTGTAGATGGCGGCACTCGTGGTTTCTTAAATCGACCTTTTGATTCATTTGATCTAAGTTCATTAATAATTATTTATTTTCACTAGATGGCGGCACTACATTTTTGCATTCAAATCATTGGTCAAGTTTCGACTAATTATCTCTTGCACAGGAAGCTTTCGTCTCTGAACTTTGAGCCATTTTACCATCATATTTTCCTGAAGACGGCTGTGGAAACAGCTCGAAACGTAGAAGTTAATTTTTAACTAATGTTCGTATTTTGTGTACCATTAAACAGGATTGTATCTTTATTTACTTTATTTATTAGATTTAATTTAATTTAATGTATTTTTTAGAATGCTTCAATTCTAAAAATTATATTCATATGAAAAATAGCAACAATGCGTTCAAATAAAATTTTGAAAAGTATTAAAAGCGATAGTTTCATATTAGGCTTGTATCAGTAGTTAACAGTCAAAGAATTCTAGGAGAAAGCTACGACAGCCTTTATAATCAGCCTTTTTGATTCTGTTTAATTCAGTGGATTAAGCGCGAAATTAGATTCCATGTCTTAAATTTACATTTTATTTATATTGTATTGTTTTATTTATTGATTGATGAAATTTTAAATTCGTTGTTGAATATAAGCTGCAATCAAATCTATTTATATTAGTTTAAGTGCAAACGGATTTATCTTTCGTAATCGTCTGCACGCGTTAGATATAGATTTGGAAAAAAATCATGCTTGAAAATGTATTTTAAAACAATAAAAATTGAGTAAATTACGATACAGTTTTCAGATAAATTGCAATATACCTTTCAAAGAAATTGCATTTGAAAGTAAGTTTTATACCCTATTCGACGGTGTAAAACTTGAAAATTACGCGGTATTTAGAAGTTTGAAAAATTGCAATAAAAGTTACAGTTAATCGTCTGCTGTTTCCACGGTCAAAATGACGTCAACCTTACTCACGGACACGCTTGTCCTTTATGATATATAATTTTTTTCCAGCGCGATTTTCCTTATCTTTCATTGAAAAAGTTGACTAAGAAAAGTTCATATTTGTCACATATCTGAAAATTCCCAGATAAATACTAATAAAATGTTACTATTAAAAAAAATGTTTTATGTATTTCTCCCTACATATTTTAACCAGGTGTTTTAAAATTTGACCATTACAGTACTGTCTGTAACCGTTATTGACAGTTTTTGCTATGATTGCACTCGATAAAGCTCAGAATAATTCGATCCATTTTTTGTGAAAGAGTGATGAAATTTGAACATGCCACTGTTGAAAATCTTGAAAAATAAAGCCAACACATAGGCAACATTAGACAGGAAGAAATCCAGTACAAACAATACTCACGAAAATACTCTATAAAAATACTTTTAATATGTATTGTTCTACTAATTCAGGGCTGCCACCGAGAACTGTATTTATATTCTATTTGCACCACAATTTAAAAAAAAAATAATAATTTTTATAGTATATGTCTCTTGCGCATGTTGTTAAAGTGTATTTGAAAGATTTTTATTTTTAAAAAGTGAGGCGAAATAGAATTGAAAAATAGTCGACAGTGACAGCCGAGCTAATTAGACTATAGTAGAAAAATGAATAAAAAGCATAAATCAAACCTAAATTGCTTAAAATAACTTCAGTTAATTATTCGAAGTAACACAGAAAATATAAATCTAACAAGAAGTAAATATAGATTATAAAATTGAATGACCACAATAAATTACAATCACTTCGACATTTAATAAAGGAAGAAAATTATGTCAAAGTAAACAATTTGTAAAAAGCTTAACACATTTGAAAGCAAGAATTCAGCAATTACCATCTATATACGGAAAAAATATTCGAATTTTTACGTCCAGCCATGCATGTGATGTCTAAATTTGTATGTATACTACAAAGTGTTCTAAAATTTAGTTCAGTTAAGAAAAGTAAAATGTTGAAAATCCCACTTCAGAAATTTTTTAACAAACGGAAATATATTCGATTTATCTTGAAAAGCACGGTTTATAATCTGTAGAATTTATGCACACCAAATAACATGCAAAAAAATTAAAAATTAGTTAAAATAAAAAACACAATCCACTACTGAAAACGCAGTTCACGCAATTATTCCTGGTAGGCAGTAAGTACTTTAACCAAATTCTTTTGTCTGACTTTGAACTCTAAAGGTTATGCAGAGAATATCCTACAGTCAGGGCCTGATTACCAAGGGGGCACACTTACACCACTAAATTTTAAGAAAAATGTTCGCGTTATCTTAACGCCGAATTCGTGTAAAACTGCTGCAATGAATGAGGCAAAATTTTCTGTCTCTTTTTACTGGTGGGGGTGTGCCCCGTTGATAATCAAACCCTGCCTACAGTATCGCACGCTACACCTGATAATCTACTTCAGTATGTTTGAAACACAGCGTGTCCATTAAAAAATGTCCCAGTTCCAATGGTATATTATGACAGTTTAATTTAGACTATTTACTACAAATCATACATCAGATAGAAGATAAACTAACCTAGTTTTTCCTAAAAATGTTCAATATGTGCAGGTTTTGTTATACGGAACACAACCAACATAAAATCCAATTCTTCCCTCACATCGGTTAAGTCCGGAGTAATGGAAGCAATAGCTTCTTCAAATCTGTGTCTCAACTCTGGCAAATCATTTAGGTAGAGGCGGAACGTATGCATGATCTTTTATTAAGCCCTTAACGGAAAAATCCCATGACTCTAACTGCTTTTAAATCTTCAGCCCAGCAATAACGCTTTACTCTCAGGAGTCCCCTTTTTGCGTATGTGGCATTACAAGCGAGTCAATAACAAAGAATAGCTTATTTAAAACTCAGTTAATCTTTTTGCACACAATACCCTACAGTATCTCATTATACACCTAATAATCTACTTCAATATGTTTGAAACACCAGAGTGTCCATAAAAGAATATCCCAGTTTCGATGGTAAATTATCTATATATTTAAAACGCTAAGAGTTTTCTTTTGACAGTCCGTGAGAAGGAACTACTGCATCAAATTACACTAATCTTTTTTTTAAACGAAAGATATTTGGCCACAGATTTGTTATCGTACATTCGTTTGTTCAAATATTTTATTAATTAGCCGTAATTTTCAATTAAAATTCTACAATTGCGCATGTATATAAGCACAAATCTGCCTTTGGAGCGCCGCACATGCGCAAAGATGCCCGCTCAGTTGAACTATCGCATCACAGGTATTGGGTGAGAGCAAAAGTTCTAGCCGTTTTGAAGATATGTAAATGTCAAGTGGAGTACGGGCGTTACAGCTTACGTTTCCAGGACAAGAATGTGGCCTATAACGCGTAGAGCAGTAGAGTATGCATAGGCACAACGTTTGTCAGAAGAATTCATGCCGAATGGGAAACAAGATGGCAAGCAAGAAAGACCACACCAGACATTGTTTACTGTAAGTAAGTAAGTAAGCACCCACCCTGGGAACCCGCTTTTGGCTTATGGTTAGGTGTAACCCCCAAGCCCAGGGCAGGGAAAAGTTGTACTACCTACGGAACTCCCTGATTTTTTTATTTTTTTTTAAGTTTAGGAGAAATAACAATGTTAGATATATGACAATTATTGACAGTGTTTGCAATAAATATTTACAGATGACCCCTATAATTACATTTGAGAGAAACATTCATTATTATAACATATAAATATGCATAGTTTTTAGAATTTGATATTAAACTTTTTTTTTTCTAACACAATTACCTATATATTTGCAACACTTTTATGTTATTTTCAGGATTCACAATACTAACATCAATTTAAACCATGTACAGATGTGATATTTGCAACACTTAAAGCTATTTTCAAGATATATGATGCAAAATTATTTTTAACTCTATACTAAAAATAAGTATTAAGGTACAAGATGCGAACAATAATTAATATTATGCACTATTATGAAAGTATAAGTAATTGTAGATAATAATTACCTACAAATTTACTGTACAATGATACTGTGTTTGAGATATTATGTAAGATAAATGATGCAAAAATTATTTTTAAATCTACACTAAAAATTTAGTATTAAGGTACAATATGTGAACAATAATTAATATTATGCACTATTACAAATTCTTTTAAGTTATTTAATATTTGACAATATGACCATATGGTCCTACTGAACACATCTT
This sequence comes from Maratus speciosus, assembly GCA_963932465.1. Classification (NCBI taxonomy): domain Eukaryota; kingdom Metazoa; phylum Arthropoda; class Arachnida; order Araneae; family Salticidae; genus Maratus; species Maratus speciosus. Next base: position 359,132,164 of record OZ010794.1, read on the forward strand.
CTATTTGCCAAGTGTGATTGATAAACCGGACACGCAGTGGAATCCGCTGAATGTTTCCTATAATTAGGTAAGTGGAAACAATTTGTGCATCTATATTGCGAGGGAACTCCCGCAAAAGGGCACTCCGAAGTGCAGTGACCTCTCGAACATTTGGCGCAAATTGGCTGTCTCCTGCAGTAAGATGTCTGATGTCCATACAGCTGGCAATTGCCGCATCTAATTATTGGGCGAAAAGAACGAATATAGCACTTGTTGAGACCCACCTGTATAAATTTTTTATCCAATAGTTCTTGTGATGCTTTTGTTTCTAATTGCAATATGATGTGATGTAGTGTAGAATTATCCCTCTTTAGAATTTTCAATAAGATGATGTTTTTATCAGATAAATTTTCTTCAAGATATGGTATTATTTCATTTGTAGGTAATGAGGATGGAATACCGGTGATTATTACTCTTTTGTAATTAGTCAACTTATATGTGATTTCTGTTAACTTTGTAATGTCAGGAGTGTTTTCTATCATTTTTAACAAATGTTCTGTATTGTCATCTGTATTAGATTGTATAATTATTGTATCTGGATTTCTGGCATTTCTGCAGTATATTATTGGAACTTCCTTCACTTTATTAAAGTGTTCGTTAAGTAATGCTTTGAGTTTTGGAATCCTTATGTGTTTAGCGGTTGTTCTAATTAATATTGCAGAATTAGACTTCGCCAAAGCAGGGGGAACGCCCGTTTTTCTGCCATCACCGCATTTCACTCCTTGACAGCCCACACTAGAGTACTCCAGATTTCGCGTCACCAACTCCTCAATTTTCTGTAGTCTGTTGGATAATTGAATGAACCCTCCTTCACCATTTTCTTCTATTCTGTCATTTTCGTTATTTGCCATTATTGTTTGAGTTGCTATTGTTTTTAACTTAACTTCTGTTTGTATGATTTTTTCTCTAGTTTGTGATTTTAATTGCTTCTGTTGTCGTTTTAATTTATTAATTTCTTCTCGAAGGGTTACAATATTTGCATTAATTTGTTCTTTATTTTGTTCTTCCTTGACCAAAAAGTCTTTTAATTGTTTATTTTCTTGTTTCAATTCTTCCAATTTATTTTCAATCTTTACTTCTGCATTCGATCTTTTTTCCATTATTGTTTGAGTTGTTGTTGTTTTTAATTTATTTACTGTTTGTGAAAATTTGTCTATAGTTTTTTTCTTAAGTTGCCTCTGTTGACTTTTTATTTTATCTATTTCTTCTTTAAAACTTTCTTTTATTTGTTCTTTACTATGTTCTACCTCAGTTAAGGATATTTTTAATTGTTTATTTTCTTGCTTCAGTTCTTTCAAATATTTCTCAAGTTTAATTTCCACTTTTGTACTTTCTTTGAGCTTTAATGACAATTCATCATTCTGTGTTTGCAGGATATCCAATTTATGTTGTAATTTTTTCATCTTTTCAGGAGAATCCTTATTTATTTCGTTGGAGTGTTGTATACGAAGTTTCTCATCTCTTCTTGCTTTAGAAAAGATTGTTTCGAGATATTTTTTAGCTTCTTCTGAGCTACTATTAGATCTGTTATTTAATAGTACATTGTACTCCTGAATGAGCTGTTGGATGGATAGTGACTCTAGCTGGTTTATGGATGGTGGTATTTTTAATGGAAGTGGTGATCCACCTAATGCATTTTGTATAATTTTTTCTTTGTTTTTTAAACGAGTCTCATTAATTTCTTCTGCTAGTGATATTGCAGTTTCCAAATTAGACTGCTTTCTTTGTTGGGTATTCTTGGTACTGGTAGTTTTTGATTTTAGTTTTTCTGGTTGTGGTATGGGATCATTCTCTTCCTTTAGTAGGATCAGAAGCTGCAGATGATTGAAGAACGGACAACTAGCCACACATGGTCTTCTGTTTTCTTTATGATTTAGTTCCATAATTCTGTTTCTTATGCTAATTATTTCTTCACTTTTCATTTCCCGATGCAGGTTTATTAGTTCAGTATTATTTGCTTGATAATATGGTATTTTGTTGTATTCTTTATAATGTATTGCTCTGATGTGTTGCAACTCAAATTCCAAAAATAGTGCATTTTTTCTTAATTGGGCAGCTCTATCACCCTTTGCTGTCTTCATACGATATTTTTCTGGTTGATATATATTATTTACAACATTATAACTTTGTATGTTATATACGCCATAGTATGGGCTCTTTGAAAATTCTCCCTTCTCCACAGCCTTGATATGTTCTAATTGATTTGTTAATAGGACCTTAAATTCTTCATAACGTTGTGGATAAACCGCCTCAACCTTATTTATCAACTGTTGGACAACATGACTCGTAATTAGGGCTGGTTTTGTCGCCGGAATAACTCCAGATGATTGGACGTCAGCCAATTCATTATTAGATGCCTCTCTATTTATTGTACTTGTTTTCACTACTGTGTCCATATCCAATCTTGTCAAGTTGACTCTTGGATTGATTCCTTTTTGATTCATTACGTATCTTGACATTACTTTAAGTCCACTTTAACAAGACTGCTTATCAATACTTGGGATTATTTTAGTTAACTAATTTCAATTAGTAATTATGCAATACTTTAAGAGAGATATTATTAAGAATGATCGAAGATACTATTAAAATGATTTTAGATACTACGTTCTACCATCATATGCCAGCCAAGCAATTTAAAGATGTAATATGTTTGAGTTATATTAACAGTTGAAGATAAACACATTAATTGGGGGTACACTAGACCCGCACCACATATCTTTGAAAGAAAGGGATATAGATAGAAAAAAGCAAAAACCGGTGGTCCTGACCACCGAAAATGACTAAGATAAAAATTAAGAGCCTAATAAGGGGAAAATTTTGAATAATAAATGAAATAAAAATAAAATAAAATAATGATAGTAAAAGTTTACTATATCAAAACAAAGAAAAGGGAAAAGTATGTGCATTTGCCCCTCGTGCCACAAAAACCATACACTCAAAAAGAGATATAAATCAATTGTACAATTCTCCCAATAACACCATACCCTGTCCAACTTTGTAATTCCGACAATCACAATCATAATTTTTTACAAGTAACAACAAATTTCAGTATGTGAAGATTATTACTGTGTTTGTGATCAAAAATGGTCTCCTAGTTTAATTCATCTGATATGATACAGGAATAATAGTGTGTTATGAATAATAAAATAATAAAATGAAATAGAGAACGAATTTACATATTTACACTCTCAATGTAGAACTGATGTAGACAATTACAACAACATTGCTGCAGCATGTATATTGCCTATCCAATCCCGATTTCCCACACTTGGACAAAATAAGGAACAGACATTGTAAGGGCTGACTGGGTGGACCAGAAAAATAAAAAGAATGTTAAATATTACACTAAAGTATGAAAGTTAACAGTACTCACCCGACGCTACTAGGGTCCCGCCGCACTTGCCTGAAAAGAAATATGGTAGTACACAAGAGTATAGATGAATAATTATGATGTAAATGCGCCAAAAATCAGTGCAGGGACCAACCAATAAGTGCAAGAAGAAACCAAAAATTTAACCCAAGCAAGAAAAAAGATGCTATCGTTAAGGATAATGTGTGCTGAATGTAAAAATTTTAAGTGGGATCAAGAATATGAGTAATACGAGATATCCCATTGAAAAAAAAACAGGAGAATAACTCAAATAATAAAAAAGTTGTCAATGTTAGGCAAGGAATTACGAGCAAGGTCAAAAATTTAAGTGGGATGAAAACTGTCGGCAACCACTAGCATATTCAAGAATGTTAGGCGCGTTACGAGCCTAATAATATACGATGATACGAAATAATAATAATATACGAGCAAGGTAAAAAAAATTAAGTGGGATCAAAACTGACGGCAACCTCCAGCATATTCAAGAAAAAACCAGAAAATTATCTTAATAATTGAAAAAGTTGCCATTGTTAAGGAAAATCCTTAACAACTGGAAAATAGTGTGAAATATGGAATGGGATTGGTTAGAAAGTCAAAAATGACTAAAAAATAGAAAAATCCAAGTCTCTAGCTCAAATAGCAAAAAAGTAGCCAATGTTATAGTTAAGGGAGGGGGACAAAAAGTGGAGCAGAAGATGGTGACAAAAGTTAGGATAAAAGAAGAAATGAAAATGTGACAGTAAATGTGACAAAGACTAAGATAAAAGCAATAGAAAAGTAGCGCCCCAAAAAACCCGTCCCCTACAGGCCCCCAATTGAGCTAGAGCTAAACGAAATAGTGGAAAAGACGGGGGGGGGGGGAGTTCACTTAGGTGGTTTGCAGTTGAATTTGGCGCAGCGAAAAACCTCTACGACCAGTATTTTTGAGATATTTAGCATTTTGTGCTAAAATTCTAATGGAGAAAACACCCATTAGAAACAAAATGGCAGTTTTAAGTGTTAAGATGGCAAACCTAATATTTAATTTTATATCTAAAAGTTGAAGATGACTACCCTAAACATGTTGCCATCGAAAAAATTTGTAGAATATAACATTTAGTAATTTCTTTTCTTTTTTTTATGAATTTTTTATGTAATAGCTTTATAGCAATGTGATCTTTAGTAAGAAACAAAATGGAGAATAATCTTTAACATCCCACATTTGTGTGATCTTTATAAGTTTTACCATGAGTGTACCTCTAAAGACTCTAAAGACTATAACCAACACTCAAAAACAAGTCTTAGATAAAACCGGTGTACTCTTCATTAGTTTAAGTTTTACCATTACCTTTCCCATAGGGAAAATACGTGGCCAAAAATGGCAATTAAAAGGTCCGTAAAGGGCTAAGTGGATATATCTAGAAACGCGGCACGACCCCAGAAGCCCAGCTAAACCCTAACAAATCCATTAAAAACCCTCATAGAGAAAACCGGTATCGTTTTAACAAGTATAACTTTGATGAAAATTTCAAAAACATTGGCTGTCGGATAACTTGACTCTTATTTACAATAATCTGGCCAATCACCGTGTATTAAGCTGGTATGACATCAAAATTAGTAACTCAATTTTAAAGGCAGCCCATTCATATTATCAATTATTTTAAGACATTATTATTATTTTGCCCTTAATGAACACAGATTGTGTGTGAGCAACCAGTGTCCACCCAATCGCTTCCTTTCAGAAAATACCAATTTTAAAATTGAAATTAAAAATACTTAAATAAGTAAATTTTTAAAACAAATGGTACCGCTGAATAGCTCAAAGATTCAGCTATCAGAATATGTAAATAGTTAAAAGATCGGTGCATAAATAATAGTTAAAAATTTAAGTTAAAAAAGTAAACAACCTAATACAATCCTATGGGAAATCGAGAAAAAACTCCAATAATTTGACACTTTTTTAAAAATCAATAAAAAATTATTATATCATCCTAGAGAAACATGGGTGATGGCGGAGAAAAGCTAAAAGTTCGAATTATCGAGATCCGGAGTTAGTTTTTCAAAAAAGTTTGGAAAATGTGAAAATATAGCTATGTTAAAATATAAGAATATGTCTCCAAAATCCCATGTTTCTCTATAGGAATGAGGGTTACTGCAAATTCTCAAAAAACCCATAAAAGAACACTTTTTAAAATGATCATTTAACATAGTAAATCTTAATATTTTACAACATAACAGGTATCATTTTAAAGCTTATACTCTTATCTAAGAGCAAAATACAATATATTTTCATTTTAAACATTTTTAGGTAGTTTTAAGGGACAATAGAATTCCATTGTTTATCCCATGTTAAGTCTATGGAAAAAATGTTCAAAAATTGCAGTTTTTGATGTAATGTATAAAGGGTTAAATCTAAACGATAACTTTGATCCAATGGTACTAAAATGATCTACGGGCTTTAATTAAGGTGAATGAAACATTAGTTATTAGTTTTCTGATAGATTTAGTTAATTTTGAAGGATCTGAAAAATGTCATTTTTTGAAAATGGCTCCAAAATTTTAAAAGTAATTTAAAGAAGTTATGTTAAAATTAATAGATAAAAATGACTTAGAGATAGATACAAGATAGGACTTAAAAGAAAGCTTAGGAGTTAGTGAAGGTCAAATGAACCATTAAAAACATTATAGGTAACTTAACATGGTCAAAATTGCAATGGAATCCCATTGTTTTCCCTATGTTATCTCTATGGGAGAAAAACATAAAAACATCACTTTTTAAAATGGATATTCAAAGGTTAAAACTTGGTGAAAACTTAATGAAAATGGTACCAAATTAATTTACAGAGTTTATTTAACACAAAATGAGCCATTGTTTTGAGTTATCAATTAGTTATATGTATCTTATAAGCATATTTAAAACACCTTAAATTAAAAATGGCTCAAAGTAAACAAAAAGTGCATGGTCTTTAATGGATTAATTTTGTATGAAAAACTACATACCAGAAGACATAATAGATATCAAAATGATCACAAAAGTATATAGAATCTAAATTTATCAAGTTTAATAAATTTTGAGATAGTTAAGGGGGCACGAGAAGCAATTGAATAGGTGGCAAAACCTGGTTCAAGGAGAAATCGAAAGTAAAGAAGAAGAAAGTTTAACTACATATTTCTCCTAAACCACTATACATAACTGCACATACTATATATAATTTTAATCAGCATTAAAAGAGGAAGAGAAAGACATATGGCACGAGGCTCTATCTTACCCCATTCCTGAGAAATTTATGTTTTCATCCGGAGCAAAAACGACAGCATGCTACTATGATTAGTGTAATTAAATAGAATTCATTTACTGTAAGTAAGTAAGTAAGCACCCACCCTGGGAACCCGCTTTTGGCTTATGGTTAGGTGTAACCCCCAAGCCCAGGGCAGGGAAAAGTTTTACTACCTGCGGAAACAAGCCCAGAACGCCAGTCTCCGGGAAAGAAGACTTCAGAACGACCCGCCTGACACGCCGAAGAGAGTACAAGAGGCAAGTGCCGTGTCCCCGGACCGCCTGTGAAAATTTATGATTATTTAAGATGGCGATTCTTTACCAATCACAATTGGCTACCCTATTGTTTCAGGGCGAGCCTAGAAATATATTACGATTATGATTTATATGTTTTGGAATTTACGTACTATTTGAAAAAATTTTTAGTATTTACATTCATCTTTTCATTTGATAAGAAATATTTTTTTCCCTTTTTTTCACCCTTTTAAACAAAAATATTTATACATATTTACAATATTTCTAGTGGTATTTAAGTTCTTAAAAATAAAACAATCTCAAAAACACCCTTCCATACACCACGTGGACCCATGACATGTCCACCACAGGCAATCAGAAGAGGTAATTATTGAATGTATTTATATTGAATAAAAGAATAATGGCTATTGAGAATATCGTAGTTAGCATAAAGTTTTTTAAGTTGTGCCGGGTCATTAATTATTTTTAGGATGTCCTGAAGGATTGTCGTTTCTGTTCTGTGAAATTTAAACTTCATGAATTTGCAGTTGCCGAAAATGTAATGCATCGGGTCTCCTCGACCACCACATTTACAAAGGTCGTCATCTTTTTTGCCGATATTATAAAGGAAAGACGGGAAGCTGCCGCGGCCTGTTAAAAAGTAAATAGATACTTTATCTTTTGAAATTATTTGGTTCTGAACTTTTGGTACCAGCACGTGCGTATATCTGCCACCCCCTGAGTGATCCCAGTTGTACTGCCACCTGTCCTCATTTACTGTACGAGTATGACAAAGCCGTTACAGCTGCCGCAGCTTGCCGCAGTATTTGTCAAGTGTATGGGGAGTATGCCAAGGACGATAGAACCTGCTGCCGATGGTTTAGGAAATTCTAGGACGGAGACAGGAGCTGTAAAAATCATCCCTCTTCTGGACGCCCGTCAGTGGTTTCTGACGAGGATCTGGACACAGCCATAACAAATTCCACACATCCAACAGTCGAAAAATTAGAGGAAACGTTCTCGGTACACAGAACAACAGTCTAAAGACTGATGCATGCGCTTGGCTTCATCACCAAGCTCGATCAGTGGGTACCACACCAGCTTACAGTAAGGCAACGAGAAGAGAGGATCAGCACCTGTGTTTCTTTTCTTTCCTGGAACAGTATGGGACCACTTTTGAACCAAATTGTAACGGATGATGAGAAGTGGATACTATACCGTAATGTGAAGCATCGAAGGACCGTGTGCCGATGTTGCAGAAACTGTTCCATCGACCTAAACTGCGGGACTTCATCCTGAAAATGTTTCACTCTCTGTATGGTGGGATGCCAAGGGAATAACCAAGTAGGAGGTCCTCGCACCAAACCAAACGATCAATGCAGACCTCTACTGCCAACAATTGGACAGATTGTGAGCAAAATTCACGTCTAAGCGGCCAGCACTCATCAATCGCAGAGAGGTTTTCTTTCATCACGATAAAGCCGGTCCTCATGTTGCTTTAAGGACTGGCAAAAATTACTGGACCTTGGATGGAAAGTTTTACCTCACCAGGCGTATAGCCCCGACCTTGCACCTGCGATTTATCACATTTTTCAATCGTTACACGACGCCTTCGCTCGCCAAACTTTCAATTATGTGGAGACTATGAAAACGGCATTGAAACAGTATTTTGACTCTAAAACAGAGGAGTTTTATCGGCGTGGGATTCACTTACTGCCAGAAGATGACAAGAGGTCATACATAATTATGGTGCTTGCGTGAATTCATAGGTGCTTAACTTTTTGTGTTCTCCGCCTTTCTGTTTTCACTAAAAAACGGGCAGAACTTTTGCACTCACCCAATAGAATATGTTTTAAGTTCGTCTGCTATTCGATCTTACTGTAAACTAGTTTTTCTTTCTTTCACAAAGTTAATATTATTTGAATTTCAGCATTATTAACAATTCAAAAATTTACTGTGTCGATATTAAGAGTTAGATACGGCTTATTTCGGAAGTCCCATATTGTTTTGGTCATATTACATACAGAAGATAAACACAATGATTTGAAGCTAAAAGTTATATCCGTCTTATGAATTGCCAATAGTTACATACAAAGATTGGGAAACTAGCATGTTAAGTTTAGTTGCTTCTTTAAAAAAGTAAAGTGTCAAATATTAAAACGTAAAACTATTTCTATAAGATCAAATCTCAAATTATTCAAGACAGTTGCGTATGCGTCAACTGTTTTTTGAACCACTTCAATTTAGAAGGAACGACAATGAGTTCCCGCTAGCGTAGTGGGTTAACGCAACAGTCTAAATCTCGTAATTTTCGTATCGGGGCAGGTTCGAACCCAAGACTGAAAAAATGAGTAATATTTTTGTCGATAATTCATTTCTGCAATGACATATTTCATTAGGAAGAGAAGTTGATTTTAATTTTGTTATTATCGTTATTTGAATGCTTTATAGTTAAATAAAATTGAACACTCAATAATATTTTGAAAAAAAAAATAAGGATTTTATATTTAAAGTATTTAAGCTAAAATATAATTATCAATTAAATAAATTGAGCTGATCTACAATTTTCGTTATATTTTCTGACCCTTATCAAGAATATACAGGGTGCAATATGTTATCTATCGCCGATCTTTAATTTCTCAACCGTTGGTCGTAGACATATAGTTCCAATTACAAAAATGTTTCAAATGAGGTAAATATTCATGTTGTGGCATTATTTACAGTAAAAAATCAATTTTACGAAAATTACAAAATCTAACTTTTTATACGGTCACCCAGGCCCTATAGTTATATTTAGTAAAAGTTTACAAATATCATAACAGATATAACACAAAAAGTTTGACATCTGTACTACAAAAATTGACAGAGTTATTAAATTTCAAAGTTTGCGATATTTTCGCATGAGTTTGTCTTTCAATGAGGGATCAGTTAAAAGATTAATTAAAGTAATTCGAGATCAAAATCAGGGTGCAATGTCCTTTTTACTGTGAAACCACCTTTACCCGGTATCGCCAAATTGGGGTATCACCAAAGAGGATTATTTCATTAAAAAATTTTAACTGACATTTAGGGGTCGTATACAAAAGCGAAGAATGAAATATTGAAATTAAACTGAAAAATAAATATCAATTTATTGTAATATTAGAAAACGATCTACCATAAAAAATGAATATGTCAAATGACAAAATCTACTAGAGATACTGCTCATAGTGTTCTCAATTGGTGACAATGCACAATTGAATGCGTGACAGTACTGAGTCCTGGACACGTTACAGCTCAGCAGGTGTGTAAGCTGTGATACAATCAAGGATGATGCGCTGCTTCAGATAAACCAGAGAAGTGGTCTCAGTCACATAGACCCATCCCTTGATGTAACCCTAGAGGTACAAATCCATGGTAGAGGTACAAATTCATATACATCCGTGAAAGCGGTGGCCACTCTACCGGACCACCATATCCGAGGATCTGTTGACGGAATTCGGTGGTCAGATACGCCCGGACGTTTGATGTTTTGTGTGGAGAGGGCTTCATCATGTTGAAACCACACTCGGCATGCATGTCGGAGAGGCAAATCTTCATACCAATCACGTACCGTGTTTGTAGCAGATGCAGTTGACGATCGCCCGTTAAGGTCCATTCGTAGAAGATGTGTCCAACAATCTGCGTTCCCCATATACCGCACCACACGTCTCGTACTGGGTGGGCTATGTGGAGGTTTTCCAGATACCAGTAATCCAAATTGTGTACGTTTACAATGCCACCCCGTATAAACAATGATTAATCTGTCACACAGAATGTCACAAAGGAATGACGGATTTTCCTCTAAGGTGATGAGCATGAAATTACAATAAAAAAATCGTCGTGTGTGGTCACCCAGCATCAATGCTTGGACCAGTGTCGGATATGGTATGGATGCTCATCAAGTGCATGTAACAAATGCCAGACATGCTGACCACATACCTCCCTTATTTCCACCGAGCTCAATTGTGGAATTAAAAGGGCGAATCCCAACACACCCTCCAGTGTCACTCGAAAATTACACCTTGCCTGTCTACTTGTTCTGTGTCGTGGTGAAACAGAGCCGGTCTATCTAATATGGTGCAATGCATTAGTTACAGTTTCATGCGTTGGGTGTAGATCCTTATGGAAACGTTCTGAATAAACACTCGCAGCCTCTCTGGCATTCCTTTGACATTCACCATAAATAAGTATCATTTCCGCATACTGCATGCACGCGTAGCTTGCCATCACGATCTCAGCGCTGGCTAGTATGTCCACTGCTACATGACTCGTGTTTTATCCCGAACGTGTGGTGCTGCGGTACTATTGTAATTTGCATAATCCCAATTTTCATGATCGCTATAGTTAGACTGGTCGTTTTTATTTCGCTGCCAATTATCTAGTCCTTAGTGAATATGCTTTATTTTTCGGTTGTCGATTCTACCTACTTTGACGTTTGAAGGTTGTTCGATCTATAAAAGAGTTAAACAACACTTTGAGCAGTATATCTAGTAGATTCCGTCATTTTACATATTCATTTTTTATAGTAGACCGTTTTCTGATATTATAATAAATTGATATTTATTTTTCAGTTTAATTTCAATATTTCATTCTTCGCTTTGTATACGACCCCTAAATGTCAGTTAAATTTTTTAAAAGAAATAACCCTCTTTGGTGATGCACTAATTTGGCGATACCAGCTAAAGGTGGTTTTGCCGTAAAAAGGACATTGCACCCTGATTTTGATCTCGAATTACTTTAATTAATCTTTTAACTGATCCCTCATTAAAAAACAAAATCATGCGAAAAAATCTCAAACTTTGAAATTTAATAACTCTGTCAATTTTTGTAGTACAGATGTCAAATGTTTTGTGTTATATCTGTTATGATATGTGTAAACTTTTACTAAATATAACTATAGGGACTGGGAGACCGTATAAAAAGTGAGATTTCGTAATTTTTGTAAAATTGATTTTTTACTTTAAATAACGCCACAACATGAATATTTACCTCATTTGAAACGTTTTTGTAATTGGAACTATATGTCTACGACCAACGGTTGAGAAATTAAAGGTCGGCGATAAATAACATATTGCACCCTGTATGTGCGTGTCATAAATAAAAGTTTGTTTTTTTTCCGTAAAAAATAAAACAGAAAGAAAGAAAAATATTCGTATAAGAGCTATGAAAGAAATTACCTTGATATCCAGGTTTAATATTTAAAAAAATGTATAAAAATGTTAAATAAAATTCAAGTAATAAAAAATATATATTATAAAACGTTAGCTGCGTCAAGTTTCAAATTTAGGTTCTTGGAGAATGAGACCGTTAAAAATAAAATTCATGGCAGCTTTTAATCGTAGTGTTGTTTAAAAAAAAATTAAAATAAATATTGTTATTTTTTCAAAAAAAAAAAGGCCGTAGTATGTACAAATAAATTCTCTAGCGGGTATTTTTAGGTAAATTTCTGATAAAAAGCGAGCATAATTGGTTGTAAATTATAAACTTAAAATTCTTTCACTTTATTGAATAGGTTAGACTGACAGCACCATCTATCGCCTTAAAGAAATAGGAATCACTTAGAAATTCGCCCCGTAATTCGTCATTCAAAAATTAATATAAAAGCAACTAATTAAAAATTCAAGAATTTTTTTTATGAAACATTCAAGTTATTTACCGTCAAATCTTGGCGGGCTCTATTTAGTAACAGTTTAATTTAGCCTATTTACAACAGACCATACATCAGATTGAAGGCAAACTAATCTAGCTTTCCTTACAAAGATTTAATATGTGCATCTTTTGTTCTATGGCACACACCCAACCTAAAGTCCAATTCTTTCCACGCTTCTGTCAACAAGTCCGGAGTAAATGTCAGAAACAGCCTCTTCCTTTCTGTGTCTCAACTATGGCAAATCATTAGACAGCGGCAGGACGTAGACACGAACTTTTATAAAGCCCGAAAGGGAAAAAAATCGAATGTCTCTAATGGCTTTTAAATCTTCCGCGCAACAAAAATGCTTTACGCTCAGGAATCGCCTTTTTGCGTATGTGGCCCTTCAAGCGAGTCAATAACAAAGCAACCCTCGCGCATGAGCTTATTTAAAACTGTTTGAGTTACTCGTTACTTGTGACCTTGAAATAACACTCTACAACACTTACAGTTGATACTGTTAAAATTCATAACTGGGACATTCTTTTATGTTTACAGTGTAAAATATCATTATTAAAATACATTGGAAACAATTTTTTCTCGTAGATCATAATGTAACGGAATTCTTTTGGATACCATTGTAAACGAACTATAAATGCTACATAAGTCCTTTCGGCATCGAACATGTCGTAATAAATCTTAATTACATACATCTATTATATGGTAATCCGAGTACATTTACGTGAGTGAGGATACGGACAAACAGGCGGACAGAGTGCCAGACAAACCACAATCATAAATACTTTTACAACGATGTTGGAAAATGTTAAAAATAAGCAACATTTCCTCCAAAAATGAAAAAAATAAATTAAGTTCTACCTAGACATTATTTCCATTTTTAATGCAATATTGATCTTCCCTTTTTATTGAAAAAAAGAAAAAAAGAAGAATATCAATATACTTCATCTTCTGTTTCCATTTTTGAAGCAAATGACAAGTAAATTATAATCTACCATCCTTTTATCTGATCCACTGAATCTGTCATTTCCATTACTCTATTCATCGGTGTTTTATGCTAACCGGAGATGACATATAGTAGAAAATGCGATTAAATCACTCTCTTAAAATGCATGTCCAAGGTACGGTAATATGTCAAAAATAAATTTTAAGTCTGTGCAATTTAGTTTTTTATTTATCAATTTTTTTTTTTTTTTTAAAGAAGAATGATACTTTCACTTTAACTTCCTTACATTTTTATTGAAAAGATGAAACGTCTTGATATGTTTACAATATTGGAAAATATTCTGGTATGAGAACAGTGCGATAAATATGAATAAAAATGTTAATTTTGAAAAACGATTTATGAAACTTTCTTTCCATATTTGAACTAGGAGTTTGGAGGTTTTGTTACAGTTACAATATACATAATCGAACTTTTATATTTTTCGTGATATACACAATAAAGCTCAAAATATTTCTTGGTATTATTGATGGAGAAGTATTGACAAAATGCAGACCAATTGTAAAGTTTGCAAGTTGTAGCAAAGTATATCTAAATATGATCATTGTGTATTGAATAAAAAAATACTTTCCCAATATTGTTGTGCTGTTAGGACTTCAGTAGAAAAAAAAGATCAGAAATAAGAAAGCATGGAGGATGAAAAGTCTAAAATAATACCGCTTAATCAAAGTTAAAGTAACATAGAAAGTTAATATATCGAGAAGCAAGGATAGATTATAATACGGCATAACTATAGTAAGTATAAAAATAAAAAGCATTGTCGCAAAATTAAAAAAATAAACTATAAATAAACTAAAGAAATAAAAAATGTAAAAAGTAGAAAAAAAGTCGAAAACGAAAATATAATATTACCCAAGCATGGAAATCAACAAAATTTATAAAAGATAATTTCACTACATAAAAGTGAAACATCATCAAGTTTGTGGTAAAATTTAACTGAATAAGTTGATTTTAATGTAGGAAATGTCATCCATCCTAGATCCGTAAATAAAGTCTTTATCCCCAATTTGTAGAAATGACATACGCGTTTAGAAATACTGGTTGAATTTATAATTGCTGATTTTTTTTTTTTTTTGCTATATAAACATGAAACCAACAGAGTGAAAAGGTGTCCAGACTTGGATTCGAACCACGGTAATTGTCATTGCAGGCCAATGCTCCATCACTGAGATACCCCGAAGATATTCATCCTGACTCTTATAAGTTGTCAAGTCTGTATTGGCGTGCATTGCCAATTATTCTGGTTTGAATGGTCTAGATCCTTCCTTCTTTTTGCTCTGCTGGCTTTACGCCTTATATAGACTTTATCCTTTTGGTGTTCATTAAGAAATACGTGAAGGATTTATGAAGATAAGATAATTATTATCGACCATGTAGGGAATATTGAATGTATAAAAGGAAATTACTTACCAAATTTCTATCTTTTTCACTAATTAAGCCACGGTTACATGTATGAAGGTGTAACTCATGTTTCAAAACTGTAAAGTATAATGATGAGAGGTTTGCTAGATAGGATATGACAATATGCATGCATGTTTAAGCGTTCAATCCACTCCTTCGCAGCTATGTCATAGTACTCCGTATTTATAGTTATACAAATTCTACTAAAATAATTTATACAACGAATTTGATGCATTCAGAATCTGCTTTAATAACACTAGGGAACTCACATCTTGTTGACTTAGATCTGGCACTTGTTTTTGGCTAATTTTTGGCATCTAAATCCAAAAATGACCCCAATTTTTTTTCTATCACGTCAACTTGTTAAGCTACAGGATATCCCAAAAATCATACTTAATGTGGATACATATGAAAATAAAGAAAAAATTACCAAATATATTATTCATACAACGACTGCATATACTTACTATAAGCTACATTGTCCTCAGACAAATAGTAAAATTCTCTTACAAAACGAAAAAAGTGCATATTAAGGTAAAATTTTTCGCTTGTAGCTTTTCCTACAGTGTTCAATATTTTTGGGCAGTCTCTCTTGACGCTCAACAATAATCAGCCATCATATGTTCATCCCATCTACCTTGATACCGTTCTTCCATGAGCTTCAAATCTTGGTGGAATCGCTCACCCCGCTCATCATTGACTGCACCAAAAGTTTCCGGTAAGTCATCAAGATGGCTATGCAGAAAATAAAGTTTGCTGCTCATGTTTCATCCAAGCATTTTGAAGCTCTCTAAAAATTTCTGGACAATTTCATTGTAATTTTCTACTTGCGTATTTCCAAGAAAGTGTTTGAGACAAGGTTTTTGAATGCCTGCCACGCATTGCCAAACTCCAAAAGGAGTTCTGTCATCGTTCCGATGAAATGTTCATCTCTAATGAGCTGCCGAATCTGTGGAAAGTCAAATACACCTCTCTTTATCTTTTCAAAAGATAGGTTTGGAAATTTCGAAATAAGGTATATCTGAAACAGCCTCCTTCTGTCTGTTCTTTCTGTCGACAAGTGGCAGGTGCAAAATGTTTGGATCGCCAGGTTTCAGGTCAGATCTAGGAGGACAATTCGACTGGAATCAATGCTTCTCACGGACTCTACTGTCCAACATCCACAAAAAAAACATGGCTACTTGATACATCCACGTTGCTGGCCAAGAAGGAAGCAGATAATTTTAAGGTCAACAGACATGATCCATTCGTGCATGTAATATTGCAATAAATCAACGGCTCTCTTTATGCCCTCATATTATTCTATCAAATAAACTGAATGGCCTATTGGGACTGTTTGAAATAAATTTCGATTCTGAAGGAACACGCACTTCAAGCTCCTCTTTGATCTATCCATGAACATTCGCCGTTCAGTTGCAGTATAGAATAGAATTTCCAACTGCTGTATTAAACCATGTACGTTGTGGCAATAAAAAAATCCACCGTCACTTTGAAAGTATTGAAGAAATTTACTTAATCTTTATCGAAAGTAGGATATCGTAGCTTCTTTTTCAAGCACATTTTTCTCCTGCAGTCTTGATGCAAAGAGTTTTGAAGCTTTTATTCTTCCTATGACTCATGCCCGATTTAGAGTAGAGTGGTCACATTAATATAAGCTGAAGAGAAAAAACTTGGCGTGGTAGAGAAAACTAATTTGCAGTTTTGAAATCAGCACGCTTTATTGACTTAAAAACAGCTGAAAAATCGAAGTCAACAAAAATTGTGTTAAAAATTGTTTCCCAGTGTAATAGAATGAACATTGCCGTATTTCAAGCGTTAACCGTTTAAGACCTGACCTACACTAATGTGTAGGTGATCCTAAAGAAAAAAGAAAAACGTTTTCCCCTTGTTGTGCGATTTAAAGTCGAGCCTGCACCCATAGATTTGCGGAGATACTCTCTTGGCAGAACCAGATAACGGTTATTTTGTTAAATATTTTTTCAGTCAAATATTGTCCTATTAATTAGGAAAACCACCAAAACCTTTTCATTTCTAGAAAAAATATTCCTGTCTTAAAGGGATATAAAGAAAGTACTAAATGCTGAATTTTTTTTTAGAAATAACATTCATACTTGCCATTTAGATTTGTGTTGTAGAATTTAACACCTATTTTTCATAAATATGTTAAAATGAGAAAAGAAAAAGAAAAACATAATGTGTCCAACCATGGTCACGCCCCACCAGTAGCCGAAAGGCTCTACTCTTGAAGCTGGTAGACGGGAGGTGCTGGGTTCTAATCCAATCGCGCCCGTTGTCCTAATCGTTCGAAGCTTTCCGTGGTTTTCTTCGAACCTTGGATTTCCTTGTGTAAATACGGGTTAGGTTCCCTTAGAAAGACCCCCACGTAGGGCCCCCCCTTCGGGCCTATATCCCTCGTGCTGATAATTGGCTGCCATAAAAAACAACAACAACCAATCATGCTCAACAGCAAATTCTAGAAAATATAATTTTGGAATATGAAAACGAATCATTAGTAAATTAAAAGTGGAATTCAAAATAATAAGTAGACATATATTTTGGAAATTAACATTCATATTAAACTTGAAAATAAAACCGTTATCATTTTAATACTCATAAAGACATAAATTAATGATTTATGAAGACAAGATAACAATTAATATCGAGAATGTACAGAAAATTGAATGTTTAAAAGGAAACTACTCACCAAATTTCGACCTTTATCCTTAATTAAGACCCGGTTACATGCATGTTGGGTGTAACTTTTGTTTCAAAAGTATAAAGCATAATATTCAAAATAATAAGTAGACATATATTTCCTATGCAGATGACTAAAACTGCATATTTAAAATTATACGAATTTTACTAAAATAATTTAAACAACGAAATTGATGTTTTCAGAATCTGCTTTAATAATTGTATGAACAGTGTCGTACCTGAAGTATATACAGGGCTATAACAAATGATGGACCCGATTTAAAAAAAATCATATATTCGAAACTACTGCACATATTACCATAAGTGATACATGAATTTAAAGAGAAATATTCTATGTAAGTAAGTAATATAAATAAGTTTTTTTCAGTTACAAATGTTCTATGTGTGACCCTTTTGTTACACGGCATACGTCCAATATGTAATCAAGTTCGTTCCAAACGTTTTGTAGCATCACTCTGTTAATGGTTCTGAAAGCTTCACAAATGCGTTCTTTAAGTTCTGAACACTTTGTTTTCGGCATTGGTGGTACATAAACAATGTCTTTGACACTGTCAGAAATTAAAGAACGCATTTGTGCAAAATTCAGCATCATTGACAGAGAGATGCTACAAAATGTTTGGGACGAACTGGATTACAGATTGGACGTATACCATGTAACAAGAGGGTCACACATCGAACATTTGTAACTGAAAAAAAAACTTGGTATATTTCTCTTTAAATTCATGTATCACTTATTATAATATGTGCAGTAGTTTTGAAAATATGATTTTTTTAAATGGGGGTCCATCATTTGTAATAGCCCTGTATAAAGAAAGTATTAAATGCTGATTATTATATTCTTAATTTTCCAGTTAAAACATTTATCCTTGCCATTTAAATTCGTGTCGTAGAATCTAGTTTTAACAGCAATTTTTCATAAATATGTAAAAATGAAGGGAGAAGAAAAACATGTTTCTAAACATGCCCACAAGCAAAATCAAGAAAAAATAATTTTGGAACATCAAAATGGTATATTACTAAACTTAAGATATCTGACTACGTTCGTGCGTAAAAAAAATACAATATTGAATAAATACACATATGTCTAGTTCAATTGTAATACAATATGATGAAAAAACATAAAATCTTTACAATATCTTCATAACTTTTTAAAAAATTGGGTTTTTTTGCCTTTTTTTTTTAAAGCAAAATTTCATGCTTTCGCCAGACAGCGTACACTCTGTTCAAGTAAATATATTTCAATTTCCTTTTTACTACCTACTGCTATTACACTGAACGGTGCACTGAACTAGGGGTTTCCCAATACAGTAGAACCTCGATTAACGAAACTTCGATTAATCGAGATTTCTTTTAACCGAGCCGATAACGAAGTCTGTTTCTTTTTCTTCTTCTTCTTCTTTTTTTTTTTTTTTTTTTTGTAAATCAGTCTTGAAAAAGGCCACGCTTTTTACCGCAGGTGACAGCTGCCCTGAAATATTTGGCGCAAACAATCGATGTTACGCCAATCGATCTTCTGTTGCTCAAAAATTGGTGTGATCGGGCAGCCACTGATATAAAATCCGGACTTTTTCAACGAAAGGTAACATACATTTTTTAAAATGATGTAAATTTAACGAAATATTGTAATTAAATTAAAAAATATATGCATTTTCTGGAGATTTGTTTTATTTTTGAAAGTGCATCTTTCAATAATTAACTTAGTATAGTTTTAAAAAAAAATCAAATTGTTTTTTAAAATTTACTACTAGAAGTTGATTTCCTTTTAAAATTTGTTGAGCACTGAAATATAACTTTATATATATTTATTTTTGTCATTTAAAAAACGTTCTATTGTTTTTTATTCTAAGAGATATTAAATTTGCGACCACGGCGAGTTTATATACAAAATTTCTATTAACCGAGATTTCCGATATCCGAGGTACTATTAGTCCCAATTAGATCGGATAATCGGGATTGCGCTGTATCTTCAAAATTAACAGGAATATTTCAATTTATGTCAAAAAATACATTTTATATTCAAGTACATATAAAATAATTACATTATCACATAGTGTTTAGATTCTCGTTCAGACCACAGTGAGTAATATGGAAAGCATCGTGACAAAACTTCACTGAAATATGTTTAAAACATTTTATGCAATGAAGTTTATCGAACATGGAAATAACCGAAAATATGATTTTCCAGAAATCGTATTAAAAGGTATCTTTTATGCATTTGAGATATATACAAAATTAATCTAGAAGTGTCAATTAAGATTTATTAGGGTTTTTATGTAAAAAAAGATAAGAAAGTTACGCATAGAAACATTGTTTACATTTCTCCAGGCCTTTCTACCCCCACTTCTGGTATTTGACTCTTTACTTCATGTTCATTAAATTGGCGGTAACTTCTCTTCTAGTAATCAAAGGAATAAAAAAAGAGCAGATTTGGAATCGTAAAAGATCGCTCTTTCAAAGAAGAAAAAAGTTCGAAATTTTACGAAAACTGCCATTTTAATGTACGCAGATACCTTAAGGGCACATGGAACATAAAATGGTTCAATTATCGGCTTAAAAAATGGTTCTAAAAGATTATGGTGCTAAATGAGTATGGTGCTAAATGATTATGAACCTAAAAGATAACGGTGCTGGTAGGTTTTAAAGTAATATATTTTATGCACTGTGGGTGTGTATATAGTTTTTTGCCTTTTTCTCGAAATGTGTATTTTTTTATACTTTTGTACATTTTCCTAAAATTGTATTTTAGGTAAAAAGTTGAAACTGTCTAAAATCGTGTAACTAATTGTTTCGTTAAAAATATCTAACATCATAGGTTTGGATGAAAAAAATTTTAAAATAATTAAAAATATGTCCTTAAAATTTTTAGGATTTTCAAAGTGTTTTTGTAAAATATTTATATATATATTTCTTTAACGTCTCTTTCAAATAAAACAATAAAACAAATTTCCAAAATTTTCACGAAAATGGCCATTTTAATCTAGGTGGATACCTTAAAGTAAATTCAATATGATAAGTCGATTATGTTGCAGGAAATATCATTCATACTAAACTTGAATATAAAACCGTTGTCCTTTAAGTACTCATGAAGACATAAGTGAATGATTTATGAAGACAAGATAACAATTAATATCGAGCATGTACAGAAAATTGAATGTATAATGGGAAACTATCCACCAAATTTCAATCCTTATTCATTAATCAAGGCACAGTTTCATATATGAGAGCGTTACTCAAGTTTCAAAGCTGTAAAGCATAATATTCAGCAATAATGCAGATGATTAAAATTCCTAGTATAGGATATGACAAAATGCATACTTGTTTAAGCATTCAGCCCTCTCCGTTACAGCTTTCGTCAAAATATTCCGTATTTATGATTTTACGTATTCTACTAAAATATTCTGAGGTGTCATTTTAATTTATTCTGAATGTTCTTTAAATAACAGTGTAGGCGAAAATCTGAAAACCAATTCAAATAAATATTATTTCTATAATCTATAGTAACGTTCAAAAAATAAAATATTAATAATCAGTGAAAAACAAAATCTTAACTTGTATAGCAAACATAATAGCCGTGCGGCACAGTTATCTCTTCCTATCTGTGACCACAATGCAACCACTCAGTCACGTCACATCGTGACTGACAAAACTATAAACATTGTGATAAAAAGTTAATTAAAATAACAAGAACACATAAAGACTTATTAAAAATTGTAAACAAAATTTTAAGACTCTTTAAAGTTTATTGAAATCACAGAGACATCACTAAGAGTCACGTACGTCTGGTCACAGATGTGACCACAAAACAACCTGGATGGGACGTCACACTGTGACCTTAATGTGATTTTTAAATATCTTTATAAATGAGAAAAAGTAATTTGGAGCAGGACTGTCTTAATTCATTTTCGGACCTCGAGCCGATTCATTCTTGTGGGACCCTTGCAAATTAAAGTCTGTACACACTTATTTATCAAAACTAAGTCTAAACATAAATGATTTATTTTATTTTTTATTTTTTCAGAAATAACATTGATCCTTGTGATTTAAATTCGTGTCATAGAATCTAGTTTTAACAGCTATTTTTCATAAATACGTAAAAATGAAATAAAAAATAAAAAAGTAATGTTTTTACACATGTACACCAGCCAAAACAAGATAATATGATTTTAGAAAATCAGGAAGAGGCATTATTAAATTTAAGGTAAAATTCAGTATGATAATTCGATTATATTGCGGCAGTATCATTCATACTAAACTTGAAAATAAAACCGTTATCCTTTTAGTACTCATGAAGACATAAGTGAATGATTTATGAATACAAGATAACAATTAATATCAAGCATGTACAGAAAATTGAATGCATAATGGGAAACTACCACCAAATTTCAATCCTTATTCATTAATCAAGGCACAGTTTCATATATGAGAGCGTAACTCAAGTTTCAAAACTGCATATTATTCAGAGATAATGCAGATGATTAAAATTTCTGTGATAGGGTATGACATTATGCATACTTGTTTATACATTCAGCTCTCTCCGTTACAGCTTTCGTCAAAATATTACGGATTTATGATTTTACGTATTCTACTAAAATATTCTGAAGTATTATTTTAATTTATTCTGAATGTTCTTTAAATAACAATATGGACACTTAAAGTAAAAATCTGAAATCCAATTCAAATAAAATATTACTTTTATATTCTATAACAACGTTAAAAAATAAAATATCAATAAAATGTGAAAAACAAAGGCTTAAACCTTGTAGAAAACATGGTAAGCCGTACGTCACAATGGTCTTGTTCTTTCTATGGCCATCACTCAGTGACGTCTCATTGTGACTAAAATGTTGTTTGTGACAAAATTCGCAACATTGTGGCAAAACGTTAAATAAAGGGCAAGAGCATTTAAAAACTTATTATTCACTGTAAAAATAATTTTATAGCTATTTTTTTTTTAATTTTCGTTTCACAGTGACGTAACTGTAAATCACGTATGCCACTTCACAAATGTAATTACAAAATCATCAGGATGTGGTCACATCCATCACCTTAATGCGATTTTTAAATATATTTATAAATTAGAAAAAAAAATTGAACAACGCTCTCTTAACCCCTTGAGGGGCACCGGTATATATTATATACCACCTACGATTAATGAAGTTTTACACCAGAAAAAATTTATTAAATTTTACTTTTCTAAATTTGGTGCAAAAAAGCCGCAAAATTGCTTTTACTTATTTTGAAATAGAATTTTTCAAAGATTCCGGTGGTAATTCAGCATTTCACAAACGTAATTGTTTGCCCCTCAAGGGGTTAAGAGGACCGGGAAAGCCCTATTTTCGCCATGTTAAATTCACCAACTTTATGTACCTTTTTCTCAGAAATGGTGAAAGATAGAGGTCTAGATTTTTTAGAGTAGTTAGAATAACGTGCTTTACGTATTTTAACAGACCATTTTCTTTCTAAGTGAAACTCAAAATTTATTATTAATTATTTATTGAAAGTCATTTTTAAATTAGCATTTTTGATAAGATTTCACTCTCTAAAATAAATAATTCTCAGCAAATCATTAAATCCCTGTGTCAAAGTATACAACATAACATAATATACGTATTAAAAAAAATCTGAGTTCTTAACTTTAATAGGTATTGAAAAAAAGGAACATAAACATGAAAAATCCAAGTTTTGAGAAAAAGTCAATTAAAGATTTAAATGGCCATTAAGCTGTGAAGTACTCTTTGAAAGAATGAATAATTTCAACACTTATTTTTTTTAATATATAAACCTGTGGGACACATCGTTGGAAAGATAAAAGTTTAAACTGTTTAATGGTATAAGAAAGTAAAAATCGATTTTTGGGTGGAATTTTGCTTTCCCGGTCCCCTTAATGTATTTGAAGGTCTTGAACTATACATTTCCTACATAAATAAGCGTTAAAATATTATATGCAACTAGACTTTTGCTTGCAACTAACAGGAAATTTAACAAAGGATTAAATACTGAAAAGAGCTGGAAATCATAAAATGTTCGGTCATGAAAGTTTAATAAGATACTCAATTGATATAAAATATTTATAAAATATCGATTGGCTTAAAAACGCCCTTGATGACCGTAAACGACTCATGAACAATAAAATAAAGAAATCCAAAAACCTACCTTCATGAAAATATTATGATAGAGCAGATGCATATTTCTAATTTCCGAAAAAGCGCACAGAGGAAGCCGTTATACTCGCTCCTCCAGTGTTGCACTCTCAAAATGCTTTGCCTAGCTTTAATATTTTAAATAATTTTAATGCAGTTTAAAAAAAAAAATAGATATAAATGAGTGCTTGGTAACATTGTTTAACCCTTTATGTACTGAATTATGAATTCATGAAAATTTTCTTCTAAAGCATTTTTCGTGAATTTTTGAAACTACATTAGAAGATTTACATAATCATTTAATAAATTGAGGAAGGAATTTAGAAGGATTGGAGGATTTAGAAGGTTTAATTAAACTTGAATTTATAGGGATTTTGTGCAATATTTAGAAACCCCACTCAAATCTTTATTTTTCTTAGTATTTTGTAGAATTAGGAAATGTACAAATATAATTTTCTTACAATAGAAATATAGAAATGTTTCCGAATTGAAAAATTCCCTCCCCCCCCCCAGCACCAAGAACGCTGAAAAGATACAAAGGCAAAGGAAATCATACTTTAAAAAATATTTTTGTTTCGTGTAACCAATAATGCTGTTTGGAACAAGATAAAGTAATGTATCTATAACTCATTCTAAACTGCGTTACAACTAATCGATGTGTTAAATGAATTTTATAACAAGTTATTTTAGTGGTACTTATAAGTACCCTCAGTTAATAAAGGGTTAAGTGCTCCTACTATTTCTATTGTAAAAAAGACACTTTTTGGGTTTCAATATCAATTTTAATTAAACAAGAAGTTTTTCTGTAGGCCTGTTTTTCTGTAGAAAAGAAATGACTACATCTTAATAATGCGTGCAAATATTTTTATTTATTTAAGCATTTGCTTTTATGCTGGTATGCAAAAGGAAATATTTTAGTCGTTCATCCTTTCTCTATTCTTTTACATTTCATTAATAATGTATATTTCTGTAGTTTAAAATTAGGGAACTTTATGCATCAAATTGTTGTCAAATTGTGACGTCGCAGAAGTGCTTAAAAATGGCCATAACACTTCAAATCCACGTCACAGTGTCATCACATCGGTGTCAAAAAAGTAAAAATGTGCCGTCACTACGACGCTTGCACGAAATTTCTATGCTATACCGGAAACAAGTCGGAAGTTATACGTCAAACGTGGTAAATGAGGTGCGTTCGTACTATAACTAGTTTTATATATATTCAGATCTTGGTGCAATAGCTGATACACTCTATGCAAAAATGCATGAATACAAAATTTATTTATTATTATATATACATCAAATTCAGTAATACGAAAAAAAAATATGACTCCATCATAAATAGGACGTAATCACCATGGCATCAGAGAATCATTAAATGTAATGGGATAACGTTGAATTAATTACGTATGATAGGATTTAATAGAATGAAGAACACTTTTATTATTATCTTTTAAGGTTTTGACTCGATTTTCATAAAATTTGAATTGACTCGACAAAATCCTTAAACGATTATATATATATTACATTTCAAACCATTCGGATGGGTAGTTTTTTGCGTTTATATATGCGAACAGACAGACGGACGTACCAGACTACGAATATAGGCGCAACATATTTATATCTTATCATTGTCCTATCTAAATACACTTAAAAAATGACGTAAATAGAAAATAAGAAAAACTGCTTTATTGTCAGATTTTATTTACTTTCTATGATTAATAAATATACCGTGTTTTACTTTTTCCTGTCCATTACGTTACAATTTATATTTTGTCGTGCTGGCATTTTGAAAACAGTATTTAAAAGATGCGTCATCTGTAGAATAAACGTTCTAATTGAAAAAGAAAAAAATGTCAAAATATTAACACAAACCCTAATAAAATATCACTTATATAACACTGAAATAATTTCACAAAAATGAAATATAAATAAACACTGCAAACTTAAGGTTGTTCATTTTATTTCAATTTATATTTCTTCGTGCTGACATAAGAGAGTTAGTATTTAAAAGAACTCTTACCTGAAATATAAACTGTCTAATAAAAAAAAAAAATCTAAATCCCAATCGAAACCCTAATAACATATTGTTCATGTGATACTGAATAATTTTCGAAAAATGAAATATAAATAAACATTTCAAACCAAAGATTTAGTCATATAAAATTTTGTCATCCAAGAATTAATAAAATATTTTCATTATAGAAAATTGTAGACATGCATTTTGATTTTAAACTGAAAAAAAAATTACATTTCATTTAAATTTGATTTATTCACTCTTAAAGTTTGAATAGGAAAATAATTAAATGCATCATCTTTCAAAACAATACATATTTTGTTTTATTTTTCATTTAAAAATTTATTTTTGATAGAATTTGTTTTTGTTTTTAATCACAAAACGTCAAGCGAATAGTAATGCCAAATTTTTGGGCTGTATTTGCATTGGATTTTTCTCTATGGATTTAAAAACGAATATTAATAAATTTCTTTTATTATATTTGTTATTTATACAATGTATTAGAAAGGAGTTATCACAAATGAAATTAATTTGAATATCTATTTTAAAATTTATTAATAATATTGCAATGCCGTAAACTATAACACTGTTGAAGTTTGTACTACCAACTTTAGCTGCAAGTTTATTTATTTTTCCTCGAATAAAAAGCATTTGGCAGATTTGAGAAAGAATACTTTTTAAGACTTTTCAACTATAATGGAAAGCGTATATTAATTAGGGTTGCCTCTCAGTCTGTGTTCTAACTTGCGTAAATAGAGTCCGATTGCCAGGAAATGGAAATATATTATTGGGGTTTACTATGGCATGCCCGATATTGAAAATAAAGTGTGTATCATTTTCGTTTCATTTACAGGGAGACTCAAAAGAATTCAATTACATTACGCGGTCTATGGGGGAAAATCGTTTCACGTATATTTTAATGATATTACAGTATTTTAAATGTATTGAAATTGATATATATCACTGAGGTGTGGTACAAAGTTCATTCTATGGAATAGGGTGTGCATAGAACTTATCGTTTATTTACAGGGACACACACAAAAAAAAAATTGTCCATACACTGAAAAAAAAAAATGGACTAAAATACGGAAACTGTACTGGCAATCGAGACACCAGTACTATTTCCATATTTTACCTGAAAATTTCCCCCCCGTAAATTCCAGAAAAACGAAAATATTTCGGTAATTTACGGGGCGAAAATTCCGATAAAATACGAAAATAGTACTGGCGTCCCGATTGCCAACAATTTCCGTTTTTTAGACCTTTTTTTTTTTCTTTAACAGTGTAGAAGAAAATCAACAATTATTGAACTATTGAAGCTTTCGAAAAATACTTCTTTGAACTGCGTTTTCAGTTGTGGTATGAGTTTTTAAATTGAACTATTTTTTTAAATATTACTTGTTGTGTATAAATTCTATAGATCGTATACAGGGTCGCACAAAAGGTCTCAGCAACATCCGTTTGTTGGCGGACATTGCTGAGTGGAAATTTTCAACTGTGCTATGCGTTTAACTGAACTAACTTTTAGCATACTTTGCTTACATATGTGTAGATCATACACGGGCTAAAAAAAAAAACGGATATTTTAAAGAATTTTTTTTGGTATTAGCAGAAATCGGGTTTTTAAATGCGTTATGCGTTTTCCAAATTGCTTATCTGTACGTCATCTTTCACCTTAGTAAACAGTGACATTTTTTGTAATATTGTGAATGTGTTTGGAAGTGATTGATAATCTATGCTGTATGTATGACTTTTCGTTCTTTTTTTTATTACAAAACCACAAGCGAATAGTATTGCTAAATTATTGGGCTGTATTTGCACTTGATTTTCTGTATGGCTTTCAAATGTGAATATTGAGTTTCCTTTAGTATATTTGCTATTAGTACAACCAAGGAGTTATATTTTTATAAAAAAATATTAATTTAAATATCTATCTTAAAATTTAAGAAATAATATTAAAGTAACTATTCCGCAGACTATAACACTGTTGAAGTTTATACTACCAACTATAGCTTTAAGTCTATTTATTTTTCCTCAAACAAAAAGCATTTGGCAGATTTAATTTTTTTTTTTTTTTTTTTTTTTTTTTTTTTTTTTAGTTGGAAATCTTAAAAAGGAAAAAAATGAAAAGACTTTGATAAATTTGGATTTTCATAAAATATCTACTTTTTTACTCGCGTTACTTTTTAACATTGTTAAAAAAACTGAGGAACGGACAAAAATTTTATTTCTTTTAACGCACGTTTCATTTTAGAAAAGAAAAGAATTACGCTTTTATTTTATAAAGTATTCAAATGTAGCGTCATTTTCCCTTTAATTGTTGTAAAAATAAATGTAACAATAGTTATTTTCACAGAAACATTCAATGTTTGTCTTTAAAAGCATACCAAATTTCATAACTGAAATTTATGCTGTTAAAAAAAAAAAAAAAAAAAAAAAAAAAAAAAAAAAAAAAAAACTTTACAATACGTTTATTTGGTTTGAGCCCCCATTCTGAAAAATTCACCGCATTGTTTTACGCTTAGTTTACTGTAAAAAAAAATCTGTAGTTCTACAGATGTAAAGTTACATGCTTCTGAACTTTCATCTGTAGATTTACAAAAAAAAAAGCTGTAAATCTACAAAGCTAGTTTTTGGTAAAGCTACAGAAATCTGTAGCTTTACAAATGAATCTGCAAAAATTACAGTAATCTTACTAAACTTTTATCTGTAACCCTGGTTGCCGTTATATGAAAAGTTCTAGGCATTCCAGTTTCCTAAAAAAATTCTTAGTAACCTTACAGATTTTTTTATTTTCGGTGCAAAAGCGTGTTTGTTGCATGAATTTTTGTTGTTGCCGTTCAATAAAAAGTTCTAGATACACCAGTTTCCTAGAAAAGCTTTAGTAAGTTGACAGATTTTTTTTTACAGTATAGAAAAAGTGAGCTTGTGAGTTTATTAAAATGTTTATATAATTTTTGTACTATTTGTTTTTTAAGATGTCGCAACAGTAAAAAAAAAAAAAGCATTAAACTATCTTTTTAGGATTATTAAATTGATTTTTTAATCTGCAATCATAATTTAATTAATATGAAACTATTAATTTATTAAAGACTATTTTTAAAATAATATATTACATCTCTTATTCTTTAATTATATTTTCTACTTTTTAGTGTTTAAAATATTCTTTAAAATATATATCGCGTATTATATCGTTGTAGTTTCGCAGTCACTTGTAGAAAATTGACAGCTTTTTTCTATGCTTCGTATAAAGCGCGGGCTAATACATTTCTTTTAAAAAAATTACAGTTTTTGCTCTGTTTCTTTTTTTAAAAAATGACAGTAGGTGAGGAAAAAACATATTTTAACCGTCTATACAGGGTTTCTAAATTGTTTTATTAACCCACATTTTAATCATAATTTAATTAATATTTAACTTTGAATTGATTAAAGTGCATAAAAAAAATATTTATTTTTACTTTCTTCAATATTTACAAGAAGAAAGTAATATATTCGTGAAAATTTTCGACTTCCGGTTTTTCGATTTATACGTTTAGGCTAATGTCAGACGGACGTCTTTTTGCACGCTTTTTTCCTTACGTATTATTCCTACACAATGCCGCTAGCATTGTCGTTAGATCGTTATGACGATTCACAATCAAGCTAGATTCTCTTTATAAGTGAGTAGCTAGCTTTTGCAATAAAATATGACGATTAGTTATTGGGTGCGATATCGAATATTTCAGGTTCAATACTGATATGACTAATATGATAATCATCAATCTCTTAAATATCAAGTTTAAAAATTGCAATCTTGATGATAATTTTCATATTTGTCTTTGATAGTCTGAATAATATTTCAAACGTAGAAAGGCTTTGTAACGAAACTTTGCATTGAATTTTCGTAATTGGATATTTTATAAACAGTATTTTTTTTTATCGTGGTTTTATATGTAAAATCAGTCATATTGTAACATTTAAACCTTAAAATATTTTCGTCCCCGATATTTAATTTTTCCATAATTACTGAATTCTGTCTTATGCTCTTTTTTCACCTTAACATTTGCTTTAGCATTTGCGCGTTAGGTTGTTTAGTATTTGCCCATTTTATTGTTAGAGTCACACGAAATTAGGATTTCACTGTACATACTGTCAATCTAGTGTGTATACCACCAATATCACTATTGGTCATTAGATAAAAGCTTCATCTGAAAGTTTGTATTGTATCAATGTACTGTGAAAAGTGTGCTATTTTAATAAAATAACATTCATTTGTAACGCTTTTCCCAATTTTCTTTCCAAAATTCATTTTCTCAAATAGACGTTTTCAGTACGACATCACTCATGACTTATTCCTTGGAAACTGACTCCAAACAACCGGTTGCTGTGTTTCAGTTCTCATTATATACAAATCGTAGAAAATGTTACTGCAGCATATAACGTATTAAAACGAGAAATAGCTCTACGATAGAGCTATAATATAAAAAGATAATAGAAAAAATAACATATCAACAGTTTGTTTGGAAACAGTTTCCAAGTGAAACGGCGTGACTGACGTCACGACTGAAAGCGTCTATTATCTATTAAAAATAAGATGACGTGCTACACGAAGGAGCGGCGTTACCAAAAATTGACTTTATGGAAATTTTTGAAAAAAGTACAAGCTTGGTGATATATTATTTTTCTATGTAAAAGAAAAATATTTTTTCCAGCACATAAGTAAAATGTTTCCATAGTATGAAGGTGATTGATTCTCAAAATAACTGCACGCAAACGTCTCTAACACTGTATTAGCTTTAGATTGATGATCTCCATATGATTCTTTCAATGTACCAAACATGGAATCTACTAAAATTACAGTAATCTTACTAAAAGTTTACCTGTAACCCGGGTTGGTTTTACATAAAAAGTTCTAGGCATCCCAGTTTCCTAAAAAATGTTTTATAACCTTACACATTTTTTGAATCACGGTGCAAAAGTGTACATGTCACATGAAGTTTTGTTGTTCCCGTTACATAAAAAGTTCTAGGAACCCCAGTTTCCTAGAAAAATTTCAATAACTTTACAGATTTTTTTTTACAGTGTGTGTTCCATTAATATGTCCACACTGCTCCCAGTGTGCCGAGCATCGGCCATTGTTTTTAAATGTTTCTAGTCATAACATGAATAGTATATTATACCAGTGATAGACTCTGTTTTTTGGAGATAGGTGGTTTCTAGCTATACTTTAATTCTTGGAAAATTTATGATGGGTTTTACACCTTAACACTCAATAAATTAATTAATTCCATTGCACAAATAAGCTTGGCTCTTATTTGCTAATAAAATATAAATTTGAATATAAATTGCAGTTTCTTCATATTCTCAGGAAGGTTGCCAAATCAAGATTAGGATTAATTACGGGTCTTTAAAACGAGCGATGAAAAACACTGTAAGTATTGGAAAACAGTCGGATCTCGTCCAATGGTCACTAAATTGCAAGGGGCCGCTAAATTGGTGGTCGTAAAATCGCAAGTCTACTGTATTAAGCGAAAACAAATTTCAGTGGTCCGAAAAACACTGGGGTAGTCAAGTTGATATCACCAACATTTCCACGTACCACCCTACTATCATACTTTTAGAATCTGTCAAAAACAATTCCTGTATTTGTTTTACTGACCCTTATATGTGTTTTTTCGTCGTGACTGATTGATGCAGATATAAAAATAAAGGCATGTTTAATACATGATACTTACACATAGCGTTGATTATATACATGGAACTTACAATATATATGTACATATATATATATATATATATATATATATATATATATATATAGAAAGACAGAAATAACGACCATTCTATCACTAATTAAGAAACCCTGAATTAAAAACGTTTCCATAATTTAACAAAAATGTAATAAATATCCATTTAAGTTGAAAAATCACCCGCACTCAGAGCATACTATAATTTTTTCTAACATTGCTATTTTAAATAACTAAATAGCTACTCTCTCACTAATAAATTAAAACAAGACACGATTTTTTATGCTATTAACGTCAGACCAGATCAATTAATTTTTAAAACCAACCACCAAAACCAAACATAAAATACAACAAATAAATATGAATAAAAAATAACACGCTATTCACAAACTGAAGCTATCGAAAAGCGAGCAACATTACTATACATCTGCAAGACCTAAATCCAAATCACATACAGTATGCTTAAAAAAAAGAAAGAAAAAAAAAGAAAGAAATTTCAAACACCACGCGTTTCCTTTAGAATTTCAAAGATCACTGATAAATGTAGATTTATAAGTAATATATGTTGGTATAAAAATAAAGGCATGCATAATACACGGTATTCCATATATACTTTCATGCTTACATACATGCAACTTTCAATATAGATATATATATAATTAAAAACTGTAATAATGACCATTCTATCACTTATTAAAGAACGCTGAACTAAAAAAAATCATAATTTAACAAAAATGTCATAAATATCTATTTAAATTGAAAAATCGTCCACAATCAGAAAATCCTATATATTTTTGTAACATTGCTATTAATAATAAGTAAAAATAATAGCTACTCTCTCGCTAATAAATTAAAATAACAAGACTTTCTATGCTATTAACGTCGGACCACATGAATTAATTTTTAAAAGAAACTATCAAAACGAAACATAAGATATAACAAATAAATATGAATAAAAAATAACACGCTATTCACAAACTGAAGCTATCGAAAAGCGAGCAACATTACTATACATTTGCAAGACCTAAATCCAAATCACATACAGTATACTTAAAAAATGAAAGAAAAAAAAAGAAAGAAATTTCAAACACCACGTCTTTCCTTTAGAATTTCAAAGATGACAAACATTTTGTAACCTCGGAGGCAAATCCCATAACGTGGATCGCGAAAGAAAAACCCATTGCGCTACAGCGAAGACAAAATTTACTCTGCGATGAATATTTTAAACGTGACACGCGGGGCTTAACTGATAGGCGTAGGTATAAAAAGGAATAAAGAAAATTTGAAGTAAATAATAATAAATAGAGCACTTTAGAACAGGGAAGGACGGGATACGGTTCCCTCGGGAAATATAAGACTGACATGGTAAAGGTTTTCTATAGGTGTTTTTTCCATCTCCTTATTTTTGTGGTTATTTTCTTGGTACTGCGCGCATGTAATGTAAGATAAATAACAACAACAACTAAAAAAGAACTGTATCTTGTAAAGTTTAAAAATGGCTCTATGCTCTAAGAGAAAATATTGTTTTACATAGCTGGATGTGCTTTATTTGAAAAGTAAAAAGTATTTTAGCGATAATGGTTTAGATTTTTATCAGAAAAGTAAAATAAAGATATTTTTTAAAGGATTGTAAGAGTTCTGAATGGTTAATAATTATTTATTTATTTGTTCAGACATACAATAGGTGAAAAATAATTATCAGTCACTATATACGAAATGTTTTATATTTATACTAGCAGGTTTCGCCCACCACGCTGGTCGGTTTCTTCAAACAAACTTTAAATAAAACAAAATAAATGGGTGAATTTGACCTTATGTTCTAAAGCAATATGGACCTTTAAATGCAATGTTCTTCAGAATTGCTGAAAAGATAGAAATGCCATTGTGCTATTGTATTTTTTAATGTGTTAGACAAAATTTGGACCATTAAGTACCTCTTTTAGTTCATCATTTACAGTAGAGTTTGGTGATGAACGATAGAAAGATAATATACTAAAACCGTCTCTGAAAAATGACCTATGAATGCAAGTCCCATCAAAATCGATCCAGCGCAGAATTTTTAAAAAGGTTAATCTTTCATAATCTGTTCACCTGATTATAGAACTTTTTCCAATAATTCTGTAACTAAACAACATATAATGATATATAATATCGTTTATCACTCATTCCACTACACCATTGACAAAATTTACTCTGTGATGAATATTTTAAACGTGACACACGGGGCTTAACTGATAGGCGTAGGTATAAAAAGGAATAAAGAAAATTTGAAGTAAATAATAATAAACATAGCACTTTAGACCAGGGAAGGACGGGATGCGGTTCCCTCGGGAAACATAACACTGACATGGTAAAGTTTTTCAATAGGTGTTTTTTTCATCTCCTTACTTTTGTGGTTATTTTCTTGGTACTGCGCTCATATAATGTAAGATAAATAACAACAGGCTCTATACTCTAAGAGAAAATATTGTTTTACATAGCTAGATGTGTTTTATTTGAAAAGTAAAAATGTATTTTAGCGATAATGGTTTAGCTTTTTATGTACTATCAGAAAGGTAAAAGTTACTTTTCAAAACATTATAAGAGTTCTGAATGGTTAATACTTATTTATTTAGTTGTTCACACATACAATATTTGAAAAACAGTAATCCGTTACTGTATACAAAACGTTTCATACCTATATGATCTAGAATATCTAGTTTACTTAGTGTAGTAAATCTTGTAGTAATAATGGATTTTACCTATAATGGTTTAGATATTTATGGACTATCAGAAAAGTAAAATAAATATACTTTTTAAGGGATTAGGTATTAGAGATCTGAAAGATTAATATTTATTTATTTATTTGTTCTAACATACAACATTTTAAAAATAGTAATCAGTCACTATGTACGAAGAATTTTATAGTTATACTAGCAGGCTTCGCCCACCACGCTGGTCGGTTTCTTCAAACAAGCCGTAAATAAAATTAAATACCGTGTAAATTTGACCTTGTCTTTTAAAGCAATGTGGACATTTAAATGCAATTTTCTTCAAAATTGCTGAAAAGGTAGAAATGTCATTATACTATTGTATTTTTTTATGTTATAGACAAAATTCGGCTATTAAGTACCGCTTTTAGTTCATCATTTGCAGTAGATTCCTAATCTGTCCACCTCATTATAAAACGTTTTCCAATAATTCTGTAACTAAACAACATATAATGATGTATTATATAGTAACGTTTATCGCGAAATAGAAATCCATTACACTATACCATTAACAAAATTTACTCTGAGATGAATATTTTAAATGTGACACGCGGGGCTTAACTGATAGGTGTATTCATAAAAGGAATAAAGAAAATTTGAATTAAATAATAATAAAAAGAGCACTTTAGAACAGGGAAGGACGGGATACGGTTCCCTTGAGAAATATCAGACTGACATGGTAAAGGTTTTCTATAGGTGTTTTTTCCATCTCCTTATTTTTGTGGTTATTTTCTTGGTACTGCGCGCATGTAATGTAAGATAAATAACAACAACAACAAAAAAGAACTGTATCTTGTAACGTTTAAAAATGCCTCTATGCTCTAAGAAAAAAGATATCTAGATTTAAGTTACTTATTAATAGACAAATTTTTCTTTTAGATAACGATAAACTATAAAAATATTCACAATTTATGCTTCTTATTACATATTATTTGAAACGGTCTAATTTGCTTCATTTAAGTTCGATATACTTCTGAAACATTTTTGCGGCAGAAAAAAAAACTTCGTATAATATAAAACAAATAAAACACATACGTATGAAGAATTTATTTCTGGATTCCATTTCTCTATATCATTTCTCAAAAATGCAGCGTAGAATATGCTTAAAAACAATCATAGTAAATCTAATTACGGCCGAAATAGCGATTCTCAAAGCTTGAACTTTTTCTTATGTTTTTTTTTTTTTTTTTTTTTTTCATGTCAAATTCTATTTTACCTCTAATTTGGTTTTGAGAAAAGTATATCTTTACAGAATTCTCTGTGGCATTGCTGTATGCAGATAAAAGTAAGAAAAGGAGAGGTAAAATTTGAGGATTTTTTAACGAAATAAATAAGACGTTGAATATTTGGTTATAAACAATACAATCGTTGTTTAAAATGCAGACAGAATATTTAAAATAAAATAAAGAAAAGGGTATTAGATAATAAAAATTCTATCAACAGAAAACAGTTTTCCTTTAATAAACAATCAATTCTGGTATATGCTATAAAAAATGGTGCAAATGTTATTACTATTTTTTTTTTTAAATTGTGTAAAATTTTAAAGAAAAAAGTATTCGACTCAAAATATTTCATCTCATTGTTATGGTAGAAAGTATTATAAATATTTACATTAAAAGTTTCAACTGTTTAAATTATCATTAAATGTATAACATTAATAAGATGCAATCTTTTCAAAATTGAAAACAATTTACAACATTCTGCGCTTGTAGTTAGCTTTGTAAAAATCTAATTTAGTATTATGTAATGTTACTCGTTAGATATTATTATTTCCATTTCTAAAAAGAATTGTTATAGTTTTTGTAAATATTGAAAAAAAAATAGGTATGGAAGTATGTTAGTATGTATGTTAAAAAATGCATATAAGTACGCAATAGATACAGAGAGATATGTAAATAAAAAAGAAATAAAAGGACGTACTTTAGTATAGCTATATAAAAACCTCTAAAAATTTTGCTGATGTACCATCTGATTTCTACCTACGATTCTAATAGTATTAACGTTCCTAAGGAAGCCCCTGTTTCGGAGAGCTCCAGCTCTACTATCAATAGCCTTTCTAATCCACCAACTATTAATTTTTTCAGTTTTTAAGGATATAAAAGAAAGGTTTAAAATCACGTAACTATTAAAATGCATCAAAACTATTGCTTATAACTCAATATAAAAAATGTTTGTGCTTATAAATACGTTAGATGCTATTGCTACAGAGATTAACATCAATAACGATGACTGACCTTCTTAAATCGTCTAAGCTATTTATATTAATTTGGATTTGTAATTATCTTCAAAATAAATTAGTGATCTTCGATATTTTACCTATTAAAATCCTCAGTTAGATATCGTTTTAATACAAGAAATATTAAACCCTGCCAATAACGTTAATATTTATGAGTATAAGATACAGGGTGTCCCAGAAGTATTGGGACAAACTTTAAGGAGAGGTAGAGGACATCACAAGGATTCAGATTTGCATGGCAACCCATGGTCGGAAAAGTTTTCCTGGCGCGGTAGTGGCGACACAAAATACAAGAAAGACCCCGTAAGGCATGGTGACGTCACGGCGACGTCGTTGTGAAGTCACACTGTGATTTTGTGACCGTCGATGTGACGTCACGTGACGTGGATGTGACGTCATAGTGACTAAAATGCGAGGTCGTTATGGCCGCTTTAGAGGTCGTTTGTGACGTCACATTGTGACCACTCTGTGAAGTCACGGTGTGACAAATTTGTGAAAAGTGTGTCATTTGTGACTATTTTGGCATTAACTTTGTGACGAACCTGTGACGAAAGTGACAATGCTTTGAAGTCACACTGTGACCAATTTGTGAAATATGTGTCATTTGTGACTAACTTGTCATAAACTCTGTGATGATTTCAAATGAAAATCAAATTTCAAATTAATTGCTTAAATGGCTCAAAGGCGAGCTAGTGAAAAAGATTCCATGCTGGAACTGGAACCCGGGCCATCAGTATAGCGCACTGACATTCTACCGACTAAACCACATGGAACGATACCCAGCCTGGAAAATTTCTCACTATTACATGTTGGAAAGGCTACAAACGCAGCACAAGATCGAATATTTATCGTGAGCCACCGACATGGGGCAAACACGAAACTTAATTAAATCCAGCATCGATTGAAACTATATTAATAATTGGAAATTTTTCCAGAGAGAAACATTCGCCTTGCATACAGTATTTCAAATGAAAATCAAATTTCAAATTAATAGCTTAAAAGGCAATTTTAATTTGAAATTTGATTTTCATTTGAAATACTGTATGCAAGGCGAATGTTTCTCTCTGGAAAAATTTCCAATTATTAAAATAGATTCAATCGATGCTGGATTTAATTAAGTTTCGTGTTTACCCCATGTCGGTGGCTCACGATAAATATTCCATCTTGTTCTGCGTTTGTAGCTTTGCCAACATGTAATAGGGAGAAATTTTCCAGGCTGGGTATCGTTCCATGTGGTTTAGTAGGGAGAATGTCAGTGCGCTATACTGATGACCCGGGATTGAGTCCCGGCGTGGATATTTTTCACTATGTTGGCCTTTGTGCCTTTTAAGCAATTTATTTGAAATTTCATTTTCATTTGAAATAGTGTATGCAAGGCGAATGTTTCTCTCTGGAAAAATTTCCAAGTATTAATACTGTGATGATTCTTGTCATAAACACTACGATAATTTTAAAGTAAAGTTTTGTTTGAAATATAAAATCTTATCTTTTTACCGTACTTTTTAGCAAGATATCGCTATTTTGGAGTCCTATTCTTCTAAAATATTTTTAATTTTCCATTTAAAAAACGATGCTTATCAACTGACATCTTTTTTTAATAAGTTCTAAGCTTGATCTTGAATTCAACCTTAATATTAAGAATGTGTAAACTTTTTAATGTGATGTGATTTGTCATTGCTTTATTAAATACGAACATGGAGTCTTACGGACATTAATACAACTGTTATTTATAGAACGACAGGATAAGCCCTATTTATTTAAATTTTTTATTCCCGTATATATTGCATTTTGTGAATATGAGCTAATTAGATTTGGTATGTTTTATAGGAAAAGACTGATCTGGGAAATAGAAACAACAAGTAAGATATATCATGCGTTAAGAATAGATTATAAAACACTTTCCAACTCTTCCTAAATGTTTTAACAAGACATCGGGGGAAATAACGTAAATAAGATAACTAAGTAAACATGAAAACGGGTAAAACATTTGAAAAACTGATTTACGCAGTTACCATCCACAGCCAAATATGTTTTCTAATTCTTTTAAACAGTCCTGTATTTGATCTGTAGATTGATATATATATATACTATATAATGGAAAAATTTAGTTTATCAAGGAAACGCATAACAGGTTGACATTCTCTTTCAGCAATTTATACTAATATATGGAAACATACTTAAATAATTTTGTACAACCCCGTAGTTTACCTAGAACCTTTATTACACGCCACTATTTAGTTAAAATTTAATTCAAACGAAAGCACTCTTAAAACTGCTGAAATCACATTTCCAGAAATTATAATTTATAGACGGCAACGTATCCA
Source organism: Maratus speciosus (assembly GCA_963932465.1). Classification (NCBI taxonomy): domain Eukaryota; kingdom Metazoa; phylum Arthropoda; class Arachnida; order Araneae; family Salticidae; genus Maratus; species Maratus speciosus. Next base: position 359,171,040 of record OZ010794.1, read on the forward strand.
ATTCTTTGCGTGACCCTGTATATCATTTTATCTATATACTACAAACATTTCTTAGTAAATTAAATACATTGCAGCGTAAAAATGCATAACTTATTTAAAAACCAATTTTAAGCAATACCCAGTAACCCTTACGAATACTTTTGTATAGTCCTGTATATGAATTATAGCATATATATACACCATATGCTATCATAAATGTAGTGAATCATAATTAAAAATGCATTTCCAGCAATCATCGCTAATGAACAGTACTTCGGATACAATATAGTATCTGAAATATTTTGTGTGTTCCTGTAAATGCTATATACACTTCGTATTATACATGAAATAATTCATAGTATGTAAACCTCAACGACGTATATCAATTTCATTACATATCAAATAGATTAACATAAATAAGGTACGCCGCAAACAATTCCCTCCACCCCTATATCATTATGTATTGGAATTCCTTTTTTAGCCCTGTAAATGAAAAAAAACTATTCTTTTGCATCGCATATTCTACGGAAAGCACATTTTAGTGCGCTTCATAAATGCATATCAATTTTATTCTGTTTGAAAGCGTGTAAAATCATTAAAAATCATTTGAAACGATTTTTTCCCCACAGGCCGTAATGTAATGGAATACAATTGACTGTCCCTGTAAATAAACTAAACATGCTACAAACTTCATTACAAATAGGGACCTTGCTATGGTAAACGTCAATAACATCCAAAAATTTCAGGTCAATCCGAGTATATTTACGCGAGTTAGAGCGCGGACAGACGGCCAGACAAACCGAAGTCATAAACACTTTTCAACTTTATCGGGCATGAAAAACACTTTATTTCAATGCTTAAATATTATTTTTTATTTTTTAATGGCAATAAAATAAATGTATCGAAAACGTAGAAAATGAGTTTACAATCAAAGAAATTTTAATAACTGATTCTGAATGTCTACAATTAAATGTTTGATTAAAATCACAAACAGCAAAAAAAGTGCTTAAATACAATTAAAAAAATAATTATAACAATTTGAAAAACACTAAATAATTAGTATTTATAATTGTACTATTAAACAACAACAAACTATAATAGATGAATTAAATGCATATAACAATTTCTCAAAAATCTTTCCATCGCCATATTGCTTCTGAAAAGAATCCCAGCTCAGTCTCATTGTATATAACATACAACTATTTAGCTCATGATAATAATCTATCAAACAGGAACAAAAAATTTAAATTAAATAAGACATACCTTTTAAGTTCCATAAATATTTTTATAATATCCGTATTTTATCCTAAATTTTCAGGCATATTTCTGTTAGCTTAAAAAACTAACTTCCCGCGTCAGTAGTTCTCTGATTCTTATTTTATTCTGCGGTTTAATCGAGCGCAGACGATATTGAAGCAAGCAGGTGCTCCTACTGTATTATTATATATTTTTATTATTATTATTTTATATTATTCCGTTGAATATTCCGAATAGTATATTTCATTCTCTCTTACATTAGCGATTGCACTTTTTATGCACGTATTAACAAAATCTTACCTATAGTTAACTTCGAGGCAACCTACAGACGTCATTTCTTGTACCGACGCTTTTCAACTTACGATTTTATGATATACCTTGTTCAGTGTTAAATTACCCTGCTTTATCTGCAGATGACACAACTATATTTGCTTGAGAACACCACCTTTCTTTTTCATATAGAAATTTACCAAGACACCTATTATTTGGGAAAGCCTTTAGTGCATTATAATTAATTCAAAACAACTGTTATTTAATTTTCTAGAACTTACTACTACCCGACTATATGAATTCTTAATAGCGCTACTGCCCCTTATAAAGATGACATTAAATACTTTTGGTTATTCTTGATAAGAATTGCCTTCAAAAAACATATTCTGAGAATAAGAGGTAAGGTCGCTGGAACTTCCAAATCTCTTGACTCTCTCTTTAAAAATCCTGATCTCTCTTTCTATTCGCAATACAAAGCAATTTTATAAATCTTGCATTTTCTCTATCATGAATTTTGCCTCTTCGATGCGATGTTTCAAATTCAAATCTATTTTGAAAAAGATACGTAAACTTCATAACGGAAATTTAAGAAAAATCAGAAATGGCTGCAGATACCTCCGTAGTATTATACCATCGTGGTATTACTATGGTATTGATTTAAATATTTTCTCCTTTATTTAAACAATAAATAAGCTTTCGATTTTGTTTTACCTGCAAAATAATATATGTCATTTCCTATGAGGATACTGCTGAATTACCCGATAACGATGTCTCTGAACCTCAGCAATAGAATAAGACAGCCTTATTCAGCATTTATTGACAATAATACCTGATTTTTGTTCACTTATTTTCTTCCTTCTTTAATGTTTAATTTCCAGTTAATTTAAAATTATAAATTTTTATTTCATGAAAAAAAAATCACATCTTCTTTTTTAATTTTAATATGGATACTGTTATTTCTAACAGAAAATGTATCGCTATCACAAAAAAGAACTTTGTATTATTTAATTTTTCGCCTTCATGTCGACTGTTTTGAACAATTTAACATTATAAATTTTTAAATTTATTCAATTGCTTGCGTAAGTACTATATTTGTATTTGTATTTGTATTTGTATTTGTATTTTAATTTTAATTATATTTGTCATTTTTAATCTGATCCTAAACGCTTTTCTTTCATTATTTAGATTTAGAATTATAGTCTCTCTTGAGTGGTTTAGACTACAGTAAATAGAGGCTACAATTGCGTCTTCTTCTATCTTATGGTTCTCTAAGTTTCAGAAAAGAGCAACTTCTAGGCAGTGTGTAAATTTGGCGTCTATGGAATACCGAAACTGTTCAACCGTTTCCTGGATTAACGGTACCAAAAGCCTCGGAGGTCATTCTCGAACGAAGACTTACTTAGAATAAGCATATCCTTATTGTCAGGGGTAAAGCTGCCGGCATTTCTAAATCTCTGTCTTCTCTCATCTGTACTGGTACCATTTCCATAAACAATAAACTTCTTAAAAAAGCAATTAAAGCCTTTGTGCAGGAATATTAAAAAGCAGTAAACCAATATTTAAAATGCACAAATAATGCGTGAAAAGCAGCAAACAGCTGTTTCGAATCTACAGCGAGATTCTTCTTCAGTGCAAGATAGGGAAAAAAGAACAGCGTGCTAGAAAAAGCAAGGTTGAGCCAAAAAAAAAGACTTTTTTTTTTTTTTTTTTGCTCAGCCTTGCTTTTTCTATTCTTTTTTCCCTATCTTGCACTGAAGAAGAATCTCGCTGTAGATTCGAAACAGCTGTTTGCTGCTTTTCACGCATTATTTGTGCGTTTTGAACGTTGGTTTACTGCTTTTTAATAAACTTCTTGTTTACAATGCTTGCATTCGATAAGTTTATGCTTGATTCGATCTTTCTTACGCTTTTCCAATCTCGGGATATTTCAGTAAAGTTAATTTTAGTATTTTGACAGATTGCATAAGACAAATTTAAGAGAAATTAGAAAGGGTCATCAATTATTAAGAAATATCCCTATTCATAGAGATCTTTGTACTACCCCTCTAAAAGAGAATTAATCGATTTACTAAACATTTTTATAAAAATGTTTATAAAACTTCGAATGGAATTATTTTTGAGTTATCAGATTACGTATCCACAAAAATCCTCTTATTGATAATACACATGCTTTAACAATTGATGATGAAACATGGGTTGTTTCTCTTCTAAACTTAATTTTTTATTTTCTTTTATTTAATTTTCGCTCTTTTTAAAAATCAAAAAAATTAATAATAAAACAAATAAAATAGTCAGTTGCTTTTGTAACACAAAAAAATTACCCCCCCCCCCCTCTTATTTGAATGTGTTGGGCAATATTCTGATTGGCTAACATATTTTCCCCTAGCTTACGTACTAATGGAACTTTTGTTTTATCTACTTTTGTACTTTAAGTTTAATCTTAATTTATATAAGGTAAAGCGAGGAGAGTCTGCGCACATTTCAAAAGAATAGTAATAAAAAATCTAAATATTAATATTTTGCTAAACTATGCATGAATAATTTTGACTTTATTTGTTTTTTATGCATTTCCATTGTTATTTTGTTGTTACACTGTAATTTAATAGAACAGCAGTAATAAAACCAAGAAAACTATTTTGCGCAATCTCTCCTTACAGGGTAGGAGAGAACGCGCACATGGGTAGGAGAGATTGCGCACATAGGTAGAAGAGATTGTTATTAACAGTAACTACAATTAAATTGTTAACAATAATAATTACATTTAATCAACATTGTTGAAAGGTTTTTGCGAGTAAATATTATTGTATCAGGAGTGAATATAACCAAATGTGTAAATAATATATAAAAGAAAGAATTTTAACAACAGTTAAAAATTTTAATTTAAGAAGATTAAAATATCAGAAAAAGCAAGCCCTACTAAGATTACAAAATAACATTAATCTAGTTGATAACATGTTTAACTTGAAAATTACTTCATTTCCATTTCCACAGTTTCATTGTATTTTGTTTGCTAACCGAAGTTGTCGTCGTCCACAATCGATGCACTTATTGTTGTAATCTTTCGTGCATCTTTCGTGCAATCACCTGCAACAAGCAATACATTGAATCCAGTCAGTTGTCGAAGTTGTCTCCTGGTACAGTTACAGACATTCAGTGCACTCATCACCATTGGCCTTTGGTTATTTTCCTTGAGTTTTTTTTATCTCACTTTTTGTGGAAACACCTTATCTTCAGCTTGTTTTTTTTTTTTTTTTTTTTTGTAGCGGCATACTTTTTAAGTCTTTTTTCATGTATATTTTGTAGATTAGTAACATTAGTTGCACTCTGTTTCATTTTGATTTCGATGGCATTACACTATTTGGATTGGGTGAAAGCTTTCCAAAACATTGTATTAGAAAATTTATTTTAGTTAACAAAATTAGTTTATTAGCAAATTAATTGCTCATAAATTAAAAAATATTTATAAATATTTAATTAAATTATTAACAAATATATTATTAATTTATTAAAAAAATAATTACATAAAAATTATTTAATAACACCTGTATTATTAATTTATTAATAAAATTTTTATCTGCAAAAGTATTTTTTTGCAAATTAATTTATTGCAAAATTTAGTTTTGATAATTATGTGTTTTTCCTAAATTATTTCAAAATTGATTCATTCATATGTTTTACACGTAATTTGTAATTCATGCAAATTTATCAATAAACTGTGTAATTTCTCCTAGCACTTAAACTTATGCGAAAATGCGCCAACTCTCCTAAGTAGCAGATGCGCAAACTCTCCTATTTTGATAGGAGAGATTGCGCGGCCTTTTTTTAAAATACGGTCACTTCTAAAATGAATTTCTGGTGTTCGCATACTTAGTCCAGGTTAGTAGTTTATAAGAAATTGTTTAAGTTCAAAATATTTTGTATTATTGACGCTCTATAAAAATTCTGACGAACAGTTGTGAAAATTTAAGCACTTACTTTGGAAAAAAAAACAAAATAGCACTGCTTTATCCAAGACACTTGGAACAATCAATATGCACATTCATGTAGATACTGCACTAATGCTGCTCTACAACTACCTCAAGTCTCTGGGCGCGCACTCTGCTCCTTCCCGTCGAATCTCTTTGTGCGCAATCTCTCCTACCGCGCGAACTCTCCTCGCTTTACTATATTTAAATTTCTTAATTAATTTGTAATTTACTTTTATCAATTTTTTAAATATAAATTTAATTAATTTTTATATAGTTTTGTTCTTCGCTTGAACTTAATTTTTTAATGGTTTATTAATGTTCTGAAAGTCGCTTACGTATCTCATGGATGCGAAGTTGCACTGCAACTAAAGAAGCCCATCAAAGAGCTTACACTGTTTTATTAACCCCCGGTATGCTATTTCTTTCTCCCAGCTTATTTTGTCTCCAATAAATAACGTTACCTTGTGTACGCCCGCCGTAAAACATTGTGCGATTAAATACTCTACAGCATTTTTTAAAACTTCTAAGCATCGCATATTTTCAATGTTTATACCGTCGTATTGGGGAAAAAATGCTTTTTAATGCAATTTGTTTGAAAACTTCATCTTCATTTGTTTTTGAAATATTAATTTTTTTTTGTAGTTTTTATCGACATTTGTTTCATTTTGGTAACTCGAGTTCTATTTCTGTAGAAAGAAAAGAAAAAAATAGTTGAAAAATAGCAATTATATATTCTTGTTGCCATTTTCCCATAAAAACTGAAAAAAATTAATTAAAATACGTGCTATTTTCAGAAAAATATAAATGAATGATTTGTGGTAAAACATGGAGCTATTATAAACTATATTTAATTTTAATTATCTATATTAATGCAAATGACATCATTTTACATAAAATAAAAGAGTGTGCTTTAAGTCTTAAAATTGAAATATGTTTTTAGTAGAGTCCCGATTATCCGAGTCCCGCTTAACCGAGATATTTCCTTCTAGTGGACTGGTGGCTTCTATTAATATGAATGAAGCCATTATAAATGAAGCGTTAGGTGAAGATGAAAGAGCAGTGGTAAAAAGTTAGAACTCTGATTTTCTGATCAGAATGGGAAAAAAAATGGCCATAATTTTTTTGAAAAAAAAAAAATTCATTTATAATGGCTTTTTCATAATAATAGAAGCCACCAGTCCATCTGAAGAAAATGAAGTAATGGAAATGCCGGGGGCAACACTAAATTTGAAAAAGCAGAGTTCCTGTTCTCTAGTCTTCATTGATTTTTTTTTCTTTTCTATGTTTCCAGTGATATTAGGGATTCAATGAAGGCAAACGAGCTTTATAATTTCAAATACTTTTTCTCAACATCATTTCTTTTTAAAATGTCAAGTTTTTTAAATGTCATGTTTGTTCCAATTATTTTAAAAGTAAAATATTTGTAAATAATAGGTAAATTTAATAGTAAGTTCTTCGAGAAACCTCAAACATTACATTTTTATTTATATCGGTAATTAATTCTCTGAAACAAAGTTTCTTTAATGAAAAAAAAAAAAAAAAATCAGTATATGACTTTCTGTTTATCGACAGCACAGAATATTCTAAGTTATGTATTTGTTTTCATTAATTATCAAATATTTCAAAGACTTCTTTTAAATATGCTCATTATAAATTTCAAAGATCTGTGTTCTCATTAATAATTGATATTCATAAACTGCTTTCTATTGCTAAATATGCGCTGAAAATATCTATATTTGAATGTTTTCTTATACATAGAATATTGTATGAAATATTCCAATTTATTTCAAGTTCTCATAGTTTTAAATGGCAAGTTCTCTTACATTTAAGATAATGACTTTAAAAAAAAAAAAAAAAAAAAAAAAAACATGTATGAAGAATTTATTTTTAGATTTTGTTCAAGTTTTTTCTTCAAGTTTTACCTTTGGTAGAATGTGCATAAAGACAATTATTCTAAATCTAGTTACGTTCAGAAAGTAATTTCGAAAACTAAAACATTTTTCTTCTTATATTCTTTTACATCTTATTTTACCTCTAATTTGGTTTTGAGAACAGCTCATTTTTACAAAGATATCAGTAGCATTATTGCTTACAGATGAAAATATGGGACGAAATAAAATATGTGCTTTTTTAAATAAAATATATATGTTACGTTACATATTTCTTGTTATTGTCAGTCATACGGACGTTATACGTACACATATCAAAATAAAGAGACCATATTTAAAACAATGCTATGAAATTTGGAAAGATACATAAACTATAAAAAAAGACAGAAAAATATTTCTTTTTACCATTGATTGAATAATATATTTTGAGATTTTCTTTATATTTATGCAGTTATCTATTTATAACATTTTAATTTAATTTTTTTATGTTTATGTATATAGTAAAGCTAGGAGAGTTCGCGCAGTAGAAGAGATTGCGCACAAAGAGATTCGACGGGAAGGAGTAGTGTGCGCGCCAAGCGACTCCAGGTAGTTGTACAGCAGCATTAGTGCAGTGTCTACATGAATGTGCATATTGATTGTCCCAAGCGTCTTGTATAAAGCAGTGCAATTTTGTTTTTTTTCCCCAAAGTAAGTGTTTGAATTTTCATATCTGTTCGTCAGAATTTTTATAGAGCGTCAATAATACAAAATATTTTGAACTTAAACGATTTCTTATAAACTACTAACCTGGACTAAGTATGCAAACACCAAAATTCATTTTAGAAGTGGCCATATTTAAATAACAGGCCGCGCAATCTCTCCTACCAAAATAGGAGAGTTTGCGCATCTGCTACTTAGGAGAGATTGCGCATTTCCCCATAAGTTTAAGTGCTAGGAGAGATTGCATAGCTTATTGATAAATTTGCATGAATTGCAAATTACGTGTAAAACATATGAATGAATCGATTTTGAAATAATTTCGGAAAAACACATAATTATCAAAACTAAATTTGGCAACAAATTAATTTGCAAAAAAATAATTTTACAGATAAAAATTTTATTAATAAATTAATAATACAGTTGTTATTAAATAAATTTTATGTAATTATTTATGTTAATAAATTAATAATATATTTGTTAATAATTTAATTAAATATTTATATATTTTTTTTAATTTATGAGCAATTAATTTGCTAATAAATTAATTTTGTTAACTAAAATAAATTTTCTAATAAAATGTTTTGGAAAAGCTTTCACCCATTCCAAGTAGTGTAATGCCATCGAAATCAAAAGGAAACAGAGTGCAACTAATGTTACTGATCCACAAAATATACATGAAAAAATACTTAAGAAGGATGCCGCTACAAAAAAACAGCTGAAGATAAGGTGCTTCCACAAAAAGTGGGATAAAAAAACCCAAGGAAAAGAACCGAAGGCCAATGAGGATGAGTGCACTGAATGTCTGTAACCGTACTAGGAGACAACTTCGACAACTGACTGGATTCAATGTATTGCTTGTTTCAAGTGATTGCACGACAGATGCATTATTTACAACCATAAGTGCAACGATTGTGGACGACGACAACTTCGGTTCGCAAACAAAATACAATGAAACTGTGGAAATGGAAATGAAGTAATTTTCAAGTTAAACATGTTATCAACTAGAATAATGTTATTTTGTAATCTTAATAGGGCTTGCTTTTTCTGATATTTTAATCTTTTTAAATTAAAATTTTTAACTGTTGTTAAAATAATTCTTTCTTTTATTTATTATTTAAACATTTGGTGTAAATATTCACTCCTAATACAATAATATTTACTCACAAAAACCTTTCAACAATTTCGATTAAGTGTAATTATTATTGTTAACAATTTAATTTTAGTTATTAATAACAATCTCTTCTACCTATGTGCGTAATCTCTCCTACCCATGTGCGCGTTCTCTCCTACCCTGTAAGGAGAGATTGCGCAAAATAGTTTTCTTGGTTTTATTACGGTTGTTCTATTAAATTACAGTATAACAACAAAATAACAATGGAAATGCATAAAAAACAAATGAAGTCAAAATTATTCATGCATAGTTTAGCAAAATATTAATATTTAGATTTTTTATTATTATTCTTTTGAAATGTGCGCAGACTCTCCTCGCTTTACTATAGTAAAGCGAGGAGAGTTCGCGCGGTAGGAGAGATTGTGCACAAAGAGATTCGACGGGAAGGAGCAGAGTGCGCGCCCAGAGACTTGAGGTAGTTGTAGAGCAGCATTAGTGCAGTGTCTACATGAATGTGCATATTGATTGTTCCAAGCGCCTTGGATAAAGCAGTGCTATTTTGTTTTTTTTTCCAAAGTAAGTGCTTGAATTTTCATAACTGTTCGTCAGAATTTTTATAGAGCGTCAATAATACAAAATATTTTGAACTTAAACAATTTCTTATAAACTACTAACCTGGACTAAGTATGCGAACACCAGAAATTCATTTTCGAAGTGACCGTATTTAAAAAAAAAAAGGCGCGCAATCTCTTCTACCAAAATAGGAGCATTTTCCCATAAGTTTAAGTGCTAGGAGAGATTACACAGCTTATTGATAAATTTGCATGAATTGCAAATTACGTGTAAAACATATGAATGAATCAATTTTGAAATAATTTAGGAAAAACACATAATTTTCAAAACTAAATTTTGCAATAAAATAATTTGCAAAAAAATACTTTTGCAGATAGAAATTTTATTAATAAATTAATAATACAGGTGTTATTAAATAAATCTTATGTAATTTTTTTTGTTAATAAATTAATAATATATTTGTTAATAATTTAATTAAATATTTATAAATATTTTTTAATTTATGAGCAATTAATTTGCTAATAAACTAATTTTGTTAACTAAAATAAATTTTCTAATACAATGTTTTGGAAAGCTTTCACCCATTCTAAGTAGTGTAATGCCATCGAAATCAAAATGAAACAGAGTGCAACTAATGTTACTAATCTACAAAATATACATGAAAAAAGACGTAAGAAGGATGCCGCTACAAAAAAAAAAAAAAAAAAAAAAAAAAAAAAAAAAAAACAGGTGAAGATAAGGTGTTTCCACAAAAAGTGAGATAAAAAAACTCAAGGAAAATATCCAAAGGTCAATGGTGATGAGTGCACTGAATGTCTGTAACTGTACCAGGAGACAACTTCGACAACTGACTGGATTCAATGTATTGCTTGTTGCAGGTGATTGCACGAAAGATGCACGAAATATTACAACAATAATTGCATCGATTGTGGACGACGACAACTTCGGTTAGCAAACAAAATACAATGAAACTGTGGAAATGGAAATGAAGTAATTTTCAAGTTAAACATGTTATCAACTAGATTAATGTTATTTTGTAATCTTAGTAGGGCTTGCTTTTTCTGATATTTTAATCTTCTTAAATTAAAATTTTTAACTGTTGTTAAAATTCTTTCTTTTATATATTATTTAAACATTTGGTTGAAATATTCACTCCCTATACAATAATATTTACTCGCAAAAACCTTTCAACAATGTTGATTAAGTGTAATTATTATTGTTAACAATTTAATTGTAGTTACTATTAATAACAATCTCTTCTACCTATGTGCGCAATCTCTCCTACCCATGTGCGCGTTCTCTCCTACCCTGTAAGGAGAGATTGCGCAAAATAGTTTTCTTGGTTTTATTACTGCTGTTCTATTAAATTACAGTGTAACAACAAAATAACAATGGAAATGCATAAAAAACAAATAAAGTCAAAATTATTCATGCATAGTTTAGCAAAATATTAATATTTAGATTTTTTATTACTATTCTTTTGAAATGTGCGCAGACTCTCCTCTCTTTACCTTATTAAAGCATCATATGAACTCGAAAAAATATTTATAGTCTATCGGCATTCTGCATAAAATCTTATAAGTAATATATTTGTATGAATTAATGATCAAATATTTTATAGAATTATAATAAGACTTCTTTCAAATATGATCATTAAACATTTCAAAGACCTCTTTCAAATATGATCATTAAACATTTCAAAGACCTGCGTTTTCATTAAATAACTGATACTCATAAACTGCTTTCTATTACTAAACAAATCGGAAATTGTACGTCAAACGTGGCAAATGAGGTGCGTTTGTACTACATAATAACTAGTATAACTGTATAACTAGTTTTATAAATATTCATATCTTGATGCAATGGCTGTTGCACACTTATGCAAAAATACATTAATGCAAAATTTATTACGATTGCATATATAAAATTCAGTAATACACAATTAATATGACTCCATATTAAATAGAACGCTAATTCTTAAATCATCACTATGGCAACTTAGAACCATTACCTATCATGGGATATCATTGAATTAAATAGATAGGATTTAATATAATGAAGAAAACTTTTATTAATATCGTTTTAAGTTTTAATTCCATTTTCATAAAATTTGAAATGACTCGACAAAATTCTGCAACGATTATATATATTAAATATCAAACCATTCGGTTGGGTAATTTTCGCGCTGTTACATGCTGCCAGACGAATAGACTGACAGACGGATGGACCAGACGACGATTATAGGTGCTACGTGTTTATATAAATACGAACGCACCTAATAAACGCCGAAAATAGCTATATTTGAAGGCTTTCTTATGCATAAAATCCTGTATGACATATTCCAATTACCCCCATTTCCATTTTTGATAGTTTCAAATGACAAGTTCGCTTACATTTAAGATAACGACTCAAAAAAAAAAAAAAAAAAAAAAAAAAAAAAAGCAATTTAACAAATTACAACGACCATTTGGAAAATGATTTTTTCAAAGACTAAAATTTAAGACCTAAAAAAATCGCACGGAGTTTATCATACATTACGTACGCCATGATTTAAACATTAATAGTGTTATTACACGTAAAAATTCCAAGCGACAGAAATCGCCTGCGACTCGTATTTCGTGTGAAATATTTATATGTATTCATTCCTATCCTATTTATCTTTTTTGTTATCTTTAATTGGCTTATTCCATTTTTCTTTTGCACGTGAAAATCTTACAAATTAAAATGAACTCTTTGGCAGAAACTGTTATTTATTTTCTTTCATTTTCATTAGTTATTATCCACCTGAAACTTGCGTATTATCCAAGCATTTCATAGGCTGTTCGGGAAAAGGCTTTTCCCTGGCCAGATTTCCAAGAAATCTTTTGACACATTTTAAATGAAATTTCATTCTTAAACTTCTAAACATCCCACAATATTACTTTTTACATCGTCGTGTAGAGAAAAAAAAATGCACTTTTAAATGCAATTTGTTTGAAAGCTGTATCTCAATTTGTTTCTGAGTTATTAATTTGTTTTGTAGTTTTTATTACTTTTTTCTCATAGTGGCAACACTCTGTTGTCCATCTCTGTTGAAACTAAAGGGAAATACAGATTACTGTATAGACCAATCACAAAACGAATAAAATGCGGATTAAACCAATAAAAACCTTCAGATATGCTTTTCATTTCCTACCCTGACGAGAACAATAACCATTTTTCCAAATGGTTAAAAAAAAAAAAAAAAAAAAAAAACATGCATGAAAAATTTATTTTCGTTTTTCTACCTTATTTCTTCAAGATACACTTTTGGTGGATGTGCATAAAGACAATTATTCTAAATCTAGTTACTCTGAAAAAGTAATTTCGAAAGCTAAAACGTTTTCTTTTATTCTTGTACTGTCACATCTTATTTTACTTCTAATTTCTTTTTGAGAACAGCTGATTTCTACAAACATATCAGTGGCACTGTTGCATACAGATGAAAATATAGGACGAAATAAAATATGTGCTTTTTTAAATAATATATATATATATATGTGTGTGTGTATGTGTTACATAATATATTTCTCATTATTGTCTGCCATGCAGACGTTATTGGTATATAAATCAAAATAAAGAGACCATATTGAAACAATTCTATGAAATTTGGAAAGATACATAAGCTATAATAAAGCTAGAAAAATATTTATTTTTATCATTAATTGAATAATATATTTCAAGATTTTCTTTATATTTCTACATTTATCTATTTATGATCTTTTAATTTCCATTTTTTATGTTTGTGTATTAAAAACACCATGTAGTAAACTCAAAAGAATATTTATAGTCTATCGACACTCAGCAATAAGTAATGCATTTTTATGCGTTAATGATCAAATACTACAAAGAATTCTTATAAGACTTCATTCAAATCCGGCCATTATATATTTCAAAGATATGCGTTTTCATTAAATGATACTCATAAACTGCTTTCTATTACTAAATAAACCCCGAAATATCTATATTTTAATGCTTTTAGGTAAATAAAAAAAAAAATACTATGTATTACATTCTCCCCTATGTTGGAATTTCTGAAAAACTTTTGCAGATCTACGCCGATTATGACCCTTGGAACCCCCCCCCCCCCCAGTTCAAAACTTTATCTATCTGTCTATACGTATATATCACTTTTTTATGAACACGATAACTTCCATAATTCTGAACAAATCTTTTCCGAACTGATACATAAAAAAATGGGGCAGAAAATATCGGTCAAGTTCGTTAATAGGCGAAATCGGACCAAAGGGATGGAAATAGGGACGGTTTTTATGAAAACCGAAAAAATCCCACAACTTCTTAATTATTATACACATCAAATCAGTTTAAAATTATTATTACTTTTAGGAAAAGGGCCAAAAATTGATGTATCACAGATTTTTGATAAAATTAAAAATGGGTTCAAAGGGCGCATTGTCAAGTAAAAGAGACCAATCGTTTATTGCCCATTTTTCAGGTTGTTTTCGTCTGATTGCATCTCCTATAGTCATTTAAGGATCTGAAGGTAAAGTTCTTTATTGACAGTTTGGCCTTCAGGAATCAATTCGTAGTGAATGACGCCCTTGTACACGGCTCGACGCCCTGGAACATGCTCAACATTTTCATCTGTGGTGGAAGAGGAGGGGCGCCCAGTCCATCGTCTTTTCTGCGACCTTCACGGAAACGCTTATGCAACTCGTACACAGCCTTTTTAGGTGCGTTTGTAATTATATAAATATGTAGCACCTATAGTTGTCATTCAGTCCGTCTGTCTGCCCGTCTGTCCACATATAACAGAGCAAAAACTACCCGACCTAATAGTCTGAAATTTTAAATATATAATTGTTGCAAATTTTGTCGAGTCATTTCAAATTTTATGAAAATTGGATGTATAGTTTAATGACAGGGGCGGTCAAAAGTTTTCCGTTACATGACGGCCAATGGGAATAAATTATTGCAAGTGCAGTTTAATGATGTTACAGCCTTCCGAAAGGTCTGAAATTTTAAATATATAATTGTTGGAAAATTTTGTGGAGTCATTTCAAATTTTATGGAAATCGGATGTATAGTTTAATTACAGGGACAGTCAAATTTTTCCGTTTCATTATGGCTAATGGGTAAAATTATTTAAAGTGCATTTTAAGGATGTTACAACCTTTCGAACAGAATGAAATTGATATGAACTTATGAAGTGCAATAAAATATACATTCAGTACAATATGCGAAGCAAAAAATAGTTATGAAACTAGTTATAGTACGAACGCACCTCATTTGCCACGTTTGACGAGCAATTTCCAACTTGGTTTTTCATGGCATCGTTTCCATATACTTTCTTTAGCATCTCGAGGTCTCAGAAGAGGATTTCTTGAGCAAAACGCGGAATTTTATGTTTGCGCGCTGCTCTAAAGACGACATTTCAAAATCCGACGAATGAAAAATTAGCTTTGTCAGAAATGATCCGCAGCTAACGCCAACAGTACCGGAAATGAATTCCAGATGCATATGTGTTTTCTTTATCAGTGCGGCCAAACTGCAAAAAAGATATTTTCCTTCCAACGAACACCTCCGTGAATGTAGGCGACCGTTCCGGGAATTTATTGACTCTACCTCGTATGTTATGTTATTAAAATACATATACAGATTAATTGTATAAATGTTATTATGACGATTTTTATTCAGGGGATTTTTTTTTCTATTATTATTTAATAATAGGTTAAAAAACGTTTTGAAAACAAAACTAAATCTGCATTTCATTTTCTCTTTTTTTTGTGTTAAAGAATAAATAAATTAAAATAATGCATAAAATTGCACCTAAATTTCAAATTCTATTTTAAAAAAAATTTCTGGTGACAATATATTTAGAGAATTGAACAGAAAATTTTAAGATCAAAAATATGAATATCTACATTATGTGTCCATATATCAATGAATATATAGATATACCGGGTGTCCCAAAATTGAGTGATGGATTTTAAAATTCAATAACTTGCAAACGGTGACAGATATTAAAAAAATTCTTGCAGGAGTGTTATGTAAGGTGTCAGGAGTTTTTATAATGTGATTCTCAGTTTTAGTTACAAATAGCATCGATAGATGGCGTTGCAAGCAATAACCGCTAAATCCAGCCTCGATTTTTCGGCCTCTATCTTCTTCCAATAATAAAGGAGATTAAATTGTATTGCATGGATCCCGAAGTACCAAAAATCGGGTCTGGACTGAGCGCCTACTTATCTCAGCGCCATCTGTTGTTTGAATCAGAACTAAAATCAGATAAGTAAAAGAAATCCTGACATCATACATAACCCTCCTGTAAGAATTTTTTTTAATATCTGTTACCATTTGCAAGTTATTGAATTTTAAAATCCATTAGTCATTTTTGGGGCATCCGGTATATTTATGTATAAGCGTTTGTA
Source organism: Maratus speciosus (assembly GCA_963932465.1). Taxonomy (NCBI): domain Eukaryota; kingdom Metazoa; phylum Arthropoda; class Arachnida; order Araneae; family Salticidae; genus Maratus; species Maratus speciosus. Next base: position 359,187,199 of record OZ010794.1, read on the forward strand.
AGAATATATGTATCTATGTTTATCTATTTAAAGTTAAATGTTAAATGATGTGTGCTAAAACTCTAAGACTAAATTGCTCGTATTTTTTAGAATTGGAAAATTTGTAAATTTTAATTGCTAACTTTGGACTACGCTAATTAAAACACTATGTAATAGGAAAACAAAATTAATATGATAACAAAACTAATGCATATAATATCAGCGTACCTGAAAATTTTAAACAATGTAAACAGCATATATCCCTTATAAATAAATCCCGTAACAAATATTAACATACAAGTTTATGTACAAACGTTTGTGGGAATATATGAGGATGTGAGTTTCAACACTCGCATTATCCAAAATTTAAAAAATCGAGTTTGGTCTATCATTCTATTCTATTGGTAAATCTGCATCGAAAATAACTCTTCAATCTGCAGAAAAACAAGTTTTATCGTGTATTTCTGGCATTGTAAAATCTTGGTTTACAATGAAAACCAATGGACGCAGTCGGAGGTTTTTCGCGATTTCCCAAAATTTGATTTTTTGGATAAGTCGAGTTTTGAAACTCACGTTCTCATACGTTTCTATGTTTATACATTCAAAATTAAATGTTAAATGATGTGTGCTAAAATTCTAAAACAATATTGTTTCTAAAATTATTAAGTTGGAGCTTGGTACGATATAATAGAAATGTAAAAATATAAACGTTAAAAGCACCAATAATTTTAAATTTTAAGCATACCGGTTTCGGTATCATATAGTGTACCGTAGTCAGTGCTGCACTGAGAACGGTACGCTATATTTTACCGAAACCGGTGTGCTTAAAATTTAAAATTTTTGGTGCTTTTAAAGTTGATATTTTTACACTTCTAATATTATTTCTAGTTTTAAAATTTGTAAAAACCAGCAGTATTCAAATTACTTAAAGCTGTTCTTTAATTTACAATACGATGCATTTAAAAACTTAGTACTCATCCTCAGGGTTAAAAAAGAAGAAGAAGAAGAAATGGAGAAACTGATATGTTATATCACTTTTAACTTTATAACGTTTCTATTTTTCAGTATTGTGCAATTTTTAATTTTTTATTGCTAACTTTTGACTACATTTATTAAAACACTCTATAATAGGAAAACAAGACTAATTTAATAACAAAAATAATGCATGCAATATCAGTGTACCTGAAAATTCTGAACAATGTATAAACAGTATATATTCCCCATAACAAACCCCGTAACACCTTAAAATAAACTTTGATACCAGGTATTGCCTAAGACAAAATTTGCCTTGCAATGAATATTTTACAGACGATACGTAGCTTAACGGATGGATATTGCCATGAAAAAAAAAAAAAAGCAAACTAAACAAATTTCAACAAAATAATAACTAATGCTCTTAAGAACAGAGCAGGGAGCAATACGGGTCTTTTGGGAAATATAAAACTGACTCGGAGTAAGTTCTTTTTTTCTGAAGTTATTTTATTCTTCGTGCCTGCATAGATAATGCGAGAATGTCATGGAAGAAAAAATACAAGGAAAAAATTTCAAAATCCAATATGGCTGTCATTGAAGAAAAGAAATATTTTGTTATAAAAAAGAAGCATTTTTTTTCACGATGTGATTTTGATATTTAGAAAGGCTTTCTTCGGAGCTGTTTTTATGTATTTGTATTTAATTTCATAAACAAATTCGCAATTATGTAAAAAAATAATAAATTTGTTGCACGATAATTAATTTTCAATAATCATTATAATAGAGAAAAATTTAATTAAATAACTGAAGCGTCTACAATACTAGTATTTTAGCTTTTCTATATAAAATGACCACTAATGATGTTTTTAAATGACTACTTAGGAGCTATGCATATATAACGTTATCATTTAGGGGGAGGGGCAGTCTGGCACATGATATCGTAAGATATTTCTAGGGGGGGGGGTATTTGTTATTTGATATCGTTATCAATTTTGATCTAACCAAAATTTTCTCTTTTTCTTTATAACTTGATCTTTACATCAAAATAGTATGTTATCTCTTTTTATTCTCTTATCTATTTTTATGAAAATACAAAGTTATTAATAAAATCATTAAAGGATTATAAAATTATTTAATTCCAAAATATGGAATACCCCAACGTTTGACATTTCTCTTCTTCTTTCATATGTGTATGCATATATAACCCGCTGTTCGACAAAGCATATGCGAAGTATGTTTGAAATTATTTTTGTGTTACTAGTAAATAAAAGAAAAAGAATATTGTCCTCCTGTTTTGCAGATAAAAAGTTCTGTCTGCCCCGTCCCGTGTGGGAGCAAGAAGACATTATTACTGTTGAATGCATTATGCAACAAAAAGCTATTATTAAATACTTTTAAATAGAAATAATTTCTTCTAAGTGTTATTTGATATAAAGTTATTTCATATATAAAGTGGTATTTTATGGACTTCTCTTCATTTACATCAATAAAGTATGCGAAAAATAACTGTAACCACATTTGTATATCACTCCAAACAAAAATAAAAAATTCCAAAAATCAAAACAATTTTTAGACATTGATAACGTATCACTACGGAAGGAAGGGGGTTCGAGGGATTATAACGTATGATATCTAAAGGGGGGGTGGAAGGCGTCCAAAAAGTTCATAACGTTACATTTGTACAGCCCCTTACTGATACAACCCTAAATTCAAGTTTATTCGTAAATGCATAAAACTTTGCAGGTATTCCTATTGAAAAGCTATGAAATTGGATAGAGTTTTTTATTTCTCAACAAAGGCAGCAGTTATTTCAGAAAATAATGACCAAATTGACGTTTTGGACTGGACTGTCAGATGCAACATCCCGAGAAATGTCATAAGATAGAACTCGCTTACAAATAGGGGTGTAATACATTTTTCAAAAAATCATCAACAGTCTTCAATTTCAAATAACTTGAATAGTTTCAGTTGCCAATTGATTGCTTTTAGATATAAAAATAGCATACATTTAAAAATTTTACATATCGGTGATTGTGACAGACAATTTGCCGTTGTTAAGCGAAGAAAAATATTTTTAAAAACCTCTGTAATACATTTATGTTTAGCCATTGTTTCTTTTACATTATATTAAATATCTCCTGAGTAAATTATTAAGGAAGAGCGAAACGTATTGTGATTTGAATACAGCAAAAGATACAAAGTATTTTTTCTATCCACTGGCGTACGATTTATAGAAATGCAGTCAGTTACTCACGTTAACTCTCCAGCATTTGAGTCGGATATTTTATTCCGGGCAAATGGAATTGTAAATATTTGTGGTTAGAAAAGGTAGTAAACCAAAAATAATAAAACCCCTCAAATTCTGTAAAAAGGTTTAATTATCGGTAATTTGAACATAAAATTTGCTCAATAAACACACTATTTGTATTTTCATTTTGAGAAGGGAAATAACGAGCCATTAACCGGGTCACTATGATCCGACTTGAATGTTGGAAGGTTAAGAAAAGTATATGGAGAAAAAGCAATCTTAATTCCCGTATATACTCGCGTATATGTCGAAGAATTTCTGACAATTTTCAGCAAGCAAATTAGGGAGGTCGACTTATACGCGTGTCAATTAAAAAAAGAAAACAAATTCGATTATTGCAAAATTCTGGCTTTTTATGTGTATGAATAATAAAATATTATTGTCTGAGCGAAGCGAAGGCTAATACTCAGCGAAATATTACTGTCCGGACACATTACAGCTACGGTGGATATTAACGCCATGTCCTACTAAAAAAAAAAGCCTAATAAAAACCTTTCGTCAAGCATAACTCAAAATATATTTGTCGGATTTCGTTTCTGATTGCACCAGAAGGTACCTATGAGGGTCACCTACTGAATGCACCTACTACGAAAAATAAGTTCCAAACCGTTTAAAAATTATATTAAAAAAAAACTGATAAAAAAGCACATTTAATCTGCATACGTCACAGAAATTTGGTGTGCGTCACTTTCACCGGTGGAAGGTTTCGTAGACACATGGTTTGAACACATCGAGCAAATAAAAAAAAATACGCACGCAGTAATATTGAATAGATCAATTTCAACCACGTGATCACAAACCTTGCAACAGCCCGCGGCAAGCAGTTTTGGTGGGCAAACAAAGAATAATACAGTACTCCGTACCATGGTGACCGTTTTTAGCCTGTTGTATAAAATCTGGCCTGTTGTATAACATACAATTGTGGATGATTAAAACAAAAGACATGAGTGCTTATTGCTCCGGGAGGTTATCTTTCTCTGGATGTCTGTCTGTCTATCATACAACATGCAATTTTCTTGTAAATGATGATATTATTATGCAGTAAAACCTCCATAACGGACACACCCGATTAGTGGACACCTCTATTTAACGGACATTTTTTCGATTACCAACCCTTAAATAACTGTACATTTTTTACTCTCAGTAGCGGATACCTCCAAATAGAGGACAAATTCTACTCTCCCGAGGTGTTCGCTATTCAGAGGTTTTACTGGTAAAACCTCCATAACGGACACACCCGATTAGCGGATACCTCTATTTAGCGGACATTTTTTCGACTTTAAATAACTGTACATGTTTTACTCTCAGTAGCGGACACCTCCAAATAGAGGACAAATTCTGCATTCTTAAGGTGTCCGCTATTCAGAGATTTTACTGTATATATTATTGATAGTTATTTTACAGGGCCGCACAAAAGAATAAGAATATATGAAATGAATATAAACTAAATTCGGGATTGGTAGATCGCTGATGGTAATGTAATTTTAGGATGTTGTTACAGTCATCCGCAGCATGTTTTTAGAGTTTCGTTCATCTAACGAAACCCTACCTGTCTCACTCCTTTGTCTGTCTGTCTGTCTGTCCGTCTGTCACAGAGCCCGTTCTCAGAAACTATATATGTCGGAGACTTGAAAATTTGCATACTTATAGCTGAACACCACACCTCAAACGGCAAAAAATAACATTTTCAAAAAGGTCTAATATTTAACCCTCTGCGCTCTAACTTGTGTATTTTTAACAATTTTTCTAACGCAGCCCCTAATTAAGTTGGAGACATGAAATTTTGCATACTTATAGCTGAACAACTCACATCAAACGACAAATAATAAAATTTTGAAAAAGGTCTAATATTTAACCATCAGGGCTCTAACTTATGTATTTTAAGCAATTTTTCTAACTCATCCCCTGACTAAGTTGGAGACTTGAAAGTTTGCATACTTATAGCTGAACACTTGCAATTACACGATAAATCATAAAATTTTGAAAATGTCATATTTAACCCTCCAGTCTCTAACTTCTGTATTTTAAGCAATTTTTCTAACTCACTCCTAATTAAGTTGGAGACATGAAATTTTCCATACTTATAGCTGAACACCTCACATCAAACCACAAATAATAAAATTTTGAAAAAGGTTTAATATTTAACCCTCTGGGCTCTAACTTGTGTATCTTAAACAATTTTTCTAACTCAGCGGCTAATAAAGTTGGAGACATGAAATTTTGCATACTTATAGCTGAACACCTCACATCAAATGACAAATAATAAAATTTTGAAAAAGTCTATTATTTTACCCTCTGGGGTCTAACTTGTGTATTTTAAGCAATTTTTCTAACTCAACCCCTTATTAAGTTGGAGACATGAAATTTTGCATACTTATAGCTGAACACCTCACATCAAACGACAAATAATAAAATTTTGAAAAAGGTCTAATATTTAACACTCTGGGCTCTAACTTGTGTATCTTAAACAATTTTTCTAACTGAGACCCTAATTAAGTTGGAGACATGAAATTTTGCATACTTATAGCTAAACACCTCACATCAAACGACAAATAATAAAATTTTGAAAAAAATCTAATATTTAGCCTCTAATATTTGTCTCGCGCAATTTTTAAATTTAAACTGTTTTGCAATACTATTTTTTGTTCATTTTGCATAATAAGGGTAATGTGACAAAATTTCATCTATTTCAGACTTCAAACGCATGTTAATGAATTTATTTTACAATATTCTTTCTCTTTTAAAATTCACATGTAAATATAGTTTTTATGGCTTAATTTCCAGTAAGTGCCTGCTTTTTATACCTAATTATTTACTTCTAATTTGAAGGTTTTTTTTTCTGTTTATAATAGTAACGTGTAAATAATTTTTTTATTTGAAGCAAACATTATTGTTTGCGCTGTTTATACAGTTGGCAACAGTTTAAATTAATACCATTTTCTAAAATATGTATAAAATATCTGTCGAAATGCTGAATATTTGAATTTAAAATAGAAATAAAACATCAAAAAATGAGTGAAATTAAAAAAATTAATGGAATCTGCACACCGGGATCTTCTATTGAATAAAATGATTAAATTCCCATGTATTCCCATGTTTTCCCATTTTTGCTCCTATAAAACTTTTTGAATGGAACGATTTTGTCCAACTTTAGCATTAAATATCTCTTAAAATAATTCTTCGATTTGAAAACTGTATACATCAGCGTGTTGATCAAACATTTCGCTATAATACCACCGATTTTCATATTTTTGTATGCAATAGTTTTCTTAATATTAACGAAGAAATACCTCCGGTCACAAAAAATTCAACGCCGGCGGCGGCGGTGGCGGCGGCGGTGACAGCGTTAGTTACTTTCTTTAGAATAGAAAGATATATAAAAATGAAAACTTGTCTATCTGTCTGTTTGTAATTCTATGAAAATCCACAATTTGGAAGCCAAAATTGTGAATAGATACGTACATGCGTATTAAAACATGGCCGAGGCAACTAAAGTAATCCGGAATCGAAATAATCTATAGTTAATTTTTAATTAATAAAAAACCACCAATTTAACAGCAATTTCTTGTCACATTTAAACATTTTTCGTTATAGCAGTTGCCAACAATTAAAAAACACAATAAAATTATTACTACAACAATTAATTTTCTACTGCAAGATTTCCACGTGAAAAATGAAAATGAAATAGTTTGCCGAATTTAAAAAAACGTGAATATTACGTCATAACTTTTCTATTGCAAGATATTCACGTGAAAAATGGAAAATAAAATAAATAGTTTGACGAATTTAAATGAAAGTGAATATAACTTCGTAACTTTTCTATTTCAAGGTTTCCACGCGAAAGAGGAAAATATTACGTCATATTGGAAGTATAAAGGAAGTGATGGATATAGTACAACGTCATATGAGTGTGAAAAATGTATTGAAGCATGATAAAAACCCGATTAGGGAAATATTGGCGTATTTTAACATTATTACTCCAATTATATATTGAAATAAGTTCATTTATAGCTGTATTCTTTTGCGTCTGTTATATACATTTATACATTTTTATATAGCGTTTTCATATGATTCATTCATACAACATTTCGAATGCTTTTTTTAATGTTTGTTTTGTGTTGTATGTTAAATTTTGAAATTGATTTTTCAGATCCTTCAAATTCTGGGCAACGCCGGGCACTTTAGTTTGTAACAGATAAATGGCTTTTGTATCCGTACATCTAATGCTAATATTATAAAGCGTTATAATATTATAAAGTGTATAATATTATTAATGCTTGTACGTCTGTGAGGTGTTATCTCTGAAACTACATAGACAACATAAAAAAAATGTTGGCGGCCATCTCTGCTCCGAAAAAAAGACTATTTTATGTCAGTGCAAGAACCTACATCGTTGCAGGAGCAAATAAATTCTAAAATTGCGATTTCTGCGATATTGATTAGGTTAGAAACTTTAAATTTGGTGCGGTAGTTGCTTTTAAGATGTAAATACTCGTAATGAACGCTCTCTAAAAGGTTCAATTTGACGGATAAACGTAAAAATTTCTAGAAAGTTTCTAAACTATGATTTATTTGGAATACTGAAATTTTTGGGATACTGTTGGGGTTAGAAACTAGAACTTTGGCATGGTAGTAATTAATAAGATGTAAATGCTCCTTGTAGAACGAATTCTAAAAAATCGAAAGACAAAACAAAACGGAAAAATATCTAAAGATGATCTAAGTAACGAAGTACAGGGAATTGTTAGGAATATAAACATGAAAATTGACATGGCTGTATTTATCATAACGTACATTCTCGCAACAGAACAATTTCTAAAAATGTCGCTATATAAAACAGTGCAGAACCAAAACATTTCGAAAATTTTCTATTTCTGTGTTACTGCTGAGCCCAAAATCTTGAAATTTTGCTTCGGGTTAGTTTTAAAATATACAATTGTCTCAATGAATGGTTTCTAAAAAATTTAAAATTTAAAAAGATGAAATTAACGGAAAGCGATCTCAATTACCATTAATTTGGAATTATTAGGTACAGCAACTTTACATATTTCATAATGCTGCATTTCCTCCGCAAAACATATGCAATTTAAATGCAACAAAACTGATAGATACCCACCTAGCATTAAATAAATTGTGTAAATATTGAATAAAGACCTGTATGAAACAGTGAGTAGGTTGCCGAAAGTGCTTGTTAAAGTATTCCTTCTATAAGCTTTTCTCTCTCTCGCCAAGGCCACTAACAGGGGGAAGTGTCGTTTTAAATGTGATATGAATTTTTTATCCGATTCATTTTTCTAGACATTTTATCATAAGGTCATATTCTCTATTATCATTAGTAGATTTTTTATATATTAACTTATTCTGGTGAAATTTCATAATCGGGTTCATATTGGCGTATGTTAGCTTGCATGATTTGCTGAATAAATATGTATGGGTTTGTTAATTACTTCAAATTACACTTTGACAGCTCAAAAGTTATGAAGACGACATATTCAGATCTTGTGTCATAGTTTATGTTGTAATCATTGCCGATTTCTTTTATTTAATACACGCTAAGTATAGCTCAACTTGTGCAGAATATGTTTGAAAACACAATAATACAGCGTATGTTGTGGCCAGCATAGTCTCATCATTTAAATCCGATCGAGCATATCTAAAACACACTCTAACGAAGCATTGCATGCCACTGTTGGTGTATTCGGTACTTTGATACTATATCAGATTTTGAGGAGAGAATTCCTTAAATGTTATCGACAACCTTATTGCATCCGTGGAAAACAGATATTGTACAATATTAACTATTCCGGGGGAGCACACACCATATAAAGTATAATCCATTATTTTTAAACATCATATATTTGTCATTTAAAGTTTCTCAAATTGGTGCGGAGCGTCTGATTATGCTCTTGACATCATTTTATACAGTTAAAATTCCGATATAAGTAATTTAGTGTTTCATTTTCTGTTTTACTTTTAATATATTGCGTACTTTCAATTTTATATCCATGCATGGCTGTCTTGAATAGTTTGATTTCCCTTTTTTTTAAACAGTGTATACGAATTTATATATAAGATTTTGTAATTCTACGATTCGTTTATTTTCATCATTTCAATTTATCGCAGTATAAGGACAATTAAAAATGACATCTCATTTTCTTTCCTTCTACATGTTATTATTAAATCTATGTTCTCAGCAATATCGCTCAGACTAATCCCTCTGAGGGAAGTCCTAGTATAAAATATACAAATAATAATAATTTATCATTATAAAATTTTATCATTAATTTGTTTTTGTTTATTTGCTACTTTTTCGCATTAGCAAGTAGAATCTTTGGTTTGATTTTGTGCAAAATTTAAGTAAAAAATTAGGGGTCGATTTATACGCGGGTTTTTGATTTTTTGCAGAACTTGCATTCGAAAGTTAGGGGGTTGACTTATACGCGAGTATGTACGTTAATGAGATTTTGTGGCCTCTTTAAGGTTTATTTCGGTGTAAAAACGCAGAAACCAAAGAGATATTCCCAGTAATAAAGGGTTCTCACTTATCCAAATCCCTCTTATATAGGTTCGACTGCATTTATGTAGTATTCACTATCACTATACTGAATATCTTGCCATTAAACTAACATGCTTTATAGAATTTTTAACCTTTTAACACCTGTATTTCACAAAAGATATTTTTGTCTATTTTAATTATAGAAATGCTGTGATCGATTATGGCCAAATTTTCTATTTAAAATTACCAGTAAAATTCTAAGAACCTTAAACTTCACCTATAAGCGACGGTCGTCACGAATAGATTAAGAAAATCAATATTTTTTTGTAATTTAATAAAACAGGGAATTTAAAGTCATTTTTCTGCCTACTTTCAGACCCTTATAAATGCTGGTCTAAAAAGATAGAAAACGATAAGAAATCAGAATTTCCTGTAGAAACCTAATATAGTAAGTATCGTTAATTTTTGTTTGAAATATAGGTATTATATGGCATACATAGTGTTCAGCGTCTATAACACTTAACAATATACTAATGCCATTATTATGAATGTGTTCACTTGCTAGTAGAGTTACACGGTTCAGGTTGTAACCGACACGAATTCGAAAATTCTGGCTAAAGTTAACCTGTATCCCACCCCGAACCGAACGAAATAAATTACGTGAACCCAACCTGAACACTAAGTGATAGAAAATTAATCTATATTTTTATACAATTATGGAAAAATAGTCTCCAGTCTTATCTCTAATATCATTTTATATTATTTTTTATTTTAGATAAAAATGAACATAGATACACTCATTAATATTTAAACATATATTTTTTTCATTTGAAAATATATAGATCATTCCTTTAAAAAATCGGGTCAACCTGAATTTGATCCAAAAGAGTCAAAACCTAACACAAAACCTACAAAAATCCGAAATATTTAAAGTTAACCTGATGCAAACCGGACTCGCAACGAGACAGAAAGTAGTGCCAACCCGACACGACCTAAACCAGAAGTCGGGTCTGTTTCGGGTAAAATCGTGCTACCACATCCGATGCAAGAGACTACTTGCTGATATATAGATAAACGGCAGAGGAAACATAGAGATGCTATTAATATACTTCAGTGTTAGAATATTTATGGCATAACAAGTGAAAATGCTGTATTTAAACACTATTCAGAAGTTTGAAAGTAGAAGTATTATTTAGGTAAATGATAAAAGAGATTCATTGTTTTGATTATTATTACATAACAATCAAGCTATTTGAATGCAGGTATTCCTAAATTCTCACCCTGCTGTATAAATGATATGAATATAATGCAGCATAAATAGACGACGTTTGTATAAATAACATTTACATATGAAATAAATCTAGTATTGCTGAACATTTGTATTAAACTTCATTTCTCAATCTGTTGTCTTATTATCTAATGATTATTACCAACCGGCTGTATTATATATTATTCGAAAGATCAATCTATCCAGTAAGATTATCTTCTAAATAAAGAATTCAGTCCTATTTAATAGAACAGTAACAAGAAAATTTATTACGCAATAAAACAATATATATATATATATATATATATTTACAATTATTAACGATATGGAACATCAAAAGGTGCTGAGTGAAATATCAATGAGTCATTATTATAAAAAAACATGGCTGATATGTTTGACTTCTCTAGATTAAACTTAACACAATTATTCTAATTGGTAAATAAATCATATCAGATATAAATTTCCAACTAGGCGAAGTATGTCCGGACCAGGATTCGAACAAGGGATCTCTTGGCTGAAGCCACCAATGTTCTAAGAGGTTCGAATCCTGGTCCGGATATTTTTCGCCCAGTTGGAAATTTACATCTGATATGATTTATTTACCAATTAGAATAAATGTGTTAAATTTAATCTAGTGTAATTACGTATCCAGCGATTTCTGGAGTTCCATTACATGCGATTTATTCTGCTGAGCTGAACCAGATTTCAGACCATGGTATAATCAATAAGGTTAGCCGGGTGAAAAAGTTTCACGAGATTCGTCCGGGATGCTTTTTCAGGAAGGCTCACGTTTTCAGCACCAGCATTGGTGAGTTGGTGAAAGCGAGAACTTTCAGCCAGCTCTAACGACAATCGTCGTCTTGTGTTTTGTTTTGAACCGAAATGGCGGAAGACGAACTAGCATATTTTAGAATAACAGTCCCACCTAAATTAAAGAAATATTTTCAATTGTGTGTTCTAGATGACAAGAAATCTTCTTCATCTTCTTCGAAAGAAACTGTATTACGAATTCTTATACTCTGTTTTATCTAAGGCCTTTATTACTTTTGATGATATAGACTAAAATTTTGATTATTTGATTCCCTCAAAAATCTAAATTTTCATTCAATTGAGCATTATTAATTCCATACCTGTTAAACAAAAACTCATTACCTTCATAAATCTAGGTCAAATATCTAGATTCTAGATATTTTATTACATGTAAAGATGGATTTATGGGGATGATGAATTAATGTAGTTTCAGTGCATTTTGATGTATATAAACACAGATTTAAAAAAATACCTGTGGCAGAAAATTACTTTATTTTCTGTGATGAACTTATATAATTATTTCAAATGAAAATCAAATTTCAAATTATTTTTGCTTAAAAGGCGCAAAGACCAACTTAGTGAAAAAGGTTCCATGCCGGGAATGGAACCCGGGTCATCAGTATAGCGCACTGACGTTCTACCGCTAAACCACATGGAACGATACCCAGCCTGGAACTTCTCACTATTACAAGTTGGCAGGCTACAAACGCAGCACAAGATGGAATATTTTCCGTGAGCCACCAACATGGGGCAAACACAGACACTTAATTAAATCCAGCATCGAATGAATCTATATTAATATTTGGAAATTTTTCCAGAGAGAAACATTCGCCTTGAATACAATATTTCAAATGAAAATCAAATTTCAAATTATTTTTGCTTAAAAGGCGCAAAGACCAACTTAGTGAAAAAGGTTCCATGCCGGGAGCCCATGCCTATACCTAATTTTTCACTAAGTTGGTCTTTGCGCCTTTTAAGCAAAAATAATTTGAAATTTGATTTTCATTTGAAATATTTTTTTCAAGGCGAATGTTTCTCTCTGGAAAAATTTCCAAATATTAATATAGATTCATTCGATGCTGGATTTAATTAAGTGTCTGTGTTTGCCCCATGTTGGTGGCTCACGGAAAATATTCCATCTTGTGCTACGTTTGTAGCCTGCCAACTTGTAATAGTGAGAAGTTCCAGGCTGGGTATCGTTCCATGTGGTTTAGCGGTAGAACGTCAGTGCGCTATACTGATGACCCGGGTTCGATTCCCGGCATGGAACCTTTTTCACTAAGTTGGTCTTTGCGCCTTTTAAGCAAAAATAATTTGAAATTTGATTTTCATTTGAAATATTGTATTCAAGGCGAATGTTTCTCTCTGGAAAAATTTCCAAATATTAATATAGATTCATTCGATGCTGGATTTAATTAAGTGTCTGTGTTTGCCCCATGTTGGTGGCTCACCGAAAATATTCCATCTTGTGCTGCGTTTGTAGCCTGCCAACTTGTAATAGTGAGAAGTTCCAGGCTGGGTATCGTTCCATGTGGTTTAGCGGTAGAACGTCAGTGCGCTATACTGGTGACCCGGGTTCGATTCCCGGCATGGAGCCTTTTTCACTAAGTTGGTCTTTGCGCCTTTTAAGCAAAAATAATTTGAATTTTGATTTTCATTTGAAATATTGTATTCAAGGCGAATGTTTCTCTCTGGAAAAATTTCCAAATACTTATATAATTAATTTGCCAAATCATTCTGCAGAAACAGTCCCTAAAGTCGAGTGAAAATAGGCCAAACCAAGAAAGAAAAAAAAAACCTTTCCCAACCCCAAACAGGATGTTTAGAAATTGCCTTTTTAATGTGAGATGAAATTCTTAAGGGGAGGTGGGGGAGAAGGAATATTGAATGACTATCTTTTGTTACCTCAAAGTAACAAATAAAATCACTAGATAATTTTTTTAACTGTGTATGATAGTGAGGGGCTGTAGATTTAAATAGTTAAATTTATCAATTAACAAATAGAAAAAACAAACCAAAAAATTAAAAACTTGGAATATTTAACTTTTGGGGGGATGAAACAAAAACAAGCTTTTCTTTTTTTTTTTCGGGAGGGGGGGTGGTGGGTGGCAGAATTTGATTAATTGGTCTTTTACTTATAGTTACTTCAAAGTGATAAATAGGACAGAAAATTTAAAAAAATGTAAAGAATTAAAAAAAAAAAAAGAAAGCTTATGCACAAAAGGTCAATCCTGATTCTTTTTTTTTTTTAAATCTTTCATTCTATTTCTTTCCTTTTCTTTTTTTATGGTAAATTATTTATTTGTTATTTAAAAATCAAAAGATAGAGCAAAACAGTAAACTTTATGCACTGTTATGGAATAGTTAACATTTCAGACACAATTATAACTAATCTTTTCTGCAAGGCAACAATGAATTTTAAATGGTCAAAAAATAGTGTGCTGGACGAAAGGGTGGGGGGGAGGGGGAGAAAATTCGAATTGAGAGATTGCCTCTGACGATTAATCATTATTTTATTGCCACTTCAACTTAATAAATAGTGCAATATGTGTGCAGAATGAGGAAAAATGGAGTGTGTGTGTGTGGGGGGGGGGGGGATTTCATTCGAGGGAAAAATTTAGATGATTTATTCAAATATGACGAATTACTATTTTAAAATAACAAATAAAACAACTAAGACGAAATAATATTTACAAATATGGCAAAAATTTTAAAATAAAAAACTGAAGAATTTTAAAGATTTTTAATTTAGGGCACTAGGAGCAGACCAATGTTTTTTTCATAAAAACTCAAATAATAGTAAAGATTTAACAACATTAAAATGTAATAGTAATTGATTTAGTTGCATGCATTTACTTGCCATTATTTTAGCTGATTGATTTAATTGCAGGATAGAACTAAATGATTTATGATTTATCATTCTACCTAATTATAATCGAACTGATTTTAGTTTCAACTTCCTATTAACTTCTAATCGCAATTGAATTAAAAACAATTAATTTTTAATGAATTATTTCAGTGAAAATATGTTTTATTCATGCAATCAGCACGTTTATATATATTGTGAAATTAAAAGTTATTTTAATCCGAAAAAGCTCTTTCTTTTAAGCTAGGTTTTAATTGTAAACGACAGTGAAATAACATTTCGTCTAACTTTTTACATTTGCGGAAAAACAAATGAAAAAAAGCACATCTCTTCCTCTCAGCAAAGGGATGGGGTTGCTGTTCGCTACGCGTATGACGTCACGAACAAGAAAGGGTGCGTAGAGTTGAATTCATCCCCGCGCCAACCGTTACTCTGGCGATATGGTGCTCAAAACGTGAGCCTTCTTGAAAAAGCGTCCGGGATAGCTCAGATGATAGGGCATTAGCGGCTTCAGCCAAGAGATCCATTGTTCGAATCCTGGTCCGGATATTTTTCGCCCAGTTGGAAATTTACATCTGATATATTTAACTTCATTTCTGGTATTGTCTAGTGATGGGCGATTTCGATTTTTTTAATCGATTTAATCGATACTATGGCCAACTCGATTTAATCGATACTATAAATTTTTTAATCGATGTCTCTAAAGGTCATATCATTTTCATTTTCCTTCAAAAATTTAAGGTCAAGTAGTTGGATGTCCAATCCCAAAACTTTCTTCTGTCTCATAAATGTTAAAACTTCAAAATTCGCTATCACAGTGTCAAATTTAAATAACCTATACCCATCATGAGGATCCAAAAGTATAGGTTCGTTGAAATATGCGTATTTAAAAAATATATATAAGAATACCATTTTCCTAACAAATCATTGAATTTCGGCCCACACCCTCTTAGATGTCCGCAACGGAAAATCCCAGTTCAAAGGGCATAAAAGCGACACATGTTGGGTAGTATACACCCAAGCCTAATAAGGATCTATTTATACGACAGTGTAACAGAATATGAAGTTTGATTAAATTCCGTGCATTAGTTTTGAGATATGGCTATCATGAATATCATGAAAAAAGCAGTATAGCAATGCAGCCTATTACATGATTAACACGAAAGACTCAGAAACAACTTACGTCAATGACTAACAGAATATTAAGTTTGATGAAATTCCGTTCATTACTTCTTGAGATGTTATAGCAAACATTGTGTAAACCCTGAAAAACAGTGTTGAACTCAGGGGCTGGTACGGGTGCACCCCCCTCCCCGGAACATTGAAATGTCCCCTAGGGAGATTTGAGATTTTATGCTTAATGGACGAAAGTCCAATCCCCCTCCCCCTCGTAACTCCAGAATGTTCCTCGCCAGAACCATAGAAATCCCCCCCCCTCCCCGGAGAAAAATGTCTGAATTCAACACTGTTGATAAAAGCAGCATGGCAGCACAATTTGTCATATCATTTACACAAAAACCTAATCATGGATAACTTATGGCATTGTCTAACAGAATATTAAGTTTGATGAAATTTCGTTCATTAGTTCTTGAGATATTATCCCTAAAATTGTTTAAATCCTGAAAAACGTGTTGAATTCAGGGGGTGGCCCGGGGGGTGACATTCCTCCCCCCCGCAACAAAGCATAAAATCTCAAACTTTCTGGGGGGCCTTTGAGTGTTTCGGGGGGAGGAGAATGTCACCCCCCGGGCCACCCCCTGAATTCAATACGTTTTTGTGCATTAAAAATTGATGAAATTTCGTTCATTAGTTCTTGAGATATTATCCCTAAAATTATTTAAATCCTAAAAAATGTGTTGAATTCAGGGGATGGCCCGGGAGGGTAACATTCCTCCCCCCGCCCCATCGCAACATTCAAATGCCCCCCAGAAAGTTTGAGATTTTATGCTTTTTGTACATTAAAATGTACAAAAGTCCAATCCCCTCCCCCTTTGAACTGTCCCTCCCGGAGAAAAATGTCTGAATTCAACTCTGCTGATAAAATCAGCATAGCAACGCCCCCTGTTGGGCGATTTACACCGAAACCTAATAAGCAGCAATTTATGCCAACGTCTAACTGAATGTGGTTTTATGAAAATCCGTGTATTAGTTCTTGAGATAGAGCTATTGCGAAAATCGGGGAAAATGCAGCATAGCAGCGCCACCTGCCGGTAGATTTACATCAAAACCTAATCCTCAACAACTTATGTCAACGTCAAACTGAATCTGAAGTTTGGTGAATATTCGTGCATTAGTTCTTGAGATAGCAATCTTGCCGAAATCATGAAAAATGCAGCATAGCAGCGCCACCTGTTGAGCGATTTTCACCAAAAAGTAATCAGCACCAATTTATATGAAGGTCTAACTGAATCTAAAGTTTCAACAGATTCCATGCATTAGTTCTTGAAATAGACCGCTCACAATTCTTTTGTCAGAGACAAACAAATAGACAGACTGATAGACAAAAAAATTATAAAAATAGTCAAATCGTATTCCAGACAAGAAGTTCAAAAACTATAAATCCTCAGAAACCGGAAGTCGAAAATTTTCACGAAAACAACACTTTATTTTTCTAAAGACAAAAGAAAGCAAGAAAAGATGAACGCATCGATTCTGCCCTTGGATCAGAAACGGTGAATCGATTCAGTTCAGATTCGATGCCGATGTCGATCTTCAGATGCGATCTTTAGAATCGTTATTTTTTTGATTTACTTCAATTCTTTAGATGCAATGTCGAATCGTTATATTTTGATGTACTTCAATTCTTTAGATGCAATGTCGAATCGTTATGTTTTGATTTACTTCAATTCAAATCGCATCGCGGTCGATCCACGATTCGGGTTGAATCAATTCTTCCAATTTTGCTGTTTTAGTGCCAGAATTGCTGTAAAATTTTGTATAAGAGCCTTTTTTTACTTTCTAGGTTAAATCAGTGTTGAATGCAGGTATTTTTCTCAGGGAGGGTTTTATGCGACTCCGGTCGGGATTGGGGGGTGGGGGGTATTTCAGAGTTCCGTAATTGGGGGGGGGGTGCACATTTGTCCATTAAAAAGCATAAAATCTCAAAACTTACGGGGGGGACATTTCAATGTCCCGGGAGGGATGTCCTCTCGGGCTACCCCCTGAATTCAACACTAGGTTAAATCGTTATACTTTTGTTTAGAAGCCTAGTTATTCAGGTTACTAATTTATTATATTGTATTTTTCAAGTTCGTCCCTTCTAATCTCTCCACCCCCCTCTCCCCTTTTCCTCGCTAATCTTAATTTACAGGGCCGTTCAAAATTTGCATGCAATTTTTAAAATGTCCAATTCTTGTTCTATTTTATTATAAAGCCACATTTTGAAACCTTGACCAAAGATACTTTTGAGGTCGCCCCTCCGACCGTTTGGGGCTTACCTGCTCCCTCGGAAGGGGGGGGGGGGATATTTTTTGTTTCATGCAAACCATATCGTATAACATATCGTTGGAAAGCTTTTAATGTGATCTTTTATTTTCTGTCTCTAGCCTTCCTTCTTTTTGGTAAGGGTCAATCGTGCTCCAACTTTTGTATTGATATTTTTGACAGTAATTTCAAAGGAATATATATTTATTCTTTCGGATTTACTGTTTTAAAGGCAGAACTGCTGTCAAATTTCGCATAAGAGCCTTTTTCTTTCTAGGTTAAATTGTTATATTTTTAGTTTAGGAGCCAAGTTATTTGGGTTACCAGTTTATTTAGCTGTACTTTTCCAGTTCGTCACCAATACATCCCCCCCCCCCCAATCCCAATTTTCTTAATTATGGTCCAATTTCAATGGGACCTTTTCTGACATTCTTCCCGAGTCATTTGTTTACCAACTAAACACTGATATTATATCTGCAGCTCTTGGTGAGCACTATTTATGAATGGTAATGACAAATTTCGTCTCTTTTCCATTTTAAACTTATCATTCTTGGTTTAAAGCCACGTGACTCGAGGTTCTCGTTAGTTAAGCGGTATTTCACAAGTTTGTCAAAGTGTTTGTGTAAGTTGTATTATAAAAATTCCAGTCGTTTACAACCAAACTTACTGATTTATGATACTTTGAATTTTATGAAATTTCGGAGCTTTCCGAAACTAAAGGATCTCTTGTATGTTATTAATTTTTTTCAAGGGTGTAGGTATGAAAATACGTGCTAAAATGCTTTAAAACCTTTTTTTTTTCAAATAATATATTTAACAATTTAAACAAATTGATTCCCGAGAATTATGTACTGTTTTAAAAGGGGACCACATCTTAGAATGTAAGGGGCGTAAAAATTCGAAACTTGGACAGGGCGATGAAAAAAAAAAAAAAAAAAAAAATTCTCCTTTCAGAAATTCGAAAAAATATTATCTTAATTACAAGCTGAGATATTAATTATTATTTCACTAATTGGTTTATTTCTATTAAATGCTTTTTTTTAAAAGGCAGTCACGTGATTTTTTATAGCAGCATTAACGTTTTCTACTGTTTAGCGTGCGGTTTTTTGACGGCGGGCTGAGATAATTACTACCTTTTCAATATAAAAAATTTTATAAGTGTTCATACCACTATTTTCGAATAGTAATTTCACAAATATCTTGAATTCTTGCTTAAGGCTACCACCCCCTAGACTGATGTATCTTTGGATAGGTTGTATAAAGGAGTTTCGTTTAGATACACTTTTGTTTTGAATAGACTGCGCTCCCTGGTGGTGGAATATAGAACTAACAGACCGCGATTTCATTTAAAGTAGAAAATCTAACAAGGTTATCTGTTCGAAACTTTAAGATCGTTTATAACACGTAAGAAAAAGTTTAAAAAAGAATGGTGTGAAAATTTCGAGAGGGGGGGGGGGGGAGGCCGCTAGAATTTTTTTTAAACCTTAGCGTTCCTTACCGTTTTAGGTGGGGTTTTTAGACGGAGTCCTGAGATAAATGCTACTTATTAAATATAAAAAAGTCAAAAGTTTAGTTACCACTATTTCCGAATAGTAATTTCGGCAAATAGCTTAAATTTTTGATCAAGATTGCCACACTCTTGAGTAATATATCTACTGATAGGTTGTTTAACGGAGTTTCGTTCGCAGTTTTGTTAGGAATAGAGTGCGCACCCTGGTGGTGGAATCTGGAACTAACATAATGCGATTTTGTTAAAATTAGGAAATCTAACAATGCGATCTGTTTTAAACTTTAAGATTGTTTATAACACATGATAAAAAATTATAAAAAAGAATGGCGCGTCACATTTCGGGGGGGGGGATAGAGGGGAGGGGCAGAATAAAATTAGAAAATAAAACAGGGCGATTTGTTTGAAATTTTAAGATAGTTTATAACACATAATAAAAAATTTTTAAATGATGAATGTCAAAAATTGGGGGGGGGAGGTGAGCGCGTTTTTCCGACCGGGTGGGCAAAGTGTGGGGGGGGGGTACACCTATACGGTGCTGTAGGCAGCGGGAACCCGGTTCGCGGTTCGTTCGCTTCGAGATTTCATATTAGGGGTAACCCGCTAGTTACTAGCTATAATGTTAAAGATGTCCAAACAATATACATGTGCGTCCACTATCCTTCTAAGACAGTAAAATTAATTGATTTTTATTTCTTCTGAGAAAACTAAATTTTCACGTCTTGCAGCGATGATTTTTTTTTTTTTTTTTTTTTTTTTTTTTTTAAATAAAAGAACTTTAATAAACTTTGCTAGTTACATTATTAAACTCAAATTGTAAGAATACTAAATCGGTTCTTATGGCAACGTGAAATATGTCCCTGAAAATTTAAATTTTAATTCAGGCTGGAAGAAAATCACAATGATTTAATTACAGGGACAGTCAAAAGTTTTCCGTTACATTACGGCCAAAGGAAAAAATTATTTCAAGTTCATTTTAAGGATGTTACGGACTTTCGAACAGAATGAAATTGATATGCACTTATGAAGTGCACTGTTATAGTACGAGCGCACCACATTTGCCACGTTTGACGCGCAATTTCCAACTTGCATTTAACCGAGATCTTTCTTAAAAAATAAATTTAAATAAAATCTAAATTACAATATTAGTAAAATTACATCTTAAAACTAATATTTTAAAAGTTAAAAACTTTATTATTTGACTCAAAGGTCTGTAATAGCTTACGACTGGGCCCCTGACTCCTGACTTTGTCTACCCTCTAAATGTGAGGTATGGGAGGTGGTCGCTACGGCTCTGCTGATTCGCTAAGTTTTGAAATTAATATTTTTGAGCTTACCTGTGAGAGTCTGTGACTATCGAAATATCGATTCAAGTATCGATTCTAGAATTTGGGAATCGATTCTTATTGTGATCGATTCAGTTTTATACGATGTCGATTTTAATCGATTCCTGAATTTTCCAGAATCGCCCATCACTAGTATTGTCGTGCAGATATCATTTAAGTGATATTTGTTGCTACCATTTATGAAATATTTAACCGCGATAAATGCAATTCCAATCATTAGTTACATACACTGTAAAAAAAATAATGCCAGTTTTCCAGTAGGAATCGGAAAAATAGTGACCTTATCGTACCAGAATAATTTCCAACCCAGCTCGGAATAAAATCCGTAAAATACCGTTTTACTGACTATTTTCTTATTTTTACGGATTTTATTCCGAGCTTGGTCGGAAATTATTCCGGTACGATAAGGGCAACTATTTTTCCGATTCCTACCGGAAAACTGGCAGTACTTTTTTTTTTTACAGTGTACTTTCTGCATTCTGTTTAAAAAATCTAACGAAATAAATCCATGCCATATGGGCTTTGTTATTTTAATGATTAGAATATTACATTAGATACAGTTTATAAAAAAAATAAGATGCATGGCTGTGCAAAAAAATATTTTTCATATCATGTAGCAGGTTATAGGTCATTTAGCAGGCATAATTATTCTAACAATGTATAAATATGCGAGACTATTTTTTTTACATTAATTATATTTTCGTGCATTAGAATTCTCAGTATTTTTAGTTAGAGAAAAACAATCATTTAGTAATTTGCACTTTATAATAAACATGAGGATCTGGTTTCAAAACTCACCTTAGCCAGAAAATCAAATTTTGTGAAATCGAGAAAAACATCTGACTGCACTGTAAAAAAAAATACGACCAGTTTTCCTGTAGGAATCGGAAAAATAGTTGCCCTTACCATACCGGAAAATTTTCCGACCCAGCCCGGAATAAAATCCGTAAAATACCGTTTATTGACTATTTCCTTTTTTTTTTTACGGATTTTATTCCGAGCTAGGTCGGAAAATTTTTCGATAAGGACAACTATTTTTCCGATTCCTACAGGAAAACTGGTCGGATTTTTTTACAGTGTGCGTCCATTTGTTTTTATTGTAAACCAAGATTTTACAGTGCCAGAAATACACGATAAAACTAGTTTTTCTGCAGATTGTAGTGTTTTTTCGATGTAGATACACCAATAGAATCAATTGATAGA
This sequence comes from Maratus speciosus, assembly GCA_963932465.1. NCBI lineage: Eukaryota > Metazoa > Arthropoda > Arachnida > Araneae > Salticidae > Maratus > Maratus speciosus. The sequence goes on from OZ010794.1 coordinate 359,209,376, forward strand.
GAAAACTCGAATTTTTAAATTTTGGATAAGGCAAGTTTTGAAACTCACATCCTTATACACTGAAAAAAAAATTCCTCAAAATTACGGAAATTGTACTGGCAATTGAGACGCCAGTACTATTTCCGTATTTTAACGGAATTTGTTTCCCGTAAATTTAAGAAAAATTTCCGTTTTTCTGGAATTTACGGAAATTTTTTTACGTTAAAATACGGAAAGAGTACTGGCGTCTCGATTGCCAGTACAATTTCCGTATTTTACCGGATTTTTTTTTTTTTTTTTTTTTTTTTTTTTTTATAGTTTATAGTCCTACAAACGCTTGTACATAAACTTGTACGTTAATATTTGTTACGGGATTTATTTATAAGGGTTATATACTGTTTACATTGTTCAGAATTTTCAGGTACGCTGATATTGTATGCATTATTTTTGTTATTATGTTAGTTTTGTTTTCCTATTACATAATATTTTAATTAGCGTACATTGTAAAAAAAATACTGCCAGTTTTCCAAAGGAATCTGAAAAATAGTTGTCCTTATCGTACCGGAATAATTTCCGACCCAGCTCGGAATAAAATCCGTAAAAATAAGGAAATAGTCAGTAAAACGGTATTTTACGGATTTTATTCCGAGCTGGGTTGGAAATTATTCCGGTACGATAAGGGCAACTATTTTTCCGATTCCTGCCGGAAAACTGGCATTATTTTCTATACAGTGTAGTCAAAAGTTAGAAATTAAAATTTAAAAATTGTGCAATTCTAAAAAATAGGAACAATTAAGTCTTAGAGTTTTAGCACACATCATTTAATATTTAATTTTGAATATACATTACATGAACAAGCTGACAGAGAAACTATTTAACACATATATATGCAAAAGTTATAGTTTAGTCATTATACGATTTAAACTAATTCTAAACATTGTAATATAAAATTTATAAATCTTAAACATCCTATTTTAATCAATAGATAAAACTATAATTTGTAACAGTAAAACATAGTCATATTAGGCATATAGTTTAATAATTTTTAAAATCTGATATCTTAACTCCTGCCAAATGGCTTTTTGTGTCACTTGATTTGTTGTTCAAAATAATTTTATTAATTGCTTGTTTACTTATTTATTTTTACTTTGTAGTCTGTTTGTTGATATAAGAAAAGTATTACGGAAATTTTTATACTTATAAAATGCTCTGAATACGCTAAAGCAGGGCTGTCCAACCCGGCGCCCCCAGGCGCCATGTCGCCCTTTGGAGGATTTCTTGGCACTCTTTCGAAAGTTTCCTGTTACTAACTTTTTTTGGTACTACTTAGTTATCCCGTCGACCAAAAATCTATCGTCTAACTATAAGATTAAATGCCAATAATGGTTGATCGTAAATGTCACATTCACTTGACTTTAACTAAGTTACACGTGTTTACGTCATCAAGTGATTTTTATTTCGACGTTTTATTTGTATTTTTTTTTTATGTTATACTAATTTATTTGTTCTTTCGTTATTAAAAAAAAAAATATCATGTCAATTTGCATAATTTGGAGAGTGGTTTGGTGATTTATATAATTTGGCGAAATTGGTCGACGAAATAACTAAGTAGTACTCTTTTTCTAAACATAAAATCCGTTTTAGAAAATGCTTAAAAGTTTTAAATCATTAATATTTGCATGCTTTTTATATTGTATGTAATATCAAGGTTTTTGGCTCTTTACCCTACCAAAGTTTTTGAGGTGAGACTGTTCAAGGAAAATATATTTCTAAATTCACTATATTTATAGATTTTCTGGAATGTTGACGTGGACATGACTATTGCTGTGAGATGTATACGAGGGAGTATCGATAAGTTTTTGCCCTCACATAGAAATAATTGAGTGAAATTTATGAAATTGCTACATTTTATGAGTCTTTTTCTATATAGTCAGTGTGCACAGTAACACATTTGTGCAATCAAAGTAAGGGGAGAGGATGTATTGCAGGAGGCGCGATAGTAGACCCAAAGAGGGGCATTTTTCAGACTTTTACCGTCCCCCACATGTGGTATATTGTTGGAAAGGCCTGTGACCACTTATTCATACTATGCAATTCCTCCTCCCCCCCCACCCAAAAAAAAAAATTGCCTTCCGAGGGCACTTTTCTAAATTTTGCTGATATCATTCATGCCCCCCCCCCCGGGTTGCAAATTTGGGGGTAGAGGTTCGGCAGTGCATAACATGAATAAGTAGTCACAGGCCTTTCCAACAATATGTCACATGTGGGGGTTGACAAAAGTTAGAAAATGCCCCCTTTGGGTCTACTATCGCGCCTCCTGGAATACATCCTCACCCCTCTCTTTGAAATACCGTTTGCAGAAATGTGTTACTGTGCACGGTGACTATATAGAAAAGGACTCATACAATGTATCAATTTTATAAATTTCACTCAATTATTTCTATGTGAGGGCAAAAACGTATTTATACACCCTCGTATTCGTTGTATAAGAAGTGTATGTGCCTTCCGAATGCTTCCTCTTACTAGCTTTATTTGAAACAAAAAATTCCTTAAAATATGTTTTATTTTGAACATTTACATGTTTTTCTATTGTAGGCTAGCTTAAGGTTTTGGACCTTATCCTACAAAACTTTTTGAGATAGGCTCCTCTCTCAGGGAAATGTAATTCAAAATTTACTATGATTTATATTTTTGCTACAGTCTATTTTTACATGGGCATGATTATCCCTAGGAAATGTATATGTATCGTATAAGACGTGTGTGTGTGTGTGTGTAGCTTACTATCTTTTTTTAACCCTAAAAGTCGGCAGAATTAATGTTTTGGTCCCTTATCCTACAAAAGTTTTTGAAATAAGCTTCTCTCAGGAAAATGTAATTCTGCACTTATTATGATTTATATTTCCGTTGCAGCAATATATATATATATATATATATATATATTACATGGGCATAGTTATTGCTGCGGGATGTATATGGATTGAGTATGTGTCGCTAACACTAGCGACTTTAGATATCATTGTATGCTTCCAGCCATGTGAATAATGGCGCCCTTTATTGTTTGCCAGCACCTAAAGTGCGCTTTTGGTAACTGAAAGGTTCGACAGGTCTGAGCTTAAGTGTTTCGGTGCAATTAAGAGTTAGTTCGAGTTTTCTGATAATTTAAGGGGTCTCAGGACTCTTAAAGTTTTAAAAGTTTTGAAATTTTACATTTTTTAGATATTGAACTACAATCTTTTCTGAATATTTTGATACAAATGTTTCCTTAAAATTCCCATTAGAACAGAAGTTATGGCTTTTAAAACTATACCCGCTCAATAGCTGAAGCGGCATTTTCGAAAGTTTGAAGTCATTTTTCTCCAAATGACGATTTTGGTCAAAACGCGCACTATATCTCAAAAAACTTCTGAATATTTTTTCATGAAATCTTCAAAACATATGTTTCATTTTAGTCTCTATAAACTGAACCTAAAATTTCCTTTTTATTGTTCAAAAAAATATTTTTTTAATGTGATTATACTGTTGAAATTTTCAAAAAATTGCATTAGCTAAATACAACTTTGTATTAAAAATATAAAAATTCTTTAAATGCAAATTTTTTTTAGGTTCAGGGTCATTTTTACAATCTAAAGTATAAGTAGGTGCCAAAAATTTTATTCTAATTGCAAAATTTATTTTGTAATCCTGCGCGTAAGCTGTTATACCAAATTTCTGCTCGTCAAACGCCTGACAGTTTGGAGCCCCCTGTAAATATTATTTCTGCATCTTTTAATTTTTCAAATACATGAAATGAAAGGGCACACTTATATCTTCCATCCCCCTAAAAAATTTTTTAAATCATATATATTTTAAGATATTAAATATTAAAAATGGTCTTTTTTTTTCTTTTTTTTTACAATTTTAAGAGTCTTGAGACCCCTTAAGGGGTCGGGGACACATTTTAAAATAATTTTTATTTATTGGGTTAAATTTTTGAATTTTTTTGTGAAGGTTAACCATATCATTTTTAAATAAAATCACATGATAAAACTTCTCAAATTTCTTTTAAAAAAATTAAACTTAAAATTTATTAAAAAAAGTGGGGTGTTTAAAATTGTTATAACTCGAAATATCATTTGTAGAATTTCAATTTTTTATTTAAATAAACAGAAATATATAAGTTTTAATTTGATTCAGTATTTTTAAAAATATTAATTTTATAAAAAATTAAAAATGTTAATAATTATGTAACTTTAAAAAAAAAAATCATAATTTCAAAAGTTAATACTTTTCTTTAATTTGCTGAATAAAAATTAATGTAAAAAAAAAAAATTGAATAAGACATGTTCCAAGTTTGAACCTTTTATCTTTAACGGTTCTTGACTTATAAAAAAAAAAAAAAAAAAAAAAAAAAAAAAAAACGATACGAGAAAATATAAATGAGTAAATTTTTTAAATACGATAAATAGTGAAAAAAACCATCCTGAAGAAAAAAGCATTTTCACAAAAGTCGTTTCCATGACAGTCATTATTTGAAAGCTAGATTTTGAAAACAAACCAAAACGAAAATATTAATATTTCTTGTTCTAATTTAGATAGGAACAGAATTTAAACGTCATTTTAAGCAGTAAAAAAACAGAGAAATCTTTAGTGCAGTAAAATATTTTAAGAAAATTAAAAAAAAATTTGTGTCCCGGACCCCCTTAAACTAAAACTGATTCTTTAAAAATGCAAGGGGAGTAAATGCAAACCAGTAACTCAGTGCGAGGCTTTCGCACTCAAATCATTGAGTTTCTTTTCTGATATATTTTTATATACTCTGATTTATTGTTAATTAACAGCATTTTTTAAATCAAACAACTCGTTTTAACAAACTATTAGTGTAGTAGTATATCAAGAGCCTGTTCAAAAACCTGTCATATAATACTTCATTCATCGTTGTGCGCTTTGTATGTACATCGAAAAAAGGATGTTCACACCAGAAATAATATATATATTTATACGTAACCTAAAAGTATAACGAAAATTCAGTGTGCAATGTCAGATGTGATTAAACAATTCTATCCAATAATATCCCGATTGATCGTTTTGTGATATATAATAATTAAATTAATTAAGAGATGTGAGCAAAAAATCCTATAAAATGATATCTCATTAATCGTTATATATTAGTTAATAAAAAAGGATGTTGACAAAAAAATAATATATATGTTATTCAATTTTTTTTCTCAAATTAAACGTAAATGTGGAATTCTTCAGCGGATGCAAAGGACGTCATTTTATCTTATACTATAATGCGAGCAAAAATTGTGTGTGTGTATATGTGTGTGTATGTAAATTTTATCTTAAAAACGGCTCTAACGATTTTGACGAAATTTTGTATTTTACCATTTTCGGGCATGATAAGACCATTGAGCTAGGTCACGTGTTCGAAAAAATTCGATTAGTTGGTCATTTTGGGTCGTAATGGTTCAAGATCAAGCTAATTATATCTAAAAAACGGCTCAATCGATTTTAACCAAATTTCATATCCCACCGTTTTTCGACACGAAGAAATTTTGGGCTAGGTCAAATGTTCAAGAAACTTCGATTAGTGGGTCATTTTTGGGTCACTATGGGTCAAGCCAATTTTATCTAAAAAACGGCTCTAACGATTTTCACTAAACTCTTACAGTTTTGGATTACGAGAAAACTATTGGGCTAAGTCACATGTTCGAGAAAATTCGATTAGTGGGTCATTTTTGGGTCACCGTGAGTCAAGCTAAGTTTATCTATATAACTTCTTTAACGATTTTGAGGAAATTTTGCACCCTACTGTTTTCGGGCACGAAAAGACCATTGGGATGGGTCTCGTGTTCGAGAAAATTCCATTAGTGGGTCATAATGGGTCAGGGTCAAGTTAATTATATCTAGAGAATGGCTCAATCGATTTTGACTAAATTTTGTATCTAGCCATTTTCGGGCACTAAAAGATCATTGAGATGGGTCTCGTGTTCGAGAAAATTCGATTAGGGGTCATTTTGGGTCATAATGGGTCAGGGTCAAACTAATTATATCTAGAGAACGGCTCAATCGATTTTGACGAAAATTTGTATTTTACCATTTTTGGGCATGATAAGACCATTGGGCTAGGTCACGTGTTCGGGAAAATTAGATTAGTGGGTCATTTTGGGTCGTAATGGGTCAAGGTCAAGCTAATTATATCTAAAAAACAGCTCAATCGATTTTGACCAAATTTCACACCCAACCGTTTTTCGACACGAAGGAACTATTGGGCTAGGTGACATGTTCGAGAAACTTCGATTAGTGGGTCATTTTTGGGTCACCGTGGGTCAAGCTAAGTTTATCTAGATAACTTCTTTAACGATTTTGACGAAATTTTGCACCCTACTGTTTTTGGGCACGAAAAGACCATTGGAATGGGTCTCGTGTTCGAGAAAATTCTATTAGTGGGTCATTTTGGGTCATAATAGGTCAGGGCCAAGTTAAATATATCTAGAGAAAGACCCAATCGATTTTGATTAAATTTTGTATCTAACAATTTTCGGGCACTAAAAGACCATTGGGATGGGTCTCGTGTTTGAGTAAATTCGATTAGTGGATCCTTTTGGGTCATAATGGGTCAGGGTCAAGGTAATTATATCTAAAGAACGGCTCAATCGATTTTAACTAAATTTTGTATCTAACCATTTTCAGCACGAAAAGACCATTGGGATGGGTCACGTGTTCGAGAAAATTCGATTAGTGGGTCATTTTTAGGTCACTGTGGGTCAAGCTATTTTTATCTAAAAAACGGGTCTAACGATTTTCACTAAACTCTATATTCTACAGTTTTAGATTACGAGAAGACCATTGAGCTAAGTCACATGTTCAAGGAAATTCGATTAGTGGGTCATTTTTGGGTCACAGTGGGTCAAGCTAAGTTTATCTAGATAACGGCTCTAACGATTTTGACGAAATTTTGCACCCTACTGTTTTCGGGCACGAAAAGACAATTTGGATTCGTCTCGTGTTCGAGAAAATTTTATTAGTGGGTCATTTTGGGTCATAATGGGTCAGGGTCAAGCTAATTATATCTGGAGAACGGCTCAATCGATTTTGACTAAATTTTGTATCTAACCATTTTCGGGCAAAAAAAAAACCCCATTCGGATGGGTAATGTGTTCAGGAAAATTCGATTAGTGGGTCATTTTTGGGTCACCATGGGTTTAGCTAAGTTTATCTAGATAACGGCATTACGATTTGACGAAATTCTGTAATCTATCGTTTTCGGGCACGAAAAGACCATTGGGATGGGTCACGTGTTCGAAAAAATTCGATTAGTGGGTCATTATGGGTCAGGGTCAAGCTAATTATATCTAAAAAAATGGCTCAAGACATTTTGACAAAATTTTTTAATATACGGCCGTTTCTGGTCATGAGAGGACCATTGGGCTAAGTCACATGTTCGAGAAAATTCAATTAGTGTGTCATTTTGGGTCACAATGGGCCAGGGTCAAGCTAATTAAATCTAAAAATATGCTCAAAACATTTTGCCCAAATTTTATATTACGTATACCGTTTCTGGGCATGAGAAGAGAATTGGGCTAAGTCGCATGTTCGAGAAAATTCGATTAGTGGGTCATTTTGGGTCACAATGTGTCAGGGTCCAGCTAATTGTATCTAAAAAACGGCTTAAACGATTTTGACTAAATTTTTTATTCTATTGTTTTCGGGCCCGAGAATACCATTGGGCTAGGTCGCATGTTCAAGAAAATTCGATTAGGGGGTCATTTTGGATCACAATGGATCAGGGTCAAGCTAATTGTATTTAAAAAGCGCTTCAAAACATTTTGACATAATTTTGTATAATACCGTTTCCGGGAATGATAAGAGCATTGGGCAGGGTCGCACGCTCAAGAAAATTCGATGAATGGGTCATTTTGGGTCCTAATGGATCAGAATTAAGCTAACTGTATCTAAAAAACCGCTCAAAAGATTTTGACAAAACTTTGTACTACACCGTTTCTGGACAAGATAAAACCATTGGGCTGTGTCGCATGCTCAAGAAAATTTTATTAGTGGGTCATTTTGGTGATAATGTGTCGGGGTCAAGCTAACGGCATCTCAAAAAGATTCAAACACTTTTGGCAATTTTTTTGTTATACCGTTTCACAGTACAAGAAGACCATTGAAATAGCTCATATCTGTCGATGAATTTTGTTTAGTGGTTTTTTGAATGAACGTGGATCAAGCTTATTTTACCTTGAAAACGACTAACGATTTTCACTAAATTTGTATTCCATCGTTTTCAGGCTCGAGAAGAGCATTGTGATAGGTCGCATGTTCGAAAAAATTCGATTAGTGGGTCATTTTGGGTAACTATGTTTCACGGTCTAGCTAATTGCATCTAAAACAGCAAGAATGATTCAGTGGGAAAAATATATCGAGATAAACAGAAAACTAATTTTGACCGAGCTTAGCTCGGTCATTCCTGCTAGTATAAAATAAAAGCGCGTATTTTAAGTCTTAAAATTGAAAAACTATGTTTTTTAGAAGTTCACCATTTTCACTCCAGCGGCAGTGAAGTGATTCGGAGATGGAAATACTTCACTATTGAAAAAAACGCAATTGAAATCACTCACTGATAAAATTCGAAGTTTTACAAAAATTTAGAGTATCTTTATTGAAGTGAAGTAGACTTTAGGTTAAAATAATATTTGTTTGAGAGTTTGTTTGACTAACCAATATAAGATGCATTTTGTACTGTAACTAAATTTACAGGTTTATTCTTGTACTTTTTTAAACCGCCAGTTCATTAAATCATAAAATTTTACTAAAGAGTATTATGAGTTTCTTTATATGCTAGAAAATTAATTCAAAAATGTGAACAATATATAAGCTCATAATCATTATGAAGGAATGGACTTTATCAATCTTCTTAGTATAAAAGTACTAAAAATCAATAGAAAAATATGTGAGACAAAATACGCAGAAAGCAATATTTTTAATTTCTTGAACCAAAGTACTAAAAGTAAGACTTATAACAATTTAATCGCTTATTTTGCCATTCATGGTTTTAATTCACCAAGTCGTAAATCTTTCATTTTTTGATAAACAAAAGGGAAAAACTCCAAATTAATCTTATAAATAACTTCAATAGTTATCACATTTTACTTGTTATTATATTTTTCAAACCGCAAGTCCATTCATATCATAAAATTTTTGTAAAGATTATTATGTGTTTCATCGCCTGCTAGAAAATTAATTAAAAAGTATAAACGATGAATAACAATCATTCTGTAGTAAAGGATTTTATAAATCTTCCTTATATAAATGTATTAAAAATCAATAGAAAAATACATGGAACAAAATACTCAAAAGCAATATCTTCAATTTCTTAAACCAAAATACTAAAAGTAAGACTAATTACAATTCAATCGCTTAATTTGCCATTCATTGTTTTAATTCACGAAGGCGTAAATCTTTCATTTTGTGATAAACAAAAGGGCAAAACAGCAGATTATTCTTATAAATAACTTTGGTAGCTATCATATTTTATTTGTTATTATATTTTTTGAACCGCAAGCCCATTCATATCATAAAATTTTTATAAAGAGTATTATGTGTTTCATCACCTGCTAGAAAATTAATTAAAATATATAAACGATGAATAACTCATAAATATTCTGTAGTAAAGGATTTTATAAATCTTCCTTATATAAATGTACTAAAAATCAATAGAAAAATACGTGGAACAAAATACTCAAAAGCAATATTTTCAATTTCTTAAACCAAAGTACTAAAAATAAGACTAATTGCAATTCAATCGCTTACATTGCCATTCATGGTTTTAACCCTTTAACGCTCGAATTAAATTACGGTTGAATAATTCAAATTTCTTATTGGCACCACTTTTATGAAAAAGAAATATTCACCTTATTTAATGACAGTGAAAACGATACCAAAATATACCCAATTTCACTATTTTATAAAACTGGTGGGAATCAAACAATTTTAGTAAAAGACACAGCCCGAGAATATGACGGGAGCGAGAATCGAGGGGTTACTTCACGAAGGAGTAAAACTTTCATTTTGTGATAAACAAAAGGGCAAAACTCCAAATTAATCTCATAAATAACTTCAATAGATATCATATTTTACTTGTTATTATATTTTTTTAAACCGCAAATCCATTCACATCATAAAATTTTTGTAAAGAGTATATTGTGTTTCATCACCTGCTAGAAAATTAATTAAAAAATATAAACGATGAATAACTCATAATCATTTTGTTGCAAAGGATTTTATAAATCTTCCTTATATAAATGTACTAAAAATCAATAGAAAAATATGTGAAAGAAAGCACTCAAAAGCAATATTTTCAATTTCTTAAACCAAAGTACCAAAAATAAGACTAATTACATTTCAATTGCTTACTTTGCCATTGATGGTTTTAATTCACCAAGACATAAATCTTTCATTTTGTGATAAACAAAAGGGCAAAACTCCAAATTAATCTCATAAATATCTTCAATAGATATACCGCAAGTCCATTCACATCATAAACTTTTTGTAGAGTATTATGTGTTTCATCACCTGCTAGAAAATTAATTGAAATATATAAACGATGAATAACTCATAACAATCCTGTAGTAAAGGATTTTATAAATCTTCCTTATATAAATGTACTAAAAATCAATAGAAAAAAAATTCCTGCCGGCCCGGCCTACATGCAGAGGTAGATTTCGAAGTTAAGTATACTAATTTCACCAACAAAAACTAAATTATTATTAGATATAGATCCACTTTAACAGTTTTATCTGTCGCTTTTGACGAGTTTTTATTTCCTTTTTATAAAATAGCTGGTTTTATCAGAATCATGTTAAGACGATATTAAAAAAAATATTTTTCCATACTCAACAACTCGAAATTTTCTGGCACATTTTCAGATTCATTTTTAATTAAAAAAAAATATGAAACATGCTGACGTGATTTTTGAAAAGATTTATAAGCGACCTGTGTTTTTATTTTTCTTTCAATTAATTAAAACTTGATTAATAAACAATTATTTTCTCAGTAGGGCAATATTTTTCGTTTTTAAAACAATCGCTTCGGGAAATTCTGTTCAAAATGCCCACTTTGACATCATTTTTCTAAATTTATTCTACCTCTATCAAAAAATCGATCATTACTGTGCATTATATAGTTTCTGAATAAGAGAATCTAGCAATTGGATGCGTTTGAGAGCAGAAATGAATTTAAAAATGAGTAAGAAAATAGACAGTTTGGATTTGAATGCACCCTTAATAAGATGATTTTTTTCTTCAACCGCTATGTATTTTTAATTTGATTTTGCTCTAAGAATTGGCCCTATCAAAAACGTGTCTATATAAATGTTGAAGACAATATTAAGAAGATATATGATAAATTCATGGAGATTTTATATCTTGTGAATTGACGGAGTTATGAAAATTTTTCTTCTTCAACCCCCCTTTTATGTTTTCGTTTTTAATTTTTTTTCCGGTACGAATTGGACCTATCAAAAACTTGTGAATATAAAACTTGTAGATAACATTAAGGAGATGTATAATAAAATTATTGTATTTGGTTGGTTGATTGGTTGATTAGAGTTTTATGGCACAAAGTCCTCATAGGGACATGCTGCGCCAAGAAAAAGTTAAGGAGTAAAACATAGTTAAAAATTAAAAGTTACATTAAAAGATTGTCAGAGATATAAAAGGGAAAAAACAAAACAAAATGAAGAAAGCAATGTGATGATACAAGTAATTAAAAATAATGCACCATGAAAGCGACAATACACAAGGTTTTAAAAGACAAAAAATAGTTAAAACACTAGAATATTTAAATTAAAAAATTCTAAAATCTCTAAAGTTATGAAAAGTTATATGTTCAAGAAATAAAGCATAAAATGTTATATAATACTGCTTTAAGAACGAAGTTATAATTCAAAATTTTAAAACGATATAAAGCTACGTAGGATGAATAACTTCAAAAACTGTATTATTGTCATCGTTATCAGAGTCATAACTACAAGAGTCCATAGCCTCTTCTGCATAGTTGAGCAGCTGTTTGTGATCTTTAATATTAGTTATTGCTGGGCTAAGACATGATTTATTGCCTTTTCTCTTCACAGTTTTCCACTGTGAAGAGATTTGAGTTGGAGGTTTCTTTCTTTCTTTTTGCGCGAAAGTTTTTTCATTTGCTTTCGGAGTTGGACAAACAATAGGTTTCACTAATTTGCTTTTATCTGTAGCTGGCGTATTTTTTGTCTTATGTTCGGTTGATATTTTTGATTTAACTGATGATGTTTGGGGAGAATTAGGTTTCTGTAATGATAGAACTGGAGATGAAGCAACCTTAGTTTCAGTCTGATGATTAGATGACTTTTTGGATCCAACTGGAGATTTCTGTGAATGATTAAGTAGATATTCTATTGTAACTGGTTCTGAGGATGGTAGCCAACGTTCCAATAATGGGGTACCATAGCATTTACTACCAAGAGAGACGTCCCGGGTTTTTTTAGGTGAAGTATTGGTTGAATGTGTCATAGATGTATTATTTGGTGGAAAAGAGCAGTCGGTCTGGGTACTGATGTGCCTTACGGATTTTGGTTGTTGTTTGAGTATACTGGAGTAAGATACCCCAACAGAGGGGGTCCTAGATTCAACAAGTTTACAGGCTTCAGGGTAGGAAAGTTTTTGAGTAATCTTAACTGCAAGAATTTCCTTTTCACGGATCCAGTTAGGACAAGAGCGAGAGTACGATGTATGGTCGCCTTTACAATTAGCGCAGCGTTCTGGTTTTTCGCAAGTTTTACCGTCATGGCCGACTTCTGCACAACGTGGACAAGTAGCAGATCCACGACAGGTAGTATTAGTATGTCCATACCGCTGGCACTTAAAACAACGCAGAGGATTAGGGATATAAGGCCTAACTGGACAGTTTAAATAACCAGCTTTAATTGTAGAAGGTTAAATATGGCTATTGAAAGTTAGAATAATGTGTTTAATAGGAAGCATTTGCCCATTTCGACGGATAGTGATACGGCGTACATCTATGATATTTTGATCACTTAAATTAGCTAGAAGTTCTTCTTTTGTAGAAAACAAAAGATCTGGTTCAGATATGACACCACGGCAAGTATTAAGAGTTTGATGTGCTTTAACAGAGACAGAAAAAGTACCTATAGTATCGCAATTTGACAGAAGTTGTGACTGCCTGGCTGAAGAAACCTCAACCAGTAAGTCCCAGACTGCAATTTTTTGAGCGAGTGACCATCACCCAAAACAGACTGAAATGTTTTTGCTATTAGAAAAGGTGAAGTTTTTTTGAAAGAACTATCTGAGAGACTATCAGTGCGTTTAATTACAAAAAAACGAGTGAATAACGTCTGTACAGTTTGTTGCTCGCCACTTGAGAGAGAAATAGAAGGAATGTTAGTTTTTCCATCCATAATTGAAAAAAAGAAAAAGAATTCAGACCCCGGCCGCACCACCCACTACCGAGCCCAACAAGGGGATGCACATTCGTGCACCAGTGCTAGCCAGGGCCCATACGGTCACAAGACACTCCTATGCCAGTCTCCACACTTAGCGAGATGGCTAGTAAGTACTCGCTCACTTGATCCCCAGCCAGTGACACAAGTCAGCTGACCAGCCGATTGATGCATACGGGACCAATATGCACCTCCCGTCTACCTGAAGAGGAGGCCAAAGCAGTGTGTTGGTTACCCTCAACTACCAGGATCCCCGTTTCCAGGGACACGGGTCGCCACGCACGGCAAACACGTGGGTGGTTTACAATTCTCCACAAGTCGATATACAGGATGATATCGGCTCATACAGAATAGCCCTCACCTCCGAAGAGGAAACCACAACGAGAGTGAAACATAGAGGAAAGAAAGACAAGAGAAATAAGAGGAAAAGGAAAAGAGAAAGATCGCTCAGGAACCCGGGGTTGCGAAGCCCGTGAATACCTAAAGAAGGTATCCCCCTGGGGGGAATTATTGTATTTGATATCTTGAGAATTGACGAAGTAAAGAATTTTTTTCTCCCAAAAACCCTATTTTTGCGCCCCTTGAGCCTATTTTAAATTTTATCAAAAATCTATGATGCATGAATTTTTGGCGCTATTTTTAGAAGTAATAAAAACTTTAAACTGATTTGATATCTACAAAAATTAAGAAGTTATGGGGTTTTTTCGGTTTTCACAAAACCCCGCCCTATTTCCATCCCCTTTGTCCGCTTTTGCCCATTAACGAACTTGACCGAGATTTTATGTCGTTTGATTTTATGTAACAGTTTGGAAGACAGTTCTGCAGAATTGCGGAAGTTATCGTGTCCAGAAGAAAGTGATAACACAATTACTTCGTGAAATTTCGTTCAAAATGCCCACTTTGACATATTTTTTTAAAATATATTCTGCGTCTATCAAAAAATAGATCATTGCGGTACATTAAATAGTTTCTGAATAAGCGAATCTATCAATTAAATGCGTTTGAGAGCAAAAATGAATTTAAAAATGAGTCAGAAAATAAGCAGTTTGGATTTGAGTGCGTCCTCAATGCAATGATTTTTCCAACACAATCCGCTTCGGGAAATTCGGTTCAAAATGCCCACTTTAACAGCATTTTTAAAAATATATTCTGCCTCTATCAAAAAATCGACCATTACGGTACATTATATTATAGTTTCTGAGTAAGAAAACGTACCAATTGGAAGCCTTTGAGAGCAAAAATGAATTGTAAGATGAGTTAGAAAATACGCAGTTTGGATTTGAATACACCCTCACTTAGATGATTTTTTTCTTCAACCGCTATGTATTTTTAATTTGTTTTTGCTGTAAGAATTGGTCCTATCCAAAACTTGTCTATATAGATGTTGTAGACAATATTAAGAAGATATATGATAAATTCATGGGGATTTTATATCTTTTCAATTGACGGAGTTATGGATTTTTTACTTCTTCAAACCCCCTTTTTGTTTTCGTTTTAAATTTTTTTTTTTTTCGGTACGAATTGGTCCTATCAAAAACTTGTGAATATAAAAGTTGTAGATAATATTAAGGAGATTTATAATAAAATTAATTGGAATTGATATCTTGAGAATTGACGAAGTTATGAATTTTTTTCTCCCAAAAACCCTATTTTTCGCGACCCTTGAGCCCATTTTTAACTTGATCAAAAATCTGTGATACATAAAATTTTGGCCCTATTTTTAGAAGTAATAAAAACGTTAAACTGATTTGATATGTTCAAAAATTAAGAAGTTATGGGGGGGGGTTTCGGTTTTCACAAAAACCCTTCCTATTTCCATCCCCTTGGTCCGATTTTGCCCATTAACGAACTTGACCGAGATTTTATGCCCTTTGATTTTATGTATCAGTTTGGAAGAGATTGGTGCAGAAATACGAAAGTTATCGTGTCCAGAAGAAAGTGATATATATAGATAGATAGATAGATAGATAGATACATAGATAGATAGATACATAGATAGATAGATAGATAGATAGATAAAGTTTTTTACTGAGGGTGGTTTTGTGTTCTAGGGGTCATGATCGGTGTAGATCTGCAAAATTTTTTCAGAAATTCCAACATAGGAACGATCCTAATAGGTGGTATTTCATACGAAATCTACCTAATACATGGAACAAAATACTCAAAAGCAATATTTTCAATTTCTTGAATCCAAGTACCAAAAATAAGACTAATTACAATTCAATCGCTTACACTGCCATTCATGGTTTTAATTAACCATGGCGTAAATCTTTCATTTTGTGATTAACAAAAGGGCAAAACTCCAAATTAATCTCATAAATAACTTCAATAGATATCATGTTTGACTTGTTATTATATTTTTTGAATCGCAAGTCCATTCATATCATAAAATTTTTGTAAAGAGTATTATGTGTTTCATCACCTGCTAGAAAATTAATTAAAATATATGAACGATGAATAACTCATAACGATTCTGTAGTAAAGGATTTTATAAATCGTCCTCATATAAATGTACTAAAAATGAATAGAAAAATATGTGGAACAAAGCACTCAAAAGCAATATTTTCAATTTCTTAAACCAAATTCCTAAAAATAAGACTAATCATAATTCAATAGCTTACTTTGCCATTCATGGTTTTAATTCACCAAGGAAATAATCTTTCATTTTGTGATAAACAAAAGGGCAAAACTCCAAAATAATCTCATAAATAACTTCACTAGATATCATATTTTACTTATTATATTTTTTTAAACCGCAAATCCATTCACATCATAAAATTTTTATAGAGTATTATGTGTTTCATCACCTGCTAGAAAATTAATTAAAAAATATAAATGATGAATAACTCATAATCATTCTGTAGTAAAGGATTTTATAAAATTTCCTTCTATAAATGTGCTAAAAAGCAATAGAAATGTATGTGGAACAAAGTATTCAAAAGCAATATTTTCAATTTCTTAAACCAAAGTACCAAAAATAAGACTAATTACAATTCAATAGCTTAATTTGCCATTCATGGTTTTAATCCACCAAAGCATAAATCTTTCATTTTGTGATAAACTAAAGGGCAAAACTCCAAATTAATCTCATAAATATCTTCAATAGATGTACCGCAAGTCCATTCACATGTGCTTCATCACCTGCTAGAAATTTAATTAAAAAATATAAACGATGAATAACTCATAATCATTCTGTAGTAAAGGATTTTATAAAACTTCTTTCTATAAATGTGCTAAAAATCAATAGAAAAATATGTGGAACAAAATACTCAAAAGCAATATTTTCAATTTCTTAAACCAAAGTACTAAAAATAAGACTAATTACAATTCAATCGCTTACATTGCCATTCATGGTTTTAATTCACGAAGGCGTAAATCTTTCATTTTGTGATTAACAAAAGGGCAAAACTCCAATTTCATCTAAAATTCATAAACTCCTATACATAAAATAAAACATGACACGACAAGCATATTCATATGTAAAACCTCGATAGAAACCACGCCGATTCAATCTTATTAAAATTCATGACTTATTGGTGACTTATTCATCTTTCCACATATTATGTCAGGCCTGGTGTCAAATCAAAACCTTTTTCATTTTTATTATGCAAATCTCTCCCTTCCTTTTCTATTATCTTCAGCATTTTCTACATACAAATTACGGATTCCGGGAACTGATAAAGATGTTGAATGAAAATTAATTAAATTTCTTCTTTCTTCCTGCGTAACTTCGAACAAGATAGATTTGAAATAAAAATGCATTTCATTCTCAAGGTTTAGAGCAAAGCAGAGATGAAATCTTGTTCTCTTGTAACTAGGGTTGTCAGAATGGTAATGTATCATAAAATTCATGTAATTGGAAACTACATAATTTAAGTGCTGTATAATTTTTGTTTTCACTCTAATGCCAAGAACTTTTTTATTTTTTTAAAATGTTGGTTAAATTATTGGCGAAATATTTTTCTTTCAACTATTTTTTATACTTAATATACATAGTTCATACCCGATATTTTTATATACCTGTAGCCTATACAAATTACGAATTGTTTGATCCATACTTAAGTTTTAAATGTAGTTATACATTCAATAGTCACAGAATAAACATACGTTTATAAATAAAAAATATTTTATATCAAAGAGGATAAGCATATGTGAATTGTTAAGTTATGAAATGATATTCGAAAGCTCTTTTCATCTTTTTGATCATCTTTCGAAGTTTATTTACGAGTACAATGAAATTCTGCAAAAACTATTTTCAATTTTAATACATAAACATCACGTATTTTCATTGATCATCGGTTCTCTCTATATGAGGCATTCTCACAATCTTTTGACTTTTCTATATCTTTCTGTCCCTGAATAATAATTTTTATTTTAGTACATATTCTGGGGTTTTTTCAAATTCTTATACTGGAAAACATCCCATTGCATACCTGCATAACAATATTAATGAGATAAATAAGTTTTGGGCGATATTGAAGGTCTAAATATACCACGAAATTCCTGTACCATTCCGTGTCCCTGATACTGATTTTTAAGTTTGGAACTGTCTGCATAAAATTATTTCAATAAAAATAATTCTATGTAATTTTTTCTGAAACTGGGACTATTGTGTTATATAAATATGTTGCGAAACAATTTACCTGCACACATTTTTACTGTTGTAATTATTTTTTTAACTCTGTCCCTGGGTTTTAGATTTCTTACTATGCCTCTTGCTAAAATTATACAGAAAATCACTTCAGATGCAGAAACAGAATTGTTTTCAACTTTTTTCTCATGTAGAAGTATGCTAGAGAAATAATGGCTATAAGTTTTTGATAGGAAATTTACTGCAGAATTTAAATCAGCATTTAAATATCAATTTCAAGCATCTTGGCTTTATTGGTACTCTGACCGCCTCCAAGGTTTGTTCCCGCAATTTTCGAGGTAAATTACATTAAAAAAAATTAATCTCATATAAATAACTGTTTCTAAAAATCAATGAACATTGTGGTTACCAATTAGTCTTAACATGATTTGCCTAAAAATAGGTGGTAATTTTCCATACCGTCCCATCCTTACCATCCCTTTTTTTCTATACCATCCCTTTTTTTTACCGTCCTTTCTTTAACACCGATTTAAGACAATGTTATACCAACATTTTGTACTAAAAATACTACATTGTTATTATTTATTATTTGAGTGTTCTGTGGGTACTATGCAAATTCATTATAAGTAAAAATTTAGACAAAAATAAAAATATATAGTGGTAGAATGGTAAGGAAAAGTAAACTCGCAAATTTAACTTAAATCTCAGTTAAATAAGAAAAAAATTCGGTGCTGATCATTTTTCTTTATTTTGAATCATTAAGGCATTCGTCTATAAGTTTAAAATGTTATTTTAGTAAGTTTAATTTCCCCAGATTTTTATTCCTGAAAAGTCAAAAGATTGTGAAAATGTCTCATATACAAATCACGAGATTTTTAAAACTGAAAAAGTTGTTGAATAAAAACTAATTATACATTTTTTTTATAATCTATTCTTTTTTAATGTCATATCAATCATAATCATCATTTGTTCTACCAATTTTATTTTCAGACATTAAAAACACACTAAGATTTCATAGTTTATCATACAGCCAAAAAATAGCGTACATGTAAAAAGTTTTAAAACATATTTATAAAACATAATATGTTTTAAAACTTTTGACATGTACGCTATTTTTTGGCTGTATGGTAAACTATGAAATTTTAGTGTGTTTTTAATGTCTGAAAATAAAATTGGTAGAACAAATGATGATTCTAATTATACATTTTTTTTTTCATCTTGAATTACTATGATCATGATAGATTTCAAATAAATACTCGTCGGCATCTGACGTCTACTTTCTGATGGATAAAACAGTATTTTAACAATTATATTAGGTAAGGAGTAATCTCGCTTTTAATTTTTTCCTTAGGTTAACTTGGGGTTTCGCTATAAGGAAGTTTCAGTGAAGCAGCCCCTTAAATCATATAGTTAGCAAAATTCATAAAAAAAATAAATAAAATTAATTAAAATTCTCTTTTACATAGTGTTCAGAAATAAAATGTATTACAATATCAAATACATGTTTTTTTTTTTTTTTTTTTTTGTTTTTTGTTTTTTTTTTTTTTTTATGAAGATATTTAGATGACCTTATAGCCCTTGCCTTTCTAGTAAAATTTCTGTCTATCCTACACAGAAAAAACAAGTATTTTCCTTCGATTTTCTTGAAATCCCGTATTATAATTTCACCTGTATTTCAAATTTATCTTTTTCATGGTAATTCAAGATGAAAGAAAAATTAAAATTTCTTTTCAACAACATTTTCAGTTTTCGAAATCTCGTGATTAGCATATAGAGAAAACCGGTTATCAAACAAAATAAGTGATGTTTATATGTTATTGATGTCTTTTTCTTTTTAGGGTTCCTTACTTAAAAAGGAGAAACGGAATCATTATAAGATCACTTCTGTGCCTGTCTGTCTGTCTGTTACAGCCCTTTTACTCGTAAACTATGCAACGTGGAAAGTTCAAAATCGGGTAAGTAATAAAGACTATTGACCAACATATTTACAGATTAATAAATATTCATAAATATATTTAGGAAAAATGTAGAGGGGCTAATTAAGTTACTTGAAAAAAAAAAAAACTTTTCTTTGTATATCGTGTGAAAGCTTTCGTAACGCTGAAATCAAAAATATATTTCATTTAATTTTAGGTATTATATTTTCAAAGTTATGGTGGAAAATGTAGTGCAAAAATATGTTCACCCCCATCTAACTCCGAATCTATTGAAACTAAAAATGTTAAAAAATTAGAAGTAGTAGACATTAAATGAAACCTTGCAGGAAAATTATAGCGATTACCCTAGGTCAAATAGTTTTTGAGAAAATCGCATTTTTCCGTTACAATCAAATTTCGATTTACGGTCTTCAGCAAAAGCATTGAGCAGAGCTGGAGGCACCTATCGTAGCAGAAGTATAACAGCATTGTTGATCATGAATTTCAAAAAAATTGTCGGTAATTAGCCCAGATATTAACCCTTAAAGACAGGGACGATTTGGACATACATAATGACAGGGACGGCGCATTCTATGCTCCATCGGCTTTTAATGTCTAGATAAAACATTTTAAGGATATATTTATGTAATGAAATGCCCAGTAGCAGTATAAAAGCAATAAAAGTCAAATTGTTAAAAACAGACTAATTTAATGAGAATTAATCACATAAATACTATGGGATTCGCGACTAGTTTCCATTGAGTGGCTCTCTCAATACACCTAATTATCTATATTATAAAGGACAAACATATCTGTGCGTAACGCATACGTCATTTTGCGAATGGCAACACTTTGAAATTTGAAATAAAATTTTGGTTTTGCTATTTTCTCTACTGCAAATTTTTAAATTTCTAAACATCGTACATTTTAAATTTTTACACCGTCGTATAGGAAAAAAAATGCACTTTTAAATACAATTTGTTTGAAAGCTCTATATCAATTTATTTTTGAGATATTAATTTTTTTATAGATTTTAGTACCAATTTTGTAATTGTGACAACTGAAGTACTCCATGATTATATCCTTATTAATGCCATTTTCATATTACAAATAAAAGAAACTTTTTTTCTAATTTATGAACAGAAAATGACGTCAGACATAAAAAAAACACGCATTCTTTTTCATAAATAAAAAGATTGAAGAAGATATTTCAATATTTTTACATTATGCTGATACTGAGTTTGAGACGCTAGGCAAAATGATTCAGTGAGTAAAAATGATGCCATATTTAAAACAAAACGATCATTTTCTTCGATAAAACTAAATATTTGACCACTACTAAATGGCCAATACTATGGCAACTAAAGGCAAATTTCTGAATGGTAAGTTTTCGCGGGTACTGAGATTAGAACTTAAAATTTGTGCGAATGTTCACATGAAAAGCTGTATCGGATAAACGTGATTTTAAGTTTAGAAATACATTCATTAATAATATATTGTGCGTTAAAATATTTTTAAATTGTGATTTGAGTGGTGCGTATATAAATTTTGAGAATGTGAATATAACGTCAGTTTAGATTTTATGGGGGAAATTTTATGATGTGACAAAGCGAAATCCTTTTTACCGGTTTTTCATCCTGTAAAAAAAATCGTAAGAGCCTCAATCGATAACTGCAACATAATTACTGATCTTGATTACGTATTCTAACACAGTTTAATTTTTCAATAATTTAAGTAGTTGAAGTTTGTGGAAATAATATTTTGGTAAATTTAAGGTTAAAAACATTATTTGTTTTAAGAGTTAGACAACCAATGCAAGATGGTTTTTTTATTGTAATTATTTTTGTAGGTTTATTATAAATTTGGTCTAACAGTTCCATTCTAAACAATTTAATTCGTCGAATTTCGACGGGTTGCAACTCGTGTCTTTAAAGGTTAACTAAAAACCTATATGTAATAACAAAGATACAGAATAGCTATATTTGCTATTATTTAGGTGATTATTATTATTATCCTGCTATATTGAAATCCAAAATTTTACATTTTTCTTCCAAGTAGTTTTCAAATTATGCTTAAAAAACGATAAAATGATGGTTTAAGATCTATGTCTATGATAGAAGTGAGTAGATATTTGAAATTTACTCTGCTAGTATCCTGTAATCTAACAGGCTTCATTGATTGCTTGAGTGGCGCTTAAGGTGCCTTGATCAAGAAGGGGGCTCTCTCGGTGAACAATCAAGTACCGAACTTCAATTTGGATACAGCCCTTAAAATACGCTCGTTTTAAAAAAGTTAATTTCTCTGTTACTATACTCGTAATACCCCGTTCAGATTGGGTGTTTAAGATATCTTAATTCGCTGAACTCTCTGAGAGAGTTCTACAAACTTTCTCGGCGAGTTTTAACATTCCTTGGATAGATACAACCACTACCACTCCTACTGATTGGATATAAAGCTTCACTTTAGCTGATTGGCTGTTGCAGTCGATTTTCTTTTATGCGCAAGCACATACTTTGCATTTGTTCAGATCTCAAACATTGTGACGTTCACTGAGTTATCTTAGATGAGTTTTATGATGTGAACAGGCATTGGATTCCTCAAAAATTGCAGTCTAAGATATCTTAAACATCCAATCTGAGTGGTATAATTCTCGATTTTTAGCTTAAATTTCGACTTATATTAAAATATTAGATATTTTTGCTAAGGAATAGCGATAAGTTTTTCAATATCTAAAACTGTCATTACTATGCTCCTGATATCATAAATCCAGAACATCTTGACAATAACCACGGTATTGACATTTTTAAAGTTAAGCGCATTTTAGAGCTAAACTATAACAATTGAAAACTTATGAGTTTTTATTCTGAAAGTGTCTCTGTCCCAAACCTTCTTTTGTAATTGATTCAGCAAAGTTAAATTATTAAAATGTATTTCAGCTATAATGAATTTGGTAATGATACGTATTAAATACGCTAACTTTGACTTTGGAACGAAAGGCACAAAGAGAGAACTGGTTCTTGCACAGTTAATCCAAAATATACGTTACTTCTCGTAAGAGCATGTGGAACTGTGCAATTTAAGAACGTTGTCAGCAAAATGGCATCTATTGGAGAGCACAATGTAAAATTCCTGTACATCACAGTATTTACAATTAACAAAAGTAACAAGCTTTAAATGAGTATAATTAATAAAAATGTCTTTTGTTGTCTCAAGTGTCAAATGTATTAAAAACAGAGACATGAAATATAGCCACGTAATGATTGCATTTGTTCTAAAACTTTCTAAATCTTAAAAATAAGGGTTTTATTTAATACCCTTTGAAGTTTGGGACAAGCCTTGGTAATGATATTTAAAATTTTCAATTCTTTTAGAAATTGATATTATTTATTTTTTTCATATTTAAACTATTGTACAATGTAGGGCTTGATGTTGACAAAAAATTTGAACATTCATAGGTGTCTTTATTAATTCACATTTTTTAACCAAGGACATAACATTACCCTTTATCTTGTTAAGCCATTTAAACTCATTGCCCAAAGTGAAAACCTTAACGGCATACTACCAGTTGCAGAGCTTAATATTTCGTTCTTCTTTACATTAAAAGTCTTTTATATTAAAATGGCTATTTTTGTGAAATATAAAAAATTTTTTTGTAAAGTCCTTAAGTCCTATAAGTTATTATTAAAAAAAGTATTCATTGCTATAACAAATAAGAAAGACAACTCATTTTGTTCCATCAAATACTTACCGAACTACAGTATTTTAAATTTTTGTACATTTTAGAACTTTTCTGCAAAAAAAAAACGCGCTTATTAGATTATTTGTGAACTCTATGGAACAAAGGCACTACAAATGAAATTGGAATCACTATACTTCTATAATAGTTCCTGAAGTTCAAGGAAAGGGAGAATAAAAACTATTGACGTTGTATTCAATATACGTTTAGGTTTCTTATTCGAGAAACTAAATAGTGGAAGAAAGTAACCACATTTATTTCGGTCATTCTTGCATTAAAAAGAAAACGAGTTTGACGGGTACCGAAAAAAACATGGCATAATATGTTAAACTTAAAATTCCTAAATTTTAAACTTGCGTGATACATCCATCCCTCTCAATCGAGAAAACTAACTGTTCCTTATAGGAGCAATTGGTTAAGACATAATATAAAGCAGAAAATATACTTCTTACCCGAAGTATCTTACTTTAACGTCGGAACTACTATATTTCTGTCTTTGAACCGTATTACAGCTGTTTAAAAAATGTAATTTGCATGTAAAAAATGGGGGTTATACAATAACAAGATTTTGTTGCATGCGAAGCATCGGGGAAATATTTTTCGATAACAGCAAAATTCATCACTGAAATATTGGCGCATTATGTACCCCGATAGCGATATATGTTCCTAAATAACACTAGTATGAGGTATATATAAATATTATACAGACATACAAACAATAAACGCAATAAACCCAACTGGAGTGAAAAATTAGCCAGAGCCAGGAATCGAACCCGAGACCACAGTATACAAGACTGCTGCTCTAACCACTGAGCTACTCCGGCCGGTGCCTGAGTCTGCAATTTCTCACTAATAAACCATGTTGGGGAAGTCACCAGCCATCTATACGACAACCTTGGATGACCGGACAACGATGAATAGATTTTACTATTACACCGATCTACGATAATTATAATAAAACATAATGTTTATTATAATAATGTTTTATTATAATGTTAGTATGAGTTTAAAACACTTATCAAAATGTAATTCATACTGTCTTTAAAAATACTTTATCGAATTTGTAATTCATGAACATTTTGGTTCGTAACTGTCGAAGCACATTTGGAGAAATTGGGGATAAAACCTGTGGATTAGTACATGAGATATTTCGTTTCGTAAAGAAGTTTATTATCTTTGTCCTAATAGAGATTAAAATTCTAAACAATCGTAGCTGAATCTCTCTCTATCAGCACATTCAACATTAATGAGATGTGTTCAAATTCAGTACAAATATTTTACAAATATTTAGATTTGTAATTCATGGACATTTTGGTTCATAATTGTCACAGAAGAATCAGACAAATTAGGGATAAAACCTGTGGGTTAGTACATGAGATATTTCGTTTCGTACAGAAATTTATTATCTTTTCCCTAATACAGATTAAAATTACAAGAAATCGTAGCCGAATCTCTCTCTAGCAGCATATTTAGCATTAATGCGACGGGGTGCTAACAGAGATCGTTGGTAAAACTTTCGAAAAAATTAAGAAGCGATGGGGCGAATTGCAAAAAACGTTTTGCATAAGAAACCTGAGTGGCAATCTACTTATTCAGACAAAATATTTAGAAGATTCAGACAATATTTAGATTTGTAATTCATGAACATTTTGGTTTATAACTGTCACAGCATATTCGGACAAATTAGGAATAAAAACTGTGTGCTTCGTGAATTTCACATGAGATAATTTATGTCGTAAGGAAGTTTATTATCTTTGACCTAACAGAGATTAAAATTTCAAGCAATCGTAGCTGAATCTCTATGAGATTCTTCAGCATTAATGAACCGGGGGGCTAACACAGTTCATTGGCAAAATTTTCGATAAAATAAGGAACGATAGGTTGGATTGCAACAAACATTTAGTATAAGAAAACTGAGTCGCAATCTGTTTATTCAGACAAAATATTCAGAAGATTCAGACAAAAATTTAGATTTGTAATTCATGAACATTTTGGTTTATAACTGTCACAACATATTCAAACAAATTAAGGATAAAACCCGAGTGCTTCGTGAATTGCACATGACATAACTTGTTTCGTAAAAAAGTTTATTATCTTTGCCCTGACGGAGATTAAAATTCCAAGCAATTGTAGCTGAATCTCTATGAGCATATTCAGCATTAATGAGACGGTGTACTAACAGAGATCATTGGCAAAACTTTCGATAAAATAATGAGCGATAGGGCGGATTGCAACAAGCATTTTGTATAAGAAACCTGAGACGCAATTTATTTATTTAGACAAAATATTCAGAAGATTCAGACAATATTTAGATTTGTAATTCAGGAACATTTTGATTTATAACTGTCACAGCATATTAGGACAAATTAGGCATAAGACCTGTATGCTTCGTGAATTGCACATGACATAACTTGTTTCGTAAAAAAGTTTATTATCTTTGCCCTATCTCTTATTAAATGAATAAAGCGATGTGTTATTAGGTTGCAAACCATAAAAATAACATTTTATGATCACACCCTGCATACATTATAATATATTTGGAATATTCGCGTTGTTTTAACTATTCATACTATGAAATTAATTGGCTTTCTTCTGGTTCTTCTGGAAATTTACCAATTCCTGCGTTTTCCTATATATTCTTTGAGCAATCTTCAGAAGATAATGTTTATAATTACATTCCGATATGCATACCTATGTGCCTTTGTGAAAAGAAAATGAAAATAAGCTGTTAATAATTCACATCAAAAGTTAAGTGCTTGAAAGTCATCTTAGCATGCTTTTATTAATACTAGGGGACTCTGCTCCCTACGAGCTACGCTCGTCAACCCCCGTTCGGACACCGCAGACTCTAAAAGTACGCTAATTTGATCGGCTTTAAAAAGATTTCGGAAGATTGAATTATAATTTCAAAAACAGTGGCGATCTCCCTATAAACGGATTTCTATTCATTTCTCTTTGATTGGGGAATTTTAAGGCCAAATCCGCTGCGGCACTACTTGATTATGCCGTCGACCAATTTCGCCAAATTATACAAATTGATATAATTTTTATTTTAAATAACGAAAGAACAAATAAATTAGTGCAACATTAATAAAAATACAAATAAAACGTCTAAATAAAAATAACTTGATGATGTAGACACGTGTAACTTGCTTAAACTCAAGTTAATGTGACATTTACGATCAACCATTATTGGCATTTAATCTTATAGTTTGGCGAATGATAGATTTTTGGTCGACGGAATAACTAAGTAGTAACAAAGATACAATCGCTGTTTTCGTCTTTGATTAAGTAAAATAAGTTAAACATTTCAAAATAAGCTAATATAAAGGAATTAAGTAAACAGAGTCTTTGTCTCCCGGTATTTTTTAACAAAGCGAAAAGAAAGTTCTTTTAAATAAGACATTTTAAATTAATCGTTTTTAATCTGACGTAATTTTGACCAAAATATTCTTTCTCTTTTTAATATTCACGTGAAAATACTTTTGTTAGAAATGAAATATTATTTGCGCTTTCCTAACAAAAATAGTTTAAACGTATCCTCTCAAAATATCAAATAAATGTCTAGCGCAATTTCTAAATTTAAACTGTTTTGCAATATTATTTTGTGTTCATTTTATGTAATAACTGTAATGTGACGTAAATATGACGTAATTTCTCCTATTTAAGACTTCTAACGCATGTTAATGAATTTATTATTTTACAATTTCCTTTCTTTCTTAAAATTCACGTGTAAATATAGTTTTTATGACGTAATTTTTAATAAGTTCCATCTTTTTTGCACAATTATTTAATTCTAATTCCAAATGTTTTTTCTGTTTATAATAGTCACGTGCAAATAAATTTTTTATTTATTTACACGTATAAATATTTTTTTATTTGAAGCAAACATTATTGTTTGCTCTGTTTATACAGTTGGCAACAGTTTAAATTAATATCACTTTCTAAAATCTCTCTATTCTAAAAAAAAGTAACAACCGCTGTCACCACGCCGCCAGTTTTGAATTTTTTGTGACCGGGTTTTTTTATTCGTTAATATTAAAAAAAAATATTGCATACAAAAATATGAAAATCGGTAGTATTATACAGAAATGTTTGATAAACACGCTGATGCAGACAGTTTTCAAATCAAAGAAATATTTTAAGAGATATTTAATGCTAAAGTTGGACAAAATCGTTCCACTAAAAAAGTTTTATAGGAGCAAAAACTATTCATGGGAATTTAGATCATGTTATACGCTTGAAGTTCCCAGTGTGCAGACTGTATTTCTTTTTTTGACTCATTTTTTGAGGTTTTATTTCTATTTTAAATTCAAATTTTCAGCATTTCTAGAGATGTTTTTTACATTATTTTAGAAAATGGTATTAATTTAAACTGTTGCCAAATGTATAAACAGCGAAAACAATAATGTTTGCTTCAAATTAAAAATTTAATTACACGTGACTATTATAAACAGAAAAAATCATTTGGAATTAGAATGAAATAATTATGTACAAAAAGCAGGAACTTATTAAAAAATACGTCATAAAAACTATACACGTGAATTTTAAAAGAGAAAGGATATTGTAATATAATAAATTCATTAACATGCGTTAGAAGTCTTAAATAGGAGAAATTGCGTCATATTTACGTCACATTACAATTATTACATAAAATGAACACAAAATAATATTGCAAAACAGTTTAAATTTAGAAATTGCGCTATACATTTACTTGATATTTTTAGAGGATCTTTTGTTAGGAAAGCGCAAATAATATTTCATTTCTAACAAAAGTATTTTCATGTAAATTTTTAAAAGAGAAAGAATAGCTTGGTCAAAATTACGTCAGATTAAAAACGTCAGATTAATCACGTCAGATTAATTTAAAATGTCTCATTTAAAAGAACTTTCTTTTCGCTTTGTTAAAAAATACCAGGAGACAAAGACTCTGTTTACTTAATTCCTTTTATATTAGCTTATTTTGAAATGTTTAACTTATTTTACTTAATCAAAGACGAAAACAGCGATTGTATCTTTGGTACTACTTAGTTATCCCGTCGACCAAAAATCTATCATTTGCCAAACTATAAGATTAAATGCCAATAATGGTTGATAGTAAATGTCACATTAACTTGAGTTTAAGCAAGTTACACGTTCTACGTCATCGAGTTATTTTTACTTCGACGTTTTATTTGTATTTTTATTAATGTTGTACTAATTTATTTGTTCTTTCGTTATTTAAAATAAAAATTATATCAATTTGTATAATTTGGCGAGTGGTTTAGCGATTTATATAATTTGGCGAAATTGATCGACGGGATAATCAAGTAGTACCGCAGCGGATTTGGCGTTAAAATTCCCCAATGAAAGAGAAGTGAATAGAAATCCATTTATAGGGAGATCAGCACTGTTTTTTAAATTATAATTCAATCTTTCGAAATCTTTTTAAAGCCGATCAAATTAGCGTGCATTTAGAGTCTGCGGTGTCTGGACGGGGGTTGACGAGCGTAGCTCGCAGGTGGCAGAGCCCCCTAGTAAGTAAAAAGTATCTCTAGAAATGCTGAAAAATTGAATTTAAAATAGAAATAAAAGCTCAAAAAATGAGTCAAATTAAAAAAACAAATAGTCTGCACACCGGGAACTTCAAACGTATAAAATTATCTAAAAATGATTAAATTCCCATGAATAGTTTTTGCTCCTATAAAACTTTTTTAGTGGAACGATTTTGTCCAACTTTAGCATTAAATATCTCTTAAAATAATTCTTCAATTTGAAAACTGTCTGCATCAGCATGTTTATCAAACATTTTTGTATAATACCACCGATTTTCATAGTTTTCTATGCATTATTTTTCTTAATATTAACGAAGAAAGATTTCCAGTCACAAAAAATTCAAAACCGGCGGCGGCGGTGACAGCGGTAGTTACTTTTTTTTAGAATAGAGATAAACTTACATAAACTATATCATAAGCTAAATTTTAATTCGAAGAAATTGCAAAATTTACTCAATTAAATAGGCAGCATCGAAATCAAAATAATTATATTCAGAAGCGTTTCAGAATTTTTTAATCCTAAATCGCGCAAACCTAACGTTCGTCAAATTTTACGGAAGATTAGCTTTGGCGATAAATATCAATTTTTTTTTTTTTTTTCTGAGAAATCTATTGAGTAGTCACTAAATTTTATTCATATTTCCTTATGTACATAGATAGATTCTTCAGCATTTTTTTTTTTAAATTTTGTGAGAATGCGCTTTAAGACCTTCTTTATTAGCACACATTTGAATGCACACTTATTTTATAGTACTAGAGAAAAATGTCAGTCAGGTTCGAATCACTTCATGGCTTGTGTCATCGTTAGGATGCAAAGGATAAAAGTAGTCACTTTATGACTCTGTATTTTCCCTTTTTATCCTTCACATTTTACCAAGTTAATAGTTTAACCTATACAAAACAATATTATGGTTCAGTAATGTTCCATTTCATGGTATTTAAAGTACCATATCATGTAAAAGTTTCACTACCTTTTATTTGCATCTTATTACATCACTAAAATTTTGTACAATCTGCTGCGAAGTTTTTAACGTAAAGTGCATTTTAAAGTAAATTGAATAAATCATGTGTTTTGCACTTAATGTTCTAAATGAAAAGTGAATTTGTAAAAAAAATTGAGATATGATTAAAAAAAAAAAAAAAAAAAAAAAAAAAAAAAAAAAAAAAACCTCATATAATTCAGATTCATCTTATAATACAAAAAAAAAAAAAAAAAAAACTAAAAATTATATAAATGTTCTAAAAACACATATAACATTTTATATAAACTTTACTGAAGGTTTTTAAAAGATATACTTTATATACAACACTGTATTTTCACAAAAATTCTATGCTACATTTTCATATGAAAATACAGTTTTGTATATAAAATATATCTTTTAAACACCTCCAGTAAAGTTTTGATAAAAAGATACATGTGTTTTTGGAACATTTAAATAATTGCTAGTTATTTGTTAAAAAACTGCATTGATCGAAACACATAATAACCATTTTGTCTTAAAATTATTTTTAATTGACTCTCTTGAGAGGAAAAAAGGGGGAGGTATGACGTGTAAGCATTTGTACAAAGATACCTTCCCTGTTTCTAACATAACTTATGCTAAAGGAGTTTTAAACGAACCCTGTAAATTAGCTTTTAAAAATCTTTCAAAATTCTACATTTTATATAGCAAATTAACACCTTGTAATATTACAGTAAATTCAATTGCTAAAAGGTGTAAATTAACACTTTAAAAGCTGTAAAAATACGATTATTTTGACTGTTTACATGTTTCAACACTACCCGAGTCCTTTTCAAAACAAATAAAAATAAAAATATTCTAAAATTTCACTGTGTATGAAACGCTGTCATTCAATTTTTCTCGGGTAGAGTTGAAACATGTAAACAGTCAAAATAAACGTATTTTTACTTGTTTTAAAGTGTTAACTTACACCTGTTAGCAATTGAAATTAATGTTATAGCATTTACAGTAGAACGCCGATTATCGGAACTCCAGTTAACCGAACTTCCAACTATCCGAACAGCATATTTCTCCCCAAGAAAATTTTTAACCGAAATTTCAGTTATCCGAACAGCTTATTTCTCCCCAAAAAATTTTTAACCGAACTCCCAATGTCTCAATTATCCATTGGCTTGGAATAAAATTTTAAATAATGAAAAAAACAATAAACGATCAGAAAATGAGAAATGTAAAACAATAAAGGAGATGGGAAGAATCCTAAGTTATGAAGAAAATGAAATTAACGAGTGGTTCGATAGTGAAGTACATGACCCTGGATAACAGATTTTAAATGATGATGAGATTCATGTTGAAAAAAAATTGAATAAAATGAAAACGAATGCCCTGAAAATGTCCCAGGTCCATCCAGTGTTGCCAGATGGGCTACTTTTTTAAAATTTAGATTCTTGATTGGCACCACTTTTTTGAAATGGCAAAATGCGCCTTATTTACTGACATATTAATTAAGGCGAAAACAAAGTTAATTTTACCGTTTCAAAAAAGTGGTGGCAATCAAGAAATCTGAATTAAAAAAAAGTAGCCCACTGGAAACACTGGGTCCATCACACAACGAAGCCTTTGAAGGTTTGGAAACAGCTGAAATGGCTCAAACGGAGAAGAACGTTGATCCTGTTCAACTGACGTATTTAAGAAGAATTAGAGGTATGGCAACATTGAAAAGAAATGCCATCGTGGAAGCAAGCAACAATCAAAAGCGTTTTTGCATAAATTATAATCTCTAGAGTTCAGAAAATAATAAAAAATATATATATATATATATATATAAAATTAAACATGCCAGCACTAACTGGTGCTGCCAGTCCCAAGATTTTAGTATAGTCAGAAACATCCCATAAATTGTCTGTCCATTTATCCGACCTTTTGCTTATCCGAACTAGGGTCGGTCCTGGCTTGTTCGCATAATCGGCGATCTACTGTAGTTGAAAACTGTTCTGTAAATTAAAGAAATCTGTCGAATAAATTAACCTTTTTTTAAAAAAAAATCGGTTAAGTACGGTTTTTTCCCCCAAAATGTATTATATTAAAATATATATTAATACAAATAACTACAAGTTTAGATCACTTTTGTTTAATAACGTTTTATATTTTATTACTAGCAGTTAGATTATAGTTGCCAAATATTTATAGATATTTTAAATATTTCTAAAAGTTCTATGTAGGATATTTGACATTAAGAGCATTTTTTTATGGTTCTTTCCTATTAACCCCTTCGGGACGGGAGCCTTTTACGAAAGTTTTAATCTTTTGTCACCGTTTTTTAAAAACAGAAATTTGTATCTTATTGAATCGAGAAAATGCGCTAAGTAAATAATGCAAATTTTATAGTACAATTTTACTGGTGCGAAAAAACAAGGATTCTGATCACTTCATGCCGCACGAATACGTGTCGCTCGTCCCCAAGGGGTTAACACGTTAAGTTCCCCGTTAGTCACCGGTGACTGATACTGAACTTTCCGTTTAAACCGCGTCAGTCGTCGGTGACTGATACTTATAGATTGTGTAAGGGGAATCTTACTTCGTGGCCCAAACGAAAAGACAGACAAAATAGACTTGACATTCAACGTGTTAAAATACTCCTTTAAAAATTGTTTACTGTCTAATTACCAGCATTCAGCTAACATATTGCTTTAATGCAAAGTGAACCAAAACATTGTTCCATCTGATAATTTTGTGTTACTAGGCAGTGTACGATATGTGTTTTAAAGTTAAAATTTATTGCACTTTTTCCACTTCAATAGAAATATAGAATAATTACAGTAGAGCGCCGATTATCCGAACTGCAATTAACCGAACAGCCAATTTCTCTCAAAAAATATTGTTTAATCGAACTTCCAATTATCCGAACAGCCTATTTCTCTCTTTTTTTTTTTTTTTTTTTTTTTTTTTTTTTTTAAATACGAACTTCCAATTATCCAAACACCCTATTAGACCTGGATATCAGATTTTAAATGATGATGAGATTGTGGATGATATTCAAGACGAAAAAGAAATTGAAAACGAATGTTTTGAAAATGATCCAGGTCCATCACATAACGAAGTCTTCGAATGTTTGGAAACAGCTATGGAATGGCTCGAACGGGAGAAGAATACTGATCCTATTCAACTAACGTATTTAAGAAGAATTCGAGATATGGACACATTGAAAATAATGTCTTCGTTGAAGCAAGCAACAATCGAAAGCTTTTTTGCTTAAATTATAATCTCTGGAGTTCAGAAAATGATAATAAAAAGTAAACAAAAAAAAATTAAAAAGACATAAATCATTTTTTAAACATGCCAGCCTTAACTAGTGCTGTCAGTTTAAAGCGTGGATAAAGGGTGAAGGTTTTGTATAGTCAGGAACATCCGTTAAATAGTCTGTCCATTTATCCGAACTTTTGCTTATCCGAACTAGGGTTGGTCCGGACATGTTCGGATAATCGGCGCTCTACTGTACCTACAAAACGAGGTTTAGCCGGTATAAAGTCACACTAACATGTTTAAAAAGATAAAATCTTTTTATTTTTTAAAGTCGGAAATTGTACACAAAAGTGGCAAATGAGGTGTGTTCGTATTATAACTAGTTTTATAAATATGCAGGTTTTGGTGCAATAGCTGTTGCACTCTTATGCAAAAATACATGAATATAAAATTTAATATGATTCTATATGTTAAATTCAGCAATACGGAAATAATAGGACTCCAGCTTAAATAAGACGCAATCATCATGGCAACCTAGAATCATTACCTATCATGGGATATCATTGAAGTAATTACGTATGATAAGATTTAATAGAATGAAAAGAAACTTTTATTAATATCTTTTTAAGTTTTGATTCTATTTTCATAAAATCTGAAACGACTCGACGAAATTCTGCAACGATTCTATATACTAAATTTCGAACCATTCGGTTGGGTAGTTTTTGCGCTGTTATATGCGGACAGACGGACGAATCGGATGACGACTATAGGTGCTACGTATTTATGTAATTACGAACGCATCCAAAATTATAATTTTATGAGAGAATTTTTGCTTCATATGAATAAGAGTCGGCATGAAAAAAATAATTTTCACAAAAGCTTATATTAATTTTTTACATGGTGATGTGTTGCTGTATATGTTGAAGGTTATAGTTTCAAATAAACTTATGCAGGTTGTCCTTTATTATCGTCCACTAAAACTTAATTCCTAAATCGCTAGCTTTAGAAGTATAATTTAAAAAAAAAATCAAACTTTTTTTATTGTTTGGAAATACATTGCTCAATCAAAATATTTATTTATTTATTTATTTATTTATTTATTTTACAAAATTTTAACTTTTCATACGATCTCTGGATCCAAGTCGTATATAGAAACATTTACACTATCTCTAGCAAGTTACTACAGTGCAAGCATTCTATTCTTCTACGTTCAAACTTGCTGAGTTTACTTTGAATTTTACTTAATTTTTGGACGTTAAAAACAGAAAACGTGAAATAAAGAAATCTTGAGAAATCTTAATTAAATTAGAAAATACAACATGTACAGGAACATCATGTCTTGATTTTAAAAAAAAATCGGAAAAGACAAAAAGAAAAAAAAAATTCTAGCTCCAATACTATGATAATCAACGCTTCTCTTTAATACTATTCCGTACTATTATTCCATCATTTATATTTCTTTAAAATATAATTGAAAATTTGTGATAACCTTTGAATTTTTCTTTTTTTTTTCGATCTTCGATTTTTTAAAGTTAATTTTGAATTAATTGCATAGATAGCATTTAGCGAAAAATAAATTATAACCTTTACTTTTCCCATCATCGCTTTAAAAACTATACTTTTTTTTTAAACTAATATATGTTATGATGAATTCTAAATAAGCATGTACATGCTTATCAGCGGGAAGTTGCTCTACATACACATGGTGTTTAATTGGACTCGAATAGCTTTATAAAACGTTGAAAAAACTCTTTTATCACATGCATGTTCTCATCACTACATTAGTAGGGGGTCTGCTTAATAATTTCAGATATTTGGTAACTTACAGTGCTTAAAGCATCATTAAATACATGTTAAATAGGAATACAAAGGATAGTGGGACTTACAGTAGCATCATTACCTTTTTGTTCTGTGTAATAAAGATGTATCTGGAAAGGAAATTTTCAATATAAGCTTATTAAGGATAACAATAAATTTTTTTAATCAGTTGTGGTAGCTGAAGGTGCGAGCATTCCTTGAAATTTTCAAAGAGTCTGGCACCACTATATGTGTTAAGAAAATTTCTATTTAATATTTAACACCAAAAGTGCGGGAATTTTTAGTCAAATTTAATAAAAACATTTGATGCCAGAATTTTTATTTAAAACTATTTAATTTATTTATTTAACTTATTTTCGAGTATTGCTTTTTAAAAAAAACTTATTTTATGAAGAAATTTCCGTCATATTGTATTCATCAACCAAATTTATAAACAAACCAATGATGGAACAATGGGCTCCCCTATTTCAAGTTTACTTGCAGAGTTTAAACTACGCCCGCTTGAGAATGTAATCATGGAAACTGTAAGACCGAGTCCGGATTATTGGTTCAGTTATGTTGATGATGTAATTCATTATATGGAATCATAATGGAAGATGAATTATACTCCTTTATAGATAAATCAATATGTTAGACAACAAAATAAAATTCACGATAGAAATAGAAGAAAATCAAAAACTTGCATTTTCGGATGTCCAGCTTATCAGAAATACAACTAAACAGAATCTTGATCGCACAGTTTTTGGAAGACTAACAGATCTAATGCCACTATTCCTTTTGATTGCAGTTCACCTATAAGTTACAAATTAGCACCATTTAATTATTATATAAAAAGTGCATTTGAAGTTTCTTCAAGCCATCTCCTAAAGGAAGAACTAGATGCAATTAGAAAAATAGAAATAGAAAATAAAATCCCATCCCGTTTTATTGAAAAAATCATAAACAAGTTTAAAGTGGAAGATTATGGAAAACAAAGAGCAGTTCTAGATAAAAGATTTAAATTTTAGTGAACTACATTCCAAGGCTTTTTAAAAATATGAGGCATACCCTTTTCAGATAGGATGTAAAATTAATCGCAGCCCCTCCTCCAAAGTTAAAAGATCTGTTAAATACTAAATTTGATCCAGTCCAAGCAATCAATAGATCCGGAGTATACATTATACTTTTCCAAAAAGATAGTAAATATTTTATTTATGTTGGTATGACGATGAGAAAATTCCGTGACAGAATTAAAGAGCATAAAGCAGATATCAGATTAAACAGACCCAATACTGCATAATCAAGATTAGCTCAAACTCAACCAATAAAAATAGATTTTAATAAATTCAAAATTATATTCCGTACAAATAATTACCAGGAAGCTATTATAAGAGAATCAAGTGAAATAATCGCCATTAAAGATACAGCTCGTAACGATGCACTACCGCGCGTATCCATGGAGTATGGAGAAATTTGCTGTATAATAAATGAAAGCTCGTACTTCACGTACAACATTTACTTTGAAATAAATTTTCTTCTAGACAATTCTCGAATAAGCGCAAAGAAAATAATAACATTCAAACCCTCTGACGATGGCCTTGTGAAGAATGAAATCGTTCTGATTGTTTTCTAATGTATTTTAAGTACAGTAGAACCTCGATTATCCGAAGTAATTGGGACCGACACTCTTTCGGAAAATCGAAATTTTCGGATAATCGAGAATGCTTCAATTTTAAGAATAAGAAGAAATATATGCAATATTTCTTATCATGGTAACAAGTGCTTAATAAAAGTAAAGCAATAGGAAAATAGAAACAAAAATAAATTATCTTAATTTTAATTTTGAAATTAAGTGCCTTTTAGATAAATTACAAGGGTTTGAAAAAAGTTTGGTTTCTCGCAGTTTCGATTGCCTATGCTTTGAAGCTCTATCACGGAGTTTGTTAATATTATTAGTTCACCAGTATCGCAGTCTTTCTGCTGCACCAGCCTTGCCAAACCTTTTGCAAAACATTCAAAAGCTTCATAATTGCTAATTTGTTCGTTTTCTTCGTTCCACTCCGCAGCTTACAGAAACTCAAGTTAAATTCAAAGGAACTCTAAGAAATTGGATCGAAAATATTTCTATGCACTCGTCGCTCGGAAAGGACCGCTTGTGCACAAGAAATATTATAGTTAAAAAGGCTTTTAAATTATTTTCGGTTAACCGAGAGTTTCGGTTAAAAGAGTTACGGATAAAAGAGGTCCTACTGTACATATAAATTATATATGTGCACCTGAAGGTAATTCTTGTACAGGTATTTGCACTGTTTATATGAATTTAATTATTTAACTCAAGGTGAATTGAGAACTAGAATTTTAACTTCCATTTATTAAGAAATTTCTGGTTTGA
Organism: Maratus speciosus; assembly: GCA_963932465.1. NCBI lineage: Eukaryota > Metazoa > Arthropoda > Arachnida > Araneae > Salticidae > Maratus > Maratus speciosus. The sequence continues at coordinate 359,246,997 of OZ010794.1, forward strand.
ATCGACATCTATTCATCTGGTACGGTCCAAAACGACTCCTCTTAGCGGTTCTAGTGATAAATCACGGAATTTGTAGAAGTCATATTTAATTGCAGAATTTGTGTTAATTTTCTGAGATTGAATATCATTAAAAATTCTTTTAAAAAATTGTGGAAACTAGAATTTTAACTTCCATTTATTAAGAAATTTCTGGTTTGAATCGACATCTATTCATCTTGTACGGGCCAAAATGACCCCTCTTAGCGGTTCTAGTGTTAAATCACGGAATTTGTAGAAGTCATATTTAATTGCAGAATTTGTATTAAATTTCAAAGATTGAATATCATTAAAAATTCTTTTAAAAAATTGTGATAACTAGAATTTTAACTTCCATTTATTAAGAAATTTCTGGTTTGAATGGACATCTATTCATCTGGTATGGGCCAAAATGACCCCTCTTAGCGGTTCTAGTGTTAAATCACGGAATTTGTAGAAGTCATATATTTAAATGCAGAATTTGTATTAATTTTCCGAGATCATTAAAAATTCTTTTAAAAAATTGTGGTGACTAGAATTTTAACTTCCATTTATTAAGAGATTTCTGGTTTGAATCGACATCTATTCGTCTGGTATGGGCCAAAATGACCCCTCTTAGCGGTTCTAGTGATAAATCACGGAATTTGTAGAAGTCATATTTAATTACAGAATTTGTATTACTTTTCCGAGATTGAATATCATTAAAAATTCTTTTAAAAAATTGTGGTAATTAGAATTTTAACTTCCATTTTTTAAGAAATTTCTGGTTTGAATCGACATCTATTCATCTGGTACGGGCCAAAATGACCCCTCTTAGCGGTTCTAGTGTTAAATCACGGAATTTGTAGAAGTCATATTTAATTGCAGAATTTGTATTAATTTTCCGAGATTGAATATCATTAAAAATTCTTTTAAAAAATTGTGGTAACTAGAATTTTAACTTCCATTTATTAAGAAATTTCTGGTTTGAATCGACATCTATTCATCTGGTACGGGCCAAAATGCCCCCTCTTAGCGGTTCTAGTGATAAATCACGGAATTTGTAGAAGTCATATTTAATTGCAGAATTTGTATTAATTTTCCGAGATTGAATATCATTAAAAATTCTTTTAAAAAATTGTGGTAACTAGAATTTTAACTTCCATTTTTTAAGAAATTTCTGGTTTGAATCGACATCTATTCATCTGGTACGGGCCAAAATGACCCCTCTTAGCGGTTCTAGTGTTAAATCACGGAATTTGTAGAAGTCATATATTTAAATGCAGAATTTGTATTAATTTTCCGAGATCATTAAAAATTATTTTAAAAAACTGTGGTGACTAGAATTTTAACTTCCATTTATTAAGAGATTTCTGGTTTGAATCGACATCTATTCGTCTGGCATGGGCCAAAATGACCCCTCTTAGCGGTTCTAGTGATAAATCACGGAATTTGTAGAAGTCATATTTAATTGCAGAATTTGTATTAATTTTCCGAGATTGAATATCATTAAAAATTCTTTTAAAAAATTGTGGTAACTAGAATTTTAACTTCCATTTTTTAAGAAATTTCTGGTTTGAATCGACATCTATTCATCTGGTACGGGCCAAAATGACCCCTCTTAGCGGTTCTAGTGTTAAATCACGGAATTTGTAGAAGTCATATTTAATTGCAGAATTTGTATTAATTTTCCGAGATTGAATATCATTAAAAATTCTTTTAAAAAATTGTGGTAACTAGAATTTTAACTTCCATTTATTAAGAAATTTCTGGTTTGAATCGACATCTATTCATCTGGTACGGGCCAAAATGACCCCTCTAGCGGTTCTAGTGTTAAATCACGGAATTTGTAGAAGTCATATTTAATTGCAGAATTTGTATTAATTTTCCGAGATTGAATATCATTAAAAATTCTTTTAAAAAATTTTGGTAACTAGAATTTTAACTTCCATTTATTAAGAAATTTCTGGTTTCAATCGACATCTATTCATCTGGTACGGGCCAAAATGACCCCTGTTAGCGGTTCTAGTGTTAAATCACGGAATTTGTAGAAGTCATATTTAATTGCAGAATTTGTATTAAATTTCAAAGATTGAATATCATTAAAAATTCTTTTAAAAAATTGTGATAACTAGAATTTTAACTTCCATTTATTAAGAAATTTCTGGTTTGAATGGACATCTATTCATCTGGTATGGGCCAAAATGACCCCTCTTAGCGGTTCTAGTGTTAAATCACGGAATTTGTAGAAGTCATATATTTAAATGCAGAATTTGTATTAATTTTCCGAGATCATTAAAAATTCTTTTAAAAAATTGTGGTGACTAGAATTTTAACTTCCATTTTTTAAGAAATTTCTGGTTTGAATCGACATCTATTCATCTGGAACGGGCCAAAATGACCCCTCTTAGCGGTTCTAGTGTTAAATCACGGAATTTGTAGAAGTCATATTTAATTGCAGAATTTGTATTAATTTTCCGAGATTGAATATCATTAAAAATTCTTTTAAAAAATTGTGGTAACTAGAATTTTAACTTCCATTTATTAAGAAATTTCTGGTTTGAATCGACATCTATTCATCTGGTACGGGCCAAAATGCCCCCTCTTAGCGGTTCTAGTGATAAATCACGGAATTTGTAGAAGTCATATTTAATTGCAGAATTTGTATTAATTTTCCGAGATTGAATATCATTAAAAATTCTTTTAAAAAATTGTGGTAACTAGAATTTTGACTTCCATTTATTAAGAAATTTCTGGTTTGAATCGACATCTATTCATCTGGTACGGGCCAAAATGACCCCTCTAGCGGTTCTAGTGTTAAATCACGGAATTTGTAGAAGTCATATTTAATTGCAGAATTTGTATTAATTTTCCGAGATTGAATATCATTAAAAATTCTTTTAAAAAATTTTGGTAACTAGAATTTTAACTTCCATTTATTAAGAAATTTCTGGTTTCAATCGACATCTATTCATCTGGTACGGGCCAAAATGACCCCTGTTAGCGGTTCTAGTGTTAAATCACGGAATTTGTAGAAGTCATATTTAATTGCAGAATTTGTATTAAATTTCAAAGATTGAATATCCTTAAAAATTCTTTTAAAAAATTGTGGTAACTAGAATTTTAACTTCCTTTTATTAAGAAATTTCTGGTTTGAATCGACATCTATTCATCTGGTATGGGCCAAAATGACCCCACTTAGCGGTTCTAGTGATAAATCACGGAATTTGTAGAAGTCATATTTAGATACAGAATTTGTATTACTTTTCCGAGATTGAATATCATTAAAAATTCTTTTAAAAAATTGTGGTAATTAGAATTTTAACTTCCATTTTTTAAAGAAATTTCTGGTTTGAATCGACATCTATTCATCTGGTACGGGCCAAAATGACCCCTCTTAGCGGTTCTAGTGTTAAATCACGGAATTCGTAGAAGTCATATTTAATTGCAGAATTTGTATTAATTTTCCGAGATTGAATATCATTAAAAATTCTTTTAAAAAATTGTGGTAACTAGAATTTTAACTTCCATTTATTAAGAAATTTCTGGTTTGAATCGACATCTATTCATCTGGTACGGGCCAAAATGACCCCTTTTAGCGGTTCTAGTGTTAAATCACGGAATTTGTAGAAGTCATATTTAATTGCAGAATTTGTATTAACGATTGTTATTAATAATTGTTATTAATTTGTATTACGAGATTGAATATCATTAAAATTCTTTTAAAAAATTGCGGTAGAAAGCACGCACCTTGTATCTGCATTTCTTCTCAGTCGAGAGTATCCAGATTTTATAGATATTGATGGTTTCGATAATTTGTGTAGAATGGGTAAAAATTGTACATTTCAACGATAGTAATGGTTAGCATTAAAAAAAGAATACTTGCGCAAAACACTTTGAGATGAAACTATTCTAATTCAATGTAGCCAAGATTTTAATTAAAAATGGTTTTGTTTGATTTAGTTTTGCCTTTATGTGTCCGTTTTTATGAAAAGCTAGAAGATGAATATTTTGATATTATGTAAATTGTTTTTTTCCTCATACAGTCTGATTTATTACAAATAATTTTTTACTTGAAATGCCTAAAATCAATTTTAGAGACTCTACTAGTTACTTTTTTGTTTACCATTAATTTTGAAAACCAATCTTCATGGTTTTGAAAATTCATTTCTAAATTTCATTTCTAAGCTTATTATTTGAAAAAAGGGGTATATAATTAAGTGATACGTTGGCTACCTGCAATCTATGTATATTTATATAGATTTTTTAATGTATAACGAATACAGAGACTGAAAAGCAATACAGTACAAAGTCTAAAGTCCGGAATCCTCAGGACTTTACAAAGTCCGAACTTCGTATTTTTCCGAACTTTGGATCGTCAAAAATATTACTTTTCCAATAAAAAAAGAAAAGAAAATTCACTACATAAAAAGGCAAAATATGACGTTTATATATTAAAAATTGCATATAACAACTTTCAATACTACATTAAACAATAATTTTTATTAAATAAATCATAACAAAATAAAAAGTAAAACAAAAACATTTATTTAAGGCTGTTCTCAAATCCAAAAGGGCAATTTTATGACATAAGTTTTAATTTATTTTTGTTCGATGCATGAAACTAGCGGGTGTTGTTGTTCGGAAAATATGTAATCGAACTGTGTTTTCCGGGTTTTTTTTCTTTGGAAATGCAATACATCTTTCAGAAAAGTGGGCGTTTTGAACCGAATTCCCGTGTGAAAGAAGAATAAACGCACAAGGAAGGCTGAAAAACGTCTTTGCCACGTGAACAAAATCACTTATAACTCAATAGGTAATTTATTTATTTAAAAAAAAATGGCAATCGCAGTTCGAGTCCATTTCGCTTCCATAGTCAAGCCTTCCAATTTTATGACTTTCCGTTAAAAAATGAATTTGTAAATGCATCAAAACGTTTTGCGTTTGTTGAGCAGAGCAGTTGAGAACAGCCTTAAGGGAACAAACAATTTAAGAAGAAATTGTAACTTTCTGAACTATTGAACATTTTAGTTAATGTGGGCTGCTTTATTAACTTAGGTATATCGGTTAAGTAAAATAATGCTATAAAGTGATAAAATATCATTTATTAAGATTGACGATCGTTTCGTCGCACCAACGGCGACATTTTCAAAATCATACACGATAGAAAATATTTTCACATAATTTAAAACTAATAAACATAGTAAATAATGTCACGAGACATGATGCATAATGAAATATTGCAATTATAAAATAAATTAAAATTAAATTAGTTATTTGTGAACGTGTATTAGTTTTCATATAATTTAACAAAACAATAACATGGTAAATAATGTCACGAGACAACATGCATAATGAAAAATATTGCAAAACATAAAACAAAATATAAAATTATCTTGGCTATTTGCGAGCGTGGATTAATTTTTACTATTGGTACTAAAATTATATAGCATCTCTTTCCAAATTTTAGGTAAATCTAGGGACACTGAATCATTGCAAATATTCTTGTTGCGTAAAAATATCTCTATTGATTCTCGGATTATGGATGGTAAATAACATCTTGATGTGTAAATTAACTTGCTATTTTTAAATTCGATCCGTAACGGTTCTTCGTTGCATAATCTGGCCAAAGCTGTGGTTCTTCTGTTGTATTTGATGTCTGCTATATGTTCTTTGATTCTGGTTTTAAGTTTTCTACTTGTCATACCTATATAAAACTGCTTTCTTCCATCTTCTTTGGTGAAAGGTATTTCGTATACTGATAACTGGTTTGACTCTATTGGATCTATTTTCTTGCATATTATATTTTTTTATTTCATAGAAGGTTTTGCGACTAGGGTGATATTGAATTTATTGAGTTTATGTTTCAAACGTTCGAAGAAACCAGGAAAATATTGTAAAGTGGATAACATGGAATTTTGTGATTGAAATTTCTTTTCTTTTTATTCTTCAAGCTCTTGTTTGCAATATTTCATTATGCATCATGTCTCGTGACATTATTTACTATGTTTATTATTTTTAAATTATGTGAAAATATTTTCTATCGTGTATGATTTTGAAAATGTTGCTGTTGGTGCGACGAAACGATCGTCAATCTTAATAAATGATATTTTATCACTTTATAGCATTATTTTACTTAATCTGTTTATAAGTGATCATTATACATTTTTTTATAACATTTCTTAGGTATATCATTAAGAAGTTTTTCTTTTATTCTGTACATAGACATGCGTTAAGATTCAGTAATAAAGCTTCTTTGCTCTAGGCCTTTTTTTTTTTTCAACAATTTTGCTTTTTCACTTCTTTCTTGAATACTGCCGCTGGAAAGTCCGAACTTTGGAGAATTCCGAACTTTGGGTGTCCGAACTTTAGACTTTGAACTGTAATAAAAAATACTTCCATTTTTCATATTTTGGGTAATTTAAAGGCCATTACATAACTTTTTAAAAATAAATTTATGGGTTTCTTTAATTTAACTAGAAGCTATACTCACGAAGTTTACGAAAAAAAATTATTTTTGTGTTTCAGATAATTTTACAAGGCGCTATCATGCCCACCGTCCAGACGAAATTTACCAAAGCAGTTGAACATATTTGTTTATAACTTAAAGTAGAAGCAACAAAATCTAATAAAAAAATTCTTGTGTATACCTTAAGATATGTACAATAAACTGGTAAAATTTTAAAAGGATCCATCATGCTGTTTTCTTACAAAAAAACATAAAAAGGGCTTTTTTTTTGGTCTCCTAATGTAGGAGGCCCATTTAAGTAATTAATACATGCATAAATATACATAATTATTAATTCATTATACGTGTTTATTAAATATACATAATTATTAATTCATTATACGGTGGTCCAAGCTGTGGCTCTCTGTCCCTCTGACCAAAACTTCTTATTTTTGCATAAAATAAAGTGTAATTAATTCGTCAACGGCGCAGAATGATTTTCAAATCATACGAATTTAAGCTAATTGAAAAATGTTTTAGGTGTACATACCTCGATTTATCTTTTATAATGATTTTGTAAATGATCATCTGTTATGCCAGGACTTTCACAAAGGGTATTCGAAATAGAGGTCTGCACGGGCCGACATTTCCAGGCCTGGGACCGGCCCGAATCATAGAAAACAAATTCGGTCCGGACCGATACAAAAATTAAAAGTAATTGAAGAATAACTCACACTATAACTCAAATTATTACAAAGCGCTGGTTACTTGATATAATAATTTATTAACACAGAAGCAGCGCACCGCCGCTTTCTCCGACACTCACATCTCAACACAATACTCAAAAAACTTAGTTCACTTCACTTCAGATATTAGTCACTGTAATTTTAATTATAGGTGGCGCGGCATGTCTCGCTACATGGAACATACCGGCCCCCATTGCCATGTTTATAACATTCAATAACAATTTTTTACCAAGTACTCTAAATTACACAAATTAATACAAAAATGTACTATATACGTTAATTTAAATATAATCCTTTGAAAAAGTATCAATACAACACACATATATACACAATTACTTTTTTTTTAAACTGTCATTGGCATCAGGCATGGGTAAAACACATAATTTACTTATCGATCTTTTAAAGGTTCCATTTTGAGTGTTTACTTTAACTACTCGAATTTTGTTATCGTTACCGTAATACACCTCAATAATTCTGCCTAATGGCCACTTATTTGTCGGTAAATTTTCCTCTACTAACACCACTAAATCTCCGATTTTTACATTGTCTTTTTCGAATCTCCATTTACCCCTTTGTTGTAATTCACTTAAATAATTAGGATGCCATTTACGCCAAAAAAGTTGTAGAATTTTAGTTATTTGTTGCCATTTTTTGAGGCGATTTTCTCTCATATTGGTTAAATCAGGCTCAATAATGGAATTTAACGGCCTGTTTATTAGAAAATGGGCCGGAGTTAACACTCCAAAATCATTCTCATCATCTGATAATGGACTCAAAGGCCTGGAATTTAGGGCCCTCAATTTGTATGACTACAAAGGCCCTCAATTTGTATGACTACTGTAAGAAGTTCCTCATAAGTGAGATTAGCACCTCCCGCAACTCTCTTAAAGTGATACTTAAATGATTTTATAGCGGCCTCCCAAACACCCCCGAAATTGGGTGGCCTGGGAGGGATAAATTTCCACTCAATGCCTTCCGTGGATAAATATGCTGCTAATTTCTCATCAGGTTTTTTTACTAACTCATAAAAAGCCTTAAGAATCTTATTTGCACCAATAAAAATTTTCGCGTTATCCGAATACAATTTGGCACATTTACCTATGCGTGCAATGAATCTTTTCAATGCCGCAATAAATGATTCGGAGGTTAAGTCTGAAACAATTTCTATATGTACAGCTTTAAATACAAAACAAACAAAAATACAGATATAAATTTTTTGCAAGATAGTTCTACGTGCATACCCCACTTTGACCATAAATGGGCCACACAGATCTACTCCCGAAATATTAAAGCAGTAGTCCAATTGGACTCTATATCTGGGCAAAACGCCCATCAATTGGTTTGCAATAACTGGTTTAGCTTTAAAACACGGGATGCACTGATGAACTACCTTTCGACATGTTGCATGACCATTTATTGGCCAAAATTTTTCTCTTACCAAAGAAAGCAATGTTGAAGCACCGACATGAAGGTATTTTTTATGATAATAATTTATAACAATTACAGTAAAATTATTAGACTTAGGCAAAATCGCTGGGTGCTTTCTCGCAAAATTTAAATCACTGTTATCTAACCGGCCTCCAACCCTTAAAATTCCAAATTCATCTAAGTATGGGTTGAGGCTTTTTAGCTTACTACTTGGACTTACCGAACCTTTGGTCTGCAGACTACGTATGTCTGCATTGAATTCTGCCCTTTGGACAGATTTAATTAAATAAATCTCTGCATGCTGCAAGTCTGAAGTTGACAAGGGCCCACCATACTTATAAAGTGGGTTTCTTGCATTCATGACAAACCTGAAAATATAACTAAGAATACGTAAAATAGTTATATAATTATTACTAAGATTAATTAAGTCATTAACAAAACAGTTATCTGTAACATTACAGTTCATTACAATAACTTCATTAAAAGGATATGAATTTGTTTTGAGCTATTTTTTTGAACACTTCATTAGCTTCTGTTATTATTACTGAATTTTGGTGATAGTCAGTGTTATTAAGAAAAATGGGTCCACGCCACCACAAGTCACAATCAATGAGTTTATCTGGATCCATACCTCGTGAAAGTTTATCAGTCGGATTATGTTCAGAGCAGATATGACACCACTGCTCAGAACTAGAGTTTTCTTGAATTTTAGCCACCCTGTTCTGCACAAATTGTTTGAGATCAACAGGTTCCTTTTGAATCCACGCTAACACAATCGTTGAATCGGACCTCAGGAAAACATTAGTAACTATTACTTTCATGGATGATAAGACTCTTTTTACCAGCTTGGTTAGCAAAACTGCGGCGCATAGTTCAAGTCTGGGAATAGTTAGACTCTTTACTGGTGTAACACGTCATTTGCTAGCTATTAAATTCACCATCACATTTCCTAGAGAATCATAAGATTTACAATAAACCGCTGCTCCATAACAACATTCTGAGGCATCTGCGAAGCCATGTATTTCAACTATTTCCGGGTTTTCAATTATAATGCGTCGACTTATTTGTATATTATTAACACTTTTAAGCGATATAAAAAATTGGTGCCACTCGTGATATTCTGACTCATTCCAGTCAATATTAATTCTCCACAATCTCTGCATAAATATTTTGGCTTTCGCTATAACTGGGCCAAGAAGCCCTAGCGGATCAAACATTCTGGCAATTGTCGACAATACTTGTCGCTTGGTATAGGAATCGCTCAATTCTACTTTAACTCTAAATAGGAAACAGTCGTCCCTTGGGTTCCACGAAACCCCTAATGTTTTAGTCTCACTGTTGTTCTCAAAATTATACCCTTCTCCAGGTGTCAGCGAAAGATTTTTATCACTTGTGCACCATTTATGAAGTTGCATACCTGCCTTATGCATAATCGCTATGAGTTGACGCTGCAACTCTTTGGCTTCCTCAAGCGTAGGTGCACCACACAAAATGTCATAAATACACATATTTTCACGAAGAACTGGTGCTGCCATTGGAAAATTATTTCCTTCATCAATTGATAGTTGATTGAGCGTTTTCATTGCTAAATAAGGCGCGCTAACCGTTCCATAAGACACTGCTTGTAATTCGAAAATTTTTGGTTCTTCTTCAAAATTATCGTTCCATAAAATTCTCTGCAACGAATGCTGACTAGGGACAATGTTAATCATTCTATACATCATCTTGACATCTGCAGTTAAAGCATAAACATGTTCTCGGAAGCTAATAATGATAGTAAATATGTCGTTTTGGATGACTCCGCCATTATATTGTAATGAATTTAGGGATGTCCCATTTGTTGTCGCGGCAGAACAATTAAAAACAACTCTGAGTTTAGTTGTCGATTTTTCTGGACGAAATATACCATGATGTGGAGCATAGTACACAATATAAGGTTCTTTTTTTTATTTCACCTGTTTCATATGCCCTAAATCTTCGTATTCCTTTCAGAATTCCTTATACAGATTAAAATATTGTTCATCCCTTGATAAGCGAGTCCACAGCGATCTGAGTTTTTTGAGAGCAAGATCCCTAGATCGGCCTAAATACGAAGGATTTTCCTTTAAAGGCATTTTCACTACGTATCTACCTTCAGCATTTCTTGAATGCGTACGCGCAAAATGTTTCTCGCATATCTCAAATTTCTTACTTTTTGGTAACTCTACCTCAATGTCTTCGACTTCCCAAAACTTTTTTAAGGTTTTGTTTAAAACCTCCTCCCGAATTAGTCCACAATAAACTTTAACCTCATCTCCCTGTTCTATGCTTCCACTAGCCACGTATCCAAACACAGTATTTTGAAAAAGTAATTTCGAACTCTGAGAATATATTTGTCCTGGTCTTAATAATTCATAAAATATTTCTGCACATATCAACAAATCAATTTTATCAGGACAGTTAAATCGGTAGTCTGCTAACATATTTAAATCTGGGACCTCATCATTTATAATTTTACTGCTTTCAGGAGCAACAACAAGCTTAAGCTCGTCTTTATTTAAATTATCAATAATAGACATAATTTAACTAAATCAAAACTGGGAAAATTGCTCTTACCTTAGTCGCTGCGGCAATCACGAAGTAGATTTAGCTGTATAACTCCACGGGCACATTTATAAAAAATAATATTTCAACACTGAATTCTTCTTAGTCACCGACTTCTCTTATTAGGCACAAATTATCACGGCACTCTCACAACAAAGGTGAACTAAACATCTTTAAGCACAAACAGAAACTAAATCACATACTGTTCGAATTTGTTCTTGTTATCGAAAGCACACGAATTATTTTAATTATACTCCTCCGTTGGGTCGACGGACCATGAAGAATAACTCACACTATAACTCAAATTATTACAAAGCGCTGGTTACTTGATATAATAATTTATTAACACAGAAGCATTGCACCGCCGCTTTCTCCGACACTCACATCTCAACACAATATTAAAAAAACTTAGTTCGCTTCACTTCAGATGTTAGTCATTGTAATTTTAATTATAGGTGGCGCGGCATGTCTCGCTACATGGGAACAGTAATAAATAAAGAGGTCTCATTTTCGAGCTGATACAGCTAAATCAATGAGTAATGCTGAAAATTTCCGAAAGAAGAAGCGAAATTTTTGGCTATGCATATAGATAATTTCGGACGAGTTTTGGTCCAGTCGAATATTCGGCAGCATTTTAGCCAGCAACGAATTTTCGGCAAAACTCTGATTATGGGCCGAAACTGAAATCGAATTTTAAGTCGATGTCTAATCCTTACACAGAAAATAATTTTTTTTGCATGTGTTTGCAGGATTTCAAAATAAGAAAGAATGTCGATCATTAAAAATATTACCTAATAATAATATTTTTAATCAAATGTTTTCTAAATATACTTAATTAAACACTGTATTTTTAGAAAACGTTCACTCACATCTATAGTCCGGATAACATGCAATTAAATATGTGCATATACATTTGAATATTTTGACCGATATTTCGTATAATTACCTGATATATATATGCATAAACGTTTACAAAACTTATTATTAATGCATATTTCAGTTAATTTACTCTTATCACCCATTTGGAAATTTACACTTGATATGATTTATTTAAAAATTGAATAATTGTGTTAAAAAATAACAATCTAACATATAATTACGCATGCAGCGTTTACTGCAGTTCTAAGAATAATCTTCGATTTACACTGTTCAGCTGATTGAGATATCAGACCAGATGCTGTGATCGTTAAAGGTTATTTGTGTGAATTAATCCTCCAGATTCGTCTGGGATGGCTCAGACGGTAGAGCATTGGAGGCTTCAGCCAAGACATCCCTGGTTCGAGTCCTGGCCCGAACTTTTTTCACCACTTGGAAATTTACAATTGATATGATTTATTTACCAATTGAATAATTGTGTTAAAAATAATAATCTAATATATAATTACACATGCAGCATTTACTGCAGTTCCAAAAATAACCTTCGATTTATCCTTTTGATCTATTTAGATATCAGACCAGATGCTGTGATCATTAAAGGTTAGTTGGGTGAATTAATCCCCAGATACATCCGGGATGTCTCAGATGATAGAGCATTGGCGCTTCAGCCAAGACATCCCTGGTTCGAATCCTCGTTCTGACTTTTTTCACCCACTTGGAAATTTACAACTGATAAACTTATGATACTTTTCTTGAAGTAAGACGCATTAATTACTGCAATAATATAAAAAATTGTTTTGTTTTTGGAGTGGTATCACATTTCTTGATGCTGAACGCCTAATGCGTCTTTAATGTACGCCTAGTGTTGTCTGGTGTCCCGATTTACGTGGGATGTCCCGACTTTTTGGTGATTCAAGACACGTCCCACCGGAGCTTCTACGCCAAATGTCCCTATTTTTAATGATGCATAAATTTTCTAAATTTCTTTTAATTACCACGCTCTTTGTTACTCTATATAGAATGAAACTTAATGAGTAAAACCTGTGAAAATAAAATCTGCCTATAAAGGAACCTTTTTATGATTTCAACGAAAGGGTAAGGTTGAAATATACCTGTTAAAACGGGATATTTTTTTCGGTTTCTAGCTATTTTGTATCTATAGGTGTAAAAGCTTTGTGCTTTGATTAATCAAACTTGTGAAAATTGGGCACTGGTTAGTTATCCCGTCGATCAAATTACCGCCACAAATTGAAAGATTAAATGCCAATAATGGTTGATCGTAAATATTACATTCACTTGACAACACGTGTTTACGCCATCAAGTGATTTTTATTTCGACGTTTGGTTTGTATTTTTATAAATGTTATACTAATTTATTTGTTCTTTCGTTATTTAAAATAAAAATTATGTCAATTAGTATAATTTGACGAGTGGTTTGGCGATTTATATAATTTGGCGAAATTGGTGGACTGGATAACTAATAAGTACCGAAAATTGTACCTGTGTATAACGGAATCTTCCCTGAAAGTTAAAAATTTCATAATCTGTGCGTAATCAATACCATACAACTCAATCGGAAACCTCCCCAAAACGAAATTTTTTTCGGTCCTTAGCAATTCCGCTGCCACATATTATACTACATAAGATTATTGGGTACTACTTGATTATCCCGTCGACCAATTTTGCCAAATTATACAAATTTACATAATTTTTATTATAAATAACGAAAGAACAAATAAATTAGTAAAACAATTACAAAATTACAAATAAAAAGTCGAATTAAAAATCACTTGATCACGAAACAAACACGTGTATCCTGTTTAAGTCAAGTGAATGCGATATTTACTATCATACATTATTGGCATATAATTTAACTAGGAGGCTCTGTCCCCTGCTCACTAACGCTCGCCAGACGCCTTAAATTGCGACACAATTCACGTTGGGACCACTACGCGTCCTCAGCTCGCTTCGTTTGCTCGACTGTTTTTTGCAGCAACTCTAGTCATAATGTCTAGTCATCTAGTCACTCTATCATAAATACTTTTAACTTATGAAATTTTCAAAAAATTTAAAGGTAAAAAAACAGTAATTGAAAACTTCGTTGAAATCACAATTAAAAATGCATTTAGTTTTTGCTATCAATAGGGATGAATCTTAGGAGAGAGTGGTGGATTGACGCCGATAGGTTACGAACCAGGGATCTCATGATCAGGAGGCGAGAACGTTAGCGTTGATCAAAAGGCCAAGCCAGTTACTCTAACCTAGTAACTCGCTTTTTACTGATCATGTGAGATGAGATAGCTATACACTCCATCCCCAGTGAGAAAGACGTATTGCTGACGTCTGATGAGCGATATGCACTCGTGAATGATGCTGTCGTATGCAAGTATGATGCATGGGATGACAGGTTTTGTGATGTGAGCGTTTCACAGGCTTTGGGTGCAGGGTATGATATTTTTAGTGCTGTCATCTGTTGGTTATGAGATGAGATGATTGTTGCTGAAGGTTGTTTTTGCGTGTTTGTCCGGGTAACCAATGAGGAGTGGATGAATTGGCTCAATCGGGATACCAACCAAGGATCTCATGATCAGGAAGCGAGAGCATTAGCGTCAAGCAAAAGGCCAAGCCAGTTATTCTAAGTTAGTAACGCACTTTATACTGATCATGTGAGATGAGATCGCTATAAATCATTTTAACATTATGAAATTTACCAATTTTTGAAATGTAAAATAATTAACTGAAAAAAAATACATTGGAACGCAATTAATTTAAAACTTATTCTGCATAATATTGTACAGAACGGCTTAAATTTATTTCGAGAAATTCTTGGAAAAACACTAGCTGATACCAAGATAGTTCAATATAAATCAACAAATACTATCTAAAGCTCAATCGATGTGAAAAATACAATATCACTCAAACATTGGCAAATTAACAAAACGTAAACAACACGTTTTCTGATGTGTCTAAAAGAAACTTTTGAACAAAAAGCTGATTTTCTGAATGCATCACGTAACCGTAAAGCGAACCAATGTCCATTGTTATTCTAACATCTGCCAAAAGGTCCTACTCTGCTTAAAAAGAGAAACTTCTCTCAATTTTAAGTTGTTGAATTAGTTGTAAAGGCCAGTGAATATGACGTCATATTGACAAAATCGTACTAAAATATTTCAGTTTTATATAAACTCTAAAGCTTATGACGTCATTGGCAGCTCCTAACAAACTGTTCATGTGTATTTCCTGTTTTTTTCCGTGAAGTAACACCTTCACACTATGGAAAACTTTCCCAGAAATCGGTTGTTTGTTTGAAACAATTCTACCGTGTGCCATAATACTATTGGAGTCCATATGAGAATGAATCATTTCTTTCAAATATGACATTATTTTCACTATCCGAACCATTCATCCCTTCCGAGATTAAAGAGTCATTTAAGGAATTGCTTTAAAATTCCTGAGTTTCATTAAATGTTCATTTTAATTAATTGGAAATTGTCTAATTTTTAGAAATATTTTATTTTGTGTATACCAAGGATCCTTAAATAAATAGAAAGAGCCCATTCTATGTATGTGTAGGAATAAAGATCAGAAATAGGACGTCATCACTGACACAGTTATAGTAAAATATTTTAATTCATGGATGAAAATGCATCTTTTGTCTTCCGAATGACGTCATTTTCTTCATCGGTAACATTTCTTTTTCCATATTGCTTACCATGAAAGAGTATTCACTCTCATTTTATGTACACAGATTACTTAATATTATTTCTCAATAAATAATCTGCTCTGTGTTCTGCTATTATGCGATTAGTGCATAATTAAACGAAATCGTTTTAATATGTTGACGATAGTTTAAGTGGTGAAATCACTCTTCTGATTGGTGGAATTTAATAAGGTAAAATAATTGAGTTACTGCGGTTGTTGCCAAACGGCAAGCTAGAAATTCAGCCCTATTTTAGCGTCACGCAAGAGAAATATATATATATTAGCGTCACACAAGAGAAATAAATATATAGATACTTTGGCGCATAGATTAAGGACCAAGATGGGACATTTACGACAAAATCTGTAATGGCAACTGTATTAGCGTCACTACCGACAAGGGGGAAGAATTAACAAGCCTCCGAAATTTACCTATGTTGAAGAAATATGTTTAACACCTATGTTTTGAATAACTATTCTTTCCTAAAACGAAGCAGGTGTCAGACGATATTCTATTCATGCTTGCTTTATTTATTTAGCTGCTTTTTTTTTTACCTTACTTGTATTGGCCACCTTTAACTTACAAAATGATAATTAGAGTAATAATATAAAAGAAAAACCCTAGAAAATTCTGTTAATAACGTAAATATGTAAGTTTATGAGATTAAATTGTAAAAAATCAAATTCAGGTATTTTGTTAATATATTCATATCGAATAAAACTTTATTGAATGTAATGTCAGTACCTCTATTTATTTTTAACTGTTAGATTTATATAATTCTAAAAAATTGTCGAAATGAATTTTTCCCATCTGTAATTCTATTATTATTTCTTATATGTTAATTTTATAAATATTATTGATTTGATTGTACGTTATTTACATTAAAAACAATGTTTTTATTTTATCTGTAAGAAAGTGAAAATGCATAAATTTTAAAAGATTATTGTAACGATTGTTTAATATGTTAAACTTCATAAATTAATAAAACATCGACTATAAAAATTTTCCTACCAAATGGGAATATTTATGAAATTTTCTGGGATTTGTAGAGTGCAATACTTCGTATATTTTTATATTACACCATTACTTTATGTAGCTTTAAATCCATTCATATCATATTTACTTCATATATAGCATTCAAGACAAAATTTTTACCCTGTTTTTCGTTGCACTTATATCATTCACTCATTATGTAAAAAAAAAAAAACATATATCCGTGCAGGAACATATAATATTATTAGACATATAAAATAGAATATCTATTCTATGTTCATGTATCGGTGTAAGATTCTGTTGAAAACGTAAACATGAAATATTAAAAAAAGAAAGATCACAATAAGGTAGATGCTCAATGATAAAAACTTTACAAGGATGGGGAGTTTCTTCCCCATTGTCACTAAAGGCGCTACGATCGCAATCGCATTACCATTACGCTCTATGGAAATGCATCATCTTGTATGTTAATCTATGCTTTGGCGATAGTTTTTTGGTCTACGGGATAATAAAGTAGTATTGATTATTGTGTTTATTAACATACAATGAAACAATCGAAGGCGCAATATTTCAAGTCACTAGAGAAAGATTCCGTTTTAGACAGGTTTTCATCTTAGCAATTATATTTGCATACTATTTCTTCCGTAAGCAATATGAATGTTTTCCGCTACAGACAGGAGGATTTTTAAAAGTATTTTCTGTTTTTAATGTCCCGATTTAGAAGCCACTGTCCTCATTTTACTGTCCGCCTGTCCCGATTTTACTGTTTGTCTGTCCCACTTTTTTACGGTAGATCTGGCAACACTATGTACGTCCCTCATTCATATTCGACGATCAACGCAAATAAAACATTTTTATAGCCCCTAGTTAGACAAAAATTTCCGCTCTCTTAACCATGATTTTTTTGTCTTCCAAAACGGGAATATCTTTATTTTAAAACATAATATTTAGATTTCATACAACACAGTGACATACTATTATTAAACATGGATTAAATCAAAATTCCAAGGTCGGAAGGCCTCACAGGAATATAACGGAGCTTCAGTACACTAAAATAAAATGTGTTCCTACAAACAAAAGCTTCATTTTAAGCCAGTTAGGGAAACAGACAGTTTTTTTAACCCTTGG
The DNA here is from genome assembly GCA_963932465.1 of Maratus speciosus. Taxonomy (NCBI): domain Eukaryota; kingdom Metazoa; phylum Arthropoda; class Arachnida; order Araneae; family Salticidae; genus Maratus; species Maratus speciosus. The sequence goes on from OZ010794.1 coordinate 359,264,893, forward strand.
AGATTTATGATTTTACAACACGAAGAAAAGCATCATAACAATTCTATGGCTGAAGGATTTTGACAGAATCTGAATAATCCAGTTTTGAATAAGCTATCCTTAAAAATAACCTTTTACATGAGCCTGCACAGTCAGGACGTTTTACAGGTTCAGATTTCATATTTAAAGAAAATGTCCAAAATAAGTACTAAAATTAACACTGAATGTATAATTAAAAATTTTTAAATGGTCTTTCTCTTGAACTTTGTCAAAAAAAGTCTTTTTTTACGGAAAAAATAAACGTTTTGTATTTGTCTTGATATATAAAAACAAGAATAAGTGTATATTCGGAAGAAACTTTATCAGAGATACTGCGTAGTAGGACAATTTTAATCAATTAAACAAGAAAGAAAAATTATGCATCAAGCATAGATTATGAAATTCTTTCCAACACGAAAAAAATCATCTAACAATTCTATGACTGGAGGATTTTGACAGAATCTGAATAATCCAGGTTTGAGTAAGCTGTACTGAAAATTAAGTTTTTACATGAACTTGCAGTCACGACATTTCACATGTTTAGATTTCCTATTTAAAAAAAAGTTCAAAATAATTACTAAAATTAACATTGAATGCATAATTAAAAAAAAATTAAATGCTCTTTTTCCTGAATTTTGTCAAGAAAGGTATATTTTTACGGAAGAAATAAACGTTTTGTATTTTTCTTGATGTATAAAAATAAGAAGGAATGTATATTCAAAAGAAACTTTTCTCAGAAATACTGCAAAAGAGGGCAATTATAATCAATTAAACTATAAAGAAAAATTACGCATCAAGCACAGATTATGAAACTCTTTCCAACACGAGCAAAAGCATCGTAAAAATTCAATGGCCGAAGAATTTTGACGAAATCAGAATAATCCATTTTTGAGCAAGCTATCCTGAAAAATAAACTTTTACTTGAACTTGCAGTCACGACATTTTACATGTTTAGATTTCATATTTAAAGAAAAGTTCAAAATAATTACTAAAATTAGCGTTGAATGTACAATTAAAAAAAATTAAATGCTCTTTTTCCTGAATTTTGTCAAGAAAGGTGTATTTTTACGGAGGAAATAAACGTTTTGTACTTTTCTTGATGAATATAAATAAGAATGAATGTATAGTCAGAAGAAATTTTTCTCAGAAATACTACATAGGAGGACAATTATAATCAATTAAACAAGAAAGAACAAGTTGGAAATTGCTCGTCAAACGTGGCAAATGAGGTGCAATCGTACTATAACTACTTTTATAATTATTTTTTGTACCCCATATTGTACTGAATGTATATTTTTTTGCACTTCATAAGTGCATAGTCTGTAACATCATTAAAAGGCACTTGCAGTAATTTTTTCCCAAGTCCTCATAATGTAACGCAAAACCTTTGACTGGCTCTGTAATTAAACTATACACCGATTTTGATAAAATTTGAAATGGCTCGAAAAAATTTTGCAGCAATTATATATTTAAAATTTCAGACCATTCGGAAGGTTGTAACATCATTAAAATGCTCTTGCAATATTTTTTTTTCCATTGGCCGTAATGCAACGGAAAACTTTTGACTGTCCCTGTAATTAAACTATACATCCAATTTTCATAAAATTTGAAATGGCTCGACAAAATTTTGCATCAAGTATATATTTAAAATTTCAAACCATTCGGAAGGCTGTAACATCATTAAAATGCACTTGCAATAATTTTTCCCATTGGCCGTAATATAAAGAAAAACTTTTGACTGTTTCTGTAATTAAACTGTGCATCCGATTTTCATAAAATTTGAAATGGCTCGACAAAATTATGCAACAATTATATGTTTAAAATTTCAGACCATTCGGTTGGGTAGTTTTTGCTCTGTTATATGCGGACAGACGGACAGACAGACAGACGGACTGAACGACGACTATAGATGCTACGTATTTATATAATTACGAACGCATCTAAAAATTATGCATCAAGCGCAGATTATAAAAATCTTTCCAATACGAAGAAAAGCAACATAATAAATTCTACGGCTGAAGGATTTTGACAGAATCTGAATAATCCTTTTTTGAGTAAGCTATCCTGAGAAATAAGCTTTTACATGAACCTGCAGTCATGAAATTTTACAGGTTAAGATTTCATATTTAATGAAAATGGCCAAAATAAGTACTAAATTTAACACTGAATGTATATTTTAAAATTTTTTTAATGCTCTTTGTCCTGAATTTTGTCAAGAAAATTATTTTTACGGAAGAAATAAATGTTTTGTTTTTGTCTTGACGTATAAAAAATGGAATCAATGTGCATTCAGAAGAAACGTTTCTCAGAAATATTGCATTGGAGGATAATTTTAATCAATTAAACAAAACAGAAAAAATATTCATCAGGCACAGATTATGAAACTTTTTCCAACATTAAGAGAAGCATAATAAGAATTCTATGGCTTCAGGATTCTGACAGAATCTGAATAATCCTACTTTGAGTAAGCTATCCCGAAAATAAGCTTTTAAAAGAACTTGCAGTCACGATATTTTACAGATTCAGATTTCATATTTAAAGGAAATGTTCAAAATAAGTAATAAATTTAACACTGAACGTATATTTAAAAAAAATTTTAAATGCCCTTTCTCCCGAATTTCGTGAAGAAATGTCTATTTTTACAGAAGAAATAATATTTTTCCATTTGTCTTGGTGTACAAAAATAAGAATCAACGTATATTCAGAAGAAACTTTTGCTAGAGATACTGCGTACAAAGACAATTTAATCAATTAAGAAAGGGGGACCATTCTCAATTGAAAACAAAATTTGCATTTTTGTTCAAGACTACAGTGTAGTTGTAAATTATTTCGTAAAAACAAAAATTTCTATTTTAAATTACTTAAAGTTTTTTTTTATTAAAATATATACATTGCACAAATAACATATAAAAAACAAGCACTATCGAGTATTTAACTTACTCATCTTCTGGGTTAAAATAGTTAAAAACTAGAGGTCGAATTCATTCATTTATACTTGATGGGATGTTCCAAATTTCAGACTAAAAATAGGGTGAGGTTATGTTGGTTGGATTGATGATTTGGATATGGTAACTTAAAATCGTAACAAAATGAACTGAAAATCAGTAGTAGCTGATTGTGAAAACATAGCTAATTCTGTACCGAATTAAAGTAATGAGGAAGTTTGCAGTGAAATTCGTTACAATTTAATCTCACATTTAAAGAAGAAACCAAAAAGAATTAATAACCAGGAAATGGTTTATGAAAAAACAATTAGAAAACTACATTCTAACCCAAATATCATCATTAATCAAACTGAGAAATCTAAGAAGTTAGTAATTATGGATAGAGATATAAGTTAAAGATGGAATAATGTATTAGAAAATTAAATTTTAAAAGCTTGAAAAAAGACCCAAATGATATTGTTATTAGAAAAAAACAAGGATCTTGTCACTTCAGTTTGAATTTTTGAACAGTCTAAACACCATAATCTTTCCCCATTTTGCAATTGAATTTGAATCCTTTATGCTTGACGGAACAGCCCGTCAAGCATAAAGGAATGAATTCGACCGCTGGTTTTAACGATTTTAAACACGATGATGAGCACGTCAGATGCTCGAAAGTACTTCATATTTTATTTGTACATTGCATATATTTTAATAAATACACCTTTACGTAATTTCAAATAACATTTTAGTTGTTAGAAATTATTTATATGACTTCTCACAATAAAGCGAATTAAGTATTTAAGAAACTTGATATAGTTTATATCATTTTCACATAGTACAGTCTAGATTACGCATATAAATTGATGTAAATGCATATATCAGTATACATTTGTATACTTCGAGACATATTTCAAATAAATTCGAAAATGTTTAGAAATTTTATTATTATTGCATGTATGAGTTTTTGCTTCTGTTACTAATTTATGCTTTAGTACTTATTTATAACTACATATGATTAACATATATATAATTAATACTTGTACATAAGTATCTATACTTAACATATAAACTAATACTAACTAATTTAGTACTATAAATCTAACTAATTTAGTACATAGCAAAAAATTTGAATGTACAACAACAATAGAAAAGTATCCTTCACGCAGACAAAAAATCTTTCATAAAATATGCTATTTAAAACTTAATAAGACAGATCTAACATTAATGTCTTTTTTTTTAATTTATGTACATCCATTAATCTCCTATGATTAAATATATATTCAGAAATAGCATGCACGATATTCGAAGTATTTCAACGCATACATGCACTTTGGGGTTTACCTGTATATATTAATAGATATTTTATAATATGAATGAAGAATCCTCTTTTCTGTATTACGCATTTTTATCTAAATAATACATTCAAAACCTCTATGTATTCTCACAAATTCATGCAGCATATAATGTTCTTTACTGAAATATTTTCAATGTTCAATCGAAGTGAAACATGTTTGTTTCTTCAATTTAAAGAAAAACAATTCCTTAACTTTTCTGTGCGATATCTCTCTTTCAAAACGGGTACCTCTTTATTTTAAAACAGAATTTTTAGATTTTACAGCCACTCTGAAATATTAAACGCGGATTAAGTAAGAATACCAAGGTTGAAAGGCGACGTAGGAATATCAGGAAGCTTTTGTTCTCTCAAATAAACTGTTTGCCAACAAAGCTTTTTAAGCCTGTTATGGATAGACAGCCTTTTTTAACCCTTAGAGATTTACTTGCTACAAGACGAAGTCTAGCAGCAAGTCTAGTACTCATCATAAATTTTTACAGGAATTTTTGACATTTGAAGAAAATGCATATATGTGCGAAAATAAAAAGTGAATATTTTTATGTTTTATTAAATGCTTTGCTGCTGGATTGTTGAACATCAGGATTGTTTCTTTACGGAGAACATAAAAGTTTTGCATATACCTTGATATTTAGGAAATAAAGATAATTGTCATGATTGTAGATTCAAAATAAAATCTTACAATATCAGCGAGGGATCATCCTAAAAAACTGTTTTAAAAAATCACATTTACGGAGTTGATTAATCTTTTTATGCAATAATAGTTTTTTACACATCCGCACTTTTATGCTTTTACAACATGAAGCTAAGAGTCATAGCAGTTTTATAGCAGTAAGATCTCAGCAGAGTCTGAATATCAAATAATAATAATAATAATAATACGTAAATCTGCAGTCTCAAACTTGTTATTTAAAGAAAATAAACAAAATAAGAACTAAAATCAAACCTGAATATGAATATTTTTAAATATTAAATAATCTAAAATATTTTTAAAAAAATAAAGTCTCTATTTACGGAGAAAATAAAACTTTTAGAGTCCTTATTACATACAATTGTAGTCATGCATACACGTTTGTATATCCCGGGCTTTATATCATAGAAATGCATAAGAGTTTAGTAATTTAGTTATTTAATTGTATTGTAATTTATTTTTTTTCTATTATTAAATACTTGCTATAGTGCATGCATAGAAGTTAAAATGTATAATGATAATAAAAAAATCCTTCATCACAAAGACGAAAAACTCCTTTGATATGAAATACAATTTAAATTTTAACAAGATACATCTCGCATTACAATCTTCTCTTAAATATTTATATACATTTATTAATGATGTTCCGTTATAGAGAGAATTAGAAAAATGTATACACAAGCTACTAAATAATCTCATTAATTTACATATAAATTAGAGATGGGCATTATTTAACGTATTAGGATAAATAACAATGTTATTCGTTTATAGTGCATTATTTAGTAACACATTAACGGAAAGTCCCTGTTAAATTTATAACGCATTACCTGCAAAGTATATAAAAAAAAGAAAAGAAAAAGCTGAAAGAATAGTTTTTTAGAAATATATATTAAAATTATAATAAAAATAAAATTTTCAAAATTTGTTTTCGATATTATAAAAAAAAGAGCTTAAAAATGTACTTTCAAATAAAAAAAAATATGTACTTTCAAATAAAAAAAAGTCCTTTTTAAACGATTATGAACGCTTATTATGACGCGCCAAAGCTAATAGAAAGAAATCATCAACCGCAGACAGTCAAAAATCTTCCTTTCATGTCTTTAGTAGCCTTCAATGGCTTGAATGTATCGTTCACTGCAAAAAATGATTAAAGCTTAGTAGCTATGAAGCAATTCGCAATCAACCAATCAGAGCCCAATTCACTAGCAAACACCTGGCCATTCGCTAGAAAAGAAAGCTACCACTGTTAAAATATTCTGAGAAACCGCATAGTGTTTGACAGTTATTTTATTACAAATGTTCATTACCGTTGATTCTAATACTGTAACTGTTTTAACTCAACACGAAGACAAAATATTTTTTAACACATCACACTGATATACGTTAAACTGTTGTAATTTGTTATACAGATAAATAGCATTGAATAACATCATTTTAATGATGAGATTTATTGGGATGAAAAGTAAAAAGCGTTTTTTAATAAAGGATATGAGAATGGGAATAACTGCGAATTCGTTGCATTGCAGAGTTGGGTTGTTAGCCATTTTTGACCTGGTAGTGGTTTATTTGAATTAGAATGTTTAAAAGGGATTAGAGGATGGGAATGATTTAGATTTCGTTGCATTTTTGACACAGTTATTGCGGTAGCCATTTTTGATTGGGCTAGTGGTTTCTTTGAATTTGAATGTTTAAAAGGGATATTGCTCATGGAGTTCGACAGGTTTTTTTCTTTTTTTTATTTGACAGTGGATTTTTTTTAGAAAGGGGGGCATGTGTTTTTATTTATTTATTAGTTTCTCAATACTGTGTTTTTAGAAAATAAGAGCTACAAACATTTTTATTTCACTGTAAATAAAAGAAAGACAATAGCATCGCATTATTTGTGCGAGCACTTAATTTTAATACAATTGTAACTAATTTGAAAAACGTAATAAAAATCTGTTCGGATAAATTGCTTTTAATTAAAAGTGTATAAATAACATTTTCAGGTTCTTGTGGATTATCTTTGGATAGACGTTGATAAATATGGCTGCAATGAAATCAGGGATCAAATTTCTTTTTTATAAATCATGTTGTTAAAGCAGTGTTTATTTTTATACAGCATGTCTTTTCTTGTCGTTTGCCGAAAGCTAATTTCGAAACCATTAGTTTTAGAGGTGTAGTTGCAATTGCAAAAGTGTTTCAAATTTTGTTCTGTATCATATAAAAATCGATATACGTTAAAATCTACGACGAATCTACGATTAATCTACGATTTAAAAAACGATCTACGCTGATTTTTAAATACTTGAGAAATTAAAATTTTTTTACAGTATCTGGGGCTTAGAAGTTTCTCTATGTTTTAAGATGTAAAACAGTAAAGATTTATTCTTCTATGGCCAAAACTAACTGAGTTAAACTACTTGCAATTTAATGAATTTTGTGATTTTTAGTCACCAAATATGGAAAAACACTTTTTTAGTATTACATTGATAAATTGCGTCTGACTAAACATGTATAAATAACCTTTTCATGTTCTCATGGTTTTCGCTATGCATATGCGTTGATACACATAGCAGCAATGAAATCGGGAATATTTTTTTTTACAAATCATGTTGTTAAATCTGTGATTACTTTTATTCAGGATGTCTCTTCTTATCGTTTACCAAAAGCTAATTTCTAAATCTTTAGTTTTAGTGGTATTGTTCCAATTGCAAAAATGTTTCAGATTTTGTTATGCATCATTTAAAGTGCAATTTGCGTTAAAATAAGTGCTTTTTAAATAGTTAAGAAATTACAATCTTTTCACAACGTCTGGTTCCTATAAGCTTCATTCAGAAAAAGTTTCTCCATGTTCTAACCACTAAAACAGTAAACATTTTATTTTCCTACAGCTAAATCTTATTGAGTTTTGATACTTAGAACTTTATGAATTTTCGCCGTTTTTTTCACCATAAACAAAAACGTGTTTTTAGTGCCAGAAAAGCTCAAAATGCATAAAATTAAAAGTATCATAACTAGGTAAGTTTTGTCCTGTAAAAATTAAGTTTTTAAACAAAAACTGATTTTAATGGTGTGGATTCACCTTAACAAAAAACAGTGTCTATATGTACGTCCCAAAATTATTTCAAACATTTTGTTTAAAGGCCTTCTAATTAAAACACCCGTTGACATCATACACAGCCATTAGTTATACGTTAAAAAAATAACATGTTGTTGGAACCTATTACTTGTGCAAACGTGGAACGATGCAACCTGTTAACCAAAAGTAATTCTATTTCCCATCTCTAATATAAATATCTAGGCCTTATGTATTAATATATGTATATATTAATATGTATATATGTAAATATGTATATATAACATGTATTAATATATATATATATATATATATTAATATGAATAAAAGAAACTTTTTTTCTATATAATTCTTTTTATCTGAATAATATTCACGATACACTTAAGTATTCAAATGCATTCTTTCAGCATATCATCAGCATATAATGTTACTCATTAACTTTCAATATTCAATGTAAATAAAACATTTTTACATCGTCACTGTAAACAAACAGTTCCCATCTCTTAACCATCATGCTTTTTCTTTCTTTCAGACCGCATATTTCTGTGTTTTAAAAGAGAATTTTTAGATTTCAATTGTCAGTCTCACAGTCACTCTGCATTATTAAATGTGTGAATTAAAGCAGGATTCGAAAGTTTGTAGGTTTCACAAGAATATAACAGAACTTTTTTTCTCTCTAATAAAAGGTGTTCGTACCTAATCATTTTAACCATGTTAGGGAAAATAGACACTCAGAGATTTTACGCTTTTACAACATGAAGCAAATCGTCGTAGCAATTCTACTGCTGAAGAACCTTGACAGAGTTTGAATATTCTTCTTCATGTAAGTTATCTCCCACCCCCCACCCTCCCACAAAAAAACAAACAAACCTAAAAATTAAAAAAAAAAAAATCTTTTAAATGAACTTGCAAGCTCAAATTTGATATTAAAGAAAATGCGCAAAATAAGTTCTAAAATTAAAACTGAATATGAATATTCTTAAATATTGAATAATTTTTCTCTGGAATTTTTTAAAGAAAAGTCTCTATTTAAGGGGAAAATAAATGCTTTACATGTATCTTAATGTTTAAAAAATAACAATAATTATTTTTTTAAATGTTTCTTAGAATTACTGCGTAGGACATTTTAATCAATTCAAAAGATCAATTTTAATCAATTTACTGAATTGAACAAAAAAATACCAATTTTCAATCATGACTACAGTCTGGATTACATTTATTTAAATATATGAACATACAATTGAATGGTTTTAGCTTTATTTCGTATAAATACATAAATATTTTGAAATTTTATTACTATTATATGTATGAGTTTACGTAGTGTTTAGAGCATATATAACTATTATGCATATCTATAACTACTATAATTCTTAGTCTTATAATTCAAATTACAATAACAACAGAAAAAATTCCCTTCACGCAGACAAAAACTCTCTGCTATTTAAAATTTATTAAGATACTAGCTGACCCACTCGGCGTTACACAGACCCGTTACAATAACCTTAACCACTTCAACGGCAGCACCGAGATAAGTCGGGGGTAACAAAACCTTGTTTTCCTATATCTGCTGCCGGTTCAGTGGTTAGATATTCCTAAAATCAATGTCGAATGATTTTATATATTTAACCTAAAAACTTTTAAAAATATCATAATGTAAAGACTCCCACACTTTCAGTAGTGTACGTCCTCGTTTCTGTGGGTTTTTTAAATTTCGAATGAAAATCTATCCAAACCAAATAAGAGTTGGAGTCCCTATTTCCTTCAGCAGCGTACACCGAGCGTGCTACGCACTCTCCACTCTGTATTGATTTTATAATTTTGAACCGGCATAGCCCGGGCTTCAAATGTACTTAAAATCAGTGTTGAATGAATATACATATTTAAGTGAAAATCATTTAAAATGAACCTAATAATGGGGCGGGGCTTTGGCAGTTAAACGGTGTTTTCTTCTGACTTTTATTTTCCACATTGGGCCATTTAATAAAAAAAAAAAATAGTTATTATAGTTCAAACACATTGAAATTTTTGATTAATGGATATCATATTACCGAAGCACGTGACTAATGTTCGTGCTAAACTATTTATATTTAGTTGTATCTTTTTTTCTTCTAACTATTTTTCTTGTTAGGAAAATAGACAGTCTTTTTTAACACTTTCCAGCATAGTTGAAAAGTGTTTATGAATTCGGTTTCTCTACCTGCCTGCCTGCCTGCCTGCCTGTCTGTCTGTCCGTCCGTCCGTGCTATATTTGAGGTAACTATACTCATATTGCCATGAAATTGGTATATGTTGTATGTTCGGTATTGAAAATGAGGTGTGTAGCGTTAACGATTCATTTACAGGGACACTCCAAAGAATTCCGTTACATTACGACGTATGGGGAAAAATCATTTACTGTGTATTTTAATTATATATCACTATTTTAAATATATTGAAATTTGTATATATCACTGACGCGTACTACTAAAGCGCTTACTGTAGAATCTGGAATGCATATAATTTACTGTTCATTTACAGGGACACAACAGTATTGCCTTTGCAACAGTATTGCCTTTGAAAAATAATTGCTGGAAATGCGTTTTCAGTGTTAAAATGTAACTTTTTTTTTATATTACTTGGTGTATATTAATTTTATGGATCCTGTAGAGGGCTACGCAAAATAGCTCAAGTGCATTTACATCTATTGAAAGAAATTGCTGAATGGGAAATGTCAACTGCACTATGCGTTTAATTGAACTAACTTTTAGCATACTATGTAATATATACATATGAATGTATGGATATATACTGGGCTGCACAAAATAATTCGGTTATTTTTCGTACTATTCATGGTAATTGTAGAAATTGTGTTTTCAAATGCGTTATTCATTTTTAATTTAGTAGACCTCCTGCCTGGTCAGAACTTGAACTTGTTTGTTTAGACGTCTTTCACGTTAATAAATTGTAAAGTTTGACAGTATTCTGAATGTGTCGGAAAGCGTTTCATAATCTACTCTGAACGCAGGAATTTTCGTTCTTGTTTAAAAATCCTGAAAGATTCATCATTCTACAAGACGGAGCAAATTATCACAACAATTCAATGACGGCATGATCTTGATAGAATCTGAATAACGTGTCGATTTGAAATAAGTGTACAAAATAAATGCGAAGATTAAATCTGAATGTGTTTTTGAATTATTAAAGGCTCTTGTTCTAGATTATCGCTGAAAATAATTGACAGTTACATCTGACATGAATATTTTACAGGAGTTTTGATAATTTAAATATAAGAATGAATGTGCGCTTATTAGAAATATTACTTATCAATACAATTTTTTAAACATTCTTATCAAATTAAAAAAAAATTAATTAAATACCATATTTTGCATGCATGTTAACTCAGAACTATATTCCGAATAAGATGCAATTAAATATACCCATATAGATTTTCATTATTTGTCCTAATTAACGCATATTTCAGTTAATTTCCGACGAAGCAAAGCATCTTAACTAATTCAATGGCGGAATGATCTTGACAAAATCTGAATAATCCGCTTTTTTTGTAAAGTATCCGTAAAAATAAGTTTTTAGATGAACTCGCAATCACGAAATTCTACAAGTGGATTTGAAATAAGTGCGTAAAATAAATGCGAAAGTTAAATCCGAATGCGTTTTTAAATTATTAAAGTCTCTTGCTCTAGATTATCATTTCCACTATCAAATAGAAATTTAGGAGGAATAAATCATTTTCTTTTCCCGATCTAAAGAAAAAAATTCATTCACTTTTTCATGCGCTTTTTCTCTTTCTTACGTCTGTATTTCAAGATAAAATTTTTAGATGTCACAAGTCACAGTCACTCAGTATTATTAAACGCGGATTAAATAAGAATTCCCAGGTTGTAAGGTCTCGCAGGAATAGAACGGAGGTTTTGTTCTCTCAAATAAAAAGTGTTCCTACAAAGAGAAGCTTCAGTTTTAAAGCATGTTAAGGAAATAGACCGCTTTAAAAAAAAAAAAAAAAAAAAAAAAAAAAGCCGTAAAAGTTCAGTCTTCTACAAGACGGAGCAAAGCATCATAACAACTCAATGGAGGAACGATTTTGACAGAATCTGAATAATCCTCATTTTTGTAAAGTATCCGTAAAAATAAGTTTGTACATGAAGTCTCAGTCACGAAATTCTAAGAAATTGTGCAAAATAAATACGAAAATTAAATCTGAATTTGATTTAAATTATTAAAGACTCTGAATTATCCATGAAAATAACTGAGCTTTACACGTAAAAAACTATTTTACATGTGTTTTGGTGATTTTAACTATAAGAATGTAAGTGCATTTATTAGAAATATTACTTATTAATACTGTATTAAACATTCTTATCAAATTAACCCTTCACTGCACGATTTTTTCTATTTTTATGAGAAAAATTATTTGAAATCTATATATCGGTCTAATAATGTAAAAATAGTAAAAAATTTTAAATTTCAAATTTTCAGCTAAAATTTGATATTTTATGGCGTGCACCCTATGTACACAATTAGGGTTTAAAAAAAATTTATTTCTATATTTTACAACGAATTGAGCTTAAATTAATTAATTTTATCTGCTTAACACTCTGCAACTTTTTTTATATTAATATTTTTAAGTATTCAGTAAAAACAACGAAAGTAAATTTTACTTTAACAGCTTGATCGAAATATTTTTTGTTTCTGAAGAACAAATTCTAATTTTTTGTCAAATGTAGCCCTATGACATAGACAAAATAAGTGTTATTACATTCTTTGGACTGTTCTTGATCAGGGATAGAGATCATATTGGCCGAATTCATGGCACATAATAAGAATTACAGTGTTTTTAGGTTTGTGCCAGATGTGGCACGTGGTGCAGTGAAGGGTTAAAAAATATACAGGGTGTCCCAGCTGAGGTGTTACAAACTTTGAGGGGAGGTAGGGTACACCTAGATGACTCGGAAACACATAGGAATATTAGATGTAAATTTCCAACTGGGCGAAAAATGTCCGGACCAGGATTCGAACCCGGGATCTCCTGGCTGGAGCCGCCAGTGCTCTGCCATCTGAGCTATCCCGGACGATTCTGGTCGAACTTTTTCACCCAGCTAACCTTGATGATTACAGCATCTGGTCTGAAACCTGGTTCAGCTCAACAGAATAAATCTCAGGTAATGGAACTCCAGAAATCGCTGGATACGAAATTACACTAGATTAATATTAACAGAATTATTCTAATTGGTAAACAAATCATATTAGATGTAAATTTCCAACTGGGCGAAAAATGTCCGGACCAGGATTCGAACCCGGGATCTCCTGGCTGGAGCCGCCAGTGCTCTGCCATCTGAGCTATCCCGGACGATTCTGGTCGAACTTTTTCACCCAGCTAACCTTGATGATTACAGCATCTGGTCTGAAACCTGGTTCAGCTCAACAGAATAAATCTCAGGTAATGGAACTCCAGAAATCGCTGGATACGAAATTACACTAGATTAATATTAACACAATTATATGCCGGGTCGGAAACGCCTGATGGTAAAATCCCCCTTCTTTTCTCCTTAATTAATATGTCATTGAATAAGGCGAATTTTACGATTTCAAGAAACTGGTGACAATCAAGAAATCTGAATTTTAAAAAAGTAGCCCACTGGCAACACTGAGCATTGAAAAGGCTAGATCACACAAAGCTGACCTTTAGCCCTGGCAGAGTTGCCAGTGGTCTACCTTTTTTTAATTCTGATTTCTTGATTGGCACTGCTATTTTGAAATGATAAAATTCTCCTTGTTTAATAGCATATTAATTAAGTTGAAAACAAAGGGAATTTTACCTTTTCAAAAAACAGGTGCCAATCAAGAAATCTGAATTTAAAAAAAGTATCCCACTGGTGACACTGTCAATGCCCTCACAGGGTCAGGGAGGCTTTTCCGACCCGGCATTCCTATGTGTTTTGTCTAGATGTACCCTACCACCCCTCGAAGTTTGTAACATCTTAGCTGGGACACCCTGTATATATTTAATTAAATACTATATTTTCATATATGTTAACTCTCAGCAAAAGTCTGGGGATAAGATCCAATTAAATATGTCCATATTCATATACATTTTCATTACTTGACCTAATTAACGCATATTTCAATTACAGTAGAACGCCGATTATCCGAACAAGTTGGAACCGACGCTAGTTTGGATAAGCAAAAGTTCGGATAAATGGACAGAGAATTTAAGGGTGTTTCTGACTATACTAAAACCTTCACAATTTATCCAGGCTTAGGACTGGCAGCACCAGTTAATGCTAACTGACTGTTTAAAAACTGTTTTTTGTTCGTTTTTTTTTTTTTTTTTTTTTTTTTTTACTTTTTTATCATTTAATTTTTTTTTCTGTTAATCATTTTCTGAACTCCAGAGATTGTAATTTAAGCAAAAAAGCTGTCGATTGTTGCTTCTTTCAGAGAAGATGTTCTTTCCAATGCTGCCGTATCTCGAATTCTTCTTAAATACGTTAGTTGAATAGGATCAGAGTTCTTCTGCCGTTTGAGCCATTTCATAGCTGTTTCCAAACATTCAAAGGCTTCGTCATGGGATGGACCTGAGTCCTTTTCAGAGCATTTTTTTTTCATTTCTTCAATTTCTTTTTCATCTTAAATATCATCCACAATCTCATCATCATTAAAAAGTTTTTGAGAGAAATAAGCTGTTCGGATAATTGGAAGTTCGGTTAATTGTGTTAGAAAAATTTGTGAGTCTAACAGTTTTTGGGGTGAATCCACACGCTCCTCACTAATTCATATACTATAAACGCAAACTGCGCGATGCCTCATCACAACAATAAAAGAATAATTAAAGGCCTTACCTTCTATGTATAGATATCCGTTTTTCAGCTCGCGGTTAGTCAGGGCGTCTAAGAATTATGGAGTATCCCGTATCATCATATATTCGTATATCTTTACTCCTTCAGGTCTCAGTGCATCAGGCTTAAAATAGGAATCATGTAACAGACGGTTTATTGTGTCTGTACTTCATTGAAACTACTCATATTGTAGGTAAGGAAAAAGGAGAAGTTTAATTAGAGATACTAAGAAAGAGATTACATTTTGTACGTCTTCACTTGTGTGAGGACGTTTTAAAAGTGAATATTACATATGTTTTTCCGCGCGTGTTACATCATTAAAATTGATAACCATATGGATGTATTTTCGGCACTTTGAGGTAATCAACCAATTATACATAATTGGATATTTATGAAAGTTACAAGGAAGTAAAGTCTGATAAAATAGTGTTCAGTGTAACAGTCAATTATAATGTTTATAAGTTTATAACGCGAACCAGAATAGAACATAAGTGCTTGCGAGTCTGGTTTAAAACATATCTCACATAAGGCGAAGAAAGATGAAGAGATGCAGTTTCTGTGCATATTACATCTGTCGACTACTAAGTGTTTCTTTTTCGCTATGAACTCTAATGATGTTTTTCTGCAGTAGAAAGAGGGAGAAAATGGGTATCCAAAACTCTTGATAAGGGGATTATATGAATATATCTTCTATCAAGTTCCCCCTTAAGCCCCTAATCAAGATTGATCTGTAATTTTAATTTGTCTCTGTTCTCTTGAAATTCAGGCTTGGGTTCTGGCTTCGTCAAAATGTCTGCCAGCATAGATTTGCTCGGACAATAACGTAATTCTATGGTACCATTTTCTTTCATATACTTAATCATGTGATATTTTAGATCGATGTGTTTTGTCTTGTTGGTGTATTTTTCAGATTCTATCATTTTTATGCAGGATATGTTATCTTCATATACAATTACGGGTAGGTTTTGTGGTAAATTCAAATCTTGTAAAAGTTTTATTATCCACACAAGTTCTTGTGCAGCGTTTGCTGCGGCTACGTATTCAGCTTCTGCTGACGATTGCGCAATGCAAGTTTGGCGTTTGGTTATCCATTGTATCGGATTTTTCCCAAGAAGGAATAAATTCCCTGATGTTGATCTTCGTGTTTGCGTATCACCGGCCCAATCGGCATCGGTGTACACTTCCAAAATTGGTGTACATTCAGTGCTGATTATGAGATTTAGGTCCTTTGTGTGGTAGAGGTACCTGATCAGTCGTTTAACACCTTTCCAGTCTTTTTCCGACGGATTTTCGTTCTTTCTGCTAAGAACATTTACAGCCAGTAGTATGTCTGGCCTAGTTATAGTTGCAATGTATAATAACGCGCCTATCGCTTTACAATAATTTATGTTGTTTGGCATTGGATCTTTATCCTTTTCTGATCTTAAGAAGCCCGTTTCCATGGGTGTTCCGTAAGGTTTTGATTCCTCTAAGTTAAACCTTTTAACGATTTCCATTATTTTTGTTGTTTGGTTAAGGTTAAAGCCGTTATGTGTTTTCTTAATTTTTATCCCAAGATAATTACTAATTTCCCCCAAATCTTCAAGTGTATATTGTGTTTTTAACTTATTTATTACTTCTTCAATTTGCGCATTGTTTCCCGCTATGAGAATGTCATCTACGTACACAACTACGTAGACTATATTTTCCCCCTGTCCTTGTGTAAATAGGCAGGTGTCTGCCTTGCTTTGCATAAAATTTAGTTCTCTAAGAGATTCAGTAATTTTTGTGTACCAGGCCCGGGCTGCCTGTTTAAGCCCGTATATGGCCTTTCGGAGTTTACAGACTTTATCGGGTTCGTTTGTGTTCACGTACCCTTCCGGTTGTGACATGTATACCTCTTCTTCTAGGTCTCCGTGCAGGAACGCGGTTTTTATGTCGATGTGCCTGACACTAATGTTATGATAGGCTGCGGCAGTGAGGAAACATCTTAAGGTGGTGTGGGATGCTACTGGGGCGTAAGTCTCGTCAAAGTCGACCCCGTATTTTTGTTTAAATCCCTGAGCTACTAATCTCGCCTTGTAACGCTTTACTTTCCCAGATTCATCATATTTAGCCTTGTAGGTCCATTTGGATCCAATTACTTTGGCTCCCTGTGGTGGTTTTACCAAAGACCATGTTTCATTTTTCATAAGCGAGTTTATTTCGTCGCGTGTCGCTTCAATCCAATTCATTTTTTCTTGTGGGTTTTCAATGTTTAGCATGTCGTGCCAACCTTTCGGTTCATATACCGGATCATGCCGGACTGCATAGGCAAACCTGTCCGGTGGCACGCCTCTATTATGCCTTTCAGATCTTCTCAATTGTTGTGTATGTTGAGACGCGGATGGTGTATCTGAAGAATTTTGGTTTTGTGTTAGATCAAATTCGATTACGCTTGTGTCAGTCTGTCGTGTGTGTTTGTTTGTTTCTGACATTAACTCATTCGTGTTTGAACTTTCATCAGCATTTATATTACCCATGTTATTTTCCGCGAATTTTACGGTTCTAGCTAAAATGACTCTTTCGTCACTAGTAAATATTCTGTACGCTTTCGATCGGTTGTCGTAACCTACGAAAATGCCTTTCTCTGCTTTATCATCTAATTTGCCGCGTTTTGATTTGTGGATGTATGCGTACGCAGTACAGCCGAATACTTTAAGATATCTTAAATTTGGTTTTCTGTTTAGCCAAAGCTCATATGGCGTAGTGCTAATAGATTTGGAAGGCAAGCGATTCTGCAAATGATTTGCGGTGCAGATTGCTTCTCCCCATAATTTATGTGGGAGGTTAGCTTCGCTTAACATGCTTCTAGTCATGTCTAACAGTGTCCTGTTTTTCCTCTCAGCAATGCCATTTTGACTTGGACAGTATGGTACGGTGAGCTGGTGTTCGATTCCGTTACATTTAAGATAGTTTTCTAATTCATCGTTGACATATTCCCCGCCATTGTCGGATCTGATGGCGGTTGGGAATTTTCCAAACTTATTTTTGACGGTTGAGATGTAGTCCCTCAATTTTTCATATGCTTCGCTCTTTTTCGACATTAAGTAGATAACACAAAATTTGGAATAGTCGTCAATGAATGTTATGAAGTACCGCTTTCCCCCTATGGTGGGTGTATTTATCGGCCCACATACGTCACTGTGGATTAATTCTAGCCTTTTCGTGGCTCTATGTGCACCCGATTTGGGAAATGGGGCGTCGTTGGTTTTGGACTTTATGCATACCTCACATTCTTTGTCGTGTCGGCAGTTGTTTATGGTAATTCCGTTCACTAGTTGTTTTTGTACAATGGTTTTAATTGTTTCGTAGCTTCTGTGGCCTAACCGCCTGTGCCACAACTCAATACATTTTGTGTTTGAACACTTATGCGTAATGTTTACATGATTGCTTTCAAATTGATTATCATTGTTTACTTGTACTTCATATAAATTGTTCTTTAATCTACCTTGAAGAATTACTTCATCGTTATGTATAATGTCGCATGTATCTTTTTCAAATTTAACTTGACATCCGTTTTTCGTTGCCCTGCTTACTGACAGCAGGTTAGTTTCGATTTCAGGCACAAACAGTACGTCACGAAGTATAATCTGCCTGTTGTTTTTTCCTGTGTGAATTACAATTTCCCCTGAGCCATATGAAATTAGTTTATTGCCATTCGCGACTGTCACGTTAGTTTCTGTGTCGCTAGTCATATTTGAAAACATTTCTTTGGAGTTGGCAATATGGCTAGAGCTTCCGCTATCGATAATAAAAGTTTGTTTATTTGCGGGTCGTTCAATTAACAACGCAACATTTTTATTTTCATTTCCTATCTGTCTTGTATCTTGCGGTTTCGCGGTTTTGGCCGGGGCATTTTCTTCAAAACATAGAGAGGTGGTGTGATTTTTATTTTTGTAAAATTTATTATTTTGTACTGGATTATTATTATTTTTCCGTTTCAGGAACCAACAATCGTTGTACGAATGGTTCTTCATTTTGCAATAGGAACAAAATTTGTTACCTCTCTTGCGGTCTGTGTTAACTAATTTTTCTCGAGCCTTGTATGCTTTAGTACTATGTTCCGAGTTTTCGGAATTTTCAACTCTACGAGTATACTCATCAAATAATTTGCTTTTAATAAAGCTGGGCGTCAATTCATCTTCATTTCTCGACTCTAACGCCGTAATCAATGTGTCATATGACGGCGGTAATGAGCACAAAAAGAGTGCAGATATATGAGAGTCGGTAACATTTTCTCCGATCGCAGCTAATTTGTCGATAAGTTCCATTAATTTCGTGATGTGTGCGATTAAGTTCCCTCCTTCGTTTAGCTTTGTGCTATACAATTTTCGAAGGAGGTGCAATTTGCTTGAGAGATTGGACCGTTCGTGAATATTTTTCAAAGTGTCCCAAGTCTCTCGAGCCGTGTTTAAATGTTTGATGTTAATTATCTGCCCATCTTCAATACTGAGATTGATTAGTGCCCGTGCTTTCCTGTCTTTCTTATTCCAATTTTCAGTCAAAGGGTCTGGAGCTTGATCGGTAATGACATCAAATAGCTCCTCTCTAATTAAAAGCATTTCTAATTTAAACCGCCAACAAGAATAGTTATTGGCGTTAAGTTTTTCAATGGCTGCACTATCTTTTGCGTAAGCCATAATTTTTCTTTCCTTTAAGTCAATTAGATACTTTTTCCTTCACCTGACTACCGGATTTATTTATCTGGCTTAATTTGCCTAAATGGATATCTATATTTGTTTAATTTACTAAATGAGACATTAAATCAGTCTCATAATCAAAATATGTTAGAAAAATTTGTGAGTCTAACAGTTTTTGGGGTGAATCCACACGCTCCTCACTAATTCATATACTATAAACGCAAACTGCGCGATGCCTCATCACAACAATAAAAGAATAATTAAAGGCCTTACCTTCTATGTATAGATATCCGTTTTTCAGCTCGCGGTTAGTCAGGGCGTCTAAGAATTATGGAGTATCCCGTATCATCATATATTCGTATATCTTTACTCCTTCAGGTCTCAGTGCATCAGGCTTAAAATAGGAATCATGTAACAGACGGTTTATTGTGTCTGTACTTCATTGAAACTACTCATATTGTAGGTAAGGAAAAAGGAGAAGTTTAATTAGAGATACTAAGAAAGAGATTACATTTTGTACGTCTTCACTTGTGTGATGACGTTTTAAAAGTGAATATTACATATGTTTTTCCGCGCGTGTTACATCATTAAAATTGATAACCATATGGATGTATTTTCGGCACTTTGAGGTAATCAACCAATTATACATAATTGGATATTTATGAAAGTTACAAGGAAGTAAAGTCTGATAAAATAGTGTTCAGTGTAACAGTCAATTATAATGTTTATAAGTTTATAACGCGAACCAGAATAGAACATAAGTGCTTGCGAGTCTGGTTTAAAACATATCTCACATAAGGCGAAGAAAGATGAAGAGATGCAGTTTCTGTGCATATTACATCTGTCGACTACTAAGTGTTTCTTTTTCGCTATGAACTCTAATGATGTTTTTCTGCAGTAGAAAGAGGGAGAAAATGGGTATCCAAAACTCTTGATAAGGGGATTATATGAATATATCTTCTATCAAATTGGAGTTC
The DNA here is from genome assembly GCA_963932465.1 of Maratus speciosus. NCBI lineage: Eukaryota > Metazoa > Arthropoda > Arachnida > Araneae > Salticidae > Maratus > Maratus speciosus. The sequence goes on from OZ010794.1 coordinate 359,285,409, forward strand.
CGATAATCGGCGCTCTACTGTAATTTCCGACGAAGCAAAGCATCATAACAATTCAATGACGGCATGATCTTGACAGAATCTGAATAACCCGTTTTTTTTTTTTTTTTTTTTTTTTTTTTTTTTTTGTAATGTATCCGTAAAAAAAAATGTTTTAACATGAACTCTCAATCACGAAATTCTAAGTGTTGATTTCAAATAAGTGTGCAAAATATATGCAAAAATTAAATCCGAATGTATTTTTAAATTATTAAAGTTATTGTTCTAGATTATCGATGGAAATAATTAATCCTTACATGTTAAATAAATATTTTGCATATGTTTTGATGATTTAAATATAAGAATGAATGTGCGTTTATTAGAAAAAAAATTGATAATACTTTTTTAAACATTTTAATGAAATTAAAACTGTATACATTTAATTTAAATATTTCAGTTATTTTCCTTTTTTGAATAATTAATTTAGAAATCTAAAATAAATATTTTGCTTGAGTTTTGATGATTAAATATAAGAATGTATGTGCATTTCTTAGAAGTATTAACTATTAATAATGTTTCAAATATTTTAATGAAATTAAAAAATAAATAAACACTATATTTTTCATGCATGTTAACACAGAATATTCCGAATAGCAAGAAATTAAATATGTCCATATAAACTTTCATTATTTAGCCTAATTACGCTTATTTTAGCTAATTTTCTTCTTTGAATGATTACTTTACAAAATCCATCTTTTGCAGTCAGTTCTTTCATATATAGCTCAATAAATTTCAAAACTTGCTATCATGATAAAATGCGGAAAAAAAGAACCTAATTAAAATAACATATTTATTTTTCACATATTTTGGATGAGTTCGTTAATCAAGTTTGTAGCTCGTACAGTTTATTTACAATAACACGCCAAAAATTCTACTATATTATGACAGAAACGTCGTTTGCGGTGCCATTTAATGTTGTTACATTATACAAATCATTCCGACAAAGAGTATTTTATTTTGTTTTTCTTTGTTTTAAGATGAAATAAATTGGAGGAGTTCGTTAATAAAAGAAATAGTCGCTATGTTTTCAAAAATACAATCTGTAACATAATGTGATAGCATATCTACATGTAATAACATGTCTTTTACAATCTGTAACATAATTTAACTATAGTAACATTTTGTTACCTGTAACTGCCTGAGTCTGATTCTAACTGTTTTAAGTAAATGTTGTTATTTTCATGTGTGATACTTTTCCTTATTCAAAATGTCTGTTATGTTATGTAATTTAAATGATTAGTAATTTTAACATATATCGTCATAAAGGTGTCAGAAGTAAAATTTATCACAAGTTTACTTTATATTTCGTTACCGATGGAAATGGCTTAAAGCAGTATACGTCCTACAAAATCATTATTATTTATTTCGGATTCTAAAGAATAGTGAGAAGATTGGCTATAAAGTTTTTATTGGTATGCTTTACAATTCCAAATGACTAGAAAAAAATATTTAAGTCGCTATATCTATGGCAATTATTAGTCGTGAAGTACTGCAAGTTTTTAGATCCTTTGGTTTGAGTGCTGGCCAACAATAAAACTTGGAAATTATTAAACGTAAGATCACTGAATATTTCACTTCTAAAGTTAACTGTACTTTTAAACGTTTTCATTCAATCTGATTACACAGAAAGAGAAAAAATTATTTATAGATTCTTTAGCAAGGCTTAAAATGCAAGCTTCTTGCTTTAAGCTAGGGATCATGGAAGATGAATTACTTGTTTCGTGACAGACTTTTTGTGGTATTTCACAGGTGTTCATGAAAAGCTTTTAACTGATGCTCATTTAAACTTCGAAAACGAAGTCGCAAAATCGTCTTACTATTTAAATTGCTGCACAGAAATCAAAAAGTATTGTTGACAATACTAAATTCACAAACCATAATTTCTATAGAATAAGAAAAAAAATCGCCTAATCGCATAAGCTTGTGCCCTAGAAGTCGTTTATAAATTCAACGTGCTGTGGCGAAAACATTTAAGCAGGATATCGTATTGGGAAGCGCGAACGGCGACAATTAATGGAGTGTATTTGCAGGCATATTGAACAACGTGAATCGGGATCATATCAGGCTAGGACGTTGCAGTAGAATGATGCATCGGTTAAATTACACAAAATTGGTGAATATGCATTATGTTATGTTGGCACTGACTAATACAGGCGAGCAGCGATACTCGTGTAATGAGAGAGCTTTCAAAACATACGTCAGTGAAGTAATTTATTGTTTAGAAATTCCATTGCAGTTTATGTGAGACGATAGCATTCTAAGTAAACGACTACATCGTTTGGGAACACAGTGCACTGACATTTGCTGGAGGAAGCTGTGCTATTTAAATTGCTATTATTTAAATTTTTTAACAAAACATTATTTCTATAGTATAAAAAAATCACCTAGTCGCATAAGCGTGTGCCCTAAAAGTCATTTATTCAACTTCAACGTCTTGTGACGAAGAACATCTACGTAGGATGTCGTATTGGGAATCGCGAGCGGCGAGAATTAGTGGAGTGTGTTTGCAGGCATATTGTAGAGCGTGAAGTGGGATCATATCAGGCTAGGACGTTGCAGTAGGAGGATGCATCTGTTAAATTACGCAAAATTGGTGAATATGCATTATGTTATGTTGGCACTGACAGATACAGGCGAGCAGCGATATTCGTGTAATGAAAGAGCTTCCAAAACATACGTCAGTATGTAGTCCAAGTAAGTGACTACGTCGTTTGGGAACACGGTGTACTGACACTTGCTAGAGGAAGCTGAGATACCTGAAATTGAGAGGAATCTGTAATAGGTCTCCCAATAATTTAACACGACCGCGGTGCGCTTCGCTCCAACATTATACGCATATTTCACAAGGAAACGCTGCACCCCTACCGGATCCAAAGGGTATAGGCATTGTGAAATAATAATTATCCCCAACATATTCCATTCGCACATTGGTATTTACATGAACGTGTCGCATACCAGGAATTTTCGTCGTGAATTCTCTTTACTGGTGAAGCAGATTTTACAACAGAAGGAGTGCACGTGCAAGCCAACAACTCTACACCATACACGTTTGGGATGGTATTATGAGGGACTCTAATTGGTCTTTAACTGCTTCCCCAACGCCTCGACGTGCATACCTATCGCAATTTTTGAAAATAGGCGTTGCGGGATTTGATGGTTTGTGTTCCAGCAGTTACACGCCGACTTCTCTGGTTCTGGTCGCCTGCACATTTCAGTAAAAAAGTATTTCACTACATCGATAGGACTTTTCATTTATAGACAGTTGTATGGCTACCAAGCTAACAAAACTTAACATCTTTTGGATTTCTTTCTGTGGTGAACCTTGAAGTACCTTGTATATGAGACGTCCGTAACATTAGACATGTGCAGTCGTGGAAAAAAAAATAAACACCTCCTACTAACTCCTCAACAAATTATCGTAGGAGAAAGTTACTGGCACCGAACGATTGGAATTAAAGTTTACTTTTAAATGATATAGATTAAATTTGCTTAGGGGGGCATGTACATATTAAAACAAACCGTAACTTTGTTTTTTTTTTCAATAGCAGTACACAATTCTGACTGCATAAATGAACTCTACACCCTTCAATTAGCCTAAAAACAAATTTTTATTCAATTCGTACCATAAGTTTCTGAGAAATTAATTATTTTAAAATGAGTGTATTTTAAGGGCTGTATCTAAATTGAAGTTCGGAACTCGATTGTTAGTCGCGAGAGCGCCCATCTTGATCAAAGCGCCTTAAGAAGTCAATGCAGCCTGCTAGATTACACAACAGCAGAAGAAATTTCAAAATATCTAGTCACTCCTATTATAGACGGCCCCTTAAACCATCATTTTGCCATTTTTTAAGCATAATTTGAAAACTACTTGAAAGAAAAATGTGAAATTTTGGATTTCCATAAAGCAGGACATAATAAATCTAATTCCATCAAAAAAAATTAGGTTGCAATTCATAATTTTTCCGAGTATTAATTTCATAAATCATAATTCATATCCTAAAGTTATAAAAATTGCAAATTCAGCGTATTTATGTTTGGGTATATTAGTATTATTGCTACACAAAAAATTAGCACATTAGGAGCATAATTTCTGGAGATATAAATAAAAATATGAAAATGTAATTTAACATTAGAAGCACTAAATTTTTAATGTTTATAATTCAAAATCTTATCATTCAAATGACTTGAAATCGGTGTCTAGGCATAGTTTGAACCGAAGATTTGAAATATCGCGTTAAAATTGGGTATTGTCATTGAAAAAAATGAAGTTTGGATTCATTTTAATATGTAGATGGCACCCTAAGCAAAATTTATATACATCATTTAAAAGTAGACTTTATTTCCAATCGTTCGGTACCAGTAACTTTCTTCTACGATAATTTGTTGAGGAGTTAGCAGGGGGTGTTTACTTTTTTTTCCCACGATTGTACCTCATCACCATGAACTTGGAATCCGTAACACGTGGTGACAAACCTGCATATTTTGAACGATTATTTGTGAATCCATGCATCCGCGTTGGCAAGCAAGCATAGTGGCGGATGTAAGAAATTTTACACATGTTTTGTGATTTAACCACGTTTGTTTTCTAAATATGCATTTAAAAATTTATTTTACTTATTAAAGTCATGTTACCACCACTATCGATATCCTTTCTTCGCGTGCCCGTCCTTTTGTTCTAGCATCACACGGTTTGATTTCAGGACATGTTTTTTTTTGCATTAAACTTGTTCGTCATGATAAGAAAATCCACCACAGAGACGAATACATGAAATATGATAACATACCCCAAAGAAGACGAACCAAGATATCCAAGAAAAGCAAGATCACCGGGTAAGTAAATTATAAATATTTTAACAAAGTTAATTAAAGTAAACCATAAATAGGCAATCTGATTAACTTAGGTCAATATAGATAATTCAAGACAATTTAGGCTAACCATCAATCACATATAACAAATTACCTATGGAAATACTAAGTAACATCAGATTAGCTAATGACAGCCCCTATATGTCTCATCCCCCACTCCCTCATCACAGCCCCCCCCTTTTTTATTTTTTGAAGAGCTGAGGCACCCCCACCATCATACACCCTTCACCGCGCCCCAAAGGATGCACCCTGGTAAGAGGTCCAGCGCCCCCCTCCCCCAATAGTCTTAGTCTAATATTCATCTGCAACAATTAACGCTTAATCTTAAATAGTAAACTATTTCTAATCAACTAAGTCAGATAAACAGCACCCGATCTCCCCTGCTAAGCTGTAGATTCACCCTCATAGTAAGTAGCCAAAGTACTCATCAAATTAAGTTAATGTCTGTTAGTACTCTTAACCAATTACTAGTAATTTAGGTAATATCGCGACCTTTACACTTAGATAGCTCTGGCCTGGTGCATAGGATAATTATAATTTATATCAAAGTATTAAAACTAATCCTAAAGCTAAAAGTGTAATAAACATGTCCAACTAACCCACTTCCCTTTCAGGGTTTTTTTTTTTACTGTTGCCTTTTTATTAGGTGTATAGGCTGCGGCCTGCACGAGCTACCGATCCTGCTCCTATGGGACAGCTTACAGAGCCAATCTTTTCCCGGTGGGTTGCGGCAGAAAGTCGCAGTCTCATCCCTCAATATCGTGAGCTTGCTTTGCATTTCGGCCCAAAATTTCGGATAGTGATACTTGTTTTCAGCGGCACCCATTGTTTTCTTTTCCCCTTCCTCTAAATTGGTTCATGAACCACTTTTCACGACAAGTACCCACCACCGATTAGGCATCTAAAATCCAGATTTCCCTACTCCCCAAACTGGATATGTGTGTGTAATGTGCAGGAGCCAAATCAACAAAGTCAATTAGTTAAGCAAGCTGTACAACAGAAAAACCAGCAAATTACAGGCTCTACAATTAGGTCGGCCGGGGCATTGGTCTACTGGATGGCCGCCATGCGGCGACCAAGCGGACAACCGCTCCGATTCCAGACAGGTATACTCGTTCGGCTAGGAAAATCTGGCAGCTAGGGGCCAGGTCATCGGTTTGGAGTTAGTCAATGTCCGCCATGTACGCTAATGGCGCCTGGTGCGTGTAAAATTCGTCGTGGGTGCAAAGTCCTCCAAGTTACCTCTGAATTATACCTCTGGAGGTGCCTTGCCAGGTGAAGGTATCGTCACTGGATCAAGGCTCTAAATTACGAGGTCAACTTGAGTAGCAAAGCGCAGGTGCAAAACAACAAGTTCAAAATGTTAAGTAACCTTTTTAACTAAGTTCACAGGTAAGCAGTAGGCACAGCCAATAGGATGAAGGTCTAGGCCCTCGTCAGATTTATTGCAGCTACGCGGCGATTAGGCGATCACTATCCCGATACCATGTATCAAACCCGTTCAGCTGGGGAGACCCGGCAGGTAGGGGCCTGGTCATCGGTTAGAAAGAAAGACTGAATAGCACGTTAAGTTTATGAATGACATTTTGGAACACCCTGTATAAACACAGTCAAACATGCGAATAATGTAATAAATTGATTGTCATTGAATTAATTACGTATGATAGGATTTAATAGAATGAAGAAAACTTTTATTAATATCTTTTTAAATTTTGATTCGATGTTCATAAAATTTTAAATGAGTCGACAAAACTCTGCAACAATTATATATATAATTAATTTCAAACCCTTCGGTTGAGTAGTTTTTGCGCTGTTATATGCTGACAGACGGACAAACAGACAGATGACTACTATAGGCTCTACGTATTTATATAATTACGAACGCATTAAAAACGGAATGTAACAAAAACAGAAAGAAAGTGCGACGGAAAAATAACGTCATGTTATTTTGCAATTCATAAAATAAAAAAGTACTCGTTTTTAAAATTTTAAAATTATTTGTAAATGTATTTTATTTCTTTCTCACACTTTTAGATAAGAAAAAATATCTAAAAGTTGTTCAAAAGGACATTTGCATGTTTGTCAGAAATTAAATCTATTTTTAAAGGTGGACTTATTATTATGCAATGCAATGTAATATTCTTCCTTCATAAATTTGGGATGTTCAATGGAAATGAAGAATTTTTCTTTCTCCAAGCTAAAAAAAAATCCGTTCTCTTTTCATGTGTTCTTTTTCTTTCACAGCGGGTATCTCTTTATTTTAAAACAGTATTTTTAGATTTTTCAAGTCTGAGTCACTCTGCATTATTAAATGCGGATTAAATCAGGATTTCAAGGCTGGAACGCCTCGCAACTATCTTTTGTTCTCGCAAATAAAAGGTGTTCCTATAGCTTCATTTTAAGCTTGTTAGGGAAATATCCAACTTTTTTTTCATTTAACCCTTAGAGATTTAAGGATCTACAAGACGATGCAAAGAATCACGACAATTCAATAGGTAAGAATCTTGACAGAATCTGAATAATCCACTTTTTATAAAGTATCAGAAATAAATAAAATTTTACATGTTCTCGCTATCACGAGCTGCTGCATGTTAATTTATTAAGATGCGCAAAATAACTGAGATCATAAGAACGAATTCTAATTTTCGAACAGTAGTTAAGGTCATTTTGCCTAAATGCGATTTGTCTGTCCATTAGTCTGCAATATAAATAAAGATATGCCATTGTCACATTTAGGACACACATATGTGACAAAGCCTTTTCTACATGTCATTTCATCCTAATTTTAGTGCACTAATTTTCATCGTTTAAGTGCTTTTGTAATTATATAAATACGTAGCAGGCATATTTGTCGTCTGTCCGGCCGTCTGTTTGTCCGCCTGTCCGCATATAACAGCAGAAAAAATTATCCAACCGAATGGTTTGAAATTTAATATATATAATCGTTGCAGAATTTTGTCGAATAATTTCAAATTTTATGAAAATCGAATCAAAACTTTAAAAATATTATTAAAAGTTTTCTTCATTCTATTGAATCCTATCATACGTAATTAATACAATGATATCCCATGATAGGAAATTATTCTAGGTTGCCATGGTGATTAAGTCTTATTTAAGATGGAATAATTTTATTTCCATATTACTGCATTTAATATATATAATCGTAATAAATTTTGTATTCATGCATTTTTTGCGTAAGAGCACTATAGCTATTACACCAAGATCTGAATATTTATAATACTAGTTATGGTACGAACGCAACTCATTTGCTACGTTTCAGGTAGAATTTTTGTCTTGTTCTTTTTTCCAAACTAAAAAAATTCCGTTCTCTTTTACATATGTTCTTCCTCTTTCACAGCGGGCATTTCTTTATTTTAAAACAGAATTTTAAGATTTTTCAAGTCGCAGTCACTCTGCATTATTAAATGCGGATTAAATCAGGATTCAAACGTTGGAAGGCCTCGAAAGAATATAAGAGATCTTTTGTTCTCGCAAATAAAAGGTGTTCCTACAGCTTCATTTTAAGCCTGTTAGGGAAATATCCACCTTTTTTTTAACCCTTAGAGATTTACGCGTCTACAAGACGAAGCAAAGCTTCACGACAAGTATCTTGACAGAATCTGAATAATCCATTTTTTTTTATAAAGTATCCGGAATAAATAAAATTTTACATGTTCTCGCTATCACGAGATGGTGCAAGTTAATTTTAAGAAGAAGCGTAAAATAACTGAGAACATGAGAAAAAATTATATTTTTCGAATACTAAATAATGTCATTTTGCCTAATTGCTAATTGATTTTTCATAGGTTTGTGACATTTGGAGAATATTTCGTATTTTATTAAACATAATATGCCAAATATAAGCAAAGAGCAATTGATTATTATGCTTTTAAATGAAAATTTATAAAAGTATATATGAATAATTTATTAAGCATTACAAATAGTTTATGAGAAAAAATACGAGGACTGGGTATTAAAATTCCATATTAAAAGAAACCTTTTTTTATTGTTTCATCAGTTTTCTATTAGTAAAAGATTTATTATAAAAAACAATATAATTTTCCCTTAATTTTTGTGGAGAGAAGAATGCTACTTAGTATACACTGCTCAAAACAATTAAAGGATGTAGAGGTTGTGGATGGATATTGCGGCTGGGGAATTGTTTAGATGATTGATACACGATACACAGATATGGTATGCTATATGAGAAAAAAATTACACATGTTTGGCAAAACAAAATTCATTGAATTGAGAATTTGGGTACAAAAGGGAAAAAAAACACAGTTTGTGAATATGAGAAAAAAACGAATAAAAAAAGGTGTTTCCTTCAAAGAAAATCGTTTTTAGTAGGGATTGCGGTTCCCCCGGACGACTAGCAGCGATGAACACCTTTGAGGTATGGAGTCAATTGAGCTATTAATGAAGAGCTGGGGTATTCTCTCCCAATCCTACAGAAGAGCTCTTTCCAGTTATTGGAGAGTTTGTGGGGATGGTAGGTAGCCAGCAACTCGTCTGCCTAGAATGTACCAAACATGCTCTATTGGGTTCATGTCCGGAGAACACTCTGGCCATTTCATTCGTATGATTCCTTCTTCGAACACACAATCATCCATCAAGTGAGCACGATGTGGCCTGCAATTGTCATACATTAATCTGAAGTCATCTCCAATTGCTGTAGCGTAATGGACTACAATAGGTCTGAGGATCTCATCCGTATATCGCTGACCGTACAGAGCTCCAATCCGAATGGTGTGGAGGTCGCTGCACTCATCAATGGAGATGACAGCATAGAACATCATTTCCCCACCGCCAATTCTGACACTTCCTGGCATGGATGCAAAATCGTTTCCAGTGCCACGTTCCCTCCAGATGAAAATACACCTATTACAAGGATCAATAGAAAAACGGGACTCGTCAGAAAAAAGAATATTGCGCCATTCATTTCTCCTCCAGTTCATATGCTCAGTTGCCTACTCCTTGCGTGCGCCACGGTGACTTGCTTTTAACGTAACATATACCATTGGCCTGCGAGCATTCGGACCTACAGCATGGACGTGGAGACGGTTTCGAATAGTTTGGGTCGAAAATGTGGATAAACCCTCTGAGCGAAGGCGTTGTTGAAGAAGAGTGACATTCATATTTCGGTGTCTCCGAGCCATTAGCTTTAAATATTAATCTTCATTGGGTGTTGTTGCACATCTGCGACCTTGCTCTGGTCTTCGGTCTGCATTTCCGGTCTCCAAAAGACGGTTCTAGACCTGGAAATCACACTTTGTGAAACTCTACTGGCTTCTGCTGATTTGGCTTGTGTTAGGCCCTACTCTAAACAACCAACAACTCTCCAAGCTTCTGATTTGATTAAATTACTTCGTTGAGACATCACACGCATCGAAACAAAGCACTTACTTGATATCGATCATTGTTTTCCACTTTGTCTTCCAGTAAATTGAAAGCCAAATTTCATTCGTTGCCGCGCTAAAGCGTCGTTTTTGACCTCAATCTCAAAATTTGCATTCGCCGAAGTTTGAAAATGAGAAAATTTTTCATTTGTGACTCTCATCTTCCATTTTCAGTAAAATAAATTTCGCTTATGCCTTTATTTTATATAAGACTTACAATATCCTTTAATTATTTTGAGTTTTATTTTAACAACCACGTTTGCAAAGCTTTACTAGTATATAAATAATACAATGGTAATATTTTTTAGACTTTTTTATTTAACTCAACGATTTATGCATATAAAGATGAAATTTGTCATCGATTTTTAACTCATTTTCTGATATGTTAGACTTATAAAGGTTTACGTACACAGATGTATTTCCGATGAAAATACAACTTTTTATATTTCCAAAACTTAATTGAAAGTTAATAGATTAGTTTTAAGGTATTAGACCTCCACAAGGTGATAAATCGTCAAATACTCTTCATGGTTACAATCGTATAAAATTTACAACAACAATGAATTTAATGATACGCCAAACCATGGTCGCTCGAAAAAGTCAAGTAGCTGTAAAACTGCAACAATGCAATATTTAAAACACTAAAAATTTGAAAAGTAAATAAAAGTAAATAATAAAGAGCATAACAAAAAAAAATACTGTTATCAATTAACAGTTTAATATATAATGTATCTTTCTTTAGATCTCTTGGTTTTTTATCATTTATTTTCTTTTATGATACGCTATTAGGAGCTCAATTTGTCATTTTAGGCTTAAAGCCGACAAAATTGGATGAAATAACGCATCTTCACTATGAATTAACCTGCAAGCTCCTCTGTTGATTCTGTGGGTTATTCATAGTTTCTTATTTTACATACTGGTTTCCTATGTTCATATATAGTTCATCTTTAGAACTTTACCAATTTGTTTATATATTTGTGATTTCATATACACATATATATAACGTTTCTTAGAACTACAGCGTAGGACCATTTTGAGCATTTGGCAACTAGGCCATTCGCCACGACAAAGCCGCAAGTGGTGGCCATTTGATTAGAAGCACCCGAAGGTGCGGTCATCGGTACTCTAGTTGACCTCCAATTTAGAGCCTTCATCTGGTGACGAGATCTTCACCTGACTAGGCACCTCCAGAGATGTAATTCATAAGGAACTTAGAGGACTTTGCACCCCGGGCAGATTTTACATGCAGCAGGCGCCATTAACATACATGGCGGATTTTTAGCTGGCGACTATCATCAATCCCCGATCTTTCGGCTACGAGTCGAATGCTCTGCCAAATGGGCTACCGCTGCCCACATTTTAATATTTAAACTAAAGATATAACAAACTAAAAGTGATAAACATATATCAAAGTAACAAAAGAACTATAAATTACAGTTACTACATTTATAGATACATTTTAAAAATACTAGAGTAATTTACCCATCAAGATTTTATTTCCCTCCATTATCCGAGAATCAATAGAAATATTTTTGCGCATCAGAAATTTGTGGAATGATTCAGCCTACCTATAATTTTAAAAGGGGCTGTACATATATAACGTTATCATTTTAGGGGGGAGGGGTGTCTGACACTCGATAAGAGTGTATTAAAAAAACTATATTAAGTTAGCACTGTTTAATATTTATTAAATTTAAATTTTGTACCGAATAAGGACGTAACTAATTTTGATTGTCCCTATGTTTGTATACTGTTATGAATCTAATTTAATGCCGTAGCTGATTTCGCCAAAGGTATATAATCATCATTTAAAAAAAAAAAATTAAATAACCCTCGAGAAACGGGAAGAAAAATGTTTGATATCCATCAATGCATTTTAATTCCTTCATGACATTTTGTTAAAAAATACAGATGCCACGATACTAATCTGATGCTTTTATCGATTGTTTTTTAATGATGAGTAAAAGTGGTGTTTGTTTTTTCATGCATAATTCATAATTTAATTAGGTGCTTTAAGGTCTCCGGGGGTTTAACCAATACGAATACACGTTCGGCGCATCACATTTAAAGGCACGGATAGTGACATAAATTATTGATTTTGTTGTTACATATTTAGATTTTCTTTTTAAAAAATGACGTAACACGTAATATATTCCTTCAAATGACAGCGAAATAGCTAGCGTATCCTCAGCCTATTCATTTTAAATTCAAATTTATCGATTACATCACCAACTTAACTAAATTGCGTTACATTAAAAAGAAATAATACGGTCCATTTACAGTGATAAAATAAGAATTAAAAGTGCCTTTTCGACAGATTATTTTACGTTGTTAATGCAAAAAATGTCGGAAATTGCGCGTCAAACGTGGCAAATGGAGTGCGTTCGTATTATAACCAGATTTATAAATATTAAGATCTTGGTGCAATAACCGTTTCACTCTTAAGCAAAAATACATGAATACAAAATGCATTATGATTATATATATTAAATTCAGTAATATGGAAATAATAGGACTCCAGCTTAAAAAAGACGCAATCACCATGGCAACTTTGAATCATTACCTATCATGGGATATCATTGAATTAATTACGTATGATAGGATTCAATAGAATAAAGAAAACTTTTAATAGTATCTTTTAAAGTTTTGATTTGATTTTCATAAAATTGGAAATGTCTTCACAAAATTCTGTAACGATTATATATATTAAATTTCAAACCATTCGGTTGGGTACTTTTTGAGCTGTTGTATTAGGGCACATCGATAGACAGACGGATGGACCAGATGACGACCATAGGTGCTACGTATTTATATAAACACGAATGTACCTAAAAATAAAAATACATAAATAATAAATAAAAAGTAATAAATCGCAAATTGTGTTTCTTTTAAATATTTATAAAGTCATTTCTTTGTAGGCTACAGAAGGTACGTATCTGCTTCATAATTATAGTATCACACTTAAAAAAAAGACAAATATTTCTTAACCTATGGAAATTTAATATAATCACTAATGAAATTATATAATAATTTCTTAGAGTTATCCCCGATTTCGGAAACTTTTCTTTTTAGAAACTAACATATTTTCGAGATTTAAAGAATTTGTTTTGCTGCCACTGATTTTCGGAAAGTGATTTCCGAGTAGTTTTTATAGTGTATTAAAACCCATTTATGCCTCCCAATTTCGGCACGTTTCGAATTTTAACAAATTTTTATAATTTTCTTCTTCTTTACAATATGAAAATTATATGAAGTAATTGTCGATGAATGCTTTTATCTATTACCGAGAGATTACAGTATAAGATTGATATTTATTTGCTTAAATGAAGGCATTTTTTCGCTGTTTATAGGTTTTTCATTTTTAAGATAGCGAAAAGTAAAAAGTAAGTTTATTTGCATTTTTCATAATCTGAGCTTGTAGAGTTCTTTGAAATACGTATTTTTTTAAATTGCGAAATTATATGTTCAAGCCTATTTTTTATGCATGTTTGTAACATACAAAATATAGGGCTCCAGGCGTTAATGGGTACATATATCTATTAGCTAATTAGGGGACAGTTATTTATGTAAAGTCCTTTTCAAGATGATTTTGAAATACACTGGTGTCCAAAATTAAGGACCAGTCACAAAATGCTAATTTTAAAGTACACGAATACTCAAAAGGAAATAATATAATTCGAATAATTACTATCTCTACAGAACAGCTAGTCCATATAACATCTCATTCATGTCACACATGGTCACAAGTATCACAGTCACTACGGTGAAGCAAAAAAATAGGAAATCCCATACATCTCATTATGAGTCTCAAATGATCACTATATGTGACTCCACTGAGACGTCACTATGTCTGCTGCTTTGTGACGAGTCACCATGTGATTTTACTGTGTAGTTACATTGTGACTCTCATGTGACTGTCATCTGCAAACTCAATTTCAAAGTCATTGTGATAACTTACCAAATAATGTCATATTAAAGTCACATGGTGACTTTCAGGTGGCAGAGAGACTACTGTGAAGTCACCATTCTGCTCTTTTGTGAAAAGTCACCATGTGACTATAATGTGACATATTTGATGACTTATCATAATGCAACGTTCATGATGACTTTGAAATTGAGTCTAAAAAGGAAAGTCACATGAGAGTCACAACGTGACTACATTGTAAAGTCACCTGGTGACTCGTCACAAAGCAGCAGTCATATTGACGTCTCAGTGGAGCCGCATATAGTGATCATTTGAGAGTCTCAAATGATCACTATATGCGACTCCACTGAGACGTCACTATGTCTGCTGCTTTGTGACGAGTCACCATGTGATTTTATTGTGTAGTTACATTGTGACTGATCATTGAGACGTATGGAATTTCCTATTTTTTGTTTCACCGTAGTGACTGTGACACTTGTGACCATGTGTGACATGAATGAGATGTTATATGGACTAGCTGTGCTGCAGGGATAGTAATTATTTGAATTATATTATTTCCTTTTGAGTATTCGCTTACTTAAAAATTAGCATTTTGTGACTGATCCTTAATTTTGGACACCAGTGTAAATTGTGTTCTAGCCTCAAATACGATTATTCTTAATTTAATATTAATAATAATTATAATGTTATTCGTCTCTTTAAAGAAATAAATAAATTTTTTAATAGTTCATAAAAATACTAATTATAGTATATAATGTATAATTTAAAAGCTTAATTTATATAAATTTAGACAAAACACACAATTATGCATTTTCCCACATATGGATATTCTCATATTTAGTACGTTTAGATTTTATCAAATAAATACAAAAATATTTTAGCATATTGTTTTTAGTATTTCTCCAGTACATTTTGCAACATTTTAAAGTGATTTTAGCAAAAATATTGAGAAAACAAAAATTCAGGCATAAATGGGTTGCTAATTTCATTTAACTGGATTATCAGATTTTAAAATGATATTAATACCAATTGAAACATTTTCAGCTGCGTAATTCAATTTATACATGTCAAAAGTAACAAAATAATATTGTTTTTAATATTAATGTACATTATAATACTGCATTCTTATTTTATTATCTTAATTTATTGTGTCTGACTTTAAAACGTGTTTGTTAAACATGAAAATGCTTACTTGTGTATTGAGCATCTGAAAATCCTCTATTTCGGGTCGAGAAAACTTATTAATACAGAATAAAAACTACTGGGAAATGCTTCTGAAAATCAGTAGTAGCAAAAGAAATTTCGTTTTTATAAATGCTTCTTTAAATCTCGAAGATATGCTGGTTTCTTTGGTAATGTTTACCTGAAGATTTTTACATATAAATAAATATCTATATATTTCTCTTACGTGGCGCCAAAATGAGGCTGAATTGATATCTTGCCATATGGCAACAAACAAAGCAACGATCCTCCTTAATTTACGGTCACATGTTCCGACCCATTCAGCAAATGAACATTCAGGAAGAATATCTTTTTAAAGACAGATCGTTTGATCAATGTATGAATAGCAGTGCGACTGGTTTGTTTTATTGTGACGTATGCATTCAGCGAATCAGCTTTCTGATAAGATTGTCTTTTAGACACAGAAGAAAACGTTTTGTGTACATTCGTTTTTCATAGTTTTTTATAAATGTGTTTCGTTTTTAAAATGTACTATTTTCATCTATCACTACGGAACAAGCCAGAAAAACTCATATTCTCGCACCTGTGTTGTAAATAGTATCTATATATATCACATTTTCCGTCATATTTGACTGGCTATCTTTCTAGTGTATATATATATATATATATATATATGTGTGTGTGTGCGTGTGTGTGTTATATAAAAATTTTACTTTTACTATTTATTTAAATTATTCTAAATTGCCGGCATGTTCATTATTTCCTTTTTTTTACTACTCTCTATTATTTATTTCTAATTAAATTCGTATAAATTTAAAACGCTTATCTTAATAACAGTTTTATTCAAAAACTTAATCTAAACTTTTAATCCCTTCATTAATTTTTATCGTCTACCAAACTGTAAAATTCTGAACGCAGTTACTTTATTTTTCGAATGTTTATAAAAGCCATTTTTACATTTTTATTTTATTTCATCTCATTTTCCCGCCAGCTGGGCAAGCGTCAGCCTATTCACATCGATATCCTTCCATTAGCAGCGCCGGGATTCTTTTCTGTGACGTTTCGCGATCGTTCTCCATTGATTGAGTGACGAATCGCAGTTTCATTTCAAGTCTCGGTCATGAATTTGTTTGGATAGCCTGAAGTTTACATTTCAATCGGATTTCCTCCGCGCATTCTAATAAATTGCTCCTCAGAAGAAGATTTTTTGTGCTGTTTGATTGTTTACTTAATCTGTTACGTGGTGTCCTAAGCCACGTAGAATATTAAATTGTTATTTAACATCTTTTTGGCATGAATAACTAGTTTGTGCTCAAGCGGGATGGCTCTGATTTCTCATCCTGTGGGAATTGTTTATGTTTGTATATTCTGATGGAATAAACAGTTTCGGAGGACTACGTTTCTATGTTTTAATTGGGAAAACCCTAGATTTCATCATAAGCCTTTTTTCACCACTCAAGCGGCCTAATCTGCCTTGTTTTCATCATGAATAAATGCGTGTTTGATTGGACTTTACCAATCTTATCATCGGTCCACAGCTGCTAAATTTCCACGGTGTTGACACCTCCAATAGCGATGCTTGCACTAAGTGGTACGACTGCTATACAACCTCACCAATGGCTGATTAAAATATGGTATTAATCCAGTAATATGTCGTAAAAAGCACGACTTGATTGTTCGACTTAACTCATTAATTTGTTTCGTTATATACACTCCTTGCCATAAAAATTTGCGCACCAAGAAATATTGTGGGATCGTAACGAAACTTGGCATGAAGGTACATATCAGGCAGATCTGCAAATGATTAGAAATGCAGCGTGATTGCGCATTGCGTAATACCACTAGAGGGCGTTGAACTTCATCCTCCTTGGAGTATAAAACTGGTAAGCAGAACTTGTCTGAGTGTACCTTTTCTTTTGCAAAGAAAACGCTGAGGTAGACATGCCGTTACGTAGCCATCGAAGACAATATGAGCAGCTGTTAGAGTTCGAGAGGGGAAAAATCAACGGGATGATGGAAGCTGGGTGATCAGCTCGGCGAGTAGCTCGTCAAATAGGCCGTTCTGATTTTACTGTGAGGAGGTGTTTGGACCAGTGGACTCAAGAGATGTCATTTACACGGCGACCAGGCTCGGGACGTCCTCGACAGGCCAGTAGTCGAGAAGACCGTCACATCATACGAAACGCACGCGTAGAACCAACTGCCTCATTGGCCGCTATCCAGACACAGGCAGCACCTTCACTACGGACCCCTGTGTCTTCCCGAACCATCGCAAGGCGCTTGGCTGAAGGACATCTGGTATCACGGCGCCCATTACGTGTGCTGCCAATGACACCCACCCACCGACGCCTCCGTTTGGAGTGGCGTGGCGCACGACGGGATTGAACTGCAACGGAATGGAACCAGGTCGTCTTCAGCGACGAGTCTAGATTCAATTTGAGCAGCGATGACAATCTTGTTCGTGTTTAGAGGCCCCGTGGTGAACGCCTTAATCCTGCCTTCGCTTTACAGCGACACACCGCTCTTACAGCTGGTGTGATGGTATGGGGTGCCATTGCTTACGATACACGGTCACCCCTAATATTGATCCGTGGCACAATGACAGCCCAGCGGTACGTCCAGGACATCCTTCAGATACATGTGTTACCATTCCTGGCAGGGCTCCCAGGAGCCATGTTTCAGCAAGACAATGCTCGGCCACACACAGCAAGGATGTCACAAGCCTGCCTACGCCACATTACCACCCTTCCCTGGCCTGCTCGATCCCCAGATTTGTCACCAATCGAGCATATCTGGGATCATTTGGGACGGCGAGTTGGACACCCTACGAGTTTGGTTGAACTCGAGGCGCGTTTACAGCAACTGTGGTACGAGATGTCTCAGGACATCATACGGAACTTGTATGCCTCAATGCCCGCTCGTATCGCATCGAGCATTCGCGCTAGAGGAGATCCAACAGAGTACTAAAATTTCCGTTCATTTGTACTTTTTTCTGCAATAAATGATCCCTTTTCTTTGGTTTTCTAATCCCTTACTTATATCACAGTAGTACTTACACGTGTAAAATTTCGTTTCATTTGGACGTCTTTTTCTTGGTGCGCAAATTTTTATGGCAATGAGTGTATATATATAAGATAATCCGTAAATTTTAAAATAAAAAAAAAAATGTCAGCTGTGATGACAGTGAAAAAAAAGTAACCAAAATGTATTAAACCTTTTACTTATTTTTGTCTGTTTTTAGTAGTGAAATACTGTTTTTGTGGTTAAACAAGATCGTAAAATCACTCATCAAATACAGATTTCGAAACTGTTTCCAACACATTCAGAATGCCATAATAAAGCTTCGAATTTTAATAAGTTGATAAATGATGTCTAAATGACCACACTGTAAAAAAAATCTGTTAAGTTACTAAAGTTTTTCTAGGAAACTGGGATTCCTAGAACTTTTTATGTAACGGTAACAACACAAATTCCTGTAACAGACGCCGTTACAGGAATTTTTGTTGTCGCCGTTACATAAAAAGTTCTAGGAATCCCAGTTTCCTAGAAAAACTTTAGTAACTTTACAGATTTTTTTTTTTTTTTTTTTTTACAGTGCAATACGAAGAATGCATAAGATATGTAAAAACACAATTTTAGCAATTATCATCAAAGTCGGAACTCTACCTGAATTTTTTGTTCTGCCCTGTATATGATGTATAGAATTATCATATAATACATATTATGCTAAATTTGAGTTCAGTTAGGAAATGCGTGGAACAGTTGAAAATGCCCCTTCATTAATTCCCATCATAAAATGAAAATGTACTTTAGCTGTTTTGTGCAGCCCTATACATGATCTGTATAATTTATGTATATTAATTAGGACATATATTATAAAAAATGTTAAATTTAAAAACACATACCGCCACGGAAAACGTACTTTCATCAATTATCGTTCATAGATAGTATTGTAACCGAATTATGTTGTGTGTCCCTGTATATGAACTATGAATGATATGCACAACATATTATATAGTAAGTATCTTACACAGCATCTCAGAGATATACAGTAGAGTGCCGATTATCTGGACCGTTTTGGGACCGAGGCCGATCCGGTTAAGCACTGTAAAAAAATCTGTAAAGTTACGAATGTTTTTCTAGGAAACTGTCATTCCTAGAACTTTTTATGTAACGGCAACAAGAAAAATTCCTGTAAAAAAATCGGTAAAGTTACTAAAGTTTTCCTTGGAAACTGGGATTCCTAGAACTTTTTATGTAACGGCAACAACAAAAATTCCTGTAACAGCCTGTTACAGGAATTTTTGTTGTTGTCGTTACATAAAAAGTTCTACGAATCCTAGTTTCGTAGAAAAACTTCAGTAACTTTTACAGATTTTTTTTTTTTTTTTTTTTTACAGTGAGGAAAAATCCGGATAGTTCGACATCTTAAAACTTTCCTTCGCATTTTTTCCAGCCTTAGAACTGGCAATTGCTGTAGTGCGCATTTTAGTATATTATAAATGGCGTATTTAGAACGTTTTTTTTTCTTTTTTTTTAATTTTATTTTCTACAAAACTGGCACAAAGTTATACATAGAAGTACATTTAGAAACTATTACATGTGTATACAGGCCGTGTGTGAATTGCTTCAACAAACTTAGAAGGATGATAGTACTCATGAAGACGAACAAAAAATGCAATGGAACATGGCGTTTGCATTTAAAGAATGAAAATCAAGAAATTGCGTCTGGAAATGGACAAACTGAGGCAAGAAATAAACACTCCAGAAAATTATTAATTGCACAGATAGGTACAACACAGCTCGTGATGTCCAGAGAAAACAAATATTTTACAGCAATTGTTCAAAGTGTCGACCGAGGACATTATTATACAGAGTACATCTACGGAGGAACGACTGGCGGACACGCTCAAATTCCTGCTCACGGACTTGTCTAGCTTTCTTCAAAATTTTTGTTATATCTTTCTGACCGTATATGTACAAAGTGAAAGGAAAACCAGTTTCGTGCTACTAGCCAGTTCTGCAGAAAAGCAGTATGCGAGATTTCGATATTTTTTATTTGTTTTGCGATTCTCACACTTTAAACGTCATTTGCGACCCCATGCTCCATTGCATTTTTTGTTCGACTATCATCCCCCTAAGTTTGTTGAAGCATTTCAGATACACGGTGATGTATACATATACTGTACAGTACATACACTAAAAAAGAATTCATTGTGATAAGGAAAATAAATTCTTTATAGTTTTCTGCTTCATAGAGAGCATTCTTTTTTCTACGGGGGAATCTCGCAGGTTAGAAGTGAAACTTATTAGGTTTTAGAAACAGTTGATTTTATGCATTGCTGTCTTTAAATTTGTCGGAGATTTTATTATTTCAGGGTTAGGAAATGGTTATTTAACGGTTATATTTCGTTACATTCAGCCAAATTTATCCTACCGCACCTAAAGAAGATTCACTTCAAAACTTTTTCAAAAGGTTGGAAAAATACGTATGGCCGTTGATCGATCCGGTTAATGGGCGTCTGTATAATTCGCGCTCTTCTGTATATCAATTTCAATATGTTTGAAATAGTGTAACATGAATGAAATATACCGCGAACGATTTTTCTCTATAGATCATAATGTAACGGAATTCTTTTGAGTATCAATATAAATGAACAATCAATGTTATACATACTACGTTCTATAGTAAGCATCTTGTAGTGCATTTCAGAGATAGTATATAAAATTTTCAATGTGCTTGAAACTGTGAAACATCATTAAAAAACACCGCAAATGATTTTCCCCATAGGCCGTAGTGTAACGGAATACTTTTTTAATATCACTGTAAAGAAACTATAAATGCTACGCACCTCATTTTCAATACCGAACATGCCATAGTAAGTCTCAAAGACATATATCCATTTCACAGCAGTTTGACTATATTTACCCGATTTAGAGTACGCACGAACAGACAGACAAACAAACAGAATTCATAAACACTTTTCAAAGTTGTTGGATAGTAAGCATTTTGTTAATTGTCATTTCAGCTAACTATTTTTACCTTTCAAATTCAAAGATGTTTTTTAGCAATATACGTTTGCGTAAAAAGAAATATGCTAAATCGTGAAAAAATACATTCTGATGTAGTACTGATGATTGAAATAGGGTAAAAATATCCTTCAAATATTAACCCCTTGAGGGGTGGTGGGATATATTATATCCCACCTAATTTAAATAAGATTCGCACCAGAAACTTTTAACTAAATTTTATATTTTTACCCCTTTTTATTTGGGGGGGGGGGTCAAAAACTGCTTCTTCTTATTTAAAAATAAAAATTTTCGATTATTCCGGTGATAATTCAATATTAAAGAGACATTATTGTTTGCCCCTCAAAGGGTTAAAGCAGCATATATTACTAAACATAAGTAACATTTAAAAAAATAATACGAAATTTACTGCAAATATTTATTACGTGTACTAATATGTAAAATAATATCAGAATTATGGGAAGTATCTGCTCTGTATAAAAATACTCATAAAAGACTCAAATTTCACATACACTGCTAGAAAAGAATTTGTGGAATTATTTCCCTTATGCATTGATATGTATAGGATTACAGGAATGCTGCATTTTTTGTTTATCAGTCTTATATTGGAGGTAAGTGATATGAGGATATGAAATGAGAAAAAACAGGCAGTTTCCATGACGACCGGGATTATGAGTCCGTCTCAACTTCAGACAGGTAATCAACCTTTTATGTTTTTGAAGCAGGAGTACCTGCCTACCTTGTTTGTCTGACAAGAGATGTGGTACTCTTTTTGACGAAGATGGATTGGTGTGTAATCATATTTGATTATTAGTTTGAAGGCATATGATAAGAAATACAAAAGGGAATTTTTAAAGATACGAAAATGTACATTAAATGGGTAATTTGAATGAGAATAAAATAAAATAAAAGATATTTTTTAAAAATCTTCTACTTTTTTTCTGATGTATTTGACGATTAAATGCTTGTAGGTGAATCTTTTTTTTTCGCCTATACAGTTAAATATACATAACATTTCAAAAATGGCCTACAATTCCCTTTTTAGAATAATACATACTAAATACAGAGTGTTTTAACTCCTTAATTCTCGCTCCCGTCCTATTCTCGGGCTGTGTTCTTTTACTGAAATTGTTCGATTCCCACCAGTTTTATAAAATAGTGAAATTGGCTATATTTTAGTATCGTTTTTACTGTCATTAAATAAGGTGAATATTTCTTTTTCATAAAAGTGGTGCCAATAAGCAATTTGAGTTATTCAACCGTAATTTAATTCGAGCGTTAAGGGGTAAGTAGGTCTACGTTAAAGTAGAATGATCGTTTTTAAAATTCAGTAACGAGTAAACGGTGAGAGCTATCGAAGGTTTTCTTGCAAGAAAGTAATGTATAGTGAGAAAATTTTTTCTACGACGCATCCTCGTTTTAGTTCCGAATACCACCCATAGATATCTCTGAACTGTCTCAAACTACACTATCAGTTAAAAACAACCCTACAATTTTAAAACGCAAACAATTTTTTTAACTTTACTACGACTAAACGGAATGGAGACAGCAAGTGAATTACATGTAATTCATCGTTATGTATTCTGACTTTTCTAACAGTTTGGCAAAAGAGGAGTGTCCTCTATAGGATATATTTAAACTACGACAAGAAATGGTTGTAAAGTAATTTCGTACTTCAGATGCCACTTTCCAAAAAGAATTACTCAAATAGATCACTCTGTCAATGGTGATGTTTTACTCAGACATAAAAACGTTATATCTATTCAATCACAGTTTATAAAACAATACAAAACAATGTGAAATATCTGTTTTTCACCAAATACTCACACAAATTCAAATATAAAAATATACTATCCCAAAAAAAAATTGTACAATCCTTTTGTAATCATTCGAATGGAATTATAGAAATAACGCATTTTTTGTTTATCATTCGCTTATTCAAGATAACCACGGCAGCACAAAATTGTTTTACATAATATTAGGTTGAGCAAAAAAGTTCTGGGAAATTTCTAATCTAATAGTTACCAGAATTTGTATCGTATATGATGGTCCTGCTATCAATGCCGAGCTCTATTGCCATCAGTTGGATCACCTCTACGACAAATTGGTGCAGAAGTATCCAAGATTGGTCCACCGAAAGCGCGTTTTGTTTCAGCAGGACAATTCCAAACCGCACGTAGCACAGAGGACCAAGGGAAAGTTTGCACAGTTGGACAGCGTCGAAATTCTCCCATACCCGCCTACAGTCCAGACGCAGCTCCATACGATTATGGCCTCTTTCGATCAATGCAAAACGTTTTCAAGGGCCGTCGATTTGAATCCTTTAATTAAGTTGAAGAAGCATATCAAGAGTTTTTCGATTCAAGGAGCCGCCATGGTACTTCCAGCAAATCCGGAATCTGGCAGAACGATGGCAGAAGGTCGTGTACTATGATGGTCTCAATTTTGAAGAATAGTCCTTTTGCTTTTGTTGTTAATTTGCGCATAACAGCTCAACTTTCACAAATTTCTTAGAACTTTTTACTCAACCTAGTATTAACTAATTGTGGTGTCCCACGTTTGACAAACATTATCTACTCAGATGTCTGTGCAATTTGATGTGGCCCAATGAAACTATTTTTGGTTGGCCGAATAACTCTCCAAATTAGAGAAGACTCTGTTGGAGTATTCTTGGCATATCAGCTCCACAATTTTCTATTTGTTTCCAGAAACTACCAACGAAGGGCAAACTATCTGTTCTGCTTGTAAGGTAATATGAGGATATGAAATAAGAAAAAACGGCACTTTCTATGACGACCGGAATTTTGAGTCCCTCTTATCCCCAGACAAATAATCAAGCACTATTGTTCTGATTCATGGTTACCTTCCTACATTGTTTAATTGACAAAAGAAGTTGCCCTCTTATTAGACAAAAATGAACTGCTGTAATGTGTCGTCAATTTAGCTTCTGTTTGTATTAAAAAATCTACTATCTTACCAGAAATTTATATAGTAATTCTTGCTCTATAATTAAATAACATAAAAAATATTATTAAAAATTTGGTAGTGGTTAGTATTTTTTAAATTAAAAAATGCGCTAAGTTGGCAACACTGTAGCTGTGTAGTCATATTTGATTATTAATTTGAAAGCATTTGATAAGAAATGTAAAATAGAAATATTCAAAGACAAGTAAATATACATTATAGGGCAAATATTAATGAGACCAAAATATCATGTGTATATTTTAGTGGTATTAATTTAAATTATTCTATTTATTTTTTAATATATTTTACATACATTCACACAGATGCATTTTGAGCTATGCTATATTTAAATATCAACTAACATTTTAAAAACATCTAACCACTATATTTTATATTTTTTTTCTTTTTAATTATCGTCTAATAGCAATTTTTGTAATTTGTGAAAAAGTGTTATTATAAAATAATATGATAATAATATTGCGCAAAATATCTGCTCTAAGCGAAAAAACTCGTAACAGAGTCAACATTACATATCCTCTCAAAAAAAAAAATGTACAATTACTTTCCTTATGCACTGATATATATAGAATTAGAAGAATGCTGGCATATTCAATGTAAGATGATATAAGGATATGAAATGAAGGAAAAAACAGGCAGTTTCTATAACGACCTGGATAATATATGCGTTTCAACACCAAACAAGAGGGTTTTTTTTGTTTTTTTTGTTTTTATTTTTTGTTTTTCTTTTATCCCCGTATACCTGCCTACCCATGTTATGTGTTATTAGATGTGGTACTCTTTTCGATGAAGATAAATTACTGTGTAATTATGTTTGATTATTAGTTTGAAAGAAAATGATAAGAATTACATAATTGGAATTTTTAAATTCAAGCATACACAATAGAGCTCATTTTAACAAGACTAAAACAAAATGCTATATATTTTGGTGTCATTAGTTCAAATCACTCTATATAGTTTTAAACAGTTTTATGTACACATCTACATTTGCAATTTGGAAATAAAGTTATTCTTGTAAGAGAATAATGTGTGAAGTTAGAATTTTCTTTAAGACGCTGCCTTTATTTAATCAAAATATTAAAAATAGATGGCATGGAACACTGTAAAAGTTTCCTGCATATATACTGGATATTTTATGTGAAATTGCTGCCTTTTAACGAAAATCTTTTTTCATTTTTTTACTCAAAATAGTACATTTTCCTGTAATAAATGGTAAATTTCCTTTTTAGCCTGACTCGTTGAATATTAAAAACCAAAACTTTCCTTCCAAGAGAGGCAAACGGGATTATTCCTTTTCAATTCAGCGAAAACGGAAAAATTCCACTTAAACTTTCGTAATTGATGTTTAGGCCTAAAAACAAATCATTGAATGTGGTCAGGTGGTATATGGAACATTCTTTAATGGAGGGTATAATTACCTTTTCCGTATAAATGTCGATTAGTATGTATAATTATTATACGGATTTTTTATATTGCGCTGTTGCTCATATTTATTTTTAAAAACAGAACCTGTCTTGAAAACGGGAGAATACCAAAACTGAAGTTTTGTGAAAAAACGATAATAAACGGCAATTTTGCTGGCAGAATATTTTCCGTTTTTTCACAAAATTTAGTTTTTTTTTTTTTTTTTTTTTTTTTTCAATGTGCATTGTCTCAAATTGTAATGTTACAATTAACCTTACTTTTTCAAAACACAAATGATTTTCTGAAATTTCAACTCCTAAAAATAATGAAGATTAAAAGCTGGGGAACATTCATCAACGATTTTTAACATTAGTTATGACGTATTCGTAGTTTGACACAGCGAATAAATCGGTAATATTTGGAGCTAGCTCACACATCTCATGCAAGAATAATTTAAATAGTTTTCACAGTTTACTTGTTATTAGTTTTAAAACTTTTAATCCGTTTAGGGGCACCTTGTGTATTGTAAATCAAAAACATATTCGTCTGTAACGTGTCAGTAGCACTAGATGTCGTGACATGTGCTATCGATTTAATTTTAATCGCATATATCCTTGTTATTAATTAAATGATTTTAATAAAGTGTTAAATCAAACTCTTTCGCTTCTAGTGAGGTGGAGTTGTATATAGAAGGAAAGAAAATATGCAAAAAACAAAGGAAAATTGATAAATGTATTCGTTGAAATCTCCATTCTTGCCTGAGAAGAAAATATATTTTAAAATAGTAGAGTTTTACAAAATATTACAATAAGCGCAGTTTCATTTCAACGCAATTTCAACGTAATTTTCTAATGTTTTCCATAAAGAGTGTTTCATTACGAAGTCACTTCCATTGAAATTTAGTAATTCATTAATTATAATAATCTGGCTCAACGAAGGAGGGGTTTTGGGCAGAGTTGGACAAATTTGTAATTGCAATTACTTGCATTGTAATTACAATTTAATTATATGTAATTAATTACAGTTATAATTACATGCCGTAAAAAATCCTTGAAGCACTGTAGCCCACTGTTAAAAATTTTGCAGCATTCTGGTAGGTCATTCGACCGTTGTTTGAAAAAACGGTTTCATAACCATAATTTACCTATATTCTGACCATGAAATGGCCAATAATATGGTCAGAATAGTGTTAAAATTACGGTTGTGTAACCGTTTTCGGAAAAAGCGGTCAAATGACCTGCCAGAATGCTGAAAATTTTTAACAGTGCCTGAAGCACTGTAGCCTGAACCACCACCCATCGCATTATTTGACGAAATATCTGTGCTTGAATGTGTATAACTATAATCAATTACATACAATTAAATTGTAATTACGCTGCAAATAATTGGAATTACAAATTTGCCCAATTCTGGTTTCGGGTTTAAAATCTCTCACAGAGCGTTAAATACTGATAAGATGATTACAAAACACCTCGTGAGAAGTAAAATATATGATGTGTACCAAACTAAAGAAGATCATAAGCAAGTTATTTTTTTTTTATCATTCAACTATTTCAGTGCTTATCATAAGAGCCTCTATTTCAACGCGAAATTAATATCAGAAAAAGTTCGTAACAACAGCAGCAAAGTAGTAAGTATGCTTCTGCTCTTTCTTCCTCTGATCTTTTTTCTCCTCTGAAGATTAAAATAAAGACTCTTTTATGAAACCTTTAAATACATAAATGTTAAATGTATTATGATTGTTTGTGCTTTTCAGTAAATCGTCTTTATGTGTCAAGTAATGCCATCTTAAGGGCATATAAGACAACGAAATTGTTTGTTTTTATTATTAATAATGTTTCAAACACTCCCAGATGATGATTCTGACTGTGCCACTGTATAACAAACACAAAGATAAAATAATTAACATGCTTATCAGCTATGTTAGTTTTAAACTTTCTGTAAAGCATATTTAAGAGCAGTTCAAATTTTCATTAATAGATGGATCTCCACTGTCTTAAAGTATAAGAATGCTCAAAATAAAAGTTTTAAAAAATAAGCTTCTTTTAAATTTCAAATTAAAAACTGAGAGATCTTTGAGGCAGCTTTAGAAGTAAATGAGCATGCCTAAAGTATGAGATAGAAAATTAACATTTCTCAATTAAACATTGATCTATCGTTAAATTTACTGTACACAAAATTTACGAGATAATTGATACGAACGCAGCTTATGTTTGTTATAGGTATCAAATTATTGACTTTTTTGTTAAGCAGGCTTTTATGAAATTCCCTGTTCATTAAAAAATAAATTAACTTTTAAAATAAAATTTGACTTTTTTAAAAATGTAGTTTAATTAATAATCCAATTAACTTTTTAATTTATCTGTACTTTAAATATTGTGCAAAACATTGCTTTGAACTGTAAACTGAAAAGATATATGAATTAATAATAATAAAAAAATTATTACTCATATAATAGTCTAAAGATGTGCTCACATATGTGTAATGTCTCGCATGTAAAGTCTCCTGTCTCGCATTTTCTTCTACGGGTGATATAGCCTCGGAATTATTTCCATTTAATACATTTTAGTTTTTGTACAACTATTCGGTTGAAGACCATGAAGTAATGTCAATTAAGAAAATACTTTAAAGGAAATCATAGAAATTTTTTCCTTATAATATTTACTAAAAAATGGGGGCATGAATTTTGATTAAACCTGATTTATGCTGTGACAAAAACATTTTAATATCGTTAATCGTTTATCCGCATAGTTCTACTGCATATATGTTAAACTTGTGTTTAATTATTATATTAAATTATATTATTTATTTCTTCATTAATAAAGTTTTAATTTCGTTTTGGAAATTAGTCGGAGTCAAATGCTGAAATATTCATATTGCGACAACGGGTTAATCTTCTGTAATTGGTTTGTATGTGATAACTATAGATTTTAAAAAAGGATCATGCTTGAAAATTATTTTAAATCCACGAAAAATAGTAAATTGAAATACAGTTTAGAAACAAATTGAATTCCAAAGTATATATTTTCCCTATTCAACATGTGTCAAAATGAAAATTGCGCAATGTTTAGAAGTTAAAGAAATTGCAGTAAAAGCAAAATTTATTAAATAAGATGTTGTCACCGTCTATATGACGTCAGCGTTGGTCACGGACATGTTTTTGCTTTATAATATAGATTTTGTAATTAAATTCCTTACTCATAATTATTTCCTCGTTTTTTCCAACTATGAAATAAAAAATATGCATCATAGAAATAATGATACATTACATACGAACAATAATATTGCATATGATATTGAAAAACCCAGTTATATATTCAATTGCCCTTTTAACAAAAAATAGCTGAATTTCTTAATAGGCTATTAATGTTATAAAGAAATCGTTTAAAAAATAAATTTGCGTACTATGAATAACGTTTCCACTGCATATAATTTTTGATTTAAGAGGTTTTCTATTGTCTATAAAATTTAACGTCACGTATCATATATGATACGAAATGTAGCGAACGCCACAAGCTTCTTGCCTACATGACGCATAAGGTGTAAAATATCCCCACTAATCGTAGCATTTTTAAAATTTAAATTTCACAAAAATTTAAGAAAAATTTCTGTATTGAAATATCAGTGTTAAAATATGAAAAATTCTGTAAAGGACTCTCGTCGCAGAAGCATCAAACCAGTTTATCCTACTAATTTAACAAGTCCGAAATTGTACGTGAAACGTGACAAATGAGGTGCGTTTGTACTATTACTAGTTTTATAAACATTCAGATCTTGGTGCAATAGCTGTTGAGCTCTTATGGAAAGATGCATGAATGTAAAATTTATTACGATTATGTATATTAAATTCAGTAATACGGAAAATAATGGGACTATCTCTTAAATAGGACGTCATCACCATGGCAGCCTAGAATCATTACCTATCATAGGATATCATTCAATTAGTTACATATGATAGGGTTTTAATAGAATGAAGGAAATTTTTATTAATGTCTTTTTAAGTTTTTATTCGATTTTCATAAAATTTGAAATGACCCGACAAAATTCTCCAGCGATTACATATATTAAATTTCAAATCATTTATTTGGGTAGTTTTTGCGCTGATATATGCGGACAGATGGACAGACAGACGGACGGACAAACCAGACGACGACTATAGGTGCTGCTTGTTTATATAATTACGAACACACCAAAAATGAATACCAGTGTCAACATTTTACCCAAATTTCTTTACATTTACAACATTTATCCGATGCTTGATAGAAAAATTGCAGCATAGAATAATTTATATGCGTATCCCCATAAAAGAACATTCTCGTCCTCCAAACTCTAACACTGAGGAATATTTTAAAGAATCTATTCAGAGCAGCATATTCAAAGCAGCGTGCATTCGTATCTTTAATTCCCTTTTCCTTTTCCAATTCTCTTCATGTAATCATTTCATCGTCTTTGTCATCTATGGTGCAGGTAATACGCATCGTAGGAAGGATGAAACGGCAAATAAAAAAAAATATATTAATCTTGCTTACGATATTGTAAACTAGGCGATATATTCGATTGTCCCAGTAACAAAAAATAGATAAAATTCTTTAAAAAAACTATTAATGTTATAAAGAAGTAAGAAACATATTAGTTGTTAAAACAAGTTAACATATAACAAGTAACTTTTCCACTCCATATACTTTTTATTTAAGAGATTTCTATTGCATACGAAATTTAGTAACATACGTTATATGTGGTATGAAATGTAGCGTCCCTTAAGACGAATGTCTTGTATTCATGGCGCATAAAGCTGTCAAAATCCTCAGATACATATCTGCAATTTAATAGTATCTATTTTTAAAAACCGATGCCAAAACCTTAAAAATTCCGTAAAGAGTCTCCTTGCAAAAGCATTAAACCAGTTTATCATATTATCTTCAAAATGAATACGTGTCAGAAATTTTAACCAAATTCCTTTATTTTTACAACATGCATCGGATGCTCGATAGAAAAGAAAATCTAGCATTGAATTATTTATATGCGTAGTCCTATAAAAGAACATTTTCGTCTTCGAAACTCTAACACTGAAGAATATCTAAAGAATCTACCCAGAGCATAATATTCATAGCAGCGTGCATTCGTATCTTTAATACCCTTTTCCTTTTCCAATTCCCTTCGCATAATCATTTCATCGTCTTTGTCATCTATGGGGCAAGTAATACTCATCGTAGAAAGGATGAAACGGCAAATAAAAAAAAATATTAATCTTACGTATGATATTGAAAAACTCGGAAATATAATGGGACATATTCAATTGCCCCTTTAACAAAAAATAGCTGAATTTCTTAGTAAATATATTAATGCTATAAAGAAATCGTTTAAAAATAAGTTTGTGTATAATGAATAGCGTTTCTACTGTATATCTTTTTGATTTAAGATGTTTTCTATTGTATATAAAATTTAACGCCATGTATCCTCTATGATACAAAATGTAGTGAAAGTGACAATTTTCTTGTATACTTGACGTACACTGTAGAAAAAACTCTCAAATTGACTGAAATAAAGTGTACATTTTGGCGCAAGTGGAAAACCATTTAATTTTCAGAAAATGTATGTAATTTTTCGTTAAAGCAGTTTTTTCAGTAAAACAGTTTTTTCTGTTAAAATTACATATTTTTGTACAATGTCTAAGGTGCTCAAAATTCTCATTAATAATAGTACTTTTGTAATTTATTTAAAATAAAAATTCTATTCTTAAAAACCGATGGTAAAAGATTAAAAATTCTCTAAAGGACTCTCGTTGCAGAAGCATCAAACCAGTTTATCCTACTAACTTAAATTGAATACCAGCACCAGAAATTATATCCAAATTGATTATTTTTTCATGAATTATCTAATGTCTGATAGAAAAACTGTAACATAGAATAATTTATAAGTGTACCCCTATAAAAGAAAATTTACGAAACGAAACTCCAATACTGAGGAATATTTTAAAGAATCTACTCAGATCAGCATATTCATAGCAGCGTGCATTCGTATCTTTAATACTCTTTTACAATTCCCTTCAAGTAATCATTTCACGGTTTTTGTCATTTATAGGACAGGTAATACGCAACGTGGAAAGGATGATACGGCAAATATAATATATATATATATATATTAATCTTACGTACGATATTAAAATACTCGGGGATATATTCGATTCTTCATTTACAAAAAATAGTTAAATTTCTTAATAGAGCTATTAATATTATAGAGAAGTTAGAAACAAGTTAGCTGTTATAAACAAGTTAGCATATAACAAACAAAATTTCCATTCCATATAATTTTGATTTAAGAGATTTCTATTGCATACGATATTTAACATCATATATCTTATATGGTACAAAATGTAGCGTCCCTTACAACGAGTGTCTTGTATTTGTGACGCATAAAATGCTCAAAATCTATACTAATCAGATTCATTTCTGCAATTCAATTAGCCAAAAACCTTTTTTTAAAAAACCGGTAAAAAAGATTAAAAATTCCGTAAAGAATCTCGTTGAAATGCATTAAACCAGTATATTCTACTAACTTCAAAATGAATACCAGTGTCAGAAATTTTAACCAAATTCCTTTATTTTTACAACATTTATCCGATAAAAGATTAAAAATTCCGTAAAGACTCTCGTTGCAAATGCATTAAACCAGTATAGTCTATTATCTTCAAAATGAATACCAGTGTCAGAACTTTAAGCCAAAATCCTTTATTTTTACAACATTTATCCGATAAAAGATTAAAAATTCCATAAAGACTCTCGTTGAAATGCATTAAACAACTATATTCTACTAACTTCAAAATGAATACCAGTGTCAGAAATTTTAACCAAATTCCTTTATTTTTACAACATTTATCCGATAAAATATTAAAAATTCCGTAAAGACTCTCGTTGCAAATGCATTAAACCAGTATAGTCTATTATCTTCAAAATGAATACCAGTGTCAGAACTTTAAGCCAAAATCCTTTATTTTTACAACATTTATCCGATAAAAGATTAAAAATTCCATAAAGACTCTCGTTAAAATGCATTAAACAACTATATTCTACTAACTTCAAAATGAAAACCAGTGTCAGAAATTTTAACCAAATTCCTTTATTTTTACAACATTTATCCGATAAAAGATTAAAAATTCCGTAAAGACTGACGTTGCAAATGCATTAAACCAGTATATTCTACTAACTTCAAAATGAATACCAGTGACAGAAATTTTAACCAAATTCCTTTATTTTTACAACATTTATCCGATAAAAGATTAAAAATTCCGTAAAGACTCTCGTTGCAAATGCATTAAACCAGTATAGTCTATTATCTTCAAAATGAATACCAGTGTCAGAACTTTAAGCCAAAATCCTTTATTTTTACAACATTTATCCGATAAAAGATTAAAAATTCCATAAAGACTCTCGTTGAAATGCATTAAACAACTATATTCTACTAACTTCAAAATGAATACCAGTGTCAGAAATTTTAACCAAATTCCTTTATTTTTACAACATTTATCCGATAAAATATTAAAAATTCCGTAAAGACTCTCGTTGCAAATGCATTAAACCAGTATAGTCTATTATCTTCAAAATGAATACCAGTGTCAGAACTTTAAGCCAAAATCCTTTATTTTTACAACATTTATCCGATAAAAGATTAAAAATTCCATAAAGACTCTCGTTAAAATGCATTAAACAACTATATTCTACTAACTTCAAAATGAAAACCAGTGTCAGAAATTTTAACCAAATTCCTTTATTTTTACAACATTTATCCGATAAAAGATTAAAAATTCCGTAAAGACTGACGTTGCAAATGCATTAAACCAGTATATTCTACTAACTTCAAAATGAATACCAGTGACAGAAATTTTAACCAAATTCCTTTATTTTTACAACATTTATCCGATAAAATATTAAAAATTCCGTAAAGACTCTCGTTGCAAATGCATTAAACCAGTATAGTCTACTAACTTCAAAATGAAAACCAGTGTCAGAAATTTTAACCAAATTCCTTTATTTTTACAACATTTATCCGATGCTCGATAGAAAAAAAATGTAACATTGAATAATTTATATGCGTAGCCCTATAAAAGAACATTTTCGTTTTCGAAACTCTAACACTGAGGAATATTTTAAAGAATCTACTCAGAGCAGCATATTCATAGCAGCGTGCATTCGTATCTTTAATACCCTTTTCCTTTTCCAATTCCCTTCACGTAATCATTTCATCGTCTTTGTCATCTATGGGGCAGGTAATACGCATCATGGAAAGGATGAGACGGCAAATAGAAAAAAAATATTAATCTTAGGTACGATATTGAAAAACTCGGGGATATATTCGATAGTGAAATGAGATATCACGACGTATTAAGTATCTTTTTACTGCACGCTATCATTTTCCGAATCCTGTACAGCTGAAGAATATGTTCTGAAATAATTTCACCTTTCCTTGCTTCCTTCGGAATGGTTTATGATTGCGGATAATAGAAAATATAGAATTCAATCGTTGAACTTTACATTTAATCAAAATGAAAAGCCACAAAATGTGGTTTTTGAATTTAATTTGGTTTGTCTTTTTGTTATATTAGAAAAATTGCATTAAAAATTAAGAAATTCGTTCAAAGATTCATGTATGTTATTTAAAGAATTCTTTTATTCTGCTAAAAGAAAAAAAAATCGATCGATTTTGATTCTGCTCTTCGATTTATGTTGCGGAGATTTCGAATAATGAAAATAACAAGTTGGAAATTGCACGTCAAACGTGGCAAATGTGGTGCGTTCGTACTTTAACTAGTTTTATAAATATTTTTTACTCCGCATATTGTACTTATTGTATATTTTAATGCGCTTCATAACTGCATATCAGTTTCATTCTTTTTGAAAGGCTGTAACATCATTAAAATGCACTTGAAATAATTTTTTCCCATTGGCCGTAATGTAACGGAAAACTTTAGACTGTCCCTGTCATTAAACTATACATCCGATTTTCATAAAATTTCAAATGACTCGACAAAATTTTGCAACAATTATATATTTAACATTTCAGACCATTTGGTTGGGTAGTTTTTGCTAAGTTATATGCGGACGGACGGACGGACAGACGGACCGAACGTCGACTATAGCTGCTACGTATTTATGTAATTACGAACGCCCCTAAAAAAATACACGTCAGTTTATAAAACATTACTGCATTTCATTTTCAACATATTCTAAAAATTAAAATTTTATAAGACAATGTTTTTAATTCATTTACGACAATACGTTTTCTTAATAATGTAAAAACCCTGTTTAAAAAAGTATAGTTATATAATTTAAAAATATCAGAAGAAAGAGCGCTGACGAGGCTTTCGTGAAAAAACACATAAAATTTTCATTTCTTACAGTGGGAATTTCGCCAAATTGGCCAGTTAAGGGGACAAGGGAACTTCAAAGTCATTTTTTCAATTCCTACTATCAGCTCACACTCTTTCTACAGTGGCGTAGCTACATATTCAGCGCCCTGGAGCAAGTAAAATTTGTGCGCCCTCTTGTCACTTGAAAAAGTTATACGCAATTTTGTTTTGAAGTTTAAAATTTATATATTATTCTCATACTTTTATTTGAAAGTCAAAATATTTTAACAACGTATTAAATACAAATAATCAAAGATAAATAATGAAATGAATGATAATTCTTTAAGTACAGAGTACCTACCGATATTTTCGAAATTGGGCCGGATTTCCGTTTTAAATGAGCCTGTCATTCTTTGTCAGCATTGCGCCGTCTTGTCATCAGTACAATCTGCCACCATTAATACCTGTTTTTCTTTTCAAGTGTTTTGACGCATTGTAGAATACTAATAAAAAACACACTATTAACAAGGTAATTCAATTTTTCTTTTCGATTAAACACGTTTTTCTCTTTTTAGTACCAGAAAATACTAAAATTCCACAAAATTCAAAGTATAATAACTCGGTAAGTTTTGGTCGCACAAAAAAGAAACTTTTATTATTCTGCCTGTTAAAGTACGGAGAAGATTTTTCTAAATATAACGCATAGAACCCCGGGAACGAATAAAAAGAGGAACTCGTAACTTTTCAAAAATAACTATTTTGACATAAAGTACTTTTAAGAAGATGAAGAACAACTTCGAAACTTTTTTACTATTGGAACTATATTTCTACAAATAATGGATCAGAAATTAGCCAATTAACAACGATAAAAGTTGAAACCGGGGTTCTCACGGGCTTTTGAATAATAGGAGCAATTTGGCTAATCGTTAAAGAAAAACTTGCCAACTTAAATAATAGTAATAATAGATTTGTCGTGAAACACTAAGAATATCAAAACACAAGTAATGAATTACAACACAGAAAAGGTTTCGTCGCACAATAACAACCTTCAGAGTGTCGCCGAAAGAAAAAATATTTCTTGAACTTTGGCGATTTCAATCTTTACTTTTCTCGCCAAATGAAACGTTTGGGCTCAGTGGCGATCAGCAGCGAGAACCTTACATATACAATGTAAGGAAGGAAATAGGAAATTATTGTAATCACAATAAAAATAAATTAAAATAGTGGAAATAATGGTATATTTTTACATTTTCAAATACTGCTCATATTCAAAATATTAGAATAATTGAGAAAAAGTAATAAGAAAAAATTATTTTTCATTTATTTATTTTTGATACTAAGTAAATGCAATTAAATTTCTTATAAATTAAATCTGAAATGTTTATATAAGATTTTAACATTTACAAAATATAAAATACAGTACAATAAAGTAGGTATACAGCTTTCTGAGACACATCAAAATATTAGAATAACATTTAGATTAGTTCCAAATATTAGAATATTTTATTTTACGCAACAATATTACCTTATGAATATGAAGTAAATGGTAGTTAATATTTTGTAGCATCCCCTTTAGCTTTCATAACAGCGTACAATCGATCTTGCATACTACATACAAGGTGTTTACAAACATTTCTATCAATATTATCTCAAATAGACTTTATACGTGCCACTACCACAGTTTTACTTGAAGGAGGATTTTCTTGGGGTTTTTTCTTCGTTATACACAATAAGTTTCCGATAGGATTAAGGTTTGGTGAGTTTGGTGGCCAAGGAAGTACCTTAATGTTGCGCTGACTGCGGTGAGGCTAAATCTTGTTGAAAGATGAAATCATCTTCAAATAAATCTTCTGATGATAGAATCATGTAATATTCCAAAATTTCTTGATATATCTGAGAGTTAACCTATTCATAGACGATGCATAACTTTCAAGGTCCTTCTTCACTCATGCAACCCCAAACCATGACACTAGCAGCAAATTTTATGGAACGTTTAAGGCATTCTTTATCAAATGCTTCTTGCTTCATTCTCCAAACTCGAATACATTGATTACCATATCAAACACAAAACATACTTTCATCACTAAATAATGATCAATCACTAAATCATCAATAAATAAATCACTAATACTTTGAACCACTTGAATAAATATTCTAATATTTGACTTTTCAAAATATTTTTTTTAATTAATGTTTTCAAAAATGATATTAATTTTAAGATAATAAATAAGTTTAATCAACAGTAATTTCTTAATAAATATATCGTTTGCATATTTTCATTAAAAGACATTAAATTATCAAACGATATTTTCAATTTGTAAAAAAAAGTAATTATTCTAATATTTTGAATATGAGCTGTACTCTGAATACGTTCTCACAATTTTTACAATGATTCAACATGTATGTGTGTACGTATGCCTGTATATTAGAATTTCCTCACGTTTTCAAATTCCCAGAGCACGCTTTGGTGTGTTTTTGCTGATGTCGGCAGATATTTTATAAATCTGTCACAAGAATTTTATTAATTTTCGAAGAAATCGGCCGATGACTTTGGTATCTAAACTAGTTTTCAACCATTCTGTGACGATAACCAGAATATTTTCTATGATATCTCAATTAAATTATTTTTGTTGCTCACGTTCATCTTATAGCTGGTCAAGAACATTTCATCACGCAGACAGTGGCGGCTCGATAACGTGTTCACAATCACTTTACTACCAGTAATTTGATGAAAAAAAAAATTCCCTGTTCAATCGTAGAAAATCCCACGATTAAAAGAGATCAAAGTTTATATACCAATATTCTTGTAGGAAAATAAATGTGAACCCCTGAAGAACCGCTGCTGAGTACAAGGTCAGACTCGGTCACTGTCAAATATACAGACCTTGGATTTTTGGAGGGTGCAATTTTAGAAACTCATTATTTTACCACCTTGCTAGTAGAAATCAATAATATCCATTATGATTCCAGTTTTACTTTCTACAGATGCTTTCAATTTCGGAACTGGATCCGAAATTGAAAGTATCCTTAGAAATAAACAAAAATTCGAAACAGTATAAAGATAACCGTTTAGACACCGACCTCATATATTCTGTGCAATAAAAATAGTCATTTTAAAATATTGAAATGTAAATGAGAAATTTGTACAGAACGCTGCCATTGGTTTAACATCAGCTTGCAAGTGACTAGTGTATGATTTAAAACATACAGAATTTTAGTACTAAATAAGAATGTTACGATCAATTGAAACCTATTTTAAACTTTTTTTGCAGCGGGAGGGAAAAAAAATCGTAATGCTGCTAGTAATATTAAGAAACATGTAAATGTTGTTAATTTTAAAGCTAAGTATCTTTAAAATAGATTTTCATACAGTAAACTCTTTCTAAAGCTCTATGTAAGAAATATTTTCGTCTTATGCAGAATGTACTGTATTTAAAAAACTCTAGCAATAGGGTATAATCGAAGGGGCGCAAAAAGAACATTCAAAGGGCGCCACGTTGAACAGTCCTGTACTAAAGTAAATACAAACTAGCTGACCGTCGTTCTGATTATAACATTTATAGACAATATTGAAACAGTCTCTAGTTCATATTAAAATGTAATTTTTAAGAAAATATTCTTTATAAATATTTTTGTGCGTCAAGTGCAAAAATCTATATAATAAACATTTATATAGGAGAAATTACAATCAATCATAAAATTACATTGTACGAATACATGAAGCCTACACATTTCGAATAAATACTTAATAAATGACTTTACAAAAAAATAAAAATAATAAAAATAACACCTACATACATTTTAAAATAGAGACGAAGCTCTTTAGTACCAGGCAGGCTGAAAATTCTTGAGGCAGATCATGTCGCCATTGATGCAGAGAGAATTACAGAATATACGAATACATTAGGTTTTAAAAGATTTTGAAAGTCGTCTGAAACAAAGAAACTTTCTAGAAGAAAAAATAATAATTTCTTCTGCTTTGCAAGAGAAAAAAAAATGTTTCAAAAAAGTTAATTTTTAAAAAAAAATTATTAAATAACAATATTTTTCAAATCTAATCCCTGAAGCAAATTTTGTAACTATTAGCTTCCGCCGAGGGAGGGCGCAGCTTTACCTGGTTTAGGGCGCACCGACCCACAGGTCTGTTGCCCGACGCGCCAGTCTGGAGCGTGCCAGAATGGGACTTAATTTAGAACACCCACCACCCTTTCTTTATATTATTCATGCGCATTGTTTCAGCATGGGCGGAACGAAAATTTGTTAAAAATCATGTCATTAGAAAAAATTTTAAGCTTGGCATAGAAATTTTTTTAAGCTTTATGAATGAAGTGCACAATTCCTTTAAAACACGAGGTCTTTATCACCAGTACCACCTTTGTATAAAATTAGAATCCAAGTTTTTATTCATTTTTATAATTTCTGTAAACTGTTCGGAAAATTGAGTGGTGTAACTCCAATTTTTTTTTTTTTTCATTTTATAATCCGAAAATTCATTGACTATTAATATGTGAAATCTGATGGTGGTGCAGCGGTGGGAGAGCCTTATTACGGCCTAAGCAAACTCATATCACTATTTTTGAGAAATATGTTTTGTCTCATTTAATCTTAAAACTCTGCAATTAAACAAGGTTTAATGCGGAAAACTCCTTTTCGGAAAAAGCGGTGTATAGGCGCTAATCAAGTCCTAAGGATCACTGAATTTGATACTTAATTTTTCACTCTTTTTGAAGAAAAGAACTTACCAATTCTGCATTTGAGATTTGACATATTTTCAAAATCTCAAAAACAATACCCACAAAATTTCATTTCTCGCTTCCCCTTCAACCCCCCCCCCCTCTAAATTTTGTCACCGTGGATTGGTGTGGAATATGCCTAAATCCGGAGGTTTCCCAGCGGTGGCTTCTTTGGGTACCATTATTTCCGTACAATTAATCATCATGATAAATTTCCAAAACATTTTCAATAGAAATGTACCAGGAGGATTACTGTTTGGAAATAGTGGTAGCCAATAAAGTGACTGATGTAAATAAGTTTGTTAATAAGTTGTAATTATTTTAAGATTTGAAAATCTACAACTGTCGTCTACAGAAAAAGCTACAGAAAAAAAATCAGGCATACTGAACCGGTGTTGAAGAAGTTACTAGTTACTTGAGGTTACAATATGGCATGAATTAACATTAAAACTTTTCGAATAGAAGTCATATCTTTTAACTGTGTATAAAAGCATGTTTTAAATTGAAATAGTTGATTTAAACACAAGGTAAAATATCATAGGAACATGCTGATTGTAACAAGATTAATCTATAATATCTGATTAATAATTTTTAAAAAAATGTGCAAATATTTTTAAAAATCTTTATTTTGCTCTTCCTAATTTTTCGCCCTTAGGATTTGTGCGCCTGGAGCAGTTTGCTCCAACTGCTCCACGGTAGCTACGCCCCTGTCTCCCTATATTTATTTATTTATTTATTTATATATTTATCTTGTTCAAATTTTCAATCGTTAATAAAATACTCATTATTCACCCTATCAAGTTG
Source organism: Maratus speciosus (assembly GCA_963932465.1). Taxonomy (NCBI): domain Eukaryota; kingdom Metazoa; phylum Arthropoda; class Arachnida; order Araneae; family Salticidae; genus Maratus; species Maratus speciosus. The sequence continues at coordinate 359,326,113 of OZ010794.1, forward strand.
AAATAAATTTTTTTTAACTTGTACTGGATGACAATTGATGTTAATACAGTTTTTTCAAATATTAATTAATTAATTAAAGTTTAATTAATTAATTTTAGTTTTGCATGGGAAACAAAATGGCGGCCATTGGTTATTGAAGATCAATGAAAGTATTTTCAATAAGGGGTTACCATAGGGGGGTCCCCGTTCTGTCGCCAAATACCGCCAAGTTTGTCGCCAACTTGGCGATATATCGCCGAATTTGGCGGCCAAAATGAGTCGCCAAAAGGGACTCCAACTTGGCGATATCTGTAATATTTCGCCAAATTCCCATAGAGTCCCATTGTAAACCTACTTGCTTATAGAAAATCAACAAATTGAGATATTTTAATTCAACAAAAACTAATATTAGCTTAAGGGATTATATTAAATTTTTCTTTGATGACCTAAGTAGGAATTGACTTTAAAAACAAAATTTTTATATTACTTGTTTTCATTTTAAATACTATTCAAGGACACACTATATGCATTATGGCATATATTTGTGACACAAGAAATTAAAAAAAAATGCAGAAAAATAAGGAATTTTTCTGAATATTTTAAACGTTATGAGGAACTTTCAAAAATGCCCCACGTGCATTCCGTATCGATTAATATCGCGCCTTTTTTATGCAAGTTTGGTTTGTATGTATAGAAATAAAAGTGAGCATAGTTTTTTAAAACTAAATATAATTGGAAAAGTTAAAGGTAGTTAATTGCAGAAATATGCAAAAATGCTGAAAATTTCATGAAATTTAGAAAATATTTTTTTCTTGCCTTTATATTCAAATATAGAAAATTCGATGCAAAGCTTTATTTGTATATATAAACCGAACTTGCAACAAAAATATTGGGGATTTTAATTGATAAGGAATGCGCATAGGGCGTATGGAAAACTTCTTCATAACGCTTAAAATATTTAAGAAAATTCCTTATTTTTATCCAGATTTTTTTTATATAATTTCTTGTGTGATAAATATACGCCATAATGCATATAGTGTTCCTTTGAATAGTATTTAAAGTGAAATTTAAAAAAAAATTGTTTGAAGGTCCTTTGTTGAGTTAACGAGAGGTGCAATGTGTGGCAGGGCTGTGGAGTTGGAATCGGGCCCATTTTTGAGCGAAAGAGCCGGAGTCGGATAAGTTAAAATTCCCGGAGTCGGAGTCGAAGTCGTCCATTTTCCCACCGACTCCGCAGCCAAGTGTGTAATGGGAAAATGCGATTTTCTCAAAAACTATGTGATTTAGAGTAATCGCTATAGTTTCCGTGCAAAGTTTAAATTAAATTCTACTACCCCTAATTCTTTCGTAATTGTTTTTCCAGTAGATTCGGAAATAGGGGGTGGTGGGAACCTATTTTTGCGTTACATTTTCGACGATATCTCTGAAAATTAATGCCTAAAATTAATAGAAATGCGTTTTTAAGTTCGGCGTTACGAAAGCTTTCACACAGTACCCTACACAATATACAAAGAATTTTCTTTTTCAAGTAACTTAATTAGCACCCCTTCATTTTTCCTATATATATTTGTGAATGGTTAATAATCTATAAATATGTCGATAGCCCTTTAATACTGCAGCCAATTTGAACTTTCCACGTTCCATAGTTTACTGAAATTGCTGTGACAGAAAGACACGGGAGTAATCTTATAATGGTTCCGTTTTAAGCTTTTAAGTAAGGAACCCTAAAAATACCATTCATTAAGAGTAATAGTGTGAACGTGAATTTTTATTAGAAACTTCAACAAGTTGAGTTGATTTTTGACGGCCGATTACCTACTCGAGGGATATAAGCCCAATGGGGGAGTGCCCTCCGTGGGGGTCTTTCTAAGGGAACCTAACCCGTATTTACAGATGGAAATCCACGGCTCGAAGAAAACCACGAAAACCCCGAACGATTAGGCGCGATTGGGTTCGAACCCAGAACCTCCCGTCTACCAGCTTCGGGAGCAGAACCTCTGGGCCACTGGTGGGGCAGAAACTTCAACAAAGGAAATGCAACATCGACTATACCTTCAGTCGTACACTAAGCAATATATTTCTGTTTCTGTTCATTTACACATCCTGCTAAACGGACTAAAATACGGAAATACTACTGGCAATCTAGACGCCAGTATTATTTCGGTATTTTAACGGAACCTTTTCCCGGTAAATTATAGAAAAATTTCCGTTAAATTCCAAAAAAAAAAACGGAAAATTTTCTGTAATTTACCGGGAAAAAGTTCCGTTAAAATAGGGAAATAGTACTGGCGTCTAGCTTGCCAGTAGTATTTCCGTATTTTAGTCCTTTTTAGCTCACAGGCTATCAAAGCCTGAAAGCTAATGTGCCCGCCCGTTCTGTATGTATGTATGTACGTACGTACGTACGTATGTATGTATGTATGTACGTAACGCGATAAATCTTGATAGAAACATCCGATTTGCTTCAAAATTTTTTCCTAGGTTCATTGTGATAAGGCGCTTCCCTGATTAGTTTTAGGAGTTCATTGGTTAAGGATAAAGGGGAAAAAACGGGGTTAGTCCACCCCCCTTAATTCAGAAAAATGGGTTTTTCATGCAGACTCATTCGATTTGCTCCGAATTTGGTATACCGGTTTATTATGTTAAGGAACATCCCTGATTAGTTTTGGGGGTTCATTGGTTAAGGATAAAGGGGGAAAAGGGGGGTTAGTCCACCCCCTTAATTCAGATAAATGGGTTTTTCATGCAGAATCATTCAATTTGCACCGAATTTGGTATACCGGTTTATTATGTTAAGGAACTTCCCTGATTAGTTTTGGGGGTTCATTGGTTAAGGATAAAGGGGGGAAAGGGGGTTAGTCTACCCCCTTAATTCAGATAAATGGGTTTTTCATGCAGAATCATTCGATTTGCTCCGAATTTGGTATACCGGTTTATTATGTTAAGGAACTTCCCTGATTAGTTTTGGGAGTTCATTGGTTAAGGATAAAGGGGCAAAAACGGGGTTAGTCCCGTCCCCCCTTAATTCAGATAAATGTGTTTTTCATGCAGAATGATTAGATTTGCTCCGAATTTGGTATACCGGTTTATTCAGGCTATCAAAGCCTGAGAGCTAATGTGCCCGCCCGTTCTGTATGTATGTATGTACGTACGTACGTATGTATGTATGTATGTATGTACGTACGTACGTATGTATGTATGTATGTTGGTAACGCGATAACTCTTGATAGAAACATCCGATTTGCTTCAAAAATTTTTCCTAGGTTCATTGTGATAAGGCGCTTCCCTGATTAGTTTTGGGAGTTCATTGGTTAAGGATAAAGGGGGAAAACGGGGTTAGTTTACCCCCCTTAATTCAGAAAAATGTGTTTTTCATGCAGAATCATTCGATTTGCTCCGAATTTGGTATACCGGTTTATTATGTTAAGGAACATCCCTGATTAGTTTTGGGAGTTCATTGGTTAAGGATAAAGGGGGAAAACGGGGTTAGTCCACCCCCCCCCTTAACTCAGATAAATGGGTTTTTCATGCAGAATGATTCGATTTGCTCCGAATTTATTATACCGGTTTATTATGTTAAGGAACTTCCCTGATTAGTTATGGGGGTTCATTGGTTAAGGATAAAGGGGTGAAAACAGGGTTAGTCCACCCCCTTAATTCAGATAATTGTGCTTTTCATGCAGAATGATTCGATTTGCTCCGAATTTGGTATTATGTTAAGGAACTTCCCTGATTAGTTTTGGGGGTTCATTGTTTAAGGGTAAAGGGGGAAAAGGGAGGTCAGCCCGCACCTCTTAATTTAGATAAATGGGTTTTTCATGCAGAATGATTCGATTTGCTCCGAAGTTGGTATACCGGTTTATTATGTTAAGGACCTTCCCTGATTCGTTTTGGCGATTCATTGGTTAAGAATAAAGGTGGGCTAGTCCACCCCCTTAATTTAGATGAATGTTTTTTTTTTTGCAAGATTATTCGATTTGCTCCAAATTTGGTATACCGGTTTATTATGATAAGGAGCTTCCCTGATTAGATTTGGATGTTCACTGGCTAAGTATAAAGGGGGAAACTGGGGCTAATTCCCCTTCACTTATTTTTTTGAGTGGCATTATTCTTTAAAATAAGAGTATAATATACAATTAGTGTGAATAGTCTGTGAGCTCAATGCCATCAGTTTAGCTAGGCACTTTTCTTTTTTATTTTATAAGGTATTTACTGTTTTTCAAATTCTTATTGGTTCAAATGAAGTAAATGAGAGAAGCCCGAGTGTCAATCAGTTTTCATTTCAGCAGGAAGAAAATAGTATCAGCTGCGATAACAAATTTGTTTTCAGTTTTAGTAAATTTAAGCTAGTACTAGTCGATAGCCACATATACTTGACGGTTTGATCGTAAATGAATGTAATACCACAATAACGTAAATGACAGTTCTTCACAAAGTCTGTTTTCGACATTATAAATACAGTTCGAAAAAGTGCAAAACAGACAGATCTGTTATTTTTTTTCATAGATATAATACAGGGTTATTACAAATGAATCATCAAGTTTTGATACGTTAGTACTTGCGAACTAGGAAATGTATATATTTCAATGACAACTCAAACGAGAGGGAGTTAACTACAGTTACGCATGTGGTTGTCATGTAGTCGCCATTTTGAATATGACGTTCGCGCAGCAACATGCACACGCGCATCACACATACGCAGCGTGAAACTGTAGTTAACGACCACTCGTATGAGTTGTCATGGAAACATATACGTTTTCTAGTTCGCACGTAGTAACGTATCAAAACCCGATGATTCATTTGTGATAACCCTGTACTACTTTTCATCTCACAAACATAATAGAAAGCAAAATCTTTAGAGAAAGCTGCAATTCTCAACGAAGTCTGGCATATATAAATCAACCAGATTCTTTGTATTAGTATAATAATTTATCGGAGTTAATAAGCTATGAACATTTTCCTAAAACCAGTTTCAAGAATATTATTGCGTATGCGTTCCAAGAAATTTTTATTTGTAAATTATCGCTAATGAATACGAATTACGAAAAAAAAAAACTAAATTTCGAACATCTCTATAGTAAAATCTTTCATCAACTAAAGTAAAATAATGAGTAGTTTTTTCCCATAGATTATCGAAAGAATTGGGCTCGCGTTTAATATATACAGAGTATTTCAGTATAACGTTTAAAAACATTGAGAGGTAGAAAACTACAAAGGTAGGTAGATACGAAAATTTTTTTACGAAACCAGGTTCGCATGTATTCATTCAGCCAAACTTTTTCCTTTATTTCAATCTTACCCCGTATTTTGGTCTTAACTTTAACAATAATAACGATCTTTTAACAATATTTACAATAGATTTAACTTGCAGCGTTCAAAAAGCTACGAAATCCCAAAAAGTAGTAGAAGCACACATTAAATAAATCTACGCACCATATGTAGTATTATTTTATATTTTGCAAAGTGGATTGTCTAATGTAACATTGAATGGATGCGAATGGTTGCTACTTCCTCTATCTTAAATGAGACAATATCACGAGATATGATGAAAGTGGCCGCCATCAGCATTCAATCAGCACTAAAATAAACAATACACTTTTTGAAAAGAAGTTGACATTACATACTTGATATCCATTGTGCACCGACTGAAGTAATACGCACTTCTGTCATTTTTTGTGATTTCATCGCATTTTTCGCGCAATACAATTATGTGGTAAATATCGTAAGAATACCTTCATTATTGTTTAAGTTATGACCAAAAATTTCTGCGCCAAAAGTCTAGATTGAAATAAAACACCATGTAATTTTGACTAACAGAGTAGATTGCGACCCTGGTTTTCTATACAAAAATTATTTGTCATGTGTTTTGCCATTTTTTAAAGTTTGTAAACCTTAAACTGAAGCACGCTGTAGAGATTTTCCCAGTGTTGAAGCCAACATTTTTCTCCGGGAGAGATTTCATTTTGCTTCGTCGGTGATATTTAGAGTTCCGGTTTAGGAAATTGCACATTTATTCATTAAAAAGCATACAATCTCAAACCTTCCGAGAGGACATTTCAAAGTTCCGGGCTGGGGGGGGGGGGACATTCTCTCCACGAGCTTACTCCTGAATTCAACACTGGATTTTAGAATTCAAAGACTTTGATATAACATATGATATTACGTGCTCATGATCTTATAATAACGTACATATTCACCCATCAAAATATTGTAAGAGTGGAAAAATTTAATCAGTACAAAGTAAATAATAAACATAAAATAATCCTTATTAGAAATTAAATATTCATATTAAATTTATTTCATGTATAACTTCGAAAACACCCGAACAAGATGTATTAACTTGCATTTATTTATATTTTCAATTTATGTTCTTCCTTATTTCTAATTATATCTTTTCAAGATAAAATAATTAAAGAAATCTTGATGCTAAAATAAAATAAATAAAACATTTTTTTATGCAAATCAATTATTAATTTTTTCCACTGAAAAATAATTAAAGAGAAATTTGTTCTTCCAAATGTAGCATCCAAATGTCTGATTGCATGTTATCGAACATATCTTTGTCCTTCATCGGTGACATGAATGAATAATTATTCTGAAATGAGTACTTTTAGAGGTTTGGAAATGAATTGTTCATTTGATATTTATGATTAATTATTAAAAAAAATTATGCTCGCTTATTACTTATGCTAGATTTGGGGATTGGATAGCATTAAATTCATTTTAGCATTTTTATTATAAGGTCAATGTTGTTTTTAAGATTTTTTCCACTTTATTTATAAAGCATTCATTTTATTACTTGTCAGAGTTGTTTAAAGATTTCAACTGTCGGAAAAAGGAAGTGTCATTTTAAATTAAAACGTAATTATTCGTCATTAAGAAAACAAAACACTGATCACAAAATACGCAATATGAACTTTAAAAAGCTCACCGCTTTATTTAAAAAGCGATGAAAATAATAAATGTTACAAGTTAAAGATATACATTTTATTTAAAGCTAGCTAGTGCCCGTCAAGATTTGACGGTAAATAACTTGAATGTTTCATTAGAAAAATTCTTGAATTTTTAATTTTAATTGTTTTTAAATTAATTATTGAAATCATGACAAATTTCTGTATTGCATAAGTGAATCCTATTTCTTTAAGGCGATAGATGGTGCTGCCATTCTAACTTATACAATGCAGTGAAAGAATTATAAGTTTATAATTTACAACCAAGTATGCTTGCTGTTTATCAGAAATTTACATAAAAATACCTGGTAGAAAATGTATTTTTACTTACGACGCCCCCCCCCTTTTTTTTGAAAAAAATAACAATATTTATTTTTATTTATTTATTTAACTACACGACCATTAAAAGCTGCCATGAATTTTATTTTTATCTGTCTCATTCTCTAAAAACCTAAATTGGAAACTTGATGCAGCTAAAGATTTATAATATATATATTTTTTATTACTTGAATTTTATTTTACATTTTTTTGTATTTTTTAAATATTAAACCTGGATATCAAGGTAATTTCTTTTATACCTCTTTTACGAATATTTTTCTTTCTTTCCATTTTATTTTTTACGTATATGAATGACAAACGTTTCTTTCTGACACACACACATATACAGGGTGATTCAAAAAAGATGGGATAAAATTTAAGAGGTGATAGTACACACCCAAACAAACATTTTGTATCAAAGAATGCATGGTCGAAAACTAAACGTAAAAAAGTTAGAGGGCTCCAAAAGTTATGTTCTTATACGAGACAAAAACACACAATGAATGATTAAGTTAAGTTACGAAAACAAATTTAATGGCATTTGATTACAATAAGTGCTCGAAACATTGACCGGCAGCTGTTATGCACGCAGTACAAAGGCGAAGAACAGATTGGCGAATTTTCTGAAACACACCAGGCACCACCGCGCTCGCCAGATCTTTCATGTCTCGATTTTTTTTATTTTTTTATTTTTTTTTTTATTTTTTTTATTTTTTTTTTTGTGGGGACAGCTAAAGGCTCTTGTGTATGAGACTCCCATTGAATCCGCATAAGAACTTGTCGCCAAGCTTTCGGCTGCTGTAGGGGAAGTTCGCGATATGCCTGGTGTGTTTAAGAAAATTCGCCAATCTGTTCTTCGCCGTTGTACTGCGTGCATAACAGCTGCCGATCAATGTTTTGAGCACTTATTGTAATCAAATGCCATTAGATTTGTTTTCGTAACTTAACTTAATCGTTCATTGTGTGTTTTTGCCTCGTATAAGAACATATCTTTTGGCGCCATCTAACTTTTTTACTTTTAGTTTTCGACCATGCATTCTTTGATACAAAATGTTTGTTTGGGTGTGTACTATCACCTCTTAAAATTTTTCCCATCTTTTTTGAATCACCCTGTATATTCTTTATAATGGTCAGAAAATATAACGAAAATTGTAGATCGGCTCAATTTATTTAATTGATAATTACATGCAAAATATTTTAGTTTAAATATAAAACCGTTATTTTTTCATAATATTATTGAGTGTTAAATTTTGTTTAATTATAAAGCATTCAAATAATATTAATAAAATAAAAATCCTATAACTTCTCTTCCTAATAAAATATGTAACTATTGAAATGAATTATCGACAAAAATATTAGACATTTTGCAAGGCTAAGCTCGAATCTGTGTCCTCTACAAAAATTCAGAGCTTTAAACTTCTGCGTTAACCCGCTACGCTAGGAGCAACTCGTTTTTCTTCCTTCTAAATTGAAGAGGTACGAAAAACAGTTAAATTATACGCAATCATTAAAATAGCAATTAAAGTCTTTGTGCAGGAATATTAAAAAGCAGTAAACCAAATTGCTTTTTCTAGCACGCCTTTCTTTTTCAAGCCTTGCTTTGCTCAGCCTTGATTTTTCTAGCACGCTTTTTTCCCTATCTTGCACTGAAGAAGAATTTCGCTGTAGATTCGAAACAGCTGTTTGCTGCTTTTCACGCATTATTTGTACATTTTAAAGGTTGGTTTACTGCTTTTTAGTATACGCAATCGTCTCGAATTTGAGTTCTGATCTGACAGAAATAGTTTTGCGTTTTAATATTTATGGTACCTTATTTTTTTTCAAAGCACAGCTACAACTAAACATGCTAGTTTCACGGATCTGCAGCCATAACTTTTAGCCTCAAATCCCTGTGTTTATCTTCTGTGTGTAATACGACCAAAACAATATGACACCCTCGAAATAAACCTTATCGTACACTTAATATCGACACAATAAATTTTTGAATTGTTAATAATGCTGAAAGAGACAAATAATATTAACTTTGTGAAAGAAGGAAAAGCTTCTTTACAATAAGATCAAATAGCAGACGAACTTCGAGAACCAACTTCGATCTATGATGTGATAGTTCAACTGAGCGAGCATTTTTGCGCATGTGCAGGGCGTCACTCCAAAGGCAGACTTGTACTTATATACTGCGCACGCGCTACTGTAGAATTTTAATTTAAAATTGCGGCTAATTAATTGAACAAGCGAATGTACGATAACAAATCTGCGGCCAAATATCTTTTATTTTAAAAAATATTGGTGTAATTAGAGACAGTAGTTTCTCCTCACGGACTGTCGTAAGAAAACGCCTAGCGTTTTAAATATATAGATTTCTTAGTACTTTCCTACCTTAGTACTTTACTACCTTAGTACTTTCCTTTAATATATAGATTTCTTAGTGCATTTCTCACGGAAGTAATCAGAGAATAATTTTATTAATTGCTGTTCCATTATAATTAATTATTATAATTTTAATTAATTATAAAAATATTCTCTGATGATGGCCGCGGGAAATGCAGATCGAAAGTACTAAGAAATTTTAAATAAAATGTATATTTTTAATTCATAACATCTATTTTATTATTTTCGTCGCCTTTTAAGTAAAAAGGTGGGCTTTTAAAAGTTGATGTTGTAAATTTTGTGATTGAATCAAGGTGGAATATTGCATTTCGTCTTATGATTTTATTCAAAATACTGATGTAGAGATTTATTGGGAAGAAGATAAAATTTCGTACAAATGATCACGAAAAGTATAATCTAACCCAAGATTGTATTTTAGTTTATTTCCTTTATAAAGATCGTTCGTAAATAATAACCTTTTTTTTTTCAATTCATAAGCAGCAGAAAAAATCAGATCAAAGAAGTTTTTTTTTAGTTCCTGTGCACATTACACACACGATGTGTCGGACCTGCATACAAAGACGAGTGAATTCTGATTCTAATAGAGTAATTTGAACAAAATATAAACTATTTTAAATATTGACTTCTACGTAATTGTTCATACTCATCAATCAAACTGATGTGCATAAAGACAATTTGAGAAAATTGAATTACCGTATATTTCCGTGTATAAACCGATCCGTGTATAAGACGAGTATAAGACTTTTTAGAGAAAAATTGTCGAAAATCTGAAACCCGTATATAAATATAAACTATTTTAAATATTGACTTCTACCTAATTGTTCATACTCATCAATCAAACTGATGTGCATAAAGATAACATGAGAAAATTGAATACCGTATATTTCCGTGTGTAAACCGATCCATGTATAAGCCGAGTATAAGACTTTTTAGGGAAAAATTGTCGAAAATCTAAAACTCGTATATAAATATAAACTATTTTAAATATTGACTTCTACCTAATTGTTCATACTCATCAATCAAACTGATGTGCATAAAGATAACATGAGAAAATTGAATGCCGTATATTTCCGTGTGTAAACCGATCCGTGTATAAGCCGAGTATAAGACTTTTTAGGGAAAAATTGTCGAAAATCTGAAACCCGTATATAAATATAAACTATTTTAAATATTGACGTCTACCCAATTGTTCATACTCATTAATCAAACTGGTGTGCATAAAGATAACATGAGAAAATTGAATGCCGTATATTTCCGTGTGTAAACCGATCCGTGTATAAGCCGAGTATAAGACTTTTTAGGGAAAAATTGTCGAAAATCTGAAACCCGTATATAAATATAAACTATTTTAAATATTGACTTCTACCTAATTGTTCATACTCATCAATCAAACTGAAATGCATAAAGATAACATGAGAAAATTGAATACCGTATATTTCCGTGTGTAAACCGATCCGTGTATAAGCCGAGTATAAGACTTTTTAGGGAAACATTATCGAAAATCTGAAACCCGTATATAAATATAAACTATTTTAAATATTGACTTCTACCTAATATTCCATACTCACTAATCAAACTGATGTACAAAAAGATAACTTGAGAAAATTGAATTACTGAATATTTCCGTGTATAAGCCGATCCGTGTATAAGACGAATATACGACTTTTTAGTGAAAAAATGTCGAAAATCGGAAACCCGTATATAAGCCGATGTTAAACAAAAGTTATGAAAAATTCAGCGAATGGAAACTTAGATTTTTTTAGCATATCTAATGAGAAAAAAAAATATGCTCTCTGAAATTATTGATATCTACAGTTATTCGGTAGATCCCTGGTGTCCTTACTTCTATTCTTCAACAATCGGACGTTTTTCTAAAAGAACTACTTAAAGATGAGCTCCGTTCAAATTTAACTGAATGTATGTCATCCGCGGATGCAGCTGTGTCAAATGTCAATAATTTAAACAAGTTGCACGCCAAGCGTGGCAAATGAGGTGCGTTCGTACTATAACTAGTTTTATAAATATTGTTTGCAATGAATGTGTATTTTAGTGCACTTCATAAGTGCATATCAGTTTTATTCTTTTCGAAAAGCTTTAACATCATTGAAATACACTTGAAATATTTTTTTCCCCATTGGCAGTAATGTAACGGAAAATTTTGACTGTCCCTGTAATTAAACTACACGTCCGATTTTCATAAAATTTGAAATGACTTAACAAAATTATGCAACAATTATATATTTTAAATTTCAAACGATTCGGTCGGGTAGTTTTTCCTCTGTTATATGCTGACGGACAGACAGACAGATAGGCGGACTGAACGACGACTATAGGTGCAACGTATTTATATAATTACGAACGCACCTAAAAACAGTTGACATCCTTGCTATCTTTGAATGGAGAAAAACCCTTGTTTTGAATTTCCATAAGAAATGATCTACTAATCTTTCAAAAAATGTTGCATCAAGAATGCCATGAATGGAACTAAGGATGATGCTTTTTTGATAAAGATGATGGATGCTGATGTACTAGATACAGACGATATTTATGCTAATATCCAGTCGTGGAAACCAAAAAGTAAACACCCCCTACTAACCCCTCAACAAATTATCGTAGAAGAAGGTTACTGGTACCGAACGATTGGAAATAAAGTCTACTTTTAAATGATGTATATAAAAATTGCTCAGGGGGCCATCTACATATAAAACGAACCATAACTTTGTTTTTTTTCAATAGCAATACACAATTCTGACAGCATAAATGAACTCTACATCCTTCAATTAGAACTAAAATCAAATTTGTATCCAATTCGTATCATAAGTTTCCGAGAAATAAATTATTTTAAAACGAGCGTATTTTAAGGGCTGTATCCAGATTGAAGTTCGGCACTCGATTGTTGGCCGAGAGAGCTCCCTTCTTGATCAAGGTATCTTAAACGACACTCAAGTAGCTATTGAAGACTGCTAGATTACAGGATAGCAGAAGAAATTTCAAAATATGTAGTCACTTCTTTCATAGACGGCCCCTTAAACCATCATTTTGCCGTTTTTTAAGCATAATTTGAAAACTACTTGGAAGAAAAATGTGAAATTTGGGATTTCCATAAAGCAGGACATAATAAATCTAAGGTTTAGGTTGCAATTCATAATTTTTTCAAATATTGATTTCATAATTCATATGATAAAATTAAAAAAAATGCAAATTCAATGTATTTATGTTTGGATATATTAGTATTATTGCTACATAAAAAATTAGCACATTAGGAGCATAATTTCAGGAGATATAAATAAAAATATGAAAATGTAATTTAACATTAGAAGCACTAAATTTTGAATGTCTATAATTCAAAAACTTATCATTCAAATTACTTGAAATTTGGTGTCTAAGCATAGTTTGAACCAAAGATGTGAAATACCTCGTTAAAATTGGGTATTGCCATTGAAAAAAAATGAAGTTTGGATTCGTTTTAATACTTAGATATCCCCTAAGCAAATTTTATATACATCATATAAAAGTAGACTTTATTTCCAATCGTTCGGTACCAGTAACTTTCGTCTACGATAATTTGTTGAGGAGTTTGTAGGGGCTGTTTACTTTTTTTTTCCACGACTCTACCAATGAAAGCAATTTTAAGGATTTGCTTGAAAGTTCTTAGAATGACTTTGGCAGTGAATGATGATAGGTGATTTTTTCATTAGAAAAGAATGGAATATTAAAGTATTTTTAGAAATTTTAAAGTTTTTTTATGTCTTTATAGTTGCCATTCTTTTTAGGTGCGATCGTAATCATATAAATACCTAGCACCTATTGATCTGTCCGTCCGCATATAACAGAGCAAAAACTACCCAACCGAATGGTCTGAAATTTTAAATATATAATTGTTGAAAAATTTTGTCGAAACATTTCAGATTTTATGAATATCGGATGTATAGTTTAATTACATGGACAGTCAAAAGTTTTCCGTTACATTATGGCCAATGGAAAAAAAAGTTTCAAGTGCATGATGTTACAGCCTTTCGAGCAGAATGAAATTAATATGTAGTTATTGAAGGGCACTAAAATATACATTCAGTACAATATGCGGTGCAAAAAATATTTATAAAACTAGTTATAGTCCGAATGCACCTCATTTGCGACGTTTGACGTGCAATTTCCAACTTGTTTAATTTACGTAGCATATTTAATTTTTAAATTTTCTCAGCCTCGTGTATAAGCCGACCAACTCACTTTGGAGCCGAAAAAATGCCCAAAAATTCTTAGCTTATACACGGAACTATACAGTATTTTATTTTTTTTAAGCTACCTTTTCAGATAGCTCTTCTTGAAGAAAATCCGTTCAAGCAAGTCCTCGAAAGATTATTAACAGGAAGCTTTATTGAAAATCATTAATTTTTTTTATTAATTTTTCCTGCTAACAATCATTATAAGCTAAATAAAATTATTAAATCATTACAAAATTTTGTTATAACATGGTGGAACCGGTCAAAATTCGACGAATGAAAATGCATAAAAAAGAACTGATTTATTAAATTTATAATAAACCTACAAAAAAAAATGTAAAGAAAAAATCAATTTTAGATGAGCTTGTTTAATTCTTAAATCAAATATTATTTTAACCAAATTTATCAAAGTACAGTAGAGCCTCGATTATCCAAAGTAATTGGGACCGACCATCTTTCGGAAAATCGAAATTTTCGGATTATCGAGAATGCTTCAATTTTAAGATTAAGGAGAAATATATACAAGATTTCTTATTATGGTAACAAGTGCTTAATAAAAAATAAAGCAATAGCAAAATAGAAACAAGAATAAATTATCTGAATTTTTATTATGAAATTAATTACCTTTGACATATATCACAATGGTTTAAAAAATGTTTTGTTTGTCGCAGTTTCGATTGCCTTTGCTTTGAAGCTCTATCACGGAGTTTTTTAATATTATTAGTTCACCAGTATCACGGTCTATCTGCTGCTCCAGCCATGCCAAACTTTTTGCAAAACATATAAAAGCTTCAGAATTGCTAATTTGTTCGCTTACTTCGTTCCACTCCGCAGCTTACGGGAGCTAAAGTTAAATTCAAAGGAACTCTAAGAAAGGGGATCGAAAATATTTATATGTACTTTTAGTTCGAAAAGGACCAGTTGCACACAAGGAATATGATAGTTAAAAATAAAAGCTTTAAAAATGGATTTCGGTTAACCGAAAGTTTCGGTTAAAACAGTTTTGGATAAAAGAGATTCTACTGTACTTCCTCTATTAACATAAATACTTTAAATTATCGAAAAAATTAAACTTTGTTCCTATAAATAATCTGTAACATGTAATCAATATAAGTAGTTATGTTTATCAAATGATGTTCTGATCTTTTATATTACAGAATAAAATACTTGCTTAAAAGATGTCATTTTGACACAATAATTTTTTTTTTCACTGAAATAAAAACATACCATCATTTTCACCGCTGTAACATTTGCGTGCGTACTTCTCATATTCATATCCACTATTTTAAAATAATAAGTTATTAATAACATATAATAATGCATAAATAACAGGATATTTAAAAAAAATATATTCTAAAAACATATTCAAAGTTGACAGCTACAACTTTGCATAGGAACAATCGTACCCTTGACTTGAGGTTTTAATCTCCAAACCGGCGGTTAAAAATCCAGATAATTATGACTCTGAGACGCATTCCTAGTAAAATATTTAAGTTTATCAAAGAAAATTCTCTTTTTTATGAAACATGACGTAATTTTCACTCACTGAAGCATTGCAATCCTCTGTGAAATTAGCATCTTAAAATCCTTATCAGCGGAGTAAAAAAAAATATTGAAATGTAACAGTTTTATCTGTGACACACCTAGCTCATCTCCTACCAAGATATGACGAGGCAGACTGAAATATTCGCATTGTACTAATCGGTATGTTTAATGCGCCAAAATTTCAAGCCGTAACTCGATGACGCAATAGTACTGTCAAAATAGGGAATTGCCGCTCCGTACTTCTCGCTTTGTACCAAATTATGTCGAATCAGTCATTTTCTCACGTACTGTTAATACGCTTTTCCTAAACCGTTAATTCATCTTGAAAGTTGATTCGAAGTAATGTATATGGCAATGTAATATAAAATATTATGTTTATAGGGTTTCAATTGTACATTATGACGTATTTTTTGTTATAGATTTAATCTGCCAAGGGTTTGTATCAGGATATGCTCAGGCAGACCAAAATATTCCTAAAAGACTTTTTTTTACCTTTAATTTGGCACCTGTTTCATCCCGTAACTCGATGACGTGATAGTGATGCCAAAATGACGACTTGGCGCCCGCTGATGCTCATATCGTACCAAGAAATGTGGAGGCAGAGCAGTCATTCCTTAATCTACTCCTAATAATCTTGTCCTTCATGAATATTTCATGTCGTAACTCGATGACGTGTTAAAACCGCCAAAATTAAGAATTGGCGCCCCTCTCTGCTCGTCTCGTACCAAGATATGGCGAGGCAGACTGAAATATTCTTATTGTACTGATGTGTACCTTTAATGTGCCAAATTTTCAAGTCGTAACTCGATGACGTGATTATACCGCCAAAATTAAGAATTGGCGCCCCGCTCTGCTCATCTCCTACCAAGATATGACGAGGCGGACTGAAATATTCGCATTGTACTAATCGGTATGTTTAATGTGCCAAAATTTCAAGCCGTTACTCGATGACGTAATAGTACTGTCAAAATAGGGAATTGGCGCCCCGTTGTTCTCGCTTTGTACCAAGTTATGCCGAATCAGTCATTTTCTCACGTACTATTAATAAGTTTTTTCTAATCCATTAATTCATCTTGAAAGTCGATTCGAAGTTATGTATGGCAATGTAATGTAAAATATCATGTTTATCGGGTTTCAATTGTACATTACGACATCTTTTTTTGTTATAGATTTTAGTCTGCCGGGGGTTTCTACCAGGATATGCGCAGACAGACCAAAATATTCTTAAAAGACTTTTTTTTACTTTAATTTGGCACCGGTTTCATCCCGTAACTCGATGACGTGATAGTGACGCCAAAATGACGAGTTGGCGCCCGCTGCTGCGCCTATCGTACCAAGAAATGTCGAGACAGACCAGTCATTCTTTAATGTACTCTTAAAAATCTTGTCCTGCATCATGATTTCATCCCATACTCGATGACGTAGTCATTCGTGCCGCCGCCAGGTCTATGAGATCTAAAAGTGTTCAAACATGTTAGATCCAACTGCCATAAGTGTGATTGAACATGATATTGTAAGTAGTACCAATTAAGCAGTGTTTATACGTTTCAAGTAATTTTACAGGTAAAATATCAGTACATTTTTGTAGAAAAATAAATCTAGGTTAAACGCGCAGAATTTTCCATTATGTAAAGAGAGGTTTTCTATAAGAAAATACTGGTACCGAAGAATTTCCTGGTCTGGAAATTCTCTGATCCGTACAAACCCCGTGAAAGCTATATTGCAGAACCTAAGCATTATGTAAATTATGTTTTTTTTTTTTTTTTTTTTTTTTTTTTTTTTTTTTTTTTTTTTTTTGTTTAATCGATTATTTTACCTCTTGTTACTTTTAAGGGGACGGTGGATGTTTAAAAAAAAAATTGTTTTAATTTTCATCATAGAGATATGAAATTTTGCGAAAATATAAATTTCACCATAAGTATATAGAACACTTTAAAAGAAATTTCCAATCTTATTATAATTTTAAGATAAAAAAACATTAAAATTTTGAACTGAAATTTTAAAATGTTCCATGAGTCATAATTTTTTAGATATTTCCTCGATTTTGTATTTTAATCACTTAAAACTCTATTACGAACAAATATGTGCATAGATTTTTTAATTCCTCAAATAGTTCAATTTTTAGAGATATAATTATTATAATTTTATTATAATTTTAAGATCTTAAAGATAGATTAGATTTGTTCGTAAAACTCTATAACGAACAAACATGTGTATAGATTTTTTAATCCCTCAAATAGTTAAATTTTTAGAGATATAATTATTATAATCTTATTATAATTTTAAGATTAAAAAAAATTAAAAATTTGAACTGAAATTTTAAAATGTCCCATGAGTCATAATTTTTTAGATATTTCCTCGATTTTGTATTTTAATCACTTAAAACTCTATTACGAACAAATATGTACATAGATTTTTTAATCCCTCAAATAGTTCAATTTTTAGAGATATAATTATTATAATTTTATTATAATTTTAAGATCTTAAAGATAGATTAGATTTGTTCGTAAAACTCTATAACGAACAAACATGTGTATAGATTTTTTAATCCCTCAAATAGTTAAATTTTTAGAGAGATAATTATTATAATCTTATTATAATTTTAAAATTAAAAAAAATTAAAAATTTGAACTGAAATTTTAAAATGTCCCATGAGTCATAATTTTTTAGATATTTCCTCGATTTTGTATTTTAATCACTTAAAACTCTATTACGAACAAATATGTGCATAGATTTTTTAATCCCTCAAATAGTTCAATTTTTAGAGATATAATTATTATAATTTTATTATAATTTTAAGATCTTAAAGATAGATTAGATTTGTTCGTAAAACTCTATAACGAACAAACATGTGTATAGATTTTTTAATCCCTCAAATAGTTAAATTTTTAGAGAGATAATTATTATAATCTTATTATAATTTTAAGATTAAAAAAAATTAAAAATTTGAACTGAAATTTTAAAATGTCCCATGAGTCATAATTTTTTAGATATTTCCTCGATTTTGTATTTTAATCACTTAAAACTCTATTACGAACAAATATGTGCATAGATTTTTTAATCCCTCAAATAGTTCAATTTTTAGAGATATAATTATTATAATTTTATTATAAGTTTAAGATCTTAAAGATAGATTAGATTTGTTCGTAAAACTCTATAACGAACAAACATGTGTATAGATTTTTTAATTCGTCAAATAGTTAAATTTTTAGAAATATAATTATTATAATCTTATTATAATTTTAAGATAAAAAAAATTAAAAATTTGAACTGAAATTTTAAAATGTCCCATGAGTCATAATTTTTTAGATATTTCCTCGATTTTGTATTTTAATCACTTAAAACTCTATTACGAACAAATATGTGCATAGATTTTTTTAATCCCCTATATAGTTCAATTTTTTGAGATATAATTATTATAATTTTATTATAATTTTAAGATCTTAAAGATAGATTAGATTTGTTCGTAAAACTCTATAACGAACAAACATGTGTATAGATTTTTTAATCCCTCAAATAGTTAAATTTTTAGAGACATTATTATTATAATCTTATTATAATTTTAAGATTAAAAAAAATTAAAAATTTGAACTGAAATTTTAAAATGTCCCATGAGTCATAATTTTTTAGATATTTCCTCGATTTTGTATTTTAATCACTTAAAACTCTATTACGAACAAATATGTGCATAGATTTTTTAATCCCTCAAATAGTTCAATTTTTAGAGATTTTTTTTCTGAATTCAATATCACTTTTCATCAAAATTTTGCCTTTTAATATGTTACAAATCAAATTTAACTATCTTAATGAAGTCGAATTTTAAAATGCATGCACACTTTCTTTGCAAGCAATATCAAGATTCTTCCTTTTCAATTTCATGAATTTTGATCAAAAATTATGGAGTCATAGAGCATTTCAAAAATGTAAAAACGTTGAAAAATCAGTTTTGAGAAAAAACATATTTAAAGCATATTCAAGGGCCGAAAAATTGTCTGTGTACAAATTCAAACCCTTATAACTTTGTGAAAAATTATCGCCTTTGCATGCGGTTTTTGCAAATGTTTCAGAAAAAACTGGACAATAATAATATGCACACTAATAATTTTAGATTTTGGGTCGATATTTACTCAAATAAAGGTCCACGGTCCCCTTTAAGTGCAAAATAAACATACTTGGTTATTGTTCAAGGGTACACTTGGAAAGAACTCAAAAGACAGCCTTATTGCACGTTATTGTATGTTAATTGGTAAATCTTGTAATAAAGAAAATACTTTAACAAAATTTTCAACAGATTTTGTTAGTTTGAGATAAATGTTACAACATCACGAGACCTACTGGAAGCGGATTCAAACAGTTGAACTAGTGAACAGTGCTGAACTAAGGGACCTATATTTCGGAATGTTGCTGACATTACATGTAGTGCCACTATCAGAATTATTACACACTTCTATCAGTTTTCGTAGAGTCGACGCATTTTGCAGAAAGCAAAGTAATATTGAAGCAAACATCGTTATAATATCTTCATTTATTGTTAATTTTTTGAACGAAAATCCGAGCGTGGCTTGGAATAAGACATTATTTGTTATCAAATTTATAAATGGGATGTGACCCTGATTTCCTATAGAAAACTGTTTTGATGCAGCGTGCTTTACCACACCTCAACTTTTGGTCCATGAGTTATAAATCGCCTTCCATAAACATATAAATTCATATTTATATAAATATGTTTTGCCTTTAATTTGATCGTAGTTTGAAATTACGAAATATTGATTATAATAATAACAATCTCGAAATATTTTTAATACATCCAGCTGATAAATCTGAAAGATGAATAATGGAAGATGAGGCAAGAATACATATAATAAAAACATACATCGCAAAATAGTCATACAGACGATAGCATTTCAACTTATTGGGAAAAATAAAGAATATAATATTCATTCTATCGCCAGGCATACACAGAAATGTTCATAATTTCAGTTATAGCAGAATCAGAAACATTTGAAGATTATATTTAAGTAAATTATTGACTGTAAAAAATAATAAAGAAAGAAAGCAAATGGGTTCCCAAAACTTGGACGATAAAAATCTCCAGTCGTGATTATTCTGCTGTGCCGAGGAAGCGATAATTTTTCCGATGACCTTGAAATAATTACCAATACTACAGGAAGCAAAAGTAGCAAACTAACACAAATAGTAAAATTATTAAATTATGACGCATTTCGTTAAATATTTTTTAATGGTAATTACATTTTGCTAGTTGCTAGTTATGATTAAATAATAATGCATGTAAATTTGCATAACTCAGAATCTAACTGAGCGCAGACGGATAATACGTTATCCCTAGTTTCCCATATTTCATTAACCACCTATGTTTATTTATCTTATGTTACGGTACATTACTATATATGACAAATAATATGCTTACTATCATGCCTTGTAACGCTTGACATTATGAAAAACATTTTTAAAAATATCCTAAGAAATTATATTAACAAAATTGATTAATTAGGCTGCAGTTTTTAAGTAAATTTTACTTGAAAGTACAATTTTAATTCTATTCTGTAAAGTTTAAAATCACACCGTACATAAAAGCAAAGTTATAGTACATCAAAACTAAATCAATAGTGCATATACGGTACATTACTGTAGATGACAAATAATATACTTACTATCATGTCTTTTAATAATACATTATGAAAAATATTTTTAAAAATATCTTAAGAAATTATATTAAAGAAATCGTTAAATTAGGCTGCAGTTTTTAAGTAAATTTTACTTGAAAGTACAATTTTAATTCTATTCTGCAAAGATCAAAATTACACGATACATAAAAGCAAAGTTATACTACATCAAAACTAAATCGATAGTGCATATATGGTACATTACTGTAGATGAAAAATAATATGCTTACTATCATGCCTTGTAATAAAACATTATGAAAAACATTATTAAAAATATCTTAAGAAATTATATTAAAGAAATCGATATATAATGCTGCTGTTTTTAAGTAACTTTTATTTGAAAGTACAATTTTAATTCTATTCTGTAAAGTTTAAAATTACATGATACATAAAAGCAAAGTTATATTACATCAAAACTAAATAGATAGTGCATATACGGTACATTACTGTAGATGACAAATAATATCTTTTAATAATACATTATGAAAAACATTCTTAAAAATATCTTAAGAAATTATATTAACAAAATTGATAAATTAGGCTGCAGTTTTTAAGTAAATTTTACTTCAAAGTACAATTTTAATTCAATTCTGTAAAGTTTAAAATTACACAATACATAAAATCAAAGTTATATTAAATCCAAACTAAATTGATATTGCATATACGGTACATAACTGTAGATGACAAATAATATGCTTACTATCATTCCTTGTAATAATACATTATGAAAAACATTTTAAAAAAATCTTAAGAAATTAGGATAGGGGAGTACACAATGAGACATGGTAGACAGTGAGACAGCAGCCATTTTGACATGTAGTTATAACCCTTTCTTTTAGCTGGAACACACACTGAACCACCTCATCTTTTGCAACATGTGGATGTAGTTTCGGCGATTCAGTTACTTGTCCAACAAAATAGTAAATAATTCTTTATTTTATAGTGGTTAAAGTTACTTAAACGTCTATTTTAGAGTGTATTTCCTTCAATATGACATATATTTACTTAACCAAACCTAGCTATATCTAATAATAGACTACTTCGACAAAACAACATAAATTTTTAAAGCGATGAAATTGATGTAACAGATCCATTTTGTTACAACGTAACGAAAGTACACAGTGAGACACACAGTTATGGTACATAGTGAGACGTGCCTCATTGTGTATCTACTATGCGGTTCTGATGTAAAAAAAAGTTATTTATTAATAAAATAAGGCGTTTTTTTCTCTACCTCTCTATCTGTGTGTGTGGTGGTGGTGGTGGTGAGGGGGGGGGGGAGGGGCGTGCGATGGCTAGTGAAATCTACTAAACGCAGGAGGCTGAAAATTTGCATGAAGGTAGCCCAATGTCTGCCATTGTCCACCCAAGGCTGACATCTAAAAATTTTTTTAAACTAGAAATATTAATTAGAAGTCATAAACTGCAGAAAATTATTGATAGAGTGTAAAATTGTATGATTTATGAAAATATATACATTGTCTCACTGTGTACCACAAGTGGTACACAGTGAGACAATTTTCGATACTCCATTATGCTGCTCTTGTGCTTTTATAAATAATTTTTTTAAAACCATTTATACATTAATGTGTAGCTTAAAGATGTAGCAAAAATTTTTTCAAAAGAATAAAAATCATTGCCATTCGTTAAGTAATAATAATTTTCGTCTCACTGTGTACTACCCTCCCCTATATTAACGAAATCGATAAATTAGGCTGCAGTTTTTAAGTAAACTTTACTTGAAAGTACAATTTAAATTCAATTCTGTAAAGTTTAAAATTATACGATGCATAAAATCAAAATTATATTACATCAAAACTAAATCTATAGTGCATGTCCTGAAATCTAGTGTTACTTTTCATATTTGAGTTAATGAAGGACAGGCTTATATTTTCAAACATACGTGCATCTCAAATTTAGGGCTTTCAGAAAGTTAGGCGGGGACGCTTGGTTTAATCAGGTTCTGCATTCAGTCGGAACGTATTATAATAATTCGTATTCGGCCTTTGTGTTAGTTTTCTAGATAATGATTTTCAAACTGAATCCTCATATAATTTATGTTCGCTATTCCGTGTTTAATTCACATCAAACCCCAGTTTGAAAGTCGTTCATGACATTCATGTGAGCTCTTAATGACGACTGTTATTTAGACAATATTATGCTGTTAACAGCATGTACCTGTCTGGTAAATTACAACCGCAGAACAAAACCCTTAGAAATTATGAAGCTGTTAAACATGATATTTCAAATATAACTGTCCCATTCATTTGAAATTTAATACACCTTTATTGAAACAGGAGTGACTATGGAGAGCTTCGTTTATCATGATATAAATGGATTACTACATTAATTGTTACTATTTGACTTTGGAAATTAAATTATTATAACAGAAGTGTTTAAAAATTTCACAACACGCAACAATAAGGTACACTAAATTTTGTATTATGGAATCTGTCAATAAACTAGTCAATATTCAAATATACTTGCTGTAATAATAATGAAACAATAATAATTCAACAGAAAGTTTAATTGGCTAAAATCAGTTTCCAAAGTATTAAGTCACACGTTATTACAGTTTCTACATTATTATCTGAAGCATACCAGGTGTCCCAAAAAGGATCGATGATTTTAAAATTCAATAATTTGCAAACGGTGACAGATATTAAAAATATTCTTGCATAAGGGTTATGCATGATATCAAGAGTTTTCTACTGTGATTCTTTATTTTAGTTCGAATTTGAAACTATAGATGGCGCTGAGAGAAATAGGTGCTCAGTCCAGACCCGATTTTTGGTACTTCGGAATCCATTCAATACATTTTAATCTCCTTTTTTCACATGGAAGAAGAGGAGAGGCCGAAAAATCAAACCTGGATTTAGCGGTTATTGCTTGCAGTGCCATCTATTGATGCTATTTGTAACTAAAACTCAGAATCGCGGGATACAAACTCTTGACATCTTACATAACACTCTGCAAGAATTTTTTAATATCGGTCACCGTTTGCATGTTATTGAATTTTAAAATCATCGGTCATTTTTGGGAAACCCGGTAAAAGTTTTGCAGTCGTAATGCTCTAAGAAGAAGCAACTAATCATACCTTATCATCCATAAACGTCCTTTATCATATTACAGAACTTTTATTTTTATTATACTATCATACCATTAGTATTAAATGTTTATTACACCATTTGTATGAACGCTAGATATAAAATTTAAAAAATGAAATGCGGAGTAGAGGAAAGGTGTAATTGTTCAAACTCATAAACCAACTATCTAAGAATTTTATCGATTGTTTTTGCAGCCATGTGAGAATGTGACAAATTTCTTAATATTATTCTCGATATCCATTTCGTCAATTGGCATGTCGAAATATTTACCTTATATATATAAAACAATGCAAAACTATGCAATTGTGTTTTGAAAACAGGCAAAAAGTATCATACATTGAAAAACATAATGAAATAACAAAATAAAATTTTCAAATACGATAAAAAAAACTCATGTGTACTAGAGATTATCGAAAGTTGGTACAGTCGGAAAGTCAGTTACTACATCACGTCATTTTTTGATAAGTTTAAACAACATTTACTTATAGTTTAATTATTATCCGATAGGTATATACGTAGATATATATCTATACTAATAAAAGAACAGATCGCTCTGTGTGTGCGTGTGTGTGTGTCTGTTGGCGATGGGTAGCAAAATCTACGGCACGTACGAGGTTCAAAATTTTTTTGTAGAGAGTCCAAGGCCTCTCCTAATGCACCTGACTTTCAGAATTTTAATAGTCTAATTATTAGCTGAGTAATTAATTTATTTCGGACACCACTCTCATCAAAAATACGCCTTTTTTCCCTTCCGCTTACTTTCGGTTGGTTGGTTGTATAAAGCTTTCGCAGAAATAATTAAATAAACCGGGGTACAATTACATAAACCAATTTGAGTGATTAATGTTTCAAGAGTGACTGTTTTTTTAACTAAACATTAAATTTTAGCACGAAGGTGAAACACAGGATTTGAAAACATATTTAATAATAATAAACGTTTAAGAGAATAGATTAATTTCAAATGACGTCACAACCTAGCAACCAACTTGACAACATGGCAGGCTTTAGTTTGACACACTGTTTTCTGTTTTTTCTCTACTTTGATTGGTTGAGCGATAATACCTGCTAAAAAATCGGCGATTTTGGTTTATTTACCGAAAATTGGAGGTGCCTGTTTGATACTGATCCATTTAGATTGTTAGAAAAGGGATTTTTAAACGTTAAATAAAAGATTAGAATATTCCTTACTGGCTCTTTTAACACTAGAAATTGGCAACAATAAGTCCTTGCATTCTAATACTTTCTGCTGCTGTAACAATTTTAATAGAATATAAATTCTCATTTTTGATACTGTTACTAATATTTTTTTTTAGAAGTGAATTTTAAAGACATTTTTAAACGCATTTTTAATTGCTGTTTTTTGTTTTTTAAATACAGCAAAATGTTCCGAATTTATCCCCACCTGCTATATAGTGCCGCAGTCAGTAGGAACCCATGTCGGATGTTCGTACAGAACTATTTGCACCCTTAATTTATGATTAGTGGTTATTTCTGAATAGTAATTTTCCGCAAATTTCTTAAATTTTTATATCATTATACTACCCCCTCCACTAATATATCTACTAATAGGTATAATGACGGAGTTTCGTTTTGATGTAGGTTTGTTAAGAACAGAGTGTGCCCCTTGGAAGCAGAAAGTGGAATTAACATATTTTACGGAGCCATATTACGGAGCCAATATAACATATTTCACAGAACGCCTGCTATACGGTGAAGCATGCAGCAGCGAGCCGTGCTGAAGGTTCTTATAAATCATATTGGTCTCTTAAATGACTGGTGGTTAACATTATTTCCGAATAAAAATTTCAGCAAATTACTTAAATTCTTATTTGTGTCCCCACCCCGTCGAGTAACATAACTACGGATAGGTTGAAAATCGGAGTTTCGTTCGGATATACGTTTGTTTACTAAGAGTGTGCATCCTGGTCGTGGGAAGTGAAACTAAAAGATTTTGTAAAGCGTGTGTAGCACACCTGCTATACACGGTTGCAGCGGCGATGTTCCGTGTCGGTTGTTCGTATAAAACATATTGTGCCCAGTAGCGGTGCAAAGTGGAACTAAAGTATTTTGCAGACCGTGCACGGTTAGGACAGTTAGGTTATCGTTAGTGTTAAGTTACAGTTTGGTTAAAGTCAGGTTGCATTTAGATTAATTAGGTTACTGTTAGGTTACATTTAAGATGCGATCAGGTTACAGTTAGGTTACGGTTAGGTTATATTTAAGTTCCGCTTAGGTTACGGTTAAGTTGCAGTTAGGTTATGGTTAGGTTACATATATGTTATATTTAAGTTACGGTTAGGTTACGGTTAAATTACAATTATGTTACAGATAGGTTGCCGTTACGTCATAATTAGGTTACGGTTAGGATTTTATCAACAGGGTGAACATTACGCATGTTTTGTTTAAAAATATATATACTTAATTTTGTACAATAGCTCTGAAATTAAAATGTTATATACTAACCTTTTAGCTAATAATCGAATATCGATTTCATTAACGTATAATTGGATTTAAGGGCGATATAATTAGCTTAAAAATCGAAATATTTCACTCAGGATTACGATGTGAAAAAAAAAAAAATGTTACGTGGCTTAATAGTGATTTTTACTGTTAAATGTTAACATCAGTCGTCGGACATATATCCCCTGTTTCCCATTGCAGTTTTTTTTTAGCCTTTTTACCGCTAACTATCAGATTTTTTTAAACCAATTTTTCACACAGTAAGCGGGCACGTACTTCAGACAAAAACAGGTTAGCGATAAAATCATACAAATTTCAGGGTCATTTAATATTATTAACACGGGCCCGGGCAACGCCGGGCGGGTCAGCTAGTATATAATAATTTTTGAAACTGCGTATAATGCTTGCAATAGCCTAACTGTACATACATAAAAATACCTTTAGAATAATATGATTAAAAAAAATCCGTTACCACGTACAACATATAGCGAAATATCACTATTTTTTTTTATTATTCCAACGAAGGAAATCACGTGAGCATATGTATTTATATACTATTTTAAAAAGTGTAAGTTTTATACTTTAGGTAAAAACTACTCTAATAGCAGAATCAATCTGTGTGAAGAAAGAGTGACGTCAGATATAGTAACAAATATGATAATCATAACGTGGCAAATATGGGACATTTTAAACTAGCGGCATTGTTACTCTGAACCATCATTTGGCGTCATAACTGTGAAGTCCCAGTAGTCGTCAAAAGATTAGACTCGGCATTTTAAAGTTAAAAATCCCTGCCGGCTCGGCCTACAGCCACAGGTAGATTTCGAAGTTAAGTAGAGAAGGTAGAGGAGATATGATACACTTTTTTTTACTAATTTTTTATAACCCTGAGAAAGCTATTTCTAAGCAAATTTTTCGGGTTTTCGTTTAAAGTGACCTTTTATTTATATATTAAAAATATAGTGAATTTAAAAAATAATTATTCAAAAAATATATCCCAATTATTATGAATGGTTACTATTGTATCAAATCTCTCCATTGCTGGAGAGAATTGATACACTTGCAAGGGAGATTTGATACATTGCTATGTAAATTTTAAAAAAATGCAGACGACTCAATTGTGTCAGGTATTTTTTATGATAAATCTTGAAAAATTTTAGTAAAATTTATAAAAAAAATGAAATTGACATATTTTTGTTTCAGAAATGTTTATTCCAAAAAAAAAAAAAAAAATTAATTAAGCAGTCCTATTATCACATTTTTTTGAAAATAAATCTCTAACTTTAAATTATTGTTGAAGCTTTTTTTTTTTTTTTGACAATCATAATAAATTTTAAAGATTTTACTTTACGTTTTCCATCCTTTGTGTTTGAAGCCGTTTTCTTGGGATAAGGTCTAATATCTTTGGAACCTTAGGAGACTTGTAAATTTGGTACGCGACGGCCCTGTATTTAATCTAAAGAGTTTTTTGGTGTCGTGTCAATAGATAATTGATTCATATTTAACTCACTGGTTTTGTGGAGTTGATCACAAGAAGATGTTGCGGGTAAAAAATAGGTTTGTCGAAACAATTAAGATCAAAATGATAAATTTCTATCTTTTTAAATCCAGATAAAATAAAATATTTGTTAGAGTAAATGATTTCGGAAAAACCTTACTAATTAATCCTCCTTACCAATTTCAGTAGATCTTGCTGTAAAACAATAATGAATATTACAGTCCTATATTAGTTTGCGACTTAAAAAACTATTAAATTTCAAATATACAAGTGTATCATTTCTCCCCGTTATGCCTTATTGGAGTTTCAATAACTTTGTATAAATGCAGTTGCAAAATGGCAATCTACTTTCTAGTAAAACTAATCCTAAAAATGTACTTAGTAAATAAAAAAAAATACAAGATATTATCTTCACAATAATAAGAGTTATGAAAGAAAATCAGTGATTGAAAAAATGTACATTGGCATTCCCAAAACCTTCAAAATTAAAAGAAAAGAAAAGTTGTCAGTTCTTCACTGATTAGTACAGCTAATGATGGCTTCTGAAAATAAAACATGCCTTTACATGTGTTAGAATGGCTTTTAATTCTATTTGTTGAGAAAAATTGTCAATGAATCAACCCTCCCTATGCATCAACCCTCCCTATGCATCAAACCTCCCCTACATCCCCTACTAATTGCACAAAATACTAAATCATGATTAGAAATAAACCTAGTTTAACAGTTTTATCTGGCCACTTTTGGCTATTTTTTAATTTCATTTTTCTGTAAGAGTTGTTTTATATATATATATATATATATATATATATATATATAATGGTGCTAATACTATAATGATTTCTTCAACACCGAATTTTTTCTTCCCTTGATAACATTTTTAGTAATATCATCCATTAGTAGAGTTCATCTTATCAAAAACTTCGTACTACAAAAGTTATAGATAATATTCAGAAGATATATATAATAAATTTAAAAGGTGTGGTGGATTGAATGAACCACACACTATACGTTAAATTTTAACGTTATTTTTATGAAGACACGCGCGCGTTAAGATTTCTTTTATATCTTTCATATACATACCAAATTTATCTAGAAGTGTAAATTAAGGTTTATTACTGTTTTATATATAAAATACTTAAAAAAGGCTGCAGAGAAACATTGTTTACAGATTTGGAAACTGTAAACGATTGTTCTTTTAAGTAGGATCTATATATATATATATATATATATATGTATATTACATCGTACGTGGCACAGAAATTGCGATTATTTGTTAATTGTTTAATGGCAACCCCCGAATGAAACTCATTCCAATGGTTTTTGAACAGCACTAAAGGCATCTCCATACCTATAAGGAGGATTGCCATAGGGGGGAACCCTGTTATGTCGCCGAATGCCGCCAAGTTTGTCGCCAAATTTGTGATATATCACCAAATTTGACGACCAAAATTACTGGCCAAAGGTGACCCCAACTTGGCGATATCTGTAATATTTCGCCAAATTCCCATAGACTTCCATTGTAAACCAATAGGGTTTAATTGGTTACAGAAAATCAACAAATTGAGATATTTTAATGCAACAAAAACTAATATTAGCTTAAGGGATTATATTAACCCATTAAGCGCCGCTATATTAAGCGCGTTAACTAAATAAAGTTTATATATATTTTTTATTTTCATAAGATGCCAATATGATAAAGCAGTTGACATTTTTTTAATAACTGTAACCGTTTAGAATATATAACATGTTCCCGTAGCGGGAGCGTTGGCATCTAATGGGGGGTTGAACCTCTCTCCGAATCGTAAGGAGCCGC
Source organism: Maratus speciosus (assembly GCA_963932465.1). Taxonomy (NCBI): domain Eukaryota; kingdom Metazoa; phylum Arthropoda; class Arachnida; order Araneae; family Salticidae; genus Maratus; species Maratus speciosus. Next base: position 359,356,075 of record OZ010794.1, read on the forward strand.
ACGTTATTTTCTCCTGCCCCAATGCAATTGCGGTTAGAAAAAATTAATAAAAACATCATTTTTTGGCGATCTGCAAACAATTTTATACAAACATATAAATAATTACTAAAAATACATACATTAAAAATTTAATATTAATATCTGAAAAACACTTTTATTAAATTTTTTTGAACGAGTAGTCAAAGTATGAGAAATATAAAGCCACTCTTACCATTTTTTTTATTATTTTCCGATACGTTTTCTACAGACCTTCAAGGAAAACTCTGATGTGACATTATATTGCATTATACACTACATAGACACACACACGCATGCACACACGCACACACGCATACACACGCACGCACAAACACACACACACACATATATATATATGTTTAAATTTAGGTTTACTCTATGTACTTATATTGAAATAGTTTATTACATCGACTCGTTGTCTGTTAATTATAATTATATATTATTTCTAAATGATGTATTAAATTTTCTCTTTTATTTGTTTCAAATAAAGCAATTGTTTTAGAAATGGAAATTAAGACATCTTTCATTAAAAAATAAATAAATAAATAAATAAATAAATAAATAAAATGTTTTTACGCTACTATTACCGCACTATGCTATTCAAATTATTTAATAAAATACATTATTTTTATTACTTCTGCAATAAGAGGCATGCGGGTATTGAAAAATTTATCTACAAAATTATCGCCGTTAGTAAAATTAATATAAAATGAAACAATTCGGAATTTTCGGAATTTTTCTTTTTGTATTTGGTATATGAATCTGCCTATGGAAGTCTGTTTCAAAATTAACTGCTATGTTCTACTTTATTATACCTTTATTTATGTTCAAATTTCTTGTTACATGAAATTGGAAAAAATCCTTTTTTTAATGTTTTAGTAATAATTTACAATCACTCATAACGCAATCCTGTATTTTTTACTCTTTTTTATTTTACATCTTTTTTTCTCCTTTTCTTTTTTTCTAAAACGGATAAACATTATAAATATAACTTTTATTGTTTTAAGATGTTAGTGATGCTTTTTATTAAATCTAATCTGCTTCAAAGGGGTTCTGTTTTTTTTTTTTTTTTTTTTTTTTTTTTTTTTCATATAATATTACACGTCCATACTCAAGCAAACTGAAATATATTGCTGTTCATAAGAATGAATACAAAAGCCCTTGAACACAATTTATATTCACTATACCTAATAGTCATATAGTCTATAAATCACCTTTTTTTCTTCGAACAGTTAACAGATTTCTTTTCACTTACTGCCTAGAAACACATTCTTTCTTTATGGAAGCGCGCTTGCAGATAAAGGGGGAAGTGTAAGCACAAGCCGCCAAAGCTCCCTTTGTGGGAACATTCCAAAGAAACCTGTCTAATATAACTTTAAATGGGTATATTTACTTTGGGTTAGGAATGGATTATTTGTTGAAATGTTGACTTTAAATATTCACTGTACTTGTAAAAAATAAAGAATTTTTTTTATTTCCTTTCACTGCTTTTACTTGAGATAGTCGAAAACCTAAAAATTCTCTTTTTTTAAAAATCTGCAAAAAATTGAAAATATATATATATCATCCTGAAAAAAATATATATTAGACTCCATACTATTAACTTTTAAATACAAAATGTATTTTTTAAATAGTTTAAAAATGTTTTGAGAAAACAATTAATAAAAAGTTGTTCCCGCAACGGGAGCGTTGGCGTTTAACGGGTTAATTATATTTAAGGGAGTCCAAGTAAATTAAATTATGAATAAAAGTAACATGATACAATCCTTAGCATGCTTTCCCAAACATAAATTTTAAGGGAAACCAAACTGGTCGCCAAAGGCAACTAGTAATAAAATAAATTTCGAAAATTTTCACGAAAACGGCCATTTTAATGTAGACAGATACCTTAAATAAGTTATCCATATAGATTCTTCCCCACATTACGACAGTAATACGTTAATAGATTCTTTTCATGATTGGATTATTATTTCCATAACTCACGACATATTTTTGCTTAACAATACAAAAAGCAACATTTTGCGTAATTGCACATTGCTAGGTAAACACTGAAGTAATGTTTCACAACATTCTTCCAATATTGATGTATGTATTGTAATATTGTTTTAGATTCACACACATGTAGGAGCTACAACTAAAAGAAACCCGATCCAAATAATTAAGCTTGATAAATATTTCTCAAAGTTTTACGTTTGACTGCGAGAGATAATTATTATGTTTGCGAGCTTCAAAATGTATTAAAGATAGTCTAAAACAATTATAGTGATAATTACCTAAGGGATTACTAACAGATGAAACATGTTTTAAATTTTCATAATTAAAATAACAGCAGAAATCATTTGAGAGATAATAAAATTAAATTTATTTCAAGAGGCAAATTTTAAACTCTCTTTTCCATTTGACTTTTCCACTTTTACCTTCTAAAATAGTTAATAAAATAAGCTGTATTAAATGTTTTTCAACATTGAGGTAATTTTGAGTAATACTGTTTCAATAACGGTAAGCTCATTGCAATGACTCTACGTTTATATCACGTAGAATGTCAAGAAATACAATTCAATTTAACACGCGCGCTATATAAAAGGTAAATGATATTTCTAAATCTTTTCACTTTATGTTCAATACTATTAATGTCTTTGAGTTTTCAATCATGCTGAATATTGCAGATAAACGATGGATGGAAATATTACTTTTCTAATACATAAATAATAGAAAGTTGTTGAAGTTGTTTAAATTTTGAAGTTGTCAACAACAAACGATTAAATTTCGCGTTTACTGTAATTTATTAAACTTCTAAACATCGCACAATTTCAATGTTTACACCGTCGAATAGGGAAACAAATGTACTTTCAGACGCAAATTGTTTGAAAATTGTATCACAATTTACTTATTTTATGTGTTTTTTTTTTTTTTTTTTTTTTTTTTTTTGAATAATTTCCAAGTGCGATTTTTTTTTTAAATCCATCCCTCTCGCGTGCAGACGATTTCGAATGATAAATCCGTTTTCACTTAAATTTATATAAATGGTTCAGCAGTTGCCGGCTTATATTCCAGAACAAAATCAAAGCTTCATCAATAAATAAAATAGTGAAACAAAAATAAAACACAAATTTAACACAAGTAATCAAATTACGCTGTTAAACTATTATAGGAATGAAACAGGCTGCTGTAAAAAACTATCTTTGGCGATTCCTTCGGCTGTTAGATTCTGGCACGAAGTCAATACGAAAGTAGCGCTTTTATAAATTTCAAAAAACCTTATTTGAACCCATAATTGCCATTTTTTTCATATAAAAATGATTTTTGATATTTTTAATGGACAATATAAAAAATATATTAAATGTAAAGAAAATAAAATCTATCAGAGTTTCCAAAGAAAAAAAAAAAGGTTTTCACCTACATTCTGAAACTTGGGAAACTCTGGTTGGATCTACAAGTATTAATAAAATGAAAGGTGTTTGTTTCTGTATATGTGATGGCGATGGCTATTGAAATCTATTGTACGCAGGAGTATTGTAGGTCTTAAACTTTGAAAAAGGATAAACAAAGACAGGTCCGAATACTAAGCCGATACACTAATTAACAATGATACCCTGATGAACGATCTTCAGTTTTCAGCAGGAAGAATTAAGGGATTTAACCGCTTCCTTATTATCCCTAGTTATCTCGGGTTCTTATATATGACAATTAATTATTATCCCGATATTAAAAATGAAAAATCTGCAAACTCCGAAAAAAGCCTTCATTTTAAGCAAATAAATATCCACCTTATGCTGTCATCTATGGATATCAGATAAAGACATTTATAGGTAATTGTTCCATGTTATAAATAAACGATCAAGTGCGAGGGCTCAGAAAATTCTGTACAATAAATATATGAAATATTAACTGTATTATTTAAAAAATCACTGATAAAAGAATAATAAGATTTTGTAAAAAACTATACAACGTTGGTTGGGTATAGCTGTATGTGTATATATTAGAAAAGTATGAATGGGTAAACTATAAAAGTTCAGAGATATGAAACCTAAATCATATCAAATATTGCTATTCTGTATAACTTTTTTTTCAATCTTATCCTAATCTGTTTATGATGAATTTAATTCGGTACTGACAACAAAAGTAGTGCATATTTAAACTTCATTGGGCATTTCATAACACTAAATTCAGCTTCTTAATAATCTTTTCTTTTTACAGTGTAGCTGAAACAAAACCCTTGTTCAAAGTTTAAACTTGGAATTGTGCTAAGCACGCTTGGAAAGGAGGCCGCAACACTGCAACGCTGCCTTGGACCGTGCCGTGTTTTCCTGATAGGATTTTAAATAACGTTTGAAGACACGGGAACAGTATTGAGAGATCCATTCAATGCAAACTAGTCGTGAATACCATAGTATTTATGTGATTAATTCTAATTTAATTAGTATGTTTTTAAGAACATTTTGTTTATTGCTTTTATACTGCTAGTGGGCATTGAATTACACAAATATATCATTAAAAGTTGTTATCTAAGCTTTAAAAGCCGATGGCATATAGAGTATGCCGCCCCTGTCATTATGTATGTTGAAACCGTGCGTAGCCTTTATGGGGTTAATATCTCGGCTAATTAACGGCAATTTTTTTTCGAAAATCATTATCAACAATGCTTTTATACTTCTGCTACGATAGGTACATTTTGCGCTCCTAAACAACTTTGCTGAGTGCCGGTAAATAGAATTTTGTGGGTAACGGAAAAACGCGCATTTCTCAAAAACTATGTGACCTAGGGTCATCGCTATAATTTCCCTGCAAGGTTTAAATTAACATCTGCTACTTCTAATTTTTTTCATAATTTTAGTTTCAGTAGATTCGGAAATAGATGGGGGGGGGGGGGCATATTGTTGCACTGAATTGTTTATATCTTTGAAAATGCAATACCTAAAATTAAAAGAAACGTATTTTTGACTTTGGCGTTACGAAAGCTTTCACGCGATACGACACACAATATACAGAGATAAGATTTTTTTTTTCAAGTAACTTAATTACCTCCCCCCCCCCCTCCACATTTTTCTTAAATATATTTGTGAATGTTTAATAATCTGTAAATAGGTGGGTGAATAATCTTTATTACTTCCCCAATTTGAGCTTTCCACGTTATGCAGTTTACGAGTAAAATGGCTGTGACAGACAGACACAGGAGCGATCTTATAATGGTTCCGTTTTTACTTTTTAAGTACGGAACACTAAAAAGAAGAAAATTATACAAATTTATAAAAAATTCGAAGCGTCCCAAAAATGGGACGCTAGGCATAAATGGGTTAATATTTCTCTACTATCCTTTCAAAAAATAAGTATAAAAAATGGATTTACAATTTTGTAATGGAGATTTGAACAATAAATAATCATTAAGGAGTCAGTTACTGTGGGTTTCACCGCATAGCTGGAAAATCTAACTTTTTTTTAACCGTGATATAATTTATGCAGGGCTACCGCATACATGAGTCCTTTCCCTCCAAAAAACATAAATTTTTTTGCGTGTACATACAGAAAAAAATGAAACGGAGAAATGAATTGGATAACCTCCTTTGTTTGACATCATTTACAAAATATAGTTATATAATAATTATCTAATCGATAAAACAAAATATATAAAACAATAACCAATTTTAAAAATTTCTTAATTAAAATAAAAGTATAAATTAGCTTTGAGCGATGATAAATGTTAAATCATTTCACGATACATTGCGTGTAAATACAGGGGAAAAAAAGAAACATACAAACGAATTGGTTTACCGCCTTTGTTTGACATCAGTTTCAAAATATCGTTATATAATAGTTATCTAATCGATAAAACAAAATATATAAAACAAGTATCAATTTTTAAATTTTCTTAATTAAAATAAATGCATAAATTAGCTTTCAAAGATAATAAAAGTAAAATCATTTCACGATACAAGGTTATAAATTCCTTTTTCTATTATTTTAACTTTCTGCATTTCCTTTTCAAAAAATGTCCTTCAGGGATAAAAAAAAAATGTATTTACTTTTTAATCAACACTTAATCAATAATAAAGTCGGAAAATCTTCCTGATTAGAAATTAAACATTCATTTTCAATTCCTTCGCTCAACTTGAAATTATATATCTCAACGGAATGAAATAAGTCTGCAATTTTTTTCTTGTACATTCCCATTCTTCTTTATTTCTAATTATATCCTATCGAGATAAAATAATAAAAGGAAAAAAATGTAAAAAGAAATGAACTCTCTTTTGCGTAAATCAATTATTCATTTTTCTCCCACTAAAATATAATTAAAGGAAAATTTAATTTGTTCTTCCGAATGTAATATCTTTACGTTTGATTGCTTATTATCGAACTAACATTTGTTTTTTTACGAATGGCATCAAGGAATAATTATTTCAAAAACGCCATTTTCTTGAAATGAGAACTTTTGTGGTTTCTGAATGAAATATTCATTGGAAAATTATGATTAATTATTTGAAAATTTACTGCACGTACATTACTTGTACTTGACTTGGTATCTATGTAGTTCAAAAAGTAAATTCTATTTTTTTTTTTTTTTTAATGTCTTAAGTAACATTCTCTTTTTACTTAGTGGCTGTAGGACATTAACATCGGGAATTGCAGTGCAATTTCTTTTTTAAAAAAATTTAAATTTTGTTACTCTAACAACAATTTGGAGAGAATTATGTAACCATGAGAATAGATTGAAATATTTAGCTATTATTCCTTTAAAACAGCAGAAAAAAATTGAATTAAACAAATTATCAAATTTACATATTTCAGTTATGTATTTTTTAATTTTAAATTAAACATAGAAGAATTTGTTCTCCCGAGTATAATAAATGTTTGATTGCTTACAATCAAATCATCATTTTTTTTAGAATGGCATCTTGGAATAATTGTTTGAAAAGCGCTATTTTTTTTCGAAATGAGCACTGTTGCTGATTGAAATATTACATTGAATCTTATGATTAAGGGGGCCGTGAACCTTTAGTTGAGCAAAAATCGTCCCCAAAAATAGTAAATTCGTTTTGTGCATATAATTGTTCTCCAGTTTGTTCTGAGCCATTTGCCGAAAAATCGCATGTAGATGCGATTATTTTTCGCAAAATCACAAGCGTTTGAATTTTGTAAAATAGCTATTTTCCACCCTTTTAATATATTTTAAATCTGCTATTCTCAAAACTGATTTTTCAACGTTTTTAGATTTTTGAAATTCTCCAGGCGTCGTATTTTTTTTTTTCAAAATTCATGAAATTAATAAGAAAGTATCCTGATATTGTTCACAAAGGAACTAAGCATGCATTTTGAAATTCGACTTCATTAAGATAATTAAATTTGATTTTTAACGCATTAAAAGACAAAATTTTGATGAAAATCGATATGAAATTAAGAATTTTTTTTAAAAAAAATTAACTATACAAGACATTAAAAAATCGATGCTTAGATTTGTTTGTGATAGAGTTTTAAGTGATTAAAATACCAAATATCTCAAAAATTATCCAGGAAATATCTCAAAAATTATCCAGGAAATATCTAAAAAATTATGACACTCGGAGCATTTTAAAATTTTATTTTTTTAAATCTTAAAATTATAATTAGATTGGAAATTTCTTTTAAGGTATATATACTTATGGGGAAATGTACCGGGTGTCCCAAAAAGGACTGACTGATTTTAAAATTCAATAACTTTCAAACGGTGACAGATATTTAAAAAAATTCTTGCAGGAGGGTTATGCATAAAGTCAAAAGTTTTATTACAGTGATTTTCGATTTTAGTTCGAATTACAAACAATAGATGGCGCTGTAAGCAATAGTCGCTAAAAACAGGCTCGATTTTTGGTCCTTTCTGTTGTTCCATGCAGAAAAATGAGATGGAAATGTATTATCCGGGTCACGAAGTACCAAAAATCGAGCCTGAATTTAGCCTCTATTGATCGCAGCGCCATCTATTATTTGTAATTCGAACTAAAATCGAAAATCACTGTAAAAAAACTTGACTTTATGCATAACCCTCCTGCAAGAATTTTTTAAATATCTGTCACCGTTTGGAAGTTACTGAATTTTAAAATCAGTCAGTCCTTTTTGGGACACCCGGTATATGTGCACAAAATTTTATATTTCTATGATGAAAATTTAAAAAAAAAATTACGTCCACCGTCCTCTTAATTATTCAAAAGTTTATGTACGTCTATCACTTGTGCTTGACTTAGTGTGTACGTAGTTTGAAAACTAGAATATCATGTTTTTATTTATAAAGTCTTCCTCTTTATAAATAAAATTCCTCTTTATAAATAAAGTTATTAGGTTCTTCCTCTATTACCCACAGACTGCAAGAAATAAAGAGAGGGAAATTTCAATGTTTCATATGTACAAACTTTAAGGAAACAAAAAATATTCTTTAAATAATCTGATTATTTTATACGCATGGTGCGAGATTTTGATCGTGTAGTCGAATTCATCCGATAACAGGGCGAACATATTATGTGTGACATTTGATACATATTCAAACATTACCTATAAGTAAATTTATTTAAACACTCTTTTGCTCAAATGAATTATTCATTTTTTTCCATTTATAAATAATTAAAGGAAAATATTTGTTTTCGATGGCTTATTGCCGAACCAATATTTGTTTTCTGTGAATGCCATAAAGGAGTAATTATTTAAAAATCGCCATTTTCTAACAATGAGCACTTTTTAAAGTTTCTGATATTCACTTTAAATTTATGATTAATATTTAAAAGACTGGATAATATTGCTATGTTTTATAAATAAAAATATTTTACACCAGAATTTTTATTTAAAACTATTTTACTTATTTATTTAATTTGCTTTTATTACTGTATTTAATACCACAGCATATACGGACAGGGACAAAGCGGAAATCCTCGCTAAGTCCTATGCCGAGCAGTTTTCCCCTAACCCTTATCTTGCCAGCCCTAATCATTATTTTGAAGTAAATAAAACTGTTCAAAATTTTTTAGCTACCCCTCCCACGGACCCACTTCCGGAAATTCAACCAATTGTTATTTCTAATATTATCAAAAATCTTAAAAACAGAAAAGCCCCTTGATACGATAACATAACTAATTATGCTCTTAAAAATCTTCCTTGCAACTGTATTATTTATCTTACTAAACTAACTAATGCTATTCTTCAGTTCTACTACTTCCCTAAAGCATGGAAGACTTCTATTATTGCACCTATTCCTAAACCTCAGTGTAATCTGCAAGATCCGACTAACTACCGTCCCATCTCTCTATTACCCTCTATCAGCAAAGTTGTTGAGCGAGTCATCAAGTCCCAGTTACATGACATTTTAGACGCACAAAACATACTTATTCCTGAGCAATTTGGCTTCAGAGCTAAACATTCCACATTACATCAACTCCTTCGTGTTGTTGAGTTCTTGAGTGAGAAACTAAACACGAACACACCAGCTGCGGCTGTTTTTCTCGATGTCGCTAAGGCTTTTGATAGGTTTGGCATATTGGCCTTATATACAAATTAATTAAGCTTGGAATTAATGCTAGACTTATCTTTCTCATACATTCTTACCTCAGCGACCGCACCTTTCGCGTCCGCCTTAACAATATACTTTCCACTTTATACCTTATTCTCTCTGGTATTTTACAAGGGTCGGTCCTCGGCCCTACGTTATTTAACATTTTCTTCAACGATATCCCAAGAACACTGAGGACTCGTCTTGCCCTGTACGCGGACGACACGGCAATGTACGCCTCTGCACAACACCCATTCACTTTATACAAAATTCTCCAGAAACACATCGATAAATTCCTTAACTGGTGTACCCTGTGGCGTGTTAAGCTCAACGAGCAGAAAACAGCTGCTGTCTATTTCTCTAAAAAATCAACATTTCCAAATCACATTACTATCAATAACACTACAATTCCTTGACTAATGACACCAATTATCTGGGGGTTACCCTTGATAGAAGACTTACCTGGAAAAAACATTTTATTAATATCCGTGGCAAAGTTGCTAGTATCTCACAGGCCCTCTCTCCTCTTCTCAAAAGCAATACTCTTTCTATTCATAATAAACTAATCCTGTATAATGCATGTATTAGATCAATCTTAACCTAATGCTTGTCCGATCTGGGGATTCGCTTGCAAAACCAGTATGGAGTATCTTTACGGTGATCATAACAAAAACTTACGCTATATACGTAATGGTCACCGTTTTCTTCGTAATACCACTATCCGCAGGGATTTGAAAACCACTTCCTTAAAACAGCGCATTAATAAACTTGCTAAAAAATTTTATAAATCTGTTTACAACCTCTCTAACCAAATTGTAGCGGAACTTCCCGACTACGAGGTATCCGACCCCACTAACAGAAAACGCCCTAAATACTCGCTTTTACTTAACGATGAAGACTGAGTTTCTCTCACCTTCTGCTTTACTTAACCTTTCTGTTTGTTCTGTCCTGTATATAGAATTAAAAAAAAAAGTTTTTCTGCTAATTTTTTAGCATTTCATATTTAAACTAATGTATGGTCTCTGAAAAGAGTCTTTTTTTTATATGGGGCACTCCCCGGTAGCTTTTTCGTCTTTTCCTGCTTTATTTTTTGGAACTAATGGAATTTTTCTTTCTTTTTTAGTTTTTTTTTTCTTTTCTTTGTTTTTTTACTTTTCATCATGTTATACTAGTACTTATGTACTTTGTCTTTTTTTTTTTGTTAGTCTTTTCTTTTTCTTAAAGTAAATTTATTTTTGTGGCTACCAGCCACGCCTAAACATTATTTTTTTAAGGCTCCCTAATGCCCTTGCAACACGATCACCTATCCACTGGATGTAAAGTTGCAACGCAACTAGGCAATCCAACCAGCTGTTCACATTGTTCCATTGTTGTTATTACTGTATTTATTTAACTGCGGTATTACAAGAGGGAGAAGCATATTGTAAGTTCTTCGACCTTGCTTTCGTTCGCTATACTTAATCTCTCTATAGAAGTGTTTCTAACCTTTTATTGGGCACGCCCCACTGAAGCATCTGTAAAATCACGATGCCCCCCTTACCCACTCTGTAACATAAACTGTCATTATTTAAAAGATGAACTCTATTCCCATGGAATAAGCTTTATAGAACCTTAACAAAAACTATTCTTCACATTTTTTAACTTATCAAAGAGGTTAATTTTATGTTACACCTGTGTTTTTAACATAATTCTACAAATGTAATGAGATTATACAACTTTGTTTTTATGCCAAAAACAGTTTCCTTGTTCCTTTCCAACTTACCTCAGTGTCAAACTAAAGTGTTGTATAGTCAACATTTTCATCTTTACAAAACGCTTGAAGAGACTCTTACATAGCATTAAAACTGATAACATTGATACATTTTATAATTCATTTAAATAACTTATTAAAAGTTATTGTAAAAGCTTTGCACAATAATTTTTCTTTCTGTGGAAAATACAATACGCAAGAAGCATTTCAAGATTCTCATCTTTATCAATTTTAAGTATCTATTGTTCCTCATCAAAGCACATTTCTCTGTTTGCCTTTTCCATTACTGTTAATTTGTATTATCTGATTATTATTGTATTATCATGTATTATCTGATTTTAAAATTTAAAATGTAGGATATGTTAAATATTTATTAAATTGTGTAGCATAACCTGCCCTAGAGTCATGGCTATTTACTATTTATACATTTCCTTTTCTAATACTCTTTAAGATTTATAAATTTTATATAGTTGTACCTCGATAATAATAGGGTGAACTACCCAGTAATTGACCATTTAGTGAAAGTTTCTTCACAATTTTTTTTTCTGTGCTAAATTTAAGGAAATATTTCTTGAAACTTTTTTTTTAAAGTAACAATCACTTATAAGGATCAATAATAAATAAACATTTTTTGTCTACTTTTTTGCCATTTTATTTTATTAAATATAATAGTTGTCAAGTGAGATTTTGCCAGTAATTGACCACTTAATGCTAGAAAATGACCATCACTGTGTCAGTAATTGACCACTCTGAAGTTGAACTGATAAACCTTCTTAAAATTAATCATATGAAAAAATGGGGAAGTTTGCCAAGTTTTATTCTACAGAAACTGGATGTCTAGCCTCCTGGACAGCCAGAAAAAAATTGGGGAAATTTCAAATTTCTAAAAAAACTGACAAATTTAAAATTTCTGAGAAATTTTTTAGAAAATGAATTTCAATCATAAAACCAAGGATTTTTAAATTGTAGTAGTAGCAAAATATGTAGCTGTGCTCTTTATAAGGATTGTTCGAACCTCTTATAGATTTTTTTTTTTTTTTTTTTGCTTATCCTCTTTTACTCTCCTTGGCAATTATTAAGGCTTTTGGTATGTAACATCACACAATCTCGACACCTGAAAAATTGTTGCCACCTGGCTAATCGAAAAGTACCAATTGTTTTTATTGGCATGGAAAACCTAGAAAAGTAAAGGAAATTCATCACTGAACTTGGCTAGTCAGTCACTCTGTATGGAAAACATAGATGTACATTCTATATAGAGCACATTATGATCTGATTTTAAAAAACTAGTCAAGAGATTTTTTGTAAAAAAATTAAAACTGTTTCTGAACAGAAAACATATTAGTGAATTTCCACAATGTTTTGTAAGATTGAAATTAGTGGTAAAACATGATATTTATATGTAAATATAGACAAGAAAAGAATAGTTACTACTTTGAAATTTATTTATAAAAAAAAATCCATTAATTTAAAGTTAACACAAAAATGAAACTTAATCCTCATCTGTTTCACCAAAACAACTGACACACATGAAGTCAACTTCTTTGTCACTCTGTCATCCAATGCAAATTGTTACCTGTGTCTCGTAGACGCACATTTTAGTATGATAGGGCTCATACCAGATTTCTTTTATTCCTATCATATCTTCTTCCATCTAGATTTCTTCACATGCCTTTCACACCCAATCATTTATCAGACTTTGCTTATATGTAGAAGTCTTTATTGCTGCTTTTTCACCTTTTTTTGTTTTCTTTAATTTTTTAACTTGCCTTACTTCCTGTCTTCTTTCTTCTGTTTCTCTTCTTTACTTTCCCAATAATTTAGTCATGCTTTAAAGCAGCCATGCTCAACCTGCAGGCCACATATGGCCCAGTAATCTTATTACTTGTGGCCCGAGATACATAATCATTAATCTCTATTTATAAATTGATATATGCATAAAATATATTTAAGATTTTCCCTATTGCTTTATATTTTTGTGGGATGACAAAATCTGTCATGTTATTTATAATTAATTTTAAATATTCTAAATGCCATTTTCGTTTAGTGAAAAGTTTTTTTTTTTTTAGTTGTAGTCCTATTTGTGCTACAGTTATGCATACATTTCTGAAGCACTTGGCAATCAACACTCTACTTTTGTTCCTCAAAACTTACTGTAATATTAATGTAAATTCTGCATTGTTATTATGTTTTATTATTATACAACTGCAGTTAATTAGGGTTGAACTTTGTCATGGATAAAATTAGCATAAAGAACATTTTATATAGCAATTTTAACAGCATACTTTCACAACAATTGTAATAGAAATCTATCACAAACTATGTTTGGAGCTGATGGTGGTAAAACTTTTTTTATAAGATTTGTGTGACAAACCCTAACGATATTTAGAGCCTCACTATACTAATTTTGTTATCTTTACATTTTAATTACACTTTTCTTACATTATTATTATATAAATGTGTTATGACCCTCTTAACATAACAAATGTGTGCTTGCTTGATCAGTAATTGACCAAGCATATTTAGTTATTAACCACCCTGGTCAACTACTGAAAGAACTCATTTTTTAACTAAAAAATTGGTGAATATTGCTTTCATAATAGAAATCTATGTATTTTTTTAAGTATCAAAAGGAATGGATGCAAACAAGCAAAAAGTCAGTAGTTGACCACTTTGGGCAATTACTGAATGCTTTCAACATTCACACATCTAGTAGTTGACCACCCCCCTTAACGTCATTTAATTTATGAATTTAATATTAAATGCATAATGATTAACTTAAAACAAACAAAAATGAACTACACACCTCATTTGATGAACCAATGGAACTAAATTAAACTTGATGCTGCAAGATTAATAAAACAACTCACAAAACAACACTACTATTACAGAATGTATTCATTTTTGATATTGTTAGAAGATGCATTTTCTTTAATTTTTTACATTCAATCAGAATATAGATAGCAAAAGTAATTTTTTCCTATGCAATTCATTGGATGTTAGATATTTTTATTCAGCATTCAAAAATACTTTATCAACACATTGATTCTTGTTTTTAACACATAAATGTGTTTTTGGTCAATTACTGGCATGTGGTCAATTACTGGAAGTTCACCCTATTTCAGATATTTTTTAGGTTAAATATGTTCAAGGCGGTTAGATTCAGATATAGATTTAAATAATTTTAGGTATAAAAGTTTTTTCATGAGACAAATAGCAGAGCAAATAGAAATACAAGGCTCATTTAATAAAAAATCAAAAGAGTTTCCAAAAATGTAAAATACGTACGAAACCAAAACAATTATAGAAATTTTTAATTATGAAGAAAAAGAAAAAGATGAGTGATAAAGTGATTTTTTATTGTTAATTCTTCATATAATTATTCTGGTTTGAATTCTATTTTCAAACTTTGATTGGGACTTCTTTTTTAATTCAACAAAAAACTTAGTTTTTGAATTCTCTTTTTAAATTTTACATGCATTACTTTTATATATAATTTACAACACCACTTTTCCAAAACAACAGGCAGGAAATTTGAGTGAGGAAATTCATAAATTTGAAATCCCCCCCCCCCCCCCCCGTTGGGAACCACTGCTCTATAGTAACTACTATAACTACAGCTGTAAGCTCGACTTAGTCGGTAGATACTTCACTTTCAGAGTGGATCTGAATTTGACGACAACTAGGAAGCTCCTTAGATGTGCCCACACTATTTAACCCTGTGTGGTGTTTATTGTATGCAAAAATTTCCTGTTTGAATCATTATTTATTCATTGGGTCGTACTCAGATTAACTTATTGATTTCACAGGTCTACAAAGAAAAAAACTTTTTTGATAATTTTATCTGTTCTTTATGTAATGTTTGGTTCTGAATTTGAAAATCACAATGAAAATGGTGTATCAAGTACACGTTTGCACAAAGTTGACTTTTACGCTATGTAAGCTGTGTAAAAATGTATTAATTTCAGTTACAACATCTAGCTTAAATTATACGGATAAAACTTTAATATATTTTTTTTATTCTAAGTAATTTAGTGTATTTGGTGTAACACATCCCATTAAAAAAATTCAGCTAGTTTTGAATAAAACTTGCGATGAGGATATTATAAAGCACAGGTTCCACTCAAAGTTTGTTATGTCCTCTTAATAATGTTCTTGACAGTAAAATTAGCCTTAAAGCATGTTAATGTAGTTGCCTGTCATTCAAGATCAGGTACTGTCAGTTTAATACTGCCAGCATGTTTTAATAAATAAGGGATTATAGGGGTATTTAAAGGGATTATTAGGCTTTTACGCCGACTGTCTATTAAGTACAGCTATTTCACGATTATCTTAATGTGCATAAGCTGTTATTATTTTTAAATAGTTTAAAGCTATTCAATATTTAATTTCTCTTTAGTAAGCTTATATTTGGAAATCTAAACTGCAGAACAAACTAAATCTTATCACAAATCTTTACATAAAACTATTTTCCTGTATTTTAATAACTTGATTTGAAACTCATAAAATATATGTTATATATCTGAATTTTCATAAGAATCGATACAAAAGTTAGAATAAAAGATATTAGCAATTAAATTAAATCAAATAAAAATTATGTTGTTTTTTTTTTATTACAGTTAAAATACCGTCGAACTTTGGACCACTTTTTCCTGGTTCCACTCACATTTCCATTATTAAAAAAGATTATATATGATTTTTCAACGTTTAAATTGAATTGTAATCAATTAACAGGAAACAATGAAGCAAACTGTATGGTTTTAAAGAGGCAAGTTTCTATTTTTTTTTAACTATTTTTAAAGTTTTGGAACAAATTAGCCACTGCTGACTTCTTTGGTCCATTCACTTATTTTCATATAAAATGAGTACAATTCATAAGTTGGAATATTGAAACCAATTAGCAATTGATTGCAATAGGATCTGCTAATGTATTAACATCACAAACTTGATAAACAAATGTATTTTTTTTTACATTTAAACACAATAAACAAAATGCTAATATTAAAAAGATACGAGAAACAGTTTTCATCATGTTATCCTCAGCAACGGGAACAAAAATAATTGCTGTAGCATTTTGCTAAAGCAACATTTGAAAAACAATGCAACCTAATACATTTTTTAAGAGATTTGATTGTATAAAAGGCCTTTCTGACTAACTGGGGCTATTTCCGGACCAAAAAAGGCCTGGCACACAGTAGCCCCGAAAAATTAGTTTTTATGTTAGCTTTATGAAAACTTAAACATTTTCTATCAAAATAAAAAGTTAAACGAAAACTATGATCACACATGTGTTGCAGGTTACTAAACGTAATATTTTGACACTTACATTATTTATATCTCTTATCCAGATTTTCTCACTATAGAAAGTTTGGGGAGTTAAAATCTATACACGAAAACAGTTGTTTACAAACACATGTTGTGTTGCCGCTAAAAAAAAATAATTACCCCCAAACTATTCAAATACCCTATACTAGGGTCTAAAATATTTTTCAAGGGCAAAAACTCCGAATTATCTTGTATTGTTTGTTCAATAGAAAGAATGAAACTTTTTTTTATGGGCTGGACCAAAGTAATCTCTCAAGGACCAAAGTACGATTACCGTAATGAAGAATTTTAAATATATCTACATACATATGGAATAAAAAAGGAATAATGCGCAGAATTATTTCTCACAAACTTTCATTCAGCATACACACGTTAAAAAAAAAAGAGAACCATTTATTACACGTTTCTAAAAAATTGCACAATTTTTTTCAAAAACATAAAATTGAATTACCTTCGCATCTGCACAAAAGTCTGCATGAAAATCACCAGGACAATCACTTACCTAAACAAATAAAGAGACATGTTAATCATAGACTATTTTAAAATACAATATTAAGAATGTATAATACGGTGAGCATATTCAAGTAAACTAAAATCAACAAATGAAAGTATATTGGCGAATTTATTTTTAAACACGAACGAAAAATCATCCGTACAGCATAGATTATGAAACACCTTCCAACACATTCAGAATACTATAACAGAACATAAAATTACACTACGTGCAAACTACTTAAAAGATGAAAAAATATTTTAAAAGGTGTTAAATTACTTTAATATCCTTAGTACTTTCAACTATATACATAGCCTTCGTCAGAGAATACAAAAATACAAGCCTCTTATTTTCAAATTTCACGTAGTTGGTGTCGAAAGGAGTGAAAGTGGAAGTTAATTTTTAGATCCGGAAAACATTGGGAAAATAAAAATATGGATATAGAGGGAAGTGGAATATTACGTGTTTTATGATTCTTTAAGGGGAGTTGGAAAGTTCCGTACCTACCATGATAAATTAATGTACCTTTTCTCAGAAACTACCAAATATATTCATTTGAAATTTTTCATATGCATAATATAAATAATTCCTAATAAGTGATGTCAAATTTATAAACAGATATTATTTAGCGATTTTTAGAAAAAATCTGGAATAAAAGCCACTTTTAAAAAGCAAAAAATTTGAATTTTTCCAAAGAAAAACATATTTATAAAACATTTATACACATGCAATTAACAAGAGTTTACTTCAGATTGATCTGGGATATGTGTAAAATATTTAGCAAAAATTACAGAATATGTAGTAGTTTCTATAAAAAGGTACATCAAATTTCAAAAAACAAAATTTTGAGAAAATAGAGTTTAAAGTTCATGTATGTAAAGCTTATGTAAAGAAAATGAAAAACTAAAAAAATTTTAACTTCTCATAGTCATAAAAACAGAAGTAATATATCATTTAAAAGGGGGAAAATAAAGTAGTCATAATGTTTAAAAAAGAAGAAAAAAGATCTTTTTTCACAAATTTGATTTCCCTTAAGCAAACTGAGCCAAATTCGAGGTATGTTGTAGGATAAAATGTCATTACAAACAGTATTTTCTTTAGTAATAATTTCTATTGATTCACGGATAATTAAAACATGATAATTCTTTAGTGGCATATAATTCTTCGAAATTAACTTACATATCCTTAAGCATCATTACATGTATTAAAGATGAATTTAGAAAATAATATCATAAGACGAAACGCAGTTTTTCACCTTGATTCAACATAAAATAAATAATGTGAACATTAAAAAGTTCCACACTCTTACTTAAAAGGCGACTAATGTAATGAAAAAAAATTTACAAGTTTCAAATATACATTTTATTTAAAACTTCTTAGTACTTTCAAGCTTTCCAGGCTCATCATCAGAGAATATCTTAATAGCTAAATGTTGTTTATTTATACAAATACGTCACTTTGTATTGAAAATGAGAGAGCCAATAATTACCAGAGTTGAAAGTAGAAGTAGCAGTAGCAGTTTCTTGGATTGAATTTAATTAGAGGAAATATATATTTTTATTATTAATTGCAGTATAATTGTAGTAATAATATATATTTCGTCTAATTAAATTCAATCCACGAAATTGCTACTGCTACTTCTACTTTCAACTCTAGTAATTATTGGCTCTCTCGTTTTCAATACAAAGTGACGTATTTGTATAAATAAACGACATTTAGTTATTAAGATATTCTCTGATGATGAGCAAATACTAAGAAGTTTTTAAATAAAATGTATATTTTAAACTTGTAACATCTTTTTCATTACATTAGTCGCCTTTTAAGTAAGATTGTGAACCTTTTTAATGTTCACATTATTTATTCTATGAATTTGGCAATCTATTTATTTATTTACTAAAACAGAACTTCACTGTTTACTAAAGTGAAAGATGACATCTAAATGAACAATTTAGAAAACGCATAACGCATTTGAAAACCCGATTTCTGCTATTACCACGAATAGTCTTTAAAATAAACGGTTTTTTGCAGCCCTTTATATGATCTACAGATATGTATGCATACTAGATATAGTCCAAGAGCTGTTAAACATTTTAGGGAAGGTATTTGAGGCACCCTGAAAATTGGTGCAACACTTCTTTTGTAATGGCTGAATACAAAATCGAATGTCTGGTTGAAGGATCGTGGCCCAAAAACTGTGCCAGACACTTGACAAGTGCCATTTTTGGCAAAATGACACTTGACACGTGTCTGGCACAGATTTTGGGCCGACTAAAGTGGCTGTCATTTTCAAAATATTTTTTTCTAAGCATAAATATTATTCTGCCTCAATCTCAGCGTGCCTCAAATACCTCTTATGGTTAGTCAAAAAATGGCACTTGACACGTGTCTGGCACAGATTTTGGGCCGACTAAAGTGTCTGTCATTTTCAAAATATTTTTTTCTAAGCATAAATATTATTCTGCCTCAATCTCAGCGTGCCTCAAACACCTTTTATGGGTAGTCAAAAAATGGCACTTGACACGTGTCTGGCACAGTTTTTGGGCCGACTAAAGTGTCTGTCATTTTCAAAATATTTTTTTCTAAGCATAAATATTATTCTGTCTCAATCTCAGCGTGCCTCAAATACCTTTTTTGGGTAGTCAAAAAATGGCACTTGACGCGTGTCTGGCACAGTTTTTGGGCCACGATCCTTCAGCCAGACATTCGATTTTGTATTCAGATATTACAAAAGAAGTGTTGCACAAATTTTCAGGGTGCCTCAAATACCTACTCAAAAATTTTCAACAGCTCTCCTACTAATAGTATGCTAAAAGTTACTTCAGTTAAACGCATAGTACAGTTGAAATTTTCCACTCAGCAATTTCCGCCAATAAACGGATGTTGTTGAGAACTTTTGTCCGATCCTCTATATCATCTATAGAATTTATACACACAAAGTAATAGTTAAATTTAAAAACGCATACCACAACTGAAAACGCACTTCCAGCAATTGTTCGTAGGCTTCAATGGTTCAATTATGGCTCATTTTCTTTTATAGTCAACTTCTTTTGTGTGTCCCTGTAAATAAACGATAACTTTTGTGCACACCATATTCTATAGTAAGAAATTGTGTAATACACTTCAATGATGTATAAGTTACCGACCAAACCCGATTTTAGGCTAAACTAGATTGACCTAGGTCAAACTAGTTTATCGTAACGCACATCGGATAAATTAGTTTTTCCTAGGCCAAACTAGTTTATCCTAATGCCCATAGGATAAACTAGTTTGTCCTGATGCCCATAGGATAAACTAGTTTCTCCTAGTCCACACTAGTTTGGCCTAACGCTCATAGGATAAACTAGTTTAGCCTGGTATTCATTAGTCTGAACTAGTTTATCCCAGGCCGATCTAGTGTATCCTAGGCCAATTCAATTTGGCGTGCTTTTATTGATCCCAAAGACCGCTTTGACCCCATCCTTCTAGTTTATCCTAGGTCAATCTAGTTTATCCTACGCCAATTCAAACGCAAATTCAACTTCTCAAAAATAAGTCAAGTTCACCCTAAAATTAAAAATTTTTTAAACGAATCCGCTCAACTCAAACACATCTATGGAAGTGAGCAAAGTTCACTAAAAACTCGTTTAAAAAATATGTATAATAGAAGTTTAGCGTCCAAATTTACAAAATTTTGTGAGCTAATATTTTGGTTATTCGATGTAAGGTCTTTACGGGCCCGCCCAATTTTCCTTCCCGACACTCGGTCCGGGCTTGGTTTGGGGATTACTTTTTCGAAAGGTTCGAACCGTGATGGACCGGGACTCAATTTTTTTCCGTCTTAAGTCGGGATTGGACTGCATTCTTCTTGAGGTCAGCACAGGCAGAAATTTTCAGTCCAATTTCCAACCCAGCTAAAAAAAAAGTCATTTGGACCGGCAAGATCTCTGGTCTGTTAGGTAAAAATATCAGCAACATTTGACCAGGCCCAACTTTTTTTTTTTTTTTTTTTTTTTTTTTTTTTATGCACAGAATTTTAAATGGCTATTATTCCACAATTAAAATTTATATATTTATTATTATTATTTATTTATTTTTAAGATGAGTAGATGCATTTTTAGGTAATAAAATTAAAGTACAGTATAACCTGAGAAAAATAACCTTCCTATGACGGAATCCCGTGTTAAAAAAAAAAATACATTGATCTATGTAAAATGAGGATATTAATACAATAAACATTCTGTGATCCAGCACGTTCGGGACATGCAACATGCCGCATTATGAAATTTTCCAGATTACAGGATGAATGTTGGGAAAAGCGTGTAGAAGTTAGAATTAAACAAAAAATGCCAGTAAAGCATTTTTTTTTTTTTAACAGATTAAATAGAATATTAAAAACACTCAATAATGTAAGATTTGTACAACATATGTACATGAGTATAAAATGAAAACCTGCAATGTAGGCCAACTCGTAGTAGCCATGTTAAACAAATCTCGAACATCAGTTCGTTTTATAGTAATCTTTTCTCTTCATTTTATTAGGATGTTATTTTTTATGATGTGAAGTTTAATATTAAGAAGTTTAATATAAGAAGTTAAGCATGGTTGAACGAGCGGCTGCGCTCAGAAAACCTGATAAATGTATTCTAGGCATCAGCTGCTTGATTGCAACCGATGTTGTTTGACTCGTACACATCATATTCATTTGAGCCATCATATTCATTTCATATTCTTTGGGGGCTGTTAGGTTGATAACACTGTGAATGATGGCCTCATCAGTCAAAATCACAAATGTCGATTCATCAAAATCTTCTTCAACTCATTCCTTTATTTCTTCTCGATTCAATTGTGTTTCTGAAAGTCGTGCCGGATTATCCAGCATGCCGGATCTTAGGATGGCGGATTAGAGGATGTTAACTGTACTTGTAAGAATAATATAATGCATTTACAACAGATGATGAACCTTCTAATAAGGGAACCTGCCTATAACGGATTTATCTTCTTTCCTATGCAATTCTGACTTAGAAGATTTTATTGTAATTTTTTTTTTAATTTCTAAGCCATAAAATGTGGATTAACGATATTAATGATTCTATCGTAAACTATATTGATTTTTTAATGAATCTCTACTTGTATGTAAATATCTGAATAATTAATAATACCATTAATTTTTTTACTTGAAGACTTGAAAATCTGAAAATTTTTATATAGTAAAACACTCTAAGATGGAATCACAAAGGAGAGAAAAAAAAAACTTCATTATAGTTAACTTCCTTTATTAACAGGTCCGTCGGCTCTAGCAAATGTATTATGATTTTTTCAAACGGATTAGTATATTCAATTTACACTGATAAAAAAAGTTCGTTTAAAACAGGATTTCGTCATACACAGATTCTTCAAATAGGTTTTGCAGTTCTGTATCCCCATCCGTATAAATGTGTACTATTATTTAAAGAGAGTTTTAATTATGGAATAATGGTAGCTTAAAATTATGCGTATTTTAGGCCAAACTGGGATCGGAAATTCGCCAGATTTTTAAAAATTCCAGATTTTTGAAAGAATATTTCTGATTTTCTTAATGGTGTATTTATTCATAATTAATTCAAAGCCAAGTGATATTTATGTGAGAAAAAAATAAATCAATGTTTTTTTTTAATATGTATTTTTTCCTCTTATAAATATCCTTTGGCTTTGAATTAATTGTGAATAAATGCACCATTAGGAATATCAAAAGTGCATTGATATTCTTTCAGAAATCTGGAATTTTCGAAAATCCCGGTCTCGACGATGCCGGATTTTCGAGATCATACTATACATTATTAATCAATCCTCTAAATTCTTTATCTCCTAAATTTTATGATAACCTCTCATCCCATTCTTTGGTCCTCCAGCGCACAATTTGTCACACGCAATATATTTTGTAACTTCCGGTGGGGGTGAAATGAGGAAGATAGGGGGGACAGTATCACATTCCCCATCGATTAAAATATATTATACAGGGATGACAGCAATACTACTTTGCGCGAGGTTGGCGACGGAGCTGTAGTTGGGATCAATAAAAGCACGTCAAGTGCATTGGCCTAGGATAAACTAGAAGATTCGCGGGGGGGGGGGGGGGGGTGGTCTTTGGGATTAATAAAATTACGCCAAATTGAATTGATCTAAGATAAACTAGATCGGCCTAGGATAAACTAGTTCGGACCAATGAATAGCAGGCTAAACTAGTTTATCCTACGAGCGTTAATCCAAACTAATTTGGCCTAGGAAAAACTAGTTTATCCTATGCGCGTTAGGATAAACCTGTTTCGCCTAGGCCAATCTAATTTTGCCTAAAATCGGGTTAGGCCGGTAACATATATAAGTTTCAATATTTTTAAAAAAACTGTAATATCATTAGAGTACACGGTAAACGTTTTATCCCCATAGACCGTGAAGTAACGGAATTCTTTTGAGTGGCCCTGTAAATGAATTTAAAATGATATGCACTTCATTTCAAATACCGATCATGCCATAATAATCCCCAATAATATATATCTATTTCATGGCAATCGGACTTATTTACGCGTGTTAGAGCACGGATGGACAGAAAAACCAAATTCATAAGCAAATTTCAACCGTTTTGGAAAGTTTGGAATTTGGAATATTGCGAAAACTCAGAAAGATATAGTGAGCTGATTGAAGAGTTGTGGAAAATCCCTTATAATAAAGCTATTTTTATAAAGCAATACTCACTATATCGCCCCTATCCTTGTGAACTTTTGCGATATTGGACTTTTTATTTAAGTTGCCCTAAATAGCTGACAACCAAATTATAAAATAAATATTTTAGAATCTTCCACGCATGCGCAGTTAAAATTTGTTTCATACAAATGCTCATACTTCATCAAATATTCAATATATTCATGTTTTAATTGCAGTATACTGTTGCTACTGTTTTTTGTCAGGTTTTTGGAAAGTTGTGTTAAATTTGGTTGGAAACTCTGTATGCTATAAACATAAAACTTTTGAAATTTTCACAGATACAATAACATCTTCAAGAATATAAGTGCTATGCGTACCCAAATGCACACAAACGTTGAATAGGACCCAAATAGTTATTTAACACAGCGACAATCCATTTTCAGCATTTTCTGTTACATAGGTGATCGCAAATATTATTTTATTATTAAATTTATTAATAGCCCCCTAATTGTCCCCTCTGACTAAATCTTCAAGAAGAAATATGAAATCAAACCCGTTCCTTAGATCACAGAAGTTCAAGAACAATTCCCCCAATAATTTTGATCGACAAACCGTGTACAATGCAAAGCATCCAGTCTCTGTTCCTTAACTTTTGCAGTCCGTGTATATTAAACTCTTCAGTTTCGAAGCTAAAATAATAATACAAATGCTCATTCATTGGCTTTTTCCAAACAAAATGACACCGTAAATGACAGATTTTTTTTTTTTTTTTTTCTGAAATCGATCCTTTAGGCGCTTAGTAATTTAGGTTAAAAAATATTGATCTAAAACTACAAACCCCCTTGAAACGTCAATTTTTTAACCATTAATCTATATTAACGCAATCACAAATTTAAGAGCTATAAACAAGTAAATAATCTGCAAATACTCAAAAAATTTTATTGAAAAAGATTTAAGTTAAATACTTTCTTGGTCATATTACTACTCACTACTACATGTCTACTCACTTTCTTGGTCATATTGTCTTTTAGGCATTTTTAGACATTTTGCAAACTCAGATGAAAATAACATTTATTTTATGTGGGAATCAGCTTAGATGCTGCCATTTATTAGTTTGCTTTGAACGCAAAAAACATTCAGTTATTAAGAAGTGATCTGAAAATGTAAAAATATCAGACATTTTACTTTTTGTAAGGAAAAGAACAGAGAACCCCGTATGGGGACCCAGGGACCGAAGAGGTTAAACGCCGTATGCAATTATATTCTCACAAATTACAAAAGACCTGAAACTCGCAAATATTTATCTTGATCATTAAACTGATAAGAGTGTTCACTATTCGTGCATCTTTATATAAATTACTGCTTACGCGACAGCATTCTAATATCATGTCTTTTGCCGCCATTCACAAACTTAGAGCATAAATCATTAATTTTAATTACTGCAAATGCAATGCATTATATAACGATATGAACGACATCTAATTACAAGAAATAGAAACATTATACCTGGTACTCTGTAAACGTTGCGGCAAGTTGAACTTTTAGAAGAATTCAGCAGTTTAAACTTACTTTTGTTAAAACTTAATCTGTAGGCTCATCAAATTTGTGTTAGAACATGTGATCGTGAATTAAAGACTAGTGGGGCTATCTAGAAAATAATGCATATATGATTTTTAGTACATGATGAGTACAATAGTATATGATTATTAGTATTTTAAGAGTGAATAGTCACTCCTCCAAAAGAATGATTATTCACCCTGTTTAGAGTAAACATTCACTTTCCAGGAGTGAGTATTCACTCTTTCACAGAGACAACAATTCCACTTTTGCTCAGAGTGAATAGTCACTCCTCCAAAAGAGTGATTATTCACCCCTGTTTAGAGTAAACATTCACTTTCCAGGAGTGAGTATTCACTCTTTCACAGAGACAACAATTCCACTTTTGCTCAGAGTGAATAGTCACGCTCAAGAGGTTGGGCATATTTTGACCCTGCGAAGAGTGACTATTCACTCTGGAGGAGTGAATAGTCACTCCTTTTTATTTAGAGTTAATGTCGCAAAGATGTTGAAACTGGATCGCATGATTAGGATTCTTCTTGTAATAGGCTGTGTTTGTTTTTATGAGGATAGCACTTATACTCGTGTAGAAATTAAGGTTTTTATATAAATAATACCAAAAGTTTTTTTGCTGATAACTTGCAGAGTTCTTAATATAAAAAAATGTTCTTTTTAGGAGCCATGACAAATATCATTGTACACAATACCGCGCAGTCAGAATTAAAAAATAATAAATATTGGATGAAAAATAAGCTGGTTCAATAAATGATTATTCTTTGCGCATGCACGAATGCAATCAAAATATAAGGTGCGTAATGTATTAGCTAAATGTATAGAGCAATTTTTGAGAATGTCTCAAAAACATAGCTTGAAAATTCCGAAAGTGATCTTCGATAGAATAAGCTCAAAATCCGTTGTTCCCAAAAGGAAGCAAAAAGATGAGGGGCTATATCCAAATGTAGTATACGTTACACAATATTGCACGTAATACTATATTTGGATATAGCCCCTTATCATTTTGCTTCCTTTTGGGAACAACGGATTTCGAGTTCATCCTATAGACGCGACGATCGCTTTCAGAATTTTCAAGCTATGCGTTTGAAAATTTCGCAAAAGTTGCTCTATACATTTAGCTAATACATTATACATATTATATTTTGATTGTATTCGCGCATGTGCAGTGAAGCATTATTTAGTGAACCTGCCCATTTTTCATCCAATATTTACTACTTTTTAATTCTGATTGCAGAGTATTGTTTACAACATTGTTTGTCATGGCTTTTAAAAAGAACATTATTTTATATTAAGAACTCAGCAAATTATAAGCAAAAAAGTTGGTGAAATTTGGGTTTGTTTTTATAAAAACCTTCATTTCACCACGAGTATACGTGATATATGTATAAAAATGAACACAGTTTATTACAAGAAGCCTCCTAATCATATGCTATAGTTTCAATGCTTTTTCTACATTAGTTTTTTACAGGGTAATCTAAAAAATATTCGTTTTTCTTCAATTTGTTTATGGTCCCCTATGCAGTTAAAAAAAATGCGGAAATATATGACGCCTACTATATGTTGACACATCTGAAGTTTCAGGATAATCTCTCATGTATTTTTTATAGATATTTAACAAGGCGGCTCAACTCGCAAGTGACCGGTCACCTTTGATCATATACTGTAGATATGTGCGTGTGTATGTGTATATATATGTATACATGTTCACTGCATGGCCATTAATCACCGAATACTTTCAATTTTAGACTTTTAATTTTTTTTTCAATTGAAATTTTTGTGAATGTTAATCTTTACAATGAATCCGTTTAATAACTTGTTTACGCGTATATGTAATAGTAGTACATTATGCTGTATATTATCCATAATTTAAACTATGCTTAAAATTTTAATTGTGTGTTTTTTTTTTTCAAATTGAGTATCGATATCCATGAAGGATTAGGAATATTTTGCTATATAACAGCTGTAAGTATATCGATTCCCTAAAAATCTAGATAAGCTTAAATTCATAAATACTTTTACTGGTCATTAAAGCAACAACAATGTTCATTATTCATTCATCTTTATATAAATTCCTCTTTACGTGACGTTACCTTTTATTCAAGTATCACTATTTCCTAATAGCATTTTTCACCATAGCTAATCGCAAAATTTCGATTATATATTGCGCTGAATATTATTCAGAAATAGTTTAGGCTATCTATCTACACTTAAAGAAAAAAAAGAAAATATCCAGTGCCACTCTGAAAAATATATATCCAGCTTTTGGCAAAAGTATTGTGAACCATCATATTTCCAACACATTTTAAAAAATAGTACTCGGATATCAATGTCAAAAACCGTTGTAAGTTTTCGTAAAAACTCAAACAAATTTTACTTCACCCTTTCTTATCATATAAATAAAAACATACATTTATTTTACTTAAATAGGTGTCACAAATAAAAATCAAAATATATTGACATGTTTCGGTTTAATCGTAAAAACCGTAATCATAATACACACATAATCAATAGAAATGAATGACACTGGGTACCAAAAGATAATCTAAAAACCAAAAAACATAAAACTGCAAACATGGCGCCCTCTATGATCTCAAATAGCCTACGCTACCGCGGCTCCCTCTATCAGACTCCCTTTTTAAGTATTTATTAAGGAAATCCAACCATAAAATTGGAATATCAAAGGATAAAGAATCATTACACACAGTATCCCTCCTAGAATATATCCCAATAGATTCCCGGATGATTGACTTGCGGTATAAACTCGAAACAAACACTAATCTACTATCACTGAAACAAATATTAATCCCCCTCTTTAAAAACAGCCTTGATAACGCAGTCTTATCCCTACCAAATTTTATATCAGATACATGCTCTTTCCTTCCAATCCCAAACTTTCTACCTGTCATACCAATATAATCTCCCTTTTTAATAAATACTTAAAAAGGGAGTCTGATAGAGGGAGCCGCGGTAGCGTAGGCTATTTGAGATCATAGAGGGCGCCATGTTTGCAGTTTTATGTTTTTTGGTTTTTAGATTATCTTTTGGTACCCAGTGTCATCCATTTCTATTGATTATGTGTGTATTATGATTACGGTTTTTACGATTAAACCGAAACATGTCAATATATTTTGATTTTTATTTGTGACACCTATTTAAGTAAAATAAATGTATGTTTTTATTTATACGGATATCAATGTTTTACTGCAAATAATTCTGATTTTTTTTTTTTTTTTTTTTTTTTTTAGTCTGTAAAAATAACAGCAAACGAACATCTCAGCATTTAACACTTTTTTAACTTAATCATTTCCTGCAAATAGGTCTTTAACATAAATTACATATTTTTCTGGAAATTTTGTTGTTGTGGTATGTAAGTTAATATATAAACATTAAAATTAGAATTTATCATGCAGAAACTACCAAAACAGAAGTAAACTATTCTTTCGAAAATACAATAACAAAACGATTTTATTAAAAATAAAATTAAATAATTTTTTATAACATATACCATTAAGTTCTTTGCTTTTATAACTATACGCAATTAATCAGACTTATATTTAATTTATTATATATTAAAAATTTGGAGGTAGTTAATACTTTTAACAAAGGATATTTCTAAGTATGACAATGAAGCCGTCTTAATTTTGTATTCTTCCGATTTGAGTATTGATATCTACGAAGTTTTCTGCATTTTATGCTATATTAAACGCTGTATTATATCGATTCCCTAAAATTTTAGATAAGCTTAAATTCATAAGTACCTTTACTGGTGATTAAAGCAACAACAATGTTCATTATTCATTCATCTTTTATATAAATTCCTCTTTACGTGACGTCAACACAAGATCGTGTCTCCAGTTGCCATTCATAACGGCATAAATCATTAATGTAAATTGCTGTAAACACATCCCATTATATAACGATATAAATTATCTCTGAATATTGAAATATGAAGTTTACACTCGGAATTCTGAAGACGTTTTGGGAAGTTGAACTTAGTTAAGAGAAATTCAATTTGGTTCGTAATAACCTTTCGACGCCTTAAATGCTTGGCAATATTTCAAGACATGCTCATAAATTTTGACGTCTTAGACTGTTATATATTCGTAGCAACGATTTCAATACATTCTACATTTGCAAATATTCCTTAAACTGAATGGTACCACGGATGAATGTAAGTGAAACCTTTATAATTAACATAAATTAATAGTTCACAAATTAGCGGGAAAATCATATTGTACCTTCCAAAAAGTACTCGTGCATTTTTGTTAGATTTTATATGAACATCACTCGTATTAAAAATTTTATTGTGCATAGGATTACCTTTTATTCAAGTTTCACTATTTCCTAATAGTAATTTTCACCATAGCTAATCGCAAAATTTCGATTATATATTGCGCTGAATATTATTCGTAAATAGGTTAGGCAATCTACACTTAAAAAGAAATAAGAAAAATATCCAGTGCCACTCAGAAAATTATAGATCCAGCTTTTGCCAAAAGTATTGTGAACCATCATATTTTCAACACATTTTTTTTAAATAGTACTCGGATATCAATGTTTTACTGCAAATAATTCGATTTTTTTTTTTTTTTTGAGTTTGTAAAAATAACAGCAAACGAACATCTCAGCATTTAACACTTTTTTAACTTAATTATTTCCTGTAAAAAGGTCTTTAACATAAATTACATATTTTTTCTGGAATTTTTTTTGTTGTGGTATGTAAGTTAATATATAAACATTAAAATTAGAATTTATCATGCAGAAACTACCAAAACAGAAGTAAACTATTCTTTGGAAAATACAATAGCAAAACGATTTTATTACAAAAAAATTAAATAATTTTTTATAACATATACCATTAAGTTCTTTGTTTTTATAATTATACGCAATTAATCAGACTTATATTTAATTTATTATATATAAAAAAATTTGGAGGTAGTTAATACTTTTAACAAAGGATATTTCTAAGTATGACAATGAAGCCGTCTTAATTTTGTATTCTTCGATTTGAGTATTGATATATACGAAGTATTCGGAATATTTTGCTATATAACCGCTGTATATATATCGATTCCCTAAAAATCTAGATAAGCTTAAATTCATAAATACCTTTACTGGTCATTAAAGCAACAACAATGTTCATTATTCATTCATCTTTATATAAATTCCTCTTTACGTAACATCAACATAAGGACGTGACTCCAGTTGCCATTCATAACGGCATAAATCATTAATGGAAATAGCTGTAAACACATCCCATTACATAACGATATAAATGATCTCTGAATATTGAAATAAAAAGTTTACACTCGGAGTTCTCAAGACGTTTTGGGAAGTTGAACTTAGTTAATAGAAATTCGATTTGCTTAGTAATAACCTTTCGACGCCTTAAATGCGTGTCAGTATTTCCAGACATACTCATAAATTTTGACGTCTTAGACTGTTATATTCGTAGCAACGATTTCAATTCATTCTACATTTGCAAATATTCCTTAAACTGAATGGTACCACGGTTGAATGTAAGTGAAACCTTTATAATTAACATAACTTAATAGTTCACAAATTAGCGGGAAAATGATATTGTACCTTCCAAAAAGTATTCGTGCATTTGTGTTCGATTTTATATGAAAATCACTCGTATTAAAAAAAATTTTATTGTGCATAGAATTACCTTTTATTCAAGTATCACTATTTTCTAATAGCATTTTTCACCATAGCTAATCGCAAA
Source organism: Maratus speciosus (assembly GCA_963932465.1). Taxonomy (NCBI): domain Eukaryota; kingdom Metazoa; phylum Arthropoda; class Arachnida; order Araneae; family Salticidae; genus Maratus; species Maratus speciosus. The sequence goes on from OZ010794.1 coordinate 359,387,123, forward strand.
ATTTGGATTATATATTACGCTGAATATTATTCTGAAATAGTTTAGGCTATCTACACTTGAAAAAAAATATCCAGTGCCACTCAGAAAAATATATATCTAGCTTTTGCCAAAAGTATTGTGAACCATCATATTTTCAACACATTTTTAAAAATAGTACTCGGATATCAATGTTTTACCGTAAATAATTCTGATATTATTTTTTTTTGAGTTTGTAAAAATAACAGCATAAATACATAAATATCTTTACTGGTCATTAAAGCAACAACAATGTTCATTATTCATTCATCTTTATATAAATTCCTCTTTACGTGACATCATCATAAGGTTGTGTCTCCATTTGCCATTCATAACGGCATAAATCATAATGTAAATGCTGTAAACACATCCCCTTATATAACGATATAAATGATCTCTGAATGTTGAAATATGAAATTTACACTCGGAATTCTTAAGACGTTTTGGGAAGTTGAACTTAGTTAAGAGAAATTCGATTTGGTTAGTAATAACCTTTCGACGCCTTAAATGCGTGTCAATATTTCCAGACATACTCATAAAGTTTGACGTCTTAGACTGTTATATTCGTAGCAACGGATTTGTATTCTACATTTGCAAATATTATTTAAACTGAAGGAGATCGTGATTGAGTGGAAGTGAAACCTTTATAATTAACATAAATTAATAGTTCACAAATTAACGGGAAAATCATATTGTACCTTCCAGGAAGAATTTATGCCTTTCTTTTAATTTTTGTAAGAAAATCACTCGTATTAAAAATAATTTTAATGTGCGTAGGATTACCTTTTTGCTTTCTTCTATCTTTAATAGAAGAAAGTATTGTAATCGAAATTATTTTTACTTTCGATTTTAGACGGATGTTTAGGGGTTAGAGACACCGAAAAACATGTTCAGACAAAATGTTATGTCTATTAGTCCGTGTGTAGCCATTGTACCATAGAACTAAATCAATTTTTTTGTGTACGTTTTTGGTTAAGGAAAGCAGGCTCTCCGTGAATTTGGGAAATATCCACCAGAAGGGGGGCTGTAATAGCCATTTTTGTGCCATTTTCCTTATTGTACCTTCTAAAAGTGTATGAAGTTATGCATAGAATTAAAACAAATTTCATATTTACGTTTTTGGCTATGGCAAGCAGGTCCTCCTTGAATTTCGAAATATTCCGCCAGAAAAAGGCTCTGTAATAGCGATTTTCGTATTTTTTTTTCGATTTTTCGTTGTTCTATTGTACTTCGACAACTCGTGCAGCGACGAGAACGTCGCACCCTGCTAATCTGGCTATTCGCAAACAGCCGAAGTATAACAGAATAACGAAAATTATTGATTTTAATGAATGTCATGATCTAGATTAACTCGTTTTTAATTCGATTAATTAACTGGAGCAGAAATTTAAGATGAAAATAACGATGGTATAGTACTGAACTAATAATATTGAAGTATTAAAATTTGTAACTATTTTCTGACATATTAATATGTCTGAGTTAGAAGAACGCAGTGGCGCCAACTTATATGGACCCGAGGGGCGCAAGCCCTTCGGGCTTATCCTCCCCCGAGTTATTCTCCTCCCGCTTATTATGTCCAACATAGGCTACATTTTATGTCGGTGCCACTACCCCTAAAGGGGTGCAGGAGCAAAAAATCGTTCGAAATTGCGATTTTTTTGTTACTGAAGGGCCCAGATACATGGGATTTGGCAAGGTAGTTACTTATTAGATGTAAATGATCTCTAAGAACATTTCTTAAAAAACTCGAAATTTAAAAGGGGTTAAAATGCGCAAAAGGGCATTCTAAAAACCGTTCTAAATGGCGATTTTTACTCAACCTCAAGAAGTACCAAACCGATTAAGAAAATAATGGGGTCAAAATGATCGTGACAACCATTGCTCTAACCTAGGCTACATTTTATGTCGGTGCCATTACCTGCGAAGGGGTTGCAGGAGCAAAAAAAAAAAAAAAAAAAAAAAAAAAAAAAAACATTCGAAATTGCGATTTTTGTGTTACTGAAGGGCCTGGAAATATGAAATTTGGAATGGTAGATACTTATAAGATATAAATGATCTCTAAGAAAATTTCTTAAAAAATTCGAAATTTAAAAGGGGTGAAAATATGCGAAAAGAGTTCTAAATGGCAATTTCTACGCTATCTCAGAAAGTACAAAACCGATTTCAAAAGTAATGGTTGGAAATTGATAATGACAGCACTTGATCCAATATAGGATCTACTTCATGTCGGCGTGACTACCACATTGCGGTTGCATTTTAAAGACCGTTCTAAATTGTGATTTTTGTGATACTGAAGGGGCTAGCAACTTGAAATATGGCATGGTAATTACTTATGAGATGTAAATGCTCTCTGAGAAGTGTTCCTTAAAAATTTGAAATTTAAATGGGGTGAAAATACAGGAAAAGCGTTCTAAAAATGTTCTAAATAGCGATTTCTACGCAATCTCAGGAAATAGAAACCGATTTCGGAAGTAATGGTTTCAAATTGATGCACTGTAAAAAAAATTCTGTAGCTCTACAGATGTAAAGTTACATGCTTACTAAACTGTCATCTGTAACTGTACAAAAAAAGCTGCAAATCTACAAAACTAGTTTTTGTAAAGCTACAGAAATCTGTAACTATACAAATGAATCTATTAAAATTGCAGTAATCTTACTAAAGTTTTATCTGTAAACCTGGCTGTAGTTACATGAAAAGTTCTAGGCATCCCAGTTTCCTAAAAAATTCTTAGTAACCTTACTGATTTTTTTGATTTTCGGCGCAAAAGTGTGTCTGTTACATGAATATTTGTTGTTGCCGTTACATAAAAAGTTCTAGGAATCCCAGTTTCCTAGAAAAACTTTAGTAACTTTACAGATTTTTTTTTACAGTGTGGTGACAGTCCCCGCTCCAACATGGCCTATATTTCACGTTGTTTTCACTACCACCGGGGGGTTGCAGAAGCAAAAAATGTTCTAAATTGCGTTTTTTGTGTTAAAGAGGGTGGTCTAACATTTTAAATTTGGAATGGTATTTACTTCAAAGATGCAAATGCTTAAGAATTGTCGAAAGTAAAATCCAAATTTAAAAGGATGAAGTGTGCGAAAAGCGTTCCAAAAGCGTTCTAAATTGCGATTTTTATGCAATCGTATGAAATACGAAACCGATTTCAAACATAATGGTTGCCAATTGATGGTGATACAACCTGCTCAAACATACGGTATATTTTATGTCGGTGCCACAACTCCTACAGGGTTGCAGGAGCCGAAAACTTTCTAAATTTTGATTTCTGCGGTACTGAAGAGGCTAGAAACTTTAAATATAGCACAGTATTTACTTATAAAATATAAATGTCCTCTAAGAACAGTCGAAAATAAATTGGAAAATAAAAAGGGGTGAAGCGAAAGGACTAAGCAAAAAGCATTCTAAAAGAGTCCTAAATTACGATTTCTGTGGAATCTAAGGAAATAATAAACCGATTACAGAAATTGCGAATCAAGAGTGATAGTCCCTGATCCTATACAGGCTATATTTTATGCCGGCGTCACTACCACCTGGTTAACAGGAACAACAAGAAAGCCTTTAAAAACATCTAATTTCCGTTTTCTATAGAATATTAGGAAATACCAACCGATTTCAAAGTTAATGTTGGCAAATTAATGGTGGTAGTCTTTGTTTCAACATTTTTCGAGACATTTTATTTCAACTCTGTTTCGGCATTGTATGTTGGTTTCCCCTAACACCAAAGAGGTGGTAGACTGTTAGACAAGAAGCTTGGAATTTGACATGGTGGTTAATTTTAAGATGTAAATGTTTTAAGATGGTTTCTAAAAAATTCAAAAATTCAAATGAATACTGAAATGAGCGTATGAAATGAGCATAAAAGTCTCAAAATACTTTCTAAATTATCATTTATTTGGAATTAGTTTTAGTTCTTACTAATTAAAATCTCATTTCTGTCCATTGCACTTTTATAATGAAGTTCAAGTCAAGTTTTTAGTCAAACTGTGGCTTAATTTGTAATTTTTTAATTATTCAAAAAAGTGTTCTTCTAATAAAAATAGTCATGCAAATATCTCTTGGCATATTTTAACTATTACGCGAGCAAAGCCGCGGGATTTGCTAGTACAGTCGGACCTCTATTTAACGAAGTCGCTAAATCCCGAAAAAAAGTTCGTTATGTGGAAAATTCGTTAAATAGAGATGAACCTTTTTAAATACCTTAAACGACACAAAACAGATTTTTAATTAATAAACGCTAAACATTATTAAAAAACTTAACTAATCACTTTTTTTTTGTAAATCATATTTATTTTTTTGTATTATTATTCATTTTACCCATCAAAAAGAAATCTGTAAGGACAACAAGAATTAAAAAATATATTGTCCGGAAATACACTGTATTTTCAGTTTTAAGAAAATATTTACATTAAAATTAATGAATTTTAATGACATTATCGTATTTATTATAATAAGTAATTTTAAGCATTGTATTACTACATGCGTCCTTAAATTTAATTACTGAAACTTATTTGCTACAAAACAGCTCTTGAGTGTGAAAGGGGGATGGAAGTTTGCATTTCCTGGATGAAATGCAAAGAAAGACAGGGATTTTACTGTTCTCGTTGATTTAGGCACCTGGTAAAACTAATTTAAGGTTATTGATCATTATAAAATGTGTAAAATAAAGAATAAGTTTGACGTGTCCGGAAATATTTTGAGAAATAGGGAGAAAAAAAATTATACCAGAAGAAAAAGTTCGTTAAATAGAGAATACACTTCGCTATTTGGAGGTTATTTTGCGAAGAAATTCGCAAAATGTTTTTGGTTCCGAGGAAAGGTTCGCAAAATAGAGAAATTCGCAAAATAGAGGTTCGTTAAATAGTATTAAATATTTATATATTTAAGTAAGAACTTGTAACAATATAATTTAATAAAATGTTTATTAAATAATAATTAAATAATAATAATTTTATATTTTACTTAGAAAAAACGTAATTTGACTTTTAATTATTATCTTTAGTCATTCGCTCATCCTCCACCCATCTCTTTACTCAAAAGACCAGTGTTGCCAGATTGGGGACTTTCTTAATTCAGATTGTTTGACTGTCACCACTTTTTAAAAATAGTGTAATTCGCCTTATTTTTCAGAATTTTCAATCTATTTTGAAATAGGCCGAATATTTCTATTTTAGAAAAGCGGTGAAAATCAACAATCTGGGGACAAAAAAGTCCCCAATCTGGCAACACTGCACACGACCTGGGGGAAAAATTGTACGTGGTATTTTAATCAAACTTTTTTGAGCCTATTCAATATTTTTCAAAAGTTGGCGCTACTGGAAGAAAGTTTTGGGACTGGCACATCTAACTAGCTTTCAAGTATCAATATTTCCTAATAGTAATCTTCACCATATCTAGTTCCAAAATTTCGATTATATATTGCACTGATTATTATTCTGAAATAGTTTAGGTCATCTACACTGTAATAAAAAAAAAGAAAAATGCTTCTTAATGCAGAAAAATGCAATAGCGCTACAAACGAAAATACTCTATAACCCCTTCCTAGTTATCCACGATTCAGAGAAGTGTTCTTCATATTTAGAAAACTCGGAAACTAACATAGGCTGAAACTACCAGTTATTGGCACCCATATATGGAATTACTATTTAATAATTGTGGTATTATTAATTAAATTGTGCTATTAAAATTTATATTGAGCAGTTAATTAACGGAAATTTAGTCACGAAGTTCTTTTTAAAGTAAATTGCGTTGTAAATTACAATTACCATTTGATGCTTTACGGTCAAGCAATTGTAAAAAAAATGAAGGAAAAGAAAGTTCTTACTTGGATCGGGTTGTCTGTAATGAAATGAAGAGGCGACTTACTAACAGTATAAATTAAAAACTTTATTCCATCTTTTTTTTTTTTTTTTTTTTTTTTTTTTTTAAACCCGGGAGAACTCGCTAGTGAGAATGCCCAATTGCTACTTTACATTCATATAATATCAACTTTTTTTGGTTGGCTTAGTACTTTTATTCACAAAATAGGTAAAATAATTGAAAAACATTTTGAAATTTTAATTAAAATGAAAAATGATTTAAATAAGAGTCTTAGAAAAGTACGACTGTGAGAGAAAATCTCATGCAGCGAGTTCTCCCGGGTAAAGAGAAGAAAAGGCCTCCCGTTGGTCACCGTTCATAAATTAATTCTTTGGCCAATAAAAAAAAAAAAAAAAAAAAAAACTACTCCACTTGAAGATATTTCTTTAAAAATTAAAGTGCAGCATAAATCGAATTTAGTATTGATGAAAAAACATAAGTAAAATCTTTTCCATGACATCAGGAAATAAATTAAACAGGATTTAACATCGAAGACATTCTTCGGATACCATTCGCCATAGACCCCGCATCCACAGGCCGGGAGCCCGCGATCTTTTTAAAAACAAAAACTATGTCATCAGAGCAACACCAACAAAACAGATTCTGATTTAAAATTAACGAAATTTTTAATTTATAGTAAGAAACGGGGTTCACAAAAGTATCGGAAAGAAAAGATTTAAATCTATTGGTTAAATTAAAATTACGTATTATGAGCAGAGCGTATAAAAAAAAAAGGAAAAGAAAACAGAAACTTTTTGAAGATAGAACGTACTTTTAATTCGCGGAGCGAAGACACATCATTTTCATTACGCAGCCGAACGTCACTGCAATACACGTCAGTCTAAAAATAGCTCGTATGATGAAAGCAGGAAGGGGAAAAGCTGAAATAAAACTTATCTGTTACTTTCGGTAAAAAAAGGAGAAAAGAAGAAAACAAAGCGATTTGTACAATGTTCAGCCGGAAAAGAAAACATTTAAGGGGCGTTATGAGAAAGCTGCATTACAATTAAAAAAATAAAAGATATGACTTGGCAGACCGATTGCGCTTTAATATGCGAATCAAGTGTTAACTAATTCTGGAATTTCAGCCGTGAACTAGAGATGGGATATATAGTTAATTTTGGCTAACAGGTTCCATCGTTTTATTCTTGCACAGGTATCAGATTCCAAGAACCTGTTATTTTTGTAACATATAACTAATCGCTGCGTACGATGTCAACGGATGTTTTAATAAAAAGGTCTAAACAAAAATGCTTGAAGTATCTTTTAGACTTATTTATAGACGCTGTTTTTCATTGAAAGGAATTCACACCATTAAATTACCTTGTGGTTAAAAACTTAAATTCTGCAAGACAAAAATTTACCACGTTATGACCTTATGAATTTCATGCCTTTTCAGCGTTTTTTGGCACTAAAAACACATTTTTCCATTTACTGTGACTAAAACATTGAAAATTCCCAAAATTCAAAGCATCATAACTCATTAAGTTTTTGCCATATAAGAATCAATTTTTACTGCTTTACTTGTTAGAACACGGAGGAACATTTTCTAAATAAAACTTATGATGGGACGTAGGCATTGTATAAAATTTGGGATTTCGTAACTATTTAAAAATTAATTAATTTAACATAAATCAATTTTGTATGTTGCAGAACAAAATGTCAACGATTTTTGTAATTGGAACTATACATCTAACACTAACGATTATTAGCTATTGGTAAACAATAATAAGAGATACCCTGTATAAGAATAAACACAGTTTTAACCCTCTCGCTGCGCAACCCGAGAGGTTCTCGGATAACGTAAAAGTAGCAAAATTTGCGTAACCCGAGATTTCATCGCGATGCATTTTTTCCGTCTAATTAACCCTCCTTGATCATTCCCACCGGTAACTTTTTATTGCAAATTCTGCCTTATCTAATCGGAGCATTTTTTCGATTAAATCAGGCGAAAATTTTTGTTTAGAAAAACCGGTGACAAAAGAATAAAAATTTTTAAAAGACACTCGTCGCGAAGGAATTAAATGCGCAATTTTTGAAGCTATTTTGATAAAACAATTACGCAGCGATTTGATTCCCGACTTCATTGCAACCATATATATCAACGCATATTTAAAGCGAATCCCACAAGAAAACGAAAATATTATTTATACACTTTTAATCAAACACAATTCATCCAAACAAATTTCTTACGTACAAATATGTTTTCTAAATTAATTACAATTATATTAAAACTAAGTGTCCTCACAAATTTTACGATGACATTTTCTTTCTTTCTTTTTTGTTCAGTAAAATAAAATCACAGAAATTAAAAATGCTTTCCAGCTATCACTTTTTAAAAACGCAATAATGACAAAGTAAAAAGAAAAGAAATCAGTAATAATAATAATAATAAAAGAAAATAAAAACATCCCCCCCCCCAAACCCGAAAAAAAATCTAGCATCAGAAATCTCCCCCCCCCCCCCCAAATTTGAATAGTTAAAATCAAAGAAACCACCATCTGCCAAGCGAATGCAGCCCAAAGAATCGAAATTAAAAAACACCTTTACTCTTCACAAACCATCCTCTGCTCATATCCGTTACTCGATCGAGAAGGTCATTTTCCTTTCCATTAAAAAAAAAAATCAAGAAGTCTTTTCCGTTCCATTCCAAAATACTCTACCGACTCGAATCGTTCCACACTACCGTATTTATCTACATAACAAATATCAGTTATTTTAAGTTTTATCCACGGTCCGTGATTTTTAACTCTGAAGAGTAAAACGATCTTTGCTTCGTATGGATTACTTGCAATTAAATAACTCTCAAAATTATAAACGATTGACAGAAACTTTAACAGGATAATGAAAAATGAATAATCAAATACGTGTTATTTTCCAGCCAATGAATGGCCAGATCTTTTTAAGAGATTTAAGCGTGATTTGATTATTGAGAAATCTCTTCACAGCCTATTACGTTTTTTTTTTTTTTTTTTTTTTCATTTTTCTTCAGCTGCTGCTATTCTGTTTAATCGCTGAAGTCTTGGAAAGACATGATAAGTAAATTTTTGATTCCTTCTCGCTTTGGCGCGTAACAAAAGTTCATAAGTGTTTAAAATATGATTTTTTAAGTACATTTTTAAGCTTTTTTTTATTAATATAGAAAACAAATTTCGGAAATTTTATTTTTATTATAAATTAATTTGTACTTCTAAAAAACGATTGTTTCACCTCTTTTTTTAATACTTTGCCGATGTCGCGTTCTAAATTTAACAGGAATTTTTCGTTAATCTATTACTAAATAATAAACTGTACAACAATAACATTGTTATTTATCCTAATACGTTAAGGGGTCTCAGGACTCTTAAAATTGGAAAAAATGAAAAAAAAGGACCATTTTCAACATTTAATATCTTAAAATGTATTTGATATTAAGATACAATTTTAAATGGGAATGAAAGATACAAGTATGTTCTTTCATTTCAAATATTTGAAAAATTGCAAGATGTAGAATTAGCATTTACAGGGGGCTCCAAACTGTCAGACATTTGACGAGCAGAAAATCGGCATAACAGCTTATGCGCACGATTACAAAATAAATTTAGCAACTAGAATGAAAATTTTGGTGCCTATGTATACCTCCGATTATAGTAATTACACTGAACCTAAATAAATTTAAGAACAAACAATCTTCTTGAAACACCATCAAAAATTTGTAAATGCGCTAGGCCTTTCGAAAGATCTGAGTCTTTCTTCGTCTAGGCGCAAAGAAGACGTCCTTCTACTATGAAAGCAGAGGCAAGACTGAAATGAGAGACAAGGGAAAGGAAACAAGCTGAAGAAACAGCCAATAGGAAGTTAGAAAACAACAGCCAATAGGAAAGTAAAAGACAACAGCCTATCACAGAAGAGAATAATCAAAACAAAAGAACACAAAGTAGGAGGGGCAAAAAATGGGAGGGGGGAAAATACATATAATCCAATATGGGAACACATGAAATTAAAAATGAATAAATAAATGAATAATATATATTTAAAAAAAAAACAAAAAAAAAACAGACTAATAATAATACAAAAATAAATTAAATGGTAGTACTGAAAAGGTTTTTCCAAGCTGCAGAGAGCATTGTGGAATCAGATTTATCATTAACAATAACATCACGATTAAGATAAATAGCTAAATTTTCAAGAAAGTCCAATTCAGAGATACCATTGGCATTAGAGATAATTTTAGCATTTTGAAAATTAAAACTATGGCCGGAATCCCAAGAGTGCTTGGCAATAGAAGATTTAGAAAATTCTTGATTGATTAAATAACGCGAGTATTCTTTTAAGCGGATTTCGAGATTCCTTTTAGTTTGACCAATATAAGATAAATCACAATTTGCGCCTGACGAAGAAAGACTCAGATCTTTCGAAAGGCCTAGCGCATTTACAAATTTTTGATGGTGTTTCAAGAAGATTGTTTGTTCTTAGTCATTCACACCAGTTTTAACTTATTTTCTTTAAATAAATTTGCATTTAAAGCATTTTTATATTTTTAATACAAAGTTGTATTTAGTTAATGCAAAATTTAGAAAATTTCAACTATATAAACACCTAAAAAATATTTTCTTTTTACAATAAAAGGGAAACTTTAGGTTGAGTTTATACAGACTAACACGAAACATAACGTTTTGAAAATTTCAAGAAAAAATGCAGAAGTTTTTGAGATATCGTGCGCGTTATGCCCAAAAACGTCATCTGGAGAAAAATGAGTTCAAAGATTTGGAAACACCACTTCAGCTATTTAGCGGGTATAATTCTAAATGCCATAACTTCTGTTCTAATGGAAATCTAAAGATAACAATTATATCAAAATATTCAGAAGACATAGAAGTTTAATATCTAAAAAAATTAAATTTTCGAAAATTTTAGAGCTTTAAGAGTTCTGAGACCCCTTAAATAAAGCCCATCTCTACCGTGAACTGGATGAAGTGATTGTCTGTGCTGCTCACTCCCGGTCTATAATGTAACGAATTTTTTTTTTTTTTTTTTTTTTTTTTTTGTATTTCTGTAAACGAGTTATAAAGGCTGCACACTTCGTTTTCAATTCCGAACATGCCATAGTAAACCTCAATAATATATAAAAATATTATGGCAATCCAAGTATATTTATACGAATTAGAGCACGGACAGATAGACGGCAGGCATCATACAAAAGATATATGGCAGACAGACAACCGAATTCATAAACACTTTTCAAATATGTGGGAAAGTGTTAAAAAGACATATTAACTAAAGCGATTTTACGATATAAACATGTGTATTTTACACAAGAAAATTACTTACCTTACAGATCTCAACTACAATACACTGTTAAAAATTTGCAGCCTTCTGGCAGGTCATTTGACCGTTTTTCCGAAAACGGTTAAAACAACCGTTAATTTAACACTATTCTGACCATATTATTGGCCATTTTATGGTCAGAATATAGTTAAATTATGGTTATGAAACCGTTTTTTCAAAAAACGGTCGAATGACCTGCCAGAGAATGCTGCAAAATTTTTAACAGTGTAGGATACTAGTCAGATGTGCCAATCCCAAAAATTTCTTCTATCTGATATATCTTAACCCTTTTGTGTCCGATATATATATTTTTAATTTTTCGAAAATATTCTTTTACGTTAACAATGCTAATAGCAGTTATCCAAATAGATTTATTGAAGTTTAACAAATATGTCATTGTCAGAAAAGGAAACGAATGTAGTAACTTTGAGTACTCATCAGTTTATATTCATATGACAATAGGCTAAAGAAAAGTTTTTGGAGACGTTTGGAAAATATTTTACGTTTTATCCCGCATAATTCGAACAGAAAAGTACACTCTCAGAAACAAGTTGGAAATTGCTCGTCAAACATGGCAAATGAGGTGCGTTCGTACTATAACTAGTTTTATAAGTATTTTTTGCATCGCATAGTGTACTGAATGTATATTTTAGTGCACTTCATAAGTGCATATCAGTTTCATTCTGTTCGAAAGGCTGTAACATTATTAAAATGTAGTTGCAACAATTTTTTCCCATTGGCCGTAATGTAACGGAAAACTTTTGACTGTCCCTGTCATTAAACTATACATCCGATTTTCATAAAATTTTAAATGACTCGACAAAATTTTGCAGCAATTATATATTTAAAATTTCAGATCATTCGGAAGGCTTTAACATCATTAAAATGCACTTGCAACAATTTTTTCCCACTGGCAGTAATGTAATGGAAAATTTTTGACTGTCCCTGTCATTAAACTATACATCCGATTTTCATAAAATTTAGAATGGCTCGACAAAATTTTGTAACAATTATATGTTTGAAACTTCAGACCATTCGGTTGGATAGTTTATGCTCTGTTATATGCAGACGGACGGACAGGCGAACAGACGAACTGAACGACCACTATAGGTGCTACGTATTTATATAATTACGAACTCTCCTAAAAACTGCTAATTTATTAGCGTTTGCACTTCAATTTTCAGGGGCAATAACCTTATTTGATGAAAAACGGTCTGATCCATTAAATAAGCGGCCTTATCTCTTAGATACTTAGAATATTAAGGGCAAGCCAAATATTCTTGCAGTTCTAGCCCATCTTTTAGCAAAAATACGGTACGGTCCTATACATTTTCCTCCGTTAGGGTATAACCCTTCATTTTAGTCATGTTTCGAAAAATGATATCACTTAACCGCGACAGTAACATATATTTAACCCGCCAGAAAGTGATTCTGTGATGATTATCTAACGTGCTACGGAACAGTAATGTAAAGTGTTATTGTGTTTTGAAGTGCATTATATCTTTGCCCCGTAAAATTACGGGCTGCACAAAATGATGAATATGGATTTTTGGTCCAATGTATGACTGGAATCTCTGCTGCCGTCCTCTGCCCGTAATTTTACAGGATATTTTTAACAGTTTAACTTACCTTCTTCACATTCTAAGGTAAAATTACACTGCGAACTTCTTTGATTTTGTACAAACACTGTAAAAAAAAAGGGACTATAGTTACGCTTAATTTGAGTGTATGAAATGCCAAATGAGGATTAAATATACTCTAAGTTTGGTGTAAACACCGAATAAAGTGTCATGATACACTCAAAACGGTTTAATTTTAATCTTTTATAGGAATTGTGGAAACCGAACACCAGTTCGGGTGTAAAGTTTTTAATCAACACATGATTGAGTCCGCCATTTTGAATGTCTTCTTTGGCTAATTTCTTCGGAATAGGGTAAGAACTTAAAACTTATATTTAACTTCATATTTTTGAAAATTTCCCAATCATTTTCCAACGTTTTTATACCTCCTATGTATCTCTAGCTGCTATATTTATAATTTTATGAGTATATGAAGTGGACCTATTTTGTATTGGTGCCATTTTCAAATTTTGGCATTTTTGTCACTTTTGAGACGCTTAGTGTACAATGAATTCCGCTTGTTAACTTTAAAACAATGTTCGATTCAACTAAAGTAAAGATCGTAGATTATTTTTTAACCAAGGATTTTAAATTTTGAATAAGTTTAAACTATTTGCGAGCCATTTTAAAAAGTATCGTTTTTAGGATTACTACTTTCGTTTTCCCATAGGAAATACATTACGTAAACAACGATATTCTTAAACTTTTTTAACTACAAAAACTAACTTTTTCTGAAAAAACTAATGTGATATTCAGCTATTTAAAGTTTAAGCTTCAAGATTCTATCTAGTTTTAAAAGTTTTGAACACTTTTTGTGTATTTGCTGAGCGTTTCAAAAGTTGACATTTTTCGATTTTCCAGTTAGCCCACGATCATAGAAATAAATGGGATTTTTACTGTTGGTGACATATTTTAACATAGCTTGTTTTCAACATTTTATTAATTATTTTGAAAAACTAATACTTATTTTATGTTCTATAAAGTATGGGCTTTGCTCCGCCACCCACCGTGTATTCCTGGGTTCAGTTTAGATATGTTTAAAAAATTCATGAAATTTGGTATAAAAACTTTTGTCTCAGACCACTTTCCCATAGCGTTACGCGTTTTGTTTACTTTGTTTTCACCTTTTCTAACAATTTAAACCTTATCATTTTGCTTAACTGTTAGTATCTTTTAAAAGCTTAAACTTCAAGCTTTCTAGCGTTTATTAATTAATTATGCCTTTAAGTATTTTTAATTTGCATTTTAAAAGTGATAAAAATTGTTCTTTAGCAATTGAGAGGTTGGTGGTTTTTAGCTCTCTGTATCTGATTTTTGTACAGTTTGTAATGTTCAGTTGTATTTATGGTAGTTTATTTTAATTTGCTTAGACTATTTATTCGAAAACCAGTCAAGTCTACGCTGAGTTTTTTAAAAAAGAGCCAAGTGCACGTGACGTAAGTCCAGATGTAACGAACGAATGATTTGTGAGGAAATTTCGTTGTTTACCAAAACTAAAATGTTTAAAATAAATGTTTAACTGAGATAATAAATTATCGCAGTTAAAACAATGTTTAGCAGCCTCTTTGCGTGAAACTATTTATTGTAAATTATGGTTGCATTAGATTTAAAATGTAATCTTTAAATTGATTTTTATTTTACTGTTAAAGTGCAAACCAAATAAGCAGTACTGTGACTTTACACCAGATAAACAGTAGCGTGACTTTACACCAAAAATGGTGGCAACTAAGTTGCCACTCAAAGTGGTGTTTGTTTACACTATTTGATAGCTGGTCCCTCATTACACCAATTTTCAAATGGAATTTCATCTTAGTTGCTACCCTTTTTGGTGTAAAGTAAAGGATTTTTTTTTTTTTTTTTTTTTTTTTTACAGTGAACAAAAAGACACTATAGATAATAGAAGGAGCCCTACTGAACTTGATATTTTAGGGGGCTGGTAATTTAGGTTCACAAATACGGATCTTAAATTACTAACACCCTGAAAATATGAATTTTATTATCAATAACCTAAATTGCGCAGCATCAACTTGAAGTCATTTAATTAAATGAATGGTTTACAGATCCTCAAAAATTTTTATTGCAAAACGTTTAAGTTAGTTAATTATGAAAATTTCGTACTTTCTTGGACACACTGTCTAAAATGGATTTTGAAAACTCAGATGGAAATAACGCTTATTTAATAAGGAAATAAGCATCAGTTCTGCCAGTTATTAGTTTTTATCCAAAGCCAAAAACATTCAGCCATATAGAAGTAAAATAAAAATGTAAAAAAAAATCAAATGTTTTAATTTATATCCTTCTCGGTTTGGAAGTATCACATGTGATACTTCAGAACAGAGGAGGTTAAATTTTAAATTTAATAGGAGGAAGATATGTTTAAAATAAAAGAATCACCGACGGTGTAAAGAAAATTAAGCAAACTTTTATTATTATTTTTACTAAAATGTTATTATTACTAAATGAATTCATGATAAGAAATGCATAGATATATACTGACATTACTACATGCAGATAGTAACAAAAGTAATTGTTAAGACAAAATAATACTCACTGCAAAGTCGTGTGCTATTAATAGTACGCCAACTGGTTAATATTAAAAAAATAGTTATAAATGTTAATACTTCAATATTATTAGTTCCATAGTATACTTAATTTCATTTTCATCTTAAGTTTCTGCTTCATTCGATTAATCGGAGAAATAACGGTAAATATCGATAATGATATTTATTAAAATCAATAGTTTTTAGTTATTCCGCAACAGCTGTTTGAGAATAATCGACTTAGCAGGATACAAAGTTCCCGTCGCTGCACGAACCACCGATGTACAATAGAACTACGAAGAAGTAAGGAAATTATACAAGAATTACTGTTACAGCGTCCCCCTGTGGCGAAATATTTCTAAATTGAAAAGGGCCTGCTGGTCATAGCCAAAAACATAAATTTAAAATTTGGTTTAATTCTTTGCTTAACTTCGCCCTTTTCGATAGTACAATAATGAAAATGACGCAAAAATCGCTATTACAGAGCCGCCTTCCTTCGGAATATTTCAAGTTAGAGAGGACCTGCTGGCCATAGACAAAAATACATGCAAAAAAAATGGTTCACTTCTATGCACAAATGCATACACTTTTCGATGGTACAATAATGAAAATGGCACAAAAATCGCTATTACAGCACATGGACACACGGACAAATAGGCATTTTATATAAACATGTGTTTTTGGATCTCTGATGCCTAAAACCTGTAAATCCGTCGAAAACCGAAAGTCGAAAAAAATTTCGATTAAAATACTTTCTTTTATTGCAGATAGAAAAAAGTAATAAAAGAACTGAAATTAGCGAATACGTATCCTGATCATTAGTTTGCAAACACGTTCATTATTAACCCCTTGGGGACGAGCGACCAGTATACGCGCCGCGTAAGGTCTTCAGAATTCGTGATTATTCTCACCAGTAAACTTTTATTGTAAATTTTGTGTTATTTAATCCGAGCATTTTCCCGATTCAATTCGGCAAAATTTTCTGTTTTGAAAAACCGGTTATAAAATATAAGAAAATCTGTAAAAGACGTTCGTCCCGAAGGGGTTAATCTGCTTAATATATAAATCCTTTCTTAGTTGTCATGAATATAAAGCCACAAATCCAGTTAACATAAATAACAGCAAAAATCATTAATTTAAACCGATTTAAATATTCCATTATGTAACGATACAAATAACTTCTGAACGTGGAAATATGAAGATTATACCTATTATTCGGCAGACGCTTTCGTAACTTTAACACAGTCAAGATAAATCAAGATCGCTTTGTTTTATAATAATCCTGTAGACGCTATAAACCTGTGTCACTGCTTGTAGATACATTAATAAAGTTTGGCGCTTTAGATCGTAATATTCCTAGAAATGCAAATGCATTCATTCTACGATTATAATCGTTCTGTTGAATGAAAGGGATTTCGAGTGAGGAGAAATGAACTCTTAGTGATTAACTGAAATTAACAATGCATACATTCAAAAGAAAAACAATACGTTTAGCTATTTCCGTTAGTTTTTATGCAAATATAAAAAGGTTTTCCAAACAATAACTGAAACAAATAACGCATTTAGAAATTCTGTATTTGTTCTTTTGTATTTAATATGTAATACCGAATAAGTAGCCTAAACAACCACAAAAATAAATTTATTTTTAGTAAATGCCTTTTTTGAACACATAATGGTAAGTAGAAAGTATTCATCACGCTTAATTAAAAATTACAAATGTGGAAGAAATGAAAATTGCATAATTATTTTTTTGTATATATATATGTGTGAGACATTCCGGCGACACTCTTATATATCGACGAAAATGTAGTATAGTAATCAATGAAAAAGCTTTGCCAACCGTCCGTTATCATGAGACAACTGGACGCAGTCGTGGTGGTGAATAGAAGGCAGACTCAAGAAAACATTGGAAGAATTTCCCCTTCAATAAATAGAGGCATCGTAACTCAAACGTCGTTTATTTGGCTGTCAAACATTATACCAATTCCAGTAGTCTAGCCATCTGCTCTCGAAGTATAGCTGTATCACTTCATAATAAACGATACGATGTTAAATAGAATCCACACAAATAAAAAATACCACCAAGTGACGGGGTTTTTTTAGACAAACGAAAAGCGTATAAAATCTGGGCTGCTAGCCGATGCAACACAATAAATACTCAAAGAAACAGAGCACGAGCGGATACATTACAAGTGAAAAAAACCAACACCATTAAAAGAGCCGGAAGGACGGGACGGGAGGCAGGCTACAATACGACGAGCTCCGAGAGAAGGAGGGGAATGCGTGACGTAAATGAATGAACTTAATTTTCATGGCGTCAGATTTATAACGTAAATAAAATGTTGTCTTGAGCTGGAAGGGAATTATAGGATATAGAACATCATAGAACAAAAATATTAAAAACATTTAAAGAAAAATAATTGTCTCCGAATGTCTCCGAATAAAATGAAAGAAAGTAATTTAGTGGTTTTATAAGAAGTAAGTTACGAACGGATTAAGGTTTTTAGAATAATAATTAAAGAATACGCAGGTTTAAAGGCATGAAATAAAACACAAAATATGTTTAAGATATTATTAAAGATGGGTAAAAAAGTGTAGATATTAAGAATTTGGAATAGTTTTACTAAGATAAAAAGGCGAAAATTTTTTATTATTACATATATATAGCAGCTGCTTTTTTTTAACACTTTCCAACAAAGTTGAAAAGTTATAAATTTGGTTTGTCTGTCCGCCTGTATGCCCATGGTCTAACTCGCATAAATATACTCGGATATTCATGCAATTGATATATGTTAATGATGTTTACCATAGTATGTTCTCTATAGGATATGTAATGTTTAGCATTAATAGTTCATTTACAAGGGCACTCAAGAAAATTCCGTTACATTGTGGTCAATGGGGAAAAAGCGTTTGCAGTGTATTTTAATAACATTACGCTATTTCAAATGTATTGAAATTGATATAAATCACTGAGTTTTACTACAAGATGATTACAATAGAATAGAGCATTCACAGTATTTATCGTTCATTTACAAGGACACGCAAAAAGAAATCGGTTACAGTATTGTCTTTGAACAATAACTGCGGGAATTGTGTTTTCAATTACATTCTCGTTTAAATATAACTAATTTTTTGCACGTTATTCGGTGTGTATAAATTCTATGCCTCGTATACTGGACTGGAAAAAAGAATTCATGTACCATTCTCCTTATTGGCGGAAATTGTTGAATGCTAATTTTCAACTGTGGCATGCATTTTCTAATTGAACTAATTTTTTGCATGCATATAGTTAATAAATACATATCTATATATCATATACAGGAATGCCCAAAGAATTTGGATAATTTTCAGGCTGTGGATGGGAATTGCTGAAACTGTCTTTTCAAATGCGTTTTGCGTTTCCAAATGATTAAATTAGACGTGCTATTTCAACTTATTAAACGGTGGAGTTTAGTTACATAATTCTGAACGTGTTGGAAAGTGTTTCATAATCTATGCTGAATGCATGATTTTTTCTTTGTTTTTTTACTTATCTAAGATTAACAGTATTTTTTAATACATCGAGGCCTGACACATGGTGGTTTTAATATATTATCTGTGCTCTGAAATGAAACTTTAACATGCTGACCGCAACAGAATACGAGAAAGTGGCTTTTATTTTGGCGAACATTTACAAAGCGGTTTTCAGTGTTTATCCAACAGATTCACAGTTCACAATCGCGTCAATGTTTATTTAACTTTATATAAAATGTTAATTTTATATATTTTTAATTCAAATATGTCAAGTTTTACCCTTTTTTATGCGACTGCCAAGAAGGATTTTGTGTTACACGCGTATCTGGGTATATGGATTTCTTTATACCCTCGAAACATTCCAACGGCTGGATGGAGTTAAATGAATGAGGTCTCTATTGATTCGTCATAACCGTCCCGTGGTTTTGTTTTTATAAATTCAAAATGGCTGCAGTAAAATACAAAATGGCGGTAGAGACGAAAAAAAAAAAAATTTACGCACCCTATTGAGTGACCTATCATTATATAGGTCTTTCAAACTGAAGACGATGTTTCATTGACTATTTTACAGTCAGAAGATCCGTTTAAATATTACACAACCTGGAAGTTGTGTAGGTAGGATCTCTAGATTTACTACAACTCTAACCTTCATAGACATCTATAGGCCTCATCAAAACAGTGTTTATAGACAGGAACTAACAATTAAAATCAACTTAAATGTCATCAATACAAGTAAATAAAAAAAATAGGTAAGTAATATAAAAAATAGTTTCACATTGATGATAAATAATTAATTATTTCGCTTTTTTAAGCAGTCGGGTTTTTTTTTTTTTTGATTTTTTAAATTTAATTTTTACTTGTTTACACATTGATCGCCATACTGAAATCACTAAAAATGGCTATGCTTTTTTAAAATGCATGGTAACAAATTTATCAGTAGTTCTGTTTCATACTAATAAGTGAACATATTGATGGCATATGCATTCGGGTAGTACGGCGTACCAGAAAATATTTGTGGCGCACATATTTGTGTGACAATCAATATGTTAAGTATCAGTTGTCCGTGTATGAGATTAGATTTATGAACGCTATCAAGAATGCACATACAGAGAAACTTCGGTTATTATTGAATGGTTGGACAATATGGAATACTTCAATATAGTACTCCCATGTGGCACTGGGCTCAGTTCTGTTTACATAATTGTTGTTGGAGTGACGCGGTGAAATAAAATCTTATTCTCAATTTTTGCAGTTTTTTGCAGGTAAATTTTATAAAATTTGTATTAATTATAAAATTTCATTGTCATTTTTGTTAAGTAAGTTCAATATAATGTTTACCGGTTATATTTATTGGTATGTTAGTAAATTAAATAACAGAAAACCAACGTTTAAAAATGCACAAGTAATACATGAAAAGCAGCAAACAGCTGTTTCCAATCTACTAGCGAGTTTCTTCAGTGCAAGATAGGGCAAGGCACAGCGTGCTAGAAAAAGTAAGGCTGAGCCGTAAACGTTTTTAAACGTTGGTTTTCTGCTTTTTAATATTCTTGCACAAACACTGTAAAAAAAAAATTCCGTTAAAAAACGGAAATAGTACTGGCAATCCAGACGCCAGTACTATTTCCGTAAATTCCAGAAAATTTTCAGTTTTTTCACAAAATTTTTTCTTTTTTTTTTCATATATCCGCATTTAAAATTTTTTGTTTCAAAGGCAAAAAAAAAAAAAAAAAAAAAAAAAAAAAAACATATAAAAAAAAACAATCATAAAAAAAAACTTACACCTTTATCAATTCCAACGGACACGTTTATCAAGGTAGCGTATCTCTAATTTATTCAAATAACAGTAATGAAACAACACTTACCTAGGGTGGAATCGAACTGGGGAACCGGCCTCTACCAGATTAGCGCTTTTATCCACCATGCCATTGGGGACTCGAGTTACGTTTCCAAATATCGTTACTTATTTCAGATGCTTTTTATGAAGTAAAGGCATGATATTAAACACGGAACGTATTTTCGTTGGCGATATTTTTCAATTTAGTGTACAATTCTTAATATTTCCATAATTTTGAAAATTTAGCTTTTTAATTTCATGCTTTATAAAAAGAAAAAAAATTAGTCTTTAAAATATTACGTGCATGAAAGAATGTATTATAAGTAATAATTGCTTCTTTTTTTGAAAGATTTTAAAAATTTTATTGTACTATTATTTTTATTTATTTATTTGTATATACATCTATAATTTCGTTATTATGTTTCAGATATGTTTTAAGTTTTATGTGCGAATCCGTTAAAGTGAATAGATTAAAAACTATTAAAATAAAAAATATTTTTTAAAATTTTTAAAATAATAATAAGTATTATTTTAAAATCATTATGAAAAATAAACTGTAACATTTCCTTCTCAACTGTCAGAAACTTAAAAAGAATCAATAAAATTTATTTAAATATCAGATTATTTTTTTTAAATATAGTAAAAAAATTTTTTTAAACAATTTAAAAACTTTTCATTTAAAAAGAAAGAAAGAAAGAAAAATACTACAGTGTTAAAATACTATATAGTTTAAATGTACATGTATAGATGGCGCCAAAACTTTTAGCGGTTTTACTTGAAAACCCACGTAAAACCGACACATTGGGAAATCATTGGATATATTTTCAATATAGAGCCACATTTAGCCAATATTGGAGTTTCATTGAAAATAATATCACTGTAAGACAAGTACATACAACCAGTGGCGGATCCAAGGGTCATGACCGCCTCCCCCCCAATCCCCGTTCAACAATCTGAATCTCTCTGGCTCTTTAAAGCTCTACTCAAATCAAAATTAGGTAATTTCTGATACATCCGTTAAAATATTTTTAATCTCAAGAAATTCGCAAGTGCACTTATTCTGAAACTATATGATTAAAAAGTGTTTTCTATTTTTCAATAAAAGCAAAGGATCTTTCCAAAAATTCCATAAAATTTAGGCATTTTAAACAAAATTTACGGACGGGAATGCTAATTGCTACCTAATGACGACATTTCTGTGGCTCACAAGTCCTAAAAATTGGCTTAAAATGCTAACTTGACAACATTTCTGAATCATTCTTCGCATTTAAAAGAAAATGGGAAATGCTTCGATTTCTTGGTATCTGAATGAAATATATATATATATATACGAATACTAATGCAATTTTGTTAGTATTTATGAATGAAAATGAATTTACGAAAGTATCAGAAAAATCGTCAGTTTTAATTTGGGAATAGCCTTCAATAAAAAATTGATCATGAAATGTTGTGACCCCCACCCTCCCCCCTCCCAAAAAAAGAGGCATAACCCACCACCCCTCCTCTAAATTAAAGGCTGGAGCCGTCCTTCCATACAACAATTAATTCCTTCACTTTCCAAACATGTCAGTAATTTCTAAACATCATTTACGGAAGTTGTACTGTTTTGAAAGCGATACAGAAACATTCCGTTAAATTTACGGAAGACTTACTGTATTTACACGGATTTATAATCTCATAATGTCAATTACGGAAATTGTACTGTTTTCTTAGAAATATGAAACTATTCCGTAAAATTTTACGGAAAAGTTTATGGAAAATTTTACGGAAAAGTTTGTGTATATTGACGGATTTTTTTTACAGTGAAGGCTTTATTTGCTATTTTAATGTTAGTAAATTTTCTTCTATGCTAACTTGCTGACGAATGAAGTTGTTATGCTTTTCAAAATGGCGTGATGGGCAATATGGAATATCAGCTAGACAACTGTTTCAAGTATAGAATTAACGAGTATTAAAATTAAAACAAACTTTCAAACAACCTGAGAATTTATTGATGACATACTAAGGTTAACTCAATAAATAAATCTAGTTATTCTTTTAAATCGTGGTTTTTCTTCTATTTCAATTACTCCTTAAAATCTTATTCCATATTATCCGATTGGCTGCCATTACCCGAAAAGTGTAACTTTTTTTAAAGCTAAATATTGATATACATTTTTTTTCACTTTAAACGCTTTAAAAATGTACTAAGAAATAGTATAAGTTTGTTCTTTTCTAACTTTGAATGTATTTTTTTCTGTTGGCTTATAAGTCAAATTATAAAAGATATTCCGTAATACCCGAACTTCCTCTATATATAGATTATTCTACAGAAAACGTTACTCCTTGAGGATAGCAATTTCAATAAATAATGGTAACCACAAAAACGTTTTACTAATATACATGGTGTCCAAAAAGAATGTCTCAGTTATGAATTTTAATAGTATCAACTGTAAGCGTTGTAGAGCGTTGGTTCAAGGTCACAAATAAAGAGTAACTCAAACAGTTTTAGGTAAGCGCATGCGCGAGTATTGCTTTGTTATTGACTCGCTTGCAGTGTCACATATAAGCAAAATGGCGACACCTGAGCGTAAAGCGTCATTCCTGGGCTGAAGATTTAAAAGTCGTTAGAGCCATGAGCTTTTTTCCTTTGGGGCTTTGTAAAAGGCCACGTCTACGCTACGCCGCTACCTATTAATTTGGCAGAGTTGAGACACAAAAATGAAGATTCTGATGCTTCCATTACTCCGGACTTGTTAACTGAAATATGGGAAGAATTGGACTTTGGGTTGGATTTGTGCCATATAACTAAAGGTGCACATAGTGAACATTCGTAAGAAAAACTAGATTAGTTTCCCTTCAATTTGATGCATGATTTGTCGTAAATAGTCTAAATTAAACTGTTATAATATACACATTGAAACTGATACATTATTTTACGGACACCCTGTATATTGTTCTTTTTCACCTTTTTTAATTTATACGTAACTTGTATCATGTCTTTTAATTTTCTGGTACTTAGTTTTTTTTTATAAGGATTAGAGCGAAATTCCCGTAATAATATTTTAATGAAGGATAAAAATTCATACCTTTTTATTTCAAAATGCCTGGCCAATTTAATGTAAGATATGAAACTTGAGGTAAATAGCTCCGAAAAGATTTTACATATATGAATTAAAGGCTTATATGCTTAATTAATTAATGCTTATCTTTTAAATACATCTTTTAGATACATAAAGTTCACGGCTGTATTTAGTTCAGAGGAAATACTTTAAAATTAATGACAAAACACCCACGGCTAACAACTGAAACTAACCTTATGCACTCTGTTGTCTCCGCTGCGGAGCCATCATCTTTCTTTGTAAAATTTATTTTTGTCACCAGTAATAAAGGAAAATAAAATTTGGTTTATTTAATCAGAGCATTTTTGAAATTGTGTACTTGAATAAAACTTCTTTTAAAAAAGTGGTGCCGACCGAATAAAATTTGTGTAAGAGACGCCGGAGTTTACAGGGTTAATAAGTCCGAATTTGTCGTAAAACTTGGCAAATGAGGTGCTTTCGTACTATAACTAGTTTTAGAAATATTCATATCTAGAAGATCTATTCAGAAAAGATGTATGAATACAAAATTTATTATGATTATACATATATGTATTAAATTCAGTAATACGGAAATAATAGGACTCCATCTTAAATAGGGCGTAATTACCATAGAAACCTAGCATCATTGCCTATCATGATATGTCATTGAATTAATTACGTATGATAGGATTTAAATAGAATAAATAAAACTTTTATTAATATCTTTTTACGTTTTAATTCGATTTTCGTAAAATTTGCTATGACTCGACAAAATTCTGCAACGATTATATCTATTAAACTTAAAACCATTCTGTTGGGTAGTTTCTGCTCTGTTATATGCGGCTAGATGGACAAACCAGATGACGATTATAGTTGCTGCGTTTTTATAGAAATACGAACGCACCTAAAAACGGAAGTCTCTTGCCTATTTTTATTAGGTAACAAATGCTACTAAATTTTGAAAATTAGTGCGCAGAATTTTCTTATAACGGAAGATACACGAAAGTCTTGTAACAGCAATTCAAACATAATGTTTGTAGAAAATTAGAAATTTATTTTATTTAAAATTTAAATTACGTATAAATCTATTTTCAGACAAAATTTCACAATTAAACGCATAATATACTTATCACTTTCAGAAAAAACGAAGATGTTAATTGAGGAAATTAGGCGTAAATTCCCAAATACTCATACTGTTCATTAATGCAAAAAAAAAAAAAATCATTATTAATATATTTTGTGTATATAAATTCCTCTTTGTGTATATAAATTCCTCTTCATGTATATAAATTCCTCTTTACAGAACATCATCATGAAAGTTCGTCTTCGGATACAATCCATAGCAAAGTAAATCATTAATATAAATAATTGTAAACACATTCTATTGTATAATGTTATAAATTATGTCTGGATATTGAAATGGGAAGATTGCGCCTCATATTCTAAAGACGTTCTGTCAAGTTGAAATTAGTTAAGAGAACTTAAGATCAGTTTGGCTTATAATAATCCTGAAGATGCGATAAAGGCGTATCTCTATACTTCTAGACATATTCATAAAGTTTGACGCTTTCGACTACAATATTCTTAACAATGCTTTTACATTCACTCTACATTTGTTAGCGTTTAATAAAAGAGATCTACGATGATTGGAAGTAAAATGTTTATGATTCACTGAAACAGATAACGTATAAATTAAAGAGAAAAAAGATGTTACCTACTTCCACAAAGTTACTGCCTGTTTTTATTAGGTAACAAATACTACTAAATTTTGGAAATTATTGCACGGAATTTTCTTATAAAGGTTGATACGCCAAAGGCTAGTAACAGCGGTTCAAACATAATGTTTGTAGGTAATTAGAAATTTGTATTTGATAAAATTTAAATTACGTATAAATCTATTTTCAGACAGCACTTCACTATTGAACGAAAAATATATTTATCAGTTTCAGGAAAAATGAAGATGTTAATTGAGAAAATTAGACAAATTAGGTGTAAATTCACAAATACTCATGCTGTTCATTAATGTAAAAAATCTACTCTTCATGTATATAAATTCCTCTTTACAGAGCATCATCATGAAAGTTTGTCTTCGGATACAATCCACAGTAAAATAAATCATAAATATAAATTATTGTAAACACGTTCCATTGTATAATGTTACAAATTACGTCTGGATATTGAACTGTGAAGATCTGTGCATCATGTTCTAAAGACGTTCTGTCAAGTTGAAATTAGTTAAGAGAACTTAAGATCAGTTTGGTTTATAATAATCCTGCTGACGCGATAAACGTATGTCTATACTTGTAGACATAGTCATAAAGTTTGATACTTTCGACAATAATAATTTTATCAATGCATTTATATTCACTCTACATTTGTTAGCGTTTAATAAAAAAGATATGATTCACTGAAATAGATAATGAAGAAATTAATGAGAAAAAAAAATATGTTATGTACTTTTACAAAGCTACTGTCTGTTTTTATTAGGTAATAAATTCTACTAAATTTTGGAAATTATTGCGCAGAATTTTCTTATACCGGGTGATACACGAAAGGCTAGCAAAAGGAATTTAAACATAATGTTTGTAGAAAATTAGAAAATTGTTTTATTTAAAATTTAAATTACGTATAAATCTATTTTCAGACAAAATTTCACTATTGAACGAATAATATATTTATCACTTTCAGAAAAAACGAAAATGTTAATTGGGAAAATTAGGCGTAAATTCACAAATACTTATGTTGTTCATTAATGTAAAAAAAAAATTTCATTATTCTTACATTTTATGTATATAAATTCCTCTTTACGGGACATCATCAAAGTTCGTCTTCGGTTACAATCCATAGCAAAGTAAATCATTAATATAAATTATTGTAAACACATTCTATGGTATAATGTTATAAATTATGTCTGGATATTGAAATGTGAAGATTACGCCTCATATTCTAAAGACGTTCTGTCAAGTTGAAATTAGTTAAGAGAACTTAAGATCAGTTTGGTTTATAATAATCCTGCTGGCGCGATAAACGTATGTCTGTACTTGTAGACATATTCATAAAGTTTGACGCTTTCGATTATAATATTCTTATCAATGCATCTACATTTGTTAGCGTTTCATGAAAGAGATCTCCGTTGAATGGATGTGAAATCTTTATGGTTCACTGAAATAGATAGTGTAGAAATAAAAAGCGGGGGGGATATGGTACCTATACCTACAAAGTTATTAACATTTATACCGTATACGTATAAAAAATTTACAGTTTTAACAAGATTTATAGAAAAAGCTTTCAATGATTTTTCATTTATTCATTTATTATGAGACGGAATTGCTTAGCGTTTCTAGTCGCATGGAAAGTTATGTAATAAATGACAAATGCAACCAGACACCATTGTTTAATTACTTCTTTAGAATATTCTGAAATATTTAGAAAATATTTTGGTACTTTTCGGTTAGCCGGGCGCCAGTGTTACATATACATATATATGTATATACATGTATGTATATGTACACATATGTCTATGTGTGTATATATACAATATATGTATATGTATATTTATGTATATACACATAAATGTATGTATATAAATATGTACATATAACACTGGCGCCCGGCTAACCGAAAAGTACCAATATTTTAATCTATGATTTTTCTTTATAGTTAACCTAAGTTCAATAAAGCTATATATTTATAAATAATATTTTTTTATTGCGAATAAAATGCGCTGTTTTAAAGCATATGATATCTAATATATCAAGGGTCAAAAATTAAGAATTTAAGAGTTCTAACTTTATGTAATGCTTGAGTCATAAAAGAAGTATCACAAAGTTGCTGTCTTTTAAAAATCAGCGATGTCTCCAAAGTAAATCAAATTAAAAATGTTATGCTTCAAATATTTGTTTTTGATTTTATTGGTGGATTTCTGCTTATTCATTATTAAAGGATTCAAAATTGCAAAAATAAAATGTTAAATTAAAATTAAAATAATTATTTAATTTTATACGAATAATCATTAAAATGTTTAATGCATGATTCGATGATTTTGTTCTGAAAAAAATGTATTTGAGCCCATTTTTGTTAACTTTCAACACTAGAAAAATAGTGAAAAAATGTGTTTATATTTGTGAACATAATCTCACAATGTCACTCCTAAGTTATATAACAAAAAATTGCTCAAAAAATGAAAATATTATGTTATATAGGAAAGGGTAGGGGAGATTTGATACATAGGGAGGGTTGATACATTGACAATTTTTCTCAAGATGTGGTATTAACAGCCATTCTAACACATGTGGAGGCTTCTTTTTATTTGCTGAAGCCATCATTAGCTGGACTAATCAGCAAAGAACTGTCAACTTTTCTTTTCTTTTAAATTTGAAGGTTTTTGGAATGTCAATGTAAATTTTTTCTTTGACTGATTTTCTTTCATAACTCTTATCATTGTGAAGATAATATCTTGTAATTTTTTTTTATTTATAAAGCACATTGTTAGGATTAGTTTCACTAGAAAGTAGATTACCATTTTGCAACTGCATTTGTACAAAGTGATTGAAAATCCAATAAGGGGTATTAGGGAGAAATGATACATTAGTACTGGGGAGAAATGATACACTTGTATATTTGAAATTAAATAGGTTTTTAAGTTTGCAAACTAATATAGGACTGTAATATCCATTATTGTTTTACAGCAAGAGCTACAGAAATTGGTAAGGAAGAACAAAGAGACTATTCATAGACATTATGTAGGTTGCATAGAAAAGCATTGCGATGATAGATGGTTAGTTCGCTTTACTCGTCATGTAGAAGGAAAAAGTTTAAATGGCCTGAAAGGGAAAATGTTTCTATAATTTACGAAGGGCAAACTGAAAAAACGTTAAATCTACCCGATTTTACTTATCAAAATGATAGAGTTATTAGTTTTTCTTTTAACCATTTCAGGGGTGGTGGTATGTTTATGAAACCACTTAATTTTAATTCCCAAACGCCACATTGGAACCAGCATTTTGGTAAAATATTTTCCTTTTAGTATGAAAGTGAAATATATCCCTTTTCTTATTTCTAATTAAATTTGTTGGTAAATTCTGGTGCCACTCATTTATTCAACACTTTAGCATTGAAAATTCTTTACCCCTGAAAGTGTTAAAGGAATCTTAAATGTGCTAAATTTATGTTACCATAATTTCCCGTGTATACGCCGCGGCTTTGTTAAGTATTTTTAATACCGGAAATTTTATTTAAAAAATGAAGTCAAATAAATGCTGAGAAAAAGCAAGTCACATTTTACTTAAAACAAATTCTGGTAGGAAACCGAATTATCTGAGCTGCGGCGTATACCAGCGAAATTACGGTAAATTATTTGCAAGTCAGCAATGTTCACTTCATTTTTCCTTGCAGCTAGATTAGGGTTTTTTTTTCATTATTTATTTTCTAAAAAGTGTGTTAATAGGATTGTTTAAATAATAGCAATAGTTTAAATATTTTTGTAAAAAACATTTCTGAAACAAAAATATGTCAATGTCATTTCGTTTCAAATTTTACTTAAATATTTCAAGATTTATCATAAAAAATTGTATGACGCATAAATTGAATAGTCTGCATTTTTTTTTTTTCAATTTACATAACAATGTATCAAACCTCCCTTGCTAGTGTATCAATCCTCCCCAGCAATGGGGAGATTTGATACAGTAGTAGCTATTCAAAATAAATGGGATATATTTTTTGAATGACTATTTTTTTTAAATTCACAGTATTTTTAATAAATGAATAAAAGGTCACTTTATAAGAAAACAGGAAAAATTTGTTTAAAAATAGCTTTCTAAGGGTTGTAAAAAATTAGTAAAAAAAAAGTGTATCATACCTCCCCTACCTCCCCTACTTACTTTAAAGTGTTTACATTGCACAATAACAACTATTTATGGATATAATAATTTTTATAGTGCTTTTAACAGTTTGCAGCATTAATATTTACTACCTTATAAAGATAGAGAAGAAACGCCAGTCGAGCACATTGCAAGAAGTATCAAAAAATATGTCATAACCTCGCCGTGATAAAAAATCAGAACTAAAACAGACTTCATGACCTTAAATGCATGTTCACACGATTAACCTAGTTCACCAAAAGACCAATAGAGAGCGCCAAAAAGCAAAAAAAGATCATGTAACTCCCGAGTTACACTATGCATTTAAGGGTTAACTAAATATCCTCACATAATATGTCTTATGAATAAAGAATCATTAATCCACTGTTTAAGTTCATCTTTAAAATTAGAAAAGTACAATAAAAACTTAACACTTAAGGTCGCTGGAAAGTACACCAGTTAATAAAACATGTCTTCGAACTGTTGCATATCACTATTCCCAGGGACTGATTGTTGCCGATGCAAATTTACACCAGTAATTTTTAACAGAATTTTTCGCTTTATTGAAATGCCTTTGGTGGTTTGGTGCACCACCGTAGTGGAGATTGCTTTGGGGCCTATAGCAACTATGGCTTTTCGCCTCGAATGATCCTTATTGTATACAGAAACAACAACAAGTGACAACAATTTTTATTTCTTGTTCCATTACATATTTATATAACTACAAAGTGACATTCACAAATACATCCATGTCTTACCCGAGGATTCGAACCCGGGCAGCAGCTGTCGCTACCAACCACGCCACTGTGAGAACATTGAAATGTCTTATAAATGTAAAATTTCTTTCATAAATAAAACAAAAAAAATATATTCGTTTTTACTTGTGGAAGTTTTCGCCGTGAGTAATTAACCCTGATTATTCCCAATTCTTTAAATTGTCCCCTATTTAGTTTAAACCTCCATAGATACAGTTGTGGTAAAACAAAAAGTAAACACCCCCTACTAACTCTGCAACTAATAATTATAATAGAAGAAAACTACTGGTACCAAATGATTGGAAATGAAGTCTACTTTGAAATGATGCATATAAAATTTACTTAGTGAGCATTTACTAATCAAAACATGACCAAACTTTGTCTTTTTAAATGGCAATATCCAATTTTGGCTATATATTTAAAATCTTCGGTTCAAACTATGCCTAAAAACAAAATTTAATGTCAATTGGATGATAAGTTTTTGAATTATAAACATTCAAAATTTAAAGCTGCTAATGTTAAATTACATTTTCATATTTTTATTAATATCCCCTGAAATTATAATCCTAATGTGATAATTGTTTATGTGGTTATAATACTAAAAACCCAAACATAAATACATTGAATATGTAATTTTAAAAATTTTATAATATGAATTATGAATAATGTAATTGATATTCGAAAACAAATATGAATTGCAACCTACAATCTTTTGATAGATTTATATTTATTATGTCCTGCTTTATGCGAATTCTCAATTTTAAATTTTACTTCCAAGTAGTTTTCGAATTATGATTTAAAACGTCAAAATGGTGTTTTAAGAGGCGCAGAAAAGAATTATTTGAAAAAAAAAAAAAACTATATTTTACTCATTTTATTGAAACATTTGGGCTGGCAATGGTAGAAACATATTAAACGAGTGAAATGGTCATATTGACAAGACAAATATACATTAAAAGAAGTGACACAGTCATTCTGTAGCCATTCAACAATCGAGTACTAAAACTTCAATTTGGATACAGGCCCTAAAATAGGCTAATTTTGAAATTAATAATTTCTCTGAAACTAATCGTACGAATTTCAGGAAAATTTCTTTTTAGGCTAATTGAAGGGTGTAGAATTTATTTGTGATGTCAAATTTGGGCATTGCTAATTTAAAAATTAGTTTGGTTTGTTTTGATATGTAGATGGCCCCCTAAGCAAATTTTATATAGTAGTCCATTTAAAAGAAGACTTTATTAACAATCGTTTGGTACCAGTAACTTTCATCTACAATAATTTATTGCAGAAATTAGTAGGGGTGTTTACTTTTTTTTCCACGACTGCACATACTTATTTTACAATATGTAGCATGCGAAATTACACTTCATTTAAAAAATGAAGAATATTTGTAAATGATATTTCGTGTCCCTATGAAAAAACGGTTATTCAGAACACATGGAGCAATTGATTTCTTATTTCTTCTATTATATAACGTAGTGTAATATTTCCTTATATCCCACCAGAATAGCTAAAATTTAGTATTGTAATATTCTAAACACGAGTATTCTATTTGACATCGACACAGTCAGTTAATTAAGGTAAACAGGATGTAAGTTAAATCTTCCAGACCTCACATACCTTTGTCAATAGACATAGTTACAGCACCACGCCTTCATGAAATCTAAGGCTGTTTGCTGAACGTGTTGTTTAAACTATTACGTCCCTTTCAGTTCTAAATTTGTAATCCTTTACAGAAATGGACATTCAAAGACGACTACAGGGATTTGATTTTAATGTTTTATAAATAATCTTTTATTACATTATGGGGTCTTGTACCTTCGAAACGTGACGAAAATTAACAAAAAAATTCAAAGTTCGAATTAGTGTATGTTCAAAACCTTTTCGTGTCAGACTACATGAAATTTTGACTATTGATTAAATAGATTGTGCTTTTGAATATACTATCATTAAAAACTGACTAGTCTTTTACAGAATTTGTGCATTGTTGAAATTAAAATAACTCTTTTTTTTCCCTCTGTAAGTCATTCATATCTTGAGAAAATATGTATGCATTGTTATGAAATGGGATATAGGTAATAAGCACATATGTGTTTTTAAAATAATATACTTTTAAGTATTTACAGCGATAAAATTTTTAGTTATGACTCTTTTTATTCATAAAAAAATATAAAGCTTTGAATTTTTTAGCCTCCGATACGCTATGCTATTTCTTTCTCCGACCTTATTTTGTGTCCAAAACAGGGGCGCACCAGCACTATCCAGCGCCTGCGTGCAGAATTTGAGTTGGCGCCCTATATCCCCCCTCACTCCACCTCCGAAAATAAAACTTTATAACAAAAAAATTCCACGAATATAAAGTTTTTTGAACCAGAATATTATTTAATAAGGTGTGTCTTGTTTCTAAAGGGTTCCTATGTTATTTCATGTATTAAATAAAATTTCTGGTTTCAAACATTTAAATTATTTAGAAAATAAGAAATGTTCGCAGCTATGCAAATAAAATTCGAAACACAATAAAGCCTGTGAAAATAAAACCTTTCTGTATTAGAATCCTGCATTAAAGGTAAAATTTATTATCCCACAGAAAATAATACAATACAATAATAATAGATACCATACATACTAATAAAATAAAGTGGTTTGTCATCTCTAATTTGCATATCGATATTAATAAAAGAAAGGCTTTTGCCTTTACACTGCATGTGTTAGCGATGGCTAAGAAAATCTACCGAACATAGAGGTCTGAAAATTTGGAAAAGGGTAGACAGTAGCAGGTTCAAATACACTTGAGGCTCAGATTTTTCATTTTTCCGATTCCAATCGTATCTTCCCTTACTCTTTCAAAAAAGTTTTTTATTTGGCCGATTTTTGACTTTTTTATTTGACGCGAAAGGGCGATGACCTTTCGCATCAGTTTTCAAGTTTTTCCGTTTTTCTGAAGTAAAAAAAAAAAAAAAAAAAAAAAAAAAAAAAATCCCTATTAATACATTTTTGGTATTTTTCCGAATCTAACGATGTCTCTGGTGTGAAAAATATTAATATTTACTATTTCAAAAAAAAAAAAAAAAAAAGAATTAAGTAATTTCAAGAATTTGCCAAAGATGTTTTTTCTTTCAGTGCAAGTTTTCTCAAGATACCGTTTCCCGTCTCAGCGGTACGTGCTTGTGCTTTGAATATCATTTCGAGTTTTTTTTTTAAAAAAAAAGGTCAAGTGCGAGCATTACTCGCGCACAGAGGGTTCCGTAGAATAAATATATGAATTTGTAATTGTATTATTAAAAAAAAAAAAAAACCTTTGCTAAAAGAATACTAAGACTTTGTAGAAAACTATACAACGTAGGGTTGGGTATAACTGTATATATTAAAAAAGTCAGATAGTTGTTTATTTAACTTTTAAAGTCACTCGAGGAGTATTGAGAGATACAATCAATGCAAACTATCGCGAATCCCGCAGTATTTATGCGATTCATTCTAATTAAATCTTTCGAGGGCGATGCCCTTAAAAAACGGACACCTAATTTTAATCCCAAAACAGACAAACGGCATCAAGAATATTTAATTAAAATTTTCCTTTTATCATGTACGTGAAAATAAGCAAGTTCGCATTTTCTAATAAATTCGTTTATAAATTCTGGTGTCAGTTCATTATTTCATAAGTTTATAAATAGGCTTACTCCGTGCCGGAAAGGATTAAGTGGTCGCAGGACTCTTAAAGCTTCAAAATTTAAAAATTTTAATTTTTTTTAGATGTTAAACTCCTATCTTTTCTGAATATTTTGATAGAATTGTTTCCTTGAAATTCCCATTAGAACAGAAGTTTTGACTTTTAGAATTATACCCGCTCAATAGCTGAAGCGGCGTTTCCGAAACTTTAAAGTCATTATTTTCCAAATAGCGTTTTTTGGGCATAACGCGCAGGATACCTCAAAAACTTCTGAATATTTTTTCATGAAATTTTCAAACACATATGTAGTAGAGATCCGCACTTTAAAATATTTAGAGATCGTAAATTATTACCAGGTTCAGTTTCTTTGCATTCGCTGGAGTCTATAAATAGCTGTAGGCTGTGATCAGTGTAGAAATAATGCTTTTAAATTGTTTTTTTGGGAAATCTGTTTATTTGGAGTAACTATATAAAATTAAAACATTTTCATACAGAAATGGATAGGGATGGTGCCTGATAGAATTTCTAAAGACGATTTCTTTACATGACTGAGTTCATGAAGTGCCAGGGAGCAATTGCCAATTATTCTGTAATATACACATTGGCATCAAACAATTGGCGAAAAGAGCACATGAAAAATGAATGATGTCATATGAGAAAAATTATCTGTTACCTTTGGACAATGAGGAGAATTTTGAATTGTGTGGCAGGGCCACCAGCATAGCAGTCCTAAAAATAAGCCAAAAAGAATTCGAACGCCAATTCGTACGTTAAGAGGAAAGTTTTGAGAACATAGCGTTAAAGACAATACAGACCGCATTTACTGGAAATGTTTATGATTTAACAAGGAAGTCATACTCAAAAATTAAGCAGAGATCAAAGAGTTATTTCTATTGGCCGAAAGCAAAGTCGATCTTTATTCTTTTTTTTATCTAGTCAGCGTGAATAATCATCTAAATGAATTTTATGAATGCGAGAGCCGATTTAGTGGTAAAGGCATCTGTTAAATTTCTTTTCTTTCTTTTCTTTTGGAGGAAAGTTACAATGGGAACTGAAATAAAGGTTAGGATAAAATGAATGAGTAATTAAAGATTAGTTTTAACTGAAATTTAGAGAAAGGAATAATTTAAGAAACATATATGTGATTCCACATCACATATATCTCCCCTTCAATCAACGAAAAGAATGTACATAAAGGGCGTGAAATCAATTTTCATATGCTCTTAGGGGTACATTATGTATAGGGCAGTCATGCAAACGAAATCAGATATGTTCAAATTAAAGCAACAGCAATTGAACTTCTCTCTAAGTAGGCAACCATCCTAAAATAAAAGTATATCATGATATAAATATATTGGTACCATAAATTTTGTCAAATACAGATGACATTATATATTGTTTCTATTTAGAAACAGCTGCAGCAACATCAATAAAATTTGTGATCACTTTTCAATTCGCCATATTCAGACGATGACCTGTATCAAAAATGTGCACATACAAATAAAACAAACATTAGGCCTAAGTCCACAGGTCAGTTGCCAACTGGCAATAAATTCAAAAATGTTTCTCATAATAAACATTAAATATGTGTATTGACCAATACTATAATTATAATAAAATACTCGAGTAATATAATGCAACGAAACACATAATATTAAACACAGATAAACAAAAACATAATACAAATAACAAAGGATTCTGAAATAATGTCCATAGTAATGAGTAAAAGCATATATATTTTTTAATTTATATCTTCTGGTTTTTTTTTGTCTCACAACATTGATTTTAAACAAACGTGTACATAAGGTGACAGTCCAAGAAATGCTATATAATCAGGATATGAAAAAAATTAGCTGAAACACTGCCATAAGCCATTTAATTCACGTGACAACTGTGTTGTTGTGTGTATATTTATTAAAATGTATTTTTTTTAAGACCTGAAACATTAAAATTTTGAAAATGAAATTTACAATTTAGAGAAGACATTGAATTATATTGACTATCAAAACAGTATTGTTATGTAAACTAAGAAAAAAAAATCCACATAAAATATTATTCGGTATCACCCATAAAATACCTTTACTGAAAACAGTTACTGATAAATGGAAGACGCTGAACATTTACGTAGAAAGTGTAAAAGATGCTAGACACGTGTGAAAAAAAGAAAGAGTAATATGTAAACCGATAAATAATCTCAATAGAATGCACGGTTGGTATAAACACCAATAAAAGACTTGCAATGACCATTAAGCAGGAGTATAACAGTGTCTTTGCTTATAAAAATTGACAATATACCTTCACTGAAAAGTAGTGTGAAAACATTGATAGGTATGCATTTTTTTCTTTATCGTCTTGACTGGCGTGTACCGTTTACCGATGTGTATAAAATTGACTGGTGTGTAAGCTTTTTTGAAAGTGCCATGAGCAAACGTGTAAATACCTTGTACAAATTATAAGAGAACGAATATTGCGTTAAAGGTGAAAGAAAAAAGTGTGAATTTTGGCAGATGTAATAAAAAAATTGCACTTTGATAGAATTTTAAATAAAGAAGCAGTAAGCTCCTTAGATATAATGACAATACAGATAGTATGTGTATAAGTATACATTGACTGATAAACAAACTATTAATGGTCGCGTATGCGGCGTGAAGTACTACTGTATATCATGCGTACCCAATTGAAAGTAAAGAAATTTGAAGAAGCAAATGTAAATCATACATAAACATCAACATATGCTATGCAGAAAAGTGTATATATCTATCTGAATTATGCCAAAATGTAATGAAATTTGCATGTGTAAACAGGAAAACATGGAATAATTGGTAACACTAGTGCAAGTGGGAAGGAAGCAACTTGAGCTGTATTGAATCATTCATAACTAATAAAAATTTAAAAGAAACGACCAATGTATTCTAAACAAATGACATAAAATATTCCAAAAAACTGCACTGAGGACCACTAACCAAACAACTGCACATGTAATTAATATGTTTGTAAGTAACTTCATCTGAATAGCATGCTGCAAAAATATACCTTTGTAAGAAAAACCACTGTAAAACGATGTAGAAACCATTGTAGAAACCATTGTAAAAAATATTTTGTACTTGCTGCATGCCAAGCGAAGTTTTTGTGAGTGAGGGTCATTTGCGAAAATCCAGAAGTACACCAAAAGAGAAAAACCTTTGTAAGAAAACTCAACGTTGTAATATTGGTAAACCAATGAACATTCGCATAAACACTGCGTGTAAAAAAGAAAGTGCAATTGATGATCAGAAAGACCTACAAAGAAACAGAATATCTACACCAAGTTATGACCAAAAAGACGTAATATTTTTTGAAATCATGGTGACCGCAATGCAAAGTAAGTATGAAAATGTAATCTAAAATAATAAAAAAGTAACTAAGTATACCTATATGTGATTTTTAAAAAAAATATGTACATCAGAAAGCAAACCAAGAAAAGTAGACAGAAAATAAAGGAAAAACATTTGAGATCCACCGCTGAAGTCTTACTGGCAATTAGGGCTTAACCACCAGAAGAAAACTAACAGTAAATCAAAAATGTGAAATTTGGAATCATTCATCTATTCCTGTCGACCTGAAACAGTTAAATGAAAGAAAATCCGAGACAAGTGTATTGCACGAAGAACACAGACCATGAAATAATTGACATTAATCAATCTTTAAATAGCAATGTTTCAAAATTTGTATATCCTAAGAAAACAAATATATTTGTGTAAGAAAAATGTATGAGAAAAAAAAACCCTATTAATCGTTTACGTTTATTTTATGAATAAACGCATGCGAACAATGTAAACATTCACGGTCGAAGGGAGCGAAGAAAGCCATGTATCGCATAAAGTTAAGTAACAAAATGTGTAAATGAATGAATAAGAATTAACCTTGCACTAGCATGCCTGAAAGGAGGATGTATGTATAAGTTATGTTGTACGTTGAAAAAAAAACTGTTTTTGCTTAAAATAAAATCTAAATGTATCACAAAAAGGAGAAAAAGCAGGGTGATTTATGTCTAAAGACTTCTTGTAAGTACGGTTATGTGCGATGCAGTTAATACATCATGAAATATTTTTACAATTAACTGAAGTGTGAGATTCACCGCAATTAGCACATGCCAAATCATATACACAAACTTTTGCCAGATGGCCTAGCCGTTGGCAATGGAAGCAACGTTTTATATTAATAAATGGCCTGACAGTGTAATCAATAGAATTAATATTTAATTTACCATGTTGAATTAAGGAATTAGCAATCCATGATGTAACACTAATAGTCCAATTGTATTTTAAACCTTGTCTTAATTTATGTTTTCTTCCAAAGTGAATGGAAGGAATGGTGTTGCCAATCATTTCATTTATAGCTATCATAATATCTGGCACACCTATATTATCATCAACACCCAATAAAATTATTTTTGTGCAGTCAGAAAAATCCCTATCTGGAGTTTTGTTCTCACAAAACTTTAAAATGTAATCCGGTACTGAAATAAAATTAACATTTTTATTTTTTGAGAAGTCAGAAATCGTTGTACCAGAATCTGTGTCTGTTTGAGTTTTAGCATTATCTAAAATTTTGGATGACGAGTCTTTAACATTAGAATTAAATTTCTTATCTTTAACTTTAATTATATTAAGTGGTTCATCCAAGTTAGGTCCATGAATGTCGCATTGAACAGCTATGTCATTATGCGTAGACTGTTTGGACGAGGTAAGTGTCCTTACCTTTTCAAATAACAGCTTATTTACTCTTTGTAAGTCGTCATTACCTTTTTGTAAAACATTCCACTCTGATTGAACACTACCCATCAAATCATTTAAAATATTAAATTTAAATTCAATTTCTTTTTGATAAGAATTAAACTTCTGAACGATTTCAGGATTAGCCTCATTTAAAATAGGGTCAATTAATGCCTGAACATCTTTAACAATAGTTTTAGAATATCTGTTAATAGTTTCACTTAAACTACTTAAACATGAAATCTTAAAAGGATTAGAATCCAAACCAGTTGTTTCAGAATCAATGTTAGTTTTTGAAAACATTACCTGTTGTGCATTAGGTTTTAACTGAAAATTAAATACAGCAGAGGGCTCTTGTGTCAATTTGTGTGGCTATTTCTTACCCATCATATATCATGAATTATAAAATACAAAAACAAATACACAAGTACTCTATCTGATAATTCCAAAAATATGAACCTATCTAAATGCAATATAATAAATAGTAGTCAAATTTTAGATTTTTTTTGAAGTGAATATTAAAAATTTTAAATGTTAAAGATATAGCCATAAACTAATAAGTATTATACTCCACAGTTAAAAACCATGATAATGCATGTAAAAAAAAAAACTTCTAAATAGTTATTTAAATATCAGAAAACTGCACTCTCTGTAACGGAATAATTTTTAGTGACTGCATATAGGAATAACAAACATTGCAATTATATGCATAAAAAGGGTTTTTAAATTAAATTAAAAGGGGAAAAATAGTCAATTCAATTGACACAATTTTTTTCTCAAATCGTATTGTTTATCTTCTGTATCAAATGCATAAGAAATACTATAATGCATCAAGAAAATTATCAAAAGATTTTCGTTTACCTAAATAACCTAAAATGAAAGTTCTTATAAGGCTATAGTTACTGGCGGAAAATAATCATGCATGCAAGACTTTTAAATATTATATCTTTTTTTAAACAAATCTTCTTTCTTTTTGTGTCTATAATAAAAGGACAAGAAAAATTATTTCATATTCTCGCTATAGTATAATGCACTGTGAAAAATAGTTTCACTTGAATAGATATAATCAATGTGCACTCTACTTTAAACATATTGATTATCTAGATAGATTTAATTATTCAAGTAAAATCATGGCTACTTTTAAGCAGAGATAAAAATACTTCCTTAATAGTACTGTACAAACACATTAAAACATAACTTACCTTTAAACTGAGAATTTATATAAATAGACATTCGATTCAACTGGTAAAATTTTATATCCCTCAAAATGAAAATAATGTCAATAATAAATGAAATCTTTATTCATTACCAGTATTCATCTTTATCTCTCTATATATTGTTTTTTTTAAATAAGACTTCCTGTCCAAAAAAAAAAAAAAAAATAGTTTGAAACTGGCAGCATCCTGTTTTATTATATACTTGGAAACAAAAATATTTTAGATGGACCATTAACTTACCTAAAATTTTTTAAATGAAAGTCATAATATAAAATATAAGATAAATAAATATATATATATATAACTGTCAATTTATAATACTTCAAAAGGAACTGCACTAAAAAAATAAACAAAATACATAATCATTAAATAAAATGAGAGAAATGATAAAAACTTTTTTTTTTAAGAAGAAGAAAAAAAAAACATAAAAAAAATCCAAAAGAATGCGATCCATAAAACACTTATTCTAAATTAGTACTTATTCTAAAATAATTATTCTAAATTTTTAAAAATAGATTGTCTTGATCTTTGTGATACTTATTCGAGCCAAAAGTGAACAGTACATAAGTATTTTGGATATCTGAAAAATGTAATTTATCATGCTATCGTTTGGCATCTTAGTTCTTAAATAGCATTTGTAAAACTGTGATAAATTTCAAAGAAATCTAAAAGTATTTACAGCTGTTATTATTCATGTAAACAAAATATGAGCATGAGAAAATAAAAATGCATAAACAACGACAATTGTTAAAAATTAATGTATTATTTTAAATACTACATTTTATAAAAATGTCATGTAGTCAAAATAGAAATTGAGCATTAATAATTATAAAAATATAAAATGCATATAATAGTTTTCTCATACTCACATGATAAGCTGTAATTGTTTATATATATGCATATTTTCTTTTATGCTCTTCCATTTTTATAATCGATGTAACTGTATCAGTATTTGATATTCATTATTATATTGTACCTTTTTTATGACGCTTTTA
The DNA here is from genome assembly GCA_963932465.1 of Maratus speciosus. Taxonomy (NCBI): domain Eukaryota; kingdom Metazoa; phylum Arthropoda; class Arachnida; order Araneae; family Salticidae; genus Maratus; species Maratus speciosus. The sequence continues at coordinate 359,428,119 of OZ010794.1, forward strand.
ACTGCTTTCATTCAATAGTTAACAGTATTATAATGAAAATGAACGTTAAATATCGTATTTGAATTCAAAACACAAAATAGGTTAATGCACTTTTTTTTGCAGAAAGGCTATATCAGCACCCACAAGTGGAAGTAAAAAAAATAAAATCAGTGTGAAAACAATACGACGTCAAACATGGAAATCTGCAGCACTTTAGAATCATAAGTAGAGAATTGACTCAGTATATTTCTGCATAAAAAGCACTGATTCATCCAAAGTCGGTGAACAGAGTAACCCGGAGGCGAACTATAGGAGTCACATATAGGCTACCGCAGCTTCCTAAGCCTATATTGGAAGGAGAGGCTGTAACAAGCGGGAAAGATTACGGCGAACATCGTGAAAAAAAAAATCTTGATCCGAAGAATCAGCTGAAACAATCATAAATGACACTCGCCACTGGGATCTAACTCCATAATTATTAAAATAATGAAATCCATTAGAAAAAGTCCAGCAGCATAAATTCACAGGAAACACGGGCACTTCATACAGCAGTCAGGTAAATGGGAAGTTACTTAACAGACCACGATCCCCATAAATAATAGGTAGTCATCTATCGAGGCAATAGAAATTCCAAAAAATACCGGTAGAAAAGACGTCTAGAAATTCACATCCGTAATAGGCAAACTAATAAACATCAGGTAGGCTAATAAAAACAGACAGGCAGGCTAATAAACAGGCTGGCAGTCTAATAAACAGGCAGGCACCATCCCATAAAGTTCCAGAAAAATTTTGCGAATGCCCTGTAACGGCACCAATATTTTGTAGTAGAGATCCGCACTTTAAAATATTTAGAGATCGTAAATTATTACCAGGTTCAGTTTCTTTGCATTCGCTGGAGTCTATAAATAGCTGTAGGCTGTGATCAGTGTAGAAATAATGCTTTTAAATTGTTTTTTTGGGAAATCTGTTTATTTGGAGTAACTATATAAAATTAAAACATTTTCATACAGAAATGGATAGGGATGGTGCCTGATAGAATTTCTAAAGACGATTTCTTTACATGACTGAGTTCATGAAGTGCCAGGGAGCAATTGCCAATTATTCTGTAATATACACATTGGCATCAAACAATTGGCGAAAAGAGCACATGAAAAATGAATGATGTCATATGAGAAAAATTATCTGTTACCTTTGGACAATGAGGAGAATTTTGAATTGTGTGGCAGGGCCACCAGCATAGCAGTCCTAAAAATAAGCCAAAAAGAATTCGAACGCCAATTCGTACGTTAAGAGGAAAGTTTTGAGAACATAGCGTTAAAGACAATACAGACCGCATTTACTGGAAATGTTTATGATTTAACAAGGAAGTCATACTCAAAAATTAAGCAGAGATCAAAGAGTTATTTCTATTGGCCGAAAGCAAAGTCGATCTTTATTCTTTTTTTTATCTAGTCAGCGTGAATAATCATCTAAATGAATTTTATGAATGCGAGAGCCGATTTAGTGGTAAAGGCATCTGTTAAATTTCTTTTCTTTCTTTTCTTTTGGAGGAAAGTTACAATGGGAACTGAAATAAAGGTTAGGATAAAATGAATGAGTAATTAAAGATTAGTTTTAACTGAAATTTAGAGAAAGGAATAATTTAAGAAACATATATGTGATTCCACATCACAACATACTTCATGTTAGTCTGTATAAACTGAACCTAAAATTTCCTTTTTATTGTTAAAAAAAATTTTTTTAGGTGATTTTACTGTTGAAATTTATAAAATTTTGTATTAGCTAAATGCAACATTGCATTAAAAATATAAAAATGCTTTAAATACATATTTTTTTAACTTCAGGAAAATTATTACAATCTGAAGTATAAGTAAGCACCAAAAAAATTGTGTTTTAAAATCATATACATTTTAAGACGTGCTGAACGATGCTGAAATCCAATGAGTCGATGACAGCGACATCTGCAGGATATTTTCTAAAACTCCAAGAGGATTTAGTCTAGACACGGTAATAATACGATGTTTACTTTGAAATCTGAAAATATGTCGCAGATGTCGCTGCGATCGCATCCTTGATTTCAGCGTCATTGCACATTTAAAGAATAGTGTGTAAGGAATAGTGCGTCTAGGATACATAGTGTGGAAATCTGCTATTCAAACAGCGCTAAAAGTTGTATCCCTTAAATGTGCAACGATGCTGAAATCCAGGGAGCCGATCGCAGCGACATTTGCTATATATTTTCAAATTTCAAAGTAAACATCATCGTATCATTGCAGTGTCTAGACCAAATCGTCTTGGAGTTATAGAAAATATCCTGAAGATGTCGCTGTGATCGACTCATTGGATTTCAGCATCGTTTGACATTTAAGAGATCCAATATTTTAGCACTTTTTTAAGTATTACTGGGATAGCCAATTTCCATACCATATATTCTAGACTCTGTAGCAGTAGACTTAGAAAGTACTAAAATATTGTATCCCTTAAATGTAAAACGATGCTGAAATCCAAAGAGTCGATCGGAGCGACATCTGAGGATATTTTTTAAAACTCCAAGACCATTTGGTCTAGAAGCTGTAATAATACAATATTACACTAAAATTTGAAAATATAACTCAGATGTCGCTGTGATCGGCTCATTGGATTACAGCATCATTGCGCATTTGAGGGATATATTTGTTTAGTGGTGTTTGGATAGCAGATTTCCACACTATTTATTCTAGGCGTTATACTTGTGCTCTCATACATAAGAAACTTTAAAGGTTGATTTTCAACTTTTCGACACCGTCTTCCGATATCGGTTTGTGTCTTTGTGGGCCTTCCGGTTTGGTGGATGACAGAATGGTCGCGATCCAGATAGATTTTTCGCTCTTAGCGAAACGAGATAGACCAATTAGAAGGCTGCATTTTTGCAAACAGCGAAAAGTTCGCAAAACTGCACGCTTCTGATTGGTCAATCTTGTTTCACTACCAGCAAAAAATCTATCTGGATCTCGGCCCTCGTCCAGCTAAGTTTTCGCACTTTGAAAGATCTCGTATCTCTGTAACAGTATGAAAGATGAATGCGACTGCTTCAAAAAGGATTTGAATTTTAAAGTTTTTATTTTTTTTAAATGTTCTAATCATCAGATTTTTATAAAATTGGAATGGGACCAAATGGGTGACTTGCACTATCAAACAATATAAAAATCATCAAAATCGGTTCATATTTAAGAATGTTATGCGTGAACATGGGCAAAACATACACACAGGTCGAATTGATAGCCTCCTTCTTTTTGAAGTCGGTTAAAACCCGTGAAAAGCGTAGTTTTGCCTCGATTATTCAAAAGTTCCCCGCGGATTTAATTGTGTATGTCGACTTCTAAAATTTGGTAGCAGTAAATTATCTATTATTTGCACTTTCACGTCTTTATTTTCATCTCAACAGACATTTTATATTCAATAAATTTATATAATTTTAAAAGTAGGGCAGAGTGTAGATGAATGAGACAATTTTCATATTTAGACAGTAACTTTCAGTGTATACAATGTTAACTTCAAAGCATTGTTTAAAAGAATTTTTCAATATATAGTAACTTATTGGCATGATAGTTTCAATTAAAAAAGATTTCTTGCTTAATTTTAATAAATTTTACAATTTTATTAATTTTATAATGCATACATATTTTTCCAGGTATCAATGGAATAGGTGAGTCATTTTCAAAATCTATCCTTGTTTTGGAATAACAAAATCAAATTTTTAGAAATAATCAGAAAGTTTGAATTGTTTGTAAATAATTACCTTGCCTCATAAACATTAATATACAAGCATCAGCAGAGACCAAATTACTAATTTAACATTTTAAAATTAATTTTTAAATTTTAATGCACTTGGTATAATGACATAAGTGAGAACGGTAATGACAGCTATGGTAATGACAAATTAAGCAAAATATTTTTATTTTTCCCCAGGCATAAATGGCAGCCATTATATCTTCTGGCCCATACAATGATTTTCTATTTCTCATATAATAAAAGCTGATTAAGAAATAAAAGTTCATTCAATTATCAATTAGAATTGGGTACGGTAATGTCTTACTAAAGAATACTCACAAAACTTTCAAACTCTTTGCTTGTTTTATTGAAACTATAAAACTATTTACTCTATTCACCTAAACCTGATAACAAGTTGACTTTTAAGGAGTACTTTTGCCTTGATAAAAAGGCATGTGCTGTCCTCTAAAAAAATCATGAGGAACTTTTTGTCAGAAGCATGGCAATGACACTCTTTCTTGGGACACGGTTTAAAAAAAAATATTAAGAATTATAGATAAGTTCAATTAATGAAAATAAATATTTTTTAATTAGTATCATCTTAATAAATAAAAATGTATAAAAAAATTATAACCATCTGTTTTAAATAGAACTTTGTCAAATCTTTACCTAATAAATTGCTTGTTGGGACAACCTACGGTAATGACAATTTGACTACAAAAGAATATATTTATTATTTTAAATTTTTTATAAATAATAATATATCTGTAAATTATCATTAAAAACCATGATAGTTAAAATACAATAATTAAAATTATGATATTTAACTATTTTTCTGTGAAAAGACCGTAAAACATGACACTTTTTTTGTAAATTTCTCAGGTATGAAAATTTGCGAAAAACATATTTTATTCCCCACTACAATGGTATATTTTATTTACCAATTATTGATAACATATATTTTAATGTTTTACTGTTTTAAAGATAGCAAACATTGAATTGTAGTTCCATATAAAAGGGGGGACTCAAAAGATAAATATATTTTATGTAAGAAATACTTCTACCCTAAAAAATAGCTACAATAAAAATGACACCGGATTATTTCACTAACTAATGTTATGCTTTTATATCTCGTAAAATTTATAAATTCTGTTAATAAAATATTTGAGATCACTAGTTTTGTAAAAAATATTTAAAAATTAGTTTTAAACCATATTGTCATTTCTCCCCCACTTATATCAATAAATATAACAAGAGATTATGTCATTTTAGCATGCAAAAATATATAAAACTTTAAGATTATCTATTAATTGCTTTAAAGCTCAAACAGGATACTTTAAATTTCAGAGCGGGTTCCAAACAGTTTTCCAAAAATGAAAGTGTCCGAATATATTAAAAAAAAGCAACCAAACCCGAAAAGTACAAAAGCACAACATTAGAGGTACATCTCAGGTATTCCATGCAAAAAAATATTTAAAAGTAACAAAATGCGAGCGAGATATTTGTCAAGAACTCTCCCATAGGTTTAATATTACCTTGCGAATGTCTTCGTGAGACTAATTTAGTCCCATAATTCATATAACTGACTTTAAACGCCTCAATACGACAAGTACCGTAAAATCTTTAAAAATGAAATCTGTATATACGGAATTCAGTCTTTAAAGAAAGAGTATATATTTTTTAAGAGAAAGAATATGAACAACTATACCTGCTAAGATGGAAACCTGTTTTAAGCAGAATATATTTCGGTTCCTTTCGGTACGGTTTTCAAGGTTTTAATGAATCAATATTTGGCAAAGCTGATTACGTAGTTCAGAATTACATATTTAATGCTTACACACTTAAAATTTTTCAAAATCCGGCTACTAGTGATTTATTAAAATTCCCCTGGTAAATTTTCTTTCTAAAAGATGGGGGAGCGCCAAAATCCATGTTTGCCACGGGTGCAAAAAAGGCTAATTTTAGCCCTGAAACACATAATTTACTGCTACTAATATATAGAAGTTGACATACACGATTAAATCCGTAGTAAACATTTGAATAATCGGGGTAGAACTGCGTTTTTCACAGTTTTGAAGAAAATTGTAAAAAATTGTCCTATTTTTGAAATGGCGTACTGCACTTGCTATTGGGTATATAAAAAAGTTGTAAGTATGAAAGTTGCAGAGAATTTTATCTTCTTTAATATTGTAATTGACAAATAATATGCTACGACAACGGGTCTCGAGATATTTAAAAAAAAACAAAAAAGGTCCCAAAATTTTCTTGTTTTTTGGCCACAGAAAATTTAGCCTTGAGAAATTTTGTTAGAAAACTTGGTTTTTCCATGTTGGCATCATTATAAATAATTTAGAAAAACAAAATCTTCTACCCGACCTTTTGCAAGGTAACCCCCTTTTTTTTGGTACATTTCCCCTGGACTATAATTGCTTCTTATGTTAAAGCTTCAAATGAATAGAGGTAAACTCCTTTTATTGTAACATTAGGAACTTAAGATAATATTACCAGTAATCTACATGCATTCGCCGACATTGTAATGCAATTTGTTGAACAAGTTCGGTTCTTCTTTTGACTTTGCTCAGGGGGTTCCGCTATACTGTCCTCTCGGGATAATGCCGCCACCATGGCAAAGGGTGACTTTTGCAATTTGAGTTAAATTGTAAGCTTAGCACATTAATAAATCTAGCTTAAGGAACATTGTAATTTTTCATTATTCTGCTAAATTATTGCTTTCTAAATATTTTCATTAGATTATGTGTTTCCCAGTATCCATTTTATGTGTTTACTAGGTCATTAAAGAGTGGCGTCATTACGCCGATACAGTGGCGAATTATCCCCAGTATCCTGAGTAATCGAGCCACTATACAGAAGTTGAAAGAAATTTTTTTATGTGTACTTACATTACAGTTATGATTACGGTTAAATTTATACAGATACTAAAGATCATGGTTTAGCTTTAGAATTTTTGCTATTAAAAAATAAACATTTTTTTGAAGTGAAAAAAATTAAATTCCGCTTAAGGTGTCGCTATTCTCCTGGTCTCCCCAATATGTCAACCTAATTATGAATTTGAATATCTAACAGGTATTACTGTACTGTGATGCTTTTTAAAATTTACTTATCAGTGTAACTTCGACTTAATTCAAAGAAATGCTATAAATTTCACTTTCATAAATGTGAGGGTATAACTGAGATTTTTAAATTCCATACATTATAACATTATAAAAGAAAGTTTCATTGTGGTGGCAAGTTCTAGATCTAGTTTTGCTTAATTACGTTACATAAGTATACCCCTAGACCTGTGTTAATGTGAAAAGAGGGATTATTAAATCTATCTTCAATATATTACCATTACATGCATATGATATTATTCCATTACATACAAATATATAGCAAATAACCTTTAATGTATTATAATGCAAGTACATGAAAATTATATTACATATCAAGCCAGTATTCAGCTAAGAGAAATTATTATAACATTGCCATGACATATAGAGAATTGCTCGCACTTCTCTTAGCACGTACAGACAACACTATACGGTAATAAAATTTATGATTCAGAACATAAAATACAAATAGTATGAGGTATCATAAGTAAGCATATAGCAAAGTTAAGACAATTTGAACGAAATAAAAGGAACATCTTTACGAAAATGAAAGGTTCAAAAACCGGCACTAATCAAATATAAAACTAGACAATCATATACCGGCTGTCTTAAAATGGACCGACTGATTTTAAAATTCAATAACTTGCAAATAAAGACAGCTATTAGAAAATTCTCTCAGGAGAGTTATGTAAGATGTTGGGAGTTTCTTTACTACGCATTTTTCGATTACCGTGGCCTCATACATCGCTGTCGTTAAACTGATGGCAGTTATCGGAATTGATAAGTAAGATCAATTACACATTTTAAAATCAGTTTATATAAAATGGTTAAGTTAAAAATGTCGTTATCTTTCTTACTTTTATAACGACGCTATGGATAATATCCTTCTTTTAGTTGCATTTGTTTAGTTGTTAAATTACATTTAAATAAAAAAAAGGGTGTAAAAAGATAAATTTGGCGGTGCTTAGAAGTAAAAAAAACTGCTATAAAAGTGGCATTTATTCGTCAGATGTTGCCATTGTCAATATGAGGTCCGTGTTACTCAGGGACATATTTTTCTTTAATAGCACAGGCCTCCCCCGACTTACGTAATACGCGACTTATGTAAATTCGCACTTACGTTATAAATATCGAAAACTACATTTATGAACATACTAACGCGTTTGATAAGCATTTGCATACTTTTGATATTTGTTTTATAATTAAAATATGTAGATAAAAACCACAACCATATTATAGTTTTATATATTGGATAAGAGTTATATTTTTATTGGGATATACAATCAAATCTTTAACAAAACAATCACAAATGTCATTAAAATAAGGGGGGGGAAAAACCTCGGGTTTAACCATTACAATTTTGTTAGCCGAATTCAAACCCTAACGAAGCCTAATTCTAAAGTTTCGATGAAGAAAAACGAGTGTATTTTTTATTCTAGCTTCAGCTGTTCATTTAATGTAGATTCAAAATTGATATAAATTAATTCATCAATTTTAAATTTATAAATCCCGTATTCCACAAGGTATTTTTTATTTGAAAACTGTTATTTCAGTTTGATTTTATATTTTTTCATACTTTATAGTTTATATCCAATTAAATACTGTTGTATGTTGCCTTATTTGTAATACTGTGTAAATAATGTCTATATTAAATATTGCAGTTTCTTACGAACTTTTACCTAAGCAATTTACAAATTTGACTTACGTAAAATTAAACGTACGCAAAAGTTTACGGAACTTAACTTTTTATTTAGCATTTTAACTTAATTTAGTTCATAGTTAGGTACCGATTTAAATTAAATTTAAGCAGCCATGTAGATAATCTACAGATTTTTATTTACACCACACATTCAGCTAAAATTTAATTCAGCTAGGAAACACATAAAACTATTAAAATTAAACTTTTAGAAATTATCACCAATAGACGCTAATATATTAAGTACTTTGCGTACCTTGTATATAAATTTATTTACATTATACAAACATAGTATTGTATACTAAATATACTTATGCTGAAAAAATGCACACGACAAGGAATGTAAAATTTAGGAGACAGCTGACAGTCTCCCACCACTAAATTTTATTAGTTTTCATCGCTTAAATTTTATTAGCATTCTTACAAAAAAATTAGACGAAAAATAACGAATAAAATTTAGTGGTGAGAGGCTGCCTGCTGGCGCCTAGATTTTTACCCAATAATTTAACCCCTTGAGCGTCGCGCCCGATAAGTGGAGGCTACTTTTTTTTTAATTCAGATATTCTTGCCACCACTTTTTTGAAGTAAAAATATTCACCATATTTAATGCAAGATAGAACGATGCGAGAATAAAACCAATCACACCCTTTTAAAAAAACTGGTGAGAATCAGACAATCTGAAATTTAAATCCTCTTGTAGTGCACCACAACAATGCACATCAATTTAATTATGTTCCAAATAGCATGTAACGGTCAAAACATTTAAATAATACACTGCAAGTGATTTTTTCCCATTTTCAAAAATATAACGGCATTCTTTTGTGTGTTCCTTAACCCTTAGACACGCAGTGGGACACTATGTTCCAGTGCAACTTCAAAAATTATCACTGGACACAGCAGTCCCTGAAACGCTTGGAAAACCATGTCTGCTTGTTCCACTGGTCTCTCACATTCATTTGGGGTCGTAGTTGACCGTTTGCTCGGTAGATGGCAGTCCAAGGTGGGGCTTAGCGTGTTGCCTTAAGTTTACGTTGTGCATCACAACTTTATTCAAGCTGGTTCTCTAGGTGACAACACTAGAGTTTGTTTTTTGAGTTCTGCATCGTCCCATCACGTTCTTGAATCGGTAAAGTAGAAGAACTATTGTTTATTATGAAATATGTTTTAGTCAAGTTCATATTTTGTATAACTGTTCATATTCTGTACGATCTCTTTTCATGCTGTGTTGATTATTCTAAAACGCATTTATTTTTCTCATTATATTTTAGTGACTATGAGTCGGAAACGTGAGTTCAATGAAGAAGAATTTATTGAGATCCTACGTGCGGTTGGAGATTTGTCTGACTATCAACCCGATGATTCTGATGACTCTAGCTGTGAGTACGAACCTGATAGCGACATTGATGACGATTTACTTGCAAACTCCGCGATGAAGCTGATGTATATAATAGTAATGAAGGTGATAGAGTTGATTATAACAAGAAGCAACAGCCTGGTACGTCCAGTTCTACTATATTTTGGTCAAAACCAAAGCCCGATTTTCAACCCAGCCACACTCCATTGGCTGAAAGGACGCCTGCCGTGTTGGCCAATATTCAAGTTGGGGGTTCTGAATTAGGCACCTTTCTGAAAGTATTCCTTCGCAGTCTTTTCGTTTTTATTACTCAATTCACAAGTGAACGCTTGGAAATTTTGCGTGAAGAGAAAAAATAAGACTTCAACAGAAGTACATGAGATCCTGATACTAATCGGTTGCATGACGAATATGTCTTATAATCGCTTACTCTCCCTCTCTGATTACTGGTCATCCCACCCTTCGCTTGATGACCATCTGATAATATTGGCCATCTCTCGCAACAGATTCCAATTATTGATTTCCAAGCTTTACTTCAACCACCCTAAGAAGTCTAAAAGTTCGCCTAAATCATTCAATTTAGACTAAGTTGTGGCGCGCCTGAAGCATTTCTTTTTACGAGCAAGGGAGGAAAGTCCTTTTCAAAGCCTCGATGAGACTATGGCCAAATTCAAAGGTCGATCTGTCCTCAAACAATTTATGCCTCTCAAGCTAATAAAAAGAGGAATCAAAATTTGGGAGAGGTGCGACGCTACAACCGGTTATTGTTACGATTTCAATCATTATCAAGGACGGGACGATGGAGTTACTGATACTTTTTTGACTCTAGGAGAAAGAGTAGTACTTACTCTTGCTTCCACTATCCGCAGGAATGATGTGACACTTTCCTTAGATAGATTTTTTAGCAGTGTGCATCTATTGACTGCAGTTAACTACGCAGCTCTTGGGACAGTTATTGGGAATCGAAGAAATGTGCCTAAGTTTCAGAGAAAGCTGAAACGTGGAGAGCATCATTTCAGACCTGTTCTCAAGGACGTACCGCAGCTTGATGGATGGATAGCAAAGATTTCGTTGTAATTTGTAACTGCCATGGTCCTACTTCCACAGTTTTAACCCGAAAACAGAAGGATTGGAAAAACTTCATGTACCATGTCCCTCGTCAACAGCATTTTACAATTTGTACATGGCAGGGGTGGACCTATCGGATCAGAATGTGAGTATGTATTCATTTGACAGGCGATCCGCTAAGTGGTGGAAAAAAGGATTTTATAAATTACTAATAACGGCTGTATTGAATGAGTGGATCTTTCACGACCAGGTCAACAGTAGTAAAAGTAAACTTTTATGGTTCCGAGTCCCTTTGGCCGAGCAGTTGATTGGTATAGGAAAAGAGAAATGATCACTCAAGAGGAGAAATAATTCTGGCAGGCTTCCTAAAATCTCAAAGGTGCTAGTAAGGTGCATCACTGTTCGTCGCTTCGTGTTAATTCTCGCTCCTGTGATATTCACGGGCTGTGTCTTTTTTCAGATTGTTTGATTCCCACCAGTTTTACAAAATAGTGTAATTGGCTTTATTATGGTATCATTTTACCTGCCATTAAATAAAGTGAATATTTCTTTTTTTAAAAAGTGGTGCCAATAAGCAATCTGAATTTTTAAACCGTAATTTAATGCGACCGTTAAGTGGTTAACCTATTCGGGACCATGGGTGCATACTTGCACCTTCAAAATGTACATATAGAATTTGTTTTTGGTACCAGAAACAAGAAAAAGTGATATTTGTATTATTTAATCGGGGCATTTTCGCAATTATAAAAGAGAAAATATAATAAAAGTGGTGTCAATCAAATAAAAATTCTTTAAGTGATACCGGTCCCGAAGGAGTTAGTAAGGGAACTGCGACCTTGTGTTGTCACACGCTTCGTATGGGTGCTTTCTTTTAAATATAAGAAATTTAAGTAATTTTAACCGTTGAACAGAGCTGAACAGTGGAACAGTGTTAAGGCGCTTCCTAGTTGCAATCAATTTAACACACGGCTGTAGATGAAATGTCTTATAAATATGAGTCGTAGGAAAAAAAGAAGAGGTGTAGTTAAAATACATTAAAGTTTAATTAAAATTAAGGTTGAATTTTGAGATTATATACATAATGATTTTCTTTATAAAAATATTGGTGTTTTTTTTTTTTTAAGTGGAAAAAGTAACCACCAGTATGAACCCAGCCTTATGGGATTTCCTTTTGTTTCCGTGCACCTAATTTGCCTTCTCATATTTGTGAAATATTTTTGAATAACCTTGCATAAATAAACTTCTTATTCTAATACTAATAATTCTATTTACAACTGAGAATTATGAAAATATATTGCTTTACTTAGAATAATTAATTTTGAATACCTTTTTTTTAAATGTCTTTCCATCCATAATCAACCAAATAACCTAAACCTCTGCATTAATGCATTGCAGGGTTTTCACTTTAACCGCAAACTGAGCTTTCAATTAGCTGTCTTGAAAACACATCACAGTGATGTCACTTGTTCACTTTTAGGCAGGCTTTTCGAAAATGGTGCAACGCAGAACAGCAATTAAAGGCGCTTTTGGTTACGAAAATAAGCAGTTCGCACAAAGAGGATTAAACTTCAGTCATTATCATCATTAAATCACTTTTAACGGTAAAAGCGCCTTTCAGATTTTCCGGATTTTATGCGGCCCCGTCGCATTTTCGATTGAAAGGTTCTGTTTTAATGCAACGATCGAAAATGTGAATTAGCGTGGCTTGTTTGTGAGGGTATTTATTCAGTGCTTGCTTCGCCCTTTTATCGGCTTGTTTCTTGTTCTATATTTTCTTATTTTTATTCAACTAGGATGTAAGCATTTTGTAGTAAATAAAATACTTTTTTGGAATTATATATTGATATAAACAAATGCAGTCGTACCTCGTTATCCCGACACTGTAATGACCAGAAAAAAGTGTCGTCATAAGCAGAGTGTCGCGGTAACTGGAGTTGGAGAAAAATATGTTTACAAAAAGCTGTATTTTTAATTAATTTAAGATAATTTTAAATTCATAACTGTACTTGCAGTTTTAAGCAATAAAACATTATTATTAAAAAAAAAAAAAACAAAAAAAAAACGCAAAAATTGAAAAGAATAAAAATCAGATTTATGATGATTTTTTTTATTGCTACATGAAATATTGATAAATTAAGGTTTGCTTTTCCCTAGATGTGCTTCCTTCAATTCGTTTTTCAATGTTATACAATGAATTGTAACCAATATTCGTCGTTTCAGAAATGGATGTTAGATAATTTCTGAACATTTCGATGCAATGGAATGATTCGCTTTTAGTCGGTTGAAAAACGCCGTGTAACCACAAGAAAGCGCGCCTGACCAAAACAAAAAGACCGCGAGTAGACTTATATGTCTATCTGTAGCCTAAGTTTGGCAATCATAGTGTGTGGGTTTATTTATTCAGATAAATGACTGAAGTAAAATTTCTCGTTTATCTCAACGGGCATTTTTTATACTTCTGTGAAAAGTTTGGCTAAGACATTTCTTACCGCTTAATTTCCGTGCTTATAAGATGGATTATGAAAAATGGAGAATTTTCCTAAACCGTCGGGATATCCGGAGTTGAAAATTATTCAACGACGTAAGATACGGAGTTTACATTAAAATCACATACCGAAAATAGGGATTCTGAAAAGCTGACGCGATAAGCGGAGTGACGCGAAAACCGGGGGTCGGGATAACGAGGTCAACTGTATTTATTTTTGAGAATATTTTAATAAATCTGGTGTTTGGCAATCGATCGCTTAACGTTAGGTGATTGCAGAACAGAGTACTACAAAAAACGTTTTATAGTAAATTAGGGTCGTAATTTATGTGCCAAGTCTCTGTCACAAAAAAGTGAAACAAAAAGACAACAAAAATGGGGTGGGGGACAGTGTACCCTGAAAATTGGCAAAATACCAAAAATTCGATGAAGACGCGACTGGATCTAACGGAATTCTACGTTAAAATTTAAAAAAAATCATTGATCCTACCAGAAGAGCGATTCCTACTACCATACATATCTACTTCATAAGACGGAAATCTTTCAAAAACGACACCTTTTTATGGTCATGTTCAGATTACATTTTAGTAAGTTTTACCGCATCAAATAAACACAATAATCTTACACAGTAAAATCTGTGAAAACGGAATTGCAAGGCGACCGAAACAAATTTCCACCTTTGAGAGGTTTCCGTATTAGCTGGTCAAATTTTACTCACATGATATTTTTACGCGTCAGAAAGGATTCGGGGATAGACAGGTTCCGTTATAAACAGGGTCAGTTATTCCAGGTTATACTGAACTAAGTGCATGAGAACGTGGAAAAACAGAATCGAGACGGAGTGGATAAAAATTTTGTTTTTTAGGCATGTTTCCTTTTTAGTCGGTGGATTTGCAGCGTATTCCGTCGGCCAGACCATGAAAATTTTTCGTTATAGACAAATTCCAGTATGGAGAATAAAGATTTATTTAATAAAGATACTTTAAAATTTCTTTAAAAAATATTAAAATGTTATATACATAACTGACGAATATGATTAACCTTAAATACAGTCAATTGCCCCTACTAAAAACTTTCTTTTTATCTTAAAAATTTCGATTGTTTTTAAATAGTTCACCTGTACATATTTTCCAATATTCCTGTCAATGAAAGTGTCAGTAAAGTTACGTACAAATATCTATCATGCATTTTTGCAGTTGTAAATTTCATAATAAACTAAACTGATAGATGCTAGTTTATCGTTCGATACTTTTTTTATAAAGAAATGCTACATAAAGCTTGCGTTTCAGTTCTGAAGGACAAAGGATAGGATAGATTATAAGAGGGCTGTCATGCGTAATTTAAATGGTCTATCACTATCTTTTAAGTAAAATTCATCTTTTTTAATGACATACATTCTGCTATTAAATAAATAAAGTATATATTTTCGAAAATATGGGTATTCCGTTTCAAGGGTACTAAATACCGTAATAAATTGAATTGATAGATGTTAGTTTATTGTTCGATACTTCTGTTACAACGAAATGTTACATAAAGCTTTCCATCCACTTCTGTATAAATTGGATGTGCGTTCCATAATCAGATTTCCCTGGCCATCTGTTTTGCGTCAAAGGAAATAATTGAGATTGTTAAAGGGCTTTAATAGAAGGCATACGTCAAGGAAAGACACTAATGTAACATGTAATATCATCCACTCCCACAGAATAATTCTTGTCTCATATATTTATGCTGATGTAGATAATCCTAAAAATTGGGCTATAAAGCCTTGAATTATAAAAATTAGTTAATAAAGCTTGTTTAATTTACTTTTAAAATATAATTTAATAAAATTTGAAAAGAATAAAATTAAATAATAAAAGGAATAGAACAGATTATAACAGGGTCATGAGTATTTTTAATTGAAATATCGCTATTTTTAAAGTAAAATTTGCTTTTTTAGTGACATACATGATGATACTTTAAATAAATTGTAGATTTATTTTCGTGAATATTTGTATTGAATTTTAAGATCCTGTAGAAGTACTGTATAAGAAAGAATTGTGTAATATTCTACAAAAAGAAAAGTAATATTATATCGTATTAATCCAGCAAAAGGATAAAATACAAAACGAGTTTTCAGCTTTATATACATTCGAAATGTCTTTAAATACATACAGGGTCATTCATAAATATCGAAACAATAGGTTATTTCCTTAAATATTGAACCTATAGGTTCAATATCACTATAGACCCATACTTCCAATTACAAAGTTTCATAAATAAACGGTCAAGTACGAGTATTACTCGCGCACAGAGGGTTCCGTACAATAATATATGAATTAGTAAGTATCCTTCTATACATAAAAAAAAAATTTGATTTGGAAATGGATCAATGAAAATCTGCGTAGATATTCCGGGTAGATCGGCATCCAATTTGAAAGCTTAAGCATGGCCTTTCATCGTTAATATTAAAAAAACTGTTGCATACAAAAATATGAAAATCGATGGTATTATAGAGAAATGTTTGATAAACACGCTAATGCAGACAGTTTTCAAATCGAAGAATTATTTTAAGAGATATTTAATGCCAAAGTTGGACAAAATCGTTCCATTAAAAAAGTTTTATTGGAGCAAAAACTATACATGAGAATTTAATCCTTTTTAGATCATTTTATACGTTTTAAGTTCCCGGTGTTTAGATTGCATTTATTTTTCTTATTTGACTCATTTTTTGAGGTTTTATTTATATTTTAAATTCAAATTTTCAGCTTTTCGAGAGATATTTTTTACAAATTTTAGAAAATGTTATTAATTTAAACTGTTGCCAATTGTATAAACAGCGCAAACAATAATGTTTACTTCAAATTAAAAATTTATTTACACGTGACTATTATAAACAGAAAAAACCTTTAAAATTAGAATTAAATGATTACATGTTAAAATCAGGAAAATTACGTCATAAAAACCATATTTTCACTTGAATTTTAAAAGAGAAACAAAATCTTAAAATAAAAAAATTATTATTATGCGTTAAAACTTGTAAATGGAGAAAATTACGTCATATTTAAAATGGCCAAAAAATATGACAAAACAATTTAAATTATATTTGCGCGAGATATTTTGAGATAATCTTTTTAACTATTATCGTGAATTCGAAGACAGCACAAATAATATTTCCTTATAACAACAAAAATATTTTCACGTTAATATTAATAAGAGAAATAAAACTTTGGTTTAAATTACGTCAGATTTGAAACGATGCATTTAAAATGAATTATTTAAAAAAACTATCTTATAGCGCTGTTAAAAAATACCGGGAGACAATGGCACTGTTTGCTTAATTCATTTTAAATTAGTTTATTTTCAAATGTTTAACTAATTTCTTTAATTAAATACGAAAACAGCCACTGCATCTCTTAACTGCAGCAGATTTGGTCTTAAAAATCCCCAATCCAAGGAAAACGAATGGAAACCCGTTTACAGAGAGATAGCTACTATTGTTTTTATTTTTTTTTAATTTTAATTCAATATTTTTAAAGCCGATCAAATTAGCGTGCTTTTTGGATTTTGGTGTGCCTGAACGGGGGTTGACGAGCGTATCTCGTAGGGGGCAGAGCCCCCTAGTATTATTTAAAAAAAATACCGTTGCTAAAAGAATACTAAGACTTTGTAAAAACTATACAACGTAGGGTTGGGTATAGCTGTACAGTATACAGAATACGAAGGAAAGTCCATTTAACCTGAAAATACTTGCGAACGGAGAGAGCTACAACAAGCTACAGCAAGAAAGCTAAACAAGGGAGGTAAAGGTACAGTAAAGCGTCTACGCCCGACCTAATGTAAACGATAGCAGCACTCCTAGTGGAGAAATTCGGAAGATAGCCATTGCAAATCGAAAACGAAAAGAGGTGAGCAAATTTTCCAATTAGAAAGTTTTAGAGCATCCATTAATTAGTACGAAGCGACATTTGGTTCACACGGATAAGATAAATCGTCGCCTGCATACCCAAAAATGTCCGAAATCGATGAGCGACGATTCTATTTTGCCTGGAAATGTAGCAGTGCACAATTGCAGATTGTGACGTTGTACTGTGCTGTAATGTCTGTAAAAATTTAATTTACAAATACATATAAAATTTTAGATTAACCCTTTCAGAAGAAGAAGAATTATGTTCGTAAGCTGATGAAATAATTGACTGACACCAGAATATTCAATGGAATTTCTCAGAAAACAAAAACCCGCAAATTCGCATTTTCATTACAAGAGCAAAATTTTATTAAAATATGTTTGGTGCCATTTGTCAGTTTTGTAATTAAAATAAGGTGGCTAGACTGTCTAGCCACCGCCCTTGAAAGTGTTAAACCTATGTTATCGTATTGAGGAGGCTTGCAGTTCCAGGCTGAGAAATGAGCATGTTGAAATACTCTCACGAATACAAACGTGCATCGTGAGCAATGGCAAACTTTTCGAACATACTGAATATTAACTTTTTATCACTGTGAGAGATTTTGTCTTTTTTTGTGTGTGATGTTATCAAAATGTATTGAGATAAGTACGTATTTATAGCATAAATTGTGCGTATTTCTTCATACTTCTAGCTATTCCATTCAAACGTTTACACAAAATGGAGTGCATCGATTTCGGACATTTTTGGGTAAACACACGAAGATTTATCTTATCCATGTAAAACAAATGTCGTATTCTACTAATTAATTGATGCTCTAAAACTTTCTAACTGGAAATTTTGCTCTATCTCTTTTCGTTTTCGATTTGCAGTGGCTATCTTCCAAATTTCGCCACTAGGGGCGCTTCTGTCGTTTTCATTAGGTCGGGTATAGTCGCTTTACTATACTGTTACCTCACTTGCATAGCTGTAGCTCTCTCCGTTCGCAAGTATTTTCTGGTTAAAGGGACTTTCCTTTCCACCCTGTGTACTAGAAAAGTAAAAATGGATATACCATGAAAGTTCAAAGATATATGGAACCTAAATAATAGCAAATATAGCTATTCTGTATATGTGTTTTCCTTATAGGTTTTTAGTTAACCTTTAAAGACATACTAGGGTATTGAGAGAGCCACTCAATGGAAACTAGTCGCGAGTACCATAGTATTTATGTGATTAATTTTCATTAAATAAGTGTTTTTAACAATTTGACGTTTATTGCTTTTATACTGCTACTGGGCATTGCATTACACAAATATATCCTTAAAATTTTTTATCTAGGCTTTAAAAGCCGATGGAGCATAGAGTGCGCCGTCCCTGTCATTATGTATGTCCAAATCGTCCCTGTCTTTAAGGGTTAATATCTGGGCTAATTACCGACAATTTTTTGCGAAATTCATGATCAACAATGCTGTTATACTTCTGCTACGATAGGTGCCTCCAGCTCTGCTCAATGCTTTTGCTGAAGCCCGTAAATCGAAATTTGATTGTAACGGAAAAATGCGATTTTCTCAAAAACTATTCGACCTAGGGTAATCGCTATAATTTTCCTGCAAGGTTTAATTTAATGTCTACTACTTCTAATTTTTTAACAATTTTAGTTTCAATAGATTCGGAGTTAGATGGGGGGGAACATATTTTTGCACTACATTTTCCACCATAACTTTGAAAATATAATACCTAAAATTAAATGAAATATATTTTTGATTTCAGCGTTACGAAAGCTTTCACACGATATACAAAGAAAAGTTTTTTTTTCAAGTAACTTAATTAGCCCCTCTACATTTTTCCTAAATATATTTATGAATATTTATTAATCTGTAAATATGTGGGTCAATAGTCTTTATTACTTCCCCGAATTTGAACTTTCCACGTCCTGTAGTTTACGAGTAAAATGGCTGTGACAGACAGACAGACGGACAGACGCAGGAGTGATCTTATAATGGTTCCGTTTTCACTTTTTAAGTACGGAACCCTAAAAAGGGTGCAAAATTTAGTGACATAAGTTGCAACTCCATGGGGGGTCTATTTGAAAAAATACGAAAATTAAAATTTTATACGGCCCCCGTAGTGTAAAAATTCCAATCAGGAAGACTTTCCTTATCCATTCCTGAATTAAACACAAAAAAGTGCATCTTCATATCTGAAAGACTCGCAGAGTTATGGCCGTTTAAATAATTCATCAGGTTTTAAGGGATTAGATACAAATTGAAATGTGTGCAATCCTAGAAGCAATGTTACTTTATAGTCCAGGCAATAGAGACCGTATAGGGACTCTACCTAGCAAAATTAATGGTAGTACTGGAAATCGGCTTTCTAGATGTTTTTTGGGTCACTGAATCCGAATTTGTAACTTCCCACCAAAATTTCCCCCAGCAACCTCCCCAAATTTTGGTAAAAAGCCCCCCAAAAAGGTTTTTATTAAAAAATTCCATTTTTTTATTGTTTTAGAGAAAAAGTATCTAGAAATTTAGAAAGTAGACAAAATTTGCAACAAATTAGATATATGACATTATGACTTAGGATGAAGGGGTAGGGGGGATCTGCCTGGGAACATGCGCCGCAGTGCTGTGTGGTCTAAGTTGCGCAATTCCACTTAACCACTCACACGTTTACATTAGCTCTCCCATCTTCCCTCTGAACTTTCTCTATGAGGTTTACTTTAAGTTTTTTGGGTCGCTGAATCCGAATTTTCAACTTACCCCCAAAATTTTCCCTCCCGAACCCCCCCCCCCCAATAGTTGTTTTTAACTTAAATTTCTTAATGTTTTAGGGGGAAAGCATTACGAAATCCAGAAACTAGATAAAATTTGCAACAAATAGTATACATGACATTATGACGTAGGATAAACGGGGAGAGAGGGGGCTGCCTCGGAACATTCCCCGCGCGCTTTTCTCAAAAACCAAATTTTTTCAAAAAATCAATTTTCTGGGGGGTTGCCGTGTGAAATTTTGATGGGAAGTTACAAATTCGGATTCAGCGACCCAAAGTGAGTCGAAATCCAGAACTAGTATTAATTTTCCCAGATAAAATCCCCAATTGCCTGAACTTCATAATTTAGTGCACGTAGAGCCGCAGTGCATGTTCAGAGGCAGCCCTCACCCTCCCAGTTCATCCTAATTCATAATGTCATATATCCTATTTATTGCAAATTTTATCTAGTTTCTGAATTTCTTAATGCTTTTCCCTTAAAACAATAAGAAATTTAGGTTAAAAACAACTATTGGGGGGGGGGAGGGGTTCGGGGGGGGGGGCATTTTGGGGGGGAAAGTTGAAAATTCGGATTCAGCGACCCAAAAATCTTAAAGTAAACCTTATAGAGAAAGTTCGGAGGGGAGATGGGACGGCGAATGTAAACGTGTGAGTGTTTAAGTGGAATTGCGCCACTTGGTTTACGCAGCACAGCGCGCATGTTCCGAGGCAGATCCCCCTTCCCCTTCATCCTAAGTCATAATGTCATGTATCTAATTTGTTGGAAATTTTGTCTACTTTCTGAATTTCTAGATACATTTTCTCTAAAACAATAAAAAAATGGAATTTTTTAATAAAAACCTTTTTGGGGGGCTTTTTACCAAAATTTGGAGAGGTTGCCGGGGGAAATTTTGGTAGGAAGTTACAAATTCGGATTCAGCGACCCAAAAAGCATCTAGAAAGCCGATTTCCAGTACTACCACTAATTTTGCTAGGTAAAATTCCCTATTGCCTGGACTATTAATAGTTCTAGGAAACATGTACAAAATATATTTCTTGGGTTAGAATTTTGATTTTTTTTCTTTTTTTTTTTGATGGTTAACAATATAATTTGTAAACACAATCACATCCTAATATTTCTCATAAAGTTTGTAAAAAATTTAAATAATTAGTATTTTTAAAAGAGGATTTAATTTAAAATCTTTATAACTCGAAACATTATTCATCTGATTTCAATTTTTTTTTCATTTAATCAAAGAGGAAAGTATAATTTTAGTTTTGTTTCAGGATTTTTTTTAAATATTAATTTTAAAAATATTAAAAATATTTATTTAAAAAATTATGTATCTTATTTAAATAAAAAATCATATTTTCAAAAGTAAAATTTTTTTCAAATTTGCCGAAACAAAATTAATGTAAAATAATCAAAAAAGACATGTTCCAAGTTCGCACCTTTTTTATTTACGATTCTTGACTTATAATAATTTAAAGACGTGAAATGGTAAAAATAAAAAAAAATACATCATGTGAAAAACGCATTTAAAGTTTTAAACATTGATTGGCTTTTAATAAAATGTTTAAATGTGTTTTTTTTTTTTAAATTGCACGTGAAAAGGCAACTTCTTTCTGTAGCTTAAACTTCCGATTCAGTTTAACTTTTGCCGTTTCCACCTCCTTCTTGTACTATTTAAATGTCCATAAATAAATGTTAAATGTGTAATTTGAAACAATGCTTTTTCTAACATGCTGATGAGGAGTTTTTCATTTTTTAGCCCTCACAAATTCAGGCTTTTTATCGTCCCGGCGAGGCCGTTAAAAATGTCTGTATTGTGGGGCCGGCCCGGGCCAGACACGTGATTGGCGACTTTTTTCTGAAGACTCGGCCAGACCGGGCCTAACGTATTTTTTCATACCGAACCGGGTGTTGGTGTGATTTATGATGGCCAATTATCTACACGAGGAATATGGGCCCAAAGGGGGGAGTGCCTTCCGTGGAGGTATTTCTAAGGAAAAATAACCCGTATTTAAACAAGGATATCCAAGGTTAGAAGAAAACCACTGAAAACTCCGAACGATGGGGCCGAAGAGCGCGTTTGGGTTAAACCCAGCACCTCTCGTCTACTAGCTTTGAGAGCAGAACCTCTCGGCCATTGGTTATACTGAACCGGGACTGGCTTCCTTATTCCTAGGTCTCCCCTGGGCGAAATTTTCAGTCCCGGACTAGAGACAACACGTATTAAAATTATTACCTCTGACTGACCTAATCCCTGCAAAAATAACTAAAATTTGGCTCAATCCAAATACTATTACAACATATATTTTTAAATGGCCTTTATCTTCTATTCTATACTAATATTATAAAGAGGTAAAAATTGTTTATTTGTAGGAAGTAAACTCTGGAACTACCGAACCGATTCCAAAAGTAATGGTATCAAAATGATGGTGTTAGTCCAACTTAGAACATAGGCTATATGTTATGTCCATGCCACTGGCCAAAAGGGGGTGCAGGAGCAAAAAACGATGCAATTTTTGTGTTACTGAAGGGCATAGAAACATGAAATTTGGAATAATAGTTACTTATAAGATACTAATGATCTCGAAGGACATTTCTTAAAAAAATCGAAATTAAAAAGGGTGAAAATGCGCGTAAAGCGTTCTGAAAATCGATCTAAATGGCGATTTTTACGCAATTTCAGGAAGCATTAAATCGATTTCAAAAATAATGGTGTCAAAATGATGGTGACAACACTTGATCCAACGTAGGCTACATTTTATGTCGGTGCCACTAACCCTAAAGGGGGTAAAGGAGGAAAAAAACGTTCGAAATTTCGATTTTTGTGTTACTGAAGGGTCCAGATACATGGAATTTGGCATGGTAGTTATTTATCTATACTTCTATACTCCTATTATAAAGAGGAAAAAATTGTTTATTTGTCGGAGATAAGCTCAGGAACTACCGAACCGATTCCAAAAGTAATGGTATCAAAATGATGGTGTTAGTCCAACTTAGAACATAGGCTATATTTTATGTCGGTGCCACTACCCCAAAGGGGGTGCAGGAGCAAAAAACGTTCTAAAAAAGCGATTTTTGCGTTACTGAAGGGCCTAGAAATATGAAATTTGGAATATTAGTTACTTATAAGATATAAATGATGTCTAAGAACAGTTCTTAAACAATTCGAAATTTGAAAGGGGTGAAAATGCAAAAAAAGCGTTCTAAAAAACGTTCTAAATGGTATTTTCTACATAATATCAGGAAATACCAAACCGATTTCAAAAGTAATGGTATCAAAATCATGGTGTTAGTCCAACTTAGAACATAGGCTATATTTTATGTCGGTGCCACTACCCCAAAGGGGTTGCAGGAGCAAAAAACGTTCTAAAAAAGCGATTTTTGCGTTACTGAAGGGCCTAGAAATATGAAATTTGGAATATTGCTTACTTATAAGATATAAATAATGTCTAAGAACAGTTCTTAAACAATTCGAAATTTAAAAGGGGTGAAAATGCGCGAAAAGCGTTCTAAAAAACGTTCTAAATGGTAGTTTCTACACAATCTCAGGAAATACCAAACCGATTTAAAAAATAATGGCGTCAAAATGATGGTGAAAATCCTTGCTCCAACATAGGCTATGTTTTATGTCGGTGCCACTACCCCAAAGGGGGTGTAGGAGCAAAAAACGTTCTAAAAATGCGATTTATGTGTTACTGAAGGGCCTAGAAATATGAAATTTGAAGTATCAGCTACTTATTAGATATAAAGGATTTCTAAGAACAGTTCTTAAACAATTCGAAATTTAAAAGGGGTGAAAATGCGCGAAAAGCGTTCTAAAAAACGTTCTAAATGGTAGTTTCTACACAATCTCAGGAAATACCAAACCGATATAAAAAATAATGGCGTCAAAATGATGGTGAAAATCTTTGCTCCAACATACGCTATGTTTTATGTCGGTGCCACTACCCCAAAGGGGCTGCAGGAGAAAAACGTTCTAAATTGCGGTTTTTGCGTGACGGAAGAGCCTTGAATCGTGAAATTTAGAATGGTAGTTAGCTATAAGATTTCAATGATCTCTAAGGACATTTCCTAAAAAAGTGGAAATTTAAAAGGGTGGTCAAAATGCGCAAAAAGCGTTGTAAAAAACGTTCTAAATTTCGATTTCTAGCAATCTCAGGAAATACTGAACCGATTTAAAATATAATGGTGTAAAAATGATGGGGACAGATCTTGCTCCAAGATAGGCTATATTTTATATCTGTTTCCACTACCCCAAAGGAGATGTAGGAGCAAAATGAGCGAAAAGCGTTCTAAAAACGTTCTAAATGCCGATTTGTCACCAATATCTCAGGAAGAATCAAACTGATTTCAAAAGTAATGATAAGAAATTGATGCTGACAGCCTCTGCTCTAACATAGACGTTATTTTAAGTCGGTAACACTATCACCTAGACGTCGCAGGAGCAAAAAAGCGTTCCAAATTTCGATTTTTGTGATCGGTAGGGAGCAACTTAAAATTAGGCAAGGTACATATTTGTTACATATAAATGATCTTTAAGAACAGTTTCGAAAAAATTGGAAATTTAAAAAGGGGTGAAAATGCGCGAAAAGCGTTCTAAAAACGTTCTAAATTGCGATTTCTACTCAATCTCAGGAAATTCCAAAGCTATTTCAAACGTAATGCATGCAAATCAATGGTGACAGTCCCTGCTATAACATAGGTTACATTTTATGTTGCTGTCACTACCATCCGAGGGTTGCAAAAGCAAAACATGTTCTAATTTGCGTTTTTTACATAACTGAAGGGTCTAACACTTTGAAGTATGGCATAATATTTACTTACAAGATGCAACTGCTTTCTAAGAACTGTCTAAAGAAAATTTTAAATTTAAAAAGATGAAGTGTGCGAAAAGCGCTATAAATTACAATTTTTATGTAATCTTATCAAATACCAAACCGATTAAAAAAATAATGACGACAAATTATTGGGGATAGAACCTGCTCAAACATAAGCTATATTTTATGTCTGTGCCACTACCGCCAGAGAGTTGCAGTAGCTAAAAACTTTCTAAATTGCGATTTCTGTGATACTGAAAAGGCTAGAAACTTTAAATATGGCATGGTAGTTACTTATAAAATATAAATGCCCTCGAAGGACTGTCGAAAATAAATTCGAATTAAAAAGCGAAGAAGTGAAGGGGAGGTGGGAAAAGCTTTCTAAAAAAGTCCTAAATTACGATTTCTACGCAATTTCAGGGAATATAAACCAAATATAAAAGTAATAGTTGCGAATCAATGGTAACAGTCTCTGATCCTACACAGGCTATATTTTATGCCGATGATTCTACCACCTGGGGTTCACAGGAACAACAAACGCTCTAAAAAAGGCCTTTAAAAGCTTTCTAAATTACGTTTCTGTGGAACATAAGAAATAACAAACCAATTTCAAAATTAATGCTGGCAAATTAATGGTGACAGTTACTATTTCAACATAGCCTTTTATGTTGAGAGAGGTGGTAGGACTTGGAATTTGACATGATGGTTAATTTTAAGATGTAAGATGATGGTTTCTAAAAAATTCAAAACTTCACATGAATACTGAAATGAGCGTATTAATTGTCATAAAAGTTTCAAAATATTTTCTAAATTATTATTTATTTAGTTTTATTTCGTTTTATTAATTTAAGTCTCATTTCTGCCTTATGCAGTGTAACAATTATGTTTAATGAAACTGTGTTTTAAATAGTAATTTTTTTAATTATTCCTAAAAGTAATAAGAACCTTTTAATAAAATAAAATATTACCTTTTAATAAAATAAAAATTTGTTAGTATCTTTTAATAAAAATTAGACATATAAATATCACTTGGCATATTTCAAATATTACGCGAGCAAAGCCGCGGGGTTTGCTAGTTAGATATAAATGATCTCTAAGAAAATTTTTAAAAAATTCGAAATTGAAAAGGGGTGAAAATGCGCAAAAAGCGTTCTAAAAAACTTTCTAAATGGCAATTTTTACGCAATCTGAAGAAGTACCAAACCGATTTAAAAAATAATGGTGTCAAAATGATGGCGACAACCCTTGCTCCAATATAGGCTACATTTTATGTCTGTGACACTACCCCTAAAGGGGGTGCAGAAGAAAAAAAACGTTCGAAATTGCGATTTTTGTGTTACTGAAGGTCCCAGATACACGGAATTTGGAATGGTAGTTACTTATAAGATATAAATGACCTCTAAGAAAATTTCTTAAAAAATTCGAAATTTTAAAGGGGTGAAAATGAGCGAAAATAGTTCTAAAAAACATTCTAAATGGCGATTTCTACGCAATCTCAGAAAGTACCCAACTTATTTCAAAAGTAATGGTTAGAAATTGATGATGACAGCCCTTGCTCCAACATAGGCTCTATTTCAGGTCGGTGTCACTACCACCTAGGGGTTGCAGAAGCAAAAAACGTTCTAAATTGCGATTTTTGTGTTACTGAAGGGCCTAGAATCCTGAAATTAGGCAGGGCAATTATTTATAAGATACAAATGATCTCTAAGTACATTTCCTAAAAAATCGAAATTTAAAAGGGTGAAACTGAGCGAAAAGCGTTCTAAAAAAACTTTCTAAATTGCGATTCCTACACAATCTCAGGAAGTACCGAACCGATTTAAAAAATAATGGTGCGAAAACGATGGTGACAGCCCTCGCTCCAACATAAGCTTTATTTCATGTTGGTGCCACTACCCCAAAGGAGGTGAAGGAGCAAAAAAAGATCTAAATTGCATTTTTTGTAATACTGCAGGGGCTAGCAACTTAAAAATAGGCATAGTCGTTATTTATAAGATATAAATGATCTCTAAGAACATTTCCTAAATAATTCGAAATTTAAATGCGTGAAAATGGACGAAAAACGTTCTAAAAAACGTTCTAAATTGCGATTTCTACGCAATCTCAGAAAGTACCCAACCGATTTCAAAAGTAATGGTTGGAAATTGATGATGACAGCCCTTGCTCCAATATAGGATCAATTTAATGTCGGCGTCACTACCACCTTGCGGTTGAATTTTAAAAAACATTCTGAATTGTGATTTTTGTGTGAAGGGGCTAGCAACTTGAAATTTGGCATGGTAATTACTTATGAAATATAAATACTCTCTGAGAAGAGTTCCTTAAAAAATTTGAAATTTAAAAGGGGTGAAAATGAACGAAAAGCGTTCTAAAAATGTTCTAAATAACCATTTCTACGCAATCTCAGGAAATATAAACCGATTTCTGAAGTAATGGTTGCAAATTGATGGTGACAATCTCCGCTCCAACATAGCCTATATTTTACGTTGTTCTTACTACCACATGGGGGTTACAGGAGCAAAAAATGTTCTAAATTGCGTTTTTTGTGTTACTGAGGGCGGGTCTAACATTTTAAATTTGGAATGGTAATTACTTCAAAGATGCAAATGCTTTCTAAGTATTGTCGAAAGAAAATTCCAAATTTAAAAGGATGAAGTGAGCGAAAAGCATTCTAAATTACGATTTTTATGCAATCGTATGAAATACGAAACCGATTTCAAACATAATGGTTGAAAATTGATGGCGATAGAACCTGCTCAAACAAAAGCTGTATTTTATGTCGAGCGTTCCAGGAGCAAAAAACTTTCTAAATTGCTATTTCTGCAATACTGAAGAGGCTAGAAACTTTAAATATACCACTGTAGTTACTTATAAAATATAAATGTCCTCTAAGAACAGTCAAAAATAAATTCGAAATTAAAAAGAGGTGAAGCGAAGCGAAGGAGTGAAAAGCATTCTAAAAGCGCCCTAAATTACGATTTCTATGGAATCTCAGGAAATAATAAACCGATTACAGAAGTTATTGGTTGCGAATCAAGAGTGATAGTCCCTGATCCTATACGTGCAATATTTTATGTCGGTGTCACTATCACCTGGTTGGCAGGAACAACAAGAAAGCCTTTAAAAACATCTAAATTCCGCTTTCTATAGAATATTAGGAAATACCGACCGATTTTAAGGTTAATGTTGGCAAATTAATTATGACAGTCTCTGTTTCAACGTTTCTCGAGACATTCTATTTCAACTCTGTTTCGGCATTTTATGTTGGTGCCACTAACACCAGAGATGTGGTAGACTGTTAAACAAGAAGCTTGGAAATTGACATGATGGTTAATTTTAAGATGTAAATGTGTTAAGACGGTTTCGAAAAATAATCAGAACTTCAAATGAATACTGAAATGAGCGTATGAAATGAGCATAAAAGTCTCAAAATACTTTTTAAATTATCATTTAACTGGAATTAGTTTTAGTTCTTCTTATTAAAAAAAATTCATTTCTGTCTATTGCTCTTTTATAACGAAGTTTAGTCAAACTGTGGCTTAATTTGTAATGTTTTAATTATTTCAAAAAGTGTTCTTCTAATAAAAAAAAAAATAGTCATGCAAATATCACTTGGCATATTTTAACTATTACGAGAGCAAAGCCGCGGGGTTTCCAATTTTTACAATAAAAGTTTAAAATTCGTATTTTTAAAAATTAGTAGATTTTAAGGCAAAAAAATTTAAATACAGCAAAATTAGTGAAAAAAATCTGCCTATGACGGAATCCTTTCTTAAACAGAAAAATCTGTTGATCCACGGAAAATGTATATAATAATACCTGAGAAAAAATAGACTACATTTACAAGTGAACTTGTCAATAACGCTTTTTTATTCTTTCCTATGTGATTCCATGTTAAAAGATTAGCATTTTTATAGCATTTATAGCATTTTTCATTGTCTCCAACACATGGAATATGGATTAACGATATTAAAGGAGAAATGAATAATTTACATATAAATAGAGATTCATTAATAAAACAAATAATCACAGTTTTTGGCGCTTCTTTAAAAATAATAATTATAAACATGAAAAACGAAAAGATATAATAAGTATTTTTGGTCCGAACTCCTCCATACGAAGCAACTTTTAACCATATCGATGTAAAAAACCATGTAGAAATTCAGTCAGGCCGGGACAGGCTACGATTTGAACATTTTTCCACGCCAAGCAGGGCCGAACTTTTCTTCCTATGGGTCGGATCGGGACCGGATCTAGATATTTCGACCCGTAATGACCTCTAGTACAGACCACCAGTATACTTTGAAAACAGGTTTAACGTAAAATCTGTACGCTGCCTATTTTATGTCCAAAGGAGAGGCACTGTCTTATATCGACTTTTAATAATGTACAATTTGTGGATGATCCCTATCTTGCATTCAAAATGAGTCAAAAACTCGTCGCTCAGAGGCATGGGTAAATGGTGTAAGCCACGAATTTTGGATTTTGATACCTCTGCGAATTTTGACGATATCGAGATGATTTTTTTTGTGTTTCATTCATGAATGGATAAGGAAAATTTTCCTAATTTGGAATTTTACTCTACGGGGTCGTATAAAAATTTAATTTTTGAATTTTCTCATATAGACCCCCCATAGAGTTGAAACTTATCTCATCAAATTTTGCACCATTTTTTTATGAAACTTTGCAATTGGAAGTATGTGCCTAGGGGCAATATTTAAGGAGATAGCCTATTGTTTCGATATTTATGAATCATTCTGTATATATATATATATATATATGTATATATATAAATAAATGAGCTTTCACTGATCTGAAATATTTTGAAAAAGTTTTAATTTGTTCGTTTCTTAACTGCTGGCACGTGTCAAAATAAGAGTTGGAATTTCCTTGAGAAGAATTTCGAAGAAATTAAAAATTTTTAGCAGAGTGCTGAGTACAACTATAGTACTGTATTCTCTATATACCGGGTGTTCCAAAAAGGACTGACTGATTTTAAAATTCAATAACTTCCAAAAGGTGACAGATATTAAAAAAATTCTTGCAGGAGGGTTATGCATAAAGTCAAAAGTTTTATTACAGTGATTTTCGATTTTAGTTCGAATTACAAACAATAGATGGCGCTGTAAGCAATAGTCGCTAAATACAGGCTCGATCTTTGGTCCTTTCTGTTGTTCCATGCAGAAAAAGGAGATGGAAATGTATTATCCGGGCCACGAAGTACCAAAAATCGAGCCTGAATTTAGCCTCTATTGATCGCAGCGCCAACTATTGTTTGTAATTCGAACTAAAATCGAAAATCACTGTAAAAAAACTTTTGACTTTATGCATAACCCTCCTGCAAGAATTTTTTTAATATCTGTCACCGTTTGGAAGTTATTGAATTTTAAAATCAGTCAGTCCTTTTTGGGACACCCGGTATTTATTCTACACTGTTAAAAATATCGTGAAAAATTACCTCTGTTTTTAAAGGCTCTCTATTTTCTGACCAATGAGAACGCTAAATTAATACCAATGAAAAGTTCTCATTGGTCAGAAAATAGAGAGCCTTTAAAAACAGAGGTAATTTTTTACGATATTTTTAACAGTGTACGGCAGATAGAGATAATCATTGGAAAATAAAGATTTTTTTTTATTAAAGATACTTTAAAATGTTTTTTAAAAATAATTAAATGTTATATAAATAACTGGCGAATATGATTAACCACGAAATACAATCAATTGCCCCTACTAAAAACTTTCTTTTTACCTTAAAAATTTCGATTGTTTTTAAATAGTTCACCTGTACATATTTTCCGATATTCCTGTCAATGAAAGAGTCAGTAAAGTTGCGTATAAACATCTATCATGCATTTTGCAATTGTGAATTTCATAATAAACTAAACTCATGCTAGATGCTAGTTTATTGTTAGATACTTTTGTTATAAAGAAATGCTACATAAAGCTTGCGTTTCAGTTCTGAAGGACAAAATGTAGGACTGATTAGAAGAGGATTGTGTGCTTAATTTAAATGGAATATCACTATCATTTAAGTAAAATGCATCCTTTTTAATGGCATACATTCTGCTATTAAATAAATCAAGGATATACTTTCGAAAATATGGGTATTCCGTTTCAAGGGTACTAAATACTGTAATAAATTAAATTGATAGATGTTAGTTTATTGTTCGATACTTCTGTTATAAAGAAATGCTACATAAAGCTTGCCATCCATATAAATTCGAATGTATAAATTGGATGTGCGTTCCATAATCAGATTTCTCTGGTCATCTGTTTTGCGTCAAAAAAAAATAATTGAGATTATTAAAGGGCTTTAATAGAAGGCATATGTCAAGGAAAGACACTAATGTAACATGTAATATCATCCACTCCCACAGAATAATTCTTGCTTCATATATTTATGCTGCGATAGATAATCCTAAAAATTGGGCTATAAAACCTTGAGTTAAAAAATTAGTTAACAAAGTTTCTTTTATTTATTTTTTAAATATAAGTTAATAAAATGTGAAAAAAATAATATTAAATGATAAAAGGGATAGGACAGATTATAACATAAACGGGTCATGAGTAATTTAATTGGAATATCACTATTTTTAAAGTAAAATTTGCCTTTTTTAATGCATTTAACTTTATGCTATTTTAAATAAATTGAAGAATTATTTTCGTGAGTATTTGTATTGAATTTTAAGACCCTGTAGAAATCCTGTATAAGAAAGAATTGTGTAATATTCTATAAAAAGAAAAGTAATATATAGTATTAATCCAGCAAAAAGATAAAATACAAAACGAGTTTTCAGCTTTATATACTTTCGAAATGACTTAAAAAAAAGAATATATATATATATATATATATATATATATAAATGAGCTTTTACTGCTCTGAAATATTTAGAAAAAGTTTTAATTTGTACGTTTCTTAACTGTTGGTAAGTGTCAAAAAAAGAGTTGGAATTTTCTTAAGACGAATTTCGAAGAAATTAAAAATTTGTAGCAGAGTCTGAATACAATTATAGTACTGTATACTCCATATATTTATTCTACGGCAGATAGAGATAATCATTGGAAAATAAAATTTAGTTAATATAGATACCTTAAAAGTTCTTTTAAAAATATTTAAATGTTAAATGAATAAGGGACGAATATGATTAACCACAAAATGTAATCAATTGCCCGTACCCAAAACTTTCTCTTTAACTTAAAAATTGAAATAATCAGTTTGGTTTGTTTAGCTTCTTTTTAAATTGTTCGCCTGTACATATTTTTCTCAATTCGTGTGAATGAAAGCGTCAGTATAACTAAGTGCAAATATCTATCACGCATTTTTTTCAAATGTAAATTCACCAATAAATTGAATGGGTAGATGTTAGTTTATTGTTCGATACTTCTGTTATAAAGAAATGCTATATAAAGATTGCGTTCCAATTCTGTATAAATTGGATGTGCGTTCCATAATCAGATTTCTCTGGCCATCTGTTTTGTGTCAGAGGAAATAATTGAGATTGTTAAAGGGCTTTAATAGAAGGTATACGTTAAGGAAAGGCACTAATGTAACATGTAATATCATCCACTTCCACAGAATAATTTTTGTCTCATATATATATATATATGCTGCGGCAGATACTCTTAAAAATTGGGCTTTAAAGCTTTGAACTATAAAAATTAGTTAATAAAGCTTCTTTAATTTCCTTTTAAATTATAAGCTAGTAAAATGTAAAAAGAATAATGTTAAATTATATTAAATGAGAAAGGCGATAGGATAGATTATAACGGGTTGTCATGGAAATGTAAATGGAATATCACAATTTCTTTAAGTAAAATTAACTTTATTTAATGACAGACAGTCTACGATTAAATAAATCAAGGATTTCTTTTCTAAAATATGGCATCCAGTTTCAAGGGCTGTAAATACCGTAATAAACTAAATTGGTAGATGTTAGTTTACTGTTCGATCAGTATTGCCTCATTTGGACTGATTTTTTATTTAGGCATTCCGAATTATCACCAGTAAATTTTAATTGTTATTTTTGTTTATATTTCGTAAATAGTTGAAAAAAGCATTTGCTATTCAAATTCTATATTTCTAAATAAAAAATCCGCCAGATGCTGTAACACTGTGTTCGATATTTCTGT
The DNA here is from genome assembly GCA_963932465.1 of Maratus speciosus. Lineage (NCBI taxonomy): Eukaryota > Metazoa > Arthropoda > Arachnida > Araneae > Salticidae > Maratus > Maratus speciosus. The sequence continues at coordinate 359,461,136 of OZ010794.1, forward strand.
TACAAAGAAATGCTACATAAAGCTTGCGTTCGAGTTCTGTATAAATTGGATGTACGTTCCATAGTCAGATTTCTCTGGCCATCTGTTTTGCGTCAAAGGAAATAATTGAGATTATTAAAGGGCCTTAATACAAGGCATGCGTCAAGGACAGACACTAATGTAATATGTAATATTATCCACTCCCACAGAATAATTCTTGTCTTATATATTTATGCTGCGATAGATAATCTTAAAAATTCGGCTATAAAGCTTTGAGTAATAAAAATTAGTTAATAAATATTCTTTAATTTCCTTTTAAAATATAAGCTAATAAAATAAGAAAGAATAATATTAAATGAGAAAGGGTACAGGACAGATTGTAACAGGATCGTCATGGTTAATTTAATTTGAATATCACTATATTTGAAAGTCGAATTCACCTTATTTAATAACAGTCATTGTGCGATTAAATAAATTAATGAACTTTTCGAAAATATTGATATTCAGATGCATGGATCCGTAGTCGCTCTGTCTAAGAATGTATTATATAACACCGGGTGAGCGAAAAGTTCTTTACAAATTTAAAAACTCATAACAAAGAAAGACATTGTGATAATGGAGTGCGATTTGCAAGAAAGGGCTCACAAGGTAGTCGGATGATTTTAGCAGAAAAAAAAAATTAGTTAAAAAAATCAGATGTAGAGGGTGCTGACGACCCCAAACACAATGAACAGGACAACAGTTGTGCCGTAGAATGTTCTGGAGGTCATGTTGAACATTTGTTAATAAAAGAACAAATGAATGGATATTGTTGTCTTGTTCATTGTGTTTCGGGTCGTCAGCGCCCTCTACGTGTGATTTTTTAACTAAATTTTTAAATCCGACTACCTTGTGAGACCTTTCTTGCAAACCGCACTCCTTTATCATAATTTCTTCCTTTTTTGAGTTTTTAAAGTTGAAACTAACTTTTGGTTCACCCGGTATTCTGCTGTGAGAAAGAACAGAAATATACAGTTATTAATCCTGCAAAATATTAAAATAACAAAACGATTTTTCCAAACATTACCACTCTTGACAAAATCCAGAACTAAGAGTTTAGTATTCCCTAATTTAACTTTTGTAGAGTAATAGAAAAAAGATGTATGAGCTCAAAATACTGTATAAAAACTTTTCAAGCAACAGCCAATTGCAAATAATTTCGAAGTATGTTTTAACAATGTTATGTAATTTCAAACGTAATTAAATTTATTTACTGTGTTTTTAGAGTGCGTAAAAAAAATAACTTCCGTATGTAAAATGTTGATTGTGATATTTAATGTTAATTTACAAGGCCACCCAAGAAATTCACATATGTTACTATTTGTGAGCGAAATTGCCGGAAGTGCGTTTAAGGTTATGTTATGCGCTTTCGTGTTTAACTAATATTTTTCTCATATGGTATGTATAGATGCTATTGATCATATACAGTGCCACTCAAAAGAACTAGAATTCATTGTCTTCAATGAATAAGTTTTCAACTGGGTTACGCGTTTTTCAGCTGAACTAAATTGTATATGCTGTCAGAATAATATTTAAATTGATATTATACAGGATGGTGCAAAAGTCTATAAACAAGTTGCCGTTTATTTATGACAATTTTTATAAAAGCGTTTTTGATTGTATTATGCTTTTTTATCTGAATTAAACATTAGTATGGTACGTGGATTGATAAAACTCTATAAATCATATACAGGTCTGTACAAACCAATTCGATACATTACCGTCGATGCGTGGTAATTGTTAAAAATTATTTTTTTTAACTATATTGAATATTTTCTAAATTGTTTAGTTAGATTTCGCCTTTCATCGATTAAAGAACAAAACATAAATTTAGTAATAATATTCTGGTAGTATTGAAAATTATTTCATAATTTATCTTTGTCTCATTTTTTTTAATTCCTACTATTAGTTCACACTCTCCCTATATATATTTATAAATCTTGTTCAAATTTTCAATCGTTAATAAAATACTCATTATTCATCCTATCACGTTGAAATAATTTTTTTTAAACTTGTACTAGATGACAATTGATGTAATACAGTTTTTTCAAATATTAATTAATTAATTAAATTTTAATTAATTAATTTTACTTTTGCATGGGAAACAAAATGGCGGCCATTGGTCATTGAAGATCAATGAAAGTATTTTCAATAAGGGGTTACCATAGGGGGTTCCCTGTTCTGTCGCCAAATACAGCCAAGTTTGTCGCCAACTTGGCGATATATTGCCAAATTTGGCGGCCAAAATGAGTCGCCAAAAGTGACGCCAACTTGGCGATATCTCTAATATTTCGCCAAATTCCATAGAGTTCCATTGTAAACCTACTTGCTTATAGAAAATCAACAAATTGAGATATTTTAATGCAACAAAAACTAATATTAGTGGGATTATAATTAAATTTTTCTTTGATGACCTAAATAAGAATTGACTTTAAAAACAAAATTTTTATATTACTTGTTCCCCTTGTTTTTTATATGAGACATCATACTCAACGTTTTAAAAACGTATAGAATGTATTTGCGTCAAATTTCTCAGTTTGTGCCTGAGAACTGTATTAAGCATCTAATATAACGCCATTAATTTGAGATTCGAAAGCATATGACGTTTATCACGCACTGTCATAATTGAAGTAGCTAATAATTCCTAATGCTCAAATCTACAAATCTTGTCCAGGTCTTGATTAAGGACAGTATCATATGAATGATAATTATTACTAATTTTCCGTCAAATCAAAACAAACATGCCTTGGATTTACATGGAAGTTATACTCTAAAAAAGGACAAATGTTTCTTAATGTACGAAGATATAATATGACCAAGAATTTGAATTTCTTTCGAACTACCAACGGTTCCGAAAAGTGTTCTTTATCTTTAGAAATACCAAAAATCAATATATTTACCAGATTTAAAGAAGCATTTAAAAAACAAGTTTTCTTCTGCTGCTACTGATTTCGGAAAAGTGTCCGAGTAGTTTTTTTAGTGTATTAATCAGTTTTCTGAAACCAGAATATCGGCTTTTAGGTAGCTCTCAAATATTAATTAACCCTTAAATGCATAGTGATCCATATCTGTAACACAATATTTAACTCTTTGCAACCACTATATTTATATAGAAATAGTAATCCTTTAAAAATTGCAAATATAATGCCATTAAATAAAATTAAAAATCGGTCAGACGGCCAGTCAAACCGAAACCATGAACTATTTTTAACTATGTTGATGAGTATTAAAATCATCAGTTTAGACAATTTGTTACGACACGCCCATTGGACGAGAATGGCATTTCTGGTCAAACACATAATTCAAATGTATGTATGAATTGAGGCGTTGATTTTGAATGTTGTGAAAGTCCATTTTATGTTTTTGCTAGATAGGTTTTTGATATTTAATGGTTTACATTTGTATGAGTTAGAAAATATTCCTAAGCAAGAATACATTTATTCTATAGTTTTTGTGGTCTCCTTTCATATAAATTTAATGTACAATAAATGTTATCCGCATTAGCTGAAAAAAAAATGGTTTTTGGTATCTTCAATTGTATTTGCCCCACTTTCAAAAGTAATGATTTGTTGAAAATTTTAATTTTATTTTAATGCAAGAAAATTTTAATAACAAAAAATTGAATATTTTTTTAATTTATTTATTTTATTTCAATTTTAAATTCTTGAATATAATTAAATTTCTTAATTTACAGAGTTTAATGTATTCTTTGCGACATTCTGGTTGTGCTTATTCATAGTATGACAAAATAAAAAAATAATTCTATTCAAAATGGACTTTCTCCCTCCCCCGTTACAAAAAATCAACGCATTTGAAATATCGTTCACCCAATAAATTACTAGTAACAAATTTATACTGATATTAATACATATTTATTGTGAATTGATAAAAAGAAAACATATATTTTGCGTTTATTTGTAATAAGATTTTGCTTTAACTATTTTTTTCACGAAATGAACTTGCGCCATTTTTAAAATAGACGTTCAATTATGTACTCAAGTTTTGAAATTTATTAAAAACTACTACATTTAAGCTGGCGAACAAAGACCGACGGTCTTGCGTTTCTTTTATTTAAACAGGACATCTCTTTGTTCTATTACCGTATAAACGGGTTGTACTCCTTATAATCAGATTTCGTTGGCCATCTGCGTTCCATCAGGTTGAAGTATTAAGGCTTCTAACCAGATAAAATAGAATACATATGTCAAGAAAGGACACTAATGTTGTTACTAATTATCTATTCAAGGAGAAAATGTCCTTGTGTTACGTACTACATAGTATTAGCTTAACAATACATTCTAATTTTCTCCTTAGTTGTAGTTAAAAAGTAAATCAAAATAAACATATACAATTATGAATAATTTAATATATTTAATGGTTTTCGCAATATACATCATGTATATTTATTTTTTAAATATAGTGTTTTCACGGTAATTTTATTTATGAATGAAATTAAATTCACCTTTTCAAAACAAATTACAATAAATTAAGTTCTGTCAAAAGCTATCGAAAATCATTTACTGATTTGGAAATAATTTCGGTTTCTTCATTCTAACAAACCTTAAACTAAGGACGATTTATAATTGGTCTGAATGTGTTTTTTGTGCTCACGAATATAATTTGAATGTATACTTTGATTTTAACATTTGTTTAGTTAAAAGGAAATTATATGCGCTAAAAGTAATAGCAGTACATTTATAAAGGCTTATAAGTATTACTTAGTTTTGGTATTACTTAGTTATCCCGTCGTTTAAAAATCTATCGCCAAACTATCAGATTAATATCCAATAATGGTTGATCGTAAATGTCACATTCAGTTGACTTTAAGGAAGTTACACGTGTTTACGTCACCAAGTTATTTTTATTTCGACGTTTTATTTGTATTTTTATTAATGATATACTAATTTATTTGTTCTTTTGTTCTTTTGTTATTTAAAATAAATATTATGTCAATTAATATAATTTAGCGAGTGGTTTGGTGATTTATATAATTTAGCGAAATTGGTCGACGGGATAACTAAGTAGTACAGTATTTTTAATAAACAGATCAGCTAATTTCATACACAAAATCGGCGACATTCTCAAGAGCAATACTGATAACAATAAACTATTTTCCCCCAAAAGTTCAATTAACTTAATGAGAAAAGCGAAGAGATCACAGGATAATAAGAGCAGGTGCTTTCATAAAAATGGCCCTCTGTGAACGTCTATTGTTTTTAATACATAAAGCATTTTTTAATACATAAAGTCAAACTCTGGGCAATTCGAATGAGGGTAATTCATTGCATATATTCTCGCTGCGCAAACAGATATCTATTGATTCGCGGATAATTGATGATAAACAAAATCTTTATGGATAAAAAAACTTACTATTTTAAAAATTAATATTTAAAGGCTCTATGTTATGTATTCTGGCACTTGCGCTTATATGGGATACCAACGAGACTGGACATTTTTTTCATAAAATTTTGCTTTCGGAACATATACTTATAGTACTCCATGTGAGACTAAAAGGTTTTTATTTTATCTTTTAAAGCAATTACGAACTCCACCATTTTTCTTGCAGTTGGCTTCATTAAATAGTTAACAGTAGTAGGCAAACTGGGTTTCCTTGCCAGCTACGAGATAAATCGTTATTGAACTTCTTATCTAAATCATTGATTATGAGAACTGCCATAGAAAATACTTGCAACGTTTCATATGCCAACAACAAGCATACTCGTGTGAATTTATTTGTTGCTGAAAGTAATTCGTCATATATATAGTATTTAAATAATAAAACAGAAAATAATTTAAAAGTACTAAATTGAAGATATGATCTTGGCGTGTATGAACAGATGCACCATCTCAGCTTTAGCAGCAAACGTGTTAAAATAACTTTTTAAGTACTCTATCGCTTGCAACGATACTATTGCTTTTAATAATTTTTTTAACTTTATTTGAATGTATTATCGATATTTTTCATATGAAATTGCATTTTGTTATTAATGCGAATTAAAAAAAATGTTAAATGTAAAAAAAGAAGAAAAATCTATTTGCATTACCAAAAATTAATAATAATAATATCCGAAGTATTATGTCATTTAAGTTAAACAATATGTTAACACTATAACAAGCGTAATTTAACACTCTTGATATCTCCTAATATTCACCTCAAATTTTCTCAAAATGATTTGAATAACTACTCAGTAATTTTCTCTTTAAAATATATTCTATAACCACCCATAAACAAAATTTTTCCTAGAAATGCAAATTCTCTCAAATCTTATTCACTTCATAATGAATCGCATCAAAGCAATATTCCTTTCGGCTGAAGAAATAGTATTTTCTTTTTTTTTTCTTTCCTTATAGAAATCAGAGAGCCTCGGCACTCAAGATGATATCACGAGGTGATATTAAATTATTAAATTGAATCTAGACTCCAGAAGTGCAATTAGGGAAACGGAGGGCTCCCATCTTAATTAATCTAGCTCCCTTTTAGTTAATAAGCATCATCCCATAGTTCAAATTCCCATCCGCATGAAATTAAAGTCTAGTTATAAGCTATTTCGTAAATTCTTCAAATTACTTTGAATGCTGAACGACATAATAAGTGCTGAAATTGACTTAAAACGCCGATGATTTTAATTCAGCAAAGTAGATTTATGTTTTGGCTAAAAGAAAATTAAGCCCCCCCCCCCCCCCACCATGCATAAAATATTAATGAGTACCATGGAAAACATTTTTAATAAAAAGCTATGTCTGTAGTTATATTGTTTAAATTAATAAAGGTGTATGTTACAGTTATATTAGTAATATTTAAAGCATTAGTTATATGATATTTCATAACTTCTTCGAAGAACATGTCATTTAGGATAAAAGAAACTTGTGGGTAACTGTGCTCGGAGCTTGCACAGAGGGTTTCGTTTATTATTCATTTCAAAGCATTTAGGGGAGACTAAGGAGGATTGACCCACTTTTTACAAAAGATTTTTTATTTTTTAAATATTGGACGTAGAATGAAATTTTACATATCATTTTATTCGTCATACAATCAGTTATCAAAATAAAATTGCTACACAAAAGTAATATATAAGAAATTTGAAAAATGATTGGTTTTAATCATGAGAAAATAATGAGTCAAGGCTCCCCACATATGGGAGGCTTGACCCACTTTGTTTTATATTGAAATATTTGTGAAGAGAAAAAAATCAGTTAAAAAAAAAGCAAAATAACTTTATTACATGTTTTAATTATTATAAAAAATATTTTCGAAAATATGATGCTTCAACAATCCTGTTTAGGCGTAATCGCATGTCATAGAAGACATTTTTTTTGTTTTAAACAGGATTTTGTCTGAGCAGATATAATTGTACAACGGGGAAATGAAATTTTAACATTTAAGACAGCATTTAGTCAGAGACAGGTTCTGTTTCCATAGGGTTTCATGCATTATAAAGTCCGGATCTAGTAGACACTGTCCCGCTTTTTTTTAATCCCCTTGTCCTACTTTTTGTGACATTCGACCTGACAATTCTAGTTGTCAAATAGTTTGGCTTCATCTCACTCTATTCATTATGTTGAAATTTGTCGAGATACCTTCCTAAAGTTTTCCGATCCATGCTATGTTCTTTTGCAGCCACATGAGTACTTACTTATCACTAACGTCTTTTAACCCTTTCAGAGGCAAAGTGCTTTCAATACTAAAATTTAAAATGTCGAAATAAATCTGCACCGGAATATACAAACAAATTTATTTGGAAATAAGAAAAAGGTTATATTTCACATACATATTAAATTGAAAAGATTTTCGCAAAATTCTGGTACCATTGTGGAGTTTGAGAATTAAAATAAAGTGATTTCATAAACATATCACTACCACTACCTCTGAAATGGTTAAGACTGCTGTTTTCGTACTTTCTATTCTTTTCCACTGTTTTTAAATACCTATTGTAAGTAATATTTAAACGGAAAAAAGTTCCTATCAACTTTCGCATTTATATTTCATTATTTTTTTCGTGCAGTGCAAATTGCAGTTTTTCGCATCTTTGTTCAATAAGTTTTAAACGTTTACTTTTCCATCATCCCATTTTAGTGTAACTTTGCAGAATAAATTGATATTCATTTTTATAAATAGCCATTAATATTTCATTATGCGCAGTGTATAATAAAAAGATTTCCAAAATCCTTTAATTAACACATTGCCGACGGTCAATTTTTATCAAATCTGAATTTTAAAACCGTAGAAGTTCCTCCCTGTTCTGAAAGTCTTTAGTAAATTGGTGTTCTAGATAGATTTCCCAACTTTATACATCAGTAAGTATCTTTCAATAAACGAATTTAATATAAAATGGGTTAGAATCTAAAAAAAATCTGGACAATATTATATCAATGCATTTTCTGTAAGGTAGAAGCTACATCCTTAGTCAATGATGTATTTCGAATGAAAACGAAAATTCTCGTTTACCGTCGTGAATGTGTCAAGGGAGCCTTGGACATCTGTTCAACCATCCCTCACATCGACTGGGTCAAGCCTTCCCACATAGCCTTTTTCTAAAGAATAGCACATTATTATGTTAAGTCTAACTTACAGTATAATCTTTATGTCTGGAATGAAAGCTCGATATTTCTGCATATTTAAAACCTACTTACTTAAATTTCTGTGATATATTTTATCTGAAAAAATATTACAAAATATTTCTAAAAAACACAACTTTTAGGTTGAAAACACCTCACAATTGATTTTTCCCACATCTATTTTGATTATCTGTATGAAACAGAGATTGTTGTTTGAGCATTCGAGTAGCTTTGGTTGACACCTATTGATAAAACTCTGAAATTCTTTTAAATATGAAAAGTGACGAGTGGGTCAAGTCTCCCATATGGTCACCCCCCCCCCCTAGTCTCCTCTAATCCTTTATCAATAAGAACATAGATGGCAAATTCAGAAATTTAATTTTAAAATGATTAGAAGCACTTTTTTTAATCAAATTAAAAATATTCCACAACTGCTTTTCTGACAAATATAATATTATATGTTTGTATATCTGAAAAGCATATTTAATTACATTATTGGATTTTAGCTAAAAAAAAAAAAAAGAAAGAAACCCTGAAAATGCCAAAAGAAATTACGAAAGTTCTTTTATCCCCTTGAAGGGTGGTGGGTATATTATATCCCACCTAATTTAAACATGATTCGTACCAGAAAATTTTAACTAAATTTTATATTTTTGACTGAAAAATTGCTTTTACTTATTTAAAAATAAATTTTTTCGATTATTCCGGTGAGAATTCAATAGAACAGAGATATTATTGCTTGCCCCTCAAAGGGTTAAGAAATATATCGGACAATGAAAAGTAGTCAGAGGAAAAAAATCGAAAAGGGGTCTTAAAATAGCAAAAAAAAAAAAAAAATGTATGCAGTTGAATCTAGATAATAAAATCTATTCCTTTGAAAAAATTTCAAACTCCGACGCCAAAGGAGAACTAGAAACCCTTTGAATAGCAAGTAAATGCGCTACCACAGAACGACCTAGACTAAGGGAAAAAGACTGAAATTATTCCTCTCGCTGCGGAACCCGAGATTTTCTCGGGGATGCATTTTTCCGTCTAATTAAAGCTCCTTGATCATTCCCACCAGTTATTTTTTATGGTAAATTTTGCCTTAATTAATCGGTAAAGTTTCGCGATTAAATTAGACAAAAATTATTGTTTTGAAAAACCGGTGACAAAGGAATAAAAATTCTTAAATAAACAATTTTTGAAGCTATTTTGATAAAATAATTATGCAGCGAGAGGGTTGAGGTGCTGTTTTGAAATCTAAACCTCAGAAATTGTTGGATATCATTAAACTAATTCAATTAATTAAAATAATATAAGATCTTCAAAATTTTATGATTTTTCGTGTGATAGGAGGTATTTAGCTATATATATGCAAAATTTCAAGACTTAAATTATGCAGTTTCTAAAAAGAACTGTGTGATTCAATATATAATCTATTGTTCTACGTTACTTAGTTATAGAATTATGGGGAAAGTTCTGTAATTAGGTGAATTTAATTATAAAGAATTTGTCTTTTTTAAAACTTCTACTGGACAGATTTGAAGAAACTTGCTTTGTTACATATTTTTTGTAGAAATAGTTATAGCACATTGCATATACGGACGTGAATTTCAAATCTAGCCTTATCAAAAAAACAAAAAAAAAACGTGTTTTTTTCTATTTATCTATTCTGTTAGCAATTCTGCAACGAAAAAACACTACATTTTGCAACAAAACTAATTTTATTGTGAAGTTCTGATATTGTAAAATCTTAGTTTACTTTGACATGTCGTCTTATATGCGGAGAATTTTGGAACAAAAATTGGTCTACACAAATTTTCGTTCCTGGTTAAGGTAAGTTTTGAAACTCACGTCCTTATATCGTTATATAATTCCTTACCAAATCCTACTGTAAAGTTTTATTGTGACATTCTGGCAATCTAAAATCTTGGTTTATTTTGAAATCTCGCTTTATATACGAAGGATTTTGGAATAAACTTGGTCTACCAAAATCTATCAAAACCTACTGTAAAATGTATTTATTTATTGAAATACACACTACAGACGAATCCATTTACAGTGTTACAAGAACATCATAAAAAATAATGACAAACACACATAGATATAAACACATAGATATAAATCCCATACAACACGAATACAAACACAAATTAAGAGATTAAAAGTTCAGGATATTTATCTTTAAAAGGAGTAAAGAATATATAAAAAATATCAAGATGCACACAGAATTCATTAAATATTTTGTAAAATTTATATAAAGAGAAATTATTAACATAATTATATTTAAGAAATGGTAATATAAAAAACTGATAACACCTGAGGGATCTGTTCGGTACATTAAAATTAATAGAATTAAGTATATCACTACAATCAATCATGTTATTAATAACCTTGTAAAAAAAATAAAACGCAAAAAGATCCCGTCTAGATTTTAAACTTGGAATGTTAAAAATACTACGTAGATAGGAAGAAGGAATATCATAAGAATATATATGAGAACTCTTGAACAATAAATAACGTGTGAATTTAGACTACCCTGTCTCAGGAATTTATGATCATATTTAATATCATATCATATTTAATGATCACCTAGAAGAGTTAGTTGCTTCTAGACACACCAAATTTTGTCTGACATATAAGAAAATATATAGTAGCGCACTGGCGTTCATATCGTTTCAGCAATACGGAAGGACGTTCCAGAAAAAGCTCCATCTTGCTTTACTACACAAGGTTAAGTTCACCTATATATTTATTTCGTTTTGAAAAACCGGCCAGCGTAGTGGACGAAGCTTGCTCTCTACTGCAGTACAAAACATATTTCAATTTTAAGACTTGAAGCACACGTTTTATTTTATGTAAAATGACGTCATTCGCATCCGCTTAAGAATTCCACATTTACGATCTACTCTTAAACATCTACAGTAAAGCATGCATAGCATTCCACTATCACGAAATAATGCACAAATGCAGCAAAAAGATGCCGTCATTCAAGAAAATCGACAAAAAAAAACGGCTAATTATTCATAGGTACTTAAAATTAAATATAGTTTATAATAGCTCAATTGCTTTAACAGAAATCATTCGTTTATTTATTTTTTTTTTCAAAATAGCACGAATTTTAATTACATTTTCTTTCGGTTGTTATTAGAAAATGGCAACAAAAATATTTAATTACTATTTCGCAACTATTTTTCCTTTACTTTCTACAGAAATAGAGTACTTCCGTTGCTCATAGTAAGCAAATGGCTCTAAAAACTACAAAAAAAAATTAATATTTCAAAAATAAATGGAGATACACTTTTCAAACAGAATGCATTTAAAAGCACATTTTTTCCCAATACGACGGTATAAATATTGAAAATGTGCGATGCTCAGAAGTTTAAAAAATTGCTATAGAGTATTTTCTCGTACTGCTTTGTTTTACGGCTGGCTTCTGTAAGGTAACGTTATTTTTTGGAATACACAAAATAAGCTGGGAGAAAGAAATAGCATACCGTACCGGGGGCTAACAGTAATAATAATAAACTTTTTTAGCTTAAATGGAGGATTTATTTGTGTATTAAAATATATAAGAAAGGTTCTGTAGCATTAACTCAATAAATAATTGTAAGAAAAGTTCATTTTACTGAAAATTTAAAACAATTTAAAGCTATTATTATTATTTTGAATTAAAAAATGATCCACCTGTTTTAATTTAAAAAATACGGTAAAATCTTCATAAAGGACATTCCCGAACTTTATTTAGCGAACATTTTTTCAATCTCATTACCTATATAACTGTATCATTTCACTTCTGAATAGCGAGCACCACCGAAAACCGTAAGATATTTCGAGGTCTTGAGATGTTTACTATTCAGAGGTTTCCCTGAATTTCCATATTTTTTATAATTAATATTTAAAGAGTTTATTAAAAAACTGTGCACCCATTCTTTCTTTATTCATTATTATTTTTACTATGTTTGAATCTTAAAAATTGTTGAAAAGTTCGTCTGATAGGAAAATTCCTTAAATTACGATCGCACGAGGCGTCGACGTTGAGAAGCTCTGACTGGAGATAACTATGAAGCAAATTTTAACACTAAGGCTTGTTTTTTCGCGTACATTATAAAAGAAAAATTTGATTCCTAAATTCTGGTGTCAGTGTGGCATTTGGGAATTAAAATTAAGTGTGATATATGATAAACCGCCTCATTTCAAGAGATTAAACCCTATTATTTCGAAACTCTGTTTGTTAACCGTCTATCTCGATAACATTCGTAGAAATTAATATATTTACACCTTTCCTTCTTAAAAAATAATAAAGGAAACTAAATTATCCACAAACTATACAAGCAAATACAAAATCCAAGTTTTAACAAAAAATATGATAAATTTTTATGGATTTTTAATTTTTAATTTATTTTTGATTTTATTTATTTATTTATTTGTTTTATGTATAAGCGATGTTATAATTAGCTGTCGGTACTTTTTGAAAAAGTTATTAACTACATTTTCGATAAAGTAGTTGTAGGTGTAGTTCGCCACAAAAATTAAAGTAGTTTTTTCCACCTTTAAACTTTAATTTTTTAGAATTTATTTTTCTGTTTTCATATTATTTATAAAAATACTCGGGGAATGGAATCGCATCTACACATAAATTTAATATTTTTAGAAACAAAATTAATCTTTATTAATAGTCCAGGCAATAGCGAATTTTACCTAGCAAAATTAATGGTAGTACTGGAAATCGGCTTTCTAGAAGTTTTTTGGGTCGCTGAATCCGAATTTGTAACTTCCCACCAAATTTCTTCCGGCAACCTCCCCAAATTTTGGTAAAAAGCCCCACAAAAAAGGTTTTTATTAAAAAATTCCATTTTTTATTGTTTTAGAGAAAACGTATCTAAAAATTCAGAAAGTAGACAAAATTTCCAACAAATTAGATATATGACATTATGACTTAGGATGAAGGGGAAGGGGGGATCTGCCTCGGAACATGCGCACGGTGCTGCGTAAACTAAGTTGCGCAATTCCACTTAAACACTCACACGTTTACATTCGCCCTCCCATCCCCCCTCTGAACTTTCTCTATAAGGTTTACTTTAAGATTTTTGGGTCGCTGAATCCGAATTTTTAACTTTCCCCCCAAAATTTCCCCCCCCCCCGAAACCCCCCAAATAGTTGTTTTTAACTTAAATTTCTTATTGTTTTAGGGGAAAAGCATTACGGAATTCAGAAACTAAACAAAATTTGCAACAAATAGGATATATGACATTATGAATTAGGATGAACGGGGAGGGTGAGGGCTGCCTCTGAACATGCACTGCGGCGCTACGTGCACTAAATTATGAAGTCCAGGCAATAGGGGATTTTATCTGGAAAACTTAATACTAGTTCTGGATTTCGACTCACTTTATGTTTCTTGGGTCGCTGAATCCGAATTTGTATCTTCCCACCAAAATTTCACCCGGAAACCCCCCAAAAAATTGATTTTTTGAAAAAATTTGGTTTTTGAGAAAAGCGCGCGGGGAATGTTCCGAGGCAGCCCCCTCTCTCCCCCTTTATCCTACGTCATAATGTTATATCCTATTTGTTGCAAATTTTGTCTAGTTTCAGAATTTCGTAATGCTTTTTCCCTAAACCAATAAGAAATTTAAGTTAAAAACAACTATTTGGGGGGGGGGGTCAGGGGGGGGAAATCTTCGGGGTAAGTTAAAAATTCGGATTCAGCGACCCAAAAAACTTAAAGTAAACCTTATAGAGAAAGTTCGGAGGGAGGATGGGAGGGCTAATGTAAACGTATGAGTGGTTAAGTGGAATTGCGCAACTTAGTCCACGCAGCACTGCGGCGCATGTTCCGAGGCAGATACCCCCTTCCCCTTCATCCTAAATCATAATATCATATATCTAATTTGTTGCAAATTTTGTCTACTTTCTGAATTTCTAGCTACTTTTTCCCTAAAACAATAAAAAAATGGAATTTTTTACTAAAAACCTTTTTTGGGGGGCTTTTTACCAAAATTTGGGGGGAGGGGGTTGCCGGGGGAAATTTTTGTGGGAAGTTACAAATTTGGATTCAGCGACCCCAAAAACATCTAGAAATCCGATTTCCAGTACTACCATTAATTTTGCTAGGTAGAGACCCTATACGGTCTCTATTGCCTGGACTATAATGAGAAATGCTACAACGTAAAATGCCGTAGAAATATGTGAAATAGGATATGGTGTAAATAAAATATTTACTGAGCGAATTTTAAAAACATTAGATTTTTGATACAAAATTTTAAAGAATGCATATATCCAGCAGCGTTTGACACCATTTTTATAATTTAGGGAAAAAAATGCCTTCATTATAAAATACATGTGCATTTACGTCAGTAAACTTAGATATTACAGAAAATACAAATATTATAGGAATAAGAAAATAAGAAAATAAGGAGGATTATAGTAAAAAAATCAATACGGAAATGAATTTTAAAAGTAACGGCATGAATTTTACAAGTAAGACAAAATAATAAGAACAATAATAATAATAATAATAATAATAATAATAATAATAATAATAATAATAATAACAATAACAATAATAATAATGACACTACTAATAATAGTAAAATAAACTTTTTAAACTTAAATGGAGGATTTATTTGTGTATTAAAATATATAATGCAAAATTCATTAAAAATAAAATATAAATACTAAAATTCATAAAATATATAATGAAAAATTAATATTCATTTCATAAGTTTTTTTCATCATCATACAAAATGTTAGTGTTCTGTGGAAATCAGGTGGCCTATAATGAAAAAAAAAATTACAAACATTGGAATAAACCCCCAAAACTCCCCAACACCTAGTTATAAACATTATTTAGTCAATACGTTTTGAAAATTATATTTCATCGGCACGCAGAACTGCACCAACATTGGAGCTTTTACATTTTGCCAATAATGCACCAATGCTGTAAATAAATAGTTATCATGTCATTGCTAATGTTCTCAGATGCAAAGACAACATTTCTGAATTATTGACTATTCGTTCTAATATTTCCAATTTAATGCATTTATTACACCATTGGTATTTTAGAAGCATATCCGATAAAAGCAATATTGGGACAATACTGGTGCATTACAACTAATATTAATTATTAAATTGATTAATATGGTGTTTTAAGCCTAAAATAATAACACAAAGAAAACGACAAATTAAAATAACAATAACTTTTCCAAACAAAGCCATTACGATACATTCCGAATGAAAACGAAAACTTCTTTAAATATTTATGTCAAAATAGAACGTGCTATTTACCAATGTATACTAATAAGGAATTATTTATAGCAAACATAAACTATCTTCGATAGAATATACTTCTTTTCTGCAAAAATTTCTTTTAAATTATGTGGCATACTCGACATGTTAAGAAAACTTCTCTGAGTTAATTAAGGGACCAAAATTTTTAAATGACCCTTGAAAGGGAAAACTGTCGAAAGATTTTGGTTCCATTAAATTTAATCTTGTAATGGATAGAAGTAATTTGGGGCTCAAATAACGATTTAAGGATCTGGCAACAGTAGCTCGATGAAACGAAATTGCAACAAATATGGATCAGAGAACGTAATGACGCTTTTAAAGAAAATTAAAATATCCTACGAAGAATTTCGGATAGTTACATTTAATCGGGGTCTTGGAGAGATCTTCGGGAAAATAATTTAAATAAGGTATTTTTTTTTCATAATAAAAATGCTCTCTCCTGTCTTTGTAAAAATAGTTAAATTTTCAAATGGGATCTATTCTGGGGGACGATTACTGGTAGGATTTTCATTATTTTGATAATAAAATACGCATGAACCATTTGGAATTTTTTCCTAATGTTCTACAGTACACGAATACATAAATACAAACACCAATAAGCTCATTGAAACTTCAATATATATATATATATATATATAGGGTGGTCCTAAAAAAACTTCTCCGATATATGAATCCCCTGGCGGTCTAACCGCTCAACCAATCGAAAAAAATTTTTAGATATACTTATTTGAAGGTATGCTCTTGAAATCGTGTAGATTTAAAACAATAGAGCTCTCACGGTTGCGGTTACAGTGAAAAAATTGCGAAATTTTCGAATGGCAACACCCATTTTTTTTCATGCTCAAATTCATCAGCGCATTGAAAAACCATAAATGACGTTGGAATGATACACGTACGATGAAAATTGGCGGCGTAAAACACTTGCAAAAAAGATCATTGCGAGGAACGAAGGAGTGGCTACAAGACATGTTTTACAATAGGAAATTTTATTTTTTCTCTTCTGAACTGACTAATTTTGCAAGATTTTTTTAAATGTTGTTTTGAGTTGTGTTTTTGCACACATAGTGAAAATAAAAATGTAATCATTCGGTTTAGAGGGCTGAATATTACGTTACATAGAAACTGATTAGGATTGAGCGCCACGATATTACACCCGCAATTTTAGTCATACGTTCCAATGCCATTTATGGTTTTCAATACGTTGATGAATTTGCGCAGGAAAAAAGAAGGTTCTGGGGTTATCTGAAATCAAAGGTGTACATATCATATCCAAGAAATTTGTCAGAATTGAAAGATGCCATAAAACGTGAAGTTGTACAGATTCCTTCGTGATACATGTTTCGTTCGGTATTGCTGTCATCAGCCTCACACATGCACTGCGTTATTGTCTGCGAAGGTAGGCATGTTGAAAACTGCTAATTCAAATAAATGTTTTTTTCTCTCTTCTCTCTTGTGTTGTTATTGGTCCTTTAAAATGGTCTTTTTTGCAAGTGTTTTACGCCAGCCATTTTCATCGTATGTGTATCATTCCAACGCCATTTATGGTTTTTCAATACACTGATGAATTTGCGCCAGAAAAAAATGGGTTTTGCCATTCGAAAATTTCGAAATTTTTTCACTGTAACCGTAACCGTGAGAGCTCCGTTGTTTTAAAACATCACGATCTCGAGTGTATACCTTCAAATAAGTATATGGGGCATTCTCACAATCTTTTGACTTTCGGGAATAAAAATCTGGTGAAAATAAGCTTGCTAAAACAACATTTTAATCTGATAGACGAATGCCTTAATGATTCAAAATAAAGAAAAAATGGTCAGAAGCGAATTTTTTTTTTATTTATTTAACTGAGGTTTAAGTTAAACTTGCGAGTTTAATTTTCCTTACCATTTTACCGCTATAACTTTCTATTTTCTCCTAAATTTTTACTTATAATGAATTGGCATAGTACCCACAGGACATTCAAATAAGAAATAATAACAATGTAGTATTTTTAGTATAAAATTTTGGTATAGCATTGTCTTAAAGGGGTGTTAAAGAAGGGATGGTAAGGTAAAAAAAAAAATGGTACGATATAGGAAAAAAGGGACGAAATGGGGAAAAAAGGGACGTTAAGGATGGAACAATAAGGAAAATTACCACTATTTTTAGGCAAATCATGTTAAGACTCAGTGATAGCCACAATGTTCATTGATTTTTAGAAACGGTTATTTACATTGGATTAAACATATATATATATATTTTAATTTACCTCGAAAACTGCAAGAATAAACCTTGGGGACGGTAAGACTACCAATATAGCCACAATGCTTGAAACTGATATTTAAATGCCGATTTAAATTCTGCAGTAAATTTCCTGTCAAAGAATTTTAGACATTCTTTCTCTAGCATACTTTTGCATGAGAAAAAACTTGAAAAAAATTTTGTGGCTGTATCTGAAGTGATTTTCTGTATAATTTTAGAAGAGGGACGGTAAGGAATCTAAAAACCAGAGACAGAGTTTAAAAAATAATAACAACCCTATAATTGTGTGCAGGTTAATTTTTTGCTGCATATTTATATAAAACAATAGTTTCAGTTTCGGAAAAATATGGCATCGAATTATGTTTATTAAAACAATTTTATAGAGTCAGCTCCAAACTTAAAAATCGGCATCAGGAACACGGGACGGTATAGGAGTTTTCATGGTATTTGGATCCCCAGCATCGTCCAAAACTTATTTATCTCGTTAATATTGTTATGCAATCATTCAATGGGATGTTCCCCAGTATATGAAATAAAAAAAAACATAAAAACCTGTACTACAATAAAAATTATTTTTCAGGGACATAAAAGTCAAAAGCTTGTGAGAATGCCCTATACCTAAAATTTCTTTTTAATTGGTTGAGCGGTTATGCTGCTAGGGATTCATATGTCGGGGAAGTTTTTTATGGCCAACCTGTATATGTATACTGGGTGATTCAAAATAGAGATTATGGCAATTGCGCCCTAAATCACGTTTCATAAAACATACTTTAATTTTAGAATTACTTTCTAATGTATTAGACTTGTTAAATATAGCATTTGTTTACAAATGTTTGTATTTACATTTAAATGGGAGTTTTTAGTATATTGCCTGGCTCTGTAAAACCTATATAAAAAATATGTATAGCACAGATATTTTTTGAACAGTATTATAAAACAGAAAATAAGAAAAGTCTAATGATTTTGAGTGAGATATTTATTGTAATAAAATAGTTGAAAGATGAACTTATGGGTTGGTATCTATAAACGTTTTCTACTTTGCCGAGTGAGACTCAAAAAATCTAGTCGTTAACAATAGTCTAAAACTAAGCTTTGGCTACCAATATTTGAGATAAATATCTTGTAATATATTTTAAAACATGTACTACAGAAATTAATAACAATTATTTATGATTTGAAATAGTAGTGCTAGGCATATTGAACTATTTTCTTATTCGAATAAATCATACGGAAATCCGCACAGCTGCCAAAATTTATTTTTAAAAATTCCATTTCTACCAAACTTTGTTTTTAAAATTCTATTTCTACCAGAAATTTTTCATTAAAAGGCAAATCATATTTGAGTTCGAATCAATTGAGAACCGCAAAAAATATGAAAAATCTTTTCTTTAAATTTTTTTATAGGATAAGCAATGCTGGCAACTATATTTTTGATCCATTGATTAAAAATATACAAATGTTGGAAACTATGTTTTTACAGCATGCCCGAATGATACATTCGATAGTAAAATCATTCATTATGCACATCACTGTGAAATAGTCGATAAAATGGCGTTCGCAATTTTCAACCAATAATCTTCAACGAGTGCAAATGGTTAACGAAACAAGTGTCAATTATACATATGACACAGTTAATAAAAAAGTATGATAGTATAACATTTTTTTATTATCATTTTTAGTTTATTCAATTAATTGACACCAAAAACATAATTAGTAAAAACTATGTAAACATATATTTCTTAAAAATGCATCTTTCTATTTTCTCATTTTGTTTCAACTTGGGATATATTTTTAAACACTTAGAATATCGACCTTTCTCTCCCCAACCTTACCTTTCAATCCCTCCCTTTAAAAAAACAAGTAATATAAAAAAAAAATCAATTCCTACTTTGGTCATCAAAGAAAAATTTAATATAATCCCTTAAGCTAATATTAGTTTTTTTTTTTTGTTGTTTTTTTTTTGCATTAAAATATCTCAATTTGTTGATTTTCTATAAGCAAGTAAACCCAACTGATTTACAATGGTAGTGTATGGGAATTTGACGAAATATTAGAGATATCGCAAAGTTGAGGTCACTTTTGGAGACTCATTTTGGTCACTAAATTTGGCGATATACCGCCAAGTTGACGACAAACTTGGTGGTATTTGGAGACAGAACAGGGTCCCCCTATGGTAATCCTCTTATAGGTATGAAGACGCATGAAATGCTGTTCAATAACCAATGGCCGCCATTTTTTTTCCATATAAAAATAAAATTAGTTAATTAAAATTTAATTAATGAATTAATATATGAAAAAACTGTATTAACATCAAGTGTCATCCACTACAAGTTTAAAAAAAATTATTTGAACTTGATATAATGAATAATAAGTATTTTATTAACGATTGAAAATTTGAACAATATATATATAGGGAGAGTGTGAACTAATAGTAGGAATTGAAAAAGTAGAACATTCAATTTACAGTTATTCACTTTGATCATAAGTTCAAATGTTTTAAGATAAAAAGTATTTTTTCTATAAAAATTTCTTTAAATCATACGTCTCATTCTTTTTATTAATGAAGAGTTTTATGAGTTTATATAAATAAATTATAAAACCAAGCATTTTTAATGGCTCTACAATCAAAAATATGTTACCGAATTTAGGTTTCTTCAAATTTAATCTTGTAATGGACACAAGCAATTGCAAGCTCAAATGAAGATTTAAAGACCTGGCAACGGTAGATGAAAATGAAGTGGAATTGCTTCAAACATGGATCTGAGAATGTAATGGTGCTTTTCATGAATATTAAAATATTCCACTAAGAAATTCAAAAAGTAACAATATTCTCGGGATTTCGCAATGAACTGTTAAAAAATATAAATTAAGTGTATATTTTTTATTCTATTTTACTTTTCGTCTGTTCTTGAGTTAAATTTTCAAACGAATATATATATTTTTCTCTACATATAAAAATACAATTGTGGCGTTGGGAATATTAATGCATTTGCATCATTAGTGCGTATATATGTGCTTTTTAGGAATTTCTTTCTTATTTTGAAATTCCAAATTCATACCAGAAATTCTGAATAGTATTTATCGCTTTATTTAATGACAGAATTGTGATTACATTAAGTAAAAGTTCTTCTTTCGGAATTTTCTTTTGTGAATTCGAAATTTCTGAATAAAAGAGAAATTCTTGGAGTGCACGGATACATGCGCTAATCATGCAACTAAGTTAAAGACGATAAGATATTTTTTTTTTCTATTTTCTTATTTAACATTATACAGGCCGCGCTGTCACATTTATGCGCCATGTGAAACAATATTATCATTAAGCAATTCTAAATTCTCCCTAGTAAATTTGAATAGTTATTTTTTGTTATAATAAAATGATAGGTATTTCATGAATAAAGTAAATAAAAATTAGTATCTGTATATTTCTGGTGTAAACATTAAATTCCTGTAGTCCATTTAGATTTGGCAACGCTTTTCGCGATCTGTATAGTGTTTAAATTAACGTTAGTCTTTTCTGATAGGCTGCAATAAGTGATGATGCAATATTGTGAAAGGCACGCCTCCGATACTCTGAAATTTGCTTTATAAAACAAACTGGCAGACGTATAGACAATGATTTACTTATATACACTGCAAATATTTATACACTTTTCAGAACACTTTTTAGAACGCTTATTTTTTCACCTTTTTTAGAACAATTTGAAACTTTAGAACAATTTGAACTTTTTGTAACAGTTTTTAGAATACTTCTGAGAACGCTCATTTTTTAGCACACATTATAGGCACACATTTTGGCACACATTCTGGCAGCATCTTTAGCACACATTCTGGGAACGCGTGATTTCACAAGCATGCCCAAATATATTCTCAATCAGTTCACAAATACGTTCCCAAGTTTAAATTTAACAAACACCCTGAGCAGTACACTTTCGTTACACTTTCGGAACACTTTCTTCGTAGCGAAGCATATTCGGAATAAATCTTAGTACACAGTAAGGTAACTGGAACACTTTTTTTTCAATCAGAGTGCTCCAAGTGTGTTGTCAGTGTGTGCTGGGAATTTGCAGTGTAGGCTGCAATAAGTTACGATGCAACATTGTGGAAAGCAACGCCTCAGATACTCTGAAATTTCCTTTATAAAACAAACTGGCAGACGTATAGACAAATGATTTACTTAAGTATTTAAATTGCTGATCTTCAACATGTGTTTTGCGAATTCGCTCTGAAAGTATGGAACGCCTCAATATGTCTGCCTTATGAAACAAGTTGGAAATTGCTCGTCAAACGTAGTAAATGGGGTGCATTCGTACTATAACTAGTTTTATAATTTTTTTTGCACCGCATATTGTACTGAATGTATATTTTAGTGCACTTCTTAAGTGCTTATCAATTTCATTCTGTTCGAAAGCCTATAACATCATTCAAATGCACTTGAAATAATTTTTTCCCATTGGCCGTAATGCAACGAAAAACTTTTGACTGTCCCTGTAATTAAACTATACTTCCGAGTTTCATAAAATTTGAAATTACTCGACAAAATTATGCAACAATTATATATTTTAAATTTCAAACGATTCGGTAGGTAGTTTTTGCGCTGTTATATGCGGATGGACAGACAGACAGACGGGCGGACAGACAGACGGACTGAACGACGACTATAGGGGCAACGTATTTATATAATTACAAACGCACCTAAAAAAAAGCATGACTGTTTTCCACGCTGATGTCAAAGTAAACATGTTTGTTGGAAACAACTTTACCAATAAGTTCTAAACAACGCACAATTTTCATTTTTGGACCATCGATAGATGGGAAAATGTACTTTTTAAATCAACTTTTTTGTAAACTGTATCTCAATTTAGTGATTTTTTGTGGATTTTAAAATAATTTTTCAGAAATAAATATTTAAAAAAATGCATGTAGCCCAATTACGGAAGATTAAGCCGTTCGCAATTAAAGTAATTCCGAATTTGTTCATTTTCGTGTAACAGTTCATAAGTAAATTGCAAAGCAAAATTAAAACTTCACAAATTTATAAATAAATAAAACATGAAATTAAAAGATACGAATTTGAACTATGCGCTTAAACACCCATATAATCAGAAGGACAAATGTTGTTATAAATACTAGCAGAGCGGATAATACGAAAGTGTACCAAAAATGCTTTTTGTATAATTGGTGAACACTCTATCAGGGTACGTACGGGTCCTTGAATTTCCAGACTAAGAAATTATTCGGTACCAGTATTTTCTTATAGAAAATCTCTCCTTAAAAAAGGCGAAATTTCGTCCGTTCAAAGTAGATTTATTTTTCTATTAAAAAAAAAAAAATCTTATATTTGGCCTTGAAAATAGCGGTACTCGTACGAACCCTGTAAATGTAAAACATCTATATGAGTTTTAAATTAAAAACGAATTTCATTGGCGTTTTGTATTCCGGCAGTATATTGGACACCTTTAATCCGGGTAGCCTGGTTATTATAAAGTATAAATATAGTTAATAATATGTGATGCTGCATTCTACTTGTTTAGCTTTTCTAACTATTTTCTTTTAAAATTTTTTATATTTTCGTGAAATTTTTTAGTTAAGAATAGTGAACTTTATTTGTTATGGAAAAAATGCCTATAGCGGGCTGCACTGCATCACATCTTTACTGATTTGGGGGGGGGGAAAAGAATTTTTTCTACATATTTTTTTTCTAATCCGCAGAACTGTAATTATGATATCAGTTTTAAACAGCACATGTTTTACAATACAAGAATTGAAAATTATGATTGCTAGTTCTTTTTGGGGAAGATTAAAATTATCAAATATACGAACATCAAAAAATATAATTTTACAATTGTATTTTTAGGAAATATTTACTTTTATCTTCCTGAAAAGAAAAAAAAATACTTACGTATTTTAAGATTTAGAAAATTGGCTCATTCTTTCCACTTTTCATGAAACCGAAAATGCAATTTATTATTATTCAATTTTATCACAAATCTCATTATATTTTTGAATATACATTTATCTTTAAAAAATGTCTATAAATAATGCGTCATGTTTCACATCTTAAAGAAATTTTTCGTAAGTTAATTAAAGGACCAAAAATTTTAAATGACTCTTAAAAGAAAAATAAATCTACTAATTTCGGTTCCATTAACTTTAATACTGTAATGGACAGAAGCATTTGTGATCTGAAATAACGCCTTAAGGATCTGGCAACGGGAGCTCAACGGAACGAAATTTCATCAAATGTAGAACTTAGAACATAATGACACTCTGAAAGAACGTTTGAAACATTCGTCGAAGAATTTCAGATAGTAATAATTTACTTGGTGTCTAGGATTGAAGCTAAAATTTAAATAGGGGAATATATTTTTAATCTAATTTTCCCCTGTTTCTCTTTGTAACTTTTCCTCTGTTTTTTTTTACTTTAGTGCAAATGATTTCGTTGAACTCTCAGATAAGTATTTGCCTTATATTTGTTTTTAAAAATGTCTTTAAATTATGCATCGCATTTGATTATGTAAATAAAATTTTTGTGAATTAAATAAAGAACCGAATTTTTTAATCGAGTCTTGAAAGAAAAATATACCAAACAATTTCGCCTTAAATTTTTATTTTGCAATGGATAGAATTAATTGGGATCTCAAATAAATACTTAAGAATCTGGCGATGTCAGCTTAATAATAACGAAATTTTATCAAATATGAAAGCGGGAACATAATGAAGATTTAAAATTAGAAAAGCCGGAAATTTTACTCAAGTTGTAATAAAAATATTTTACGTTACAATGGAACAATGTACATGTTTTCTGGATTTCCTAGTTGCCATGAAACTTTACATCCCCTATACAGGTAAAAGCATTTTATAATGTAATGGAGCCATAGAAGAATGTTTAGTCGCGTCTCGTTGCCACAGAAATAGAAAGTTTAAAACTAAGTAAAAAAAAAAAAAAAAAAAAAAAAAAAAAAAAAAAAAAAAAAAAAAAAAAAACATAAGTTATGTTAGTTTAACAATATAAACAAAAAAAAAAAAAGAAAAAGAAAAAGAAAAGAAAAGAAATGTCTTTTAGATCCAATCTGCTTGAAACAGTCCATAAACAGGCGAAAACGCTATTGAAGGGATGCCCCAGCATAAAAAAAGACTCTTTGCAGATATCATACGATATAGTTTAACATATTTTTAAAATGCTCAAACACAGAATAGTAAAAGAGAAAAAATATAAAATTTAAATATTTCCAAGTTGAAAAATTTTACATTTTAACATGAAAAATAACAAAAATCCATCCAGCCGTTGGGACTTTCGAGCATAAAGAAATCCACATACACAGATACGCGTGAAACACATAACCCTTCTTTGCAGTCGGGTAAAAAATAAATGAGGAGAGCTAAAACCAACTATACATTTAAAAACATTATACTAAGGGTATTTAATAAGAAAAAGAGGACGGCGACCGCTTAGTCTGGTAACTCTGGGGTAAATTTTACTACCAATTAAATAAAAATAAGGATTTCTGTTTAAGGGGTCTCAGGACTCTCATAATTGAAAAAATGTAAAAAAAAAGACCCTTTCCAACATTTAATATCTTAAAATGTATTTGATTTTAAGAAATATTTTTAATTGGGATGAAAGATATAAGTATGTTCTTTCATTTAATGTACTTAAATAATTGCAAAGTGCACAATTATCATTTACAGGGTGCTCCAACCTGTCAGACATTTGACGAGCGGAAAATCGGCATAACAGTTTACGCGCAGGATTACAAAATAAATTTTGCAAATAGAATGAAAATTTTAATGCCTACTTATACTTCAGATTATAATAATTACCCTGAACCTAAATAAATTTGTAGTTTAAGCATATGTATATTTTTAATAAAAGTTGTATTTAGCTAATGAAAAATTTCGAAAATTTCAACACTATAATCACCTAAAAAAATTTTTTTTTGAACAATAAAAAGGAAATTTTAGGTTTCCTTTATACAGACTAACATGGAACATATGTTCTGAAAATTTCATCAAAACATATTCAAAAGTTTTTCAGATATCTTGCGCGTTATGCCCAAAGACATCATTTGAAGAAAAATGACTTCAAAGTTTCGGAAACGCCGCTTCAGCTATTGAGCGGGTATAATTCTAAAAGCCATAACTTCTGTTCTAATGGAAATTTCAAGGAAACAATTGTATTAAAATGTTCAGAAAAGATAGGCGTCTAAAAAAATTTAAATTACGTAAATTTTAAAGCTTTAAGAGTTTTGAGCCCCTTAAAACTGTTTAACTTATTTATTTATTTTTTTCTTCTTTGTATCTTTATAACCTATTTTTTAGAGAAATTTCTGGTTCGAAACGAAATATATTCATATGGTAGGAGTCAAAATGACCCCTCACAGGCCTTCTAATGTTAAAAAAAATAAACATATTGTGCAAAGAATTTCAGATAGTTACGTTTTTTTCAGTGTCTTGAAATGAAGTATTAGAGCAAATTAAAATAAGGAAACACTTTTCAGGGCTGCCACAGGCGGCTATTTTTAAATTCTATCTCGCACCATTTTTTTAAAACAGAAAATTTTCACATACACTTTGATAACACTTGCAAGAGAAATATACTACAAACTTTATTTTCGTAAAATAATGGCGCGAATAGAATATAAAAATAGTCGCCTGTGGTAGGACTCATTTTTACCCTACTTTTCTTTTCCCCTGTTTCTGTTTGTTTTTTACTTTCTATTATCTGTAATAAAAGAAAGTACAAATGTATTTAAAAATTTTTTCGACTTCTGGTTTTTGACAGATTTACACATTTTGGAGTCAGAGATCCTTAAAACATGCTTTTTACAAAATGTCTGTCTGTCGGCGCGGCCATGTGTCTTTGTGCGTGTGTGTTTTGTCATCTTACCCTGTTCACCGTAAAAAAAAAAAAAAAAAAAAAAAAAAAAATCTATAAAGTTACTAAGAATGTTCTAGGAAACTGGGAGACCTAGTACTTTTTATGTAACTGCAACAAACGAAATGCATGTAACAGATACACGTTTGCGTTGTAAAATAATAACAATAATAATATTCTGTAAGATTACTAAGAATTTTTTAGGAGACTGGCATGCTTAGAACTTTTTATGTAACTGCAACAAAAGAAACTCTTGTAAGAGATACGCATTTTCGCTGAAAAGAAAATCTGTAAGGTTACTGAGAATTTTTTAGTTTTAGGAAACTGGGATGCCTAGAACTTTTTATGTAGCTGCAACTAAATAAATTCATGTAATTATCCCAGGATACCGATAAAATTTTAGTAAGCATACAGATATCTGTAGCTTTACAAAAACTAGTTTTGTAAATCTACATCTTTTTTTTTCAGATAAAATTTTAGTAAGCATACAAATTTCTGTAGCTTTACATCTGTAGAATTACATTTTTTTTTCTTTTTACAGTGTAAAAGTGCATGAAATAATGCATAGAATTGAACCAAACTTCATATATATATATATATATATATATATATATATTTGGCTATGGCTGTCAGGTCCCAATTGAAATTGGGAATAATTCAATTGAAATTATATTCAATTGAAATTGAATTATTCCCAGATGAAATTGGGATAGAGATTTTTTCCTCGATTTTCTCAATATTTCACAGTTTAAGTGAAAAGTTAATGAATATTTTTCGAAGAAATTTTATATTTAGATGGAAATAAAAGCCCGATGTTTCCATAAAAGTTGAAGAAAATTGACCTGAAGGTGGCGCTGTGATAGGGATTGGTTTTCGATTTTCGGGACAGGTGCAGTCGAAAAAAAAATCACCTAACTGTCCAATCTAGGTTTATTTTCATATTTTTAATTATCCGGCCATCAGAATTCATTAAGAAATTATTTTTTCTCTCCTTTTCCCTCACGAATAATAAAAAAAAATATATATCGACAATAAACTTGAAGTGTAATAGAAATTAAATAACAGATCTGGTAACTACTCATTTTTTCATTAAAATATGCATAATAATAAAAAAAAATACTCTTTTTAAAGTATTAACATGTCGTTGCCTCAGAGAAACAGTACACTGTAAAAGAAAATATGTATTTCTACAGGTATAAAATTACAGAAATATGTATGCTTACTAAAAGTTTATCTATACACTCTACAAAAAAGATGTAAATTTACAAAACTAGTTTTTGTAAAATTTTGTTTTGTAAAATAGAATCTACTAAAATTACAGTAATCTTACTAAAATGTTATCTATAACCTGTTACATCTGTGCTATCATGTTTACAGACGTGTGAAAATTATTAGAATAATTGTGAAATTTACATTAAAATCTTGTTATATTAAAGAAATAATATATTTAAAAATTATTGATACATTTAATATTTAGTGTGCATTCCCTTGTTTTTTATTGAAGATACGATAAGTCTTGGTATACTTTGTATGAGTTTGGGGCAATTAATTTGTATATCGTTGTCATGATGCGAATTTGGGTGAGTTTTTCTATCAGAAAATTCTTGTTTGTGATGTTGCATTTCTTTATTTTAATTAAAGAAAACACTTCCATGGCCTGGAAACAATCCATATATGAACCCCATAGAGAACCTTTAGGTAATTGTAAAGAAAAAAAATTAAAGAAATGCAACATCACAAACAAGACTTGTCTAATAGAAAGACTCATCCAAATTTGGCATCATGACAACGAAATACAAATTAATTGCCAAAAACTCATACAAAGTATGCCATGACAAGTATGCCATCATTTCATTAATAAAAAACAAGGGGATGAACACTAAATATTAAATGTATCAATATTTTTTAAACATTTCTTTAATATAACAAGTTTTTACTGTAAATTTCACAATTATTCTAATAATTTTCACACGTCTGTATCTGTGTGCTATCTGTAAGTTTTATATGTAGTTTTTTTTATTTGATTTTTGCAAAAGTGTATCTGTTACATGAATATTTGCTGTTGCCGTTACATAAAACGTTCTAGGAATTCCAGTTTCCTAGGAAAAATGTAGTAACTCTACAGATTTATTTTTACAGTGTAGGTCATCTAGTAATAATAAAAAATGAAGTGTCTGACTTGCTATGAATAACTGTGTTTGCATCTAGTGGAACAACTTCTGAAACACAAAGTTATGTTTAAGGCTATATCTTAGATGTGTTTTATAAAAATTACCTACTGTTCCACTAGATGTGGACACAGTTTTTCATAGCGGTAAGTCAGACATATCATTTTCGATTATTACTAGCTGTTCTACTGTTTGCTCTGAGGCGACGATGCATGAGATAGAAGAAAATTTTGGAATTGACACATCTGACTAATATTTTCTTCTATTCAACTCTCAAATGCGAATTTTTCTCATTATTAACTCATCATTCCAAATATTATTTCCATACCACATTCATACTGAATTCGTTTCATTAAAAATTGGAACTTTTCACTGATGTTTTTTATCCGCACTCACCCATTACCGTCTCAATACTCAAGGCCTCCGGACTGATTTCGTGACGTAGCAAATGAAGATTGACCTCTTGAAGGGCAAGCAATTGCGTTTGTGCAATGCTTAATTCCCACCGTAAATTTAGGAAAAATTTATTTCAAAATAAGGAAAAGCAATTTTACGACTTTTCTCCACTAAAGTCAGAAAACTAAAATTTCCTAAAATTTTTCTGGTGCAAATGCTGATTAATCGTAGGTGGTATATGATATATCCCACCGCCCCTCAATGGGTTAAGGGGCGGCGGTACATATTATATACCACCTACGATTAATCAGGATTTGCACCAGAAAAATTTTAGGAAATTTTAGTTTTCTGACTTTAATGGAGAAAAGTCGTAAAATTGCTTTTCCTTATTTTGAAATAAAATTTTCCTCTCAAGAGGTTAAGGGGCGGCGGTATATATTATATACAACCTACGATTAATCAGGATTTGCACCAGAAAAATTTTAGGAAATTTTAGTTTTCTGACTTTAATGGAGAAAAGTCGTAAAATTGCTTTTCCATATTTTGAAATAAAATTTTCCTCTCAAGGGGTTAAGAGGCGGCGGTATATATTATATACCTCCTACGATTAATCAGGACTTGCACCAGAAAAATTTTAGGAAGTTTTAGTTTTCTCACTTTAATGGAGAAAAGTCGTAAAATTGCTTTTCCTTATTTTGAAATAAAATTTCCTAAATTTCCGGTGGGAATTAAGCATTGCACAAACGCAATTGCTTGCCCTTCAAGGGGTTAATCTTCATTTGGTACGTCACGAAATCAGTCCGGAGGCCTTGAGTATTGAGACGGTAATGGCTCATCCTGGGATCTTCGACTGACTGACGGTACTAGGCTCCGACCTTTTTTAATTTTTCAAGGGAAATGTTTTGGATAGATTTACTTTTTTCTTCTATTTTTAATATTTACATTTTGATAAACAAAACTTTTTACCTTTTCTGATTTATTTTCTCTTTTAAACTCGTGAATCTATAGTCGTAACTCTCCCCCCCCCCCCTCACCGCAGATTTTTTCTTAGCTACTTGTTACTGAACTCGCACCTTATTATCTCCATAAATGTGCAAAGCATCGGGGATGTGGCACATGGTCCCAAGCTCCTATAAAAAACATCTTCGTATCGTCGTCACCATCTCATTTAAAATACATACATTTAACATGCATGACTTTTTATCCTTTCACTTAAAATACCTACATTAAAAATAGATGCGTTTCACTAATTCCATGTAAAATACTAAATTAAAAAAACAAGTAATAATGTCATAAATTACAACGTTTTATTGAAACATCAAAGAGTTGTTTCTAATTTAAACACGCGAAGTATAAAAGCTGCTATTCGTCATACAAAAAAGTGCTATTGGTATTTGCACCAAATCTCTACTTCTAGTACGGTCTTTTCTTTCAAATAGAAAAAATTCAGATTTTTGTTCAGTTTAATTAAATTGATATATGTTTTGTTGTATTGCAATAGTACTGCGAAGGTAATTTTCTTGTTCCACGTGCTATAATACAGTTGTTTTCGAAAATCTCCCGCCGATGAAAATGACGTCCGCGCTAAACTTTAAATACGTCAGAGATTCCTTCTTTTTCAGCACTGATCGGTACGTTAAGTACAATTTTATTCCTTGAGGGGGAAAGTACTTCGGTTAAAATGGTAAAATGATTGATTGACACCAGAACTTACAAGAAAATGTGTAAGAAACTAACTAAAAGCGTTTCTTCAAGTATAAAATAGAAATCAAAATTAAGTTTTCAAATGCTGGTGCCAGTGAGGCATTTGGGAATTACAATTAAGTGGTATGTATAATATACCGGTGCCTTTCAAGGCGTTAAGTAGTTTATAACATCTTCGATTCTGCATTTTTTGGTATAATTCTTGGCACCGCCTTTCTTTTGAGATTTTTTTGTAAAGTACTGCTTGTGGCTTCTTTCTTAACAGTTACGTATGTCTCTATACGGTAACGGTTGTCAATAAAAATTCGAAAAAAAACCTATGAACGTTTTATCTAATGTTACCCAGATTTATTTTCTTATATGAGAAAAGAAAAAAGTAAAGGCGACATTAAAAATAATAGTCATATTCTGGAGCATTTTGGCATTAAATATTGGAAATTTGAAACCAGAAAATTATACCTGATATATAAATTTATATATTAAAAAAACCCTCTTCATTTAATCTAATTGTATTTAGTTCTTCTAGTTCAAGCTACCTAACTATGCATTTGTGCTGGTTAGAGAGGCCAACAAAGAAAAGCAGTCCAAATTTTGACATAAATCAGGTGACGGGCAGGATTTACCTAACATTAATTTGAATAATTAACGAGAATGAATATTTTTATATTGATTAAAAGACAATTGAATGTTTAATTTCCGAATCACCAAACCTAACAAATATTCGAAAATTAATTAACATTGAGTTTATTGATAGACGCTTCAGTTGTTTCAAAATCCTACTAAATTAACGTTCTGTATATCCGCACTTGGCATACTTGAAGTATCCGTTTACTGTATAAACCCGGCAAGTGAAGTTACTTAGACACAGTAGCTCCCAACGTTGGGCTTACACCTCACAAGGGAGAAATTATTAACCCATTGCTTGACAGACTCATTTTTATCATTTTTTTTTTTTATAGGTGATGTTCTAGATTAAAAATCAAACGAATGCATGTAAATCTATAATAATAAATACAGAAGTTTGTGTGTGAGTGTGTTTGCCTGTCCACTAAGTTTTGAGGAGACCGCTAAATGAAGAGCAGAAGAGCTACAATGTTTGGTAGGAAGATACTTTTATACGTATAGTTATGCACCTCGAAGCCCAATTTCGGGATTTTTTATTACCATTATTCTTAAAAATTTTTATTCAATTTTTTAGTTATTCCAATGTAGATAACAATGCGATTCTTTACTTTTTATTTAAGATTAGCTCCATTATTGTAATTCTCACATTGGAACCACATCGTTGGTCGCATCGCCAGGACGTCAACGATGCTGACGCGCCATTTTGTGTTTTGAGATATAGGTGGACTTTTTCTTTGAATGTACGAACTGATAGGTAGCCAAAATATACTTTAAATTCTTTGTAAATTCCAAATTAATGTAATTTTCAAAGAACAATTTACTTGGGAAACACTTAAAAGAGCGATATATTCGATAGAACTCTCCGATAAAGTTTTTTATTGTCATAATTAAAGTCAAATTGATAGGATAACAAATAGGCTCAACGAACGACGGTGTTCCAAATTTTCATTTTAATCTGGGTCGAAAAACAAATTCAAGGTTCTGGTGACTTGAGACCGGGCCGGGTGTAGCCTACATAGTGGTACGCTGACGAAAGCATTTGAATCCCAACCCCAGGCTACTTCACTTCGATGTTCATTTGAAAAATTCACCAGCGAAGCGGACGAACATCCACTAGTTTCCTAAACAAAATGAAAACGTTTTTGTTTTCATATCATCAATAGTTAGCAAAACTTCAAAACATCATACCCTGAATAAATACGAGGGTGTATCAATAAAATTTTGCCCTCACATAGAAATAATTGAGTAAAATTTATGAAATTGCTGCATTGTATTAGTGCTTTTCTATATAGTCACTGTGCACAGTAACGCATTTCTGCAAACGGTATTTCAAAGAGAGGCGGGAAGATGTATTCCAGGAAGGGCGATAGTAGACACAAAGGGGTCATTTTCTAACTTTTGCCTACCCCCACATATGCCATATCGTTGGATGTCATTACGTTGCTTACAAACATTATAAATGTAGTTAGGCATAGTAAAAGAGTTATTATTTTTAGTATATTGGTAAGTAGCTTGTTTTTGAGCATTAATAATAATATTTTGAAAGTTATCAACAGCTTTGTCAATATCATCAGTGTTAGTAATATTAGGGAAAGTTAGGTCAGAATTGGAAAGAATAGTTTTAAATTTACTCCAGTCCACAGCCACAGAGGGGGGGGGGGAGAGGGAGGATCAACACAGTCAATTTTGAAAACAACAGGAAGATGATCTGAACTTAAGTCATTAATAACTGTAGAACTAATAGCAAAAACCAAATTTTTTGAAATTGCAAAGTCAATAATGGAGGGGCGACCTCTACCAAGCCCAATACGTGTTGGGGTGCTGGGTGCATGTAAACTAAGTCCTAGGTGAGTGATTAGGTTGTGTAGTGCACTGCCACGACGGGTGGTTGAATGACAGTTCCATCGCCGGTTGTGCGCATTATAATCACCTGCGATGAAACAGTGCGTATTTTGTGAAAAAAGCTGTGTTAGATCATTGACTGGGAATAAAGGTGAGTGTCTAGCATATAAAGAAAGAAAATTAATATTAACTCGTGGCAATTGTACAACAATTCCCGTGTAGTCAAGACCTGTGTATACATTCTGACAATGGAACAATGGAACAATCAAGCAGGTGTGTGGATTCCCTAGCTGCATGGCAACTTTACATCCGGGCTAAGAGTATATTGTGTTACAATGCAATGGGAGCCTTGGAAAAAAGAGCGTTTAAACGCGGCTAGTAGCCACGAAAAAATAGAGAGTAAAAGTTAAAGAGATAGACAATTTTTAAGAAAAAATTGCTAGTATAACTAGTAGGGAAAAAAAAAAGTTCCATATGATCCACATAAATGTCCAGGACAATAATTCAGACATTTTATTTTTTTATAAAGTGTTATCATTTTTCTGGTTAACATCGCATTTTGGAATTTTACATAACGTTTTTGATTTTATTGAAGTTAAGGGATAAACACGGCCTTCCTGGTTAGCCGAATATAGGTAAAAACCATCATATATATTATTTCTGATATTAACATCTTTCCACTGTACATACTAAAAACGCAACAATGAATGAGGTATTTTTCGAAAGTTGATGAAAGAGGCTTGCTATGTAGTATATTTATATATCGTTAAAATGCGTTGTTTAATTTAAAAAAAAAAGCAGTTAATGCAAAAACGTATCAACATGCGGTGGGAACAATGATTGCAGTGGGAAAGACTCTCACGGATTAACTGCTATTTTATTGATAACTCTAATAGATTTTTCACATATAATATATATTTTTTGAACGCCCATTAACAATACTAAAAATCATATTTATATGAAAAATAACAATAATGGGAACAACAAAATTTTGAAATGTATTAAAAGCAATATTTTCCCTGTTGGTCTCATGTCAGGATTTAATAACCGAAAAAATCGCCAAAGATACAATCGGTCATTTTGATTCGGCTCATTACAGTGGTTTAAGACCGAAATTCGATTACATGTCTTAAATTTGTGTTTTATTTATATTTTATTGTTTTATTTATCGAATACTGAATGTTTTAATTTCGTTATAGGATATAAATTGGAAACAAATGATGAGCGATTAATATTAATTTAAGTGCAGACTGATTTATATTTCACAATCGTCTACACACGCGATAGGGATAGTTTTGAAAAAAAAATAATGTTTGGAAATTATTCTTAAAACAATAAAAATTGAGTAAATGGTGATACAGTTTTCACCAAATTATGATATAGATTTCAAACAAATTGTATTTGAAAGTACATTTATTTCTACCTATTCTACGGTGTAAAAATTGAAAATGTGCAGTATATAGAAGTTTAAATATTTGCAATAAAAATTAATAAAAATTAAATTTAATCGTCTGCATTTGGCATTCTCAAAATGACGTCAGCGTTACGCACAGACACGTTTGATATTTATAATATATTGGGTCGTTCGGAAAGTCGTGCCCGTTTGAGAAAATCCACTCGTACCGGAAAATTCTATCATTTAATTATTAGACACTGATTCCGATATCTAACATCTAATAATTACCGGGCAGAATTTTCCGGTACTAATTGATTTTTTCAAACGAACACGATTTTCCGAACGACCCAATAGATAGATAGATAGCCTTATATGGGGCATTCTCACAATATTTTGACTTTCGGGAATAAAAATCTGGTGAAATAAAACTTGCCAAAATAACATTTTAATATGATAGACAAATGCCTTAATGATTCAAAATAAAGAAAAAATGGCCAGCAGCGAATTCTTTTTTATTTAACTGATGTTTATGTTAAACTTGCGAGTTTAATTTTCCTTGCCATTTTACCACTAAAACTTTTTATTTTCTTCTAAATTTTTACTTATAATGAATTTGCATAGTACCCACAGGACATTCAAATAAGAAATAATAACAATGTAGTATTTTCAGTACAAAATTTTGGTATAACATTATCTTAAAGGGGTGTTAAATAAGGGACGGTAAGGTATAAAAAGGGGACGGTATAAGGAAAAAGGGACGAAATGGAAAAAAAAAAACAGGGACGGTAAGGATAGAACGGTAAAGAAAATTACCACATATTTTAGGCAAATTATGTTAAGACTAAGTGGCAGCCAAAATATTCATTGGTTTTTAGAAACAGTTATTTACATTGGATTAAATTTAAAAAAAATTAATTTACCTCGGAATAATAATGCGGGAATAAACCTTGGGGACGCTAAGACTACCAATAAAGCCACGATGCTTAAAATTGATATTCAAATGCTGATTTAAATTCTGTAGTAAATTTCCTGTCAAAGAATTTTAGACATTCTTTTTCTAGCATACTTCAGCATGAGAAAAAAGTTGAAAAAAAATTCTGTGTCTGTATCTGAAGTGATTTTCTCTATAATTTTAGAAGAGGGACGGTAAGGAATCTAAAACCCAGGGACAGAGTTTAAAAAATAATAACAACCCTACAAATGTGTGCAGGTTAATTTTTTGCTACATATTTATATAAAACAATAGTTCCAGTTTCGGAAAATAGTTACATCGAATTATTTTTATTGAAACAATTTTATACAGACAACTCCAAACTTAAAAATAAGCATCGGGGACACGGGGCGGTATAGGAGTTTTCCTGGTATTTGTACCCCCAACATCGTCCAAAACTTATTTATCTCGTTAATATTGTTATACAATCATGCAATGGGATGTTACCCAGTACATGAAATAAAAAAAAACACAAGAAAATGCACTAAAATAAAAATTATTATTCAGGGACACGAAAGTCAAAATATTGTGAGTATGCTCCATATTTCTATTGGGCATCACAGAAGTAAATAGAAAATATGAATAATCTGATGGCTCTCGTGCAGGCCACATACACAGTGCATCATGACATATCCATTTTAAAATTTAAAATCAGTTTATGCATGATAAAATCAGATTAAACTCCCAAAAAATTCCAACCCCTAAAATAGAAGTGTATTATGATGAAAAAGAAAAACGTCTGCTTAAAATTGATAAAAAAGAGAATCCGGAACTGCTGCATGTGTATTGCAAG
This sequence comes from Maratus speciosus, assembly GCA_963932465.1. NCBI lineage: Eukaryota > Metazoa > Arthropoda > Arachnida > Araneae > Salticidae > Maratus > Maratus speciosus. The sequence continues at coordinate 359,498,012 of OZ010794.1, forward strand.
ATTTATAAAGAGATCTTAGAATCCAAAAATTTTCGACATGGAGTCAATGAAACACTAAAATCATTTATTAAATTCATCAATCAATGTTAACGCAAAATGTGAGATTCTCTTCAAAGTTTGTAAAGATAAAAATGCAGACACTTAACGCTTTTGTTTCAGCTAATATTTGTAAATAAAATACTTCTAGATATAAAGGCAAATGTGTATGGCTTCTTTGCATTCATAGAGTTATGTTAAAAGCATATTTGTAATGCAAATTTTGTCCTTTTTGATCAACTACAAAATATGAAATGCCGCTATAAATGTTCTGTTACGCTAACTCTATGCGAATAAGAATTCACTTATTTACACACATATATGTATATATGAGAGTGTGTGTGTGTATGTGTTACAGATAGCGGGTATTACGATTTTAAGGATACTTCAGTAGGGTGTAGCCAAAAAAAGTTTGGGAACGATAGACTGCAAGGGAGATGAAACTATAAACGCTTCGATGCATTGTGGATTATAGTTCTAAATTAAAATTTAGTCAAATTAAACAAAACAAATGAATTTCAAACTTGCTGAGATTGCCTAAATTCAATTGACTGAAAATTGAAATTAAAATAAAGCGCATTTTAATTTCAAAATGCGCTAAAAATTTTATAAACTAAGAAAAAAATTTGTGACTATAAAAAAAAGAAAATTATCGAGTAATATGAGCGAAAATGCTATTTATAAAATTACGATAACATGAAATTTAATTCCAGATATATTGAGATATATAAAAAAATTTTGTTGACAATTTTCCCTCTACACCTACACAGTGAGTTATTATTTTTGGAAAGTAATAATATGAAAATTTCAAATAAAAAAACCGCTTGTCATGTCTTCCCATTTAAGCTTTAACTGACTGCCTGCGTTGGTGCGCAAGCGCTGCGGCGAGACTGGTCCAAAAATGTATGAAAATTGCAAAAAACCAATTATTAACCTGGCTACTATGTTTGGCTCCACTTATATATCTGAAACAACTTTCTCCAAAATCAATTTTTTGAAGAACAAATATCGTTCGAGATAACAGGAAGATAACTACCACCTTGAAGACACTCTTCACATTAGCTTTCCACCACGTGAACCAAACTATAAAAAACTGGCTCAAGACCGCAAGTGTAATTTTTCAATAAATGATAATAACATTGCACCTGCCTTTTCCATTTTATTATGTGTAAGTAAAAAATTTTTAGAAATATCTGTGTACGTAGTAATTTTTCAGAATGAATATCTGACTTTTTTATGTATGTGTGGGGCATTCTCACAATCTTTTGACTTTTATGTCCCTGAATAATAATTTTTATTTTAATACATTTTTTTTTCTTTTTTTCATATACTGGGGAACATCCAATTGCATGATTGCATAACAATATTAACGAGATAAATTAGTTTTGGACGATGTTGGGGGTCCAAATACCAGGAAAACTCCTATACCGCCCCGTGTCCCTGATGCTGACTTTTAAGTTTGCAGCTGTCTGTATAAAATTGCTTCAATAAAAGTAATTCAATGTAATTTTTTTCAGAAACTGGAACAATTAATTTACATAAATATGTAGCAAAAAATTTACCTGCACACATTTTTACGGTTGATATTATTTTTTGAACACTGTCCCTGGGTTTTTCATCCTTACCGTCCCTCTTGCTAAACTTATACAGAAAATCACTTCAGATGCAGCCACAGAATTTTTTTCAAGTTTTTTCTCATGCAGAAGTATGCTAGAGAAAGAATGTCTAAAATTCTTTGGCAGGAAATTTACTGTAGAATTTAAATCAGCATGTAACTATCAATTTCAAGATCGTGGCTTTATTGGTAGACTTACCGTCCCCAAGGTTTATTCCTGCACTTTTCGAGGTAAATTAAGAAGAAAAAAAATTAATCCAATCTTAACAACTGCTTCTAAAAATCAATGAACATTGTGGCTATCACTTAATCTTAACATGATTTTCCTAAAAATAGGTGGTAATTTTCCTTGCCGTCCCTTTTTTTCCCATTTCGTCCTTTTTTCCCTATACCGTCCCCTTTTTTTACCTTACAGTCTCTTCTTTTACACCCCTTTAAGAAAATGTTATACAAAAATTCTGTATTAAAGGTACGACATTTTTATTATTTCTTTTTTTAATGTCCTGTGGGTACCATGCAAATTCATTATAAGTAAAAATTTAGAAGAAAATAAAAAGTTATTGTGGTAAAATGGTAAGGAAAATTAAAGTCGCAAGTTTAACTTAAACCTCAGTTAAATAAAAACAAAATTCGCTGCTGACCATTTTTTCTTTATTTTGAATAATTAAGGCATTCGTCTATCAGATTAAAATGTTATTTTCAAGTTTAATGTCACCAGATTTTTATTCCTGAAAGTCAAAAGATTGTGAGAAAGCCCCGTGTATGTAAAAATAACAATTTAAAAATAATAAGTAACATTATTTATCTTTTTTTTTTCTCTGGACATCCATAACATTTTTCAAAGGTATTTGGAAAATCTGAAGAAGCCTTTCCGGTTCCATTTAAATTCCATTTTGTAATGGATAGAAGCAATTTGAAGCTCAAATAACGATTTAAGGATCATGCAACGGCAACACATTTTAACAAATCTGTACCAAATCAGAGTCAAAGAAGCAATAACGCTTTTCGTGAAAATTAAAATATCGGATGAAGAATTTGAGAGAGTAACATTTTATGCAGAGTCTATTAAAATAAAGATGCTCTTTTCCAACTTATATTATTCCACAGAATTCCCGTGAATATCATTTTTTTACATATTGTAACTCTAGGATAAACGGTCATAGTTTTTAAAAATTTAAATAAAAATTCTTGGAATGCAAATACAAGAAATATTGATGAATATTTCAAATTCTTATACATATACTCATGATATTTTGGGCAAAAAATAATTAAATATTGAGAACAGAAAGTGAGAAACAAAATAGAAATTAAAATGGTAGATGGCCATCTCTCCTTCAAGCCGAGGAGAGATGGCCATCCAATACAAGAAAGAAAAAGGGAAGTTAAAATAGCAAACAACAACACATTTTATATAGTTAATCATGAATAACATATAACAATTTGTAAAGATGCAATTATATCACAGAAAATGAAGAATAAAATTCGAATAAACAAAATTTGAAGTGTAATTTCATTCCTCCACTTTTCGTAAAATTTTATCACATTTTTGGCGAAGGTCTTGATAGTTTGTACGCGTTTCATGGAACTACTTTCAGGCACCTTAGGAGTTGTATCCAGTCATCATTTTTGGTTGTCGTATTGTAGTGTTCTCTACAACAATTTGTAAAGATACGATTATATCACAGAAAATGAAGAATAAAATTTGAATAAACAAAATCTGAAGTATAATTTCATTCCTTCACTTTTCGTAAAATTTTACCACATTTTTGGCGAAGGTCTTCATAGTTTGCACACGTTTCATGGAACTACTTTCAGGCACCTTAGGCGTTGTATGCAGTCATTCTTTTTAGTTGTGGTATTGTAGTCTTCCCTACAACAATTTGTAAAGATGCAATTATATCACAGAAAATGAAGAATAAAATTCGAATAAACAAAATTTGAAGTATAATTTCATTCCTTTACTTTTCGTAAAATTTTAGCACATTTTTGGCGAAGGTCTTCATAGTTCGTACACGTTTCATGGAACTACTTTCAGGCACCTTATGAGTTGTATCCAGCCATTCTTTTTGTTTGTGGTATTGTAGTCTTCTCTAAAACCAACACAGTGATCCTCATCCAATTCTATTCCCTCGAAATCTGTAGAACCTGATCATTCCAAATGTATTTCACCTTCTTTGATGCAGGAAGTATCGTGTTTTGTTTCTTCCTCGCGTTTGCTTTAGACTTTCCACGGTTTTAAGTTTAATTATCAACTGTATCTTTTCTGGGATAAATGTCTCCGACATTTTTCAATATTTTCTGGGAAAAAAGTCATCGTTAGGCCCTATTGTATTATTATTATTGAAATATTTATATTAGTTAAAATTTAATCAATTATATCAATTAATATAATTATAAATGTAAAAGTTATATAATTATTTTAAATGTAATTGTATTTGATAATTTTTATTTTTCTTCTTTTGCACATTTTTACATTTTAATGACGATATTCATTTCAAATTTAACTTTCGAAAAATGCATATAGTGTAAAACAAGTGGGAACGTCAAACGTGGCAAATGAGTAGCTTTTGTACTATAACTAGTTTTATGAATATCCAGATCTTGGTGTAATAGCTGTTGCACTCTTATGAAAAAAATGCATGAATACAAAATTCATTAGGATTATATATATTAAATTCAGTAATACGGAGATAATAGGACTCCATCTTAACCCCTTGAGGGGCAAGCAATTACGTTTGTGAAATGCTGAATTCCCACCGGAATCTTTGAAAAATTCTATTTCAAAATAAGTAAAAGCAATTTTACAGATTTTTTCCACTAAAGTTAGAAAAGCAAAATTTAATAACATTTTTCTGGTGTAAAACTTCATTAATCTTAGGTGGTATATAATATATACCGGTGCCCCTCAAGGGGTTAAACAGGAAATAATCACCATGGCATCCTAGAATCATTACCTATCATGTGATATCATTGAATTAATTACGTATGAGAGGATTCAATAAAACAATCACGATATCAACCTAGAATCAATACATACCATGGGATATTATTGAAAGTATTCGTATGATAGGATTTAACAGAATGAAGAAAACTTTTATTAATATCTTTTTAAGTTTTGATTCCATTTTCATAAAATTTGAATTGACAAAATTAATGATTATATATATTTAATTTTAAACCATTCTGTTGGATAGTTTTTGTGCTGTTATAAGCGGATACATGAACAGACAGACGGACGGACCAGACGACGACTATAGGTGCTACGTATTTATATAATTACGAAAGGACCGAAAAATGCTATTAATATTTCCTTTCATTAAGCAAATGGTTTCTAATAATTAGTATCATCATAATTCCTAAATTCCCAAAATATCTTGTCTAGGACATTGATGAAAAATGAAATTTAACAAAAGTATCAAATCATAATGTATTTTGTAATCTTTTTACTTTACAAGGTGCTTACATAAAATTTCCAAGGAGTTGGAAACGATTATTTCAGGTTAGAAAAGTTTTCCTAATTATTTTTCTTCAAATTAAAACTTTTTTTAGATTAATCGCAGATATCGCATTTTTTTTTTAAGATTAAATAGGATGGGAATTATAATAGAACTAGAAAGATCGTTATAACGTCAAAAGTGACGGAATATGAGATATAAAGCTATATCAACTCATGCGTAAGAATATGAGTTTTTCTCGCTTGTTCCGCAGTGATAGATGAAAATAACAGATTTTAAAAAGGGAACTCATTTATGAAAAACTGTAATACAGTAGAAGAACACTAATTCGCAGAGCTTGGTTCCAAGTGTTGTGCGGATTTGAGGCTTTTTGCGGATCATGTCTATATTATAAAAATGATCTATGGCTTCTTTATGCTAAATAAATTACATAAACATTAAAAAAAAATGCGTGTGTATATAAAATGAAACAGCGAATAGTTTCCATAAAATATGTTGCCAATTTTCCTCCTTTGCCAAGGTCCTTAAAGTGGAAAAGTACCGAGAATTTAACTTTTGTATCCAACAATATAAAGTGTTTTTTTTTTTTTTTCAGTATAGGGGCGTTGTCGTACTTTTTAAAAGTTTGTCATTATTTGGGCTTTAGAAGTGAGATTTTTTCCCAAAGAATATAAACAGCTATGAAAACAAAATTAATGAACTTTAAAGTTTATTTATATAATCTATAAACATTTTATTTATATCTATATTATTGTTGTTTTTTTATATACAATTTACTTCAGTTTGTATACAAAAATAGTTAAATGGCTTCTTTATATTAAATAAATTGTATAAATATAGAAAAATGACTTGTGTATATGAAATAGTGAATAAGATTCTAGAAAATATGTTGCCAAATTTCATTTTCTCTATCTCGCGAAGGCTCCTATACTGGAAAAGTACCTAAAGCATATTAAAATCGGGAAGTTAGGAGTTCAGACAGTACAAGTGCCGTCTATTGGCTGTTATGTTATTAGTAGCATCGGAATGACTATGTAACGACGTAACATTTTCGTATATTACACTTTAAATCCTCACTCATAGATTTTGAGAAAAACCCTTTAAATCAAATTGCGGTGATCTCGATTATGAAATATTAATGGTTTTAAATGGTAATTTCGCGAAATTAGCTAGCTATCACTAAGTTGGCTTCATGTATGACAACTTATTTTTGTCGCCAAATTTGGCAATATTTCGTCAATTTTGGCGATTGTCGTCAAGTTTGTCAACATTTGTCGCTACTGTGGTAACCCTGCATTAACATTTTTCAACAATTACTCATTACAATGAGGCGGTACTATCGGAATTGTGAGGGACATACAGATATTTGGATTTTACATAAATAGATGCGGTTCGTACAATTTTACCGAAAATTTTTAACAGACTATTCCGCCTTATATAATTTAAGAAAAATATTACGAAGTCTGCAATTAAACGTGGCTATTCAAATATTAAATAGAAATTTTCTAATAAAAAATGTTGTATCAGACTCCTTGGAATTTCCAAGGAGTGTATCTATCTGCAACATATTAAACATTTTTAAATCAGCGAACATTTAACAACAAAAAAACTTTACTGTAAACGAAAGTTTACTTTAAAAATAATATATTTTATGATTTCCCTGGAAAAAAATGTAATATTTAAAATACTGACTTCTTCCTTTATCATTTCTTTTGAAACCGAACTTGCTATTTACTAATTTCCACTCTTATGACAATCGTAAGATATTCACAATATAACACACTTATATTCAGCGTATTGAGCAGATATTTTGTGAATAAATTTTGGATAAAATAATTTTAAATTATCTTTGAATGGATGATATGTCGAGGGGCTTCAGTTCCATTAAAAATCTAACTTCGTAATGGATAGAATCAATTTGAAATTCATATAATAATTTAAGAATCTGGCAACTGAAATTCCGCGGAATGATTTTTTTTTTTTTTAAATACGTGTGAAATATCTTATAACACCTTAAGAAAGAATTAAAATACCGGATAAAGAATTACAGAGGGTAACATTTTACATAGAGCCTATATATATATATATATATATATATATATATATATATATATATATATATATATATATATATATATATATATATATATATATGTATGTATATATATATATATATATATATATATATTACTTAAACAATACCACTGTATTTCTGTGATTCCTACAATAAGTCATTTCAGAGGTATTTAAAATTGATAACACTTCCGTATATCCCATTCGTATGATAGAATAAATCTTTAACAAAGATTTTTAAGGGGACGTTCTACATGAGGAGACAGTAGTGGAAAAAAGGGGGTTCGATTGAAGAGGTGGAGGAGAAGAGAGGAGGAGGAAAAATCATACTATAGTATGATGAGGTTTGAGAGAAATATTTTCGATTGGAAAGGATATTTTTTATTTAATCATCTTATAGTAGAAGGCGGTAGGAGGGGTTAAATTTTTTGAGAGGGGCTAATTTTTTTGGGGGCGGGGGGCTTAATTTTTTTAAAGTAGAAAATCAGTTTTGGAACCACTTTAAATTGTGGAAACTGTTAGAGGTTCGGCTACTGCTCCAGTTCTTGGATTTTCAAAGATTTGTGGTCATATCTGTTTGTGTGTTTGTTGTTTTGTTCATACATAAACAGGATGTACTGTTTCTAATCTTGATGTAATGATAAACCGTACTTCCGCACTATGTGAAAAACAAGTTAAAAATCCTTTATTCCATTGTATTAGGAAAACAAATTTTCTTAATGGATCACTATTTTAATTAACTAACAATTAAGAAATGATTCAGATTTTTTTTTGTAACACTCACATTTTAGTAGGATTCTCAATAAAAGTTAATTATTTAATGATAAAAACATGTTAATTCGAAAAGAAATGAATTTATAAAATAATTCATTGTACACTTGCCTATTTTTATTAAATGAACACAACAGTTTATGTATTAAATAATTATCACTGATCTTCTTTTTTCTGACGCGCCACCTACATTGATTTAAATGTAGTTGGATTTCATTTCATGTCATTATTCTTTTTTATACTGTTTTGTTTACACGTGCTGTATTTCTTGTCATCCCAAAGTTAAGAGTTTCCCCCCTCCTTTTTAAATGAATATGAATGTTATTAATGATGCACAATTGACTAACTTTGTCAGCAATATTATGACATAGACGCCTGTCACGTTTTCACATCCCCAGGACTTTCGTGGAACGCTTGCCTAAAGATGTGCGATGTAACATTAGAACTACTGGCCGACATTGACATGTTGATGTTTTTTGAAGCAGAGGTAAGGGGCGGTGTCTCTCAGATATCCCATAGTTTGCTGTTGCTAACAATCCCGAATCCCCCAACTACGATGAAAAGCAATTGTCCAGCTATATTTTATATTTAGATGCGAATAATTTGTATGGCTGGGCTATGTGTCAGTTTCTACCGCTAGGGGTTTTGAATGGGTGGATGCTACCAAATTAAATGTAAATTTCGTTCAAAATCTAAGTGACAAATCTCCTGAAGGGTATATATTTGAAGTGGATCTCGTCTATCCCAAGCCTCTCCATGATCTGCACAACGATTATCCTTTGGCACCGGAAAGGTTAACTGTGAACGAAGCAATGCTGTCTCCCTACGCGAAGAAATTATTAGGAAATCAAAAATACGTGGGGACATCGAAATTGATTCCTAACCTGCAAAATAAAAGTAAATATGTTACACACTATAGGAATTTAAAACTATACACACAACTAGGGTTAATAGTAGCAAAATTTCATCGTGCCATTAAATTCAGGCAAGCTCCTTGGTTACGCAAATACATTAATTTCAACACAGAAAACAGAAAACAAGCAACTTCAGAATTTGAGAAAGATTTTTTTTTTAAATTATTGAACAATTCTGTTTTCGGCAAAACTATGGAAAATCTAAGGAAAAAAAGAAATATAGAGCTTTGCGCAGATGAAATTCGAGAGCAAAAATTGGTGGCCTCACAAAATTATAAAAATTTTAAGCAGTTCGGTAATGATTTGGTGGGTGCAGAGAGGAGAAAACCAACAATTTTAATGAATAGACCTATTTATGTTGGGTTCACAATTTTAGAACTCTCCAAAGTACTTATGTATTCTTTTCATTATAATCATATAAAAGCCACCTACTAAAATCAAGCCGTGCTGTTATTTACCAATACCTACAGCTTAACTTACCACAAAACTACACCCGACATTTATGATGATTTGAAGGATCACAAGGATTTGTATGATTTTTCCGATTATCCCAAGAGTCACAAGCTCTATTCTGTCGAAAATAAAAAAAACCCCTAGGCAAATTTAAAGATGAACTGTCTTCAAAACATGCTTTCGAGTTTGCAGGAATAAAGGAGAAAGTGTATTCCATAAAAACAGCTGATAAAAAGAGTGATAAAAGAAGGGCGAAAGGTGTGTCGACATGTATTGGAGAAATGTTTGAAGCATGAAGATTACACTGGGGAACAATTTTTAACTCGATTTCTGTTGACTTCGATTTTTCAGCTGATTTTAAGACAAAAACGCGTGCTTATTTCAAAACTACAATTAGTTTCCTTCTATCACGTTAAGTTTTTTCTCTACAGCTTACATTAATGTGCCCACTCTATGCTGAATCGGGAGTGATTCATAGGAAGAAAAAAACTTCAGAACTCTTAGCATCAAGACTGCACGAGAAAATTTTGCTTGAAAAAGGAGCTAATGTATCCTTTTTTCGATACAGAGAAAGCGAATTTCTTCAATACTTTCGAAGTAACGGTGGATTTGTTTTTTGCCATAACGCACATGGTTTAATGGAGGAGTTGGGAATTCCATCCTCTACTATAACTGAATGGCGGCTATTCACCGATAGCTCAAAGAGGAGCTTGAAGTGCATGCTCCTTCACATTGAAAATTTATTTGGAGCAGTCCCATTAAGCCCTTCAGTTTATTAGCGCGAAGAATATGAGAACATAATGAGAGCCACGGATTTATTGTAATATCTCATTCACGAATCGATCATCAATGTTAACATTAAAAAGGTGTGTTTCCTTCTTGGCAGCAACGTAGATATACCAAGTATCTCTATTTTTGTGCATGTGGACCAGCAGAGCTCGTGAAGAGCATTGGTTTCACTCGAAATGGCCTCCAAGATCTGACCTCAAAACTTGTGATTCAAGCATTTTGCTTCAGCCACTTGCCAACAGAAAGAGAACAATATTTCCAACTCTGCATATAAAACTGGATCTAATGAAGCAGTTAGTGAAAGCTTTGCCAATTGAAGGAGGCTGTTTCAAGTATCCCATTTCGAAATTTCCAAACGTATCTTTTCAAAAAATAAAGGCAAGTGTATTTGACGGTTCACAGATTCGGCAGCTCATTAGAGATGAGAATTTCATCGGAACAATGACGGAACTCCAAAAGAATAATGCTTAGTTGGCATTCAAAAACCTTGTCAAAGACTTTCTTGGAAATATGCGATTAAAAAATCACACCGAAATTGTCGAGCAATATTTAGAGAGCTACAAAAGGCTTGGTTACAACATGAACATCAAACTTCAGTTTCTGCATAGCCATCCTGATGACTTCCCGGAAAATATTGGTGCAGTCAGTGATGAGCAGCGTGAGCGATTCCACCAAGATTTGAAGCTCATGGAAGAACGGTATCAAGGTAGATGGGATGAACATATGATGGCTGACTATTGTTGGAGCATCAAGCGAGATTGTCCACAAATTGAACACTCCAGGAAAAGCTATAAGCTAAAATGTTTACCTTAATTTGTACTTTTTTCGTTTTGTAAAAGGATTTTATTACTTGTATGAACACGATGTAGTGTATAGTAAGTATATACAGCCGTTGTATGAATAATATATTTGGTAATTTTTTCTTTATTTTCCTTTGTATCCCCATCAAGTATGATTTTGGGGGTATCCTGTAGCTTAAAAAGTTGACGTGATAGAAAAAACTGAGGTCATTTTTGGATTTAGATGCCAATAATTATCCAAAAACAGGTTCCACATCTAAGTCAACAAAATGTGTGTTCCCCAGTGTTATGTAAATTGTATTTTAAATAAGGAAACCAGCTATAAAATTAACACCAAATTTATGCAGGAAAAACATAAACTGTTCACGGTGAGACTGAACAAAAAATGTCTTTCTGCATTCGATGATAAAAAATATTTGTTCTCCGACGGTATATCAAGTCTCGCGTACGGACATAAAGATACCCTCTAATAACATAGGGGAATAATGAGAAAATGTTTGGACATTGTGCAGTTATTTTTTCGAATGCCAAAAAGCTAAATTTTAGTAGAAATTGAAATGTGTCATGAAAAAATTGAAATGTGTATATATAAATTAAAATGTGTAAATATAAAAATGAATTGTGTGAAAAGAAAATTAAATGTGTATACTATAGAAAATAGAATGTGCATACAGAAAATAGAATGCGCATAAACCAAATAAAATTTATAAATAGAATTTTTTTGAATCAAGAAGAAAAAAAAGTGTGCGCGAATGAGAATTGTATGTTTGGACAAGTAAATGCATGAGTGATGAGGTAAATATGTGTCGCCTTCCCGTCGGCTTACCTTGGAAATAGACATTATATCTACAGCCAATTTGATTTTCGTCATTTCGACTTAAATTATTTTGACTCTAGATGTATAGTGTTTAACTAAAAACACATCGCGTTGTTTAACTTGTAATTTTTCTTCCAGATTCCTTTGTATCCAGTTGAATAAGTTATTTTAAAAATTAAATTCATTCATTTCTGTGAATTAATAAAAATTGTATTTCAGATTCCTTCGCATCCAGTTGAATAAGTTATTTAAAAAATTAATTTGTTTCAACATATGAACTAATAAAAATTGTATTTCAGATTCTATTGTATCCAGTTGAGTAAGTATTTTAAAAATTAAATTGATTCATTTCTATGAATTAATAAAAATTGTATTTCAGATTCCAGTGTATCCGGTTTAGTAAGTTATTTAAAAAAGTTTACACTGATATTCAATGTTTTAATAAAAATTATATTTCAGATTCGTTTTAAAAAAATCTAATTTTTCAGGGGGGAGGGGTGGCAGGCGTGGTATGTAGGAGGGAGGTTAGTAACCGATCGTCTGATAGTTTCCGCAATTTAAAGTGGTTCCAAAACTGATTTTCTACTTTTAAAAAAATTAAGCCCCCCAAAAAATTTAGCCCCTCTCAAAAATTTAACCCCTCCTACCCTTTCCTACTATAAGATGATTAAATAAAAAATATCCTTTCCAATCGAAAAAATTCCCTCAAACATCATCGTACTATTGTATGATTCTTCCTCCTCCTCTCTCCTCCTCCACCTCTTCAATCGAACCCCCTTTTTCCCACTACTGGAGACAAAAAAAGCACTTTTTTATGATTTTTTTGTAAGAAAACTGCATGATGGATCTTTTTGAAATTTTAACAGTTTATTGTACATATCTCAAGGTATACACAAGAATTTTTTTATTAGATTTTGTTGCTTCTACTCTAAGTTATAAACAAATATGTTCAACCACATTTTTTGACACGATGGGCAAGATTTAAAAAAAAAAAAACTACTCAATGGATCATCTTGATTTTTTTTAATTAAAGCTCATTTAATTGCCGTCGATATGTTTAAAGCTTTTACTTAAATAATAATAATAAAAAAAACAAATAAAAACGAATTTTTTTAACATTTTTTTTTTTTTAAATCAGCCATTACATAACTTTTTTAAAATAAATTTATGGGTTCCTTTAATTTAACTAGAAGCTTCACTCACGAAGTTTATGGAAAAAAAATTATGTTTTGTGTTTCAGATAATTCTACAAGGAGCTATCATGCCCACCGTCCAGACGAAATTTTCTAAAGCAGTTGAACATATTTATTTTTAACTTAGAGTAGAAGCAACAAAATGTAATAAAAATATTCTTGTGTATACCTTAAGTTATGTACAATAAACTGTTAAAATTTCAAAAAGATCCATCATGCAGTTTTCTTACAAAAAATCATAAAAAAGTCCTTTTTTTTTCTCCTAATGTAGAAGGTCCCCTTAAGTATTACTATAGGTTCTAACCAACTCTTATTAAAACTAAGTTAATACTTGTCAAATGTGATAAAAATACACTTACGAGGTAAATAAATACTTTTATTAGGATCAACCAACATGTTTCATTGGTCAGACGGAGACATTCTCAAGACCTATACTGATACAAATATTTTCGAAAAAATTATTGTTAATTGAAAACTGGTAAACAAAAATTACGAGATCTGAGGTATAATAAAAATGATACAATAATAAAAAGGGATATTTGTGAACGTGAATTATTTTATAATATTGTTTCTTACTCTGCAGAGCATTTATTTCCAAATTTTAGGCAACTCCATGGGAGCTGAATCATTGCATATATTCTCGATGCGTAAAAATAATTTACTATATAATTTTATAACTCATATTCGATATTTTATTATCATTGATATTCAATTAGTATAAGCCTGATTTAGGCCTAATATAAATTTTTACACAAAGGACTCGATCACTTTTCAAAATTTTCGGAAAATATTCACTGTATCTTTTCTGAAAAAGATATTTTTTATCGCCGGCAAGATATTTTCGTTACACTCAAAAACGAAACATGTGATTTACCATTATACACTCTTACTTGAAAGGTAGTTATTTGCAATACCATTATACACTCTCACTAGAAAGGTAGTTATTTGCAATCAAATATTTTTCTTGAAAAACTACTAATTTATGTGTCACGCTCGAATTTTTTTGAGAAAAAGTCTTTGAGCTTATTAAATAACCAAAATATTTTAATAATCATCTAAAGGAAAACTGTCGAAGTATTTCGGTTTCATTTAATAGAAACTTATAATAGATAGAATCAATTTCGGGCTCAAATAACGATTTAAAGCCAGGGAATAAAGCGAAATTGAAACTAATGCGGATCGATAAACCTAATGATGCTTTTGGAGAAAATTAAAATTTCTGGCGAAGAATTTCATGTTTTAACAGAAATTGTCGAGAAAGCAATTCAAATAAGAGCCTATTTTTCCCTAGTTAAAAATTTTCCCTTGAGTTTATGTAAATAGTTTGTGTTGTATTCTATAATAAGTTTTTTTTTTTTATATAATTAAAACCCATCGTTTGCATATATTGTTTGTGGTTTTATTTTACAGCATGTGATAAACATTTAATATGACAAGTAACATTGGTTTTGTTTTCTATTTTACTTTATAAATAACTAAAATTAAAGATTGAAAATTAAAAAGTCCTTCCGGCCAGTGCCGGGAGGAAGAGGTAGCTTTCATAATCCTTATTTTAAAAAAAGCCAAATTATATCATTCAAACACACGAAGCTCAATTTAGTGGAAACCGAATATAGGTGATTCAATACTAATTTTTATCAATATAATGAATGAGAATTTCGCGAAATTAGTCAGCTTTATCCAAGCTGCTTTTCTTTAAAGTAACATATATTTGGCTGCCAAATTCGGCAATTTCTTAAAGTGCCTGTCATTTTAAGACAACATGGTGGATGAGGCTAAGCAGTGAACTTGGTCGAGACCTTAGTAATTGCTGTGCACATGCTCACTCACATCGGAATCGGTTAATATATAGGAGTGCTGTCGCATGCAAAATATTAGATTTTTCAAAATATCACCCACAATAGAAATTGAAACTGCTATATCTGAGCCATTTTTTAAGGTAAAGACAAACAAAAAAAGCTCCTGAATCCTTATATCAAGGTCAAATGCTTAAGAAAGAAACCTTTTTCAATTTCTAATTTTTTTGCACCCCACTTTAAATATATATATATATATTAATTTAATGGTCGCCATTTTGAAACAAGATGGCTGATGAATCTGGCCAGCGAACTTGGTCGAGGTGTTGATGTATACTATCCACATGCCTTCTTACATCGAAATAGGCGAATACGTGTGTTATCGCGTGACAAATACAAGATCGTTTCAAAATGTTAGCCATGCTAGAAATTCAAAGTGCTATAATTCAACCATTTTTTAAGATATAAACAAAAGAACAAATTTTCAGAAACAAAAACTGCTCCGGAATCTTTGTATCAAGGCCAAACACATAAAAAAATCTTTTTCATTTTTCAATTGTTTAATATCTCATTTTGAATTTTAAATTTAATTTTTTTTAATGGCAACCCTTTTGAAACAAGATGGCGAATGAAGTTGGCCAACGAACTCGGTCGAGACATTGGTATGTACTATGTACAGACCAAGTTACATCCAAATAGGTTCATAATTACGCCTGTTATCGCGTGACAAAAATCAGGTCGTTTTAAAATGTCAGCCACAAGAGAAATTCAAAATGCTATTACTCAGCCATTTTTTTTAGATATAGACGAAAGAAAAACTGTTCCGGAATCTTTGTATTAAGGTCAAACATATACAAAAAAAATCTTTTTCATTTTCCAATTTTTTGGTATCTCATTTAATTTTTTTTATTTTTTAATTTTTTTAAATGGCCGCCATTTTGAAACAAGATGGCGGATGAAGCCGGCCAACGAACTCGGTCGAGATATTTGTATGTACTATGTACACACCAAGGTACATCCAAGTCGGTTCATAAATACGCGTGTTATTACGTGAGAAAAATCAGGACGTTTCAAAATGTCAGCCACGCTAGAAATTCAAAATGCTATAACTCAGCCATTTCTTAAGATATAGACGAAACAAAAACTGCTCCCGAATCACTTTATCAAGGTCAAACACATAAGAAGAAAATACTTTTTCAATTTTTAATTTTTTGGTACCACATTTCAAATTTAAATTTTTCTTAAACATTTAAATGGCCACCATTTTTAAACAAGATGGCGGATGAAGCTGACCAACAAACCCGGTCGAGACATTGGTATGTACTATGTATAAACGAAGTTACATCCAAATCTGTTCATAAATACGCCTTTTATCGCGTGACAAAATTCAGGACGTTCCAAAATGTCAGCCACGCTAGAAATTCAAAATGCTATAACTCAGCCATTTTTTAAGATATAGACGAAACAAAAACTGCTCCGAAATCTTTGTATAAAGGTCAAATGCATAAGAAAAAATATTTTTCCATTTTCAATTTTTTGGTACCACATTTCAAGTTTTAAATTTTTTTTAAAATTTTAAATGGCCGCCATTTTGAAACAAAACGGCGGATGAAGCTGGCCAACGAACTCGGTCGAGAGATTGGTATGTACTATGTACACACTGAATTACATCCAAATCGGTTCATAAATACGCCTTTTATCGCGTGACAAAATTCAGGACGTTTCAAAATGTCAGCCACGCTAGAAATTCAAAATGCTATAACTCAGCCATTTTTTAAGATATAGACGAAACAAAAACTGCTCCGGAATCTTTGTATAAAGGTCAAATACATAAGAAAAAAATACTTTTCCATTTTTAATTTTTTGGTACCACATTTCAAGTTTAAAAAATTTTAAAAAATTTTAAATGGCCGCCATTTTGAAACAAAACGGCGGATGAAGCTGGCCAACGAACTCGATCGAGACATTGGTATGTACTATGTACACACCGAATTACATCGAAATCGGTTCATAATTACGGGAGTTACAGTGTGACATAGGTCAGATATATATATATATATATATATATATATATATATATAAATTTTGAACGGAGGGTGGTTTCGGGGTCTGGGGGTCATGATCGATGAAAATATACCAAAATTTTTTGAAATCGCTTTCCTCCGAACGGCTGCAATAGGTAGCTTTTTTGTAAAGAAAGCTACCTAAAAATTCTTTAGAAAATATGAATTATTTAATTTCTATTAGTATGCCAGAATTTGTAATAGAAATTACTATTACATTTTATATTTTAATTTTAGAATTATTTCATGTATCTTAGTAATCAGATACAGTAGAACCTCTTTTATCCGAAAGTCTTTTAACCGAAATCCATTTTTAAAGCTTTTTTATTTTTTACTATCACATTTCTTGTGTGCAAAATCCATTTTGAAAGCTTTTTTTTTAGGTAGCTTTCTTTACAAAAAAGCTACCTATTGCAGCCGTTCGGAGGAAAGCGATTTCAAAAAATTTTGGTATATTTTCATCGATCATGACCCCCAGACCCCGAAACCACCCTCCGTTCAAAATTTATATATATATATATATACACTATGACGCAAAAGTTTAGACAATGACGTCATTCAGCTTTAAAATGTAGAATTATGACGTCAGAATTACAAAAACCTGTAAATATATTCAAAAACTGATTTAAAATGCTATGTACAAAAGACAGTAGTTTTATTTGCTATAATACTAATTTTTTTCATAAAAATTCAAATGTGCTTGTCGCAAAAGTTTAGACACTATTCTAAATTTCTTTGAATATTCGCTGGCATATGCAAATTTAGAATCGATGATGTCACAAATTTGGAGTACTTAAGTTCTGCAAACGATTGCGCTTCATAGTCGACATGCCGAGAGCTAAAGAAATTCAAGTGAATGAGGTTTCAAGGATTTGGCAGTTGAAAGGTGAAGGGAAGAGCGTTTCTGAAATTTCTGCTATTATTAATAGGCCAAAAAAATCTATTTATCGAGTTTTATCGAGTGGTTCCGAATATAAAGCAAAATGTCGGTCTGGGAGGCCACGTGTGACAAATGTACGAGAGGATCGCCTGATACAAAGACTAGCGAGTACTCAACAAATGAGCGTACGTGTAGTTCAAAGCTCATCGGGACTCTCTGTATCAAAGGATACGATTCGTAGACGAATTTTGGAAAAAGGAACAATCGTTTATAGCAAAATGCAGAAGAAACCAGCTCTGAAACCACATCATAAGTTACAAAGACTTATGTGGGCTCGAAAGCATATGTCATATGGAGAGAAATGGCAGTCAGTCATATTTAGCGATGAAAAAAAGTGGAATCTGGATGGTCCAGATGGTTGTTTATCGTATTGGCATGACTTGCGGAAGGAACCTCGACGTTTTTTTAGTCGCAGACAAGGGGGGGGGGTGGCTCGGTGATGGTTTGGGCAGCCTTTTGCTATAATGGACAAGTATCTCTGACCTTCACCAGTGGTCGTCAAACTTCACAGCATTATACACAGACATTAGAAGAAAACCTACTGCCATTTGCTGAGCTTCTAGGGGGTCCTCAGTGGGAATTTCAGCAAGACAATGTTTCAATTCACACTGCAAAACATTCAAAATCTTGGTTTAATTCCCATAATATAAGAGTTCTCGAATGGCCAGCATGTAGCCCAGATCTTAACCCTATAGAAAACCTTTGGAGCATCATGTGTCGCAAAGTTTATAGCAACGCTAGACAATACTCTTCTGAAAAGGAACTTAAGACATCTATTGAGAATGCATGGTACGATATCGATCCACAAACTATGCAAGATTTAGTTTCTTCCATGCAATCTCGTGTATATGTCGTAATACATAAGCATGGATGCGCAACCAGGTTTTAAAAATTGTTTATTTCGATTTTATTTAATTTGTGTCTAAACTTTTGAGACAGCAGTTTATTTTTGTTACCATTTAGTTTATTGCAATATGCACAATTCCACTTTTCTTTGTTATAAATATTGTTTATATGTACAGCACATTAATTTCAAGCAGTGATTTGAAAATTGAATAAATATTTTTCAAAGTATGTAAGAATTTCTTCATTGTCTAAACTTTTGCGTCATAATGTATATATATACTCAAATGATAATTACTTTTTCAAATCACATATTTAATAAAATTAATATCAATTCTATAATTAATGATAAAAATTGTTTTTTTCCTATCAATAATCTTCATATATCAAAAACCTTTAAATATCCGAATGCAATTGGGAGAAAGATTTTTAACTACAATACATTTTCAAAAAATACATCTGCTGCAAGTAATTTTCCGTGTAATTGCAAAGACCCCACTCTAAAAAAATACATAAACAATGATCATGGACATATAATCACTGGAAATCTTGATATTGTTCGTGATTTTAAATTGAAACAACTAATGGTTTATGGTACTAAATATAGACTTCCATCTAAATTTAATGTTAAATCTATTATCAAACAGTTTACATATGATATTGATATTTTTATTTATAAAATTTCTATCTCTTATAATAAGCCTATTGAATATTTTAATCAATGGAAAATATTAGTAATTGAAAAATTAACTATGGCTTTAAAAAATAATATTGCTGATTTGGTTTCTATTAATACAAAGCATTATTTCCAACAAATTACTAAATTACAAAAAAAACTACGTTATTACATATGTAGACAAATCTCCTAACAATTATGCTATTATATGTAAATCATATTATCACCAACTTCTTACAAATTCTATTTCTTCTAATAAGTCATTTCAAAAAACTAATGAAACTGTAATTGTAAATAATGGTAAAATTCGAAGTTATTATAAACTATTAAATATTTTATCTACTAATTTTAATTATCCATATTTAGTTCTTATTCCCAAATTTCATAAAACTCCTATTAAATTTAGGACTGTTACTATTGGTTGTAATACATATAATAATAAAGCCAATACACTTCTCTTAAAAATTCTTAATCAATTATATGTACTTACTACAAATAATGATAATACACATTGTATAAAAAATAGCTATCAACTTGTTAATATTTAAAAAAATCTTCATTGTGTTTATAATATAACGACATATGACTTCAAAGATCTTTTTAATAATATAGACCTATTAGATTTACATAAAATTATAAATGCATTATTAAAAAAATATTATAAAAAACTGGAATTACCATCTAATATAGATATTGCATATTTTAAATCTTTAACTAACTTCATTATCTATAATAATTATATATTGCAAGATAATACTTTATATTTACAGCATGTCGGTATACCACAAGGCGGTTGTACTTCCAGTTTACTCTCTGACTTATACTTATATCATTATGAACGTATTTTTACTAATAATAATCTACATTTATATCGTTATATTGATGACATCATTTTAATTGATACTGATCAATCTGCAATTACTCGATTTCCAGTTGATTATCCCACTAATTTGGAATTAACGGAAAACCTTTTATCTAACAATACAATTAACTTCTTAGATCTTAATATTACAATCAAAGACAATAAAACAATCACAGATTTATATGACAAACGTAAAGAATTTAAATTCAAAGTTAATACATTTACAAATTTTAAATCTTGTCTACATCATTCTGTATTTCGGAATATAATACTTAATCATTTATATAGAATAAAATATTTATGTTCTTCTCCTCTAATTAACAATAATATTAAAAAACTAATTTATGATGCATTAAATCATGGTTTTCCAAAAAAATTCATATATTCATTAATATACAATTAGTACTTTTCTTACATGATCTTTTAAAACAAATTAACACATGCGTAAACAAAATTACAAAAAAATTATAAAATAAAAAAATATCTATAAAAAATTAAAAATTGTAAAATAATATAAAAAAAATTTTATAGGTTGGTTGGGTGGGTAGTTGTTAGAGTACGGAGGAGGGCGGTGTTGTCTGGATAATACGCAATGGTTAATTATATATTAAAAAAAAATGGGGGCTCTTGTATTATTACTATATTTTTGTTACGTATTTTATATGGATGTTGATTTGATATTTTATATGTAATTGGAGAATTTCATTAATATTATAATTAGCCTAATTATTGATTAATCTAATTTACAATTATTTGTTATTAAATTTTAAATTTACTAAGGACAATATCATATTAATTACTAATAGTATGCCATTCTTATAGTGAATAATATACATATAAGTATGTATAATATAAATAGTTATACTGTATGCATTAAAATTGGGTAATTATTTTTATTATTATTACTCTATTCTTTTTAATATTTATTATCGGTTTAATGTTTTTGAATGTCCCACATTCATACTTTATGGTTTTTTATGGATGTCTGAAGATAATCCACACTCTATATTTGTGCTTTTTAAGTAATGGGTATTTAAGTATCATTTAACCTTCTATTTACTTCCACATGTTTTTTATTTCCTGTTCATTTTATAAATATCTGATATATAATTCATAAAAAATAATTTTTATATTTAATAATTATTTATATTAATTATTACTGAATTTTCTTTTGTTTTATAGCATATAGCTATATGCTATATATTATCAATGTTCTAGAATTATTTATTTCTTAGTTTAGTTTAAATAAGTTAGCTATTGTATGCTTTTAAATTTTATTTACAATAGTTTTTAAATACATTGTGTGGTTTATATTCGGTTTATAATTCTATATATATGAGGATATGTTTGGTTTTGCTGTTTATACAGTTATTTACATTCAAATGCTTACAATTATTTATACAGTTATTTGCATTCAAATGCTTACAAATATTTATCTTGCGTTAGTTGTTTAATAGAAGTAATACTAGATGGCAGCACTAAATTTGTCTCTTTAAGATAGCTCTAATTGTTAATTTTTCTAGCTCCATTTCAGTTATAATTTAATACACCAGGGGGTATTTTTAGCTAAATTTTGACGATATTGTTAAACTGTTATTAATTAATTTAATAGTGCATTTTAAATAATGTAATTAATATCTATTTATTTTATATTAGATTAAATGTGTTTAACAAGGTATTTCAAATTTTATTTCAAAATGTATTAAGTGCATCCTTTGGTATCATTTACTGTGATTTCTTAACTGTTTTATTCACCTTAATCTTTTTGATTTACTGGCAGCCATGTGCGCGTGGATTTTTGTAAAATACTGAAATATTAATCGGTATGGTGTTTATTATTTATATTTTATATCCTATAAATATTTAAATACGTTTTATTGATTCTTCCATTTCATATTATTTGTTTCTATTCTGCTTTCATTTTTAATCAATTCATTTGATTTTATGGTTGTTTGGGCACAGGGGAAAATAACTTTTAGCTTTAGCTTATTTTTCCCACAGAAAACACCATTTTGCTTATATCATTGAATTCTGTGCCCTTGATAACGTAATTCAATGTATAAGCTTTTCAATTTTTGTCGGTGTCCACTTTTTTCTTTTTTTTCCATAATAATTCTTATATTAATTTTCTTTTTTTTTTTTTTTAATACTTACAGCTTTAATTCATAATATTTGACGGTGGAAGGTTATGTTTAATTAATGGTTATATATCCATATATATATATATATATATATATATATATATATATGACCTATGTCACACTGTAACTCTCGTATTTATGAACCGATTTCGATGTAATTCGGTGTGTACATAGTACACACCAATGTCTCGACCGAGTTCGGTGGCCAGCTTCATCCGCCATTTTGTTTCAAAATGGCGGCCATTTAAAATTTTTTTAAAAATTTAAAATTTGAAATGTGGTACCAAAAAATTGAAAATGGAAAAATATTTTTTTCTTATGTGTTTGACCTTGATAAAAAGATTCGGGAGCAGTTTTTGTTTCGTCTATATCTTAAGAAATGGCTGAGTTATAGCATTTTGAATTTCTAGCGTGGCTGACATTTTGAAGTGTCCTGATTTTTGTCACGTGATAACAGATGTATTTATGAACCGATTTGGATGTAAATCGGTGTGTACATAGTACACACCAATGTCTCGACCGAGTTCGTTGGCCAGCTTCATCCGCCATCTTGTTTCAAAATGGCGGCCATTTAAACAAATTTAAAAAATTTAAAATTTAAAATGAGATACCAAAAAATTGGAAAATGAAAAAGATTTTCTTCGTATGTGTTTGACCTTAATACAGAGATTCTGGAACAGGTTTTGTTTCGTCTATATCTAAAAAAATGGCTGAGTTATAGCATTTTGAATT
This sequence comes from Maratus speciosus, assembly GCA_963932465.1. Taxonomy (NCBI): domain Eukaryota; kingdom Metazoa; phylum Arthropoda; class Arachnida; order Araneae; family Salticidae; genus Maratus; species Maratus speciosus. The sequence goes on from OZ010794.1 coordinate 359,520,981, forward strand.
TCTATTCTGGCTGACATTTTTAAAACGACCTGATTTTTGTCACGCGATAACGGGCGTATTCATGAACCGATTTGGATGTAACTTGATCTGTACATAGTACATACCAATGTCTCGACCGAGTTCGTTGGCCAGCTTCATTCGCCATCTTGTTTCAGAAGGATTACCATTTAAAAAAAAAGTATTTTAAAATTTAAAATGAAGTATTAGAAAATTGGAAAATGAAAAAAAAAAATTTTTTTTGTGTTTGGCCTTAATACAAACATTCTGGAGCAGTTTTTGTTTCTGAAAATTTGTTCTTTTGTTTATGTCTTAAAAAATAGTTGAATTATAGCACTTTAAATTTCTAGCATGGCTAACACTTTGAAACGATCTTGTATTTGTCACGCGATAACACACGTATTCGCCTATTTCGATGGAAGAAGGCATGTGGATAGTATACATCAATATCTCAACCAAGTTCGCTGGCCAGCTTCATCAGCCATCTTGTTTCAAAATGGCGGCCATTAAATTAAAAAAATATATATTTAAAGTGAGGTGCAAAAAAAATAGAAATTGAAAAAGGTTTCTTTCTTAAGTATTTGACCTTGATATAAGCATTCACGAGCATTTTTTGTTTGTCTTTATCTTAAAAAATGGCTCAGATATAGCAGTTTCAATTTCTAATGTGGGTGACATTTTGAAAAACTTATTTTTTGCCTGCGACAGCACTCGTATATATCAACCGATTCCGATGTGAGTGAGCATGTGCACAGCCATTACTAAGGTCTCGACCAAGTTCACTGATTAGCCTCATCCACCATGTTGTCTTAAAATGGCAGGAACTTTAAGAAATCGCCGAATTTGGCAGCCAAATATATGTTAGTTTAAATAAAAGCAGCTTGGATAAAGCTGACTAATTTCGCGAAATTCTCATTCATAATGATTTAGTATTAATAAAAATTAGTATTGAATCTCCTATATTCGGTTTCCACTAAATTGAGCTTCGTGTGTTTGAATAATATAAGTTGGCTTTTTTAAAATAAGGAAAATGAAAGCTACCTCTTCCTCCCGGCACTGGCCGGAAGGACTTTTGAATTTCTAGCGTGGCTGATTTTTTGAAACGTCCTGAAATTTGTCACGCGATAAAAGGCGTATTTATGAACCGATTTGGATGTAACTTCGTTTATACATTGTACATACCAATGTCTCGACGGGTTCGTTGGTCAGCTTCATCCGCCATCTTGTTTAAAAATGGTGGCCATTTAAATTTTTAAGAAAAATTTAAATTGGAAATGTGGTACCAAAAAATTAAAAATTGAAAAAATATTTTCTTCTTATGTGTTTGACCTTGATAAAAAGATTCGGGAGCAGTTTTCGTTTCGTCTATATCTTAAGAAATGGCTGAGTTATAGCATTTTGAATTTCTAGCGTGGCTGACATTTTGAAACGTCCTGATATTTCTCACGTAATAACAGGCGTATTTATGAACCGATTTGGATGTAACTTCGTTTATACATAGTACATACCAATGTCTCGACCGAGTTCGTTGGCCGGCTTCATCCGCCATCTTGTTTCAAAATGGCGGCCATTTAAAAATATTAAAAAATAAAAAAATTTAAATGAGATACCAAAAAATTGGAAAGTGAAAAAGATTTTTTCTGTATGTGTTTGACCTTAATACAAAGATTCCGGAACAGTTTTTCTTTCGTCTATATCTTAAGAAATGGCTGAGTTATAGCATTTTGAATTTCGAGCGTGGCTGACATTTTGAAACGTCCTGATTTTTGTCACGCGATAACAGGCGTATTTATTAACCGATTTGGATGTAACTTGGTCTGTACATAGTACATACCAATGTCTCGACCAAGTTCGTTGGCCAGCTTCATTCGCCATCTTGTTTCAAAAGGTTTGCCATTTAAAAAAAATAAATTTAAAATTTAAAATGAGGTATTAAAAAATTGGAAAATGAAAAATATTTTTTTTATGTGTTTGGCCTTGATACAAAGATTCCGGAGCAGTTTTTGTTTCTGAAAATTTGTTCTTTTGTTTATATCTTAAAAAATGGTTGAATTATAGCACTTTGAATTTCTAGCATGGCTAACATTTTGAAACGATCTTGTATTTGTCACGCGATAACACACGTATTCGCCTATTTCGATGTAAGAAGGCATTTGGATAGTATACATCAATACCTCGACCAAGTTCGCTGGCCAGATTCATCAGCCATCTTGTTTCAAAATGGCGGACATTAAATTAAAAAAATTATATATATTTAAAGTGAGGTGCAAAAAAATTAGAAATTGAAAAAGGTTTCTTTCTTAAGTATTTGACTTTGATATAAGGATTCAGGAGCATTTTTTGTTTGTCTTTACCATAAAAAATGGCTCAGATATAGCAGTTTCCATTTCTATTGTGGGTGACATTTTGAAAAATCTGATTTTTTGCATGCGACAGCACTCGTATATATCAACCGATTCCGATGTGAGTGAGCATGTGCACAGCAATTACTAAGGTCTCGACCAAGTTCACTGCTTAGCCTCATCCACCATGTTGTCTTAAAATGACAGGCACTTTAAGAAATTGCCGAATTTGGCAGCCAAATATATGTTACTTTAAAGAAAAGCAGCTTGGATAAAGCTGACTAATTTCGCGAAATTCTCATTCATTATATTGATAAAAATTAGTATTGAATGTCCTATATTCGGTTTCCACTAAATTGAGCTTCGTGTGTTTGAATGATATAATTTGGCTTTTTTTAAATAAGGATTATGAAAGCTACCTCTTCCTCCCGGCACTGGCCGGAAGGACTTTTTTTTTTAAACTTTCATATTCCTTGTGTGCAAGCGGTCCTTTCTTAACTACGAGTACATGTAAATATTTTTTATCCCCTTTCTTAGAGTTCTTTTGAATTTAACTTGAGCTCCCGTAAGCTGCGGGGTAGAACGAAGAAAACGAACAAATTAGTAATTCTGAAGCTTTTGAATGTTTTTCAAAACTTTTAACAGTCTTCCTGTTGGAGAAGGAGAAAGACTGTGAATACTGGTGAACTAATAGTGTTAAAAACTTCGTGATAGAGTTGAAAGCAAAGGCAATCGAAAAGACAACAATCAAAACATTTTTTCAAACCCTTGTGATATATGTAAAAGGTACTTAATTTCAAAATTAAAATTTAGGTAATTTATTCTTGTTTCTATTTTGCTATTGCTTTATTTTTTATTAAGCACTTGTTACCATGATAAGAAATATTTCGTATATTTCTCCTTATTCTTAAAATTGAAGACTTCTCGATTATCCGAAAATTTCGATTTTCCGAAAGAGGGTCGGTCCCAATTATTTCGGATAATCGAGGTTCTACTTTACTTTTTTACTTCTGAGATGACACCATTTACATTTCCAGCGCGTACTGTGATGTCATTGCCATTGCATTTCATACATGCAAAAAAAGTAAGTATGTTGAAATCAATATTAGTAGGAGAGCTGTTGAACATTTTTGAGTAGGTATTTGAGGCACCCTGAAAATTTGTGCAACACTTCTTTTGTAATACCTGAATACAAAATCGAATGTCTGGCTGAAGGATCGTGGCCCAAAACCTGTGCCAGACACGTGTCAAGTGCCATTTTTTGACACTACCCAAAAAAAGGTATTGGAGGCACGCTGAGATTGAAACAGAATAATATTTATACTTAGAAAAAATATTTTGAAAATGACAGACACTTTAGTCGGCACAAAAACTGTGCCAGACATGTGTCAAGTGCCATTTTTTGTCTGACACATGTTTTGGGCCACGATCCTTCAGCCAGACATTCGATTTTGTATTCAGGCATTACAAAAGAAGTGTTGCACAAATTTTCAGGGTGCCTCAAATACCTTCCCTAAAATGTTTAATAGCTCTTGGAGTATATCGTCATGATATCAGCGCATATCCATGTTCGTTGTTGAAGCTAGAAGCCCTGTGTATCCGATGAATAAATAAATTGTGATTTAAATTCTATGCCAGATGTTATTAATCTTGTATTATGAACCCTCATCTTCTGTTTTAAGAATACCTTAAAATTCTGTATTTTTCTAACCGTATAAACAAAATTTTTCTTTTGATATTCTTCTGAGTGGTATTAGCAATTTAAAAAAAAATACTAGTTTTTTACGCGATGTTATAAAGTAAAGCGTTTTTTCCAATGCACATTCATGGAACGTTAAAGGCGCAATAACATTATTGTGTGATCTTCATAGGCGTTGGCGTTCAAAATGTTAAATCATAAGAACAACCAATTAGCGGCGATGTAAACTACTAATGAACATGCTGATTGGTTGGGAAACCCGTGCCTCACAGACTTTATAGACCTAGGAAGACGGTTAGGCCATAAAGTAAATGCAGTATGACACTTACTTTGTTTTGACCATTGTTTAATTGGCAAGCAATGTCTGATACTGTTAATTTTTCTCTCCCTTAACGTTTACACTTTAAATTAAGGAATAGTCTGTATATTCTAGTCAATAAATTTTCTTTGTATTATCTTTACTTTTTTGTTTCGATTTCATTTTAAATCGCCTCATGCTTTAATAACAAATAATTGGATATTTTACTTTTATTTTATCAAGTTATTCTTATTAACAGTATGCTTTATTTTATTATTAGAAGGGGATAAACTGGGCTTCCCGGGTTATAGGATACAGGTGAGTACTCCTATTTGTTCATTAACATCTCTTTTCTCTGCACATACTAAAAGCACAGCGATGAATGAGGTATTTTTAGAAATATTCTGCAAGCGGCTTTTCACGTAGTATACTTATATATCGTTAAAACAACGTCGTCGTTGTTTGTTTTAAAGAAATTCCAGTTAACCAAAATTAATGCAAAAAAGTAACAGTAAATAATATCGAAGTTTGCAGCGAGAAAGCCTCGCAAGGGTCTACGGTATTTTTTTTTTCTGGCTAACTCTAATAGATTTTTTACATTTAATATATATTTTTTCGAATGACAACTAACAATACCAAAAATCCCATTCATATGAAAAATAGCTATTATAGCGTCCAAGTAAAGTTTTGGAAATGTATTAAACGCGTTACTTTAGTATTGGCTTAGCGTTAGGAATTAACAGCCAAAGAAATCACCGAAGATCGCTATTTATAATCAATCTTTTTGCTTCTGTTAATTTCAGTTGTTTAAGCGTAAAATTCGATTAGATACCTTAAATTTGTGTTTTATTTAAGTTTTATTGTTTTATTTATTGGTTGTCGAACGTTTTAATTTTGTTCTAGAATATAAGCTGGAAACTGGATGAGCTATTTATATTAATTTAAGCGCAAACAGAGTTATCTTTAGTAATCATCTGCCCGCTATAGAAATAGATTTGAAAAAAAAAATCATGCTTGAAAATTATTTTAATAACAATGCAAATTGCATAAATTGCGATACAGTTTTAAAACAAATTGCAATTGAATGTAATTTTTTTCTCGCTATTCGACGGGGTAAAAGTTAAAAATGTGCTGTACTTAGAAGTTTGCAATAAAAAATAATAAAAGCTAAATATAATCGACAGCTGTTGCCACCATCAAAATGACGTCAGCGTTACGCACTGACACGTTTGTTCTTTATAATTTAAATTTAAAAAATAAGTAATGCACACAGTTTGATTTCATTTCTTTATTCTTTTCATTGTTTCGTTTACTTTTGTGATGTTCATCAAAATTAAGTTTTAGTATAAAAAATTTTAATTGTAAGTTTTTACGACAATGGTCCAAACCTACCTTCTCCAAATGGGAACTTAATCAGAAGTACCGTTTGGAAATTGTCGTGTTCAATCGGAAAATAAAAATTAATTGAAATCTCTTCATGTGTTCCTGAAGAAAAAGTACTTCTATATGAGTATTTTTCTGTAGGATTTCGCAAGTGTTGTTTTCCTGTTAATAACAAGGTCGGAAACAGCCAGAATTACTACATTAGTCGCATTTTTAAGGATTTTATTTTCTTCTATCCTTTAATTTAGTGCTGCACAACCTTTTTTCCGGAAAATTATTTGCCACCGCAAAAAAATTAAAAGTAACATTTGAATTAATTAACAGCAAAGTTTCTGTCAATTAATTAGGAAAATTTTTCTGCATAAAAATTGTGGAAAAATTGGTGACCCGCGGGCCACAGGTTGTGCACCCCTACTTTAATTCATATTCTTGCATAAACTACGTTGATTACATAAAACGAATTAAATTCCGAAAACTTTTGCGAACTAGAATTAACTCTTCATAACATAATTGATTTCATATGAACAATGAAAACTATTCGAAGTATGCATAAATCAATTAAAGAGATATTTAAAATATGTAATACCGAGATCCTAGTATTCCAATTTCCGAACAAGCTTGGTCAAAATTCAGATTCTAATTAATCCATTTCTGATATTCTATTATCATTGTTATTGAAACAGAAATACATGTATAGATAAGATATATATACATATTATATATATATATATATATATTGTGGATTACTGCCAGCCAATTCTGCAACACTGTGGAATATATAAATTTTTGAAATCCCCTATATCCACTGCGTGTTTCATTTTACTTTTTTAGTCGAGTACATTAAGACGATATGTGTGATAAATATGGTCAAATAGAAAATTTTCCAAAATATGAAAGATTTGATGTAAGTATAAGCACATATTTATTAATACCAGTAAATCACAGTAACTTTTACAATTCCGTTTTAGGGTGTTTCAGAATCACGTGTTCTGTTGTTGAAGTTTGAATGATGAATTCAAACTCTGTCAAAAATAAGTGGACACGTGTTTCATCATTTTTTGATGGAAACCTCTAGCCTTGACCCCTAAAACACTTTCCCAATAATAAATAATTTTATGTTAGATGCCTGTAAATACCAGTGCTGTGTTGCCAGTGGGCTACTTTTTTTTAATTCAGATTTCTTGACTGGCACCACTTTTCTGAAATGGTAAAATTCCCCTTTTTTGCCTGAATTAATATGTAAATAAATAAGGCATTTTTTTTCAAAAAAGTGGTGCCAATCAAAAAATCTGAATTTAAAAAAAATAGCCCATTGGCAACGCTGTACCAGTGAGACATTTGTGCTGTTAATGTTTGATTGTGAATTTGGACTGTACCTCGAAAACAAGAAGAAAGTGTTTCATCATTTTTTAAATCTTCCTTGACCATTAAAATGCATCCTAATAAGAAATAAATTTAGATTAGATGTTAGTAAGTCAGTCAGACATTTATGATGTTGAAGTTTGGTTATGAATTTGAACTGTCAATCGAAAATAAGGAGACACACGTTTCCCTGTTTTTTTATTCAAATCCCAGTGACCCCTAAAACGCTCCTAATATTAAAGAATTTTAGATTGCATGATTATTTGGATGTTAGTAAATGACAGTCACACATTTCTGCTGTTAAATTTTGATGAAGATTATTGGATTGTCCATCGAAAGATACATGTTTCACCATTTTTTTTTTTTGTTATGGAAAACCCCCTTGACCCTTAAAATACATACTAATAATACAGAATTTTAGATTACATGTTAGTAAATAGCAGTCAGATATTTTTGTTGTTGAAATTTGATGAGGAATTCGGACAGTCCTTCGAAAATATGGAGACTCATATTTCGATTGAAATCCACAGGAGACTTAAAACGCCCCTTAGCCTTGATATAAAATAATTTTAGATTAGATTTTGGTAAATGACATTCAGACATTTGTATTGTTGAAGTTTGATAATGAATTTGGACTGTACATCCAAAGTAAAAAGACACGTGTTTCATCGCTTTTTTGTTGAAACAGCCTTGACCCCTGAAACGTAAAATAATAATAAATAATTTTATATTAGATGCCAGTAAATGTGAGTCAGATATTTGTGTTGTTAAATTTTGATGATTAATTTGGATTTTCCAACGAAAATAAGTTCGGTTACAAACCTGAACTCAAAATTACAAATAAGCATATAACATGTAAATCATAAGTACCATCATTTTTACAATTACATCTGCTAGTTTCCGTCTGTAAGTCACATGATGTAGGAGTTAGAAATAAAAAAGAACAAATCAAAATCAAAATTGTTACTCACAAGGATGGTCTCCTTAAAGAGCATACTCAGATTATTTTGGAAAAAAATGCTTATAAAACTACTCATGTATGCGGTCTCATGCAGACTCATGCATCAGTCAAATTTGGCGGCGTAGTCTCAGTAAAATTTCGAAAAAAATCTATATATATTTGAGTATTTGGGGCAAAAAAGACGAACGTTCCACGCTATTTGGCTACTAACACATTTCCTTCCCAAATGCAAGATATTTAAATGCATTTGGAAATTGCTTGTTAAATAAGTGTTTAAATGCCTAAAACTCAATGAATTTAAATCTAAACGAAAGATTAGCGTATTATTTTTATCTGTAAGTGTATATAATATATACAAATTGCGTGTTGCAGTAGTTATTTAATTTTACATGGCTTCATTGTCTAGAAAAGTTTTAAGGATACTATTTGATTATCCTGTCGACCAATTTCGCCAAATTATATAAACTGCCAAAATACTTGCGAAATTATACAAATTAACAAAATTTTTATTTTAAACAACGAAATGATAAATAGATTTGTAAACATTAAGAAAATTTCAAATAGAAGTCAAATTAAAAATCACTTAATGATGCAACAAACACGTGTACCGTGTTTAATTTCAAGTGAACAGGGTTCGCAGTGTTCCTAAAATTTTCATACTTTGCAACCAGTATTTTAAATCAAAAATCTTCGTTTCAGTTTCCATTAGCATCTACAATAGAACTCTACAATAAATATTATCATTTTAAAATTGTGGTAGGAAAGTGTGAAAATTTTAGGAACGCTGCGAGCCCTGAGTGAATGTAAAATTTACGATCAGCTATTACTGGCATTTAATCTTATAGTTTGGCGACAGTTTTTTTTTGTCGACGGCATAATCAAGTAGTACCGTTTTAAGTTTGCTTTAAAAGTAGCTGGCTAATTAAACATGCTATCATTAACCATTTTTATATTAAGTAGTTATTTCCATGGCAACAATAACCATCACTTCTTGTTTCCGACACTAACAATATCAAAGTCAAATTGCCAATGTTCAGAATCGGACATTAATTTTGAGTTTGGAACAAATTTAATAAACTTAAATTTTGTTTTAAACCGTATAATTATGATAGTAAAATTTTAATATATACACATATAAAGGTATATGACAAAACTGCAGTAATAAAAATGTATTTATTTAAGTTAAACTTAATCTTACTAACTTCATATGAAGAGTAGAAAAAGCTTTTACTTAAAAATTATTTATCATAAAAAAATATCATTCAAAATTTTATTGTGTCGCCAACCAGCATTAAATTGCCAAGCAAATTAAATTTTCATTATTTTCATACGAACGCTAAATCGAGGTTCTGTCGATTATTTTTATAAACATATTACATGTCATGAGAAGAATATTCTATATATTCCTCATGAGAAGAATATTATATAATTTCTGAACATGCGCTTATGGAAACTTCCTTGATATCATCCTATCAGTTTTTAAGATGCATTTTTCTTAACCTGACGCAAAATATAAATAGCCAAATCTTATTTCAATTGCAATATTTTATCTGAGTAATTTTTTAAGCATTATGAAAATTTCCTTTCATGTTTAAATTAAATATTTTCGTTTTTTAATATTATCACTCATTAAAACGGATTTTTTCTTTTTTTTTCTTTTAAATAAAATTGTAACAGTTTTTTCTTTTATTTTTCAAGGTGTAATAGCCGTTTCAATTTTTTTTTTTTTTTTTTTTTTTTTTTTTATCAACGATAAATTTCGCCAAGAAATAAAATTGTAACCTTAGCGTCCAAAATAACAGAACTTTCCGTCATAATTCTATAACTAATTTACGTAGAATGATGTGTTATAGCTTAAAACCTTCCCTCTAACGATACCTATTTAACAGTATACGTTCCGTCAAAATCCATGCAGTAGAACTCGAAATATAGATGTTCGGAACGAAATTTCCGTTTGGATTTTATATATATAATAGATAATTAATTTCAGCAATGAAATTGCGCCCGAAATTATTGAATATTAAATATGTGAACTTTTCACAATGCTAACTAAGCATATACTAGTGTAGCGAAAAAGTCCAAGTAGGGAATCGAATCCGGATCCTTGGAATAACTCTCCAATGTTCTATCAATAAACTACAAGGACGATACCCAGCCTGGGATATGTTACTCTTAAATGCCGATAAGACTGGAACAGCAGCGCAAGATGGAGAAGTCTTCATGAGAACCAGTGTTTCTAGTGGGCTACTTTTTTTAAATTTCTATTTCTCGGTTGCCACCAGTTTTTTCAACTAGTAATATCCGCCTTATTTAATGACAGATTAAATAAGACGAAAATAAGTCGGACTATACAATTTCAAAAAAGTTTTACTAATAAAAAATTAGAATTAAAACAAAGTAGCCCACTAGTAACACTGATAAGCACACAACCCTGCGGCAAACAAATAAAATAAAGCCTAGCATAGGTGAACACATATAAGTATAATTAATTTTTCAATTAATTTTCAGCTGTGAAATTACGCCTGAAATCATTGAATATTAATATGTGACATTTTCACATTACTAACTAAGCGTAAACCAAAATAGTGAAAACTGTCCAAGCCGGGAATAGAACCCGGATCCTTGGAACAACGCTCCAATGTTCTACCATTAAGGACGAAGATTTTACCCTGTTTTCACTATGTTGGTTTACGCTTAGTTTTCAATGTGAAAAATTTTCATGTATTTATTATTCAATAATTTCGGGCGTAATTTCACTGCTGAAAATTAATTAAAAATTAACTATTATATGCATTCACATATGCTGGATTTCATTTTGTTTTATGTTTTCCTCAAGGTTGTGCGCTCATGAAGACTTCTCCATCTTGTGCTGCGGTTCCAGCCTTACCGGCATTTAAGAGTGAGAGATGTCAGGCTGGGTATCGTCCTCGTAGCTCAAAGGTAGAGCTTTGGAGTGTTATTTCAAAGATCCAGGTACGATTCCCGGTTTGGGCATTTTTCACTATGTTGCCTTACGCTTAGTTAAAAATGTGAAAGTTTCGCATATTTAATATTCAATTGAATTTATGTTTTTGATGTTACCTTTGTTCAAATATCTTAAACTTCCCAGAATAAAGTGATGTACCGTTAACGTATATTGACTAACACGCTAACCGAAAAATTAGATAAGTTTGTTATGTGATTAGTACCAAGCATAATTGTATTGTGCGGATATTTCGGCATTTTACTAAACATCGCATAGTTCCCCATTATTGTAGATGATATACATGCGCACATATGTGTGTCACTGTAGGATATGGTAAATTTTTTTTCTTTAATTTTAATCGATAACTTAGACTGACATACGTAGAATTAAAAATATAAAAGATTATTCATGTCACGTGATTATGGTTGTTTTTAATAAATGTCACGTTCCAATATCTCGTTATTTCTTCCTCTTTCCATCTTTCTGGTCAAAAGATTCCGAACATATGTTTAATAATCTTCTACGAATAAATACTGCTAGATAATAATCAGTAAGTTGATTAGTTGTAGATAGGATATGATTCCTTAGAAGTCATTTTTGCTGAAAGCAGGAATAATTTACGGTTCGGTAAATACAAGAAAATTTATCGTTTCATTGACTATTATTTCGATTTTAAAAATCTTATTTTCTAGGACTGATACGTCTTTTAAATATTTGCTTTGGCTTTCTACATAGAAGTAACAAGAAGTACCAGCAACAAACTAAACTGTTATTGTACGTTTTCATTCTAAAACAATATAGACGAAACCATTCACATTTTGCATTAAAAATACTAGAGGATCAAACTTTGACTTCTCGGGCTACAAAACAGTCTGCAGAACATATGGAAAAAACATTTTTTTTAAAATTGAAAACTCTAATAGATTTTGTTACTTTCAATAAATTTTTAAGATTGCGTACCAATAACACCAAAATGCATTTTTATATGAAAAAAAAATCACTTATTTATTAAAATGTAGTTTTGAAATCTATAAAAAGCTATATTTTCGTAGAGTTTAATAGCCGCTGAAATAATCAAGTATTTTGCAATATGCAGCAGTCATTATTATTATGATTATTTCAGTGTTAAAGCTGTAATTCAATTAAATATTTGTTAAAATTTGTATTTCATTTATATTATTTTAATTTTTCGTTTAGTTATGAAGTGTTAATTTTGTTATGGAAAATTAGCCGAAAATAAATGTTGAACTATTTATATTATTTTAATATCAAGAAGGTTAATATCCCGCCATATAGCTACAAGATAAAGAGATATGTAGATTCTTTAAAAAATCATACTAGGAAATTATTTTAAAGATCATAAAAAATTAGTCAATCAATATACAATTTTCAGAGAAATTGCTTTTGAAAATACATTATTTTCTACATTCAATAGCGTGCAAATTTTAATTATGCAATGTTTAGAAGTAATTAAATTTGCGAATTAAATTAAAAAAATAAAAAAACCAGACTGCGTAAAAAGAAAACTAATTAATTATTTCTCATTAATGTTAAACTATTTTTTATATTACTTACCTATTTTTTTTTTATTTACTTGTACTGATAGCTTTTAAGTTGCGTTTAATTGTTAGTTCCTATCTATAAACACTGTTTTGATGAGGCCTATGGATCCCAGCAAAGAAAGAAACAGTGGGCCATCAGCTGGAAAAAAGATGGCAGCCAGCAGTGCTATCAGCAGTAAAGTGCAAGGGTGCCATTACTTAAACCTGTCGAAAAGTGTCGAAGCCGAATGCAGCTGGCCCATCAGTGATGGCCAACAGCAAGCCAGAATTGGTATGCCATCACATTACTTCAATCCGGCACTTTTCCTGCAGTGCTAGCACCTATCCCACTGCTATTCCTCTGCTGGCCCAGCACTTTCCCTTACAAAAATTTCTTTAGAATTCTATAAAAAAAACATAGTATTATATAATTATGGCTCTTTTTTCTATAAGCTAGTTTCATCATGAGCTAAAGAAACATCTGTAGAAGTGTCTATAGTAGAAATGTGTATAGAAACATTTGAACTGCATGTGGTCACCCTCCCAAGTACTGACCGCGCTCGATGCTGCTTGGTTTTCGTGATCGGACATGAACAAGTGCTTTCAGCGTACGCTACGATTGCACGCAGTTTTCTGGTTCTCATTACACTATTTCAAGTTTGTTTCTTTTGTGATTTACGTTCCCAATCATTAAACTGGTATAGAAATTATTCTACTGTATAGAAATCCTATATATTTTGTACGCTTTTTTTATTATTGGTTCTGAACTGCGTAAATTATGAAAACCGAAATCCTTTGTACCTAGTAAAACCAGATTTAAGGAGAAAAAAAAGTGCGTTGAAATAAAGAATTTAATTATTTATTCATTTACTTATTTATTTTGTTGATGGCAGTGGTGCTATATTTTTTACAGTTTCAAAAAAAAAATTAGCTTCACAGCTTAAATTGTGTTAAGATATTCATTTCAGATTTGTGTTCAAATACTCAATGTCTTCGATATTCGCAGCGCCACCTAGCGTAAGGGTTCCCAGCAATAATACTGCAAAAGTTTTTGCACTTCCATGTAGTGGTGGGCCAGCGCATGAGATAAAATGGATGCCCACCATAATTTATCTGATAAGTTCCAACAGCAAAGTTGACTGAAGCTGTCCAGCAGTGGTCATGCAGTGGCAGACCATCAGCCAGCACTTCTCCATCATTGTCAGGACCTATCTTGCTTCAGGCCAGCAATTTCCTCTTTGCTGGGATGCCTATGATGGGTAGAGTTGCTGTAAAGCTATAGATCCTACCTACACAATTTCCAGGTTGTGTAATATTTAGACGGAGCTTCTGATTGTAAAATAGTCAATGAAACATCGTCTTCCTTTTGAAAGACCTATCCAATGATATGCCACTCAATAGGGTGCGTAAAATTTTTTCTTCGTCCCTACCGACATTTTGTATTTTACGCCCTCCATTTTGAATTTATAGAAACAAACTTAGCCTATAACCATCGGACGGTTAAGACGAATCAATAGAGACCTCATTCATTAAAATCCATCAAGCCGTTGGGATGTTTCGAGGGTATAAAGAAATCCACATACTCAGATACGCGTGAAACACATAACCCTTCTTGACAGTCGTCTAAAAAGAACAGTGAAACAGTGATTGCTTATGGCGTTACTACAAGTCTATATGACGTCAGCGTTAATCATATACATTTTTTATGCTTTATAATATGGATTTCAGAAAATTTATACGGCAGTTTAATATTGAGTTAAGATAGGCAACTGAATAGCCACCCGAAAGACTGATAATCAAACCTTAAAATGTGTAGTTCGGATCGAACTACCAGTATTTTGTGTACTGAAAAGATGTAGATTCTTGTAGCTAAAACACACAATAAAGTTGGACAATAGTATTGTCAATAATGAATACTACCCAGCATAGAAAGAAACAGTAAGCCATCAACTGGAAAAAAGATGGCAGCCAGCACTGCCATAAGCGGTAAAGTGCAATTGTGCTATTTCTTAAACCTGTACAAAAGTGTCCGTGCGGAATGCAGCTGGCCCATCAGTGATGGCCAACAGCAGGCCAGCATTGGTATGCCATCACATTACTTCAATCCGGCACTTTTCCTGCAGTGCTAGCACCTATCCCACTGCTATTCCTTTGCTGGCCCAGCGCTTTCCCTTACAAAAATTTCTTATAGAATTCTATAAAAAAAAAGTATTATGGCTCGTTTTTCTATAAGCAAGTTCCACCAAGAGCTATTAGAAGTGCCTACAGAAATATTTGAACTTGGAGCGGTTTCCATGTGGTCACCCTCCCAAGTACTGACCGCGATCGATGCTGTTTGGTTTTCGTGATCGGACATGAAGTACTTTCAGCGTATGCTATGACAGCTCGTAGTTTTCAAGCTCTCATTACACTATTTCAAGTTTGTTCGTTTGTGATTTACGTTCCCAATCATTAAACTGGTATAGAAATTATTGTATTGTATAGAAATCCTATATATTTTTATACGCTTTTTTTTATTATTGATTCTGAACTGTGTAAATTATGAAAATCGAAATCCTTTGTAACTTAGTAAAACCAGATCTAAGGAGAAAAAGAAGTGTGTTGAAATAAAGAATTTATTTATTTATTCATTTACTTATTTAATTTGTTGGTGGCAATGGTGCTATATTATTTACATTTTCAAAAGAAATTTGCTTCACAGCTTAAATTGTGTTAAGATATTCATTTCAGATTTCTGTTCAAATACTCAGTGTCTTCGATATTCACAACGCCACCTAGCGTAAGTGTTCCCATCAATAATACTGCAAAAGTTCGTGCACTTCCATGTAGTGGTGGGCCAGCGCATGTGATAAAACGGAAGCGCACCAGAATATTATCTGATGATTTCCAACTGCAAAGTTGACTGAAGCTGTCCAGCAGTGGTCATGCAGTGGTAAACCACACTGTTAAAAATTTGCAGCATTCTGGCAGGTCATTTGACCGTTTTTTCCGAAAACGGTCACACAACCCGTAATTTAACACTATTCTGACCATATTATTGGCTCTTTCATGGTCAGAATATAGTTAAATTATGGTTATGAAACCGTTTTTTCAAAAAACGGTCGAATGACCTGCCAGAATGCTGCAAAATTTTTAACAGTGCATTAGTCAGCACTTCTCCATCATTGCCAGCACCTATCTTGCTGCTGGCCAGCAATTTCCTCTTTGCTGGGTGCACTTTTTACTTCAAATAGGTTCTATGTATCACAGGGATATACGAAGAATTATAATTTAAAGTGTTGGGATATAGCTAATCTCAGTAACGGATTTCATGTGATTTGTGGCTATTCTAATAAATTCACTATCGACTATTACATTATTTCTTCCTATTTCTGATTTTATTGTCTAAATAAGGCTGATCATATATTTATCTCTTTTCAACGAAAAAAAAAAACATTGCTTGATTACAACCGACGAGTATGACTTTCGTTGTAATATTGTTGTAGATAAGTACCTTCCGATGGCTCATAAGAAAGGTGAATAATTTATGTTTCAGTAAATGCCAGGAATTTTTCTTTTTGAAGCAATATTCATTTGTATTATAAACATTTTAATGGGTTAATGCTGGAATTTAATATTTAGTTAAGACTGGGCAACTGGATAGCCATCCGGAAGTTCGGAATTCTGGCATTAGAGCATAACACTGGGTGTAAAACTGTCAGTTCTTTGTTTATTAAGCCATTGCCCTTTCAAAGGCAAGAAATTTGCGTTCCTGTAATGCTGAATTCACACCGGAATTTTCAAAAAAACATTTCAAATAGGACGAAAAACAATTTTTTAACTTATTTCCACCAAAGTTAAAAAAGCAAAATTTAATTAAAAGTTTCTGGTGCAATTCTTGATTAAAATTAGGTGGGGCATAATATATCCCACCGCCGCCCCTCAAGGAATAAGCGGTTATTTTTTATGACGTAATAAACTAAAAGTAGGGACCATACACCACTTTTATCGTACTAAAATATTTGTGTTATGTAATCGAAATATGTCTGCCATAAAATAAAGTGAATATTGCAGATTAAAATCTGTGGTATCGGAAAGCTTAATAACAAAATAAGTAAACTTTTCTTGCCCGTACGGTGTACGAGCAAACCTCTTAAGGGGTTAAAATGCTATAGCAATCATCATGACATCATCTATGGCAATCAATAGCTACAATAAAGTTACCGCATTCTCAATAAAAAATAGGCACTTTTTACTTTGAATATATTCAATCACTGTAAAAAAACAGATTGAAAAACGGAGATTCTACTGTCAATCGAGACGCCATTACTATTTCCGAATTTTAACGAAAAATTTCCCCCTTAAATTCCTGAAAATCGGATTTTTTTCTGTAATTTATGGGGGAAATTTTCCGTAAAAATACGGAAATAGTACTGGCGTATCCATTGCCAGTAGAATCTCCGTTTTTTAGTCCGTTTTTTTTTTTTTTTTTTTTTTTTTTTTTTACAGTGATGGATCATGACGCTACATGAATTTAAATTGGAAGTTATGGAGACAGATAATCTCCAAGACATCAGGTCCTATGATTTGAGGCTATTCTAATAAATTTTACGTTCTGCTATCTGATTACTTCTACCTCTTTCGATCTTTGTGGTCAAAATAGT
The DNA here is from genome assembly GCA_963932465.1 of Maratus speciosus. Lineage (NCBI taxonomy): Eukaryota > Metazoa > Arthropoda > Arachnida > Araneae > Salticidae > Maratus > Maratus speciosus. Next base: position 359,538,172 of record OZ010794.1, read on the forward strand.
TCCGAAAACATATTTATTTCTCTTCCAGGAAGAACGATTGTCTGATAACAATTCATAAGTTGATTGCTTGTAGATAAGTACCCTCGATAGGAGATAATTCATAAGAAGTCATTTATGCTGAACAAATCAATAATTTACGTTCAAAAGAACTCAGGGAAAATTATTCTATGGGATTTGTTTATACATTATCTATAGAAAATGTTATTTTAGGTTCCATATGTTAGAAATTTGTTGCGTCTATGAGCAGGTTCATATAATATGGATAACAAATCTTATTTCAAAGGGTTGATTTAGCTAATAAAAATTGTATCAGAAGAAATCATTGTGATTTTTATCATATTTCATTGAAATGTTTTTGCTGTAAATTGGCATGCTTGATTCGTTTTAGGAAATTTCTCTCTCTCATTTAACAGTGCATTATAATATAAACTACGTTTCATTTCCCAAGTAACTACAGATTTATATTGTTTCTAGTAAGAAATCCAAACCATATGATTTTAACACTTTAGCTTAATGAAGGCGTCTTGATCAACATGATTCACAAATTTTGCATGATAAAAATAATCGTAGAATAATATAAACTGAGAGGTGGCTCCACAAACTATCACCTATTGAGTTAACTGCTAAAATTCCAGAATAGACAGGAATAGATTCGCATATTAAAATGCAACTGGCTTGTCAAGTCATATCTTGGTAGAAAACACCTGCAAACGCGATTTAGTGGTTGACTGGTAGGTTACCATTGTGTATTCCTGCTCCCAGCCCTCCCTGTTTTCATACCTTTGGGTGCAGGAAAACACAATGGTAAACCTACCTGTTAAACACTAAAATCGGGCTTGCAGTGTTTTCCATCACGAAGATATGACTAGACACACCAGTTGCATTTTAATATACGAATCGAGTTTTAACTTATGCTGGAACTTCAGCCATTAACTCGATGAGGTGATGGTTTATTCATCTGACTCCTAATTTAAAAATAATCGTAAATAATCGTTACTGTCAATTATCGCAATCATCATAATGCCGGTATGACATTTCTATGACGACATAAAGAGTCTCATGTAAGATTTACAAGGGTTTTGAAGAAAATATATTGTTAATTCAAACACATTGAAAACATCTTCAACCGCTAATTATGTAGTATCATCATATAAAAGTAACTTTAATCTATTCATAATTTATACGAAAAATGTTTTTTAGGGAATTTATTAAAAACATGAAATTGTCAAATACAGCAAAATACCAGTATGAAAAAATTATTAGCGCCTGCGAAATTAACATTTTATACGGGATTTTTGTTGCACTAAAATGTAAATTCGCAATTTTTTTGAAAAAAATTTATAATTATACATATTATTATTTCGGATACTTACTACTAGTACTACTAATATTTCGATAATGTCATGTCCCTGCTTTTATTTATTTTATTTTAAAGAGATTTATTTATTTCATCCCTGGATTTATATATTTCATCTTAAAGAGATAGCTTGCACAGTTCCTAAAATGTTCTACTTTTGCTACCATTATTTCAAAACAAATTTCTTTATGGTATATTTCTATTGTAGGTTTAAGGAACATAAGTTGAACTTTTAAATAGTCGTGGAAAATGTATACGAAATTATAAACGCTGTGTGCCTGCCTTATATATATATGTTGATACATTTATGTTAAAAAATTTCTTTGGAGTCAAGAACTTTTGTAAAAAAAACCCTTTTGTGTAAAAGAATTGGTAAATGAGCGATAGAGCTATATTTAAGAGGAAGATAGATATACAACGGTTATTTCAAATTTTCATTTCGAATTCAAAATAAAATACAACTAAATCAATACATTTCATATCACAATAAAAGCTTGATCAGTTGAAAGCCGCATATGCCAACGTAACTCTATTTAGTCTTCATAGATTTTGAAAATCCCTCAACTGAAAGCTACATTTCCCTAACTAATCCTGTTCTATAGTCATTCAGTTAGGTGTTTCTAAATCTTTTGCAAAATGAAGCGTCTTCAGTGACTATGTGTTAAAACTAGCAGGATATTGTTGAAGTATGTTTTCAATATACACCAAAATAGAATGAAGAAAAAAGCTTTGAATATACAGGGTAGAATACTATAATATTGTACTTCTTTGATACGAGATTCTTTCAATTTATATATATATTATATATATTAAAATGCAAATATAACATTTAAGACCAAAATGGATACATTTGCGCATGCGTAAAATGAAATAAGCAACTTCAGGCAGAATCAGACTTTCATCAATAAGTCAGAAGTTGGTCGAGGTCAGGATAATCGAGTCGTCTATTGCTGGTATTCACCATCTATCTCAACCTAGAAAACATGGGTCGAACGCTTAAATGGTATTCATCATTAATCTGATTGGGCTTCGACCGCGATCCGTCCAATCAGGTTAATCGTTAATTTCATTTGAGCTTTCGACCGAGATTTTCCAGGTTGAGGTAGATGGTGAATACGAGCATAAGGCGCGAGATTTAAGATCTGGGTTGAAAGAATATGGGGGTTAGAACCCCACTCCTGATAGAAGATAGTTCTGCCTTATTGGTGATCAGATCATTTCAATAATGCCAACCAATTTATTGTAATAAAGGAAATTATGGGATTTACATTTTCTATCAGAAAACTTTGTAAATATTATTAAATAAAATTTCACACTCGACAGTATATATTTCTTTAAGTACTGCAGTTGTACGAAATAAAAAATAAAGTAAAATAAAAGATTGATCGAAAATTATCGCTTAAAAAAGTATAATTGACCTTCACAAACTTGATAATTTTTGGTCTTGCATTATAATAAAAAGTTAAAATTTCAGTGCTACTTTCACTTTGATTAATAATTAAAATTTATAGAAAATACAAATAAATGCATCACCTCTACTTAAAGGTGCGTACTACACAATATAAAAACAATTAAAATACATTAACCCTTTCAGGGCAGAGAAATTTTGTTCATAAAATGAAGAAATAATTGACTGACACCAGAATTTATAAACGTATTTTTTAGAAAATAAAAACCTGCTTTTCTACACTTTCAATATAAAAGGAAAAGTTTATTAAAGTATTCTTCGTGGCGTTTGTCAGTTTTGAAATTAAATTAGGTGGTTATGCCGCTCGACCACTGTCCTTGAAAGGTCCTTTAAAATAAATTTTTATCCACATTGGATAGCTCTGCTGTATAGTACGAAGTGCCAAACTACAAAAATTTTTTATAAATATGAGCGCTTTCTCACTGATGGCGGCCGAATAAGTTCGGTTGAAAGCGTTTTGATTTTAAAGGACTTTAATGTATTTTAAATCTTTTATATTGTGTTGCATAATAATGATACATTTACTTGTATTTTTCTATAAACTTACATCATAAGATATTTCAAATGAAAATCAAATTTTTAATTAATTGCTCAAAAGGCGCAAAGGCCAACCTAGTGAAAAAGATTCCATGCCGGGACATCAGTATAGCGCACTGACGTTCAACCGACTAAACCACATGGAACGATACCCAGCCTGGAACTTCTCACTATTACAGTTTGGCAAGGCTACAAACGCAGCACAAGATGGAATATTTTTCTGTGAGCCACCGACCTGGGGCAAACACAGACACTTAATTAAATCCAACATCGATTGAATCCATATTAATATTTGGAAATTTTTCCATAGAGAAACAATCGCCTTGCATACAATATTTCCAAAGAAAATCAAATTTCAAATTAATTGCTTAAAAGACGCAAAGGCCAACCTAGTGAAAAAGGCATGGAAAGGTATGAGTCCCGGCATGGAATCTTTTTCACTAGGTTGGCCTTTGCGCCTTTTAAGCAATTAATTTGAAATTTGATTTTCATTTGAAATATTGTATGCAAGACGAAGGTTTCTCTCTGGAAAAATTTCCAGGTATTAATATTACATTATAAGCTTGAAACCATTTCACTCAATTAATTAAATCAGACAGACAGCGCCATTTTTCGTCTTGAAATTTTAGTAATTTTAATATACAATACCATGTGGCAATTTATCATATTTAATAATAATTAATTAAAAACGACTAATTGGAAAATTCGAATCTTTTTCTAATCAAGTTGCTTACCATTTATTTTTGACGGATACTATATAGTTTCAAAATATTTGCATTATTTCAATTATATATCTATAAATATTTATATAAATATAATAGATGGAGATATTAAAAATATTAAATAGAATAAAAGAAATTTTTCCCTTAAAAAATATCTTTAATAAATGCATGTATTTGAGTGCATCTCGAATAAAGCCATATAGCAGAAACATATACAAATGCAATATTTATTTTAAATTTTGACTTTAAGTTCTAAGTGAAATGCCATTACATCGAGCGTTACATATCGCAGTAACCACTTGAACAGTCGAGATGCGTATATGCTAATGAAACTCAATTTAATCTTCGCAGATTTTCAAAATGCCTCAACCGAAAGCGACATCTTCCCTAATTAATCCTTTTCTATAGTCGTTCAATTAGCTGATCCGGAACATTTTACAACTTGAAGCGTCTGCAGTGATTGTGTATTGTAACTAGTATTTTTGAGAAGTGTTTGCAGTATGCATTGGGGTGGAACGAGTAATAAATTTTTGGCGTTTAGTGTAGAATGTGTAACATTGTACTTTATATGTAGAAGGGAATTTTCAGCGACAGATTAGTAATAGTTTTTAACACTTTCCAACAAAGTTGAAAAGTATTTGTGAATTCGGTTTGTCTGTCCGATTGTCCACCTGTTCCTCTGCCGTCTATCCACGCTCTAACTCCTGTAAATATACTTGAATTTTCTTGCAATTGAAAAATGTTAATGGTGCTTATCATGGCATGTTCGGTATTGCATATAAATTGTGTAGCATTAATACTTCATTTACAGGGGCTCTCAAAATAATTCCGTTACAATATGGCATATGGGGGAAAAATCATTTGGAGAGTAATTTAATGATATTACGTTATTTCAAATGTATTGAAACGGATATAAATTACTGAATTTCATTGAAAGTTGATTATGATAGAAAAGGGCGTTCATAGCATTTGTCTTTCATCTACAGGGACACACAAAAGGAATCGGTTACAGTACTGTCATTGAGAAATAATTGCTGGAAGTGCGTTTTCAATTTCGGTATGCGCTTTTAAATTTAACTAATTTTTTTAATGTTAGTTGTTGTATATAAATTATATACCTCGAATACAGGGTTGCACAAAAGAACTCACGTACCATTCTCCTTATTAGAGGAAATGGCTGAAAGGGAATTTTCAGCTGAGGTATGTATATCCTAATTCAACTAAATTTTTGTATGAATGTAGTTATCTATATATCAAATACAGGGCTGCTCAAAGAATTCGGATAATTTTTCAATTGTACATGGAAACAGCCGAAATCGGGTTTTCAAATGTGTTATGCGTTTCCATATGGTTGAATTAGACATAATATTTTAACTTATTAAATGTGGAAGTTTTGTTATATTATTGTGAATGAGTTGCATAATCTATGCTTGACGCATGATTTTTTTATTTCTTGTTGTTTGTTGAAAAAGCATTATTATAAAAAATTATAGGACACGTCTATCATGGAAGGTTATAAAAAAATATATACATATGTTGTGTTTTTGTTGAATGGCTGTTTTAAAATAATGATCAATCCAAGAGGAATAAATTAAAAATTTAAATAAAAATCATTTAAGATATATTATATTCTCTTTCTAATTGCATCGAAATGATTTTTCTTACATTTAGTTTTTGAAGTTTATATTTAGTATGCAACTTCGGAGTACGGAAGTGAACCCTGATTGTGGAAAATGGACATACGCATGATTTATTAAAAGAAGCTGAATCAACTACAAACATTTACAAACGTATTTACAATTTATATAGATGTTCAGTTGAAAATATAAAAATTTGCGTCATCTATAATATTTATTGATACACCGGCAAAAATGCATTCATGTATATTTAATGACTGTAATAATTTTCTTTTTACAGAAAAGAAAATACTCATTTGAGAGTTCGACGTAACCATTTACACAAGAACAGGGAAAAATAATACTAGGGTAATATACATACAAAATGTATTGTTTTAAAACCATTAAAACAACAACAGTAAATTATGTGATAATAATCGATTTATGAATGTTTAAAAGTTATAATAAGTTTTTTTTCATAGAAAAAAATACCCACTTCAGCGTTCAACGAAACCATTAATACAGGAACAGAGAAAAGGGAAAATATAGTAATATACAGACAAAATGTACTTTTTTAAACCAATCAAACAAAAATCATATTAATACATGGAAAATATTCCAGAGAGAAACATTCGCCTTGCATACAATATTTCAAATGAAAATCAAATTTCAAAGTAATTGTTTAAGAGGCGTAAAGACCAACATAGTGAAAAAGATTCCATGCCGGGACTCGAATCCGGGCCATCAGTATAGCGCACTGAAGTTCTACCGACTAAACCACATGGAACGTGGTTTAGTACATGTGGTTTAGTCGGCAGAACATCAGTGCGCTATACTGATGGCCCGGGTTCGAGTCCCGGCATGGAATCTTTTTCACTATGTTGGTCTTTGCGCCTCTTAAGCAATTACTATGAAATTTGATTTTCATTTGAAACAAAGAAGCATTTCAATAAAATCCCGTTATGTATGTTTAAAAGCTATAATAATTTTCTTTGTATAGAGAAAAAAATACTCATTTGAAAGTTAAACGGAATCAATTGCACAATAATACAGGAAAAAGAAAATAGAGTATTATACATGAAACAAATATATTATTCTTAACTCATTCAAAGAACAAAAAAGAACTTGTGATAGAAAGCAAATTGCTATTTTTTTTTTTTTTTTTTTTTTTTTTTTTTTTTTTTTTTTTACTTTATAGAAAATATGAAATATTTACATAACATCTTGGAATTATTAAAAAATTAAAAGGATTCAAGTAAATGAAGTTAAATAAGAATAATCCACCATAAATGAGAACAATTCATCACTAGTAAATACAAAATTTTAATAAAATTTGAAGTATTTCGTGTGAACTTTATTTTTATACTGATTGTAATTTCGTGGAAAAAAGTATTCCTTTCAGAATTCAAAATAATCATTTATCCACGAACAACGGACAAGAAAAGTAAGGTAAAAAATATCTTCATTTAAATTGTTTTGTCCAACACTTCATTTCACAACCCCGATTAAAATTCGTGGATCAGAAATTCCTCTCGCGATATTTTAATTTTCTTTAAAAGCGTCATTACGTTCTTCAGATACATATTTGATGCTGTAAGAACTTTACTAATTACCCCTAAAGACTATTTATTCACGAACTATTAATTCGGGAGAAGATCCCCCTAGGGTCTTCTGAACTTTCCCACGCTAAGAGGAATCTCATAAACTCATAGTTCATCTCTGAACAAAGGTATGGTGCCGTCAAGTCTGCAAATATGAATGGAACTGGCAGTACAATTTCGTTCCGGCGCTAACGTAACATTCCATTGAATTGCACAGAGAGCAGGTGTTTCAGCCGTCCAGGAAGTGAGCGGTGGCAACAGCTGAGGGGGAGAAAAGACGATTTCTCCTAGGACGGCGAGCTTCAGCCTTCGAGAAATAGGCGGTGGCATCGGCTAAGAGGGAAAAAGCTAGTTTTCCCTAGGACCGGGAGTTTCAGCCTTGGAGAGAAGCGAGGTGGCAACGCGGGAGGAAGGGAGAGAAGTAGTTAGGAAGTGAGAGAGCGAGGACACTGGCGAGGAGGTCTTGCTGGAGCTAGTGGTGAATGAGCGAAGCGAGGAGATGAGATAGATGGTCATCCGACCAGTCTTTTCTCCGATTGAAGCACTATATCTGTGGAAGCAGCCCGTTGATGGAACTTTTTATCCTGTAAAATTGACGCGAACCAAAACCAATATTGTTTAACTTGTAAATATTAATAATATAATCGAGACTAAATAAAGGACTTAGATTTTGATAACTTACGCTACCATAGACTCTTGTCCAGTGATATCTAAGTCCCTACAGTGGTGGCAGCTAAAGAGGATTAAGAACTGGTGAAAATAAATTATCACAGTTCGTCAAAAAACAGGAAGGGCCGCAACCAGGCCGCAAGATAGAAGGACTCGTGATCACCAGCCCAGAGTCTTCGGAAAATCCAGCAGGGATTCCAGAGCCAAGGCATTCCGACGCCGTGCAAGAGGTTCCGGAGAGCTGAAATCGACAGACGGAGATTAGAAGGGAGACCTTGATCCCCAGACCAGAGTCTTCGGCAAATCCAGCAGGGATTCCAGAGCCAAGGCATTCCGACGCCGTGCAAGAGACGTAAGACGTTCCGGAGATCCGAAACCGACAGACGGAGGGTAGAAAGGAGACCTTGATCCCCAGAGCAGAGTCTTCGGCGAATCCAGCAAGGATTCCAGACCCAAGGCAATCCGACGCCGTGCAAGAGACGAGGGAAGTCGAGCCCGCCGGATGGTTTAGCCTACAGATGACCGGAGCTGTACCAGTCTAAGACGGATGTCAGAAGAGCAGTCAACAATATCTCAGGTTAGCACTCTTTATTTGATTCATTACAGAGGTTTAATCGAAATAGTATAGTTAATAATAAACATGTTTTTTTAATCATTATATATTTAATAGAGTTTAGGAAGTAAGGAATTTGATAATAACATTTTGTGAAATTTTTCCAACTGGATTCTAAGAAATTTAAGTAAATATTAATTTTCTAAAGTTCCTTAAAACTGTTTTAAATAAGTATTACTTGTACTAAAGGTTAATAATTCAGTGAGAATAATTTAAATTGCTTATGAGAGGTGGCGCATCGTTGGATGCACTGAATGAAAATAATTTAAATTCTGTTTTGTATGTGAATTTTATTCAGAATGTATGTTTTCTAAATTTAAGAGACTTTTTGAGCAATTGACTTAAAAGAAATGATACCAAAGAATATATAAAGTTATATATGAAAACTTGGTTGGTTAATGATAAGGCTGTTTATCATATTAATATTATTGAAATTGTTGTGATATTTTTATGTCGCGAGAGTTTGTGATTATCCACAACTAGGGAAATATTTAGAGACTTCGAAGGGGATAATTGCATGATTGGCATAGCATTCTTTATAACTGTTAATTAGTAGGAAACATGTCAGTGTTTGCGGGTAAGAAAAAGTGCGATCTAAAAGAGTTAGCTATTGAATTCGGCGCGAGCATAGAAGAGTCGGATAATATAGCCAAAATTATTAAAAAACTCGAAGAAGCAGAGGACTATGACGAAACTTTAGCACTAGCCCAGCTAAAAATCTTAGAGAAAGATAGGGTTGAGAGAGAAAATGAAGAAAGGTTAGAACGAGAGCGGAATAAGGCCTTTGAGAGGGAAGAAAAGGCTAAGGCTTTGGAGAGGGAGCATGAATTGGCGAAAATTAGGTTAGAACGGGAACCAGATGAGTTTAGTTTAGCTTCTAGCCAAAATGAGAGAGAGCCGAAAATATCTTTAAAATCAGTCCTGCCCAAATTCGACTCCGATAAGTCCGAAATATCAATCTATCTCAGTTTATTCGAAAGACAAGCGCAGAAAGCCCAAATCGAGAAAAGTCAATGGGTTACGCATTTACTAGGATTGTTACCGACGGAATTGGGGGAGCTTATCTTGAGAGAACCACCCGCGTGTTCCGACGATTTTGATCACGTAAAAAAGATGTTACTAGAAAGGTTCCAGCTTTCGGCAGAAGACTTTCGACTAAAATTTGTTACGACACAAAAGCCCGAAAACAAAACGTGGAAAGATTGCGTATATGAGGCTTCCAATTACTTTGATCAATGGTTAAGTGGTTTAGGAGTGGGAAATTTCGACCAACTGAGAGAGCTAATAATCACAGATCAGTTAAAAAGAAAGGTTAATCCGGAAACGAAGCATCATTTCATTGATGTTTGGGGCACGATAATCACTCCATTTGAGTTGGCAAAGAAATTAGATGCGTATGATTCGGCTAGGAAAACTATGAAACGGCTAGGGCCCTCGAAACTTCAAAACATTTCCCAATCTCTAGAGCGAAATAAATTCGCGGGGCAATCAAAGACGGAAAGTAGATCGGAAGAGAGTAGAACTAATTGGAGGGATAAAGACAACTCGAAAAATCGAGATGCAATTTTCGATAAAAGAAAGGAAATTACGTGTTTTACGTGCAAAAAAACAGGGCACTATAGTTACTCCTGTAACGAGTCAAAAAAGACTGAAAAGGCCGAAGCAGTTTACCATATCGCGGGCCTACAAGACTTAGAAAGTGCCTTTGAACCCTACGTCAGTCGCGGGTTAATTAATGGGAAAGAAATGACTATTCTTCGCGATAGCGGAACTAATTTGGACTTAATATCGGCTCACGATGTACATGAAGACCATTTTACGGGTGAAAGTGTATGGGTTAGACAGGCATTGGATAATAAACTTCGGTGTTTACCTATTGTAGAAATAGAAATTAATCTGGGTACCGGGGATACTATAAGGACAAAGGCGGCCGCAGTAGATAAAGAAACGGACATGGTTCATTATTTGTTAGGGAACAAAACGCAGCAATTAATTGACAGGCGGAGACGATACCCGCGTTCAATCATCGCAGTTCGCACTGGGCCGCGAGCGCACCCCGGAACCGGAAACGCGGATACGAAAAGCGAAACTAAATCGCAGAGCTCGTCCATTCCCCCTACCGTAACGGAGAGCGAAAATGAAAAACCAGCCGGTTCACCTAAGCCGATGGACCAGCCAATTCTCCGCGCCGAGGTAGAAAGAGGAATTTTTAAGTGCGACCCCCCGAGGTCAGGGAGTAACCCCGAGGAGGGAATCTTTCTACCTGTAGTTGAGAGCGCACAGTCCGTATCGAATTTGAATCCCGTTAATGAACAGGTTTTGAACTTGACTGAGAGAGGCGATTTAGCTGGAAGGGTGGGGAGAGTCGAGACTTTAAAATTCAACCCCCCGGACGCAGTGGGAGAAATAAGAGCCAGTTTAGCAACGGAGAAAAAGCAAGAGACTTTTCTACGTCTAAGCGAGACCGTACCGCGGGATGAAAACTTGACCCTAGGAAACAAAGAAAATGTGAGTGATGCGCAAGAGAATGTCAAGTTAGATTGTGTTAAGCAGAGAGCGGACGAGGTGAAATCACATTTTGAAATGAACGAGGGGTTAGGGATTAGGAAAATAAAAGATCCCAGGGAATCTGACCGAGAACAAATGGTAATCCCATTGAAAGTTAAAGGAGATATGTTATCCTTATGTAAGGAGAGTGCAGGCAGACTTCTAAGTACGAAGAAGTCCGGTTATAAATTCTTGAATCGTTATTGTTGGCCAAAAACCGTAAACGAAATTAAAAAGTTATACGAGAGATGGAAAAGGGATGAACATTTGAAAGAGTTAAAATTCATACCTAAATTGGATTTAATTAGACGCGTCAGGCAATTTCGGGAATTATTAGTGGAAACGGGGACTAAAACTCGTGAGGTTAAGAAGAAGAGGGGTGTCTTCCAGATTGTTCCGGGAGAAAACTATTCGAGTACGCACGACTTAGATTTAGGCGCTAGAAGGCAAGACAATTTGAATTATGATTCTCCTAAGATATTTGGTTTGTCGTATTTAAACAACGCGAAAAGGGTTTCCGATTATTGGAGTAATCATATGGGACAGAGAGGAGTTGCATTAAACCGCATCAGAGGAGTAAAAATGAAAGTGAAACTATCTAGCAGAAAATCAGCGCAGAGTACCAATAAATATTGGATAAGGTTGATCCGGAACAACGCCGCGAATAGTCCAAGATTGATCCACTGGTCATTGATGCGGCAACCTTATCATTATACAATCAGGCACCGTCCGGGAAAAGAAAGAGTGCACTATTGCTTAAGTAGGGCTGAATAAATTTAGGAAAATTGTATATAATTCTCTAAAAAAAAAATTGCTTGCATCAGAAGATATAAATAATTTTCATTTTGTATATATTGTTGTAATTGTCATAATAATGTTCCAGGAAAAATGTGTAAATGTATGTGTGATTAGTACAAAAAAACGAATGGTTAACCTCTGTGGTGAACGAATTTTGAGTGTAACACTGACTTCACTATAGATTTTCCAGCTACGTGAAAAATCTCTCTTGGAGGGGGGATTGCTGTAAGAACTTTACTAATTACCCCTAAAGACTATTTATTCACGAACTATTAATTCGGGAGAAGATCCCCCTAGGGTCTTCTGAACTTTCCCACGCTAAGAGGAATCTCATAAACTCATAGTTCATCTCTGAACAAAGGTATGGTGCCGTCAAGTCTGCAAATATGAATGGAACTGGCAGTACAATTTCGTTCCGGCGCTAACGTAACATTCCATTGAATTGCACAGAGAGCAGGTGTTTCAGCCGTCCAGGAAGTGAGCGGTGGCAACAGCTGAGGGGGAGAAAAGACGATTTCTCCTAGGACGGCGAGCTTCAGCCTTCGAGAAATAGGCGGTGGCATCGGCTAAGAGGGAAAAAGCTAGTTTTCCCTAGGACCGGGAGTTTCAGCCTTGGAGAGAAGCGAGGTGGCAACGCGGGAGGAAGGGAGAGAAGTAGTTAGGAAGTGAGAGAGCGAGGACACTGGCGAGGAGGTCTTGCTGGAGCTAGTGGTGAATGAGCGAAGCGAGGAGATGAGATAGATGGTCATCCGACCAGTCTTTTCTCCGATTGAAGCACTATATCTGTGGAAGCAGCCCGTTGATGGAACTTTTTATCCTGTAAAATTGACGCGAACCAAAACCAATATTGTTTAACTTGTAAATATTAATAATATAATCGAGACTAAATAAAGGACTTAGATTTTGATAACTTACGCTACCATAGACTCTTGTCCAGTGATATCTAAGTCCCTACAGTAATTTCGTTCCACTGAGCTGCTGTTGCCAGATCCCTAAGTCTTGACTCAAGTCCCAAATTGCTTCTATCCATTAGAAGATTAAATTTAATGAATTCGAAATTCTTTGACAGACTTTTCTTTCAAGAATCATTTAAAATTTTTGGTTCTTTAATTAAGTGGGATTTTTTTTTAAGAAGTCGAATGTGACGCCCGATTCAAAGAAGTTTATCTTGTAAAAGTGCATCTTTAAACGGAACAAAATTAGGTGGGTGTTAGGAATAAATCATAATAGACTGCTTATCTATTATTATTTATTTTAGAATTATCCAATCTCTTTGGTTTCAAAAGAAATGAAAAGAAGTAATAGGTAGTTTCACCTTTTAAGAAAGAAAAATATGAAGGCTTTAAAAAATGTTTTGTTTTCAATGGAAAAATAAGTTAATCTTTTTGCCTAAAAACGCTCGCTTACTATATTTTAGAAAAAATAAATCTGTTGATGAAAATAAATCTTTCAACTGAAAGAATATTTGATTAAGTATGTCTTATTTTTAACAAATAAAAATAATAATCATTTCAGAGTTCAACGGAACCACTTACAAAACAATAGAAGAAAAGGAAAATAGAGTAGCATACAGGCTAAAAATGTATTATTTTTAAATTATTCAAAGAACAACAGTAAAAGATGTGATAGGTATCATTACTGCATGCTGTTTTTTTTTAATTTAAAAAATTGAAATATTTAACTGTCATAGAATTATGAAAAAATTAAGAAGCAAGTAAATGAAGTTTAACAAGCATAATCCACCAAAAAATTGAGAGCAATTCATAAAGAATAGGTGCAAAAGTTTAATAAAATTTTAAATATTTAATGTATACATCATTATTATACTAATTGTATTTTCATGGAAAAAAGTACTTGTTTCAGAATTCAAAATAATCTTTCTTCCATGAACAAAGGACAAGAAAAATAGGGTAAAAAATAGCTTCATTTAAATTGTTTTCCCAACACTTCACTTCACAACTCCGATTAATGTATTAATATCTGAAATTCCTCACGCGATATTTTAATTTTCTTTAAAAGCGTCATTACGTTCTTCAGATCCATATTTGATGCAATTTCGTTCCATTGAGCTGCTGTTGCCAGATCTCTAAGTCTTTACTCAAGTCCCAAATTGCTTCTATCCATTAGAAGATTAAATTTAATGGAATCGAAATTCTTTGACAGACTTTTCTTTCAAGAAACATTTAAATTTTTTGGTTCTTTAATTAACTGGGAATTTTTTTAAGAAGTCGAATGTGACGCACGATTCAAAGAAGTTTATCTTGTAAAAGTGCATCTTTAAACGCAACAAATTAGATGGGTGTTAGGAATATATTATAATAGACTGCTTATCTATTATTATTTATTTTAAAATTACCCATTCAAAAGAAATGAAATGAAGTAATAGGTAGTTTCACCGTTTGAGAACGAAAAATGTTAAGACTTTAAAACGTGCTTTGTTTTCAAAGGAAAAATAAATTAATCTTTTTGCCTAAAAGTGTTCGCTTACTACGTTTTAGAAAAAATAAATAAATCTGTTTTTGAAAATAAATCTTTCAACAGAGAAAGTATTCGATAAGGTATGTCTTATTTTTACCAAATAAATAATAACGCAATAAAAATGAGTTAACTGTTGCATTTTTACAAACAAAATGTGTGCTGATTTTCTTGTAAATATTTAGCCAATATCGATATATCATGTGGATGTACTATTGACCACAATTAACTTGCGACACTGGTGTTGTCGTCGGTTACAATAAATGAAAATTTTAAATTTTAAAGCACTTAACAAATAACAGTTTAACCGCTTGAGGGGCAGTGGGATATATTTTATCCCACCTACGATTAATGAAGATTTGCACCAGAAAAAATTTATTGAATTTTACTTTGCTAACTTTAGTGGAAAAAAGTTATAAAATTGCTTTTCCTTGTTTTGCAATAAATGTTTTTGCAGATTCCGGTGTGAATACGACATTACATTAACACAATTACTTGCCCCTCAATGGGTTAATAACGAAATTAAAGAAAACTAAACGAAAAATGTGACTATAAAAAGATTTAACTAACGTCTAATTCAGCAAGTTAACTCAATCAAAATCCATAGTAAAAGTCAATTCAATATGGCACAGAAAAAGTAAATCAATATCACTAGACAAGTCCTTGTCATTTGTGCTTTAATTCTCAAAGAATTAACAAATTAATGGAAGTCCCGTGGAATTCGAAAATAGTTTTGTTGGAGCAAACTAAATGTTTCAAACTTATCACTGTAAAATATGTCACTAACGGTTTCTCGGTATCACCTCTATACGATCCATAATGGCGGACTCTCACCACGTAAGATGAATCACAATTTGCGCGTAGAGAGATACTTTTACGGCCATTTATGTGTAATACCCACAACTTACAAATATCCGCTGCGTAAAATTGACTGAAACCAGAGAAGGTTTCACATATTATGGAAAACACATACGTATAAAACTAAATAACATAAACTCGTGAAGTGTGAAAAGAAATTTCAATTCCAGCGGGAACTTTCACATACATTGTAAAATTTAAAAGGAAAGAAACAGGATCCACATGCACACATATATATTTAATTCACAAGACAACTCATTCGCAAACCAAAACCGAGTGGCTGGCTAATATATCTATATGGTCAGAGTTTTCTACGAATTGTGGGAGATTTTTGTGATGATGGTCAGAGCTACTACAAATTACTTTATAATTATAACCTGGATATTTAATATTTGTTTGTCGATTTGGATAACAACCTTCAGAACAAAGAAATTTGTAGAAAAGCCAGAAAATGTCAAAATATGTCCATAAAAAACACCATAAAAATATAGAAGATGTTAATAATAAAAAAATTAAATAACGAAACTGTTTCATATTATTCGAAGAGTCACTTACATACAGACGTGTGAAAATTATTAGAATAATTGTGAAATTTACAATAAAAACTTGTTATATTAAAGAAATATATAAAAAATATTGATACATTTAATATTTAGTGTGCATCTGCTTATTTTTTATTAAAGAAATGATAGCATACTTGTCTTGGCATACTTTTTATGAGTTTTTAGCAATTAATTTGTATTTCGTTGTCATGATGCAAAATTTGGACGAGTGTTCTATCAGACTATTCTTGTTTGTGATGTTGTATTTCTTTAATTTTTTTCCTTACAATGGCCCAAAGGTACTCTATGGGGTTCATATCTGGACTGTTTCCAGGGCATGGGAAATGTTTTCTTTAATTAAATTAAAGAAATGCAACATCACAAAAGAGAATGGTCTGATGGAAAAACTCATCCAAATTTGGTATCATGACAACGAAATACAAATTAATCGCCAAAAACTCATACAAAATATGTCAAGACGTATCGAATCTTTAATAAAAAACAAGAGGATGTACACTAAATATGAAATGGGTCAATATTTTTAAATGTATTATTTCTCTAATATAACAAGATTTTAATGTAAATTTCACAATTATTCTAATAATTTTCACACGTCTGTAAATTTCCTGACTATCAAGCTGTACTCGAACTAGGAAATCCATCAAAGTGCTTATATTCTTCCATTGAAATCGATAACTTCTGGATGTAAGGTTGCACTGCATCTAATAAGTCCATCAAAGAGCGTAATTGTTCTAATGAAACGCTAGAGGCTCAAGATAACCTATGCTAAGCGTCAACAGGCTCGGCCGGAGTGCTTCAAAGTTCATGCGATGGGCTCCCAATGCGAATAAATGCTGTATACGAATGTGCCAAATATTTCCACGTATGTATTCAACTCTGTATTCCGACACAGCCTCGTCCAGTTTTTAAAATTTTTAGCTTAATAGTTAGGGTCAGTGGATTTAAAATATTACAACCAAAAATTAAATTTATAGCAAAACATATTTTTAAGACCTTAATCATGAAAAATGCAAAATGTCAATGTGTGAGAGAAGTCTAAAAAAATCTCTTAGTTTTTAAACTTTTATTCATTTATAGAGAACTGTGCTATACTTTTCAAGAAAAAACAAATTGCATTTTCGTAGAAAAGAAAAAATATCTGCAAAGGGACTCACTGTTTTAAACATTTCAATATATCTCTAATCAAATCTATGAAATATATATATTTTTTCATAACATTTTAAAGTTTATTAATTGCATCATTGTACAGACTGGAAGAAAGGACATTGTTAATTAATAAACTATGAGGGTTGATCCAGAAATACGGTTCTCATCAAATTTACAAATGGACAGCATTGTTTATTCTTATAGAAATTTACATCGTTGGAAAGGAAAAAGTTTGCTTTATTTCTCTACATAATTGCCATCTTTTTCTACGCATTTTTGTTTTCTATATCTCAATTTCGTAGAACTCCGCCAACAACCCGTTGAGGAAGCATTTCACCTCTTCTTTGACGTCATAGTCTCTCCGGAAGCGTTGCCCACCCAAGTGTTCCTTTAACTTGGGGAACAAGTAATAATCACTAGGTGCGAGGTCCGATAACCGCCATCTCGATAACCGCCTCCGAAACTGACGGTCTCCCACTCCGTTCTTCACCGTGAACTTCCTTCCAACCGGCACTAAACTCCGTGCACCACTTTCGGATGTGTTGAATGGACATACACTTCTCGCCATACATCTCTCTCAACTGACGACGGAAATCCATGGGTGGGGTCCCTTTGGCGTGCAAAAAACGAATTACGGGACGAGTCTCGCACTTGGCGATATCAACAATGGGAATCTCCAACTCAGACTGCTGCTGAGCCAAGAATGAACGGTGCAGCGAAGTGCGGCCGGGAGAATCACGTGTGCGGGTTCAGTCGCGCACAGTGCTGTTGCCGTATTTAGTCTCGCACCTTCCCGTGGGGCTGGAGATATTTGGGAACCTTACTTCTGGATCGACCCTCTTAGAGTATTATTAATAAAGCAGATTGTTAATACTAACCTACCCTTAACCTACGATTTACGTTTCAACTACCTGGGTCCAAAACGCAAACAAGATCGCGCAGCCTTCGAGCCATTCCACGGTTCGTAATTTACATTTGGCCCGACCGATGTACTACGGGCCAGGCCCGTGATAATCAGTTTTGTCCCGAATACAAGACCACCTGTCTCACACGTAGTTGTAGGTTAAAGAGTTCATATCAAAAGTGAAGCCGTTTATGTGCATTATAAAATAAGACAAATATTTCTTTATCTACCGAAACTTAATATAAGCACAAACAAAAATAAACAATAACCTATTCCGAGTTTCCTACGGTTCCGAAAAGAGTGCTTTATCTTTAGCAACCCAAAGACTTTTAAGATACATAGACCGGCAAACTGTCAGTTTAACTAAGGATTTTTGATCACAGCTGTTGTACGGCAGTTTATATGTTTCATATTTTAATTTACCTAAGAAAATGCTTTTATCAGCGTATTTTTTTATTGCGGTTCATTAAGTATTAGTCTACCCTATTTCATTTAGGCCTTTTTTTAAAAAAAATATACCTTATTATTCATCATTTTTTTTTTGTGTGTGTGTTTTTCGTATAGCAAGTAAGTATTTCAAAAAACATCCTCCAAGGATAAAAATATAGTGTTACTTTCGTTAATATGCATTTTTTCAATTATCTTTTTGCATAAAAATTAGTTTAAAAAACTTAAATTTCTTTACAAGTAATTTAAAATTTTGTAAATTACTAAATTATGTTACAGTTGCTACCTTTAATCTAAACTACCTTTCCAGTTACTTTTGTAAGTCAAACTTAAAAAAAGGTGGAATTATAATCTTTAACAATCTGGTTCCACATAAATTTCGCCTTTATTTAGGTTTATAAGGCATGTTAAATCTAGATACACTTTTTTAAACATACCATCCATAAAAGTATTAATAAATCGCTTTTTTTTAACTTTATTTCTGAAAATTCAATATTTATAACACACATTGAGATATAAAAAATAGCTTCATGTAAAAAAATATGCCATAAACTTCATATATATTGATAAAAATTAATTTTTGAGCTCATTCTAGCGATAGCACTTAATGGTAAATAACCGCAGCTGACGTACAAACCTCGCGGTTCAGGTGTTTCAATTTACTTCAGATGACTGCCATGATTTCGCATGCTTTTGAATGGGAATTGCCGGTCTATGTATCTTAAAAGTCTTTGTAGCAACCGCAGAAACAAACGTACTTTCAAGATATAAAGTATCAATTATAAAGAAAAAGTTTTTTCCATTGATTTTCAGAAACGTTTTCGAGTTGTTTTCATGGAATATTAATCAGTTTCCTCAAACAGGAATGTCGGATTTTATGATTGCTATCATCCAAAATACCTATATTCCAGGTTAAGAAAACTGATTAATTTATTTAAAAACTAAGTATATAAATCATTAATGCGGCAAGCTGAACTTTTACTTAATAGTAGAAATCTTTGCCGTATTTAATCGGCAGATTACGGCGATTTAAAAACATAAAATTTACTATAAAATTTTTGTGGCACAAAAAAGCGTAAGTTGCTGGCAGCAATGTTAATATATGCTTTTTAAATGTCAAAACCCATTGGTTTCTGAGGTTTTCAAAGATAAGGAACCCTTTCAGGAAATCGTGACCAACTCGGGAGATATTATGCATTACCATTCGTTGTTATATTATGATTTTCTAGATTAAGGAACATTGTCTTTTTATTAGAGTAACGAGTTTTGAATAAAGAGTCTTGAAATTATTTTAATAATATTAAGGTTTTTAATTTTTAATTTTAACTTTTAATATTAAAAGTTTCAAGGTTTAAGTCTTTTTTAATGTTTTTTTTTTATTCCTTCACCCACATTCAATAGAAAAAACCAAATAATAATTTGAAAAAAAACACCGTATCAAACATCTGTTTTCAGTGATACAAGACGGTACTTTATTAAAGAAGCTTCTATAAATAAAATAAAAAAATTTTCTTTATAAAAAACAATAAATAAAATACAAATAAACATATTTGCTTATTACATCTTTGAAATACAATAGAACAAAGGAATTTATTAGATAGAAATAATGCAATGCACATAAATGTATCTAAACGCAATTCTAGTATTGTAAGGACATATCCATTGTTAGGTTTCAAAAGTATGTACCATGAAAAAATACATATTTTTGTATACATCATTAAAGTACAATAGACATGGCAATTTATTAGATAAAAACAATGCAATGCGCATAAGTGTATGTGAGCACCATTCTAGTATCGTCCAGACATATCGATTGTTAGACTTCAAAAATATCTACCATAAAATACACATATTTTTTATTACATCATTAAAATACAATAGATATGGCAATTTATTAGATAAAATAATGCAATCCGCATAAATGTATGTCAGAACCATTCTAATATTGTTCAGACATATCGATTGTTAGACTTCGAAAATCTATATTATAAAGGACAAACATATCTGTGCGTAACGCATACGTCATTTTGCGAATGGCAGCAATTTGAAATTTGAAATAAAATTTTGGTTTTGCAATTTTCTCTACTGCAAATTTTTAAACTTCTAAACATCGCACATTTTAAATTTTTACACCGTTGTATAAGGAAAAAAATGTTCTTTTAAATGCTATTTGTTTGAAAGTTGTATCTCAATTTATTTTTGAAATATTAATTTTTTTGTAGTTTTTAATACCATTTTTCTTATCGTGGCAACAGAAGTACCTCATTTCTACTGAAAGTCATTGAAAGTAAACGTAAATAGTCGAAAATAGGAGATACTGTATCTTTTTGTTGCCATTTTCTCATAAAACCTGAAAAAATAGTTGAAATTAAAATATGGGCTATGTCAAGAATATTGTCTGTTATTCCGTGGTAATGACGTCATATGCACACTTTTCTATAGACAAAGTTTAAGACAGGGTTATAAAAGTCGAATACATTAGCGGATGCAAATTACGTCATTTTATAAAAAAGCGTGTATTTTAATTCCTAAACCTGAATTATGTTTTGTAGAAGTGCGTCATTTTCACAGCCCAGCTACTTTGAAATTCTTCACAGGTGAAAATGCTTCACTTTTGAAATAATGTTATCGAAATCACACACTGATAAAACACAATGTTTTACAAAAATTTAGAGTGTCTTCATAAAAGAGAGGTGACATGCAGATAATAGCGATTTATATTACAGATATTGATGATTCTCGCCTGGATGGATTTGCTTCGAAGGGTTTGACAAGCAAAGAAATAATTCGTGGTTTAAAATAATATCATGTTCCTGAAATTTTTGTCGAAAATCCTCTCGAATAATAAAATTGTAATGCTATTTTTTAGGACATTCTACTATAATTTTATCAAAATAACATATTTTGCTTAATTTAATTTTTCCTAATTTTATATAATCTATATATTTAAAACACGTGTGTTTTTTAGTCATCTGCCCTGATCTTTCTGCTGCACCAATTTTACTAATATATATATATATATATATATATTTATTTAACTGAAAGCTCTTCCTTTGTAGATGTGATCGCACTACCTGTTTTTTTTTTTTTTAAATATCCCCACTTTTATATTTTAATTTTAAAAGCATTTTATGAAATTTCTTCAAAATAATGAAAATTAGAAAGCTTTCATTGTTGCAGACAAGAGAGAAATAATGAGGTATTTTAAACTTTATTCATGCTATTTTCTGATAAAAATTCAAAATTGTTGATAAAAATTGTTGTACAGGGTTTAGTGGCGCAAAGGCCCATTAGGAGCAGATCATTATATTAGGGGCATAATAACGGGAAAATGACATATTGCTTTTAAAAACACGCATTTTTCCTCATAAATTTTCTATATTGTTTTTCCTTCTGCATGTGTACTGATACTAAGCTTTAGACACTAATCTAAATGCTTACTTAAGTGAAAATGAAGTCATATTTAAAAGAAAACGATCATTTTCTTAGATAAAACTAAGCATTTTAACGCAAATGCGTCTAAAAAGCATAAATTACGGATATTTTTACTCTCCGAAATTGAGATTAGAATCTCAAGTAAAGAGTGCGTCTGTTCACATAAAAGATGTTGCTGACAATCGTGACTTCAAGTTTTTAGTTAAAATTATTTTTAAATGATCACACAACATACAATTTATTTAAATGATGAATATGGATATGAGAAGTGCGTATGCAAATTTTGAGAAGATGAAAATTGCTATTTTCATTCCGAAAATCCAAGGATAAGAGCCTCAATTAATAACCACGTCGTAATAATGATCTTTATTATATTTTACTGATTATGTATCTATATTATAAAGAACAAACGTATCTGTGCGTAACGCTGACATCATTTTGCGAATGGCAACACTTCAAGATCAAATTTCGGTCTTGAAATTTTCGCTACTGCATTTTTTCAATCTTCTGACCATCATACACTTTCAATTTTTGTCGCCTAGGGAAATAAATGTACTTTCAAATGCAATTTGTTTAAAAACTGTATTCATTGACTGATGTATTATATTTTCTAAAATAATTTTTAAGCATGATTTTTTTTTAAGTTTATCTTATCACGTGGCGGTTTCAATACATAAAATAATAAACATTTTACACATAAAGCAACAAACATTTTTCAGCATTTGTTTCTGACTATTTTTGCATAATGAAATTAATACTTCCTTTATAAGCAAATAAAATAATAATATTAAAAAAAACCACCAATCTAACATATTTGTGAAAGACATATTAACGAAATTAATACTTCTTTTATAAAGAAATAAAAGAATAATATTGAAAAAAACACAAATCTAACTTATTTGTAATCGTACAATTTAAATTTTTAAATCACCAAAAAGGATTTCTTTTTCAAATGGAATTTGTTTGCAAAGTTCATCTCAGTTTACTGATTGTCTATGGTTCTAAAAACAATTTTAAAGCATGGAAATTTTTAATTTATCTATATCGCGCGGAGCTCGATTACAAAAGATTAATCCGTTTGCCCTTAAAACAAAATAAAGAATTCATAATTTTATTACGGCTAATTTCCATTAAAAAAAAAACTCCCCTATGAATAAATAAATAAAATAATATAAATAAAACACAAATTTAACAGACATGTATAAGCTCTGAAATCATCAGAATATAAAAGGATGACATAAGTAGCAAAATCTTGGTCAAATAACTCTTAGCATACGGCTAATAAGAATATATCGCTTTTGATAAATTTCAAAAATTTATTTGATTGTATAATTCGTATTTTCATATGATAAATGCTTTTTTAATGTAAGAGGGCAATCTAAAAAAAAATTATTGCATATAAAAAAATTATTAGTTTTCAAATAAAAAAAAAATGTTTTCACCTATATTCTTTAACCCGGGGATCCCCGGTACGATCTCCTATCTATATTATAAAGAACAAACATATATGCGTCTATATTATAAAGGACAAACATATCTGTGCGTAACGCATACGTCATTTTGCGAATGGCAACACTTTGAAATTTGAAATAAAATTTTGGTTTTGCAATTTTCTCTACTGCAAATTTTTAAACTTCTAAACATCGCACATTTTAAATTTTTACACCGTTGTATAAGGAAAAAAATGTTCTTTTAAATGCAATTTGTTTGAAAGTTGTATCTCAATTTATTTTTGAATTATTAATTTTTTTGTAGTTTTTAACACCATTTTTCTTATCGTGGCAACAGAAGTACCTCATTTCTACTGAAAGTCGTTGAAAGTAAACGTAAGTAGTCGAAAATAGGAGATACTGTATCTTTTTGTTGCCATTTTCTTATAAAACCTGAAAAAAATAGTTGAAATTAAAATATGGGCTATGTCAAGAATATTGTCTGTTATTCCGTGATAATGAAGTCATATGCACACTTTTCTATAGACAAAGTTTAAAACTGGGTAGATTACTTTAGCGGATGCAAATTACGTCATTTTATAAAAAAGCGTGTATTTTAATTCCTAAACCTGAATTATATTTTGTAGAAGTGCGTCATTTTCACAGCTCAGCTGCTTTGAAATTCTTCACAGGTAAAAATGCTTCACTTTTGAAATAATGTTATCGAAATCACACACTGATAAAACACAATGTTTTACAAAAATTTAGAGTGTCTTCATAAAAGATAGGTGACATGCAAATAATAGCGATTTATATTACAGAAATTGATGATTCTCGCCTGGATGGATATGCTTCGCCGAGTTTGACAAGCAAAGAAATAATTCGTGGTTTAAAATAATATCGTGTTCCTGAAATTTTTGTCGAAAATTCTCTCGAATAATAAAAAAGTCCTTCCGGCCAGTGCCGGGAGGAAGAGGTAGCTTTCATAATCCTTATTTAAAAAAAGCCAACTTATATCATGCAAACACACGACGCTCAATTTAGTGGAAACCGAATATAGGAGATTCAATACTAATTTTTATCAATATAATGAATGAGAATTTCGCGAAATTAGTCAGCTTTATCCAAGCTGCTTTTCTTTAAAGTAATTTATATTTGGCTGCCAAATTCGGCAATTTCTTAAAGTGCCTGTCATTTTAAGACAACATGGTGGATGAGGCTAAGCAGTGAACTTGGTCGAGACCTTAGTAATTGCTGTGCACATGCTCAATCACATCGGAATCGGTTAATATATAGGAGTGCTGTCGCATGCAAAAAATCAGATTTTTCAAAATGTCACCCACAATAGAAATTGAAACTGCTATATCTGAGCCATTTTTTAAGGTAAAGACAAACAAGAAATGCTCCTGAATCCTTATATCAAGATCAAATACTTAAGAAAGAAACCTTTTTCAATTTCTAATTTTTTTGCACCTCACTTTAAATATATATATATATTTTAATTTAATGACCGCCATTTTGAAACAAGATGGCTGATGAATCGGGCCAGCGAACTTGGTCGAGGTGTTGATGTATACTATCCACATGCCTTCTTACATCGAAATAGGCGAATACGTGTGTTATCGCGTGACAAATACAAGATCGTTTCAAAATGTTAGCCATGCTAGAAATTCAAAGTGCTATAAATCAACCATTTTTTAAGATATCAACAAAAGAACAAATTTTCAGAAACAAAAACTGCCCCGGAATCTTTGTATCAAGGCCAAACACATAAAAAAAATCTTTTTCATTTTCCAATTTTTTAATACCTCATTTTGAATTTTAAATTTAATTTTTTTTAAATGGCAACCCTTTTGAAACAAGATGGCGAATGCAGCTGGCCAACGAACTCGGTCGAGACATTGGTATGTACTATGTACAGACCAAGTTACATCCAAATAGGTTCATAAATATGCCTGTTATCGCGTGACAAAAATCAGGTCGTTTTAAAATGTCAGCCACAAGAGAAATACAAAATGCTATTACTCAGCCATTTTTTTTTTAGATATAGACGAAAGAAAAACTGTTCCGGAATCTTTGTATTAAGATCAAACACATACAAAAAAAATCTTTTTCATTTTCCAATTTTTTGGTATCTCATTTAAATTTTTTTATTTTTTAATTTTTTAAATGGCCGCCATTTTGAAACAAGATGGCGGATGAAGCTGGCCAACGAACACGGTCGAGATATTTGTATTTACTATGTACACACCAAAGTACATCCAAGTCGGTTCATAAATACGCCTGTTATTACGTGAGAAAAATCAGGACGTTTCAAAATGTCAGCCACGCTAGAAATTCAAAATGCTATAACTCAGCCATTTCTTAAGATATAGACGAAACAAAAACTGCCCCCGAAACTTTTTATCAAGGTCAAACACATAAGAAGAAAATATTTTTTCAATTTTCAATTTTTGGTACCACATTTCAAATTTAAATTTTTCTTAAAAATTTAAATGGCCGCCATTTTTAAACAAGATGGCGGGTGAAGCTGGCCAACGAACTCGGTCGAGACATTGGTATGTACTATGTATAAACGAAGTTACATCCAAATCGGTTCATAAATACGCCTTTTATCGCGTGACAAAATTCAGGACGTTTCAAAATGTCAGCCACGCTAGAAATTCAAAATGCTATAACTCAGCCATTTTTTAAGATATAGACGAAACAAAAACTGCTCCGAAATCTTTGTATAAAGGTCAAATACATAAGAAAAAAATATTTTTCCATTTTTAATTTTTTGGTACCACATTTCAAGTTTTAAATTTTTTTAAAAATTTTAAATGGCCGCCATTTTGAAACAAAATGGCGGATGAAGCTGGCCAACGAACTCGGTCGAGAGGTTGGTATGTACTATGTACACACCGAATTACATCCAAATCGGTTCATAAATACGCCTTTTATCGCGTGACAAAATTCAGGACGTTTCAAAATGTCAGCCACGCTAGAAATTCAAAATGCTATAACTCAGCCATTTTTTAAGATACAGACGAAACAAAAACTGCTCCGAAATCTTTGTATAAAGGTCAAATACATAAGAAAAAAATATTTTTCCATTTTTAATTTTTTGGTACCACATTTCAAGTTTTAAATTTTTTTTTAAATTTTAAATGGCCACCATTTTGAAACAAAACGGGGGATGAAGCTGGCCAACGAACTCGGTCGAGACATTGGTATGTACTATGTACACACAGAATTACATCGAAATCGGTTCATAATTACGGGAGTTACAGTGTGACATAGGTCAGATATATATATATATATATATATATCAATTTTGAACGGAGGGTGGTTTCGGGGTCTGGGGGTCATGATCGATGAAAATATACCAAAATTTTTTGAAATCGCTTTCCTCCGAACGGCTGCAATAGGTAGCTTTTCTGTAAAGAAAGCTACCTAATTGTAATGCTATTTTTTAGGACATTCTACTATAATTTTATCAAAATAACATATTTTGCTTAATTTAATTTTTCCTAATTTTATATAATCTATATATTTAAAACAAGTGTGTTTTTTTAGTCATCTGCCCTGATCTTTCTGCTGCACCAATTTTACTAATATATATATATATATATATATATATATATATTTAACTGAAAGCGCTTCCTTTGTAGATGTGATCGCACTATCTGTTTTTTTTTAAATCCCCACTTTTATATTTTAATTTTAAAAGCATTTTATGAAATTTCTTCAAAATGATGAAAATTAGAAAGCTTTCATTGTTGCAGACAAGAGAAAAATAATGAGGTATTTTAAACTTTATTCATGCTATTTTCTGATAAAAATTCAAAATCGTTGATAAAAATTGTTGTATAGGGTTTAGTGGCGCAAAGGCCCATTAGGAGCAGAATATTATATTAGGGGCATAATAACGGAAAATGACATACTGCTTTTGAAAACACGCATTTTTCCTCATAAATTTTCTATATTGTTTTTCCTTCTGCATGTGTACTGATACTAAGTTTTAGACACTAATCTAAATGCTTACTTAAGTGAAAATGAAGTGATATTTAAAAGAAAACGATCATTTTCTTAGATAAAACTAAGCATTTTAACGCAAATGCGTCTAAAAAGCATAAATTACGGAAATTTTTACTCTCCGCAACTGTGATTTGAATCTCAAGTAAAGATTGCGCCTGTTCAAATAAAAGATGTTGCTGACAATCGTGACTTCAAGTTTTTAGTTAAAATGATTTTTAAATGATCAAACAAAATACAATTTTTTTAAAAATGATGAATATGGATGTGAGAAGTGCGTATGCAAATTTTGAGAAGATGAAAATTGCTATTTTCATTCCGGAAATCCAAGCATAAGAGCCTCAATTAATAACCACGTCGTAATAATGATCTTTATTATATTTTACTGATTATGTATCTACATTATAAAGAACAAACGTATCTATGCGTAACGCTGACATCATTTTACGAATGGCAACACTTCACGATCAAATTTCGGTCTTGAAATTTTCACTACTGCAATTCTTTAATCTTCTGACCATCGTACATTTTCAATATCCATCGCATAGGGAAAAAAATTTACTTTCAAATGCAATTTGTTTAAAAACTGTATTCATTGACTGATGTATTACATTTTCTAAAATAATTTTAAAGCATGATTTTTTTTTTTTTTTTAGTTTACCTTATCACGTGCCGGTTCCAATACAGAATAATAATAAACTTTTTGCACATAAATCAACTAACAATTTTTCAGCATTTGTTTCTGACTATTTTTGCATAACGAAATTAATACTTCTTTTATAAGCAAATAAAAGAATAATATTGAAATAACACAAATCGAACATATTTGTAATCGTACAATTTAAATTTTTAGATCACCAAATATGTTTTTTTATTCAAATGGAATTTGTTTGCAAAGTTCATCTCAGTTTAGTGATTGTATAATGTATTTGGTTTTAAAAACAATTTTCAAGCATGAAATATTTTTTTTTTATTTATCAATATCGCGCGGAGCTCGATTACGAAAGATTAATCCGTTTGCCCTTAAAACAAAATAAAGAGTTCACAATTTTACGGCTAATTTCCATAAAAAAACTCCCCTATGATTAAATAAATAAAATAATATAAATAAAACACAAATTTCACAGACATGTATAAGCTCTGAAATCATCAGAATATAAAAGGATGCCATAAGTAGCAAAATCTTGGTCAAATAACTCTTAGCATACGGCTAATAAGAATATATCGCTTTTGATAAATTTCAAAAATTTATTTGATTGTATAATTCGTATTTTTCATATGATAAATGCTTTTTTAATGTAAGAGGGCAAGCTAAAAAAATTATTGCATATAAAAAAAATTATTAGTTTTCAATTTAAAAAAGTCCTTCCGGCCAGTGCCGGGAGGAAGAGGTAGCTTTCATTTTCCTTATTTTAAAAAAGCCAACTTATATTATTCAAACACACGAAGCTCAATTTAGTGGATACCGAATATAGGAGATTCAATATTAATTTTTATCAATACTAAATCATTATGAATGAGAATTTCGCGAAATTAGTCAGCTTTATCCAAGCTGCTTTTATTTAAACTAACTTATATTTGGCTGCCAAATTCGGCGATTTCTTAAAGTTCCTGCCATTTTAAGACAACATGGTGGATGAGGCTAATCAGCGAACTTGGTCGAGACCTTAGTAATGGCTGTGCACATGCTCACTCACATCGGAATCGGTTGATATATACGAGTGCTGTCGCAGGCAAAAAATAAGTTTTTCAAAATGTCACCCACATTAGAAATTGAAACTGCTATATCTGAGCCATTTTTTAAGATAAAGACAAACAAAAAATGCTCGTGAATGCTTCTATCAAGGTCAACTACTTATGAAAAAAACCTTTTTCAATTTCTATTTTTTTTTTTTTTTTTTGCACCTCACTTTAAATATATATATTTTTTAATTTAATTGCCGCCATTTTGAAACAAGATGGCTGATGAAGCTGGCCAGCGAACTTGGTTGAGATATTGACGTATACTATCCACATGCCTTCTTCCATCGAAATAGGCGAATACGTGTGTTATCGCGTGACAAATACAAGATCGTTTCAAAGTGTTAGCCATGCTAGAAATTTAAAGTACTATAATTCAATATTTTTTAAGATATAAACAAAAGAACAAATTTTCAGAAACAAAAACTGCTAGAGAATCTTTGTATCAAGGCCAAACACACAAACATTTTTTTTTTCATTTTCCAATTTTTTAATACTTTATTTTAAATTTTAAATTACTTTTTTTTTAAAATGGCAACCCTTTTGAAACAAGATGGCGAATGAAGCTGGCCAACGAACTCGGTCGAGCCATTGGTATGTACTATGTACAGATCAAGTTACATCCAAATCGGTTCATAAATACGCCTGTTATCGCGTGACAAAAATCAGGTCGTTTTAAAATGTCAGCCACAATAGAAATTCAAAATGCTATAACTCAGCCATTTTTTTAGATATAGACGAAACAAAAACTGCTCCCGAATCTTTTTATCAAGGTCAAACACATAAGAAAAAAATATTTTTTCAATTTTCAATTTTTTGTTACCACATTTGAAATTTAAATTTTTCTTAAAAATTTAAATGGCCGCCATTTTTAAACAAGATGGCGGATGATGCTGGCCAACGAACTCGGTCGAGACATTGGTATGTACTATGTATAAACGAAGTTACATCCAAATCGGTTCATAAATACGCCTTTTATCGCGTGACAAAATTCAGGACGTTTCAAAATGTCAGCCACGCTAGAAATTCAAAATGCTATAACTCAGCCATTTTTTAAGATATAGACGAAACAAAAATTGCTCCGGAGTCTTTGTATAAAGGTCAAATACATAAGAAAAAAATATTTTTCCATTTTCAATTTTTTGGTACCACATTTCAAATTTTAAATTAAAAAAAAATTTTAAATGGCCGCCATTTGAAACAAAATGGCGGATGAAGCTGGCCAACGAACTCGTTCGAGACATTGGTGTGTACTATGTACACACCGAATTACATCCAAATCGGTTCATAAATACGAGAGTTACAGTGTGACATAGGTCAGATATATATATATATATATATATATATATATATATATATATCAATTTTGAACGGAGGGTGGTTTCGGGGTCTGGGGGTCATGATCGATGAAAATATACCAAAATTTTTTTAAATCGCTTTCCTCCGAACGGCTGCAATAGGTAGCTTTTTGTAATGAAAGCTACCTAAAAATGTTTTCACCTATATTCTTTAACCCGGGAAGCCCGGGTACGATCTCCTAGTATCTTTAAAAGTGACATCCCTGCTAATTATTCCAATTCGAGGAGAGTTCATTTAAATGCACAGCAACATTTTCTACATAATTATTGTGGGTCATATTTTCCAATTTAAATTCGGGAATTGTTAAAGATCAATATATTCAGAAGTAGGGAAACAATAAGATTAATGTTTAATCTTGTTGGCTGAGTCCACGTAAGACAAAAGTTATATGTTTTATTATACAGGCTACTTGTAATAATAAAAAAAGATTTTTATCTATATAAAAAAAGGTATAAAGAAGGTATAAATACAATTATTTATTTTTTAATTTCTTATTTTATTAAAATGCAATAGAAGAACGTAATTTAATAAATAAAAACACGATACCAAAAATCTGTCCTATATAGTGAAATGCACAAAACTGCAAAGAGTATTTGAGCTCAATTCCAATATTGTTCAGTCATATCGTTTGTTAGGTTTCAAAAATATCTTTAAAGATCCCAATCTCTGTTAATTAATCCGATTCTAGGAGGGTTCATTTAAATGCGCGGCAACATTTTCTCCTTAACTATTGTGGGTCATATTTTCCATTTCAAATTCGCGAATTGTTAAAGATCAATATATTCAGAAGTGAGGAGTGGCGAAACAATAAGATTAGTATTTAATCTCGTTGGCTGAGTCCACGTAAGAAAAAAGTAGTATGATTTATTATACAAGCTACTTGTAATAATACAAAAATGTTTTATTATCTATATAAAAGAAGGAATATTGTATAAATATTTTTTTTTCCTCACATTATTAAAATGCAATAAAACAAAGAAATTTATTAAATAAAAACACGATACCAAAAAACTGTCTTCTATAGCGAAATGCACAAAACTACAAAGAGTCTTTGAGCGCCAATTCTAATATTGTTCAGACATATCGATTGTTAGGTTTCGAAAATATCTTTAAAGATCACATCTCTGCTAATTAATCCAATTCGAGGAGGGCTCATTTAAATGTGCGGCAACATTTTCTCCTCAATTATTGTGGGTCATATTTTCCTATTTAAATTCGCGAATTGTTAAAGGAGTAGGGAAACAATGATCAGTGTTTAATCTTGTTGGCGGACTCCATGCAAGTCAAAAGTGGCATGCTTTATTAAACAAGTTTCTTGTAATAACATAAAAAAGTTTGATTTTATTTACCATATAAAAGAAAGATATACCGTATAAGTACACTTATTTTTTTATGTCTTACATTTAGACCGGGCGGCGACGACACGATTGACTACGTCATCGAGTTACGGGATGAAATCATGATGCAGGACAATATTTTAAAGAGTAGATTAAGGAATGACTGGTCTGCCTCGAAATTTCTTGGTACGATAGGCGAAGCAGCGGGCGCCAACTCGTCATTTTGGCGTCACTATCACGTCATCGAGTTATGGGATGAAACCGGTGCCAAATTAAAGATAAAAAAAGTCTTTTAAGAATATTTTGGTCTGCCTGCGCATATCCTGGTAGAAACCCCCGGCAGACTAAAATCTATAACAAAAAAAATACGTCATATTGTATAATTGAAACCCCAAAAACGTAATATCTTACATTACATTGCCACATATATTACTTCGATTCAACTTTCAAGATGAATTAAGGTTTTAGGAAAAGATTATTAACAGTACGTGAGAAAATGACTGATTCGGCATAACTTGGTACAAAGCGCGAAGAACGGCGCCAATCCGTTATTTTGACAGCGTTATTACGTCATCGAGTTACGGCTTGAAATTTCGGCACATTAAACATACGCATTAGTACAATACGAATATTTCTGTCTGCCTTGTCATATCTTGGTAGGAGATGAGCAGAGCGGGGCGCCAATTTTTAATTTTGGCGGTATAATCACGTCATCGAGTTACGACTTGAAAATTTGGCACATTAAAGGCACATATAAGTACAATTAGAATATTTCAGCCTGCCTCGTCAAATCTTGGTACGAGACGAGCAGAGCGGGGCGCTAATTCTTAAATTTGGCGGTATAATCACGTCATCGAGTTACGGGATTAAATCATGATGCAGGACAAGATTTTTAGGACTACATTAAGGAATGACTGGTCTGCCTCGACATTTCTTGGTACGATAGGCGCAGCAGCGAGCGCCAACTCGTCATTTTGGCGTCACTATCAGGTCATCGAGTTACGGTATGAAACCAGTGCCAAATTAAAGGTAAAAAAAGAGTCTCTTAAGAATATTTTGGTCTGCCTACGCATATCCTGGTAGAAACTAATATTGAGCTCGAAGTAGCTACGAGTCGTTCGGTAGCTTCATCGCCCCGAGCCAAAGCGATATAAGTAAGCGTCCTATCTTAAATGGGAGAAGTATCCGCAAGATTAAAAGCGAGGTCACATCAATCAAGGTCATGCGCCACGTAGCGGATGGAGTGTGAACTACAGGTAGATACCTAACTGTTTTCTTACTCACACCACTAAAATTATAAAGTTTTTTTCCATTTGATTAATAACTGAAGTTTTTCTGATAGGGCGAAGCAGGGGGGTACCATTCGTGCGATGCGCCAACTGTAAAGATTCCTTAACTGCTCGCGCATTACGTCACGTGGCGGACAGATTCGCCTCGCTTCGCTTGTTTCAATAGTATTCTGTATGCTGTTCTGCGTTGGATTTTTTTTTTCTGTGAATGATTTTAATTTTTATATTAACAGCCTTTTTTTAAAAAAACCTAGTGAATGCACTATATCAACGTGTTCTAATAACTCTCGGAGAACACGTATACAGACTTAACAATACAGTACAGAGTCTCAAATCCGGAAGTCGAAATTTCGAATTCTTCAAAATCCGGGCTTTTTGTTAACTGGCGATTATTATTCTGGAAAATCGCAAAGAAAAACACTAAAATCGCAAAGGACAAAATTTACTATACTAAGCTACAATTTCAAAACCGAATTCCTTTTACGAGCGTCAAAAAATTCCTGCAGAACGCGAAAATCTCTAAAAACTGCATAAAAGAATCGTGAGAAATTCAGAATAACTTTAATGAAAGAAAAAAAAAAAAGAGGATAGCATTTACTATATTAGAATAAAAGATTAAAACCAGATTTCTTTCACAAATGCAGACAAATCGCCATGAAGTGCGGGAAAAAAAGTTCGAAACTCGCAGAGGAGAAAATTTATTATATTTCGCTAAAAGTTGGTAACCGAGTTCCTTTTATAAATCTCAAAATTCTAAAAATCGCATAAAAAATTCGAGAAAAATGCGAAAATCTCTGTACGAACTCCGAATAAACTTTATTGAAAAAAATGACAAGATTTAATACAATAGTGGGTTAAAAAAATAAAGCCGGATTCCTTTTACTCATATGGAAAAATCGCCGCAAAAATGTAAAAAAGGAAACGTCAAAAATTGCATAAAATATTTAAAAATTTTCTTTTGTTATAGTGATTTTTTTTTACCTTTAAAAAAAATCCTCTATTAAAATATTTGCTTTAGCATTATCTTTTTTTTTTACTTTCTTTTATCTATAACAGAGGAACGTATTGTAGTCGAATTTTTGTTCGACTTCCAGTTTTCGACGGATTTACACGTTTTAAATGTCAGAGATCCCGAAAAACATGTTTTTACAAAATATCTCTGTCCGTATATATGTATGTCTCATTATATCATCGGAAAGTACACGAAGTTATGTACTTTTGACTACGGCCAGCATGTCAAGATTAAATTTGGGGATATTCCGCCGGGAGGGGGCGCTGTAATAGCGATTTTTGTTCCATTTTCATTATTGATTCACCGGAAAGCATACAAAGTTAGGCATAGATTTGAACCAAACTTCATACGCATATTTTTGGCTATTGACGCCAGATCCCAGTTGAAAATGGATATGTAACCCGGAAGGAAGCGCTGTGATAACGATGTTTGTGCGATTTTCTCGATTTTTCGTAGTTTTGTTGTACATCGGTTGCTGATGCAGCGACATGCACTTCGTATCTAGCTAACCCGGCGATTCGCAAACAGAATAACGATGATATTTATTTTATTAAATATTATATTCTTGTTACTCTTATTAATAAAATGAAGCAGAAATTTAAGATGAAAATTAATGTAGGGTTGAAGTATTAGCCTATAAGCAGTGCTTAATTTGCGTTGGATATTATCGTTAATATATTCTGTTTGATTCTCAGCTCGGCTACTTCTTTGTTTTTAGTGGAAATTTAAATATTGGTCTGAATTCACCGGCGCTCACTCCGAAATTTAGCGGAAATAGTGTTTGTAAAAAATCAAAGCCTAAATTTTTATATCTTTTTTTCCCATCTCTAATCTTTTGCGTTCTTTCCTACCAAAGCGCTTACGTATGTGACATAGTGTGTCCTGTGTAGAGCTTTTTTTTTTTTTCCAATGGTTTCAGAATGGCGATGAGGAATGTCAGAATTAGTCGCAACTGTTTCTGCCGTTTTTACTCGCTGCTTTTTGTTCGTGTTTTTAAAATATTCTCTCTGATTAACTTTCTAGTTCTACACGGTGTTTAATTTGCTCCGAATACCACAGGAGCGCAACTCCAGTACTTCTTTATTTTTAGTGAATATTTAAATATTAGTCAGAACAGACCAGAGTTTATAAATACTGCGCACCAATACAAAGAAGTCCCTGACGAGTAGGATTTTCTGAAAATTTCCCACTCCTGATTTTAATGTTTTTGCTCTGTTCATTTATTAGAATTTATTAGATATTAATGCCTAAAGGTATGTCAAAAACATAAATTTCTTTTTGAGGAAGACAAAATTGCTTTAAAATTTGAAATAGTGTATGAAATATAAATATGCGTATGTGGGGGGGGGGGGCAGGGGATTATAAACTTTGTTGTTATTACTGCAGAATATTAGAGCTCCGGTACTTTTTTTTTTTTTTTTTTTTTGCTATAAACTAAGCCCTGTGTTGTGTATATATATTGTTACAGATATTGGAATCATATTGATTTTGATCCTGAATAAGCATAGTGACATTCGAAATTTTTTGAAAACTTATATCTAGTAATCGGACAATGGATTATTGTTAAAAGTTTTGTTTAATTTATTCTGTTTGTTAATTCTAGTCTTTTTATTATTACTGCTGTGCCATCATATTCATATAATTCATCCATTAATTTTATTTTACAATAGTTTAAAAGTTTTCATTTGTACTTTTACGCATTAAAAATGTAATTTTTTTCGCGAATTTACTGAAGTATTTGAATGAAACAAATGTATCGCGATATTATTTAACCATTATGTATGTTATATTTAACTAACTCCAATCAGTGTTTGAACAAATTATTTTAAGAAAAAGTGATTTCGTTCAATTTACTTTCGAGGATCTGTTTTTTTTTTAATTATTTACTTCATATTCCGTTCTTTTACTCATCTATTTACATTGTCACGGCCGGTCTTTCTCCGATCTTGTCCGCCACGTGACGTTTCAGTCCTGCTCTACTCTGATTGGCTATCCTTCAAATGGAACAACCTTATGTAGAAGAACCTTGGGGCGAAGAAAACTTCGTGGTGTCAAGTGAGTCTGGATACCCCACTCGCTACGCCATTATTTTGTAATAAATGTGGCAAACAAAATTCATTTTCATGAGCGACTGAAGATTTAGAAAATACGCGCCGCACTAAAAGCCCGCGTATGTGAATTATCACTCCGTCCACAAGGTGGCGCAACTGTGTTAATTTACGCCTGATTCCAGCATTAAGTTTGTTCGCTTACTTATAACGCTTTGCCCGGAGCCCTCCCTTCCCGCTTTTCGATGTCTTTAATTTACGTAATTTCGTCTTTAATTTCTATAATTTCCCTTTTAAATTTGTCCGGTTTCAATTTTTGATTTTTTTTTTCAATCTGGCTTTCGCTAGAATGTCTTATACTCGGGACGTGGCTGGGGACCTACGAATCTTGCTTCCGCAAATGAGTCGGCTAAGTGGAAGAATAAACCGCTCTCGTAGAATTGTACATTATGACGTAAGATTTAAGAATTGGCGCCCCGCTCTGCTCGTCTCGTACCAAGATAGGAGGAGGCAGGCTGGATATTCTTATTGTACTGATTTGTCCCTTTAATGTGCCAAATTTTCAATCCGTAACTCGATGATGTGATTATACCGCTAAAATTAAAAATTGGCGCCCCGCTCTGCTCATCTCCCACCAAGATATGACAAGGCAGACTGAAATATTCGTATTGTACTAATCCGTATGCTTAATGTGCCCAAATTTCAAGCCGTAACTCGATGACGTAATAACGCTGTCAAAATAACGGATTGGCGTCCTGTTCTTCGCGTTTTGTACAAAGTTATGCCGAATCAGTTTTTTTTTCACGTACTGTTAATGAGCTTTTCCTAAACCCTTAAATCATCTTGAAAGTCAATACGAAGTAATATATGTGGCAATGTAATGTAAAATACTACGTTGATAGGGTTTTAATTGTACATTACGACCTTTTTTTTTTGTGTTAAAGATTTTAGTGTGCCGGGGATTCTACCAGGATATGCGCAGGCAGATCAAAATATTCTTAAGAGACTTTTTTTTTACCTTTAATTTGCCACAGGTTTCATCCCGTAACTCGATGACGTGATAGTGACGCCAAAATGACGAGTTGGCGCCCGCTGCTGCGCCTATCGTACCAAGAAATGTCGAGGCAGACCAGTCATTCCTTAGTGTACTCCTAAAAATCTTGTCCTGCATCATGATTTCATCCCGTAAATTGATGACATGATTACACCGCCAAATTTAAGAATTGGCGCCCCGCTCTGCTCATCTCCTACCAAGATATGACAAGGCAGACTGAAATATTCGTATTGTACTAATTCGTATGTTTAATGTGCCAAAATTTGAAGCCGTAACTCGATGACGTAATAACGCCGTCAAAATAACGGATTGGCGGCCCGTTCTTCGCGCTTTGAACCAAGTTATGCCGAATCAGTCATTTTCTCACGTACTGTTAATAATCTTTTCCTAAACCCTTAATTCATCTTGAAAGTTGATTCGAAGTAATATATGGGGCAATGTAATGTAAAATATTACGTTCATGGGGTTTTAATTATACATTATGACGTATTTTTTTGTTATAGATTTTAGTCTGCCGGGGGTTTCTACCAGGATATGCGCAGACAGACCAAAATATTCTTAAAAGACTTTTTTTTACCTTTAATTTGGCACCGGTTTCATCCCGTAACTCGATGACGTGATAGTGACGCCAAAATGACGAGTTGGCGCCCGCTTCTTCGCCTATCGTACCAAGAAATGTCGAGGCAGACCAGTCATTCCTTAATCTACTCTTAAAAATATTGTCCTGCATCATGATTTAATCCCGTAACTCGATGACGTACTCATTCGTGTCACCGCCGCCCGCTCTGTTATGAAAATGCATTAGAACAAAGCAATTTCATAAATAAAAACACAATATCAAAAATCTGACATCGATAGCGCAATGCATCAAACTGAAAGGAATTTTTGAGCACAATTCTTACATTGTTCAGACATATCGATTTTTAGGTTTCGAAAATATCTTTATGATATTTTCGGAATTTCGCGGTAACATTTTCTCCGTAATTATTTTGGGTCATATCTTCCAATTTTAATATGCAAATTGTTAAAGAAGAATATAGCTAGAATCCAGAAGTGGGGAGTATGGAAACGATAAGATTAACAAGTGTTTAATCTTGTAAAGAAAAATAGGTACTCTTATACATTATGTAAAAGCTTTTATTTATTGTAATGCTTAATATTTTATAAATGAAATCTTAAAATATTTTTTTTTCAAAACTTCTTTTAACTAAAAGATTTTTTTAATCCATTGCTTGAAATAAACAGACGAATACATTTATAAAATAAAAACACTACATCAAAAACTGAGCGCACGAAACATAAACGTGGTACGCATAACTATTATGCAAAAGCTTTTATTTATTGTAATGTTTAATATTTCATAAATGGAGGTCTTTAAATAGCTTTTCAGTAATTCTTTTCACTAAAAGAATTTTTATTTGAGCCATTGTTTAAAATAAACAGGCTAAATACATTTATAAAATAAAATCACTACATCAAAAATTGAGTCCAAGTAAGGAAAACGTAGTAAACAAGCATTATGTAAAAGCTTTTATTTATTGTAAAACTTAATATTTAATATTTCATAAATTGAATTCCCAAATAGTTTTTCAGTATATCTTTTTACGAAAATATTTTCTTTTATCCATTGTTTAAAATAAATAGATTAAATAAACATATAAAATTAAAAAACTGCATCAAAAACCGAGTCTAGTAAGGAAATAGTGAATGAGCATCTAAGTAAAAGAACAGAAAATACAAAAAAAATATTTTATACATTAAATTGATAATAACTTTTAAAAAAATAATATATATATATATATATAACAATTTTAAAATTTCTTCTTCTTTTTCAATTTTTCATATTTGGAAATTGGATATTTTTTATCCTTTATTCAGAGTACTGTTTCTATAAATCTAAGTATCAGATTTTTGATTAGTCCATTAGATCAACAGAAAAAAATAATTAGTCAATGCATATGAAAAAAAGTGGGAAAATAGCATGTTTTTAAGTTCATATTATTTGTAAGTTACAAACATATCAAAAATCCGATTCTTAGTTATCACACAGGGTCTAAAGATACTTTTTTTTTTTAATCAGACAATTTGCTTAATTATTGTAGAAGCCATAGCGTTTCGTTTAAAATGAATATATAAAAAAAATGCGAACTGAGAAAAATGAGTTTAAACATTTCACTTACACGTAAATAATATTAAATTTCATTTTATGACCTAAGTATATCTCCTTTATTATTTATCGAATTGTTCCAAAATTTGGACAAAATGTTCTAAGAATTCTAAGGCACAATTTTAAAATAAAAATCTGAAATTCGACATTTTTGTCATTTTTTTATCAACATGAAAGGTACTGAGTTCCCTTAAATAAATAGACGATATAAAAAATATTATTATCAATGCTAAGAAATAATACTTTTAAACAACTCTTCTTTAAGTGTTCTAAAAATGTTTGATTAATATATACATGAAGAATATTTTATTTTCAATATTTCACTAAAATATTTTTTATTTGATCAATATTTTTAACTTGAATATAGCCCGTCAGAATGACGTGTTCGCATTTTCAAAAAATTATATAGCATTGCATTATAAAAATAATTGTGAAGTAATAAATTTTGTCATATGACTAATAGGGTCGGGTGGGGTAAAGTAAAAACAGCCCATTTTTCATTGAAACTTAATTTGCAAGAAAATTATTAATTGAATTGGTAAAATACTGGCATAAAGTATGCAAATGAACTTCACTCACAAAATTTGAAGAAATATTTCACAAAAACATGCAAATTCGTACTAATAATGCTATTTTAAGGCATATTGTCAATTAACTATTTTACCCCATGGTATGGGGTAAAATAAAAGATAATTCCAACAGAAAGTTTATTTGTTTTTATTAATTGCCAAAATAATAATTACACAACTTAAATTTTAAAAAGTTGAACAGAGAAAATGCCGATTTTTTTTAAACATGCATAAAATAAACCTGTAGTAAATTTTGATAATTAAAAATCATATTTTATCACATAAGTAAATTGCAACTATTAATTACATTAACAATTTTTTTTCCTCAAATTCTGTTATTAAATTACAAATTTACTTTCCCTACAAAATACAAAATTTTATTTATTATATTAATGCATATGTATATATATATATGTGTAGTACACGGCATTATATATTCCTGATATTCTAATTTCATTTTATAAGAAATATTCATTTTTTTCCCAATGTCTTCAGAATTCAAAGAACATTTTAAAAGGAAAATTTCTTTTTTTTTTATTTTAACTACCGACAGATGACGCAACAAAAAATATAAACGTTTGTTTTAATATTTTAAAAGTTCAAGACGAATGAATCAATTGTTTGTTTACTCTCATATAGGGATAGATAGAGCTGCCAATCTAATTTTAACTGAAGTTATCGCAGCAGAATATATAGATAATTGAATGTAAGTCCTCTCGTAAATGTTAATTTATTTTGAATAATCTTTCTAAAAATGTATTTTTTTCGAATAGTGAAAAAGAAAGCACGTTTTAAGATTGAAATCAAATCAACATTCACAAGTGATGCCACTTGTACAACCCAAATTTCAAATCCAGAAAAAAATGAATGACTCTTTGAACGAATCATTAAAAAATACGATCGACATCTGATTTTGCTCTTAAAATATTTGTAAAAGAATAATAAAGCCTTTAAATAATTTGAAATACGTTTATTTTTAGAAAGGAAATGTTAATCCTGTACAAAATAATTAACAGGAATGAACCACAGAATACAGCTATATTCACTGGACACTACGAAGCGTTCTCATTGGTCAGAAAATAGTTAGCCTTGAAAAACAGAGGTAATTTTTCGCGATATTTTTAACAGTGTATACTGAATTCAAACTGTAAATAAATGTAAACAAAAGTGAAAAACGTATTTCAAAATATTAATATGCTTTTGCAAAATATTTTAAGAGCATTTAATGAATAGCTGAAAGAGTCATTCATTAGTTTTTGGATTTGTAATTTGTGCTTATGAATGGCAACGGTAATCGCTTGTATGCATCGGAACCCTCGTCGGAACCCTGTTCTTGGTATCTAGTTATTTTTAAATTAGATCTTAAAGCGTTATAATTGTATACTTTTTGAAGTTTTTAGAAAAATTGAAGAAGAATATGTTACACAACGAATAGATAGACAGATGAAATAAGGTAGTTGAGAAATAAGGGATCGGAATGCTTAAGCCTAACATGGCCGATTTTAACGAAAGATTATCAGGAAACGGATGAGTTCACTCCCGGAAGCGTTATACACTTAATGCTTTTATATATATAATTCAATAGAGAAAACTATTTAATGAACAAAAGCATAGCATCAAAACTCTGTCATCGATGGTACGGGTCCTCTAAAAGACAATGAGTAAGCGCAATTTGAATAGTGTGCAGACATATCGATTGTTAAGGTTTAGAAAATATCTGTAAAAGTGACATCTACCCTAATTAATCCATTTCTAGGACGGTTCATTTAAATGCTTAAAACATTTTCACTTATTTGAAAGTACACGTAATTATTTTGGGCCGTATTTTCTAATTTAAATTCACGAATTCTATAAAACGAAATATCCGCAAGTGAAGAGCAGAGAAAAAAATAATATTAGTATTTAATACAGTAAAACACCGGTTATCCGAAAAGCATGGGACCAAAGCATTTTCGGTTAACCGGGGTTCCATAGAAATTTTCGGATAACCGGGGTTTCATAGGAATTTTCGAATAACCGGGAGGCTTATGGTGAAAACTTGTTTGATGAAAAGCTGTGATCGTAAATCAGAACATCGTTGTAATAAAAATGTTGTGATACCGTATTCAAAGCACCTTGAATGACAAAATTGAACAATGGTGTACGAAGATCACAACAAATGCAGGCTTAACTAGCAGAAGCATGATGAAGCTGTGTGAAAATTTGAAACTGGAAGACGCTCTTTTTTTATAATTTACTCAAGCGCGCGAAAAACGGTAGCCATTAAGTGGGCCTATTCTTCGTGAAAAAGCAAAAGATTTAAACAAGGAAACGGACGGAGATCCTCAATTTTCAGGTAGTTTGGGATTGTTAGATCGATGGATCGATCTGCAGTTGTCAGATCGGTATTTACAAGTGAAAAACTTTCAGCAGATTCTTCACAAGTAAAGTATTTCCCGATGAAGTTTTCTGAAATTATTGCAAAATAGAACTTAAGTCCTGAACAAATGTACAATTGCGATGAAACAGGATTCAATTATAAAATGTTGCCAAGCCGCGCGTTGGCTTCTTTTTCAGAGAAATCGGTTCCGGGTTTTAAGATTGCTAAGCAAAGAGTAGCACTTTTGGCTTGCAGTAATGCATCACGGTCTTATGAACTTTTGTTACTTGGACAATCGGCTAAGCCCATAGCGTTCAAGAATCTCAACATGAGATCTTTTCCAGTAAATTATATTTTCCAGTAAAATACCAGTCACAGAAAATCGTGGACCACGGGTGACATTTTCAATGAATGGTTTCTCAACGAATTTGTTCAAGAGGTAATTTTTTTTGAAAGAAAATTAAACTTCCCCAGAAGCCTGTTCTTTTAGCGGATAATGCACCATCGCACCCATCAGAAAGTGAGCTTGTAAAGGGTGGGATTAGAGCTATTTTCTTGCCTCCAAATGTGACTTCTCTGATTCAACCAATGGATCAACGAGTTATTGATAACATTAAGTGACATTACAGAAAAAGCCTGATACAATTTTGGATTGAAGGACTAGCTGATGGAACACAAGTTGTTCACCATTTGAAACTTGTAGATATTAAGAAAGTTGGCTACTGTGTAGCTTCTTCATAGGATGAAATTCAAAGTAAAATATTAGTGAAATCTTGGCGTAAGTTATGGCCTAAGGCTGAATCACTAGTCTTTGAAACACATGAGTCTGCAAAAACTGATGTCATTGGAATTAAAACAACTCTTCAATGTATTAAAAATTATTCGGAATTGTTCTGATCTAAAACTTACAAAAATAATAGTAATCATAAATAAAAATATGTTGAAAGGTGTCATTGACATCGGTAAAAATAGTGTTGACAGTAAAAGTTTTCACATTAAAAAGGGCTTTAAGGAATTTTAAGGTTTTTCGGTTAAGCCGATTTTAGGATAACCAGAGTTCTACTGTAATAGTTCTACTGTAATTTACACTTGAAGGACCGCAAGAGGTCATTTTGACTTTATTTTTTTTTAAATATTTTAAAAAAAGGTTAAACAGTTTTAAGTAAAAATTCTGGTGTAAAATATTCTTATAAAGCTTTAGAAAAATTTCCAGCCTTTTAAGTGGCCTTTTTAGCTCACATAGTGCCGACAGAAAAAACTGTAATAATTTTAAGACTTAGTTATTTTAAGAATTTTTTGTTAGTGTATGTCTCTTATATTTCGATAACTATATTCATGACTTAGATTATTAGTATACTAGCGAACTTGCCCGGCGTTGCCCGGGTGCGTCAAAAAACAGCAGGGATTACGAAAAAGCTCTGAAAATCACAATAAGATATCGCGAAATTTTTTTAAATCGCTTCTCAAATTCTGAAAAGATATATATATATATATATACATTATGTTCGAAGATTGCAAGTTGATTCCTTTAAATAATGTGGAAAAATAGTAGCAAATAAAATACACTAAAAATCACATACAAAATTCCCGAAATATTCGAAAATTGCTATACGAAA
The DNA here is from genome assembly GCA_963932465.1 of Maratus speciosus. Taxonomy (NCBI): domain Eukaryota; kingdom Metazoa; phylum Arthropoda; class Arachnida; order Araneae; family Salticidae; genus Maratus; species Maratus speciosus. The sequence continues at coordinate 359,581,925 of OZ010794.1, forward strand.
TCCGAATAAACTTTATTGAAATGAGAGCAGAATGTACTTTAGGTCAAAAATGGAATGTCAAAAAATTGCAGCAGATCGCGAAGAAGCGTAAAAAGCGCATTAAAAATCACAAAAAGTTCAAAAATCACGAAAGTCAAAATTTACTATAATTGGATAAAAGTTTCAAATCTGATTCCTTTGACCTGTGGGCTCTCTTAAAATTTATCTTTTGGAAATCATGCTAAGCATTAGATCATGTTACTTTTATTCGTAATTAATTTACTTGGTCTCCCTTAAATATAATTAATATAATCCCTTAAGTTAATATTAATTTTTGTTGCATTAAAATGTCTCAATTTGTTGATTTTCTGTAAGCAAGTAAGCCCTATTGTTTTACAGTGGAAGTCTATGGGAATTTGGCGAAATATTAGAGATATCGCCAAGTTGGCGTCACTTTTGGCGACTCATTTTGGTCGCCAAATTTGGCGACAAACTTGGCGTTATTTGGCGACAGAACTGGATCCCTCCTACGGTAACCCCCCTTATAGGTATGGACATGGACATGCATTACATGCTGTTCAATAATCGCATAAATATTTGCTAAAAATTCCAAAATCGCTGCACGAATTCCGAATAAACATTTTTGAAAAGAGAACAAAATTTACTATATTAGGTTAAAAGAAACAATTTGTATTCTTTTTCCTAATGTGGAAAAATCGAATTAATATAATCCCTAAACTTAATATTAGTTTTTGTTGCATTAAAATAAATCAGTTTTTTGATTTTCTGTAAGAAAGTAATCCATATTGGTTTACAGTGGAAGTCTATGGGAATTTGGCGAAATATTAGAGATATCGCCAAGTTGGCGTCACTTTTGGCGACTCATTTTGGTCGCCAAATTTGGCGATATACCGCCAAGTTGGTGACAAACTTGGCTGCATTTGGCGATAGAACTAAGTCCCTCTACGGCAACCTCCTTATAGGTAAGGAAATGCATTAAATGCTGTTCAAAAATTGCATAAAAAATTCACTAAAAATTCAAATATCGCTGCACGAATTCCGAATAAACTTTTTTGAAAAGAGAACAAAATTTACTATATTGGGTTAAAATAAAGAAACCATATTCTTCTCACTTATATGGAAAAATCGCCTCGAAACATAAAAAAGCGCTAAAAATCACATAAAAAATTAAATTAAAAAAATCTAATCAAAAAATCGAAAATCGGGCTTCGAGGTGCAAAACTTCATATAAGTCGTACCTTTTCCCCAAATTTTGTATCTCTACGTTCAGTGGTCTCTTCAGAACACTGTCGACACACTCACTCACTCACACACAAACTTCTTTCTTTATTATTATAGATACGTGCATTCATACATATGCTATGCACATATCGCTCACCCGCAAGAAAAGGGACACATTTCGCAAAAATTCATTTTGCGTTTTATTCCACTAATAGGCTGGTCATAGGTGCGTCTTGTTACACAACAAGTTTCATAAGCGTAGTTACGCGGAAAATCCTTTTATTACGCTATATGTCCATTTGTGACTACGGAAGAGAGGTGGATTATGTGGGAAGGTAAAATTACCCAACCTTCGAAACCTCATCTCATGTCTTCATTCTTAAGGGTTTTAATGCGTTTATGCACGCTTTAGCATGCAGAGCTAAGTGCTATAATTTCATGTTACAGTAAAATCATACAAATTTTCTTTTGCCTCTTCTGTGAAATTTACTTTTGTCGAAATGTGTCACTTTTCTTGCTGGTGAGCAATACGTAATAATGTTCTAATAAACGTTTGAAAGGGAATGATAAAAATTACAGCGAACCCTCAAAGTTCTAGTTGTAATTTTTGCTGCTATACTATACTTTACTATTAATGCTGCTTTACTTTAAATAATATATTTTTGCTTTCAATTTCGTTTAAAACAGATAAACATAAGACCACTACAAAACATTTATGACAGGAGAGTACTTTTTATAGAAGCCATCTTTAAATATTATTCAATATCTTTTATTAATAATAACGTTTAATAGTTTATAAATAAAACGTTTCATTTTTTCAATATTTCGTTTCGCTAAAAAAGTTTATTTGCTCCATTATTAAAAAATATTAATAAATTAATTTATTAAATGAATACACTATATCAAAAAATATTACTATCAATGCTAAAGAAGTATACTTTTATAATGTTGTCAAAAATGTTTATTAATATATACAGAAAGAATGATTTATTTTCAATATTTCACTTAAAGATATTTTTATTAATATTTTTAATTCAATGGAGAAAATTAATTAATAAATAAAAGCATAACGTCAAAACTACAATTCATTGGACAACAAACAGTATCTAAGCACAATTGCAAAGTGTGCAGACATATCGATTGCTAGATTTAGAAAATATATTGAAAAGTGACATCTGCCCTAATTAATCCGTTTCTAGGACAGTTCATTTAAATGCACAATACATTTTCTCCGATTTGAGAGTGCACGTAATCATTGAGGGTCATATTTTCTAATTTAAATTCGTGAATTGTTAAAGATCAATATATCCAGAAGTGAAGAGCAGGGAAAAGATAATATTAATATTTAATTCTAATGACTGAGATCACATAATATCAACATAAAAAACAGTAATAATTTTCAGCTTAGCGTTAGTGGATGTCTCTTACGTTTTGTTAACTATAGTCGTGGCTTATATTATAAGAATATATGTTCATACACACATACGCTCTGTACATATGTAATATGTTCTAATAAAGGAAGAAAGTCGATGAAAAACAATTATAACGTGCTGTCAAAGTTCTAGTTCTAAATTTTAAAAAGCCTCTTTTCCCTGAATTATTTTTAAACATTTTCTGATGAATTTTTGATGTCAGGAGGAATTATTTCCATATATGTATTTGTTCCACACCCTTTCTTTTTTATAATTTGATTCGTAAAGCTTTATTTATCATAAATATAGATTTTTATTACTACATTTTGTAAAGCATGTTATTATCTGAAAAAAGGCATTTCAAGATTAGTGAATATTAAAAAACGAAGTTTTGAAGTTCAGTGTAAATGATAATATAATTCTTAAAATAAGATATACATTTATTATTATTATACATTACAATACGCTGTGCCGTGCTTACAATAATACATTTCTGCATTCCGTTTCCTGCAAAATCGATAATTATAGAAAAAGAAATATAACGTGTGGGTACAGTAGGTAAAAAAAAAAGAAAGAAAGAAAAGAAAACATTTTAATTACCATATTTTCCCAGAAAAAAAAACCCTTAACCCTTTATCTACTCACGGTACTTATGAGCACCATTAAAATAAATTGTTATAAAATTTCTTTAATAGGTCAATTAGCCGTAATGCAGTTTAGAACGAGTTATACATATATTACTTTATCGTGCTCCGAAAGCATTAATGGTTACACAAAACAAAAATATTTTTAAAATGATGATTTCTTTTGCCTTTGCATCATTTCAGCTTTCTTGGCGTTGGGAGGGGGATGGATTTTTCAATTCGGAAATATTTCTATATTTCTATTGTAAGAACAGTACATTTGTACATTTCCTAATTCTACAAAGTACTACTAAGAAAAATATTTAAAATAAAAGATTTGTGTGGTGTTATATGCACAAAATCCCTATAAATTCAAATTTAATTAATTATTCTAAATCCTTCAATCCTTCAATAATCCTTCTAAAATTTAGTAAATGATTGTGTAAATGTTTAAACAATTCACGAAAAATGCTTTAGAAGAAACAAATTTCATGAATTCATAATTCAGTAGATAAAGGGTTAAATAGTCATTCGACTGGAAGTCATATTTTCTTTCAATCTATGTTTTTAAAAAGCTTATGAGATCGCTTTCAAACTTAACTTGTATCCGATTCTGAAATTTTACGAAGACCCAATTTTAACATTATACAGTGGGACCTCTATTTAACGAACCTCTATTTTGCGAATTTCTCTATTTTGCGAACTTTTACTTGGAACCAAGAACATTTTGCAAATTTCTTCCTAAAATAACCTCCAAATAGCGAAGTGTATTCTCTATTTAACGAACTTTACCTTGGGATCTAAATTTTTTGTCTTCCTATTTCTTAAAATATTACTGGACATTTCAAACTTATTCTTTCTTTTAACACATTTTATGATGATCAGTGATCATGAACAGTTCTTACCAGGCACCTAACTCACCGAGAGCAGTAAAATCGTTGTGATCCTTTGCTTTCCATCCAAAAGAAGAGCAAACTTTCAATATCCCCTTTTAACCCTCAATGGGGCTGCCCCGTGTCTTTAAACTATAGTTTCACGTTTTCTAGATTGTTGATCATGATCAATCGTGTTTGTAATTTCGGTTCTTGTAGCTCGAAAATGTCAAAGCGAAAATGCTTGAGCCTCAAAGAAAAAAAAATATATTCTTGATGAGGTGGATAGAGGCATGAAGAAAAAGAATACTGCTTTAAAATTTGGTATTCCTCCAAACAACTTATCAACCATAATAAAAAATCGTGATTTTAATGTAATATTATTTTTTTAACTGAAAATACAATGTATTTCCAGACAATGTTTTGTTTCATTCTTATTTCCCTTGCAGATTTCTTTAAAAAACTGTGACTAATTACTTTTTTTAAAATTATATTTAGTGTTTATGGACTTAAAATGTGTTTTACGTAGTTTAAAGTATTTTAAAATGTGACTCTCTATTTTTACGAATTTTCCATATAACGAACTTTTTTTCGGGATTTAGCGACTTCGTTAAATAGAGGTCCGACTGTTATTCCATAAATTATACCTTAGAATACCAAACGGGAAATCATTGGTCAAATAATTTGAAAATTATGCAGGTTTAGTGATTGGAACTCCTGGTGTTAAGGGGACAGTGGACGTTTAAAAAATTTCTTTTAATTTTCATAATAGAGATTTGAAATTTTGTGCAAATGTACATTTCACTAAAAGTATATAGAACATCTTAAAATAAATTTCCAATCTTATTATAATTTTAAGATATTTTAAAAAAGTTAAAATTTTAAAACGAAATTTTAAAATGCTCCTTGCGTCTTAATTTTTTACATATTTCCTCAATTTTGGATTTTAATCACGTAAAACTCTATCGCAGACAAATCTGTGTATCTGTTTTTTAATACCTTATATAGTTAATTTTTTAGTGATATTTTTCTGAATTCCATATCGATTTTCATCAAAATTCTGCCTTATAATAAGTTAAAAATCAAATTTAATTTTCTTAATGAAGTCGAATTTTAAAATACATACACAGTTTCTTTTTGAGCAATATCAGGATTTTTCTTTATCAGTTTCATGAATTTTGATCAAAAATGAAGTAGTAAGGAGTTTTTCAAAAATTTTAAAAAAGGCTAAAACATCAGTATTGAGAAAAACAGATTTAAATTATATTAAAAGGCGAAAAAATTGAATGTGAATGAAATTAAAACACTTGGAACTTTGCGTAAAATAATCGCATCTGCATGCCGTTTTCCACGAATGATATAGTATATAAACCGGAGAATAATAATGCACGCAAAAGGAAATGTCGATTCTGGAGTCGATTCTTGCTCAAATAAATGTCCATGGACCCTTTAATTCTTTTTTAATCGGTGCAAAACAGATTGCAATGCTTGTAGTTTTTAAACCATAACTCAAAACTAAATGGTAGAATAAGCTGTAATTTTGGATTTCCATAATTGAAGCTTCTGTAAATCGATACCTATTAAAATTTTTATAGGTTACTCTTATGAGAAAATGAATATTAAATTCACAATATATATCTTTAATTTTACTTAATAGGTGCTAAAATACAAAATGTTAAAACATTTTAAAAACAATCAAGATGTTAAAACATTGGAGTCATTTTGATATTAAAGTCCGAGCGCTTTCGACTAAACCATTAGTCGTCATCAGGGAAAATCACTGCTGGATGAAAGACAACTGCTGGTTAAATACCAAAGGGCGAAACCAAGGAACCACAAACAGGAGGATGGGAAGGAAATAAATAGAGCAGTAGCTAACCTGAAAAAGAAAGAGAGGAGGGAGGGGGAGGGAAAGGGTTAATCAAAACCAAATTCCTCATTTACACCTAGTATGTTAAACCAAATTCTTCGTATATTACAGGATAGAACATCATGCACGTATCTGTTATGATGTTCTATCCTATAATATACCAAGAATTTGGTTTAACATACTAGGTGTAACTGGTGAACCCCCTCCCTCCTTCTCTTTTTCAGGTTAGCTACTCCTCTATTTCTTTCCTTCCCACCCTCCTGTTAGTGGTGCCTTGGTTTCGCCCTTTGGTATTTAACCAGCAGTTGTCTTTCATCCAGCAGTGACTTTCCCTGATGACGACTAATGGTTCAGTCGAAAGCGCTTGGATTTTAACATCAAAATGACTCCAATGTTTTAACATCTTGATTGTTTTTAAAACGTTTTAACATTTGGATTTTAGTACCTATTACGTAAAATTAAAGATATATATTGTGAATTTAATATTCATTTTCTCATTTATTTTATTAAGGTGAATCTGTCGTTCAAATTGAAATATAGTTTTTCTATATTTATTTATTTTGGGTTACTCTTATTTTTGTTTTCAAAATTTAGTTTCAAAACAAAAATATTTTCGAAATTAAATTTCGAACAATAAAATAACTGTGACCCATCATTTTTTAATTAGAAATTTCTTAAAACTTTTCATACACAAATCCAAAAGAGAAAATTATTCTACCGAGTAGTCTTTGAGTTATTGTTTTAAAACGACCAGCATTAGAAGCCGTTCGGCAAAGATTAAAAAGAAATTTAACATTAGAAGTCCCAATCTTTAAACTTTCATATTTACTATATTATATGAACAAATAACTTCCCTTTTATATCCTGAGGTAAAATTTACTAAAAGAATAAGACTAAAATATTCTGTCAAAATTGAATGTTCGTATTGCAGATTTCAGAGTCTGGTAAAGTTTCAGTGTGTTTAGCCTCAATAGGTTACATATTTTTTATACAAACTGAAAAAATACATGATTTCCAGTCAAATGTTTTTTTTTCCTGCGGCTGTAATTCTAAACAAGCCGTTTTAACCCTTTGCGATCGAATGTCAGTAAATAGCCGCCTAAGCCTTTATATGCTTAGTTGTATTTTTACATTGTATTCGACCACTTTAAAATAAAGTGACGAATAAAGTGACGCTACTAAAAAAGTACATTTTTTAGTAAATCAGTTTAGCACATGTTGTAAAAGTAAAAATGTTTCTTTTTAAAAAAGTGGTCCCAACCGAACAAATTCGTGTAAGAGATGCTTGTGTCTGGGAAGGGGGAGTTCTTTGATCGTTAAGGATTAAACATTATGTAAATGTTTTCATTAGGTTAATAAAAAGAACATTTAAATGCACTTCCAGAAATACACTGCATCAAATGATTTTTTATTTAGCCCTTAAATTCAATAGAACAAATCTGTAGATAAATAAAAGCTGCGCACTTAAAATCTGAGATAATCTTACGATCTTCCAAAACAGCATCAGCATCTAAGCACATTTTTATTACTGAGCAAACACACCGATTGTTAGGTCTCGAGAACATTTTTAAAAATTGACATATCAGCTAATTAATCCGTTTCGAAGACGGTTTATTTTAACGCACGGAAACAATTTCTCAAATTTTACAGAGCACGTAATTATTGTGTCTTATTTTCCAATTTAAATTCGCGATTTGTTAAAGATCAATATATCCAGAAGTGAAGAGGTAAAGGAAAGATAATATTACTGGTTAATTCTGTTGACTGATCTAACGGAAGGACTGATCTTTTTGATTTACCTATTTGGATAATTTCTTGTTGTTATTGCAAAGTACGATATGTATAAATTAAACATTTTATTTCAATTTTTAATTCATTAGATGGTATTAGTAGATTGGATTCAACTGAAACTTTTAAATACACATTTAAATTAAGAAATTTTCCACAATTGATATGTCCTATAACGTCTTGAAATAAGACTTTAAAAACAACATATTACGTATAAAAGTATGGTAAATGATGCTTTTTACTCAATATTTATTGGTTATTACTTTCCTCCAATTAAAGTCTTTTTATGATAAATCTAACGCTTTTTTCGGTAATATTACCTTTTTTCTGTTACTTTAATCGTTAAAGTTTAAACAAACTTTCAACATACTATCTCTTAAAAATGTTCTATTTATTTCACAAATAAATTCAAGTAGTATAAAAAAAATTACAAAAAAACTCTACATTAAAAATTTTATGTAATCAATGGTAAAGTCCATAGAATGGCAAACAACCGTAAAACAGAATTTTAGTATGAGCAGACATATCGATTGTTGAATTTCGAAAATATCTTTCAAAGTGACATCTGCGCTAATTAATCCACATCGAGGACGGTTCTTTTAAATATACGGAAACATTTTCTGCAATTCTAGAGCGCGCATAATTATTGTGGGTCATATTTTCCAATTTAAATTCGTGAATTGTTAAAGATCAATATCTCCAGATCTGAACGGCCTAGAAAAGATAATATTAGTGTTTAATTCTATTGACAGAGCTCGCGCAAAGCAAACACCAGTAAAGTGATAATTTTCAGACTAAGCTATATATATATATATATATAGATACAAAAGTTTATATTATATATTATATAGTAAACTTTTACGTTAATAAGTTTATATTATAAAGTTTATGTTAAACTTAATTAAACTATATTTAATTATATTAACTATAATTAATTAAACTATATTAAAGTTTATATTAAACTTATAAGTTTATTTTATATAATTTATATTACGGTACAGCGCCGATTATCGGAACTCCAATTAACCGAACTTCCAATTATCCGAACAGCCTATTTATCTCAAAAAAAATTTTAAACCGAACTTACAGTTATCCGAACAGTCTATTTCTCCCCTTTTTTTTACCGAACTCCCAATTATCATTAGCTTGGAATAAAATTTTAAATAAAGAAAAAAGTGATAGTGGATCAGAAAATGAGTAATGTAAAACAAAGGAGATGGGAAGAATCCTAAGCTATGCAGAAAATTAAATTAACGAGTGGTTAAATAGTGAAGTACATGACCCTGGATATCAGATTTTAAATGATGATGAGATTGTGGATGAGATTCGTAATGAAAAAGAAATTGAAAACGAATGCTAATAACCCATGTACATCACATAACGAAGCCTGTGAATGTTTGGAAACAGCTATGATATGGCTCGAACGGCAGAAGAACGTTGATCCTATTCAACTAAGGTATTTAAGAAGAATTAGAGATATGGCAGCGTTGAAAAGGATGTCTTCGTTGATGCAAGCAACAATCAAAAGTTTTTTTGCTTAAATTATAATCTCTGGAGTTCAGAAAATGATAAAAAAGATTTTTTTTCAAATGATAAAAACGTAAACAATTTTTTTTTAAGACACACACAAAAAAAAATAAATAAATAAATAAAAATAACATGCCAGCACTAACTGGTGCGGCTAGTCCTAAGCTTAAATAACGTGTGAAGGTCGTAACATAGTCAGAAACATCCCTTAAATTGTCTATCAAGTTATCCGAACTTTTGATTATCCGAACTAGGACCGGTCCGATTTGTTCGGATAATCGGCGCTCTACTGTATATTATTTATAGTTTTAAGTTTTAACACCTGCATAGCGTGTCATCATCTTGTCTCCAGGTTTAGTTGGTTTGTTATTTTGATATTTAGTATGTTACTTCGATTGTTTTTGGTAAAAATTCAGCTGGTTATGTTGTGTTTTTTGAATTAGTTAATTTCTTTTAAATATTTAATTGTTTGGTTTAGTTAATATTTTTACTTCATTTAAACTTTACATAAAACGGTAATATTTGGGATTAATTTAGGGATTTTTTAAATATATATATATGTTACGGAGTGGTCGTTGCTTCCTTTCACAAAGTTCCATGACATATCACCCGACATTATCACAACTAAAAGAATTTGACGAGCATTTATTTTTATAACCTGTGATTAGGAGAATAAAAACGTGGAAAAAATTCTTATACATCCCGAGGAGCTTCGGACAGCAGCTTTCGTTCGATTGTTTCAAAAAAAGAAATCAGTTGCGTTAAGGATGTGAGACTATTTTTAAATGTTATCTATTTATGTATTATTGTTATGTTTTTGAATTTTTTTTAAATATGTTTATATAGAGAGATATTTATTATTTACTTATTGTTTATTGTTTATACTTTAGTTATTTATCTATTAAAAGTAATTGTTTTATTCAGAAATTTCAATCAGTTAAGCAAGGTAGAGTATTTATTGATTTAGAGAGTTTATTATTTCTTATAAGGAGATGTCACTATTGAAACTAAATTCCAATGTTCTACGATTCGGGGTTATAACAAAAATAAATAAAAATAAACAAGAGAAAATAAATTGGATGAAATGTAGGATACTTGCATAATCGGTAATTATTCGCATACATTTTATGAAGTTTGGTAGTTGATAATAATTATTCAGTAATGGTTATCGTTATATAAGTTAAAAAAAATAATTCAGTTCAACATTAATTAAAAGTTTTAATTTTAAAATCACTAGATTATGCCTGCATAAGAAAGTTAATTCAAACAAAACTTCAAACAAGTAAATATACTGTCGACTTCTTATAGTTGTGATGACGTTGGATGATATGTCATGGAACGATGTGAAAGGAAGCAAAGACCACTCCATAACGTTCTAATAACTTAAGCAGCCGTTATTACGATGCCGATCAAGATCACACATTCAATGGTTTATCTGCATTCGTCTACATTTTATCTTTGGCATTAGTAGATACTCACTGGTAGTTTCCCAAAAAAAGGAAAACACTTTTTACAAAAGAAGAAGTATTTTTACTTCCTTCAACATAATACATGTGCCAAGCATACACCACAATTTAAAAAACACTAAACACCTTTTCCCGCCATTGTTTTACAGACTCTATATTATACGATGATCAAACTTCATTCGATTATTTCAGTGACCTCTGCTGGACAGCAACGTAGATTTTATAACAACAAATGACACGAAAATATTGAGCTCCGCGCGCAGTTTAAATAGTGAGAAGCAGATAATCTTTTACGCCAGTGCAGATATAAGGAAAAACCAATGAGCGTGGGAAAAAGTTGGAGAACTCTTTATTGTAAGCGGCATAAAACGGAGAAAAATTGACCAAAATTACGCGGGAAATCGAGTTCTGGAATAAAAAAAGATGAAAAGAAATGGTACAAATTAGATAACGCTAATAGAATAAATATCAGCGATTTAAGATTGAGAAATGAAAGGTCTTGAAGAAAAACTATTAAGGGGGTATGTTTTTTAAGAGTATTTTGAAGGAAATGAAATACGCATTTTAAATAGAATGAATTTAAATGAAAGGAATGAATGGAATATTATTTAAGATAGGGAATAATTTAATAAACGATGATTTTAAAGTAATTTAGAAAAGTATTTTCCATGGAATAATTTTAATAAGGTACGGAATTTTTATTTTCGTAATATATATATGTACATTTATATATATAGTTACAAATAGTTTGACAAAATATGTCAAATATTTCTGATTTCCTATATAGTTTTTTTTATGCATTCAGCTTCCTGTCAGTATTGATCTTTTGCCAAATGTAAATATTATAATGTTTGTATGTTATTTAATACTTCATTTATAAGTGTGTTGATCTAGTCTTTAAAAATTCATTAGTGATTAGTTAATTTAATAATTGTTGTTCCAGATTTAAAATGTATAATGTTTGTATCAGCTCTTGATACTCAATTTAAAAATTATATTTCAAATAGATGATCATTTGTAATACTCTATAATGGTTATATGTATACGTACATAAATTTTTTGTGCATGTTTTATTCAATAAAAAGAGAAATTCTTGTACGTTTATTTATATATTTTTGGGCACTTGAAACCGCTCTGGTAATTTCATGAACGTAACAGGTAAAGGGTTGTTGTAGTCATACAAAAACTGAATTTGCCAAAAGCTGTTGATGAAAAAATGGTAAAATGGAAATTTTGTCTGTTACATTTGCATCAGTCAGTTAAATGGAACAGAGAACCTTCAATGCAAATGTAGCACTACGAAGAGTAATATGACAAGTAACTTGGTTTAAAAATGAAAGAGAAAGGGCTCATACAGGTATTACATTGTTACTTTTTATACTTATGCATGTTACACTGTGTATTTAACTGTAGTGTTATTAACAAAATCATTTTTTACTAACCAGCGCAACGTAAATGGTTATTTCTGAAAGTTTAGAATCCAACAAAATCTGATTAAGAATCCGTTGCCAATAAAACTGATTATAAACAATATTTCAGAAATTAAAAAATATAGAATTAAAAACCATTCTGCCTGCCAAAGACTTGAAACCAAAATCAGCATATGCAATTTCAGAGGTTTCAATATAAGGAATCTTTAATGGTACACTGTAAAAAAATTATGCAACGTTACTTCATAAAATTGGAGGAAACATGCTGCCTACAATTTTATGGAGTAATTTAACTTACATATTGGTGTAATTTAAACGGATATAACTGGTGTAATATTACACATTAATGTAACGTAAAACACCAGTTATGTATGTTAAATTACTCCATGAAATGGAGGCAGCAATGCTATAAATTTTATACAGTAACTTTACATAATTGTTTTACAGTGTAGAGGAAATGATCGGGCAGTTTCTTACTGTAGTAGCATCCATAAATTTGCTGAGACAATTTCATATGAGGTATCACAGATCTCAAAAAGTCTTTAAAACCATTCATTTATTCATACGTAGAAGACCGTATGCACTCCTGAAGAAGAATATTCTGCTTATGATTAATTGAAAAGAGAGCATGCAGATGTACGACAACGCAGTGCAATAAGACAAATAACTGGGAATTGAAGTAAAAAAGAAATGACTCAGACAACTATTCAGATTATTATTTTACATAATCATACGTGTTACATTCTGTGTTTAACTGTAGTCTCTCTATTCTGCCACTAGTTTTTTAATTGTAATACAATCTACCTAATCCTTTTAAAGTCGATCAAATTAGCGTGTTTTTAGTGTCTGTTGTGTCTGAATGGCGCTTGGCGAGTGTAGCTCCTTGGGGGCAAAGCCTCCTAGTGTTATAAAAAAAATCATATTTTAATTATGAGGAGTGCAATGTAGCTGTCGATCTCTGCTAGTTTAAAACCCAACAAAATCTAATGGAGAATCCGTTACCAGTAAAATGATGACAAACAATATTTCAGAAGAAAAAAAGAGTTAAAACTCATTCTGCCTGCTAAAGACCTCAAATCAGAAACAGCATAGACAATTGTATAGGATTCAGCGTAAAATGGGGATGGGAGAAAACAGGGTTTGACAGTTTGTTACTGTAGTTTTGTACCTTCGAATTTGCGGGAACGATTTCATATGAGGTATGCATTTCTTCAAATAGTCTGTCGAAATGTTACTTATTTTATTCGTAAAAATCATATGCACTCATGAATAAGAATGCAGTTGTAATGATTTATACTTCATTTAATCAATCTCTCATAGTCAGAAATTATCGGATGAGACTTTGCCATGGAAATATTTTTCTGAACATGAAATCTATTTTTATACGTTCTGGATTGCCTTTCTCAAACGCTACAGTATATAATGTGACAAATAAATACAAAGTTGTCCTTCAAGTTAATCATTTTTAATCATTTTTATGTTAATTGAAAATCTGTTGAAATGTTTTCTTATCAAAAGAAAACCCCAAATCTATCCCAATCTACAGATTTTGTAACTAAAATGTATCCTTCTTCTGATGATAGTAGATGATAGAAAAACTAACTATCGTTTGTCACTGGGGAATATTTTTCCTCCTTTAGCATCTATTGTGTGAGTCGGTCGACGAAATTAAGTGTTATTTCATTTAAGTGATCACCTTGAAATAATATTAAAGGAACATTTCAGTATGTAAAAGGAAGATTGTTTATCGTATTTAATCAAGACGTAAAAGGCAAATGCGATAAATGCTGTTTCCAATTTAAAAAACAGAGATAAATAAAATTATTTTTTAAGCTATGCATTTGAAACGTGGTATAATATATGTGAAAATGTACTTTTATCATTAAATAAAAATTAAGCTTTGCAGTTTCTTTTGCTTCATTACTGTAAAATGTTATATTCCTCACCCCCATTAATTTTAGTTATTTTATTCTAATTGTTATTTAATATCATGAACTTTGACGCAATTCAATTATTTCAGTCTTCTATCTCTTACAGTTTTATTGACATTGTTAGACACTTATTCTCGTTTTTAGAGCAATATATAAAGTAAAACCAGGAGAGATCGCGCGGTAGGAGAGATCGCGCACAAAGAGATTTTGACGGGAAGGAGTAGAGTGCGCGCGCAGCGACTCCAGGTAGTTGTACAGCAGCATTAGTGCAGTATCAACATGAATGCGCACATTGATTGTTCCTAGCGTCTTGGATAAAGAATTGCTATTTTGTTTTGTTTTTCGAAAGTAAGTGCTTCAATTTTCATAACTGTTGTCCAGAATTTTTGTGGAATGTCAGTAGTACAAAATCTTTTGAACTTAAGCGATTTTTTATAACATACTAACCTAGACTAAGCATTCGAACACCAAAAATTCATTTTAGAAGTGGTCATATTTAAATAAAAGGCCGCGCAATCTCTCCTACCAAAATAGGAGAGTTTGCGCATCTGCTACTTAGGAGAGATGGCGCATTTCCCCATAAGTGAAAGTGATAGAAGAGACTACGCAGCTTATTGGTAAATTTTCATGAATTGCAAATTACGTGTAAAACATTGAATGAATCAATTTTGAAATAATTTTTGAAAAAAAACACATAATTATTGAAACTAAATTTGGCAACAAATTAATTAAAAAAAAAAAATTTGCAGATAAAACTTTTGTTAATAAATTAATAATACAGTTGCTATTAAATTAATTTAATGTAATTATTTTTTTAATAAATTAATGATACATTTGTTAATAAATTAATTATATATATATATATATATATATATATATATATATATATATTAATTTATGAACAGTTAATTTGCTAATAAATTAATTTTGTTAACTAAAATAAATTTTCTAATAACACCTACAATGTTTTGGAAACGCTTTCACCCATTCCAAGTAATTTAATGCCATCGAAATCAAAAAGGAAGCAGAGTGCAACTAATGTTACTGATCCACAAAATATATATGAAAGATGCCGCTACAGAGAAAAAAAAAACAGCTGAAAATAAGATGGTTCCAGAAAAAATGGGATAAAAAAAACTGATGGAAACAAAACGAAACAACTTCGACCAGTGACTGAATTCAATATATTGCTTGTTGCATGTGACTGCACGAAGGCTGCATGATTTGCTGCAATAAGTTCATCGATTGATGACGACGAGAACTTAGTTTAGCAAACACAATACATTAAAACTGTGGAAATGAAAATGAAATTTTTCTAGTTATACATAGTATCAAGTAGATTAATGTTAATTTGTAATCTTACTAGGGCTTGCTTTTTCTGATATTTCAATCTTCTTCTTAAATTAAAATTCTTTAACTATTGTTAAAATTCTTCCTTTTTTATTCATTACACATTTGGTTGAAAATTTCACTCCTAATACAATAATATTTAATCACAAAACCTCACAACAATGTCATTTAAGTGTAATTATTATTGTTAACAATTTAATTGTAGTTATTATTAATGAAAATCTCTTCTATTCATCTGTGCAATCTCTCCTACCCATGTGCGCGATCTCTCCTACCCTCTAAGAAGAGAGTGCGCAAAATAGTTTTCTTGGTTTTATTACTACTGTTCTATTAAATTGCAGCATAACAACAAAATAACAATGGCAATGCATAAAAAACAAATGAAGTCAAATTTATTTATGC
This sequence comes from Maratus speciosus, assembly GCA_963932465.1. NCBI lineage: Eukaryota > Metazoa > Arthropoda > Arachnida > Araneae > Salticidae > Maratus > Maratus speciosus. The sequence continues at coordinate 359,597,817 of OZ010794.1, forward strand.
ATTGTTTAGAAAAAAAATGATATTTAGATTTTTAATTATTATTCAATTGAAATGTGTGCAGACTCTCCTAGCTTTACCTTACTTTAAAATAAGTTAAATTGCTCCATGAAATTGGAGGCAACATGTTGGCATCCATTTTAGGGAGTAAGGTTACATCAATTTTTTACTGTGTTGTTATACTCACAATTTTCGACTTAGACAAAATCTCTCTAACGTTATCAAACTCCTGAACTTTTATTAATAGTAATGTATCTTAGTTTGGCAACCCATTTTCATCAAGCGGTTAAGCCACTCTGTATTATTACATTCATCACTCATGAAACCGTACTAAAGTGTGGTAAGTCAAGATATATGTGACGGCATGTCAATGTCGTGTATTATTAAGTGCACAGCATATGTTCATAATTGAATTTCGCTATGCGTCTGGATAGACTCATTCGGAAAGCTTTGGATGCTAAATTAATTTGAGACTTACAAAAGAGTAATTGTAGATGATAGTAATACTGATATCCTTTTGATTTTCTGAAGTACTTCTTTTATGCTTTCTATCTATTGGCATGATTGGGTCAATTATACTAAATGTCATTTCATCTAATTGTAAATTCACACTTCTGTATGCTGATAAGAGGTACATTTTATTGAACAGTACTAGCAGAAGCTGGTATCTGTAGGGGACTGCTCCATAGGATAAAGTAAAATTCAAACTTTATAAAAAGGAATTCTAAACGTAAACATATGTGACTGAAACATAATTTAAATTGCATAAAAAAACACATCTTTGCAGATAAATAAATATTACAGCGTATTTAGTTTCATTACTATAAAAATTTGTATTTTTGTGCGATTTGTTTGATAAATCTAGCTAATATATAACCATTCACACTTTGACGTAAACTTTGATGTTTGTGTTTCAAACGCTATAATTTTCTTACCATTAATAGAAAAAATGTTACCTTCTTTTCAACAACAACAGGAAAAAAAACTCAACGCACGCCTCCCCCCCCCCCTCCCCACCATCCTCCTTTTAAATGATTCTAAACTTACAATCAGTTATAAAGGATTGTAAATGATAGCAATTTTTTAAAGTTTGGTATCATATTACCATAAAGCGGTTAACATGCTCTTTATTATTAAATTCATCATTCATGTATCGTACGAAACATGAAGCGAGTCGAGATATATGGGGCAATATACTATTTTTCGTATTATTAAGTGGGTTCGGGGCTAAAAATTCTCAAAAAAAAAGCAATTTTTTTTTCTTGGCTTAAAAAAAAATATTGAGCTTTTAGCGTAAAATACCGCAAACCGCATGCTTTTATTTTCATTAGATCAAGAGATATAACACCTTTTGCCTTGAGAAGAGATGCATCAGCTACCCCCTGATGAGAACTTTAACTTCATTTATCTCAGAATGAATTTTTTCACGATTTGTCAACTTTAAAGGAATATATCTAAAATCCCTTGCAAGATATATGTATGAAATTTTCAACAGAGATTTTATGCTATACTTCCAACAAATTATCTTCAGGATTTTTAATTTTGTGTGATAATTGAGAAAATATGCTAATTAATGCAATACTCACTCATAAAAAAACTTCATTTTTTTACCTAATTTTTTTTTAATAAAATTCATAATCTTCAATTTATAATTTTAAGAAATCCTGATAAAAAATTTAAATGACACATTTTCTGTACACAAAAGTGTAAAAATTTCGTAAATCGAGTAAGTACTTCTAGAGTTATATCAAAAATTAAATATGTTTAAAATTTTAAATTAAAATTTGTTTTAAATATTTAAACATTTTCTGATTTTTTTTTTTTTACATGAAATATTCTTATTATATTGAAACATATTTCAGAAAAAAAATTCATAGCAAAATCTCTATAAATAAAAAAATATTTTTTTGAGTCCTGAATCCCCTTAAGCACACAACGTACAATGTCAGAAAAATTCGTCTTTGTACACTAAATTATTCGTCATTTTTAAACAAACAACTTCCGTACTCCTAAAAAAACTTGCTTTTTCCGTTAATTCTTCCCGAAACTCTGAAAAGGAAGAAATAAATCTGTTTATTCCCTGCACGCATGCATATTGGGTGTATTAATACCAAATTTCGAATTTATTTTTTTAATGAAAAAACAAAATATCAATAACTAAAAATTTCTAAAAAACAAGTAATATAAAAATTTTGTTTTTAAAGTCAATTCCTACTTAGGTCATCAAAGAAAAATTTAATATAATCCCTTAAGCTAATATTAGTTTTTACTGCATTAAAATATCTTAATTTGTTGATTTTCTATAAGCAAGTAGGTTTACAATGGTACTCTATGGGAATTTGCGAAATATTAGAGATTTCGCCAAGTTGGCTTCCCTTTTGGTTCATTTTGGCCGCCAAATTTGACGATATATCGCCAAGTTGGCGACAAACTTGGCTGTATTTGGCGACAGAACAGGGTCCCCCCTATGGTAACCCTCCTTATAGATATAAAGATGCATTAAATGCTTCAATAACCAATGGCCGCCATTTTGTCTCCCATGTAAAACTAAAATTAATTAATTAAAATTTAATTAATGAATTAATATTTGAAAAAACTGTATTAACATCAATTGTCATCCAGTACAAGTTTAAAAAAATTTATTTCAACTTGATAGGATGAATAATAAGTATTTTATTAACGATTGAAAATTTGAACAAGATATATAAATAAATAAATAAATAAATAAATATAGGGAGAGTGTGAACTAATAGTAGGAATTGAAAAAAAAGAAAAAAAAGTTAAAAAATCACATGTAGAGGCCGCTGATGACCCGAAACACAATGAACAGGACAAGAATAGTGTCGTAGAATGTTCTGGGTGTCATGTTGAACATTTGTTATTAGAAAAACAAATGAATGAAGCGTATTGTTGTCCTGTTCATTGTGTTTCGGGTCGTCAGCGCCCTCTACATGTGATTTTTAACCCTTTTTTTTTTGCTGCTAAAAAAATCTGACTACTATAAAATCAATAACTCGCAAACGGTGACAGATATTTAAAAAATTCTTGCAGGAGGGTTATGTATGATGTCAGAAATTTTTCTTATAATGATTCTCGAATATAGTTTGAAATACAAACAATAGATGGCGCTTCAAGTATTACTCACTAAATTCAAGCTGGAGTTTTTGGCCTGCGCCCTTTCTTGCAAACCGCACTTCTTTATCATAAATTCTGCCTCTTTATGAGTTTTTAAAGTTTTAACTAATTTTTGGCTCCTCCGGTATTTTACTATGCTCATAGAAGCATTGTAACTTATCAAACAATACTGCCAAAATATCAAGGCTGTAAGAGGCTGAATTTCTGTTAACACTTTCACGCCGGCGCGGCGGGTCACACTCGACTGTCTCAGAGCTGACAAGTCTCCGGCTTTTTGGATACCAGTACAGTCGAGTGTGACCCACCGCGCCGGCGTGAACGTGTTAAATCACTATTCAAGCCGATAAAAAGAACGCAGAATGTATGCGATTGAAATATAGTGGAATAAACCGGTTGTCCTAAAAAGGACTGACTGATTTTAAAATTCAATAACTCGCAAACGGTGACAGATATTTAAAAAATTCTTGCAGGAGGGTTATGTATGATGTCAGAATTTTTTTGACTGTGATTCTGGAATGTAGTTCAAAATACAAACAATAGATGGCGCTTCAAACATTAGTCACTAAATTCAAGCTGGATTTTTTGGCCTTTCTCTTCTCCCATGCCAAAAAATGAGATTAAAATGTATTGAGTGGGTGAAAAATCGGGCCTGAATTTAGCGCATATTGCTCGCGCAGCCATCTATAGTTTGGAATTAGAACTAAATTCGAGAATCACAGTAAAAAAAATTCCTGATATCATAAATAACGCTCCTGCAAGAATTTTTTAAATATCTGCCACAGTTTGCAAGTTATTGAATTTTAAAATCATCGGTCATTTTTGGGACACCCGGTAAAATAGAAATGATCTTTTGGTGTTGTCAGTAGAACATTTAAAACATACAAATAAATATAAAAAGTGGTTTTCCAGTATATTCTGCAACCCGGGGGTCCGGGATGGATACCCTAGTGAATAATAAAAGTAAATCAGCTCGCTCAATAAATATAGATTGATAACAGACATTCTTTATTCCTAAAAACTTGTCTTAGTTTGTTAACATATTTTCAACAAGTAATTGATTTAGCCTGTATTACTACAGGGTATCGATGAATCCAAACTGTTTAGGGAATGTAAAGTGCATATAAAGAAGCCATTTTTGTATAGGAATGTGCAGTCGGAAATGAAAAATTTTGGCGAAAAACAAGAAATGTGGCGGAAATGAAAATGAGTGTTTTATTGATATGAGAACTAGAGTAAGAGCTCAAATGTGCCACTGGCAGAGTCTAGTAAGTGATTGGTGTAGCTTTTTGCCAATTTCAAGTGCTTCACGAATATTTGCAGCAACGACTGAAAGTCTTGCAATGAAGTCCTCATCAGAGTCAAGATAAGACATCTGAAACCTTAGAAAGGGTACGCCATTCGCTTTTACTTTTACTTTTACTGCCCGAGAGAGACTGCTCAGACTAGGAAGTGAGTCTGTAGAGCATAGATTGTCCCTCCCGGTCCCATTTATTGAGGTCTAAAAAAAAAAAAAAAAAGGTTACAAATTTCAGCCGAGGCTGAGCCCCCCGCCAATACGCGCGACAGAGGGCGGAGTGGTATATATAAGATATAAAAAAAATGTTACATTAACAAGCTTTGTGAAACAAACATAAGGATATTAAATAATGCAGTGTTATACAAAGTTAGACAATATTATACAAGTTGCTGCGACCCAACATTGGGTACTGAATAAGGGAGAATCCAAGTCTCTGTCTCAGTGATGGAGTAAAACTGAAAGGTTACATAAGAAGTTGAAGATGTTTTTAAGCTTTGAGAGCAAAATCGGGCGCGATAAAATATTTGCTAACCAACCAACTGGAAGAATTGCTAGACGCTGCCAGGTATGTATCGATGTTAGTAGTGGCAATTTCCTTGTGAGCATTGATTTTTCATTTAGTTTAACATAGCAATGCATGCTTGGCAATTCAGGAGCTTTCAAAACCAACTCGAAGCTTGCGAAATGTCACATAATAAATATTGCAAGATTATTCTTGCGCCAAACCTATTTAAACGTGATTTGAAGTGAATGAATCTAAACGCTGCGCGTGCAGATGCTTTGCTGGGCTGTTTTGACGAAGACGAATAGAACCATGGCCTGAATCATGACATAAATCAAGTTTGCTATACCAAGTTTAGGACAAGCTAGGCAAACAAGCATGAATCAAGTTTCCCATGTCTAATTAAAAACAAGAAGCTGGGAAGGTGTAAACCTTTATGCTTCATTCAAACTTGCATTAAGCTTGCAGACATTATCTGTCAAGTTTGGTGCAAACTTGTTCAATTGGCAAATTTAGCTTGCAGATAGCTTGATATAATCTTTTTGTGCTGTCAGGGTTTGACTGTACACACTTACTGTAGTTGTTATGTCAATAAAACACTTGTTTTCATTTCGTCCGAATTTCTTGTATTTCGCCAAATCATTTCATTTTCAACCCCACATTGCTATACTAAAAGTGCTTCTTTATGTGTACTTTACCTTTTCTTACAGTTTGGCCAATGAATTTCGAGAGACCCTGTATATCCATCATTGTTATGGAACATACAAAAGTGTGGTGAGAAAATATATACAACGGCATATCATTGACCTGCATTATTAAATGCACAACGTATGTCCATAATTGAATTTCGGTATATGTGCAGATGCATTTTGAAAGCTTCGAATTCTAAATTAATCTGTGACTTACAAAAGAATAATGGTAGATTACAGAAAGAGTAATATGCATATATTTTTGTATAATATATTTCCTTCCATTGTATCTACTTACTTCGTTGGGTAATTGGAACTAAAATCATCTCCTTGAATCTAATTGCATATCATAAAATAATAGTTCCATATGCTCATAAGAGAAGTTTTGTTCAGTGGAATAATACAATCAAAAGGGAGATAAGAGGATGCTGTTTCGTCAAAATAGAATTCAGAAGAGATAAAAACTGTTATAAACGAGTGAACTAGAGATGAGAATCGATGTGAATTAGAGATAAGAATTGTTAATCGAGACAGGGCAAGAAACGGGAGCGGGATTTCTTTAGCGTTTAAATGACTGAAATGATCAGAATGAAAAAAGGAATGCTGTAGGTAATGAAATCTTTGGCGAGTTCTTTGGCTCATAATTCTTACGAAAGTATCGTTTTTATTAGATTTAAAAACTTTAGTTGAATGCAAAATTGATGCTTTTAAAATAGAAATGCACTTTTGGCGTAGTTATTGTCGACAAAAAAAGAAAAAAATTTGATGTTTCAGAAAGAACAATGTAGTTAGTCCCTTGGTATAATTCCCCTTGTTTATCTTCGCTTACTGTTTGGAGTCCTTTTCAATGAATACTACAAAACAGAATTGTAGTTATTTTAAAGAAATACTACAAAACAGAATTGGAGTCATTTTAAAGAAACACTGCAAAAAACAATTGGAGTCATTTTAAAGGAATATTACAAAACACAATTGAAGTCATTTTAAAGAAATAGTACAAAACAGAATTGAAGTCATTTTAAAGAAATAATACATAATTGAATTTATGTTTTTCCACCATAGTTGTACAATGAAATTTTAAAAGAATAAGAATTATGATTGTTACAGGTATCTGCCAGTGGCTGGGTGTAAATAACTAATTTTCAAGAACATGAAGATCAGGAAACGTTGTCATGTGAGATTAGTTTTGTTTAATACTTATTTCTAAGTAAGATCTATAAATGAGAAATTTATTTTGATACGATTTTAAAATGTTATTAACAATTTCCCATTGCATACTTTAGGTATCGGGGTCGGGGGTGCTCATATTTCAAAATGACGTACTGGGACGTTCTCGGAACCCTAAAACACCTGAGGATGTGATCTGAGGAAATATTGAAACATGAGGAAATATTTACGAAAATTGCATATTGATATGTGAATAAATTGAAGTCTTACATCGTATTTTGATTCAATATTGCAAAAGTTTTCATTTTCTGACGCATACGGTAGATGAACCAAACTAATGTTTAATATAACAAATGGCTATATATGTCGAAGAATGTCTGTTTTCCTATCTACTACAATATTCATTACTTCCAATAAAAATTTGTTTTGTTTTCTACTTTTCTACCACAATAAATTAAACCTAACATCATTCATCGAAATTGCATGCGTGTAATGCATAGAAAAATTCGCTCAGAAAATCTATTACAATGGTATAAAACTCCCAGCCTTTTATTAATAGTAATTTGTCTTAGTTTGGCAAGATATTTTCATCAAGCAGTTAATCTACTCTGTATTATTACATTTATCACTCATGAACCCTACTAAAAAAGCGGTGAGTCAAGACATATGTGACGGCATGTCATTGTAATATATTATTGTGTGCAATGCATGTTTATAATTAAATTTCGTTGTGCATCAAACCAGACTCATTCGGAAAGCTTTGGGTTCTAAATGGTTTTCTGAAATTTACAAGGGTAATGGCATATCATAGGAGTAGTAATATCCTTTTATTTCTGGGGAATAGTTTTCTATCTTTACCCATCTATTTATTTGGTTGGGTCAATGAAATTAAATGTTATCTGAAATTAACAGTTGTATGAAATAAATCTCTCTTGTAAATATATTTCTCGTGTAGATATATTCCTCGTGAAAATATATAAAACTCTCATATGAAATAAATCTCGAGTGTAAATATATTTCTCTTGAAAAAATATAAAACTCCCAGACCTTTATTTACACGGTTAGTGCCACGATGACTGACACTGAAGCGCTGAAAAATTTACAATGTTTTAAGTAATTTTTAAGAAAGTATAATCCTGTAATAAATAAAAGGTAGGTAAACTTAAAAAAAATTTTCATTTATTACTTAAAACAATATATATATTTTTTAGTTTTATATCATACATTAGTCAGTCATATACATCAGTCATCGGTGAATGTCGCGTTTTATACGGAACGTTCAGTGTCAGTCACCGGTGACTGACATGGCTCTTAACGTGTTAATGTTAATTTGTCTTAGTTTGGCAAGATATTTTCATCAAATAGTTAATTTGAATTTTTATCTTGTGCATCTCTCCAAACTCTTGTATGCGCAAATTGTAAATAGTAGGTGTGTTGTAATGTGTTTCTAATTGTGATGTTCAATATTGTGTGTTTACTGTACTGTGAAATCCCTGTAAATCCATGAAAAATGTAAATAATTATGCAATCACATTCAAATGATCCTCATGTAATCACTACACACAGTCATGTAAATAGTAGGTGTTTGATATTGTGTTGTAATGTGTTTCTAATTGTCATGTTAAATATTGTGTGTTAAATGTACAGTGACGTATATATATCCAAGAAAATTGTAAACAATTATGCAATCACATTAGGTGAAATGATCCTCATGTAATCACTACATACAGTCATATATCTCGATGTGAAATCTTCGGTTCACCCAGAAAAATTGGGTAACCAATTGTGATTGTAATTGTAAATCTCACAGTAACCGAAATAAATCTCAGCAGCTTGATCAGGGACCCGACGCTCCCTCTCAGACTCTGGTTGAGAGTCGGGAGGAGGAGTGGATGGGGTCTACCCCTCGGGATTGCACTAACACTCTAAAGCGAAAGCTGAGTTCCCGAGGTGGCCATCGCTGTCATCGCTGTATTATTACATTTATCATTAAGGAACCCTACCAAAAAAGCGGTGGCTCAAGACATATGTGACGGCATGTCATTGCAACGTATTATTAAGTGTGCAACGTATGTTTATAATTCAATGTCTCTGTGCATCGCCGCATACTCATTTGGAAAGCTTTGGATTCTAAATTGATTTGTGAATTTCACAAAAGTAATGGCATACGATAGAAAGAGTAATATATCTTTGTTTCTGTGGAATAGTTTTCTATCTTTACCATGCATTTATTTGGTTAGGTCAATGAAATCAAATGTTATATGAAATAAATCTCGTGTAAATATACTTCTCGTGAAAATATATAAAAACTCCCAGCCCTGTGTTAATAGAAATTTTTCTTATTTTGGAAAAATATTTTCATCAAGCAGTTAAGCTGCTCTGTATTATTACATTTATCACTCATGAACCGTATTAAAAATGTGGTGGGTCTAGACTAGACATATGTGACGGCATGTCATTGTAACGTATTATTAAGTGTGCTATGTATGTTTATAATTGAATTTCGCTATGCATTGAAGCAGACTCATTTGGAAAGCTTTGGTTTCTGAATTGATTTGTGAATTTCACAAGAGTAATGAGATATGATAGAAATAGTAATATCCTTTTGTTTCTGTGGAATAGTTTTCTATCTTTAAGATCTATTTATTTGGTTGGATCAATGAAAGTAAACGTTATCTGAAATTAAATGTTATATGAAATAAATCTCTCGTGTAAATATATGTTTAAATTCAAACTGTTTGGCAATATTATTATTTGGGTATATTAAATATGGCATAATTTTCCCTGTTTACTGCTTTTAACGCGCAATAATTTAATTATTATTTTAAAGTTTTCTTTCTCTTTTCATTATTCAAGTCTAATTACATTTTTTTGACGTAATTCTCCCCATTTGCTGATTTTAACCGTTGATCATTTAATATGTTTTTTGGAGTTTCTTTTCTGCTTTTAGTCACGTGTTTTAATTGAAAGCCAATATTATTATTGGCGCTGATTTACATTTTGGAAACAGTATACAATATGACCTATCCAAAATATGAAATAAATCTTTTTGAAATGATGAAATTTTAAATAAAAGACTGACAAAAATTCTCAAAAATTAGTCAAAGCTTAAAAATAATTGCATACTACACATTGCAAGCTTTTCAAATATGTCTCTGTAAAAATGGTGTAATTACTAATAAGGTAAGTCTAGGATAGAAGGCCACAGTTTTTAAAGATTCAAATAAAATTCTTAGAATGCAAATACAAGAAATATTTATACGTATTTAAAGTTCTTATACATATATTCATCATATTTTAGGCAAAAAATAATTAAATATTGAGAACAAAAAGTGGGAAACAGAATTGAAATTAAAACGGCAGATGGCCATCTCTGCTTCAAGCCGAGAAGAGATGACCATCCAATAGAAGAAAGCCAAAATGAAGTTATAATGGCAAAAACATCATCTTTCGTACAGTTAATCATGAAAAAATATTATAGCAGTTTAAAAAAATGCAATTATATCACGGAAAATGAGTGAATAAAATTGGAATAAATAAAATTTGATGTATAATTTCAATCCTTCAATTCTCGAAAATTTTACCAGATTTTTGGCAAAGGTCTTGATAGTTTGTACGCGTTTCATGGAACCACTTCAGGCACTTTATGCATTGTATACAGTCATCCTTTGTGGTTGTAATTTTATATTCTTCTCCACAACCAGTACAGTGATCCTCATCCAATTCTATTCCTTCAAAATCTGTAGAATCTGATAATTTCAAATGTATTTCATCTTCTTCGCTGCTGGAAGTGTCGTGTTTTTGTTTTTTTCTCGCGTTTATTTTAGACTTTTTCATGGTTTTAAGTTTATTTATCAGCTTTATCTGTTTCTAGGATAAAAGTTTCCGACGATTTTCAATATTTTATGAAAAAAAAAAAAAAAAATCGTTAGGTCCTATTATATTATTATTATTGAAATGTTTATATTAGTTGAAATTTAAACAATTATATCAATTAATTTAATTGTAAACATAAAAGTTAGATAATTGTTTTAAGTATAATTATATTTAGTTAAAATCCTCACTCCGTATAATTTTGAAATATTGATTAAAGGTGGTCATATCTCCTCGATTTGATGTGGCCATCTCTCCTGAAATTAGGGGACATATGAAAACCCAATTTAAAGCGTCAATCCGCAATTTTCCGTCCTTGTTTTAGGCTTAAAAGGAAAGATTGGACTATGTACGTGCTTTAAAAGTCCGTATAGTAAAATAAAACTAACATACATACTACAAAGCAATCAGATACCTAACTCTACAAAAATATTCAACAACTAAATTAAATAAACATTAAAATTTCACGTATTTTGTATAATTAAAAATACAGCTGCACATAGTAATGAATCAACTCGTTGAACTATTTCTTACGAAAAAAGTTTATGCTGCAATCCAGAGTTACCCTAATTATTATTAATAAGTATTATTAATATTTAAATTATTAATAATTAATTAAATTTAACTGTATAGCAATGCAGACTCATTTAGAAAGCTTCAAATTCTGAATTAATTTGTGAATTTCAAAAGAATTATGGTAAATGATAGAAATAGTAATATCCTTTTTGTTTCTGTGGAATAGATTTGTGTATTTACCATCTATTTATTTGGTTGGGTCTATAAAATTATATGTTATCACATCTAATATTTGATTGTAAAAGAATATTATTCTATGCTTATAAAATATATAAATGTTTCGTTATGCAACACTGCCAACATCGCGGTATGAGAGATAGATTTTCCGTGAGAATGAAAATCAAAAGATGTAAAAGAAATCTAAAGGTATGTGACTGAGGTATAATGAAATATTTTAGTATATATACATATATTTATACATGCATAAAATAAAATAAAATCTTGCAACCTAATTCACCGCATTATTAGAAAAATATACATTTTTAATATTATACGTCTTTTAGATACATTTCACCAACATTATTTGTCATCTTCTACAATTTTTATTGTAGATAAAACATATTTTTATTCCTTTTTACTTTAGTAAACTAAATTCGTTATGCGGCGAATAAAAAATTCACTTTGTACTAACTGGATTGTAAACATACAGTTCTTTATTAATAGCAATTTATTTTAGTTTGGTAACATATCTTCATCAAATAGTTAAGCTACTCGGTATTATTACATCAACAGTTTTTAATCGCACGAAAGTGTGGTGAGTCAAAATATATGTGACGGCACGTTATTGTCATTATTAAGGGCGCAACAAATGTTCATAAATGAATTTAGCTATGCATCTGGGCAGACTCTTTCGGAAAGCTTCGAATGGTAAATTAATTTGTGCTTTACAAAAGAGTCGTGTTAGATGATAGGAAGAGTAACGATCATTTGCCTTTGTGAAATATTATTCTTCAATTACGTCTGCTTATATAGTTGCGTCCATGAAACTAAATGCATCCTCGTATTCCACCTAATTGCTTATCACAATATAATAGTTCGTTGTGGTCTTAAGAGACGTTTTGTTAAATCAGTTAATATTACTTAAAGGGTGACGAGACGCTTCTGTATTTCTGGGAGCAAAACATATGTTTACAATTGAATTTCGCTATGGATCGTGGGAAACTCATTTGAAAATTTTTAGGTTCTAAATTAATTTGTAACTTACAAAAGAGTAACAGTAGTTGATACAAAGGGTGACATCTATTTGTCTTCTGAGAAATAGTTTTGTGTCTTTATCATCTATTTGTTCCGTTAGTTCAATGAAACTAAATGTGACCTACATTCCGATATATTAAAAGAATATTTTCGATTGTTCAAAAAAGTTGATGTGTTTATTTAGGCTATTTTTAAGAAAGCTGATGCTTCTGTTTAGAGATGAAGGCAAAATTGAGTGACTTGTGATGATTGTGATTTTGTGATTTTTGTTTACCATTTTCAATTAAAAAAATTTTTTGGAAAAATATTTCTTTCATTATAGATTATGAAAATGTCGCCGCCTGAACTATGAAACATTTCGATCTGAATAAAGGTATTTATTTGCCTTCTAAATATATTTTTATGATTTTTTGAAAGTATTAACTTAGATTGGTGATTGTAAGTGATTTTCATATGAAAGTTTATAATCCAAATAAGTTTAATTATCACCTAATACAATTTGTATTGTAGATAAAACATAATTATGTTCTTTATTACTGCAGTAAACTAAATCCAGTATTGGAGGAATAAAAAATTTCACTTTGTCCTAAATGAATAGATACTTACGTTATTAATAGCATTTTTTTAGATAGTTAACATATCTTCATCAAACGGTTAAGCTTCCCCGTATTATTACATTCATCAGTTTTGAACCGCACGAAAGTGTGGCGAGTCAAGATATATGTGACTGCATGTTATTGTCATTATTAAGTGCGCAACAAATGTTCATAATTGAATATCGTTATGCATCTAAGCAAAGTCTTTCGGAAAGCTTTGGATGCTAAATTAATTTTGTGCTTCATAAAAGAGTCATATTAGACGATTGGACGAGTAACATTCATTTGCCTTTGTGAAATATCATTCTTCCAATTACGTTTGCTTGTATAGTTGCGTTCATGAAAATAAATGCATCCTCGTATTCCATCTAATTGCTTATCATAAAATAATAGTTCGTTGTGGTCATAAGAGACGTTTTGTTAAATCAAGTAATATTACTTAAAGGAGATGAGACGCTGCTGTATTTTTGAGGGTATAACCTATGTTCGGAAATGAATTTTGCTACGGATCGTGGCGGATACATTTGGGAATTTTTAGGAAGATGACCAGTAGATGATACAAAAGGCAATATCCATTTCCCTTCGGAGAAATAGTTTTGTGTATTTATCATTTACATATACCGTGAGATCAATGAAACTAAATGTAACCTAAAAAAAAGATATTAATAAAAGTTATCTTCATTCTATTAAATCCTATCATACGTAATTAATTCAATGATATCTCATGATAGGTAATGATTCTAAGTTCCCATGGTCATTACGTCCTATTTAAGATGAACTCATAGTATTCCCGTATTGCTGAATTTAATGTATATAATCGTAATAAATTTTGTATTCATGCATTTTTGAATAAGAGTGTAACAGCTATTGCACAATGATCTGAATATTTATAAAACTAGTTATAGAACAAACGCACCACATTTGCCACGTTTGAAATACAATTTCTGACTTGTTTACTTCAGTAAACTAAATTCCTTATTAATAGCAATCTATTTTAGTTCGGTAAAATATCTTCATCAAAAGGTTAAGCTACTTCGTATACCTCATAAGTTTTGAACCGCACAAAAATGTGGTGAGTCAAGATATATGTGACGCTATGTTATTGTCACTATTAAGGTATCCGAACACCTTTAAAATGCAATTTTAGATCAAAATATCGATTTTTCATTTTTGCAATAATATTAAAATTGAGTCTCGTATCTATCGAAATCTGCTTAAATTTTGTCTGTATCTAAAGTAGAAACCGAGTTACAGCCATTTAAAATTACATCTATTACAGCTTTTGAATGGTGTTTAAAAGTTATTTTCAGCTTTTTCTCAAAATGAAGTTTTTCAGATTTTTATTATACGCAAAACATCCTAAAACAAAAAATTATGCACGAAATGCCACGATATTTTCTGTACTTCTTTTACAAATGTCTTTTGAGGGAATAGACTACACTCATGATAATATATTAAATAGTTTTATATTTACACTGGTATAAATGACAAACTTGAGACAAATTTTGCGAATTTTTCATTACATTAGTACTTTAACTGCCATATCATCTGAGATAGAGATGCGATTATAATGTGTGTAGTCTAAGTCCTCGAGAAAGTTATTCTGTTTATTATGCAATTTACGAAATATCAATACATTGTTTTATTTTTTAGTTATTACGTTTTGCGAAAATGTCAATTTTTGACATAATTTTGACTATTTTTTTCTTTAAAAAATTATTTCTGGGTAGTAGCTAAAATTTTTATATTTTTTTCAAAGTTTTAAAGTAAATGTCATTATAACAAATGGATAACAAGAGAAAATTTCAAAAATTTCAAAAAATCACTTCCGAAGGTGTGCGGATACCTTAAGTGCGCAATAAATGTTAATAATTGAATATCGCTATGCATCTCGGCAGACTCTTTTAGAAAGCTTCGGATATTAAAAATTAATTTGTTCTTCACAAAAGGGTGATGTCAGATGATCGGAAGAGTAACATCCACTTGCCTTTGTGAAATATTATTCTTCTTTCAATTACGCATATTAAATGAATATTTTTTTATTCATAAAATCTGTTGAGTTAGGCTATTTTTAGAAAGATTATACTTCTATTGAGAGACGATGAAAACAAAAATGAAGTCAAAACGTATAGGATATTTTCCATGTTTATTTCCTTTTTGTCGACAAATGAATGATTTCCAATAAATATTTTTTCCACTACATATAACGCAACCCAATTCATTAATCGAAAACAACCCTTCTAAATCTATATATAAAATAGTTATATTTTTAACTTACCAGAAAATATACTAATAAAATATTTTACGTCTAATTTAAACTTTTCATACCAATATTCTTATGTATTTCATTTATTGATTCATCCTGAATAGAGCATATAATTGCTTTTTTTCTCTAAATTTATGATTCTACATAATTTTTATATTATTAATCCATAATTTTTTAAAAAATTAAAATAATTATGTAATACATGAACTACAATTAGTCCATCATCTTTCCCAGTGGTTCACTAATAATAAGAAATTCAACATTCAACTGAAGACTGGGCGTAAAGTTGCTGACAACCCGGAAACCCCTCAAGAACAGTATACTGTTAAGTTTAAACTACCACTCTTTTCCAACTTTCATCATTTAAAGATCGAAATTTTATTTACTTTAAAATCAACCTCAATTTTGTTCTTAGCTTTTTATAATGACTTTATTTTTTCCTCCAGATGTATTAAATCTCTCATTTACGCGTCACCATTTATCACTCAAATCACACCTTATATAGGAAAACTGGGCCAAGATAAATGTGATGACCAGTCAAGATTTTGTATTAAACGAAAGAAAATTATCGCAATTCTTTTTTCTGCATGAAAATGCAGCAAAAAGTTAATATCTAAAACTACGTAGTCACCACTAAAGCGAATGCAATTTACAAAGAAAATTAATTATGCTATTATTTCCCTTTTGGAATAAAATTAAATTCTTGTGAAAAAAAATACGATAAACATATAATACTTCAGGCTTATAAATGACAACAAAGGAAAAATTTACAATACATATATTTACAATGCGCCACAATACAGTAATCGAAAACGGCCCTTCTAAATCTACACTGGTTTCCAAAAATTAAGAAAAAATCACAAAAAGAGCAATAACTCGCTCAAAAATGAACCTATCCGTATGAAATATGCATATGTTGTTAACTTAAAGATACTAAATAAAATTACAAAATGCAAATTAGTGGCGCTACAATCGGATTGCGTCAACTGCGAGGAGCATAAAAATGCATGCTAGAGAGTACAGCTGCTGGGATTGCTGTGATTACGATATAAGAAAACTGATATATCCAACTCATTAGTATGATCTCGAGGTATCATTTGTCCGCATAACTGCAATATAGAGCTATTGGAAGATTGCAGGTCGGTCAAAGTCAGACAGAAATTGCCAGATGGCTAAATCTGAGTCTTTCTGTTGTTCATTGACTTTGGAAACAATTTCAAACCACTGGTTCGGCCTCCAGAAGGTTTAGCCAAGGACAGGCAAGAGCTACGACAAACACCGATGACGATATTTGCGGTTATTTGCACGAAGGAATAGAAGAGCAACACCCTCTCATCTTAGATTCCCCCTTGCTGCTGCCACTGAAAGGTTGGTATGAAAGTCTACTGTGCGTAGAAGGCTTCATGAAGCTGGTCTTTATGCGATACGACCAGACATTTGTGTGCCACTTACCTCATGTCACCGGAGGGAGCGTTTAAGGCGGACACGTCAGCATGTCCACTGGACAGCTGATCAATGGAGGCGTCTTCTCTTCCCGGATGAGTTCCAGTTTAGCCTCCAAAGCGATAGTGTGCATTGAATGATTTGGGGAGAACACGGAACAAGCTATCATCCATCAAACATTCGTAAAAGAGATTCGTATGGAGGAGGCAGTGTCTATGTGTGGGATTCTAACTCTTTCGGCGGACGTACAGACTTCCACGTAGAACTGTGAATGCTCACGTCTATAGAGATGACATTCTTGATGCTTATGTGCGCCCTTATGCCAGTGCAATAGTTAATGATTTCCTGTTACAGGACGATAATGCTAGACCGCGCAGGGCTCACATCCTAGAAGATTATCTTCAGCAACAAACAATTCAGCGCATGGAATGGCCAGTTCGATCACTGGACTTGTATCCCATCGAGCATGTTTGTGATGCCTTAGAAAGATGTTTTGCTTCTCTCAATACCCCTCCTCTGATCCTTACCACGCTTACAACTGTTTGACAAGGACAATGGCCCGCACTTCCCAGCGTGCTTATCGATCGCATAATTGACAGTATCGCACATCGCTGTATGTGCTGTTTTGCTTCAAGGGGTGATCACACTCTATTTTAAAGGTACTTTTCCTATACCAAACTGACTCATTTATTTTGTTTAATTTATAGTTGTGTTAATTTCTGAAACACCACAATCGTCTGGTAATTTCTTTTAATGCTATTTATACCTTACTACGTGTTGTACATTGTGGCTCAGTTTTGTTAAAATCTACTTGTAACATTTTGAGTAATCGCTACTTTTGTTGTTTTTCCTTCATTTTTGGAAACAAGTGTATATACTAAATGCTTTAGAATTTAATTTGCTGTATTTTTAACAAACCGGAAAAGATACTTATAAAATATTTTACAACTATTTATTTAAATTTCTCACGGTAATGACGAGAGACCTTTGTAAGGCCTAGACAATTTCTGTCATAGGCCGGGAGCTGCGGAGCGGGTGCCGCTGAGATCTTTTTTTGGCCATTATTTGTTTTAATATTATTTACTTAAATAATTTTATTTTTAGCCAGCGCCGAAATACTTCATCTCTGTTGTTGTGACCATGTTATGGTGTTGCAAAGAGTCTTTTTCAAAACTATATTACTGCTTTACTTTGGCTGTTCTGATTCATTTCGGCTGTTTTGGTGGTTAAGCAATGGCATTTTGTTTTATATTTTACTGAATACTTGCAAAAATTCCCCTTCCTCCGTCATTTATCTAAACTTTTGTCAGTTATTAAGCATATTTTTTATTTTATTTAATACTTATTTATTACATTTTTTAAATCTTTTTTTTTAGCTCAAGAACCTAAGCCGTAGCCTCCCCACCCGCTTTTTAGGTGCGTTCGTAATTACATAAACACGTAGCACCTATAGTTGTCGTTCAGTCCGTCTATCTGTCTGTCCGTCTTTCCGTTTGTCCGCATATAACATAGCAAAAACTACCCAGCTGAATGGTCTGAAATTTTAAATATATAATTGTTGCAAAATTTTGTCGAGTCATTTCAAATTTTGTGAAAATCGGAAGTATAGTTTAATTACAAGGACAGTCAAAAGTTTTCTGTTGCATTACGGCCGAGGGGAATAAATTATTGCAAGTGCATTTTAATGATGTTACAGCCTTCCGAATGGTTTGAAATTTTAAATATATAATTGTTGGAAAATTTTGTCGAGTCATTTCAAATTTTATTGAAATCGGATGTATAATTTAATAACAGGGACAGCCAAAAGTTTTCCGTTACATTACAGCCAATGGGAAAAAAATATTGCAAGTGCATTTTAATGATGTTACAGTCTTTCGAACAGAATGAAATTGATATGCACTTATGGAGTGCACTAAAATATACATTCAGTACAATATGCGGTGCAAAATTTTTTTATAAAACTAGTTATATTACGAACGCACCTCATTTGCCACATTTGACTAGCAATTTCCAACTTTTTTTTACGAAACTTTGCAATTGGAACTATATGCCTAGGGGCAGTGCTTAAGGAGATAGCCTATTGTCTTATGCTATCACTGTTACCCATGCAATCGCACTTTCTCATCTACCTCACATGTTCATTTTCCGGGGATGTGGGACATAGATCTCGGGCTTCTCGGCAAAAAGTCTTCGTATCGTCGTCGTCTTCGCGAAAATTCTTAAGTATTTTATACAACAATTCTTTATAAATTGACGATATTAACATCCTTTCTTTCCCAACTTTCAGCATTTAACGATCGCAATTTTATTTGCTTTAAAATCATCCACAATTCTGTTCTTACCTTTTTATTTATTTTTTTCATCAGACGTATTTAATGTCTCTTTTACGTGTAATCATTTATCACTCAAGTGCACCCCTTTTGGGCGGTATTGTATCAAGATAATTGTGATTAAACGTGATGATCATTTATTAAACTCAAAAATATGACCATGATTTAAAATTTATTTCTAGAGCGAAATTAATAGAGCAAAAAAGTAAACAGCTACAAACACATAGTTTCCACTTAAGCTAATGTAATTACAAAAAATATGAATTGTGATTTAATTTTTCTTTTACCGTTTGGAATAAAATGAAATACCTGCGAAAAAATTAACATAACTACAATTCTACAGATTTATAAATTTCATCATTTAGTAAATAACTACCTTTTAAGGGTAGTTTATTCATTATTAGTTATTCTTGTACCTTTTATACACTTTTAAAAACATTTTTGCTGCAATCTTTCAGTTTTGTTTTTGTTATCTTACGTTAAGTTTTAATTGATTTTGCTTCTTTATTTGTAAATTTATAATTTCTAAAAATTTAATCCGTTTTGCAAACAAGCTTTGCATTTGCGTAATGCAAAATAATTTTTTTTAAATGTATTTTGTATTTTAAATGTATTTTCAAAATACATGTATTTCGTATTTTGAAATTTTGAAAATTGAAAAGTATTTTGTATTTTATATTTTCAGTTGTAAAACCTATGTATTTTGTATTTTGTATCGAAAATGGTTTTTCGATGTATTTTGCTCAAGTCTCCATCATTTAAAATAAATAAATAAATAATAAAAAAAAATCTAATATATTTTCAACACAGCACAAAACATTAACCGAAAACCCCCTAACAATGATATTTATGAAAAGTTTTTTTTTTTTTTTAACCTATATTTAAAATTTATCAGACGATATACTTCTAAAATAGCTTATAAGCATTTTTAACTTATTACACTAATGTTTTTTATTGTTTTATATTAGTTTTGAATTAAAGACCTAAACTGCCGCTCATTCCCAATTTTCACCATTTAACGATCGCAATTTTATTTACTTTAAAATCAACCACAATTCGGTTCTTACCCTTTTTATTTTTTTCATCAGATGCATTTAATGTCTCTTTTACGTCTTATCATTTATCACTTAAGAGTCGTGTTATCATTTACACCCCATACGGGGGACATTGGGACAAGACAAGACCTGATGACAGTCCATGACCTTGTATTAAACTGAACAAAAATGACGGTGATTCTTTTCTCTGCATGTAAAAGCTGCAAAAAGTTAATAGCTATAAATACGTAGTTACCACTAAAGCGAATACAATTTACAAAATAAGTAAATAAATAAATAAGTAAAATAACTATGCTAACTATTGGAATTAAATAAAATACTTGTGAAAAAAATTAAAATGAACATATAATATTTAAAAACTTATAAATGTCAACAAAGAAAAAATTTCCTATATAAATATTTACAACGCACCACAATACATTAATCGAAAACTGCCTTTCTAAATCCATAGACGATATTTTTTACAATTTATTTAGATATATTTTGAACAAAACCGGAAAATATAAAATATTTTACAACTAATTTAAACTTTTCATGCTAAAATTAATTCATACAATAACAATTCTTGGTGTATTGAAAACCTTAACTTCCACTCTGTTCACAACTTCCATCATTTAACGATCGCCATTTTATTTACTTTAAAATCAGCCACAATTCTGTTCTTACCTTTTTATTTATTTTATTATTTTTTTTTCATCAGATGTATTTAATGTCTCTTTTACGTGTCATCATTTATCACTCAAGTACACCCCATTTGGGGGACATTGGACCAAGACAAATGTGATGACACGTCATGATCTTGTATTATTAAGAGCGCAATAGATACCCGTAATTTAATTTCCCCCTACATCTGGCCAACCTCATTCAAAAAGTCTCTCTACCTAAATTAATTTGTGACATGCGAGGGACAAATAGAAGCGGAAAAGGGAGATACTAATTTTCATTTGCGTTCGTCTTTTTCTGGCAAAAGAAATATGGTGGCGAGGCTATATATATTTTTTATCTTTATTGTCTGCCGGTAGCATTTTCGATGTAAGTTTAAGTGCGTTGCCGCTGTATTTAATTGATTGATCGTATTTTAAATTTACTTTCAAACAGGGAAAGAGGGATTATGTTTATCTGATTAATAAATAAAACAGCATAGATGTAATTTTGAAATAATGTATCGGGGTTTTATGGGTGGAAGATGATAATTCATTATTCTTTTGGAGTATAAGCATAACGTAATGAAATTAAATTGAAAGTAAAACATTCTAATAGAATAAGGTTGTTAATGTTGGAAGTATTTATTAGTAACAACCTTTAGCAATTATTTGAACAACGAAATTATTGGGATGATTTATTTAGATATTTATTTATTGATCTCCTATTTACTTATATATTGATTAATTTATCAACATATGAGGTGAAAGACGCACGGAGGACATCGATATGTTTTTGTGAATTAATTGTGTAGCTGCCAACTCTCATGCACCATTTTTTAATAGTAATTTTATTCTTATTTTGCAATTAGTCCACAAAAACATCCGATATGTGTGAAATATGTTTCCAAGCATAGTAAGCGACAATGTTGCTTCATGATTTCAATCGATGCGATAATTGCGGCGGTTAATCGTTGCGGCATTTACAATAGAAACACTTCTATCATGGAAAAAAGCACAGTTGCGATACTTTTATTGTGAGTTTCCTTCTGATGGAACATCAATTATTTTTTCTACGCTATTCTTTTTCAATGACAATGAAATTTTATAAATCTGCATCAGCTTAAATGATTTTCTAAATATTAGTTGAATCAGAATTATGGAAGATTAATCATTAGTCACTATTGCCTCGATTTCTTGAAATATGTATAAAATCAAAGAAAAACAGATTAAAAAAAAATATCTTTTGTAAGCATTCTATGTTTATCTTGAAAATCACGCCTATTTTTTTTTCTTTTTTTATGTATTAAGAATCTTTTTCCAAAAAAAGAAAAAAAAAAAATCCGTTACAATATATTCACTTGGCATGTGCACCAAATTAGATTACGTCCGTCTGGCCTTTCTGTCCGCTCTCTAACTCTCGTAAATATAGTCGGATTGCCCTGAAATTTTTGGATGTTATTTACGTTTACCCTAGCACGAACTCTATTTCAAATGAAGTTTGTAGCATGTTTAGTTTATTTACAGGGATAGTCAAAAGTTTTCCGTTACATTACGGCCAAAGAGAAAAATGTAGTTCCAAATTAATTTTAATGAAGTTACACCCTTTCAAACATAATAAAATTGATATGCATTTACAAAGTCCACTTAAATATGCATTCTGTAGAATATGAGGTGCAAAGAATATTTATTATTCATTTACAGGGGCACGCGAAAGTTTTCCGTTACATAATACATAATGGCATAGTGGGTAATTGTTTGCGGCTTATTTTAATTATGGGAAAATATTTCATATAAAATGAAATTGATCGAAGTGCCGTAACCACATCCACGTGTTGCATAAGATGAGGTGGTTCAGTGCGTGTTCTTGCAAGAAGAAAAAGTTATAACTATATGTCAAAATGGCTGCTGTCTCACTGTGTACTCCCTTACCCTATATTAAATTCACTAATATAGAAATGATATGACTCCATCTTGAATAGGACTTAATCACCATGGCAACGTACGTTTTGATTCGATTTTCATGAAATTTGAAATGACTCGACAAAAGTCTGCAACGATTATATAGATTACATTTCAAACATTCGGTTGGGTAGTTTTTGCACCGTTATATGCAGACAGACAGACGGACGGACCAGATAACGACTATACGTGCTACACATTTATATAATTACAAACGCACCTAATCAAACATCCTATCATTAGAAAAATGCAAGAAAATTAAAAAAATAAATAAATTTTCAATTATCATCTAAAACTGTCTCTGTAAATTTTTTACATTTGCTATGAAACTTTTGCGATTTTTTTTTTATTACACGTATGTCTTGTTTTTGTTGATCACACCCACGGAATCATCAAATTTTTGCATTGTCTGCAATCGTTGTTGACAAGACTTATTGCTTTACCTCAAATTTTTTTTTAACTTTCTCAATCTTAAATTTTATATTTTCGTAAAAAAAACATTTAACTGTTTATATTTTATTAATTTTGAAAAAAAATCACCCTCTTCCTCTATCAAGCTTTTATATATAAATTCTTTCTTTTGCGTTATTTATAATATTATATCATTTTAGAAATACACTTAACTGATTGCTAAATCTACCATCTTCAAGAAAACGTTTTCTAGGAAAGTTTTACTACATGCCTAATAACTATTCCTAATAAAACGCACCATATGTACACGACTGGAAGACTGACGTGATTTATAAAAACACATTAAGTATCAAAAAACAAGAAAAAAATCCTTCCGCATTATTGATTCAGAATGTAATTCTAATACACATCCGAACGATGCGAGTCTCTTATATGTTTTTTTTTCCATATTAATAACCCAAGGGAAAAGAAATGACTAAAAATTCTTCGTTAATTACGGAATCGGCAGCTGCAATTAGTTAAACGTAAGGGAGAAACATAAAATGCAACGAACTTCCATTTGGAATCATAATTTTATCGCATACAGAATATTAAATCTATGTAAACGAGAAGCAGATTTTCTTTTCTTGCCATCATTTTAAATAAATAAATATAGTTTTTAAATATGAAAAATCGTAAACCAAAAAATAAAAATAATAAATAAAGTATAAAAAAATATGACCAAACTTGTTTCTTAGATTAGCCATAACATAATAACGATTCTTTGCAAAGTGTTTTCCATTCATAAATTATGTAAAGATATCTTGAACACGTTGCCAGGTTTTTTCTCTTTAACAACGCCAGTGTTGTTGGAGAAAAAAAGTATAATTTTTCATCGAAGCCAACTTTTGTACTTATTGATATTTAAAGAAAATTTATGAATACGAAATATTTTGTTTACGTATGCGCAGAAGTTTTAACGAAATGAATATTATTGATCGATAAACGCTTGTTAACAGTTACATAAAAGATTTTAGCTTCTGAAAATGTTTAAAAATATTAATATTATTATTATTACTAGCTGATCATCCTAGCGTTAGCCGAGCACGTCCAAAAATTGCGCAAAAACACTCTAAGAATCGCTGCACAAAATCCGAATGAAATTTAGTGAAAATTTATAAATTTTCAGTTATCATCTAAAACTGTCTCTGTAAACATTTTCCATTTGCTAAAAAATGTATGTGCGCCATATTTATTTTTTAGTTTTTCTTTCTACTATACTTATTCTTCTTTTAGTAGTTAACACCCACGAAACCTTCACCATTTTTACATTACCTGACGTTAGTCGATCAAAGTCGTGGACATGGTTTTTTGCTTTTGCTACAAAAATATTTTTAATTTTTTCAATCATCATTATATTTAAAAGCTTATTTTAATTAATTTGAAAAAACGATTGAACCCCTTTTTCTTTCAAGCTTTTATATTCTAGTTCTTAATTTTGCAGTATTTGCAATATCATATAATTTTAGAAATGCACTTAACTGATTCTAACTAACTTCATCAACTTCAAGAAAACATTTCCCAGGAACGTTTTACTACATTTCTAATAACCATTCTAATAAAATGTGCCGTACGAACACAACTGGAAGAGTGACGTGATTCATAAAAACCCGTTGAATATCAACAAACAAGAAAAAAATCCTCCCGCATTATTGATTCAGAATGTAATTCTAATATAGTGCATCTGAACGATGCCCTATCTCTTATATGTTTTTTTCCCTTATTTATCACCCAAGAGAAAATAAATGACTGAAAATTCTTCCTTAATTACGGAATCGGCAACTGCAATTAATTGAACATAAGGAAGAAGCATGAAATGCAGCAACCTTCCATTTGCAATCATAATTTTATCGTATTGAGAATATGTTTCTGAATATGAAATCTATGTAAACGAGAAGCAGATTTTCTTTTCTTGTCATCACTTTAAAAAAATAAATATAATTTTCAAGGATAAAAATCGTAAGCTAAAAAATAAATAATAAATAAAGTATAAGAAAGTATGAACAAAATATTTTCTCAGGTTCGCCATAACATAGTAACGATTATTTGCAAAGCGTTTTCCGTTTATAAATTATGCAAAGATATTTTGAACACGTTGACGGGTTTTTCTTTTACAAAGCCAACTGTTGGAGAAAAAAAATTGTTTTTCATCGAAGTCAACTTCAGTATTCATTGATATTTAAAGAAAATGTATGAATACCAAATATTTTGTTTACGTTATGTGCAGAAGTTTTAACGAAATAAATGTTATTGATCGATAAATGCTTGTCAACAGTTACATAGAAGATTTTGGCTTAAATTATTAAGATCATTATTATTACTAACTAATTAGCCTAGCGTTTCCCAAGTGTGACAAAAAATAGCACAAAGTGCAAAAGAGCTCGAAACATCGCTGTGCAAATTACAAATAAAACATTATTGAAAATTTTCAAATTTTTAGTTATCATCTAAAACCGCCTCTGTGCTATATCTATGTGTTTGTGTGGCCGTGGATCGCCGTAGTGGTTGTCTGAAAATTAAAATGAATTGGTAACCAATGAAAATATTATGAATTAAAGTTAAATATACAAAATAATTAATTTAGAAATTTTGCCATAAAAACATCGGAGGCTGAAAAATAAAAATAAAAGAGACTCACCCATTTGAAGTAAACGGACAAATATGTACAGTTAACATGAATTTAATTTTCTTTACCAACACATAATCATACTTGGCCAAGCAACTTCGTATTTTCCATTATTAAGATGAATACAAGGTATAAATCAATTACTATATATTAAACAGCTATTTTCCGTGGTTATTTTGAAAATGTCTCTAAAGTGTAACAGTTTGGTTTATTGTCCAAACGGAATTCAGTTCGAAAACATAGATTGTATAGGACTAATTAACGGTTCACTCATATCACGGCATCAGGAATAATTCGCACATTAATCTTGGACTTCGAAGAACAGGAACATTACAGATATTGGTCGATGTCTGCTTGGCTCAGCTGATTGGAATATTTTTTACAATGCTTCAGCTTCTGGTTGAATAGATTGAAGATTAGAGATATCGTCGTTCAGAAGAATCTTAAGTCAAAACAATAGGAAGATTGTTGAGATGGTAACAGATCTATTTATGGAAGGAGCTTCAGCATGCTATTACATCTGTGGAGTATGGAGAGTATGCTCTTAGGTTCGGATAGGAGTGCTGTACTTCGCCATCATTTTCTCCGTCTGAGGCCTCAGCCTCAAACGTACGTGCAAACAGACCGCTACATTTTTACAAAGTGTGAGAGATAAAATCCAGATGGCTCAAAAAGAACGTTAAAACCGACGCTCAACTCAAATTCGCCAATCAACGACCGGCACGTGCACATCTGAGTCATCACGATAGCGATTTTTATCGCAATCGAAATATCGATAACGATTTGTATCGTAATCGAAGTTGCATTCCCCCTGCATTCCTGAGTACCAGCGATGTCACGCCATGATACCAAAACAAGATGGAGGATAGAGTGACGTCACGACGTCCTTTTCTGCGAGGAAGAAAGATAAAAAATGTCTAACTGCGTCGGGGGAAAAAAATGGATCGCGCGTCTTTTAAAACTGACAGAAGTGATTAAATTTTGTAATGCGGATATCTCGCTAAATTACGGTTTAAAATTAATGAAATTTTGGCAATCGCTTAGAAAAAGATAGTAGCATCCAAAAAAAATAGTTTTAGAATAAAATAATTAATATTAAATAATTTTTTTAATTTATATTTTTGGAAGTTAGCGATTGTAAGAAAAGCATTGTAAGTTACTTTAACGAACGATTTTCCATAATGTTTATATTTTAAAAGATCTGTACACTATTAGAATTATATTTAACTGCATATTATAATATTTATTACTTTGAATAATTATTAATTATCGGATTATTAACGGAATATAAATTATTTAGAATGCTTTTTATTTATTTACTTAATACGTTTTTAAAGTTGTTTTTGAACTTAAATATTTAAATTTAAATAGAGAAATAATGCAGACGATAAATTAATAATCTGAAATATTGAAAATGTAACACTCTGTAAAATTTTTCTATTTGCTAAATTTTTTTAATATGTTTGCGATATTTAATTTTTATTTTTTTAACCATTTGGAAAAATGGTTATTGTCCTCGGTCAGGGTAGGAAATCAAAAACATATCTGGAGCGTTTTATTATTTGAATCCCGCATTTTATTCGTTTTCTGATTGGTCTATAAAAGTAATCTGTATTTTCCCTTTACTTTCAAAAGAGATGGATACTTCTGTTGCCACTATGACAATAAAGAAATAAGGACTACAAAGAAAAATTAATAACTCAGAAACAAATTGAGATACTGCTTTCAAACAAATTGCATTTAAAAGTGCATTTTTTTCTCTATACGACGGTGTAAAAAGTAATATTGTGGGATGTTTAGAAGTTTAAGAATGAAATTTAATTTAAAATTGGTCCAGGAATATTAATGTTTAATCCATGCCGTACGTAATGTATAACCAGCTCCGTAGAAGTTTAAAAATTTACAGTACCGAAAAATGTATGGCGTACGTAATGTATGATCAACTCCGTGCGATTTTTTATGTCTTAAATTTTAGTCATGACCAGCTCCGCAGAAGTTTAAAAATTTGCAGTATCGAAAATTGTAAAACTGAAATTTCTTTTAAAATTTGTTCATGATGGGTCCAGGAATGTTGATATTTAATCCATGGCGTACGTAATGTATGACCAGCTCCGTGGGATTTTTATGTCTTAAATTTTAGACTTTGAAAAAATCATTTTCCAAATGGTCGTTGTAATTTGTTAAATTGCATTTTTTTTTTTTTTTTTTTATTATTGTTCCAAACTCAAAATTAATGTCCGATTCTGAACATTGGCAATTTGACTTCGATATTGTTAGTGTCAGAAACAAGAAGTGAAGGTTATTTTTTTCTATGTTATACGTAATCTGGCTTTAGATGTCAACACCCACGAAGCCTTCAAATTTTTACATTGCTTGACATTAGTCGATTAATATCGTTGGCAGAGTCTATTGCTTTTACGACAAAAAAATATTTTTAATTTTCTTTACCATCACTATATTTATAAGCTTATTTTTATTAATTGATTCATTTCTTTTCAAGCATTTATGTACAGATTCTTAATTTAGCATTATTTGTAATATTATATCATTTTAGAAATGGGCTTAACAGATTCGAGTTAAATCCTCTATCTTCAAAAAAACATTTTTGGGGAAGTTTTTACTACATTTCTAATAACCATTCCTTAATAAAACGCACCATATGTGCACGTTTGGAAGACTGGGGTGATTCACAAAAACACGTTAAGTATCAACAAACAAGAAAAAAACCTCCCGCATTATTGATTCAGAATATATTTCTGATATACATCCGAATGATACCCTATCTCTTCTGATTTTTTTTCCATTTTTATAACCCGAGGGAAAGAAATGATTAAAAATTCTTCCTTAATTACTGAATCGGCAACTGCAATTAGTTGAACTTGGGGGAGAAACATTGAAATGCAACAAGCTTTCATTTTGCAATCATAATTTTATCGCATTCGGAATTTGAAATCTATGTAAACGAGAAGCAGACTTTCTTTTCTTGCCATCACTTTAAAGAAATAAATATAATTTTCATGTATGAAAAATCGTAAACTCAAAAATAAATAATAAATAAATAAAGTTTAAAAAAGTATGATCAAACTTCTTTCTGAGATTCGCCATAACATAATAACGATTCTTTGCAAAGTGTTTTCCATTCATAAATCATAAATTATGCAAATATATCTTGAACACGTTGACTTATAAATACTGGTGTTGCTGGAATAAAAATAAATATGATTTTTCAGTGAAGTCACCTTTTATATTTATTGAAAGAAAATTTTATGAATTAAACATTTTGTTTATGTTTTGCGCAGACGTTTTAATGAAATGGATATTATTGATCAATAAACACTTGTTATTGATCTGCATAAAAGGTTTTGCATTGAAATATGTTTATTATTATTGTTGTTGTTATTATTATTATTGCTATTATTACTTTGGTCTATTTTCAATATCAGACATTTTATAATTGTTCTCTAGAAACCGCTTAAAAAAATTAACACCCGCATTGAAGACGTAGCAATACTTATCGAATAATGTACGAGCAACTAGTACTTGTTTCAACATAGTTGAAAAATGTTTATGAATTAGGTTTGTATGTCTGTCTGTTTATCAATGTGGCTATCATCTTTCCATGATTTAACTCTAGTAAATATATTAAGATTGCCATTAATTTTCATACGTTATTGAAGTTTAGTATAGAATATTCAGCTTAACCGAGGAGGATATAATCTAAACTGTTTGATTTTTTTTACCTTTTTACTTACTTCTTTATAGCTGAGTGTTTTTGACTTTGGATAAAAACCAATAAATGACAGCACTGATTCTTATTTTCTCATAAAATAAGCTGTTCTTATCGTCTGAGTTTGCAAAATGCATTCCAGACAGAGTGTCCACGAAAGTAAGAAGTTTTCATAATTAATTAACTTAAACGCTTTACAAAAAATTTTTGAGGATTTTTAGATCATTCAATTAATTATTCGAGGACCACCATTTCCTTTTAGTGTTTCTTTGACAATCTTTAAAACATTTGTTTGATTTTGACAGCCTTTTGAAATAAACTGACAATGTTTCGACAGTTTCGTATTAATATATGAATTCCAACATAAAATTCTGTATTTTTCTGTTCAATATGGATAGTTCCTAATAGGTAACCATGAAAGGAAGCGAGGTATGACGAGATTAGAATGTTTTATTACCTCGAAGCAAGTTTCCTAACAAACTTATCTAATCAATAGGGATCGATTCAGTACTTGTGAAGGCTTTTAAAATATCCTAAATTTAGTAGTACAACATGATTTTACGAAGTTCTTATTTATAAATGATTTACACATTAAAATTTACCTTCACACTTTTTTTTACTAAATGCTATATTTTGAAAATTATGACAGTAATTTTTAAAAATTTTTTCTTATAAAAATATTTTTAATTTAATTTTAGTACCACGATTTAAATTTAGATTTCGATGATAACTGCGGTTGTTTGTGGTTGCTCTGTGTTTTCTGCTTAACTCATTCTTTCTTTCTCGCCCTTTCTCTGTCTCTTTTTTAAGAAAGCCCGTTTTTAGAGATGCACAGAATGACTTTTCTTTAAAAAATATTTCTTTAAATTTCTGAAAAAAAAATGTTTTTTTTATTAATTGTGTAAAAATGTGCATACAAACCGAAAGATCACCTTGCCTTTAATAAACATAAAATATTATTTTCCCCACGATATTTAAATTTTTAAACATACAATCTCATTCATTAAACATTCAATAAGTTGTTAAGTCTACCTTGTACCAGAAGAAAAACTGGTAAAGAAACTTGCCAAAATATCTCATAGAGGTTAAAACCTTTATAAAACAATTTTTCTTGGTTTTCAAAAATTGGTATGAAATAACATAGCGGTTTAAACGTGAACTTGCGTAGAAGGTTTTTTAAAGGTATCTGCCTAAGTTCCGAGAGCTTTTCTTTAAAATGTACAATATTGAACAAATACACATATTTTTAGTTCAGTTGTAAGATACTCCTAAATCTCATAAATTCATGAAGATATTCCAATGTAATGTATGGATGTACTTCCACTGTATTCTTTAAGAATCTTACTCCAAAACTAAGCCCAGTGACGACACAAAATAACTAAAATATAAATCAAACAATGATCATTTCCTGCGAGGTTTTCTAGATATTTATGCAGAATATTCGAATTACACCCATCATCTTCTTTGAATGTTATTTTTCACATTCTTTTAAATCATTTGTTTGATTTAGACATCCGTTTGAAATAAAATGACAATTTTTCAAAAGTTTTCTATTAATATATGAATTCCAACATAAAACCCTTTATTTTTCTGTTCAATATGGAGAGTTCTTAACAGGTAATAGTGAAAGGAAGTGAGTAGAAGAAGATTAAAATGTTTTATAACCTCGAAAAAACTTTGCAAACACACCCATTTAATAAATAGTGATCTTTTCAGTACTTGTGAAAGCTTTTATAATTTCTTAAATTCAGTATTACAACTTTAATTTGTCAAGTCCTTATTTATACAAATGATTTATACATCAAAATTTACCATCATTTTTTTAAAACCAAATAATATGTTTCGCAAATTATGACAAACTAGTCGGAGTGCCAATCTCAAAACTTTCTTCTATCTCATACATGTTATTATTTCAAAAAGTTGTTACACACGTTAATCATTCAGTGCTATTACTTCAATACTACACCAAGTTTGATTTTCATCGTAAGTTTCAGTTTAATTTTACTACTTGGAGTAAAAACGAGTTAATCTCAATCATAATATTTAAAAAAAAAAAAACAATATTATTCTTTATTCTGTTGTAAAATCCGCTGCTTGAGAATCACCGGGTTTGCTGGTTACGAATTTCCCATCGAAGCATGGATAGTCGATGTACAATAGAAATATGAAAAATCAATAAAAACTATTACAGCGCCTTCTTCTGGTGGATTGTTATCAAATTCAAGGAGCGTTTGATGGCCATAGTCAAAAACATACTCAAAAAATTTAGTCCGATTCTACCCAAAACTTCATATATTTTTTGATTTTACACTAATGTAAATATGCACAAAAGCGCTATTACAGCGCCCCCTTCAGACAGAATATTTTCAAATTCTAGGTGGAAACGCTGGCCATAAGAAAAAACAATCACAAAGAAAGAAGAAGTCAAAACTATACGAAAAAATTTTTGTCCTTTTCGATAAAAATATTTTTTAATTTAATTTCAGCACAATAGTTTTAATTTAGATTTCAATGTCGACTCAGCTGTGGTTTCTCTTTAACTGACTTTCTCTTTCTCCTTCTTTTTCTGTCTCTCTTTTTTTTTTAAAGCCCGTTTTTAGAGATGTACAGAATGAATTTTCTTAAAAAAATATTTTTTAATTAAAATTCTATAAAAAATGGAATTTTTTAATATTGTAAAAATATACACACAAACCAAATATCATCTTGCATTTAATGAACATAAAAGCTTATTTTTCCCACTATATTTAAATTTGTAAGCATCAAATCTCATTCATCAAACATTCAATAAGGTTTTAAGTCTACATTATATCACAAGCAAAACTAGTAAAGAAACTTGCTAAAATATTTGATAAAAGTTTTAAACCTTTATAAAACGATTTTTCTTGCTTTTCAGAAATTGGTATGAAATACGAATAAATCACTTGTCAGTGATTTAAATGTGAACTTACAAGGGAGATTTACTTAAAGCACATAATCAGAATATTTTGAAAAAAAAAACACAAATGATTCTCCATATGTACCTAATATAACATCCCTGAAATTTACTTGGGAAATTTTCAATAAAAAATCTATAAAGAGAAATAATAAACTATCAAATTTTTACAGCTAAAAGCGAAGAAAACTGGTGCTCTTCAAATGCATAAGATTCAATTTACAATACTTACTTAATTTAAATTTAAATAATAAAGAAGTGTCCTGTTTTATTGTATAGCATTATACTATAATATATAAATTCTGTATGTTTCAGTTATGTAATTTCATCGTTGTAAAAACTTTTAATATATTCTGTTTTGCAAACTACAAATATTTATTTTAATATGTAATCACATTAACATGAAACTTAAATTTCGATCTGGACAATTATATCAATATTTGGATTTTTTTTTTTTAAGGTTAAAGTGTAGTTTGGATCTTATTTAACGAATATGCAAAATATATATACATGGGAATGACAAAAGTTTTGATAGAGGAATCCGGAATTAAAAACTACTCTTTCGAATATTTCCAACAATATAATTGTTCAGATCGTGTTAATGAGCATGAAGGACATGGAGATTTTGATTTGCTATCTCCATTATCGAACAAAGTTAATGATTCTATTAACTACTATAAAACTCCAATGAAAGAGTAAAGAAAAAGGGGAGGGGTGTCTCATCTCTAAATGAAGCATTTTTTATTATTATCGCGCAATTCCTCTTGCTTAGAATAATACTATATGGAAAATAGGATGTTGTAAATTCAATATTCCTTTACGTCAAACTTAATTTAAAATATTATTTTAAATGAAATTAATAAATCGTTTTCTTGTCAGGAAGTTTATTTTACCTCCAATTTGAATAATATTCCATTCTTATTTAAACTTCCATTTCAAAGTCATTTAAGTTTTCGCTGTTGGGTAAATTTAACCAATGTTTAAAAAAATAACTTTGAATTCAACAAAATATCAATTATTAAAATTTAGTTCTAACCTTTATAATAAAAATAAATGGTTAACAAATGAAAAATATTTATTATTTGACAAAATAGGAAGTTATAAAACACACGAGGACGTGAGTTTCAAAACTCGCCCTATCCACAAAACCAGATTTTAGGATATCCCGAGAAATCTGTGACTGCGTCCATTCGTTTTCATTGTAAACCAACAGTTTAAAATGCTAAAAATACAGAATAAAACTATTTTTTTTTTCAAATTGTAGTGTTTTTTAGATTCACTCGTAGGCTAGAGAAAACTCAATTTTTAAAATTTTGGAAAAGGCGAGTTTTGAAACTCGAGTCCTCAAATGTAACTATTTAACTTATTTAAACTGGTTTAGCATGTAGATTATCGAATGGTTCTAAAGTGAATATTACCTAATATGTAGAATGGAAGCTTAACGTCAACAAAAAAGCTTTTGTAAAATCCTAAAATGTATGAACGTAATACAAAATATGTTTTCACACTTCATTTTTTCAATTTAAGGGCTTGTTATCTACCCCCGGCATCTCCCCATATCTTTTTGAGAATTACTTTCGCTTTACATTTTATATTTTTAATTCTCTATACTTTTACAATAAAATTAAAATATTTAAAAGGAGTTTAAATAAATAAATTTCCTTTTTCACAAAATTTATTTGATTTCCAATTTCATTCATTTTGTATCCTTATTTAACCCTCCGTTCCATTAGTTTTTGACAGTTAAACGGTCTACTAAGCAACTTAAATTTTGTTCTACATTATATAATGTGATAGTTACACTTCAATAAACCAAAAAATGTATATTTGTCTAAATTAAAGTTTTAAAAATACGTTTATTTAAATTAAATTTATTAAAAATCGTTCAGCATGTAAGAGTTGAAACTTTTCTTCGGTACAATTTACTGAACCCGAGGAATGAAACAGCGGTGATTGCAAAACAGCATTTTTATAAAAAAAAATTAATTATGTCGTTAATCAGATACAAAATCGATAAATAACTAATTTCGCATTTTTTTTTTTAGGGACGCCTGGTTGCGATTCCACAGATTAATATTTTTTTTTTTTCGTAAATAGATCAAATGGCACGAGAAGAACCTTCCCTTCTTTCTTTTTTTTTTTTTTTTTTTTTTGCGCACATATAAAAAACTTTCTTGTTAGCAGCAGGGCACATGCCGATACGAAGTAAAATCTGCGGTATGACGGTTACAGATTATAAGCAGACTACGGTGGTGATCATCACCAGTCGGGACACATTCACTCCACTTAGCAGCGGGGCGTGCGACACTGCTAAGTGTAGTTTTAAATATCTGTCAACTTGCCAGGCCATCCATACCAATTTCAGATAAGAAAGAAAAATGGTTTTATAAAGGTTTTAACCTTTATAAAATACATAAATCTGCAGAATGTCTATAAAAGATCTGACATATTTTGATGTTTAATAATTAATAAAATAATGAAGATACATAAATAAAACGTTCAATGAATTTCGACATGTGCGCCCTTCACTGTATATATACATATATATAAAGGACTAAAAAATGAAAATTGTACTGGCAATCGAGACGCCAGTACTACTTTCGTATTTTAACGGAAAATTTCCCCCGTAAATTCCAGAAAAAAAGGAATTTTTCTGTAATTTACGGGGAAATTTTCCGTTAAATTACAAAAATAGTACTGGCGTCTCGATTGCCAGTAGAATTTTAGTATTTTAGTCCATTTTTTTAATAGTGTTCGTCGCATGGAATATATCAAGACGATATTCGGTTTCACGCAACGCCACCCCTAGATAAAGCAGAAAGCCTTGACACGCGTCACGAAAACGTCACACAAAGCTGGCAAAACAAAGAAAGAAAAATATCGAACTTGCATGTTTCGATTTCGTTGGCTCGTGGAATTACAAATTCTTATTTTCTAATAATTATTAATAATGCCACGAGCCAAAGAAAACGAAACATACAAGTTGTTCGATTTTTTTTCTTTGTTTTTCCCGGCTTTGTGTGACGTTTTCGTGACGCGTATCAAGGCTTTCTGCCTTATCTAGGGGTGGCGTTGTTTCAAACCTGGGGCGGGCAAGCATTTCGGCATCCTCAGTGACTATTACGAATGTAATCCTCGCCTTTAAGTCATCAATATTCGACGATTTATGCCTGTAAATGGTGTCCTTTATAAAAGCCCAAAGGAAACAGTCCAGCGGCGTTATACCTGGTGATTCAGGTGGCCAAGGAATTAGGTTCGAAGCCTCAACGGTCATCTAATGGCTTCAAGTTTTTCAGCTTAACCCACCTAGCTTTTCGATGCATTAAACTTATTGAAAATCGCTTTTAAATTTGTCCGGTGACGGCTTTAAAAAAAATTTCCGATCCGGTGCAGTGTCGGAAAGGACATATGGACCTCCCACGGGCGCGCGGAACGCCACACTCCGCGAATTCTGATAACAAAAGAAAATATATGAGTTATTATCTGCATAAATGCCATAGGTTTGTTTATATCTTCATTATTTTATGAATTATTAAGAATTAAAATGTGTCAGACATTTTATAGATACCCTGTATATCTTCTATCTCTCGGTCGGTAAGTTCTTGTCTTGATCATAAACGCTTATTGCATAAATACAAGCAAAATTTGGATTCAGGACTATCCGATACCTGTAAGATTCTAAAATCTATAAATGCACCCAGATATTCTTATTTAAATATATCTTCCAATCCTTAAAATTTTCTTCGAAAAATAACCCTAGTGTTAATACAAATCTAATATATAAAATGATTATTTATCTGTCTGTGATTCTATACAAATCCTCAGTTTGGAAGCCAGAATTGTGAAATGTTACGTACATGTCTATGAAAACACGGCCGAGCCAACTAAAGTAATCCGGAATAGAAATAAATTATAGCTAATTTTTAATTAAAAAAAGCACCACAAATTTAACAGCAATTTCCAATCAAAGTTAAACATTTTTCGTTATAGCTGTTGCCAACAGTTACAAATCCACAATAAAATTCTTAACACAACAATTACTTTTCTATTGCAAGATTTCCACCTGAAAAAATGAAGTGCATGGTTTGACCAACTTAAAAAAAGGAGAATATTATATCATAGCTTTTCTACTGCAAGATTTCCACGTGAAAAATGAAAATAAAATAAATAGTTTGGCGAATTAAAAACAAGATGAATGTTACGGCATAATTTCTCTTTTTATGACTTCCATGTGAAAAATTATTATTATTTAATTAACTTGGTGAATTAAAAAATGGAATATTGGGGGATTCCACATCAAATCAGGCAGTAAAATACCGATATGTAACCTACCATCACAGATTTTAATGAAACTGCGTGTGTTTGTTCTTACTATTAACATATGATCACCAGTAATTTTTTTTGCTCCTTGGTGAAATAGTTTCTGAGAAAAAAATTATCAAAATTTTGAAAAACTGGCGTCAGTTGGCATTCTTGACTGCTCGGTTTTCAAATGTAGCACGTCATATATATAATCATGTTTCAATATCTACTCTACAAACCATCTTCAAATAATTTATGCATAATATTTAGGGTACGCAGTTTATGAAAAAAAATATATTGTTACTCTTATAACATTTTAAGTGGGTCTAAAAAAATGTTTAAACTTTGAAAACGTAATTTTTTATGAAAAATAATGCATTTGCAAAAAAAAGCATTATCAACAAAAGGCGGTATTTTTATTAAATTTATTTTTTATGGGAGATATACTTAAAGGTGTCCTTTACCTGATTCTGAAATAAAAATTGTGGGATTTGGGGTGTTTTTAGTAGTATTTTCTAATTAAAAATATTTTGAGGTGCATTTCAAATCAAATCAAGCAGGGTCATTCCATGTCAGTTCCCCTAAGCCATTTAATCACTGTCACAAATTTCAATGAAACTGGGTTTGTTTATAGCTAATTTTAAGACGTAATCACCTTTAATTTTCTTGATCCTAAGTAAAATATTTTCTAAGATTAAAAAAAAATCAAAATTTTGAAAAATTGTTTAAAATTTTTTTAATGACAGTTCTATATTCAAAGGCTGCATTAAAAAAAAAAGTCATTTCAATATAAAATCACTAAATAGGTTTCAAATAATGTATATGCGACAAATAATGTTGGCAGATTATTATTTCTTGTTTTTTGTCATGTTTAAACACTAAGAGTGTGTATCTTGTTGAGAGTGTTTTATCTTGTGAATTTTTTAAATCAGAAATTTTGTCAAAAATCATGTGTTAATCAAAAATTTATTATCAACCGAAGGCAGGGTGTTATTTCTTTTTACGTAAAAATATCTTTTAAATGGTTATAAAATAAAAATAGTGAAAATATGAGAAATTATCAAAGTTTTGGAAAATTGCCACGAGTTGCCATTAATGATTGTTCAATTTTCCATGGCCTCATTTTATATATAAAATCATATTTCAATAACTAATAAAGAAATCTTCTTGAAATAATTTAAGCAAGGTAAATAATGTATGTAGATTATGAAAAAAATATTGCTGTAATGTTTAAAAATATTTAAATGTGTCTAAAAAATTGAATCAAAAATATTTTACAAAAAATAATGAAATTATCAATCAGAAGCGGAGTTCCTATGATTATTTTTTTTTTTTAAGTTGTACATAATACTACATTATAACTGGATCTGAAATAAAAATAGTGGGATTTTGGTTGGCTTTAGTAGTATTTAAATCATATTTAAAATTATCAATATTTTCAGATGTAAAATCTATCCAATGTATCATCCCTGGAAATATTTTTATTTATACCGTAATTTCGAGTGTATAGCCTGCAGATCAAACAATTCAGTTTGGACCCAGAAATTTTATTCAGTATTTGAAGACCAATATTTGCCGTGATCTAAAATGTTACATTTTATTTTTAAAAAATTCTGTGTCGAAACACGATTGTTTGAACCGCGGGCTATACACTGGAAATTATGGTACATTTATTTTATTTTTCAAATTATCTTTTATGTTCGTTTCTTAAGGAAAAAAATAAACAATATTGTTTTTAGTAAAACTTCTAGGGCGAAGAGCAATTATCCCTTTCCAAAAAAGAGAAAAATCACTAGCTCCTCACCGCCCAATAGAAAATTTCAAAACGACACTCCTAATCTTTAAACTCATATTTGGCTGCTAATATTGAAAATTTAGCATTGAGCTGCTAATATTGAAAAAAAATACCAAATTTCACTCCTTTGAAGAAATTTTTGACATATTGTGCTTTAAATATATGCAAAAAATACATAATCGGAATTTATATCTTTCAAATAACTATATCTAAAAAATTATTTAAAACTTAATGAGTTGGACTTTTGTAACTTTATTCAGTTTCTAATGATATGTAATTTGATATATTTCATCACAATATTGCTGAAAGATGGATTTTCAACATATATTGTATGTATATATATGTATGTGTATATATATCCCTGTTCTCAAACAAATTATTTAAAAATTATTCATTTATGTTTAATAAAGCATATATATTATTTATACACTTATAGAAAATACATATGGTAAATTTTATGATATTATGTCAATAATATCTAAAAGTAAAGAACTTATCTAATAGTATGTAACGAAAAATTTAACATCTGGTGTAATGACAACAAAATTTTATAATTGATTTACTTAATTTGGATGAAGGAAAAAAGCGTACATGTTTATATTTTATTGAAGTATAGGTGAAAATGTCACAAAGACATCCCTATCTGAACAAGAATTGAGTATGTCACATTCACACTACAGCTGATTTTTTCTTTTTTATCTTTCGGGTTTGATTTCAGATGGTAATGAATTAAGTAGTTTTGTTAGAAGTGTCATTGCAGTCAGCAAATTAGGTTCACTATTTTTTTTTAATTTATTTTGATTGACTCGATGAACAGCAGCATTTAAAGCGACCTTTTCATGAATTTTCAATTAAAAGCTGATTTATAAATTCATTATGTTGTTTAGTTATTGTTATCGTCTTAAGATAATTAGTTGGTATTAAGATTTTTAAATTTAGTTTATTTATTATTTGAACAGTTGAAAGTATTTTTCAATAAGAGTGGGCTGTTGAGCAGCGTAGTGTTGGTAAAGGAACTGGTACTATTTAATTTATTTTTTATTGCTGTAAATAATATTTGTTATTTTATTATTGTATGTATTATATTTAAGCAAGAGTAGCAATACACGATATCCTAGTCATTATAGTACATCTTAGCATAAAAAGCTTCAGTATTTATCATTAAACATTCACATTTTATGAAAATTTTGTTAAAATTGCTCATATTTTCACTATTTTTATTTTATAACTATTGAAAAGATATTTTTACGTACAATTAAAAAAAGTAATAACAGCCTGCCTTCGGTTAATAATAAATTTTTGATTAGCACATTATTTTTCATAAAATTCTTGATTTTAAAAATTCACAAGATTAAACACATTCTTAGTGTTTAAACATGACAAACAACAATAAATAATAATCTGTCTACGTTATTTGTCACATATACATTATTTGAAACTTATTTAGTGATTTTATATTGAAGGAACTTTTTATATATATATATATACAGTATTTAACTATAGATCCGTCATTAAAACATTTTTTTAAAAGATTTCAATATTTAGATATTTCTTTATGTTAAAAAATATTTTACTTAGGATCAAGGTGATTACGTCTTAAAATGAGCTATAAACATACCCAGTTTCATTGAAATTTGTGACAGTTAATTAAATGTCTTAGGCGAACTGACGTGGAATGACTCTGCTTGATTTGATTTGAAATACGCCTCAAAATATTTTTAAATAGAAAATACTACTAAAAACACCCGAAATCCCACTATATTTATTTCAGAATCAGGTAAAGTACACCTTTAAGTATATTCCCCACAAAAAATAAATTTAATAAAAATACCGCCTTTTGTTGATAATGCTTTTTTAGTTAATGCATTACTTTTCATAAAAAATTCATGACTTCAAAGTTTAAACATTTTTTTAGACACACTTAAAATGTTATAAGCGTAACAGTATTTTTTTTTTTCATAAACTGCGTACCCTATATATTATGCAAAAATTATTTGAAGATGATTTGTAGAGTAGATATAGAAATATGATCTCATTTATGTCATGCTACATTTGAAAACCGAGCAGTCAAGAATGCCAACTGCCGGCAGTTCTTCAAAATTTTGACAATTTTTTTCTCAGAAACTATTTGACCAAGGAGTAAAAAAAGATACTGGTGATCATATCTTATTAATAGGAACAAACACACACAGTTTCATCAAAATCTGTGATGGTGGGTTACATGCCTGCCTGAACTGGCATGGAATTTTCTTCTATTACGTCATATTGAAAATATAAAGGACGTAGTGAATATATAACGTCGTATAAGAGTGAAAAAATGTATTGAAGCATGATAAAAACTCGATTATGGAAA
This sequence comes from Maratus speciosus, assembly GCA_963932465.1. Classification (NCBI taxonomy): domain Eukaryota; kingdom Metazoa; phylum Arthropoda; class Arachnida; order Araneae; family Salticidae; genus Maratus; species Maratus speciosus. The sequence goes on from OZ010794.1 coordinate 359,638,728, forward strand.
TATTGGCGTATTTTAACATTATTGCTCCAATGATGAATGGAAATAAGTTCATTTATAGCTGTATTATTTTGCGTTTGTTATATAAATTTACACATTTTTATATCGGGTTTTCATTTGATTCAAGTGTGCAACACTTCGACTGTTTTTAGGTAGATTTCGTATGAAATTCTACCTATTGGGATCGTTCCCATGTTGGAATTTCTGAAAAATTTTTGCAGATCTACACCGATCATGACCCCTAGAACCCAAAACCACCCTCAGTAAAAAACTTTATATATCTATCTATCTATCTATCTATCTATCTATATATATATATCACTTTCTTCTGGACACTATAACTTTCGTAATTCTGCACCAATCTTTTCCAAACTGATACATAAAATCACCAGGCATAAAATCTCGGTCAAGTTCGTTAATGGGCAAAATCGGACCAAGGGGATGGAAATAGGGAGGGGTTTTGCGAAAAGCGAAAACCCCCCATAACTTCATAATTTTTATACATATCAAATCAGTTTAAAGTTTTTATTACTTCTAAAAATAGGGCCAAAATTTTATGTATCACAGATTTTTGATAAAGTTAAAAATGGGCTCAAGGGGCGCAAAAAATAGGGTTTTGGGGAGAAAAAAATTCATAACATCGTCAATTCTTAAGATATCAATTCCAATTAATTTTATTATAAATCTCCTTAATATTATCTACAACTTTTATATTCACAAGTTTTTGATAGGACCAATTCGTACCGCAAAAAATTTAAAAACGAAAACAAAAAGGGGGTTTGAAGAAGTAAAAAATCCATAACTCCGTCAATTCAAAAGATATAAAATCCCCATGAATTTATCATATATCATCTTAATATTGTCTACAACATCTGTATAGACAAGTTTTGGATAGGACCAATTCTTACAGCAAAAAAAAAATATTAAAAATACATAGCGGTTGAAGAAAAAAATCATCTAAGTAAGGGTGTATTCAAATCCAAACTGCTTATTTTCTGACTCATTTTACAATTCATTTTTGCTCTCAAAGGCTTCCAATTGTTACGTTTTCTTACTCAGAAACAATATAATGTACTGAAATGGTCGATTTTTTGATAGAGGCAGAATATATTTAAAAAAATGCTGTTATAGTGGGCATTTTGAACCGAATTTCCCGAAGCGGATTGTGTTGGAAAAATCATTGCATTAAGTATGCACTCAAATCCAAACTGCTTATTTTGTTACTCATTTTTAAATTCATTTTTGCTCTCAAACGCATCCAATTGCTAGATTCTCTTATTCAGAAACTATATAATGTAAAGTAATGATCGATTTTTTGATAGAGGCAGAATATATTTCAAAAAATGATGTCAAAATTGGCATTTTGAACGGAATTTCCCGAAGCAATTGTGTTATCACTTTCTTCTGGACACGATAACTTCCGCAATTCTGCACAAATCTCTTTCAAACTGATACATAAAATCAAGGGACATAAAATCTCGCTCAAGTTCGTTAATGGGCAAAAGCGGACAAAGGGGATGGAAATAGGGAGGGGTTTTGTGAAAACCGAAAAAACCCCATAACTTCTTAATTTTTGTGCATATCAAACCAGTTTAAAGTTTTTATTACTTCTAAAAATAGCACCAAAAATTCATGCATCACAGATTTTTGATAAAATTTAAAATAGGCTCAAGGAGCGCAAAAAATAGGGTTTTTGGGAGAAGAAAATTCCTTACTTCGTCAATTCTCAAGATATCAAATCCAATAATTTTATTATACATCTCCTTAATATTATCTACAACTTTTATATTCACAAGTTTTTTTATAGGACCAATTCGTACAAAAAAAAAAAAAAAAAAAAAAAAAAAAAATTAAAAACGAAAACATAAAAGCGGGGTTGAAGAAGAAAAATTTTAATAACTCCGTCAATTCACAAGATATAAAATCTCCATGAATTTATCATATATCTTCTTAATATTGTCTTCAATATTTATATAGAGAAGTTTTTGATAGGGCCAATTCTTACAGCAAAAACAAATTAAAAATACATAGCGATTGAAGAAAAAAATCATCTTATTAAGGGTGCATTCAAATCCAAACTGCCTATTTTCTTACTCATTTTTAAATTCATTTTTGCTCTCAAACGCATCCAATTGCTAGATTCTCTTATTCAGAAACTATATAATGTACAGTAATGATCGTTTTTTTGATAGAGTCAGAATATATTTCAAAAAAGGATGTCAAAGTGGGCATTTTGAGCAGAATTTCCTGTTGTTGTTGAATTGTTAGAAACGAAAAATATTGCCCTACTGAGAAAATAATTGTTTATTAATCAAGTTTTAATTTATTGAAAGAAAAATAAAAACACAGGTCGCTTATAAATCTTTCTAAAAATCACGTCAGCATGTTTCATATTTTTTTTAATTAAAAATGAATCTGAAAATGTGCCAGAAAATTTCGAGTTGTTGAGTATGGAAAAATATTTTTTTTACATGATTCTGATAAAACCAGCTATTTTATAAAAAGGAAATAAAAACTCGTCAAAAGCAGATAGATAAAACTGTTAAAGTGGATTTATATCTAATAATGATTTTGTTTTTGTTGGTGAAATTAGTATACTTAACTTCGAAATCTACCTCTGCCTGTAGGCCGGGCCGGCAGGGATTTTTTTTTTTTTTTTTATGTTGTATGTTAAATTTTGAAATTGGCTCTTCAATTATCAAAATTCTGGGCAATGCCGGGTACTCTAGCTAGTTTATTAATATTTAAATCAAACAACGATCGTCACCTGCGAAGTTTTTAAAACCTTTTATGGATGAAATTAGAATTACAGCGTTCAATTTCTATGAATAAAATATAGTTTTTTATAGTTCATTAATAAGTTTTCTCAACTAGTAATATAGGTTTATCTGATGTTTTCAAATTTCAAGTAATCATTTTCGTGTTCAACAAACATTATAAATTAATAGCATTAACATTAACAATAAAATTGATATTATTTGGTTATTATTTCATGTTTAAATTAAGGAACTAAAAATGTTTAATTGGGATTTTAATAGCATTCTGAACACCGATATTTTGGTTTCAGAAAAGCGATTAATACGCTATAAAAACAACTTAGAAACGTTTCCAAAAATCTGTGGCAGCAAAAGAAACATTAGTTTTATAAATTCTTCTTTAGATCTTGAAATTCTATGAATTTCTTCTTTTTCTAAATATAAAGGAACGTTTTTTAAAAACTCGGAGCAGTTTATTGTATATTATTGTATGTTTTCGTTCGTAGTTATAATACAGTTTTCTAAATTAAGAAACATTTGTGTTTTTTTACAGTGTGAGCTTATATAAATATAACATACCAGGTGTTCTAAAATGGATTGACTGATTTTAAAATTCAATAACTTGGAAACTGTGACAGCTATTTATAAATTTGTTGCTGGAGGGTTATGTAAGATGTCAGGAGATTTTTAATGTGATTGTCGATTTTATTTGAAAACAGCAGCAATAGATGGCGCTGCAAGAAATACGCGCTATATCGGCACCCGATTTTTGGCTTCTCTAGAAGGAGGTTAAATATAAGGAGTGAACTCCAACAAAATTGCATTGGCGGCTGAAAACCACTATATATATATTTAACCTCCTTCTTTCGCATCAATACTGAGAGAAACAAAAAAGAAAAATCATGCGTACGGCATAGATTATTGAAACACTTTCCAACACTTCCTGAAAGCTTTAACAAAACTTCGTTATTTAGGGAAATAAGGTAACCAAGATAATTAAGTAAACATTTAAAAAATTGATTTCAGCAATTACCGTCCATAGCCAAATATGTATTGCAATTCTTTTGAACAGCCCTGTATTTGATCTGTATGTTGATATATATAATATATAATGGGAAAATTTAGTTTAGAAAAAAAAAACGCATAACAGGCTGAAATTTCTCTTTCAGCAATTTATACTAATAGATGAAAACATACTTGAATACTTTTGTACAGCCCTGTAGTTTACCTAGTGCCTTTATTACACGCCACTATTTAGCTAAAGTTTAATTCAAAGTAAAACACTCTTAAAACTACCGGAATCACATTTCCAGAAATTATTATTTATAGACGGCCATGTATCCAATTCTTTGCGTGACCCTGTATGTCATTATATATGTTTTACAAACATTTCTTAGTGAACCAAATGCAGTTCAGCTTAAAAATGCATAACTCATTCAAAAACCACCTTTAAGCAATTTGCGTTCATACCCAGTAACCTTTACGATTTCTTTTGTATAGCCCTGTATATAAATTCTAGCATTTATACACACCATATAGTATGCATAAATATATTGTAAACCATAAAAGCGCATTTCATAATTGAAAATGCATTTCCAGCAATCACCGCTAATGTACAGTACTTTTGATACAATATGATCTGAAATCTTTTGTGTGTCCCTGTAAATGCTATGCACTTCGTATTACACATGAAATAACTTATAGTAAACCTCAGCGACGTATACCAATTTCATTATAGATGAAATAGTTTAACAGAATTTAAAATACGCCGCGAACAATTTCCCCCTTCCCCTATATGATTATGTAACGGAATTCTTTTGTGTGGTCCTGTAAATGAATAATAACTATTCTTTGCACCGCTTATTCTACAGAATGCTTATTTTAGTACACTTCATAAATGCATATAAATTTGTTATGTTTGGATGCATGTAACATCATTATGAATCATTTGAAACGTTTTTTTCGCATTGATGGTAATGTAATGGAATACTTTTGACTGCCCCTGTAGATGAACTAAACATGCTACAAACTTAATTTAAAATAGGGATCGTGCTATGGTAAACGTCAATATCATCCAAAAATTTTAGGGCAATCCGTGTATACTTACGAGAGTTAGAGCGCGTACAGACAGACAGACGGCCAGACAAACCGAAGCCATAAACACTTTTCAACTTTGTTGGAAAGTGATAAAAAAGAGGATAAAAGAGAGGAAGCTCCGATTTACGCGTATTGCTTGCAGCGCCATCTATCGATACTCTTTTCAACTAAAGTCGAGAATTGCAGTAAAAAATCTTCTGACATCTTACATAACGCTTCTGCAAGAATTTTTTAAATAATTTTTTAATTTTCCGTTTCCAAGTTATTGAATTTTAAAATCAGTCCGTCCATTTTAGGACACCTGGTATATTCCGCTCAAAAAAAAAAATAATACTAGATGTATACATATAACAGGAGAACTCGGTACCCCGTAAGACATAATTTAGACATGACTAAATTTCATAAATTCAGACTATATTCCAAATTTATTAATTTTACCATGTTCTTTAAAACCTTCTTCAAAACTAAGCCCAACATCAATACAAAATTATTAAAATTAAATTCAAACAACAATTGCTTCTTGCAGAAATTTCAAGATCTTTTTAATTGTGAAATTAATTTGCATTCCATCACCTTCTCTGAATAAAACAGTTTTTTCCATCTTTTAACAGGATTTGTTTGATTTAAACCAATGGCAATATTTCCTCACTTTCGTATTAATATCTGAATTCCAGTGAATTTTTCTCTTCGTTAATATGCAAAGTTCTTAACCGGTAACCGTGAAAAGAAGTGAGATATGACGAGATTAAAATGTTTTATTACCTCGAAGCGTGTTTGTTAATAAACATTTAAAATAAATAGGATCTATGCAGTGCAAGTGAAAGACTGTAATTCCCTGCATTCAAGAATAGTATTACACCTTGAGTGTTTAAGAATTTTTTTTAGTTTATTATTAGGTGTTATGCATCACGATTTTAAAAAATATTTAAGGTATTGTTAGATACACGGTAGTATTAAGGTGCAGATAAATGCTGTAGAATGTTTTCTTTTAACATTAAAAAATACCCGATTATCAAATTTATACTTAGTACCGTAACTTCAGTCTACTTTTCTATTTAATAATCAATAAAAATAAAAGTTGAAACAAAGAGAGTTTTTCGCTTGAATTGGAGATAAAAAAAACTACATACTATCACTTTTTCTTGAAATGTATTTTATTTGTTGTAAACACATAAAAATAATTCTCGATTATGAGTTTTATTTTGAGTATGATTTATTAAATTTACACTGTTGAGCTGTCTCAAATTCCAGAACATATGCCATAGCCATGAGATTTCCTAAGCGACTTGTGTCAACCAGTGTGTTGTCCAGGGGGTCGTCTATGTATACTATATCGGGCGGTAGGTCTTTGGAAATGTCAGCCAAAAAACAAAGATGATGGATTCAGCCCTCGGATTGGGTACTTTTTCACTCTGTTGGAAAATTTGCGTCTCGTATTATTTCAAAATCAATCAGTATGATTATGTTTAAATAATACAGCATTATTAGAAATACTTAGGGTAATTCTAGGATAGATGGCCATAGAGGAGAGATGGCCAGTCAAAATATCTCCAAAACTTCTCCATAGATTGCAATATAAACAATGTTCGTATGAAATAGTTCAACGAGTTTATTTATTGCGACGTGTAATTGTGTTTTTCGATTATAAAAAGTAAGTGTAATTTTAATGTCAATTAAATAGGTGGTTGAATATTTTTTTTCCTTAGGTATCTGAATGTTTTTCAGTACGTACGTTATGTATATTTTTTACTATGTGGACTTTTAAGGCACGTATATAATCTAATCTTTACTTCTAAGACTAAAACAAAGACGTACAATGGCTGTTGATGTTTTAAATTGGGCGACTGTCAGTCGTTCAATTTCAGGAGAGATGGCCACCTTTAATCAATATTTCAAAATTATACTTAGTGATGATTTTAACTAAATATAATTAAATTTAAAATAAATATGTAACGTTTACGTTTATAAATATATTAATTTATACGTATAATTATTTAAATTTTTAACTAATATAAATATTTTAATAATAATAATAATAATATAATAAGACCTAACGTTTTATTTGTCTCAGAAAATACTGAAAAGCATCGGAAACTTTCATAACGGAAACTATAAAAGTTGATAAATAAACTAAATTAACGCAATAAACCTATAATTAACGCGAGAAAAAAAAAAAACACAATTCCAGTAGAGTAGAAAACGAAACACATTTAAATTATCAGATTCTACAGATTTTGAGTAAATAGAATTGGATTAGGATCACTGTGTTGGTTGTGCAAAACTATGCAATATCACATCCCAAAAGAATGTCTGAATACAATGCATAATGTACATGAAGTGGTTCCATGAAACGTGTACAAATTATCAAGACCTTAACCAAGCATGTGGTAAGATTTTACGAAAATAGAAGTATTGAAATTATACTTCAAATTTTGTTTATTCAAGTTTTCGTCACTCATTTTCCATCATATAACTGCATCTTTACGAATTGCTATATGTTTTTCATGATTAACTATATGAAATGTGTTATTTTTTGCTATTTAAATTAACTTTTTCTTTCTTGTATTGGGTGGCCATCTATCCTCGGCTTTAAGGAGAGATGGCCATCTGCCATTTAAATTTCAATTTTGTTTAACACTTTTTGTTTTCAATATGTAATTATTTTTTGCATAAAATATTATGAGTATATGTATAAGAATTTTAAATATGCATCAATATTTCTTGTATTTGCATTCTAAGAATGTTTATTTCAATCTTTAAAAACTATGACCATCTATTCTAGAGTTACCTTATATGTTATCATCTTTTATGGTCACATTTATGTTACTTCATATCATTAGTTTTTGTGGAAATTACACGCAAAATGTTTTGCATGTTTGTTTCGGAATGAAAATAATTTTCAATTGTTAAATTTATTTGCAGCACTAAACTATAATTACAATGAGAATTCATCATTAGTTTCTATTGCATCATTGGTTTCTATTGAACCGAACCCAATTATTGCTACCTTTTTAGAGAGACGTACAAAATAAGTTTCTTAAAAGAATTTTGGTAATTAAATTCCTAAACATAAAAAGTTATTTTGTAGTTTTAATTATTTTGCAAACTGCAACTATCCGACCACTTTTAATTTACAGAAATACAGATTATTTCACTGTGTAGTTTGCAAATGTAACTACAAATATACAAGCTTTGAAGGGGTATTTAAATTTTAGTATCTTAATATCCATATTGCGGCCAGCCTAACCTTTGCCTGATTTATTCGCAGAATTTCTGTGATTAAATAAGGTCATCAATTCCATTTGAAAAAATGCTACTCAAATTAAAAAATTTCCAATCTTTATATAAATATCCAATAAAACATCAGGTATATCATTATTAACACATTTAAATGTCTCTATTATATATAAAATTGCTCTTCCATAATTAAAATTCTTAAATCTTCAATCTCGCAAATTACCAGATGTTAAACTTAAATACCTTTATTATAAATTTCGATCGTCAACATACATGAGTATTATCTGGATAAATATCCCAGTTGGAATTCCGGACCAATGATGCGAAATCAAGTGCATTTTTTATACAGAAATTCCAAGCTCTCACCAGAAAGTTTAAACAGTTATTTTTATTTTATAAAATGATAGACATTTTAGAAATAAAATATAAAATATTATTATTCAATATTTTCTGGTGCAAATTGAGAATTTCTGAACTAAGAAAATCGACAAAGGGCATAGCCGGATAAGCACTGGAAACATGCCTTTCAATCAAATTTGCTGATTTTTTACCCAGATGTGACTACATACCTGACAATGTATTCCCCCTAATATCACCCTATAAATATTGATATTTAATGACATAAAACTGTTTTTTCGATTTTTTAAAAAACGGTTTTTCTCAAAAACTGCTGCGCGGAATTTCATGCCATTTACTGAGGATATATAGGTGCCAAAGATGCATAACTGGTAATTTTTGTATAATTTTCTGTTTATAAAAACTGTGTGAAATAGCGAAATAAAAATTTAAAAGAATAAAAATCATATCTTATGTTTATCCGAAAATTACCATTTTCTTGTAAAAATTTCTCCATATGTGCCCGTGTATTTTATATAAATGCTGAAAGTTTGCGTTGGGTACTACATATAAATATTTACAAAAATGTATATTAAAATTATTAAAATTCATTTTAAGGCGTTATTTGGGGCGGAGCTACATAACTTCACCATCCGAAGAATTTTTGGAACAAAGTCAGCAGACAATATGTCAATGGATGTATTTTAGATTCCATTTAGCATATAAGCTATGTTTTTCAACATCATGTTCATTTTGAAATCGACAGTGTTGAGAATGTTACTAATGTGCTCATTAAAATTTAAAATACAGCAATTCTGTAACTGTTTATTCCAAAAATTCTTCGGGTGTGGAAATTGAGTAGCTCCGCCCAAAATAACGCCTTAAAATAAGTTTCCATAATTTTAATATACATTTTTGTAAATATTTATATGTAGTACCTAACGCAAACTTTCGGTATTTATATAGAATATACGGGCACATATGGAGAATTTTTTACAAGAAAATGGTAATTTTCGGATAACCATAAGATATGATTTTTATTCTTTTAAATTTTTATTTCGCTATTTCACACAATTTTTATAAACAGAAAATTATACAAAAATTACCAGTTATGCATCTTTGGTATCTATATATCCTCAATTAATGGCATGAGATTCCATTCAGAAGTTTTTGAGAAAATCCGTTTTTTTAAAAATCGATAAAACATTTTTATGTCATTAAATATCAATATTTATAGGGTGATAATAGGGGAAATATATTGTCAGATATGTAGCTATGTCTGGGAAAAAAATCAGGAAATTTGATTAAAAGGCATGTTTCCAATGCTTATCCGGCTATGCCCTTTGGCAACAATTTACAAAATCATCCGATTACCCTATAAGACCTTTGAAAATTCTTAAATGCATCATAAAATTCCAAATTTCACATTTTTATCCATTTTCCTTAAAACTTTGTTCCAAAGCTAAGCCTACAAACGATTTAAAATTATTAAAATTGAAATCAAACGACGTTCGTCATATGCGAAGTTGTCAAGATATCTCATGCTTCAAATTGAAATTGCATCCGTCACCTTCTTTGAATAATTTTTTCCTATCCTATGACAACATTTGTTTGATTTAAGCAGACTTTTGAAATACACTGACAAGGTTTAGACATCTAAATTTCAACGAATAATTCTTTATTCTCCTTTTTAAAATGTAGCGTAAAAGTGACTGGAAGAGGGACATAATAAGATTTAAAAAAAATTAATTACCCATAAGTAAGTTTGCTTACACACCTATCTAATTAATCTGGATATATTCAGTCTTTGTAAAAGGTTTCATAACAGCCTGGATTTAGTATTGCATCTTAAAGCGTTTAGGCTTTTTTGTAAGCTTATTAGGAAAAATCTTTATATGTTATCATATTTTATTATAATATTTATTTTACTTCATATAATATTTTGTTTTTGTTAGAAAAAAAAATTATTGTCTATTTTTACAAAAAACAGTTTGATTATAAAATTTACTTCTATTCCCATAACCTAATTTAAATTATTCAAGTTAATTCATCAATTATTTCTATCTATCTTTTGTTTTTACTTTCTTCTATCTTCAATAGAAGAAAGTATTGTAATCGAATTTTTTTTTCGACTTCCGGTTTTCGGGTTTACACGTTTTGGGGTACAGAGATCACAAAAACATGTTTATGCAAAATGTCTATCTGTCCGTGTGGCCGTCTATCCGCGTGTCCGTCTGTCCGTGTGTGCGTGTGTCTGTATGCCCGCGTGTCGCCATTATACCATCGAAAAGTGTATGAAAATATGCATAGAATTGAACCAAATTTTTTGTGTATGCTTTTGGCCACGGCAACAAGGTCCTCTCAGAATTTTGAAAATTTCCGTTGGAGGAGGGGGGGGGGGCGTTATAATATCGATTTTTGTGCCATTTTCAATATTATACCATCGAAAAGTGTATGAAGTTATGCATAGAATTGAACCAAATTTTTTGTGTATGTTTTTCGCCATGGCAAGAAAGTGCTCCCTACATTTGGAAATATTCCGCCGAAAGAAGGCACTATAATAACGAATTTTGTGTAATTTTCTTGATTTTTGGTAGTTCTATTGTACACCGCCGGCTCGTGAAGCGACGGGAACTTCGCATCCTGATAACCCGGCTATTCGCGAACAGCAGAGATACAACAGGATAACGCAAAACTATTGATTTTAATAAATATCATGATCAAGATTAATTCGTTTTTACTCCGATTAATTGACTGAAGCAAAAATTTAAGATAAAAGTCAAAGTTGATATAGTATTGAACTAACAAAAAGGAAATATTGGCATTTCTAACAATATTTTAAGATATTAAGATATATGAGCAGAGATGAGATTTCCGCGTTTTTGCACACCAGTATTTTGTTAGAGAAAAGGATATTTGATTTAATCAAAACATTTTTGCAATTTAACAGAACAACATTTTCTCTAAGAATATACTGGAGTGCATAAGGGCGGAATTCTCATCCCTGAATGATATAGAAAAAGTTTTTAGATTGACGCTTCCATCTGGTTTTAAGAGGCGTGCACGATAGATTTCCTTAAAATAATAATTAATTTTTAAATTAAATTTCTGGTAACAAGAACTTTTTCCAGTTTTTCTTTGCATGATAATTAACATGGATGTACCCCAAATATAGTTTTGTTCAATGAATAAGAACAGTTCGTTTATCTATTTTATATATATATTATATATATATATATTAAATCTCATAAACCTTGCAGATATTAAGCCTATTTAATGTTATTTTAAATACCAATCCTCATTAAGACTTCGAATATTAATTTATGCATGAAGATATTCCATATTTTACATTTATACGACTTTTCAGGAATCCTTTTTCCCAATCTATTCTCGGAAGAGGTACAAATTTATTAAAATTTAAATAAAAAAAGATCGTCACCCCGAGAATTTCAAGATTTCATATGCGTGCATTTCGAATTACATCCACCATTTCTATAAATAAAATATTTTTCGCCTCCTATGAATGTATTTGTTTGACTTAAATAAACTTTTGAAATACACTAAGAGCATTTCAATAGTTTCGCATTACTATCCAAATTCCAACATAAAACTCCTTAATTTTCTGTTTAATATGTGGAGTTCTTAACAGGTAACCGCGAAAAAAACCCGTTATGACGAGATTAATATGTTTTATCAAATCCAAACATGTTTGCTTACAAACCTTACTAATAAAGGATGTTTGCATACAAGTTTCACTAATTAATAAAGATCAATTCAATACTTTTGAAAGGTATTTTTATAATATCTTGAATTTACAATTAACAACTTAAATATTTAAGAATTTTCGTCAAGTAATTAGTAATGATTTTATGCATCATAATTTATTATGATATATATATATATGTGTGTGTGTGTGTGTGTGTGTGTGTGTGTGTTCATTTCTAATTCATCTTTAGAGCTTTACCAATTTATTCATATATTTGTGATTTCAAGTTTATACAGTGAAATACGTTTAATACGAAATTGAGGGGACCGAAATTTTTTTTCGTGTTAAAAGAATTTCGCGTTAAAAGATTCGTAAGATAAAAGAACAAAACTCACAAATATTTTCAACGTCGTCAAATTTTATTTCGCTTTCCTGTTAAACTATTAGTAGGTTACATCCATTAGGATAAAAAGAAAGTAAAAAAACATTGTTTTTTTGGGAAAAAATCAGATATTTTTTTTATGAAGTGTCTTTATCAGCATTCTGAGATCTAGCTTGTTTGAATCAAATAAGCAAGGCTGTCTCTAAATCTTCGTGCTTTGCGGTTCTCATACGTTTTCTCTCTGGCTTAAACATACTGTGCTCAAACATTAAAGTAATAGAATTCCTGTTTTTATTACCGTTAATGAAGTAGAATTGGCAAAGCCAAACTCTTTGCAGATTTCTGTTTTCGTCGTTTTTTTCATCAACTAGATTATGCAGCTTCATCTTCATTTGAAGCGAAATAGCAGTTTGTTTTCGCACCAATTTAGCAGCCATTGTGCTCATAAAACAAAAGTTAATTTACCAAAAAAAAAAAAAAAAAAAAAAAAAAAAAAACACGAAATTCACTGATTTTCACCCAAAATTCAGTGGTTTTAACACAAAATTTACCAATTTCAACTCAAACTATTTAGATCGAAAGCGAATTTTTTGCGTGTTAAACGATTTTTGTTTCGTGTTAAAAGAAACAAAATGTATTAAATTGCATAGTATACTGTCCGAACCGCTACATTAGTTGTGCGGATATTGCACTTATAAAATTTGTTGCATGTTTATTTTTGAATAAAAAATAATTTCTGCTGTTAAATTTAATTTTAGTATTATGTGTCTCTTACTAATCGGTTTGGATATTCCAGATATTTGCGGTGGTGAAATTTGAGGATGAATTTAGGTTCTCCGGCGGAAGTGAGGTGATACATGATTCCCCATTTCATATTACCCCCTCTTGACTCCTGAAATTTCTCCTAATCTTTATTTTTTATTGTTTTATTGTATTTCTATCTATTGTACGCTTATTGAACTGCCAAGTTACCTGGATGTGAAGAGCCCTTCACTCCACTATCACCCGATGTTCAAGTGAACTACGCAAAACCCGTCTGTTTTCTCAAAATTTAGTATAAATAAGAGTTGTTTATTACACAGGATTAGCACAAATGAACGACCAGATTTTAAAAATTTATATTTTCAAGACTATTACACATATTATAATAAGTGATGTATGAAAATAAAGAAGAGCATTCCAAGTTTTCTTTCAATTACAAATGTTCGATGTGGGAACCTTTCATAATACGAAAAATATCTTATTTGTAATCAAGTTCGTTCCACACATTTGGCAGTTTCGTAGAGTTAACGATTCGTAATGCAGCATTGATGCATTAAAACACTAAATAATGCAGCTCTCTTGCACTGTAAAATGTACACGGTGGTAAAAAATTTGGAACGTTCTTCTTTATATTCATGTATCACTTATTATAATATGTGCAACAGTTTTGAAAATTTAAATGTTTTATATCCTGTCATTCAATTGTGTATCATTGTACTTCAATGCTACTAAATTGGAGTAAATGCCAGTTACAGTTTTAACAGTAATTTTAACAGTTTTGAAAATTTAAATGTTTTATATCCTGTCATTCAATTGTGTATCATTGTACTTCAATGCTACTAAATTGGAGTAAATGCCAGTAACACTTAAACAGTTTTATAATATTATATTAGTAATTTCATTAATGTCGTTAACATTTGAATTGTAAGAATTACTGGCCAGTCGTTCGTCTTGACTGTAAATTAAATATCACGAACAATTCAGTTGTTTCCTCTGAACTGATTTAACACCTTAACAGTCGCATTAAATTACGGTTTAAAAATTCACATTGCTTATTGGCACCACTTTTTTGAAAAAGAAATATTCACCTTATTTATTGACAGGTAAATGATACCATAAAAAAGCCAATTATCCTATTTTATAAAACTGGTGGAAATCAAACAATCTGAATAAAAGACACAGCCCGTGAATATCACGAGAACGAGAATTAAAGGGTTAAATTCTTTATCTCTCTCACACTTTCTCTTCCCTTTTGTCTACCCTTCCCCTGTCTCTGTATCACTTAAGTCTCTTTTTCACACATACAAAAAGTTTTATTAAAAGAATTATAGTTTTTCAATTACATTTATGTGAATAAAAATAAATGGCCTTGATTTTAATATGCAATTTAAATAACATAAAATCCCCAACTCATTCACTCTAAAAAATAAAAGCGTACATTTACACATTAAAGCAGGTATACTGATGATTAAAAAAGATTTGTCTATATGTGTAAAAAGGCGTGTAAATTGCCAAATACACGCCCTCGTGCGTCAATTTCAAAATACATATTTTCCTGTGTTTTAGGCGACTTAAGTGTATAAAATGTTATCAGATAACTCAGAAATACACAATTTAACGTGTACACATATATCTGTATAATATTAAAAAAAGTTGGATTTTGTGCACATAGTACATAACCTTGTAGTTTGTGCTGTAAATTTTGAACTAAAAATTTTCATGGTAGCAAAAATAATTTGCATGAAGAACAAACACGTGTGTTTGGAGTGTTTGTTTTATTTTCAGCAGATGTCTTTTTAGATCACAATATAGTGTAACCTTAATTTACAAAAAACAGGATCGCCTGAAATTATGTTCACTGCCACGTCATTCTCTGTTTAAGTTGTTTTGAAGCACTAAAATAGTATAATCATAATTTATAAATAGAGTCTGTATAACCTGAATAAAAACACGGGAAAATAAAATTTCGAAAAATACGAAAATCATGACGCTGGTATTATTTCTGTATTTTCTTGAATTATTTTTTCCTATCAGTTTCAGTCACAAGTTTTTAAAGATACATTTACATCAAGAGGAGAAATTCAATATTTAATTCAATCTACAGTAAACAAACAATACCTACCGAAACGGGATGTGAAATTACGATCTGCGACTTTCTAAGCCATTAACTTGACCATTCAGCTACTATTACACAAGGCGAGTTTTCAAGTATCACTATTTATTGTGTCACATAAGTACACATATTTCTGTGTAATATTCTGTTCTTACGCATATTTCTGCGTAATATTGTTACACATAAGCTTCTGTAATATTCTGTTCTTAGACATTAGCTGTATAAAATTTGTACCCATACTTCTGCGTAATATTATGTTCTTATGCATATATCAGTGTATTATACTTACACATATTTCGGTGTAATAAACAAAATACAGAGATATTTGTGTAATATGCAAAATTTGTAATTTACATCAACACACCAATTAGGGTAAATCTGTAAGATTTTCTACCATTTATATACACTTATTTGAGTTTTGAATGGATAACAAATTACACACTTTCATTAAGCCGATAAACACACATAAATACAGGTAAATTTCAACGACAACTGTGTAAATTTTATGACAAAAGTGTAATTTTACAAACTTACACGTATACGTCTGTAAAAGTGACTAATTTACATATTTACTTTTTAGAGTGTGCTAAATTAATATAAAACAGCTTTCTTCTATTTAATTTACTTTTTTTTAAACATTCAATCTCAGAAACTTAGAAAAAGTATACCTGTAAAAGCTACGTTATAAATTCCGATCGTGAATATTAATATGATATTTATACATACCATATATGGAATTTCTGATCATTCCGATATTCGGTAAAACTTTTAAAATTTCATCAGTTGCACAAGATATTCGGAATTTAATATTCCTACAGTATTCTTTAATATCTTCTTCCAAAATTAAATCCAGTAACGATACAAAACTATAAAATTTAAATCAAACAACTAGCATCCCCTGAGACTTCAAGATGCTTGAAATTTTAAATACACCCATCGCTTGAAAGAAAAATAATTTTAAGGTCTCTTTTTAAATATTTAATTTAATGTAATTAAGTATCCAACCTCACAAACTTAGAAAAAATGTAGAAAACTTAGAAAACGTCTTTTCTTTATTATATTATTTTTTTAATCAATCTCACAAACTAAATCCATTTTAAATATATAAAAATACATTATAAATTCTGATCGCAAACATAAATGCTTATCAGATATATACTTATCACAATCTAAATATATATGTGGCATTCTCACAATCTTTTGACTTTTATGTCCCTGAATAGTAATTTTTATTTTAATACATTTTTTTTGTACTTTTTTATTTCATATATTTGGGGTATCCCACTGCATGATTGCATAACAATATTAACGAGATAAATAAGTTTTGGACGATGTTGGGGGTCCAAATACCAGGAAAACTCCCATATCGTCCCGTGTCCCTGATGCTGATTTTTACATTTGGTTTTTACGGTTTGGTTTTACGTTGGTTGGTTACGTACTATTTTTACGAAGTCTGTGTAAAATTGTTTCAATTCGATGTTATTTTTTTTCGAAACTGGGACAATTGTTTTACATAAATAATTAGCAAAAAATTAATTTTCACACGTTTTTACGATTGATATCATTTTTTAAATTCTGTCCCTGGGTTTTTTATCCTTACCGTCCCTCTTGCTAAACTTATACACAAAATCACTTCAGATGTAGCCACAGAATTTTTTTCAAGTTTTTTCTCATGCAGAAGTATGCTAGAGAAATAATGTTTAAAATTATTTGGCAGGAAATTTACTGCAGAATTTAAATCAGCATTTAAATATCAATTTCAAGATCGTGGCTTTATGGGTAGTCTTACCGTCCCCAAGGTTTATTCCTGCACTTTTCGAGGCAAGTAATTTTTTTTTTAAATGTAATCCAATGCTAACAATTGCTTCTAAAAATCAATGAACATTGTGGCTATCACTTAGTCTTAACATGATTTTCCTAAAAATAGGTGGTAATTTTCCTTACCGTCCCCCTTTTTTCCTATACCGTCCCATTTTTCTTTTTACCTTACCGTCCCTTCTTTAATGAATACCGTCCCTTTAAGACAATGTTATACAAAAATTCTGGATTAAAAGTACTACATTGTTATTATTTCTTATTTGAATGTCCTGTGGGTACTATGCAAATTCCTTATAAGTAAAAATTTAGAAGAAAATAAAAAGTTATAGTGGTAAAATGGTAAGTAAAATTAAACTCGCAAGTTTAACAGAAACCTCCGTTAAATAAAAAAAAAATTTCGCTGCTGACCATTTTTTCTTTATTTTGAATCATTAGGGCATTCGTCTATCAGATTAAAATGTTATTTTAGCAAGTTTAATTTCACCAGATTTTTATTTCCGAAAGTCAAAAGATTGTGAGAATGCCCCATATATAACCGTCTGACATACTTAATACTCTAAAATTTACAAATTCAAGAAAATTATCCGAATTTAACGCTTCCATCCCGTTCCTTCGAACCTTCTTCCAAAAATACACCTAGTAACGACACAAAATTATTAAAATTTAAATTAAACAACGATCGTCGCCTGCAAGGATTCCAAGATCCGTTAAGCGTGAAATTCGAATTTCATTCATCACCTTCTTTGAATAAAATCTTTTTCGCATACTATGAAAGAATTTGTTTGATTTAAACAGATTTTTGAAATACACTGAAAATGTTTCGACAATTTCGCTTTAATAGCTGAATTGCAACGTAAAATTTTGCATTTTTTTTCTCTTTAGGTTGTATAGTTCTTAACCGGTAACCGTAAAAGTAAACGAAGCAAGAAAAGAAAAAAAAATTACTACTACCTAGCCGTATGTTTGCTTACACACCTTTCGATTTAAAAGGATCTATGCAGTACATGTGAAAGGTTTTATAATATCTTGAATTTAGCATTACACCCTCAGTGTTGAGAAGTTTTTTTTTTTTTTTTGAAGTTACAGTTAAAAATGTGTATACGTTACAATAACTTAACGTAATATATATTTATTTTCATATGTATTTACAAGAAGAAAGTATAAGATTCGTGAAAATATTCGACATCCGATTTTTGACGGATTTACAACTTTTAGAAAGTTCCGAAAACGATTTGACTATTTTTAGAATATGTCGGTCTGTATGTGACACAAAGATTGTCGGCGCTGTATCTCAAGAACTAATGCATGGAATTTAATAAAACTTTAGATTAAGTTAGTCCCTGATATAAGTTAAGGCTGATTATTTTTTGGTGTAAATCGTCCAAGAGATGGCGCTTCTATCCTTCATTTTTTCGATTCTGAAATAGCTCAATCTCAAGAGCTAATACACGAATTTCCGTGATACTTCATATTTAGTTAGTTCCTGATATAAATTGCAGCTAATTAGTTTTTGGTGCACGTCGCCTGACAAGTAGCGCTGCTATGCTGAATTTTTAACGATTACCGCAATAGCTCTATTCCAAGAATTAATGGGCGAATTTTCATCAAGATTCAGTTTGTCCGTGATATAAATTGGTAATAGTTAGTTGTTGTGTAAATCACCCAACAGGTGGCACTGCTATGCAGAAATTTTCACAATTTCCACAATAGCTCTACCTCAAAAACTAATGTACGGATTTTCATCAAACTTCGGGTTCTGCATGGACACTGACATAAGTTGTTGTTGCTGATTAGGTTTTCGTGTAAATAACTCAACATATCGAACTGTTATGCTGCATTTTTCAGTATTTACACGATTATAGGGATAGTCATATCTCAAGAACTAATGCACGTAATTTCATATTTTTAGAATCTTCATGATGGGCAAAGATTCTCATTTAATTTTCGCACTATGCTATCGGATTTTGAAGCATTAACATATATAATATAAATAATTTTTAGGATTGTCACATCCGACTAGTTTTATATCATATCATATTTTAGTAATTCCGATAATAATAAAAATGATTTTTGTTGCATATTTATCTTTCTATAAAAATAATTTTCGAATATAAAATTTACTTTTAATCATATAATATAATTTTATTGTTTTAAAGACTATTCATTAGTGCTTTCTACTGAAGTGATTTAGATTCTTCTCCTCTCTCTCCTATGAATATCCTTTACTTTCTATGAAAATACTCTTCTTATATACTACAGCTTTTCTTAAAAGGATTATTACATTTTAGATTACTAGGGTGATCTTTTCCCTTCGAGTTTCACTTGCAAAGACCCGTCCAGACTCTGCAGGCTCTAAAAACTCTAATTTGCTCTGATTTTAAAAGATTACACAATTACGGATTATTGAATGGTATTGTCATGGCTACGGGTGACCTTCTGTAACTCGATTGTCATTCAGTTCCCTTTGGCTTGGAGAATTTTCGTCTCCTAATACCACATCCAGAGCTGTCGCGACAGCTAACGGCTATATTCGTGATTTATTAACTAAGATGCATTACACATTTGAAAACCAGCTCTCAAAAAATTGTTAAATAAAAAATGCCGGTGTCTTCCGGGCTTTCATAATATCTAGAAGAAAAGATTTCTTTTTAGCCTTGTACGAAAATCGTTTTAAATATGACATAATTTTCACTATTAATTGTTTTTCGCACGTAATAATTTATTTATTTTAAATTTTCCTTTTTTCTAACGACCCCAAGTAAATATATTTTGCAGTTAAAAAATATTTGGAAATATTATTATTTGGGCTTTTTAAGATCTGGTAGTAGTAAGTAAAAAATGACTTGTTCAAAATATAAGATAAATCTCTATTCAGATAATGAAATTTTAAATAAAAAATGTGAGAAAAAACCTTACAAATTTACAAATTTAAGTGATTCAGTGATTAGATACTGTACACCATAATCTAGTCACGTAGTATATGCCTACAAAATATGGTTAAATTACTATGGATAATTTTCGATCCAATAAAATTTTTATAACTGAACTATCTTGACCCATTTCAAGATTAAATGGATACACTGCAAATTCTCAAACACAAAAATAAACACATTTTACAACACTTTTTGTCACCAAATTAACAACACATTCCTGTGTTGTGAATTAGAAAACTTCATTTACAAAATACTTTTTGTGTTGTGACTGTGTTCTTAGTATGTTGCAAAAGTGTTTCTATCTAAAAATGTGTTCTAAAAATAGTATTGTTAATTGCGTTGAAATCGTGTTGTAAATAGCGTTCATGAAAATATTTTCTTACAATAGTGTACTGCTGCACAACACTTTGTCACCAATTTAACAACACGTTGTAAACATCACAGAATTTAGAACACTATAAAACAACACATGTAAAACACTTTCAAAACAATTTCTACATGGTGCCTTTAATATAATACACATACACACACACACTTAAAACATACTATTTATGAAACATTTATAACACAATTTAAAAAAAAAAAATGTTTTGAAATGTTTTGAAAACACATTTTCTCCTCTTGTAATTTTTAACAACACTTTTTGCAAATTATTTTATTTGGCACAACACATTCGCAACACATTCACAACACAATCGAAAAAGATTTTAATTAGAAGTGTTAATTATTATATTCAGTTAGTGTTGTAAAAGTGTTTCACGAATTTGCAGAGTATCTTAAAACGATTCTTCGATTTAAAAAATGTCTGCTTCAACGGGTTTATCACACATTTTTCTTATAAAGGTACTGTTATTCATGTTCTTACTTGCAATAGTTTTTGCATTATAAGGAGAGAAAATAAAGAAAAGTCCCAATAAATTCAATTACGGCAGCAGCACGATCACTTACTTTTTTTTAGAATAAAAAAAAACTTCAAGGAATAAAAATTAATTTTCTAGTTTTCAATTTGCATAATAATTATTAAATGAAACTTATCAGTAGAGATCGATCGAAAATTCGGTTTCGTTTTCATTTTAGGCCCAAAATCAGAGTTTCACCAAAAATTCGTTTTTGGCCGGACCGAAACTGTCTGTATTCCAGAAATCTCGTTTCTTCTTTCGGGAATTTAAAACATTATTCATTGATTTGAGCTGTATCGGCTCAAATGCGACTCTCTTTATTTATTGCTATGAACTTCACTGTTTATAATGATCAGACATGACCGGCTCAAGACGTGAGTGCAAATTATAAAGAAGTAATGCGTATATAACTAAACATTGAAGACGGTTTTGACGTGCTCATTAAAAAACGCAGACTTGACGCTAATAGAAAATTTTTAGTTTGAAACCGCAGAAGTGTTTCGAATACTCTTTCAGAAAGTTCTAGTACAGTAGATGATCATTTACAAAAATCGATATAAAAAAAGAATCGAAGTGTGTATACTTAAAATATTTTTTTAATTATATAAAATTCTTATAATTAACAAATCATTCTGTGTCGTGTATGAATTAATTAACACTTTGTTTTATATTAAAATAAAAAGTTTTGATCAGTGGCGCAGACAGCCAATTTGGGCCACAGATATAATTAATTAATAATTATGTATATTTAATAAACACGTATAATTAATTAATATTTATGTATTATGCGTGTATTAAGTATTTTTAAAAAATTGGACATTTTCGTTTTCGGACGAAAATAGGTAGGTTATCGAAATTCGTTTTCGGTTTCGGTCTTGAAAACCTGTTTCGGTCGATCCTTAATTATCAGCTCCTTTTCAATGAATAGTAAAACTTCTTTTCTCTATTATATGTGAAATTTTTAAACATCATTTTTCAAATGAAAATCAAATTTCAAATTATTTGCTTAAAAGGCGAAAAGGCAAACTTAGTGAAAAAGATTCCATGTTGCATCCATACTGAGAAGTTCCAGGCTGGGTATCGTTCCATGTGGTTTAGTCGGTAGAACGTCAGTGCGCTATATTGATGGCCCTGGTTCGAGTCCCGGCATGGAATCTTTTTCACTAGGTTGGCCTTTGCGCCTTTATAGCAAATAATTTGAAATTTAATTTTCATTTTAAATATTGTATGCAAGGCGAATGTCTCTGTTTGGAAAAAATTTCCAAATATTAATTTTAAACATCGATCACACAAATTTAGATGCTAGTAAGCTACTTAATGCTATCGGGATTCCGGTCCTCATTTCTAGTTTCAAAATTTAAAATGTTGCAAGAATATTCCGAAATTTTACATTTCTGCAACATTCCTTAAAAATTTCTTCCAAAACTGAAAACGGAAAGATTGCAAATTTATTAAAATTATTCTAATAACGATCGTCACCTGCGAGGATTTCAAACTCTTTTATGTGTGAAAATTCAAATTACGTATATCACCTTCTGGGAATAAAATCTTTTTCCCATGCTATGAAAGCATTTGTTTGATCTAAACAGTCTTTTCAAATACACTGACAATGTTTCAACTGCTTCTTGTTAATATCTGAATTCCAAAGTAAAAATTCTTTATTTTTCTGCTTTAATATGTAGAGTTCTTAACCGGTAACCGTGAAAGGAAGCGAGGTAGAACGAGATTAAAAAGTTCTATTACCTCGAAGCATGTTTGCTTGCAAGCCTTTATAATTAATGTAGATCTAGTAAGTATTTTATGAAAGGTTTTAAAAATATCCTGAAATTAGTATTATACTTTGAGTGTTTAAGATTTTTTGTTTTATCATTTTTACAAATGTTATGGTAAAATTTAATCTAACACCAGACTGTTGTTGTTATTCTCATTATTATTTTTTGGTACTTGAGGGTTATTTTTTGGTTATGAGGATTTTACAGATAAACGTTGTTTACTTTTTCGTAAAAATAATTCTTGATCTGCAAATTTATTTTAACTTTCATAATTTAAAACAATTTTTGCCATAGCGTAATTTGAAACTTATTAATCGATTGTTTCTGATGAATTTTGAAAATTCTTGCGATATTATAATACTTTTTTTTTGTTCGATAGTTCGCCTAAATCAGTTTGCTTTAATTCATTATTATTGTTCCTAAATTACATTTTTGGTCCTAAATTAATTTTATTTATATTTGCTTTTCATAAAAACTGTCATAAAAATCTCGAATATCAGAAAGGGGTTTGTGATTTTTAAAACTGAAAACTTTATCCAGCTTAGGCATGACTTTTTTTAAATATTGCATTAACGCATATATCGCTCACCCGCAAGAAAAGTTTAACGCATATGGAGCATTCTCACAATATTTTGACTTTCATGTCCCTGAATAATAATTTTTCATTTAACACACTTTTTTGTGTTTTTCTTTATTTCATATACTGGGAAACATTCCATTGCATGATTGCATAACAATATTAACGAGATAAATAAGTTTTGGACGATGTTGGGGGTCCAAATACCAGGAAAACTCATCTACCGTCCCGTGTCCCTGATGCTGATTTTTAAGTTTGGAGCTGTCTGGATAAAATTGTTTCAATAAAAATAATTCAATGTAATTTTTTTCTGAAACTGGAACTATTGTTTTATATAAATATGTAGCTAAAAATTAACCTCCACACATTTATAGTGTTGTTATTATTTTTTAAACACTGTCCGTGGGTTTTAGATTCCTTACCATCCCTCTTCTAAAATTATACAGAAAATCATTTCAGATGCAGCCGCAGGATTTTTTTCAAGTTTTTTCTCATGCAGACTATGCTAGAGAAATAATGTCTAAAATTCTTTGGCAGGAAATTTACTGTAGAATTTAAATCAGCATTTAAATATCAATTTCAAGCATCGTGGCTTTATGGCTAGTCTCACCGTCCCCAAGGTTTATTCCTGCACTTTTCGAGGTACATTAAAAAAAAAAAATTAATATAATCCAATGTTAACAACTGTTTATAAAAATCAATGAACATTGTGGTATCACTTAGTCTTAACACGATTTTCCTAAAAATAGGTTGTAATTTTCCTTACCGTTCCATCCTTACCGTCCCTTTTTTGACCATTTTGTCCCTTTTTACCAATACCATCCCCCTTTTTTACCTTACCGTCCCATATTTAACAACCTTTTAAGACAATGTTATATAAAAATTCTGTATTAAAAGTACTACATTGTTAATATTTCTTATTTGAATGTCCTGTGGGTACTATGCAAATTCATTATAAGTAAAAATTTATAAGAAAATAAAAAGTTATAGGGGTAAAATGGTAAGGAAAATTCAACTCGCAAGTTTAACTTAAACCTCAGTTAAATTAAAAAAATTTCGCTGCTGAACATTTTTCCTTTATTTTGAATCATTAAGGCATTCGTCTATCAAGTTGAAATGTTATTTTAGCAAGTTTAATTTTGTCAGATTTTTTCCCCCAAAGTCAAAAGATTGTGAGAATGTCCCATATATCGCTCACCTGCAAGAAAAGTGACGCATCTTGCAAAAATTTGTTTTCCTTTTTATTCCACTGATAGGTCTTGCTGCAGAAAAAGTTTCATAAATACGAAAAATAGCTTTATTACCATATATGTCCATTCGTGACCATAGAAGGGGGTTGGATTGTATGGGGAGGTAAAATTACTCAACATTTTCAAACCACATCTAAATCTTCATTCTTAAGGGTTTTATGATTTCATGTACATTTTTATTCCTGCATGCAGAGCTAAGTCTTACGATTTCATGTACATTTTTATTCCTGCATGCAGAGCTAAGTCTTACGATTTCATGTACATTTTTATTCCTCCATGCAGAGCTAAGTCTTACGATTTCATGTACATTTTTATTCCTGCATTCAGAGCTAAGTCTTACGATTTCATGTACATTTTTATTCCTGCATGCAGAGCTAAGTCTTATGATTTCATGTTGCAGAAAAATCATGCAGATTTTCTTTTGCCTCTGATGGGAAATTTATTTTTGCCCAGATGTGTCAATTTTCTTGCGGGTGAGTGATATAATGTGCAACATATTTTTGATAGGAAAAACAGAATAAAATTATATATCGCGTATAATACGCGCTATCATATTTTAGGAGCAAAAAATCAAATAACTTCGGAAATAATATGTTGAAATCTTGATATTTTGTTCATGAATCTAAATTAACGTATCTTCAGTGTGTATTTTACAACCTTTATTAAAATGCCATAACATTAAGGTGCCTGCAATGTTTTATAGAGTAGATTTTTCTCATTGTAAATTTTATATTAAACTGTTTATCGACATTGGAAATCAACACATTATTTTGCTCATAATACACAAACTATGTATCGGACACTATTTTATTAACCCATTAACCGCCGAAACTATAACATGGGGATCTTCAACTTTTTCCAATAAAACGTTTGCCATCACAAATTTTGAAAGCAAATATTCGCTTTATTTGATAATCAATGTTTCTGTTATTAAGTAAGGCAGATTTTTTAATTAAAAAATAGTGGAATCTTGATAGTAAATTTAAGCCTGGACATTTAATTTTACTGTTGCGTCAGCACAACACCAGCGGGCAATGGGTTAAACTCAATCATACTCACTGGTAAAGTTATAATACGAATCCATTTTTTCCAACTATGCGAAGGAAATGCAATGCGCTCCGTCCCAGCTGTGATATTTTTTTTTTCTCAGTTGAAAAAAATTGAATTCGTATGTATCATAAACATGCAATTTTTTTTTACTTATTACTGCTGTATTCGTTTAATTACGTATATAATGTAAAGAAAGTACAGCGTGTCTATAAAAAAATATCCCAATTATGAATTTTAATAGTACCAACTGTAAGCGTTGCAGAGTTTTGGTTCAAGGTCACACATAAAGAGTAACTCAAACAGTTTTAGATAAGCGCATGCGCGAATACAGCTTTGTTATTGACTCGCTTGTAATATCGCTCATTTTGCGCTCGCCACATATGCAAAATGACGACTCCTGAGCATAAAGCGTTATTGCTGGGCTGGAGATTTAAAAGCCATTAGAGCCATGCGATTTTTTCTTTTAGGGGCTTTATAAAACATTGTGTCTACGTTCCACCGCTGATGATTTGCCAGAGTTGAGACACAGAATAGAAAAGGCTATTGCATCCATTACTCCGGAGTTGTTCACCCAAGTGTGGGAAGAATTAACCTTTAAGTTGAAGAATGCCGTATAACTAAATGTGCATGGTTAGATTGCCTTCAATTTTATGTATGATTTGTTGTAAATAGTCTAAATTAGACTGTTATAATATATCATTGAAACTGGGACGTTCTATCATGGACACCTTGTTTTGTAATCATGATTCAAACACGATTATATATCTATTCTTATTGCTGTATTTTTGCATTTTACGTTATCTGATTCTGTTTTAGCTATTTTCTACAGTGACTCAATATGTATGTATGTATAGGTATATGCTGATATTCGTTTAGACCTTTTTATCCCCAGAGTCGGTTTTGTTGTTTTTTCGATGATGTTGGTATGAATATGTACATGTGAGTGAACATGATTGCACCCAAATTATGCTTTCGATTAAACCCCCATTTGGAGATTACGTTAGAAACCACAGACACATGAGCTGTATTAATTTTGTACACATCGTTAAACGGAATTTTTATTTATACCTTTCAACCATTTTGTGAGAAACAAAAGATAAACTAGAAAACAGGAATTCTGCTTTTTCAGAATTTAGTATCGCCCCCGAGGAAAAAAAAAAATTATATATATATAAATAGTACAAAATATATTTCAATTTTAAGACATACAGCATACGCTTTTATTTTATGTAAAATGACGTCATTCGCATCCGCTTAAAAATTTCACATTTACGATCCACTGTTAAACATCTACAGCAAAGTAGGCATAGGACGTCACTAACGCGAAATAATACACAATTGCAGCAAAAAGATGCCGTCATTAAAGAAACTCGAAAAACAAACGGCTGTCTAATGATTCACAGGCCGTCATTTGTTTGTAACATTAATATAAGATACTTAAAATTAAATATAGTTTATAATAGCTCCATGTTTTAACAGAAATCCTTCGTTTATATTTTTTCAAAATAGCACGTATTTTAATTACATTTTATTTCGGTTGTTATGAAAAAATGGCAACAAAACTATATAATATTTTACAACACTATTTTTCCTTTACTTTCTACAGAAATAAAGTATTACCGTTGCCAATATTAAGCAAATGGCCCCAAAAACTACAAAAAAAATAAATATTTTAAAAAGAAATGGAGATGCAGTTTTCAAACAAATTGCATTTAAAAGTACTTCTTTATTCCAATACGACGGTATAAAAATTGAAAATATGCGTTGCTTAGAATTTAAAATAAATTGCTATAGAATATTTAATCGAACTGCGTTGTTTTACGGCTGGCTTCTGTAAGGTAACGTTATTTTTTGAAGACGACACAAAATAAGCTGGGAGAAAGAAATAGCATACCGTACCGGGGGCTAATAATTTATAATAAAATAAGATAAATAATTTATAAAAGATTTTTAAGATAAATAATTTATAATAAACTCATTTACTCGACTAAATATTTTTATTCCGCGTGTTCATTTAATTTTTAATCTAAAAGTCATATTCCATTAGAACGTGACTTAATTTAGTAAAAAAAAAAAAAAAAAGACTAAAAACCGAAATCGCTAAAGATTTTGTTACTTACTTTGCCTTTCTGATTCTATTTATTTCAGTGTTAATGCCGTAACTTGATTAAATATCTGTTAAATTTGTCTTTCATTTATATTATTTTAGTTATTTATAGATTAAGTGTTAATTTCGCTGTGGTATATCGACCAGAAATAAGCTCTAAAATACTTTATATTGTTTTACATGCAAACGGGTTTGTTTGCCGTAATCGAATTGCACAAAATAACGACAAATCTTGCTTCATTTCTTACTTGATTAAAAAAATTCATGCTTGAAAATTATTTAACAAAAATAAAAAAACAGTTAATTGAGATACAGTTTTCAAACTAATTGCATTTGAAAGAACATTTTATTCCATTTAAGACGGTATAAAATTTAAAACTATGTGATGTCCAAATATAATTAAATTTGCAAAATAGGCGAAATGGATTACTTAAATCGTTACCATCGTCAATATGACGTCAGCGTTTTTTTCCAACATAGTTGAAAAGTGTTTATGATTTCGGTTTTCTGGCCGTCTGTCTGTCCACGCTAAAACTCGCGTAAATATACTCGGATTTTCATATCATTGATATAGTATGTTAATGATGTTTACCAAGGCATGTTCGGTATTGAATTCGAAGTGTGTAGCAACATGTGTGTTCATTTATAGGGACACTCAAAAGAATTCCATGCGCAGTGGGGGAAAATAGATCATTCATAGCATTTATCGTTCATTTATAGGGACAAACAAAAGAAATTGCTTACAGTACTATCTTTGAGCAATAATTGGTGGAAGTACGTTTTCAATTTCGTTAGACGGTTTTAAATTTAACTAATGTTTTGCATGTAACTCGTTGTGTATAAATACTATATCTCGTATACAGGGCTACGTAAAAGAATTCACGTACCACTCTCCTTATTGGTGGAAATTGCTTAAAGGGAACTTAAACTTACACTATGTGCAAAACTACTTAAAAGATTAGGCAATATTTAAAAAGATGTTAAATTACTTTAATACCTTAGTACTTTCAACAATAAAGACATAGTCTTCGTCAGAGAAATATAAGAAATACAATTGTTATTAACGTCTAATTTTTAAAATTCACGTAGATGGTAACGAAAGGAGTGAAAGTGGAAGTCAATTTTTAGATTGATACTTTGGAGTATTTTAATATATTGCTCAAAATATTCGGATAATTTTCAGACTGTGGATGGGAATTGCTGGAATTGGGTTTTCAAATCTGTTATACGTTTCTGGATGTTTCAATTAGACATCCTATTTCAACTTATTAAACGGTGAAGATTTGTTTACATCTAAAAATTGACTTACGCTTTCACTCCTTTCGTCACCATCTACGTGAATTTTGAAAATTAGACGTTAATAACAATTGCATTTCTTATATTTCTCTGACTAAGACTACGTTTTTAAGTTGAAAGTACTAAAGTATTAAAGTAATTTAACATATTTTTAAATATTGTCTCATCTTTTAAGTAGTTTTGCACATAATGTAAGTTTAAGTTTAACTTTTTAAAGATGAATTATTTCTATTTATTTATTTACTGCTGAAAGGGAATCTTTAATTGTTCACTATAAAAAAACGGACTGAAATACGAAAATACTACTGGCAATCGAGACGCCAGTACTATTTCCGTATTTAAACGGAACTTTTTACCGGTAAATTACAGAAAGCATTCCGTTAAATTAAAAAGAAAAAGTTGAAAATTTTGTGTAATTTATTGGGAAAAAGTTCCGTTAAAATACGGAAATAGTACTGGCGTATCATCGATTGCCAGTAGTATTTCCGTATTTTAGTCGTTTTTTTTTTTTTTTTTTTTTTTTTTTTTACAGTGTTGTGGTATTTTCTGTCTAAATTTAATTTTTGCATGCAAATAATTTATAGGTACAAATCTATATAGTCATGTACAGGGTTGCTCAAAATATTCGGATAATTTTCAGACTGTGGATGGGAATTGCTGAAATTTGGCTTTCAAATCTGTTATACGTTTCTGGATGTTTCAATTAGCATCCTATTTCAACATATTACACGGTTAAGTTTTGTTACATTATTCTGAATGTGTTGGAAAGCGTTTCATAATTTATGCATAACGCATGATTATTCATTCCTGTTGCTTTCTTTATAATATAGATCTAAATGAAACATTGATCGTCTCCTGCGAAAATTTCAAGGTCTTTTATGCGTGAAATTCGAATTACAAAATCGACCTCTTTGAATAAGATATTTTTCACATCCTATGATAGTACAGTAAAACCTCTTAAAGCGACCACGTTCCGTTCCAATTAAAATTGGTCCTTCCGAGAGGTGGTCTCTTAATGGAGGTCATGTTTAAATATCGATTTTAATTGTTGAAAAAAGGTAACAATTAATGTTACTAAAATTCATTTTTCACATTATGAAAAAATATGAAAATTTAAGTATCAAAACAAAAGCTAATTACATAAATTAATTACTGAAGAGTTTTAAAAAGGAATAAATTGACGTTTGCTTTGATTTTACGGTTTTATATTTTATAACTTTTATTTCGAAGTTCAGTAAATAAATGCAATTTTTTTGGACGGGAACAAATAATGGCGATTTTTTTTAATTTATCTATTTCTTTCAGAGTTTCCTGACACAATAAGGCAGTTTAGTTTATTGAGCGTCATTCTTAATTTGTCAAATTAAGAATCAGCCAAAATAGTTAAATTCATTGTCTAAAAGACACAAAGTGGTTTAAACATTAAAAACTACCGGAATAAAAAAAAATTTCTAAACTTAGTTTAGAAGTTTGATGAATAATGTGCTCTTCGGAATTATTTTTCTAATAAAACCTTCTTCAAGCGACCAGGAAAAAACGGAATTTCTTTAATTTTCTTCAAAGGAATGGGTCGCTCATGGAGGGAGTTCAAGATGGTCTCTGAATGGAGGTAAAATTAGTATTTAGCCTAAGGGAATAAATTTCGGTCCATGAAAAAATGGTCGTTCAGGGAGGTGGTTGATTAATGGAGGTGATCGCACTGGGAGGTTTCACTGTATATGTTTCATTTAAGTAGACTTTTGAAATACAATGGAATGTTTCGACACTTTCGTATTAATATCTGAATTCCAACGTAAATTTCTTTATTTTCCTGTTTAATATGTAGGGTTTTTAACTGGTAACCGTGAAAGGAAGCAAGGTATAATGAGATTAAAAAGATTTATATCCTCGAAGCACGTTTGCTTACAAACCATTCTAATTAATAAGGCTATGTTCAGTACCTGTGAGAGTTTTCAAATATTCTGGATTTAGTATTTTGCTTAAGAATTTTTGTCAGGTTATTACTAGAAATAACAATATGCATATATTATTATTATTATTATATATTTATTTTACTCAACATAATTACTTTTTTTAAGAAGAGGAGGGGGGAGGCAAGTATGGGAATCTTACAGGTTAAGTTTTCTTTTTCGAAAAATTAGTTCTAAACTACCAAATTTATCTTCAGTGCTATAATTTATATTATTATTTTAAACACTTCAAATATTTTCGGTTGAACAGAAAATGTTGTTTACCTCTTATTTACTAAGATTTACCATTAAGTATCTGTTTTAAATAAATTCTAAAACATTCAATTAATTTTCTATTTTTGACTCTTAAATAAATGTGTAAAATGAGCATTTAAAGATATTATATAAATTCCCCATATTAAAGCCTTATTTCTATTGCTTTCTCAATTAATTTAATGTAATGAATTCCTTGCTTGTTTTTTTTTTTTAATTAAAACTGTCTGCAATCCATTTCTATAACTAAATAATCTGTACATTTATACATCTATGTCGGTAAATCATTTATACATCTATGTCGATATGTAGGGGAGATGGGGGCACATGTGAACAGGGGGCAGATGTGAACATCGCAGTTTTTCAATAGTTATTATAAGTTTTTTAATTTGAAAAAAATTACTAAAGATGACAGCACCTGTAGACACATGGTAAAAATTTTTTGAAGCTTTTTGACATTTTGTTTGTCCTCTGTAGCTAAAACACTGTTTTTAGATCTCAAAAGTAAAATCTTTGTTCCAAGTTGATAAGCGTATAACTTTATTTATTTATTCATTTATTTGAATTTGAGTGTTTTAACATATACTGTGAATACTAATAAATATTTTTGATAACGTTCTTTTTCTTCTAAAATTGAGAAATGTTAATGATTTATCAATTTAACAGAAGCAGCAATGTGGGGCACTTGTGAACAGATAAGTTGGGGCAGATATGAACAGTACATAAGTGCCCCAATAATCATTCTGTGATTCTGTTCCTTTCAGTTAACTTAATGATAAATAATGTCAGTTCCATTATCTATAATTTTCCTGAAATAGAAGATATTTTCCTCACACAAAGTTGATTTTGCATTGAAACTTCATCAAACACATATTTCAGCAAATACATAAAGAGCAACAAGCTCGTTTACATTCAATTGTACTTTAAATAAATTTAATGTTTTCTAAAATGCTATAAGTGTTATATATTATTTTACTAAATAGTTTACAACAATATTTTTTATGCATTGTTAATACAAAAGTATTACCTTCAACAACTTTGCAAATTTTTCTATTACATTTGTTCTAAACTTGCAATGATGGCTTACTTTCATATCTAAAACAGTTATGTATATGATGCTTTGAATGGAGATAGATATGAGTAATATTTTAAGAAAGTAAAATTTTTAAACTGATAACTACCGTAAAATCTCTATTGTAACCCCCTCCCGCTTTCAAAAGCAAAAGAAGTTTGGGAGGGGGGCGGTCATAGTCGAGATTTTTTTTTTAAATCATTAAAAAACCCTCCTTTATCTATAATTTACAAGTAAATAAGGCAAATACAGCAGTGGGAATTTTTCGTATTTCGGCAGATTTGAGATAAATAGTATGTAAACGCGCCCTCCCTAAAATTTTCCCCAAACAAAAACCCCTAAGCAAAATTTAAAAGTTTTAATTTCTTTTTTAAAATTGCTTCTTTATTTTTTTTATTTTATTTCAGTAATACTTAATGAATCATCTAAGCCTCCACCTCCAAAATCTACTTATTTTCATTTTATAATCTTTTGCTTAAACATATCACCCAGAAACTAGAGAAATATATATATATATATATATATTTCTTTATGGTGAATTTCACAGTTAATTAAATAATGATTACGATGACAAATGAATCACAGAATAAAAAGCATGTGAAAGGATATTTTTTCCTTGTGTTCACATGTGCCCCACGTATGTTCACAACTACCCCGCTGATGGGGCACATGTGAACAATTTTTCGAATTTATAAAACTATTAAAAAATGTAAGAAGAACTATACAGGTGATTTAAAAAAAAATACCATGTATAAAAGAAAGTTCTATTTACTATATTGAGTAGGTTTTGTTTATAGAAATTAATCCAGTCATGAGAAAAAGCTATATTTATGCGAACTGTTCACATGTGCCCCCATCTCCCCTATATCATTTTTTCGATTTATCTCTCCCTACCCCTCTCTCTCTCTCTCTCTCTGTATATATATATATAAACATTACAAATCAATATTATATCTTTGAATCAAAATGTACCTTACAAGTTCACAAAGCAATATTAGCCAAAATTCTAAATGAAGATGGCATGTAATAATATCATACTTTAATCGTCATACTAAATTATATATTAAAGTAAAGCGCTAATTGGCATATAGGACAAACTAGGAAATCTCAAAATATTCTAAATCCTAGATATTTTAATATATGGATAATACATAAAAAGGAAAGAAACAGAAATGAAACAAATTGTAGTAGAAAACATAACGATGGGAAATAAAATGATATATATATAAAATAAGATAGAGATATAAATATGTGCAATTAATTACTGAACATATAATTAGTGCACCTACAAATATTTATACCTTATAACATCAAAATTTTATTTTAAAAGAAGCATATCCTTTAAAACTATTTTATTTCTGGTCGTGAACATACATACTTATAAAATACATGCATATATGATACGTAATTCACTAGTATGATATAAACATATCGATGTTAAGCAGCAGTTATACACTCGTTATCTAACTCAACCGAGAAATGAAAGTTTTGCAGTCGTAAAATCATGGTTAAGAGTGGAAGATCAGGCCGACGTTCATTGGTTGTTTTCCGTAAATAATAACTGAAGCATTTAGTTTCATCAAATATTTATTAGATGATCATAAAATGCACCAAACTCCACTAGCAATATGTTACCCATGTTCGGGCCATTGTTACGTCGTAAATAGAAACCACTAAATGTTAAATATTAGACCAGCATGACGAAGATATAGTAAACAAAGCTCTCCAGGTGACATGGGTTATTTAAGCAATCAATAATCGTAGCATTCTCTCTCTCCCAGCCAATGCAACAGGTTAAATACTTGCGAAAAAAAACGCATACGAATACATTATCAGTGAAGAACCAACCCGTAAAAATAGCCGGAGGGACGCGACGAGAGGCAGGCTACGATAGGACTTAGCTCCGGGGGAAGGGGAATTACGCGTGACGTCGATGATGAACTCTTTAGTCTCAGCGTCAGTTTTATAACGTAAACAGATGTTGGTAGGCTTGGTAAGGAATTATGGGATATGGAACATCAGAGAACAAATGATATTAAATACATCCGAAACAAAAATAATTTAGTTTCAGAATAAAATGAAAAAAAAGTAATTTAATGGGTTTTACAAGATTAGACGAATGGATTTAAAGTTTTTAGAATAATAAAAGAATGCGCATTTAAAACATGGAAAAAAGATAAAAGATATTTAAAATCGTTGCTTTCTAACTCACTACCTGTTAAAAAGTATTCGTTACTCGTTACTTTCGTTACTGTTTAGAAAACGGATATTAAAAATCATCAAAAGTACCGTTACACATATTTTCTGCGTATTTTCTAATCTTCAGAGGGTTATTTTCGATTATAATTTGCTTTAACTATTCATTAAAATAAAACAGTGAAATATATGTTCACAAGACTGCAACAAATCTAAATGTATATCGTACACGAGATCTTTGCAAGAATTCATTACTGTTACTGGTATCTTGTATGAAACCTTTCTATAATGGAAATCCGCGTAAAAGTGTAACAATTGTAATATGATAATAAATAAATACGATCTGTGAAAGTAGAATTCTACCTTGAGCGGGAGTATTCCAAGATTCATTTTCAAGAAAATAATATAATGCAATTTCATTTAATAAGACGAAAAATCTTGTCTAAAACGAAATTTTTCTGTGGTTTCTCGCATTTGCGTCTCAGTCAGTATTACTGAAAAATAGCAGTGAAGCATTTTAATAGAAATGTCCTCTGCTTAGGGGCGGTCCATAAATAATGTCATACTTTTTTTCAATATTTTTGACCCCCCCCCCCTTGTCACAAAGTGTCACATTTCGCCACACCCCCTCCCCCCCCCATTGTCACATGTCACGCTGTATTACACAAACATATGCTTGCAGTTTAGAAACAAATCACTACGTTATACATCATATTTCAAACTTTATTTTTAAACTTTAATTATGTGTTTTAACGACATTTGTGAGCATAATAATAAAAATGATTCATGTACTTATTTTGTATGAAATAAGATTAAGGTTTATAACAAAATCATAATTAATATACAATATTAATAAAATATTAATACGAAAGAGCAGTTGAAAACAGTCGTATTTTGGAATTTGAAATGGAATTTAATATATTTGGCTTTAAATCTACTTTATAAACACAAAATACTTTAATTTCAAAATAACTTCAAAATTTAATCTGCTGATTTTTAATGCTTTTATTTTAACCAAAATGTGTGATGTCACATTTCTTCTTACCCTCTCCCACTCCCTTGTCACAAACTGTCACAATTTTACGAACCCACCTCCCCCCTCCAATCGTGACATCATTTGTGGAAGACCCCTTACTGAAATTAGTAAAACGTGCGACAGCGAACCTGTCTAAAACGAAAACTAGCACTAAGCCGATTCTCAAAAAATATTTTCCCCTACTCAACATCGCAAAATTTTCTGAGATATTCATAGATTCAGTATAATGCATAAAATCGGCACCCATGACAATGGTAATGTTTTAGAATCGAATAGTGTTTTTCATTTTTCGATAAGTGTACTGCAGTTCAAGTTACTGAATGATGAGTTATGATGCTCCTTCAATTACTGTCGTGTCCAGAAATTTGGTTCAAAACACTTATTTTGATAATATCTTTTAAAAGCACTTTGCATTTAAAGGAAAAAGATAGACGCTAATCGATTTCTTAATTTCTTATCAAGAGCGCCTGCTGATTTTATTTGTGTACGAATGAAAATTAATAATTTTAAAAGTTATATTGCATAGAAATACTTTATCATTCCCCAAATACAGCAATAACGAATATTTTATTCTGCTATCAGCTTCGTTCTTTTTATAATGCTAGGGGGTTCTCCCCCTACGAGCTACGCTCGTGAATCCCCCGTCCAGACACCGCAGACTCTTTAGTCACTTGTCACCGCAGACAGATTTAATCTTATAGTTTGGCGAATGATAGATTTTTGGTCGACGGGATAACTAAGTAGAACCAAAGATACAATCGCTGTTTTCGTCTTTGATTAAGTAAAATAAGTTGAACATTTCAAAATAAGCTAATATAAAAGGAATTAAGTAAACAGAATCTTTGTCTCCTGGTATTTTTTAACAAAGCGAAAAGCAAGTTCTTTTAAATTTGACATTTTAAATTAATTGTTTTTAATCTGACGTAATTTTGAACAAACTATTCTTTCTCTTTTAAATATTCACGTGAAAATACTTTTGTTAGAAATGAAATATTATTTGCGCTTTCCTAATAAAAATAGTCGAAAACATCCTCTCAAAATGTCAAATAAATGTCTAGCGCAATTTCTAAATTTAAACTGTTTTGCAATATTATTTTGGGTTCATTTTATGTAATAACTGTAATGTGACATAAATATGACGTAATTTCTCCTATTTAAGACTTCTAACACATGTTAATGAATTTATTATTTTACAATATCCTTTCTCTTTTAAAATTCACGTGTATAGTTTTTATGACGTAATTTTTAATAAGTTCCTGTTTTTTGTACATAATTATTTAATTCTAATTCCAAATGATTTTTTCTGTTTATAATAGTCACGTGTAAATAAATTTTTAATTTGAAGCAAACATTATTGTTTGCGTTGTTTATACAGTTAGCAACAGTTTAAATTAATACCATTTTCTAAAATAATGTCAAAAATATCTCTATAAATGCTGAAAATTTGAATTTAAAATAGAAATAAAACCCCCAAAAATGAGTCAAATAAAAAAAAATGCAGTCTGCACACCGGGAACTTCAAACGTATAAAATGATCTAAAAATGATTAAATTCCCATGAATAGTTTTTGCTCCTATAAAACTTTTTTAGTGGAACGATTTTGTCCAACTTTAGCATTGAATATCTCTTAAAATAATTCTTCGATTTGAAAACTGTCTGCATCAGCGTGTTTATCATACATTTCTGTATAATACCACTGATTTTCTTATCTTTGTATGCATTATTTTTCTTAATATTAACGAAGAAAGACCTCCGGTCACAAAAAATTCAAAACCGGCGGCGGTGACAGCGGTAGTTACTTTTTTTTAGAATAGAGAGAAAATTATGAGAAATTTTAATACAATAAATGCATAATTAATACGAAGATGCCTAATTAAAATTTTAAAAGATAAACACATTTTGTCTCTTTATTGCTTGGATCCATGCTTCCCTTTTTTTAAATACATATATGGACGTGTTATTAATAATCTCTTAGTCAGAAAAATCAATTATTATGCCCATGTTTGTAAAATGCATGTACCACTTCATCTGTGAGATAAAGAGTGCAATCCCCGAAAGGATAAACGATGTCATATTCTAAAAACAGTTTGTTCTGGTATTTGACCACATGACTTGAAAAACCGCCTTCAAAAATCAAGCGGACATTTTCGGCGAAAGAACGGGTGCTAAAGTAAAGAAACGACTAAAAAACACCTGTATGCGATACGGAAACAACTGATTCCGATTCTGAATTCTGAACACAAACTCTCATTTTTTCCTATCAGACCACACGGCTCCATTCATGAATCGCGAAATGAAAACAGCGTATGAATATGAAGTTTGTTTCACTTCGTTCTGCAGTATGTTCATGCAGTAACGGGTAACGAATGATTTCCCAAAGTAACGATTCGGCATTTCGTATGAGAGAGAATACCCGTTACTCAGCAACGAATACATGCGGTTTCATACAGCTCTATTACATACCTTCTTCGAATAAGACCTTTTACGCTTACTATGAAACCATTTGTTTGATTCAACCTTTTACGCTCTGACGGGACTTTTAAGCCCCACTAAAGAAAATGCAATATAAAATTCGTCTACTAATAAAAGTATATGGTACTTTTCATACAAAATACTTTGCTGGATCATATCGAAACAGTTGAAGCTAAATGTTTTTTAATGTGGTTATTTTCTCATCCATTTACATAGATTTAGCTTTTGTCCTATTAAAAAATGTTTTACTAGAAATTTGCAACTACAAAACACCTCCCACTTTCAGATAGGATACCAATACATTTATTTACATTGTTCTTGTAAGAATTCAGAGGTTTCCATAACAGTATTTTTTGTTAATTATTCTAATTATTCTTGTAAATACTTTACAAAAAAAAACCTCTAACTACCGAATTATTAAATCAGTTTTATTTAAAAATCTATCTAAAAATCAAATTTTTATTATATAAGTTGTTCTGGATATCGTCAAACATTAACGAAGATAATTATTGAAGAGGAGAAGAATTTCTCATTTATGATTCGGGACATAAATGGTTAAAGGGTCTTTCGAAAAACACTGACACTGTTTCTATAGTTTTGTATTAATATCTGTATCCTAACATAAATCTCTTTATTTTTCTGTCAGAGCTATATGTAGAGTTCTTAACAGGTAACTGTCGAAGGACGCAAACTATGAGGAAATTGTTTTACCTGGAAACAGGTTTACTTACAAACCTTTCTAAAAACCTATTCGGTACTTCTGAAAGATTTTGTATCACCGAACTTAGTATTAAAAGTTGATATTGTTTAAGAATTTTTGTTAAGTTATTTTAAGAAATGTTCAATTCTTAATAAATGTAATAAATGCTTTATAGTTTAACATATTGGACTTGACTTAGCGATATTAATTTATTAATTATAAAAGTAAAACTTTCTAAGCAATAAAATACTAATAAATAACTTTTTTTGAAATAGAAAACTAAACTGACATTGCAATTTTGGCATAATCGTTTGATTTCCATAGACGCGCACCTTGTCATAGTTGCCATCTTTGTGGATCAGTAATCTATATAGTTTATCAATTCATACAATAGTTTTGATATTTTAGCCGTTTTCAATTGACTATATAAAACTGGTTTTTGCAACGCTGATTTTTATATTTTTATAAGATTTTATTTTTATTATTATTGTTGTTATTTTGATGATGTACAAAACATTTTCATTAAAATCATTATTTTTTTTTATATTCACGTTCTGTAAAGTATAATTAATTTTCCTCAATTTTCATAAATACTTTCTTTCAAATCTCAAATGCTAGTTCGTTTTATATAAACAATAAAATTATTTTCGCTATAATATTTTAAATTTGTAAAGACTCAAATCTCATCCTCTTAGCATATGTTAAGCCTACTATAATATATATTCTGGTTGTGGATATATAGCATCATTTGATCTATCCATTTGCAATTTGAATCCAGGACCATCAGATACTCCGTAAGATTTTATAAAATTCATAATTTCATGAAGATGATCAGAGCTTAATATTCTTTCCTTATTTCTTCAAATCTTTTTTTTTTCTTTTTTTTTTTTTTTTTTTTTTTTTTTTTTTTCAAAGCTAAGCCCGGTAACGAAAAATTACTAAAATTTAAAACAAACATTGATCGCCTCCTATAAGGATTTCAATGCCCTTTATACGTTTTGGTCGTGAACATAAATGTTCATTAGATATATCTGTATTATAATTTGAATACAGGAACATCGGATACTCTATGTAGGGTCAGAACCCATCCTCCCGCTGGCGTTGCCAACAGAGGTCGTGCTCGGCAGCACCTTTTGCTATGGAGGAGGCTTTTACGAGAAAAAGAGGACAGAAGGGACAGGACGAGAGCCGAGCTAGGGTCTCTCTCTTGTAGTTCCATGTTATGGTTGATGCACTAAATATGTATATGTAACCTTTATTGTTCGTGTGATGTCTATTCGTAAATAAATGTCACTGTTTCATTTAACCAAAAGAATAGTGGTTGTGAGTACCTACATACAACACACGGCATCCTTCTACAGTGGCGCAGCCGGCACGGTCGAGACTAGCCTGACTAGCGTGTGGTGAGTTACCTTCGATTTTTTTATTATTATTATATTTTTTTTTTTTTTGTAATTAATAAGAAAAAAAAATGTTGAAAGGCGCGAATAAAGGGGACCTCCAAAAGTTACTAGAGGAACTCAATTTGGAATTTCCCCCAGATTCAAAAGTAATCCAATTAAAAAATATCCTAGAAAAGTCAGACGTTTATACGAATCAGAAAGATTTTGTTGAGGACACTTTAAATACAATTATTAATGAGAGAAAGGCTGAAGCGAAAAAAAATAAATTAGAAGAAAGCAATAAAATTGAATTGGAAAAAATTCGCGTTGAAAAATTAAGAATAGAAAATGAAGTGGAAAAATTACGGCTTGAAAAACAATTTGAGCTGGAACAGGCCAAACTTAAATTTAATGGAAATGCCTCAAGTGGGGCATCAAGTGATGCGGGCGTGAAAAAAATACCTATAGAATCGCTATTAAAAAGTGTAAAATCTCTAACGATTCCGGTCCCATCAGAACCAGAAATTTGGAATTTATTTTTCAGCTCTTTAGAAAGGGCCTTCAAAATTAAGGAGGTACCCGAAGACCTCAAAGCGGAAATGCTTATTAATATATTAGGAGAGAAATCGAACAACATATTAACATACATTAGTGACGAACATATCACTAATTACGAACAAGTTAAAAACATAGTGTTGAGAGAGTATGAACCTACCCCGCAAGTATGTTTAGAAAATTTCCGTACCGCTGAAAGGAAGCCAGGAGAGACCCATATTCAATTTGCATCGCGCTTGACTACCAATTGGGAATATTATTGTAAGTTGCGGAAAGTAGAAACCTTCCAGAATTTAAAGGATCTAATAGTTTCAGACAAATTGTTCAGTACATTAGATCAAGAAACCGCGACGCATATAGGGGATAAGACAGGCTGAGGATTGGTTCCTACCCCCTCATCTTGCGAAAGAATGTGATATTTACTATACTTCTAGAGGGAAAAACTTAAATGAGGTGAATTCCCCGAGATACGTCCCCCCTC
This sequence comes from Maratus speciosus, assembly GCA_963932465.1. Lineage (NCBI taxonomy): Eukaryota > Metazoa > Arthropoda > Arachnida > Araneae > Salticidae > Maratus > Maratus speciosus. The sequence goes on from OZ010794.1 coordinate 359,679,932, forward strand.
CATTAAGAAGCGATAATAATTCACGCGGACGAAACCATAATAAAACTTGCTATATCTGCGGTCTAAATCATTTCGCAAAAGATTGTAGAAGGCGCTCAGATAAGATCGGGAGCCAAGAAACAGGGAAAAGTGAAAAATTAGAAGATAGACCAGTGGTCCTAAAGTTAGATCATTCGGAGATAGTATGCCGACCCCCTCCTTTTTCCCCGTAGAAACGGTAACTTTGAACATAGTAGGGAAGGAAGTTGAAAGCATCCTGGATTCCGGAACTGAATACACGGTTTTTAAAGAATCATGTATTCCGCGGGAATGTTTAGAAAGAAGTCACGGTCGGGTTCAGCTGAGGTCAGCTTTTGGCGAGACTATTGAAGCTAAGTTGTGTGTTATTCCAATAGGAATTTGGTATGGACAAGGCTGGATAAGTAAGCCCGTTGATATTGAAGTCGCTGTAACTGAAAGGCTGGATTTTCCTTGTTTATTACCGCCTGAAATATACGAACTACTGAAAGAAAATACAACCCCCAATATCCAGACTATAGAGGTCGGGAAGGGAAATGATGAAGCAGGGACTAGTAGAGCTATCGGGGGTTTACGAACGGAATTTTTAAAGAATGAGAGGAAATTTTCGAAGATCGAGATATCGGATAATGATGCGCTAAGTAAATCGATAACTGTAGAGTGCGGAATTAAAGCAGCCGCACTCAGAAGCAACACTTTAGAACAAATATCCACTGTTAACCTTTTTAAGGAAGAGCAAGCTAAATGCGAAACCCTTAAAAACGTACGTAATGATCTAGAGATGGGAAAAGGGAATTTTACTAGTATTGACGGATTGATTTATCATAAGAATAAAGTTATAGGTGAATCGGTGTTTCAACTGGCGTTACCCCAGAGTAAAAGAGAAGAGGTCTTGAAACTAGCACATGAATCAATTTTTGGCGCTCACTTGGGTTACAGGAAAACGAAAGAACGGATTCGTTACAATTTCTTTTGGCCTAACATGTCTAAAGATATAATGGAGTTTTGCAAAACATGCGAAAAATGCCAATTAAGAACCACTGAAAAGATAAGTGATAGAGCCCCAATTACCCCAGTTTTAAGACCGGAACTCCCGTTTGAGGTGGTGAACGTTGACGTAATTGGACCGATTGATCCACCCTCAGGAAGAGGTCATAAGTATGTTTTAAGTCTCATAGATCAGCATACTCGATGGCCTGAGGCCATACCTATGAGATCTCTTACTGCAAAGACAGCTTGCGATTCATTATTGCAAGTATTATGTAGAACAGGTATTCCAAATATTATTGCTAGTGATCAGGGCACCAATTTCACGTCCGCATTAACTCAAGAATTTCAAAAAAGATTAGGATCCAGCCCCCGATTTTCTTGCCCCGGATATGCGGCCAGCAATGGTTTGATTGAACGATTTAATAGGGTATTAAAAAACATGTTACACCATGTTATTCGAGAGGATCCGAGAGACTGGGATAAGCAGATTCCTTTTCTTTTATTCGCATATCGTGAAGTGCCTAATTGCACCACCGGGATCTCTCCATTCAAATTGTTATATGGTAGGGAAGCGCGAGGGCCGTTAGCAATCTTAAAGTCTACCTGGGCGGGAGAAATACATCTTCCAGTAAATATAACCGAGTCTGCAACCGATTATTTACAAAACCTTAAGATTAGAATGGAAAGAGCTGCTGATCTTGCATCTATTACGGCGGCGAATAGGCAAAAAACTTATACTGACTATTTCAATAAAAGGTCATCTATTAGAAAATTTTCCGTAGGTGATCAGGTATTTCTTCTCATTCCGGACTCTAATAATAAAATATATGCGCGGTGGACAGGTCCTGGGGAAATTATAGAATTTTGTCCCCCACACGCGTATAAGGTAAAATTACAAGATGGGACTATTAAGAAAGTGCACGTAAATAAAATTAAGAAGTTTTATCCTAGAATTAATGCTATAGGGATCGTTTTCGAAGAGGAAAGTGACTTCGGGGATATTCAGGCTAGTCCCGAGAATATGCAAAATGAAAAGAACGATGTCTTTGCTGACATTAATTTGTCTCACTTACAAACTAATGAAAAACGAGATTTGGAACAATTATTGAAGAAATATGAGATCCTATTCAGAAAAAAGGTCAGAGTTGCGGCGGTAGATCCTCACAAGATTCGGTTAATTACAAACGCAGAGAGAAAGAAACCATATGTTTATAGGATTCCAGAGACATTAAAATCGAAAGTGGAGGAACAAATAAATGAACTCCTAGAGTTAGGTTTGATTGAGGAGAGTTCGGCAGAGATAGCACACCCAGTGGTGTGTGTGCAAAAGAAAGACGGTAATATACGCTTATGTGTGGACTATCGAGCTCTAAATGCTGTGACTAAATCTGATGACTTTCCCATGGAAGATGCGACGAGTTTAATGTATAGCATCGGACAGGCTAACATTATTACAACCTTAGATTTGCTCAAAGGTTACTGGGCAATCCCCATGGAAGAAGAAAGCCGTGATTTTACATCCTTTAAGACGCACCGTGGACAGTATAGATTTAAAGTAATGCCGTATGGGCTTAAAAACGCGGCTGGGAGTTTTCAGCGTTCAATGAATAAAGCCCTTCGAGAATTCGAAGAATTTTCTCGTGCGTATATTGACGATATTGCCGTATTTTCTACAGACTGGAATTCACATTTAATTCATCTAGATACCGTGTTAAATAAGCTTGATGAACTGGGATTCACCGTCAATATTGACAAGTGCTCTTTTGGGAAAACCCAAATTAAATACTTAGGACACTTGATAGGCTCAGGTAAGCACCAACCTGATCCCGCAAAAATTGAAACAATCGAAAAATTATCGACTCCAAAAACAAAAATTCAACTGAGAAGTATCTTAGGCCTGTGTAATTACTACCGGGATTATATATCTCATTTTTCTGAGGCTGTTCTGCCTCTCACCGAGCTTACGAAAAGGAAATTTCCTGAAACACTAATATGGAATTCTGTTCACGAAACAGCTTTCCAGCAACTGAAACGGGCACTCAAGGAGGCCCCCACTCTATACACACCCATCTACGGGAACCCTTATATAATTCAGACGGATGCATCTCAATTCGGTATAGGAGCTTGCATTTCCCAGGAAATTAATGGGAAAGTCCGCCCGATTTCTTATGCGAGCCAGAAATTGACTCCAACGCAACAAGCCTGGTCAACCATTGAAAGAGAAGCATACGCAATTGTGTGGACACTAAAACATTTTGAAACTTTAATTTTTGGTGCAAATATCGAACTGTATACTGATCACAATCCATTGACTTTCTTGACAAGAAATGCACCACAGTCATCGAAACTGCAGCGATGGGCTTTAGCTCTCCAAAAATATAACATAAATATTCAGCATTGCCCAGGTTCAAAAATGACGAATGCAGATGCACTTTCACGATTGGTATGATTGTAATAAGCATCTTTTCGTCTGTCATTTATTACTATTTTTATTTTTTTTTTCTCGTATGATTATTATTATTATTATTTTATTGTGGCAATGTAACAAGGCATCTTTACGTCTGTTCATTTTTCATTAATGTTATTTGCTGTATTTTGCTTTATGGTAAATGTTTTTTTTTGTGTATTTCATATATATATATATATATATATATATACGTGAGAATTCGTACCATTATATTTGAGAAGAAAAGAGCCAAAATTGTTCATTTTGGGGTATATTCTGACCTATAGTACAGATATGTGTTTGTTGGAGAAACATCCCCAAACACTCATCTTGCGGGGGGGGGGGGGGTGTAGGGTCAGAACCCATCCTCCCGCTGGCGTTGCCAACAGAGGTCGTGCTCGGCAGCACCTTTTGCTATGGAGGAGGCTGTTACGAGAAAAAGAGGACAGAAGGGACAGGACGAGAGCCGAGCTAGGGTCTCTCTCTTGTAGTTCCATGTTATGGTTGATGCACTAAATATGTATATGTAACCTTTATTGTTCGTGTGATGTCTATTCGTAAATAAATGTCAGTGTTTCATTTAACCAAAAGAATAGTGGTTGTGAGTACCTACATACAACACACGGCATCCTTCTACACTCTATAAGACTTTTATAAAACTGATAAATTTATGAAGATGTTCAACGTTTAAAATTCCTTCCTTATATCTTGAAACCTTTTATCAAAATTAAGCCCAGTAACGTTGCAAAATTACAAAAATTTAAATCAAACACTGATCGTCTCTTACAAGGGTTTCAAGGCCATTTATATGGTTTGTTCGTGAACATAAATGTTCATTAGCTTTATCCATATCACTGTATGAATACAGGAACATTGGATAATTTATAAGACTTTATAAAATTCGTAAATGTATGAAGATGTTCAGCATTTAAAATTCCTTCCTTATATCTTGTGACCTTTCATCAAAACTAAGCCCGGTAGCGATATAAAATAACAAAAATTTTAATTAAACACTGATCGTCTTTTTCAAGGGTCTCAAGGCCATTTATATGGTTTGGTCGTGACACATAAAAGTTCATTAGCTATATCCAAATTACAATTTGAATACAGATACTCTATAAGACTTTTATAAAATTCATAAATTCATGAAGATGTTCGGCGTTGTAAATTCCTTCCTTATATCTTGAAACCTTTCATCAAAACTAATCCTGGTAATGATACAAAATTACAGAAATTTAAAACAAACAGTGATCGCCTCCTACAAGAATTTCAAGGGCTTTTATATGTTCTGGACGTGAAGATAAATGTTCATTAGATATTTCCATATCACAATTTGAATACAGGAACATCGGATATTCTATAAGGCTACACAAAATTCATAAATTCATGAAGATGTTCAGCGCTTTAAATTCCTTCCTTATATCTTTAAACCTTTCATCAAAACTAAACACGGTAACGATACAAAATTACAAAAATTTAAATCAAACATTGATAGTCTCCTGCGAGGATTTCAAGGTCTTTTATGCATGAAATTTGAATTACACCCATCACCTTCCTTGAATAGAACCTTTTCTCCATCCTATAGAGATATTTGTTTGATTTGTTTGAACAGTTTTTTGAAATACAGTGACAATGTTTCGATAGTTTAGTATCAATGTCGAAATTCCAACGTAAAATTCTTTATTTTCCTGTTTAATATATAGAGTTCTTAAGGGAGTTGTTAAGTTCGTGAAGGGAAATATTTAAAAAAATATTACCTCGAAGCATGTTTGCTTACAAACCTCTCTAATTAATAGGCATCTATTCAGTACTTGTGAAACGTTTTTATAATAACCTGAATTTAGTGTTCCACCTTGAGTGTTATATATTTTATTTCGTGTGTTATTATGCGTCATAAAATATCGTAATATATATTTTACACAACATCATAATATATTTTTATTTTGATCATTAGAACGTTTTTACAAATGAAAGTTGTTGCTGTTTATAAGAATAAATGTTGCATAAGAATACTTCTGGACTAGAAAATGTTTCTTTAATACATTTCATTGTTTGAGTTATTTGTTCTTGGATTTAATTTATGCTATAGTTGCCCACTATTTGACGATTTAAAATAAATGTTTATGATCAGGATTATAATAAAAATTTTATATTAATATCTTCGTGCTAATATTTTATAATCAGGGAAAGACCGTACTTACTCCATTTATAGTAAGTTGACGTGTTCAAGATATGCTTGCATAATTTTTTAATATAAATTTTTAATGTAAATATGTATTTTTGAGAAGCACTAAAACATGCTTTCTGCAGAATATGGGGTGTACACCATTTATCATTGATTTACAGGGTAACACAAAACACTTCGTTTGCGTAATGGTCTTTAGGAAAAATTGTTGGCAGCGTATTATATAATTTATAGTTATAAAACTACAGATCAGTTGCATAAATATAATGTCAATGAGTACATATTATTAATCTAAAAAAAATATATTTTTTTTATAAATCAAAAATTTTAGAGCTGCCAGCTATAACCAAATTAATATAATGCGACTTAAGAATAATTTAAATATGTAGTGCCACCATCTATCAGAATTACTTTTATTGTAAGTACATCAAGTAGTAATATCATAGCTGCCCACTTATAATTTAAAAAAATTATTAACTTAACAGAAAACTATTATTATCTTATAATAATTTACAAAGACTAATAATAAAGTTTATTTCTAATATTTTCAAATTATGTTAAACCTAATTATTCAACTAATTTATTTTTAATCAATAATAATAGTAATGACAGCAATAATAGCAAGACTATGTGTGAATCTATATACAAATATACATATTTTTTTCTTCATTTGATATTTATTTCTTCCAAATAATTATCCAGTTAATTTACCTGATAATTATAATTAAATAAAAATTTTAATTCAACTAGATATTTTGTTTTTCAATATTTATATATATGTCCCATTTTTATATAAATGATTTCTCATAAAAACATTAGATTTTATAACAGTATTAAATATTTATTATGATGAAATATATATATAAGCCGAGAAAGAGTCTCAATTCAATAACCGCAGGGGAAGCACCAGTATTAGTTACTTTCTTCAAAAAAGAGAAATATGACAACATGCTTTTCGCCAAATATATGGCGATAAATTGATATTTTAAAAACTTAAACAAGAAAATTTAACATAAAAACAAGAATATGTATTTTTGCTCTTTTAAAAATCCACCGCACTTTTAAAATTACGCAGAAAAGTATGAAATAAACAAAATTTATCAATGCAAAACGTCATGGGAAAAAAGTATGTTACCTGAAAAGCTTATTTTTGTCCGAAAGCTGATTTTCGTTTCACTTATTGTGTTTATGCTACTTCTTCTCAGAAAATACTTTTCATTTCCATATCGTTATGTCAACAATATAAAATTCTACCTCTTTCTTCTACTATTTTCGTATGAGTAGGAATTATACTCACAAATATAAAATTTCTCGTTTCGTACTTTTACTTATACTGATTTGATTGGAGTTTTTGATACAGTAATTAAGAAAAAAGTTTTAAAAGTTTTCTTTATTTGGAGAATAAGTTGAAGCAACATTTAAAATTTTGATATGTTTCTACTGTCTATAATTCATTCCTTTTCGAAGAAGATATTTTTTTTCTCTTTACAGCCCATATTTACACGGAGCATATATTTGTAATACAGCGAAACAGCACCGAAAACTGGCGATATGAAGCAATTAAAATAATAAAACTTTGTAAAAAATCACCATAAAATAAAAACAAAACACAGGACGCGTTTCGAGCTAAAAACGTAACAGCTCGTCATCAGCTACAGCACACTGTAAATTAAAATGTCTGAAATTCAAACACTTAAGTGTCTGAAACGGAGTGTTCAGTTTTCAGACATTTTAAAATGTCTGAATTTTTTCAGACACTTTTTCTGTCTGAATTTCAGACACTTCAAGCGTCTTAATAGCATCCATTTTTTTCTTAAGCATCATACGTAGCCATGTTTGACCACCTTGAATCCTGGAAAAATATTTGGCTGCGGTCCTGCCCCCCCCCCCCCCCTACAACTTCATTTTTTTGGTGCTCCCAATTTTGGTACGCAATTTTTGTTAAGCTGATAATTTAAATCTTTTACGACATTTTACTGATTATAATCAATATTTTGAACTTCAGGAGTAGAACAAGATTAAAACAAAAAATATTTATCTAAATATTAGATTTTTAAAATTTGTTTTATTTTTAATCTTATTTTACTTTAAAAGTTCAAAATATTGATTATAATCAATACAATTTCGAAACACATTTAAAATATAAGCTTTACAAATATTGCACATCAAATATGTGGGCACTAAAATCGTAGGGGGGCGGGGCACGGCCCAGTATGCCCATTCTTTAATCAAGAAGTTCTTTTGCAAAAAATGCAACCCTGCATTATTGTTATCTAAATTGAGATGTCCGGTATTCGGGAGTATCCGTTGTTGAGGTTAATGGACATTCCCGAATAGCTATTCTGAAACATCTATTTAGCGAATACTTTTTTAATCCGCATGGCATACATATTTGTATATTTTTACCTCACAAAAGCAGACATCTCCGATTATCGGACAAATTGAACGGCAAGGGCTATTGAGGGCTTTTAAAGTACATGGATAAATATATATATTTCTTATAATCTTGTCCTACTCTATTTCATATAATTTAAAAATAGATTTTTTAAAAATTTATATTGCCACATAGGCAATTTTACATATATATCAGATGATAATCACAACAGCTATTTAACTATCAATAAATAAATAAATATTCTACTTTATCCCTTTGCACTCGAGGGCTCCGGAGCGGAGCCATTTAAAATTTGTCTTCAAACTCGAGGGCTCCGCTATGGAGACAATGCAAATACTTTTGTGATACTTGTCTTGAAAAGCCAAGATTACATGGTATCACAAAATTATTTGCATTGTCTCCGTAGCGGAGACCTCGAGTTTGAAGACAAATTTTAAATGGCTCCGCTCCGGAGCCCTCGAGTGCAAAGGGTTAATATTAAAAAAAAAATACTTCGGTATTTTGTTTATTTATATTTTGTGTTTTTTAATCTTGTCCTACTCTAAAAGTTCAAAACTTTCATTATAATCAGTGCAAGATTTAAGGTATCAGCTTTAGGAAATTTTCATACAAAATCTCCCCTCCCCTCCCCGAAAAACAAATGAAAATCCTTATCATTTAAAAATTAGATTTTTTAAAAATTTATATTGCCACATGGACTTATTGTTATCATTCCTATGAACTACTAAACAAGACATCTTTAAAGCAAAATAAAGACGCAAAAAAAAAAAAGTTACCACATGATATCACTATGATACACACTTGCGATGCTTATCAGTAAAGTCTAATTGGAAAATGACCTTCGAATCCACAGGAGATCTTTCAAAGTTTTTTTTTTTTTTTTTTCTATTTCCTTCTGGTCGTTTAGTATGAGATAAGCATTAGCCATTGAAACTATGAACTGCCATATTGAAAACAAAACAAAACAAGAGAATGAACTTAACTTTTAAATATGTCTGTTTTTTAGTGATGTTATTACTTTAAATTTGAGAAAAAAGATGAGAATAAATAATACACAATTTGTAATAAAAGACAATGTCATAAATTTAAAATATATACTTCTAGAATTAGTGTTTTTTTTTTTTTTTTTTTGCAAAAAGATTCAAAACTAATTAAATTTCATGTCAGATTTTGTTTAGTACAATAAATAAAATCATAAAAGACACTAATTTTAGTACCATAAAGAAATTATAACACCTACTTCAATCGCTGTTTGCAAGAAGTAAGAAATATTCCTCGATTTGAAATTTTAAAAACTGCCACAACCACAGTGAGGGAGAAAGACTTTCATCAGTTTAAAAGGTAATCCCATAATACATCCGACTAGCCATATTTAAAGAATGAGATGTTTCATCCTTAAAACAGGGCCCGCCAGACAAAAGTTTCTTTTTTTTGCCAGCTTCGACAGGACGAAGATGAATAACACAATATTATTGATATAAATTAATACGAGTTAACACTAAGCCCATTGCACACGCTTTGTAGAATTTTCGGGTGTAATCTTCAACCGTCGTCTACTTCTGTTCTGTGTCTATCCCGCCCTTATATCGACGACAGCTTCTAAGAGACATTTGATGTCGAGCACACACGTCAGATGTATGTATTCAATAAATAAATAATCCAAGTTAATACGAATTAAAATCACAGTACTTCACATTTCGTAACAAACGAATTAAAATACACGCGTACATAAAAACAAACTTTGTTTGAATTACAACGTATACCATTTCGAACGAAGACATCTAAAACGCATGCGCAACTCGGAGTGCTAGTGCCCCCTGGTGGTGATTGCGTCGGAAGAATCAAAACGTCTTAAATTAAGACACGTTTAAAGCAATGAAGTGTCTTAAAATAAGACGTTTGCGGATATTTTAGACATTATTCTTAGTTCGTTTACACCATGGTCATAGTAAGACACTTATGTATCTTAAATTAAGACATCTATAATGTCTGAATTTTCAGATTAAGACACTTAAGCGGCTAAAATTCTTTTTCAGTCACATATGTGTCTAAATTTAAGACGCTTCTATTTGCAGTGCATACACGTGTCCGCAAGCGAACAAGTTCAAAAATGAACTGAAGGTAAAGAATGTTGCAACATTCTTCTAGCATTACTAATTTTTACTTCCTGCATTAGAGAACATGGCTTACAGAGGATGTGCTAATTCACCGAATTGTTTCTGTTATATTTGTGGTAACTGTACAGTGAAAAATCAACAAAGAAGCAATTGCGATTTTGTGCAAAAAAAAAGTTTACTTCGCTTATTTTGGCATGAAATTGGGCGATCAAGACAAGCATTGGGCTCCACACAAAGTTTGTCGTATTTGTGTAGAAGAATTAAGGCAATGGTTTCAAGGTAAAAAGCAATATTTTCGGTTTGGTATACCAATGGTTTGGAGAGAACCTAAAGATCTCAGTGATGATTGCTATTTTTGTATTTGTAATGTGAAAGGTTTCAATTTAAAGAACAAAAAGGAAAACATTTTATCCTGACATTCCGTTTGTCATACGTCCTGCCCCTCATACACCGCTTCATATAAAATTAGGTCTTATGAAACAATTTGACAAGGCTTTACCAAAAGAAGGTGAATGCTTCACCTACCTTTCTGAGCAGTTCCCGGGTTTATTCGAAGCAAAACTGAAGGAAGGTGTGTTTCTTGGACCAAACATCAGGAAAATGATGAAAGATGAAAATTTTGAGAATAAAATGAAAACAAAAGAAAAGCCTGGAAAATTTTCAAACTAGTTATTACTAGCTTTCTTGGCAACAAAAAGGACCCAATCTGCAAATCTATTGTAGAAGAGATGGTACAAAATTTCAAGATTTTAGGTTGTAATATGAGCTTAAAAGTTCATATTCTCGATTCACACCTGGACATATTTTCCTGAAAATTTAAGTGCAGTTAGTGAGGAACAAGGTTAAAGATTTCACCAGGATATAAAGGAAATGGAGAGGCGATATGAAGGCAAATGGAATGTCAGCATGATAGCCGACTACTGCTGGATGCTAGAAAGAGACAATCCCTGCAAAGTTCACAATAGAAAAAGTGGCAAAAAAAACCTTTGATGTAAAGAAAAAACATTACTCTAAGGACTTGTAACCTTCTACATATATCTAGCTATTACTTGAACTCGGATATAAATGTAATTTATATGGATTTATAAAGAAATGAAATTTAAATGAAATGTCAAAATTTCGTGATTTTAGCTTTTTCTTTAAAAATATGCAATCATTTTGTGAAAAATCCTTACGTGATAGAAAAAAATGGATTTCATTTTTGGAATCAGCAATGAAAAAAACATAAAAAATAGTCAAATTTAATGCAATTTTCAAAAAGTATTTTTTTGCAGGTCTGTGTAATTAGGGGAAATTAAATTTAACATTTTTTGGATACCAGGATGACCAAATTTTTCATGAGCAACATTTAATATTTTTCTCCTTAAAGACATGGGGACTACTACTTTTCGAAATCCTTTCTTTCTAACTATTAGAATCCCATTTTCACTTTGATAGTTTTTGGCACATACATTATCTTTTTCCTGCATCTCTATAAGTTCTTTTACGTCTAGAAGAAAAGTTAAGGGTTGAAAATAATGTAAAACAGGGTTTCTTGACAACATGTCAGCTTCGACATTTGTGGATCACTTTTCGTACACAATATTATAATCAAACATGCTTAACTTCAAAGACCATCTAAATAATCTACCTCTCAAATGCTTAGTATTCTTTAAGTAAACAAGAGATGCATGATCAGTGTGAATGGTGAATTTTACACCATGGAAGTAATGATAAAATTTATCTAAGGTGTCAATGATGGCAAGACATTCTAATTCAGTTATAAAGTAATTCTGTTCATAACTTCTCAATCCTCTAGAATAATAAGCAATTGGATGTAAAAACCCATTATTATCTGGCTGTTTAATAACTGCACCTACTGCCACCTGTGAGGCATCAACAAACATATGAAGTGGTAATGCAGGGTCATAAATTCTTAAGACAGGTTTAACAATTAAGGCATCCTTTAATTTCTGAAAAGAATCTTGGCAATTTGAATTCCATTCCCACAAAGTATTTTTCCTAAGTAATCTGTTAAGGGGGTGTCTGATTTTGGCATAATTATCTACAAATTTATGGTAAGCATTAATTGATCCCAAAAATCTTTGCAGTTCTTTTACATTAGAAGGAGGTTTTAAATTTTTTATGACATCAATATTAGCATTAGCTGGAGTTACAGTACCATTTTTGATTTCATATCCTAAGAAATTAATTTTATTTTGAACAAAATTGCATTTAGATAATTTAAGTTTAATATTTTCAAGCCTACATAAATCAAATATTTGGTTTAGATGTTGCAGGTGTTCTTCTAAAGAGGAGGAAAAAACAATTATGTCATCAAAATAATAACAAGCAAAATCAATTCTATATTTAGTGAGAATCCTTCTAAGAGTCCTATTGAAAATTGGGGGACCAGCTTTGACACCGAATGGAAGAACATTCCACTCAAAAAGTCCAAAATTGGTTGCAACAGCCAATTTTTCAGTGTCTACTGGGTGAATGGGGATGTGCCAGTAGCCAGAGGCTAAGTCCAAAGTGTAAAAATACTGAGCATGACTTAATTTATCAAGAATTCCATCTATACGTGGTAAAGGTTCAGCATCATTTTTCATTATTGCATTTAATTTACGATAATCTACACACATTCTAGTTTTCTTACCCTCATCGCGTTTCATAACTAAAGTAACAGGGGCAGAATAAGGACTATAACTCTCTTTAATTAAACCAGCAGCTAATAAAGATTGAACTTGATCTGAAATTTCTTTTTCATCCACTGCAGAAGTGCGATAAGGCCTCATAGATATGGGTAGGTCAGAATTAAGAAAAACGCGTTGTGGCTCAATATTTATTTTTCCAACATCATATTTATTTTTGGAAAAAATGTCTAAATAATCCCTTATGTTATCCCTTAACGTTTCATTTTTTATAGCATTTACCTCCACAAGTAATTTAGAATCATTAGAATTAATTTGATCAAAGGATATTTTTATAGCATTTACCTCCCCAAGTAATTTAGAATCATTAGAATTAATTTGATCAAAGGATTGAGGAATCATGAGATTTCCATAATCGGCTTGCACTCTCTGGTACTTTTCATTGACATTAAAATGAAGTAACTTTAATTTATCAATGGATATGCTTTGATATCGATTTAATACAAGGTTTCATTGTAATACTTCACATTTATTACAGTCTATAACCAAGTTAAACTTAGAACTGCCTGGCAATCCTAGTATAGCATAATTTAAATCAGTTTTACATAACAAAAAGTTAATGCATTTTTGCACATTACCTATTTTAAACAACAAATTACAAGATTGGTTTATTTCAACAGTTCCTTTGGCTTGGCCAATAATAATAGGTGAAATATTTATAACTTTAATATTTAACAACTTAACAAATTTTAAAGGTAAAATTGATATTGTAGAATCAGAGTCGATTACACAAGGTAACTCCTTGCTATTTACATATCCATTAACAAATAAATGTCATATATTATGACTAGGTTGTTGTTGTTGACTAGGAGGAGGAACATAAGATTGCATAGGTTCAACATTAAAAATACAAGTCCTCTCCCAGTGGAAAGCATCCTGTATACCCCTATTCATACACATTCGACATGGTCGACTAGGATACTTATTTTGAAAATGAGTAGTAGGTAATCTAGGGCTAACAAATCTAGAATTTTGAGCATTAAGAGGGTTTTGTGGCTGAAAATTAGAATTTGTTCTTTGAAAATTCTGGTTTGGGCGAACCCAATGTCTAGGAGCCTGGTTATTAAACTGGAAAGATCCATGACTTTGAGCATTATTCTTAACATTATGGTTGTTTACATGAGAGGTGGGAATGACCACTAGTTGTTTAGCCATTCTGTACCAATCAATGGTGCTCTCTGGAGGGTTAATTATCATATAATTCTGATATTCTGGCTTCAAACCATTCGTCAAACTTTGGACTATGATGGTTTCACATAAATGAAGTTGTCTACCAATCTTAATCTTTTTTCTGAAATAACTCTCTAATTCATTAAGATCATTTAGCTTCATAGAAGCAAAATCAGAAAATCTAGGAACTTGTACTTTTATAAACTTTTCTGAAAGAATTTCAACTATCTTACTGAAAGTAGTACACTCCAGACACTCCTTAATGAACATTTTTAAAGCTTCTCCCTTCAAAAATTTAGAGATATTTTGCATTTTCCATTTTTCATCTTTTTTATCAGAATTGCATGCTTGATCAAAATATTTCATCCAGAATTGTATATCCATCTCTGACCCTGGGTCAAAAGAGATGATATTTGCTTCACTCTCACTCATTTTATCACTACCGTTTTTAACAAATCCCGATCGCATTAACATAAAAGAGGGACAATTCATTTACACATGGATTCATTGTATAATCATAATAAATAATGTAAATAAACTTTAAATAAAATAACAAATGTAAGTATTTTCTTTTCTAATAAATAATAACAGTAATACAACAAATTTAACTAAGGAAATATGGTGAAATATAAAATAAACAAATAAATAAATAATAAATCTTTCAAAACTTACGACCTTGGGTTATTTACAGACATCGTACTTTTCTTTCTGTCATATAACTTTTATTAACAGAAAACAAAATGATTTTCTTCTATATAGACGCACATTCAGGGTAAAATGCAGAATATCAAATCGTGGTTACCAGGTGTCATCGAAGGTTTCGATTGATTTCACAATCCCAGGGACACTTTTAATTGAAGGTCTCATAAGGTGGTGTAGATCAGGTAAACATTACCCTTTGCCGGCTTCTTATTACGAAACAATTTAATGGGTGTAGTTGAAATTTCACGTCGTGCTTTTTACGACATATTACTGGATTAGTACCACATATTAATCAGCCCCTGGGGATGTTGTATAGCAATCATACCACTTAGCACAAGCATCGCTAGTGGAGGTATCAACTCTGTGAAAATTTAGCAGCTGTAGAACGATTATAATATTGCAGAGTCCAATCAAACACTTATTATTTCATGATGAAGACAAGTCAGGTTAGGCCGCGTGAGTGGTGAAAAAAGGCGTATGAAGAAATGTGGGGTTTTCCCAATTAAAAGCATGGAAACGTAGTCATGGGAAACTGTTTATTCCATCAGAACATAACAACAAACAATTCCCACAAGATGAGAAATCAGAGCATTCCACTCGAGCATAAACTAGTTACTCATGCGAAATAGATGTTAATTCACGAAATGATTATTCTACATGGCTTAGGACACCGGGTAACAGGTTATGTAAACAATCAAACAGCACAAAAACTTGTTCTGAGCTCATGCTCGAACTATTTATTAGGATGCGCGGAGGGCATCCGATTCAAATGGAAACTTCAGGCTAACCCAACCAAAATCACGAACGAGCTTCGAAGTGAAACTTGGATGCGACACTCAGCTAATGGAGAGCGATCAAGAAACGTCACAGGAAAGAATCCCGACGCCGCTGATGGAAGGATTTTGATGTAAAAAGACTGTCTCCTAGCGGGCGGGAAAATGAGATGAAATAGAATAAAAATGTAAAAATGACTTTGATAAACATTCGAAAAATAAGTAACTGCGTTCAGAACTTTACAGTTTGGCAGACGATAAAAATTAATGAAGGGATTAAAAGTTTAGATTACGTTTTTGAATAAATCTATTATTAAGATACGCGTTTTAAAATTATAGGAATTTAATTAGAAATAAATAATAGAGCGCATTAAAAAAAGGAAGTAATGAATAGGCCGAAAATTTAGAATAATTTAAATGAATAGTAAAAGTAAAAATTTTTGTATAACATATATATATATTTATATCTGATTTTTTTTTTCATGCTGTAACTCTCGAATTTTTGAACCGATTTGGATGAAATTTTTCATATGCATAGTACATACTAATGTCTCGACCAAGTTCGTTGGCCAGCTTCATCCGCCCTCTTGTTTCAAAATGGCGGCCATTGGAATTTTTTAATTTTTTTATGTTATCTAACATTGTATACTTGTAGAAAATGTTACGTTTCACAAAATGCAAACTCTTGTGAATCATTTTAAACAGAATGTTAGAAACAATAAAATATATTTTAAAGAGTCACACAGTGTAAGTTAACAACGTAGGTCATTTTAAAGAGAAAATTAGGAAACCTAAAAATTTCCAAACGTGTTCACAAAATTCAAATGGCCGCCATTTTGAAAAAGAACATGGCGGATGAAGCTGGCCAACGAACTCGGTCGAGGCATTAGTATGTACTATGCATATCAAAAATTTCATCCAAATCGGTTCAAAAATTCGAGAGTTACAGCATGACAAAATTCAGATATAAAGATATCTATCTATCTATCTATGTATATATATAGTATATATACATAATTTTATCATGCTGTAACTCTCGAATTTTTGAACCGATTTGGATGAAATTTTTCATATGCATAGTACATACTAATGTCTCGACCGAGCTCGTTGGCCAGCTTCATCCGCCCTCTTCCCGTAAGGCATGGTGACGTCACGTCGACGTCGTTGTGAAGTCACGCTGTGACATTGTGACCGTCGATGTGACGTCACGTGACGTCAATGTGAAGTCACTGTGACTAGAATGTGAGGTCGTTATGGCCGTTTTAGAGCTCTTCTGTGACGTCACATTGTGACGACTTTGTGAAGTCACGGTGTGACAAATTTGTGAAGAGTGTGTCAGTTGTGACTATTTTGGTATTAACTTTGTGACGAATTTGTGACGAATGTGACAATGCTTTAAAGTCACATTGAGATCAATTTGTGAAATATGTGTCATTTGTGACGAAATTGTCTTTAACACTGTGATGATTCTGTGACGACAGCGACATTTGCTTTGAAGTCACATTGTGACAATTTTGTGAAAATTGTGCGATTTGTGACGATTTTGTAATTAACGTTGTCACGAATATGTGACTAGTGGCAATGTTGTGAAGTCACACTATGACATACTTGTACAGTTGTAAACACGTATGCATGTCACACATAGTCATAATTATGCATGTTGTAAAATCATTTACATCTATAACGTTAATATACTTCGGCGATACATCGCAATTAAAACTTGGGGGCCGCTATAACAAGGGTATACCAAAAGAATTTTATTGAATCAAAATGCAATACCCCGCAGACTTCAATTTTTGTTGCACCTTTCTTTACTATTGCAATAAATGAGAATATTGAAGACAACTGAATGATCGATCTATCACTTTTTTTTTTTCAAAATTAGCTATTTGTTAAAAGCATTAAAATTACCAAAGAAACAATTTGTTTAAATATTCAAATATTTATCAAAATGAAATTTGTGTTAAAAATATAATATTTTATAATATATACAGTACTTTTTATATTCTTTAAGCTATAGAAAATACTGAATGAAATTAATTTATTTCATTTAATACGCATTACAAACTCGAAGTCACTGGTAAAGTTGAATTTTTTCGATTACACAACATTTATAATAAAAAAAAATGAAAGATAAAAAGAAATGCCGATATTAAGTAATTAAATTTTATATGTTTTATGATATTGATTACCATAATATGATTATATGATCATATATATATATATGATTGTAATTCAAATAAGTTGGGGCTGAGAAAATAGGATACTTCTTTGTTATAGAGGCCCCTATAAATTTGATTATGCAAAAATTGCAGTAACGACATTGTGAAGTTTATGCATGCGTTATATACATATATATATATATACACTCGAAATGCTCATCATGTGCCATATAGTCATTATGTACACATTGTTTGCGTCTTTTATGCCACATACATGCATTACAAAATTTACGATGTACATTTTAGCAATAACCATTTGAAACTACTCAAATGAAAAATACAGCTTTGGTATAGAAAATTAACTGAGTATCACCAGTATCATTATGTTGAGAATTCTAAGAACAATTTCGGCAATACTCGTTATGTTGGAAGATAGCAGCAATAAATAAAATCGTATTTTTAAGCTCACTGTAAAAGTGAGTAAAACTTTTGGGTATGCATATAACGGGGATACAAAGGGTTAATTTATTTTACATCAGGGTTTGCTTGAAGTAAAATCCATATATAAAACAACTTTTTGATTATTAAAAAATAACTTTTATAATTGATTGCCAAAATTACATTTTTATTTATGAAATTATATATTATAAAAATAACTCTTACTATCTATGATTTTTTACAACAATAATACCTTATTGCTTATAAAACACAGCACCGCAGCTACTCTATTTTGCGTCTAATATGAAAGTTTTTATGTTTTGCCAAAGATCTATCTGGCTGGATATATGTTGCCATGACATATATAACCCTGATATTATCATAAATAGTACAAAGAGATTAGAATCTACAACGAAATTTTTAGAATAAAGTCTGGTGAAAGTTTTATAAATAAAGTAGAACGCCGATTATCGGAACTCCAATTAACCGAACTTCCAATTATCCGAGCAGCATATTTCTCACAAAGAATTCTTTTTAACCGAATTTCCAATTATCCAAATATTTCTCTCTCTAAAAAAGAAAAAAAAAACACCTAACTTCCAATTTATTTTTTGCTTAAATTATAACCTCTGAAGTTTAGAAAATGATAAAAAGAGAAAAAAAAATTAAATAATAAAAAAGTAAACAAAAACAATTTAAAAAAAAACAATTTTTAAGCACTCCAGTACTAAGTGGTGCTGTCAGTCCTAAACCTAGATAAAGTGTGAAGGTTTAGAATAGTCAGGGACATCCCTTAAACTGTCTGCCCATTTATCCGAACTTTTGCTTATCCGAACTAGGATCGGTCCCGACTTGTTCGGACAATCGGCGCTCTACTGTATATATTGTATTAGAAATACAAATAATCATATTTGTTTTTATATGACACAATAAAACAAAATAATGAACACAGTAACAAATGGTTAACTACTTTTTAATGTAAATAAAGTATAAAAATTGAGGCCATAAACACAAAATAGAGCCACACATAGGTTCATTATTATTACTAATATTTTATTTACAAGATTATGGTAATTATAAATAAGAAATCCATTTTAATCACGCTGTTTATAAAGAGTGTATAATGTCGATACTTTGAAATTTATCTCGATAAAATCATTCAGGAAATAAAATGATAAAATTATCCAGAAAAAAGTAAATAATAAAAGATGGTTATTACATTTTAGATTCCTACCGTTCAAGTATTTGTGTTATTTTTAAAGTAAAATCATATTTAAACACTTACTGATTGCGTAACTTCTATATTTTCATTTGCCAACAGACTTCTAGTTCACTTTGAAAACATTTCAGTAAGAATGTTTAACAATTGAAAAGCTTCCACCCGCTATGACTATTTCTTTATAGATTTTAAAACATTTCTCAGGTTGAATAATACATTAAATAATCATTTTTTTTCCCTTAACATTACATATCTACGATCTCTTTTAATAGTATACGTTTCCGTTGTGTCTTATTTTTTATAAATTCCTCTTCTGAGCAGATGCAATTTTTTTAAATAAAAACATGCAATGCAAATTGTTTAAGACCATCACTTAATACAAAATTAAAAAATTATGTTTGCCAATAATTTTATTCCATAAAAAATCCTATTTTAAATAATTTAATTATCTTTAAATGTTTATTAATTATATTAATGATTGATTATAATACTTGCCCATATACTTTCATATTTATGACACCATGTGGTTTTAACCAAATATTTTAAATAAAAATAAACCAGATTAAAATGCAATTTAAATCACTAATTTTAATAATCTGATCAAAGCTGTTGAAAAGGAAGTTAGATATTTTAACAAAATAAAAAATAAATGTAATGAAATATTTGTGTTCTATAACATGTTTATTAGAAGATAACTAAAATCATTGTAATTAAAAAAAAAAAGCAAACAGGGAAAATAATATTTTAGATATTTCAACAAAATTAAAAATAAATGTAATGGAATATTTATGTTCTACAGCATGTTTATGAGAAGCTAACTAAAATTGTTGTAATTAAAAAAAAGCAAACAGGGAAAATAATATTTTTACATACCTAATTTCATTGACGTTGTACGTGATACTTTGATTTTGGGGAACCAATTAAAACCGATAATAAGTACGATAGCAATGACTTGAATCATCTTCAACAAGTCAAAGCTACCGTAATTTTCTCGGGTTTATATTTTGTTAGCTGAACTAACTTATATCCTGATAACGTTCTTGTTTCAGTTTTTAAATCCATGTCAACACGTCTATGCTGTCCAAGTGTCCACAGAACTTACCGCGTTTATTCTAAAAAGCTTCACTGTTACTTTTATCCGTTATTCTGCGGTCGAGTCGTAACAACTGAAATAGTGCAGATGCAGACGATTTTTAAGTTTCGAAGTTCGAAGCAGATGTTTTCGGTTTTATTTGTTTATCTATAAACAGTTTTGGAAGGAAATTAAATGCGTAATAATTTTATCAAATTGTCTCTAATTCAATTTCCTGCTTGGAAATGTTTTATTGTATTTCACCTTTTATTTTTATCAGTTTTATTGAATTGTAAAATTTCATTTATGTAAATTATAATAATAATATTATCCATAATTAGAGTTTACTAGATAAAACATTGCTTAATTTTTCAAAATGTGTACAAATTAATTTAATGGTAATAATGAAGACCCCCTCTTTTTTTAAAAGTAAAATTTGTATCACAGGTAATATATACAAAATATCTTCTAAAAAATACAACAAGATTATCGAGAAGAGATGAGTTTTTCTTTGTCAATCTGTCATTCTCTTAATATTAATTTTCTGTTGAATAAAACATCTTGTAAAATAATTTTTAAAGATATATTTTGAAAACAAAAAATAAAATATGAATAATTAATTATGTCATGGGCTTTGCATAAATTGTACATAAATTTTATATTCGGAAAATGTCAATTTTATTTTAAACGTCTGAAAGAAGTAGAATTAAAAAAAAAAGTTAGCTAAAATAGTGAAACACTAAGAGGAAAAAAAATGACTTGAATGCAAATTATAAAGCAAGAAATGCATATATGACTAAACTTTGAAGACGCTTTCTGCATGCTCATTAAAAGCTGCAGACTTAACTGTAATAGAAAGTTTTTAGTTTGGAACCACAGAACTGTTTCGACTACTCTTTGAGAAACTGCTAGTATAACAGATGATCATTTACAAAAATCTTTATAAAAGATAAGTCGAGGTCTGTTTACCTAAAACATTTTTTTAATAATATGAAATTCGCATAATTAGGAAATCTTTTTGTATCCTGATGAATTAATTACATTTTATGTTATATGAAAATAAAAAGTTTTGGTTAGAGGCACAGAGGCAACTTGGACCACGGTTTAAAAAAATTTTAAATCCGGCAGAAAAATATTTTTTACAGTAAATAACATGTTTTTATTATTTGTTGTAATTTTTTAAAGTTTCCTAAGAAGTTCACATCTCAGTCACAATGTGACATCACTGAGTGGTGGCATTTTGGTCACAGATGTGACGTGACCACAGTGACTTACAGTGACGTCACAATGACGTCACTGTGACCATGCATGCTATGAGGGTTGTTTCAAAATGGCGGCCATTGGAATTTTTGAATTTTTTATATGTTTTCTAACATTGTATACTTATAGAAAATGTTACGTTTCACAAAATGCAAATTCTTATGTATCATTTTAAACAGAATGTTAGAAACAATAAAATATATTTTAAAGAGTCACACAGTGTAAGTTAACAACATAGGTCATTTTAAAGAGAAAGTTAGGAAACCTAAAAATTTCCAAACGTGTTCACAAAATTCAAATGGCCGCCATTTTGAAAAAACATGGCAGATGAAGCTGGCCAACGAACTCGGTCGAGGCATTAGTATGTACTATGCATATCGAAAATTTCATCCAAATCGGTTCAAAAATTCGAGAATTACAGCATGACAAAATTCAGATATAAAGATATCTATCTATCTATCTATATATATACAGTATATATACATAATTTTATTAATATTATTAATATTTATTGTTAATTTATTAAATTTAAAGCATTGAGTATGGTTACATAAAATAAATGATTGATTTTTGTATTTTATTATTCTTTTCAATTTAGTGAATTATTATCTTTGTCAAAATACTTTTGAGCGCTATTGTATTAATAAGAATAAAAATAATTACGCATTCAAATTTAAATTCTAAGAAAAGTAAATGTTGGTCAAGGTACACTTTGTTACAGGGTTCTTTTTCCTATTTAAAAAATACTTATATATACACAAAAATTTATTAAAAATCAATAGCATCACTGCTTTATTTATATTAAAAGTAGCTTTTTTTGTTTCTTTTCAGCACTGGTTTTTACATTTCAATTCAACTGATGAAAACAAAGTGTTTTTACTTAATTTTTGGATGCAAAATTATTATGTAGATAATGTATTGCAAATAAATAAATAAATTAATTTAATGCTGGAATAAAAATTTCAAACTCCCGTGCCTTTTCAGAAAGCTGCACATAAAAAATTCTGAAATAGTTTTTTAAATTATTGCTCTACTAAGATAGAAAAGGAATAAAAACGAAATTGCTAATTTTCTTATTTTATGATGCATTAGCTATAAGTTTAAATCTCGTTAAAATACATTTTAATTTGTTTTCAGTATAAGAATAAAATTAAAAATCATAACAATATTTTCAATTCTAAAAAAGGAAAAAAAATGGTCAAGGTGCAAATACTTCCTTTCGACTTTAAAAAAGATTAAAAATAAAATAAATTCTTTGTTATTTAGTGTATCTAGTTCGCAGCGCGTTTATTAAAATAAAAATGTAAAATATTGAATAAATACACATATTTTTAGTTCAATTGTAATATAGACTGATGTAAAAACATAAAATCCTAGCAGTATCTTCATAACCTTTTGAAAAATTGGGATTATTTGCCATTTTTTCTTAGCGAAATATCATGCTTATGCTGGACAGTGTATACTCAATTCTACTAAATATTCCAATCTCCTTTGTACTAAATACTTCCGTTACACTTACCTGTACACCGAACAAGGAATTTTATAATATCTTCACAATTAACTGAAATATTTCAAAATATGTAAAAAAGTTCATACTTTTTATTAAAAATTACCATTTTTTTATGTTCGAGTATTTATAATATATATATATATATATATATATATATATATATATATATATATATATATATTATCGCAAAGAGGTTAGATTCCAGTTCACAACATAGTGAGTAATATTTAAAGTATTCTTACAAAATTTCACTGAAATATGTTGATAACTTTTTATGTAATGAAGTTTATAGAACATGGAAATAGCGGAAAAATTTATTTTCCAGAAATCGCATTTAAAGATTTCATTTATATCTTAGATAGATACAAATTTAATCTAGAAGTTTCAATTAAGCTTTATTATTGCTTTTATTTGTAAAAAAGAAAGAAAAGAGTGCATGGAAGTAATTTTCATAATTTTCCTTCTCTTCCTACGTTCACTTCCGTTATTTGACTCATTACTTCCTGTTTATTAAATTGGTAATAACTCCCCATTTAATAATCATAGGAATATAATTAAAACAGATTTAGAATTGTAAACGAATTCCCTTTCAAATAGAAATATAAAATAAAATTACTTTTCACGAAAACAGCCATTTTACTGTAGGCAATTTTAATAAAAATGCTTTAAAAAAAACCAATAGAAGCACCAATGGTTTAAATCTAAAGTAACAATCTGCTTGACAAAACTGGCTGTATATATTAATTTAGTCGATGAGTACAAGATGTTTTCGTAGTATTCCTGAATGCAAAAAAAATTGAGTTACAAGAAAAGAAAATGCATTAATTAAAATATCCAAAAGAACTTTTTTTTTGAAAGCTTAACCTAAAAAAAAAAAAAAAAAAAAAAAAAAAAAAAACATAATTTTTTAAAAAATTATTTTTTATAGGTATAAGAATTAAGAAAGAAGGTCTGATATCCTTATTTTCTTTTTCTGTAACTCTCGCTAAAATGTATAATTTTTTTATCAATAAGAATATAAATGATTATTCATTCAGTGTTTACAATTCTAAGGAAAGTAAAGGCTGGTAAATGTATAAATACTTCATTTTCACTTAAAGCACAATTGTAAATAAAAAAAAGTTTTATATTTAAAAAATTTTCATTGAAAAAATAATTACCAACACCAGCTGATTTAAATCGAAGCTAAACATTTTCCGCTACAACACTGATTTTCTACGTTACTTTGGTGGTCAAGAACAAGGTATGTTTCGAGAAAAAAATTAATGCAAAGTATTATATTGCAGGGAAAGAAAATGCATTAATAATAATATTAAAAAATCTTTTTTTTTTTAAAAAAAAAAAGCTTACCATAAAAATAAGTCTGACCTTTTTTTTAAACTTACTTCTTCACCGAAATAGAAATAATAAGGAATGACTAATTTGCTTATTTTCCGATTCATTAACTTTGAAATTAACTCTCGTCAAAGTGTTTTTTATATATTTATTTATTTATTTTTAATTTTATGGTTACGAATACAAATGATTATGCATTCGAAATTTCGATATGAAAAAAAGAAAAAGTTTTTGCGGCGATATTACTACATTAGTAAAAGGAATCCTGTTTTAAAACCTTTATGTACTGAATTATGAATTCATGAAAATTTTATCTTCCAAAGCATTTGGTGAATTTTTTAAACTACATTAGAAGATTTACATAATCATTTAATAAATCTTAGAAAGATTTTAGAAGGATTGAAGGATTTAGAAGGGTTCATTAAATTTGAATTTATAAGGATTTTGTGCAACATTTATAACCCCACTCAAATCTTTTATTTTAAATGTTTTTCTTGGTATTTTGTAGAATTAGGAAATGGACTGTTCTTATAATGGAAATATAGTAATATTTCTGAATAGGAACCCCCACCCCTCCCAACCTCAAGAAAGCTGATAAGATGCAAAGGCAAAAGAAATCATCCTTTTAAAAATATTTTTGTTTTGTATAACCAATAATACTTTAGGAACAAGATAAAGTAATGCATCTATAACTCATTCTAAACTGTATTACTACTAATCGATGTGTTAAATTAATTTTATAAAAAGTTATTTTAATGGTACTTATAAATACCGTCAGTAGATAAAGAGTTAAATCTTTTAGCCCAATACAGTAAATTTTTCTCACCTTTCAATAAAGTTTAATTGGAGTAAGTACAGCTGTTTTTAATCTTTTCACGATTTTTTATGCGAATTTTAGCGGGTCTTTTTGAGTTTTGCGTCTTTTTTGACGTCCGTAAAAAGAATCCGATTTCTATTTGAATTTTTTTTTCTTTTATCCCAGTCACAAAGAAAAGTCTTCGGCAATTTTATAATTTACAGAGATTTTTATGCGACTTTTAGCGTTTTGTTGCGTTCTACGGCGATTTTTTAAACATCCGTAAAGGAATCTGGTTTCAAACCTATGAGCCCAGTATAATAAAAAAAAAATTCTGCTGTATTTGAATTATTTATGATTTGTCACGCGATTTTTATCGTTATTTCTCGCTTAGCGACTATTTATTTATTTATTTTTACAATCGTTTTCTGAAATGGAAAAACTCTACGTTAAATTTCTCTACTGCCGTGAAGTTATTCAAGTTGGAAGAATGACAATTAGGTTCCTACATCAAAGTGAACAATGATTATGAAAATTTTATTTTTATTCGGTTCGAATTATAGAATCACAATAATTCAAGGTTCATTTGATGAAAGATTAGAGCCGGCGTAGCCCGCACGTGTATTTAATTACAGGTTCATTTGGCAAAATCCGATCAGCGGAGCTCGATAATGAGAAATATATAAAATAACTAATAAATATTACACGTAAAATTAACTCTTTTTTTAGTTAAAAAAATCTTTGATATTTAATATTTTTTTTTATAAAAAATGAATAGCAAAATCACCTGATTTATGGCAGAAGTATTTTTTTTCCATCACTGGTTGCATTTATTAACTTAGTGGATGAATAAATAGAGTCTTTCTAGAATACACTGTGAAAAAAAAATCTATAAAGTTACTAAGGATTTTCTAGGAAACTGAGATGCCTAGAACTTTTTATGTAACGTCAACAACAAAAATACATATAACAGATATACGTTTGTAAAGTAAATCAAAAAATCTGTAAGGTTACTATGAATTTTTTAGGAAACTGGGATGCCTAGAACTTTTTATGTAACTGCAACCAGGTTACAGGTAAAATTTTAGTAAGATTACTCTAATTTTAGTACATTATCTTATAAAGCTACAGATTTCTGTAGCTTTACAAAAACTAGCTTTGTAGATTTACATCTTTTTTTTAACAGTGTCCAGGTAAAATTTTAGTAATCATACAGATTTCTGAAACTTTACATCTGAAGAATTACATCTTTTTTTTTTTTTTACAATGTACGAAACGAATAGGATATGAATTAAAAATGGTTATTGGTGCAAAGTATTATACTGCAAGAAAAGAAAATGCATTAAAAAAATATTCAAAAATCTTAATCTGTAGAAAGCTGACTATCAATAAATTTCAATTTTTTTTAATCTTTTGTTTGCATGAATATACTCTCTATGTCATGGTCGACCAACGCGGCACGCGCGAGCGGCATTGCGCTCTTTGGAAGTTTTCTTGGCACCATTTTTGTAAAGATAAAATCCATTTTAAAATAATGTTGTTGTTTTTTTAAATAATATTTGAATATATTTTTAAACTGTTATTAAAGCAATTAAGGTTTCTGTCTCCTTTCCCCTCAAAACTTTTTTACATACCCTCCTCCTTCCCTGCTCACTAAAAAAAAAATGTTATTCTAAATTTATTAATATTTATATTATTTCTTCAAATTATTTTTTACATAGAATTTCTGAATCGTAAATATCTTATTTCTATCACTATGACATGTATGTGCATCGTATAAGACTACACTGTAAAAAAAAAAAAAAAAAAAAAAAAAAAAAAAAAAAAAAAAAAAAAACGGACTAAAACACGGAAATTGTACTGGCAATCGAGTCACCAGTACTATTTCCGTATTTTGACGGAAAATTTCCCCCGTAAATTACAGAACATTTTCCATTTTTCTAGAATGAGGTAAAATTTCTGTTAAAATACGGAAATAGTACTGGCGTCTCGATTGCCAGTACAATTTCCGTATTTTAGTCCGTTTTTTTTACAGTCTATCACTAATCAGGGCTTGATTACCGCATGGGTAAATGTACGTTATTACTGCCGAATTGTAAATCTTCACCCTACTTATGACAGAAATTCTGCATTTAAATAAGGTAACGATTGCTTTACAAAAATGCTGATGGAAGTTAGCCCGTGCTGTAACCAGCTTCTGCCAGTACAACCATGAGAAATATTGCTGCGTGATTTAATTCATGTGAATAACGGCGTCCTTCATTGTTTATGACCAGGTGAGGGGGTGTCCCCTTTTACTGGAAGGTTGGATAGGTCTGCTCTATGACCATATAAAAGATTGGCTAATTTGCTTATTTGCCTAATCACTCATTTTGAATTTAAATCTCGGTTAAACGATTTTTTTATTTATTATGATTCCTAAGAATGAAATACTTCCGCACTCAATAATTTTACTTCTATAAAATAAATAAATAAATAAAAAATTGTAATTTAATAGATTACAACGACCATTTGGAATTTTTTTTTCTTTTTTTTTTTTTTTTTAATATTTACTTAATTTAATCTTGGGGCATTTCGACAAGAGAAGCCGAGAAAGATAAGAGGTTAAAAATCGAAAGCAATGCCGCCGAATCATCCTCAGATCGCGACAAATCACCTTCGTAACAAAATTTAACCGAAAAATCTAAATTTCGTCCACCAAATTCCGTCGCATCCTCTTCAACAACAGATCGCAAAGATCAAACTTCAGACGACCAAAACCTTTATCGATAAACTCTCCAAATCCCGTTTCGAGAAGAAACACAGTTTACAAATCGAAAACAGTTCCACCGAATCATCCACAGATTGCGACAAATTAACTACGTTGAGCTCAATTTTTCCCGGTTAGAATCGGCCGATTGTAAAACACCGTGACTAGTGGATTGGAGCCCCTCGAGACATGGCCTTTTACTATCAATCGAATAAACATTAGATTGTTTCCTTTTTCGCGTTCGTCTTTTATTCTGTAATCGGTTTTCATGGGCTAGATAATCAGTTGAAGACCTCGATTTTCAAGGGCTACATAATAAGTTGAAGATCTCGATTTTTACTTTGCAAGACGATTTTTATTTCGCCGTCGCTCTTTGGCTTTGGATTTTTCCATGTCTGATAATTTGCGCCTACCCATTTTGTAACTTTTTCAATTTTTAACAATTTTATGCCTTTCGTTTACCTATTCAAATAAAAATTCTTCTAAAAGTAAAGAACATCGTTGAATATCGTTAAAAAAATAAAATGCGAGCATCATTTGGCCCCATTCTCGACCGAAAACAACAACCATTTCCAAATGGTTAATAAAACAAAATAAAATAAATTGGTCACTATATACTATTTTCTTCCATATAAAACACAATCAAATAAATTCAAATAAAGTGAAATATGTTATATGTTGGAAAATTTAAATAATAATAAAGAAAAAATTCAATAGCGCATCAACTGATTTAAATCAAAAGTAAAATTTTTACATCCCAGCACCGACTTCATACTTAATAATTTAGTCGACGACACTTTACGCAAATTTTATGAATGCAAAATACTTCGAAAAAGAATCATTATTATATTACGTTTCATCTGAAAAAAATACTTTTGAGAATTTTCTATACATTTTATAATTCTATTTTTATTTTCCCAAAATGATTGTTGCGAAAGAAAATCTGCTACTTGATTCCATTGCTTTGAACCTTGAATGGGATGAAATTATGTTTGCAAATAGTAAATTGTTGGCTACGTGTATTATTTTTCCTTGCATTGAACTAATAGTAGCTGTTGATTCAGTAATTAAGAAATTCTAGTTTCTTTCTCTAGGCTTGTAAATATGAAGAAAAAGTAAAATAATTTGAAATTCTAAAATGTACTCGAACTAGGTTCTTTATTAAGAATAGGCAGGGTGAATCTTTCCTGTTCTCTGAATGTGCATGTGTGTTATTTTTTTAAGAGTAACATAATTCATTGAATAAAATAATGCATTTATTTTGTGATTTTATAAGAAATGGACATTAGGGAATTATGTTTTATTTAATAAAGATTTTCTTTTAACAGTGTTTTCGTAATGCGGAATTGGTTATGTTAAACAGTATTTCAAATAGTCTGTCTTAAACCTTTATCTACTGACGGTGCTTATAAGTACCATTAAAATAACTTGTTATAAAGTTCGTTTAATACATCGATTAGTAGTAATACAATTTAGAATGAGTTATAGATGCATTACTTTAGCTTGTTCCAAAAGCATTATTGGTTACACAAAACAAAAATATTCTTAAAAAGTTGATTTCTTTTGCCTTTGCATCTTTTGAACTTTTTTGGCATTGGAGGGGAGAGGGGATTTTTCAACTTGAAAATATTTCTTGTAAGAACATTATATTTGTACATTTCCTAATTCTACAAAATACAAAGAAAAATCTTTAAAATAAAAGATTTGAGTGGGGTTATAAGTATTGCACAAAATCTCTATAAATTCAAATTTAATTAATTTTTCTAAATCCTTTAATCCTTCAAAAACTCTTCTAAAATTTATTAAATGATTATGCAAATCTTCTAATGTTGTTTCAAAGATTCACGAAAAATGCCTTAGAAGATAAAATTTTCATGAATTCATAATTCAGTACATAAAGGGTTAAACTCCTCATGTTAAGAATTTGTTCTGTTAACAAATGATCTTATGCTATCATGGGGAATACTCATAACTACATCTCTCTGTATTGGATTAGTAGGTTGTATTGCCTTTTCGCAATCAGTAATCCACAAGCCTGCTATAGTTGTGTTGTTTAACTTTTGATAATTGATTTTTATGTACTTTTTAGCGCTGAATCCGAAAATGACCTTCATTTTTAACCATCACATCAGGATTTTTGGCAAATCGTTAGTTTCAATGGTAAAATAGGGAACAAAAAATAGGGAACATCTGATACTGAAAGGTACAGGAACCGGTTGTGTTTCTTAACTTTTGATAACTGATTTTTATGTATTTTTTTAGCGCTGAATTCGAAAATGACCTTCATTTTTGGTGAATGGAAACAGTGAATGGTTTGAAATTTAATATATATAATCCTTACAGAAGTTTGTCGAGTCATTTAAAAGTTTACGAAAATCGAAACAAAACTTAAAAAGATATACATAAAAATTTTTTCCTTCTATTAAATCCTATCATACGTAATTAATTAAATGATACCCCTTGATAGATAATGATTCTGGGTTGCCATGGTGATTACGTCCTATTTCAGATGGAGTCCTATTATTTTCGTATTACTGAATTTAATATATAGAATCGTAATAAATTTTGTTTTCGTGCATTTTTTCTTTGTGCAACAGCTATTGCACAAAGATCTAAATATTTATAAAACTAGTTATAGTACGAATGCACCTCACTTGCCACGTTTGACGTACATTTTCCATCTTGTTCTTTTTGTGCTACGTACTGATTATCTAATAAAATATTTGTACCTAATATTTAAAAACAAAAGTCAATTTATAAATAACTTACCATTTACATTTTGTTTAAAATTCTAAGAACATACAAGAGCATGAAAAAAAATGTTTTTGAGATTCATAAATTTTCTTAAAATTTGAGTTACTTCGCCAATTCATTTCAATTTAAAAAAATTCCATCATTGGTAGTATACGTATTAAATATGTCGACGTAGTTTCTTTTGCATATTTTATGAATGCAGAACACTTTTAAAAAGTATCATTATTAAATTATTGCTGAACTGAAAAAATATTTTTATGCAGTTTCTTTACATTTTATGATTATTATTTTGTTTATATTTTATATGCATTCTATATTTATTTCCCCAAAGTGAAAGAAGCGAAAGAAAATCTCCTCCTTGCTTTCATTACTTTGAAGTTCGAACGCTATGAAATTGTGATTGCAAATGGTAAACTGTTCGCTTGGAGTTTCTTTTTCCTTTGCGTTGAATTAATTGTAGTTGTTGATTCAGTTATTAAGAAGAAGTTGTAGAAGTTCTTTCTCTGGAGCAATATATATGAAAAAAAAAAAGAACAATAGGAAGCATAATTTGAAATTCACATACGTTCCAGAACTAGATTCCTTAAACAGAATGGAAGGAAAACTTTTTTCCCCACCTTAATGATATTCTGGTGTAATGAATGTGGATACATTTTACTTTTTTAAGATTAAGATAATTATTTAAGTTGTGCATTAATTGTAGTTGTTGATTCAGTTATTAAGAAGAAGTTGTAGAAATTCCTTTCTATGAATCTATATATATTGGTTAAAATAAACAACATCAACATCAGAGGAAACATCATTTGAAATTCACATATGTTTCAGAACTGGATTCCTTAAACATAGCAGGAAGATACTTTTCTTTTTTCTCATTTTATTGGTAAACCTGTGTATTGAATGTGGATACATTGTACTTTTTTCAGAAGTCGATATTTTTTTTTAAATTGTACATTAATTGAAGCTGTTGAGTCCGTTATTAAAACGAATTTCCAGAAATTCCTTTCTCTAGAGCTATATATATATGTCGTGATTTGGCAGGTTTTGGGTAGATTCGCACATGACCGAATAAATAATCCGCCATTGGAATGCTGTCATCACAGTCGAAAATTAGTTGCAGTCGAGATCATGTTATAGTGACCAGCAACTATCACTAAAGAAGAGTTATGCAATCGAGATCATGTTATAGTGACCAGCAACGATCACTAAAGAAGAGTTATGCAGTCGAGATCATGTTATAGTGACCAGCAACGATCACTAAAGAAGAGTTATGCAGTCGAAGTAGCTAAGTGGTAGGCACGCATCATACTGAGCATTTCTCCAAAAGAATATGCAGTCATCATTAAAAGTGAACAATTCTTTATTGATAACAGAACATCTCACAATTCCCATGCATTACACAGTGCGACGCAAAAGTTTAAGCACAACGCAAATATTTTTATAAAAATAAAACTTTACAATAGAATGCTTTCAAATATCCATTGTATGTTAATACTATGATCATAAATATGTATCTCAAATTTGGAAAAAAATCATCGTTACGAAAATTAAAAAGCACAAAAAAACATTTTTTTGTAATGTTTATTTTAGTTTATTAGTGAATTGGCCAGCACTTATCCCAGATCTCGATACGATAGAAAGCATCTGGGAATCCTTTTACGCGATGTCTACAAGAATGGTAAGCAGTATTACTCAGTGAAAAAGCTCAAATCAGCGATCGAAGAAGCGTGGTACAAACTCGCTCCCAAAACCTTCCATACTCTCGTGTTATCAATGGAAAATCACGTATTTGATCTCATCAGGTGCAATGGAAACACCATAGGCTACTAAATGACTTTTGTACTTTGCGAAATGTAAATATTTCGTTTTTGTGCATAAACTTTTGCAACATCGCAATTTTGATTTTTTTTTAATTCATTATTTTCTTTAGATTGAATTATTTCCGAATTCGATACATGAATTTGTAATCCAATTGTTTAGATCCAGTAAAAATTTCAGCTTGTATAAAAACATTTAGCTTGTGCATGAACTTTTGCGCCGCACTGTAGTCGGCAAAAACGCCTTACAAGCGAGCGATGCAGCACGCTGACATTAAAAAGATGTTGGTTACGCAATCCTCACATGCTACGAAAACACCAGAGCTATTAGATCATTTAGAGACAGGCGGAATTCCGTGAAAATCTCTGAAATCTGCGTTCCGAAGACGTGTAGGACGGTTTTGTTAAGACGACGTAAAGATACATTGATTACGTAGCATGCGAAACGAACGAATGAAAAAGGTGACCACTCTCAGACGATTGTCTAGTACCAATCGGGAGAGAGGGTGATGCTTAAAATAAAAAGAATTCCAACTTTAAGATCGGAAGCTTTTTATGGTGAAAAGTCAAGAGGCGGGAAAGATGTTTCGTAGAATGAAAATTGGGAAAGAAAAGAAAATGGCTTTTGAAAACATTCGAACATAAAAATTAACTTTACTCAGAATGTGATAAATAGGATAGCTTATAAAATTTATGAAGAATCTAAAACTTTAAATTAAGGTTTTGGAATAAGTTATCTACTTATTTACTTATGCATATAAAATACAAATGGATATTTCGTTCCGGCTTTCTACTATTCGAGTTCTACTGAATGGATTTTGCTTCGTGGCCCTTAGTGATTCCATTTTTACAGGTATTACTGTATCAGTTCTTTATTTAATTTTACATTTAAAAAAATAGTATTGACATTAAATCGCAGTAAATAGGCAACTAAAATAAAAATACTTATTTTCGAAAATATAAGGCGAAAACCACAACAGAAAAAACTTTAAAAACATTTTGCTGAAAAAGTATCTCAAACTAGTTTTAATTTTCTTACATTTCCAGTAATATGCAATTAAGTACAAAAACTAAAATGACGCGAAAATATAAAACGACTTATTTTCCGTTTCATTAACTAAATATTTAAAGATTATTAGAGTGTGCAATTATTTTTCTTTCCCATTATGTATAATGTTATTTCTGCAAGAAAAAGTTTCAGCTTAAATTTAAAGAAAAGTTAATCAATAACGTAGATCTCATTTTTGCTTTTTAAATTCTACACACAACAGAAAATGAAAACAAAAAGGTTCTGAACATCTTTTTTAAAATATGTGTAACTTCCTCAATCTTTTAGACCCGAAAATTATTTTTCTTATAAAACTGGTTTTATATGTATATTATTAGTTGATATATTGAAGGTACATTTACATAATTTATAAATGCAAAACACATTGAAAAACGTATTGTGTTAATGTGGATCTAAAAGAAATTTTGTTACACGTTTTTAACAATTTTTATTTCATTTTTTTATGCATTCATTGCCCTTCACATATATACTATGCATATTAATCTATATTATAAAGCAAAAAACATGTTCGTGAGAAGCACTGACGTCATTTTAACGGTGGCACGAATAGACCAATAAATTTCTCTTTTACTGCAATTTTTTTTTACTTCAAACCATCGCAAAATTTCAAATTCTAAACAGTCGGAAAGGGAATGAAAATGTACTTTCAATTTTTTTGAAAATTGTATCTCAATTTACTAATTTTTTATGGATTAAAAATAATTTTTAAGCATGATTTTTTAAAATTCTATCACTATTGTGTGCAGCCCGGTAACGTAAGGTTATCAAGCTTGCATTTAGAACATTATAAATAACTCAGCATTTGGTTCTTGTTAATATTCCATAACGAAATTAGAATTTTATCAATAAATAAAAAAATAAATAAAATAATCTATATACACATTTATACATAGTCGGATAGGGGAAAAAATGTATATTTAAATGCAATTTTTTTTTAGAAAATTTTAACTCAATTTATACTTTTTAACACTTTCCAACAAAGTTGAAAAAGTGTTCATCAATTGGGTTTGTCTAGCCGTGCTCTAACTCGCGTAAATATAGTGCAGTTACCATGAGATTGATATATGTTAATGGAGTTTAGTATGGTATGTTCGGTATTGAAAATGAAGTGTGTAGCACTTATAGTTCATCTACAGGGACACTCAAAAGAATTCCATTACGTTGCAGCCTATGGAGAAAATCGTTTGCAGTGTATTTTAAAGACATTACACTATTTTAACCCTTAAATGCCTGAGTTTTCAAAAATCATTTAAAAAATGTTTTTCGGCTTTCTTTTTTAAAATTAATCATGGGAAAAATACTTAAAAAAATTCATATTTTGTTTTAAGTATGGTTTATGGCTAAAACACTATTTGCTACTAATCGGCAATACTGGTGTTTAATTCAAAAAATAATTTTCCTTGATAAAATTCTATAATATTTTACACACAAGAATTTTTAGAACTATGATAAGAAATAAATTTTACTTGCTCACTGCAGAACAAAATAGGATGTTTCGCAAGCTTCCAAACAAAACAAAAAGAAAATGTATCAACAATTGAAAAAATAAATCTGTCTTTATTCCTAAACAGCACAAGTGTTGTCATCTAAATGTTGAAAATCGATTTAATAATATTTTCAGAATGTATTTTATTGGCAACATTAGGCATTATAGCTTCGATATTATTCTAATAGTATTTATAAGCATAAATTGGATATGTTGTTGAAAGGCAACTGTGACAGAGTTCTCTCACATATCCCTTTTTCTTTAAAAATTAATTTAATTCATTTTTTTGGCTTTTAAAACGTGTGTTTTCCCCCTTCGTTATGTTAAAATTTATTATTTAACTCTATGCTTAAAATCCATTTCGAATCTTATCTGTTCGTTTTTTTTCTTTCTTTCAATAACCTCTATCATTTAATGCAGTAATTTTCTCTTCATGATTTATAACTGTTTTCTCAATAACATTTGCGGCCTTTAAAATAAAATAAAAACAGGAGAGTTAGATGCACCTGCCTTTGATTTCAATGTATGTTATTTTGTTTTGTATTTTATTTGCGTCGCCCACGATAGACATAATTCAGTCTCATTCTTTACTTAAGTAAATGTGGCCGTTGAAATAAAACATCAAAATGTAGAATGATAATATTTTGAAGCTGTCTTTAAATCACTTTTCATGTACGTTAAATTTATTTGTCAGTTGTTTTAAAGCTTATGCCTTTCTCGGCATTTCGCAATTATAAGTTGCAATCATTTAACATAATCATTTGTTTAGATAAAGTTATTGCCGATTTTGTGGCGTCGCTGATTAATACATTTGTAGAACCGTTATTTCTGGCAACCAATTTGCATCACACGTTTTTCATTGTTTTCATCGGGGTTGCTGGAGTTTGGGCTAATCATTTTTGGCTCGCAAATAAAACCCTTTGTCTGCTATTCGTTCACTGTGCTAATGCTTGAATTTGGCGATGTTGTAGCGCCAAGTGTTATATGCTTCTTATGAAATCTGGCACTTGTACTTTTGATCTCAACGTGCAAACATGTAACACCTAATGGTCTAGATTCACGCTTAGACGTACCTTTTACATGTGGATTTTCTCTCTCACTTTTTAATAATTATGTGTAAGATTTCTTTTGCAACTTTTAACTTAAAAATGTTAAATAAATTGTATTAGTTCCTGTACTATGGTTGGAGTTTTTGCATTTAAACGAACCATCCCACTGAAACTCACCATATACTTTGGCTACACCGGCCGGATTTTCTCCAACCTAAAAAAAGAAAAACGAAATGCGTAGTTAAGAGAGAGAAATATCCTCCCCCTTCTGCTAAGTTTATACTGTTTTGGAAACAAGAATTCCTTCTGCTCTTTAACGAATAATTCTTCTGAATGTGCCTGTGAACTTCTGATTCATCTTTCATCACCCGTCTAGTTAAAGACAGCTACTGGGAGATATGTGACAGAGTTACATGATTTTTTTAATCTGAATATTTATCTATTAATCGCAGCTAATAACCATTTCAAAATGGCCTGCTCGTAATCCTTATAGGACCCCGACTGAACTGCTAGGACCCCTTTTGACAGAAAATGAGTTAAAATTTTTAATTTCTTAATAGTTTTATTTTATTCTTTAATGAATGTGTTTTCTACGCCTTCTACGCTTTCTTTTCAGTGCTCCATCTCTCAACAATGGGCTCAAGAGAAATGTAGTGGACATTATATTAGGTGGTCCAAAAAGTTCTGGTAAATTTTTAATCTAATAGTTACCAGAATTGGTATCGTATATATGAGTACTAGTGGTATATCTATAATAGGAGTTCAGGAATTCGATTATGGCCTCTTTCGATCAATGCAACACTTTTTCAAGGGCCGTTGATTTGAATTGTTTAATGAAGTTGAAGAAGCCTGTCAAGAGTTTTATTTATTCGAAGGAGCCGCCATGGTACTTCCAGCAAACCCGGAATCTGGCAGAACGAAGGCATAAAGTCGTGGACTATGATGGTCTCTACTTTGAGAATAGTCCTTGTTGCTTTTGCTGTTAATTTGCGCATAACAACGCAACTTTCACAAATTTCCCAGAACTTTTTGTTCAACCTAGTAAAAGGAGAAATGCATTAAAAAGTTAAAATTTCAGTGCAAAATTCACCATGATTAATAACACTGGACAACAGTGGTTTTGTCCTAGAACTAAAATTAGTTGATTCTAGATCAGTTTTTGGCGCTGATTCCGAATATGCTTTCCGTTTATGTCTAGTTGATCCAAGTTTTGAGGAATTTGCATATTTAAATTTATGCAAATTTAAGCTTTTTTGTGCTATTTTATACAAATTTTAGATACAATATATGTCACATCTAATTACGTTTTCTAGATAATGACTATTTGACTATTTGCTTCAGATAAATGTCACGATTTGCATATTCTTAACATTTATTTATCAGTTATTAAGCCTAATTTGCATATTTTTCAAGGGTGTAATGTTTACATCACTATCAAGTTTAAAATAGTTGCCACAGAATTGACGTAATGTTTTTCTAGACTAGATTTTAATGCTGATTTCAAATCTGCAGTCTGTTTTCTTATGTCATGTCTAGTGTTTGAGTAAGATGAATTTCTACTTTTGCACGACATTAATACAGGTTTGATATAAGATGATTTTTAGGGGTGTGTAATTCATTGACAAGAAGGTGAACATGGTCAGATTTATATCAGAGATATAAACAAAAATTTATATAATCGAAAAAAAGAATAAGTAGTCGAATCTATCCTAACTAGTTGAAGTTTATCATACAAAGTATCATAAAAAGCTATTTCTAGCTTTTTTGACCAAAAACTAAAATTTCACTTTTTTCAGAAACTACGTGTGATAGAATACAACAAATACAAGATTTGAAATCAGCTCAAAAAACTAGTTTAGAAACATATTAGCGTACTCGTGCGGCAGAAATATTTGAACGTTAAGAAACATTATTCGAAAAACATGAAAAATATGCAAATTAGGTACAATATTTCACAGTCACATCTCAGTATAATCTCAGAAACAGCGTTTTTGTGAAGTAAATTAGGTAGTAATCATAACATAAAACATAACACCCTGTCTGACATTGCTTTATATCTTAAATTTGCAAATAATTGTATAAAATTTACAAAATTTGCATAAATTAAAATATGCAAATATCTCTCAAACTTGACGTGCTGGAGTAAATTTAAAACTAGATTCGGAATCAGCACAAAAAACGCATAAAAAAACCTAACTATTTTCTGTTTTAGGACAGAGCAAAAGTTCAAATTTGTTGACCAGTGTAATTAAAGTTCATAACGAAACAAATAAATGTAATTCTTAAAAGTGCGTCAAACATATTAAAATCATTTTAAGACACATTAAAGTCCTTTTAAAAACCAAAACGTTTTCAACCGAAACTTACTCGCCTTCATCAGTGAAAAACTAATATCTGTCGTCTCTTTGCGTCTTCTAGGTTTGCCCGGAACAGACCATTCTTGCTCAAGTGTGGTATGGAGTATAAGGTGGAATGAAAAATGTTATTCAAAATTTCACTCAACAAGCACAGGTTTATCAATCCTGTATTATTGCTTTACAGACTGCGTGCCCTCATAGCATGCATGGTCACGGTGACGTCGTTGTGACGTCACTGTAAGTCACTGTGGTCACGTCACATCTGTGACCAAAATGCCACCCCTCAGTGATGTCACATTGTGACTGAGATGTGAACTTCTTAGAAAACTTTAAAAAATTACGAAAATTCTTCAAAACATGTTATTTAGTGTAAAATTACGTTTTCCTGGCAATTAAAAAAAAATTGTGAGGTCACTGTTATGTCACTGCTATGTAACGTACGTCACGTCACATATGTGACAAAAAACCACCATATTGTAAGTCACAGTGTGACAAAAATATGAACTTCAAAAATCTTTGAAAATGAAGAGAAATATTTTAAACAGTCACGAGTTACATGGCATAAGGAATAAAATATATTAGTGGATAGCAAATGGTAAATTCTCTCACTAAAGGGGAGAGGGGGGGGGGGACATAATAAATAAAGTGCACGATACAATCATTAATAAACTAAATTTTCAGGCTATATTTTATCAATTTGATATCTAAGATAGTGAATGTATACTTTTTCATGATTTCAATTTTATCTAGCATTTGGATAATATAATTAGAATTAGGAATATTAAATTTATACACTTTACATATTTAGTTTGCTGGGAGGAAATTTATTTATTTATTTCTTTTTTTACCGACCAGGATTATTCGAAACACTTCTGTGGTTTCAAAATAAAAAATTTCTATTACAGTTAAATCTGCACCTTTTAATGAGCACGTAGAAAGAGTCTTCAGAGTTTAGTCATCTATGCATTTATTGCTTTAGAATATTTTTATAATTTGTATTCAAGTCATAAATTCTACTTCTTTCAGACTTTTTAAATAAAATTAGCATTTTCCGAAAATAAAAGAAATATACAAAATTTGTGCAAAACAAACTTTACTTAAAAAAAAAAAAAAAGAAAAAAAAAAGGGGGGGGGGGCTCGTTATTACTATTAAATTTATTTTTACACCTTTTGAAAATTTAAACAATGGTATATCTAATAAACTCTAATTATGAATATTATTATAATTATTTAGAAAAAATGAACTTTACAATACATTTTAACTTGTATTATTTGGTACGGATAAAAAGAAAAGGTTAAATACATTGGACATTTCTTCAAATACAAAATTTTAATTAACCATACTTTCAGAAAATTACTGCGCATTCAAGTTTCATATCTCTTGCATGCAAAAACAAATAATCTGTACCAGACCATCTGCTTGAAAATCGTCTGCCCACAAAAAAATAAACATGAGAAGACGCGGGAAATAAATAGTTCACTGTTTTTAGAACATCACCTTCACCACGTCTACAACACTTTAAGATAAGGAAATGACCATTTTTGGATACACGGATATTAATAGAACGTATATGTAAGTTTTATTTAATTTAAATATTTTATTCCTGATTTGTACATATGAGTTAAATAGTTTTATGTTATATTTGTAAGAGACTGATCTTTAAACTGTTAGAAGCGATATTTTAAAATTCGATAACTGTAAAGAAAAATATCTTAATCTGCCATCGCTTGAAAAAAAAAACTGCGCAGAGACTGTGCATGCCTACATTCATACTGGAATTAATATAAACATTAATTTACTCTTACTTGAGATTGAAAATGTATGGAACGACAATGATTTGGAATTATTTTATCGGCTTCTTACTATTTTTTGATTACTAACACTTATAGTTATTATTATTTTGGGGTTAAATATGATGTTCGATTATCATAAGATTACGAAACTGTTTCAGATTAGAAATTAACATTATACTGGGAAAATGTATCTTTACATATTACAGTAGTGAAACATTTGAAAGAATTTTCTT
The DNA here is from genome assembly GCA_963932465.1 of Maratus speciosus. NCBI lineage: Eukaryota > Metazoa > Arthropoda > Arachnida > Araneae > Salticidae > Maratus > Maratus speciosus. The sequence continues at coordinate 359,720,518 of OZ010794.1, forward strand.
TTAGTGCTAATAATATTTTAAATTATCTTTCAAAATCCTAAATCTTCAAACCAATGTTTTCAGATTTAACATTTGCCGAAATTATAAAATAATAGGAATTCCTTATACCATATCGAAATATTTTTGAGATATTGTTAAATCTAATAAGGCATTTAATTTATCTATTGAGTTTGCTGTTGTTTAATAGTACAATTATAAATCCTAATTATTATTTTTAGTATTTTTCAAATTGGTATATTTATTTTTTTAAATTGTATGTAAGCATTTTTTCTGTTTGTGATTTTAATCAAACATTTAATTATAGACATTCTGAATCGGTTATTAAATTTTCTTCTATTGTAAATTCATTTTCTACGTTTATGATACGCGTAATTATTGGCACTAAAAAGTAAAATATGATACTTAAGCATTGAAACAAAGTGTTTTTCATGCCTGATGGGAAGTTATAGATTAAACTGCTTTAGTATATATTTTTTAAAAGTTCATATAATACAGGATAGATAATATAGGACACAAGTTGAAAAGTGCTTATGACTTCGGTTTGTCTGTCCGTCTAGCAGTCTGTCCGCACTCTAACTCTCGAAAATATACTCGGATTGCCCTGAAATTTTTGGATGTTATTGACGTTTACCATAGCACAATACCTATTTGTAATGAAGTTTGTAGCATGCTTTGTTCATTTACAGGGACAGCCAAAAGTTTTCCGTTACATTACAGCCTATGGAAAAAAATCGTTTCAAATGATTTTTTATGATTTTACGCACGCTTTCAAACAGAATAAAATTTATATGCATTTATGAAGTGCACTAAAATATGCATTCTGTTGACTATGCGATGCAAAGAATAGTTATTGTTCATTTACAGGGCTAAAAAAGGAATTCAAATACATAATGATATAGGGGTGGAGGGAATTGTTTGCGGCATACTTTAATTATGTTAATCTATTTCATATATAATGAAATTGATATATGTCGCTGAGGTTTACATACTATAAATTATTTCATGTATAATACGAATAATACGTATATAGCATTTACAGGGACACACAAAATATTTCAGATACTATATTGTATCCGAAGTACTGTTCATTAGCGATGATTGCTGGAAATGTATTTTTAATTATGATATGCGCTTTTATGATTCACTATATTTATGCATAGTATATGGTGTATATAAATGCTATAATTCCTATACAAGGCTACACAAAAGTATTCGTAAGGATTACTGGGTATGGGCGCAAATTGCTTAAAGGTGGTTTTTAAATGAGCTATGCTTTTTTTTGCTGAACTGCATTTAATTTACCAAGAAATGTTTGTAGAATATAGATAAAACGATATACAGGATCACGTAAAGAATTGGATACATGACCGTCTATAAATTGTAATTTCTGGAAATGTGATTTCAGCAGTTTTAAGAGTGTCTTAGTTTGAATTAAATTTTAAGTAAATAGTGGCGTGTAATAAAGATTCTAGGTAAACTACAGGGTTGTACAAAAGTATTCAAGTATGTTTCCATACATTAGTACAAATTGCTGAAAAAGAATTTCAACCTGTTAGGCGTTTTCTTGCTAAACTAAATTTTCCCATTATATAGTATATATACACTTAAAAAAATGGGAAGTCAAAATTGAGTAAAAAGTACTCAATTTTAAATGCGTCACATACTCAAAATAGCTCCGATCCAAATGTACTCAAAGTTGAGAAACACATGTACTCATTTTTTATTCATTGGTTGTGATCAAATATGAATCATTATGTACTGCCCCCCTCCCTCCCAAAAAAAGAAAAACCTAAAATTTAAAGTAAAAATGTACTGACATTTATTTCCCGTTCAAAGTTCTTAACAAGAAATGTTTAATTGATTATTTATTAAGAAAAATAGCAAAAATCTTAACAAGATACTCAAATCGAATATTTTTATGACAAGAGCATTATTTCCAAGCACTTTTAAATTATTTTTAAAATGCTGTGCATAATTTAATATTTACATTAATAAACATCATTTATGCCGCCATAAATGAAATGAATCATTACAGGGTACAAAACTGTTCGTTTGTTTGGGTTTGATAACATGTGATGTTTCAAAATAGAGAAAGCATGGGTTCATTTTTGATCCAAAAATATTCAATTCGATATGAGTACGTCGGTTTACTTATTTTTGAGTACTTCATTTTTCTCAGTGTATCAACCTACAGATCAAATACAGGGTTGTTCAAAAGAATTGGAAAACATATTTGGCTATGGACGGTAACTGCTGAAATCAATTTTTCAAATGTTTACTTAGTTATCTTATTTACGTCATTTCCCTAAATTACGATGTCTTGTTAAAGCATTCAGAAAGTGTTGGAAAGTATTTTATAATCTATGATTAACGCATGATTTTTCTTACTCGTTTTTTTTTTCTATTTCCCAGATCAGTCTTTTCCTATAAAACATACCAAATCTATTTAGCTCATATTCACAAAATACAATATACACGGGAATAAAAAATTTAAATAAATATCGCTTATCATGCCGCTCTATAAATAATAGTTGTATTAATATCCGTGAGTCTCCATGTTCGTATTTAATAAAGCAATGACAAATCACAACAAATTAAAAAATTTACACATTCTAAATATCAAGCTTGAACTCAATATCAAGCATAGAACTTAATATCAAGCATAGAACTGAATAAAAAAATATGTCAGTTGATAAGCATTGTTTTTTAAGTGGAAAAATTTTAAATGATTTAGAAGAATAGGACTCCAAAATAGCGATATTTTGCTAAAAAGTACGGTAAAAAGATAAGATTTTATATTTACAGCAAAAGGTTATTTCAAAATTCATCGCTGTATTAATACTTAGAAATTTTTCCAGAGAGAATCCTTCGCCTTATATACAATATTTCAAATGAAAATCAAATATCAAATTAATTGCTTAAAAGGCGCAAATAGTGAAAAAGATTCCAAGCCGGGACTCGAACCCGGGCCATCAGTATAGCACACTGATATTCTACCGACTAAACCACATGGAACGACGCCCAGTCTGTAAAATTTCTCACTATTACAGGTTGGCAAGGTTACAAACGCAGCACAAGATGGAATATTTATCGTGAGCCACCGACATGCGGTAAACACGAAACTTAATGAAATCCAGCATCGAAACTATATTAATAATTGGAAATTTTTCCAGGGAGAAACATTCGCCTTCCATACAACATTTCAAATTAAAATTGCCTTTTAAGCAATTAATTTGAAATTTGATTTTCATTTGAAATATTGTATGCAAGGCGAATGGTTCTCTCTGGAAAAATTTCCAAGTATTAATATAATTTCAATCGATACTGGATTTAATTAAGTTTCGTATTTGCATCATGTTGGTGGCTCACGCTAAATATTCCATCTTATGCTGAGTTTGTAGCCTCGCCATCATGTAATAGTGAGAAATTTTCCAGCCTGGGTATCGTTCCATGTGATTTAGTCGGTAGAATGTCAGTGCGCTGTACTAATGGCACGGGTTCGAGTCCCAGCATGGAATCTTTTTCACTATTTGCGTCTTTTAAGCAATTAATTTGAAATTTGATTTTCATTTGAAATCACAGTGTTTATGACAAGTTCGTCACAAATGACCCATATTTCACAAATTGGTCACAGTGTGACGTCAAAGCATTGTCGCTTTCGTCACAGGTTCGTCACAAAGTTAATGCCAAAATAGTCACAAATGACACACTTTTCACAAATTTGTCACACCGTGACTTCACAGAGTGGTCACAATGTGACGTCACAAACGACCTCTAAAACGGCCATAACGACCTCGCATTCTAGTCACTGTGACGTCACATCGACGGTCACAAAATCACAGTGTGACTTCACAACGGCGTCGCCGTGACGTCACCATGCCTTACGGGTGAATACCATATGATAATACATCGTTACAGACTAAGATATTATTTCTAGAGATTCTCTTATGATAGCTTCTTGTTGATTACTTGTTACGGAAGATAATTTTGGATTTATTGAAATCTACTTTTATAGGCTGAGTTTGTGCTAATCTTACTAACGCAGTGTGGGGTTTGTAGCAAGATTAGCACCAAGAAAACATTTCTTTTGATTTAATTGTTTTTCAACAGCTATCGTGGTAGATATGCCATTTGGATCTGACGAAGATTCATATATACTTTCATTATTTTATCTTTTTTTTCATCACTTGATATATTAGTCTTCTGTAAAATTGCGTCAATATCTTCTTTAGTTATTATGCCAAGAAAAATTTAAGAATTACAATATTAATACTTAATTGCTATATATTCTAAATCATTAAAAAATTTACCCATGGAGTAAATAAAACTTAAAAACTTTCTTAAAAAGTTGCATCCTTTATTTTTATTGCATAAGGTTTTAAAATAACATTTAAAATTAGATAATAACGTAGAAACGAGTAGTACTAATGACGCCTATGCATTTAAACGATAATTACAATACAACTGGTTAAACATACTTCTAGCATTTAAAGGTATATATAAATATTATACAGACATACATACAATAAATACAATAAACCCAACTGGAGTGAAAAATTAACCAGAGCCAGGAATCGAACCCGGGACCACAGTATACAAGAGTGCTACTGTGGTCCCGGGTTCGATTCCTGGCTCTGGCTAATTTTTCACTCCAGTTGGGTTTATTGTATTTATTGTATGTATGTCTATATAATATTTATATATACCTTTAACTGTTGAATGCAGGCGTTATTTATGTGTGTATGTGTGTTTTAATATATATTGTAGTATGTGTGTTTTATTATACTTCTTGCATGTTTATTAAATTTAGTAAAATGGACGAAGGTGCACATATGTGTTCCTAAGTGTTATTTAAGATATACCTTCTCAATAAAACTATTTTACAAGCAAAACTATTCTAAACAGTTATTCAAACATCAAATTTTTAGAAAGTAATTTTATTGTAACCACTAGCGAACTTGCCCGGCGTTGCCCGCGTACGTCAAAAAACAGCAGGAATTACGAAAAAGCTCTGAAAATCACAATAAGATATCGCGAAAAAATTTTAAATCGCTTCTCAAATTTTGAAAAGAGAAAAAAAAATTATATACTGTGTTCGAAGATTGCAAGTTGATTCCTTTCACTAATATGAAAAAATAGTAGCAAATCGCTAAAATACACTAAAAATCACATACAAAATTCCCCAAAAATTCGAAAATTGCTATACGAAATCCGAATAAACTTTATCGAAATGACGAAAGAATGTACTTTAGGTCAAAAATGGAATGTTAAAAAATTGCAACAGATCGCGAAGAAACGTAAAAATCGCATTAAAAATCACAAAAAGTTGAGAAATCACGAAAGTCAAAATTTACTATAATTGGATAAAATTTTCAAATCTAATTCCTTTGATCCGTGGGCTCTCTTAAAATTTATGTTTTGGAAATCATGCTAAGCATTAGATCATGTTACTTTTATTCGTAATTAATTTACTTGGATTCCCTTAAATATAATTAATATAATACCTTAAGTTAATATTAGTTTTTGTTGCATTAAAATATCTCAATTTGTTGATTTTCTGTAAGCAAGTAAACCCTATTGTTTTACAGTGGAAGTCTATCGGTCGAAATATTAGAGATATCGCCAAGTTGGCATCACTTTTAGCAACTCATTTTGGTCGCCAAATTGGCGACAAACGGGGCGTTATTTGGCGACAGAACTGGATTTCCCCTACGGTAACCCCCTTATAGGTTTGGCCATGCATTACATGCTGTTCAATAATCGCATAAAAAATTCGCTAAAACTTCAAAAATTGCTGCACGAATTCCGAATAAACTTTTTCGAAAAGAGAACAAAATTTACTATATTGGGTTAAAAGAAAGAAACTGTATTCTTTTTCCTAATGTGGAAAAATCGAATTAATATAATCCCTTAAGTTAATATTAGTTTTTGTTGAATTAAAATATCTCAATTTGTTGATTTTCTGTAAGAAAGTAATCCATATTGGATTACAATGGAAGTCTATGGGAATTTGGCGAAATATTAGAGATATCGCCAAGTTGTCGTCACTTTTGGCGACTCATTTTTGTCGCCAAATTTGGCGATATACCGCCAAGTTGGCGACAAACTTGGTTGCATTTGGCGACAGAACTATGTCCCTCTACGGCAACCTCCTTATAGGTATGGAAATGCATTAAATACTGTTCAATAATTGCATAAAAAACTCGCTAAAAATTCAAAAATCGCTGCACGAATTCCGAATAAACTTTTTTGAAAAGAGAACAAAATTTACTATATTGTTTAGAAGAAATAAACCATATTCTTCTCACTTATATGGAAAAATCGCCGCGAAACACAAAAAAAGTTAAAAATCGCATAAAAAATTAAATAAAAAAAATCTAATCAAAAAATCGATATTCGGGCTTCGAGGTGCAAAACTTCATATATAGACGTACCTTTTCCCCAAATTTTGTAGGTCTACGTGCAGTGATCTCTTCAGAACACCGTCGACACACTCACTCACACACAAACTTCTTTCTTTATTATTATAGAAAGATAAACGAGATTTAAAATAGTAAAAATTTGGTACGTTTCCGAGCACGCCGATTTTCCACAATTTTTAGGAAATCGCTTCTTTAAACGAATATTTTATGAGAAAATTGGTTTTCGTTTTGTTATCTAAGTGATTCATCAAAAAGCTTAAAGATTCATGAACATAAATATAAAATCGGAAATACAAATAGTCCTACTATGGAACTTTAGAAACCGATATTGCGATGTCCACATATGTGGACCTGTGTAACGAAGAGGTTACATAAAAGGAAATGTAATTTGGAATGGTAAAATCTCCCTATGCTCAATTCTATTAAATTAATATTCAAATCCCGTTATATTATACAGTCGGACCTCTATTTAACGAACCTCTATTTTGCGAACTTTTCCCTGGAACCAAGAACATTTTGCGAATTTCTTCGTAAAATAACCTCTAAATAGCGAAGTGCATTCTCTATTTAATGAACTTTTTCTTCTGATCATTTTTTTTTTTCTCCCTATTTCTAAAAAAATATTTCTGGACATTTCAAACTTATTCTTTCTTTAAACACATTTTATGATGTTCAATGGCCTTGAACTGGTTTTACCAGGCGCCTTCTTTGTCAGCAGTGAGAATTCGGTAAGTACGGAGGACGAACACGATAATCCCTTAGACTAACTTTAAAAAATGTGGATATAGTGAGAAAAAAAGAAGAAATTAACCATGATGTGCTGATTGATGATTGTATTTCACTTAATCCTGAAATTGAGACCTCGGAAACACTGTCCGAATTGGATATTTTCGACAGTGTGAAAAATAAAAACAATACAGCAATGAATTGCGATGAAGACGAATATGATGATGATGGAAATCATCATGATGCAGGAATTAACAAAACTTCGTATAATGAAATGATAAAATCATTTCAAACAATCCGATGCGGATTACAGTTAGAAGAGAATACGCATGAAGGGGTTTTTTGGTGCATTGCAAAGATGCGAGACGTATTATGAGAGAAAGCACTTTTTAAAAGAGTTTTTCAGAAATTAAACTTAAGGATGCATATTTTAATGTATGGTTAAAATTATTTGTTATAATAATAATAAATACGATAAAGTCATTAAAATTCGTTAATTTTAATTCGTTATTTAGTTTAAACAGAAAATATAGTGTATTCACGGACAATGTTTTGTTTTCCTTGCAGATTTCAAAGATTTAAACACATAGAAAAAATGAATTGATGATGGATATTGGTGTGTAAAATAAATAAAACAAATCGATATAATTTATTAAATAAAATGTGATTAATTACTTTTAGTAAAAATATTTAGTGTTTATGAATTTGAAATCTGTTTTATGTAGTTTAAAGTATTTTAAAAGGTGAATCTCTATTTAACGAATTTTCCATATAACGAACTTTATTCCGGGATTTAGCGACTTCATTAAATAGAGGTTCGACTGTATATATATCTTTTTTTACCACATTATGCAATAAAGTTTTTAAAGTGTTATGCTTAATGAAAAATTCATCAATATCTATTCACTTAAATTCCATATACAAAAAAAAAGCAATTTAACAAATTACAACGACCATTTGAAAAATTATTTTTTCGAAGACTAAAATTTAAGACATAAAAAATCGCACGGAGTTGATCCTACATTACGTACGCAATGAATTAAACATTAATAGTGTTATGACACGTAAAAATTGCAAGCGCAAAAATCGCTGAGACTCGTACGTATTATCCAAGCAATTCATTGGTTGTTCGGGAAAAGGCTTTTCCATCGTCAGATTTCCAAGAAATCTGATGACACATCTTAAATGAAATTTCATTCTTAAACTTCTAAAAATCCGACAATATTACTTTTTACACCGTCGGATAGGGAAAAAATGTACTTTTAAATGCAATTTGTTTGAAAGCTGTATCTCAAATTGTTTCTGAGTTATTAATGTTTTTTGTAGTTTTTATTACTTTTTTGTCATAGTGGCAACAGAAGGTATCCATCGTTGTTGAAAGTAAAGGGAAATACAGATTATTGTATAGACCAATCAGAAAACGAATAAAATGCGGATTAAACCAATAAAAACCTTCAGATATGCTTTTGATTTCCTACCTTGACAGAGAACAATAATCATTTTTACAAATGGTTAAAAAAAAAAAAAAAAAAACAAGAAAGAAAAAAGAAAAAAAAATCTTGCATCAAGCATAGATTATGAAACACTATCCAACACATTCAGAATAATGTAACAAAAGCGCACCGTTTAAAAAATTAAAATATTACGTCTAATTCAACCATATGGAAACGCACAACACATTTCAAAATCCAATTTCAGCTGTTCCCATCTATAATCGAAAAATTATCCGAATTCTTTGAACAGCCCTGTACATGATATATAGATTTGTATCTATAAACTACATGTGACAACATGTACTGTACATATGAACTAAATTTAGTTCACTTAAGAAATACATGTACTTCAGTGGAAAATTCCTCTTCAGCAATTTCCTCTAATAAGTAGAATGGTACGTGAATACCTTTGTACAGCCCTGTGTATGACGTATAGATTTTATATATAACGGGTAACATGCAAAAATTTAATTAAATTTAAAAGCGCATACCGAATTTTATACACTCCAGCAATTATTACTAAAAGACAGTGCTGTAACAGATTTCTTTTGTGTATCTCTGTAAACGAATAAAAAATGCTATGAATGCCCTACTCTAACGTGATCGTAGTGAAATTCAGTGATTTATATCAGTTTCAATACATTTAAAATAGCATAATGTCATTAAAATACTCTGCAAACGATTTTTCCTCACATACCATAATGTAATGTAATACTTTTGAGTGCCCCTGTAAGTGAACGATTAATCCTACATACTTCATATACAATACCAAACATGCTTTGATGACCCTAAACTACTTATATCAATTTCATGAAAATTCGAGTATACTTACGGGAGCTAGAGCTTGGACAGACGGACAGACAAGCCGAATACATAAACACGTTTCAACTTTTCTGAAAAGTGTTAAAAAACTAAAAGGTTGATTTTTAAAAGATTATTTAAAGCAGTAATAGTTGATTTAAATCTAAAATTTATTTTTTCCTATCCAATGTTGTCAAAGTTTATATTAAATTAGTCAAAAATTTGAAAGTACTTTTGCATAATTTATAAAGGAAAAAAATGCAGATTATCTGAAATAATAATTTTTATTATATCTCTCGTTGTTGATGCTACCTTGTTATCATTGCTTTCAAACTTCGGATGTTGTGAAATTATGCATATTGAAGGTAAATAGGCAAGTCAGAAGTTTTTATTCACTAATGTATTTATATATACTGGACTAATTGTAATTGCGAGTTCAGTAATTAAGGAATATTTTTAGAAGTTTCTTTCCCTTGGGTTATAAATATAAAATAAAAAGCACAACATGAAACATTATTTAAAATTCTGATTTGTAATAATATAGAAATTTTTATCAAGAATTCGTAAGTAAAACTGTATCTGCTGTTGTGACAGTTAATGTGGATTCGTTACGATTTATGAATCGCCCCACAATTTCATCAGGAGATAGTTCCTTTTTACCTTTTGAAAAATTATGCATAGATTATTAAAACATTCTGATTCAATGTTTCAAAGTGGAAGAATTTGTTAGACTATCTTTCATAGAAACTTTAAAGTTTACAATCAAAATAAAATGTAGATAAAATACCGAAAAATGATTTGCGAAGTTTAGTACTTTGCAGACTGTTCTCAAACGTGAGCATTCATTAAAAAATAAATGGTCAAGTGCGAGTATTACTCGCGCTCACAGGGTTCCGTACAATAAATACAGTATAACTTCAAAAATCCGGCATCATCGGGACTGAGACTCAGCCGGATTTTTTGAAAATTCCGGATTTTTGAAGGAATGTCAAAAGTAGTAACTAGGAATATCAAATGTAGTACGATATTCTTAATGGTGCCTTTAGTCATAATTTAACTCATTATAAGTGATAATTATGTAAGAAAAAGAAAATTAAATATAAAAAAAACTTACTTTAATTAATATTTTCTATATTACAGAAAAAAAAATCTAATAAAGAGTGAAATTATTTCTTCGCTTGTAATTTTGGTAACATCGATGCCCACTTTCTTTGCTTCAATTTTTTTGGTCGTTCTTTAACAAGTTTTTTTTTTTTTTTTTTTTTACATTTTATACAAATGAAAAATGTCGGTTTCGGAAATACAGTCTTATTTCTCTAAAGCATATATTAATTCTCTAGTCAAATTTATGCATTTTTCTAGTGACACATATTCTTCGGCCGGTTGTTCATCCTCATCTTCTGAGTTGCTACTAGCACTATCAGCGGTTTTATTTAGCACAACGTCAGCGATCTCGCTGTCCATTAAATTGTTCGTACTTGATGCATTTTCTCCAATGCTTAGCCAATCATCTATATCACTTTTTATGACACTTAATGCATTTTAAGATTTTGCGTGTTCAATCATCTCATAAATTGCGCTCTTTACACGGGTAATGTGAAAGTCAGAAATACTTCCTCAGCACTGATGTCGCCGTTGCCGAAAATTCGTATAGCCATATACTATTGTGCTATGCATTTGCCAAAGTTGTCCCCAAATTTGTTGCCTTTGCTAAGCAACGGTACAGCTCACGGAAAATGTGTTCAGAAAATAATCGCCTCTGACAAATGAAAAAAAAATTATATTACATTCTTTTTTTTTGCATTTTTACTTTCGATATTGAAGTTTTTAATTCATAAAGAATTTCTATTTTTCTCCTCCCATAACTTGAAAGTGTAAAAGAAAAAGGAAGGGAAAGATGGTTTTGATGCCGGATTTTTGAAGTTACACTGTATATGAATAATTAACTGTATTATAAAAAAAAATCGTTGCTAAAAGAATAATAAGACTTTGTAAAAAACTATGCAACGTAGGTTTGGGTATAGCTGTATATACTTGAAAAGTATGAATGAGTATATCATAAAAGTTCAAGAACATATGAAGCCTAAATAATATCTAATATTGCTATTCCGTATAACACTTTTTTTTATATTATCCTAATCTGTTTATGAAGAACTTAATTCAGTACTGACAATAAAAGTAGAGCATATTTAAACCATTGCGCTCTGGCGTTGTTAGCGGATGTATGTCACTAGCCACAATTGTTGCCGTATCTGCCAGATTTTTTTTTTTTTTTTTTTTTTTTTTTTTTTAGAATTTTTGAGTTCACACCACAAAAATTATTTGGTGATTTTCTTATACTTTACTGATGGACCCCCCCCCCCCTTGTGTTTCATTTTTACACTGCTGTTACGGAATCCTACCTTGTCAACTGAAAAGCTGTTCTGCTTCTGGGGATGTGGGACATAGGTCCCGGGCTCCTCGGCTCAAACCTCTTCGTATCGTATTGTATCGTCGTAATCGTCTTGTAAAGCAAAAATAGGAGTTAAAACTTCCTGGTACGAATTCGGAATGTCTAATAAAAAAAAATCAGCCATAGAGCATGACGTATGTGCGTACGCGTTGCCACCGAAATACTCAAGGCCTGAGGACAAGAGTTGAGGCGTCATCACTAATCGACCGACTTCTCACTAGTGTTGGAATTCACACCGGAAAATTTTGAATAGCAATTTTATTTTATTTTATTTGTGGAATATCTATCATCATATAAAACAATACTAACTATTTAAACTTACTGATGACAATTCAGAATATCAAAATCAAAATTCAGCCAGATGCGGAATGCTACAGTGTAGTCGTATCTGTCTGATTTTTTATTGGGGGATTCCAAATTCTCACCAGTAAGTTTAAATAGTTATTATTGTTTTATAAAAGGACAGATGTACCAAAAATAAAATAAAATAAAACTGCTATTCAAAATTTTCCGGTGCGAATTCCAGCACTAGTGAGAAGTCGGTCGATTAGTGATGACGTCACAACTCTTGTCCTCAGGCCTTGAGTATTTCGGTGGCAACGGCGTGCGTCATTGTTGGAAATGACCAAAATAGCATGACGTTCGCTACGTACGTCATAGATCGCAAGAAGTTAAACTTTATTTCCTATTTCATAAAACTAAATTCAGCGTATTTATAAGCTTTCCTTTTTACACGGTAGCTAAAACAACACCCTTGTTCAAAGTTTAAACTTGGCATTGCGCTAAGCGAGCTTCGAAAAGAGGTCACAAATTGCAACGCCGGCTTGGACTGTGCCGCGTTTTTCCAGATAGGTTTTTATTTAACTTTTAAAGACGCGGGAGGAGTATTGAGACATCTACTCAATACAAACTAGTCGCGAATCCCATAGTATTTATGTGATTAATTCTAATTAAATTAGTTTGTTTTTAACAATTTGACGCTTATTGCTTTTATACTGCTACAGGACATTGTATTACACAAATGTATAATTAAAAGTTGTTATCTACGCTTTAAAAGTCGATGGCACATAGATTACGCCGCCCCTGTCATTATGTATGACAAAACCGTGCGTGTCTTTAAAGGTTAATATCTCGACTAATTACCGACGATTTTTTTTTAATCATTATCAACAATGCTTTTATAATTCTGCTACGATAGGTACCTCAAGCATTCCTCAACACCTTTGCTGAATGCTTGCAAATCGAAATTTGTGTGTAACGGAAAAATGCGTTTTTCTCAAAAACTATGTGGCCTTGGGTAATCGCTATAATTTTCCTGCAAGGTTCACTTTAACGTCTACTACCTCTCTTTTTTTTCAAAAATTTTAGTTTTCGTAGATTCGGAAATAGATAGGGGCGGGGGGCGTACATATTTTTGCACTACATTTTCGACGATATCTCTGAAAATAAAATACCGAAAATTACAAGAAATGTATTTTTGAATTCAAGCTTTACGAAAGCTTTTCCACGAAACCCCACACGGTATACAAAACGAGATTTTTTTTTTTCTTTTGCAAGTAACTTTATTATCCCCTCTAAATATTTCCTAAATATATTTGTGAATGTTTAATTATCTGTAAATATGTGGGTCAGTAGTCTTTATTATTTCCCCCCAGTTTGAACTTTCCACATTCCATTGTTTACGAATACAATAGCTGTGACAGACGGACAGACAGACACAGGAATGATCTTATAATGGTTCCGTTTTTACTTTTTAAGTACGGAACCCAAAAAATCATTTAAAAATGAAAATTCATTCATACTTTCAGTGTAAAAAGTATCCGAATTTTTTCTTTAAAAAACGCACGTAAAAGATATCACGATGGTTCCTTTTTCTGTAATTTGGGACCACTGTACCGTGTTGTAATGTGAAGTTTGAGCGCCATCTATGATTTAGTGTGTTGACAGCAGCTGTTTTTTTTTTTTTTTTTTTTTTTTTTTTTTTTTTTTTTTTTTTTTTTTTTCATATCTACTTTAGAGTTCTTTGCGATTTTTATGGCAGAAGAATTAGTTGAACAAAGATTTTGCCTTAAGTTTTATATTTAAAACAAAACTTCTTGTGCCAAATAACTGAAAATGTTACAAAAGAACTACGGTGAATTGTGCATGTCCAAAACACAGACATATGAATTGTATATAAAGCATTCATACAGGGAGAGAAGTGGTAGTGGATTTGACTCGTTCTGGTTGGCCTTCAAAGTCTAAATGCAAGTGCAACTAATGTCATCGACGAAGGTCGTACTTGCCTGGTATGGCCTCGTGTGACCTTTTTCCTGTTCAAGAAGCTAATACTACCACTTCGAGGAAAATGTTTGAGTCAATTGACGCCATAAAAGATATTCTTAGAAGTCGCTAACGGCCATACCCCAATTTATCCATCGAAAAATTATGGAAGATCGGGTCTTGCGTTGGCATTGTTGTATTGAATTCCATGAGGTCTACTTTGAAGGTGGCAAAATAAATGTTGATCAAAAAATAATTTTTTGTGTTTTATTTAAAAATTCCAGCTACTTTTTACACAGAATGTATTGCATAAAAATATGGATTCTTTTTGCTTTTGATAAATTCTGCATAGAATTTTAAAACACTCTGTTTTTTTGTTTCAAAACAAAGTGAAAAAATTCATTTCACTACAGTTAAGACAAATTTTAGAGTGCACAACCACTAGAAGATTTAGATAAACTATATAAAAATCACTTGCGAAATTTATTCTTTGCAGGCCAGTGTTATCAAACATAACCACCTAATAAAAGCTCATTTGACAATGAAACTGTATTCATATTACGAGGGTTGTTTTTTAAGTAAGGGCTGTTTGAAAATAAATCTAAATGAATGAAAATGTTCAAAAACCAAATTTATTTTCAGATTCTACATACATTTTTCTATTTTTCAACATAGATGCCAAGTTTGTTTAAAGACTTATTATAACTTATAACTAGATTTAGAAAACCCTCTTCATAGAAACTTGCCGCCTGCTCCGATAACCAAGAGGTCACAGCCGTTTTCACGTCTTCGTCATCCTTGTAGTGATTGTCACCCAGATGATGTTTGAGATAGCAGAAAGCATGGAAATCGCTCGGCACAAGGTCGGGGCTGTAGGGGGAGGGGGGGGGCTCCAAAACTTTCCAGCCTAAGGTATCCAACAAAGCTAGGATCAGAGCTGCGATGTGAGGTCTTGCATTGTCATGGGGTAGCAAAATTCCCTATGTGAGCATGCTGAGTCTTATGTTTTGAATCGCTTTGCGGCAAAAAAACGTATCACTGACCGTACCTGCACGGGGCGGGCGATTCGAAAATCTTGAACATTTTAAAGACACAGAACAGATCGTACATGCCACCTACATAGCTGCAACTGAACCCAGTTATTCCCAATCAATGCCGGGACACGACGCAAGCACTCGTTGCGGCACGCGCGCCACCTATTACTGTATACAACAAAACGGCCCTTACTTAAAAAACAGCCCTCTTATATAAAAAGATGGATTATTTTTCCCTTTTGAAAAATTAGGCCTAGATTTAAAAAAAAAAAACGTTCCGATATCCGATATAGTGTTTCAATACAAAATGGAAGAGTTTGTTAGATTATCGTTAAAACAAACTTTAAGCTGTACAACCACAACAAAATGTAGGTAATTTCCCGACAAATTATTTATGAAGTTTAATCTTTTGATGGGCATTGTTCTCGAACGTGAACAGCAAATGAAATGTTCATTTAAAAATGATAATTCATTCATATTAAATAAAAATATTATTTTATAATTAACATGTTATCTGTTTTTTGGTAAAGAGGTCATTTTTTATACAAGGGCGTGAGTTTCAAAAACTCGCCTTATCCAAATTTAAAAGTCGTGTTTTCTCTATCAATTACTTCTATTGGTAAACCTGCACCGAAAACACACACAACAATCTGTAAAATACCACGTTTTATTTTGTATTTCTCCCACCTGTCTGAAGTTCAATTGATTCAACTGTTTTAGGTCGAGATTTGTTGAAATTATGGTCTTACCATTAGGCTAATGTCAGACGGACGTCTTTTTGCACGCTTTTTTCTTTACGTATTATCCCTACACAATGCCGCTAGCATTGTGTAGGGATAATACGTAAGGAAAAAAGCGTGCAAAAAGACGTCCGTCTGACATTAGCCTTATTCATTACGGTAAGGAGAGGTATCAAACGCTGCCACACTGTTGTAGCTGCCACTTAAAAGGCTATATTCTTGGTCGTATGAAGAATTTTAAAATTTCCCTGTAAATACAAATTTTAATACATTGAAGAAGTAAAATTTGCTAGAAAGAAAGAAAGTTTTTTTTTTTTTTTAGCTTTTAGATAAAAACAGCCCCTTGATCTAAGGATTTTAAATAAAAATATATGGTTTAGTTTTTAATCTGTTATGTTTTAAAAGAGAGGTCAAATGATAATAAAGGTTTTTTTATTTAAAGGATTTTTTTTTTATTTATTACACACGATTTAATTTTTTCCCTTGGATTATTCTAATACAATAAATAGTCAAATAAGGTTTGTTAACCTTTTATGTACTGATTTATGAATTCCTGAAAATGTTATCTTCTAAAGCATTTTTTGTAAATTGTTTAAAGTACATTAGAAGATTTACATAATCATTTAATAAATTTTAGAAGGATTTAGAAGGATGAATTAAATTTGAATTTAATAGTTAGTTTTATCCTGCATTTCTGGCATTGTAAAATCTTAGTTTACAGTGAAAACCAATGGATGCTGTCAGAGGTTTTTTGCGATTTCCCAAAATTTGATTTTCTAGATAAGGTGAGTTTTCGAACTCACGTCCTCATATGTTGAATAGTGAATGTACAAATATAAATAAAAGTAACTGTTTACTAATAGAGACAATTAAAAAATATATTAAAGGAAATAAAAAATTATGTAGTACACTGTAAAAAAAAAAAAAGAATCTACAGACGTAAAGTTACAGAAATCTGTGTGCTTACTAAAATTTTATCTGTACACAGTACAAAAAACAATGTAAATCTACAAAACTAGTTTTTGTAAAGCTACAGAAATCCCTATATCCACAAAAGAATCTACTAAAATTGTGGCGTACTTATAGTGGTGGGAGTTCATGAGGAGTCTTATAGGCTTTTATTCAAAACGGGCAAAGGGTTGGCAGACAAGATCACATAAATTTCGCACTCACTCCGTGATAGCAATAAAACAATCTTAATTAAATATAAAATCAAAAGTTAACTCACGTAATTTCATTTCTATGTAGCTGGTGTAAACTGCGACGGCGGGGTTTATTTCAAATCCACGTCTAGAGTTCATCTCATTCTAAATCTGTTCTTGTTCCCAGGCTAAGATCCAGCCATACAGGCCGTTTCTCCACACCAAAACTACTTACGCCAATTCACACTCTCTCCAACGTCTAACTGCACTGACTAACCAACTAACCGCTTAACATATTTTCGCTTCCCTATTTATACTCTGGCAGATTGAGCAAATAAATTTGCATACGGTTACCACTAATTCGCGGAACAGTGAACTCCTAATTAAAAATGCACAGTGGACAATTAGAGTGCCTCTATATTGAGTTACGTCTTACACCATGTTCACCTTCAAACCACTAGAGAGCTTCTGTAACAAAGTTACTGGTTCCTTACAAAATTACAGTAATATTTCTAAACTTTTATCTGTAACCCGGGTTGCAGTTATATAAAAAGGTCTAGGAATCCCAATTTCCTAAAAAATTCTTAGCAACCTTACAGATTTCTTGATTTACGGTGCAAAAGTGTATCTGTTACATGAAGTTTTGTTGTTGCCATTACATAAAATATTCTAGGAATCCTAGTTTCCTAGAAAAATTATAGAAACATTACACATTTTTTTACAGTATACTTCTAAAAATGACATGCAAAATTAGAAAGGCTTATTTTATTAAATAAACTTAAGCTACACATGAAGACACATTTCATTAATTAGGATGATTATTAATTCAATATTAATTTAAACAGGTTATTAGGTTAATATTTGTGTTTTCCAACTGGGATTACGATAAATATCATGCAGGATTTCTTTTCACTCCATTTTAATGTAAAGTTATTTTTATACCGAAGCATTAGAAAAAATGGAAAAAAAATATTAATTAACGTTAAATTTGGATATAAATTTTCGATATTTTGTTTTTGTGATATATGTTAGTAGTGAAGAGGCTATGCAATCACATAACGAAACTTTTAATTAGCATGTTTTTGACTAATTTTAAATGATTTTAAGTACATACCCAGCAAAGAGGAAATTGCTGGCCAGCAGCAAGATACGTGCTGGCAATGATAGAGAAGTGCTGGCTGGTGGTTTACGACTGAATGACCACTGCTGGACAGCTTCAGTCAACTTTGCTGTTGGAAATCATCAGATAAAATTCTGGTGGGCATCCATTTTATCTCATGCGCTGGCCCACCACTACATGGAAGTGCACGAACTTTTGCAGTATTATTGCTGGGAACCCTTACGCTAGGTGGCGCTGCGAATATCGAAGACATTGAGTATTTGAACACAAATCTGAAATGAATATCTTAACACAGTTTAAGCTGTGAAGTTAACTTTTTTTAAACTGTAAAAAATATAGCACCACTGCCAACAACAAATAAATAAGTAAATAAATAAATAAATAAATTCTTTATTTTAACGCACTTTTTTTTCTCCTTAAATCTGGTTTTACTAGGTTACAAAGGATTTCGTTTTTCATAATTTACGCAGTTCAGAATCAATAATAAAAAAAAGCGTATAAAATACATAGGATTTCTATACAATAGAATAATTTCTATACCAGTTTAATAATTGGGAACTTAAATCACAAAAGAAACAAACTTGAAATAGTGTAATGAGAGCTTGAAAACTACGAGCAGTCGTAGCGTATGTTGAAAGCACTTGTTCCTGTCCGATCACGAAAACCAAACAGCATCGAGCGCGGTTAGTACTTGGGAGGGTGACCACATGCAGTTCGAATATTTCTATAGACATTACTATTACAGACACTTCTATAGCTCTTGGTGAAACTAGCTTATAGAAAAAAGAGCCATAATTATATAATACCTTTTTTTTTTTTTTTACAGAATTCTATAAGAAATTTTCGTAAGGGAAAGTGCTGGGCCAGCAAAGGAATAGCAGTGAGGTAAGTGCTAGCACTGCAGAAAAAGTGCCGGATTGAAGTAATGTGATATCATACCAATGCTGGCCTGCAGTTGGCCATTCAACTGATGGGCCAACTGCATTCGGCTCGGACACTTTTCGACAGGTTTAAATGATGGAACCCTTGCATTTTACCGCTGATGGCATAGCTGGCTACCATCTTTTTTCCAGCTGATGGCCCACTGTTTCTTTCTTTGCTGGGTATTTTAATTTATTTGTATTTAAATGTATTCAAGTCTGTCTAATATCTCATTCTTATTTTAATTATCTCAGAATGCATTTATTCATAATTTGTCATGTTTCAAAGGATTTTGTCATGTTTTATCTAAACTTTCTTTCCAGATAAATCTGTGAATTTTTGCACAGTTTTGATGTTAAGTTTTCAATAAGCTTTTTTCAGCATTTTTCATTTTGTGTAAAAATTTTGAAAATATATTTTTTTAAATAGAAATTACTCTCAAAAATTCACTTTTTTTTTTTTTACTTTGAAATTTACTATAGATTTTGTAAGCAATATTTGTATAAACACTGAAGACGGATTAATAAGGAAACCTTTTCTGAACACAATAGTGAAAAAATTAATGAAATCGAACAAGTGGTTCATGAGTCATCCCTTTAAGACCTGACCTACACAATTGTGTAGGTCATCCTAAAGAAAAAGAAAAAAAACATTTCCCTCTTTTTCAGGGTTACCACGCTTCAGGGAATTTTCCAGTCGAAATATCAGTATTCTTTTAATAGAAAATTACATCTAGAATTAAATGCACGAAATTTCGCCTTCTATAAAGAGAGATTCTCTGTAAGAAAGTACTGGTGCCGAAGAATTTCCTGGTCTGGAAATTCCCTGAAATGTGACAACCCTGTTTTGTGCGATTTAAAGTCGAGCCTGCACCCACAGAAATGCTTGGATCCTCCCTTGGCATAACCTGACATCAGTTTTCCTTTCTTTTTTTTCAGTATATTTTTTCAATCAAATATGATCTTGTTAACCGCTTAACCTACAACTACGGGCATAGCCCGTGTACGAAAATCGGGCCAAATGTAAATTCTTCTTACCACTAAAATTTTACAGTAAATATCGTTTTATTTAATCATCGAAATCCATGATTAAACAAGGCAAAAATGCCTATTAAATTTTAGTGGTAGCTATGGATTTGCCAAACCGTGGAGCTGTTGAGACGTAAATCGTAGAGGGGTTAATTAGAGAAAATCACCAAAATTTTTCATTTCTACCAAAACTCTCTCGGTTTTAAAGGAATATATCAAAAACTATATAAGTTTAAAATTTTAATATTTAATTTTTTTGAAAAACATTCAAAGCTTTAAAGATTTTCTTTTGTCTTGAAATTAATCCCTACAGAGACGCACATTTCAGGGTGAAAAATCATTGAAATTATACCTGTAAATAAAGAAAAGAAAATGTTTAATCTCCGAAACCACACATTTTGCATTTTTCATTAACAAAGAATTTTTTTATAAAAATAAATATCAGTAATGTTTAAAATTTTAATTGCTTAAAAGGTGTACAGTCAACAGAGTGGAAAAAGGGCCCAAGTCGGGACTCGAACTCGGGTCATCGGCATAGCGCCCCGACGCTCTACCAACTGAATCACTTGGAACGATTCCCAACCTGGAACTTCTCACTATCATATGTTGGCAAGTCTACAACCGAGCGCAAGATGGAATATTTTTCCGTGAGCCACCGTCTCTATGGCAAATACGAAACCAAAGAAAATCCAGCATTGATGAAATTGAATAAATCTATAAGGAAAGGGCATGTTTACAAGCAAACACTTCCGCCAACCAGTCTACCAACTGCCTTTTTGTCATAACGGTCATTGCAGGAATAGTCTTGCGACGTTGGCCAATCATATCAGAGACCTGTTAAACGTAGACCAATCAAATTACCCTATCTCATGTGTACAGGTAGGAGTCATAAAGAACGGACAGTTTTTTCTTGCTGATCCACAGTAATTCGACAACAGTGACGTCAGATGCCCTTTTCTTACATGATACAAAGAAATTGTTCTGTAGAAAATTTCTCATGCCTTGATTCAATAATGTTTCAAATTTTAATTGCTTAAAAGGCGTATAGCCAACAGAGTGAAAAAGTATACACTATTCGATTATATCGCTATAATTCGAGTTCATTCAAGTATATCACTATTCGATTTCCCATTAAATTTCCTATAAGAATCATATGTTATACTATTTCATTATCATTATATTGCTAACAAAGTTATACGCAGTTGAAGTTATGGAATACCAAAATGCTCTAGTTTGGAGTGGGCGGGTGCTGAACCGACTTGTGGAGTCAATGAGTCAAATTAAAATATGACTTTTGTCACGACAAAATCATTTTTCGGAAAATAAAATACGTCTTAAAAAAACTGAGTACATATTTTTATTAAATTTTTGGATGCATTATTCAAACTACTTTTTTGTTATTTAAGGGGTCTCAGGACTTTTAAAGCTTCAACATTTTCAAAATTTTAATTTATTTAGATGTTAAATCCCTGTCTTTTCTGAACATTTTGATATAATTGTTTCCTTGACATTTCTATTAGAAAAGAAGTTATGGCTTTTAGAATTATACACCGACAGTAGCTGAAGTGGTGTTTCCGAAACTTTGAAGTCATTTTTTCTCCAAATAACGTTTTTGGGCATAAAACGCACGATATCTCAAAAACTTATGAATATTTTTTCATGAAATTTTCAATTCATATATTTCATGTTAGTCTGTATAAAGTGAATCTAAAATTTCATTTTTATTTTTCAAAAAAATATTTTTTTAAATGATTATACTGTTAAAAATTTCAAAATTTTGTATTAGCTAAATACAACTTTGTATTAAAAATATAAAATTGCTTTAAATACAAATTTATTTAGGTTCAAAGTAATTGTTACAATCTGAAGAATAAGTAAGCATCAAAATTTTTGTTCTAATTGCAAAATGTATTTTGTAATCCCAGCGCGTAAGCTGTTATACCAATTTTCTTCTCGTCAAATGTTTGACAGTTTGGAGCCCCCTATAAATGCTAATTCTGCATCCTGCAATTTTTTAAATACATGAAATGAAAGAACATACTTGTACCTTTCATTCCAATAAAAATTGGGTTTTGAAATCATATACACTTTAAGATATTAAATGTTGGAAATGGTCGGGTTTTTTTTTCTTTTTTCCAGTTTTATGAGTTCTGAGACCCATAAGTTTCTTTTAAATCGTATTCTTGTAACTTCAAGGAGAAGTTGCGAAAGCTGTTTTAATAAAAACGAAAAAATAAATACTATAAAAAAATTAGTTTCTTACCTTATTTTATTCATCTTGCTGGGGTTCTATTCCTTTTTTGAATGATTCACTTCATACAATCTTATACATAAATCACAACAGCAAAATAATCACTTACCTAAAAAATAAAAAGTACGTTAATAATTTATTTTTAGACATAAAAAATCTATTTATATTTCTAAAAATATTTTTATAGTAAGTTCTAAATAAAACAGTTTAAAAGATATAGTGAAGCAGCAACGTAAAAGCATGTGTTAAGCAGATTATGAAACACTTTCGCACATTTAGATTACTCTAATAAAACTTCACACTCTAATAAAGTGAAAATAGTTGTCTAAATAAACAATTTGTAAAACACATAACACATTTGAAAACTGAATTTCATCAATTTACATTAAAAAATGAACCAAAATCTGAATTTTTGCAGTCTGGTATATGTGCTATAGATTTATCACATAATAATACATATAGCATGATACATTTAGTTGAATTAGAAAACGCATATCACAACTGAAAATTCCCCTTCTTCAGAAATTTCCATCAATAAACGGAAATGTACTTCAGATGTCTTGTGCTGTCTTGTATATGATCTGTAGAATTTATACATACTAAGAAATATATATATTTTTTAGTTTAATTTAAAATGACGTACCAGAACAGAAAATGTACTTACTTCCAGCTTTTATTGTTCTGCAGCCGAATTATTTTGTGTGCCCTTGTATATCAATGAGGAATGCTATGCAGATCATATTCTATAGTATATATATTGCAATGCACCTCAGAGATATATAGTAATTCCAATATATAACATGAATAAAATACACTGCAACCTACTTATCTCCGTAAACCATAATGTAACGGAATTTTTTGAGTGTCCCTGTAAATGAACAATGAATGCTATTCATACCATAATCTATAGTAAGCATCTTTTAGCGTACTATCAGAGCTATGTATAAATTTCAACGAGTTTGTAACTATGAAACGTTATTCAAACGATTTTCCCCATAGGAAGTAATGTAACAGAATTCTTTTGGATGTCCCTGTAAAGGAACTGTAACTGCTACATGCTTCATTTTCAATACCAACATGCAATACAACCATAGCTAAATCAATTGCGTAGATAGTCAAATTTAATATTTATTTTGATAAAGAAATTCAACAGATCGGAAACGATTTTTCTCCATAGAATCTGATGTAATGGAATTCTTTTGAGTGTCCCTGTAAACACACGATGGATGCTATTCATACCGTATTCTATAGTAAGCATCTTTTAGTGTACTTTCAGAGCTATATATAAATTTGAATGAGTTTGTAATTGTGAAACGTTATTAAAAACCTCCGCAAACGATTTTTCCCCATATTAAGTAATGTAACGGAATTCTTTTGAAAGTCCCTGTAAAGGAACTGTAACTGCTACATGCTCATTTTCAATACCAACATGCAATACAACCATAGCTAAATCAATTGCGTAGATAGTGAATTTTAATATTTATTTTGATAAAGAAATTCAACAGATCGCAAACGATTTTTCTCCATAGACCCGGATGTAATGGAATTCTTTTGAGTGTCCCTGTAAACACACGATGGATGCTATTCATACCGTATTCTATAGTAAGCATCTTTTAGTGTACTTTCAGAGCTATATATAAATTTGAATGAGTTTGTAATTGTGAAACGTTATTAAAAACCTCCGCAAACGATTTTTCCCCATAGGAAGTAATGTAACGGAATTCTTTTGAAAGTCCCTGTAAAGGAACTGTAACTGCTACATGCTTCATTTTCAATACCAACATGCAATACAACCATAGCTAAATCAATTGCGTAGATAGTCAAATTTAATATTTATTTTGATAAAGAAATTCAACAGATCGCAAACGATTTTTAACCATAGACCCTGATGTAATAGAATTCTTTTGAGTGTCCCTGTAAACACACGATGGATGCTATTCATACCGTATTCTATAGTAAGCATCTTTTAGTGTACTTTCAGAGCTATATATAAATTTGAATGAGTTTGTAATTGTGAAACGTTATTAAAAACCTCCGCAAACGATTTTTCCCCATAGGAAGTAATGTAACGGAATTCTTTTGAAAGTCCCTGTAAAGGAACTGTAACTGCCACATGCTTCATTTTCAATACTAACATGCAATACAACCATACCTAAATCAATTGCGTAGATAGTCAAATTTAATATTTATT
Source organism: Maratus speciosus (assembly GCA_963932465.1). Taxonomy (NCBI): domain Eukaryota; kingdom Metazoa; phylum Arthropoda; class Arachnida; order Araneae; family Salticidae; genus Maratus; species Maratus speciosus. Next base: position 359,745,101 of record OZ010794.1, read on the forward strand.
TTGATAAAGAAATTCAACAGATCGCAAACGATTTTTCTCCATAAACCCTGATGTAATGGAATTCTTTTGAGTGTCCCTGTAAACACACTATGGATGCTATTCATACCGTATTCTATAGTAAGCATCTTTTAGTGTACTTTCAGAGCTATATATAAATTTGAATAAGTTTGTAATTGTGAAACGTTATTAAAAACCTCCGCAAACGATTTTTCCCCATAGGAAGTAATGTAACGGAATTCTTTTGAAAGTCCCTATAAAGGAACTGTAACTGCTACATGCTTCATTTTCAATACCAACATGCAATACAACTTTAGCTAAATCAATTGCGTAGATAGTCAAATTTAATATTTATTTTGATAAAGAAATTCAACAGATCGCAAACGGTTTTTCTCCATATACCCTGATGTAATAGAATTCTTTTGAGTGTCCCTGTAAACACACGATGGATACTATTCATACCGTATTCTATAGTAAGCATCTTTTAGTGTACTTTCAGAGCTATATATAAATTTGAATGAGTTTGTAATTGGGAAACGTTATTAAAAACCTCCGCAAACGATTTTTCCCCATAGGAAGTAATGTAACGGAATTCTTTTGAAAGTCCCTGTAAAGGAACTGTAACTGCTACATGCTTCATTTTCAATACCAACATGCAATACAACCATAGCTAAATCAATTGCGTAGATAGTCAAATTTAATATTTATTTTGATAAAGAAATTCAATAGATCGCAAACGATTTTTCTCCATAGACCCTGATGTAATAGAATTCTTTTGAGTGTCCCTGTAAACACACGATGGATGCTATTCATACCATATTCTATAGTAAGCCTCTTTTAGTGTCCTTTCAGAGCTATATATAAATTTGAATGAGTTTGTAATTGTGAAAGTTATTAAAAACCTCCGCAAACGATTTTTCCCCATAGGAAGTAATGTAATGGAATTCTTTTGAAAGTCCCTGTAAAGGAACTGTAACTGCTACATGCTTCATTTTCAATACCAACATGCAATACAACCATACCTAAATCAATTGCGTAGATAGTCAAATTTAATATTTATTTTGATAAAGAAATTCAACAGATCGCAAACGATTTTTCTCCATAAACCCTGATGTAATGGAATTCTTTTGAGTGTCCCTGTAAACTCACGATGGATGCTATTCATACCATATTCTATAGTAAGCATCTTTTAGTGTACTTTCAGAGCTATATATAAATTTGAATAAGTTTGTAATTATGAAACTTTATTAAAAACCTCCGCAAACGATTTCCCCCCATAGGAAATAATGTAACGGAATTCTTTTGAAAGTCCCTGTAAAGGAACTGTAACTGCTACATGCTTCATTTTCACTGCCAACATGCCACAGGGAATATAAATAAAATATATCAATTGCATGTCGATCCGTCTATATTTACTCTAGTTAGACCACGGACAAACAGAAGGCAGGATATCTCAAAAACTTATGAATATATTTTCATGAAATTTTCAAAACATATGTTTCATGTTAGTCTGTATAAACTGAACCTGAAATTTCCTTTTTATTGTTCAAAACAATATTTTTTTAGGTGATTATACTGTTGAAATTTTCTTAATTTTGCATTAGCTAAATACAACTTTTTATTAAAAATATAAAAAAGTTTTAAATACAAAATTATTTAGGTTCAGGGTAATTATTATAATCTGAAGTGTAAGTAGCTACCATAATTTTCACTCTAGTTGCAATACTTATTTTGTAATCGTGCGCATAAGCTGTTATGCCGATTTTTTGCTCGTCAAATGTCTAACAGTTTGGAGCCCCTTGTAAATGCTAATTCTGAATCTTATAATTTTTTAAACACATGAAATGAAAGAAAATACTTATATATTTTGTTCCAATTAAAATTGTGTCTTAAAATCAAATACATTTTAAGATATTAAATGTTGAAAATGGCCTTTTTTTTTCATTTTTTCTAATTTTAAGAGTCCTGAGACCCCTTAAACTTCAAAACATTGCATAGAAAAATATTAACCTTTATGAAGACATATGTAAGACCAAAACAATATAAAAACATCGCAATTTATAAACACTTTATTCTCTGAAAATAATCCTCATAGTTTTCTATATGCTTGGGAGAAAAAAAAGTCAAACGTTCAAACAAAAATGTGTTAATTATTTCTTTTGCACCATTAAACCTGTATTAGACGGCGCCGACAGACTACAAGGCACATTAAGGATAACAGTAACGGTTAATTTGGCGGCAACTTATTTTTTTAATTTTGTGAAAAAACAGCTGAGTAAATCTGTTTTCACCCGCTTTCAGCTCCCTAATGGCTGTTTTACAAAATCAGCTTCTGTGACTTCTTTAGAATCTCTTTAAGATTAGCTTTTTGCATAACGTTAGGAAGTAAAATAAAGAAATAAAATATTTGGATGTGTATTTTGTTAGTTCAAAAGAAGGAACAGGAAAAGGGCGAATAGGACTCACACCCTGGGTTCCGTACACTGTTAAAAATTTTGCAGCATTCTGGCAGGTCATTCGACCGTTTTTTGAAAAAACGGTTTCATAACCATAATTTAACTATATTCTGGCCATAAAATGGGCAATAATATGGTCAGAATAGTGTTAAATTACGGTGACTTTGACCGTTTTCGGAAAAAACGGTCAAATGACCTGCCAGAATGCTGCAACTTTTTAATAGTGTACCGTTATGCCATATTACCGTAAATCTTTGTAAGTAATTAGTAAGCCTTTATAAATATAAAAAATTGAGGATAGCCTGCTTATAATTAGATGCTTCTTGTAATAGTTGTATCGTAAAGCTGTAATTAATTATTTTTTAAATGTTAAACAGATTTTTTTGTGATGACTCCTCTCTTTTGCTCATGACTTTCGGAGGCTCCAGCCCCTGTTTAAGATCTATATTGTACCAAATGGCCATAATTAAAGAGCACGTGTTTGAACAACAACGTCTCAAAATATTATAACTGTATAACTCGTAACATTATGACGTCTTATTGAGACGGCGCTTGTTTCAAGAGCTCTACAAGCTAAACTATTCGAAATATTTAAAAAAGATTTGGTATTTATTCAGTTTAACGCATGCGGAAATAAGTTCTGCGATAAAAAAAATAATACAAATAACAGATGAAACTGGCACTATATATAAAAGAAAAATAAAGAATTTTCTATCAACTAAATTTTGAAAGATTTTTATGGAAAGTTTCACATGATAAAGGGTTTTTATCAAAATGGTAGGGATTATAGCACTTCAATGAAAGAAAATCATAGTCTCAAAAGCTGGTGATTTAGAATGAGTTGTTTTTGTTAATATTTCCTTATAAAACATCTCTAACATTAAACAGCCATCTGTTGGTGAATTTTCAAACTAATCATTTTTATTGTATAACTCCTTTCCGCATACTCAAAAAAGCATACATACCAAAGGTTTTGAAAATATTTTAAATAGTTTAGCTCATAGTGCCCTTCAAACACGTTCACTTTAATTATGACCACCCACTATATCTCTTTAAGTCTATAAGATCTTCTTTCGCGCCAAATTCCAAGAATCTGGGTCAACGGGAAGTACTGTATACGTTAGAGTCGGTTTGTATATAAAAGATGTTGTTTTAAGGCCGTAAAATTTTATTGCATTGACGTTAGTAGCTCGCAATTTTTAAAGAACAATGGTCAGTTGATCTTATTATTTAAATATAATTTCAACTTGATAACCGTAGACAATCCTGAGAAAAGAAACGATCTTGACAGACACAGAGACAACAAAGTGATCTTTTAACAGTTCTGTTTTTTAGGTGTGTTCGTAATTACATAAATACGTAGTACCTATAGTCGTCAAGTGGTCCGTCCGTCTGTCTGCCTGTCCGCATATAACAGCGAAAAAAAAACTACCCAACAGAATGGTTGGAAATTTAATATATATATAATCGAATATATAATACGTGATTTATCACATTGCTAACGAAGCGTAGACCCAACAATATGAAAAATGTGTAAGCTGGAAATTGAATCCGGAACCCTTTGAATAGCGCTCCAAGTGCTCTACCATTGTGATTTATCACACTGCTAACGAAGCATAGAATGTGAAAAATGCCCAAGCCGGGAATCGAACCCGGAACCCTTTGAATAGCGCTCCAAGTGCTCTACCATTGTGATTTATCACACTGCTAACGAAGCATAGAATGTGAAAAATGTCCAAGCCGGGAATCGAACCCGGAACCCTTGGAATAGCGCTCCAAGTGCTCTACCATTTAAGTTACGAGAACGATGCCCAGCTTAGCACTTCCCACATATGTTGGTAAGGCTGCAACTGCAGCACAAGATGGAATAGTTCAACATATGCCAACAAATAGTACCAACATATGTGAGAAGTGCTAAGCTGGGCATCGTTCTCGTAGCTTAAATGGTAGAGCACTTGGATCACTATTCCAAGCTTTCCGGGTTCAATTCCCGACATGGACATTTTTCACATTGTTGGTTCTACGCTTCGTTAGGAATTTGATAAATCACGTATTATGTATTCAATAATTTCGAGCGTAATTTCACTGCTGAGAATTAATTGAAAAACTAATTAAAAAATATATATGTGTTCACCGATGCTGGGTTTGTTTGTGTCTCATGTTTCGCCACAGAATTGTGTGCACATGATGACTATTCCATCTTGTGCTGCAGTTGCAGCCTTACCAATATATGTGAGTGAGAGATGCTAAGCTGGGTATCGTCCTCGTAGCTTAAATGGTAGAGCACTTGGAGCGCTATTCCAAGGGTTCCGGGTTCGATTCCCGGCTTGGACATTTTTCACATTGTTGGTTCTACGCTTCGTTAGCAATGCGATAAATCACGCATTATATATATTCAATAATTCGAGCATAATTTCACTGCTGAATTTTAATTAAAAATTATATATATATATATAATCATTGCATAATTTTGCCGAGTCATTTCAAATTTTATGGAAATCGAATCAAAACTTAAAAATTTATTAATAAAAATTTTCTTTATTTTATTAAATCCTATCATACGTCATTAATTTAATAATATCCCATGATGGGTAATAATTCTAGGCTGTCACGGTGATTACTTTATATCTAAGATGGAGTCAATTATTTCCATATTACTGAGTTTAATATATAGAATAGTAATAAATTTTGTATTCATGCACTTTTGCATAAAAGTGCAACATCTATTGCACCAAGATCTGAATATTTATAAAACTAGTTATAGTACGAACGCACCTCATTTGCCACAGTACACGTAAAATTTCCGACTTGACCTGCTTAAAGTCGACTTCATATATCTCAATCACAAATCATGCCGTAATACTTTTTAATATTATTCTGGTGTTTTTAAGAAATGTTTATATTTCTAGAGACAAAATTTCTAAAGGAATTCCAGAAGCACATTCCAAATGTACTATTCATACAAAAGAAAAATAAATCTTTCAATCTAAGAACTCTGTTACATTAAGTTTTCAGAAAAAGGATTATTGTCATAGATTACATCTAAAAAATATCAACTAATATTCAGTACTTATATAATGCCAAAAAACACCGCAGTTTATAATCACTTTATTTTCTGAACATAATTCCCACAGTTTTCTAAACGGTTCACAGTTGGGCAAAATCCTGAAAAGCTGGCCAAAAGTCGAAAAATAAAGTTACTATTTAGGGGATTTTGACTATACAGATGGCTAGAATAATGTTTGGAGGCTCAGAATCTATATTTATAAAAAGATTTTGGTTTTGCCTTGACAACCTGTATCATTTCAAAAGTGACACTTGGAGGATCATCATCTGAGGCGAACAAAATGAGCAAAACAATGGTTCCTCTAAACACCTGCTACATTTTTCCATACCATCCGATTTTAATGCTTTAAAATGGATTCACACCATGATAGAGAGTAAATTATTTGCGCGTGTTACAAAAAAAAATTATTAAGCACATAAAAATGAATAATTTCATGATTATTTTTGATAAAAATTTTGAAAAAATATCTTATTTTTTTTGTTTTCAAACATCAAAAAGTTTAAAAGTTCCACAGTGTTCCGCAACGACATATAATGGAAATAGTAGCCTGAACTATTATCTAATGTATAGAGAAAAACCAGCTGCCAAAAACTGCCATTCTGCATTCTGCATAGGTTTTTGTAACCACAAGTAAAAATGTCATTTTTTTAGTCGCTTCAAAAACTCTGGAAATGTATTACTTGTCACAGTAATTTAGCTGGCATACATTTTGGAAATTTTTAAATTAATCAGTTTTGTGATAGATTATTATGTATTATATGACAAATAAGTATTATAATCATAAGCATAAATGAATTTCGTAAGCAATATTAGTAAAAAAAAAAAATAATAATAATTCTCTATCATCGATCCGATAGAAATACATTATTTTATCTTTATAGCTAATAATTCTGTTTATTCTAATATAATTAGAATGAATATCTTGTTAATTGAATCGTTGCAAGATCATACTGCTGAACGTATTTTATTAATGGAAACGGAAATGATTAAGGATCTGACTTCCGAGAACATTAGGAATCTGAATTTGATTTGCAAATGCTGATGTGATGGCACATCTGTGGTCAAAGTACCTTTAAACAAAAATTCAGCGATGATGATGGTAGAAAGCAGGTTCAAATACTTTTTTCACTTCTCTAGTGCCACTAGAACTTTTAAGTGTTGCGAATGATTCAGAAATCGTTATCTGGAAAAATTCGAGACCTCCTTGATAGAATCTCCTAGATTTTTTTAGGCTCATCAGAATCAATTTTTTTTTTCACGAAAATACGGAAGCTGCTCTCAGTGAAATGGATTAAATTACAGATCAGGAGAGTAAACTTATTCCTTTTAAAACAATCATTGATAGAAAATAAATAGGCGTTAATTACAAACTAGATTTAAGGACGATTGATTGTAAAATTTTTAATGCCTTTACCAGTAATTTGTCAACTTAACGTCGGTAACTATGTCAGGCAACTTCAAGACAGTTTAATAACTTTGATGACATTTTCAAACTAAAAGTGAATGAAGGTCATTTACGATTCGGGATGATAACGTTACATGCATATATAAGATATTTTGAGTGTAGCTTGCATTAGGGACACAAACGGGATATAAAGGAAGGGCAAGCGCGCACTCCTGACGAATACAGAAAAAAATTAAATTGCAAAACAAAATTTACAAAAGGATTTTGTTTACAATTAGGAGTTCTCGTCGATAAACCAAAAGCCGGATTTGGAATTTCAAATGATGACAGTACAGCTCGTCGATTCTTCAAAAACGCAACTATATATGCTTCCATAAAGAGAGTAGACGAAGATTTGATCAAACGATTCCACGTCATATTACAAGTGATTTCTTAACATTCATTTGATAAATTTCGTGGATTATTTCTCACAAACAGCTTGTAAATTCGTTGAATTGTATTCCTAGTTCTATATGCCAACTTCAGTGCCCAGAATACTTATTCATGGAAAAGAAATAATAGCTTCCTCAATATTACCGATTGGGAAAATGACGGAAGATGCTCAAGAGTCGCGCAACAAATTGATCAAATTGTACCAAAAAGATTTCTCGCTAAAATGTAGTAGGACGAAAACAATGAAAGATGAGGCTTTTTTCGGCTTTGAATGTCATCAGATCCCATCCTTTACAGATTACATAAATTACCGTAGAAGAAATTAAGATCCTTGTCCTTAGAGGCATAACAAGTGTTGTAAAATATTACGACAACTCCCATTCTGAAGAATCTACTTATTATACTATAGATGATTCAGAAGACGAATTTCTGAATATCCTTGCGTTTTATTTTAATAATATAAAAATTAAACCTTTTAACATTTTACTTTCCATTAATGTACTTAATTGTGTTTCATAAATAAAAATTCAACGTGTAATTTCGATTAAAAATATCTTTGTTCCTTGAAAATTCTTTGTAACGTTTAGTCTCGAAACTTCACATTTTATTTAAATCTAAATGTTTTTAGTATTAATCCGCCATTTTTTTAAATTTAACTTTTGAATCGTACTTAGAATCCTCAAAAGTACCTGTATACGAAATTTCATAGAAATTGAGTAACTTTCAAAGCATTTTAATTTTTAGTCCGCCATATTGGATCCGCCATTTTTTTTTTTTTTTTTTTTTTTTTTTTTTTTTAAATTTTAGAATCGTAATCAACATCCTGAAAAACACCCGTTTACGAAGTTTTGTGCAATTTGAATAACATTTTCATATTTTGGCCAGTTTTTCGGGATTTTGCTCTACTGTGCGGTTGGAAGAAAAAAAGCAATTTTTCAAATAAAGATGTATTAATTATTTCTTTCGCACTACTAAAGCCGTATTAGAAACCCAAGACAAAGTACATGACACAGTAAATATGAATAATGTGACATTTAATCTTGCTGCATTATTTTCTTATTTCATCTGTTAGTGAAAAAACCTCTGAGTAAAATAGTTTCACCTGCTTTCAGCTCTTTAATGGCTGTTTTAAAAAATCTGCTGCACTGACGACTTTATAAGTAGGTTAAGATTAACATTTTGCATAATGCTACGTCACAGAATAATTTAAAAAAAAAAAGTAATTGGGCGTTTGTTTGGTTAGATTCATAGAGAAAAATGACAAAATCTGTATACTTTTTCAAAAATTGGAAACTTTAATGATTTTGTGTGTTCAAAAGAAAAAAGTTTTATGCGTAAATAGCTATTTATGTTTTGTTTTACTTAAAAATTCGAAATAAGTAAAAGTATATGCAATAGCATTTTCCTGCTTCTGCTTTCCTGGCGTACCCTACAATGTCTTCACGTGTCTTTCTTACTCCACTGTCTTTCTCATTTTTCTTCCACCATTGCGTGATTACTTTTAGGTTTAAGACGGTGCACAGTGGGACGTTTTGATGATCTAGGTGGACAAAATTCATTTTTCCGGTTATCTCGGAATTTGAAAAAACCGCGTGTACTGGTCGCTGAATGTCTGTATTTTCGAGATCCGTACTAGTTTTGTTGAAAAAAATCAAACGTGTCGATTAATTATGATGTTGTATGTGCTGTATGTGCTGTATGTGTTGTATGTGCTTAGATGCTTTATGGGCTTAAGATAATTTTATGTATTTCAATCACAAATTATATCATTGTGCTTTTTTATTTTATTCTGGTAAAAAAAAAAAAAAAAAAAAAAAAACCACACAATATGAACTTTAAAAAACTTACCGTTTTACTTAAAAGGGGAAAAGTTAATAATAAAATAGATGTTACAAATTAAAATATATACATTTTATTAAAAGGATCAGGGTCCATAAGCCGCGTTTTTGGCTCATGAAATAAACGAAAATTCGATTATGTTATACTGACTTAATTATTTCACTTTTTAATATTAGAAAGTATATATTGTACGATTTTAACAATAGTTTTTGTATTTTGTTCGGATTTGTTTGACTCACACAAGCTCAAAGTTCGTATAATCCGTAATTTTCATGAAAAGTATGCATTTTCTGCTATTTTTACCTCAATTATTTATATGAGCGCAAACGTGCAACACTTTCTTCTTGACATATATTATAAAACACATCAAAATATACAAAATATGTTAAAAAAAAGTGTTGCAGAGATGCGCTCATAATAAAATATTAAAAATAGAGAATAAATTGAGGTAAAAATAGAAGAAATTCCGTATTGTTCATCAAAACTACGAATTATACGAACTTTGAGTTTGTGTAAGTCATATAAATCCGAACGAAATACAAAAACTATTATTAAAATCATACAATATATACCTTCTAATATTAAAAAGTAAAATAAATAAGTCAGTATAACATAATCGAATTTTAGTCTATTTTGTGGGCCAAAAACGCGGCTTATGGACCCTGATCCTTCCTTAGTACATTCGGCCTGAAATTCAAGCGGCCTTCGGCACAGAATATTTTTTATTATTAATTGCTGTTCCATTCATACAAGTACGTCACTTCGTTTGAAATGAGAGAGTCTATAATTATTAGGGATGCTGAAAGTAGAAGTAGCAGTGCCTTGGATTCAAATTATGTAGAAAAAAATATTTAACTGCCAGTCCATTTATTTTAATACGTCACTTTGTTTTATATGGAGAAAGTTCATAAGTTCAATGCAAGGAATTGTTACTTCTACTTCCATCTACCCTAATAATTATAAACTCTCCCATTTGAAACAAAGTATCGTATTTGTATGAATGAGACAGCAATTAATAATAAATATATTCTCTGACAATGGCCACGGGAATTGCAGGCCGAAAGTACTAAGAAATTTTAAATAAAATGTATATTTTAACTTGTAACATCTGTATTATTATGTTTTTTCGCCTTTTAAGTAAAACGGTGAGCTTCTTAAAGTTCATATTGTGTAGTTTGTATAGTTATTAAATCAGGGTGGAATATTGCATTTTATCATGATTTTATTTACTGTGGTGTTTTTAATAAAATTTTATATTTCTACAGCTAAAATTTTAGAAGTAATTTTAAAATACACTATAAATTTGAAAAAATAAATAAATACATAGATGAAATAAAAAGGATATTTTATCTGGGAATCCTTGTTATAAGATTATATATCAATTTATGATTTCCTGAAAATGGATTACTTTATATTACATTAAATACAAAACTTATGTAAGATCAAAATGATCTAAAAAAACGCCGAGCTTTATAATCGCTTTACTCTTTGAAAATATTTCCCACAGTTTTGATTATTTCTTTGGCACCATTAAAGCAGTATTGGAAGACGCCGATAATGTAGAAGGCACATTTAGGATAAATGTTTTTTTTTTTTTTTTTTTGTTAATCTTCTGCAAAAACTGCTGAGTAAAATATCTTAGCTGACTTTCAGTGGCCTAATTACTGTTTTATAAACCCAACTTCAGTGCTGGCTTTAGAATCACGTTAAGATTAACGTTTTGCATAATGTCAAATAAAAAGAGAATATTAAAAAGAAATATTTCGACATATATTAGTTTAAACTAAGGAGAAGTGACATGACAAAATATATGCAAGGATTTTCTTTTAATCAAAGAAAAACTTAAAAATTTCATTCGTTTAGGAGAAAGCTTTTTAATATATAAATAAGCATTTATTATTTTTGTCTTAAATAATTTTAAAAATGTAAAAAAGTATATTAATGATTTTCTTCGGCTTCTTCTTATCTGTTTTATCTGACAATGATGATTTTGACAATGGTGATTGAAAGTCAAATCAAACGTCAAACATAATTGCATTAATTATTTCTTTGGTACCATTAAAGCAGTATTAGAAGGCGCCGACAATGTACAAGGCACATTAAAGATATATATCAATATATTTTTTTTATCTCCTTCAAAAACCGCTGAGTAAAATTGATTCGCTGACTTTCAGTGGCCTAATGACTGTTTTATAAAGCCAACTTCATTGACGGTTTTAGAATCACGTTAAGATTAAAGTTTTGCATAGTGTCTAATAAAAAGAGAATATTAAAAAGAAATAACTGGACACGTATTGGTTTAAACTAAAAGAAGGGGAAATGACAGGACAAAATATATGCAAGGATTTTTTTTTAACCAAAGAATAATTTAATAATTTCATGTGTTTAGGAGAAAAATGTTTAATATATAAATAGGCATTTATTATTTTTATCCTTTAATTAATTTTAAAAACGTAAAAAAATGTATATAATGGTCTTCTTCGGCTTCTTCTCAACTGTTTTATCTGATAACGGTAATTTTGCAGGGTTGCCACGCTTCAGGGAATTTTCTAGGCAAAATATCAGTATTTTTTTATACAAAAATAAATTTAGGTTAAACGCACGAAATTTTGCCTTATTTAAGGAAATATTTTCTATAAGAAAATACTGTTACCGAAGAACTTCCTCGTATGGAAATTTCCTGAAGCGTGGCAACCCTGTTTTGACAATGGTGATTGAAAAACAAATCAAACATTCAAATATAATTTCATTAATTATTTCTTTGGCACCATTACAGCAATATTAGAAGGCGCCGACAATGTACAAGGCACATTAAGGATAAATGTTTTCTTTTTCTTTTTTTTTTAAATCTTCTGAAAAAACTGCTGAGTAAAATAGCTTCGATGACGTTCAGTGGCCTAATGACTGTTTTATAAAGCCAACTGCAGTAACGGCTTTAGAATCACGTTAAGATTAACGTTTTGCATAATGTCAAATAAAAAGAGAATATTAAAAAGAAATATCTGGACATGTATTAGTTTAAACTAAAGAGAAGTGACATGACAAAATATATGCAAGGATTTTCTTTTAATCAAAGAAAAACATAAAAATTTCATTCGTTTAGGAAAAAGCTTTTTAATATATAAATAAGCATTTATTATTTTTGTCCTTTAAATAATTTTAAAAATGTAAAAAAGTATGTTAATGATTTTCTTCGGCTTCTTCTTATCTCTTTTATCTGACAATGATGATTTTGACAATGGTGATTGAAAGTCAAATCAAACGTCAAACATAATTGCAGTAATTATTTCTTTGGCACCATTAAAGCAGTATTAGAAGGCGCCGACAATGTACAGGGCACATTAAGGTTATATATCAATGTATTTTTTTTTATCTCCTTCAAAAAGCGCTGAGTAAAATTGATTCGCTGACTTTCAGTGGCCTAATGATTGTTTTATAAACTCAACTTCACTGACGGTTTTAGAATCACGTTAAGATTAAAGTTTTGCATAGTGTCTAATAAAAAGAGAATATTAAAAAGAAATAACTGGACACGTATTAGTTTAAACTAAAAGAAGGGGAAATGACAGGACAAAATATAGGCAAGGATTTTTTTTTAACCAAAGAAAAATTTAAGAATTTCATGTGTTTAGGAGAAAGATGTTTAATATATAAATAGTCATTTATTATTTTTATCCTTTAATTAATTTTAAAAACGTAAAAAAATGTATATAATGGTCTTCTTCGGCTTCTTATCATCTGTTTTATCTGATAACGGTAATTTTGCAGGGTTGCCACGCTTCAGGGAATTTTCTAGGCAAAATATCAGTATTTTTTTATACAAAAATAAATCTAGGTTAAACGCACGAAATTTTGCCTTATTTAAGGAAATATTTTCTATAAGAAAATACTGGTACCGAAGAATTTCCTCGTATGGAAATTTCCTGAAGCGTGGCAACCCTGTTTTGACAATGGTGATTGAAAAACAAATCAAACCTTCAAATATAATTTCATTAATTATTTATTTGGCACCATTACAGCAGTATTAGAAGGCGCCGACAATGTACAAGGCACATTAAGGATAAATGTTTTCTTTTTTTTTCTTTCTTTTTCTTTTTTTAATCGTCTGCAAAAACTGCTGAGTAAAATAGCTTCGCTGACTGTCAGTGGCCTAATGACTGTTTTATAAACCCAACTTCAGTTACGGTTTTAGAATCACGTTAAGATTAACGTTTTGCATAATGTCAAGTAAAAAGAGAATATTAAATGAAATATTTGGACACGTATGGGTTTAAACTAAAAGAAGGATGAATGAATGCATGTGCAAAATATATGCAAGGATTTCTTTTTTTAATCAAAGAAAAATATAATAATTTCATGTTTTGGGAATAAAATGTTTAATATATAAATAAGCATTTATTATTTTTGTCCTTTAAATATTTTTAAAGACGTAAAAAATGTATATAATGGTCTTCTTCGGCTTCTTCTTATCTGTTTTATCTGACAATGGTGATTGAAAGTCATATATAATGTTCAAATATAATTGCTTTAATTATTTCTTTGGCACCATTAAAATAGTATTAGAAGGCGCCGACAATGTACAAGGCACATTAAGAATAAATGATTGTTTTTCTTTTTTTTTTTAATCTTCTACAAAAACTGCTAATTAAAATAGCTTCGCTGACTTTCAGTGGCCTAATGACTGTTTTATAAATCCAACTACAGTGACAACTTTAGAATCACGTTAAGATTAACATTTTGTATAATGTCAAATAAAAAGGGAATATTAAAAAGAAATATTTGGACACGCATTGGTTTGAACTAAAAGATGGAGAAATGACCTGACAAAATATATGCAAGGATTTTTTTTTATAATTAAAGATAAATTTAATAATTTCATGTGTTAAGGAGATACATATTTAATATATAAATAAGCATTTATTATTTTTGTCCTTTAAATAATTTTAAGGAGTGTCAGGACTCTTAAAGCTTCAAAATTTTTGAAATTTTAATTTTTTTAGATGTTAAAATTCTGTTCTTTCTGAACATTTTGATACAATTGTTTCCTTGAAATTCCCATTAGAACAGAAGTTCTGGTTTTTAGAATTATACACACTGAAAGCTGAAGCGGCGTTTCCGAAACTTTGAAGTTGTTTTTCTCCAAATGACGTTTTTGGGTATAGCACGCACGATATCTCAAAAACTTCTATAATATTTTTTCATGAAATTTTCAAAACAAATGTTTCATGTTATTCTGTATAAACGGAACCTGAAATTTCCTTTTTATTTTTCAAAAAATGTTTGTTTTATGTTATTATATTGTTAAAATGTTCAAAATTTAGTATTAGGTAAATTCAACTTTGTATTTGAAATAAAAAAATTCTTTACATACAAATTTATTTAGTTTCAGTGTAATTATTACAGTCCGAAGTATAAGTAGGCAAATTTTCATCCTACTTTCAAAATGTGTTTTGAAATCGTGCGCGTAAACTGTTGACCAGTTTACCACTTGCCAAATGTCTGACACTTTGTAGCACCCTATAAATGCTAATTCTACATCTTACTAATGTTTAAATAGATGAAATTAAAGAACATACTTATATCTTTCATTCCCTGTAAAAATTGAGTTTTAAAATCATATACATTTTAAGATATTAAATGATGAAAATGGTCTTTTTTTTTTCTTTTTTCCAATTTTAAGAGTCTTGAGACCCCTTAAAGAGGAATTAAAAAAAAAAAAAATGGTCTTCTTAACGGTTTCTTCTTATCTGTTTTATCCGACATTGTTGATTTTCTCCTTTTTTGAGCTACTATTTTTTCTTTTTATTTAATTTTATTTTCATCTGACGAAAGACCACTTTAGGTTTTTTGATCCAAAACGATATTATTTTGTTTTTAAATGTTATTGTGATGTTATAAAAAAAATCAGCTAATAACTTTTTTTATGCAAATTTCCATAAAAATTTTAAAATGTACTTTTCAGTCAAAATATATTAAAAAAAGAAAATTTGAAAGAAAAAAACTTTCATCGTGAAATCTGTAAATGTTTATCGAATTGTGTTTTTCTAAATAATTATTACGTGAAACGTTCACCGATTACATGTAAAAATGTTAACAATTTTGCAATACATGTAAAATCAAACCAACAACAACAAAAAAAAAAAAAAAAATGAAAAAAAAAAAAAACAAAAAGAAAAACGAAATTTAAAATTACTTTATTCACCGAAAATGATTCAACAGTTTTCTAAATGCTTGGAAGGGGAAAAAAATCAAACGCTCAAACAAAAATGTCTTAATTATTTCTTTCGCACCATTGAAACTGCATTAGAAGACAGACTCCCCTTATATTCAAAGCACATTAAGGGAAAAAATAACGGTTAATTTTTGCTCATTTTGTTTAATCTTCTTATAAATAACTTCTGAGTAAAATTATTTCACTGTATCCACTTCCTAATGACTGTTTTATGCAATCAGTTTCTGTGACGACTTTAGAATCATGGTTAAGATTATCCGCTTTGCATAATGTCAGTAGTTGAAGAATAATTTAAAACTAGTTGGATGTGACACCAAAACTTTCTTCCATCTCATATATTTTAATATTTCAAAATGTTGTTACAAATGTCAGTATTTCATTTTTATTAGTTTTATTAAAATTTTTATTAGTATTATGTATAACTTCATACACTTTTCGATGGTACAATCGTGGGGGGGGGGGGAAGTAAACACCCCTTACTATCTTTGCAAAATATTATCGCAGAAGAAAGTCACTGGTACCACACGATTGGTAATAAAGCCTACTTTTAAATGATGTATATAAAATTTGCTTAGGGGGCATCTACATATTAAAACTAACCATAACTTTGTTTTTTTTATAGCAGTACACAATCTGTTAGCTTAAATGAATTCTACACCCTTCAATTAGCCTAAAAACAAATTTTTATGCAATTCGTACGATAAGTTTCTGGGAAACTAATTATTTTAAAACGAGCGTATTTTAGGGACTGTAGAAGCCTAAGAAATTTGAAAATATTTAGTCACTTCTATCATAGATGGCCCTTTAAACCATCATTTTTCCGTTTTTTAAGCATAATTAGAAAACTACTTGGAAGAAAAATGTGAAATTTTGGATTTTTATAAAGCAGGACTTAATAAATTTAAATCCATCAAAAAAATTTTTGGTTGCATTTCATAATTTTTTCGAACATTAACATTCATTATTCATATCATAAAATTATAAAAATTGCAAATTCAACGTATTTATATTTGAGTATTTCAGTATCATTGCTACACAAAAAATTAGCACATTAGGAGTATAATTTCAGGAGATATTAATAAAAATATGAAAATCTAATTTAACATTAGGAGCCTCACTAAATTTTGAATGTTTATAATTCAAAAACTTACCGTTCAAATGACTTGAAATTCGGTGTCTAGGCATAGTTTGAACCTGAGGTTTGAAATATCTTGTTAAAATTGGGTATTGCCATTGAAAAAAATCAAACTTGGGTTCGTTTTAATATGTAGATGGCCGCCTAAGCAAATTTGATATACATCATCTAAAAGTAGACTTTATTTCCAATCGTTCGGTACCAGTAACTTTCTTATACGATAATTTGTTGAGGTGTTAGTAGGGGGTGTTTACTTTTTTCCCACGACCGTACAATATTGAAAATTGCACAAAATCGCTATCACAGTACCCCTTCCGGCGACAGCTATTACAGCTCCCTCTTCAGGCGGAATTTTTCGAAATTCAGGGAGGACTTTCTTGCTATGACCAAAAAGATACAAAAAAAAAAATGGTTCAATTCTATGCATAACTTCATACACTTTTCGATGGTACAATATTCAAAATGGCACAAAAATCGCTGTTACAGCGCGCCCTTCAGGCGGAGCTTTTCTAAATTAAGAAAGGACCTGCTTGCTATACCCAAAAACTTATAGCCAAAAATGGTTCAATTCTATGCATAACTTCATACACTTTTTATTGGTACAATGGCGACACGCGGACATATGGACACATGGACAGACAGACATTTTCTATAAACATGTTTTTTTGGGATCTCTGACCCCTAAAATGTGTAAATCCGTCGAAAACCGGAAGTCGAAAAAGATTTCGATTACAATACTTTTTTCTAATGGAGGTAGAAGAGAGTAAAAATTGTTTAAACGCATGTTTCCTTGGATTACAGATTAGACGAAAAAATAATACGGTGAAATAGTGGTAAGAATGTTTTAAAATAAATGTAGGATTAAAAAAATATATTTATATTTAAGAGAAGAAATTTAATACATGACTACAGTTGTTTTCTAGAAAAAAGAAAATAAGGAAATCATTTAGAGAATAATAGACTTTGAGATGAGAACATTTTAGCATAAATTACGAAGTTTTGCTTTGATGTTATTAACGTGTTAATATTAAAAAAAATTAACATTATGTTGCGTTATACAGGGTGTCTACAAATTAGTTGGGCAATTTCGTAAGTTAAGTAGTTCTGAAATATTAAATTAAATTAACTAGTTGAAAGTCAGACTAGTAGTAATATTGCCGAAGTTTATCCATAGATGGCGTTAGGTGTCATAACTGACGCTATCGCTTAGCCAGCTATAATCATTTTTGTTCGGCATTACGATAATGGAGGCGTACAACGGTGCTGAAAAAGCGAAATGCCGTCTTTGGTTTCATGAAACTCATTTTGCTGTGCAAGTACGACGAAATAATGGTGATAATGCTAAACTTGAACTATTTTTCTATCTTACAACAATATATACTTTAATTTTTTCACTGTCAATTCCATTCAATAATTCATTCTTTTTATCCAACTAATTTGTAGACACCATGTATTGCATTATAATTTATATTGCTTTTGTTCAGGGACCGATTTACAAATTTGGGGGTCCTGGGCACAGATGCTTACTGGGGGCCCCTTGAACCAATGCTTGCAGGGGGCTTGTGTAAAAAATATATATATATATTGAAAACGGTACTTGCTGCGATAACAACTATTGACTTTAATAATTACTTTAAAATATCCATTAAACAATTTAATTTGATAATAATTAATTTATTTTTAAATAATTATTTCATAATTATGAGATTTAAATACGGCGTTTTATAATAAATTGTTGGATGCTGCTTATGTTTTCCTATACAAGTCCATAATCTGCAATGATAAAGTATTTAACAACTAATAATAAATTTCCCGCAATGCCAAGTTACAATTATTTAATATAGTAGGAGGCAATTTGACGAGAACAGGAACATGATTTAATAAGAATTAAAATTAAAGTATATTTTTAAAGTGAAATTTAAAGATAAAAATAAAAGAAAATATTCATTATAATAAATAATTAAATATAAATGTTTCAGACAAAATATAAGATTTATTAAAATACAATACGAACACAATCGAATGCAGTAAAACTACATCAGATTTTGGACAATAATTGAAAAACATCCAGCAGTATTTGGGGGACATTGAAAATCAGGAGCTCTACCCCGAATGCCCTGACTTAAATCAGGCACTGCTTTTGTTCACTTGCTTAATAAAAGGAAAATTTTCTTTCCAATATTCTGGTGCTAATGTGACATTTATGAATTAAAATTAGGTGGTCCAAAAATGAACAACCGCCCTTGCAGTAGTTAAAATGCTCCATGAATTTTATTTGTTTTAAATTCTTAGGAGATCTAAGGAACAATTCATGTACATAGCACAACAAAATTCTGCAACCGTTATGAAATATTGTTTTATGGACGTCCTGAATTTAGTTAAAGTACATTAGCATGCTAATTTTTTACGAAATGTTTTATGAACGTTCTCAAATTAGTTACAAAATACATTAACCCATTTTAGGCCAAGCATAGAAATTTTATAAAGCGTGGCATTATTTTCATTTAAATATGCCTAAATTACATTCATTAAGACAAAAAAAAAAGTCTCGTGCATGAAAAATAATATTTTATTTGAGAAATAAAATGCATTCGGCATTTTCATGCATTCCATCAATAACGCACATTAAATTTAAAATTAATATTTTTTTAATTTTTTTATGACATTTGTCTTATTATCATTTTATTTATAGAACTTGAAACTTTAATCCATTATAAAAACATATCATTAACCTCAAGTGGAATAATTATACATTTTTCAAAAAGTCGAATTTGTCAAAAACAGTTTCAATTAAAAAAAAAAAAAAAAAAAAAAAAAAGCAATTTATCAAATTACAACGACCATTTGGAAAACGATTTTTTTGAAGACTAAAATTTAAGACATAAAAAATCGCACGGAGATGATCATACATTACGTCCGCCATGAATTAAACATTAATAGTGTTATTACATGTAAAAATTGCAATCCAAAAATATCGCCTGCGACCCGTCAGATTTCATGAAACTTAAGTACTATCCACCTGAAACTTACGTAAATATCCAAGCATTTCATTGGCTGTTCGAGAAAAGGCTTTTCCATCGTCAGATTTCTTGGAAATCTGACGGCCAATTTTAAATGAAATTTCATTCTTAAACTTCTAAACATCCGACAATATTACTTTTTACACCGTCGGATAGAAAAAAAAATCTACTTTTAAATGCAATTTGTTTGAAAGCTGTATCTTAATTTGTTTCTGAGTTATTAATTTTTTTGTAGTTTTTATTACTTTTTTGTCATAGTGGCAACAGAAAGTATCCATCGCTGTTGAAATTAAAGGGAAATACAGATTACTGCATAGACCCATCAGAAAAGGAATAAATTGCAGATTAAACCAATGAAAACCTTCAGATATGCTTTTGATTTCCCATCCTGACGAGAACAATAGCCATTTTTCCAAATGGTTAAAAAAAAAAAAAAAAAAAAAAAAAAAAAAAAAAAAAAAAAACTAGCGTATTTTGAAAATTTCTCAACAGAGAGTGTTTACTCCAGTTGATGTCTCCCGAACCCTTAAAAGTAGCAGAAAAATAAACTTAGCAAAAAATATTCGGACACATGACATTTCCAGGTACTCTTATTCAGATACTATGTTATCTTATAGCGTTTTGCACTTTTCTAAAAATGCAAAGTGTCTTTTAATAAATGCAGTCAAATTTCACCTTTTGATTTCAAAATTTCTGACGTGATTGCCAGGAAGAGATTGCCAAGTGAGATAATTCATTTATAAAAAACAATTACATACAAAAAAAAATTGGAAACACTATTTTATTCCAGATCATTTCAATAGTAATATCTGAGACATTGTCACATAATTTTGACTTTTAAGCCCCTGAATAATAATTTTTATTTTAGTACACATTCTTGTGGTTTTTTTAGTTTTATACTGGAAAACATCCCATTGCATGACTGTATAACAGTGTTGACGAGATAAATAGGTTTTGTATGATGTTGGGGACCTAAATATACCATGAAATTCCTATACCGTCCCGTGTCTCTGATGATGAATTTTAAGTTTGGAGCTGTCTGTATAAAATTGTTTCAATAAAAGTAAATCGATGTAATTTTTTTCCGAAACTAAAACTATTGTTTTATATAAATATGTAGCAAAAAATTAACGTGCACACATTTTTGCGGTTGTTATTATTTTTTTTTTAAATATGTCTCTGGTTTTAGATTCCTTACAGTCTCTATTGCTAAAATTATACAGAAAATCACTTCAGTTGCAGCCACAGAATTTTTTTCAACTTTTTTCTCATGCAGAGGGATGCTAGAGAAAGAATGGATAAAATTCTTTGACAGGAAATTTACAGCAGAATTTAAATCAGCATTTAAATATCAATTTAAAGC
Source organism: Maratus speciosus (assembly GCA_963932465.1). Lineage (NCBI taxonomy): Eukaryota > Metazoa > Arthropoda > Arachnida > Araneae > Salticidae > Maratus > Maratus speciosus. Next base: position 359,766,047 of record OZ010794.1, read on the forward strand.
ATCGTGACTTTATTGGTAGTCTTAGCGTCCCCAAGGCTTTTTCCTGCACTTTTCGAGGTAAATTAATTTTTTTTTAATCCAATGTAAATAACTGTTTCTAAAAATCAATGAACATTGTGCCTGTTACTTAGCCTTAGTATGATTTGCCTAAATATGGGTGGTAAGTTTCCTTACCGTCCTATCCTGACCGGTCCTTTTTTCCCTTACTGTCCTTTTTTCCTATACCGTCCACTTTTTCCCCCTTACCGTCCCCTTTTTTCCCCTTGCCATCGCTTCCTTAACACCCCTTTAAGACAATGTTATACCAAAATTTTGTACTAAAAATATTACATCGTTGTTATTTCTTAATTGAATGTCTTTTGGGTACTATGCAAATTTATTATAAGTAAAAATTTAGAAGAAAATAAAAATTATTGTGGCAAAATGGTAAGGAAAATTAAACTCGCATGTTTGACTTAAACCTCAGTTAAATAAAACAAAATCGCTGCTGACCATTTTTTATTTGTTTAGAATCATTAAGGCATTTGTCTATAAGTTTAAAATGTTATTTTAGTAAGTTTAATTTCACCAGATTTTTATTTCTGAAAGTTAAAAAATTGTGATAATGCCTCATCTAAAAAGTGCATGATGTTTAAAAATGAGTTAAAAAAAACCCGTCAAATTTGCCGTTATGAACACAATTCTCTAACGCGATTGCCAATGAATGGTTGTGAAGAGAGAGATAATTCTTTTATACAAAAATTTCATAAAAGAAAAAAAAAGAAAACGTTATTTGATTCCAAATAATTTCAATGGTCATATCTACCAAGTACATGATGTTTAAAAAATGAGTTCATAAATGCTGTCAGATTTGGCGTTTCGAACATAGTTCCCTTACGCGATTGCCAGGACAGGTTCTCAAAAGAGAGAATAATTTATTTATTTAGAAAAAAAAAATACTCTATTTGATTTCCAATCATTTCAATGGTCATATCTATCAATTGCATGATTCTTAAAAATGAGTTTGGGAATGAATCGAAATATTTTTGTTGTTGAGCGGCGATAATATTTTAAATATTATTTTTATTGTTGAATGGAATTATGCTTTTTTTAGCTTTACCTTAATGAAATTTGTGTAAAACATAGTCGTACACTCTATCAAAGTCTGTAAAAGTTTTAAGGAAAATAAATTTTGAAATCATTTTCTAAGAAAGAAAGCTATATAGAATGTTTTTAAATGGAACGCAAATTGGCATTCAGGTTCTTAAAAAAGTACATTCAGTACAGTGCTGAACAGTAGAGTAGCAATGAGGGGTTCTGTGATCAGCTTAACGCCCAGTCTATTGGTTTAATGCCTTGTATAATTATGAGCCTTTGGGAACAGAAAAATTGTAGTTTTAAAACTACTTAAGAAGTAGATGAAAAAATTTAAGGTAAAATCAAAAAATTTTAAATTCTGAAAGATATGAAAGATTAAGAATTAAATGTTAAGTCTTTAAACTTAAGTGAAGGAAGTTAGTAAGTGGAACAGTAAAATGAAAAGTTGAAAGGTACATTCAACCCCTCTTATCATTATTTTAAATAAATATTTTGTTAATTTTTTCTGTTAACTATTTTTTAAACAAAGAATTGATGTTCTTATGGCAATGTAATTTTTTTTTTTTGGCTTTAAAAAAAAGCAATACCATTAATATTGAAACTATTCTCATATCTAAGCCAACAAACATTAAAAACAGCATTTACATGAAAATATGAATAGGAAACAAAATGGATGCATTATAAATCCTTATGAAGAGGAACAGCATTTCACAATAGGATAGCAATTTGAAACCAGATATAGCAAAACAATTGTCTGGGAGAACATAATCATTAAATTCACGATAATTACGATAATTAGGCCGGAGGTTTTTTTAAGCCGATTTCCCCCGAATACAGATTCCGTAATTAGAGCTTTTAATTGTCGTTACAGACTCAGAATTTTGCAGTGCTTAAGGCAAATTTGTTGACAGTGTGGGAAGTCTTGGGAGTACCTAATTAAATAACCATAAAGAATGTATGCTTTAAAACTCACTTGGAAGAAATTAGAGACGCTACTCTAAAGATAAAAATTTTAAACAAAATTCTTTTAAGATTTTAAAGTCTTGTTTTACTTAAAGCAATTAGCTAATCTTTATTTTACGGTAAAATAGTTCTTTTTTCGTTTTATTTAAGACGTAAAATATTTGCCATGAAAAACTAGTCCTAATTTTGTTCTACTATGAATCTTTTCCGTCCGCACGCCAATTCCAGTGAACAAAAATGTATAAAAATAAATATTGTCAGATTTTATGTGCCACAACTTTTTGGGACTTAAATTAAACCAACAAAGAATGAAAAATGACATGCATCGGACATAGATTATGAAACACTTTCAATAATAATAGACATTTCATCTTTTCATATAGGGAAATAACATCTCTAATTAAGGACATAAAAAAACACTAACGCATTAAAAGTCTAAATGATATTGATATTAATCACCGGATTGACTACAACATGCTTCTCAAGAATACAGAATAAGTAGCATTAATATTTCGAATACAGGGACGTACAAAAGGATACCTCTACATTATGATCTATGGGGAACAATCGTTTGCAACACATTTTAACGATTTGATACTTCAAACAAAATAAAATTTAAGGGTCTCATAACTGATTAAACTTTAAAATTTTCGAAAATTTCTTTCTTTCTTTCTTTCTTTTTTTTTTTTTTTAGAATTTAAACTCCTTTCTTTTCTGAACATTTTTATATAATTCTTTCCTTGAAATTCCCATTGGAACAGAAGTTATGGCTTTTAGAATTATAACCTTCCAATTGCTGAAGCGGCGTTTCCGAAACTTTGAAGTCATTTTTTTTCCAAATGACGTTTTTGAGCATAACGCGCACGATATCTCAAAAGCTGCTCAATATTTTTTCATGAAATTTTCAAAACATATGTTTCATGTTAGTCTATTTAAACGGAGCCTAAAATTTACTTTTTATTGTTCAAAAAATATTTTTATAGGTGATTATACTGTTGAAATTTTCTAAATTTTGCATTAGCTAAATACAACTTTGTATTAAAAACATAAAAATGATTTAAATACAAATTTATTTAGGTTCAGGGTAATTATTACAATCTGAAGTATAAGTAGGCAGAAAAATTTTCATTCTAGTTGCAAAATTTATTATGTAATCCTGCGCGTAATCTGTTATGCCGATTTTCTGCTCGTCAAATGTCTGATAGTTTAGAGTCACCTGTAAATGCTAATTCTGCATCTTGCAATTTTTTAAATGCATGAAGAGAAAGAACATACTTTTATCATTCATCTCAATTAAAATTGTGTCTTAAAATCAAATACATTTTAAAATATTAAATGTTGAAAACGGTTTTTTTTTCATTTATTCCTATTTTAAGAGTCCTGAGACAACTTAACCCCTTGGGACAAGCGACCGATATTCGTGCCGCGTAAGGTGCTCAGAATCGGGGATTATTCTCACCAGTAAATATTTATTGTAAATTTTGCCTTATTTAATCCGAGCATTTTCCCGATTCAATTAGGCAACAATTTCTGTTTTAACCCTTAAATGTCTGGTGTTGCTTTTTGCCAACATACCCAATTTAGGCTCTAAAATACTATTAGAATAATATTGAAGCTATAATGCCTAATGATGCCAATAAAATACATTCAGAAAATATTATTAAATCGATTTTCAACATGTAGATGGCAACACTTGTGATGTTTAAGAATAAAGATGGATTATTTTTTTCAATTGTTGCTATTTGTTCTTTTTGTTTTGTTTGGGAGCTTGCGAAATACTCTATTTTGACCTGCAGTGAGCAAGTAAAATTTATTTCTTATTATAGTTCCTAAAATTCTTGTGTGTTTAATATTATAGAATTTTATTAAGGGAAATTATTTTTTCAATTAAACACCAGTATTGCCGATTAGTAAAAAACTGTTTTTTAGCCGTAAACTAGATTTAAAATAAAATATGATTTTTTTAAGTATTTTTCCCATGATTTATTTAAAAAATGAAAGCCGAGAAACATTATTACAATGATCTTTGAAAAATCAGGCATTTAAGGGTTAAAAAACCGGTGATTAAACATTAAAAATTCTACAAAAGACGCTCGTCCCAAAGGTGTTATAGATAATCTAGAATATTCGACATGAAAAACTAGTCCTAATTTTGTTAATTAAAATGTATAAAAGAATTGCTGTCAGATTTTGTTTAGGTGCCATAATGTCCACAATTACATACAGTCATGGAAAAAAAAAAGTAAACACCCCCTATTAACTCTGCAACAAATTATTGTAGAAAAAAGTTATTGGTACCAAACGATTGCAAATAAATCTTACTTTTAAATTATGTATATAAAATTTGCTTTGGGGGAAATCTACATATCAAAACAAACCCAAACTTTTTTTTCTATAGAAATGCCTACGTTTTACACAGTAAATAAATTCTACACCCTTCAATTTGAATAAATAGAAATTTTAATGAAATTCATACGATTAGTTGAAGAGAAATTAATTATTTTAAAATGAGTATATTTTAGGGGCTGTATCCAAATTGAAGATCGGTGTTTGACTGTTAAAAAGCTGTAGAATGACTAAGTCTCTTTTAATAATGTATTATTTATGTCAATATGACCATTTCACTCACTTAATATGCCTCGAAATATTGCTAGCCCAAATGTTTCAATAAAATAAGTCATTTTCAAATCAGGCTTTTCAGCACATCATTGACGGCTCCTTAAACCATCATTTTGACGTTTTTTAAGCGTAATATGAAAACTACTTGGATGAAAATTTGAAATTAGAATTTACGGAAAGCAGGATATAATAAATATAAATCTATAAAACAATTATAGATTGCAATTCATATATTTTCTAGTCTTAATTTCATAATTCATAATTAGTATTATAATTATTTTAAAATTATAAATTCAATTTATTTATGTTTGGGTTTTTTAGTTTTATAACCACACAAAAAAATATCTCATTAGGATTATATTTTTAGGAGATATTAAAAAAATGTCAAAAAGTAATTTAACGTTAGAAGTTCTGAATTTTGAATGTTTATAATTCAAAAAGTTATCACTCAAATGGCTTGAAATTTCGTAGCTAGGCATAGTTTGAACCGATGATTTAAAATGTATTGTCAAAATTGGGTGTTGCCATTAAAAAAAGATCAAAGTTTGGTCTGGTTTTGATTTGTTTGTGGTCCCCTAAGCAAATTTTATATACATCATTTAAAAATACACTTTATTTTCAATTCATTTGGTGCCAGTAACTTTCTTGTACTATAATTTGTTTCAGAGTTATTAGGGCTGTTTCCTTTTTTTTCCACGACTGTACATTTTTTGCTTACTTATATGTTTAGACATTGATATTTTTCATACTTATATCTATCATACATATTTACATCTATCTTATAACACGTATACCTCAACTTTCAATACATACAATACATGTAACTAATCTATTTTCAAAAAAAGAAATATATAGTGATTAATCAACAATCTTCCATTACCGTGAATCAACTAAAACGGAACACATGTATTAGGTAGCACGATGCATAAATTAGTAGTGATTAATTATTTATTTAAGTCTTTTATTTCTTCACTTAGACGAAAAGCATACAGAAATATATACGGCAATAAAATAGTGATACAGTAGACTCCCTCAAATCCGCGCAGCTTGGGACCATAGGTTGTGCAGATTTGAGAATTTTGCGGGTTTCTGGTTATTGCTTTGTTTATATTTTTAAAAACAAGTTTCAATGTAATAATGCAATCAAAATTATAATGAGTGCTTACAATATAGTAAAATATTAAAATAATTAAGCAAATTAATAAACTAAAATAATAAAAATTAAGATAATTTAAAAAATGATGGAATTATTAAAAGTAAAGGTCAAATAAATAATTTATAATGTATACAAATGTAAATAAGTGCGAGTAATAAGTCAAAATTACGTCCACTACTAACCATATCACAATATTAAAATATTTATTTGGTTAAAAGACGTTATAAAAATACATTAAAAGTAAATTAAAAACCTATATTTACATGTTTCAACTCGTTTACTGAGTCATCATCAGAAAGTGTAACAGAAAATTACAAATACAATGCATATGAAAAAAGAAAAAAAAATCATCGAATATAAACAAGTAATCATATAACGCGCCCTACATTTTCGCGATCGCACGTGTTCCCTCTATGTCGCGACGCCGTAAGTTGTCCAACCATTCAACCCATAAATTCGGGATACGAAAAGATAATGTATCGTTACAAACTCCCGAACCTCTTAAATAAATATCAATGGACTCTCTTATAAATAATTGTAAATAAAAATTAGACCTGTAGATTATTTTACTCTCGTTAAATGTATGTTAATGTTCTCGATTTGATTCACCCGGGGTAAAGCAGTATTACCTCTAGACGTCAGGGAGGGAGGAATCAAAAATCATTATAAAGGTATAACCCAACGAAAATTCAATATCAGATGTGAAGAACATCTAGCGGACATAAAATATAATAGAGGTAATACTGCACCTAATGATCCACGCATGATAAAACTCTAAATTATGCATATAGAAAACAATTTTTGAAAAAATAGAATCATAATACACCTATTTCTATATTAAAATCAAAATATATACAAAAATGTTTCTTAAAATTTAATTTCAGCACAAAATTTAAAAAAATACAAAATTTTCAAGTTTTTCAAGAGCAAAAAATAAGTAACCAAAATATGTGCACTTTTTTTTTTTTTTTTTTTTTTTTTTTACTATGAAGATTATATCGCATATCTGGCTACTTTTTAAAGACTGCTCTGTTCAACAAGCGCAAAACGTTTTGACACATTTACAAATTCATTTTTGAACGGAAAGATATAAAATTGGAAAGCCTGACCATGGAAACCATTTGGAATCGAACTGTGTTTTCCATTTTTTGATCAATAAATTACCTATTGAGTTATAAGCGATTTTTATCACGTAACGAACACGATTATAATCCTTTCTGAAGTGTTTTTTCTCCTTTCGTGCTGAAATTCGCTTCAAAACGCTCACTTTGACACTTTTTCCTGAAAGATCTATTGCGTTTGCAAAAAAAAAAAAAAAAAAAAAAAAAACCGGAAAAAATAACTCAATTACATAGTTTCTGAACAACAACACCTGCTAGTTTCATGCATTTCCGAACAAAAATAAATTAAAACTTATGTCATAAAGTTGCTCTTTTGGATTTGAGAACAGCCTTAAAGTTGTAGCTTATATAGTTTGAAAGTAATGGTGTGCGCAAACTCCAAATTTACTGATCTGAGAAAACGCATTTTAAAGTTTCAGTTTGAACGGACTTTCAGTTGTATTCACCGCCCATAAATGATTATAACTGAGGAAATAATACAGATTTTTGAATGGTGTGTTTTGCATATTGTTGAGAAATTATTAAAAATTCAGAATAAAACAAAATCCGAAAATTGATTTTTTGAAAGTTTAAAGGTCCTTTGCCCCCTTAAAAGCTATAAGCAACTGGATAGCTTAAAATAACATATAATACAGGGCTATTACAAATAATGGACACGATTTTTAAAAAATCATGTTTTCGAAACTACCGCACATATTACAATAAGTGATACATGGATTTAAAGAGAAATATACCATGTTTTTTTCAGTTACAAATGTTCGATGTGTGACCCCCTTGTTTACTTAACTTACAAATGTTCGATGTGTGACCCTCTTGTTACATGGCATCCATCCAATCTGTAATCGATTTCGTTCCAAACATTTTGTAGCAGCATTCTGTTAATAGTTTTGAAAGCTTCACAAATGCGTTCTTTAAGTTCGGAACACTTTGTTTTCAGCATTAGTGGTACATAAACATTAAACAATGTCTTTGACACTGTCAGAACTTAAAGAACGCATTTGTGCAGAATTCAGAACCATTGACAGAGTGATACTACAAAATGTTTGGGACGAGCTGGATTACAGATTGGACGTATGCCATCTAACAAGGGGGTCACACATCGAACATTTGTAACTGAAAAAAACGTGGTATATTTCTCTTTAAATTCATGTAATCTTATTGTAATATGTGCGGTAGTTTCGAAAATATGATTTTTTTTAAATCGGATCCATCATTTGTAATAGCCCTGTATATACTATGAATTAATAGTATCGTGAAGGAATCGATAAAAAACTCTTTGTGCTATGATGGATATTTAATATGAAATAACAAATGTAAAAAAAAAAAAAAAATACAAAAAAATATAATAAAACTAACATGACGGCCGAGACAAGACTAATCCACAAAGTATTTTTTGCAATGAGGAAGTTAATGTTGTTTTATATTTTTTCAATTATATTTTACGTTTAACCCTTTATACCTAGATGGTACATTAACGTACCGTTAAAATAACTTGTTATAAAATTCATTTAATACATCGATTAGTAGTAATACTGTTTAGAATGAGTTATAGATACTTCATTTTGTTCCAAATACATTATTGGTTGCACAAAACAAGACTATATTTGAAAGGATGATTGTTTTTTTCATTTGCATCTTTTCAGCTTTATTGGCATTGAAAGATTGTGGGGGAAAAGTTTTAGTTAGGCAATATTTCTATCTTTCTATTGTAAGAGCTATATATTTGTGCATTTTCTAATTTTACAAAATGCTAAAAAAATGTTTTAAGTAAAATATTTGAGTAGAGTTATAAACATTGCACAAAATCCCTATAAATTCACATTTAAATAAGTAATTTTAATTGTCAATATCTTCAATCCTTATTAAAGGATTGTATAAATCTTCTAATGAAGTCTACAGATTTCAGGAAAAATGCTTTAAAAGGTGAAATTTTCATGAATTCATAATTTGGGATATAAAAGATTAATTACACATGTGTCTCGATAAGATTGAAACTTTTGAAATCTCAGCCAGACAGCCTTTTTTAGGTGCGTTTGTAATTATATAAATACGTAGCACATATAGTCGTCGTTCAGTCCGTCCTTCTGTCTGTCCGTCCGTCCGCATATAACAGAGCAAAAACTACACAATCGAATGGTCTGAAATTTTAAATATATAATTGTTGCAATATTTTGTCGAGTGATTTTAAATTTTTTGAAAGTCGGATGCATAGTTTAATTACAAGGTCAGTCAAAAGTTTTCCGTTACATTACGGCCAGTGGGAAAAAATTATCTCAAGTGCATTTTTGTGATGTTGCAGCCTTTCGAACAGAAGGAAATTGACATACACTTATTGAAGTGCACTGAAATAAACATTCAGTCCAATATGCGGTGAAAAAGAAATACATTTATAAAACTAGAAATAGTACGAACGCACACCATTTGAAACATTTGACGTGCAATTTCCAACTTGTTAACTATTAAATTGCATAAAATGATTTCGTAAGCCTATTTTTATATTGCCGGTATGTTTGTAAGACTAAGTAGACGCATCAATTGTAATTTTTCTAAAACAACAGATGATTGTAACATTTGTATTTAAATAGGCGGGTGATCTTTGAATATTTTAACCAGTGCACATAAAAATCTTTTAAAATAATAATAGTTTTTAAGAGATTTAAGAATTTTATTCAAAATTATATCAATAATGACAAGGGATATGGTTAGCTGGGATAAATGGACCCACGAGGTAACTGGGCCATAGGCTATTTTTTTTAAAAACCGTTGATGCTTTTTTTAAGTTTCAGCTTTTGTTAATATTGCACCCCCATCTCTACTTCTTAAAACAACGTGTGTCAATTCAACCACAACTCTGCCTTTGCTGTAATAGGTTGCCGAAAATTTAGTTTTCTTTTTTAAAAAAAACAACGGCCATTTGGTTGAACTTCCTATGGCTTTTTATTAAAATACAGTAAGTACTTTTATTAAACAAACATTTTATTTAAAGATTAGACTCACAAATGCAGCAATAATATTAGGTATCTACACATATTTACTTCATGTTTCAAATGTAAGGCCGGTGTTCCAGTTACCTCATAAATTTTTAAAGAATGGGGAAACTGGGACATGTATCACTGGTAACTGGACCACATGGTATCCAGTTACTACACCAGTTACAAATATCTTTTTGAGTTTCTCTTACTAGGGGAAATTAATTTCTCCATTGTTTTTTACTTGTAATAAAGAAAATTACATAATACCTTATTAAAATTACATAAATTTAAAAAAAGCATGTTGGGGGTATCAAACGAAATTTCTTAAGTGTAATAGCTATAGCCCGAAATTTTACGATACAGATGAAGAGACGTACATAAGGCAAAGTGAGACTATTAGAAAATTATCGAAACGAATAAAAAAAAGTTCCGTTCGATATAAAAATATAGTTACATTCTCCACAGGTTTATTGGACATATCAAACTTCCATTCTGTTAAATAAAAAAAAAAAAAAATGAGATACTTAAGTACTTACGTAGCCGTTTGTTCCCTTATCTTGCTATTTTCCCCCTTAAAATGCCATGTAACTTTTGTACTTATTGCCTATACTAAAGTACATAAGTACTTATTAAATTTTTATGTTTTTTGTATAAATAAATCTAATATTTTCACTTTTAGTGCTTTTTTAGACACATTTACAGTAAAGGTTTCCCTTAGAACGCCGTTTATTTGATATATAATGTACTACATGATCTGACTGGTTTAAATTGGTTTTCGTTGTTTACACTTTTTCAAACAGGACCTGATACTCAATATTAAAAAAAAAAACCGCGTGTGGAACATAGACCGTCCTGGTCCACTTTCCCCCATTTTTATGGGGCAACTGGACCCATGAGGAAAGGAAGATGAAACACATATATATATATATATATATATATATATTAGATATTAAAATGTAATTTTGGCCATTTCTGTCTGATAGAGGAAACCTAACTGAACACATTTACAAAAGTTCAGACTTTAATTAAAATGAATATTAGCCTTTTGAAACTGAATTGCAGGATTGGTTGTATTTATGTCGGCCCATTATCTGCACGTGGGATATAGGCCCTAAGGGTGGGGGGAGTACCTTCCGTGGAGGTCTTTCTAAGGGAACCTAACCCGTATTAACGCTTGGAGAACCAAGGTTCGAAGAAAACCACGAAAACTCCGAACGATTAGGCCGACGGGCGCGATTGGGATCGAACCCAGCACCTCCCGTCTACCAGCTTCGAGAGCAGAACCTCTCGGCCACTGGTGGGGCTCTGTATTGCAGGAATCTCCAGAGTCATATTGTAAAATCATGGCCCAGTTGCCCCACGTAACCTTAAAGAGAATCATGTCATAATCTTAACACTATTTGTCCTTTGATGTTTATTTTATATAATATATTCTTTTTAATGTTTTGGTCAAATATTTTCGCCAAAAACTTTATCATTTATAACGCGAATTCTTTAATATGTTTAAAGAAAGTAATAAAAAATAATTATTTAAAAAATTATAATACTTAAAAAAAGTTTAATATCGTATACATCAAGATAATTACATTTTTTATAAGTTTAGCAAAAAAAAAAAAAAAAAAAACCCTTATTGTTTAATGTGTTAACTTATTGTTTAATCTTTCCTTATTTTTTCGCATAAGATTATGCCGCAGGATCGGTTTTAGCGAAGATATATCAAAGAGTTTATAAAAAGTGTCATTTTTGTTTTTCATAATAATGGGAAAAATTATTATCGCATTGAAAACCAGAAAGTTTCTACTAGCTTTAGCTTAGAACTTTTCAGCATGTAGTAAATAATTTGAAATATTCTTTAATAATGTGCCTTTATTTCATGTGCTATTCCACCCACAAGAACAGATTTTCAATTGAAAAACAAATAATATAAAAATTTTGTTTTTAAAGTCAATTGCTACTTAGGTCATCAAAGAAAAATTTAATATAATCCCCTAAGCTAATATTTGCTTCTGTTGCATTAAAATATCTCAATTTGTTGATTTTCTATAAGCCAGTAGGTTTATAATGGGACTCTATGGGATAATATTAGAGATATCGCCAAGTTGGCGTCACTTTTGGCGACTCATTTTGGGTGCCAAATATGGCGATATATCGCCAAGTTGGCGACAAACTTTGCAGTATTTGGCGACAGAACATTGTCCCCCCTATGATAACCCCCCTTATAGATATGAAGATGCATTAAATGCTGTTCAATAACCAATGGCCGCCATTTTGTTTCCCATGCAAAACTAAAATTAATTAATTAAAATTTAATTAATTAATTAATATTTGAAAAAACTGTATTAACATCAATTGTCATCTAGTACAAGTTTTAAAAAAATACTTCAACTTGATAGGATGAATAATGAGTATTTTATTAACGATTGAAAATTTGAACAAGATATATAAATAAATAAATAAATATAGGAAGAGTGTGAATTAATAGTAGGAATTGAAAACAAGAGAAACAGACTGAAAATTTAAGACATTTCTTCTGATATGAAATATCCCTGAATCGTATTATCTTCGGTTATTTAAAGGAAATACAATTTAAAGAAATATTTTCAAACATTTCTTAATGTTTTTGGACTTTTTATTTTCTCCGTTTCTTTGAAATATATCTAGTCCAATAAAATTAGGTTCAAAAAGAGCTTAAAGTGGAAAATTCTGGTGTAATTGTTTTTAGTGTCTTACTTTATGTTTTCGGGGGTTCTGAGCACGAATTTGAAGTTGTCCTGCAAAATTTCTCTCGGCAAATATGAAAAATCTTGAAAAAACTACTAAAAATCGCAGATTTTTTTTTTGGGGGGGGGGTTTGGGTTATAAATTGCAAAGTAATCTTTTTACGCAAAAGCTGACTCTATATTAAAATACAGACGAGAAAAATTACCTATAATTCATATTCTTATAAATTTTTTGTACGACGTATGGGTTCCATAGAGGCGTTGAAAAATCGGAGAATACCAGCAATTTTGGAAAATCGCAAAAAAGATATTCTTTTAACACGCTTTCCGTTCATAACAATAAAAGTGAGCATTTCACTGTAAACATTTGCTAACGTATTCACTTATTATTAGGTTATATATTATTATGATATAGGTATACAGAGTGACCTTGAAAATCCGTCATTCACAGATCCGGCATCAAAGTCATCTCTATCCCCCCCCCCCTTTTTTTTTCACTTCCAACTTACGGGAGAAGTAAAGATAGCAATTGTTTACGAATTTAAAACGATGCATTAGTGGATCAAAGACGATGCATTAGTGATGTGCTAAATAGAACCCCCGATAACACTGGTATCAGCTCAGAGGAACGATGACGGGGACCTGACAGAAGATAAAGTCTCACCAAAAAAATGCATAAATTTGACCGGAAAATTAATATCATTTTTAGAGAAACAAGTCTGTATTTCCAAAATCGATATTCGTCGCTTGTATAAAATTCAAGAAAGAAGATAGTTACTTAGCATTGATACTTGAGAAATTACGTGAGAAGAAATGACTGCGCTGCTTATCAGTTTTTTTTTTTTTTTTTTTTTTCGAACATAGAAAATATCAACTAAAGTAAGTGTTTTAAACATTCAATTTTCTCTTTTCTCCCATCAATATCATTTGGGTATGAATTAAATTACGAATAAATGTCACTATCAAGAAAATCTAAGCACTTTTGATATTTTTTCAGAAATCTGTAATTTTCAAAAATCCGGCTTAGTCTGGGTTTCATAGGTCTAATAGGTATAGATTTTCTCGCTGTCTTAGTTGCTTGAGCAAAAAACGTGTACGAGAGGATACGGATACACTTGTTGCCCCCACAGCAAGGGACCTTGCACAACAACATAACTCTGTACTTATCGTGGGTGAAGACGCCGTTTTGCTAGTTATCATGATTTGTTGCTATAGGGATGTACATTCAAATGTATAATTTCTAAAACCAGGCAAAGGGAGAGTTTAACTACTCATTTTTTCTTCTGACTGCAAACCAGTCGATTGCTAACAAGATATTATTTGTGCATACCCTGGGAGGCTGTGATACTACTTCACCCTTGTTCAAATTAGGAATGATGAGGTTTCTTTAGACTTCAAGAAAACCATGCATTAACTAATACCGTTGAGATTTTTAAAGACCCTATGGCAGATTCTGTGCTTCTACCGATGCTGGCAATCGTTTTTTTTTTTTTTTGTCTCATTGTATAAATTTTCTGACAAGGAAGTCACGTCATTAAACCAATTGAGGTATTTCTGTTACCTTGTCTGCATACATCAATCCATTTTGAGTCCTTACCTCCTACTGAGACTGCAGTTTAGCAACATTCCTTGAGAGTGTATTTTCAAGTTCAACAATCGCTTGTGAATGAAAAATATCCTGAAGAATGGGGCTGGAAGTAAACGAAAGATGATCTGGAGCCAGTAACCACGCTACAGCCATCAGCACCTCAAGCCATTTTGAAACTTATTTCTCGCAAATGTAAGAAGACCTGACAGAAAAACTGTGGATTCAAAAAAGCAGGCCGCAAGTGCTCCAATATGTGTGTGAACTGCGAAAGCAATGGCAATAACATGCCTCTTACTGAAATGGAAGAAGACAAGGATGATCCGGAATTCCCTGAAGTACTTGAAAGTAACTATGCATAAATAATTTCATTTCACCTTTATTTTTTCACTAACTTTTTTATTTTTGTGAACAAAATATGTATCTTAATACAGTGTATATAAGTATTCAATTTTCACACAATTAGAACTAAATCCTAAATTATTTTTTTAAACGGTGGTTCGTAATATAATAGGTTAATATGTTTCTTATATTGAGGTTCAAAGATAACCTATTCATGACATGGGTTGTAAAAGAGGACTGCCAAAAATAACAGGTAAAAATCATGTAATGATAAAATGTTGCATGAATCATTACTGACTTAATTAATTACAATTAGTTCCACCGATTTTAAAAGTATACTATGTGCCCCAGGGCTGCTCAGGAGCCTCAGCTTCGACCCTTGGGTGTTCGCAGCCTAGAGTCAGATCTTGTCCATGGATCGCCGCTTGGGTTTCGGAGACTGATCAGCCGTGCTCTCGTATCAGAGAGAAACTTTTTCGATATGCGGAAAGAGAGCTGAAGATGTTAGGTGAGAGGTCAAGTGAAATGAAGAGAGCTAGTCGCTTGTGAAATGAGGATGCAGTTTGTGGAAAGTTTGGCGGATGGTATCCGAGCTGATTTGTGTAATGGAAAAAGACTTTTTTTTGTGTGTGTGTAGCCGGAGAACGAGTGTGGACATGGTGGTTTTATTGACTGTGTTTTTAAAGTGGTGTATTTTTAGAGATGTGCTGAAAAGTGGTGCCTTTTGTTTAAGAGTAACAATGTGTTTTTTAATGGTTGAAGAGATTTTATTTTGAAGTATAAACTGCTAAATAAAGTTAATATTCGATGTTAAATCATCGTTTATTTAGTGCTACCAAAGAACCAGACGACATCGTTACAGTATAGAGTGATATGTATTAAGTGGAGCTTCTACCGAGATTGGTCTTCGGTAGTGTGAAGAAATAAAAGGTATGTCTTTCCCCTTTCTTCCATTACAGTACAGTGTGCCATTAGTGTTTGTAGTTTTAGATATTTATAATTTGGGAAGTTGAATTCATTTTGGTAAAATTTTGTGCCAAACTGGCCTCCGGTATTACATTTATATAGCGTTTCGCAAATGCCAGCCGGTATTTTATATGTTTATTCAGAAACTCTAAATTTTGGATTTATAATTGTAATGAAAAAGGAAAAAAATGTATTTTATGGATTCAGTAAAATTTTGAAACTTGAGATATTTATGGATTAAAATGTTTAAAACCAAACTGGTTAATGGTTGGAAGAAATCAAACTGATTTCAAGGTAATTGTGTTCTGTATTTAAAAAAATATAGTGCTTAAAACCAAACTGGTTAATGGTTGGAAGAAATCAAACTGATTTCAAGGTAATTGTGTTTTGTACTAAAAAATATATATAGTGTTTAAAACCAAACTGGTTTAATAGCTGGATGAAATCAAACTGATTTTGAGTTAATTGTGTTCATATTGTGTAAAAGTATAGAATTGCTAATACCAAACTGGTGAATTTATTAATTGATTTGAATTTGTGTAAAAAGTGGTTTAAGGAGTTTGTTATTTCAGAAATTGAAGTATCGTCTTGAAGTTTTGTTGAACTGGTGCATTAAAAAAAAAAAAAAAAAAAAAAAAAAAAAAAAAAAAAAAAAAAAAAAAAGAATTGGTATATTTATGATTGAACTGATGTGTTTTAAATATTTAAAGTTAATTACTTGTTTTAAAATTGTACTTATGCATTAATTTGGTGATTTTTATTATTCTGAGTAAATGAATGTTGATAGTGTACTGATTTAATTTCGGTTAGTTGGTTGGGAGTCCGTTGCTCTGAGAGAGTGTTTGAGTTAACGCATTAGAGGGCAGAAACAGAACTTTAAGATGGCTTATTTTGGAAAAGGCCGAAAAGAGGACCTGAAAGTTGTAGCAGTGGAATTGGGGAAGGAAATTAACGATAGTATGCGAATCATTGATTTACGTGAATTAATAACGAAGAGTGTTAATTATGATGAAGATTTTGTAAGAGAAATACTTTTGACAGTTCTGAATGAAAGGATAAAACGGGAAGAGACGGCTGAGAGAGAGTTTCAATCGGAGAAACAGAAATTGGAGTTACAATTAAAGAATAGTAAGAGCCCTGACGATTCGGTTAAATCTAGTATTGGTTTTGAATCGAGAGTGGAGATTTAGAAATTGATGCCGAAATTTGATGTGAAGGAAGATGATATCAGTTTGTTTTTGGAACTTTTTGAGCGACAAGCAAAGGTTCTTAAGATCCCCCCCCCCCCCCCGAAAAGTGGGTTACTCAATTAATTGGTGTTATACCGTCTGAAATTTCACAATTGATAGCTCGTGAACCGGTAGAAAATGCTAGTGAATATCAATATGTTAAGACAGTATTACTGAAGCTGTTTAAATTGAGTCCAGAAAAGTTTCGTCAGAACTTTGTAAAAACTCAAAAAGCAACCGATGGTACTTGGCATGACTTTTACTGTGAGATAAAAAATTATTTGGAGGGTTGGTTGAATGGATTGAATATAGAGACTTATGATCAATTAAAAGACTTAATGATTGTTGATCAAATAAAAAAAAGGGCACCGCCTGAATTTAAGGATAAATTTTTGGATCACTGGACAACTATAATTTTGCCAGTTGATCTTGTGACTAGGATTGAAGAGTTTGAAGATGTAAGAAGGTGTGTTCGTAACAAAAATTCAATGTGTTATGAGAATCGAAGTGAGAAAAAACCATGGCATTCGAAACCGTGGAAAGGCAATAACCAGAAAAATGAACGTGTGCAAGATGTAGAAGATAAGGAAAACTATTTTAATGGTCGTAAGCCTGAACCCAATTTTGTAAGAAGACAGTTCAGTTGTTTTGAATGCGGGGATTCAACTCATCTTAGGCCTCAGTGTCCTAGACTTAAAAATAAAATTGAAACAGGAACTGTAAATCATGTTCGAAATAGAGCTGTTGATGAATTATTTGCATCGTACACGAGTTCTGGAAGGATAAATGCGATTCGTATTCTAATTTTAAGAGACACTTGAGCAACAGTCGATATTGTGTGTCAAAGGTGTGTATCGCCTGAAAGTATGACAGGAAAATATGTGTGGGTGCAGCATTTGTTGAACCACCGAATGGCACGTTTGCCTATGGCCGAAGTTGAAATTGAATGTGAATTGGGTCATGTTAAAACTAAAGCAGCAGTTATCAGAAATGGTCTGGATCCGGGTAGTTATATTCTTGGAAATAGAACTGCCGCATTGTTAAAAGAGAACTTTCAGTTTTTAGGTGATAGTGGAAAGAAAAGAGGAATTGTGAATGCAATAGTAACTAAAGCACAGTGGCAAAAACCACTTGCTGAAAAGAGAGATTTAGTAACTTTGGAAGTGAAGAAATTAGAATTTTCGGAAGAGACAGAGGTTGATGGAGAAGTCAAAAAAGGCCTTCCGGATGTAAAAGTTAAAATCGTGGAGGAAAAACTATTGGTAGAGGATGTCGAAGAGATGGAGAGGGAAGTGAATTTGCCTACAGTTCTGGATTATACGGATGAAATTTTGTTGGACCTGGTGTGTCTGTTTAAAGAAGATTTTGAGAGCAGACAGATAAAATCAAGTATTGGTGATATTGATAAGGTAATAGGAAGAGGAGATAGTGAATGGTCAAGAAGAGAAATCGGAATTGACTGCAAAATTGAAAGAGGAGAGAAATGAGTGTTCTGATGTAAACTGTAAACTTTTGCCGAAGGTTTTGGAAACTGTAACTATTTTGTATTTGATGAAAATGAATTCGAATAGATTTGCTGAGGAGCAACAGAAGAGTAAAGAATCGGCTCCATTGTTTACATTGGCCAAAAAGACTGAAACAGAAATCAAAGAATTTGGAATAGTTAAGGAAATAGAGTTGGAAAAAACTTGTGATGTTTACCAGAGAGCGGGAAAACCTAATTTCAAGAAAAAGGCTGCATTGGCTTGGGTATCCATGGTATCTGAAAAAATTAGCGGGATAAATGTAGATGCTTGTGGAACTTTACCAGTCACATCAAATGGAAATCATTATTTGATTGCAGCTATGTGTATGGCATCTAGCTACCCTGATGCAGTGCCAGTGGTGAATGCTAAATCGACGTCTAGAATTGATGTAATATTGCAGATATTCAGTCGAATGCTATTTCCAAGGGAAATGCAGCCTAAACAGGAACTCTCAATTAATGAGTAAATTGACTGTAGAGTTTTTCCAGAGATTTCTAATTGAAACTGTGTTGAACTTGTCTACTTGTAGACCGAAAAGTCTGGCTGTACAATACAGGAGACCGAGCAAGAATGTTAAAAGATTGTCAGAAATAAATGATGTTGTTAATTTCGAGAGGAAAAAGGTAAAGATGAAATCGAGGAAAAGGAGACTGAGGAATCATAAGAAACGAAGAAAATTTCAAAATGCAGACACTCTGAGCAGGCCCCACGCCCATAGCCATACTCATATATTTAGTGCTATTTATTAAGTTATAAATTCTATATATTAAAGTGGTATTATTAGTACAAAAAAGTGTATTTAATATGTTTATTTATTGTCAGTATTAGGAAAAAATAGAAATAATTTTGAACTATTGAGTTATGATTTAATGTTTAATATTTGTAATTGTATGATTATGTGTTGAAGTTGTTTTGTCAGTAAGAAAAAAATGCTAAATATTTTTGCTTTGTATTACGTTAAGTTTACGTAAAGAAAAAGAATTTTTTTTTTTTTGATTGTATTGATGTTTTAAGAAAAATTACCTTGCTTATAATTTTGTATGAAGTTATAGGAAATTTTGTGTCTATTGAATTGTGGTAAATTAGAGTAACTTTTATATAGTGCAATTTAAGTATTTGTAATATTACTGGCATGTTGTGAATTGCTATTTTTTTTTGTTTCAAAATTGCTAGTAGCTCTAAAATTTAAAGAATCTTGTTTAGGGTGGCACATGGCTGTGATGGATTGGGAAAGGGCGAAGGGACATGTTTGTGACAGAATTACCAAGTTGTTACTGAACATTTTGAATGAAAAAAAAATTTAATGTTCAGTGGAACTTGTCGCAACTGTTTTTTCCTGTCTATGACTCCGTTTGGACATGCCCAAAATTTGGAGGGGGAAGGAGTCTGTAAAGACCGAAAAAGTCCGCAGCCTATTTTGTTTCGTAAATTGCGAAACTGGTTTTGTCCAGAGGTTGTCCCTGAATCGCAGCCTAGAGTCAGATCTTGTCCATGGATCGCCGCCTGTGTTTCGGAGACTGATCAGCCGTGCTCTCGTATCGGAGAGAAACTTTTTCGATATGCGGAAAGAGAGCTGAAGATGTTAGGTGAGAGGCCAAGTGAAATGAAGAGAGCTAGTCACTTGTCAAATGAGGATGCAGTTTGGGGAAAGTTTGGCGGATGGTATCCGAGCTGATTTGTGTAATGGAAAAAGACCTTTTTTGTATGTAGCCGAAGAACGAGTGTGGACGTGGTGGTTTTATTGACTGTGTTTTTAAAGTAATGTATTTTTAGAGATGTGCTGAAAAGTGGTGCCTTTTGTTTAAGAGTGACGATGTGTTTTTTAATGGTTGAAGAGATTTTATTTTGAAGTATAAACTGTTAAATAAAGTTAATATTCTATGTTAAATCATCGTTTATTTAGTGCTACCAAAGAACCAGACGACATCGTTACAATGTAAATTTAATTTAAAGAAATTTGTCTGCTGTCAGCGAGATTGTAACTTATGTAGTAATCAAGATGTATAATCGTTCACCTGAGACGATTAGTGATGACAAAGAAAGGAAAACTGACAACTTCAGGAAGACAGCGTTAAAAATTTTATTGTTATAGTATCAGCAATATGTGTTTTTCGCTTTGTTAACCATATTTTATATTTCTGAAACTAAATGTAGAAAGTAATATAAAATTGTGTAATATTGCAGTGTTTATATAGTACCATAACCCAAGTCTGTACAATGCATGGAACAAACATCCAGTTCACATAAACTTTTTACCTCTACTCTGTGATGCAAAGGATGATCGGTGGTCTCATCATCTAAGATAGCGATTCCAAACCTTAGGTACGCGTACCCTTGGGAGTTTCTTGGTGGGTACGCGAGGTTTACATTGTTAATGAAGTAAAACGCAAAAAATAACAATTAAAATGAAAACATAAACGCAAAACTGTCAAGTTTTCGTTTACAACTTGTGTATAAAAGTAAAGTAGGCTGTTCTTATAAAATTAACGAAAATGTCTAAATTTAGTAATTAGTTGATTACCTGTTGCCATTATCTTTGTCCACTCTTAATAATACCTTGTGATTTCGCATCTGTCTGTTCTTACTGTTCTTTTCTTTCTAGTAATTTAAGAAATATATAGATAAAACATGAATTTATCTGGGCTTCTGGTTTCGACGATTTCATTTAAAATCCATTTGAAAGCAGGTCACTTTTTTTGTATTTGACTGGGTGGCAAACATTAACTTAAATTAAAGTGTAAATGCATTTTTTATTTGTGAGTGCTTAATTTGAAATATTTAGCTAATGTTTAGTGTACTGATTGACTGGTATATTCATTCCGTGTTGTGGTTTAAAATGTATAAGTGGTTGAACCGAAATTCTAAATAGAACTTTATCTAACATTGATAACTAACATAAAAATATTATTAACGAAAAGAAACAAAAATTATTGCGACGGCTTTATGCGAGAATGGATGCGCATAAGGGAAAAGTCTGTAATTAATATAATAAAAAAGTCTTAAAAATGCATTATTTTTAAATATTTAAGAATGTTATACATTCATTTGACTGCATATACTATAATTAATTTTTTTGCGAATAAACAAAAGAACTTCCTTCAAATATTGTCATTGTAAACATTGGTATATTTTATTCGAAGAGTGCTTGCTCATATCAATTTTCTGTTACGCACAAAAGATCGATTAAAAAAAAAAAAAGTGGAATGGCTCACCTCGACTTTCCGGACACACGTGTATATACAGGGTGTTTCAAAATTATATGTCAGAAAAGTAAACGCGGGTAGAGGGGATCTAAATAAGAAGATTTTGCGTAGGAATGTGGGTGCGGAAATTTAACGTTGAAACAGTAAAAGGCGCTGTTGAGTTCGGCGAATGAAAGCGCTTTACTGAATTAAATCGTCATTCCCCGCACGGATTTCACGCAACATGCATCGTTACACCAATCCGTAGCTTGCCGACATGAATTTCATGTATGGAGTGCAAACTAAGCGGTGACTCAAAGTATGTACAGAATGATTCCGGGGTGCGTGTAGGAATCCGCCGTATAGCCGAACATTAGAGCGTCTTCATCGAAAGTTGTGCGAAGTGGGTCGCTTTGTGCTTCAATGCAAGATACGGTCGCTGGAAGATATCGCAGAATTCCTTCTGTGGAAGAAGCAGTATTATGCGCAGTAGCCCTTCAACAAGCTCGAAAGCTGTTTGACATGATTTGGGTGTGAGCCATTTCCTTGCTCTGCCCCATACATGAAATACATGACGACAAGCTCCGCAATGTAACAATGCATGTAGCTCGAAAGCCTTGCGGGGAATGACGATACAAGCCAGCGAAATGATTTCATCCACCAAACTCAGCTGCGGCCTCTACTGCCTCAACGCTGCATTTCCGCATCCACATTCCTATCCAAAATCCGCTTACTTAGGTCCCCTATAGCTGCCCTTACATTTCTGACATATAATTTTGAAACTCCCTGTATATAGAACCATTATAAACTATTACTAATTACTAATAAAAACTGTGAATGCATAAATAATAAAGGAATTTACTCAAATTAAAAATTATATAAAAACTACCATTTAAATCTATGAAACATCCCCTTAACAAGTGTCACATGGATTTGAAAACATAGTAAACACAGGAAAAATGGAAATTTGTGGAACCAAGGCAGATTCGTCAGGTCCCAATTACCTTGATTACCAATATATACTATATATATAGATATAGATATATAGATAGATATAGATAGATATAGATATATAGATAGATATAGATATATAGATAGATATAGATATATAGATAGATATAGATAAACAGAAATGTATCGATATAGCTAGATAGTTAATAGTTAAATTTAAAAAAAAAATCATTGAAACTAAATAACTCCCTTTTAACGCTAGAGAAATAATCTGCGTCATTTGGGCGTACATTTCTCCCTGAAATAACATTTTGGAGCTTTAGCTATATATAAAAATTATGAACAAAATTACGAATCATAACAGCTACTACAAAAAAAGTGGAATGCAAGTTATATTGCAATTTATGAATATAACATAATAAAAAATTCGACTATGAATAAAGAATTAGTTTTTGACCTTATGGTTATTTAGTTATGGCTTATAGCATGAGATGGAAATTACAGCACAGAGTATGAGAAAATACAACCAGTAAGTTTTACGAAAACCCATGGAAACGAAACAATGAACCATACCCGACAATGATATGCCAGGATGATGCATTTTCATCTCGAAATCACGAAAGCTTGAAAAGCTCTTTTTACTATACTATGTTCTATAAATTTAAAAAATGAGCTGAAAAGTTTATATTAATTAAATTATTAAATTTAAAAAATCTTAAAACCCGACTGAGTAAAAAGCGAACTAATTAATTATTTCTCATCAATGTGAAACTACTTTTTTTTCAATTCCTACTATTAGCTCACACTCTCGCTATATATATCTTGTTCAGATTTTCAATCGTTAATAAAATACTTATTATTCATCCAATCAAGCTCATATATATATATTTTTTAACTTGTAGTGGATGACACTTGATGTTAATCAAATTTTTTTCAAATATTAATTCATTAATTAAATTAAATTAATTAATTTTCAATAATCGAGAGAGCCCTCTTCTTTATCAAGGTATTTTAAGACCGAAAGAGCCCTCTTCTTGATTGAGGCATTTTAAGCACCACTCAGCAGGAAAGAAGAATGGGAGAAAAAAAGTTATCTTATTGACCTAAGTAGAAATTGACTTAAAATATATTTTTTTTATATTACTTGTTTATATTACTTACCTATTTTTTTATTTACTTGTATTAGTGAATTTTAAGTTGTGTTTAATTGTTAGTTCCTATCTATAAACACTGTTTTGATGAGGTCTATAGATGTCTATGGTAGTTAGAGTTGCAGTAAAGCTAGACATCCACAATATATGCATTACTTCCATGTTGTATAATATTTTAACGGAGCTTCTGACTATAAAATAGTCAATGAAACATCGTCATCATTTTGAAAGACCTATCCAATAATATGCCACTCAATAGGGCGCGTAAATTTTTTTTTTCGGTCCTACCACCTTTTTGTATTTTACGGCCGCCATTTTAAATTTATAAAAACAAAACCTAGCCTATAAACATCAAGCCGTTAAGACGAATTGATAGAGACCTCATTCATTAAAATCCATCCAGCCGTTGGGATGTTTCGTTGCTATAAAGAAATCCACATACACAGATACGCGTGAAACACATAACCCTTCTTTTCAGTCGGGTAATAAATATATTCCATTCTTATTTTGAATTGATGTATTATAATTTTTCATGCTTCACAAAAATAAAATAAATGCTAAAAAAACATGTCAAGGTGAATAGCAATACAGGGTGAATCTAAACACTTGGTCAAAATTTTAAGTGGTGATAGTACACATCAAGACAAGCAATATTAAATAGGAAACTAAGGGTCCCAAACGTCTTCCGAAAGAGATAGGCGCCATTAAAGTTTAGGGTCCAAAATTTCAAATGATTATAAAAAACAGAAAAATTGGTCTATACGTTTTCGATTTTCGCTAAAACTATTCTTTATGTCAGTATTTCCTTGAAAATAAATTTTAAAGATAAAGCCGATTTAAACTTAAATTTTGAGCTCAAAATTTTAGTTTAAGTTTAAGCTTTTGAAAGCATTTAATGAGATACAAAAAATAACGTTAAAAAATAGTTGCTAGTTACTCCAAAGTCTAAAGCCCCTTCAATCGGCCTTTTTTAAACTTTACTTTTAAAATTTATTTTCAAGAAAATACTGACATAAAGAATAGTTTTAGCGAAAATCCGCAAACGAATCGACCAATTTTTCCGTTTTTTATAATCATTTGAAATTTCAGACACTAAACTTTAACGGCACCTATCTCCTTCGGAAGACGTTTGGGACCCTTAGTTTCCTATTTAATATTGTTTGTCTTGATGTGTACTATCACCCCTTAAAGTTTTGCCCAAGAGTTTAAATTCACCCTGTATGTTTAGCACGCAAAATACTGACAACTTTTTTTGAATGTGTATTGTTTTTCTCATGAACAAAAGATTGGTTTCAGCCAAAAGAAAAATTCAATTATAGAATTGTGGAGCAGCGATCTTGATCGGTCATCAATGATTTCATCCTAATTTCTTCCCTTAAAGTTTCTCAAAAAATCATTGAAATGATACAACACCCATTTACTCAGAAAATTGAAAAACGCTAAGAAAACTTTTTCTGTTTTGTATTTTGTTTGAATTCACCAAAGAAGGGGGAAAAGCGAGAAATAATTTATATATTTTTTTCGATTTATTTTTAACTGTATACAAACTGTATCTTTTCTTTCTGATTCCATTTCAAAAGACATTAATAAATTAGCTGAAAAGTATTTCTGTCACCTCGATCTATGGGCAAACCACTGCCAACGAAAGAGTCTGCCCGTGGTAGTCCAGCGATATCGGTTGCTTTTTAACATATTTTGATCACATGGCAATTCAAAAGTTTATCTTGAACATGTTCCAATCAAGAAGGGTGAAATATTGTAGCTTGTATCTTTCCTTGGTTGCGGGTAAAATTACAACCAACATCAGTACCGGCCAATGAAGCTCGTGTTTCTTAGGGCGGTGTTTGAGGGCAGAGTTCATGATGTCAGATCACATTATCTAAACAATCGACCGAAAAAGCCATTCTAGCAAGGGTTAAAACAAACAAGAGCCGATTGGCTTGATAGGAGATCACACAATCTTACGTCATGAACTTCCTCCTAAGGCGGACAAACAAACAAGAGCTTTCTTGGCCGGTACTGAGGTCGGCCATGGTAAAACCCATCTAAAAGTCCATGCGTATTTAATCCATGTTTTCCTGAAATACCTTAACTTTTTGTCTATTTACCCAGTTTTACCCAAGTGATAAAAAGAAACAGCTGCTAAAATAATTTCATAGCAAAATAAATGCTAAAGTTTCAGAAAAACAATACTTCAGTATATTTTATTACATTTTGGAATGCATAGACTATAATTTTATTTTATTGAAGATAAACAAAAGAACTTTTCTCAAACCTTGTCATTGTGAAAAGCAAACTTCTGACATCAATTTTCTGTTACTCACAAAAGATCGATTATAGCTAGAAAAAAACGCAGTTATAGAATTGTTGAACCGAAGTCTCTCTCTGTCATCAATGCTCCTTTCCTACTTTCTTCTTTTAAACGTTCTCAAAAAATCACTGAAACGAAATAACGCCCCTTTATATAGAAAATCGAAAAGCATAAAGAATTTTTTTTTTCTGTTTTGCATTTTGTATGGATTCACCAAGAGGAAAAGCAGGCGAGAAATAATTTTTCAATTCGTTTCCCTTTCTCTTTCTTATGGAATCTTGACTTTTTGAGTTATTTAACTCTTTTTATCAATTATTCTTTGGATTTTTTTTTTTTTTTAATGTTCTAAATATTCGATGATTCAGAGCTGTGTTCAAAAATACTTTCAAGCCTTGAAAAAAGAAAATGGAGTAAAATAACTAAAATGAAAATAACAGTGATTTATTCAAAAAGGAAAAGATGTATAACCATGGTGATATTGTTAAAAATAGAATAGAACTGTTCAAACGTTCGATTGAGGCACAAAATATCAATTAACAAATCGTTTCAATGAAACGAAAGTTGAGTAAGATCTAGTGCAAGTAATCATTCTTAAAATCTTGTTAAGTATCATTCAATTATTTCAAGTTCAGATTATTAATAATAGTCCAATTACAGGAAGTAGTCGGTTTTTATTCGACTGTAATAATGCTAAAAAATAAAAAATAAAAAAAATTGAGAATAAGATGGATTTTATTAATTCTATTACGGGTATAAATAATATGTAGAATTATGTTCCTTAAAATGCCTTATTCGAAGATATGTGAGGCGTTTTTAAAATGTTTTAGATAATGATTATAAGATTTTTAAATGCCGAACCGAGAAAATTTTACAAACGTTTGATACAGACACAAAATATCAATTGAAAAATATTTTAAGAAAAAATTGAGTGTGAGTTATTTCAAAGAACTTTGCAATGTATCATTTAATTATTTCATGTGCAATTTCGTAATAGATCAATTATAGGGAGTATCCCTTTTATATTCAGCTATAATCATGCTAAAAAATCAAAACAAAATTTGTTTGATTTATTAGGTCGTTTAAAATATACTATGAATACTAGAAAACAGGAATTCTCCTTTTTCAGAATTGGTGTCACCCCCGATGAAAAAAAAAATTGTATATATAAATAGTACAAAACATATTTCAAGACTTACAGCACACGCTTTTATTTTATGTAAAATGACGTCATTCGCATCCGCTTAAGAATTCCACATTTACGATCCACTCTTAAACATCTACAGTAAAGTATGCATAGGACGTCACTATCGCGAAATAATACACAAATGCAGCAAAAAGATGCCGTCATAGATGCCGTCCAGAAATTCGACAAAAAAAAAAAAAAAAAAAAAAAAAAAAAAGACGGCTGTCTAATGTTTCATAGGCCTTCCTTTATTTGTAACACTAATATAGATATTTAAAAATTAAATACAATTTATAATAGCTCCATGTTTTAACAGTAATCATTCGTTTATATTTTTTTCAAACTAGCACGTATTTTAATTACATTTTCTTTCGGTTGTTATAAAAAAATGGCAACAAAAATATATAATTAATATTTTACAACTATTTTTCCTTTACTTTGTACAGAAATAGAGTACTTCCGTTGCCAATAAAAAGCAAATGGCTCCAAAAACTACAAAAAAATTAATATTTCAAAAATAAATGGAGATACAGTTTTCAAACAAATTGCATTTAAAAGTACTTTCTTTTCCCAATACGACGGTATAAAAATTAAAAATGTGCGATGCTTAGAAGTTTAAAATATTGCTATAGAGTATTTAATCGTATTCTTTGTTTTACGGCTGTCTTCTGTAAGGTAACGTTATTTTTTGGAGAGACACAAAATAAGTTGGGAGAAAGAAATAGTATACCGTACCGGGGGCTAATAAAGAGTGCTACGAACATTTTTCCAAATTTTATTCGAAGATAAATCAATATAATATTTAAATTGTTAGTTAATCATGGTGAGATTTTGAAAATATAAAAGTGAAATTCATCAGACAGAAATAAAATATCAATTAAAAACCTTTAAGCATCTTGCACGTATTTTCCGTTCCCTGAAAACAGCGAGTATTTTATTCAAAACTTTGTTTAGTGGTAGATTTGTTGTTAACCTTTATGTCGTAAAATATGGCAAAATTATCAGTTTTCTAATATTTACTAAAAAAAAAAAAAATTAGACATCCTTAGTATATCCTCACAAAATGCCGTAAAGATCCCATAATTAAAAATATGCGAAAAAGGCTTTTCACTACAACCATTTCTTTCTAAATGATTCAAACTTGCAATTTTTAAGTTCATTTTCAGGGTTCCGTACTTAAAAAGTAAAAACGGAACCATTATAAGATCAGTCCTGTGTCTGTCTGTCCGTCTGCCACAGCCATTTTACTCGTAAACTATGAAACGTGGGAAGTTCAAATTGGGGGAAGTAATAAAGACTATTAACCCATATATTTACAGATTATTAAACGTTCACAATTATATTTAGGGAAAATGTAGACGGTCTAATTAATTTACTTGAAAAAAAATCTCTTCTCTGTATATCGTGTAGGTATCGTATAACTTTGTCTTCTTATAGAATATATTAATTTTCACTTAAATACAAATGTTTATATATCAAATTCAAGAAAAGTTAATGTATAATTTAATAAAAACAAGTTCGAAACTGCACATCAAGCGTGGCAAATGAGGTGCGTTCGTACTATAACTAGTTTTATAAATATTTTTTGCATTGCATATTGTACTGAATGTATATTTTATTGCACTTCATAAGTGCATATCAATTTCATTCTTCTCGAAAGGCTGTAACATCTTTAAAATGCACTTGAAATATTTTTTTCCCATTTACCGTAATTTAACTGAA
Organism: Maratus speciosus; assembly: GCA_963932465.1. Lineage (NCBI taxonomy): Eukaryota > Metazoa > Arthropoda > Arachnida > Araneae > Salticidae > Maratus > Maratus speciosus. The sequence goes on from OZ010794.1 coordinate 359,794,823, forward strand.
AACTTTTGAATGTCCTTGTAATTAAAGTATGTATCCGATTTTTATAACATTTAAAATAACTCGACAAAATTTTGCAAGAATTATACATAAAAAATTTCAGACCATTTGGTTGGCTAGTATTTGCTCTGTTATATGCGAAAGGATGGACAGACAGACGGACCGAAAGACGAGTATAGGTGCTACGTATTTATATAATTAAGAACGCATCTAAAAACAGAATTAAAATATCTTTTTTATAAAAAAAAGTTACACTTACTTTAGTTTAAAATACAAACACAATTAGTCATGAATGCTGGAGTGTATTGTAATAAAAGCTTCCTATAGCCAATTACAATGACTGTTGTGAGAACCAATCAAATGTCAGTAACTAAATTGTAGTATGTGTTGATTTATGATACTTTGCTGGAATGAATTTTGCAGGGGGGTGAATACTAGTGCAACTAAATAGAATAAAGTTTATATATATATACAGGGTGATTCAGCTCGTCGGTGACAAACTTTAAGGATCGATAGAGCACACCTAGACGAACATTTTTGAATAGGGAATGTAGGGTCCCTGACGCGATGGTAAGGCGCTAGGCGCTTTCGAAAATTTGGGTGCCGAAATTCGAAACGTCATAAAAACTAGGGAAATGGTTAGATTTTCTTGCTTGTTGCGTCGAAATGATTCTGTTTGTTTAGACTTTCTTCAGTACCAATTTGATAAGCGTATCTCTTAAAACATGGATAGGGGGCGCTGCAGACTTTGGAGAGCTAGACAACAACTTTAAGCCCGTTATTTTGATAATTTAACACATGCTCGCCAAAGTTTATACTCTAACTTAAAGTTTGAACCCAAAAGTAGAGCCCTGCAAAAAGCGTAAGAGCCGGAATAAAATGTCAAAGTACAGGGTGGTCGAAACTCGAAGGCTCCTAAGAGATAAACAAACAGATTTCTTGACTTATGGCATGCATTTTCATGATTCTGTTTGCTGGGGCTCTCTGAAACTCAGTTGAACGGTACAAAAAGAAACATCGATAGGGGGCGCTTTGGGCAAAAAACATAATTCGTTGACATTTCGGACGCTAACTGGAAACGGGGCGCTACGATCAGTTAGTAATAATGAAAACACATTTTCTACCTCTGCTCAACACTTCTGAATAAATTTAGACCAAAAACATCAATGATACTGGAAATTTATTTACAAAAAATAACACTACAGAAGATGCTCGAAATTTCGACCTTGGGCCATGATGCAGGCTTCGCACCTCCGTCGCATTGAGGAGTGTGTGTTTCCAACAATGCCAGGAGTATCTCTGATCTGCCCTGCAGCTGCCACAATGCGCGCCACAAGTTCTTCAGCACTGCTGACAGGTGTATGGTATACCTCGGCCTTCAGGTAACCCCAAAGGAAGAAATCCAAGCAGGTGAGGTCTGGTGATCGGGCAGGCCAGTGAACTGGACCCCCACGCCCGATCCACCGCTGGCCATACCTTGCGTTTAGATGGAGACGCACGTCGTTCGTGTAATGGGCCGGAGCTCCATCGTGCTGGAACCACATCTGGCGACGCGAACCTTCGGGTACGTGCGCCTCATCCAGAAGCTGCGGCAGCACTTGATCCAGGAAAATCAGGTAATTTCCACCTGTCAGCCGTTCAGGTAACAAATAAGGGCCAATGAGGCAATCCCCCAGAATGCCGGCCCACACATTTACTGAGAAACGCTCCTGGGCTGCTCGGCTTCTGGTTTCATGTGGATTTTCATCACACCACACATGACTGTTGTGGGCGTTCCACATTCCCTCCCGGCTGAAGGTGGACTCGTCCGTAAACAAAATGCTGTTTACAAAACGGGGATCCCTGGATCTCATCGCCAAGTACCATCTTGAGAATTCCACTCGAGGGCCAAAATCCTGCTCTCTGAGCAACTGCACCCGCTGGATGTGGTAGGGGTGCAGATTCCGGGAACGTAAGATGCGCCACGCAGTTGCTTGCGAAATGCCAACATGTCTGGCGATATCTCTCGTGCTAAGACCTGGGTTGTCCTCAACCAGGTTAAGCACAGCCTCTTCGTTGTCGGGGGTGCTCACTGATCGCTCCCGTTCAGGCCTGCCTCCGTCGAAAGATCCCGTTGTGGACAACCTCTGGTGTACTCGAGCGAAGAAGGCATGGCAGGGGATTTGCCTGTTGGGGTAACGCTCGGCGTACAACCGCTGAGCGGCTCGTCCATTACAACCAGCAGCGCCATACGCCAAATGCATGTCAGCCAATTCAGAGTTTGTGTACCGTTCCATCCTACTACCGATCTGCAGACAAGTAACCCGAAGCTTAAGTAGGTACCGCACGTTCAAAAGACGTGTCTGCGCATACAACTACGTCATCTCGCGTTGTCGTCTACGCATTACGTATCTTTTGCATATCGATATGGTACGATATCTTTTGCATAAATCAGCAAAAAGCACCTTATGTAAATTTTATTGCGCGCATTGTGCATGATTGAAACCAGCTATGTTTGTTAAAAAAAACAAACAAACTGCAGTTTTAATAGCTTCTTATGATAAGTAAATTACTCTCTTGTTTTGTTTCTAACTGATCGTAGCGCCCCGTTTCCAGTTAGCGTCCGAAATGTCAACGAATTATGTTTTTTGCCCAAAGCGCCCCCTATCGATGTTTCTTTTTGTACCGTTCAACTGAGTTTCAGAGAGCCCCAGCAAACAGAATCATGAAAATGCATGCCATAAGTCAAGAAATCTGTTTGTTTATCTCCTAGGAGCCTTCGAGTTTCGACCACCCTGTACTTTGACATTTTATTCCGGCTCTTACGCTTTTTGCAGGGCTCTACTTTTGGGTTCAAACTTTAAGTTAGAGTATAAACTTTGGCGAGCATGTGTTAAATTATCAAAATAACGGGCTTAAAGTTGTTGTCTAGCTCTCCAAAGTCTGCAGCGCCCCCTATCCATGTTTTAAGAGATACGCTTATCAAATTGGTACTGAAGAAAGTCTAAACAAACAGAATCATTTCGACGCAACAAGCAAGAAAATCTAACCATTTCCCTAGTTTTTATGACGTTTCGAATTTCGGCACCCAAATTTTCGAAAGCGCCTAGCGCCTTACCATCGCGTCAGGGACCCTACATTCCCTATTCAAAAATGTTCGTCTAGGTGTGCTCTATCGATCCTTAAAGTTTGTCACCGACGAGCTGAATCACCCTGTATATTTCTTAATGCAAATAATTTAAAACAATGTCATCAACTACATGAACTGATTGGAATTTACAAAAAGAAGCAGAATTGTCATACTGAGAAAACAATTATCTCCCTGATGCTGAAATTAAAAGGGATTGGTGGATTAGTCAAGATGCGCTTACATTATGAAGAAATTAAATCAGTGATAAATAAGGCAAGATCAAGCCGAAAAAAATGCACAAGTGCTTCTGACGGTAGAAAGATAAAAAAGGATATGCCTCAAAGATAGAAAATTGCATCAGATGTTGTTAGGTGTGAAATGAAAGAGCTATGGGTATTCCAGTTAGTTCAAGAACAATAAGGAGAAGATTAGCAAGTTTTGGACTGAAAGGTAGACTTCCGAGGAAAAATTCATTTTTAAATATTCAGCAACGAAAGAAATGAGTTCAGTGGGCAACAGAACACATTAATGGGTCAGAAAATCAGTGGAAGAAAATAATATGGAGCTATGAGAGTAAAATATCGCTCTTTGGTAGTGATGGGCAAAAATATGTGAGACGTAGAGTAAAGGAAGAGCTGCATCCTGATTGCATTGAAGCAACTACAAAGAACCCAACAAATGTCATAATTTAGGCCTGTATATCTGCAGATGGTGTGGGCCGCATTCAAGTGATTGATAGAATTCTGAATGCAAAAAAAATAGATCGAAACTGTCCTGGAACCAAAATTGATACCTTCCATCAGGAATCTCTTCCTCAATAAAACACTATTTCTCTTTCAGCAGGATTCAGCCCCATGCCATACGGTAAAAATATGCAAAGAATGGTTTAAAAATAAAAGCATGCAATTATTACCCTGACCAGGAAACACCCCTGATATGAATCCTATAGAAAATCATTGGCGACGTTTGAAAATACTTGTACAAAGAAAGCGTCCATCTAATAAAACGCAGCTTATTGAAGCTATAATTGATTCTTAGAATCACACGTGATTTAAAAAGGATGAACTCCAAGCACTAGTTCTCACAATAAAAAGACGCTGTGAAGAAGAAACAAGGGTTACCCTCATAATTGAAATCCACCAATGAAATCTAATATAGATCTTATCTTTTGTAAGTGTAACTTTTTTTTATAATGCAGATATTTTAATTACTTTTTTTTTATTAAATTCTACGTTAAATTTTCTTGAATTTGATATATAAGCTTTTGTATTTAAGTGAAATTTATTGTATTCTTCAAGCACACAAAATTATAAAACATGAAAATTTCAAAAAATGTCCGCCACTGTACTTTGACGACGATGTTGCGAATTATGTGATGAATAACATAAGAAAAATATGAAGGGAAATCATTGACAATCTATTCAGAACAAAGAAAAAGATCTTTACGAAAGAAACTGAACAAGAGATGTATGACAAGAGAAGAAATTTATCTATTTTGTTTTTTGAAATAAATTAAATATTGAAAATTTGACACCGGAAACAATAAAAGATATATTAATATATAATAAAATTAAAATTCATGTGATATTAACTTTTTAGAATTAGTCTGTGCACTTAGAATTTATCAAAATGTGTTACTTTCGTTTCCTTATTGTGAGAAACCTTTGAAATATCTCACTTCTGATAAGGTATGTGGTTTTCAAAGAGCTAAGTTTTTTGTCTATGTTTAGTAACCCTTTATGTACTGAATTATGAATTCCTGAAAATTTTATCTTCTAAAGCATTTTTCGGGCAATGTTTAAACTACATTAGAAGATTTACATAATCATTTAGTAAATTTTAGAAGGATTTATTAAATTTGAATTTATAGGGATTTTGTGCAGTATTTATATCCCCATTCAAATCTTTTATTTTAAATATTTTCTTAGTATTTTGCAGAATTAGGAAATTTACAAATATAATGTTCTTACAATAGAAATATAGAAATATTTCAGAATTGAAAAATCCCCATCCCCCCAACGCCAAGAAAAGATGCAAAGGCAAAAGAAATCAGCCTTTAAAAAAATTCTTTGTTTTGTGTAACCAATAATGTTTTTGGAACAAGATAAAGTAATGTATCTATAACTCATTCTAAACTGTATTACAACTAATCGAGGTATTAAATGAATTTTATTGCATGTTATTTTAATGGTACTGATAAGTACTGTCAGTTGATAAAGGGTTAAATCAATACATTTACATGCATTGCTGGAATTATATGCTTTGTAATCACCATCTTTTTGTAACGTTCATCGATTATTACACAAGCTTCACAGTATCATTATTAGTCTAGCATTCCCGTTATATGCATTAGTTTTAAACATAACAATTAATTTTCACGAGATATACAGGGTGGGAATATATTGGCTACACAGCCATCTAATTTGTAAACTTGCTTATCTATAGTTATAAAAGTAGTGTCTACACATAGGTAAGTGAGCATGCGCTACCCATTTTGATCACCCTCTGCGCCGCAAGCAACAAAAAATTCGGAACGAAAAGATCGTATCTCGATCACTACTGAAACAAAAAATCCCTGCCGGCTCGGGCCTACAGGCGGAGGTAGATTTCGAAGTTAAGTACTAAATTCGCAGACAAAACTTAAATCAAGATTAGAGATAAAACCCAGTTCCTTCACTATGAGCTCTAGGGTACTTGAAAATTTTGTGAAAATTCTAACATACACGAATACACACACGCATGTATATGGAATAGGTTTAAAAATGTCTAAAACAAAATCAGAGAACCTCAAAGTGTTAAAATATGTTAATATTTCCATAGTCGGCTTTTTATCATGTTTTAATGCGTTTCTTCAAACTCACATGACATTACCTATTCACCTGCTGAGGTCCATTATATTTCCAATATCACGCAATATATATTTTTTTTTTTGTTCGTAAAACTATTTATTTTATTTTGAGTTTCATGCGGAAATCTTGCTCTAGAAAACTCATGACGTAATATTCAATTTGTTTTCAATTCGTCAAACTGTTTATTTAATTTAATTTAACATGAAAAATCTTGCAATAGAAAAGCAATTTCTGTGGTGAGAATTTTATATATTTTTTTCTTGTTGGAAACTGGTATAACGAAAAATATTCATTTTTTCCTGTCATTGTTGTGTAAGAACTGGTTTTATCAGAATCTTGTTAAGACAGTATTCAAAATTTTTAACCTTTACTGTTTTCATTCCCTTGGGCCGATTTTGCCCATTTTCAATCCCCGCCGAGATATTAGCCATCTCAAAGTTGTTGGCGAGTTTGAAGACGATCCGTGCATAATTGCGACTTTTATCGTGCGGACAAAATTTAGTACATACATACATATATATATATATATAAACTTTTTAGGTAGGGGTGGTTTTGCGTTCCTGGGGTCCTATAATGAAAAGTTATGAAGGAATTTTTCAAAAGTCGCACCATGGTAACGACTACAATAGGTTTTCTTACGAAATCTACCTTAAATGGAGGAAATGTATATTGTTATGGTTTGACTTTCGCTTTGTACTAAAATACGTTCTTGTAAGGATTTCTTTCTTGAATAAGATTCAGGTGTAAGCTTTGGATTCCCTTTTAATTCTTTTCTTTTAAGCCCATATTTTATCTTTCAAAGAATTCGCAAATCCATTACCAGCCATGAACACGCACATATACAAGCACAGTGGAACCTCTTTTATCCGAACCTCTTTTAACCGAAACTCTTGATTAACCGAAATAATTTTTTATTGCTTTTTTTTACACATTTTTTTCACACATTCCTTGTGTGCAAAATCCATTTTGAAAGCTTTTTTTTTAACTACCGTATTCCTTGTGTGAGAGCGGATCTTTCCGAACTACGAGTACATATAAATATTTTCGATCCCCTTTCTTAGAGTTCCTTTGAATTTAACTTGACCTCTCGTAAGCTGCGGAGTGGAACGAAGAAAACGAACAAATTAGCAATTCTAAAGCTTTTGAATGTTTGAAAAAGGTTTGGCATGGCTGGAGCAGTAGAAATACTGTGATACTGGTGAAATAATAATATTAAAAAACTCCGTGATAGAGCTTCAAAGCAAAGGCAATCGAAACTGCGATAAACAAAACATTTTTTCAAACACTTGTAATACATGTAAAAAGTACTTAAAATTTCAAAATTAAAATTCAGGTAATTTATTCTTGTTTCTATTTTGATATTGCTTTATTTTTATTAAGCACTTGTTACCATAATACGAAATATTGCATTTTATACGAAATACCATAATACGAAATATTGCATATTATTGTTCTCTTTAAAATTAAGCATTCTCGATTATCCGAAATTTTCGATTTCCCGAAAGATAGTCGGTCCCAATTACTTTGGATAATCGAAGTTCTACTGTATGTTAATAACATTAATGAGAATCAAACTATCCATATACAATAGAAGTTCTGCTGTACTGATAGGGATTTCAATTCTCAGATTATGTTTTTTGTCATTAAGTAACTTCCTTTAAGCCCATTGCTCAGCTAAGGGGTACATATGGGGCAAGACCTGAAGCAGTTCTGTGATAGATTTGTGACAACGTCTCATCCACTGTCAGAAATCTATTGCAGAACTGCTTCCGGTCTGCCCCCATAAGCTCCAAACCAGCCTTTCATCCCAACCCCTTCTTTCAAGCTGGGTGCCATCTTTTACACCTAAAACGAAAAAAATATGGTAGTATAGCAGCTACAGTTCTGAAACCGAGCATATAGGCATCTAAGACATTAGGCTTCAATATTCCACATCAACCATCGCAGTACATATATTTTATACACACTCGGGACAATAATTATTGAATCACCCTCGTATATAAATGTAATTTAACATTTTAATCCTATATGTTGGTCATTTGAATAAATAAATGATGTCAGTGTACAATTTAAAATCATTCACGCCACGATTACGTATATAAATGTAATTAAACATTTTAATCCTATATGTTGTCATTTGAATAAATAAATGATGTCAGTACTATACAATTTAAAATCATTTACGTCACGATTAATTTCATATCTCTGCGGTGTACTTCATAGACAAATCATTTCTTAGTTATCAACTTTAACTCTACAAACACACATTAAATGCTACATTCAATGACACATATTATGATAATTATGTAACAAATTGCTCATAAAAGTCATTTTACGATTTATATTACATTTTGTCACAAAATCACAAAACCAAAAATAAAACTTTTCTGTCAATACAAATATGAAAGTGTTCACAAATTCCATCCCGATGAGAGGTAACTAGATCGCTATCATAAACTTCGAGTAGCTTTTCGCGCATTCTGTTCGATATTTATTGGATTGCCAGTTTATAAAATTATCAATACTTTTAAATACTCCCTACGAAAACGATTTTAACGACATATCAAGAGAAAATTCGATTTCAACAATCCAACAATATAGCGATTCAGAGGTATACAACAACTGTAAAACAAACAGTATCGAGCACAAGAATATATATATGAGAGGAACCATTATGAAGACTTTCTCCACTCTCCATACTCATATTTTTCACGCACTCATATTCCTTATTGCGCACAGAGAAAGTTCTCAAACAATCATTCAAACGAAAAAATACCGTTTTATATAGAAAATCGTAAAGCTTAAAGAAATTATTTTTAGCTTTGAATTTTGTTTGAAGTGAGAAAGGGTAGAAGCTGTTGAGTTCAAATTGTGCTTTTAGCACGTAGCTTTGAATTTTTTAAGTCTTTTAAACTTGTTATTTAACTTAAAATACTGAGCTGCAAGAAAATGTATTAAAGTATATTTGGTTTTTTAATGCATAAAATTACAAAAATATTTTATTTTATAAAATAATATTTTATAGTGTAAGTGTATAAATTTTGTGATTCCTAACAAAATGTTCAAATGTTTTCTAATTGTGCCAGATTATAAGAATCACTTTTAAAATTTTGTTAGTAATTGTATAATGGAATAAATCTCAACCAGAAATCTTCTAAAAAGTATAATTAAATATTTTAATCCTGTATATTGGTCATTTGAATAAGTAAATTATCTCAGTATACAATTTAAAATCATTCACGTCACGATTAATTTCATATCTCAGCGATGTGCTTCATAGACAAATCATTCCTTAGTTATCAGCTCTAACTCTACAAACATATATTAAATGCTACATTCAATGCATATTATGATAGTATTATGGTAATATTATGACATATTATGATAATTATATAACAAATTCCTTATAAAAGTCATTTTACGATTTACATTACTTTTTGCGGATTAGAAAACCCCAAAATAGAACTTTTCTGCCAATAAAAATATCAAAATGTTCACAAATTCCATCCCGATGAGAGGTAACTAGATCCCTATCATAAACTTCGAGTAACTTTTCGCACATCCTTTTCAATATTTATTGGATTGCCAGTTTATAAAATTATCAATACGTTTAAATACTCTCTACGACAAAGATTTTAACGACATATCAAGAGAAATTTCGATTTCAACAATCCAACAAGATAGCGATTCAGATATATACAGCAACTGTAAAGCAAACAGTACTGAGCACAAGAATATATATATCAGAGGAACCAGTATGAAGACTTTCTCCACTCTCCATCTCTCATCCATCTCGCACTCATATTCCTTATTTCGGCACAGAGAAAGTTCTCAAAAAATCATTCAAACAAAAAAATACCGTTTTATATAGAAGATCGAAAAGTTTAAAGAAAGTATTTTTCACTTTAAATTTTGTTTGAAGAGAGAAAGGGTAGGAGCTGTTGAGTTCAAATTATACTTTTAGCACGTAGTCTTAAATTTTTAAGTCTTTTAAACTTGTTATTACTTTAAAAATACTGAGCTGCAAGAGAATGTATTAAAGTATATTTGGTTTTTTAATGCATAAAATTACAAACTTATTTTGGTTTATAAAATACTATTTTATTGTATAAGTGTAGAATTTTTGTGATTCCTAACAAAATGTTTTCTAATTGCGCCAGATTATTAGAATCACTTTTAAAATTTTGTTAGTAATTGTATAACGGAATACACCTCAACCAGAAATCTTGTAAATAATATAATTAAACATTTTTATTCTATATATTGGTCATTTGAATAAATAATTGATGCCAGTGTACAATTTAAAATCATTCACGTCACAATTAATGTCATATCTCTGCGATGTGCTTCATAGACAAAGCATTCCTTAGTTATCAGCTCTAACTCAACAAACATACATTAAATGCTACATTCAATGATACATATTATGATAATTATATAACAAATTGCTTATAAAAGTCATTTTACGATTTATATTACTTTTTGCGGATTAGAAAACCAAAATTAAATCAATAAATCTTTTCTGCCGATAAAAATATGAAAGTGCTCACAATTTCCATCCCGATGAGAGATAACTAGATCCCTATCATAAACTTCGAGTAACTTTTCGCGTATTCTGTTCAATATTTATTGGATTGCCAGTTTATAAAATTATCACTCTCTACGACAACGATTTTAACGACATATCAAGAGAAAATTCGATTTCAGCAATGCAACAAGATAGCGATTCAGACCTATGCAAGCAACAATTCTTTAAAGCAAACAGTATTGAACACAAGAATATATATAGCCGAAGAACCATTATAAAGACTTTCTCCACTCTCCATAGTCATATTTTTCTCGCACTCATATTCCTTATTTCGGCACAGAGAAAGTTCTCAAAAAATCATTCAAACGAAAAAATACCGTATTATATAGAAGATCGGAAAGCTTAAAGAAAGTATTTTTAACTTTGAATTTTGTTTGAAGTGAGAAAGGGTGGTAATAACTGTTGAGTTCAAGTCAGAGTGTCAGTCTGTTGTACTCTTAGCACGTAGTCTTGAATTTAAATCTTTTAAACTTGTTCTTTCTTCGAAAATATCAAGGTACACAAAAATGCATTAAATTATATTCATATTTAAATGCATAATGTTACAAAAATGTACTTTTACCTTCTTCTATCTTCAATAAAAGAAAGTATTATAATCAAAAACATTTTCGACGATTTAAATGTTTTAGAGATCAGCAATCCCCAAATATATACCAAAATGTCTGCCTATTCGTGTATACGTACTTCCGTGTGTCACCATTGTACCATAGAAAAGTGTATGAAGTTATGCATAGAATTGGACCAATTTTTTTGTGTACATTTTTGGCTATGTTCAGCAGGTTCTCCTTGAATTTGGAAATATTCCGATTGAAAAGGGCGCTGTAATAACAATTTTTATGCCATTTTTATTACCATAAAAAACGGCCTTCTTCTATCTTCAATAAAAGAAAGTATTATAATCAAAAAAATTTTCGACGATTTATACGTTTTAGGGATCAGCAATCCCCAAATATATACAAAATGTCTGCCTATTCGTGTATACATACTTCCATGTGTCACCATTGTACCATAAAAAACTGCATGAAGTTATGCAAAGAATTGAACCAAATTTTTGTGTATGTTTTTGGTTATGCCAAGCAGGTCCTCTTTGAATTTGGAATATTCTTCCGAAAGAGAGCACTGTAATAGCGATTTATGTATAATTTTCTTGATTTTTCGCAGTTCTATTGCACGCCGGCGGATCGTAAATCAATGGGAACTTCGCATCATGCTAAGCCAACTATTCGCGAGCAGATGATGTACAACGGAATAACGAAAAACTATTGATTTAAAAAAATACTTCCGTTTAATTGACTGAAACAGAAATTTAAGATGAAAGTCAAAGTGGGTATAGCACTGAACTAATAATATTGAAGTATTAACATCTCTAACTACTTTTTGAAATGTTAAGATGTATGAGATATAAGAAATTTTTCGGCACATCCAACTAGTTAAATAATGTGACATTCTACAGTATAGATGCATAATTTTTGTGATTCCTAACAAAAAGTTCAAATGTTTACTAATTGTGCGAGATAATTAGCATCACTTCTCAAATTTTGTTAGTAATTGTACTAACAGAATGAAACTCAACTAGACATTTTGAAAAGAACGTAATTAAACCTTTTAATCCTATATACTGGGCATTTGAAAAATGTTAGTATACAACTTAAAATTATTCAAGTCACAATTAATTTCATATCTCTGCGATGTACTTCATGGCCAAATCATTCCTTAGGGAATTCTGAGTCAGTCCTTGCTAACATGTAAAATTATTGTAGAAATGAATACAGTAGAACTGTTTATTGAGTGCTGCGAAACGAGTTGAATTCTCGGAAATATGCGGGTCATCCAGAAAATAAGTTTCCCATGACCCTTAAAAAGAAACAAAACATAATTTTCTGGAAGATTTTTTGCAAAAGATACATAAATGTTTCGGCAACATTTTAACATAAGAACCACCAGAATTGAAACACTTTTCATAGCGTGGGATAAGTTTTCGAAGTCCAGTGTCATAGAAGTCTGCCTCCTAGGAATGTTATCAGTTTGCTACAGTTGTCAACATACATCTAATTACCCGTAACGATCCTGTTGAATTACTCGTTGTCCTCATCGTGGTATCGCTGCAGAAATGTTAATGATGCTGCCATGCGTTTGGTTCTGTGTTCGGGTGTAATGTTCTTCGGCACCGACCTGGTGCACAATTTCCGGAACAACAGGTGTCTTTTGGAATGATTTCATGCATCGTCGATCTTTTCTGCACTTTTCTGCAACGATAAAACGATGATGGTAACGAGTACCTCAACAGGACGAGTAGTGAAACATGAGTTGACAACTTCAACAAGCACGCTCCATTCCCAAACGGTAGGCTTCTGTGATATTAGACTACAAAAACTTATCACACGTTGTGAAAAGTGTTACAAATCCGCTGGTTCTTATGTTGATAAGTAGCTTAAACATTGCTGTATCTTTTGCAATAAATTTTTCCAGGTACTTATATTTTGTTTCTTTTTACGGGACGTGGGAAATTTAATTTCTGGATGATCCTCGTAGTACGCAAATCTCACTCTTTTGGAATGCTACTTTTAAAATAATGTTTGACTGAAAGCCATGCCGCAAATCATTTTTGTTAATCTCTTGATACCCTTATAGTCGAAATCAAGTACAGTACAACCACTTTTATCCGAAACTCTTTTAACCAAAAATCTCGGTTACCGAAATCCATTTTTAAAGTTTTTTTTTCTTTTCTTTCTTTCTTCCTTCCTTTTTTTTTTTTTTTTACTATCACACTTCTTGTGTGCAAAATCCATTTTGAAAGCTTTTTTTTTTTTTTTAACTATCATATTCCTTGTGTGCAAGCGGTTCTTTACGAACTACGAGTACATATAAATATTTTCGATCCCCTTTCTGATAATTTAACTTGAGCTCCCGTAAGCTGAGGTGTGGAACGCAGCAAACGAACAAATTAGCAATTCTGAAGCTTTTGAATATTTTGCGAAAGGTTTGGCATGGCTGGAGCAGCAAGAAGGCTGTGACACTGGCGAACTAATAATATTGAAAAACTCCATGATAGAGATTCAAAGCAAAGGCATTCGAAACTGCAACAAACAAAACATTTTCTCAAACCCTTGTGATTTATGTAAAAGGTACTTAATTTCAAAATTAAAATTCAGGTAATTTATTTATGTTTTTGTTTTCCTATTGCTTTATTTTTATTAAGCAGTTGTTACTATAATAAGAAATGTTGCATGTATTTCTCCTTAATCTTAAAATTGAAGCATTCTCGATTATCCGAAAATTTCGATTTTCCGAAAGAGGGTCGGTCCCAGTTATTTCGGATAATCGAGGTTCTACTGTATAGCGGCTAATATCTTTTTACATTTATGATTCTTTGAATGCCAGAGACAGCTGAACACATTTAGAAGCATCCCTGTCATATTTTTAAATTCATCTGGTCATAGTTAATCCAAAAAGTTAAAAGTCTATTCGTAAGAGCCCCTGAAGCGAAACAGATTAACTTAAAGTGTAAATTTACTTATTTTAAACTTGTAAAATTACTGGTATACTTTACAAGATTTAGAGTAAATATCTCATTAAACAAAAATTAATAATTTTAGAATCCTAGGGGTACAACTATTTCCATCATAAATCACGTTTTGAGAAGTTATCTAACAAATTAAGCCTTTGATACAAATTCGAAAAACAAACGGTACGACAAAGAAAGTTTTTATTCAAATTTCAGCTCCACATCTACGAAGAAATGAACATAAATACACTGAACAAGTAGTTCGAAAAGAATGTTTACAATAATTCTTAACTTTTAGAGGCATTCATGGGATTTTTAAAAAATTGTAAACACAGAATACTATTTATGGGGTAAAGTGACCTTGAAAATATTTTTTTAGCACTTTAAACACTATTCAAGGACACACTATATGAATTATGGCATATATTTACCACACAAGAAATAATTTTTTTTTTTTTTGGGGGGGGGGAGTTGAATTAAGGAATTTTACAGAATATTTTAGGCGTTTCGAAGAACTTTTCAAAATGCCCCATGCACATTCCATATCAATTAAAATTCCCAATATTTTTTATGCCAGTTTCATTTACAAATAAAACTGTGCATTGAATCTTATACAGGGTGCAATATGTTATGTATCGCCGACCTTTAATTTCTTAACCGTTGGTCGTAGACATATAGTTCCAATTACAAAAACGTTTGAAATGAGGTAAATATTCATGTTGTGACATTATTTAAAGTAAAAAATCAATTTTATAAAAATTACGAAAACTAACTTTTTATACGGTCCCCCAGTCCCTATAGTTATATTTGGTAAAAGTTTACACATATCATAACAGATATAACACAAAAAGTTTGACATCTGTACTACAAAAATTGACACAGTTATCAAATTTCAAAGTTTGAGATTTTTGAACGTGATTTTGTCTTTCATTGAGGGATCAGTTAAAAGATGAATTAAAGTGATTCAAGATCAAAATCAAGGTGCAATGTCCTTTTTACGGATAAACCACCTTTAACCGGTATCGCCTAATCGGGGAATCACCAAATATGATTATTTAATCTAAAAATGTGAGCTAACTTTTATGGGTCGAACAACATTCAAACGTACCGACGATGCCGGCTAAAGGTGGTTTCGCCGTAAAAAGGACATTGCATCCTGATTTTGATCTCGAATTGCTTTAATTCATCTTTTAACTGATCCCTCAATATAGACAAAATCATGTTCAAAAATCTCAAACTTTGAAATTTAATAACTGTGTCAATTTTTCTAGTACAGATGTCAAACTTTTTGTGTTATTTCTGTTATGATATGTGTAAACTTTTACTAAATATAACTTTAGGGGCTGGGGGACCGTATAAAAAGTTAGTTTTCGTAATTTTTATCAAATTAATTTTTTACTTTAAATAACGCCACAGCATGAATACCTCATACACAGAATGAAACCTCATTTGAAACGTTTTTGTAATTCGAATTATATGTCTACGACCAACGGTTGAGAAATTAAAGGTCGGCGATAGATAACATATTGCACCCTGCATATTGTAAAAGCACTTATTTTCGCGAGGCTTTAATTTTCGCGAGTTTCGCGACCCCGTCGTAATCGCGAAAATTTAAGCCTCGCGATATATATATTTTTTTTCGCCTCAAATAATAATGAAAATCAGAAATTTTTCACTTTCTAAATTTAATGATTAAAGTAACTTAAATAAGAAATAAGTAAAAAAATTTCTTGGACATTTACAGTTATTTCGTGAATATTATACTACTTCTTGAATAAAAACAATAATTACAACTAATAGAATGCAGCTCATTCTCTTACAATATTTATACCAGCTTCTTTGAAGCCATTCATTTTTAGAGCGATGGGGAGAGGGGGGGGGGCGAAAAACTTTTCTGACAAAAGTAAGTTTCTTAAATTGCCTTATGCAAAAGGAGTTCTACTTAGGTAGTTTCGGAATTTTTCAACTTTCGGTTCAGTTCATATAAAGTTCGCGAAATCACCGATATCTACATTTTCGCGAAAATTACAGCTCGCGAAAATAAGTGCTTTTACAGTATTTGCATATAAAAGTAAAAAAAATATATTTTTTTTCTAAATTTCATGAAATTTTCAGCGTTTTTGCCCCCTATTTCTGCATTTAACCACCTTTAACTTTTCCAAATATATTTAGATTAAAAAAATAATGCATAGATTTATTTGTATATGTAAACCAAACTGGCATGAAACAAATATAGGGTATTTTAATTCATATGAAATGCGCATGGGGCATTTTGGAAAGTTCTTCATAAAGCTTAAAATATTCGGGAAAATTCCTTATTATTCTCCCAAATTTTTTTTTAATTTCTTGTGTGATACATATATGCCATAATTCTTATATCAGTCTCTTGAATAGTATTTAAAGTGTAATTTTAGAAAAAATAAAAGAAAGAGGTTGAAGGTCTTTTGTCCCCTTAAATTAGTCTAAGATGTTTTTTATTCACAATAAAATACATTTAAAACCTAGTACTTTCAGGCATATTTATGTTCCTTATCAGGGTTAACAACAATAAAAGTCAGAGGTTGAGTCTTTTATATAAGATAGGCTCATCCAGACTTCAGAGTAAAAAAAAAAGAAAAGAAAGAAAAAAACACCAGAAATAAAACATAATCCTAGCTGCAATAATAGATACTAAAAGGAAAGCAAATTATGTCGGTATGACAACACGGAAATTTAAAGATCATTTAACAGAATATATCGCAGATGTCAAAATTAACCAGAGTCGAACATCTATTTCTAAACTAAATCACGAACAATAAATTATGATTAATTTTAAAGAAGCTAAAATAGTAATAAAGAAATTATAAAATTACTAAAATTTGTAATTATGGGGTCAACAGAAATTCCACGTCGTGCTAATTATGCTTGTAACGATACGTTGTCGCACACATCATTCCAAAAATTTGGTATGGTATACTGGGAGTGACCTGACCACTCCCCACTTCTGTACAACTTTGGAACAGTACGACAGCATAACCTCAAACCCCTTTTTTCACTTTGAAATTTGGATCAGGCCATCCGATATAAAGGGTTCAACCTCTGGCTTTCATCGTTTTTAACCCTGATGATGAACATAGATATACTTGAAAGTACTAATTTTTAAATGTATCTTATTGTGAATAAAAAACAACTTTGATTAATTTAAATATTATTTTGTGTTTAGAATTTTTTTAAACTTGTTATAAAAGGTGAATTTAAGGATTTCAAGAAATTGATATGTTATGTCATTTTTTTAAATTTAATTCATTGGATACAGATTATTTCTTACTCCTAATATTAAAACACCACGATATCATCTTAAATTTTAATAATGTAAAATATTAACGTAAACTAATTATTTTAACCTAAAATTATCCCACAAAAAATGTACACATTTCACTTTAAATAAAATGCTTTTCTGATATCCACAAACGTATTCGGCGAGAAGGGAAAAACTATACATAAATGTATTTTTCTTTTGCTTTCTATCTTGGAAAATCCTGTCTATTCTATTAGTATAATAATATCGTACAAAATTATGTATGCATTTCAAAAATTCTTGCTTTTCCATAAATGCTTTTAAACATTTTTCACGAAACCTGTGAAATTCCCTTAAGTCTCACCTTTTCTCCAGTTTCACGAGTGTCTTACGTAAAAGTGGGAAAATTCTGAAATGCATTTCTATTTTCCTTTTCGATAATGAATTTCGAAGAACCACCTACATGAAACACACAGTATTTCAAAGGTGAATATGTAATGGTATATACTTTATAAGAACATCCGTTGTTCTAACTAGATTTAAGGATTTTCCAACATATTTAAAGGTCATACTATTGTTGTCTTTTAAAAGTACTAAATTTTGCGCAAAGAAAATTTATACTCCTTTGAACAAAATTGATCCTTTAAAAGTTTACCTTTATGGACTATTTTGAAATTCAAATAAGTGGATTTGAAACTGAAAGAAATTTTTTAAAGCACTAATCTACTCTTATGTTTGTGAAAAGAAAATATCTTCAGATATTTTATGTTATCTAAATTTTTAAAATGTTTTTTGTTATAGAAATATCATTAAATAGCACAGTTTGTATCATCTTAAACTATTGTTTAAGGATTTTTTTAAATATTAAATGAGTGATATATAAAGTAAAAACAAGATACAATAACATGTTAAGTCTGAATAGCTAGGGGTCAGGAAATTTGAAAAATTACTCTCAACTTCTACATAAATAAAATAAAATAAATTACATTGAATATGAGTCCTACACAGACCTCCTAAAGATGCGTTACGGGCATCTTGAGGACCACTGAGTTTAATAATCGCTGGTTTATAGTTATAGTTATCAATCACCGCAAACAATTTTGCCATTTTACGATTAAAAAAACTTAAATCATTCAAATTAACCATTGATGTCCATTGCTGTATAGTGGAGAAAAGCACATTACGGATGCATTTCTTTAAGTGGGAAGTCCTAATTTTGACCTGCAGACACTAAGGGATCCGTAATACAACTTCAAGGTATTCCTAGATGGTCTCGGTTTTAACATTTATCTGGTTTATAATTATTGTTGTCAATCAACGAAAACAATTTCGTCATTTTACGATTAAAAAAACTTAGATCATTGAAATTAACCATTGATGTCCATTGCTGTATAGTGGAGAAAACACATTACTGATACATTTCTCTAAGCGAGAAGTCCTAACTGTGATCTGCAGACCCCAAGGAATCCGTAATACATCTTCAAGATATTCCTAGATGGTCTCCGTTTCAACATTTATCTGGTTTATTGTTATTGTTATCAATGGCCGAAAACAATTTCGTCATTTTACGATTAAAAAAAAAAAAAACTTAGATCATTGAAATTAAAATTGATGTCTATTGCTGTATAGTGAAGAAAAACACATTACTGATGAATTTCTCTAAGCGAGAAGTCCTAACTGTAATCTGCAGACCCCAAGGAATCCGTAATACATCTTCAAGGTATTCCTAGATGGTCTTGGTTTTAACATTTATCTGGTTTATAATTATTTTTATCAATCAACGAAAACAATTTCGTCATTTTACGATTAAAAAAACTTAGATCATTGAAATTAACCATTCATGTCCATTGCTATATTGTGGAGAAAACACATTACAGATGCATTTCTCTAAACCAGGAGTCCTAATTTTGATCTGCAGACCCCAAGAGATCCGTAATACATCTTCAAGGTATTCCTAGATGGTCTCGGTTTATAATTATTGTTATCAATCACCGAAAACAATTTCGCCATTTTACGATAAAAGAAAAAAAAAACTTAGATCATTGAAATTAACCATTGATGTCCATTGCTGTATTGTAGAAAAAACACATTACAGATGCATTTCTCTAAACGAGAAATCCTAACTGTTATCTGTAGACCCCAAGGGTCAAGTAATACATCTGCAGGGTGTTCCTTCAGGGGTTTCTTTTTTTATATACATATCTAGAACCTTGAAAATGTTTTTCGATTTTAATAAAAAAACGAGTCTATTGTTTTTAGTTATTACTACTTTAATAAAGTATCATTAATTTATATAGAAAACGGAATCCGTAGACACCTGACATTATTAAGTTTTAGCCTGGTTTCGATTTCATTAGGTATCTTGTTTGTTTCTTTTAAATTTAAGACAGGATTCCGTTAGCGACATGTTCCGATTTCGCAGGTTTTAATGCATATTTTGTTAATTTATGTATAATATATTCAACTTTCTATAGAATTTCAATCTTAAATCCTGAGGTCCACGGACAAAGAAAAGCGGTAAAAAGGACCGTGGTAACTAAAAGTTTAACGACCATTGTTCTCTGGTGCTCATCTAAAAATAAAAATTAAATTGATTCCGTGGTAGACAGGTTTGGTTTATGCAGGTTTTACTGTATATATTTGTTAATGTATGTATCATGTATTCACTATTCCAAAGAATTTCAATCTGAAATGCTGTGGGTCCACGGAGACAGAAAAAGGGACCGTGGTAACGAAAAGTTTAACAATCATTGGTCTTTGCTGTTCATCTTTAAAAAAAAAAAAAAAAACATTAAACGCTACGGAATTTTGCAGAAATCTAATAGATTTATAATACATTAGACATGGCGCCTTACATTCGTTGAAAGAGGTGATTTTTTTTTGTACTTTTTAACACTGACCTAAATATTTTCTAATGTTTTTAATAATCAGCGTGCTGTGATCGTTCCAACATACTACATTTTGAACAAAGAACTTTTATAAAACCATAAACAAAATTGATACTTTAAAAATCGGTCTTTTATCGGTCAGTTTTAAGAATTCAATACGTGGGTTTAAAACTGAAAGTAGTTATTTTTCAATTGTAAATCTGTTTTTGAGTTTCTGAACAGAGACTACTGTCGCATATCTTATGTTATCTACGTAAAAAAAACTTTTTTAAGAACTATTTTTTGATTAGCTTACAACCTTCAGATAAAAAACAACGATAAAAGACTGGAATATCTATAATCTGCATCGTGTATGTTCTTTACCAGACATACCACGAAATGCTTTTAAAATGCATTTATGGAAAAGCAAACTGGAAATACATATTTGGCGTGGACACTTAACCCGATTATTAAAACAATTACAGCTTTCTTTAGGCTTCAGAAAAAGCGAGAACTAGTAAATTTATGAAAAAAATATATTTTACTTTTCTTGTTTCTTTTTTAAGATAATAGATTTTTTTCCTCTTCATCAACAAGGAAAGAAAACGTTATTTAAACTATCTATCTTTTGGAGATTTGCAAATTGATTTCTCGATTTGTTATCATATTTTAATTAATATGAAACTATTAAATGATTAAGGGGACGAGGGACCTTAAAAAACCTTAAAAATCAATTCTTTATTTTTTGAAATTTTGACTTTAAATATTATTCAGGGGTACATTATATGCATTATGACAAGCATTTATCAAAAAAAAATTTTTTTTTAATTATTTTTGAGAAAAAAATGGAGTTTTACTTTTAGGGTCTTAGAAATTCTTCGAAATGCCCCATGCGCATTCCAAATCAATGAAAATCCCCAATATTTTTTATAAAAGTTTGGTTTATATATATAAATAAAACTGTGCATCGAATTTTATATATTTGAATATAAAGGTTAAAAAAAAAAAATTAAAAATTTCAAAATTTTTTCGAAAAAATTTCAAAAATTTTGATTTTTTTTTTACCCTTTAGTAATATTTAAAGTTGAATTTGCAAAAAAAAAAAATGAAAAAAAAAATAAAAAATTCTGAAATTTTGAAATTTTTTCGAAAAATTTCAAAAATTTTCAAAAAAAATTTTTTTTAACCTTTATATTCAAATATATAAAATTCGATGCACAGATTTTTTTCATATATATAAACCAAACTTTTATAAAAAAATATTGGGGATTTTCATTGATATGGAACGCGCATGGGGCATTTCGGAGATTTCTAAAACAACGCGTAAAATTCCACTTTTTTCTCACAAATGACTTAATTTTTTTTTTTTTTTTTTGTAATAAATGCATGCCATAATGCATATAATGTACCTTTGAGTAATATTTAAGGTGAAATTTACAAAAAATAACAAATTTATTTTTAAGGTTCCCCTTAAAACGTATTTTTTAAAAATATATTATACTCCTTTTTCATTTACATTTTCTTTGTTGTTGCAGTTTCACAACCAGTAGACTTATTTTACTAGATTAATTTTAACACAATTATTCTAATTGGTAAATAAATCATATTAGATGTAAATTTCCAACTGGACGAAAAATGTCCGGACCAGGATTCGAACCAGGGATCTCCTGGCTGAAGCCGCCAGTGCTCTGCCATCTGAGCTATCCCGGACGAATCTGACGGAACTTTTTCACCCAGCTAACCTTAATGATTACAGCATCTGGTCTTAAACCTGGTTCAGCTCAACAGAATAAATCTCAGGTAATGGAACTCCAGAAATCGCTGAATACGAAATTACACTAGATTAATTTTAACACAATTATTCTAATTGGCAAATAAATCATATTAGATGTAAATTTCCAACTGGGCGAAAAATGCCCGGACCAGGATTCGAACCAGGAATCTCCTGGCTGAAGCCGCCAGTGCTCTGCCATCTGAGCTATCCCGGACGAATCTGGTGGAACTTTTTCACCCAGCTAACCTTAATGATTACAGCATCTGGTCTGAAACCTGGTTCAGCTCAACAGAATAAATCTCAGGTAATGGAACTCCAGGAGATCAGTTCGAATCCTAGTCCGGACATTTTTCGCCCAGTGGGAAATTTACATCTAATATGATTTATTTACCAATTAGAATAATTGTGTTAAAATTAATCTAGTGTAATTTCGTATCCAGCGATTTCTCGAGTTCCGTTACCTGAGATTTATTCTGTTGAGCTGAACCAGGTTTGAGACCAGATGCTGTAATTTTTAAGGTTAGATGGGTGAAAAAGTTCCACCAGATTCGTCCGGGATAGCTCAGATGGTAGAGCACTGGCGGCTTCAGCCAGGAGATACCTGGTTCGAATCCTGGTCCGGACATTTTTCACCCAGTTGGAAATTTACATCTAATAAGACCTATTTTAGCAACAGTGGTTTGACGCGCAATTAAATCCATTCTTGCTGTGACTCATACACAATTGTAACCATAAATAATATTTAGCGATTCAGAAGCTGTGGCGGGCCAACACAAAATGCCTTAACATTAATTCAGTTATTTCTAATTAAGGTCCAAAAATATTAAATTATGGTATTGCTATCGAAAAAACACGTGCGAACACTATTTATACAATATCAGCAAATTGGAAAGTGAGTGAAAAATCGATTATAAAATCACATCTTTACATAAAAAATGAGTTAAATAAAATAGTGCAAGGATATATCTTCATAAGGAAAGAAAACACCCATGTATCCTGTAGAACTTTTCAAAATGCCCTATGTGTATTCCATATCCATTAAAGCCCCCTGTATTTTCATACAAGTTTAGTTTATATATACAAATAAAACTGTACATCGAATTTTCTATATTTGAATATAAAGGTAAGAAAAAACATATTTTCTAATTTTTATGAAATTGTCTGCATTTTTGCATCCTATTTCTGCAATTAACTACCTTTAATTTTTCGAAATATATTTAGCTTTAAAAAACTATGCACAATTTTATTTTATATATCAACCAAACTCGCCTAAAAAATATTGGGGATTTTAATTGATATGGAATGCGAGTGGAGCATTGTGCAAAGTCCTTCAAAACGCTTAAAATATACAGGAAAATTCCATATTTTTCTACTTTTTTTTAAATTTCTCGTGTGATAAATATGTGCCATAATGCATATAGTGTGCCCTTGAATATAATATAGTATATTAGTGAATATAATATAGTGTGCCCTTGAATATAATAGTATTTAAAGTGAAATTTAAAAATAAAAATAAAAAAATTCGTTTGAAGGTCCCTTGTCTCCTTAAGGCTCTAGCGCCCTTTTTTCAGGAAATGTCTTAGTATTTTCATGAAATCAACACATTTTGCCCAAAAAAATTTTATGTTACCACGAGGAAAATCCATTATTCAAAAACCTGCCTTATAGTCCGTTTTGAGACAAAAAATCTTTTATCTCTTAAATTCATATATTTGAATTTGAGACATAAAATATTTTTTTAAATCGCTCATCGACTTTTCAGTTTGTAAAAAGATAATAGTGTGATATCTTTATTGTATCTTAATTCTAACAAGTTGGAAATTGCACGTCAAAAGTGACAAACGAGGTACGTTCATACTATAACTAGTTTTATAAATATTTTTTGCAGCGCATATTGTAGTGAATGTATATTTTAGTACACTTCATAAGTGCATATCAATTTCATTCTGTTCGAAAGGCTGAAACGTTATTAAAATGCACTTGAAATATTTTTTCCCATTGGCCGTAATGTAACGGATAACTTTTGGCTACCCCTGTAATTAAACTATATATCCGATTTTCATAAAATTTGAAATGACTTGACAAAATTTCGCAATAATTATATATTTAAAATTTCAGACCATTCGGCTGGGTAGTTTTTGCTCTATTACATGCGGACGAACAGACAGACGGACCGAACGACGACTGTACACTGTAAAAAAAAAAAAAACGGGCTAAAAAACGGAAATACTACTGGCAATCTAGACGCCAGTACTATTTCCTTTTTTTACGGGAATTTTTACCCATAAATTACAAAAAAATTTCCGTTTTTAATCAGAAAAACGGAAAATTTTTTGTAATTTATGGGTAAAAATTCCAGTAAAAAACGGAAATAGTACTGGCGTCTAGATTGCCAGTAGTATTTCCGTTTTTTAGTCCGTTTTTTTTACGGTGTAGGTGCTACGTATTTATATAATTACGAACGCACTTAAAAATGATTTTCAGAACTATTATTTAAATCGTTTCACAGTTTTTTTAGTACTCACTTTAAACTGCTTGTGTGGCGCTATACTGTTTAATAAAAGTATTTACGTATTCTAGTGTTGCCCGCAGTAACCGAACGACCAGAGAAAACTTCCATCATGGCCGTTGAAACTCTTTTGTCCATGCCATGTACAGTCGTGGAAAGAAAAAAGTAAACACCCTTACTAACTGATCAACAAATTATCGTAGAAGAAAGTTACTAGTACCAAATGATTGGAAATAAAGTCTACTTTTAAATGATGTATATAAAATTACTTTAGGGGGGTCCTCTACATATTAAAACGAAACACAACTTTGTTTTTTTCAATAGCAGTACACAATTTTGACAGCATAATTGAACTCTGCAATCCGTACGATAAGTTTCCCAGAAATTAATTATTTTAAAATGAGTGTACTTTAAGGGCTGTATCCAAATTGATGTTCAGTACTCGATTGTTGACCGAGAGAGCCTTCTTATTGATCAAGGAATCTTAAGCGCTACTCAAGCAATCATTGAACACTGCTAGATTACAGGATGGCAGAAGAAATTTCAAAATATCTAGTCACTTCTATCATAGACGGCTCCTTAAACCATCATTTTTCCGTTTTTAAAGCATAATTTGAAAACTACTTGGAAGAAAAATGTGAAATTTTGGATTTCCATAAAGTAGGACTGTATAAATCTAAATCCATCAAGAAAATTGTACGTTGCAATTCATAATTTTTTCGAATATTAATTTCATAATTCATAATTTATATCATAAAAGTATAATAATTGTAAATTCAACGTTTTTATGTTTGGGTATATTAGTATTATTGCTACGCAAAAAATTAGCACATTAGGAGTATAATTTCAGGAGATATAAATAAAAATATGAAAATGTTATTTAACATTAGAAGCACTAAATTTTGAATGTTTATAATTCAAAAACTTATCATTCGAATGACTTGAAAATTGGTGTATAGGCATAGTTTGAACCGAATTTTGAAATATCTCATTAAAATTGGGTATTTCCATTGAAAAAAATGAAGTTTAGGTTCGTTTTCACCTGTAGATGGCCCCCTAAGCAAATTTTATATACATAATTTAAAAGTAGACTTTATTTTCAATCGTTCGGTACCAGTAACTTCCTTCCACGATAATTTGTTAAGGAGTTAGTAGGGGGTGTTTACTTTTTTTCCCCACGACTGTACGTGCATATAAAACATGTGGTATGGAAAGACGCCGCACTGAGTAGTTTCTAGAGGAGTGAGATTCCAGGACATTATGATAATCTTGAAACGGTCAAAATTCTGGGGAACGTCAGTGTAAGCCAGCAGTTTGTCTTAGACGTAAACCTTACCTTGATCCTCGAGCGTAGATGGCAGGCATATGGACAGGTATTCTAGTTTTTAATGTTTTACAATTTGTCTGAACTGTTGTTGAATATTCATTGAATGTGGGAATACACATTTTCCCTCTAATATTATAAATGTCACATAATGTAACTTTCATATCATGTTATTTTTTAATCATATAAATTATTACCATTAAACGTATTACTTTAATCTAAAAGTGTCTTACTAAAATCGTATTTTTCTAATAAAAACAAGTTTATTACATTATACGTTATTTTATAACAAGAAGGAAATTATAAGTAGAAGCTTGCATTTTATTTTGTTTTCTATAATGAAAAATGATTCCCGCTATATTAATATATTACATACGCGTTATAAAAATGTGTCTAGTTTTTTTTGTTTTTTTTTTTTTTTTTTCTTTTTTATGAACATTTTTAAATAACATCATTAACCTTATTATTTTTTACATAAAAGACTTCGTTAAAATTTACTTTGACTTATACAAAAAACATTTTGCGATAATTTACATTATTTTGTTAAAAGGATGATATAGGAAGGATGATTTAATAAATATACAAGGAAGATTTTATAAATTTTGGAAGGATTACTTTATAAATAAAATGCTTTTTATTTTATTTCTACTTGGGAAATATCTATTTATCCAGTTAATAGATATTCTATATATGTTACCAAATTATGTATACATTTGCAAATTATCTCACCTTGCTCTTCCATAAGTATCTTTTAAATATATTCTGGAAACCTTTAAAATTTCCTAACTATTCACATTTTCACAAATTCTCCGAAAATCTTTATGGAAATATATCTAAATTCTGAGATGTACTTCTATTTTATTTTTAATAATGAATTTCACAGATACACCCACATAATACAAGGAACGTTTCAAAATTTAAAATTTAATGTCGCTTTATGTAGTAGTGTATTGCTTTAAGATTGGTTTAAAGAATGTCTTACAATTTTAAAGGTGAGCTCACTGTTATCTTCCGACAGTAATAAATTTTGCGTAAAGAAAATTTATGTTGTCTAGAACAAAATTTATCCTTTTAAAGTCGGCTTTTACGGTCCATTTGAAATTCGGAGAAGTGAATATGAAACTGAAAGGAACTTTAGAAGCACTAATCTACTCTTGATTTTGCGAAGAGAAAATGTTGCCATATACTTTGAGTTTTCATTATTATTTTGAGGGGTACAGAGGATTTAAATATAACGCTGCTAAAGACAATTAATAGTAAATGTTCTGTATCATGAAATTTTTTTCATCCCATTTGTATCAGAGAAACAAAAGAAATCTTACTGGTAATATATTTAACCCGTGGACTTCAAACTTCAGTTCTGCCCCCTTGAATTCCACTCTAGTGCAATTTCGGAATCCGTAAAATCAACTATGAATAACTTAATTGGCAGTATAGTGATAATGAAGTATGAAAGCTAACTCCTATACAAAATTTAATGAGGAATCAAAATGCAATGTATATTTTTTATCAAAATTTTGTTTTGTTAAAGAAAAATGCAAAATAATGAAAGCATGTTTTCAAAAAACTCCGACTTTTTGAAACTGTAGTCGGTGTGAATCCATACTAGTGTGGAGTTCTGTTTTTTTTTTTTTTTTTTTTTTCCTACCTCATTTCTGACTAATGAAAACGCTTCATAGGTGTTTATGTAGCGTTCTCATTGGCTGAAAAATAGATAGCCTTTAAAAAAAGAGGTAATTTTTCACGATATTTTTAACAGTGTATTGTATTAATGTATTATCTAGCAGGAAGGTTTCCAAAATATAACACAATTTCTTAATAATTATCCAGGATTCCGAAAATCCTTCCCTTTTCTTCAGAAACCTCAGAAACGAAATAGATTTCCGAGATTTAAAGAAGAATTTCTAAATTAAAAGTATCTTTCGATGCACTTAATTTTCGAAAACGTTACAAAATAATTTTTACAATGTATTAATCAGTTTTCTCAACCCGATACGAACACACAATATTAGTTTTTGGGACGTTTTCGTTTCTTCATTAGAAATTTTGAGCTGCGTAGCAGAATTTATGCATCTGAGTGTAATAAATTAGTGTTCATTTTATGATGTTAATTTACCATGTTTGTCATGAAATGTTTTTGTATGATAATGTTTATGTAAGAATGTACAGCATCCGCTATAAATTCTCCCTAATAAAAAAATATTTATGATTTATGAACTTGCAAAATGTCTCTATTTGGTTTTCTTTTAAAGATTTTTAAGTATTTTAATAGATACCAGGGAAGTTCAGTGATTTTCTATGTGTATCTTTATAAAAAAAAAAAAAAATTGCTAGGTTCTAAAGGGTGTTTGTGGTCGATTTTTCACTAATAAATCCCGTTGGTGCACCTACACAAAGCGGGTATATTTCCATAATTAAAATTTAATGTTGTTTTATAAAGTAATGTGTTGCTTCATAACTAAAAAACGGTAAGACACTATCAATGATAGGTATCGAACTGACTATTGCCCTATCTGTTCCAGTCACACTAAATACAGATCTCTTGAAATAGATTTAAAATGCATTTATAGAAATCTAAAAGTCCTCCAAAATTTATATTTCACTGTATAAAAACGAATTTGTGAAACACACAATTTTATCATTAAAATAAAAAGATATTTTCTATGTATTTTCCTTACTTTTCTTATCTGAAAAATTTATATATTTTATTTACTTCAAAAAAATTATTTATGAACTAACAAAATGTTTCTCCTTGCTTTTCCTTTAAAGATTTTTAAGTATATTTCTAGAAACCCGAAAAGTTCACTGAAGTTCCATGTGTAACTTTCCGAAAAATAGCTATGTTTTTAAGCGTATTTGTCTTATTTTTCAGTAATGAATCCCGCAGGGAATATTGAAAATTAAAAATTTCATGTTTTTTTTTTTTTTTTTTTTTTTTTTTTTTTTTTTGTTTTTTTAAATAAAGTAACAATGTGTTGTTTTAACATTGATTTAAAGAATATTTCATGCTTTTAAAGGTCAACTTACTGTAATCTTTTGAAAGTACTAAATTTTGCGTAAAGAAAATTTATGTTGCTTTGAACAAAATCTATCCTTTTAAAGTTGGCCTTTATGGACCGTTATGGAATTCAGATAAGTGAATTTGAAACTGAAAGGATCTTTTGAAAGCTTTTTAACATCTGCCCGTGAGTACGTGAAAAGAAAATGTTGTCACACATTTTGTAATATCTAAAATTCTAAAAATGATTCTTAAAAATATTATTAAGCGATAAAATTGAGTCTTGGTTTCAATAGTTGGAAAAATTTCCAGTCATTGATGGTAAAAGAAAATAGATCATGAGCAGAAATGATTGTTTTTTACTGTTGTGATGTGGGTGAAAATTCATTACTGATAGTGTTCTGTATACTAGTCACTTGTAATATTAGTTAAACTGTACGCAAAGAATCGCGGAACTATTTTGTGTTTTATTATACGCTTCAAATGAAGATAAACCTCAGCAGTTGATGGAAAAGAAGGGCGAAAACAGAAATCTTCAAAGAGTTTTGCATTGCCAATTCTACTTTATCGACAATAATAAAAAATAGGGATCCCACGTTAATGTTTGAGTTCAATATGTTTAAACCAGAGAGAAAACGTATGAGAACGGCTAAGCACGAAGATTTAGAGACAGCTTTGCTTATTTGGTTCAAACAAGCTAGATCTGAGAATGCTGAAAAAGACACTTAAAAAAAATCTGATTCCCCCCCCCCCCAAAAAAAAAATAAATAAATAAAAATAAAATAAAATATATAAGTATATATATTTACTTGCTTTTTATCCTAATGGATGCAACTTACTAGTAGTTTAACAGGAAATTGGAGTAAAATTTGACGACGTCGAAAGTTTTTGTGAGTTTTGCCCCCCCCCCCCTTTTTTTTTTTTTTTTTTTTTTTTTTTTTACAATTCTTTTAACACGAAAAAATTTTTCGGTCCCCTGAGTTTCGTGTTAAACGTATTTCACTGCACTTTCTTCCCAAGGTACCGATTTATAATTTAGCAACTGTGAAAACTAATAAAAAAAAGTACTTAAATCGCTTCAATATTTTCCTGTAAAAAATACATGAATCACAGCTTTTTTGCATGCTATTTCGCAACTGTTGTCGCTCTATTAAATTTTTGTTTTAATGAGCGTACAATCTTGAGAAATAAAATAACAATAATACTATGCAATAAATTTACCTACTAAATATGCCTACTAAATTTACTTGGTACATTTATTTGTAACACCTAATTTTATTATTCTAAATTGATGGAGCAATCCTACTACATTTTTTTATATATATATATATAACTAGGAGGCTCTGCCACCTACGAGCTACGCCCGCCAACCCCCGTTCAGGCACACCAAAATCAAAAAAGCACGCCAATTTGATCGGCTTTAAAAATATTGAATTAAAATTTAAAAAAAAAAGTAGCGATCTCTCTGTAAACGGGTTTCCATTCGTTTTCCTTGGATTGGGGATTTTTAAGACCAAATCTGCTGCTGTTAAGAGATACAATGGCTGTTTTCGTATTTAATTAAAAAATTAGTTAAACATTTGAAAATAAGCTAATGTAAAATGAATTAAGTAAACAGTGTCATTGTCTCCCGGTATTTTTTAAACAGCGCTATAAGATAGTTCTTTTAAATAATTCATTTTAAATGTATCGTTTTAAATCTGACGTAATTTACACCAAAGTTTTATTTCTCTTATTAATATTCAGGTGAAAATACTTTTGTTGTTAGAAGGAAATATTATTTGTGCTGTCTTCGAATTCACGACAATGGTTAAAAAGATTATCTCAAAATATCTCGCGCAAATATATTTTTTAATTTAAATTGTTTTGCCATATTTTTTGGCCATTTTAAATATGACGTAATTGCTTCCATTTACAAGTTTTAACGCACAATATTTTTTTTATTTTAACATTTTGTTTATCTTTAAAATTCAAGTTTAAATATGGTTCTTATGACGTAATTTTCCTGCTTTTAACATGTAATCATTTAATTCTAATTTTAAAGTTTTTTTTCTGTTTATAATAATAGTCATGTGTAAATAAATTTTTAATTTGAAGTAAACATTATTGTTTGCGCTGTTTATACAATTGGCAACAGTTTAAATTAATAACATTTTCTAAAATTAAAAAAATATATATCTCACGAAATGCTGAAAATTTGAATTTAAAATAGAAATAAAACCTCAAAAAATGAGTCAAATGAAAAAATTAAATGCAATCTGCACACCGGGAACTTATAACGTATAAAATGATCTAAAAATGATTAAATTCTCATCTATAGTTTTTGCTCCAATAAAACTTATTTAATGGAACGATTTTGTCCAACTTTAGCATTAAATATCTCTTTAAATAATTCTTCGATTTAAAAACTGTCTGCATCAGCGTGTTTATCAAACATTTCTCTATAATACCACCGATTTTCATATTTTTGTATGCAACAGTTTTTTTAATGTTAATGAAGAAAGGCCATGCTTAAGAATTCAAATTGGATGCCGATGTACCCGGAATATCTACGCAGATTTTCATTGGTCCATTTCCAAATCAAAACTTTTTTTTTTATATATAGAAGGACTCGATAACGATTTTTTTTTAAATTACTTAAATTACTTACTTTTACGGAATGCTTTGATCCAAAGGACTGAAATAACTATCCAAAATGGGTGTTACCATTCGAAAAAGGAAAGTTAGTGTAATTTTTAAATTATGGACAAACACATACCCCTCTCCCAAATCATAATTTATTCATAGCATTATAAGTTCGACATTATTACCAGTCGATTGGAACTTATATATTTATATAATTATTTATAGCAGAATTAGTAGTTGGTGATTATCTTTTTTTTTTCGCAATATTTTTGCGCTATTATTGTATTTATACAATGGTAATGTTTTATATATATATGTGTGTGTATGTATAGATAGAGAGAGATGTAGGAAGATTATATGCAAAACGTTAATTTATTGAAATATTCAAATAGTAACAGAATGCTGAAATCATACAAACTTTGATTTAATTCCTTAACACAATTTTACAATGCTTTTTAACTAGCTTCTTCAAAAACACTTGGGTTAACACTTAATACACATAATCTGTAGAGTATTCTTATAAGGCCTAATACAGCCAATTGCTTTATTGACATCTCCCTTGTCCTGCTTCATGAATGATGGAAAAATGAGAGATTGACCTTTTTCTAATTTTCAAAGTCTAAAGTCCTTGCGTTTACGATCCGTGAATTTCGCGTTGATGTCTTATGCAATCAAATTATAGACAATAATAAATACTGGGGAGCTAGTTGATTTGATCACGTACATCATAAGTGGAATAAATGATACTACCTAAATTCAAATCCTACAAATACTAATTAAACGACTTAATTAAACGACTAATTAAACAACTAAACGTCCCTAATTAAACGATCCTACTTTAAAGTTGTCTACGTACGAAACTATTGATCAGAAAGTTGTGAAATTTTGTGACGGACATAATAAAGAAATGAGAATTTCTTTGAGCGAAAAAAAAAATTAGCTCACATTTTTGCCACCAGATGGTGTTTTAAATAAATTACACCATTTTTAGCAATTTAGATACCACCCACTGAATACTAGGCCTCAGCTCTGCAAAAAAAATGGCGGCTGTCGTAGGAGAATTTTCTTTTCAGAGTTTGTACGGTGCGTTCAATTCGAACACCAATAATGTTTTTAAGTTTTTATATTCTTTTATTTTCTAAGTAAGTATATTCTTTTCAGGGGTGGTCTGCATATTTGTCTAATTTTATCTGGAAAAAATAAAGCGTGAAAACTTCAAAAGTGTGCAATTTATTAAAAAACGCCCTCTGGTGGCAAAATTTTGAACTTTTTTTTGCTCACACAAATTCCCATTCCTTTATTATGTCCGTCACAAAATTTAACAGCATTCTGACCAATAGTTTCGTCTGTAGACATCTTTAAAGTAGGGTCGTTTAATTATGGAAACCCTGTGTATACATATTAATTTAATAATTTTAAAATAAGTTAAGCCTGTGCACCAGGGCTCATTGGAACACACAAATAATATACAATTTAAGACAAAATAGGAAATATTTTTCATGAAAACTAGGAGTAGCAACAATATGCAAAAGACTTTTGAATGCAATGAACGTTGCAACAACTAACAAGAAACACTAGCACAAAAAGTATCTCTTAGCTCTTCAGTAAGTGGTAGGAGCAAAAATGGAGGCCTTGCATGCTTAGTTATATATTTCTTCAGAAACCGGAAAGACTACAGATTTTTTAATAATTAATAATTTTCTAGACATTTTAGAACTCCGTCTTTTGAAGAGCTAAGAGGTATTCTTGTGCTGTTGCTTGTTTTATTCGTAGTGACTGTTGTTTATTGTTTTTTAAAAGTTTTTTCATCTTGTTACTACACTTACGTAATGACAAAAAATGTCAAAACAACAATATGAGTTTTGACTTAAATTGTATGCACACACATATATAACTATATGTATATTTATATGCGAGTATGTTTATGTTAGTATCATATACAAAGGTATAAAATGTATAAATAAAACATAATCTATTGTAAATATCATACATCAACATATTTCATTCAGTGGGGATCTACTTCTTTACAGCAACCTTTTCCATTTCCCAATAACTTACAAACAATATGATAACACTTAGATAAAATTATCGCAGGAATTTCCTCATCCGCTTTCGTCTCGAGACTGTCGTAAAATATTCGCTTCACTAAACTTTGCGAAAGGGAACTTTCGCCCTTTAATTACAAACCAAGAACAATAATTATCCGAGCACATACGGCATTCAGGTCTTTTTTATGGAGACATCTGCGACCGAG
Source organism: Maratus speciosus (assembly GCA_963932465.1). Classification (NCBI taxonomy): domain Eukaryota; kingdom Metazoa; phylum Arthropoda; class Arachnida; order Araneae; family Salticidae; genus Maratus; species Maratus speciosus. The sequence continues at coordinate 359,828,499 of OZ010794.1, forward strand.
AATAGCAGTGTAACGTGAAATAAATTCTAACGAAGACTATACTTAAAATTAATATAGAGATCTTTCTTGCCTTTTTTTACTTTTTTATTTTACGTTAGGACAGCACAGCACACGACATATAACAATCACAGGAACATTAAAAAACTTCCAAAAATCAAGCGGAGGCTTGCTCACCCCTCTCTTAGCGAACGACCAAAAACCACATCCGCTCTTGATGATCTAAAAAAGGCATCTCTTCTATGGGGGCCTCTTTGACTTTTCAGTCCGTCTTAATTGGTGACCACTTGGGAGTCTTATTTATCTCATTAAAAAAGTTTATTTCTAATTGTGTCAGTCAGCCACTTTTCACCGAGAATTGTTTACCTCGTTAAAAGTGTTTACATCGAGCATCTGGAGTTTGATATTTCGATGATGTGACTTGCAGATCCAATTAAGGATGCTGCGTAGTACTCAAGTGACCATCTGGTTTTTGCATGAACTCAGATAGAACGTCACAGCAGGTACATTCGTTTTTGTGATTGGTTGTCTGATTAACAATGAAGAAACTGCATACAAAAGACATTCAGAGAAAATTAAAGAGCTTAGCCATGTAAAATCATCATTTAATGAACTCTTATTATTGTTCCTAGAATTTAGATAAAGTAGCCATTGAGGAATGAAAAGCTTTTTAATGTCCTTTTTCTAGGTTGTAATAATTGTTGCAGATTTTAAGATAAAAAAAGCCTTCTTGAAAACACCATACAAATTTTAATAAGTGCGCAAAGCATTTCGAAAGAACTAGTCTTTCTTCATCAGGTGCCAGAGAACAAGTTCTCTCTCAGCCTTGCTGTTGTTTGCAAAGTAGTACGTCGTGTTCTCTGCGCCTGATTAATGAACAACTAGTTCTTTCGAAAGACCTTGCGCATTTATTAAAATTTTTATGGTGTTATAAAGAGGTTTTTTTTATCTTATCATTTCACACCAGCTTATCTAATTATTTTAAGTGTTGGAGATTTTATTTATTGTTTAAAACTCATTATACGGTAACCATTAAATAAATTGTGTTTTTAAAACCCGTGAAAGTATCATATTAAAAAAGTTTTAGACGTTTTAAAACAATTCTTTAAAATTAAAATATAAATATTTCACATGCAAAACTATTGTAATTATTTATGTCTACAAGCATGTACTTTTTTTTGCTTCCATGTATTAATTCATTTGTGGGTTATAAAAACGATTGTATACAACTAACATGTTTTTACTTTTATAGTTGCTCATATATAACTATATATACATAAATATATAAATATAAATAAATATATTATATGCGAGTATGTAGCGATAATATAGATTGAGATATTTTACTATTGTGTACAAAGGTATAAAATATATAAATAAAACGTAACTTATTGTAAATTTCAACATATTTCATTCAATAGGAAAATGTTTCTTCACAGAAATACTTTCCATTTTACAATAAATTTCAACCCGTATGATAACACTTAGACAGAAGTATTACAGGCATTTCCTCATCCGCTTTCATCACAGGCTGTCGTAAAATATGCGCTTCACTAAACTCTGCGAAAGGCAACTTTCGCCCTTTAATTACAAACCAAGAACAATAACTATCCGAGCACATACGGCATTCAGGTCTTTTGTCTGGAGACATCTGTGACCGAGAATAGCAGGTACATTCGTGTTTATGATTGGTTGTGTGATTAACAATGAAGAAACTGTATACAAAAGACATTCAGAGAAAATTAAAACTCGCATGCTTAGCCATGTAAAATCAGCATTTAATGAACTCATGCTTATTATTGCTCCTAGAATTTAGATAAACTAGCCATTGAGGATTCGAAATCTTTTTAACGTCATTTTTCCGTGTTGTAGTAAATGTTGGAGATTTTATTTGTTGTTTAAAACTCGTTATAAGGTATCCATTAAATAAATTATGATTTTAAAATCCATGAAAAGTATCATATTAAAAAAGTTTAGAAATTTTAAAATAATTCTTTAAAAGTGAAATATAAATATTGCACATGCAAAAAAAAAAAAAAAAAAAAAAAAAAAAAAAAAAAAAAAAAATGCATACACATAAGTTGTAATTACACAGGCCTGCTATGAAAAAAATACAAGGGTATTGATGGCTGAACTTTATGTATTTTTTGGTGCTAATTAAAAAACAAATAATGAAAAAATTCTATCACGTCACATTTTATTGAAAAATATTGGGTCGATTGGAAAGTTTGTCGTGTTGGAAAAATCAATTCGTACCGGTAAATTCTGCCAGGTAATTATAAGACATTAGATATCGGAATCAATGTCTAATAATTAAATGATAGAATTTTCCGATACGAATTGATTTTCCCAACACGACGCAACATTCCGATAGACCCAGTTGTTTTAAACCGTTTAAACCTATAACAAAATAATCGATTACTGAAAAATCAATTTGCCTCACCGAGAATCGATTTTTTTACATAGATTTTCATGGATAAAATCACTGTTGCCAGATAGCACATGGAAAATTGTCCAAAATTGTCCTTTTCATTTTAGCAAAAATATCGATATCGATGTTACAAAAAATTCTGATGTGATGGGGGAAAATGGAGGTCATTTTCGAAATCAGCGCACCAAATAACATAAAAATCAGCGAAAACTTCTCTTGTGTTTTTCAAAAACTTCAATTTCGCAGGCCTGTGTTATTTATATCTACAAGCCTTTACATTTTCCTACTTGCATGGACTAACACATTTGCGCTGAAAAGAAAAGGGTTATATGCAAATAGCAGGTGTATGCGTTATATGAGAAGCTCACAACCATAGTAGACCAAGTCCACTTTAAAAAAAATGAGATAGTTCATGTAGAAGGTGTAGTAAACTGTGGATTATCTACTGCCATAGTGCACCAAGTCTATAGTTCACATCTTTCTCATAGATTGCATCTGTGTCCAGAGTTGGTGAAGTAATACAAGAAACCTTCACAACCATACTGAATCAAGTCCATTCATCAGTGTGAATGTGATACTCTTTCATCTGTGGTCCATTCTTGTCTAAATATTGCCTAATTGCTATCAAAAAACGTTGTGGAATAAATAAGTAATGATTCCAAAACTTCTGATGAAAAATAAACGTGAATCATCAGATGGATAAACTATGAATGGAAAGTAATATTGTTTTTGATGAATCCCTCCCCCCCCCCTTTCTCGGTAAACAAACGGTAAACGTACTGACAGCGCTTTTCTTAACAAAAACCATTTCAAGGAAAAAAAAATTTTAATCACATAGTTCGATTTTCGGCCTAGAGAAGAATGTAGGTACGACAGAAAATAAGACCCACGTGAAAAGAAAAGTCTATTACAAATTCTTCAGCACAATGATTAATTTACACTTTAAGCCGTCAAATAGAGATATATGTAAGTTATGTGATGACATACCAATCAAGCTTTCAGCAGAAAATGATGAAAACACTAGAAAAAGTCTTGGAACCGAACGAGATATCCATTTGCGGAAAGCTAAACAGGCTGGAGAAAAAAATTAAAACTTAAAGCCTCAGATGAAACTTACTGCTATGCTTTCGACTTGCAAAAAGCACTTCCCTTTCCTAAGCTTTCAACATCCATAGCTTATTATAAATGCAATCTATATGTTTATAACTTTGGGGTGCGTTCCATTCATAATAAAGTGGGATACATGTACGTCTTGGATGAAATATAGAGAGGAAGAGGTTCTCAAGACCTTTCTACCATTTTTGCAAGACACTTAAGAGAGAAAACCTCTAAACATAAGAAAATTATTCTATATTCTGATGCCTGTGATGGCCAAAATAGGAACATTAAAATGTCTCTTACGCTGTTGAAACAAGTTAATAGCACAAATATAAGAGCAAAGGCAGTTGACTACAAATCCATGGTGGCTGGCGACTCTTTCCTTCCGAATGACGCAAAATATTGCCTGATTGAAGCAGAAAGTCGCAAGAAATAGCACAGATATGTTCCTGGAGACTGGAAGGAAAATATTATTATTACAATGAGGGAATGTCCTAAAATTTGATGTAATTGAAGTTAAGAATTCCGACTTTGCTTTTACTACAGCTTTGGAACAAAGTATCAGAAACAGAAAAAAGGATACCGGGGAAGCTTGTTTTAGTTGGATTGAAATTAGATGGCTGCGAGTTGTGAGAGATTCCCCCTTCATGTTACTGTTCAATGAAACCCTCAATGAGGATCAATCTTTTCGCAAAGTAAATTTGGAAAAATGAGCTCGTGGACGCAAGTTACTTTATTTGTCAAATGTCATTCGTAGAAAAATCACTTTGGCCAAAAAAAAATATATTATGGTTATAATAATAAACATACTGAATACAACCATACATTCCTTTCACATTCCTGAAATATGGCTTTCTATTTTAAAATGTCAATGAAAATTCCACTTTTTTCAGCAATTCTTTCATCGTTAGTTTCTTTGGTTAAAAGATGGCGCTACTGAACGGTTTATTTGGGATTAAGAGGTTTCCGTTAGACTGATTTGTATTTTGAATTGATTTCAAAATGTAGCATGTAAAGAGTTTGTTGTCGATTTATATTTTAGAAAATTTTTCTCCTGACGAAGGTTTTAAAGATTAAACCGAAACGTAGAGTTTTATGTTAAATTTGTGAATAAATTATACGTTGGATAGCAACACCTATTTGTTTTGTATTTGTTTTATATTATGGTTAGTTTACCATACATTCCGAGAATTCATCATGCATACTTCAAGAATCTTCCAGTAGATATCAATACCAGGCTCCAAGCTACTTCCTCTAAAGTACATCATGATTTCGATGATGATGATGATTGTGATAGTATTGTGTACAGTGAATTGTTTACGATAATTGGTAATATGTTTCACTCTTTGCGTTTAATTTAGAGTAAAAAATAAAATAAGTAGATATAAATCAAAATCAAGAGTTTTTGTAATCATAATAAGCAAGTCTTTATTTATGCATGGAAATTTCGCAACCATACTGGACCAAGTCTTCATTTTTTTAAAAACGTATAAATTTATAATAGAAATATTAATTTGTCATTTGTAAAAGTAGGGCACTATAAAAATGATGCTTTAAATTGAATATTGACACATATATCCCTTATAAATCTCTTGACATGAATTAATTATTTATTAAGAACTTTAAAGCGTTATTATTCACAATCGAGAAAATTGGACTTGGTCTACTATAGTATGAGCCCCTCATATAGTTGTTCATATATAAATACAAATTTAAATCTTGCACAATACATAAATGTATTGCGAGAACTTGTCTATGTACTATACATGCACGCGATAATACAACGATATGTAAATCGAAAAATAACAGCATTACAGTGTAGGCATGAAATGTCTCAAAATACAGTAATAATAGAAAATATAATCATATTCTATTTTCACCCATTAACGACGTGTGCATTCTACACTTCTATTAAGGGGTTAGGATATCTTTGAACGCGTCGAAAAAGGAAAAAATACCACTAATGTTCTAAGCTTCAAAACTTGTGTAATAAGTCAAAAATAAAAATCAAACTTCATTTATATATAAAGCTCATATTTATATTTATATTTAAATATGTATATGTACTTGTAAATTCATAAATAAATATTGAAATGATAAGTTTAAAAATATATGATAATGAGAGAAAAAAAATCTTGCGCGCATGATAAAATCTGAAAATATGCATATAAAGAGGAAATTTTGGTGAAAATAAATACATAATACTGTTACCTTCATGCTAAAACCAGAATATTTGTAAAAAATATTGACTCAATTAAAAAATTAACAAAAAATTAAAAAAAATCACATATTAAAAATTATTTTCAAAGTAAAAAACAAAAAATAAAATAAAATCTTACCTTTTTCTGGTTTTAAGTTGTAGATAATACAGTAATCAATATGTGGTGAGAAGTTTTTTTGATTGTCATGCATAGTTTTTCAGTAACATAGCGCGCAGTATCAAAATTCATCGTGTTTGGAATAAACGCAATGCAAAGTTTAATTATCCTATGTAGTCTTAATATTTAGTCTTAATAAAACAGCCAAAATTAGTAAACTAATGGTAATTTTTTAATAAGGTTTTTTGCATATTGTTCGGAAATGATTACGGAATCAAAATATGTATAACAAAATTTTCGAAAATTTTGCAGGTTTAATGGTATCCTACCCCCTTAAGACCTCTATATACCAGTTGGGTCATTCTTCTAAAAGTTTACAATTCCAGTCACAAAGCCTTTTTCAGTATTTGACATGTATCTTTTTTAATTAATTTATGTTTTCTATTGAAAGTGAAAGAAAACTAAATGTCTTGTGTCCATACGTTTTTTTATAGTTACTTTATCTTTTTTAATTTATTTATGTTTTCTATTGAAAGTGAAAGAAAACTAAATGTCTTGTGTCCATACGTTTTTTATAGTTACTTTATATTTTTTATTTCTTAGTACACAGTATGTGAGATCTCCCCTCCGTGCCATGTCACACACCCAGTGTTACTAAGGAAAATGTTTGATTACTTAATTAATTGAAACAAAAAAGTTAAATAATTATTATTCTAGCTACTAATATCTCAAGAACAAAGTAACTTAGCATAGTTAATTACTTTCTTTTTATTTTTTTTTTCTGAGTACGGAAAGGAATAGAAAAAACACAATAAGAACACAATAAATTCTCGCCTCTATGAACCAAACATTATGTTGAATTTTCCTGTTAATAGATGGCAAAATTATCATCAGATTTTATTTCCAATGATGTTAAAGTAAAGCCAGTACGTTTGCTGCTGTTAAATTATATGTCAAAAAATTGTTTTTGTACTAAGGTGTTAGAGGTCTGCACGGGCCCGGGCTTGGCCCGAGGCCCGTACCCGGCCCGGCCCGCGGGCCGGGCCGGGCCGGCGGAATGAAGGCGAATTTTCAAACGGGCCGGGCCGGGCCGGCAGAATTAGGACAATTTTTTCAACGGGCCGGGCCGGGCCGACAGACAAAATAAGCGGGCCGGGCCGGGCCGGGCCGGCAAAAAAATTAATCGGGCCTAACGGCCCGATATAAGAATTTAAGCGAAGCTGATAAAATACGAGCCGTTTTCAATGAATATGATTTTTTCGAGAAGAATAAATGTGTGTCACGAGCCGATGCGAGCTTAACAACTTCAATACAGAAATGTAACACGTCCATCGTAGAGACCGGCATCGTACAGTTACAAAATGTCTGATTCCGAGTTTAATTTTTTTTCAGCAGACTCGTGCCGGGACGGAAGTGATCTTAATCGATCTCAGGATGTGTAGAACAGTCATTGTGTTTTGTAGTATTAATAGTGATAATGAACTTCTCTTAACAGTATCTTTGGAAATATACCTTAAGGTGGTTCTCATATTCACTGCTCAACAATGCGAAGCTTTCAGACACATTTTCTGACAAAATGTTTAACTATAAAGGCATAAAATTGACAGGCCTGCCTATTGAAGGCATTTGGAAACGAATAGCTTTTTCCATATTTGATAAATTACTTACAGAGATAACAGAGATTCATGTCACGTGACTGTACGTTTTTCTCCTTTCCGGTGCTATCGCTTCCGGAAATTCGATTCAAAACGCTAACTTTGACAGTATTTTCAGAAAGATATATTGCTTTTATCTATGAAAAAAAAAACACATTTACATAGCTTCTGAATTAGAATACCTGCCAATCTTACGCGTTTCCGAAAAGAAAAGAATTCATAAATGTGTCGAAATGTAGCTGCTTTGGATTTGAGAAAAGCCTTAAAAATGAGAGAAATATTTTCACAAATCTACTTTTTATGTGTTCTTTTTACAGCTTCAAAAGTTATGTTTTTAATCCTTTATTCTGAAGTACATTAATCTTTTAATGAATCCTTATTTCCATTTTGAAATGTCTGTAGACACGATGACTAAAACACTGTAAGTAACCGTTAATATTTACTATTGTGTGTTTTCTGTTTTGCGAACATCATAGTAATGTAAAATATACTGTAAAATGTTCCCATAAATATGTATATAGTATTCATTAAAAGAATCTTAATTGTATGTTGAGAAAAATTGGATTTCTTTTTTTGTTTTTTGTAGAAATTGTGTCGGGTCGGGCCGGGCCGGGCCGAGAACTGTAAAAATGCAAACGGGCCGGGCCGGGCACGGGCCGAACTTCCAATTTTTTCTCCGGGCCGGGCCGGGCTCGGGCCGAACTTCTAATTTTTACTCCGGGCCGGGCCGGGCCAAGATAGCTTTCGTTCGGGCCGGGCCGGGCCCGGGCCTGGAAATTCCGGCCCGTGCAGACCTCTATAAGGTGTTAGATTTTGTTATAAAAATGCAACCATGGTTATTGGAGATTCTCACATCCGTGAACTGCAATTCAAGGCGACTAAATCAATACTAAGATATATGCTTATATATTGCTTACGTAATTATATCAACATATGCTGATTTAACCCCTTCGAGACGGGAGCCTTTTACGAAATTTTTAATCGTTTGTCACCGTTTTTTAAAAACAGAAATTTATGTCTTCGTGAATCGGAAAAATCTCTAATTAAAAAAGGCAAATTTTACAGTAAAATTTTACTGGTGATGTAAAACAAGGATTTTGAGCGCTTCATGCGGCACGTATACGTGTCGCTCGTCCCCAAGGGGTAAAAGAACAAAATCAATTTTTCTCAAAAAAATAATTATTTGGTTTAATATTTAGAGCATGTTCCTCATCTCCGTGATATCACCTTCGTGAATCTCTCAATTTTAAAAATGTATATTTCAGAGAAAAATGCTTAACAAGAATTTACAATGACTGTAAATCAAAAAAGATAATTTCAAAAGTTTAAAAGAGAAGAATTGAATAACATATAAAAGATTGTTTATGAAAAGAAGCTCCAGATGAGACTTTTTTATATTCATTCCAAATAAATTCATTATGCATTCTTATATAGAATTGCTCCTTAGTTATATATCTAATAGAATAAGTAGTTTTTTATGCTTTGTATCACTACACAAACATAAATGTAGCATAAAGTTCACCTCCGTGAATGTATTTAATAAAAAACTGTGTTTCTGAAAAAAATAAATATCGTGTAGCTGGGCCATTGCTGATTTTTACTTGCAGTAAGTGATAAGTTTCTAGAAATTATAACATTTGTCTTGAAAAACAAAATTTTTATTGGAAAAATTTGTATTGAAAATCTATACTTTTGGGAGAATGACCCAGTTGACACCAGTTTTTGCATATTGCTAACTTTAATTCCTTTAGTCTCTCCATGTTTGACATTAGATAATTACAAATTTACTTTTCAAAATAACAGACATTACATTACACTACATTAAAAGATAAAAACACTAAATCAATTTAAAAGGACACGTTTCGGATTCATTCTGAATCCCTCATCAGCTAATTCCTAACGTAAAATTCATACTAGATTTTAAAGTTCAACAAGTAGAAAAACATTACATCAAGTTGCCAAAAAATTATACTTAAAACAAAGCTGAATATTCTATTGGTAGAGATGCAGCCTCGTTAATTGCTAAATCAACAGTTCTCGTGTACCAAGCTTCCAAAAAAATACAACTTGCATAAATGCTGCAGCCTGATCTAATTATATAAGCATTCTCAAAATTCGGAAAATGATCAGTTTTTATCGCGTGGACAACAATTTTAGAATTTAAATTTTTATTTCTAAAAGCATATTTATGCGCCTCAAGTCTTGTTTCAAGTGTACTGATATCAACTGATCATTTTCCGAGTTTTGAGAATGCTTATATAATTAGATCAGGCTGCAGCATTTATACAAGTCGTATTATTTTTTTTTTTGAAGCTTGGTACACGAGAACTGCTGATTTAGCAATTAACGAGGCTGCATCTCTACCAATAGAATATTCAGTTTTGTTTTAACTATAATTTTTTGGCAACTTGATGCAATGTTTTTCTACTTTTTGAACTTTAAAACCTAGCATGAATTTTACGTTAGGAATTAGCTGATGAGGGATTCAGAATGAATCCGAAACGTGTCCTTTTAAATTGATTTAGTGTTTTTATCTTTTAATGTAGTGTAATGTAATGTCTGTTATTTTGAAAAGTTTTTATAATTATGAATGAATTCAGACGTAGTCCTTTTCTTTATATATATAAGAAAAAAATTACTTACTAAAATACTGGTTTTGAAATTTAAAACTTCCGTACTCCTTAAATGGCAAGTTTTCTTGCCAACCGGTGTTAATGAGTTAAAATAACGGATAACGCATATGATAATATTAGATATACTTATCAATTACAGGGATAAAACGCATGATAGAATTTTCTATTCCATTTTAAATGTAGGTTGTTGTAAAATATGCAATACATTGAACTCTGTGAAAAGCAGTTTTTGCTATTTAATTACAAACCAAAAGCAATAAATGACTATTGGAGCACATACGACATTCAGTTATTTTGTCTGGAGACATTCTGTGACTGCAAATAGTAAGTACATTCCTAATTATAATTAGTTTGTAATTAACAAAAAGAAACAATACGCAAAAACCATTCTGAGAAAATTAAAACACTCTTGCTTAGCTTTTTAAAACCAGCATTTAATGAACTCGTGCTTATTATTCGACTAGAAGCTGCATAAAGAAGTCGTTGAAAATTAAAAAGATTACTAGTGTCATTTTAGTTCAATATAACAAATATAACAAATATTACAATATTTTTATTACAGTTTCTTTTTTTTAAACGCAACAGTGATAAGAAGGAATATTCATGAAATTAAACAAAGTAATTTGTACATTTTGCATACAGACCGGGAGGCAGTTGCACAGATCATCACCTCATCGAGTTGAAGGCTGAAATTCCAGGATTAGACATATCTCAATTAGCATATTAAAATGCAGCTGGTCTGTCAAGTCATAATTAGATTGAAACCATCTGCAGACCCAATTTTAGCGGTTGAGCGGCAGGTTTATCATTGTGTTTTACTGCACCCAAACGTATGGAAATACAGGGGACTGGGAACAAGAAAACACTATGCTAAACCTACCAGTCAGCTAATTAAATCGGGTTTGCAGGTGTTTTCCACCAAGAAATGACTTGACATACAAGTTACATTTTAATATGGGAATTGAGTTTTAATTAATGTTGAATTTTATAGCCGCCAACTCCATGAGCCGATGCTTTCTGCTCTCGCATCCGGCCCTAATATACTACGAAACTCTTTCTAACTGTACTAGAATACTGTTAGAAAAATTCGTTATTCTTATAAAGAAAGGCAAGAATACATAAAAAAGATTAGAAAACGCACGACGCAGTGGAAATCCTAAATGTATTTATAAAATAAAGCATGTGGACAATAATGTATTTTTCATAGACCTGTATATGCAAAAACATTTTTTTACGTACTAAATTGTGAACAAAATATAATTCAAAACTACTTATATTATATAATTATTTGACTGAAAATCAATTCGCACATTCCGGAGACTCTCTCTTGTCTATGCTAAAAGTAACTAAATATCGGTTAGCACAATCTTTTCATGCTCTGTACAACATATTAACATTAAGTATAAAAGTCTCGAAACATTCTGGTGATTAAAAGTATTTAAAATTTTTATTAAAATCTGTAAAATTTTAACCCAGAACGTGAACATGCGGCTGGCGTTTGCTTATGTGTTTTTACAACTAAATATTCATATTTTTACACGTAAATTATACGCAGGCTTTCAAAGCATTATATTTATAACTATTAAAATTTTAAAAAAGATAGAACGATAAAAACTAATATTTTTAAAAATATTAAACGACCCGATGCACAAAGTGGGAGAAGAAAACAAAGCCGTTTTATAAATAATTTTTCACGAATTTTTTACACAGGTTTCAAAACCGAACTTTTGACCATTTATAACTGATAACAATTTCAAAGACTTGAACGATAAGATTGCTTTTTTTACCTACTAAATGGGCCGAAGTGAAAAATAAACGTTCTCTTACCATGCGTCTTTACCACTAAAATATCAATATTGTTTCACGATCGTTTTTATACAGGCTTCGAAACTATTATCCCCTTTGGGACGGGAGCCTTTTACGAAATTTTTCATCTTTTGTCACCGGTTTTTAAAATCAGAAATTTGTGTCTTCTTGAATCGAGAAAATGCGCTGATTAAATAAGGCAAATTTTGCAGTAAAATTTTACTGGTGAGAATAAACAAGGATTCTGAGCGCTTCATGCGGCACGTATACGTGTCGCTCGTCCCCAAGGGGTTAAATCTATTATTCATAAAAATGTAAAGCTTTTAGAGAATGAGAACTTTAAAAAAAATACTAAATGACCCGATGAGAAAAAAAAAAAACGCTAACTTTAAAATTCTGAATCCACTATTTTTTGGTGAAATACGGAAATGCACACAACACCAACTTAAACAGCGTACATTTTACTTTAAAACGACGCATTTGTTTTTAAATAATATTGATAAGACTTCTTTGACGTGGTTGGTTTGGAAAAATTTTCGTTTAAAACTATAAATTCTTATAAAATCCGGTTAAAGATGTAGTCACACAAATTTGAGGTTTATTTAAGGTTAGATAAGATTTTTATATAAGATTATTATCACGGGGCCAGGCAACACCAGTATGCCAGCTAATAAATAAATATACAAGAATTTCTCGTTTAATAGTGCAAGATTTGCAGAAGTTTTTTGCTATTGTGAAAACTTCAGTTAATTTACATATATATCTTCACGCACATGTATTGTTTTAACACATGTATTATATGTTGATTATTTTAGTTTAAAACATTTAATTTATTTATTTATTCCTCCACATGTTCATTGATATATTTAACCATAAAAGTGGTGTTTATATAGAATAGTGGGTTAAATATATTTAACCATAAAAGTACTATTTTAGTCTTCAAAATTTCGTTATTATTTTATTAATAACTAGGGGATCGTACCCGAGCTTCAAGGGTTAAAGAATATAGGTGAGAACATTTTTTTTAATTGAAAACTAATATTTTTTTGATGTGCAATAAATTTTTTAGATTGCCCACTTACATCAAAAAACCATTTTTCATATGGAAAATACGAATTATACAATCAAATAAATTTTGAAATTTATCTAAAGCGATATTTTCTTATTAGCCGCATTCTAAGAGTTATTTGACCAAGATTTTGCTACTTATGGCATACTTTTATATTCTGATAATTTCAGAGCTTATACATGTCTGTTAAACTTGTGTTTTATTTATATTATTTTATTTATTTATTCATAGGGAAGTTTTTTAATGGATATTAGCCGAAAGAAAATGATGAACTCTTTGTTTTGTTTTCAGGGCAAACGGAGTAAACTTTCATAATCGAGATCCGCTCGATATAGATAAATTAAAAAGTATTTCATGCTTTAAAATTGTTTTTAAAAACATAGACAATCAGTAAACTGGGAAGAACTTTGCAAACAAAGTTCATTTGAAAAAAAAAAAAATCCTATTTGGTGATCTAAAAGTTTAAATTTTCCGATTACAAATATGTAAGATATGTATCTTTTCAATATTATTCTATTATTTGTTTATAAAAGAAGTATTAATTTCGTTAATTTGTCTTTTACAAATATGTTAGATTGGTGGGATTTTAATATTATTCTTTTATCTGTTTATAAAAGAAGTATTAATTTCGTTATGCAAAAATAGTCTGAAACAAATGCTGAAAAATGTTTGTTGCTTTATGTGCAAAATATTTATTATTATTATGTATTGACACCGGCACGTGATAAGATAAACTTAAAATAAAATCATGCTTAAAAATTATTTTAGAAAATATAATACATCAGTCAATTAAGATAAAGTTTTTAAACAAATTGCATTTGAAAGTAAATTTTTCCCCTATGCGACGATAATTTAAAATGTACGATGGTCAGAAGATTAAAAAATCGCAGTAGCGAAAATTTCAAGACCGAAATTTGATCGTGAAGTGTTGCCATTCGCAAAATGACATCAGCGTTACACACAGTTACAGTGTTTGTCCTTTACAATATAGATAGATACCAATTATGCAAAAACGCAAAAACGCAAAATGTGATAACGACATTCTTTTCGTTCCTGCCAAAACTAAAATACTCCTCCCGCTCCCAATTATATATTTTACATTAATATAAATTACGTAGAAGTACTGCTTTTTTAATACGTAAAAGCGTTATTGTAAAATATTTAAAATTGACAACATATTCTCTACTTCTGAAAAAATATTTATAAATTTCTAAAAAAAAAAAAAAAAAACTAAATCTTCTTATCTAAAAAAAAATATTTATAAATTTCTTTAAAAAAAAAAAAAAAAAAAAAAAAAAAAAAAAACTAAATCTTCTTATCTAAAAAAAAATATTTATAAATTTTTAAAGGTCGAAGCTATAGTTGCTACTTTTTGGTATAATTAAGTCGTCTAACTTTACTGAAAATAATTCAAGTTTTCGCGAGAGAAATGTATTACTCTGAAACACATTTCGCTTTAAAATTCAAATTAGATTCTCTTTAGAAAATTCTGAGATATAATAAACTGATGTATTCGTTTACAGACTAAGTTATGTACGGAGTGAAACAAGTCTCTAAAGGTTGTTTTTAACGAATCGAGAATAAATTACGGCTAAAATATTCGAAGATTTAATATCTTTAAGTTAAGCATATTAAAAAAGCTTTGCGATATAATTTTAACAAAATTAGTTGGCATCTAAAATAACATGCACAGTTGAGATGAAATGTTACTATAATAAAATTATTTCTACTTGTCAAAATTTAATCAAAAATGTTTAAATTATTTCAATATTTACTTTTTTGTTTTTAAAGTATATTAAAATAGATTCTCTCTATTCTAAAAGAAAAGTAACTACCGCTGTCACCGCCGCCGCCGCCGGTTTTGAATTTTTTGTGACCGGAGGTCTTTCTTCGTTAATATTAAGGAAAATAATGCATACAAAAATATGAAAATCGGTAGTATTATACGGGAATGTTTGATAAACACGCTGATGCAGACAGTTTTCAAATCGAAGAATTATTTTAAGAGATATTTAATGCTAAAGTTGGACAAAATCTTTCCACTAAAAAAGTTTTATAGGAGCAAAAACTATACATCGGAATTTAATCATTTTTAGATCATTTTATGCGTCAGAATTTCCCGGTGCGCAGACTACATTTAGTTTTTTAATTTGACTCATTTTTTGAGGTTTTATTTCTATTTTAAATTCAAATTTTCAGCATTTCGAGAGATATTTTTTACATATTTTAGAAAATTGTATTAATTTAAACTGTTGCCAACTGTATAAACAGAGCAAACAATAATGTTTGCTTCAGATTAAAAATTTATTTTACACGTGACTATTATAAACAGAAAATATAAAAAGCAGAAACTCATTGAAAATTACGTCATAAAAACTATATTTACACGTGAATTTTAAAAGACAAAGAATATTGTAAAATAATAAATTCATTAACATGCGTTAGAAGTCTTAAATAGGAGAATTTACGTCACATTACACTTATTACGTAAAATGAACAAAAAATAATATTGCAAAACAGTTTAAATTTAAAAATTGCGCAAGACATTTATTTGATATTTTAAGATCATCATAATATTTCATTTATAACAAAAGTATTTTTACGTGAATATTAAAAAGAGAAAGAAAAGTTTGGTGAAAATTACGTCAGATTATAATTGTCAGATTCAAATTATAATTCAATCTTCCGAAATCTTTTTAAAGCCGATCAAATTAGCGTGCTGTTAGAGTCTGCGGTGTCTGAACGGGGTTGACGAGCGTAGCTCTTAGGGGGCAGAGCCCCCTACTATAAGTATCAAAAAAACTGTCAACTGTCAAACTGTCAACAAACTATAAAACAATACTGTCTTCTAACAATTGTTATGCATAAATTACTTAATAAATTTATAACTAGCTGAAATACCTGGTGTTGCCTGGGGTTTTAAACATGTTTGATTAGAAAAATCAATTTTAAAATTAAACACCGTACGGACCATGAATCTCGGGAAAATATGCTTTTTTATATATATATTGAAAGCCTTGAGAAATTTAGCTTTTATACCAGTATGTAAAAAAAAAAGTTTCCTAAGCCTAAATAAATATAGTCTTGATTCTTGAAAAAAAAATTAAAAAGAAATGTGAGTTCATGATATGCCCTTCATGATATAATTTTCTTTTGTAAAAGCCATGCATTAACTCTATATTCGTTTTAAATATGAGGTCATGCGTGTATTAAGCTATTTATTCACAACTAAAAAGAAATGGCTCATCTAGTATTTGTCGAGAATTAAATAAAAATCATGCATTCAGACATCATAATTCACTTTTATATTTTAACAGAATAATAAGACTACTATAATTTGTGACTCGTGCTATAGCCAGCATACACGTCAAGACACATTGTCGTTATCATTATCCTTTTATGCGTGAAGGTTTCACTATGGTACTCCATTGTGAAATTTGGTAACTTTTAAAATTCAATATTTGAAAAACGGCATAATCATTAGATTTGAAATTTATATCAAGAAAATACAATTTTTTACTTTTCAAACGCAGTTTGTGTAACAATTTTATGAAAAATACTTTTAGAGCTATTAATTTTTTCAGTAACTTCAAATGTTTCAATTTCCGAGATTAATCTGTGGCAACGATTAGCGAAAAAGCCAGTCGCCAGCAACGCATAGCTTTTTATTAAAGAGGATTGCTCAAGCTTCCTTTTTAGGTGCGTTCGTAATTATTCAAATGTTTCAATTTCCGAGATTCATCTGCGGCAACGATTAGCGAAAAAGCCAATCGTCAGCAACGCATAGCTTTTTATTAAAGAGGATTGCTCAAGGTTCCTTTTTAGGTGCGTTCGCAATTATTCAAATGTTTCAATTTACGAGATTAATCTGTGGCAACGACTAGCAAAAAAGCCAATCGTCAGCAACGCATAGCATTTTATTCAAGAAGATTGCTCAAGCTTCCTTTTTAGGTGCGTTCGTAATTATTCAAATGTTTCAATTTCCGAGATTAATCTGTGGCAACGATTAGCGAAAAAGCCAGTCGTCATCAAGGCATAGCATTTTATTCAAGAGGATTGCTCAAGCTTCCTTTTTAGGTGCGTTCGTAATTATATAAATACGTAGCACCTATAATCATCGCTGGTCCGTCCGTCTGTCTACCCAACTGAATGGTCTGAAATTTAACATATATAATCATTGCAGAATTTTGTCGAGTGATTTCAAATTTTACGAAAATCGAATCAAAATTTAAAAAGATATTAATAACAGTTTTCTTCATTCTATTAAATCCTATCATACATGATTAATTTCGTGATGTCCCACGATAGGTAATAATTCTAGGTAGTCATGGTGATTATGCCCTATTACAAATGGAGTCCTATTATTTCCGTAATTCTGAACTCAATATACTATATAATCGTAATGAATTTTGTATTCATGCATTTCTGCATAAGACTGCAACAGCTATAGCACCAAGATCTGGATATTAATAAAACTAGTTATAGTATGAACGCCCCTCATTTGCCACATTTGCCGTAAAATTTCCAACTTGTTTTAAGATAATGACACCCACTTTGAGCACTTTAATTAATTTTCTTTAAATAAATTTAACCGGAAAAAAGGAGTTACGTATTTTAACTTAATTTTATATAGTAAAAAAGAGTCATAATTTGAGGACTATAATTTTAAATCCACGTATAAAATTTTAATTTACATTATATTTAATTTAAATTCATATAAATTATCTAAAATTTTACTTTTTAACGGATAAAAAATTAAATAAAAAGAATTTACCGAAAAACATTTTAATATTGATAGCATTTTATGCAGGTCAAAGAATTTCTAAAGAAAATTTCTAAACTTTTAAAGAGTAATTTCAATTTGCTATATTTTGACTAATTTAAGCTGCCCAACCTTACTGCAAATAACCAAAATTTTTCTTGAGAAATATATCATGCTGAGACAGACTTTGATTTAAAATTCAAATGAGATACTGCTTGGCAAGTCCTGAAATTTAATAAACTGATATACTCGTATGTCGACTAAGTTATTTACTTGTCTCAAAGACTTTTTTTTTTAAGTAATCAAGAATAATTTACCGAAGGGTGCGTACAATTTTGCCACGATTATTTAACAGAATTTTTCGTCTTAATTAATCGCAAAAAAATATTACAAATTCTATGATTAAATGATGTCATTGCGAATTGGGCTATTGAAATATTAAAAGGAATTTTTCTACTCTGAAATATTGATGACAGACGCATTTGAAATTTCACTTTGAATTTACGACTAAAGTAGTATCTACTTTTGGCGTTTAAAATGACACTGAAGCTTAAAATATGGATATATTTTTATTGGCTCAAAATATTTCAACTTCACACATCTTCTAAAAATATACTGGTGAAATTTGAAAGCACTCTCAGAAATAAAACTCTCACTTTTGACGATTCAGCAATCCTCAAGCTGTATTTCGTCGTTTTTGACGATCATTTCCTATCAACAACACGTGACTTTTAACGAAACGTAAACTCTCAAATATTTGACGAAAGTTTTGCTTCAATCACGGTCAGACTCAATGCATTTTAAGAAAACAGTTGCTGTACCTCCTCAAATCGTGCGATTTTAGCAAGTAGATATTTGCTTGTTTATGTTAGTCCTGTAATAATTTATTTTAAAACATCACTTTTTAGTGCTTTTCAGAAAATACTGAAACATAGGTAGTTATTGTTTCTCCATTAGTTATTTTTTAGCTGTTAGAATTTTTAGGAATGCTTATTATTTTTTCATATTTATTTATTTATATGTTGTTGTTCATTATGTTTTAATTTGAAAAGAATAAATTTCCTGTGTTCTTCAAAACAATTGAAAAGGAAAATTTGCGTAATAAAATTTCAAACTCTCGATATATAGATATATATATATATTTTTTTAAGACGTATGTTCTGTTTTCAATCCAATTAAAAATAAACATAATTGATCCCTCTCCCCTTTATAAACAGTAAAGTGTTAAAATCTTATCCACCTACTCAAAGTGATAAAATCTCACGCAATATGCACTTCACAATTCGTTATTTGTGAGCAACAAATTAACCAGACGATATTCTAATCCTTCATTGATCAAAGAAAATTTCACTAGTATATTATTTAATAAAGCCATATTATAATTATTCATTGACATGAGAAAAACCATAATAATAAATTAGCCTAACTTAAAACTTTCAGAAATTATAGCAGCGCCGATAAAATTGCAAGCTACCTTATAAAAATATAAATACGCAGCAGAATTCATTACACCAATCTAAAAGCACATCTTTACAAGTCTCCAGTAGTGAGGTTGGAAGAGCAACGGTTTCCCACACCAAAGGTCGAGGATTCGAATCACGCCGAGGAAAGCGAGAAGTGATTTTTTTCTTCCTCCTGTCAATAAATACTGGAGCTTCCAAACTGTTTGATAGATGGCACCACCAGCCCTCTTTTGATGAAATTTATATCGTCAAGCAAGTGAAGAAAGTAATTTCATCGATTTGACGAAATGTTCGCTCGGAGCATTTGCCAGGTAACCGTTTCGTCAAAAACAAAGAAAATTTCGTGCTTATCTGAGTATTCATTTCTGAGAGTGAGCTGTATCTTTGATAATAAAGAAGTTATGCGCGATGACAGAATTTAAAAGGACGCCACGCCTACTCAGCGATCCTGGATAATTTTGATTACTAGCAGTGATGGAACAGTGTAGCACCAGAGAATCAATTGACACCGCTAAATTTTAATTTTATTCTTCGTCTTATTTCAGGACAGAATTTCTGAGATTTTTTAAGCTGGTGAATACTATTAAAATTTAGTAATGACAACCGCAGAACTGCTGCACCACTGTTACTAAGTGAACAACCCAAGGACATAGCAAATTATTTTATTTCTTCCATGGCGAAAAGGCACGGAATTATTTAACTGTAACTGAGTTGTTTACATCGTGCTTTCGTTCCTTCGTTGCATTTTGCTTGTTTTTTTATGAAAAATCCTAACTGTAAAAAAAGTTTTTCTGTTTTTATCAACAGACAAAAAATTAAACTTGTTCGGAGACACAGAAGTGTCCCAAAACTTAAAAATGAGATCTTGCATATCAGGTTGGCTGTTTTTAAATTTTTATACTAAATGTAAATGAAAGTTATTCAAGTTCTTGCATGATATATATTATTAGTATTGAATATTTTAAGCGGGGCTATTCGGAAACTAACCTTCGATTCTCTGTAAATAAAAAACTCGCATACATTCAACAAATTCTTTATTTACATCTGAAAGGTACAGATGTGCACTATTTTCCAACATAGTCACCATGTACAGTCGTGGAAAAAAAGTAAACACCCTCTACTAACTCTGCAACAAATTATCGAAAAGAAAGTTACAGGTACCCAACGATTGGAAATAAAGCCTACTTTTAAATGATGTATATAAAAATTTGCGTAGGGGGCCATCTACGTCTCAAAACGAATCCAAGCTTCGTTTTTAGGTGCGTTCGTAATTATATAAATACGTAGCACCTATAGTTGTCGTTCAGTCCGTCTGTCTGTCCGTCCGTCTGTCCGTCTGTCCGCATATAACAGAGCAAAAACTACCCAACCGAATCGTTTAAAATTTAAACTATATGATTGCTGCATAATTTTGTCGAGTCATTTCAATTTTTATGAAAATCGGATGTATAGTTTAATTACAGGGGCAGTCAAAAGTTTTCCGTTACATTACGGCCAATGGTAAGAAATTATTGCAAGTGCATTTTAATGATGTTACAGTCTTCCGAATGGTCTGAAATTATAAATATATAATTGTTGCAAGATTTTGTCGAGTCATTTCATATTTTATGAAAATCGGATGTATAGTTTAATGACAGTGACAGTCAAAGTTTTCCGTTACATTACGGTTAATGGGGAAAAATTATTTCAAGTGCAAATTAATAATGTTATAGCCTTTCGAACAGAATGAAATGGATAGGCATTGATGAAGTGCACTAAAATATACATTCAGTACAATATGCGGCGAAAAAAATATTTATAAAACTAGTTATAGTACGAACGCACCTCATTTGCCACGTTTGACGAGCAATTTCCAACTTTTTTTTCAGTAGCAATACCCAAGTTTGACACCATAAGTAAATTCTACACCCTCCAATTAACCCAAATCCAAATTTTCATGAAATTCGTATGATTACTTTCCGAGAAATTAAATATTTTAAAATGAGCCTGTTTTAGGTGTTGTATCCAAATTGATGTTCGGCACGTAATTGTTTAAATGCTACACAATGACTATATCACTTCTATTAATGCATTACTTCTTGCTAGTATGCCCATTTCACTCGCTTAAGGGGTCCCAGGACTCTTAAAAGTGGAAAAAATGAAAAAAAAAGGCCATTTTCAACATTTAATATCTTAAAATGTATTTGATTTTAAGACACAATTTTAATGGGAATAAAAGATATAAGGATTTTTTTTCATTTCATGTATTTAAAAAATTATAAGATGCAGAATTAGCATTTACAGTGGGCTCCAAACTGTTAGACAGTTTCGCACGATTACAAAATAAGTATTGCAACTAGAAAGAAAATTATAGTGGCTACTTACACTTCAGATTATAATAATTACCCTGAACCTAAATAAATTTGTATTTAAAGCTCTTTTATATTTTTAATAAAAAGTTGTATTTAGCTAATGCAAAATTAAGAAAATTTCAACAGTATAATCACCTAAAAAAATATTGCTTTGAACAATACAAAGAAAATTTTAGGTTCATTTTACACAGACTAGCATGAAACATTTGTTTTGAAAATTTCATGAAAAAATATTCATACGTTTTTGAGATATCGTGCGCGTTATGCCCAAAAACGTTATTTGGAGAAAAATGGCTTCAAAGTTTCCGAAACGACGCTTCAACTATTGAACGTGTATAAACGGAAAAGCCATAACTTCAGTTCTAATAGGAATTTCAAGGAAACAATTATGTCAAAATGTTCAGAAAATATAGGAGTTTAACATCTAAAAAAATTAAAAATTTGAAAATTTTAAAGCTTTAAGAGTCCTGAGACCCCGCTTAACATGTTTCGACTATTGACAGCTCAAATGTTTCAATAAAATGAGTAAAACATATCATAGACGAACCCTTAAATCATCCTTTTGACGATTTTTAATGATAATTCGAAAACTACTTGAAAGAAAAATTTGAAATTGAGAATTTGCACAAAGCAGGACATAATAAATATAAATCTATTTTTAAAAAAATGTAGGTTGCAATTCATATTTTTGTCGAATATTAATTTCATGATTCATGTTATAAAATTTTAGAAATTACAAATTCAATGTATTTATGTTTGGGTTTCTTAATATTATAATCACACACAAAAGTATCACATTAGGATTATAATTTTAGGCGATATTAATAAAAATATGAAAATGTAATTTACCATTGGAAGCTCTAAATTTCGAACGTTTATAATTCAAAAACTTATCCCAAATGACTATAAATTTCATTTCTATGCTTAGTTTGAACCGAAGATTTAAAATATACTGTCAAAAATGGGTGTTGCTGTTGAAAAAAGTAATGTTTGGTCTGGTTTTGATTTGTAGATGGACCCCTAAGCAAATTTTATGTACATCATTTAAAAGTAGACTTTATTTCCAATTGTTTGGTACCAGTAACTTTCATCTATTATAGTTAGTTGTAGAGTTAGTAGGAGGTGTTTACTTTGTATGTCCACGACTGTACAGTCGTGGGAAAAAAAAGTAAACACCCTATACTAACTCTTCAACAAATTATCGTAGACGGAAGTTACTGGTACCGACCGATTTGAAATAAAGTCTACTTTTAAATGATGTATATAAAATTTGCTTAGGGGGTCATCTACATATTAAAACGAACCCAAACCTCATTTTTTTTCAATGGCAATACCCAATTTTAACGAGATATTTCAAATCTTCGGCTCAAACTATGCCTAGACACCAAATTTCAAGTCATTTGAATGATAAGTTTTTGAATTATAAGCATTCAAAATTGAGTGCTTCTAATGGTAAATTACATTTTCATATTTTTATTAATATCGCCTAAAATTATAATCCTAATGTGATACTTTTTGTGTAGCAATAAAATTAATGTGCTCAAACATAAATACACTGAATTTGCAATTTTTATAATTTTATGATATGAATTATTAATTATGAAATTAATATTCGAAAAAATTATGAATTGCAACCTACAATTTTTTTGATGGATTTAGATTTATTAAGTCCTGCTTTATGAAAATCCAAAATTTCACATTATGCTTAATTTCGAATTATGCTTAAAAAACGGCAATATGATGGTTTAAGGGGCCGTCTATGATAGAAGTGAGTAGATATTTTGAAATTTCTTCTGCTGCCTTGTTATCTAACCGGCTTCAGTGACTGCTTATGGTGCCTTAATCAAGAAGGGGGCTCTCTCGGTTAAAAATCGAGTACTGAACTTTAATTTGGATACAGCCCTTAAAATACGCTCGTTTTAAAATAATTAATTTCTCGGAAACTTATGGTACGAATTGCATAAAAAATTGTTTTTAGGCTAATTGAAGAGTGTAGAGTTCATTTATTCTTTCAGAATTGAGTATTGCTATTGAAGAAAATGAAGTTATGGTTCGCTTTAATATGTAGATGGCCCCCTAAGCAAATTTCATATACATCATTTAAAAGTAGACTTTACTTCCAATCGTTCGGTACCAGTAACTTTCTTCTAAGATAATTTGTTGCGGAGTTAGTAGGGAGTGTTTACTTCTTTTTCCACGGCTGTACATTCAAGCACTTGTCATAGCGTTTTACCAACTTACTAATTCCTTCTTCATAAAAGCCTGCGAATTCAATCGTCAGCAAAGTGCTACGCTCAGTCTACTTCTGCGTTTCAGTGAACAGATGGTAAAGATAAGGAGCCAAGTCTGGGTTGTAGGGGATATTATTAACTCTTTATGTACTGAATTATGAATTCATGAAAATTTTATCTTCTAAAGCATTTTTGTGAATTGTTTAACCCCTTCATGGTCGCTTAATAATTGGAAAAACCATCAAAAAATTACCTATTTATTTTATTACAGAAATTGAATAATTTCTAAATAAAATATGCAATTAGTTTTTTTTAAGGCGGAAAAAAAAGATGTTACAGAACAAATTCACATTTGTAGAAAAGACATCATGCGAGAATTCTGTGTCTTAATGTTTGTTTTACACCATACAAATTAATGCGAATAAGACCTTTATTTTTCACATCTTAGATCTTTATTTATCATCATCACACAAATTTTTACAAATAATATTTGAAATAATATATATACATTAAATTTTGATTATTAATAATTTTTTGAGTGTTATATATTTCGAAACATGCAATACAAATCCCAGCATTACAATCAGTGCCAAAAGCCAGACCCAACGGTAATATTCAAAGACTTCAGACGGAAATGCCAGTTAAATTTTTCTGGTTTCAGAAGATTTTTTCAGCAGTAAATCTCCAGCCAGGAAGTATGACGGGCACGAGAAATAACGAATGACACCTCAGTGCGTGATATTGACGGGGGCGAGAATTAAGGGGGTTAAACTACATTAGAAGATTTCCATAATCATTTAATAAATTTTAGAAGGATTTTAGAAGGATTGAAGAATTAATTATATTTGAATTAGGGATTTCGTGCAATATTTATAACCCCACTCAAATCATTTATTTTAAATATTTTTCTTAGTATTTTGTAGAATTAGGAAATGTACAAGTATAATGTTCTTACAATAGAAATATAGAAATATTTCTGAATTGAAAAATCCCCCCCAGGCGAAAAGCTAAAAAGATGCAAAGGCAAATGCATCAATACAAATATTTTAAATGCAAATATTTTAAAAAGGAGGTTATCATGGTAACCTCCTTTTAAAAATATTTTTGTTTTGTGTAACCAATAACGCTTTTGGAACACGATAAAGTAATGCATATATAACCCATTCTAAACTGTATTACAACTAATCGATGTATTAAATGAATTTTCTAACAAGTTATTTTACTGGTACTTATAAGTACCGTCAGTAAATAAAGGGTTAAACGCGTTCCTTTTGAAGTGGCGCAAAAGATCTTGTATTCGCCGATCACTACACCTTCACTCATAATGTTTGGGCCGTATACGACACTCCATCCACGTTGTATGTCTGCCGCTGAGACTTTTTTTGCCCAAGAAATTTTTATCACTCCTCGTACCTCGCATTTGGCGGGATTTTCAATGACAGCGCAAATTTTGTGACGATATAACAGGCAAACGCGCAGCAGTACGACACTCTCATTAGAATAGCTGGAAGCTTACTGAACCACAGATTGCTGATGATGACAGATGTTTGCGTTCCGCCCTCTACTACTAGCACCACGCCACAACGGAGGTTAGTTTCCGAATTGCCCTCGTATAAATAACTACAAAGGAGACAATTTTCTCATTTTAATTTTTCGGCGATTAATATTTTTAAAAAGTTACCCCATTTGTTATATGTAATAAATCATGTGCAAGTGTTTGTATATACCTTAATTTAAGTGTTTCATAAAATTGTGCTAGAACGTCACACATAAGTGCCCTTTTGCTAATGAAAGCTTTAAACTGATTTTTCTCCAAGTTCATATTTTCATAACTTACTTGTTTGATAATTGCTAAGGCTTTTTTGCTAATTCAGATAAAGGTTTAATTTTTTTTACTTGTTTTCAATGTGTATTTAATAGTTCTTTGCATGGATTTAAGAATCAAGTTTTAATTTATTATATTTACAGAGCGATTCTTTAAGTTCCTTTAGCTGGTGTGGCACGTTAGCTAAATCATTAATGCAGAGTTTATTTATTATAAAACGTGTTAGTGCTACACCATCATATGCGTATAATTTAGGCTGTCTAATTTTACTAAAAATAAATGAAGAGCTTAGATGATACAGGTGGTATGTGACAAAAAAAAAAAAAAAAATCAGTTAATCATACCGGGTGTTCCAAAAGTGACCGATGATTTTAAAATTCATAACTTGCAAACAGTGAAAAAGGTTATGCCTGATGTCAGGAGTTTTTTTACTCTGATTCATTATTTTATTTCGAATTTCAAACAATAGATGGCGCTGTGAGCAATAGGCGCTCAGTCCAGACCCAATTTTTGGTACTTCGGGATCCATTCAATACATTTTAATCTCCTTTTTTCACATGGAAGAAGAGAGAGGCCGAAAAATCGAGTATGGATTTAGCGGTTATTGCTTGCAGCGCCACCTATCGATGCTACTTGTAACTAAATCTGAGAATAGCAGCATAAAAACTCCATACATCTTACATAACACTCCTGCAGGAATTTTTTTAATATCTGTCACTGTTTGTAAGTTATTGAATTTTAAAATCATCGGTCATTTTTGGGGCACCCGGTATGATTGAAGATAATCAATGGTCCTCTACCATCTGTTAGATTACTATTGGAAAATACCTAATAATAGATTTTAATTGATAAATGAGTCATTGCCAATAAACGCAAATAAAGACTTGGAACATTACAGCTCAGTTTCTCAAAATTATGATTGTGTCACTTACCACCTTTATCACCTGATCTCTTCAATTACTAAAAGCACAAAATGTAATAGCGATATAGCTTTCGTTCCAGTCAAAACAAAAATAGTTTTTCCCTTATTTTACGTTTTATCATAAATTATTTTGAAAGTAAAAGCATTCATTGAAAAACATTTTAATATTGGTAATATATTATACACAATGCATCACTTCTAAAAAAATATTTCTAAATTTTTAACGCGTAACTTCAGTTTGCTGCATTTTGGTATATTTGAAGCAGGCTGTCTAACTTTACTGAAAATAATTGAAATTTTCCCGAAAGAAATATATTGCGTTGCGGCAGTCTTTGATTTAAAATTCAAATTAGTTTTACTTTATCAAATTACGGAATTTACTCGTGATGAATTCGTGTGTATAGACTAAGTTTTTTACTGATCTCCCTCATATATCTAAAGGTTTTTTTAATAAAACACGAATAATTTACGGCTAAAATATTTGAACACTTACACTTGGTTTTAAAGTTTATTAAAAATGTTTTAAGATATAAAATTTATCGTAAATAATTCTATGCTAATTTATAAACAAATTATGTATTTTTATATTTGTATTATAAAAGGAATCTGCAAATTTTAGATGTCCATTGCGCTTATTTTCGTTTTTCTTTTTTTTTTTTTTTTTTTTCAAAGAATTTATTAAGGATTAAGTTAGAAACGCAATATATTTCGTGCAAATAAATGGGCATATGAAGTGGAAATTTGGGTTTAAATTTCCCGTTTATAAAGCAAAAACGTGTTCGTGGGTAACGCGGACGGTATAGCGACGGAAGCAATGCCTTAACGCTTAAATGCATCCCTTTGTATTTAACTCTCAACCGCTATATTTATACAAAATATTAAACCTGTAAAGAGTACAAAAAGAGGGTATTAAACAAAATTAAAACTCTATCTTCAAATTTCTGATGTCTAATTTTTAATATAAAAAAAAAACCTAACTCTAAAAGAATACTTCATGCATTTAAGGGTTAAGTTTTACAAAATAATATATATATATATATATATATATAAAATAAGGTATTTAGATTCATACTTATTAAAATATTTACTATATTGCAATATTTTAGTTTTTACTTGCATTGCAGATGTACAATATAAGAAAAGATTGACGTTTTATACGAAAAATGTATCTCTGATTTTTTTTTCCTTATTTTCCTGTGTAATATACCTTTCTGAGAATCATATATAATGTTTTCGAAACAAAATAAAAAATCATGCACTTTAAGGTAACTTAACTACCCTCAAATCGCTGTTTTTGCCAAAAATTTCGATTTTTTTTAATTATCTTAAATTAAAGTTAAAACATTTGGGATCCCAAAAATGCCTTACTTTTGGTTCAGCGATAATTAGAAGCAACGTCATAGCCCAAAACATAAACCGGAAATGAACTTTCTGAAACCGAAAGTGGCTGTTTAAAGAGCCACATAAAGATAAACAATACATTTTAATATATGATATATGCACAAATACATAAACACCTAAAAATATGATGGATTTTAAAGATGTAAATTTTATACGTAATTTTGTGTGCTATATCAAAGTCTTAATTTGCGTTTTCTGGAAGACTGCGTTTTTCATTTTGTACGTTTACGAGAAACATCATTTCTTAAAGAAGTTTTTAAGATATTGATATATCATCTGTTGGTATGTTATGAAGCAAAATATAGCTTATAACTTTGTATATATTCATTTAAGAGCTATTTCTATTGTAAAATATTCCTTTTTTTTTTTCAAAAATCATGTTTTATATACGAAATTTGGTATATATTAGTAAATTTAAGAGGTGTTGCAAATATTTTGCTTCATAACGCAGGTAAGTGGTTTGCTACTATATTGTTGAAAAAAAAAAGTGAAATGTATTGAATAGATTTTGTTATAGAAGGTTTAGCATAAACGCATTTTCTTTACTAAAATTTGACTAAGTATTGCTTAAATTTGAAAAGTTAAGTAGAATTCTAAAAAAAATTATATCAATTCATAGTTTTATTCCTTGTTTTAACTAAAAACACATGTGTTTGATAAAAATTTCCTATTTTTCAAAAAAAAAAGTGACCCGAAGGTAGATACATACTTTAAGGCCAATGTCAGACGGGCGTCTTTTTTGCTGCTTTATACTTAAGCAAAAAAGCAGCAAAAAAGACGCCCGTCTGAGTATTATCCATTCACAATGCTATAGCATTGTGAATGGATAATACTTAAGCAAAAAAGCAGCAATAAAGACGCCCATCTGACATTGGTCTAAGGGTTAAGCAATCGATTTTGTTTTTATCAGAATTTTATTAACTTCCATACATCAACAATTTCAAGTTTTATAACTTCGAATAGGAAAAAAATGTACTTACAAATGTATTTCGATAGAAAACTTTATCTCAATTTACCGATTTTTTATGGTTTTAAAGGAGTTTCAAGCATGATTTTTTTATGTATTTTTATTGCGTGCAGCCCGATTAAGGAAAATTAATCAATTTCCCACTTAAAACAATATATATAGTACAACATTTGTATACGGGGAAAAAATCCATAACGAAATAAAAGCGGTCGACCAATAACTAAATAAAAACAGTTATAAAATAAAATAAAATAAAACACAAATTTAACAGACATTTAATCATAACATGCGATGAAGCAATGAAATAATCAGAATGAAAAATGATGTTGTAAATGCTTCAAATAGCAAAATGATATTTTTTATGCATGCATATCTGTAAATCATACACAGGGCGGCACAAATAAAATCGTATATTTTACGGACTATTCATGGTAATAATAGAAATCGGGTTCTCAAATGCGTTATGTGTTTTCCAAATACAGTTGACTCTCTGTTTAACGACTTTCAAGAAACCTCGAAAAATCGTCCTTAAATAGAGATCGTCCTTAAACAGAATTTGTGGAAAAATAATATTTGAAAAACATTTCCCTTCACAGTTTACAGGCTTAGGACTATCAATACATTTCTCAATATATTGGTGTGTTTAGAAATGTTTTATTTATTTATTTAAATTTATTTTACGTTTTCTTTCTGTCTTTTCTTTTTATTGATACAGATATACTACATATTTTTATTGCACAAATACAAATTGCATTAATTATACTGCATACAAGAACAACCATTACAGCATACAATGTTACTTAAAGTACAATAATAATATTTATAATACATTTAATTAAACAAATTAAGATTTTTAAAAAAATCAAAAAGTGTAGATTGTTTCAATGGTGGTCTAGTTTTAAGTACCCTTGCTTCAAGCTTTTCAAGAAGGTTGAATGAGTCATCTGCCATATTTGATGAAACAATGTACTGGCGAAGAATATCCAGGGCAGAATTCGCATCTGAGTAAGCGGGGGCTGGTGTCTCGCTTTCTGTATCATCAGCTTCATCACCATCTTCTGCATCTGAAGCTGTATTTTCATTTGCGATGTCTTCATAAACTTCTTAAATCGGTTGTTAAAAGGTCTTCGTCACATGGGTAAAAGTTCATTACTCCTTTATCTGTACTCATCTGAATTACAAGAAAACTTGTTTTTCTATCAGAGGAAGTTTCCCTCGTTTAACATGTTTAAAGGGATCGGGAAAAAAAATCTAAGTGAAAATCGTCGTTAAATAGAAACAATTTCGTCTTTAAATAGAGATTTTTTACTTAAAGGAGCCGGGACCGCAAAATATAGTCCTTAAATAGAGATTATCATTAAGTAGAGCGAAGTTAAACAGAGAGCCGACTGTAGTTCATTTAGACATCATCTTTCACCTTAGTAAAGTTTTATTATAGTAGTCTGAATCTGTTGGAAATTGTTTCATAATCTATGCTGTACGTATGATTTTTCATTCTTGTTTGTTAATGGAATGTTGAACAAACTTCATTTAATTCCAAATAATCATTTTTTTTATTATTAATAAAAGGCATTTTAGATTTCTCGACGTTACTTAAAATGTTTCATTTAGCTTTTTAAAAACTCACACTGTAAATAATCCAATTCTATTTTAAATACAACAATGTAAATTAAAAATGCAAATGATTTAATTTTTTTATATCAAAGATATAACAATATATATTTAATCTTTTTGTATAAGGGTAAATATCTTAACATTGGAAAATTTGCGTCCACTGCCAATAATATTCCGTTAATTATACTAAAGCCAAATATTGAAAAATGTAATGTATTGCATAATTTGTTATAACAATTACAATTGATAAATGGATACATCATGATGTATAAATAATTAATTTTAAGCTAAACAAACGAAATCATCATTTCAGTCCCTGTACTCAGGTATAAATATTCAATTGCTGTAAAGATTTCAGTAAATATTTTTAACTTTCGCTATTAATATATTTATACATGTATCAGGTAGTAACGAAAGTTTCCCGCCACAGCTAATACGGACTGTGAAAACAGTTCACGTTGACGTGTTTGCTCATATTTTGTCAAATGATTTTTTACATTTGAAAGAAAGTCTTGCTTTATAACGCGGCGTTCTGAAATTTGTAAAAAAATATCGTTATCATTAAGTACAAGGTGTCTAAAATTTAACTATCACTCTACCAGATTAGAATCATCAATTACTTCCAGTTCTGTTGCAAAAAGTCAGCTACAGAATGTCACTGAATAAAGTTTACAACTTTAGGTACTAGTGTTGTATTATATGACGCTGTGAAGGTTTGGCAGAATGACGGTTATATATATAATAGTACAGTTAATTATATAATATTATAATTAGTATTATGTAATGGTGATTTGGTGGAAAACTTTCGTTACAACCTAATATATATACATACTAGCAAACCCCGCGGCTTTGCTCGCGTAATATTTGAAATATGCCAAGTGATATTTATATGTCTATTTTTTATTAAAAGGTACTAACTAAATTTCTATTTTATTAAAAGGTAATATTTTAGTTTATTAAAAGGTACTTATTACTTTTAGGAATAATAAAAAAAATTACTATTTAAAACACAATTTGATTAAGCATCATTGTTACACTGCAGAAAGCAGAAATGACACTTAAATTAATAAAACGAAATAAAACTAAATAAATAATAATTTTGAAAATATTTTGAAACTTTTATGCTCAGTTAATACGCTCATTTCAGTATTCATTTGAAGTTTTGAATTTTTTAGAAACCATCTTCTTACATCTTAAAATTAACCATCATGTCAAATTCCAAGTCCTACCACCTCTCTCAACAAAAGGGCTATGTTGAAATAGGAACTGTCACCATTAATTTGACAACATTAATTTTGAAATCGGTTTGTTATTTCCTAATATTCCACAGAGACTTAATTTAGAAAGCTTTTAAAGGCCTTTTTTAGAGCGTTTGTTGTTCCTGTGAGCCCCAGGTGGTAGAATCATCGGCATAAAATATAGCCTGTGTAGGATCAGAGACTGCTACCATTGATTCGCAACTATTACTTTTATATTTGGTTTATATTCCCTGAAATTGCGTAGAAATCGTAATTTAGGACTTTTTTAGAATGCTTTTCGCACCTCCCCTTCACTTCACCCCTTTGTAATTCGAATTTATTTTCGACAGTCCTTCGAGGGCATTTATATTTTATAAGTAACTACCATGCCATATTTAAAGTTTCTAGCCTTTTCAGTATCACAGAAATCGCAATTTAGAAAGTTTTTAGCTACTGCAACCCTCTGGTGGTAGTGGCACAGACATAAAATATAGCTTATGATTGAGCAGGTTCTATCACCAACAATTTGTCATCATTATTTTTTTAATCGGTTTGGTATTTGATAAGATTACATAAAAATTGTTATTTACAACGCTTTTCGCTCACTTCATCTTTTTAAATTTGAAATTTTCTTTCGACAGTTCTTAGAAAGCAGTTGCATCTTGTAAGTAAATACCATGCCATACTTCAAAGTGTTAGACCCTTCAGTTATGCAAAAAACGCAAATTAGATCATGTTTTGCTTTTGCAACCCTCAGATGGTAGTGACAGCAACATAAAATATAACCTGTGTTATAGCAGGGACTATCACCATTGATTTGCAACCATTACTTTTGAAACAGCTTTGGAATTTCCTGAGATTGAGTAGAAATCGCAATTTAGAATGTTTTTAGAGCGCTTTTCGCGCATTTTCACCCCTTTTTAAATTTCCAATTTTTTCGAAACTGTTCTTAAAGATTATTTATATGTAATATATATGTACCTTGCCTAATTTTAAGTTGCTAGCCCCTACCGATCACAAAAATCGAAATTTGGAACGCTTTTTTGCTCCTGCAACGTCTAGGTGATAGTGATACCGACTTAAAATAGCGTCTATGTTAGAGCAGAGGCTGTCAGCATCAATTTCTTAACATTACTTTTGAAATCAGTTTGATTCTTCCTGAGATATTGGTGAGAAATTTGCATTTAGAACGTTTTTAGAACGCTTTTCGCTCATTTTGCTCCTGCATCTCCTGTGGGTTAGTGGAAACATATATAAAATATAGCCTATTTTGGATCAAGATCTGTCACCATCATTTTAACGCCATTATATTTGAAATCGGTTTAGTATTTCCTGAGACTGCATAGAAATAGCAATTTAGAACGTTTTTTACAACGCTTTTTGCGCATTTTGACGCCTCTTTTAAATTTCGATTTTTTTTAGGAAATGTCCTTAGAGATCATTGATATCTTATAACTAACTACCATTCTAAATTTCACGATTCAAGGCCCTTCCGTCACGCAAAAACAGCAATTTAGAACGTTTTTCTCCTGCAGCCCCTTTGGGTTAGTGGCACCGACATAAAACATAGCCTATGTTGGAGCAAGGATTTTCACCATCATTTTGACGTCATTATTTTTTAAATCGGTTTGGTATTTCCTGAGATTGTGTAGAAACTACCATTTAGAACGTTTTTTATAACGCTTTTCGCGCATTTTCACCCCTTTTAAATTTCGAATTGTTTAAGAACTGTTCTTAGAAATCCTTTATATCTAATAAGTAGCTGATACTTCAAATTTCATATTTCTAGGCCCATCAGTAACACATAAATCGCATTTTTAGAACGTTTTTCGCTCCTGCACCCCCTTTGGGGTAGTGATGTTATAAGTTGGACTAACACCATCATTTTGATACCATTACTTTTGAAATCGGTTTGGTATTTCCTGAGATTATGTAGAAACTACCATTTAGAACGTTTTTTAGAACGCTTTTTGTGCATTTTCACCCCTTTTAAATTTCGAATTGTTTAAGAACTGTTCTTAGACACCATTTATATCTTATAAGTATAACTAATATTCCAAATTTCATATTTCTAGGCCCTTCAGTAACGCAAAAATCGCATTTTTAGAACGTTTTTTGCTCCTGCACCCCCTCTGGGGTAGTGGCACCGACATAAGATATAGCCTATGTTCTAAGTTGGGCGAACACCATCATTTTGATACCATTATTTTTGGAATCGGTTCGGTAGTTCCTGAGCTTATCTCCGACAAATAAACAATTTTTTCCTCTTTATAATATGATGATGATGATGATGATGATGATGATGATGATGATGATGATGATGATGATGATGATGATGATGAAGTATAGATATATATTAGGGTGGAACTAATAAACGAAGTTTCGGATTTTATATTCTAATAGCGATTATTGTTTTCATTTTTAACTCCATAAAAAGAAAATATTTTTCTTTTAATTTTAAAATTATATTTTCCGGTTCCTCAAAGCATCTGATTTTCCATGAAAAATTATTAAAAGCCAATAAATGCATATAAAGATTTCTAAGCTTATTGTTAAATTTATATTTTAAAGAATTAAATTAAATGTTAATGTCCAGTAATAAAGAGAATAATTTAGTTTTAGTGCCATAAAAAAGATGGCCCCAGTTTATTTGACTTTTGTAGAAGTCAGCGTAGTGGGCACCGGCTTTCATTGATTCTCATTTATTTGGCTAAGATTCATAACAAGTTAGTCCGATTTAGCGTGTGTCAACAGTTTTTTCGATTATTTTTCAATAAACAGTCGGTGTCAAATGTGACAAAGTCTGCTAACGTACCTAAATCTTGAAAATTGTTGAAGTGTCTTGTATTTTGCTAACCAAAAAAATTAACATCAGACTTATCTTTTTCGAACGTATGAAGATGTTATGAAACATTATTTATGGATTCAATTTAACTTAAAATCTGCCATCTGGAATCTGGAACACATTGTTTCTAAAATATCTAAAGCTGTTGGTGATACAATTAAAAGCGTATTGACCTTGCGTAGAGACCTTCAATTCCAACAGTTCCTGATACACAAATCATAAAAAATGATTAGACTATCGTGAGAAATGTCAAAATTTGAAGAAAAATATTAAGATAGGAAAGAATAATCCCACATCCGATATAAAATTGCAAAATGTTAGGTAATAGTGCAAAAAACTTTTATTTGTGTAAATACACTAAATATTATCGTGTATCTGAACAAGAACGTCACCTACTAAAAGAGCAAAGAGAGATGGGGTGATGGAAATGGGATCACTAGATATAAAAACTACAAAAAATGTGTAGCAAGACTTGAAAAAGAAATATCAAGGAAAGGAAAAGTTATTTTAAAACAAAAAAGTGATGTTTTGATTGAATGATCGTCAAATGTAAATAGTCAAATGAAATAGTTCGGGGAGAAATAGCTCAATCGGTTGTTCTTCTAAACCTGGACTTGATAATCAACAAGGTGAAAGAACCGGAGTATTAACAGAACTGCAAATATTATTGCAAATAGCACCATTGAAAATATGGGTATTTCTGATGATAATAAAGAAAAGGTAACTGAAAGAAGGACTTGAAGACGATAAATAGAAAAGAAAAGGAAGAATTTGAAAGAACAAGTAAGACGAAATGAGTTAATTTTAGAATGTTTGTATTTTGATGACAGAAAGGATAACACTATGATAACTGAAGCAAAGGGGAAAAAGTACTACTAAGAATCCTTAAAGAAGAACACATGGTCTTAGTTAAAAAACAAGGATCAAAATATTTTTGTCATATTTCATTGACATCTTCTTTTTATATTAATAGCTACTGCAATTTTGGTGTATTTTCAAAATAATAATTCAGACATTTCAAGTTTGAAATTTATTGGGTGAAACAGAAACGCCGTCAATGCAGGACGGAAATCTATAGTTGACGAAACATCAGAAGCAAGACACTAAAAACTTTAGAATGGATAATTTGCTTATTGCATGCAAATGAACTTTTTTTTAATATATACTTATTTCAATATCTTACTGGAAAAACTACGGATACTAAGGGATTTTCTAGACCAATAGGAAAGCAACTTGAAAAAATGCGAACATATTGAAATTATTGACTGTAAAAACATGGATCCTGTCTTGATGGGCTGATTGGATGAAGAACTTAAAAAAAGTACACACAGGGGATACACCTGAATTTTAGATTTTCCTTGTCTTATTCAAACAGTGGAAACGTTTGTCAAAGTTGTCCCGAGAGCTGCGTCAACCGTCTTTAGATATTAAGCAAGAGATGGCTGTATCTTGTGAAAGTTGAATTCTCGCAATGTAATGACAAAGTTTGCCTAAGAAGTCAGTAGGATGAATATCCAATTGAATTAATACATAACAAAGGGAGGTAAGGAGGGTGGAAGTCGATATTTAACCATCACCTCGTGGTGACTTCTGGGTAGTATTTTCTTAATATACACAGATATTAGCTAACAGCTACTTTGTTTACTTTAAGTTACTTTATACTGAAATTTTAAAATTTTGACGTGCTTGAGGAACCGGAAAACAAATTAATTTTGAAAAACCTTTTCAGCCAAAAGTTTAGACATTCAAAAAGGAAAAAAAGTTTTCACTATTACATATTGAAACAAAAAAGTTTTTTTTTTTACCCTATACTTAAGTTCCACCCTAATATATATATATATACAGTATGGAAAAATATAATTATCGTTTATTAGTATAGAGTATAGTAAAATGTTGCTGTAAATATATTTGTCCCTGAGGTTGGGCATCATCTCAGACCCTCTAAAGACACATTCAAGTTAAGAGATAGGTGCCGCTGTCAGAATTATTTCCATTGCAACAGCAACTAAAGTTCAACTAGCCACCGTGTATGAAAGTAAGTTGTACTTCTCTCTGTTTCATATTTATAAATATTTAGTTCTTGTTTTGAATAGGGATGAGTATTTTTTATAACTTCATTCAAGTCTCCATATTTAACTTTTTATTTATAAAAAAAGGTTTATTGCAACTTTATTTATGTAACGTACAAATGTCACATGGTATATTTAATAATTTATATGTGTGCAAAATGATTCAACAAAATGGCTGTGCAGCTGTTAAGACAAAAACACCACCTCAGTCCCCATCACCTCAGTCCCAATTGTTAGAAACTGATTATGATATTAACAGACACTTTCATCCACAAGATTTTATTCTACGCATAAAATATACATCCTTGATCTCAAAACACTACAGCATTTAAATGACAAAACATGTATCATAGTGTGTAAATGTATGTGATAATTGGTACATTAATTTTCAAAAATAAAACTCTTGGAATGAAATTGTCCGGTTTTCATATATTGACCCATAAGCTGTTTATAATGTTAAACAAAAACATAATTTGAAGAACAAATTAAAAAAACGAAATTTATTTCCTACATTGTTTAACCCCGAGAAGGGACAGATATTAAGTTATTTCATTCAATTAGTTCTACATTTAATGTTAATTTTTGTAACAAATTAATTAAGCCAATTGAATATTAAAAAATAAAAATAAAATTCAAAATATATGATACTCAAAACACCCTAAAAAATTAGATTCCATTCAAATGAAATCGAAATAAATCTTAGACATTTTTTTAAGTTTTGTATTTTGCATGCATCTTATCATTTTATGCACAATTGTTGTAAACATAATACAAAATCTGCAATACAAATATTTTCAATTCAAAATGCAAGAAGTCTAAGATTTATTTCGATTTCATTTGAACGGAATCTATTTTTTTAGGGTGTTTTAAGTATCATATTGTATGAATTTTATTTTTATTTTTTAATCTTCAATTGGCTTAACTAATTTGTTACAAAAATTTAACATTAAATGTAGAACTAATTGAATGAAATAACTTAATATCTGTCCCTTCTCGGGCTTAAACAATGTAGGAAATAAATGTCGTTTTTTTAATTTGTTCTTCAAATTATGTTTTTGTTTAATATGTCAAGTTTTTCAATAACTACTGCACTCAGAGGGACACATTTCAAAATTAACAGAGAGTATCATCATCAGGCTCTGATGTATGCGGTATTGCATCACAATGTGGGATGCAGTTTACCAATGTGTAATTCAAAATGTTTCACCACTGCAGTAATGCAGGATGCGGTAGATTGGACAAAAACTTCCAATCTGATTAAAAAAATCTATAATCAAATCATAAAAATTTAACTTCACTTAAATTTAGATACCATATTTCCCACTCAGGAACGCTATGAATGTAAATGTAAATTGTGTTGAATCCTTAGTACAAATATTTAACAATATTATAGCTGTTATACAGTAAAAATAAAAAAATAAAAGTTTTACTTAAATTTTTAAACCTTAATCTCTCCCAAGGGGTGATGTAAACACATCAGAAAATTATTACAAAAGTTTAACTTGGGATATAAATAGTTCTCATCTCGGAAAAACATATACATTTTAAAATTCAAGTTATGTAATTCCCCACTAAGTTCGCTACCTGTGTAAAAATAGCTATCCATTCGAAACTTTTTACTAAAATATAAACTTGACCAAAGCAAAAACTTCTCTGAAAATATGCTTTTTATTTCCACTATGAAGCCATATTCGCATTTTTAATTTTTGAAAAAAAAAAAAAAAAAAAAAAAAAAAAAAAAAAACTAGCTCAATTTAATATTTCACTTGAAAATTTTTCAACTAAAAAGAAATAAATTATTATTACGGCTTTTGAAATTTTTGCAACAATGAAGTAAAAATGTTACATTTTCTATGAAAAAATGTTCGTTGATTTTCAATAAAAAAAGCGAAAATTGGAATTATTAAGAAAAATAATTGAATAATGTAAACAAAAATTGGCCCATGTTTCTCTTTGGGTTATAATTCACCCATATGCAAAGGCATTTTACCATTCGTTTTAACCCTGACGTCAGGCAAACGTTTTTACACTTTAAATTTATAATATCATTAGAATTAGTCAAGAATAAAAAATGAGGGGCATCAGGGACAAAAAGGTGGGAAGAAAAAATGAAAAAGTTATGATCTCCATAGGCTTTTCTATGTTAAATTAACATTGAGAAGAGACACTGGAAATAAATAAGTATTGCGCTGCCGCGCAATACTTAAATGTAATTCTTGCATATGATATTAATATTCACTTTGAACCAGTAAGGAGTCGCTCCAAATGAATGATGGAAGTTAACCCTTTCCGGCACAGAACAATTCTGTTCGTAAAATGATGAAATGATTGACTGACACAGAAGTTTACAAATGATATTTTTGGGAATTAATAACTCGTTACTTTAAACTTACTTTGTAAAAGCAAATTTTTATTAAAATATTCTTGACGCCGTTTGTAAGTTTGGAATTGAAATTAGGTGGTCCCGATGTGGGACCACTGCGTCGGAAAGGGTTAAGCGTTTTCAACGTTTTACAGCTCATTTTCTCAAAATGATATTTGTGTCACTTACCACTATTATCATCTGAGCTCTTCAAATACTAAAAACACAAATATAACGGCGACATACTTTTCGTTCTAGCCAAAACACAAATAGTTGTTCCCTTATTTTAGGTTTTATTTCAACATGAATTGTTTTGAAGCTTTGGTTTTTAATACACAAATAATAAAAGTAAAAGCTTTCATCGAATACCATTTTAATATAGTGGTAACATATTATACATACCAAAACATTTATAAAAAAAATATTTCTAAATTTTTAACTTGTAATTTCAATTTGCTATATTTTTGTTTAATTTAAGCTGTCTAACTTTACTGAAAATAATTGAAGAACTCAGAGGATTAAGGTGGTATGTAACAAAAAAAAAATCTTATTAATCATATGATTGACGATAATCAATGGTTCTCTACCATGTGTTAACTCTTTCAGGGGCAAAGAACTTTCTATGCGTAAAATGCAGAAATCATTGACTGACACCGGAATTTAAAAACAAATTTATTTGGGAATATGTAAAAGCTTTTCTTCGCGTACTTGGGAAAAGGAAAATTTTTATTTCAAAATTCTTGTGCAAATGCGGCATTTAGGAATTAAAATTAACTGGTCTAAAAATGAATAACCGCCCTTCAAGGGGTTAAATTAATATTTGAAAAAACCTAATATTGGCAAAGATTCTAATTGATAAAGAAGGTATTTGACAATAAACGCAACTAGATATTTGTAACTTAACATCTTAATTTCTCAAAATGATGATTGTGTCACTTACCACATTTATCATCTGAGCTCTTTAAATAATAAAAACACAAAAGTTAGCAGAGACATACTTTTCTTTCCAGATAAAACAAAAATAGCTTTTTCCTTGTTTTACGTTTCACTTCAACATAAATTATTTTCAAGTTTTATTTTTAATACACAAATTAATAAATTAAAAGCATTCATTGAATAATCATAGATGTGATTTTTTTTTAACATGTTTCCATTAAAATTCACAAAAATGTAGTAAAATATATATATTTTTTTTAGTGTACTAAAAAGTACAAAAAAAACCTTAAATCCGCGGAGATTAAATTAAATTCCGGTGAGCCAGATTATGGAAGATTAATTGATTTAAATGGGAATTTCGCCAAATTAGCCAGCTATCGCAAGTTGGCTTTATATATGGAAACTTATCTTTGTCGCCAAGTGTGGAGATATATCGCCAAGATGGCCAAAA
Source organism: Maratus speciosus (assembly GCA_963932465.1). Taxonomy (NCBI): domain Eukaryota; kingdom Metazoa; phylum Arthropoda; class Arachnida; order Araneae; family Salticidae; genus Maratus; species Maratus speciosus. The sequence goes on from OZ010794.1 coordinate 359,868,943, forward strand.
TTGGGTGCTATTATGGTTACCCTGTTATTAGTACTTTTCGGCAAATACTCATTTTTGAAGCTGATACAGATTTCTCCATAGGAATTCAAACTATAATTGATAACCATTAAGTAAATCTGCTCCCCGTCGCTCCCCTTAGGAATTGAATTAAAAAAAAATCAAAGTCCAATTCATGCATTGCCCGCAGGAATACATATACACTATATGGCCAAAGGTGACCGGTCACTTACGATTTTAGAAGTTTTGTTAAATATATAGAAAAATACATGAGGAATTAACCTGAAACTGCAGGTGTGTAAACAATATAGCATAGGTCATATATTTCCGCGAGGATTTTTTCCCGAAACTTAATAGGGAACCGTCAACAAATTGAAAAAGAACGAATATATTTTGGATAACCCTGTAAAAACTAATGTAGCAAAAGCGTTCAAACTCGAGATTATTAATAAGTGGCTTATTGCAATATACTGTGTTCATTTTTATGAGGATAGCATGTATACTCGTAGAGAAATTAAGGCTTTTATAAAAACAGTCCCAAATTTCGCCAAGTTTTTTGCTTATAATTTAGAGTTTTTAATATAAAAAAAAGTTCTTTTGAGAAAATATGACAAACAACATTGCACATAATACTCTGCAATCAGAATTTAAAAATAATAAAAATTGGAGGAAAAATGAGCTGGTTTACTAAAAAATGTTTCACTGCGCGTGCGCGAATGCAATCGAAGTATAATGTGCATAATGTATTAGCTAAGTATATAGAGTAACTTTTGTGAAAGTCTCAAAATCATAGCTTGAAATCCGTTGTTCCCAAAAGGAAAGCAAAAAGATGAGGGGTTGTACCTAAATATAGTAGCACGTGCAATATTGTGTACGCTATCGTGGCACTAATCAACAGATATATTCGTTTTTTTTAATTTGTTGACGGTCCCCTATGGGGTTTCGGGAAAAAATCTTCGCGGAAATATATTACCTATACTATACTGTTTACACACCTGTAGTTTCAGGTTAATTCCTCATGTATTTTTCTAGATATTTAACAAAACGTCTAAAATCGCAAATGACCAGTCACCTTTGGTCATATAGTATATATATTCCACATTTCAATGGTCCATGTTAACAGAAAATGGTTGAAAAATGAATAACAAATTTGACTGCCATAATGCAAACGCTATTGTAAATAATTGTAAGCTAAAAGAAAGCAAGTAAAAACATTTAATATTGGTTACATATTATACATCATTACGACATTCCTGAAAAATTATTTCTAACTTTTTAACGCGTAAGTTCAGTTTGCTATAATTTAAGCTGTCTAACGTTACTGAAAATAATTGAAAATTTTCAGAAAGAAATATATTTCGCTGCGGCAGTCTTTGATTTAAAATTCAAATTAGATTAACTTTATAAAATTAAGGAATTTACTAGTGATGTATAGACTATGTTATTTACTGGTCTCGAGCATATATCTAAAGGTTGCTTTTAATAAAACGCGAATAATTTACAGCAAAAATATTTGAACACTTACTCTTAGTTTTAAAGTTTATTAAAAATGTTTTAAGATGTAAAATTTGTTGTAAATATTTTGTATCTAAAAAAAAAAAAAAAAACGAGTACGTAATTGAGATGAAACGTTACTATGATAAAATGTGTTACGCTTGTAAGTGTTGATATGAAACTGATGAAAGTTCATATTTTTAGTGAAGTAAAATGTGAAGATTTTTTTGTTAATGGAATGGTGAACAAACATAATTTAATGCAAAATCATTTCTTGTATTTCTTACATGGATATTTTTCTTTCTTTCCGTTTTATTTTTTACGGAAAAGAATAGCAAATTTTTCTTTCTGACGCACAACATATATATTCTTGATAATGGTCAGAAAATATATAATAAAAATTATAGATCGGCTCACTTTATTTAATTGATAATTGCATGCAAAATATTTCAGCTTAACTATTTTAAATATAAAATCATTTTTTCAAAATATTGTTGAGTGTTATATTTTATTTAATTATAAAGCATTCAAATAATAATAATAATAAATAAATAAAAATCATACAATTCCTCTTCTAATAAAATTAATCACTATCGAAATGAATTCGAAAAAAATATTGCAGAAATTATTTTGCTGGGTCTGGGCTCGAACCTGCGTCCTTTACAAAAATCCATAGCTTTAAACTGATGCTTTAGCTCGCTACGCTAACAGGAACTCGTTCTACTTTCTTCCAAATTGAGGAGGTTGGCAAAACAGTTGACACATGCGCAATTGCGTAGAATTTGTTCTGGTCTGATCTTACAGAAATAGTTTTGCGTTTTAGTATATATGATGCCTTTTCGTTTTAGTTTTTCAGTTTTCTGATCGATTTGCATGTTGCGGGATGTCGTGAGGACGATTTGATTATTTTTGGAAAATGTCTGTCTGCGTGTGCGTAAATTTTCTGGCCGTTCTATCTCAAAAACTAATGCGCGAAATTTAATGAAACTTCGGATTCAGTTAGACTTTGACATAAATCGATGCATATTAGTTTGCGTGTGTCTCGCTCAACAGGTAGCGGTGAATGCTGCGTATTTTACGATTTCAGTGATAGATATATCTTAATCACTAACTCACGGAATTTTAACAAACATTATATTCTCTTAAACGATACCATAAATAGATGCTGATTTGTGATTAGGTTTGGGTGTGTGCCAGAATTGAGACTCGCTCAAAGTGAAAATTTTGCTTATTCACAAATTGAGAAAAAGAAAAAATGACTTTGTATTTGAAAAACATGTAGGGATTTTATAGGTTGCTTTTGATTGGTCGCATCGGTTTACAGCTCCGGAAATGGAGTCGTAAGTTAGCAGCCCTAGGTAAGCTGGACCCCTAAACTATGTTGTTTCTTTTATATGAACTTTTTCTGATCATTTTGGTATTTATATCATCAAAATCGACCCAGTGGTTCAGGAGATATGACCCTCTAAAGTTTTACTCTTTTTACTTAATCTCCAACCCATGTCTCCTGGATCCGCCATTGCAACTGGGTTGAACTTCTATCAGTGCTTATTTATATTTACTCTGGAATTTTCCCAGGGTCATAGACATTTTTCATGTATTATACAATCATTAACAGACTTGTTAAAAGTGACCAGACATTTCGGAGTGACTTTTTAACAAAGTTATGACCACTTCATTTTGTTGTAGTTGTGATCGGGTTAGCATACTGTCTAAGTTAGTGATTTTTATATATGTAGTTACAGTGTATATTCTGTGTTAAACTTTGCTTCATTGATCATTATGGATACTTCATACCCTCTAGAACACCAACTAGTAAGTGACATTTCATTAACTTTTAATTATAATACTATGAAGTGCACCTTTATAAATAGTTGTTTGGGCCAATGGCGATTGCACATAACGCAAGTTTATGGCAAACTACGGTTTGTTTACCTTTTTTATGAAGCTCAAAATCAATTAATAATTGCTATATATGACATGTATACATGTTTTTTGAGTACCTTAGAGCTTCTACTGTGCTCCGCCACCTTTCGCTTTTAAAAATTTTAATCTTAAGGTGTTCAAATATATATTTTTTTTTATAATTGTGTCTCTGATCTTGGTAACTGTCATAATTCCCCATAGAGTTAATGGCGCACGTTTTGTATCGCATTCCCGCCTAATGCTCGCATGGGTTGAGGTGTTTTATACTGTTGCCAAGCACGTTTGTTGAGTCCTTTGCAGATCTATCCTCTCATATTTATTCCAATCTCAAGTTAGCTAAGGCAGTGTCTATTGCGCCGTATGATACGGCTACATAAATGATGATTTTATTGAACCGTCATGGTAACCTCTGGCGGCTTGGCGGTATAGCTTGGCTTGGCGATTTTTCATTTCTCCAGCTGTGCCCATGAGTAGCGTTGTTTTTGTTGTTATTTGTAAGCGTCGTTCTCGTTTTTCATCTCATCTCATTTTTCTGTTTCTACTTAGCTTAGATATTGTAGCAACTTAAATAAAGTAAGTTTTAAAATATTTATTGTTTATGATAGTAGTATATGAAATACTGTTGAAAAAATGCCTATTCCGAACTTGTACATCGATCGAAGTGATGTTCGTATAACAAAAAAATGGCAAACCTGACAGAAAATGCGGCATTTATAAATGCTGCTTTTTCTTTAAAACAAAATTAATTATACCACCTTGATTATTTAGTAATGTGCAAAGTTTGTACAACTTTTTTAAAGCAGTTTTTTACATATAAGAAAGTAGTTTGCATGATTAAATATAATTGTATTGCAACATCCCTTTTAAAATAAGCATGAACTATATTTTTAGACTGTATTTTATTAAATCTGTGTTCTTTGAAACTTTATTTTTTTTTTCTTTTCAGTGACAGCTCCTGCTTTCCTCTTCCCCCCATCATCAGTATTATAGCAACTCCCAGGATATTAATTGAATGAATATTGTCTTTGCTGTATGGTTTGATGCTTCACATCATATCATTGACAATACTTTCTCAATTATAGTCGTTGAGCCAGAAGCCAAAATTAGTGATTTTGGTTTCATCTCTGAGGACTTGATGATATATACCTATTTGGATTCACAATGATCCAAGGAGTTCATTTTATGATGATACTATGAAATTTGTGGTAGCTTATAGACGCCATATTGAAAACATGAGCACCATCTATCGCTCACAGATGTATATGATTTTTTTTTGCCAGTATCGCATAATTAAAGAGATTTCAATGAAAAAATGGAAAGAACAAATATTGTTAAACATAAAACTTTATAAAAATTATATATTTATTAAGATTTTATTTTAATATAATGCTTATCTTTACATTTAACTTTATGTTTATTAACATTTTCAGTGGGATAAACATCTTGTTTCACATTTTAACCCCTTGGGGACGAACGGCACGTATACGTGCCGCATGAAGCGCTCAGAATCCTTGCTTTTCCTCACCAGTAAAATTTTACTGTAAATTTTGCCTTATTTATTCAGCGCATTTTTTCGATTCAAGAAGACACAAATTTCTGTTTTAAAAAAACGGTGACAAAAGATTACAAATTTCGTAAAAGGCTCCCGTCCCTAAGGGGTTAATGCATATTATTTTCATATGGTAAAACACAGCAATTCAAGAAAAATTTAATACTGATGAAACTATTGTACTTAGTATGTTAAGAATTAACCTTCGGGACCACGGGTGCATATATGCACCTTCGAAAACGTGTTTACATCGCTTGTTTTTGATACCACTAAAAAAGAAAAGTAAAAATTTCCTTATTTATTTAAGTTATTTTCTTGATTGCTAGGCTAAATTTAATTGTTTGACAATAAGGGGTGTCAAACGAATAATATTCATGTGAAATATGCTGGTCCCAAACGGATTAATAAATAACAGAAATATTAGTCTTCTTCACAGCTATCATCATCATCGGTTGACATTCCTGTGTCCAAATAACTTCCATCGTCATAGAGCAGTTCTGTATTTTGCATATGCTTGTATATCTGAGGTTATTAAAATATATGTATATGATGGTGAGACACATGTTCTTGAACAAGAACATGACATCAGTTCCAAAATAGCTTCAGGAGCAGGAGAACTGCCATTCCACTGGATCTCTAGATAGCCTTTTCCTTCACTATCTGTTCCAAAAATCCAACTATATTTATCTGGGTATGTAAGATCAGGATCAGCCTGTATGCACTTCATCCAAACAACACCGTGGTAGTTAGATCGCATTACCTATATGTAGAGTGTTATTTCTGCATGGCAGAAGGCGATGCGAATCCACAGACTCCTTTTTTACAGCAAAAATACATAGAATATAGCGCAATTCATTGATATCTGAGTATTTGTGCTTTCATAATAGAGATAGCAAACTTACGGCTCAAGCTGTTTCTTTGTTTCCTCTGATAGCGCCTTAAGCGCATTTTGAAATTCAGTGTTCTGAATCACCATTTTACCTTGCTTGCAAAGGCACTTACTGTATCGCATTCGACAGTTAATGCATTACATACCGCTTTACCTAAAAGTCCATGCATCTCACTCAAGTTGTAGTACTTTACTTTACCCTGTCATTGGATCCACATTTTACAAATATTAACCCTTTCTAGTTCTTCAAATCGTTTTATAAAGAAAACAGTATGATAACTGCCACATCAGTATCTATAGAGATAACAATAATATTTCTAAATCCAGACGCTAAAGCTATGGTGTGCGCAAAATAAAAGTCGGGTGTAACCTCTTCTTGGAAGAAGGTCAATTTAGTGTATTCTTCAACTAGTTATTTCGTGAATGTATAGCATTTTCTCCATAGATAACGTACATAATTCGTGTAATCAACTATTTCAGATAATGTTCATTTTGTCATTCTTGAGAAATGAAATGTATAAGTTCTTTCTTGTTCTCCTCATCGGACAGAAACTGCTTCCATTTTCGTACTGGGTGTCCAGGAGTATATGACATTTATAGCATTACCAACAGTTCATATTTTTCGTTCATTTCTTTTTATTGACACCTGCCTGTATGTATCAAATAAAACATCTATTCTTTGAGAGGGTGTAAAATCTTGTATTATTTTAGAAAACAGATTCTTTGCTAGTTGTCCAAATGATTGTAGTTCCTGCGTTAGCTTTGAACAAAGCACATTCTGTCAATGATAATAACAACACCATCATTTGCATTCTTTCAGCAGTCGCAATTTTGTCATAACATCCATCAGTTTGATTTTTCAGTTTTTCTCATTAAACCATCAAGTGTTGCTAAGGGCTATGGAAGAGGCCCTAGGTGGTAGGAAAAGACAGTTCTCATACCGAAATTTCTTCGCTCTGCAATGATTGTCCTCTAAGCAAACAGATTTCTTTCTGCCTAGGCAACAAACTCTGATTTATTAAATTTTACATTCTGTTTCTTTTTAAAGTCAGAAAATGTCTTTAGCTTCTTTATCTTTGGAGGTTTGAAAAACCCGTCTGGCTTTGAGTCTTCAGACAGATATTCTCTCTTGAAAGTTTGGTAAGCTTCTTCACACATCTTATGAGCTTTGACCATGTCTTCGACAATTTCTAGATTTGTCATTGCTCTAGTTGATTCTATTACCATGTCTAGATTTATCCATTCATTGGTAAACATGTTCTGTAAATATGAGACGTCACGCTCATTTTTCTGGATCCTGCTATAAGGCAGATCTGGATGTAGAACTAATTTTGGTTCTTTCACGAATCATGTTAAGAAATGCTGCCCTGATATCAAAAATATCTTTCGACTGTGGCAGGTCTTTCACTGATCTTCGTTGTACCTTTTGACACCTGAATGTCTTTATTTACTGTCTCTTCAATCGCCCAATTCATTTAATAGCATGCGAAACCAAGAAAATCTTTCAATCACCCTGTTTATCGGCGGCCATTTTCCAATATGGCGTCCATTAGCTACTCTGTTTTTTAATGTATCATGGATAAATGTCATTCTGATGTTGTGTTGAATCCAAAAATGTGTGATTTACCAAGTCTGCTGACATGAAACCACTCAAACCCCCGACTCAACGACGGCGGCCATTTTCCAATATGGCGCCCATAAGCTACCCTCGTTTCGAAAGTATCATGGATAAATGAGGTGCTGTTGTTGCGGTGAATCCAAAAATATATAGTTTACCAAGTCCGCTGACATGAAACCACACGAGCCCCTGGCTCAACGACTATTAGTACACCTAATTTTATAGATGTTGGCTGTGGAAATGAAAAAGATATAATTTTCTACAGAGTTTGGAATGGCGACTTTATTCTAATTCAACATTCTACTTCAGCATTACCTAAAGGTATAATTTTATTTAATGATACCGTTTATTAAGTAATATCGGTTATTGTCATTTTTTATATTGTTTTTCTCTATTAAGAAAGTCCAAAGTGAAATGTTTCCTGCAAAGCCCCCACCATAGCATTTCATTGAATACTTCATAAGTCAATTTTTTGTTTTGTCCTGTTATAAATAATATTTACAATAATTAAAATATTTATGGCTAAAGGGTGTATAGAATTCTGGTAAAACAAGCTTTATTTTCAGATTTCCTTGTTATAATAGGGTAGATGTGATGGACACCCTTAAGGAATTTCTTTAAAAACTATTTTTTTAATTAATAGTTATAATTATTATATTCCAGTTTTTTCAATATCATAATCTATCACCAATACTTACCGTTCTCATAGTCTCATTTCTAAATATTGATCAAACTTTTATAGTAAATAACAGAAATATATCAAAATTCCAGTAATGGACACCCCCAACCACACCCCCAAAAAAAATAATAATAATAGATATAATTGTTTTTATGACTATTTAGAACCAAAATTTCATGAAAGTATACTAACGAAACAAAAATAGTTATTTTTAAATAAATTTAACAATTAGAATATCAATAATTAATAAAATATTTGTGAAAATTATTCACTGTTTAAATTAGTTATTGTGATCGATTATCACAACAATATTTTAATTACTTTAGGTGGTTTAATTTACTAAATGTCAGGGAATTACAGTTTTTAAATTATTGAAACAGTCAGGGGTTTAGAGGAGTAATAAAAAAAATCAGAAATAAAAAAGTTTTAGAATATTAATGCATAGATTCATATATTTCTCACTATTTATAACAGAACTTTCAGAAACTATACAAATATGAAATGAATAATACTGCGGGTTGAATGCTGTATGTACTAAATAAAATAATTTCAAAATAAAACCGATAAACTGATGTTTGAGGCCACTGATCTACAGATTTACCAGTTTCATTACTAATATAAATTTAATTAATATTTTAATATTGCAATTTTTCTTCATTTGTCAGAGATGAATAAGCAAACATTTAAGATGGAAAATAATAATAATAGATTTATTTTTAACAACTTCTTTAACTTTATTATTTTTATTTAAATGCAGAGGGATTGAGCAGGATATGAGCCCCTCTTTTTCCTTTGCCCTTAAGCAACATTCTGTTTCCTGATTTGTTTTACTGATTGCCAGATTATAAAATATGCAAGGCAGAGTTGTAAAAAAAATTAACTTCATTAAAATAGTGAAAATTTTATTAACCACACAAAATTAATTAAAGCAGCTAATTATAAAAAAAAAAAATCGTATTACATTCTGGTAAGTGCAATTTAAAAATTAAATTTGATTACTTAGGTTTTCAGATAAGTCAAAATATTTTATGTACTATAAACATTACTGAAATTGCATTTTTAGCAATGTATACATAGGGTGTCCATTACTGGAAATTGACTAATTAAACATTCCATAAGAGATATGTAAATTTATTAATTGAAGCTGTTAGCATGTTCAAAGAAAATATTAGAAGCACATGGGGGGGGGGGGGGGAGGTGATCTGTAAAGCTTAATAATTAGACATTTTGTCTGCTCAAATCCTTGGAGTTTGTTTCTAAATTCCTGTACTATCAAATCAAAGGCGAGCTTTTATTATAAGCATCTGAAAATCATGTAAATTAAGTTCTTAAACTAGGGAAATGAAATAACACTTCTGGGTAATTTCAGTGTTGCAAATGTATCTCTGGAGTAAAGATCAATTTGACGTGCATAGGAGTATATTTAGCATAGAGATTTTTTTAAAGTTTTTAAACAGTCAAATCATTCAAAATAATGCTTTTATTTCGAAAAATTAATCTCAATCTCTGTACTACACATAAGTTCATCGGATACATTTGGATGAATTTATACTTTACAGCAAACTGTTTCCCATTTTCTGTTCTAATTTAATGAATTTATACATTTATTGTTATTTTTTTTTAATACTTTGTAAGTTACAAAAAGGAAATAACAATCATATGTACAGCTATAATTCATTTTATTCTATGAATAACTGTTAAAATGTGTCTAAATTATACGAGTTTGGCCTTATTGTATAGATGGAAAAAAATTTCCATCTTTTTTCCCACTTTCATATGCCTGTGTGCTCCAGGTGCCAGATCAAAAGGCAAAAAGGGGACCAAATGAAGATTTTGTCTGTCTTTTTTTTCATGTCTATATTCAGCACTATATTGTTAAAATCGCTCTTTATGGGGTATGTCAAAGCATAGAAGGATTTAAGTATGATACAGGATAAGGATCCTGTATAAAGCAGAATTTTTTTCGGTTCAGTTCCATCTTCAAAGTTTTAATGAAGCAATATTTGACAATGGCTATTGCACCGTAAGATATGGTTACTAAATGATAGTAATATTGTCATACCTGTTCTTATCACTTTCCAGCAGTATCTCCATTTTCTATATCTTTTATTTACTTTTATTAATCATATCTATTTTATTAAATAATTTCGTTCACTTTATAACTCTTACTATCTTTATTTATCCTTATTAAATATACTTACCTTCTGTTCAACAGGTTTGTTTACCTGTTATTAAATTCCTCTATTTATTTCATCTTTATTAAATATATACTTTATTAAGTTCATAATAGTTATCTATGGTTCACTTATCTTATTTCTATTACTCTTTTTTTTTCTTTTTTTAAACCTTCGTTTTTGTGTACTCATCCTTATTTTCACATGTTTATTTCCGATAGATGCAGGGTTGTCCCAGACAAAATATCATTTCGTCCATTTCGTCCACTTTTAATAAATTGAAAATTAAAAATACAGAACTTAACAATAATAAATAAATATATTGATTCTTCCCATTCAAGAAGCAACTTTTATATCAAAATATCACATATACACAACAGTATGTGAAATATTTTGTGTGGACATGAAAAACTGTTCATTTGGAAGTTTTTTATGCAAACATGTTTATAAATAAAATGTATATCAATATTTAGTTATAATGTAATAAATAGCAATTGTAAAGCATATACATTTGCAGTAAATTTTAATTTGCTTATATGGCAGTTCCATTGTAATTAATAACCAGTTTACAAAATTAAAAATAGAAATAAAACATTTTTGAATGTTTGACAGCCTCAAATCTTATTTATTTTTAAGTGATGATGAAATAACAAGTTGATTTTAATTAAGAAAATGCCACATTGAAATGAAACCTGTGCTTGTAATGACTTTAATAATTTAATATATGCGTAAAAACATTCAGTATAGTATATACATCTTACGATGGGCAAAATATCAATAAGTAGTAGTAAAATATAATGATAAAATTTTTCTTTTAATTAAAATATTAAATGTAAAATAACCACGAAATAATAAAGAAATTAACAGAAATGCATAAAATGAAATTTTGTTATTCAAGATACATAAAGGTTGTAAAATATTTAATAGTCGTCAAATGCAAAAATGTCAAATCATATCGTTGACAATACTTTCTCAATTACATCTAATTTTATAGATGTTGGCTGTGGAAATGAAAAAGGTATAATTTACTACAGAGTTTGGAATGGCGGCTTTATTCTAATTCAACATTCTACTTCAGAATTACCTAAAGGTATAATTATATTTAATGATATTGTTTATTAAGTAATATTGGCTATTGCTGGTTTTTATATTGCTTTTCTCTATTAAAAAAATCCAATGTTTCCTGCAAAAGCCCCCACCCTAACATTTCATTCAATACTTCAATAAGTTAATTTTTTATTGTCCTGTTTATAAATAATGTTTACAATAATTAAAATATTTATCCTTAAAGGGTATATAATACAGAATTCTGGTGACACAAGCTTTATTTTCAGAGATTTCCTTGTTATAATACATGTTTTTTCTTACCGAATGTATCAATATAATACCTCGTCTTTAGCTGATTATGTCATGAGTTTCTCTGCTAATCTCTGCTAATAATCTTTGAAAATAATGATAAAAACAATACCCAAAATGTTTCAACAAGATAAGAAGAACTTTTTTAAAAAAAAAAATTCTTATTGAACATACATAATGTATATTTCAATTCTGAGAATTTTGTTTTCAATGTGTCATTAAAAAAAAATTACAAAATAAAACACTCATCCATCTTTTTTGCACACGAAGATGCTCTTCTCTTGCTTTTATACATTGTTTTAATGCTTCAAGCTTTCTTTATTTTATTAAATCTTTCGACCTTTTTATGAAAATTTTATAACTTAGGCAGGAATAACTATTATAGATGTAAAAGCAATCACTAATAGGATTAGATCCAGTAGCAGTGCAGTGCAGCATGACAGTAGGCGCTGCAGATTATTTTAGACCTTTCCGAATAATCTTATCTAACAACTTAAAAATACATAAAATTTTGTCTCTAGATTTTCTTTGAGGATGTAATTTTTTCGAATTTTATATATTTTGATTTTTTATAATAGTAAGCATGGTTCACCACTGTTGACTGGCAAATTGGCACAGAAATTTTGCTACTGGGAGATCAAATTGAAAAATTGTATTGTGATATAACGTGGTTTGGTAAATCTTGTATTTCATATGTACCTATAGTTAAGTAGATTCGTGTATTGTTGGATAGAACTAAATTCGATTCAATCTCAATTCTAAAAAAGTAACTGTTGTCAGAATTTGTTTTACTGTGACCTTTTGACTTTTCGAAATATGAAAACTGGTACTTTTATAGAGAAATGTTGATAAACATGCTAAAGTAGACAGTTTTCAAATCAAAGAATTATTTTAAGCGCTATTTAAAATTAAAGTTGCACAAAATTGTTCGGTTAAAGTTTTATAGGATCAAAAACTATGCATAACAATTTAACAATCTCTTGCAGGCACATATTTGACTATTTTGTAGTGTGCAGTATGCAATCATTTTTTAGCCCCCCGGTACAGTATGCTATTTCTTTCTCCCAGCTTATTTTGTGTATTCCAAAAATTAACGTTACCTTACAGAAGCCAGCCGTAAAACAAATCAGTATGATTAAATAATCTATAGAAATTTTTTTAACTTCTAAGCATCGCACATTTTCAATTTTTATACCATCGTATTGGAAAAAAGAAATTTTTTTTAATGCATTTTCTTCATTTATTTTTGAAATATTAATTTTTTTGTAGTTTTTAGAGCCATTTGCTTAATATTGGCAATGGAAGTACTCCATTTCTGTAGAAAGTAAAGGAAAAATAGTTCTAAAATAGTAATTATATATTTTTGTTGCCATTTTCTCATAACAACCGAAAGAAAATGTAATTAAAATACATGCTATTTTGAAAAATATATAAACGAATGATTTATGATAAAACAATGGAGCTGTTATAAACTTTATTTAATGTTAAGTATCTGTGAATCATTAGATAGCCGTTTTTTGTCGATTTTCTTGAATGACGGCATCTTTTTGCTGCATTTGTCCATTATTTCACGATAGTGCGTACTTTACTGTACATGCTTAAGAGTGGATCGTAAATGTGGAATTCTTAAGCGGATGCGAATGACGTCATTATACATAAAATAAAACGTGTACTTTAAGTCTTAAAATTGAAATATGTTTAGTACTGCAGTAGAGTCCCGCTTAACCGAGTTATTTTCTTCTGATGGACTGGTGGCTTCTATTATGAAACATTTATTATAAATGAAGTGTTAGGTGAAGGTGAAAGAGCAGCCTTAAAAAGTTAGAACCTCTGATTTTCTGGTCAGAATGGGGGGTGGGGTGGGGGGGGGGGGGAATGGCCAAAAAAATTATGGCCATTTTTTTCCCCATTCTGACCAGAAAATCAAAGTTCTATCTTTTTACTGCTGCTCTTTCATCTTCACCTAACGCTTCATTTATAATTTCTGTTTCATAATAATAGAAGCCATCAGTCCATCAGAAGAAAATGAAGTAATGGAAATGCCGGGGGCGACACTAAATTCTGAAAAAGCAGAATTCCTGTTCTCTATTTATTATTATTTATCTGTTATTATTATTATTAAAAATTTCACTATTGCAATAGATTTATTTCATATTTTGAAAAAATCTTTTTTTCACTTATTATTGCCAATTATTAAAAAAGCATAAATAATATTTCTAAATATCTCTCAGCTGAAAAATATGGTTACATGTGAATATTAAAACAGAAAGAAAACTTTAAAATAATTAAGCTGTTAGAGAGGGTGTATTTTTTATTAAAAAAGAGTCATAAACGTACATAAAAATGTTTCTTTTCACTTTTTATATTTTCACATTATTTTTGTAATTACAATTCACCGTGCATAAATTTATTTATTATTTAAACATTATTGCATTAAATTTGTCTTTTGTTCTTTGCTGCTACCTCAGGCCATTGACTCATTATATTTTTGTAAGAAGGTGTGAATTTGCTGTGCTGTTTTCATTTAACCACAAGGCAACATTTATAAACAGGAATTAGATATACATAGAATTCTGTGTCAACTTTAAAAAGTTGATAAAAATTAGAAAAAAGCATAGCCCTAATGCTTGATAATATGAATCTCTCCATACAACTTACTAGAAATTGAATTAGGACTGAATAAATGTGTGCTAGTGAAGCAGAGATTAAAAAAATTTGTTTAGACATCTTTCATGAACATGTCAAAAGAGTAGGCTAAATTATAAGAACATTATTATTTTTTTTTTACAAGCATGCAGAGAGCTGGAGCCGGAGAGCTCCGGAGCTGTGTTCTCCCTGGAGCTGGAGCTCTTAATTTTCCCCTGCTCCAGGGCTCCTTTAGTTTTTAGTATTCTTTTAAATCTTTTTTTTTTTTTTTCAGTCTTTTAAATTTTCAGGCTTAAAATATTTTACTTACATCATTATGCAGTATTTTAATTATATCCTTTTTAGGGTTTTTTTTTAAATTAGAGATGGAAAACTTCTCAAAACATGATAACACTACTTTACTTCTACTTTCTACTTGAGCTAAGTGACAGCACTATTTGAAAAATATGGCCACATGTTGTTTACATTTGTAGTTGTACAATTTTGGTTGTTTAAAAAGCATAGAAGAAATTTAAGATTTTTGTGTTTAAAATTCCACCAAACTTTCTATTTTAAAAGCAAAAGCTAAAAGATGTCATATTTTCTGAACAAACCTTTCAAGTTTGATGAGAAGAAAAATGCATTTTGTCAGATCTTTAATGAAGGTAAAGGAAGAAAGAATTTGTGAGCAAAAAATTAAATGTGTAAATTAAAATCTCCAACTCAAAAGTGCAAAGTCGGAGCCGAGTTGGAGTTGGAGCCGGAGCCACAGTGCTTTATCTAGGAGCGGAGCTGGAGCATCAAAAATTGTTTGACTCTGGGTCACTGCAAGCATGCAATAAATGTTGAGCTTTTATCAGTCCGGAACTCACTAAGTATGAAGATCTTGGCAAGGAGTTGAGTGTGAATAATTGCACTGTAAGGCCAAAGCGATTGTTGTTGGCTCTCTTGGATCCTGGAACCCTTCAAATGATAGTGATACATACAATATGTGCTTACAAATATGCTAAAGTGATCAGACGAATAATAGTCAGCTAAACTATCTTGTTTTCACTGGACATCTATTTTGAATGCATGAGACAAATTCTCCAGGGTTCAGGGAGTCGTCAAAGATAGTCATACCCATTGTTCAGCCAGATAAATTGCATTTTTTTATGTTATTGTGTTTTAATCCCCATCACTTTTTATGTGATGTAGTTTGTATTTGTATTTTTATGCTTTTTATTGTTCTTTAAATAAAGTTTGTTGAATTCACAAGGTTCTGAGATAAAGAACCACAGACTGACTTAGGCCACATGGACACACACTTTTTATAAGCACGTTTAATGTCAATATCCAGACCCACATTGTTTAAAATTTTCCATAGTTTCCCATGACAATGAAAGGATGAAGTAGGGAGGATAGAGATTTCCTTGAGAAGCCTATTGAAATTATATGGGTCATGGGTGCCTGCAAGGTACGCCAATTGTCCCTCCCTGAATTATCAAATTTAACTAACCAGGTTTTCTTTTTTCTCTCGTGATTTTGAAAAAAAGGAGAAACATTTATTCTTGAGTGATTTAAAATTATTAACAATAGAGAACTAAGATTTTCCTTGCATCCCCTGTGAAAGACAATTTTAAGTTTTGATTTCCTTTATATGTTTTTGTGTTTGTAAATTATCTTAAACAGGAGTTCAGAGTCTTCTTAATCTAATAAAAAAATAATAACACTCTTTCAATTCTTTATTTTAAATAAAGATGGTACAAGTTTATAAGTAAACACACATCTGCTAATTCTGCAACAAATTATCGTAGAAGAAAGTTACAGGTATCAAGCATAAAGTCTATTTTTAAATTATGTATATAAAATTTGCTTAGGGGTCATCTGCATATCAAAACTAACCTAAACATTGTTTTCTTCAATAGCAATGTCCAAATCCAAATTTTCATGAAATTTGTACGATTAGTTTCCGGGAAATTAATAGGTTTAAAATGAGCTTATTTTAGGGGCTATATCAGTATACTTGATGGTTGAAATGCTACAGAATGGCTACGTCACTTCTATTGTATTATTTCTTGCCAATATGACCATTTCACTCGCTTAATATCTTTCGACTATTGTCAGCACAAATATTTCAATAAAATGAGTAAAATATATTTTTTCACATTATGCTTCTCTGCACATCATAGATGGCCCTTAAACTATACTTTTGACGTTTTTTAATGATAATTCGAAAACTACTTTAAAGAAAAATTTGAAATTGAGAATTCGCATGCAGGACATAATAAATATAAATCTATAAAAAAAAATGCAGGTTGTAATTCATATTTTTTTCGAATATTAATTTCATAATTCACATTTTTAAATTACAAATTCAATGTATTAATGTTTGGATTTTTTAGTATTATATCCACGCTCAAAATTATCACACTAGGATTATAATTTCAGGAGATATTAATAAAAATATGAAAATGTAATTTAACATTACAAGCTCTAAATTTTCAATATTTATAATTCAAAAACTTACCATCCAAGTGACTTGAAATTTCGTTTCTAGGCATAGTTTGATCCAAAGATTTAAAATATATTGTCAAACTTAAGTGTTGCCATTAAAAAAAACTAAGTTTGGTCTGGTTTTGATTTGTAGATGGCCCCTAAGCAAATGTTATATACATCATTGAAAAGTAGACTTTATTTCCAATCCATTGGTACCAGTAACTTTTTTCTATTATAATTGGTTGCAGAGTTAGTAGTGGGTGTTTACTTTTTTTTTCCACAACTGTACATAAATGTTCCAAAATCTTGCCAATCTTGGGCCTGCCTGGATTTTGTTTTACAGTTGTTTATGGGCTGGGTTGTTCCAAATGCACTTAGTGTTGGGTACCCTGCTGCTATAAGGGTCCACAACATAGACACAAGCTTTGCTCATCTAGACAATAGGCTTCCAAAAGACCCTTATATTAAATCTCAATCACTCTGGTTAAAAAATCAACCTCTAAGGACCTGACAGATTCTGAGGCCTTATACGGTTTTACTTCTCATCTTCTCGAAGTAATATTATGTAGTACTATGTACATGAGTTCAATTTAGTATCAGTGTTGAATTTGGACACTTTTCTCCGGGAGAGATTTCTGTGGCTGCGTGGGGGGGGGGGGTCCCTCCCGGCCACCCCCTGAATTCAACACTGCTATATATCCTTCCGGGGAGACATTGAAATTCAAACCTGTTTCTCATTTGATAGCAGGATGGAAATAAATAGGAAACAGGTCATGCTTTCTGCTGCATGTCTCCTTGTTGTGTGGCATGCCTAACAGTCTAACTCAAAAAAATGTGCCCTATATGACAAATGATGTCACACTAAAGTAGGTTATAATAAATATTCTGTGGCATAACTCCATTCTCTTAAATTAGGGGTGAAATTGAAGCATGGACCTTTCCTGTTTCACTGGAACCACCAGTATAGCGGTTGTCAGGTCTAATGTTAATGAGTAGTATGCTTAATGTAAGTTACTGCTTAATTAATTTTATTTTCTTCGTGTATTGTGTTTATCTGAGTATCATTATCTACGTACTTGAGTACTACGTACGTACTTGAGTTATGTACACATTCTCTTTTCTATGATATTAAGATGAGTGAAGTGTATAAAAGGAGATTATTCCAAAAGAGGGGCTAATGTTTTCCAATAGAACAAAGATAGTACAATACCCAGGAATTTGACAATGAAAGGGAAAGTTGTGAACAAAAGATAATTTCTTATGATGACCTGTCGGTAGGCAAGCAAGCCAGTAGATCACGTTGGGTGCTCTTGAAAATACAGGTGTAAACCTCAGAGTCTGGAAGGAAGAAGGGATATTAAGAGCAGAAGATAATCAGTTTTTTATGTTGAAAGTCTGAAGTGGAGGTTGAAGGTAGTGGCTTGTGCTGTATGCACAGAGTGTTTCCTTGAGAAGTGCATGTGATGAGAATTCAGGCAGATCTGTGTGGTCTTATCATTGGATAAACTTAGTTGAGTACAGTTAAAAGACACGAGAATAGTGTATCTATATTGAGATAATCTAGTGTAGGGCCTGGTAGCAGAAAGTGCGTGACACGCGACGTGCGTCGCAGTTTTATTTTGGACCTTGCAGATAAATTTGCCAACTTGGGGAAAAAAAAAAAAGTACGAAAATTCTGACAAAAAAATATCGCGAATTCGACAAATGGTCGCCGAAAAATATCAATTTCGACAATCGTTCGCATAAAAAATCGGTAATTTATAACCAAATGGTCGCTATAAAAACGCGAATTTCGTCAAAAGTGCCTGGAAAAAAACATGAATTTCGTCCCAGGGTTGTGGAAAAAATGCAAATTTCTGTCACAGGATCGCGGAAAGAATGCGAATTTCGTAAAAGGAACGCTAATTTAGTCAAAAGATCGCGAAAAAACGCAAATTTATGTCAAAAGATTGCGGAAAGAACGCGTAATTTCGTCAAAAGATCTCGAAAAACATATATTTCTGCCAAAAGATCGCTGTACAAACTTTAATTTTATCCAAAAATCCCGAAAAACACGTGAATTTCGTTACAGGGGCGCGAGAAAAATGCAAATTTCTGTCACAAGAACGTGGAAGAAACTTTAATTTCATCAAAGGATCGAGGAAAAAACACGAATTTAGTCAGACAATCGCAGAAAAAATGCAAATTTCTGTAAACGATCGCGAAAAAACGCAAATTTCTGTAAAACGATCGCGAAAAAACGCAAAATTCTGTCAAAGGATCGCGGAAAACGCAGATTACTGTCAAAGGATTACGAAAAAAAGAAAATGTATGTCAAAAGAACGGAATTAAATTTGTGGAATTGCGTCAAAAGATCGCGAAAAACGCAAATTTCTGCCAAAGGATCGCTGTAAAAACGCGAATTTCGTCAAAAGATCCCGGGAAAAACGTGAATTTCGTCCCAGGGGCGCCGAAAAAACGCAAATTTCTGTCACAGAATCGCGGAAAAAACACAAAGTTCGTCAAAGAATCGAGGAAAAAACGAAAAATTCCTAAAGGATCGGAAAACGGCTCATTTTTGTCAAAAGATCGCGAAAAAGGGGCAAATTTCGTCAAAAGATCGCGAAAAAACGGCAAATTTCGTCAAAAGATTGCGAAAAACGGCAAATTTCGTCGAAAGATCGCGAAAAACGAAAAAGTTACTCATAAGATCGCGAAAAAGCAGCAGATTTCGTCAAAAGATCGCGAAAAACGGCAAATTTCATCAAAAGATCGAGAAAAACGGCAAATTGCGTCAAAAGATTGCGAAAAACGATATATTTCGTCAAAAGATCGTGAAAAAACGCAAATTTCATCAAAAGCGCGCGAAGAAAAACACGTAATTAGTGCCGGTAGTGGATTTTCGCTCCCCCCCCCCCTCTGTTGTAACCTTTCGGAAAATTTGCTGTGAATTTCAGATTTTTTTTTTTTTTTTTTTTTTTTTTTTTTTACTCAGAATCACCCCTTGTATTAATCAGTAAGAACGCTGTTTTTTTAACACGCATAATGTTTGTACATAAGAAAGTGTAACACGCTACTCCCGCAGACAATTTTCATCCCACTAAATTGTTGTCGCTGACACAACCATAACTTTCTTCTACTGGGGTGTAGGGGTGCACAACCTTTTTCAGAGAAGGGCCACTTACAAAAATGTCTGGGTTGTCGAAGGCCACATCAGTAACACGGAAATAATTCTATTTAGGGGAGGTGATCTGTGATCTATAATCAGATAAAAATATGGTTTCAGATACGGCGGTGGAGGAGTTTTTCCCCTCTAGGTTCCCTTACCCAGTCAAAATATCCAGTTCAGTTGGTAAGGATATATCAACCGTTCACGTTTGTATATATAACACAGATATAGCAAGGATTGTCTTCAAGAAGTGATAATATACTTTGACTTTATTCAGGGGAGTAAATTTTGGTTTATTGTAACTGCTAAAAAACAAACATAGGCATGAAAGTGGCTAGTGCCGAAAAAAAAATGTGAACCTTATGAACGAAAAGGAAAGAAGAAGCCAATCAACGAAATTTGAGATTTTTCCGTGCCTGATCAATGAAATTCGCGATTTTTAAGCGACCGATCAAAAAACTGTGATTTTTACACGTCTGATCGACAAATTTCGCAATTTGTCCGAAACCGATCGACAAAATTCGTTTTTTTCGCGTCTGATTGACGAAATTCGCTATTTTTCCGCGCCTGATAGGCGTAATTTTCAAATTTTCCGCGCCTGATTGACAAAACTCGCGATTTTTTCGTGGCCGACCAACAAAATTCGCAATCTTTCGGAGCCCGATTGACAAAACTCGCGATTTTCTGTGTTTTTCGACGAAATTTGCGACTTTTCAGCCCCTGATCGACAAAATTCCGGATTTTTCCGCGCCGGATAAACGAAATTCGCGATTCTTAGCTGACTCTGAGGAAATTTGCAGTTTTTTCCCGCAGCAAATTAACAAAATTCGCATTTTTCTTCCGATAATCTGACGAAACTCGCGTTTTTTCCCGCTGCCGATCAACGAAATTTTCAATTTTTCCGCGTATCATCGACTAAATTCGTAATTTTTCCGTGCTCCTATCAACGAAATTTGCGATTTTTACGCGCCTGGTCGACAAAATTCACGATTTTTCGTAACCCGACCAACGAAGTTCGCGATTTTTACGCGCTAGATCAGCAAAATTCACGATTCTTAACTGGCTCTGACGAAATTTGTAATTTTTCCCGGGACAAATTAACGAAATTCTCGATTTTTCTGAGCTCGATAGACAAAACTCGCTATTTTTCCGTGCCCGATCGAGAATTTGCGATATTTCCGAAATGGATCGACTAAATTTGCGATTTTTCTGAGGCCGATCAGTAAAATTCGCGATTCTTAACTGGCTCTGACGAAATTTGTAACTTTTTCCCGCGGCAAATTGACGAAATTCTCGATTTTTTTCTCACGATAAACAGACGAACACGCGATTTTTCCGAAGACGATCAATGGAATTTGAGGTTATTCCTCTCCTAATCGACAAAATTCGCGATTCTTAACTGACATGACAAAATTTGTCATTTTTTCCTGCCGCAAATTGACGAAATTCGTGGGTTTTTTCTCACGATAAACAGACGAACACGCGATTTTTCCGAAGACGATCAATGAAATTTGAGGTTATTCCTCTCCTAATCGACAAAATTCGCGATTCTTAACTGACATGACAAAATTTGTCATTTTTTCCTGCCGCAAATTGACGAAATTCGTGGTTTTTTCTCACGACTGGGGAAACTTATGATTTTTCCGCAGCCGATGAATAAAACTTTCAATTTTTCCGCGTATCATCAACAAAATTGGCGATTTTTAGGTGCCCGATTAACGAAATTTGCGACTTTTCCGAGCCTGATTAGCAGAATTTGCGATTTTTTTCGTGCCCGAGCAACGAAATTCTCAACTTTTCCCGAGCCGGATAGACAAAACTAGTAATTTTTCCGAGGCCAATCGGCGAAATTTGCGATTTTGTTTCGTGCCCTATCGACAAAATTCGCGATTTTTCTGTCCCTTATCAACGAAATTTGCGAATTTTCCGCGCCTGATCGACAAAATTCGCGATTCTTAAATGGCTGACGAAAATTTCAGTTTTTTTTCGGCAAAGTGACAAAATTCACGATTATTTCTTGCGATTTATGGACAAAAATTGCATTTTATCTAGTTATAAATTGACGAAATTCGCGGGCCATAGGTTGTGCATCCCTAATCTAGTGCATAGATAATAGCCCAAAGTGTTATTTAACTTAGGGCAGGATCTGCTGCATCTGGGCCTATAAATGAAAATATTGTGTTTTAATGTAAATATTTAAGTATTTTATTTAAAAAAAATTTCCATTTAATATTATTTGAAGTATTCTAGGGACTGATTCCCAGCCACCATATTTCTTGTCCAGCACCTATACCGGTGGTGGCAGCTTATCAATTAAGGAGTATATACTGGGTGTCCTAAAAAGGACTGACTGATTTTAAAATTCAATAACTTGCAAACGGTGACAGATATTAAAAAAATTCTTGCAGGAGGGTTATGCATAAGGTCAAAAGTTTTTTACAGTGATTTTCGGTTTTAGTTTGAATTACAAACAACAGATGGCGCTGTGGGCAATAGGCGCTAAATTCAGGCTCGATTTTTGGTACTTTCGGACTCGCTCAATGCATTTTAATCTCCTTTTTCCACATGGAAGAAGAGAAAGGCCAAAAAATCGATAGTAGGAGAGCTGTTGAACATTTTTGAATAGGTATTTGAGGCACCCTGAAAATTTGTGCAGCACTTCTTTTGTAATGCCTGAATACAAAATCGAATGTCTGGCTGAAGGATCGTGGCCCAAAACCTGTGCCAGACACGTGTCAAGTGCCATTTTTTGACACTACCCCAAAAAAAGTATTTGAGGCACGCTGAGATTGAAACAGAATAATATTTATACTTAGAAAAAAATATTTTGAAAATGACAGACACTTTAGTCGGCCCAAAAACTGTGCCAGACACGTGTCAAGTGCCATTTTTTGACTACCCAAAAAAGGTATTTGAGGCACGCTGAGATTGAGGCACATTAATATTTATGCTTAGAAAAAAATATTTTGAAAATGACAGACACTTTAGTCGGCACAAAAACGCTGCCAGACACGTGTCAAGTGCCATTTTTTGTCTGGCACAGGTTTTGGGCCACGATCCTTCAGCCAGATATTCGATTTTGTATTCAGGCATTACAAAAGAAGTGTTGCACATATTTTCAGGGTGCCTCAAATACCTTCCCTAAAATGTTTAACAGCTCTTGGACTACGAGTCTGTATTTAGCGCATATTGCTTACAGCGCCATCTATTGTTTGTAATTTGAACTAAAATCGAAAATCACGTTAAAAAAAACTTTTGACCTTATGCATAACTCTCTTGCAAGAATTTTTTAAATATCTGCCACCGTTTGCAAGTTATTTAATTTTAAAACCAGTCAGTCCTTTTTAGGATACCCGGTATTTATATCTGCATCTGTGTTGGATTAAAATCGGAGTGATAATGGCTGCAGTGGTATGTAATAGTTGGACTAGGTATCTTCAAGGCTCAATTTTTCTGTAGACTCAGAATGGGCCTATCTTCTTTTCTAGGCTTGAGTTTTTTTCTCCCACGCCCTGAAGTCCAAGTTGGACTAACATTTTACTTATTTATCGTTGTAAAAATAAAAGTGTGAGGTCTAATTTAACACCCTCTCCTCCCCAACTTTTAAATATTGAAATTTCAAAAATGCCAATAAATACCTCTAATTTGCTTCGGAATATTACAATTTTCTCCAGTCTTCTCTTATCAAGCTACTTTAATTGAAATGTTTGGGGGAGGATTGTAGGTAGGGATAAAAATATTTTATAACTTTGTCAGAGAGAGAGAGAGAGAATCGCTGTAATTTAGCAAGAGTGGTTAGGAACAAGAGAGTGCTCTTTTTGGTACAAATTTTATTGTTATTCACATTCAATATATTTGATGTTCTCGCTAGTAGAGTGCCTTATTGAATAAGTAGTGGCCACATACCCACAGAGGTCTCAGACTGGAAGTTTTTGTTAAAAATATGACAAATTCTAAAACGTTGTAAGTACTTGCCTGGACATCTGTGATTAGACAAGAGATTTTATCACGTCACGTTAGCTGAGAATCAGGGGCGAATCCAGAGAATAGTTTTTGGTGTAGGGCGATACCGAGTGACATATAATCAACGTAGTCACAATTTCTGTTGCTCAAATCATTCCTTGCAGTTAATTATTAAATGAAGATGAAATAATTAGTGCGATTCGAAAATATTACAGACTCTTGATTATCCGACGTCCGATTAACTGAAACATTCGGTTATCCAACACTCTTATTATATAATCCCGCCCTCTCCTCAAAATATAGGTTATTGTTACTTATTAGGACGAAAAATTAAAACGTTAACAAAATTTATTTTTTGAATGTCTTATTTTTTTTTTTCTTTTTATTCTTGTACTGTGGTAATTATTAATCTTTTTTGTGTTATTTTAGTTATAGTGAAGTTTTAACAACGTTAATAACACAAGCCTGCGATGATTGTGTTTTTTAACTTTTGATAATTGATTTTGATGTATTTTTTAGCAATGAATCCGAAAATGACCTTCATTTTTAACCATCACGTCACGATTTTCGCAAATCGTAAGTTTCAAAGTTCAAAAGTAAAAAAAAATAGCGAAAATCTCTCAAAGCAATTTGTCAAAGCTTTAACAAAGAAGGTAAATGATTTAAATACATCTGCGACAAATTTCCCAGCCTTATCAACCGCCAAAATAAAAGAGAATACCGAGATGAACCCCATAAAGAAGATAAAAGAAAAAGCACGAAGCATGAGCGGTTCAAAGAAACTTCCACGCATGGAATAAAATTATAAGGATTTTAAATACGCAATATTTTACATGTTCAACTGTGAAAATGCATAGTATAAGCAAAAAAAAAAAAAAAAAAAAAAATGAATAAATTATTATGAAAAAAGTTACACCTATTTTATGGTTGCAGATTTTCTCAATAGTTCGACTTTTTAAAAATTTAAAAATTTGCAATTTGGGAAAAATCCTGACGTGAAGCTATGGTAAAAAATGGAGGTCATTTTTGGATTCAGCACTAAAAAATACATAAGAACCAATTATCGAAAGCTGAAAAACATAACCATCACATCCATTTTTGAATATCAGATTTCTGAAAGAGAATAATCTCTTGAAAAAAGATCCTCTTCAGAAATCTGAAGGGGCCTTAACATCCTTGAAAGTCAAAATGTGTCATCTAAGTGGTGTGTCTCTCTTCACAGGCTCGGATCCAAGGAAGGGGGGAAATCGCCCCGATCGCCCCCCCCCCCTCTCTTGGATGAAAAAATATAAATCCACTTCGAATTATCGCGAATTTCGACAAATGGTCGCCGAAAAAAATCAATTTCGTCAATCGTTCGCAGGTCAACGGGTCGCAATAAACGCCAATTTCGTCAAAGGATCGCGGAAAAAACGTGAATTTCGTCAAAAAATCGGTCATTTCGTCAAAGGATTACGAAAAAAACGCAAATTTCGTCAAAGGATCGAAGAAAAAACGAGAATTTCGTCAAAAGATCGCAGAAAAAATCGCGAATTTTGCCAAACCATTGCGGAAAAACGCTAATTTCACGAAAGAATCGCGCAAAAAATTTGAATTTCGTCAACAGATCTTGGAATAAATGTGAATTTCGTCAAAGAATCGCGAAAAAAATAGGCGAATTTCATCAAAGGACCGCGGAAAAAACGCACATTTAGCACCAGGAGGAAATTCCTCTAGGCGCGCACCCACGGAGGGGGGGAGGGGGGAATCGATCGGGTCGTCGCCCCTGAAGATATAAATTCAATGCTTTTAACGGCAATTTTCGCGGAACAGACAGACAAGCAAACGAAACCCAAACACTTTTCGGGTGCCAATGGTAAACTTCACTGACGTTTCGGCAATCAGTGAATAAAAAAGGATTATGTCCTGTCAAAAGGCATATGGCGCCATAATTTTTTGCACTATGGGTTGAGGTTGGGGACGATGCCATTTCGTGTACTTTCTGTTGAATCCCTACAACAGAAATTGACAACGTTATGCGGATACTTTTAAAGTGTTGAAAATTTTTTGTTCTTTCAAAGAAGCTGCAATTCTAATTTCCGTATAACGATATTTTTGAGGAGTGCTCCATTGTTAGAGAAAAGAATGGGATTCATAGCAATTTCCAAAGAAAGAAAGAAACAAGAAAAAGAAAGGTTCTTTGAAAAATTCAAGCATCTTAATGTTTACTGAAGAATGCCACTAATGTGTAAAAAATGTACTGTTATTGCCACCCACATTAGTAATCAAGGGGTATTTGATGAATGAATAAAAAAGGATTATGTCCTAATCCTAGTCAGTTAAAATATAAAATGCGTATGGTGTGTTGATTTCTTAAAAACCAACTTGGTAAATTTGTTCTTCCATTCTTTGCCCCGATTGAACCCCCCCCCCCCCTTCCGTGGATGCGCGCCTCGGGGAATCACCTCCCGGTACTAATTGTGGGTTTTTTCTGCGTCCCTCTGACGAAATTCGCGTTCTTTCAGCGATTCTATGGCGAAATTCGCGTATTTTTTCGTGATTCTCTGAAGAAATTCGCATTTTTTCAGAGATCTGTTGACGAAATTTGTGTTTTTTGAGCGATTCTTTCACGAAATTAGCGTTTTTTCCACAATTGTTTGGCGAAATTCACGTTTTTTCTGCGATCCTTTAACGAAATTCGCGTTTTCTTCTGCGATCCTTTGACGAAATTTACGTTTTTTCGTAGTCCTTTGACAAAATTCGCAATTTTTTGACGAAATTGGCGTTTTTTCCGCGCTTCTTTGACGAAATTCGCGTTTTTTCGCGATCCTTTGACGAATTTGGCGTTTTTTGCGCGATCCCTTATCAAAATTCGCGTTTCTTTTGCGATTCTTTGACTTGCGCACGATTGACGAAAATGATTTTTTTCGGCGACCATTTGTCGAAATTTACAATAATCGGTTTATTTATATATGTTTTGGGGGGGGCAGTCGCCCCGATCGCCCCCCCCCGTGGATCCGCGTCTGCTGAGAATGTATAGAAATAAACACCAATAGGGGTGAAGAGCATTTGAATTCTGCTTCCCTGATGACCAAGTGGCTCTTGCTATTCATGGGTAATGTCCAATGAGCCTAGGGTGCTTCTATATTAGAGTGCGACATATGGGATATAAAATTTGATTGATTGAAATGACTTTGGACGAAAAATTAATAGCCAAACATCTTAGAGACCATTTTCACCAAACTAATAGATTAACTATTCTTACTCGTCTAATCGAACTTATCCAAATAAATATTGCCATTCTGGGGAATAAGTTTGTTATAGTTTGGACAAAAACTTTTGAACATGTGTCTTGCGCATATGTCCCCATTCTCATATAGACATATCTCATATAGATCTTCACCAATCGTACATTTCGGCCAACTGTGGTTAGGAGATTTCTATAACATGATGGTAACTAAGGGAAATAAAATTTTATTAATCAAGACAATTTTGGACAAAAACTGATCACCAATAGCTTAATGCGCGTACGAATATTGCTAAGTTAATGTTTATTGGCTTGTCGAACTCGTTCCACCTTCCGAGGAGTTTTGCCAAGTTCTAGAATATTGTTTAACATAGTTTGGACAAACCATTTAGCTTGAATAACCACCTTGTACGTATATCGCCACTGTTTTCTAGGTGTTGGTATTGTTTATGAGGGTCGATTATGAATTATCTACACGAGGGATATAGGCCCGAGGGAGAAGTGTCTTTCGTGGAGGAGAACAATTTAAGAGAACCTAACCCGTATTTACACAAGATTCGAAGAAAGCCACGGAAAACTCTGAGCGGTTAGACCGACGGCATTTTGACATTTTATTAACATACATCTGACCTGTGTGCTTGGCATCAAGCATCCGCTTATAAGTCATCGTCAATATATACAGGGACGAGATAGTACACACAAGGAAATTTACAACACAGAGAAATACAGCCGGGAGCTCCACAAAGAGAGTGCAACGGAGCAAGCGTTATTCGAACCCGCACCCACCTACACTCGCAAGCGATTAGCGGTGTGGTGCCTTGACCACTCAGCCACGATGGTCCCAGACCGACGAGTGTGATTGGGTTTCAAGGCAACATCTCATCTCTGCCAATTTTGAGAGCAGAACATCTTATTTTACGGAGACTTAGCTGTGATTGTGAAAAACGTTCATATTGAAAACAAGTAGCCAGATCCACAAAGCATCGTCTAATTCTAAGAAGTCTATTCTGTCTTTTATAGGATATCTTCTTGTGAGCGGCGACATACCTACGCAAAATACACATTACAGAGTCTAGAATACCTAGTGTAGAAATATGCTATCCAAACAACGCTAAAAATTTGTATCCCTTAAATATGCGACGATACTGCTAAAATCCCAAGTGTCGATCGCAGCGACATCTGCGGGGTTTTCGTATTACATTGTATAGACTTGCAATATCTTGCAGTTGTAGAAAATATCCTGCAGATGTCGCTGCGATCTGTATATTTCAGCAGTATCGTTGCACATTTAAGGGATACAATACTTTAGCACATTTTTAAGTATTACTATAGCATCTAGAATATATAGTGGGGAAATTGGCTATCCCTGTAATACTTAAAAAAGTGCTAAAATAACCTATAAAATATTGCTAGTCTATACAATGTAATGCGAAAATCCCGCAGATGTCGCTGCGATCGACACTTGGGATTTTAGCAGTATCGTCGCACATTTAAGGGATAAAATTTTTTAGCGTTGTTTGGATAGCATATTTCCACACTAGGTATTCTAGACTCTGTAGTATTACAGTGATAGCCAATTTCCACACTATATATTCTAGGCGCTATAGTACACATGCTCAGAATCTTCTTAGGCAGGTGTTTTTGTCCAAACTATGACAAATATACATTCCATAACTTACTGATACTCTCGCCTAGTCGAATAAGATAAGTTGACGAACACTAGCTTGTGGCAGGTTATGTGTCAAAAGGAGAACGATTTACGAGATACGGAAGGAGAAATCGTTTTAAACCCGACCTTCTGTATTAGCCTTTTAGCTAGTTGTTTTTATTTTAGGACATTACGAATGTTGCTGCTTTTAGTGGCCTGAATGCGCACTTATGTCGTATTCTGACCATGACTTAGGAAGTAAATCCCAATTTTTTCTCAATAACTGGAGATTATGAATTTAAATCTCGTACTGGTATTGAAAGGACATAGGAGCGCACATAAAGTTGTAGCCCTAAATCCCACTCTTTGCTTTCAAAATTCTACTACACTGTTAAAAATCTGTAGCTTTGACTGCATAGTCACTCCACGGCTTTTATAGAAAACGATTACTTGGGCGAAACAGCACCGAAAACTGGCGATATGAAGCAATTAAAATAATAAAACTTTGTAAAAAATCACCATAAAATTAAAACAAAACACAGGACGCGTTTCGAGCTAAAAACATAACAGCTCGTCATCAGCTAAGCATACACGTGTCCGAAAACGAACAAGTTCAAAAATGAACTGATTTGAACATTCTTTTTCTTCAGTTCATTTTTGAACTTGTTCGTTTTCGGACACGTGTATGCTTAGCTGATGACGAGCTGTTATGTTTTTAGCTCGAAACGCGTCCTGTGTTTTGTTTTAATTTTATGGTGATTTTTTACAAAGTTTTATTATTTTAATTTAAAACGATTACTTGACTATAATATGGAGCATTCTCATTGGTTAGAATGGAGATGTTCTATAAAAGCGGTGGAGTGACTATGCAGCTAAAACTGCAGATTATTAACAGTGTAATTCGGTCCTGTCCTAGTTTAGGATGAATTTTTGGCCACCGAACTCTCCAAAATTTTGCTGAAACGTCCTTTTACTATCCTTGCACGATATAATAACTTCGTCAGATGCTAAAAAATTTCAAGAAACCTTTCTGGGATCACCTGAACACAGAATTCCCTGCTAAAGAAAATTTTATCTAGAATTGGCTAGCTCATGACGTTATGCAGCCTAGTGTTTATTTACAACAGTCGCATTTTGTAACCTTCCTAATTCTAGTATAGATATGAGATTGGCGACATACGATGCTTAGTCTCAAACGCGCTCAACGCTCAACGCGCTTGTCCAAACTATAGCAAACCTAGGCATTCTCTATTTTAAAACTTGGCTATTCTCGCCTGGGCGTGTTTTAGTATGTGAGTGAGGCAAGGTAAGGTGGAACTGCCTCTATATGAGACGGGCGACATGCAGTGCTCAAACTGTGCTTAGACAGACGCGTTTGTCATAAGGCGCGCCACACACCAGAGAGACATGCGACGATAATTGTGAGACATGAGGAAAATTCTGCTGTTCAAACCGGTTTTTTCTTTGTTAACAGGGTGAAATTGTCGCATGCCTCACGCTTTTTTGTTGCATGTCTCCCTGGTGTGTGGCGCGCCTTTCTTTAGCAATCCTAAGTATTTTCTAGGCTCGCCAAGATCTTTGACGATTAGCTTTTGTCCAAAATTGTCTCAACCATTCATATGTTAAATCGAAGGGTGTAGTGGAAGATTTACGGCGTATACCTTCTGTTTCTCAGGTAAAGCTATAGCGTATACTCTCTTCCGTATATTCACAGCCTATAGCGTATATCCTCTGGTCTTTTTATGACTACAAAACTAGTTATACTGCGTTCAAATTGTACTAGATAAGTCACTTGAAGTGTTTTTAAGCGGACGACCTGGAAACAAAATTTTTAATTTGAGCAAGTTTCTGAAACTCTTTTAACTTTCAATCATGGAGTTTCCCGCTGGCTCCGTTGCACACTCTTTGTGGAGCTCCCGGCTGTATTGCTCTGTGTTGTAAATTTCCTTGCGTGTGCTATCTCGTCCCTGTATGTCGACGATGACTTATAAGCGGGTGCTTGACGCCAAGCACACAGGTGGGATGTATGTTAATAAATGTCATGGAGCTATGAAGATTAAAAGGAGACGACATATCAATCAAAGTGGGTATTGTCGATTCAAGCTCTCGAATACACCATCTGGTGAAGGAAAGATATATAACTTCTCCCTTCAGGATAATCCCATGTAAGCACGTTGCATTAACATGTATTTTTAATTTGTTCGGAATGATTATTTTTTTGCACAATTTCAGATTTCTTGTGATATTTATGTTCTGTGTTACATGACAAATTAATATTTATCCTAATTTGAATATCTAATGCTTTCAAAGGCATTTACAATGAAAAATTCTTTTAATGGCACTTTAGCATTAGTTAAAGGAACAATTTTCCTGTACTGAAGGCTGCGAAGACCCAATTGCTTTGGGGCCTATATACCTACAATGGGTATCGCCTCGAACGATCCTTTTATTTTATACACAGAGATAATTACGTATTTTTGACTTAACAATTTCGTCAATACACCAGAAAATTTACAACACCAGAGAATTACAGGCGGGAGCTCCAGAAGGAGTGTGAAACGGAGCCAACGGGAGTCGAACCCATAGACCTCCTACGCTCTCAAGTGATTAGCAGCGAGGTGCCGTAACTACTCGGCCACGAAGGCCTCTATGAGATTTACTTTTATTACATTGAACACATACATCTGACTTGTGTGTTTGACATCAGGTACCCGCTTATAAGTCATCGTCAATATACAAGGAAGAGATAGCCACAAGGAAATTTACAACACTAGAGAGTTACAGCCGGGAGCTTCACAAAGAGTGTTCAACGGGCCAGCCTGAGGGAGTCGAACTCGCAGTCGACCTACACTCTCAAGCGATTAGCGGTGTGGTGCCTTAACCACTCAGCCACGGTGGGCGGATTTCTGACATACACTGTTAAAAATATCGTAAAAAATTACCTCTGTTTTTAAAGGCTATCTATTTTCTGACCAATGAGAACTTTTCATTGGTATTAATTTAGCGTTCTCATTGGTCAGAAAATAGAGAGCCTTTAAAAACAGAGGTAATTTTTCACGATATTTTTAACAGTGTACGCAAAGATAGACAGATCTTTTTGTCCAAATTATGGCAAAACGATATTACAAAACTATAAGGAAAGGGCAGCTGACGTCACTGTTGGTCAAATTCCTGTTGGTCAGTAAATAAAACCTGTTCATTCATTATAACTCCTACTATACACATGAACTCCGGGAATGGACTTTACCCACGAATGGCAACAACTACACCTCTGCAACTACACCTCCCTTCGAAAAAGATTGTTTATTGGACGAAGGGGGAGCAGTGTTAAAATGTTCTTCACGTCTATTGGTGTTTTTCGTTTTTTTACCCGCGTCTGACGCCTTTTTTTTGGGGGGGGGGGGGGGACGTATATTATTCTGATGCGGCCACACGCCGAAATAAGTTGAAAAGAGTTAAGGGTATTTTTTAATATACTTTTATTTAAAAGAAATTCATTCTAGCTTAAAATCTATAAAATTGTTCTCCCCACCACCGAAAATAAAGTCTCCTTCACCTTCTTTGGTTATGCTGTTTGTCTATGTGGACTAATATGGCACTAACGAGAATGGCTAATATGCGGTAAAACAGAAAACTAAATTACAAATTTATCTCAAACAGAAAGAAAAAAAAAAAATCAGCATCTTTTTAATTTCATTTTCGACTCTTTCGAAAAAGGGGCTGTAACCCCACCAGCCCCCTTCCCTTCGTTGGGAATACTGTGGTGTAACTGCGCGCAGAGCTTCCAAGTCTCCGGCTTTTTGGATACCAGTATTTTAATACAGAAAATGTTATTTTATTTAATTTGAACATCTGAGTGATTTAAAAGAACAACATTTTCTCTAAGATAATAGTGGTATGCAAAAAGCCGAAGACTTGGCCACTCTGTGCGCGCTGATATGGGACTAACAAGAATGGCTAGTTCGTTATATTGCAAAAAACAAAGTTTCAAATTTATCTCAAACAAAAAGAAAAAAAAATCAGCATTTTTTTTCATTTCATTTTCGACTATTTTGGAGGGGAGTGTAATCCCAGGGATGGAAGTGCATTAAAGTCACTTTGTAGCAGCAAAAATCGAATTTTGTAGCAGTAAAATCTATTTTTGTAGCAGCAAAAATCGAATTTTGTAGCAGTAAAAAATTAATTTTGTAGCAATAAAAGCTGTTTTTGGAGCAGATTGAAATTCTAATGCTCATAAATAAGAAATTTACGTATTTGTCGCATCCTTTTGACTAAATTCGCGTATTTCTCGCGATCTTTTGATGAAATTTAAGTATTTCTCGCGATCTTTTGACGAAATTCGAGTGTTTTTCGCGATCTTTTGACGAAATTCACGTATTTTTCGCGATCTTTTGACGAAATTCGCGTATTTTTCGCGATCTTTTGAAAAGATTCGCATATTTTTCGTGATCCTTTGTTGAAATCAGCATCTTTTTCGCTATCTTTTGACGAAATTAGTGTCAATCTTTGTGAAATTAGTGTGAATCTTTTGATGAAATTTGCAATTTTTTGCGACCTTTTGATGAAATTTGCGGTTTTTTCGCGATCTTTTAAAGAAATTCACGTTTTTTCACAAACGTTTGACACGTTTTGTTCATTTTTTGAAGAAATTAGCGATTCTTTTGACAAAATTCACGTTTTTTTGCGATCCGTTGACAAAATTCGCGTTTTTCGCGATCTTTTGACGAAATTCGCGTGTTTTTCTCGACCTTTTCATGAAATTTGTGGATTTTTTCGCGATCTTTTAACGAAATTAGAGTTTTTTCACAATCTTTTGACCGTGTTTTGTTCTTTTTTTTTGTCAAATTTAGCTATCTTTTGACAAAATTCCCGTTTATTCACCGATCCTTTGACGGAATTCGCGTATTATTCGCAATCTTTTGACGAAATTCACGTGTTTTTGCGATATTTTGACGAAATTTGTGGTGTTTTTCGACTTTCTAATGAAATTAGCGTTTTTTTCGCCATCTTTTAACAAAATTATCGTTTTTTCACGATCTTTTGACCGTGTTTTGTTCGTTTTTTGACGAAATTAGCGATCCTTTGGCAAAATTCGCGTTTTTATTACGATTCTTTGACGAGATTCGCGTGTTTTTGGCGATCTATTAACGAAATTCTCGTGTTTTTCGCGATCTTTTGACAAAATTTACGTTTAATTCACGATCTTTTAACGAAATCGCGTTTTTTCGGGATCTTTTGACCCCCTTTTTTTAAGTAATTCGTGATCTTTTCGCAAAATTCGTTCTTTTTCCGCTATCCAATCAAAATATTCGCATGTTTTTCGCGATCTTTTGAGAGATTCACGTGTATTTCTTGCGATCATTTGATGAAATTTGCGTATTTCTTGCGATCTTCCGGCGAAATTTGCATATTTTTTGCGATCTTTACGAAATTCGTGTATTTTTCACGATCTTTTGACAAAATTCCTGTATTTTTAGCGATCTTTTGAAAAAATTCGCATATTTTTCGTGATCCTTTGTAGAAATCAGCCTCTTTTTTGCTATCTTTTGACGAAATTAGTGTGTTTTTGAAATCTTTTGATGAAATTTGCAATTTTTTGCGACCTTTTGATGAAATTTGCGGTTTTTTCGCGGTTTTTTAAATAAATCCGCGTTCTTTCGCAATCTTTTGACCCCGTTTTGTTCATTTTTTGAAGAAATTAGCGATCCTTTGTCAAAATTCACGTTTTTTTGCGATCCTTTGACAAAATTTGCGTTTTTCGTGATCTTATAACGAAATTCGCGTTTTTCTCGACCTTTTCATGAAATTTGTGGATTTTTTCGCGTTTTTTTAAACGAAATTAGAGTTTTTTCACAATCTTTTGACCGTGTTTTGTTCTGTTTTGGCGAATTTAGCTATCTTTTGACAAAATTCCCGCTTATTCCCCGATCCTTTGACTGAATTCGCGTGTTATTCGCGATCGTTTGACGAAATTTATGAGGTTTTTCGACCTTTTGATGAAATTAGCCTTTTTTTTGCCATCTTTTAACAAATTGTTTTTTTCACGATCTTTTGACCGTGTTTTATTCGTTTTTTAACGAAATTAGCGATCCTTTGGCAAAATTCGCGTTTATATCGCGATTTTTTGACGAAATTCGCGTGTTTTTGGCCATCTGTTAACGAAATTCTCGTGTTTTTCGCGATCTTTTGACAAAATTCTCGCGTTTTTCGCGATCTTTTGACAAAATTTGCGTTTTATTCACGATCTTTTAACAAAATTCGCGTTTTTTCGCGATCTTTTGACCTCTTTTTTTAAGTAATTCGTGATCTTTTGGCAAAATTCGTTCTTTTTTCTCTATCCAATGACAAAATTCGCATGTTTTTCGCGATCTTTTGAGGAGATTCACATGTATTTCTTGCGATCATTTGATGACATTTGCGTATTTCTCGCGATCTACCGACGAAATTTGCATATTTTTTGCGATCTTTTGACGAAATTCGTGTATTTTTCGCGATCTTTTGAAAAATTTCGCATATCTTTCGAGATCCTTTGTTGAAATCAGTGACTTTTTTGCTATCTTTAGACGAAATTAGTGTGTGTTTTGAAATCTTTTGATGAAATTTGCAATTTTTGGCGACCTTTTGATGAAATTTGCGGTTTTTTCACGATCTTTTAAAGAAATTCGCAATCTTTTGACCCCGTTTTGTTCATTTTTTGAAGAAATTAGCGATCCTTTGACAAAATTTGCGTTTTTCGCGATCTTTTGACGAAATTCTCGTGTTTTTCTCGACCTTTTCATGAAATTTGTAGATATTTTCGCGATCTTTTAACGAAATTAGAGTTTTTTCACAATCTTTTGACCGTGTTTTGTTATTTTCTTTGGCAAATTTAGCTATCTATTGACAAAATTTCCGCTTATTCCCCGATCCTTTGACGGAATTCGCGTGTTATTCGCGATATTTTGACGAAATTAGCGATCCTTTGGCAAAATTCGCGTTTTTATCGCGATTCTTTGACGAAATTCGCGTGTTTTTGGCCATCTACTAACGAAATTCTCGTGTTTTTTGCGATCTTTTGACAAAATTTGTGTTTTATTCATGATCTTTTAACGAAATCGCGTTTTTTCCCGATCTTTTGACCGCGTTTTGTTCGATTTTTGATGAAATTAGCGATTCTTCGAAACTGCTTTTTATCCTTTGAATTTGAATTAATTGTATTCACGTTTTTTTCCGCGACCATTTGACAAACATCGCGTGTTTTTAGAAATATTTTGACCGCGGTTTTTTGCTTTTTTGACGAAATTAGCGGCCTAGAAATTTTTTTTGTTGTTGTTCCTTTGATCGACGAAATCGGGCTAAATTTCATTTTGGAGCCAAGTACGTTTTGGTGCAAAATGGAAAAAAATAGCTGTTTTGTAGCAGCTTGACGCAGGAAAGCGATTTTGGCGAGGTCTTACTTCCCTGTAATCCCCATTATCCTCTTCAACTTCTTTGGGTACAATGTGGTGTCACTGTGCACTAATATGGAACTAAAAGGAAGAAAGCGGCTAGTCTGTTGAATGATAGGGGGGGGGGGGTTAGAAATTTATTTCAAACAAAAAAATAAAAAATATCAGCATTTTTTTTCATTTCATTTTCGGAAGGAGGCTGTAATCCTATTAGCCCCTTTCACTGGATATAATGTGGTGTCCCCGTGCTTTAATATGGAACTAAAGAGATAGTCCAGGCAATGGCAATAGAGACCGTATAGGGACTCTACCTAGCAAAATTCATGGTCGTTCTGGAAAAAAGCTTACTATATGTTTTTTTGCGTCGCTGAATCCGAATTTTTAACTTCCCACCAAAATTTCCCCCGGCAACCCACCACCCTCAAATTTTGGTAAAAAGCCTCCCAAAAAAGGTTTTTATTAAAAAAATCAATTTTTTTATTGTTTTAGGGAAAAAGTATCTAGAAAATCAGAAAGTAGAGAAAATTTGCAACAAATAAGATGTATGACATTATGACGTAGGATGAATGGGGAGGGGGGATCTGCCTCGGAACATGCGCCGCGGTGCTGCGTGGACTAAGTTGCGCAATTACACTTAACCACTCACATCGTTTACATTCGCCATCCCGTCTCCCCTCCGAACTTTCCCTATAAGGTTTACTTTCAGTTTTTTGAGTTTCTGAATCCGAATTCTTAACTTCCTCCCTCAACCCCCCCCCCCCCCCCCAAAGTAGTTGTTTCTACATTAAATTTGTTACTGTTTTAGGGGAAAAGTATGTAGAAATTCAGAAAGTAGACAAAATTTGCAACAAATAGGATATATGACATTATGACGTAGGATGAACGGGGAGGGGGAGGGCTGCCTCTGAACATGCACTGCGGCGCTCGTGCACTAAGTTATGCAAGTCCAGGCAATAAGGGCAAATATACCTGGCAAAAATGATGTTAGTTCTGGATTTCGGCTCACTTTATGTTTTTTGGGTCACTGAATCCGAATTTGTAACTACCCACCCAAATTTCACCTGGCAAACCCCCCCCCCCCCCAAAAAAAAAAAAAAAAATTGATTCTTTGAAAAAATTTGGTTTTTGAGAATAGCGCACGGGGAATATTCCGAGGCAGCCCCGATCTCCCCATTTATCCTACGTGATAATGTCATATATCCTATTTGTTGCAAATTTTGTCTACTTTCTGAATTTCTACATACTTTCCCCCTAAAACAATAAAAAATTTAATTCAAAAACAACTATTTTTTTTTTGGGGGGGGGGGGTTCGAGGGGAAGTTAAAAATTTGAATTCAGCGACCCAAAAAACTTAAAGTAAACCTTATAGGGAAAGTTCGGAGGGGAGACGGGAGGGCGAATGTAAACGATGTGAGTAGTTAAGTAGAATTGCGCAACTTAGTCCACGCAGCACCGCGGCGCATTTTCCGAGACAGATCCCCCCCCCCCCTCCCTATTCATTCCACGTCATAATGTCATACATCTTATTTGTTACAAATTTTATCTACTTTCTGAATTTCTAGATACTTTTTCCGTAAAACAATAAAAAAAAAAATGATTTTTTTAATAAAAACCTTTTTTGTGGGGCATTTTACCAAATTTTGGTGGAAAGTTAAAAATTCGGATTCAGCGATCCAAAAAACATAAAGTAAGCCGATTTCCAGAACTACCATTAATTTTGCTAGGTAAAATCCCCTATTGACTGGACTAAGAAAACAGTGGCTAGTCTGTGGAATGATAGGAAAAAAATTACAAATTTATCTGAAACAAAAATAAAAAGAATCAGCATTTTTTCCCTTTCACTTTCGACTATTTAACCCTTTCCATCACAGGCAATTTTTGTTGTAAAATGATGAAATGATTGACTGACACTGGAATTTTAAAACTTTTTTAGAAAGTAAAAATATGTTCATTTTAATGTTCATTGTAAAAGCAAAATTTTACGAAAATATTCTTGGTGCCGTTCCTAAGTTTGGAATTAAAATCAGGTATCCCGACCCAGGCACAGTGTGCCGGAAAGGGTTAAGGAGGGGGCTGTAACCCCATTAGCCCCTTTCACATGTTTGGTTATAATGTGGTATCACTGTACACTAATATGGAACTAAAGAGAAGAGAGCGGCTAGTCTGTTGAATGATAGCAGAATATCTCAAACAAAAAAATAAAAATAATAATCACTTTTTCATTTCATTTTCGACTATTTTGAGATGAGGGAGCTGTAATTCCATCAGCCCCCTCCCCATCTTTGAGCATGCTGTGATGTCAATGTGAACTAATATGGGGTTAACGAGAATGGCTATTTCGCTGTATGACAGAAGAAAAAATTACAAATTTATTTTAAAAAGTAAGGAAAAAAACACCTTTTTCATTTAATTTTCGAATATTTCGGAAGGAATCAGTTCCCTTTCTCTTCTGTGACGTCAGTGTGGACTAATATGGGACTAATGAGAATTGCTATTATGCTGTATGATAGAAAAAAATAGCAATTTTTTTTCATATAACTTTCAAAAATTTCGTGAGGGGGGGGGGGGGGAGGGGAATGGGGCCTTAGCCCCATCAGCCCACCCCCTGGATACGCCCATGAGAGCAATCATCGGGCAAACGAGGCAGCTTCCCTGAGCGGTCTTTGGTTGATAAATAGGGCCTTTTTTGGAGTCACGAGTCTTTCTACATAACTCAAAATAATGTTTCCTCTGTATAAAACAATATTTTTGCTCTAGATCTTTAAAAATGTTTTTTTGTGCTGAAATACTGTGCATGCACGTAAAATCTATAAACTGAGCACCAAAAGAGTATTAAGAAAATGTAATAAAAATTCTAATTGTAAGCATGTTACATTAATATACGTCCATTTGCTGAGAGCCTGATCACAGCAGGTGTAGGTGTCCCAGATAGAAAGTAAGATTGCTTCCAAATAAAAACAGTCGTTTTATTTAAATGCAAAATTTTTGCCATAAAGAAGGTAAAAATTACTATTAGAAAAGAGTGGTGGATGTTTCTCATTATTGAAAGCCGCCCCCCACCCTCACATACCTCCCCTCGTTCTAATTGAAATGCTGGATTCCAGAACCAGAATTGTAATAATAAAGAGAACAAATTGAGAGATAATATTTCTATGAATTGTAAATTTCTAAGTGAGTGAAAAATCCTCGACCGGACAATTTTCGCCACCAGGAAATTTACAACTCATATGATTTATTTATCAACTGAATAATTGTGTTAAAATTAATCTAATAATATTTCTGTATTTAAAATTTCAATATTCAAAATCTCAGCCCCTCCTCCTGCCACTTCTGGTCATCCTTAGCCTTCTAAGTGAATTGTAATTTTGACTTTGGAAAAGGATCAAATTATAATATTACGGAACAAATTAGAGCTAAATATTGGCATAATTGAAATTTTCATATTCAAAATGGAAAAAATGGGGCAGGGGAGTTAACGTTAAAGTAGTCTTCTCAATATTCTAATTGAAATATCACATTTATCCTAGCAAATGAGAGTTAAATTCTTATATATTTGAAATTGAAATATTCGAAAGTGGGGATTGAAGGTGGAAGTTAACGCCTCTTGCTTTTTCTCCACCAGAATACAAAGATTCAAATGTATAATAAAATTCTTTATTCTTAAAAATCTGCTCTATTTGCTAAAAGGCAGAAAACCAACGTTTAAATATGCACAAATAATACACAAAAAGAAGCATGCATGCAATCAATTAGTGCATATTTAAATGTTGGTTTTCTGCCTTTTAATATTCTTTCACAAAGGCTTTATTTGCTATATTTATGCTCTATTTGTTGCATACTATACTAATACTAAATGAATAATCAGTCATGTAAATCACTTTCCCCCTTCAGCACACAAAGTTTAAAATTTTATTTAAAAAAAAATCTTCTCCCCCTAATTGTTCCTTAAGGCTGCTAGTCACTCAGCTTCCGAATTCCCCTCGATAATGTTAAGCCTATGGGCGTTTGATGCATTCTTATATTCAAAATATCTCCTTGGAAAATTAATATTTTAAACTTTTTTTTTAGTGCTCTCATCTAAAGGGTGTCTCTTTTTTTGTTAGTTAAAACTAAGAAAAAAAAAGTGACATCCTTTAAGATGAGAACATAGAAAAAAGAAGTTAAAAATATTAATTTCCCGAGGAGATGTTTTGAATATAAGAATGCATCAAATGCCCATAGACTTAACATTACCGAGGGGAATTCAGAAGCTGAGTGACTAGCAGCTTTAATAGGGAAAATAAATAAATAAAAAGTCATATATACTGGTCTCTTTTTCATGAAATTTTCTCATTAGAATACATTTTGGTATGGTATTGGTATAAAAGAAAAATATAGTCCACTTTTTATATATTTTTTAAAAAGTTTCATTTTTTTATATAAGTTAATTACAAAGTTATTGAATAATTATTCAGTTCTTTGTCAAATTAATACCCAATGAATTGACTGGCATATTTAAGAGCCTACTTCAGTCAACTGAGAAGACGCGTTCGCTAATGCTAATCCTATGGTAGAAATTTATAAAGCTATCTCGGTCGCATTTCAATATTTTTAAATGATTTTTTTTTTTTTTTTTTTTTTTTGTATTGGATAACTGAGATCGATCTGTATGCAGACCGTTTTTTACTTTTTCGATTCTGGTTGCAGATTTTTTTTATAAGGATGCTTTTACTTTCGAAACCGGTTCCGAAAATGAAAGTGTCCTCATAAAAAATACCTGTAAAGGAAATCGAAAAAGTAAACAACGGCCTGCATACAGATCGATCTCAGTTATCCAATGCAAAAAAAGTCATTTAAAAATATTTAAATGCGACCGAGATATCTTTATAAATTTCTTCCATAGGATTAGCATTAGCGAACGCGTCTTTTCATTTGACTGAAATAGTCTCTTAATTTATAAGCTTACTCTGTGTCTTTAAGAACATATCACGTTGATCAATCATATCAAATTATAATGTACAACTGAATAACAAAAAGACTCATGAAGTTGAGATATTTATAGATTACTTAGTATTTGTAATTATATTATTAGTAATTGTCTTTGCTTGTAGTTTATATTGTCAATTTAGTCTGATGTTTTTATACTTTTAATATGTAAATAAAAAATTTTAAGCATTTATTTTGAATCATTTGGAAATTGGATGATCTGATGTGGATTTATGTAAATGGGCATGCTATATCTAAAAATATGTAAAGAAATACTTAGACGTTTAAGTTAAAAGATGGTAACATTGAATATTACTGTATACAGTAGACTCCCTCAAATCCACACAGCTTGGGACCAAAGTAGTGTGGTTTTCTGGTCATTGCTTGGTTGACATTTTTAAATAGTAATTTGAATGAAATAATGCAATCAAAATTATAATGAATGCTTGCAATATAGTAAAACATTAAAATAACGGAGTAAAGTAATAAACTAAAATGATAAAACATAGATAATTTAAAAAATGGTTAAATTATTAAAAGTAAAGGTCAAGTAAATAATTAATAATGCATAATTAAATATGCAAAATAAAGATACGATACATTTTCCTATAATTATTAAATAAAACTGTTCTCATAAAGGTAACCTATTAATTCACATAAAAGTCATAATGTGAGGAAGATTTATTTCAGGTTTAGCCAGTCTTAATAACCAAAAAAGCTTGATTAATGCATAAATATATTTGGTAAAAAGATTTTGATTACAAGTGGTATGAGCAATATCTTGATTTTTTTCACAAATAAATTTATACTTCCTTTATGAAAAACCACTATTTCAGTCATATTATAGAGAATTACATGTTAAAATACATACGGAAGGAAATAAAACAAAAAAAAAAAATTGTAATTTTGCGTCTACATTTGAACTGAAATTATTCATTGTTTACATATTTTAGGGTTGCGGATTTGAGGGAGTGTACTGTACTAGTTCTGAAATTGGTGAAATACAGACTTAGAATTATCAAAGTATAAACTTTGAAAATTGCAATTAAACAAAAATTTTAATGTTTTAAATAGGAATTAGAACTTTAAACAAAAATGTAAAAATATACTTATGACAGGGTTTGCCCAAGTGGTCCCGCCCGAAAAAACCCGGGTTTTTCCGGGCGTCGAAAAAATCTATTGTGGGTTTTTTCAAATTTTCTTGTGCTTTCACAACTGTATCATTATTTAATCTGAGGTATGAGAATGCAAAGATAAATGCCAATTTAAATATATTTCAAAAGAACAAGATTTAAAGGAATTTCTAAGCAGAGATAAACTGACCAAAAAAAGAAAAAAGATTTCCATGCCTGTAATC
The DNA here is from genome assembly GCA_963932465.1 of Maratus speciosus. Taxonomy (NCBI): domain Eukaryota; kingdom Metazoa; phylum Arthropoda; class Arachnida; order Araneae; family Salticidae; genus Maratus; species Maratus speciosus. Next base: position 359,911,462 of record OZ010794.1, read on the forward strand.
TAAAATGTATCCAAATGATTTAAATCTTAATGCATGCAAAAAGATGGCACTTGAACCTCGTCCTGATTGTTTGCATTGTTATAGCTTTTAAGATTAATCATCCCATTTATTATCCTGCTTCAATTTTCAATGAAAGTGTTATATAGGAGTTTTCAATACAAAAATGGTTAAGATTATGGCAAAAAAGAGTGAAACAGATAAGTTTCCTCCCGGATTTTGTCAATTTTTCTTTTCTTCACATTCAGTACCTTTGCTTCAATCGAACAATACTTTTCTACATTTGGTCTGGTTTGGAGTAGTGATGCAACGAATAGTGGTTTGGCCGAATAACCGAATATTCGGCCAAGTTACAGCCGAATAATGAACTTATTTTTGCCTAAAAACAAAATATAGTATGCACTATATGCACAATTCTTGTATATTTCACAATTAAAATGTATTGTTTTCTTTTAAAAAATTATTTATATACAAATTTTTAATTTTTGAAAGCATTATTTTACTCTGAAAAAATATTCGGCTGTGTTCGGCCTAAAACTTGCATCAATAATATAATTCAGCCAAAAAAAGAAGTTCCTCATCAGGTATTGTCTAGTTACATTTTAATAGATATTATGTGTGTTGTTATATTTCAAAATAATGACAAAATTTTAAAAGTACTAGGAAACATAAGTTTCAGCTTTCAGATGGAATAAAATAAACTAGTATGTTGTGGCCATCACAAAACTTTCTTCTATATAAATCACGTCTATTAAATCATTTAAATAGTACAAGAAATAACAACGATTTAGCACAATTTCATATCAAAGTATATTTGAATTTGAAGTTGGATGAAAATTCGGGCATTAGTTCTTGAGATAGAGCTATAGCGGAAATTCTGAAAATGTAGCATAGCAACGCCACCTGTTGAGCGATTTACACCAAAAATAAGCAGCACTAAATGATATCAAGGTATACCTGAATCTGAAGTTTGTTGAAAATCCAAGCATTAGTTCTTGAGATAAAGCTATTGCGGAAATCGCAAAAAATACAGCATAGCAGCGCCACCTGTTGAGTGATTTACACCAAAAAATTAAACAGCACTAATTTATACGTCAATTCATGTCAAGGACTAACTAAATCTGAAATTTGAGGAAAATCCGTGCAATAGTTCTTGAGATACAGCTCTTGTGGGAATCGTGAAAAATGCAGCACAGCAGCGCCACCTGTTGGGCGATTTACACCAAAAATTAAACAGCACTAATTTATATCAGAGACTAACTAAATCTGATGTTTGATGAAAATTCGTGCATTTTTTCTTGAGTTAGAGATATTGCGATAATCATGAATAATGCAGCATAGCAGCGCCACCTGTTGGGCGATTTTTACAAAAAAGTAATCATCACCAAACTATGTCCTGGACTAACTAAATCTGAAGTTTTATGAAAATCCGTGCAGTAGTTCTTGAGATATAGCTATTGCAGAAATCGTGAAAAATGCCGCATAGCAGCGCCACCTGTTGGGCGATTTTCACCAAAAACTAATCAGGTCTAGTTTATATGAAGGTCTAACTAAATATACAGTTTTGTGAAATACCGTGCATTAGTTCTTGAGATAGAGCGCCCACAAAATTTTTGTCACATACAGACTCACAGACAGAGTGACAGACAGATTCACAGACAGACATTTTCTAAAAACCATCAAATCGTGTTCTGGGCATTCTAAAACGTATAATTACGTCGAAAATCGGAAGTCGAAATTTTTCACAAATCCAATACTTTCTTCTTGTAAAGATAGAAGAAAATAAAAATAAGAAATCTTAATATTTTAAGAAAAACCACTGATAAACTAGTCGGATGTACCAATCCCAAAACTTTCTTCTATCTCATACATGTTAATACTTCAAAATTCGCTATCACACTGCCAAAATTAAATGGCAATCTATGCATCTCATGAGGATTCTAACGATATGAAATTCCATGCATTAGTTCTTGAGATATGACTATCGCTGAAATCGTCTAAATTCAACAAAATGCTGCCTAGCAGCGCCATCTATAGGGTGATTTATACCAAATCCTAATCAGCAACAATTTATGTCAACGTCCGACTGAATCTGAAGTTTGGAGAAAATCCGTACATTAGTTTTTGAGATAGAGCAATAGCGAAAATCGTGAAAATTCCTGCATAGCAGCGCCACCTATTGGGTGATTAACACCAAAACATAATTAACAAAAACTTGTGTCAACATACAACTAAATCTGAAGTTAGATGAAAATTCGTCCATTAGTTCTATTGATAGAGCTATTGAGGCAATTGTGAAAAAGGCAGCAGAGAAGCGCCACCTGTTGGGCGATTTACATCAACACCTAATCAGTAGCAAGTCATATCAAGGACTAACTGAATCTGAAGTTTTATGAAAATCCGTGCGTTAGTTCTTAAGGTAGAGCTATTGGGGAAATCGTGTAAATCCTACAAAATTCATCATAACAGCGCCACCTGTTGGGCGATTTACATCAACACCTAATCAGTAGCAAGTCATATCAAGGACTAACTGAATCTGAAGTTTTATGAAAATCCGTGCGTTAGTTCTTAAGGTAGAGCTATTGGGGAAATCGTGTAAATCCTACAAAATTCATCATAACAGCGCCACCTGTTGGGCGATTTACACCAAAACGTAACCATCATTAATTCACATCAAGGACTAACTAAATCTGAAGTTTGATCAAAATCCGTGCATTAGTTCTTGAGATAGAGCTATTGCGAAAATCGTGAAAAATGCAGCATTGCAGCGCCACCTGTTAAGCGATTTACACCAAAAACTAATCAGCATCAATTGGTATTAGGGACTAACAGAATATCAATTTTTATTAAATTCCGTGCATTAGTTCTTCAGATAGAGCGCCCACAAAATTTGTGTCACATACACACAGACAGACAGACAGACTCACAGACAGACATTTTGTTAAAACATGTTTTTTGGAATCTCTGACCCCTAAAACGTGTAAATCCGTCGAAAACCGGAATTCGAAAATTTTCATGAATCCAATACTTTCTTCTTGTAAAGATAGAAGAAAGTAAAAAGATGAAAGGAATATCCTGTTAAATGGTCGAAAGAGACCATTGTAGACTTTATAAAGCCCACAATTAACAAAAAATTTTTTATCATTTTTACTTTCTTCTATCTTTACAAGAAGAAAGTATTGGATTCATGAAAATTTTCGAATTCCTGTTTTCCACGGATTTACACGTTTTAGGGGTCAGAGATTCCAAAAAACATGTTTTTACAAAATGTCTGTCTGTGACTCTGTGAGTCTGTCTGTCTGTGTGTATGTGACACAAATTTTGTGGGCGCTCTATCTCAAGAACTAATGCACGGAATTTAATAAAAATTTGTATTCAGTGAGTCCCTAATACAAATTGATGCTGATTAGTTTTTGGTGTAAATCGCTCAACAGGTGGCGCTGCTATGCTGCATTTTTCACGATTTTCGCAATAGCTCTATCTCACGAACTAATGCACGGATTTTGATCAAACTTCAGATTTAGTTAGTCCTTGATATGAATTGATGTTGATTACGTTTTGGTGTAAATCGCCCAACAGGTGGCGCTGTTATGATGAATTTTGCAGGATTTACACGATTTCCCCAATAGCTCTATCTTAAGAACTAACGCGCGGATTTTCATCAAACTTCAGATTCAGTTAGTCCTTGATATGACTTGCTACTGATTATGTGTTGGTGTAAATCGCCCAACAGCTGGCGCTTCTGTGCTGTCTTTTTCACGATTGCCTCAATAGCTCTATCTATAGAACTAATGGATGAATTTTCATCTAACTTCAGATTTAGTTGTATGTTGACACAAGTTGTTGTTAATTAAGTTTTGGTGTTAATCACCCAATAGGTGGCACTGCTATGCAGGAATTTTCACGATTTTCGCTATAGCTCTATCTCAAAAATTTACGGATTTTCTCCAAACTTCAGATTCAGTCAGACGTTGACATAAATTGTTGCTGATTAGGATTTGGTATAAATCACCCAATAGGTGGCGCTTCTAGGCAGTATTTTGCTGGATTTAGACGATTTCAGCGATAGTCATATCTCAAGAACTAATGCGCGGAATTTCATATCTTTAGAATCCTCATGAGATGCGTAGATTGCTATTTAATTTTGGCAGTGTGATAGCGAATTTTGAAGTATTAACATGTATGAAGTAGAAGAAAGTTTTGGGATTGGTACATCCGACTAGTTTTTTCTTTGCTGTCATAGCAAAGAAAACACTATTAAGAAGTGTATAGTGAATGTTTTCAGATTCTGAGGAAGGAAACATCTGTAAGGAAAAGCAAATTACATTCATTGCATTTAACAGTATCTGATGCTCTAACATACTAAAGATCAATAAATGACTTAATTGTTGTAGGTAAAAAAATCGTTTACACATTTTAATCATTCGCCATTAACATGTTCAAGATTAACTGATATACAAATTAATGAGTTAAAAATTCCTAAGAAGAAATTAGTTCAAAGTGTGGCAACACGCTGGAATAGCACCTATTATATGTTGGAGAGGAACAAAAAAATGCACTTTCTCTATATGCAACTAAATTTGGAGAAATAAATAATCTGACAGCAAACCAGGGGACTATTTTAGAAAAATTGCTCAATCTATTACAACCATTTGAAGAAATAACAAAACAAATTGCCTCATCGAGATTATTAATTTCTGAAGTCATCCCAATAGTTACAGCATTAAAATCATATTTATTTAAATCTGGAGATTTTTTTTGGTGTAGGCACCATGAAAGACACTCTTCTACAAAATTTGGAGAAACCTTTTGCATCGATTCAAGACAATGAACACTCTATTCCATCGCTACAGTTTTGGACCCCAGATTTAAAGTGTTCTTTTTCAACAAAGATGAAGCAAAGGATGTAAGAGTAAAGTCCAAATTAACTGCTTTAGTAAGACTAAGAAAGGCTAGTATGAAATCAGTAACAGAATGCAAACAAAATATTTCCAACATAACCATTCCATCTTCACAAGTTCAAAATTCTTTGTGGGCATGCTTTAATGAAATTGCAAGCCAATCGCAGAGTGAAGTTCTATAGAAAGTTCCTTTCAATGTGAAGAAGTAAAAGAAATTAGCGATTTTCTTTCCCAGCCACTACCAGAAAGACAACAGTGTCATTTGGAGTGGTGGGCGAAAAATTCAGAAGACTTTCCAAACCTTTCATAATTAGCCAAAAAGTACCTTTCTGCTCCAGGAAGTACCATTTATAGTGAGAGATTATTTTCAGAAGCAGGTAGCATTTACAAAAAAAAAAAAAAAAAAAAGAATTAGAAATAGACTATCACCTGAGAATGCTGAATTATTATTATTTCTGCATCACAATCTACGTTTATTGAAAACATTTTAACAGTTTTTTTAAGGCAAATATAAACAGTACGATGCTATTCTTGAAAAAAATATGTAAAACTTAAATACATACTAATTAAAAGAATTTAGTACTTACATTTCTTTCATTATTTTATAAGAAATAGTAACACACTTAAAAAAATCACTTAAATTGTATTTAACTTTTAAGCGTATTTTGCTTAAAAAAAAACTCTTAAGTATTGCAACATATATGACTTAAATATCTTATACATATAATAAATCTATATCTAATCAATCATATATTTATGTTCTTTATAGGTATAATTCAAAATATTATTGAAAGAAATATTTTTTTATGTAACAAGGGATAAATGTTAAACTTCCCATTATGATAAAAAAAAATTGAATTTGTTTGTACAGCTGTATTAAAATAATTTTGAATAGATTAATTTTAAATTTAACAGATTATTTTAGCTTATTACAGATATTTTTTGTACTTGCTGATACAGCATAAAATTTTTTTAACATGATTCCTAAATTAGTCTGTTATATAAAAATGGGTAGATAAAACCCATTCGGGGTATGAAAGTTAATGGAAAAAAAAGTGTTAGTTAATTTCAAATAAAATTTTCATTATACATGATGAATATAAATTGTCAAATTAAAAAGTTACACTGTGTAAATATAAAAACATTTATTACAGTATTATTCGGCCAAGGCTGAATAATGGACTTGATATTCGCCCCGGCCGAATATTCATTGCATCTCTAGTTTGGAGCAAGTTATGTAATCATTTTGGAGTTGATAAAGCAGCAAAACTAGTAATAAGTGTATCGCTATTTGCAATCTAAATTTGCAAATATCACTGACACTGACTACCATGACAATTTAATCCAACTTTTAATACTATTGCAATATATATTGTAGCAAATTTTGAAAAAAAATTCAAATATATTATTACAAATCCTATTTCTTAATTAAAAAAAAAAAAAAAAAAAAAAAAAAAAAAAGCTTTTAACTGATTTCTGATTTGAAGAAAATGAAAGAAACTATATAAATTTAGCATATTTAACTTAAGGTAAGAATTACATAAACAAATCCAGCTGTGGTTCACTTAATATATGCTTAGTGCAGCAAACCCATGAGATACAGATGTACTTTTTAAATAATTTTCATTTTTTTTCTTTTTACACATTTTTTGCTAATTCATACTCAATTAATGCAAAATTATGCCCACGTTTCACTGATAAATGGAGAATTTAGGTATTATGTATATGGAAATTAGAAGTTTAAAGTGTTCTCCAAAAAAAAAAACTCAATAAAGCCCGAAAAAACCTGGGTTTTAGACTAGTGGGCCCAGCAGGCTGGGTTTTTTCTAACTCTGATTTATGAACAAATGTATAAAACTTGCAGTTCAATATTTTTTTTTCTCTTGAAAATGCAACTTTTTATCTCCTGAAATTGATTAAAGTGTGATTTTAGTTAAGATAATTCAAGTTCTATTTCTGTACTGAAAAGTAAATAAACAAATTCTTGTACTTAAGTATGTCTAGTTAAGTACATTAAAACACAAGAAAACAGATCCTATACAACTAAATCCTGCATTAAGTAAAAAAAAAAAAAAATGTAAAAGGAAATGTACTTTGTAAAACATCCTTTTCTATACTGCATTGTGATTTTATCTTACAAGCTTTTACTGCAATTATAAACAATCCTATTTTCGGTGTTTTATATTTAAGTTCCTGTATATATACATTAATTAGAGAAGAATAATAATGCTTTCTGACTGGAGCACAAAGATTCAATATTTTTTTAAGAGACTTAATATTTTGATCTGTGATTTTGAAGTAAAAAAACCCAAGATCTATATAAACAAAAGCTGTTCAGTGAAATAAAAAAAGTGGTCTTGAAAAACTGACTAAAAGTTCTGATTAGATCTGTCCTGTTTTTAAAAAAGAAAATTTTAAGGTAAAGGAAAATCATCTCACATAATGGCAGTTAACAATAATTTTTTTCAAGTTTCTTCTTTTTCTACATTATTTATTATTATTTTAAGTTACACAATAGAAGTCAACAAATTTATTATGCCAATAGGTTTTGGTTATACAATTAATTTAATAAGATTTTAAGTTAAAACATAACAACTAAAACTGAAAGCTGTAGCTTCTATTTTTAGAGAATAAAAACATTAAAAAAAAAATAATTGTTTTGCACACTTGTTTTTACTAGAAGTAATATGCATGATTCAAAGACAAATTAGATAATGGAATTGAGAATTGGGTTCTTACTAGTGTTTTTCTAAAAAGTTAATTTCTTAATAAAGTAAATTTTTCATTGTGTTTTATCTTAGCTTTAAGCCAGAACCAAAGTGAAAAAAAAAATATATATTTCAGTGTTTTTTTGTTAACTGGGAGCAAATATTGAAAAGGAAATGTCGCCAATAAAATTTTATGCCCTTTTCAATAGCAGCTTTTATATACTGTGACACTGTGGGTGTAAATTAGAAACAATATTTTGATGTTGAAATAAAATATTTTGGTTAATGGTATTATTTCATCTTTTTAAAATAAAATAAATTAAATGCATGAATTTTAAACGAAAGTTAACTAATATGAGTAAAATGCGATTATATTTTAAATTAAGCGGATGCACTTCATGGTATTATGTGACTTCATGAATAATGATGACGGAAACAATATTTGGTGAATTATCATCTACACCCAGCTAAATTATTAGTACCCTTATTTCTAATAAAAATAAAATCAGAATTAAACCTAAATTGTTTTTTAGCCATTGATCTGGTAAAAACAATTTCATTTAAAAAAAATCAATTATGAAGGAATTAAAATACAAATCACTGGCATTAATTACTACTGGTATTTAAATTTTTGATACATGATAAATACTATAATTTATTTTTTCACATTAATGTATTTCATTTAGATACTTTTGTAAACAGCATGTTTTCGTTTACTTAAAAATAAGGAAAAAGAAACAAAAAAGAATTTGAACATATGCAACTACTTAAAGATTATTTAGTGAAAACATCTGGAAATTATTTCTTTTAAGAAATGGAAACACTTCAGCCAAATATTACATAGATGCAAGTTGATTTTATATAATTAAACATTTTACAGCAAAACATTAATTTTATTGATTTGTCTAATCTCATTTTATTTTTCAATTCAGATTAAATAAGACAAAATGATGATTACATTTTTTCACCGTTATTAGTATATGTTTTATCTAGAAAAAAAAGTACTGAATATTTCTAATTACATTAAAATATGATAATTAAATTAAGCTTGGTTTCAAGAATTTTTAAACTTTTTTGGTCAATTTAATATTTTTTTCTGATTTTTCAAAACAAATATTTTGAATAACTTTAAATTGTCAATGCTAATAAATAATATATGTTTCCTAAATACTAACTTAATTACTATAAATTAAACAATAAGTTAAACTACAACTCAGCGAAGCTAAACATTGTCATCCATTTCAAAATAAACACAAACCAAGGTTGACACAAACAAATATACCTAAAATGCATTCTTTATCACTACAACTATCTGCTAAATTGCAATCGAGTTATCGCCAACAAAGGTAACCCCTCACTCTGACTTCCAACTTAGCCGTCTTACGGCTCTTATGCGCAGTTCCCTATTTTTCATTACTGCACATGACGGTTCTTTAATATCTTCAGTTATTCAGCCGTATCATACGGCGCAATAGACACGGCCGTTAGCTAAATTAAAGTTGCCAACTTTCTATATTATCCATAATTAATTGCATTCTACATTTTAACTTAGATCTAACGTTGCCACGCTTTTCAATGTCGCTAATGTTTGAATAAGTGAAGTACGTAACGGAAAGAATGGAGGATGCAATACGATGGAGTAGGCTAAGTTTTCTTCAGCTTCATACCTAAAAGGAGTACCCCTCAGTATGTGATTTTGCCATATGTCGGTAGACAAAGATTTGCTAAGGTAATTTAAGTAATAACCCCTAGTCAGGGTTGGCTTTTTCAAAATTTAGTAAATTGTGCAGGGGCGCATTGGAGGGGGGGAGGGGGGCAAAATTAAAATCTTTCCCAACATTATCAAGTTTGGTATCAAATTGTAGGTTTTGATACACACATTTCATTTCCACAAAAATTTACTTTTTAGCCACCCTTGGGGGGGGGGCAGGGGGGGAGCTATTTATTTTTTTTTTTGCACCTTTGTCGAGTATGGAATCAAACTAAAGGTCTTGATGCACATATCTCATATCATTTTTTTTAATAAAAATATTTTCCCACCCTGCGCCGATAGAGGGCGCTTTTAAAACCACACTTTCGGTTTTTCTCGCATATTAACAGTGCTAGTCTTGTTTTATTTTAATTAAAACTTCTAGCAGTGCTCTTTCTTTCTTTCTTTTTCTTTTTTTATTTTTATTTATTTATTTTTAACTGTGCAAATTATACAATGGAAGGATGGAGGTTGTAATACGTTGGAGTGGGCTAAGTTTTCTTCAGCTTTCTACCTAGAAGAAGTACCCCTAAGCTTGTGATTTTGCCATATGTCGGTAAACAAAGCTTTGCTAGGGTAATTTAAGTAATAACCCCTAGTCTGGGTTGGCTTTTTCAAAATTTAGCAAATTTGTGCAGGGCGCATTTGGGGGGGGGGGGCATTATTAAAATCTTTCCCAGCATTATCAAGTTTGGTATTAACTTGTAGGTTTTGATGCGCACATTTCATTTCCACAAAAATTTACTTTTAGCCACCCTTAGGAGGGGCAGGGGGGAGTTTTTTTTTTTTTTTTTTTTTTTTTTTTACACGTTTGTCGAGTATGGTATCAAACTATAGGTCTTCATGCACATATCTCATATTAATATTTTAATATAATTATTTTCCCACACTGCGCCGATAGAGGGCGCTTTAAAAACCACAATTTCGGATTTTCTCGCATATTAACTGCGTAAGCCTTGTTTTATATTAATTATAACGTCTAACAGTGCCCCTCTAACTTATCGAGTGTATCATCTTCTGGCAAATAAGAGCAACTTGTTTGTATTTAAATTAACTTATATTGTAAATATATCATATATATATGAATGTAAATAAAAATCTTTTGCAAAACAAAAATTATTATGTAAATGCTATCCCGACTGCAACGAGGTAATAAGCACTGATATTCAAAATTTCACTCGCATGATCAGAATTATTCAAAATCATCCCCTCTTTTATTTTTGTTATTATTCAAAATTTCCCTCCATTTTTTTTTTTTTTTTTTTTTTTTTTTTTTTTTTTTTTCTTCCTCTCTACAATTTATAAAATTTCCCCTATCCAAACGCTAAATTTATTTTTTAACTTCGTCATTTTTGGTGATAATAATCACCTGCTTTTGCTATTTCTTTCTGTGTCCCTTTCTTTCAAATAACATAGGGCGGGGGCCTAGTGACGCCTAGACCTTTATAATCCATCTAAATTAATATAATTTGTTAATAAAATTTATTAGCAAGTAAATTAGTCAACTTCTAAACTTTATCACCTCACTTCAAGTAGAAATGGGCAAGTATAGAGATAAGCTTCCTCTCACGACTGGCCGAATGCGACGTTCAGACAGACTCAACTCAATAAAGTCTGATAATACACAACAGACCCTGAAAGATATGTCTATAACAGATCTCCTTTATAAAGGTAAACAGATCGTGATAAAGAGCCTTAAGTGCTCTGAGGACAGTGAGGACGATACAATCCAAAATAACCTGAAAATACTAAAGAGGATATTCATGGCCCTGGTGCCGAAATGCGCTGAATTGACAGCAGAACTAGAAAAACAACAAGACCTGAAAAAGTTACAGGAGGAAACCATAGCAAAACAAGAATGCTCTATCGTAGAGTTAAAAAACAATGTTAATAAATGCCTAAGCTCTATACCCTCTTTAGAAGATATCGGCGAAAAATTCAAAGCAGTATTAGAAGAGAACTCGCACAATAGCCCAACCATCATACCCCTCCCACCACCAAGAGAATCGCCGGATCTGCCTGTAACTCAGCCAACATTAGTACATGGTCCAGATACAGCTCGCCCAATCAGTATCACGGCCCAAACCCACCCATCGCATGACAGAGCCTATAAAAGAACACTAATAGTCAAAGGAACCTCAAAGATGCCTGGCCAAACAATACAACAACAAATACTTAAGCATAATGGCCACACTGCAGCTAAAGTAGAGAAAATATTTATAAGACAACACCAAATGGAAATTAAGTGTAAATCCGAAGCTGATGCCTCATACCTCAAAAGAGAATTACAGAAGAACCAGATTCTAAATAGAACTCTAGTAGTTCTACATAAAACCATTCCCACATTTAAGATGATCCTGCTAGATGTACCAGAACAAATAACAGACACACAAATAAAGGAAAATATACAAACCAACTTCCAGGCAAGAGAAGATGAGCTATTGTTTCTCACTTCATTCAAATCGAGGAAGTCACAAAATACAAAGAACTGGATAATAGTCATGCCCAGAGGTTTAGGAAGGGCCATTATAGCATCAAATGGACTTACCCTTGGACTTAAGTCATGCCGTCTGCGACCTCACACATCGGTGCAAAGATGCACGAATTGCCAAGCGTTTGATCACGACAGGAAACGTTGTAGAAGCAGAGAATACTGCTCTAACTGTGGGGATGCGCATGAACCAAGGGCATGTGACTTGCCACATGGCTGCGTCAATTGCCTAGCGCATAATAATGTTGAAGGGACTCGCTTCAACACCAAGCACGCAGCTTCGGATCCCATCTGCCCGGTTTTCCAAGCAGCGTATGCCAACGAAAGAGAACGCCTTAATAGCATCTTTCTTCAAAGCAACCCAGTCGAACCACCAATCCAGGAATTCCAACACACAGTGGACTCTCAGCATCCCCCACAATGGACTGCCAGGGACTGGACACCTGTCTACCGACACTGGCCACTCCCGCCCCATGAAGATACTCACGACACTCATCACCGTGCAGGCCAAAGAGGTAGGCCCTTTTAAAACTAAACCTAACACTTTATAATTATTTCTCCATTTGGAGTTTCCCCAAGTACTCTATTTATATAGCAATCTATTTATTTAGCAATTATATCAGATGACTTCTTCCCAGGATCCCTCTATTAAATTGCCACCATCTCCCCCTTTTGGCTATATTAGATTTGTACAAATCAACCTAAATCACTGTAAATCAGCAAATGTATCCTTGAGGAATTTTATGATCACATCTGGAGCGGATATTGCACTGCTGCAGGATGCTTACTGTAACAATGGCAAAGTTCCGGACATTCCGCCGTCCTGGCCAATTTTCTCATCGAAAGCAAATACGGCTCATGTGGTCGTCAGGAACACAAACATAAATTACACACATCTTTTCACAGGTCAACACTGCGCCTTCATAACCATCACAGCCAAGGAGGGTCAGCTGATAGTTGGCTCGACTTATGCTGCACCACGCTTAGATTTTGAGGATACCCTCGAAGAGTGGGAACACCTTATCACACAAAGGCATTACTTCATTTGTGGCGGAGATTTTAATGCGCAATCAACCCTATGGGGTTATGCGCGGTCAAATGCCCGTGAAGAACCCCTAATTGAATATCTGATTAAAAACAATCTAGCCATATCAAATATCGACAACACAACACACACATTTGTCAAAGAAGACAGCACAGGCAGAGTGGTGGCCAGGGGTTTCCCGGATCACACCCTGGTCAACCCTTTGGCCAATCGCAAAATTCGTGATTGGCATGTCTCGGATATTCATAGCGACTCTGACCACAAATACATTACTTTTGGTTTCGAAATTACACCACTTTACACCATGCAACGCAGGTTTAATACCACACGAGGTAACCTGCGCAAGTTTACACACATAATAAAAACTCACAAATCACTCCTCAGCCAACACCTAAAGGATGTCACAGATACAACAAAACTTAATCACCTCACAGAGGTCCTCATAAATACAATGCAGATGGCAGCTAAAGCATCCTTTAGATACAAAAACACACATAGGTCTGTTAATTTCTCCTTCTGGACGGCAGACCTCCGCACAAAACGTAACCAACTAACAGCCTTAAGAAGGAAGTTGAAATCACTTCGACCAACACAAGAGGACACGGACAACTTCCGAGCACTAGCAGCACGCTACAAACTGTTGGCAGCCAAATATAAACGCAGTGTTCTTGATGCCAAGAATCAAGCATGGCGGAAATTCTGCAGCAATCAAACCGATCCGAATGGCACTGCACAAAAATTCTTCACGGGTAAATTCTTTCGGCTAGACGAAATTAAGCTTGAACTGCCCTCGTCTAGAGCGTCCAAGCAGCACAATATGGAGTACTTAACAAAAGAACTTTTCGGACCTTCGGCATACCCAAACAACAATAATGATAACCTAACATTTAATGCACCAGACGACCTCCCTTTTACAAAAGCAGAGCTATCACAGGCATTCAAAACGTTCGATGACAAAAAAGCTCCAGGCCCTGACTGTATTGATTTTCGCATCCTAAAGTTAACATTCAAAATTATTCCAAATATATTCACAAGATGGGCAAATCTTTGCCTATCGTACAATTACTTCCCGCTCACTCTGAGACAGGGAGAGGTAGTCTACTTCCAGAAGCAAGGGAAGAATCCCTCTGAACCCAATGCATATAGACCAATCTGCCTTCTTCCAACGTTAGGCAAATTACTAGAAAAACTCCTAGTAACACGATTAGTACATTACTTGGAATCCCGCAATATCCTGCACCACAGACAATACGGGTTCAGAGAGGGCAGATCTTGTGAAAAAGCTTTGTTCGACATCATGTCCTCCGTTGCCCTCAGTCAAGACTCTGGACTCTACACCTCCCTAGTCTCCCTTGACATCAAAGGTGCATTTGATAATGTGGAGTGGCGGGACATCTTACTCCAGGTTATTGCAATCGACTGTCCGGGAAATATAGCTGGAACCATCGGCTCATATCTCTCTCGCCGAAGCATATTAATTAACTGGGGCACTGGCACATCAGTGCACCAACTAGAAAAAGGCTGCCCACAAGGGTCCTGCCTTGGACCAATTCCTTGGTTGCTCATAGCAAACGTTATATTAAAAGAACTCGATAAATTAGGCTTTTTGCTCTTCGCCTTTGCCGATGATTTCAGCTTTATCTTCTCTGGTCGCCGGCGCCTAGATCTTGAAATTGCGGCACGTCAAGCATTCCCTGTTTTCCTACAGCTGCTGACCGACCTACACCTCCAGCTCTCACCAGGAAAATCTCAAGCACTTACATTTGACAAACCCATAGTTCTCAAACGCAACCCCGTGATGCGAATCAACGGGCGCAGCGTCAAACACGTTAAACACATGAAATTATTAGGAATTACAATAGACAAACATCGGAGCTGGACGGAACACATCAACGCACTTAAATTACGCTTAGCAACACTTCACAATAATAGTTGCAAATTAACATCTAAATCTTGGGGCATTAAGCCCAACATGTTAAAAATGTGGTACCACACAATTGTGGAACGGATCATCTTCTACGGCGTGGGCGTCTGGGGAGGAAACCTCACCAATAGAGTCAAGGACAAACTTCCCTCGCTGCAAAGGATGTTCCTACTACGAATGGCGAGGGGGTATAAAACAATCTCCACAGACGCGCTCGCAGTACTTACGGGTATCCCTCCCATAAAAATAACACTAAATTATGAATACACCAAAAACAGAATCCTTCACCTCGATCACAAACAAACGCAAGACGCGCATTTTCCACAAGCAGACATACAAAGGAAAGTCAGCAGCTGGTTCCTGCATCCTGCAAAAGAAACATCACATCTGCAAGTCAACCCTTCTAAACATTCATTTGTACCCTCAAGAGTCCCAATCGTATACACTGATGGATCCCGCACGGAATCGGGCGTGGCGTCAGCATTCTGCGTCATGCGGAACGATGTGGTGGTCCATGAATGGGCCTGTAGAATCGGAGATGATAACTCTGTATTCCAAGCAGAACTTTTTGCGATTCTGCGGGCACTAGATTGGATCTCTTCCCAACCTCCTTCCTTCACCAGGCTGTACAGTGATAGTCTTTCAGGCTTACAGTCAATCTTCGCGCATAGAACTAAGAACGCTTTAGTCCTTGACATAAAAATTAAGTTACTCTCTCTCATACACAAAGTCGCCCTGGGTCACGTGTCGGCCCACATTGGCATTGAGGGCAATGAGCGGGCTGACAGGTTGGCTAAAGAAGCAACGGCTAGAACATCAATAGATTTTACCCTTCCCCTTCCCCCCTCACACATTCGCGGAAGGTTGAATCAAAAAATCATCTCAGAGTGGCAAATTTATTGGGATGCGTCTACCAAAGGTAGATACACATACGATCTCATACGTATAGTGTCAAGAGAAATGTACTTTCTCTCACCAGCAACTACAGCATTCCTCTCTGGCCATGGACCATTCAAAGAATACTTGAAACGTTTCTATCGGGCAGCCACCCCCTTCTGCGAGTGTGGCGAGGTCGGCTCTCCAGAACATAGCTACTATCACTGTACACTTACCCAAGCCTGGCATATTAAACGCCCCCGCATCCTTCCCAAAAATTGGCTTTCCAATATTCTAACAAGACCCCTTCTTATAGGCAAATTAAATAGAATTTATAATTTTCAATGGAACTAACAAACCTCACCTCATAGACCTGCATGGTGCTGCAACTTACCCACAACCTTGTGGCTACTCCTCCACAATTAACTGGACTTTTTGTGTGATCCAGCACACTCCACGCTCACCCATTCTGCTCACCCGCCCCTTGTCGCGAGGGAGCAGCCTGTGCTCCGGCGGGAGGAGCTTGTTTTGTACATATTATTATTATTATTATTATTATTATTATTTTTTTTTTTTTTTGTTAACGAATCCCCGCGTGTCGGGGAGCACTCCGGGTGGGGCAAATAGAGTCTACATCGGACCCTTGAGGTCTGGTGATTCTGTCTCACTTAGGCAATAAATAAATAAATAAATAAATGATTTATAATAGATTAAAAATTAGTTTGAAAGGTTAATTGCATTGTTATTTGGTGGCATATAAGAAGAAATGTTCTAACTATAAAATGCGATTTTTGTTTTACTGAAGGGCCTAGAAACACGAAATTTGGCATGGTAGTTACTTATAAGATGTAAATGATCTCCAAGAACATTACCTAAAAAAATCGAAATTTAAGAGGGGTGAAAATGCGCGAAAAGCGTTCTAAAAACATTCTACATTGCAATTTCTACGCAATCTCAGGAATTATCAAACCGATTTCAAAAGTAATGGTTGCAAATTTATGGTGACAGTCCCTGATCCAACATAGGCTATATTTTATGTTGTTGTCACTCCCACCTGGTGGTTGCAGGTGAGGAGCAAAAAATGTTCTAAATCACGTTTTTTGTAATACTGAGAGATCTAAGATTTTGAACTTTGGCATGTTAATTACTGGAAAGATGCAAATGAATAATAATGAATAATAATGAATGATAAGAACCGACGAAAGATAATTCCAAATTTAAAAGGACGAAGTGTGCGAAAAGTCATCTAAAAACGTTCTAAATTACCAATTTTATGCAATCTTATGAAATACCAAACCGACTTCAAAAATAATGATTACAAATTGGTGGAGATAAAACCTGCTCAAACATAAGCTATATTTTATGTCGATGCCACTACCACCAGAATGTTGCAGGTGCAAAAAAAAAATTCTACATTGCTACCTCTGGGATACTGCAGAGGCGAGAAACTTTAAATATGGCATGGTAGTAGCTTATAAAATTTAAATACCCTCTAAGAACTGTCGAAAGTAAATTCGAAATTTAAAAGGGGTGAATCGAAGGGAAGGAGCGAAAAGCATTCTAAAAAAGTCCGAAATTACTATTTGTATGCAATCTCAGGAAATAATAAACTGATTACAAAATTAATGGTTGCGAATCAATGGTGACAGTCTGTGATCCTACACAGGCTATATTTTATGCCGGTTTGCAGGGACAACAAACGTTCTAAACAAGCGTTTAAAAACTTTCTAAGTTACATTTGCTATGAAATATTAGGAAATACCAAACCGATTTCAAAATTAACGTTGGCAAATTAATTGTGATAGTCTCTGTTTCAGCATAGGTATTTTATGTTATTGCCTCTACCACCAGAGAGGTGGTAGACCGTTAGACAAAAATCTTGGAATTTGGCCTGATGGTTAATTTTAAGATGTAAATGCGTACTAGAACGGTTTCTAAAAAATTCAAAAATTCAAATGAATACTGAAATGAGTGTATGAAATGAGCATAAAAGCTTCAAAATACTTTCTAAATTATCATTTATTTAGAATTAGTTTTAGTTCTTCTTAATAATTTGTCTTATTTCTGCCTAATGCAGTGTATTAATGAAGTTTAGTTTAACTATGGCTTAATTAGTAAATTTTGAATTATTCCTAAATGTATAATTTCTTCTAATAAAAGTTATATATAACATATAAATATCACTTGGCATATTTCCACTATTCGCGAGCAAAGCCACGGGTTTTGATAGTACATAAAATATTTTAAATGTTACAGTTTGAAATGTGTGGCCTATAGTTGATAGGAAAGACCCATTAGTTGGCACATCTGTAAAGTAAGGATTTCAGTTATCTATATATTATTATAAAGGACAAACATGTCTGTGCGTATCGCTGACGTCATTTTGACGGTGGCAACAGCAAGCTATTAAATTTAGCTTTTACTGAAATTTTTTTAACTTCTTAAGAAAGCACATTTTCAATTTTTACACCGTCAAACAGAAAAAAAACAGTTATTTTTAAATGCAGTTTGTTTGAAAAATATATTGATATTTACTCAGTTTTTATTCTTTATAAAATAATTTTCAAACATGATTTTTTTTTTTAAATCTCTCTCTATCCATTGGACACGATTACGATAAATTAATCAATTTAAATAGCTCAGCATTTCTTTCCAGCTTATATTCCATAACGAAATTAAAACCTTCACCAATAAATAAATAAAATATCATACGTAAAATCACGAATTTAAGACATGTAATAACTATGCACTTAACCCCTTAATTCTTGCTCCCGTGATATTCAAGGGCTGTATCTTTTATTGAGATTGTTTGATTCCCACCAGTTTTATAAAATAGTCTAATCGGCTTTATTATGGTATCCTTTCACCTATCATTAAATAAGGTAAATATTTCTTTTTTAAAAAATTACTACCAATAAGCAATGTGAGTTTTTAAACCGTAATTTAATGCGACCGTTATGTGGTTAAACTACTGAAATGATCAGAATCAAAAAGGCTGAATGTAAATAGTTATCTTTGGAGATTTCTTCGGCTGTTAATTCCTGGCACGAAACCAATATGAAAGTATCTCTTTTAATAAATTTCAAAACTTTATTTAAACGCAGAATTTTTATTTTTCAAATAAATGGGATTTTTGATACTGTTAGAACGCATTCTAAAGAATATTAAATTTAAAATATCTATTACAGTTATGAGGAGTTTTTTTTATTGTTTTCATCTATATTCTGCAACCCAGGAAGCCCGGGTATATCCACTTGTTTTCCTAATGCATATATTGAACTATAATAAACAAGGTTTATACTTTTATAAACAATTGAAGAGCTGAGTGGATGAACATGTTATGCTATAGTTCCAAAAAAAATTTTAATCTTTTGGATGAAAGCGTTATGAGGTATCCTATCACATGGTGAAGCTAAAATATTAAGATTCTATTTAGTCTTGAAGATTTAAGAGATTATTCCTTAATATTAAATATTTTAATATTTAATAATGTAAATAATATTAATAAATTTAATATTTGAAAATTAAATATGAATAAGTTTTTCTGAGAGAATTTAGTACCATACCTGTTAATATTTTAAACACATGGTATCAAACAGAAAATAAATCGTTAAAATTTACAGCACCTCAAATTTCTTGAAATGTAATTTTTGTTACATAAAATGTTCTTCCACTTAGCTCTTCAATTATGATCTTAATAGAAACCTATCGCCTAGTACATAATTTTTTAACATAAAAATTTCTTGTCAGTATTTGATCAGGGAAAAACCTATAATGTTAGATACTTTCTTTCCAAAATATATTATTTATCACAATTCATCATACCAACATGATACTTAGCTTTCATCTTCTGATAATTTCGAAGAGATATTTTGTCGTCATTACTTTAAGTACGCGTTTTGTTTCTTTTGGTACTTATTAAAAATGCTTGCTTATCTTATTGAATAATATCCATTTATAGATATTTATTTACAAATTTGTGTTACTGTTTGAAGTAAAACATCACAATAACATAGAATCTACATAAATAATGATATTATATAAAATAAAAAAACGCATATAGTTTAGAATGTAACAGAACATATTTCAAGACCTGCATTGGGTTGTATAACCTGATTTTACCCGTAACCGACCCAACTGGTGGTTTGGGTCGGGTCTAGTTGACGCTAATTGTTTTACTTGCTGATCGACTTCGATTCAGATTGATTTTAAATGTCTCAGGTTCGGATCGATTTCGAGTTAGAATTTTACTACTACGGGTCAGGTCGGGTTGACTCGATTTTCGGAAAAAGGCCTAGAATATTTTTTCCGACGAAACAAGTTATATATTTGAACATAATGAGTATATATGTGTTCACATTTAAACATAAAAGATAAAATTTATATTAGGCTATAATCGTAGACTATTTCTTCATAATTGTTTCAAAGACGGAATTATTTTCTTCCGTTTCGAGTTCGTGTCGAATATGTTTTCAACTATTTAGAGTTTGGGTTAAGTGTATCGGGTTCCCGTCGGATATCGGCTTGACGAAATTTTTTTAGTCAGGTTTGGTTCGGATTTCGAATTGAATAAATAGAAATGTCGGTTTCGTGTTGGGTGTACCTTGACCCACGCATGACTTTACTCTAGACTAACATACATGCAAAGATTATAAACTTAATAAAAAAGGATCCCAGAAATGTTATAACAATATGTATAATAATCCCTTATTAAGCTAAATAATGCTATAAAAAGTGATAAAATATCTTTATTTAGATTGACGAACGTTTCATCGCACAAACGGCGAAATTATCAAAATTATTCACGATAGAAATATTTTCACAAAATTTAAAAACAATAACTTGGTAAAATATAGTTTACCAAGTCATTGTTTTTAAATTTTGTGAAATATTTCTATCATGAATAATTTTGAAATAGTTTACCAAGTTATTGTTTTTAAATTTTGAGAAAATATTTGTATCATGAATGATTTTGAAATAGTTTACGAAGTTATGGTTTTAAAATTTTGTGAAAATATTTCTATCATGAATGATTTTGAAAATGTCGCCGTTTGGGCGATGAAACGTTCGTCAATCTAAATAAAGATATTTTATCACTTTTGATAGCATTATTTAGCTTAAAAAGGGATCCTTTAACTTACATTAAATTCAAGTAATCATTCAGGAATAAGTTAAAGTTATTTGTGCATATTAGAGTTGTTATACAGGGTTAGCATACATGAATGACAGGATATTAAAAAATTATATTTTCAAACCTACTATTACACATCTTATAATACAATAGACTCTCAATTAACCGGGATGGTCCTTAAATGCCTTTCCCGTATATAGCGAATAGGCCGGATAATCGAATTTGTACAAATTTTGATGAAAAGTCTTAGAAAAAGGATAGAAAATGTCAAATTATTATACAGGGCATTAATGTGGAGATTTCGCAAGCAACACCTGCATCAGACTGAGTGTCCCCGTATTTTCCGCTTCGAGATTAAAAAGGAAACGAGCCTTAACGAAGCTGTGTGAAGTGGAAATGCAGAAGTAAAGAGAACGAAATGAGTTTTACGACGCAGGGTTTTGTTAAAAAAGAACAGAACATATTTCGGTGAAATAAGATTGAATATTTATACGACGTAAGAAAATCTCAGAAATATTCAACGACGTCCTGAATTATAGGCTTTAAGCTAATTAAAGAACGAGAAGAGTATTTATATCTGTATTTTTTGTTTGTGTGTTCGTCTCAATAAATGTCAGTGTTCGTCCTAAAAGTGAGTTGTGAGTTATGTATGGAGTCTCACCCCCATAAATTGGTGTCATAAGTGACAGTTAACCCACCAACATGATTAATTAGAGTTATTCATCCTACATATTCAAGCCGGATATTATTCTAACGGTGAGTTCGTTATTATTATTTTGATTATGAAGTTAGTTGAGATACCTGAACTGGAAGTTGCACTTAAAAACGAACGAACGCATAAAATTAAATTGCTGCATAAATTCCTATTTTATGCTGACGGTGATCGCTCTAATAGAAAGAGAATACGTGATTTTACTGGTTTCGGTTTTCAAACCGACAGCACCGAATTCAAAAATAAAATAACTAAAGTTCAAACTGATTTTTCATTAAATGATCTGATTACAGTGTGCAATCTACTTTGTATTGATAATGAGGGATCTTTAAACGATCTCGCAACCCGATTAGTTACATACCTTTCAGACTTGACCTTACTACAAAATAATATTATACAAAATGAAAGTGACACTGACTCGGAACCCGAACTGCCTTCAAATAATATGACTTCAAGTAATAACACTGAATTATCAAATTTTGACAAACAGCAGCAATTTCCAGTTCAAAGTTTTATGCCATTGTCTATGAATTTTACTGATATTGAAAGTGTAATACCTCCTTTCGATGGTAGTTCTTTTAGTGATATAAACGTATGGTTTAATAATTTTGAGGATGTTACTAATATGTTTAATTTATCTGACTTTCATAAATTCATATTTTGTAAAAGATCATTACGAGGAAAAGCCCAGTTATTAGCACAAACAGAATTTCATATCAATTCATATGACAAACTTAAACAACTCTTAATATCAGAATTTAGCACCACTTATAATTCTGCCGAGTTACATGATATATTAAATAAACGAAAATTGCAAGAAAATGAATCAATAGAAGAATATTTTCTTATCATGAAACAAATATGCTCGCGTGGTAAAATCGAGGACTCCGCATTAATGCAATACATCATAAATGGTATACCCGACCCTGTTTTCAGAAAATCGATGTTATATGGATGCCAATCCATTGTAGAATTCAATCAAAAGCTCAAAATTTATGACAAAATTCGACATGACTTTGAGAACACTAAATTTCGTAAAGTCAAACCTGAAATGCCAGTGAAAGAGAAATCCTTTCGACCAAAATCTGATCTTTTTTGCTTTAATTGTGGTTTGTCGAATCATAAAAGTAGCCAATGCAGACATAAAGATAAAGGCCCTCGTTGTTTTAATTGTTCGAATTTTGGCCATAAATCGGCTCAATGTGATCAACCAAGGAGGCCTAGAGTTAAGTCAGAGCCCTCCAATGTTTCCACTGTCACGTCGAACACTTTCATGACCAAACAAGTCATTATTTCGTCTGTAAATGTTACATCATTGGTAGACACAGGTAGTGAAAGAAGTTTACTAAAGGAAAGTATTTATCGCAAACTCCCTACAATTTCGAACCTTGAACATTCAACTATCACATTAACTGGATTAGGAAATACTATAATCAAACCCCTAGGTTTTTTCTCTACGAACATTATGATAGATGATTTTAATTATACAACTAATGTTTATGTAGTCCCAGATTATTCCATATCTTTTGATCTTATTATTGGTACAGATATCATTCAACAAAGTATTTTAACAATTTCTGGAAATAATATTTCGATGCAAAAAATCGAGAAAAATGACGATACGTCCAATAATTTTTTGATTAATATTGCTCATGTGTTAGACGATCTTAATCTTGATTTATCTCATATTACTGGTGAAACAATACGTTTACAAATTTCAGAACTTATTCAAAATTATTCTCCTAAAAAAAATAAAAACAACTGATGATAAATTATCAATTCATCTGGAAAACGAAGAACCTGTTACTTGTCCTCCCAGGCGCTTGGCGCAAATAGAGAAAAACTTCGTCGAAAAACAAATTTCTGAGTGGCTCGAAAAAGGAATTATTCGTAAAAGCACTAGTAATTTTTCATCACCTATTGTCCTAGTAAAAAAGAAAGATGGTTCATATAGATTGTGTGTTGACTATAGGAAGTTAAATTCTAAAACACATAAACAACGTTTTCCCCTCCCAGTAATTGATGACATTATTGATCAGTTGCATTCTGCAAAAGTATTTACTACTCTTGACCTTAAGAATGCTTTTTTTCATGTCGAAGTAGAAGAAAATAGTAGAAAATATACTTCTTTCGTAACACATTCTGGTCAATTTGAATTCTTATATATGAATTATGGCCTTAGCGATGCACCGTTAGTGTTTCAAAGATATATTTATAACGTTTTTCGAGACCTCGTTAATGAAAAAGTACTTATTGTCTATATGGATGACTTCATAATACCAGCTGAAAACGAAGTCGAAGGACTCCAGAAATTACAACGCGTCCTTACATCTGCATCCGAATATGGTTTAGAACTGAATCTCAAAAAATGCAACTTTCTACAACGAGAAATTGATTTTTTGGGTTACCACATTAAAAATGGTCAACTGCACCCATCCCCCTTAAAAACTAAAGCTGTCCTTAATTTCCCAGAACCTAAAAGTATAAAAGATGTACATTCATTTGTCGGATTAACTTCATATTTTCGTAAATTCATTCAAGATTACTCTTTAATAGCTAAGCCTTTAACAGATCTTCTTAGAAAGGACACTAAATTTCACTTTGGCGACCAGCAACGAAATGCATTTAATCAGCTGAAACACATCCTTTCTTCAGGTCCTGTTTTAAGCATTTATAACCCTAGTAATGAAACAGAAGTTCACTGTGATGCATCTATTGACGGTTACGGAGCGGTTCCTCTTCAAAAGTCTTCTATTGACAATCAATTTCACCCTGTCTATTTTATGAGCAAAAAAACCACAGATGCCGAACGTAAATATTCGAGTTATGAATTAGAAGTTTTAGCTGTCATAGAAGCCCTTAAAAAATTTCGCGTTTACATTCTAGGTATTCCTTTCAAGATAGTCACAGATTGCAACGCATTCGCCCTTACTATGAATAAAAAAGATCTTTGCACCAAGATTGCTCGATGGGCTTTAATGTTAGCTGACTATAACTATACAATCGAACACAGACAAGGTACACGCATGCGCCATGTCGACGCTTTAAGTAGAAATCCAATATGTATGGTCATTCAAGATAGTTTTACTACCAAAATCATACAATCACAGAACACTGACGAACATATACAGGCCATCAAAGAAATTTTGAAAACAAAGCCATATGACAACTATTTCCTTAAAAATAACGTTCTCTATAAAAATCATAAAGGTATCGATCTGATAGTTGTGCCGGATGAAATGCAGCTAAATGTCATTAAACACGTTCATGACAAAGGACATTTTGGCCGTAAACGCTGTGAAGAACTCCTTAACGAAGAATTTCTCATCCCTAATATGTCAAATAAAATTGATAAAATTATAGCAAATTGTGTAACATGCCTTTTGTATAATCGCAAACGTGGCAAACAAGAAGGTGAATTACATCCCTTACCTAAAGAAGAGACTCCTCTCCAAACCTACCACATTGATCATTTAGGCCCTCTTGAAACAACCAACAAAAATTATAAACATATTTTGTCTTTAATAGACGCATTTACTAAATTCGTCTGGTTGTATCCATGTAAAAGTACTTCTGCTACCGAAGTTATATCAAAACTACGACAACAAAGTCATACTTTTGGCAATCCTTCCATTATCATTAGCGATAAAGGTCCTGCATTTACAAGCAAAGAATTTGCTGATTATTGTCAAGAGGAAAATATAAAACACGAGACAGTTACAACTGGCCTTCCCCGTGCCAATGGTCAAGTAGAGCGACTTAATTCCACCATAATTTCTGTAATCTCTAAAATGTCCAAAGACGAACCGACCAAATGGTTTAAACATGTTCCTAAAGTTCAACAAGTCATTAATTCAACTTACCAAAGAAGCATTAAGAGAACACCGTTTGAAATATTATTTGGTACAAAAATGAAACAGAAAGAAGATGTACAAATTATTGACCTCTTAAACAGTGCAGTCGAAGAACAATTCATGAAAGACAGAGAAGAGCTCCGTAAAGAAGCCAAGAAGAATATTCTGGAAATTCAACAAGAAAATCGCAAGCACTATAATTTACGACGTAAGAAACCCCGTAAGTACAAGCTTGGTGACCTTGTAGCAATTAAGAGAACCCAGCAAGGACCAGGTTTAAAGTTGAAATCTAAATTCTTAGGTCCGTATAAAGTAATCAAAGTGAAGTCTAACGACACCTACGACGTAACGAAAATTTCATCAACTGAAGGACCGATAAATACTAGCTCCTGTGCTGAATACATGAAATCTTGGCCTGACGAAAACTGAAACTTAAAATATATATATATATATATATATATATATATATTTTAAATCTTTTCTTTCTGTGTCCTACAAACATTTTACAAGTCACTGCTTTCAAAGAAATCTCTATACGATGTTACGCTACTTCTATGATGTGCAGATTAATTTTTTTTTCTCTTTTCCCCTAAGAACAGTTACTGGTTTTTGTTTTTTGTTTTTCAGATTCTATTTTACCACATGTCGCTGCGGCAGCTCCAGATGTCAGGACGGCCGCTTGTGGAGATTTCGCAAGCAACACCTGCATCAGACTGAGTGTCCCCGTATTTTCCGCTTCGAGATTAAAAAGGAAACGAGCCTTAACGAAGCTGTGTGAAGTGGAAATGCAGAAGAAGCAAAGAGAACGAAATGAGTTTTACGACGCAGGGTTTTGTTAAAAAAGAACAGAACATATTTCGGTGAAATAAGATTGAATATTTATACGACGTAAGAAAATCTCAGAAATATTCAACGACGTCCTGAATTATAGACTTTAAGCTAATTAAAGAACGAGAAGAGTGTTTATATCTGTATTTTTTGTTTGTGTGTTCGTCTCAATAAATGTCAGTGTTCGTCCTAAAAGTGAGTTGTGAGTTATGTATGGAGTCTCACCCCCATATTAATAATTTAATAAATACAAAAAAAGGAGAATAAACATAAATTTTAATGTTATTTAGGTTTACAATTAGTACAATATGAAAAAAATAGAAGCGTAATTTACCGCACTTTTTGTGAAGAATGAACTGATAAAAGTCTATTTTCGTTTTTCATCTACTCTTCGACTAATTTTACTACTCAAATTTCTCGACATCATTTTTTCAGCAGGTGTAACCCGGATAATCGAATTTGTGCAAATTTTGATGAAAATTTTTAGAAAAAGGATAGAAAATGTCAAATTATTATACAATAGGGCATTAATAATTTAATAAATACAAAAGAAAGAGAATAAACATAAATTTTAATGTTATTTAGATTTACAATTAGTACAATATAAAAAAAAAAAATGTAATTTACCGCCTGTTTGTGAAGAATGAACTGATAAAGGTCTGTTTTCGCTTTTCATTTAATCTTCGACTAATTTTACTACTCAAATTTCTCAACATCATTTTTTCAGCAAGTGTGCTTTCATCTTTTTGCCCCAAGTAATTAAATAACCCCTTAGTGTGTACTAATGCGTTATCGCGACTTAATACTGGATGAGTTACCAGATTTTCTTCATCAATTTCAGGGCTTTTTCAAAATTCCTTGTTGCCTCTGAACCCCAAGCGACACGCGACACAATATCATCATTACTTAAAACTTCATAACATTCATGTTTCGAATCTTTGTTAATCAATTGTTGCACTGCTTCTTATTCCACATTTTCAGATCAGTTTAGCTTTCTCAAATCTTCTATGATTTTTCAATGCAAATCAATAGTATCGGGGCCTTCTGTGGGAGTTTCATTTTCTTAATCCGATAAAATTGCCCTCAATAATTTCTTAACCATGGGGGTTGCTACTAATTTCTATTTTACTATTTTCCATCATCATAACAAATTGCATGGAAAACTCAGATTTTTAACGTCCCGGTTAATCCGCAACCTGGATAATCTGAACCCGGTTAATCGAAAGTCTACTGTACTGTGAAAATAAATAAAAATATTTCCAATTTTGTTTGCCATGATTCAACGCTGGGTTGGACGTGCGGATAACGAGGACTTATCCTTATTCACATAGTCTCCAACATCGCAAGCTATTACACCATGTGATTTATTTTTATGGAGTTAAATCAAAGACCTTGTTTGTGAACCATCATTGACGAAAAGACTCAAAGAAATTTAAGAACGCATTAGTGCTGCACTAAGACCCGTTGACGGTGCAAAACTGCAAAATTTGCGGAAGGAATTTGATTACAGATTAGATGTTTGTCGTGTTATGAAGTATTCACACGTTGAATATTTGTAATTGAAAAAAAAAAAATCTTTCATTTTCTTTATTTCCATAAATTACTTAGTATAATGTGTGTTATAGTTTTGAAAGTATAGATTTTGAAAATTTACTTATTCATTTATGATAACACTGTATGTAAAAATAATAATTATTATGTATCTAATATATAAAATTAGTTGTTCCCAATTCTAATTCATAAATATTATCTGTGCAATAAAATAAAATAAATAAATTATTTATTTTTTGAAATTATCTCCTTTTATTATTAGCCCCCGGTATGCTATTTCTTTCTCCCAGCTTATTTTGTCTCCAATAAATAACGTTACCTTGTGTACGCTAGCCGTAAAACAAAAGCCGATGTTTCATTGTGCGATTAAATATGCTACAGCCTTTTTTAAAACTTCTAAGCATCGCACATTTTCAATGTTTATACCGTCGTTTTGGGAAAAAAAGTACTTTTTAATGCAATTTGTTTGAAAATTGCATCTCCATTTGTATTTGAAATATAATTTTTTTTTATAGTTTTTAGCGACATTTGTTTCATTTTGGCAACTCAAGTTCTCCATTTCTGTAGAAAGTAAAGAAAAAATTGTTGAAAAATAGCAATTATATCTTTTTGTTGCCATTTTCTCATAAAAATTGAAAAAAAAATAATTAAAATACGTGCTATTTTGAGAAAAATATAAATGAAGGATTTATGATAAAACATGGAGCTATTATAAACTATATTTAATTTTAAGTATCTATATTAATGCAAATGACGTCATTTTACATAAAATAAAAGCTTGTGCTTTAAGTCTTAAAATTGAAATATGTTTTGCAGTAGAGTCCCGATTATCCGAGTCCCGATTAACCAAGTTATTTTCTTCTGATGGACTGATGCTTCTATTATTATGAAACAGCCATTATAAATGAAGCGTTAGGTGAAGATGAAAAAGCAGTCGTAAAAAGTTAGAACTCTGATTTTCTGGCCAGAATGGAAAAAAAAATAGCCAAAATTTTTTTTCAAGAAATCTTCTGGCCATTTTTATTTCCATTCTGACCAGAAAATCAGAGTTCTAACTTTTTATGACTGCTCTTTCATCTTCATCTAACGCTTCATTTATAATGGCTGTTTCATAATAATAGAAGCCATCAGTCCATCAGAAGAAAATGAAGTAATGGAAATGCCGGGGGCGACACTAAATTCTGAAAAAGCAGAATTCCTGTTCTCTAGTGTTTATTTATTTAACTTCCCTGGTGCTCCATTTTATTACCTTTTCCATTATTTAATGACATTTATTCATTTAGAAATATTACTTATGGAATGAAAAACCGTGACTTCTAATCGTTGCAAATATAAACTCATCGGAAGCTTCGAGACAACTGTTTCTTTTGCAACACGCTGATTTCGGAAACGATTCCGAACAGTTTTTTCAATGTATTAATTGGTTTTCTCAGCCCAAAATATCGGGTTATCAGATGATCTCAGGGAAATGTTTCATGTCAGCAAACATGATAAATTCAGAGCATTAATATTATCAGTAAAGTTAATAGCATTATCAAAACAATAAAATTAACATTATTTTGTTACTGCTGCATGTATATATTCAGTTTGTCAGATTAAAAAAAAAATTATCTGCGAAATGACACCAGCCGAAAAACCGATATACCAGGTAGAGAAAACTGAATAATCTAATATATAAAATGAAAATTTGTCTCTCTGACTATAATTCTATACAAATCCACAGTTTGGAACACAGAATTGTAAAATGTTACGTACATGTGTATTAAAATATGGTCGAGGCAACTAAAGTAATCCGAAATCGAAATAATTTATACTTAATTTTTAATTAATAAAAAGCACCCATTTAGCAGCAGTTTCATACCAAATTTAAACCTGTTTCGTTATAGTAGTTGCCAACAATTAAAAATCCACAATAAAATTCTTACCGCAGCAATTACTTTTCAATTTCAAGATTTCCATGTGAAAAATGAAAATGAAATAAATAGTTTGACGAATTTTGCAAAATTTCCACATGAGAAATAAAGGCAATAAATAGTTTGACGAATTTAGAATATTACGTCATATTGAAAATATAATGGACGTCAGCAGGTAAATATATAACGTCATATGAGTTTGAAAAAACGTATTGAAACATGATAAAAAACCGATTATGGAAATATTGCCATATTGTAAAATTTTGAGGATCTCTGAATTTGTTTTCATCATTTTTAAATCCATTCCATATATGTACGTGTGTGTACGCGTGTATATTAGAATTCCCACAAAGGTTTAAGTCCCTAGAGCTCATTCGTTGTGAAGAACTGAAATAAAGATTTCAGATTTAAAAAAAATTAAAAAAAATTAAAAAAAAATTGTACTTTCAATTTTTCTTTAATCATGAAAAAAGTATTTAAATAACAAAATACTCGGTAACAACTTTTCATTAAAAGGTTTTAATTTCGGTCTCAATCCAGATCACAGATTATATTTAGTAAGTAAGTAGGTAATCTATCGTCCGGATTAAATGAAAAATAAAGAGTGAAAATTACGTATTTTAACACGAAATCGTTTATTTTTCAAAATTGATTTTTCAAAACAAACATTCTTAAAATTCCGGGCAACGTCGGTTACTTTAGCTGGTATTACTATAAAAGCTATTCGAAAACGTTTCTGAAAAATACGGGCAGCAAAAAAAGCTTCTAAGAAATATTTCTTAAAATCAATTTCTAAAAGTTACAGAATGCTTTTTGAAATAGCAGATAGCTCGGAAGATGTTATATTATATTTGCGTAATCATTTTGAAAGATAAGATCTAGATTAAGAAACATTTGCATTTTTTACAGTATTAATTTCACTGAATTAATATATTGTTATAATGGGTTAATATGCATAAATTATTGTTTTTAGTGTGTTTTTTTCGACACTTTAAAATTTATTTCACCTTTTGTTCTAATACACCTTATACAGGAATCCCTCTACTTACGCAATATGCGACTTACATAAATTCGCAGTTACGTAATAAATCTCAAAATTTACATTTATGAACACACTAGCGCGTTTGATGTGCATTCGCATACTTTTGATAATTATTTTATAGATAAAATATGCAGATAAAAACCGTTTTATATATTAGTGAGAGTTATATTTATATTGGGATATACAATCAAATCTTTAACAAAATTAACTCAAATCTAATTAAAATGAGACAAAAAATCTGGAATTCAACCATAACTGTTATGTTAGCTGGATTAAACCAGAACGAAAGCTAATTTTAATGTTTTGATGACCGAGTGTATTTTTTTTTCTGGCTTAACATGTTCGTTTGATGTAGAGTGAAAATTGTTTAAATCAATTCGTCAATGTTAAATTTATAAATCCCGCATTCCATGAGGGGGTTTTTATTTGAAAAGTGTTATTTCAGTTTGTTTTTACATTTTTTCATACTTTTACAGTGTATATCCGAATAAATACTGCTTCATGATGTTTTATTTATAAAATAATACTATGTAAATAATATATACATATTATATTCATAAATCAGATACTGTACTAAATTCTAAGTCGTTAAAAATTTTCGTAATTCTTATCGTTAATATGTATCTATATATATATATATATATTACGCTATCGTACGTGGCACAGAAATCGCGATTATTTGTTAATTGTTTAATGGCAACGCTTGAATGAAACGCATCTAATTAATTATTGTGTAAAAGTCCTCTGGCAGGATTTAGACCGATGTAAATCGCGGTTGTTTACGTTTCGCTCTTTCGCTGCAATTATGGAGCTTTTATGGGGTGTAATAATTTTCCCTGACCGTTTCATTTTTTTAATCGTAACTGTTATACTTTTGAAAATTTAGCTGTTATTTAATATTTTTACAAGCTTTTAGTATAAATAAATACACAGATGTTATATACGCACCAGGTTAGCGCGTTTTTTTTTTTTTTTTCTGACGCCGATGTCATATACGGAGCGGGGTACTTATTGGCGCCAAAGTGTCGCTATTTTGCTTGATATGGTAACCCGGAAGTTGTTGTTTATTTATTAATAAATTGTTTATTTACTTTTTTTTTTCTATTATATAAATTGTTTTGTTGTATAGTTATTAATGAAACTTTTATTTATTTATTGTTATTCCCTTTTTATACATATATACATGTAAGTGGTATTCGAAAACGAAGTTTTCGCCAAATTGGCGTCAGAAAAAAATCGCGCCAAAGTGTGTACATATGACATCTGTGCTTAAATAAATATTATTCAGACTTTTTTTGTATGAAGCCCACCCCACTGTTATATTTTTCAGTGACAGTCTGCCTAGGCAACGCCAGGTGGGCCAGCTGGTTTATATATAATGAATATTGCAGTTTTTTACGTAATTTTACCTGTTCGACTTACGTAAATTTCAAGTTACGTAAAAGTTTGCGGAACGCATTACTTACGTAAGTCGGGGGATGTCTGTATATCCTGCAAAAAATTCGTAACGTCATAACTCACCCAGTCTAATAATTTAGATTTTCCTTTCTAACATTATCAACCATAAAATATTATAAAATATCACCGTAAAATAAATCTTTAATAATAAGAAAAAAAGACTAAACGAAAACACATATTTCACTTCTTTATATCAATCATTGTCAAGTGTCCCTTTTTATTTAAATTATGTGTTGGCTTTTCAGCGCCGGCCATGCGTGATAGATGCAAATGTGTCATTTTTGCAGCTAAAGTGTCTTACTGGCTTTTCAGCTACACAGCATAAAATTCAGTTCCCTCTCCCCACATTTTCGATTTCCGATATTCAAAAACTTTTTTGAGTTTTTAACGACCCTATTGAATGTTGGAAAACAGAAACATCAAAATCGATAGTATTTTGAAAAATCGCTTTGTTTGGAAGCAAAAGTTCTTTGCCGGAAGATATCATGGGTGAAAATATTGTTAATTATATGCAAAAACTTTTAAAACTAAGATATTCTTAAAATGTTTTCTAAGTAATCTGAAAAAAAGCGATAAATATGTTAATATATATATATATATATATATATATATATATATAATATCTTTAGGATAACTGCATTGATTATTCACTTTTCGCTTTTAACTTAAAATTTCCAAGTAATTATTAAAAAAATTCATAAAAAATTTAAATTGCATATTTTCAATGCTAATCGGTACACTACTCACAAAACTATTTCTTGCTTTATTTAATACGAACTTTATGTTTATTCCTATAATCGAAATATGTTATAGCGAAGGCAAAAGAAATTCTGACGAAGGTTTCGTAAAAAAAAAACAAAAAAAAAACAATTCTTATACTTCTTTCAACACATAAACAATTCCTATCTATACTTCTTATTTATACTATATTCTTAAACAATTTTTATTCCTACTATTAGCTCACACTCTCGCTATATATATATCTTGTTCAAATGTTCAATCGTTAATAAAATACTTATTATTCATCCAATCAAGATCAAATAAATTTTTTAAAACTTGTAGTGGATGACACTTGATATTAATCCAGTTTTTTCCAAATATTAATTCATTAATTAAATTAAATTAATTAATTTTCAATAATCGAGAGAGCCCTCTTCTTGATCAAGGCATTTTAAGCGCCACTCAAGGGGAAAGAAGAATGGGAGAAAAAAAATTCTCTTATTGACCTAAGTAGAAATTGAGTTAAAATATTTTTTTTATATATTACTTGTTTTTATTGCATACCTATTTTTTTTTTATTTACTTGTATTGATGACTTTTAAATTGTGTTTAACTGTTAGTTCCTATCTATAAACACTGTTTTGATGAGGTCTATAGATGTCTATGATAGTTAGAGTTGCAGTAAATAGAAATCCACAATACATACACAACTTATTAAATATATATAGAAAACTATATGTAAGAGAAACGACACATTCACCTTAATACTTTAAGTTAAAACATGAATACATTAAAAATTCATTCAGATATAAAAATAATAATAGAACTTATACATACATTGGAATGACAACCAGAAGGCTACAAGAAAGGCTGAAAGAACATATGGCTGATATAGGAAAGGGGAAACCATCTACAGCTTTAGCTCGGTTAAATTTAGAAGCTGATATTGACATCATTTTTAGTAAAGCAAAGATCATCACACATACAAATCAATTTAACACATGCATTTTGAGAGAGTCTATTGAAATTTTAACCAGAGGTAGAAACACTTGTAATGATTCATTGTCCTGTCATATCTGTTCATTGTCCTGTCAAAACTGTTTTTAGCCGTAAACTATACTTAAAATAAAATATGATTTTTTAAAGTATTTTTTCCATGATTTATTTAAAAATGAAAGCCGAAAAACATTATTACAATGATTTTTGAAAAATCAGACATCTAAGGGTTAAATTAACAATCAGTGTCGTTTCGCTAAGAATTTTTGCTGTTTTAATTCATAAAAATTGTAAGAAAATCACTTAAAATCGTTAAACTAAAGTTATAACTGCAAAATTATAATTCCATTGAAATGCAATAATTGTATATTAACTGAAAAAGGTTTCTTGTTCTACAGTTTTTGTATGCGGAAAGCCGGCGGCAAAAAGACCGAGCGCGACTAATAACGTTCGGATAAAAGATTCTGGGTTATTACTCTCGGGATATTGATGGAAATTGCTGAAGGAGATGTTATGCATTTCCTAACTGAACTAAATTTTTGTATACTCTGCAATATACATGAATCTATAGATCATATACGGGGCTCCACAAAAGAAATCGGATGTTTTCCGACCGTGAACAGTAATTTCTGATTTTTTTTTTTTTGTCAAATTTGTCAGGCATTTTGCAAATTTTTTACTTAGACATTATATTTTACCTTATTAAATGGTAAAGTTTTGTTGCAGTATTATGAAAGTGTTGGAAAGTGTTTAATAATCTATGCTTGACCCATGATTATTTTTCTTGTTGTATGTCGAAATATATTTATACCATCAGATGTTTAAGGGCTACTTCACTCACACGGAAACACCTGCTCACTAAAGTTATCCGTATGGGAGAAATTGTTTGAAATATGCAAGTTTTTTTTGTTGTTGTTGTTGTATGTGGAAATATATTTATACCATCAGATGTTTAAGGGCTACTTCACTCACACGGAAACACCTGCTCACTAAAGTTATCCGTATGGGAGAAATTGTTTGAAATATGCAAGTTTTTTTTGTTGTTGTTGTTGTATGTGGAAATATATTTATACCATCAGATGTTTAAGGGCTACTTCACTCACACGGAAACACCTGCTCACTAAAGTTATCCGTATGGGAGAAATTGTTTGAAATATGCAAGTTTTTTTTTGTTGTTGTTGTTGTATGTGGAAATATATTTATACCATCAGATATTTAAGGGCTACTTCACTCACACGGAAACACCTGCTCACTAAAGTTATCCGTATGGGAGAAATTGTTTGAAATATGCAAGTTTTTTTTTTGTTGTTTTTTTTTTTATGAGGATGTCTATATTTTCCAAACCAGTTCCGAAAGAGAAAGTATCATAATAAAAAAAACCTACAAACAAAATCGAAAAAGTAAAAAACGGGCTTTGTAGAGATCAACCTCAGCTATTCAATGCCAAAAAAAAAAAAAAAAAAAAAAAAATCATTTAAAAATATTGAAATGCAAACAAGATATTTAAGAAAATTTCGTTCATAAGAATAATATTAGTGAGCGGGAGTTTTCGCTGGAGTGAAGTAGCCTCTTAAGAGATAATCTCCATTACCTTTATTTTGATATACCCCGTATACCAATAACATGAACAACAAAGTACTATGTTCGGTTACAAAATAGCTTTCTAAGCGAGACTTCACGCTTTAACAATACGTAGTGAAAAATTTATTACTTACGTCATTAGTAAAAATTAAGTAGTTTTAACTCTGATAATGTAATGCTATAATTTGTTTTTCTTTTAACAAAATTAAATCGACAAAAATGATACACATATTCAACTCGAAATCTCATTTTAAAACTTTTCACAACTTAAGCCATTTCTAAAACTTGAGAATGTTAATTGCCAAATATTTTTCACAAAACTCGTACTGTCAAGAAAAACTCTTTTCACCAAAACTTCCAACTTGAAATAATTAAAGTTTGATTAATAGATCCAACAAGCGAAGTCTAATCATATCATTATTTTAATGAAACTCGCCAAACAGAGCATAAATAGCCAGATATTTCAACCTTCGTTTTATTTTCATTCCCCTTTTTCATAAAGACCGGGAATTCTCTAATAATTTCTCCAAAAATTCAATAAACTTTGTCAGCTACTTAACTTTTTTCTCGTCTCTCTCTTTCACCGTCAACTTTTTGGTATTTTTGCTTTCTCAAAAGTATTTGAGTCGACCGGAATGAACTAATGGCTTTTAAAAAGAAAGGGAATCCATTTTTCTTTCGTCCATTTTGTTTCTGTAAAAACGACAAATTAAAAACTGACCTAAGCATAACTTCTGTTCATACTGAGTTCTTTATTCTTGATTAAAGAAGTTTGTAAAAATAAATATCGCAGTCAAAATTAAAATGGGAATTTATTATTGCTGTTTTCAACTTAGTGAAAAAGAAATAATTTCATATAATATTTAAACAACAACAGCAAAAGAAAAAAAAAAAAAAAAAAAAAAAAAAAAAAAAACATCGACCAGAAAATCTCACCAAAAAATTGAATAAAGAATTTTCTTTGTATAATTTTCTTTCAAGTTTATTCTCTATTTTGCTTCCACTCATAGCTGGAAATGTTAAAATGCGGCTTTATGTGAAGTCATTTCTACAGTTTTAAACTAATAAGTGTTTTTTATTATTATTTATTATTGTTTTACATTATCTTTTATTTTTGTCCTTTTCTATACAGTAAACCTCCCTAAAGCGACCACATTCCGTACCAATAAAAATCGGTTGCTCCGACAGGTGGTCTTTTAATGGAGATTATATTTAAATCTAGATTTTAATTGTTGAAAAAGGGTAACAATTAATGTTACTAAAATTTATTTTTCACATTAGGAAAAAATATGAAAATTTAAGTATAAAAACAAAAGTTAATTACATAAGTTAATTACTGGAGAGTCTAAAAAATGAATACATTGACGTTTGCTTTGATTTTATGGTTTTATATGTTATAACTTATATTTCCAAGTCCTTTCGAAATTCAGTAAATAAATGCAATTTTTTTTGGACGGGAACAAATAATGAGTTTCATTTATTTATCCATTTCTTTACGAGATTTCTGACAGAGTAGGGCAGGGGGGGTTATTGATAGTCATTCTTAATTTGTCATCACAGTTAAATTCATCGCCTAAAAAAGAACCAAAGGTGTTTAAACACTTAAAAGTTACAGGAATAAAAAAAAAATCTGACCTTAGTTTAGAAGTTTGATGAACAATGCGCTCTCCGGAATTATTTTTCTAATAAAATCTTCTTCAAGCGATCAGGAAGAAACGGAATTTGTTTCATTTTCTTCAAAGAAATGGGTCGCTCGTGGAGGGAGTTCAATTGGGGTGGTCTCTGAATGGAGGTAAAATTAGCATTGAGCCTATGGGAATAAATTTCGTTCCAGGAAAAAAAATGATTGTTCAGGGAGGTGGTCGCTTAATAGAGGTGGTCGCACAGGAGGTTTCACTGTATATTTTAATTAACTGATAATTTAATATAATTTAATTATTTGATATAATTTATTTACTATAACTTAATTACTTTAAGAAACTAAAATCTTAATAATAATTACGAGACTAAAAATATTTTCTTTTGAAATAACTTTTGAAATTTAAATATATAAGTGGAATGTCAATGAATGTAATGCAACAAATCTGAATCATTCTCTTTTCTATGTAATTAAAAAATCGTAAAAAATCACGTGAAGAAGTAGATCTTCCCCTTGATATATAACGCAACTCTGGTTGTTTATCTCAAAAAGTTTGCGATTTAACCCTTTGAGAGGCAAGCAATAATGTCTCTGTAATATTGAATTCTCACCCGAATAATCAAAATAAATCATTTTTAAATATGAAAAAGCAATCTTTCAACATTTCCCCCCCCGCACCCCCCACCCCCACCCAAAGTGAAAAATATAAAATTTAGTTAAAAGTTTCTGTTGCGAATCTTGTTTAAATTAGGTGGGATATGATATACCCCACTGCCCCTCAAGGGGTTATATAATAAAATTCTGAAACTCAAACCTTAGTTTGAATTTTTGAGTAGAAGAGATTTCAGCGCATTTATTGACACGTTAACATTGAAAATTTGCATAGTTTTCTATCTATCTATATTATACAAGACAAACGTGTCTGCGTGTAGCGTTGACATCATTTTGGAATGGCAGCACTTGACGTTGAAATTTCCCTTTTCAAATTTTTGCTACTGCAAGTTTCCCAACTTCTAAACATCGCACATTTTCGCTTTTTACACGATCGTACAGGAAAAGAAATGTACTTTCAAATGCAATTTGTTTAAAGACTATATCGCAATTTGTTTGGCTATAGCGTAATTTATTCGATTTTATTGTTTCTAAAATAATTATGAAGCATGACTTTTTTTCAAACCCATCTCTATCGTGTGCATACGATTACGAACGGAAATCCAATTTGCACTTAAATTAAAACAAACAACTCATCATTTAAAGGTATATATAAATATTTTACAGACAGACATACAATAAATACAACTGAGGGACAAATTAGCCAGAGCCAGGAATCGAACCCGGGACCGCAGTATACAAGACTGCTGCTCTAACCACTGAGCTATTCCGGCCGATGCCTGAGTCTGCAATTTCTCACTAATAAACCATGTTGGGGAAGTCACCAGCCATCTATACGACAGCCTTGGATGACCGGACAACGATGAATAGATTTTACTATTACATCGATCTACGATAATTATAATAAAACACACATACTACAGTATATATTAAAACACACGTACACACATAAATAACGCCTGCATTCAACAGTTAAAGGTTTAAATCCGGTCATCCAAGGCTGTCGTATAGATGGCTGGTGATTTCCCCAACATGGTTTATTAGTGAGAAATTGCAGACTCAGGCATCGGCCGGAGTAGCTCAGTGGTTAGAGCAGCAGTCCTGTATACTGTGGTCCCGGGTTCAATTCCTGGCTCTGGCTAATTTTTCACTCCAGTTGGGTTTATTATATTTACTGTTTGTATGTCTGTATAATATTTATATATACCTTTAACTGTTGAATGCAGACGTTATTTATGTGTGTTTTAATATATATTGTAGTATGTGTGTTTTATTGTAGCTCATCATTTGTTTACAGCTTATATTTCATAACGAAATTAAAACATTCATCAGTCAATACATTAAACAATAAAATATACAATAAAACACAAATTTAAAACATGTAATAAAATTTAGCAGTTAAATCACTGAAATGAACAGAATCGTAAAGGCTGATTGTACTGGTAAAAGGCTATTTTTGGCCATTTCCTCGGCTGTTATCTTTTGGCGTGCGACTAATATGAAAATATCTCTTTTAATACGTTTTAAAACATTATTTGAATGCATTATTACTATTTTTCATATAAATAGGATTTTTTGTATTATTAGTGGGTATTCCTGAAGCGTTTTTTAGCCTCCTGTACGGTATGCTATTTCTTTCTCCCAGCTTATTCTGTGTCCAAAAAATAACGTTGCCTTACCGAAGCTATAGCCGTAAAACAAAGCATTACGATTAAATACTCTTCAGCAATTTTTTTAACTTCTAAGCATCGCACATTTTCAATTTTATACCGTCGTATTGGAAAAAATAGTTCTTTTAAATGCATTTTGTTTGAAAACTGTATCTCCATTTATTTTTGAAATATTAATTTTTTTTGTACTTTTTGGAGCCATTTGCTTAATACTGGCAACGGAAGTATTCCATTTCTGTAGAAAGTAAAGGAAAAAACAGTTTTAAAATAGTAATTATGTATTTTTGTTGCCATTTTCTCGTAACAACCGAAAGAAAATGTAATTAAAATACGTGCTATTTTGAAAAAATATAAACGAATGATTTCTGTTAAAACAATGGAGCTATTATATACTATATTTAATTGTAAGTATCTATGAATCATTAGATAGACGGGGTTTTTTTTCGATTTTCTTGAATGACGGAATCTTATTGCTGCATTTGTGCATTATTTCGCCATAGTGATGTGCTATGCATGCTTTACTGTAGATGTTTAAGAGTAGATCGTAAATGTGGAATTCTTAAGCGGATGCGAATAACGTCATTTTGCATAAAATAAAACGTGTGCTATAAGTCTGAAAATTGAAATATGTTTTGTACTGTAGTAGAGTCCCGCTTAACCGAGTTATTTTCTTCTGATGGACTGGTGGCTTCTATTATTATGAAACAGCCATTAAAAATGAAGCGTTAGGTGAAGATGAAACAGCAGTCGTAAAAAAAAAATATGACCTTTTTTTTCCCCTATTCTGACCGGAAAATCAGAGTTCTAACTTTTTACGGCTGCTCTTTCATCTTCACCTAACACTTCATTTATAATGGCTATTTCATAATAATAGAAGCCATCAGTCCATCAGAAGAAAATGAAGTAATGGAAATGCCGGGGGCGACACTAAATTCTGAAAAAGCAGAATTCCTGTTCTCTAGTTTTTAGTAATTTTTTATTAATTGCAATTTTTTTTAATCAAACAGCGTGTTTCAACGATATTTAAGTATACTACGCCAAAACCTTTTGAACGTGATGAGCCTTTCGAAAAATACCTCATTCCTCTGTGGGTCTTTAGTAAGTGCAGAAGCAATAGAATTTTAACATAAGAAATAATATTATGATGGTATTTACCTGATGAACGAATAGTAATCATGTTATGGCTTACCTTGGAAACCATGCCAACACGCCAGCACTGACGCGAACATCTATTAGAACTTCGATTTGATTGTATGGCAACAGTTCGTTCGTTGTTTGTTTTTCGAATAGTATAGAACGCATTTTTATTGTAGGATGTGGTAGTCGTCCACATCTCAATTCAACCAACATAGACAGAGGTTTCTTCGCTTTTATTAAGAGATTGTGGTTTAACTAGTTGGATGCGCAAATTCCAAAAACTTTCTTCTACCTCATAAATGTTAATACTTCAAAATTCGCGAGCCCAGTGCCAAAATTAAATGGCAATATATGTCCATCATGAGAATCCTAAATATATCAAATTCCGTGCATGAGTTCTTGAGCTATTACTATCGCTAAAATCGTGTAAATCCTGCAAAATATAGAACAGCAGCGCCACCTGTTGGGTAATTTATACTGAAACCTAATTAGCAAGAACCTATGCCAACGTCTAACTGAATCTGAAGTTTGATTAAAATCCGTGTATTAATTTTTGAGATACAGCTATTGCGAAAGTCGTGAAAATCCAGAATAGCAGCGCCACCTATAGGGAGATTAACACCAAAACCTTATCAGCAACAACTTGTGTCAACGTCTAACTGAATGTGAAGTTTAATGAAAATTTGTGCATTAGTTCTTGAGAGAGGGCTATTGCTGAAATCCTGCAAAATGCAGCATAGCAGCGCCACCGTTGGGCGATTTACACCAAAAACTAATCAGAACTAATTCATATCAGGAACTACCTAAATATAATTTTCTAGTAAATTCCGTGCATTGCTTCTTGAGATAGAGCGCCCACAAAATTTGTGTCACTTGCAGATAGACAAGAAGAGTCACAGATTAACAGACAGACATTTTCTACAAACATTTTATTTGGGGGGGAGGGAGATCACTGACCCCTAAAACGTGTAAATCCGTCGAAAACCGGAAGTCGAAAATTTTCACGAATCCAATACTTTGTATTAGATCTTCTTGTATCTTCTTGTATAGGTAGAGGAAAGTAAAAATTATCTAGCTTTCATTAACTGACTAACAAGCGGTTGTATTTAATAAAAATAAAGCATCGACAAATCTATCCGTTCCGAATAAAACCGCAAGTGAAATTATTTCATTGAAATAGTTATAATGCTAGTTTAAATAATGTAAATGTGTTTTGAAATATCTGGTATTGTCATCACATTATAAATTAAAAAATAATGTAGTAGTCCATTTAAAATCTTTCATGTTTAAAAGAAAACAAAGTATGTACGAATATCTGCGATACAGAGTATTTTCGGAATTTTAAGCAATATTCAAATCTTTCAACGTCTTTTGAAAATATTTTAAACTTAATTCTGCTATATAACGTCTAAACGAATAATAAGCCTTTGAACACGTGATAGATTTTATTTATATGATTTTTTTTTTTTTTTAACAAAATAAGCTTAAAAAAACTGAAAGTAAACTGACACCTTTAAAATAAATAAATAAGAATATTTTCTAATTTAGACATAAAACATGTAGATTTAGAAATCTACGTTCTAAGATCTAAAACGTTTTTGAAGAATTTCTGTTTAGTCGTTCGTAATTATATAAATACGTAGCACCTATTCGTCGTCGTCTGGTCCATTCGTCTACGCGCATATAACAGCTCAGAAACTACCCAGCTGAATGTTTTGAAAATTAATAAATATAATCGTTGCAGAACGTTCTCGAGTCATTTCAAATTTTATGAAAATCGATAGCATGCGTAATTAATTCACTTATATCCCATGATAGGTAAGGATTTTAGGTTACCATGGTGCAGCAGCGTGCGAAGAGAAAACAGAGCCTGGGACAACGTTTCAATTTGGCGCCCCCCCACCCACCCCTTTCCCAACTTTTCTTTGTGACAGGTGACACAAAATTGAAAAGTGCAGAAACAAAAACAAATTCTATTGAATACATATTTCGCGTTTATTTTAAAATTTAAAATTTGATTTTAATTCAGAAATTTAAAAATCCAAATAACATATATTTTGACAATTATTATAATTTTGACAATATATTTATATATACAAATAACATATAACACTTATATTTTGGCAACGTGGATCTGGAAAATAGATGTAGCAAAAATGTATCTAACAGTACAGTATAACAGTTTAGAGCCCTTTCATATTCCAAGAAGGAACCGCATGCTATTTGAAAGTATATGTTTTTACCTCAAAGGGTGGTGGGGGGCACAGAGTCAGAAAAGAGAAAGTTAACAAAAGCGATTAAGACAAAGGCTGAAAACAAGTTTTGAAAAGAAAGACGTCCTTATTCATAAATTTGTATTTCGTTGTGGGGGTAAAGGACAATGCAATAACTTTGAAACAAAAAATGTACGTACTTTCATTAGGAAAACAATTCACAATATATAAACTTTTTTTTTTTTTTTTTTTTTTTTTTTTTTTTTTTACAAAAAGAAGGGGAAAAAAAAGGCTTGTAGTATAAGTTTGGTACCCCCTCTATTTCCGCGCCCGGGGCGACTGCCCCATTCGCCCCCCTTTTCGTACGGCCCTGCATGGCGATTACGTCCTATTTAAGACGAAGTCCTATTATTTCCGTATTACTAAATTTAATATACATAATCGTAATACATTTTGTATTCATGCATTTTTGCATACGAATGCAACAGCTATTGCGCCAACAAGATCTGAATATTTATAAAACTAGTATTAGTACGAACACGAACGCAACTCATTTCGCCACGTTTGCCGTACAATATCCGACTTGTTTTATACGCGATTATTTAACCCTAGAATACTAGGTACTCGTAATTATCACAAATATGATATTTTAATGTTAACGCTATACTATGTCTAGTATTCTAGAGTTAAAAAAGAGTGAATAGTGATTTAGTTTTAAGCGTTTGTTGTAGACACAAAGTAGGAATTCTACAATTTATTAAATGATTATGTAAATCTTCTAATGTAGTTTAACCAATTCACAAAAAATGCTTTAGAAGATAAAATTTTCATAAATTCACAATTCCTTATATAAAGGTTAAGTGCATTGTTTGATCACATTTCTTAAATCTGTGTTTTATTATATTTTAATGTTTTATTTGTTGTGTTTTAATTTCGTCATATCATATAAGCTGGAAACAAATGCTGTGATATTTTTATCAATTTAAGTACAAACTGATTTATCTTACGTAATCGTTTGCACGCAGTACACAGAGACTTTTAAAAAAACCATGCCTGAAAATTATTTTAAAAACAATAAAAATTGAGTAAATAGTGATACATTTTTCAAACAAATTGCGATACAGTTTGCAAACAAATTGCATTTGAAAGTGCATTTTTTTCCCTATTCAACGTTGTAAAAAGTTAAAATGTGCGATGTTTAGAAGTTTAAAAAAAATACAGTAAAAGTTAAGTTTAATCGTTTCGTGTTACCACTGTCAAAATGGCGCCAGCGTTACGCACAGACACGTTTGTCCTTTATAATACAGATAGAATTTAAACAGATACAGGCCTTTGTTTGTACTTTAATGATTTCCGCTTTGTATATCTCTGGTTCATGTGTTTATTCTCCCTCGACGTCATGTGAGTAGCACACAGTGGCATATCAGTCGGATTTGTAAATTGGTAATATTAGATATCAGAAAGAAGTCACTATAGTAATTTCCTCTTTTGTATATTTTTAGGCTTACCATATAGTTAATTTTACTGTCTGATAATAATAAAAAAAAAAACTAGAAAACAGGAATTCTGCTTTTTCAGAATTTAGTGTCGCCCCCGATGAAAACAAAATATATAAATATAGATGGCACAAAACATATTTCAGTTCTAAGACTTAAAATACACGCTTTTATTTTATATAAAATGACGTCATTTGCATCCGCAGAAGAATTCCACATTTACGATCCATTCTTAAACAATCTATATAAAAGTATGCATATGACGTCAATAAGAATTAAGTAAATGCGGAGAAAATAAGTCCCAGAAATATTCTTTAAAATACATTTTTTATAGCAGGCGATATTCTTGGCATAGCACATATTTTAATTACAAATTTTTCTGTTGTTATGAGAAAATAGCAACAAAAAGATATAGTTTGTTTTACTATTCCCTTATTTTCCTATTTTCCCTTTACTTTCTACAAAAAAGGAGTATTTCAGTTGCCACCATTGCAAAAGTGACATTAAAATCTAAAAAATAAAATCATGTCTCAAAAATAAATTGAGATGCAATTTCAAACCAATTGCATTTAAAAGTACTTTTTTTTTCCTATACGAAGGTTAAAAATAGAAAATGCTATGTTTAGAAGTTTAAATAATTGCAGTAGATTAGCAATATTTAATCGTACAAGGATACACTGCTTCGTTTTACGGGTGGCTTATGGTTAAATCTAACGTTATTTTTTA
Source organism: Maratus speciosus (assembly GCA_963932465.1). NCBI lineage: Eukaryota > Metazoa > Arthropoda > Arachnida > Araneae > Salticidae > Maratus > Maratus speciosus. Next base: position 359,956,433 of record OZ010794.1, read on the forward strand.
GTGATTAAACTTTAATTGCTTTATGAAAGAAATAGCATATGAAAGGGAGCTAACAAGAAAAAATTATGCGTTGCGAAAATAAATTTAAAACTACAGTAACCATACTGTACGTGCAGAAAATTGATATGAGAGATTTCGTAATAAGAAGAAAACTTCATATAGCTTAAAAAGCATATAACGTCACTAAAACACATATCAATCAATAATAGCAGAAACCAACTTTAAGTAGATTATAGATGACCTACATAGCATATTAATATTTCATTCAACCAGAATACGCACAATATCATTTATAATGTTCTAATAACTGACTACCCCAAAACGATACGATAATATCTCCTAATAGTTCCATAAAGTACTATATACACCATTTTAATTATGAACACACGTAGTAACATTTTTAAATATCAATGAGCTTAAATTCTTTTGTTTAAATCTATGAAATAACGGTAACTATTGAATCCACGATATTTGATGGCAATATCGTTACAGTGGCACTCAATGACATATATCAATTTTGCAGGGGTCATCCGCTTCAGAGAATTTTCAGGACAAATATAAGTTTTATTTATAGAAAAATAAATCTAGGTTAAACGCGTGAAATTTCGCCTTATTTAAGAAGAGATTTTGTATAAGAAAATACTGGTATCGAAGGATTTTCTGTTCTGAAATTACAGGACAAGTACAGACTTGCAAAGTCTCTGGCTTTTTGCACACCAGTATTTTTTAAGAGAAGAAGTTGTTCTTTTAAATCGCAAAATGACTCGCATTAAATAAAACATTTTCTGTACTAAAATACCGGTATCCAAGAAGTCGGAGACTTGGCAGGTCTACAAGTACGACCCTTTATTTAGTCTTCTTTGAACAAGTATTACATTGAAGAAGCATGTTAAACCGCACTTTTATCACTAATAGATCATAAATTACTCAAATCGCTTATGTAGTACTGCGAAAAGAATGCAAAAGTTTCCCAAATTTTAGTAGAGGAATATGACCAAAATTACCGGGTGGCCACAATTAAAACACCCCTACTCTGACCTCCCTATATACTGAAGTACCCAGTGTGAATTTTGTGTACATACTATTCAAGACATGATGAAACGGATTAAGACAAAAAAAAGTTCCAAAAACACAGATAGATAGCGCTGTACAGCAGAAAATAGAAGAAAAAGACAAAAATAATACAAAAAAAACCCCAAAACACATTGGATATAAAGTATTTCATTTTAATTTCTATTGCCTTAATGGAAAAAAAAAGTAAATAAGCTGAAACTGCCATTATAACTGCAATTTCACTTTGTAAGATAGAATTTTCCATAAACCCATGATTTGCAGCCATGTTTTGGGTATAAAAGAGTATAAAAACTGGGAAGAATGTTATTCTGAAACATTTCAATAATGACAAAGCAACCAGTCATGCGTTTCTGACAACTTAGCCATTGTATTCTCCAGATCTTAATCCCTGTGATTTTTTGCCGAGGGGACACTTAAAAAAATCTTCTTTATCGCAGACTTCTATTAGCCTTGGCATACCTGAAAGAAAGTATCGCTCTACTTGTGAGAAACATCTAAGTTGACTAGTTAGAATGTACACTTGAACAAGCTGTCCACAGACTGCAGATTTTACATCTTCACTAAGGAGACCATATTGAGCTGTGTAACATTCACATTTTATTCATTTAAGCATTCCTTGCGTAGATAAGGCTTTTGTCACGTGAACATTTCATAACATTCAAATAAAATTTTCAGAGATGCATCTTTTCAGTGTATGGCCAGTTGTACAGCGCAATCTATCGGTGATTTCAGAAACTAATTTTTTCGCGTAATTCGTTTTCCCATGTCTTGAATATGACGTGCACAAATTTTAAGGTTATACACTGAATAGCTCAATATATAGAGAGGTCGAAGTAGGGATATTTTAATTATGGCCACCCTATATATGCTTAAACGTTATAGTAATCAGAGGACATTTACGAAAACTATAGCGCAGACAAACAGACAAACAATGTGATAAACGCAATAAACGTTTTTCCACCTTGTTGAAAAGAGTGAAAATCATATTTCGTAAAATTTAAATGTATTAAAACTAAATCCCAATTTTAAAAACTATTATACTTTTAAATGTATCTTATAAAGCGCACAGAAAATAAATTATAAGTTAACATGCTATATTGTTATATGTACTTTTTATTCAATATGAATTATATTTGAAAACTAACTTTTTAAATAGGTAATTTTTAAATTTATGTCTGTTTTCACTATGCGCAAATTATTTTTGCGATTTGCTAAATATGCATTTATAAGCTTTTTTTGTAAACTAAAGAAATGGATATATTTATTCTAATTAATTTAAACCTGCGTAATATGCTTAATAAGAATATCTTAGGCTACTATAAATTGTTTTTTTATATATTTATTAACTAAGCTATATTTTCAATTAATATGACATTTGAATTTTAAAAAGCACCTAGAAATTTTAAAAAGCAATGCTTTAAACTGGGCATGCTCTAATTTAGAACTGGACAGAATTTGTAGAGTATTTGTTCTATTAAATTACATAATAAATACAGAATTGTTGTTATTAAACTTAAAATACCTTTCAGATATCATCTACGCAAATTCATATCATATTCATTCTAGTAAGTTACATATACAGGGTGTTTCAAAATTCGACTATTAAATTTAGAGGGATGATAGTAAACATCAAGAGGATGAAAAATTGCAATAGAACATTTAGTTGCAAACCAAATATTTAGTCACAAATACAGGCTGTTTCATCCTAACTGAATTCGGGTTGATGGTAATAATTACGAGAAAAATAAAAACATTGCAATGAAAATTTAACGATATGTACAGTCGTGGAAAAAAAAGTAAACACCCCCTACTAACTCCTCAGCAAATTATCGCAGAAGAAATTTACTGGTATCGAACGATTGGAAATAAAGTCTACTTTTAAATGATATAGATAAAATTTTCTTAGGAGGTCATCTACATAGTAAAAGGAACCGTAACTTTGTTTATTTCAATAGCAGTACACAATTCTGACAGCATAAATAAACTCTACACCCTTCAATTAGAGTAAAAACAAATTTTTATGCAATTCGTACCATAAGTTTCTGAGAAATTAATTATTTTAAAACGAGCGTATTTTAAGGGCTGTATCCAAATTTAAGTTCGGAAGACGTTTGTTAACCGAGAGAGCCCGATGTTAAATCTATTGTCCATGTTTATTTATTTGTTATTATCCTCTCATCTTTATTCTCGTGATACCTTTTATATATGATGTAACGTGAATCAGAAATTGTATTGTTTATTATTGTTTGAATATTTTTATGGAAGAAGGTAAAAAGCTTTACCGGTAAATAAATTATTTTTGTTTTGAGAAGTTAAGTGACTTCTTTATGTACATTTTAAGTTCATAAATACATAATTGGCGTCCGCATTATATTCTGAAAGCTGGGTTGTTAAAATAACATCCTTTTTGAACGCTTTAATTAACATTGTGACGTCCGGCGCGACAGGACGTTTTACAATATTTATTTGATGCAAAATGTTTCAAGCCGTTAAAAATTTTAAAAAGGTCGACTTAAAGTTCGTGGTAGAAGAGCTTGGGGAAACAATCCCGCAAGATTATACGATTGGGACACTAAAGGAAATTATTTTGAATAGTAATGAATATAAACAGGATCCCGCTTTTGTACAAGAAATTTTATCCAATGCTGTTGCTGAGAGAAAGGAAAACGAGGCTAAGAAGTTAGAAAAGGAGAAGTCGGATCAAGAATTAAAAAAGCTAGAATTAAAGGAGAAGTCGGATCAAGAATTAAAAAAGCTAGAATTAAAGGAGAAGTCGGAAGTAGAGTTAAAAAAGTTGGAATTAAATCATCAATTAGAATTAGCAAAGATTCAGTCACAGGGACAAATGCAATGTGAGTACATTTCAAATGATTACGAAACTAATCATTCTAAAAAGAAATTTACGTTGCCCAAGTTGGAATTTCGCCAATTTGATGGTGATTTAAAGAAATGGTTGCCATTTTGGAGCCAGTTTGAACAGATTCACAATGATCAAGATATTGCGCCAGAAAATAAATTCCAGTATTTGATCCAAGCAACTATCACTGGATCTAGAGCGCGAGAAGTTGTTGATAGTTTTCCGCCAACTGGCGCTAACTATGCCAAAGCTATAGAGAGTCTTAAGGCTCGTTTCGGTAGGGAAGATCTTTTGGTTGAAGTGTATGTGCGAGAATTATTAAAATTAATTATATCTGTGCAATCAAAAGGAAAATTTTCTATTACATCATTGTATGATAAACTTGAGTTGTATTTACGAGCTCTTGAGACGTTAGGTGTCACAACGGATAAATGTGCTTCAATATTATATCCAATGGTAGAATCTTGTTTTACTGCTGATTTTTTGAAAGCGTGGAATCGAACACATACGAATTCGGTTAGTTCTGATGCAAAAGAGCGCCTAGATAATTTAATGGCGTTTCTCAAATCTGAAGTTGAAGGAGATGAAAGAATTAATTTGGCAGTGACAGGTTTTGGTTTAGCGAGAAAAGATGACGCGATCTTTAGAAAAAACAAAAGTCACAACGATGGTACTAAATATTTACCAACTGCTGCTACTTTATTAACAACTTCTTCAAGACCAGATTTAAGGAAAAATTGCGTTTTTTGCAAAGGAAGACATCTGAGTTCAGAATGCTTTTCGGCACGGAAGATGAGTTTTAATGAAAAGCAGAATATATTGAAGGACAAAAGATGTTGTTTTTTATGTTTGGCAACAGGTCACACAACCAAGCAATGTAGAGCTATCTTGAAGTGTTTCTTTTGTGATAAAAGACATGCGTCTGTGATGTGTCAAACGCTCGATAAGAATAAGCTGAATGAAAAGAAAGAGGAAGACACCGAAAAGTCGCCTGGAAAAGAAGTAAATATGGCCAATTTCAATAGAAATCCTAAAGTGTTCCTTCAGACGATAAAGGCAAAAATATTTTCAGAAAACAAAAAGAAAGATGTTAGACTAATTTTGGACTCAGGTTCTCAGAGATCGTATATTTTAAAACATTTAGCCGAAGAAATGAAGTATTTACCTCTTCGAGAAGAAAAAGTTTCTCATTCCCTTTTTGGCGGAGTCATAACAAAGGATTATAATCATCATTACTACAAGGTAAGATTAAGCGATTTGAAAGAAAATTTTAAATGTAATTTTGAGGTTTTGGATCAAAACATTATATGTGAAAATGTTATGCCAGTAGGAAAAGGATCCTGGTTTAAAGAATTATCGGAAAAAGGCATCACTTTGACGGATGTTGGTGAAACTCCAGAATCTATTCAAATATTGATTGGAGCCGATGTAATGGGAAAATTACTGACAGGTCGTAGAGAAATACTCTCGTCGGGATTAGTAGCACTGGAAACATTTTTAGGTTGGACCTTAATGGGAAAAGTGCCTCAAGATAATGCGTCTAAAGAAAATTTAGCTTTGTCAGTTATGTCTATGTTTGTAAAGGAAGCAGAGATTGCTGATTTATGGAAATTGGATTTGCTTGGAATAAATGATCCGATTGAAAAACAATCTAAAATGGAGATTGATCGTCAGGTTAAAGAGCATTTTTTACAGACAGTAAAAATGAATGAAGATAATCGTTATGAAGTTTCTTTGCCATGGTCAGAAGATACACCACCTTTACCTGATAATTTGAGTTTAGCCAAGAAAAGATTGAGTAACATTACAAACAAGTTGCTTTCCAATAACATTTATCAAAGGTATGAAAAAGCACTTTTAGGGTGGCTTGATGATCAAATTATAGAGGAAATTCCACAGGCTGAAATGAACCTTTATGGAAATTATTTACCTCATCGACCAGTAATAAAAGAGAGCAGTACAACTCCCATTCGTCCAGTGTTTGACGCATCAGCTAGAATGCAGAACCATCCATCTTTGAATCAATGTTTGCATTGTGGGCCAAACCTTATTGAATTAATTCCTGACATTCTCTTACGATTTAGAAAAAATAAATTTGGTGTTGTAGCTGATATCAAGAAAGCATTTTTACAAATAGCTATTCGTAAAGAAGATCGGGACTATTTGCGTTTCTTGTGGTGGAGTAATCCAGAAGAAAGAAATATTAGAATGTTTCGACATACTAGAGTGGTGTTTGGAGTCAAAAGCTCTCCTTTTCTTCTCGGTTCCGTCATAGAATATCACATTAAAAACGATGAAGAATACGACCCCAATCTTAAACAGCAATTGCTGAGAAGCTTTTATGTTGACAATGTCGTTGCTAGTGTCCACACACAGGAAGAATTGGAAAGGTTTATAACTGATTCTAAATCTCTTATGGCTAAAGGTGGATTTGAGTTGAGAGGATGGGAACAGACAGAAGAAAGAAACAATATCGAAAATAGCGAAGAAACTGCTGTACTGGGATTACAATGGAACAGACTTCTAGGCGTTTTAAAAGTTAACGTAAGCTGGACGAAAGATATAAATATAGAAAAAATAACAAAAAGAATCATGCTATCAGTTGCACATAAAGTTTTTGATCCAATTGGTTTTACTGCTCCAGTTATGATATGTCCCAAGATGATGTTACAGAAAACATGGAAAGAAGGAATCTCGTGGGATGAAGAAGTTACTAGTGATATAAAAAATGAATTTATTGAATGGTTTCATGAATTAAATTGTTTACAAGAAATTCAGATTCCTAGATATATTCAGTTCACCCCAGATAATTTAAAAGGTTGTACTCTTCACACATTTTGTGATGCAAGTCAGTATGCGTATGCTGCTGTTATATTTTTGAGGATAGCAACTAAAGATCGTGTAGAGTTATTCCTTCTTGCAGCGAAATCCCGCATAGGTCCTTTAAAATGTGGAACTATACCTAGAATGGAACTTTTAGCTGCTTTGATTGGTGCTAGATTGGCTAAATCAGTAACTGACGCTATGAGCTGGGAAGATATAGAAAGATATTTTTGGAGCGATTCCACAACAGTGCTTGCATGGATATCCAGGAAAGAAAACTGGTCTGTTTTTGTTAGAAACAGAGTTCAAGAAATAAAAAAATTGACTGATCCTGTTTTATGGAAACATATACCTGGTGAAATGAATCCAGCAGATCTGCCATCTAGAGGATGTAAAGCAAGACATCTGGTATCTCTCAAATGGTGGGAGGGTCCATCTTGGCTTAAAGATTCTAAAGAATATTATAAATATATGGATTTCAAGTGCCAAGACATAAACGAAGAAGAAATTGAAAAAGAAAAATTGAAGTCTACAAAATTATTGGTAAATGTTGATGAAAGTCCAGAGAAAAGCTGGTACTACCAGTATTTTTCCAGTTATGAGAAAATCGTACGTCTTGTTGGTTGGATACTTCGTTTCAGATATAATTCTTCTAATCCAAAGGAACAGATCAAAGGAGAATTGACGAATCTTGAATTTAAGAGAGCAGAAACGAAGATAATTTGGATGATACAAAAGGAATGTTTTTCCCATGAAAGTGAGGGGAGATTGAAAACTCTGGAGACGTTTAAGGATGAACAAGACATAATACGTGTAAAGACTAAGATTACGTATAGACAAGACAATATGGATTTCCTCATACCTATGGTTGTTCCTTCAAATCATGAAGTTGTCAAACGATTAATTTTACATTACCACCTCAAAAATTGTCATGCAGGTCCTCAGATTCTTCTGAATTTGCTTAGAGAAAAATACTGGATTTTGAATGGAAGAAGAACTGTGAGCTCTGTTCTATCAAAATGTACCATTTGTAAAAGATTTAATTCGAAGAATTTAGAATCTTCTCCAGTTTCTCTGCCAGAAAATCGAGTGAAAGATGCAGCTGTATTTCAAATTATCGGCATTGATCTGGCTGGCCCTTTGTTTCTTAAAAATAAACAGAAGAGTTGGGTTATCTTATTTACATGTGCCATCTACAGAGCTGTGCATTTGGAGCTTGTGACTTCAGCTTCTACAGAGTCATTTTTAATGGCTTTGCGAAGATTTGTATCTCGTAGAGGAAGATGTTCTGTTATATATTGCGACAACGGTTCCAATTTTGTTGGTGCATCCAATTTCTTAAAAAGATTGAACTGGAATCGCATACAGAAGTATGGAGCAATAAATTCTTTCAAATGGAAATTCAACCCTCCGACTGCTGCTTGGTGGGGCGGATGGTGGGAGAGGCTCATCAGATTGATGAAAGATCTATTAAAAAGAGTCTTAGGAAAAGCCTGTTTGAACTATGAAGAGATGATAACTGTATTAGCTGACTGCGAAAGTATTATAAATTCGCGACCACTAACTTACATGTCTGAGAAAGAGTCCATCAAACCCATATCACCGGACATGTTTCTGAAAGATATTCATGAATGTGGTTTACCAGACGTTGATGCGGTTGAGGAAGGTTCTCTCACTAGAAGACTTAAATATAGGCAAGAACTGCAAAAAGAGCTCAGAAATCGATTTAGATTAGAATATTTGGGTCTCCTTATCCAACGACCAAATGGGAGAAGAATGCAACGTTCAATTGCTGTAGGAGATATAGTCTTGGTGGGAGCAGATAACAAGAAAAGAATCAATTGGCCCTTAGGACGGGTTACAGAGCTCATTCGGGGCAAAGACGGAAAAGTTCGTCTTTTGAAGTTACAAACGTCTCATTCGCAGATGATTCGGCCTATTCAAAGAATTTACCCTCTGGAAGTGCCATCAGTGGATTTTACTGAAAACAATTTTCCTAAACCAACTTTGAAGGAAAATCAGGTTGAGCCTGCAAAAGACGAATCGCAAATTAAAAAGACGAGATCTGGTAGAATGATAAAGGTTCCAGAAAGACTCGATTTATGATGTTTATGTAAATGTTGTATTTAATTAATGTGAAGTTTTGATTATAATATATAATCAAAAGGTGGGAGGATGTTAAATCTATTGTCCATGTTTATTTATTTGTTATTATCCTCTCATCTTTATTCTCGTGATACCTTTTATATATGATGTAACGTGAATCAGAAATTGTATTGTTTATTATTGTTTGAATATTTTTATGGAAGAAGGTAAAAAGCTTTACCGGTAAATAAATTATTTTTGTTTTGAGAAGTTAATTGACTTCTTTATGTACATTTTAAGTTCATAAATACATAATTGGCGTCCGCATTATATTCTGAAAGCTGGGTTGTTAAAATAACATCCTTTTTGAACGCTTTAATTAACACCCTCATCTTCATCAAGGCACCTTAAGAAGTCAATGAAGCGAACTAGATTACACGACAGCAGAAGAAATTTCAAAAATATCTAGTCACTCCTACTATAGACGGCCCCTTAAACCATCATTTCGCCGTTTTTTAAGCATAGTTTGAAAACTACTTGGAAGAAAAATGTGAAATTTTGGATTTCCATAAAGCAGGACTTAATAAATCTAATTCCATCAACAAAATTAGAGGTTGCAATTCAGAACTTTTTCGAGTATTAATTTCATAAATCATAATACATATCATAAAGTTATAAAAATTTCAAATTCAGCATATTTATGTTTGGGTATATTAGTATTATTGCTACACAAAAAATTAGCACATTAGGAGCATAATTTCTGGAGATATAAATAAAAATATGAAAATGTAATTTAACATTGGAAGCACTAAATTTTGAATGTTTATAATTCAAAAACTTATCATTCAAATGACTTGAAATTCGGTGTCTAGGCATAGTTTGAATCAAAATTTTGAAATATCTCGTTAAAATTGGGTATTGTCATTGAAAAAAATGAAGTTTGGATTCGTTTTAATATGTAGATGGCCCCCTAAGCAAATTTTATATACATCATTTAAAAGTAGACTTTATTTCCAATCGTTCGGTACCAGTAAATTTCTTCTACGATACTTTGTTGAGGAGTTAGTAGGGGGTGTTTACTTTTTTTTTCCACGACTGTACCTTCTTTTGTGTGAAATTCGATAGCATCACGAAAAGATCTCGAAAAATATGTTGCTCAAGCAATCGATATTACCGTATGAATTGATAATCACAGTCCAAAATATTGAGCTTCAAGTGCATACCGCTGGCGCGTATAATGCAAACTTCTACTACTTTTGTTTGATGTTATCACATTTACAACAAACGTGAAAATGTCTGTTAAATGTTTTATTATAATATACTTAAGTTTTCTGAAAGTTATTATGGCCGAACCAAATTGAGTTAGGATGAAACACCTTGTATTTTTGATAAAATACGGGCTTTGAGACCCCATGCTCTATGGTAAATTTTTCATCCTCTTGAAGCCTAATATCACACCTCTGAACTTGTCGGTCGAATTTTAGTATAATATACTTGTATAATATACTTTACACAGTTACCGTATAAAAATTACTATATTTATAACCTAAAACCTCTGTTAATGTTCGCTTATTTTATTTTATTAATAATTATATCATATACTATTTTAATGAAAATGACTTGTAAATATTATAAATCTATTTCAGAAACAAAATGGATGATAATCTATTCACTTGCATTAATAAGGACTATATATATATTTAATCTAAGAACGCGTTCTTTCTTATCATCTAATTTATTTAAAAAAACGCTGTTCGTTAAGCACAGCAAAAGATATTATTGAAACAAAAAAAGCGGACGTAATTGCATACCTGTTAGATTTTTATTATTAAAAATTCTTTCGCAAGGATCACGAAAAAAACTTTATGACCTAAAACAACCTTTCTTGTGAAAAGACATGTGTTTATTTTACTTACTCTGGTCATAATGTATTTGTTTCATAAAATTCTATCTTTAAAAATCATATGGAATTTCAATATTGTTAAGGTATTTTGTTTCCTAAATTTTTTGCAGAAAAGTGCATTTTTGTATTAAAGGAAAAAAGTCATATTCTAAAGGAAAATGGATTTAGAAGAGAAAAACTTTTTACTACGTTTCCTATTTTATGAATTTCAGAGAAATAAGGAGATATAATTTCGCTTTCAAAGATGCCTCCATTTCTTTTTGGTTTCTGGTGTTCTTTCTTAAAAATATATTATAAATGAATAAAACTAAGTTTGTTTAGAAAGTTTGGTTTCTTCCAGTATAAAAGCTTTTAAGTCTGAATAATTTGAGATAACTATTTTTTCCTGTATTTACAAAAGTCTAAATTTTTAAAAGATGCTCAGAATTTCCTTTTTGCATAAAGTTTAAAATGAGAAAAAAATAATTTTGATGTATAAACAGACATATCAATTATTATAAGTTTCAAAAATTATATGTAGTTAGAATAGGTTGTTCTCTAGGAAAAAATAGCAGCATGATACATTTGAAAAGCGTCACTATATTCAATGGAAAAACAGTATAGGACGTATAGAAAATAGAAAGAAGCCATGGTAATAGAATATCTCTGTATACCTTACATATAGTTTCATGAATGGGATATAGAAAAATGATGCGTAGTAAATGGCACGATGCCGTGGAGATAGAAAATTGTATGATGCACGAAGGAAAAACAGTGTGTCATTGAGCTGAGCTAAATGCACTGTATATTTTTATTTAATGGACACAGGAAAGGGGGTATTTTGTTTCCAAAATGTTTTTGCAGTAAAAAATATTTTAAAAGGAGCTTACATATTTAAGGAATCTGAATTTACAGTATAAAAGCTTTTACGACGCTTTCTATTTTCAAAATTTCAAAAGAAATATGAAAAAAAGCAATGTGATGTGTCCTTTTCAAACATCCGTCTATTTCGTTCTTACTTCTGTTTTTTCTTATTTGAAAAGTTTATTAGTGAAATTCTGTTATGCACATATAATCAGAGACATTTAAAAGTTTTTCACTTAATTATTCCGATTAAAGATGTAATATTGAATTTTGATGTTAAAGCATTTTGAAAAATGAATAACTAATTGAAAATTGATATTGAAATTTTAATTGAAACTCATTTTTCTTTTCATTTTATATAAAAATCTGGATTATTTTTTTATTTGTTATTTTTAGTTTACTCAGATTACTTTTTTAAAAAAATACGAAAATAAAATGACGGGGAATGGGTTGAAAATCTAGACTTTCCACCCACCCACCCCTCGCTTGGAATCAGTGTTCTAAACAAGGGGAATCTTTTTGGCAATTAATGTAGACATAGATCTGAACATTTGGTATCTTTTTCGGAGTGACTATGTAGGGAAAGATGTTTACCTAGAGAAGAATTAATATTGGATCTTTTAAAACTTGTTGCTTTTTTCTAAATTCCAGCATTGTTTTTTAAAAATTTTGTAGATTTTAAATTTTATTAGCATTTTATTTAATTAGGGCTTAATTAAAGTTTATTTTTGATCCAGTAAGATTTATGAGCACTATTAAAAAAATTACAGAGATAAGAAAGCACAGAAAAAACCATAAAACTTCATAACTGACAAAAGTGCAGCAGGGTTTCAAATTAGATCTTTATTTATTTTAAAGAAGAAAAAATATATACTGCTGATGTTTCCTATATTATTACGCTTAAATTATATTTTTATTAAAACTAGTATTCTGTGACCATCACAAAAATTTCTTCTATGCTTTGTATGAATCACCAAAATTCGGCACCTCTTCTTATATGACCATAACTACAATTCAACGACAATCTATTCATATAATGAAAACTGTAACTTTCAAGTTTCGTTTAATTCTGCTCACATAAAATGGAGATAAACTTTAATTAAGCCCTAATTAAATAAAATACTAATAAAATTTAAAATCTACAAAATTTTTAAAAAACAATGCTGGAATTCAGAAAAAGGCAACAAGTTTTAAAAGATCCAATATTAATTCTTCTTTAGGTAAATAAGTATTACATAAATTAAACAAATCATCGATTGGCAACACACCCTCTTGAGGGAATTTGGCCAAAAACTAATCAGCACCGGTTCTTTCTAAAAACAGTCAAATTGTGTTCAGGAATCTGTAAAAAATACAAATCTGTCGAAAACCGGAAGTTGGATTTTTCCACGAATCCAATACATTCCTTCTGTATTGTTATAAGAAAGTAATAATGTGTATAGAATAGAAGAACCAGACAAAAATATTTTTTCTGTGAAAATGCAGCATTATCGATAACACTGTAGCATGATGAGGTATATTTAAAATTTCCAGCTCCCAGGTTTTCAATCAGATTTTGCTGTTTCAGAGGTGATTTGTATAATTACATTTCTTCATATGTGACCACACGCAAAATTCCCAATTTGCTTCAGCAATTTTAAAACAAAAAACTTTTCTTAGTTAAAATTCTCAATCTGAATTGAAATGTATTTGGTTAGTGAAAAGTGCACCATTTTCCTTTTGTAAGCATTGCTGTGTGTCACATGAGATTTTTTTTTCACAGCGCTATTAAAAATAAGAACATCATTCATGCTCATTGTTTAAATAATACTTTTTGCCACTGAAATTTTAAACCTGATCGCACTAAGACATAACTGTTGAAGGAGACATTCACGCCGTTATGGAATAGTAATCACATACGTTATGGCGTATGCCATATGAAAACTATATTAAATATGGATTAAAAAAGGAACAAAAGTACATATTTCAACTAACTGAATTTATGGAATATTGCATTTCGTCTTATGAAATGCAATATACCATAAGTCCATTAGTCGTCTTTGTTTTAACAGCATTTAGTTCACTGTGAATTTATTATATCAAAAACACAATGGATCAGGAATATTAATATTTATATATAATCAATATATTTAATATAACGCAACAGAAAATCGGAGTACGATATCTGAAAAAAATTTTGCCAAACTTAATCAGTTATAATCTGTTAAACTACTTACTTTAACCATTTAAGGCACAAAGTTCATGTTGGAAAAATGTTGGAATAATTGACTGCCAGTAAAATTTAGGAACGAATGGAGTAAAAAATAAAAAAAGGTTTTTTTTTTGTTGTTTTTGTTTTTTTTAGTTCAGTATAAAATAAAAATGTTTTGTTAAACATTCTGGTGCGACATTGACAACTGGGAATTAAAATTAAGTGGGAGGGAGCTGCTTTGAAACACCGACCTTCAAAAATCTTAAGCGATAAAATGTACAAAACTTGTTTGACACTTTATGTACTGAATTATGAATTCATGAAAATTTTATCTTCTAAAGCCTTTTTCGTGAATTGTTTAAACTACATTAGAAGATTTATATAATCATTTAATAAATTTTAGAAAGATTGGAGGATTTAGAAGGACTAATTAAATTTGCATTTATAGGGATTTCGTACAATATTTATAACCCCACTCAAACCTTTTATTTTAAATATTTTTCTTAGTATTTTCTAGAATTAGGAAATGTAAAAATATAATGTTCTTACAATAGAAATATAGAAATATTATCGAATTGAAAAATCCCCTCCCCCCAACGCCAAGAAAACTGAAAAGATGCAAAGGCAAAAGAAATATCCTTTAAAAAAATTTGTTTAGTGTAACCAATAATGCTTTTGGAACAAGATAAAGTAGTGTATCTAACTCATTCTAAACTGTATTACAACTAATCGATGTATTAAATGAATTTTTTAACAAGATATTTAAATAGTACTTATGAGTACCGACGGTATATAAAGGGTTAATCAATGAACTAGGGTATGGATGGTGAACATTTTTAAATTGCGAGCCAAAATTGCACAAAAAATATCCACCAATAACTGTAACATGCCAAAATTTTTCATATAAGAAATCAGCATATGCTGTTTATAGGAAACTCACATTACTAAAATCACTCGCTTTCGTACGTTAAATAAATAAAACATATAAAACCAGTAAGTTGATAATAATTCAAGTGGCATAAAAAATGTGTGGATAATTTTTTATTGAACTTTTTCTACTCTACATTGAATGAAGAATTCTTTACATTTGGTTACATTTTGTTATCTTAGTGATATACAGATCAAAGTTGAAGTCATTTCACATGTTATTCCAGTAATTCTCTTATCAATTTCACTTGAAGAAATAAATATTTTTAACATTATCCAACATAGTCGGGAAGTGTTTAGGAAAACGTTTGTCTATCTGCGGTATGTCTGTCTGTCTGTCTGTTGTTAGTCCATGCTCTAATTCGCATAAATATGCTCGCATCGCCATGCAATTGATATCTGTTACAGAAATTTATTATGATATGTTCGGTGTGGAAAAAGAAGTGTGTAATATTTATAGTTCGTTTACAGAGGCACCCAAAAGAATTGCGTTACATTACGGTCCATGGGATAAAATCGTTTGAGGTATATTTTAAAGCTTGTACGATGTTTCAAACATATAATTCATATGTATCACTGAGGGAATCACAAAGTGCTTACTACAGAGTATGAAGCAGCAGACAGTCAGACGAGAGCATAGCATTCGTAGTTCAAGAACAAGATTGGCAACTGTGCGAATCTTCTTTTATGTTATTGCTAAAATTTTTAAAACATATTTTTCTTTCAATATTTACTGAAAATGATCCTTGATACAAAATTGTCGAAAAAATATATTTTTTAATTTTTTAGCTTAAAAAAATACTTTACAACATTTAGAAATAAGTGACGTAAACCGCAAGTAAATGCAATAATTCAATAAAAATATAACACGTTCAAAATTTTAAGCTTTGTGATAAACTCACCTTCTTCTAGGATTTAAATGCATTTATCTCAGAAAGTTTTTTTCCCGAAAGTTGTGATACTTAAATTTTTCTTTTTTTTTTTTCTTCTGGAAGGCGTGTCTTCTACCGATTGCCTTCAGCAATGTAGAGTAAACTAACTTTGTAATTCCTAAAAATGATAAAAATACATTTAAAAGGCAAATAAATACCTTTATTTATTGAGATCAACATGTTTCGTTGTTCTGTGGCAAACATTTTCAAGATCAATAATGATACAAATATTTTCGCAAAGAATTTTAAATTTAAAACTGGTAAACAAAAACCACGCAGACTTATGCATAATGAAATAAATTGAAATATTAAAAATGGATATTAGTGAAAGCGAATTATTTTATACTGTTGTTTCATTATTCTGCATATCATCTCTTTCCAATTTTTAGGAAGCTCCATGGAGGATGAAGCACTGCATATATTCTCACTGCATAAAATGATCTCTATTGATTCTCGGATAATGGATGGCAAATAAAATCTTGATGGATAAATTAGTCTACTATTCTTTCAAATTAATTTGCAAAGGTTCTTTGTTATATAGTCTGGGTAAAGATGTAGTTTCCTTGTTGCATTTGATGTCTGCTATATCTTCTTTGATCCTAGTTTAAAGATTTCCGCTTTTCATACCTACATTAAATTGCATTGTTCCATCTTTTTGGTGAAAGGTATTTCATATACTCTTGATCAGCCTCCATGGAGATTCCTAAAATTTGGAAAGAGATGCTATACAGAATAATGAAACAATAGTATAAAATAATTCCCGTTCAGTAATATCCATTTTTAGGGTTCCGTACTTAAAAAGTAAAAACGGAACCATTATAAAATCACCCCTGTGTCTGTCTGTCACAGCCCTTTTACTCGTAAACTAAGCAACGTGGAAAGTTCAAATTGGGGGAAGTAATTCAGACTATTGACCCACATATTTACAGATTAATAAATATTCATAAATATATTTAGGAAAAACATGCAGGGGCTAATTAAGTTACTTGAAAAAAAAAATCTTTTCTTTGTATATCGTGTGAAAACTTTCGTAACACTGAAATCAAAAATATATTTCACTTAATTTTAGGTATTATATTTTCAAAGTTATGGTGAAAAATGTAGTGCAAAAATATGTCCCCCCCCCCATATAATTCCGAATCTATTGAAACTAAAATTATGAAAAAATTAGAAGTAGTAGACATTAATTTAAACCTTGCAGGAAAATTATAGCGATTACCCTAGGTCACATAGTTTTTCAGAAAATCGCATTTTTCCGTTACACTCAAGTTTCGATTTACGAGCTTCAGCAAAAGTGTTGAGCAGAGCTGGAGGTACCTATCGTAGCAGAAGTATAAAAACATTGCTGATCATGAATTTCGAAAAAATCGTCGGTAATTAGCCGAGATATTAACCCTTAAAAACACGGACGGTTTGGACATACATAATGACAGGGACGGCGTACTTTATGCTCCATCGGCTTTTAAAGCCTAGATAACAAATTTTAAGGATATATTTATGTAATGTAATGCCCAGTAGCAGTATAAAAGCAATAAACGTCAAATTGTTAAAAACAGACTAATTTAATGAGAATGAATCACTTAAATATTATGGGATTTGCGACTAGTTTCCATTGAGTGGCTTTCTCAATACGCCCACTATGTCTTTAAATGTTAACTAAAAACCTATATGGGATAACGAATATACAGAATAGCTATATTTGCTATTATTTAGGTTCTATATATCTTTGAACTTTCATGGTATATCCATTTATAATTTTCTAGTATACAAGGTGCAAAGGAAAGTCCCCTTAACCTGAAAATTCTTGTGAACGGAGAGAGCTACAGCTATGCAAGTGAGTTAACGGTATAGTAAAGCGACTACGCCCGATTTAATGAAAACGACAGCAGCGCTCCTAGTGGTGAAATTTGGAAGATAGCCACTGCAAATCGAAAATGAAAAGAAGTAAAGCAAAATTTCCAGTTAGAAACTTTTAGAGCATCAATTAAATAATAGAATACGATATTTGGTTTATAAGGATAAGATAAATCTTCGTCTGTTTACCCAAAAATGTCCGAAATCGATGCACTTCGTTTTGTGTAAACCTTTGAATGGAATAGTCAGAAGTATGATGAAATACTCACAATTTATGCTATAAGTACGTACTTATCTCAATACATTTTGATAACATCACACACACACACAAAAAAAAAAAAGACAAACTGTCTCACAGTGACAAAAAGTTAATATTCAGTATGTTCGAAAAGTTCGCCATTGCTCACGATACACGTTTGTATTCGTGGGAGTAATTCTGCATGCACATTTCTCAGCATGGGACGTCTATTGCCTCTTCAATACGACGACATAGATTTAACCCTTTCAAGGGCTGTGGCTAAACGGTCTAGCTATCTAATTTTAATTCACCAAGAATATTTTAATAAAATTTTGCTTTTGTAATGAAAGTGCAAATTAGCGGGTTTTTGTTTTCTGAGAAATTCGTTTGAATATTCTGGTGTCAGTCAAATATTTCATCAGTTTACGAACAGAATTCTTCTGGCCCTGAAGGGGTTAGTCTAAAGTTTAAATGCATTGGAATTAAATCTTTACAGACATTACAGCACAGTACAAGGTCACAATCTGCAATTGTGCACTGCTATATTTCCGGAATGTGAATAGGCAAAGTAGAATCGTCGTTCATCGATTTCGACATATTTGAGTATGCAGGCGACAATTTATCTTATTCGTGTGCACCAAATGTCGTTTCGTTCTAATTAATTCGTGCTCTAAAACTTTCTATTTGGAAAATTTGCTCTACCAGTTTTCGTTTTCGATTTGCAATGGCTATCTTCCAAATTTCGCCACTAGGGGGTGCTGCTGTCGTTTTCATTAGGTCGGGTGTAGTCGCTTTACTGTACCGTTACCTCACTTGTATAGCTGTAGCTCTTTCCGTTCACAAGTATTTTCAGGTTAAAGGGACTTTCCTTTGCACCCTGTATACTATACAGCTATACCCAACCCTGCGTTGTATAGTTTTTACAAAGTCTTAGTATTCTTTTAGCAAAGGTATTTTTTTAATAATACTCTTACTAATTCATATATTATTGTACGGAACCCTCTGTGCGCGAGTAATACTCGCACTTGACTGTTTATTAATATTTCAATTTATTTCATCATGCATGAGTTCGCGTGATTTTTGTTTACCAGTTTTCAACTAAAAATTTTTTGAGAAAATATTTGTATTATTATTGAACTTGAAAATGTTTCCACAGAGCAATGAAACATGTTGACCTGAATAAATAGAGGTATTTTTCTGCCTTTTAAATGTATTTTTAACGTATACTAAGTTAGTTTGATGTTTAAAGTGATTTTCATATATAGTTTTGTAATGTAGAGTAATTTTACATTTTGTGTAACTGTCCTGTTGGGAAAATTCAAAATGCTGCACTCTTTGTAAATATTCGCATTAAATCTTTTTGAAAGATCTAATACATCTAACCGAGATTTCATCATCAACGTAATTGTTTAATGCATTAATGTAGATACTTTTGAGGATTTCTGTCTAAGAGCACTTTCCGTGTAGTCGTTGTGTATCTCATCATGAAATTTCCTTGAGTGCATAAAATACATGCTTTTTATAAGATATTTATAAATATATATATATATATAAATGCAAAAATTGAAAGAAAAAACAGGTTTTCATTAAAATTCACTAAAATGTAGATTTTTTTTAAAAAATGCATAACCAAATTTGGTGATATTTCGCCAAGTTGGTGCTATTGTGGTAACCTTTGAATTAGTACTTTTCAACGAATGCTCGTTGTTGTAGCTGATACTGATCTTTCTTTACGAAATCAAATTATAATTGAATAAACATTAAGTTTAAGTAGCCTTTTTGCGATGTCTTCCGAAAACGGAGAGCGTTTGGCGGCAGGATCCCCCTTTGAGGTCGAATTTTGAAAATTTCCGAAACACCCGTTTATTGATTTTAGTTATACTATTGGCATGTAAAATTTCAGGATTTTATTTCCATTTATCTATGGGAAAAAGGGATTTTTGAAATTTTAAATAGCCCCCCTATTCCCCCCCCCATAGGGATCGAATTAAAAAAAATCAATGTTTAATTCCTATATTGCTCTCAGGAATACATATATATTTCAAATTTCAAATCTGTATGTCGACAGGAATGGGGGAAAACGGAGTAATAAGATTTGACTGTCACATACAAACATACAAATGGAATTGTAAGTTTTAAAAAAAGCATCTACAAAAAACCACTTCAGTGGTAACATAATCCTCTAACAGAAGATTTCTGAGTGGCCAGATCTAGTGTCGAATATCAAATTGAGCCCTGTGTCGGCCTCTATTACGAATCATCTTCTGAAGTTTTGATTTCAATCTTGTGCTTATGTTAGTCAGACACACTGCATTGTTAAAATTATTATCAGTATTTTACATAATTAAAAAAAAAAAAATCTGACAAACTATTACATAGCTATAGCTCATTTTATTCTTTCACATCTTAAAAATATTACCATTTATTTTTAATTGATAAAAACGCTGCAATTTTGTAATGCTGTATTTAGAAATCTGAGACTTATCTGACTTTAAAGAATTTAAAAGCAGCAGAAATCGAGAAAGCGGCGGAATTCACGGAATCGAATTTTAACTCGCGAAGAATCCGAGCCACGCAACGCCTCTAATTGCCCCGAAGAAGATCTTGATTAATTCAATATTAAACTTCTAGCGAAAGAATTTTTAATTAACACTGCGCATATTATGCTCACTGTGGTGATATGCATGATATCGATCCCAGTGTTTTAATATTGTTTCGTCGGAATTTTTTTTTTAATACTTGAATAAAACATCGGAATATTTGTTAATGTACAGGGCGTTTTAAAAATATTTGACACATTTTACAAATAAAAGTTATCCGGAATATGAAATTTCCTTTTTAAATATTTTTTACTCAATTTTAGGATTCCGTACTTAAACAGTAAAAATGGAACCATTATAAGATCAAGTGGGAAGTTCAAATTAGCTGAAGAGATAAAGGCACATATTTATAGATTATTAACCATTCATGATATAATGTGTAAAATAGAGTAATAGTAGGGGGGGGGGGGCAATTAATTTAGTTAATAAAAAATCTTTTCATTATATAACGTGTGGGGTATCGTGAGAAAGCTTTCTTAACACCGAACTCAAAAACACATATCTTTGAATTTTATATTATATTTTCAGAGATATCGTCGAAAATGAAGTACAACAATATCCCCCCCCCCTCTATTTCCGAATCTACTGAAACCCAGACTATGCAAAAATCAGGGATAGTAGGAGTTAATTTAAACCTTGCATGAAAACTATAGCGATTAGCTTAGGTTATATAGCTTTTGAGAAAATCGCATTTTTTCCGTTACTCACAAATTTCGATTTGCGAGCGTTCAGCAAAGGCGTTGAGGAGCGTTGGAGGTTTCTATTGTCGCAGAAATATAAAAAGATTGTTGATAATGACTTTCGAAAAATAATTCTCGGCAATTAGTCGATATATTGACCCGTAAAGACACGGACGGTTTGGACATACATAAAGACACGGGCGGCGTACTCTATGCGACGTCGGTTTTTAAATCCTTACATAACAGCTTTTAATGATACATTTGTGTAATGCAATGTAGTAAGCAAATGTAAAAGCAATAAACGTCAAACTGTTAAAAATAAACTAATTTAATTCGAAATAATCCCATAATTACTATGGGATTCGCGTCTAGCTTGCATTGAGTGGCTCTCTCAATACGCCACCGGTGTCTTTAAAGGTTAATTAAAAACCTATCTGAAACAAGTAATATGAAAATTTTGTTTTTAAAGTCAATTCCTACTTACGTCATCAAAGAAAATTTAATATAATCCCTTAAGTTAATATTAGTTTTTGTTGCATTTAAATATATCAATTGGTTTATTTTCTATACGCAATTAGGTTTACGATGGAAGTCTAGGGGTATTTGGCGAAATATTAGAGATATCGCCAAGTTGGCGACAAACATGGCGGTATTTGGCGACAGAACAGGGTCCCCCCTATGGTAACCCCCTTATAGATATGAAGATGCATTAAATGCTTCAATAACCAATGGCCGCCATTTTGTCTCCCATGTAAAACTAAAATTAATTAATTAAAATTTAATTAATGAATTAATATTTGAAAAAACTGTATTAACATCAATTGTCATCCAGTACAATTTAAAAACAATTATTTCAACTTGATAGGATGAATAATAAGTATTTTATTAACGATTGAAAATTTGAACAAGATATATAGATAAATAAATAAATAAATAAATAAATATAGGGAGAGTGTGAACTAATAGTAGGAATTGAAAAAAGGCGACCAAGACGACGTTGCAACTTTATGAACTTCATTCAAAGCGCGCTTAGCACAATGACCAGTTTAAACTTTGAACAAGGGTTTTGTTTTAGCTACACTGTAAAATGAAAATATTATTACTACGCTGAATTTGGGTATGTGAAATGCCAAATGAAGTTTAAATATTCACTTCTTTTATTATTAGTACCGAATTAAGTTCATGATAAACAGGTTAGGAAAAGATTAAAAAAAGAATTATGCAGAATATCAATATTTGATACTATTTAGGCTTCATTTCTCTCTGAATTTTCATGGTACATCCCTTAATATTTTTCTAGTATAAACAGCAATACCCAACCATACGTTGTATAGTCTTTTACAAAGTCTTATTACTCTTTTAGAAACCATTTGTTTGTAATAATACTGTTGCTAATTAATATATTTATTGCACGGAACCCTCTGTACTCGAGTAATACTCACACTTGATGGTTTTTTTCCCTTTCCGTTTGTATGCATGTGTGTACGCATGTTTCTTTCTCTCTCTCTCTCTCTGTATACCTTTTCAAATGTAATTTCGGAACATTTTTTAAAAATTTTAATAATGCACAAGAGAACAGTTTAAATATAAAAAAATTAAATGTTTAAAATTTGAAACGATCTTCTGATAGAATTTTTTTTACGTATATTTTTCCTTTTCAGCATAGAAAAGACTAAATATTAATTTGTCTTCGGGATTTTCAAAAATATTTATTTAAAAAAAATAAAAAAGCAAAAAGGTTTTTTAATGAATATTTTTTACTACGAAAAATCATATACTTTAAAAATATTCTCTAAAATCAAAAAGTCCTGAAGTCAATTAAAAAATATATAACTGATAAACATTGTAAAAAGACTCGTAACTTTTAATTTTATAACTTTTTATTTTAACTTATATCACAATTAAATACCAAATCTAGACACTACAAAAATATTCCATTGAACCATAACCCGATACGAGCAAGACAATTTCCGTGCAAACCCAACCCGGCACGAACCTAAAAATTCTATTTGAAAAAAAAATACGAAATGTGAAACCGACAAAAATATTCCAAACTGGATCCGAACTGGATCCTAACAAGACAAATTAGTTTCCGTGGACATGCAACACAACTAGAACTTAAAAATGCCATTTGAAGTCAACCTGAAACCCAACCCGAACCAAATCATAGCCCGACAAAAATATTCCAA
Source organism: Maratus speciosus (assembly GCA_963932465.1). Classification (NCBI taxonomy): domain Eukaryota; kingdom Metazoa; phylum Arthropoda; class Arachnida; order Araneae; family Salticidae; genus Maratus; species Maratus speciosus. The sequence continues at coordinate 359,979,629 of OZ010794.1, forward strand.
AGAACTATAACCCGATGCAAGCAAGAGAAAATAATTTCCGTCGGCAGGCAACCCGATCCGAACCTGAAAGTTCTAACTGAACTCAATCCGAAACCTAGTTATGGTCGGTTTTCGGGTTGACTTCAAATGGAGTTTGGATGCGGTTGCCTGACAACGGAAATAATTTTGTCTTGCTCGAATCCGGTTACGGCTATTTAAAATATTTTTGTCGTTTTCAGATCGAGTCCGGGTCGGGTTTCATGTTGACTTCAAATGGAAATTTCAGATTCTGGTCGTATTGCGTGTACACTGAAATTAATTTGCCTTACTCGGATCGGGTTACGGCCTGATGTATTTTTATTTCGTGTACTGTTAATGTTTCGGGTTAACTTCAAGTAGAACTTTCAGGTTCGGATCGGGTTGCATGCCGACGGAAATTATTTTGTCTTGCTCGGATCCAGTTATTGTCTTTGGAATATTTTTGTCAGATTCATATTTGGTTCGGTTCAAATTTCGTATCTTTTCTAATGGAGTTTTTAGGTTCGGGTCGAGTTGGATGTCCACGGACATTATTTTGTCTTGCTGGGGTCGGGTTATGATTTTGGGGGATGTTTTTGTCAGATTCAGATTTGGTTCGGTTCAGATTTCGGGTTTTTTTTTCTAATGGATTTTTTAGGTTAGGATTGGGTGCGTGTCTACGGAAATTATTTTATCGTGTTCGGATCGGGTTATGGTTTTGGGGGATATGTTTGTCGGATTCAGATTTTGTTCGGGTCAGATTTCAGGTTTTTTATCAAATGGAATTTTTAGGTGCGGGCCGGGTTGCGTGTCCACGGAAATTATTTTGTCATGCTCGAATCGAGTTATGGTTTTTTAGAATACATTTGTCGGCTATCATATTTGGTTCGAGTCATATTTCGAGATTTTTTTCCAAACTAAATTTTTAGGTTCGGATCGGATTGCGTTTTCACAGACATTATTTTGTCTTGATCGGATCGGGTTATGTTTCTTTGGAATATTTTTTTCAAGTTCAGTTTCGGTCCGTGCCATATTTTGGGTTTTTTCTAATCGAATTTTTAGGTTTGCGTCGTGTTGCTCGGGTCGGGTTACGGTTCTTTAGAATATTTTTGTCGGATAACATATTTGGTTCGGGTCATATTTCGGGAAATTATTTTGCCTTGCTCGTATCGGGTTATGGTTTTTGGGGATATTTTTGTCGGATTCAGATTTGGTTCTGGCCCGATTTCAGGTTTTTTTCAAATAGAACTTTTAGATTCAGTTCCGGTTGCGTGTCCACGGAAATTATTTTGTCTTCCTCGGATCGGGTTAGGGTTCTTTGGAATATTTTTGTTGGGTTCAGATTTGGTTCGTTGCAGATTTCGGGGTTTTTCTAACGGAATTTTTAAGTTCAGTTCGGGTTGCGTGATCACGGAAATTATTTTGTCTTACTCGGATCGGGTTATGCTACTTTAGAATATTTTTGTAGGTTTGGTTCGAGTCAGACTTCGGGTTTTTTTTTTTTTTTTTTTTTTTTTTTTTTTTTTTTTTTTTTTTTTTTTATCAGGCTCTGCTCGGGTTGCGTGTCGACAGAAATTATTTTGTCTTGCTCGGATCGGGGTACGGTCTGTTTTAATTTATATTTCGCGTCCGGGTAGGGTTATGATTAATAACCCTGAAACAATCACCCTGATTGTGAAATAAGTGGTCATTTTTCAATTAGCCTAACGCTGTCTAGGCTCTTTGCAATAAGCCTGAAAATATCAGGCTAATTGGAAAAAGGGAGAATATATATAACAACTAGCTGTTTAATCCGTTCTATGCACGGGACTTAATGAATTTAATTCTAAAACCAAAATTAAAAATAGCTATTCGATTTAGTAAAATATTTTTCTACTATTGTGCCTTTTTTTAATGAAATTTAATTTATGTGACTATGGCAGCAGACGATAAAACGATATCTTTGGAATAAGGGAATAAATAGAATAAAAAGGTTTTTTTTAATGTTCGTGATAAAATGTGCTTCATTATTTTTAAAAATTTTTAATAATTAAGCGCAATTAAATAATCTCTAATTATTTACATGGAGCCCAGTGGAAGGGGAGCAAAAAAAGGACCAATTCGGAAATAATTAGAGGAAAGCTGGAAATTATTTTAATCCCTTCAGTTTATGTCTAGAATGAATATGCTACGTTTTCCCCCTCGTACTAGGTGGGCGTTAGGAATTATACATTAATTTATAGTCAAAAAACACGTTTTTTTAAATAACATAACACTATCTCGAAATCACTAACTTTTCAAAAACATTATCAATACAAATGTTGTAGAGCTTAAAATTCTGAATAAAATGAGTACCTACACTTAATACTTTTGTTGAATATTAAGGTCACAATTCTACTTTAAAGTTTTAGCCCCGTGGTCGGAGAGTTGAACTCAGAATTAATTAGGGGGAAACTGGAAATCGTTTTAATCCCTTCAGATTAGGTCTAAAATGAATATTCTATGTTTCCCCCTTCCTACTAAGTGAGCGTTAGGAAGTATGTATACATTTACATTCGAAAAACACGTTTTTCTTTAATATTTTTAACAATATCTGAAATTGAGACCTTAATTTTGAACAAAAATATTAATGTGAGTATTCATTTTATTCACAATTTTAAGCTCTACAATATCAGTATTGGCAATTTTTGATATAGTTAGCTGTTTTTAGATATAGTTAAGGTAACTGGTCTCTCCTATCTTGAAGCTCTTGATTAGTGATTAAGGCAAAATTTTGAAATGGAATTGCGACCTTAATTTTAAACAAAAATATTAATGTGGGTACTCATTTTATTCAGAATTTTATGCTCTACAACGTTAAATTGACAATGTTTTTGATAGAATTAACAATTTTGAGATATTGTTAAAAATATTAAGGAAAAACGTGTTTTTCGAATGTAAATACGTACGTACATATTACCTAACGCTCACTTGGTACGAGGGGGGAAAACATAGACTATTCATTTTAGATCTAATCTGAAGGGATTAAAACGATTTCCAGTTTTCCCCTAATTAATTCTGATTTCAACCCTCTGGCCACGGTGCGAAAACTTTAAAGTAGAATTGTGACCTGAATATTCAACAATAGTATTAAGTGTAGGTACTCATTTTATTCAAAATTTTAAGCTCAACAACATTTGTATTGACAATGTTTTTGAAAAGTTAGTGATTTCGAGATAGTGTTATGGTATTTAAAAAAACGTGTTTTTTGACTATAAATCAAAGTATAATTTCTAACGCTCACCTAGTACGAGGGGGAAAACGTAGCATATTCATTCTAGACCTAAACTGAAGGGGTTAAAACGATTTCCAGCTTTCCCCTAATTATTTCCGAATTCAACTCCCTAACTACTGAGCTAAGGTGAGGTAAAAGAATTATCGGAATATCCGCTACAGCTATTTAGTATTACAAGCGTGGCGTGCGTAATATGCAACGCGTCTTGCAATAGAAAGGTAATTGTTGAGGTAAGAATTTTATTGTGAATATTTAATTGTTGGCATCTGCTATAATGAAAAATGTTTAAACTTGATTGGAAATTGCTGAAAAATTGGTGGTTATAAATCATTTCGATTCCGGATTGCTTTAGTTGCCTCGGCTGTGTTTTAATACGCATGTACAGTCGTGGGGAAAAAAAGTAAACACCCCCTACTAACTCCTCAACAAATTATCGTAGACGAAAGTGACTGGTACCGAACGATTGGAAATAAAGTCTACTTTTAAACAACGCATATAAAATTTGCTTAGGGGGCCATCTACATATTAAAACGAATCCAAACTTAATTTTTTTCAATGGCAATACCCAATTTTACGCGATATTTCAAATCTTTGGTTCAAACTATGTCCAGACACCAAATTTCAAGTCATTTGAATGATAAGTTTTCGAATTATAAACATTCAAAATTGAGTGCTTCTAATGTTAAATTACATTTTCATATTTTTATTTATAACTTCTGAAATTATGATCCTAATGTTCTAATTTTTTTGTAGCAATAATACTAATATACCCAAACATAAATACGTTGAATTTGCAAGTTTTATAATTTTCTGATATGAATTATGAATTATGAAATTAATATTAAAAAAATTATGAATTGCAACCTACCATTTTTTTGATGGATTCAGATTTATTAAGTCCTGCTTTATGGAAATCCAAAATTTCACATTTTTCTACCAAGTAGTTTTCAAATTATGCTTAAAAAACGACAAAATGATGTTTTAAGGGGCCGTCTATGAAAGAAGTGACTAAACTATACGCTATCCTGTAATCTAACAGACCTAATTGACTGCTTAACATGCCTTGATCAAGAAGGGAGCTCTCTCGGTCAACAATCGAATACCGAACTTCAACTTGGATACAGCCCTTAATATACGCTCGTTTTAAAATAATTAATTTCTCGGGAACTTATAGTACGAATTGCGTAAAAATTTGTTTTTAGACCAATTGAAGGGTGTAGAGTTCATTTATGCTGTCATAATTGTGTACTGCTATTGAAAAAAACAAAGTTATGGTTCGTTTTAATATGTAGATGGCCCCCTAAGCAAATTTTATATACATCACTTAAAAGTAGACTTTATTTCCAATCATTCGGTACCGGTAGCTTTCTTCTACGATAATTTGTTGAGGAGTTAGTAGGGGGTGTTTACTTTTTTTTTTTTCCACGACTGTACATAACATTTCACAATTCTGTATTACAAACTGTGGATTTCTATAGCATTACAGGCAGATAAATTTTCATTTTTATATATTAGATAAAGGACATGGCATAATTCTTAATTTTTAACTACTTTAGTTGCGTAAATGCACTTTCTCTTTAGACATTTCGTTATCTAAAATACTGAAGTTTATTACTTATTGCCTGTAACCGTCCCACTATCCTCTGTTTCAACACAACGGCATCGTTTCAGATTCCATAAAATAAAAGCAGGCACTCTGAACACACTGTCTTTAATAACACTCGTAAAGATTCAAACTTTTTTTATGCCAGATACTAAATCTAAAACAAATTGGTAGACCTCTCCACCTGATCGAACCAGAACCTGCCAGATATTAATACATACTTATAACTCCCATATCAAATGTCTCTCAATCTTAACCGTTTATGTCTCAAATTATGAATTCGTGAAAATTTCAACTTCTAAAGCATTTTTCTTGAATTTTTGAAACTACCTTAAAAACAATTATACAATATAGAAATATTTCCGAACGGAAAATTCCCCTCCCCCCGCACACACACACACACACAAAATCTTTCAACGCCAAGAAAGCTGAAAAGATGCAAAGGCAAAAGAAATCATCCTTTTAAAAATATTTGTGTTTTTGTAACCTATAATGCTTTTGGAATAAGATAAAGTAAAGTATCTATAACTCATTCTAAAGTGTATTACTACTAATCGTGTATTAAATGAATTTTATAACAAGTTGTTTTAATGCTACTTTAAAGTACCGCCGGGATATAAAAGGTTAATTTAACAGTCGAAATGTGTTTATTTTTCCTAAAAATGTGGAACACTCATTACATTTGGGACATTTCCATCTTTGAAAGCATTGTCATGCCCTATTTCGAATATCCTTTTCCTTTAAAAGGATGAACTGAAGAAATCTAATTCGTAGTACGTGATATTCCATGTTACAATGAATGGCATGACATAATTTTTAACTTTTAACCACTTAGTTGAGTAAGAGTACTTTCTCTTCAAACATATCGCTGTCCAAAATATTGAAGTTTATTACTTATTGCCTGTAATCGTCCCACATTCCCCTATTTCACGTCACTTCCATCGTTTCATATCCTATCAAAAAAGAAGCACATACTTTGTATAACGCTGTCATTAATAAGACTCGTAACGTTTCAAACTTCTTTTATACCGTACTCCCAATATATACTTATAAATCCCATATCCAATGTCTATCAAACTTAATTTAGATACCGCAATGAGTTTATTTTTCCTAAGAAAGTATAACTTCCTTTACATTTGGGATGTCACCATCTTTGAAAGCATTCCCATACCCTTTTTCGAATATCTTTTTTTTTTATATTTCAAATGAAAATTAAATTTCAAATTATTTTTTGCTTAAAAGGCGCAAAGGCCAACCTAGTGAAAAAGATTCCATGCCGGGAATCGGGAATCTTTTTTTTTAAATGATGAACTGAAGAAATCTAATTCGTAGTACATGATATTCCATGTTACAATGAATGGCATGACATAATTCTTAACTTTTAACCACTTAGTTGTGTAAACGTACTTTCTCTTCAAACATTTCGTGGTCCTAAATACTGAGATTCATTACTTATTGCTTGTAATCTTCCCACATTCCCCTATTTCACGACACTTCCATCGTTTCATATATCCTAGTAAAAAAGAAGCACGTACTTTGTATACGCTGTCATTAAGAAGACTCGTAAAGTTTCAAACTTCTTTTATGCCGTACTCCCAATATATACTTATAACTCCCATATCCAATGTCTGCGAAACTTAATTTGGGTACCGCAATGAGTTTTATTTTTCCTAAGAAAGTATAACTTCCTTTACATTTGGGATGTCACCATCTTTGAAAGCATTGCCATACCCTATTTCGAATATCTTTTTATTTTAAAATGACGAACTGAAGAAATCTAATTCGTAGTACATGATATTTCATGTTACAGTGAATGGCAGGACATAATTTTTAACTTTTAACCACTTAGTTGTGTAAATGTACTTTTTCTTCAACCTTTTCGTAGTTCAAAATACTGAAATTCATTACTTATTGATTGTACTCGTCCCACATTCCCCTTTGTACGCTGTCATTAAGAAGACTCGTAAAGTTTCAAACTTCTTTTATGCCGTACTCCCAATATATACTTATAACTCCCATATCCAATGTCTGCGAAACTTAATTTGGGTACCGCAATAAGTTTTATTTTTCCTAAGAAAGTATAACTTCCTTTACATTTGGGATGTCACCATCTTTGAAAGCATTCCCATACCCCATTTCGAATATCCTTTTTTTTAAATGATGAACTGAAGAGATCTAATTCGTAGTACTTGATATTCCATGTTACAATGAATGGCATGACATAATTCTTAACTTTTAACCACTTAGTTGTGTAAACGTACTTTCTCTTCAAACATTTCGTGGTCCTAAATACTAAGATTCATTACTTATTGCTTGTAATCGTCCCACATTCCCCTATTTCACGACTCTTCCATCGTTTCATAAAACCTAGCAAAAAAGAAGCACGTACTTTGTATACGCTGTCATTAAGAAGACTCGTAAATTTTCAAACTTCTTTTATGCCGTACTCCCAATATATACTTATAACTCCCATATCCAATGTCTGCGAAACTTAATTTGGGTACCGCAATGAGTTTTATTTATCCTAAGAAAGTTTAACTTCCTTTACATTTGTTATATCTCCATCTTTGAAAGCATTGCCATACCCTATTTCGAATATCTTTTTATTTTAAAATGACGAACTGAAGAAATCTAATTCGTAGTACATGATATTCCATGTTACAGTGAATGGCAGGACATAATTCTTAACTTTTAACCACTTAGTTGTGTAAATGTACTTTTTCTTCAACCTTTTCGTAGTTCAAAATACTGAAATTCATTACTTATTGCTTGTAATCGTCCCACATTTCCCTATTTCACGTCACTTCCATCGTTTCATATCCAATCAAAAAAGAAGCACGCACTTTGTATACGCTGTCATTAATAAGACTCGTAACGTTTCAAATTTCTTTTATGCCGTACTCCCAATATATACTTATAACTCCCATATCCAATGTCTGTCAAACTTAATTTAGGTATCGCAATGAATTTATTTTTCCTAAGAAAGTATAACTTCCTTTACATTTGGGACATCACCATCTTTGAAAGCATTCCCATACCCTATTTCGAATCTCAGTTGCGGATTAATTAAGGAGAGAAGGGAATGCACTTAAAGGGATACAGGATTCGGTATCACATGGTCTCAAGACATATTATAAATGTCATGTGACAAATTCTTATTGGTACTGTTTATTCCCGTCGAGACTTGACAGAGCGAAAGGATGAAACGCTTTGAGAATTGCTTTATTTACGGATGTATTCTTTCATCGTTGTTATTTGTTTGATTTGTATAACTTTAAAGGATAATTATGTATAAATCGGCTTATTAAAAGTGTTTACTGAAAGTAAAGTTTGGGATTTTAATAAACTAACGGTTAAACTTTAGGAAATAGACTTTAAATACAAGAATAAAGAACTAATATTAGCCAGGAATTTTAACTTCAAGCTAAGAATTTTAATTATCTTAGGTAAAGAAATTACAGTACGGAATTTTCAAATCTGTGTTCTATTGACTTCTGTTTAATATATCTCCATCTTAACACATATTTTAACCAGTTGGCTTTTTAAAACGAATAATTACACATTTGTTTCACTACTTACATTCACTGAAATTTTGCGCCTTAAAAATATTTTAGTAGCAGTGAAAAATTTAATTTAAATCTAGTAAACGTTAAACGTATGGGCACTTGATTTACTGAACTGATTTTATAATAAAAATATGAAACTCACAATTTTTTGTAAATAGATTCTCAATGGATACATATGAAATATTTTCAGTACATTTATTAAATGTTTTTATTGGTGTATCTTTACAGGAATTGCTTGAAAATGCTCGGTTCTAGCATTATGACATTCTTCCGTATTTATCCCGTTTTTCGATGCAATATAATAAACTAAACTGTCGTTTTAAACATAGAAAAAATATCGATAAATAATGTTTTAAATCAGTCTGGAAATTAAATGTTAATCAACATTTAATTAATTTCATTGTATTAAACAGTATTCACCTCGCGTCTTTACAAACTACAATATAATTCAGTAATTCTATCTGAGCTGTTTTTCTATACTGATTGCTAAATACCTTTATAAATTTTAATACTCGACTTCTTTAATACGTATATAGGACACATATTTTTATTTTTAAAAAGTGACGTCAATCAAGTAATCTAAATACAAACGTATTTCAAATGGCAACACTAGTATAATTACTGAACAAACAGGCTTAACCCCTTCTTGATCTGATTTTTTTTTAGGTAGATTTCGTAGAAATATTACATACTTCCCTATGTTGGAATTTCTGAAAACGTTTTGCAGATCTACGTAGATCATGACCCCTACAACCTAAAACCACACATAGTTCAAAACTTTATATATATAGATAGATCTACTATCTATCTATCTCTCTCTCTATATATATATATATCACATAAGAACACGATAACGTCCACAATTCTGCACAAATCTCTTCCAAACTGATACATAAAATCAAGGCGCAGAAAATCTCGGTCAAGTTCGTTAATGGGCAAAATCGGACCATGAGGTGGATATAGGGAAGTTTTTTGCGAAAATACAAAAAAAAAAAAAAAAAAAAACATAATTTCTAAATTATAATAAATATCAAAACAGTTTAAATTTATTATTACTTCCAGGGAAAGAGCCAAAAGTTTATGTATAATAGATTTTTGAAATAATTAAAAATGGGCTCAAAGGGTGAACAAAATAGGGTTTTAAGAAGCAAAAAATTCATAATAAGGGCCTGTTGGGGGGTGGTACCCCCGCGTTAACTGAAAACTACGTACATTTACCTCGATTGTCTGTTTATTTTTTGTGTTTTTACAGTAGATTTTGCCATTAAACCTAAAAAATACAGACCTATTCTTTTTTAGGTGCGTTCGCAATTATATAAATATGTAGCGCCTATAGTCGTCGTGTGGTCCGTCCGTCTGTCCGCATATAACAGCGCAAAAACTACCCAGCCGAATGATTTTAATCTATTTATATAATACGCTAAGGTGACGATTTCTGAACCTCGAACCTCGAGAAAAGCAACTCATTGCGGCCACGTTAGGCATAAGTATTCAAGAGGCTGTAAGTTTGCCGATGTTCAACTTATGAAATATATGCATAATATGTTTTGTATCATACCTTCTTTATTTTCTTTAAAACCTTCAAAAACTACCCAATTATAATATTTTAAATTATAAATTAAAAATAACGGATAACCAGCTTTTATAAGCAACGGAAAACCAGATATAAACAAATGAACGAATCTTACAGCGATTCACAATATAATAATAATAGTAATAATAATAATAATAATAATAATAATAATACAGTTTAACATCTGATTTTGCTATGAAAATATTTGTAAAAGCATATTAAAACCTTTAAATATTTTGATATGCGTTTTTCACACCAACTCACGATTTCGTGAAATTGTCCGGAAGTGAAAGTTGTATTCCCTACACTAGCGCCCTAGGCCTGAGCTTTACAAAAAATTTCGTCTATTTTTAAACGTTGCTTTTGCGCCAAAATTTTGAATGAAATTTAAGTTTCTTATTTTAAAAAATGATGGACTTAATTATGAAATTCGAAATCAATTTTTAAAAGATTCGTTTATATAATTTTAAAATTTCATTTAATATAAATAAAATTATTATTATTATTATTATTTCTTCGACAGAATATTAATTTAGTTTTATTAATATTTAAGAGCTTAACATTTATCCGCTTAATTTTTTATATTTTGTTTGCATTAAAAATGAGTTTTTCCCCCTAGATGTAATTGAAATATAAGATGTTATCATGAATGCATTAGTATGGCCGAAAATTATTTTTTTCACTTATTAAATTACAGTTTTGTTTTCAATCCAAAGTTATGTTCAAATGTTATGTTAAAAATCGAAATTTTATCTGCATTGATATAATTAGTACATGTAGTACATAACATGGTATTGTACTATTCCTTACATTTTAATTATATTTGATATGAAATATAAATTTTATTTACAATGCAACGAAATTTCAAGTTAATATGAGCTAAGCTCTTAGAAATTGATAAAATTAAATTTAAGTTTTATAAAAGAAATAATGATAATTGGATAACTTTTGGTTTTATTTATACGGAATGAAATTTTAAACTAATGTAGCTGAAGCTTTTAAAAATTTATCTTGAATTAAATCAATGCGTCCTGTATATTTTCTATTAAAAAACATTAAATTCTATTCATTTCTATTTTTTTTAAACTACAATTTTAACAAAAAGTTCCTTTGTTTACATTAATTGTCGATACATGGCGCCAGGTCCATAGAAACAAAACGTGAAGCTTCATTGATGAGAAATCTCACAAAGTTCTAATACAATATCTCTATCTCTCAACTCCGTGCCTTGATCTACACCTAAAGTAAAGCGGTTTATTGAGTCATTCATTATTGAGATTCCTTCACTTTATAAAAGTAATATATTTTAAAATAAAAACATACCCTTTAACACATTGAATATTTAATTTTAATGTTTTGTGATGTCTTCAGATACTGTCTTTCACTTATTATTAGCGCTAATTATTATTATTGTTGCCATAAATATTGCTGTTTGTTTTGTCCAATTGTTGAACAATTTCAGAAATTTAACATTGAGTAAAAAAATGTCCTTATCATTTGTATTTGTAGAAACTTTAAAATGTACTTTTCTACAATATAAACCCTTCAATAATAAAATCTTCATTCTGTTTGTTTGTGTGAAGTTTCGTGAAAATGAAACGCAGATCAGCATTCCGTCATTTTTGACGGGTTTATATGCTATTTTGATATATGTAATCGCTGCAGAATTTTGTCGAGTCATTTCAAATTTTATGAAAACCGAAACAAAACAAAAAGATATTAATAAAAGTTTTCTCAAGTCTATTAAATCCTATCATGCGTCATTAATTCAATGATATCCCATGATAGGTAATGATTCTAGGTTGCCATGCTAAATACGTCCGCTTTAAGATGGAGTCCTATTAATTCCGTATTACCGATTTTAATATATATAATTGTAATAAATTTTGCATTCATGCATTTTTGCATAAGAGTGCAACAGCTATTGCACCAAGATCTGAATATTTATACAACTAGTTATAGTGCGAACGCACCTCATGTGACAGGCTTGACGTACAATTTCCGACTTGTTCTTAATTGATTTTGCTTACAACAATGAGCTTCCAATTGCCTTCTGTAACTGCAGATAAATTAAATAAGATATAAACATTAACGAAAAAGAAAAACACTACATTGCATTTTTTTTACTGGAAGAGTGAAAAAACGGTCAAAAGTATTTTTCGCTTCAGATTGAAAATGTCAAATGTATCTGTGTTTAAATACTTAAGGAAATATTTCCACATTTTGTCACATGGCAGCACTTTAAAAAACGCTTAACTGACTGACAGTTTAATGGAGTTCTTAATTTATGACAATTACTGCCAAGTATATTTCTTTATGTTTTGATATTCTGAACAAGGCTTGAAAAAGAAAAAATTAAACACAAAACTAAACTCTGATGAGAACGATTTTCAGCGTACCTTACACTCTAAATAAAGGCAAAAACTATGACACATTTTTTTTTTCAGTTGACGTAATGCATAATTTACACTAGTGATCATTTTTTTTCGTTTACGTAAATAAATGTATAATTATCACTCGTTGCCCTTTATTATGTTTCGATAAATATTTTGAACACCATTAGCGTGGAAATGTCCTTGGTAGCACTAACTGTTAGTTCTGAAGACATATATAAAGGTTATTTTGCATATGTTTATTAAAACAAGTAAGAAAAAATCATGCGTCAAGCAAAGATTATGAAGCACTTCCAACACATTCACAATCATGTAACAAAACTGCACCATTTAAAAAACTAAAATATTACGTTTTAATTCAACCATATGGAAACACAAAATACATTTCAAAATCCAATTTCAGCTGTTACCATCCGCAATCGGAAAATTATGCGAATTTTATCTTCAGCCCTGTATATGATATATAGATTTGAATCTATTAACTACATGCATGCCAAAATTTAGTTCACTTAAGAGATACATATACTTCATTTTAAAATTTACCTTCAGCAATTTCCTTTAATAAGGAGAACGGTACGTGAATACTTTTGTGCAGCCTGTATTTGAGGTATAGGATTTATATATGACGAGTAAGATGCAAAAAAGTTATTAAATTTAACAGCGCATACCAAATTTTTAAACGTACACTCCAGCAATTATTACTCAATGATAGTACTGTACTGTACCTATTTCTTTTGTGTGCCCCTGTAAATGACTAAAAAATGCTATGAATGCCCTGCTGTAACGTGATTGTAGTTAAATTCAGTGATTTATATCAGTTTGAATACATTTGAAATAGCGTAATGTCACTAAAATAATCTGAAAAGGATTTTTCCGCATATACCATAATGTAATGGAATACTTTTGAGTGCGCCTGTAATTGAACGATTAATCCTACATACTTCATATACAATACCAAACATGCTTTTGTGACCCTAAATAAACTTTATCAGTTTCATGAAAATCCAAGTATATTCACGGGAGTTAGAGCATGGACAGACGGCCAGACAAACCGAATGCATAAACACTTTTCAACTTTGTTGGAAAGTGTTAAAAAGAGTAACTAACGCTGTCAACGCTTCTGTAAATGAATTTTTTGTGACCGGAGATCTTTTTCGCCAATCGTTAATGACAGACTTTAAAGGGACGCTACGCCCACTCAGCAATCCTGTTGAATTTAGATCAGTAATGAACAAACCCAAGAACATAGCGAATTATTTTATTTCTTCCGTGATGAAAAGTCAGGGTATGATTTAACCGCAACTGTTTGAGTTAATTTGGCCATGTAAAAAGACTACAGGCGCATGTAGCAAAGAAAGAGGAAAACACATACAGTTGAAGAATTAGCACGGGAAAAAATTTAGCTTGCTCTCAAACACAGAGATGCCTCAAAAACGAAAAATTCAGGGTTTACAGAAAAGGCTGGCTGATTTTTTTTTCTTTTTTTATATCCTAGATGTATATGAAACTTATTTAAGTTCTCGCATAATAAATGTATTATCTTATTTAAATAACCACAAATGAGACAATTTTATCATTTTCAATTTTTTTGTGATTAATATATTTTTTTAATTACTCCACTGCACACGTAACTAAATTATATGCAAGTGATTATATATACTTTATTTTATGTGTTTGATAAAAGAGTGCATGAACTTTACACAAGATTGAAGTTTAAACATTTTATTTTTTGCAAATGAAATCTTTAAACAGATTTTTCTCCATATTCATACTTACATAACTGGCTTGTTCGAAAAATCCTAAGGCGTTTTCACTAATTCAGACAGAGGTTTGACGAATTTTTATTTGTTTGCTATAGAGTATTTAATATTTCTGTGCATGGATTCAAGTTTTAGATATTTTTAAAAAACATTTAAATTATGAGTTTGTTGAATTCCCTTGATTCTTTACTATACAAAAGGCTAATTCCATGAAATCTTGTCATGTCTGTCACGCAGCTGAAAATCGCTATACTTGTTGGCCACCATTATTTTCGAAAAGTTTGTTTCGCGTTATTCAATTGATGAGATATCTCCGATAAAATAAGTCACATTTTCCGTTTTAAAATACTGGTAGCCAACAAGTATAGCGATTTTCAGCTGTGTGATAGACATGACAAGTTTTCATGGAATTAGCCAAAAGAGAAAAAAAATTCATATTCAATATAATATCCCATACATCTATATAGCCATACATCTCCATGCGCAGTTTTGTGTAGTATATTCTAAGCAATCTGAAAAAATTGAAGCAAAAATATCCATATTTAAAAAAGTAGTGGGGATTTCAAAAAAGCTAATTTAAAAAAAATTAGTTAGATTGCTGATCTAAAAGTTTTTAAACAATTTACATTAACTTTTTAAAAAAAAAACACTTGGGGGTTCTTCCCCTACGAGCTACGATAGCCAACCCTCATTCAGACACCGCAAACTCTAAAAGCACGCTGATTTGATCGACTTTAAAAAAATTAGGAAGGCTGAATTATAATTAAAAAAACAGTGGCGATCTCTTTGTTAACGAGCTATTTTTGTCTTTGATTAAATCAGATCAGTGAAAAACTTGAAAATAAGCTAATATAAAATTAATTAAGTAAACAGAGTCTCTGTCTCCATGTTTTTTTTTTTATCCACGCTATAAGAAAGTTCTTTTAAATAAGACGTTTTAAAAGAATAGTTTTAAATATGATGTAATTTTCACCAAAGTTTTCGCTTTCTTTTTAATATTCCCGTGAAAATTCCTTTTTTATTTAGAAAGAAAATATTAATTACGCTGTCTTAGAATTTACAATAATTGCTTAGAAGCTTATCTCAAAATAGGAAATAAATGTCTCGCGGAAAAGTATTCTTAATTTTAAACTGTTTGGCAATATTATTATTTGGCCATTTGAAATATGACGTAATTTCCTCCATTTATGACTTTTAACGCATATTAATGAATTTATTATTTTACAATTTTCTTTCTCTTTTAAAATTCACGTGTAAATATAGTTTATATGACTTAATTTTCTATATTTTCCTGCTTTTAAAATATAATCATTTAATTCTAATTTGAAAGCTTTTTTCTGTTTATAGTAGTCACGTGTCAATAAATTTTTAATTTGAAGGAAATATTATTCTTTGTGCTGTTTTAAAAATTGGCAACAATTTAAAATAATACCCTTTTCTAAAAGATGTAAAAAACGTTTCTCGAAATGCTGAAATTTTTTATAATGGAAATAAATCCTCAAAAAGTGAATAAAATTAAAATAATAAGTGCAGTCTGCACGCCGCGAACTTTTAATGCATAAAATGATCTAAAAATTAATAAATTCCTATGTATACTTTTCGCTCTATAAAACGTTTTTAATGAAACGATTTTGACCAACTTTAACATTTAATATCTCTTAAAATAATTATTCGATTTGAAAACAGTCTGCATCAGCGTGTTTATCAAACATTTCTCTATAACAGCACTGATTTTCATATTTTTTATTTAATTTCAGCGGATTTCATTTTTGTCCATTGTAGGATACTCATTAAGGGTTTGTAGCAATCATATTAGTTTACTTCTAAAATTTAATTAGTCTTTATTTGATCAACTACTGGCGGGGTGACACTACCTTAAGTCAGGGCTGTCTGGAGACCGCAAAAAACCAGAAATATTTGCCTTATTTAATCTCCTGAACAGTACTGAACAGTTGAGCAGCATTGAGGGGTTACCTAGCTGTGAACAGCTTAACACCCAGTCTATTGATTTAATGTTTTATATAATTATGAGCCATTGGGAAAAAAAACTAGTCGTTGGGGCCTCCGTAATATTTACCCATCATGGATATAGATAATATAAAATATGAAAATAAAACATGTGATATTTGCTAAGCATTGTACCATGTTACTTTTATTCATAATATAATTTATTTGGACTTCCTTAAATATAATTAATATAACCCCTTAAGCTAATATTACTTTTTGTTGCATTAAAATATCTCAATTTGTTGATTTTCTGTAAGCAAGTAAACGCTATTGGTTTACAATGGAAGTCTATGGGAATTTGGCGCAATATTAGAGATACCGCCAATTTGGCGTCAGTTTTGGCGACTCATTTTGGCCGCCAAATTTGGCGATATACCGTCAAGTTGGCGACAAACTTGGCGGTGTTTGGCGACAGAACAGGGTCCCTCCTATGGTAACACCCCTTATAGGTATGAAGATGCATTAAATACTTGACATTTACGATAAGCCATTATTGGCATTTTAATCATATAGTTTGGCGATAATTTTTTGTTCGGCGGGATAATCGAGTAGTACCGAACTGAGTAAAAGAAACATCCTTATAACTCGAAAAATTATAATCCTATTAACTAACAGTTTACTGCGTCAGATTAAGCGTCTAATTTCCAATTAAAATATATCTTTGAATTGGAATTGGAATGAAATACAAGGTCATGAAAAATCGAAGAGTGTGAAAAATAGAATTACAAATATCTCAGTAACTAATTATCCGATCGAGTTCATTCATGATGCAAAATTTATGGTTTTTTATTGTCTTTTATACTCACTCCTTCAAATAAACAATTTCGAAAATTTTTGTATACCTTTTATCAGAACGAATATTTCAAGAGTCCGAAAAAAATTGTTCCGGTTAATCGAGGTTACTGATATTCAATAGGCTTCTTCCCATTGTTACTTCCTAAGAACACACCGAATTTTAAGTCTCTATCTCAATTTGTTCGGGAGATAGAGTGATTATAGACACACAGACATACAGACGGACGGACAAAAGTTTTTTTCTAAAAATGTGTTTTTCGGAATCTCCAGTGTCTGAAACGTGTAAATCCGTCAATTTTTTTTTTCGATTTTCAAAACGATTACAAGACTTGCCCTATACTACGTATGATGGGCAAGTAAAAGTGTAGTTTTTTAAAAACTACATGATAAATAAAAGGAAACATTTTTACGTATAAAAGATAAAATGTTAGCATATAAATTAAGTTTAGATATAGCTGTAGTTGCATGAACTACTATAAATTTTAACATTTTTGATTAAATAAGGTGGTGATTTCTGTAAGTATTTTCTGGTATTCCGCGGGCGCCAGGTTGGATAGCCTTGTCTTAAATGATTTGAGGTGGCGTTCAATGTTTAAAAATAACTAAAAATTTATATATTTGAACTAAAAATGTATAAAATTAATACTTCGTATAAATTAATGAACATTGCCCCGATTGGATATTGTGAAGCGATTCGATAAACACTGAAAATTGCCTTGTCAATGTCTGCCAAAAAAAGGCACTTCGTCGCAATCTGCGGGATTAGCGCGTTAAGGGTAAATTTTATCTGCTGCAAAATGAAAAGCAAGATATTTTTTTTTTTTTTAGTATTCGAATATTAAATTTTAATGAAGTCAATAATTTGCAGTTACTTAATTATGCATTTACAGTTAATTAATTATACATTTATACTTACACTTAATTTTATCACTTAGAGTTACTTAATTCTACATTTACAGTTATTTAATTATACATTTATGCTTATACGAGGGACAGTCGGAAAATAAGTTTACCCTGGCGACTGTGGAGAGAGATATGTATGAAAGACAAAAAATGTAATGAGACATTAAAGATAAAATATAACTTTATTTTTGCACATAAGTACCAAGTACACTGAGACATTTGTCATACCGCTTCATAAGCTTCAAAAAGACCTCTAGGAAAAAATCAGGGCTTTGCATACGGACGAATCGTTGAACGGCTATGAGCGAAAGACAACACAGCGAGTGAACGCGAACGTGCAAGACACCGATACATCATTAGGCAGAGGTCGACGGGATTGTGACGGGGGATGAAACGTGGGTCCACCATTTCACGCCCGAATCGAAGGCTGCATCCATGGAGTGGAAACATCCATCATCACCTGTCCGAAAGAAGTTCAAAAGAACTTCGTCTGCAGGTAAAGTGCGCCTCACCGTTTTCCGGGATGCCCAAGGAGTTTTGTTGCTGCACTTTTTGAAGGATGGGTGGAACCATCAATGCTGCGCGGTACTGTGACACTCTGTCGAAATTGAAGAGGTGATTCGGAAAAAGCGGCCTGGCTTTCTCAGATCTGGCATTCTGCTGTTGGATGACAATGCGAGACCACACTCGGCAACGGCAACGCAAACCCATATTGCAACTCTTGGTTGGGAGCGCGTACACAATCCGCCATACAGTCCGGATCTCCCATCAAGTGGCTTCCATCTGTTTCCAGCTTTTAAGAAGAATCTCGGAGGAAGGCGCTTTGGAAGCAATTCTGAAGTCAAACAAGTCGTTCAACGCTTCTTCCGTATACAAAGCCCTGAGTTTTTCCTGGAATGCTTTTTGAAGCTTATCAAGTGGTATGACAAATGTCTCAATGTACTTGGTAATTATGTAAAAAAATAAAGATATGTCTGATCTTTAATGTCTCATTCTATTTTTTGACTTTCATACACAACTCTGACCACAGTCGACAGGGGAATCTTATTTTCCGACTCACCCTCGTACTTAATTTTATCATTTAGAGTTACTTAATTCTACATTTATAGTTATTTAATTATACAAGGTTAATTCAATAATTATTGTCCAGAGTGTGTATAAAATATTTATACTGCAGTGGTTGATGTGGAATATTGAAGCCTAATTTCTTAGATGCCTATATGCTCAATATCAGAACCGTAGCTGCTATGTTAACATATTTTGATTCGTTTTATCTGTGAGAGGTGGCACCTAGATTGAAAGGGGGGAGGGGCTTGTTTGGAGCTTATGGGGCCAGACTTGAAGCTGTTCTTTGATAGATTTGTGACGATGAGACGTGGCTACATCACTATGATTCCAAGTCCAAACGACAGTAGCCACGTCTCATTCGCTGTCACCCCCCCCCCCCACACACACACACACACCCCTTTCACGGTAGGTGCGACCTTCCACATTAAAATGAAAAAAAAATGTTAATATAGCAGTTACAGTTCTGAAATTGAGCAAATAGGCATCTAAGACATTAGGCTTCAATATTCCACATCAACCACGGCAGTACAAATATTTTATACACACTCAGGACAATAATTATTGAACCACCTTCGTACAATATTAAGCAGTGATTTGTTGGAAACGTGGATTTTCTTTGAATGGAATATAATTATAATAACAAAAAAATAATATTCTATATTAGTTACTGATTTGTTTTATTAGCCCCCGGTACGGTATGCTATTTCTTTCTCCCAGCATATTTTGGGAATTCCAAAAAATAACATTACCTTACAGAAGCCAGCCGTAAAACAAAGTAGTACGATTAAATACTGTATAGCAATTTTTTTAACTTCTAAACATCGCACATTTTTTATTTTTATACCGTCGTATTGAAAAAAAAATGTTCTTTTAAATGCATTATGTTTCAAAACTGTATCTCCATTTACTTTTGAAATATTAAGTTTTTGTAGTTTTAGAAGCCATTTGCTTAATATTGGCAACGGAAGTACTCTATTTCTGTAGAAAATAAAGGAAAAATAGTTGCAAAATAGTAATTATATACTTTTGTTGCCATTTTTTCATAACAACCGAAAGAAAATGTAATTAAAATACGTGCTTAAACGAATGATTTCTGTTAAAACAATGGAGCTATTATAAAATATATTTAATTTTAAGTATCTATGAATCATTAGATAGCCGGTTTTTTTGTCAATTTTCTCGAATGACGGCATCTTTTTACTGCATTTGTGCCTTATTTCGCGATAGTGATTGCTATGCATACTTTAATGTAGATATTTAAGAGATGATCGTAAATGTGGGATTCTTAAGCGTATGCGAATGACGTCATTTTACATAAAATGAAACGTGTTAAAATTGAAAGTCTTAAAATTGAAGTCTTAAAATTGAAATATGTTTTGTACTGCAGTAGAAACTGGCTTAACCGAGTTATTTCTTCTGATGGACTGATGGCTTCTATTATTATGAAACAGCCATTATAAATCAAGCGTTAGGTGAATATGAAGAACAGCCGCAAAAAAGTTTTAAAAAATAAATTTTAATAGGTAAAATTTTCATAGTAAAATTTAATAATAAAATTTTAATAAAATAAAAAAACTAATAAAAAATTTTTCAAAAAAAACATTATGGCCATTTCCCCCCTCCCCCCATTCTGACCAGAAAATCTGAGTTCCAACTTTTTACGACTGCTCTTTCATCTTCACCTAACGCTTCATTTATAATGGTTGTTTCATAATAATAGAAGCCATCAGTCCATCAAAAGAAAATGAAGTAATGGAAATGCCGGGGGCGACACTAAATTCTGAAAAAGCAGAATTCCTGTTCTCTGGTTTTATTTCTATATGTTTTTCTTCTTTAGAAAAGTTACTATAAAGCAACAAGTCTTAAATTGTACGTCAAACGTGGCAAATGAGGTGCGTTCGTAATATAACTAGTTTTATAAATATTCAGATTTTGCTGTTGCACTCTCATGGAAAAATGCATGAATACAAAATTTATTACGATTATACATATATTAAATTCAGTAATTCGGACATCATATGACTCCATCCTAAATAGGACGTAATCACCATGGAAACTTAGAACCATTACCTATCATGGGATATCATTGAATTAATTACCTATGATAGGAATGAAGAAAGCTTTTATGAATGAAGAAAGCTTTTATTAATATCTTTTTAAGTTTTGATTCGATTTTCTCAAAATTTGAAATCACTCGACAAAACTTTGCAACGATTATATGTATTAAATTTAAAACCATTCGGTTGAGTAGTTTTTGCGTTCTTATACGCAGACAGATAAATAGACAGACGGGCTGACCAGACGACAACTATGGGTGCCACGTATTTATATAATTACGAACGCATCTAAAAAATGAATTTAATTGTATAGGAAAATTTGGAAAATGAATGAAAAAAATATTCAGTAATAAGTTGTATTTCTATAATTATATTTCATAACTTACAGCGTGGATTTTAAAAGTATTCATGGTGAAATTATGATTGTCCTTGTTAACCCGAGGGTAATCGCGTCTTTTTTCAGAACGGTATTGGTCGCATTCGATTTTTCTCTTTTGCCGCTGGTCTCCGCATACCGAAAATGCAAAACAAGAAACGATTTTAATATATTATTTGAATATTAGATTTCAATAAAGCGATAAATTTGAAGTTTACTTAAGCTATACATTTTCCCCACGATCTTTGGAACATTGAAACAATTAAAAATGAACTGGCACTAGTGATCTTTTCGCAGACTTTCCACGAATTTCAAATTTGCTTGTAAAAGTGCATCTCTATAATAATAGCCTAAGTTATGTAACTGTCATCAACAGTTCCGGGCTGACCGCTTCGCTTTTTATATGCCAGGTGGCCATTTTGGCACTTTGTTGTTAGCCGGGCGCAGGTGAAAATCGCCTAATATTGTTCCAATTCCATCATTTCATCTATATTATAATAGCCCAAGTCATGTGAATGTCATAAATAATTATGAGTTGACCCATTTGCTTTTCATATGAAAGGCTTCCATTTTGATTTAAAAATCAAAATTATTTTTTGGGATAAAACTACATAAAAGTTGCCATGATCGCAAAAAAAGGATTATTGGCATTTTTATGTTACCCGTGCGCAAATCTCGCCAATAGCATTTTTAAACACGACAGTAAGTATATTTTATTTTCCGCGTGGTAAATTAAAACAATGCTTTGATGTTGAAATTAAATATCGGGGTTTATGGTATTATATATTATTTTTCTTTTCTTTTCTGTTTCAAAAATAAAAATTAGCGAAAGCCATGAATTTTAAATGTTTCCGTTTTTGCGAAAAAATTCGACGGGAACAATGGTTGGCGATTTATAACCTTTACCCGGCTAACATAAAAATGCCGATTTCTTGATTTCTCAATCAGAATCTTCAGATTTGGCGAAGGATTGAACACGTAAATTAAATTATGTATAAAGTAACATGATAAAATGCTTAGCAAACATTTAAGGGAGACCAAACTGGACGCAAAATGTGGCTAGTCTTAAAAATAAATAAATAACAGAGACTTTTTCTTACTTGACTATAGTGGTGAAGAATCATTTAAGGTGAGCTACATGGAATTTTCCCCAATTGCATTTGAAAGGAGATATAGATGGTTTAGGAGAAGATAATTGAAATGGGTAGCAAAAAGAACGACATACGACCCGGGTTAAGGATCAATTTAGATACTTGTTTTCCCATTCTTCAACACTTTTCCAGGAAACGTATTCTTCTATACCCTTTTGTGGTTTATTCATAAAAGGTGTATTCAACAATACAAAAGAGACAAGACGATAACAACGGCTTGAAGGAAACTTTTTCCTCCTGCAGAATGTCCAACAGTTTCATTTTAAAACCATAAGGGAACCATGGACCTTTATTTGAGAAAAAATCGACCCCAAATTCGACATTTCTTTTTGTGTGCATTATTACTCTCTAATTTGTACTACGTCCTTTATGGTAAACCGCATGCAGATGCGATTATTTTACGCAAAGTTACAAGTGCCTTTTAATATACTTTAAATCTATTTTTCTCAATACTGATTTTTCACCTTTTTTTTGTTTTTGAAATGCTCCTTGGTACTTAATTATTTATCAAAATTCATGAAACTGATAAGGAAGAATCCTCATAATGTATAAAAAGAAACTGTGTATGCATTTTAAAATTTGGCTTCATTAAGAAAATTAAATTTGATTTTTAACTTATTATAAGGCTGAATTTTGATGAAAATCGATATGGAATTCAGAAAAATATCGCTAAAAAATTAACTATTTAAGGTATCTGACTACGTTGAAAATGCAATTTTCGACCAAAATTGTCAAATAGATTTTATTTTATTTTATTAAAGACCAATTCTTTACCTTTCCAAAACTGTATTTGTTTTTATTGTACGTGAAATAGATCCGGAGTTATAACGGTTTTAAAACTACTCAACAACTGTCACTCAAAAAGAAGGTGCTGTTTAAAGGGCTTTAAAATTAAAAATTTTCAAATTTTTAAATTGCTTTTAAAGGGTTGTATGTTTGGAGAAATTTTGCGATTTTGGATGCATTTGTTTAATAATAAGAAATGTAAATAATATGCTCCATGAAATTTAGATGTATATTACTGTAAATTCTTGTAGTAAAACATAAATCTAAACTTTAAATGCATTTTTTGGAAAATGTAATTTTCGGTGAAAATTCCATACGCAAAACATGATTTCTCAAAAAGTTATTGGAATATCACTATGAAATTTAAAATGTATGTTATTTACACTATTGTGACGGCAATGAACTAAAGATTTAAATTTAGAATAAATATTTTTGGTTTTATGGATGTTTTTGTGGAATGACATCGATGAATTTTATGAAAATTAACATGTAAACAGGTGCGATATGCTATAAGTTTTAAAATACTTAAAGAATCTCTTAGATTTTAGTTCATTGCCTTCACCAATGTCATAAATATGAAATGTAAAAAGGAAATTAAGATACATACAGTAGAATTTCCTTTAGAGCGTTTTGCGTTTCGGGCCAAATTTCACTAAATTTTACTATAAATTCCTCCAATTACCAAAATTTTATCAATAAATGAAATATTTTTTACTATTTTTCACATTTTCTAGTCCTAATCTTAGTAAAAATAAGTTTAAAAACTAATTAAATAGCTTTTTTGGAAAAAATTGCTCCGTACGTAGGCAGGCACCAAGGGATTGCAAAATCGATACACAAATTAGTTTGTAAGAGAGTTTTACGATATTAAAATTCAAAATTGAGCAAATATCGAAAAAATTAAGACGCAAGGAGCATTTTAAAACTTCGTTTTAAAATTCTAAAATCTTAAAAATATCTTATCATTATAATAAGATTGGAAATTTTTTTAAGGTGTTTTATATGGGGTTACCGAGCCGGTAGTTGATCAAATAAGGTCAGTGCTACGGAGTTTTTATTATATTTCCTTCCTTTTAAGTTTTAGATGTAAAGTAGCACGATTGCTACAAACCTTAATGAATGTCCTATAGTGGCCAAAAATGAAATCTGCTGAAATTAAACAGCAACAAAATTATAATAAAAAGTCTCTTTAATTGTCATTTTCCTGTAGTTGATCAATAGAAGAAATCAGTTGAAATTTCAAAAAATAATCTTTAAAATATCATACTTGGTCTGTGATTAACAATAATTCCTATAAAACTATTATTTCAAATAAGGAAGATGGAAGTGGCTTATTTTAACTTACCGTAATGGTCTCCAACTAATCAAAAACTAATTTTTTACATTTTCTAATTAAAAAAAGAGAAAAGAAATTTTAATTTAATAGATTACAACGACCATTTGGAATCAAACTTCAGACGACCAAAACCTTCATCGATAAACACTCCAAGGCCCGTTTCGAGAAGAAAAACAGTTTACAAATCGAAAGCAGTTCCACCGAATCATCCACAGAGTGCGACAAATTACCTACGTTGAGCTCAGTTTTTCCCGGTTAGAATCGACCGATTGTAAAACGCCGTGGCTAGTGGATTGAGCCCATCGAGACATGGCGTTTTACTATCAATCGATTAAACATTAGATTGTTTCCTTTTTCGCGTTCGTCTTTTATTCTGTAATCGATTTTCATGGGCTACATAATCGGTTGAAGACCTCGATTTTCATGACTACATAATCAGTGGTAGACCTCGATTTTCATGGCCTACTTAATGAGTTGTAGACCTCGATTTTTGCTTTACAAGACGATTTTCATTTCGGCGTCGCTCCTTGGCTTTGGATTTTTCCATATCTGATAATTTGCGCCTACCCATTTTGTAACTTTTTCAATTTTTAACGATTTCATGCCTTTTGATTACCTATTCAAACAATTTTTAACGATTTTATGCCTTTTTATTACCTATTCAAATAAAAATTCTTTTAAAAGTAAAGAACATCGTTGAATTTCGTTGAAAAAAAAAAAAATGCGAACAACATTTTCCCCCATCATCGACCGAAAACAACAAACATTTCCAAATGGTTAGAAAATCATAAGATGGCTTTTGTTGCAGCAGGCAGCTGGTAACAATGTAACAACAGGTGCTCCAGCATTTCTAACAAAAATAATATGTCTAGTGCCACGTGTAAAACTCATTTCCGCCTGAAATGGAGCAATATTTAAAAAATTTGATCAACTACTGGAGGGTTATCAACTACTGGCATGGTTACCCTACTTA
This sequence comes from Maratus speciosus, assembly GCA_963932465.1. Lineage (NCBI taxonomy): Eukaryota > Metazoa > Arthropoda > Arachnida > Araneae > Salticidae > Maratus > Maratus speciosus. The sequence goes on from OZ010794.1 coordinate 360,005,226, forward strand.
TGGTGAAATGTATGTTTGCACAAAATTTCAAATCTATACCTATGAAAATTAAAGAAACTTTTTAAGCGTCCACCGTCCCCTTAAAGATGAAAAACACCGCGTGACCACTGAAAAAATGTTAAATGATAAGTCTTTTCCAAACTTATGTTTTTTATATACATGACTTTGATTAGAATTTGATAAAAAATTATATGTACTATTTCTTTTCTTGTATCAATTTGATTTCTCATAACAAGGCTCAAAAGATAGCAAATCAATCAAAAACAACCAAATTAGAAAAGATCTATTGTTTTGTTTATTACCCGACTGCCAAGAAGGGTTATGTGTTTCACGCGTATCTGGGTATGTGGATTTCTTTATGCCCTCGAAACATCCCGACCTCCGGATGGATTTTAATGAATGAGGTCTCTATCGATTCGTCTTCACCGTCCAATGGTTATAGGCTAGGTTTATTTTTTATAAATTTAAAATGGCGGCCGTAAAATACAAAATGGCTGTAGAGACGAAAAATTTTTTTACGCACCCTATTGAGTGGCATATCATTGGATAGGTCTTTCAAATTGTAGACGCTGTTTCATTGACTATTTTACAGTCAGAAGCTCCGTTTAAGTCTTACACATACACAACCTGGAAGTTGTCTAGGTAGGATCTCTAGCTTTACTGTAACTCTAACCATCATAGACCATCATAACCATCTATTGACCTCATAAAAACAGTGTTTATAGATAAGAACTAACAATTAAACACAACTTAAAAGTCGGCAGTACAAGTAAATAAAAAAATAGGTAAGTAATATAAAAAAAATAGTTTCACGTTGATGAGAAATAATTAATTAGTTTGCTTTTTACGCAGTCGGGTTTTTTGATTTTTTAAATTTAATTTTTACTTGTTTAACTATAGGAGTCAGTTTAGATCTTTTGATTTAAAATGAACTTAATTTTGGCATCTCTAAAATAATATGAGGGGTTTACAACCATAGTAGACCAAGACCATTTTGAAAAAAAAAAAAAAAAAAAAAAAAAAAAAAAAAAAAAACTGAGATAGTTCATTTAGAAGGTGCACAAAATCTGTTTTATCCACTCACACAGTGTACGAAGCCTGTTTTCACATACTTTATCATATATGGCATCTGTTTACATCCATGATTCACTGTGGATGTGAAAACAGATTTTATTCACATTCTAAATGGACTATCTCTCTCTTTTTCTTTTTTTTTAATGGACTTGGTCTACTATGGTTCTGAACCCCTCACATAATAGATTTAATTAGCCAACTGTTTATATACATCGTAATATAAACATTTCAATAAATTTGTTTTATCAGGCTTTGTAAAAAAAAAATAATTGATGGATAACAAAATAGTTTCTATATATAAATTTACCATAATGAATTTCTGGTAGTTAAAAGATTACTTCAATTTTATTTTCAATATTGCTATAGAAAAACAGATATGAAATTGAAATATGGTTGTATTAGAATAAATTCTAGTGAAGATAAAATCTTGGTTGAACACAATTCCCAATGATATCGGAAATAGCAAGCAACAACAGGCATAAACTTCAGAAATTCATAATTTACGAGCTATGTATTCAAATTCTTTCTCCATCCAAGACAGTAAATATTTTCTAGTCGGGTGAATAACGAAAACTTTATAAGTTTGAGTGAAGTATTTGCAAAACTGGACAAAGAAAAATAGATATATTGAGTGAAATATCATCAAAATTAAAATAAAATAAATTAAACGCCTCTCAGTGTAAGGATATCAGAACTGGATTAAGCACATTTTTATCAGTTTTCGGTTTAAAGAGAGTTATTTTAATTCGTTTTCAGACAACTTTAATTTTTGTTGGATTAAAGTTATACATAAATTTCATGATTCTTTTTGTATTTGTGACTTTTATGTTTTTTGGCCAAAATATATACGATTTATGCACTTACATCATTACTTGACAGAAGACACTTTTAGTTTTATTGTCTTAAGAGGATTACCACAAGAGAGAACATTTGAAGACATAGAGATCTGTAATACTTTTCGTTCAAGCAAAACAGTAAAGACTTAGCAAATTAAATACACACAGATTCAAAATTATGAACAGTCTAGGGTAAAGTACCCACACTTCGTCCCCTCTCCTAATTTCGTCCCCCTAAAGTTCTCCGCTTTTGTGAAAGTGGCGCCACTTTCAAGGCAGAGGGGATGAGAGGTAAAAGGGGTCAGTGTTGAAGGTTTCGTTCGCCAAGACGCATACATAAATTAAAGAAGCCGAATTTCCTATTTTTAGGAGACCTGAGTTCTTATTACGTCGTTTGTAGAACGTTAATTACTGTACTGTATGTATGTATTTCTTATTTATTGCATGTATTTTACGTTGGTAAGATGCTAGCAGTAGCATAGAGTGAGTTTTAGGACGCCCAGTTCCTTTTACGGGAACTGAAGCGCCGTCATATTGGGAAGTAGCGTGGTCCCAATTTCGTCCCCCTTGCAGTTCTTATTTTTGTCCCGGGGATGAAATTACGATTGTTTTTTCGTGACATTTTTTTTTCAATTTTTTCCTCATGTTTAGATGGTTAATGTTTCGTTATGTAATTCTTCCACTGATAATTAGTACATTTCTTTGTGCCTTACTTTAATGTAAATAAATTTTGATTTAGTTATAAGTTAAGCCTCGGCGTATTGGATTTTTGGGGGGGGGGGGGCGAAATTGGGACCATATTTTTTCTTTTGCATTTTTTAGATACTTTTAAAAAAACAATTTTTCTCATTGTTATTTTTTTTTTACGATATTTGCGCTGTTTCTATGTGCGTGGGTAGTTAATCTATGTAAAATCCAAATTTGGTTGATTTTCACTGAAAATTACAACTTCCAAGGGCCTAAAAGTGACTGGGGGATGATAATAGGGCACCTTGCCCTATATCTAACTGCACATGGACCAGTCAGAACTTAACGTAAGAAAATACAATGCCAACCTATGATAATGGAGACAATATTTTAAAAAATACAGCGGGCAGAATCTAAACCGCTTTCAAACATTACTTATTTAAGGAACTTAGGTGTAATTTTGATTATTGAAAGACGAATAAATCGTCAGTGACAGTAAGGGAGAGAAGCAAGAAAGAAAAAAAATCATACGTTAAGCATAGATTATGAAACACTTTCCAACACATTCAGAGAAATGCGAAAAAAAAAAAAAATGCACAGTTAAAAAAGTTAAAATATTACCCTAATTCAACCATATGGAAACGTGTAACACATTTCAAAACCCAATTTTAGATGTTAATCTACAAGCGGAAAATTATTCGAATTTATTCCGCAGTCCTGTATAGGATATATATATTTTGTATCTACTAACTGCCAGCATACCAAAATTTAATTCACTTAAGAAATACATATACTTCAGTTGAAATTTCCCTTCAGCAATTTCCTCTAATAAGGAGAATGGTACATGAATACATTTGTGCAGCCCTCTATGAGGTATAGAATTTATGTATAGTGAGTAACATGTAAAACATTAATTAGATTTAAAAGCGCATACCGAATTTTAAACCGTACACTCCAGAAATTATTATTCAAAGACAGTATTGTAACGGATTTCTTTTGTGTGTCCCTGTGATCGTAGTAAAATTCAGTGTTTTATATCAGTTTCAATACATTTGAAATAGCGTAATGTCATTAAAATACTCTGCAAACGATTTTTCCCTCCATACCATAATGTAATGGAATAATTTTTAGTGCCCCTGTAAATGAACTATTAATCCTACATACTTCATATACAATACCAAACATGCTTTGGTGACCCTAAATAACTTTTATCAATTGCATGAAAATCCGAGTATATTTACGGTAGTTAGAGCGTGGACAGACGGACAGACAAATCGAATTCATAAACACTTTTCAACTTTGTTGGAAAGTGTAAAAAAAAGAACTTTTTATCCCTAAAAACCCGAGGCTCAAAACAGATAAAAAATTATTAATGGTTGTTCACCAATATTACGAATATAAATGCGATATGACATGCCAAATTTGCGAGTGTTCGAAAAACTCAAAAATGATCTCGTAAAAAGATTTGTTCAAGTAACGCGAAGTAAATAATTAAAGTTACATTATGTAGGTACGGCAAATAATTTATATATTTTGTTTCTCTTCAATAATTCAACCTTTTGTATTATATAATTGTGACTAACTTGCTTGTTATAATTAAAATTATTAAAGTAAAGAAAAAGTTATTTATTTTAGCATTAAACTGATTTTCAATTTCACTCATAAACTGAATTTAATTCATTTAACGAACTATAATATTCCACACCATTCAAATGTTTACATCGTTTAATTATTGTTATTTAATTACTATTATTATTATTGCATATTACCTTGGTGTGTATAAACTCTATAGATCAAATAGAGGACTGCAAAAAAGATCTGAAGTACATTCCCATTTAATGACGGAAATTGCTGAATATTAATTTTCAACTGTTCTATGAATGAGTTTAATTGAATTAACTTTTTTTCATTCAAGACAGTATACAAATAAATCTATAGATCATATATAGGGCTGCACAAAAAAGTTTCGATATTTATCCGACTATTGATGGTAATTGAAAAACAAATAGTTTTTCGAATGCGTTATGCATATTGTAAATTGTTTCTTTCGACATCAAATTTCACCGTAATAGACTGTAAAGTTTTGTTACCGTATTTTGAATGTGTTGGAAAATTTTTCATAATCTATGCTGGATGCACGATTTTTCGTTCTTGTTTATATTCTACATGGTTGAGTTGGTAAAAACATAATATTTCAAATAAAACAAAACATTTCAGATTGAGATTTTCTTTGTTGTCATGAATAACTCGATCCCCACTTCATACCTTGTTTATTCGCCCAAATTTTCCCGTCATATACATAAATATATACTGTAATGCTCTGCTAATTTTTAATTAGAATTCTACTCTGTAGGGTAGAAAACATTTTAATTTTTTAGCAAAATTATATCTTATCACATGCGCAGAAATAAGCATGCATCTGCTCAGAACCATGTTCTACACAGAAATTATATTTAACCTCAATAATAATTTCTCCACATAACGTGCTGGATAAATATTTGATGTAAGCCAAACCAGACGAGAAATTCTAATTAGTTTATAACCTTTTTTGTTCTTCCAAAAGAAAAACATAAGTACTCCATTATGCATATTGTTATTCTTAAAATTTATAGATGAAAGAAAAGGAAAAAAATAAACTCTCTTACTCGCTACATTGGAGATGCAAAACAAAAATCTTCTATAAAGGTAACACGAATTCATAAAAAATGCATTACAAAAGAAAAAGTAAATGCACTGCACCCGGAAAAAAAAACTACTAACGTAAAAGATCCGTACCAAGGTGTTTTATGTTCATTAATTATGTACAAATATTTCCCCGCGTGAAACAGCTGAACCTCATAACAGCGTTGGCGAGATTCAAGAAAATGAAATGATCTCTAGTCTCTCCTGGCGGCAAGAGAACGATGATATTTCAAGGAGTAGAGGTGGTAACGCACAACCAATGCGAGAAATGCTGTTTGTGATTTATTAATGCATTTCTTTTTCTACTTGCGTAAATGCATGGCGGGTTTGCTCATTTAATATAGTCCAAATGTGGCAATTTCTCTTTCAGTTTCTACGCGTCGAGAGTAAAAGTGGTGCAAACGTACCTTACTTTGATAGAGGTACTTCAGAATACCTTCCAGTGAGGAATTTTCGTATACTATTTACGTAAAGCGACACACAGTGGTTCAATTTCAATGTTTAGTGTGAAAAAAATAAAAGTTTTGTATTATTTTGTTTTTATATTTCGTATGTGATATTTTTCATTGAAGAAGCACCAAAAAATCATAATATATATAATTTTCTCAAAATAATATTGTAAGTAAACAACTTTTGTTTGATAATAGATATAGGAAAAGCGACAGAGAGTGCTTCAATTTCAATGTTTAGTGTGAAAAAATAAAAATTTTGAATTAATTTTTTTACATTTCGTACGGGAGATTTTTCATTGAAGAAGCACCAAAAAATCATAATATATTTTATTTTCTCAAAATAATATTGTATGTAAACAACTTTTGCTTAATAATAGACGTAGGTAAACAAATGTTGCCTAATAATTAATAATTTACTGAATTTCAACGTGTTCCATTTTCTGAAAATAATATAAAAATATTTTGTTCTAGCAAATTGTTTATTATCTTAAATTCAAAAAATTAAATCTTTTAACTATTAAATTGATAACTGAACTTATTATAGTGTATTTTGATTGACTATTTTTGGAATGTCAAATTTTGTGCACGTATATTGAGGTGCAAAAAATTGCACACATTTCCAAAATTGATGTTAATATGTGTTATTCTTCAAAGTGTAAAAAGTTTAGTTTGAGAATTTTGAAGTGTTTCACTGCTAAATGAGAATAAATGAATTAATGCTAAGAATATGTATATTTTAAGATTTTTCTTGTTGTTTCAAATATAACAGAATCAAAATCAGGTAACTAGATAATGTTTGACTATTTTGACTTTCGAAGGTATCTACCATTATTAGTGGGTGACCTAAAACGGACTGACTGATTTTAAAATTCAATAACTTGCAACTTTCAAGAGCTATTAAAGAAATTCTTGCAGGAGAGTTTTGTAAGATGTCTGGATTTTTTTTAACTGCAATTCCCTATTTTAGTTCAAAATAGCAGCGATAGATAGCGCTGAAAGCAACAAGTGCTAAATCCAGACCCGACTTTTCTGCCTCTCTCTTCTCCCAGTATTGAGCGAAAGAATGAATTTAAATATATATCTTCACTCCCTAAGAAAGAAAATTGCATTGGCAGCTAAGAACTACTTCATATATTTAACCTCCTTCTTTCCCATCAGTACTAACAGAGAAAACAAAACAAAAAATTGGGCCTGGATTTAGCGCCTATTGCGTGCAGCGCCGTCTATTACTGATATTTTGAACGGAAATCGGGAATCGCAGTAAAAAAAAAAAAAAAAAAAAAAAAAAAAAAAAAAAAAAAACCTCCTGACATTTTACATAACCGTCCTGCAAGAATTTCTTTAATAGCTGTCACCATTTGCAAGTTATTGAATTTTAAAATCAGTCACTCCATTTTAGGACCCCGGTATATTCTATTATCACATCCAATTATATCGCAAAATTATCTAAAGTATGCTCTACTACAAAAAAGCACTTGCAATGATTTTTTGTCGTACGAAGGCAATATGAACAACTATGCGACAGTGGACGATTTTTCTTTTTTATGTCAATTGCTTAATATAGTGCTTATTAATATAATAATGTTTATAGACGAAAAATACAAAATAAAAATAAGGCACAAAATACAAGTAATAAAGAAATTAATTGAAATTTCTGAATTGATCCATGGTTACCAACCTCCCGATTTTTTTTAATACCATCAAATTTTTGCAAAAATGTTCGCTTTATTTAAATGCAGATATTGTGCGATTGTATAAAACAAGTATTTCTGCATAAAAAACATTTGCATTAAAAAAAATCCCTGCCGGCTTGGGCCTACAGGCGGAGGTAGATTTCGAAGTTAAGTGCTAAATTCACCAACAAAACTTAAATCAAGATTAGAGATAAACCCAGTTCCTTCACTAAGAATGAGCTCTTGGGAGCTAAACATTTTGTGAAAATTCTAATATACTCGAATACACACACGCATGTATATGGAATAGGTTTAAAAATGGCTAAAGCAAATTCAGAGAACCTCAAAGTGTTAAAATATGTTAATATTTCCATAGTCGGTTTTTTATCATGTTTTAATACGTTTCTCCAAACTCACATGACGTTACATATTCACCTGCTGAGGTCCATTATATTTCTAATATGACGCAATATTTTGATTTTTTTTTTTTTCCTTCGTCAAACTATTTATTTCATTTTGAGTTTTCATATCGAGATCTTGCTGTAGAAAACTTATGACGTAATATTCAATTTGTTTTCAATTCGTCAAATTGTTTATTTAATTTAATTTTCACTTGAAAATCTTTCAATAGCAAAGCAATTGTTGTGGTGAGAATTTTATTGCTTTTTTTAATTGTTGGCAACTGCTATAACGAAAAATATTTTTTAGGTAGATTTCGTAAGAAATACTACCTATTGCAGTCGTTACCATGGTGCGACTTTTGAAAAATTCCTTCATAACTTTTCATTATAGGACCCCAGGAACCCAAAACCACCACCATCTAAAAAGTTTATATATATATATATATATATATATATATATATATATATATATATATATATATATATATATATATATATATATATATATATGTATGTATGTATGTATGTACTAAATTTTGTCCGCACGACAAAAGTCGCAATTATGCACGGATTGTCCTCAAACTCGCCAACAACTTTCATATGGCTAATATCTCGGCGGGTATTGAAAATGGGCGAAATCGGCACAAAAGGGTGGAAATGGGTAGTGTTCAAAATTTTGAATACTGTCTTAACATGATTCTGATAAAACCAGCTCTTATACAACAATGGCAGGAAAAAAATGAAAGTTTTTCGTTATACCAGTTGCCAACAATTAAAGAAAAAAAAACAATAAAATTTTCACCACAACAATTACTTTTCTTTTGCAAAATTTTCACGTGTAAAATTAAATATTTTGACAAATTGAATATTACGTCATAAGTTTTCTAGAGCAGGATTTTAGCATGAAAACTCAAAATAAAATAAATAGTTTGACGAATTAAAAAATATGTATATTGCGTCATATTGGAAATATAATGGACCTCAGCAGGTGAATATGTAACGTCATGTGAGTTTGAAGAAACATATTAAAACATGATAAAAACCCGACTATGGAAATATTAACATACTTTAACATTTTAAGGTTCTCTGAATTTTTTGTAGTCATTTTTTAAACCTATCCCATATACATGTGTGTGTGTATTCTTGTATATTATAATTTTCACAAAAATTTTATCTCCCTACAGCTCACTCTTTCTGAAGAAACTGGGTTTTATCTCTAATCTTGATTTAAGTTTTGTTGGAGAATTTAGTACTTAACATCGAAATCTACCTCCGCCTGTAGGCCCGAGCCGGCAGGGATTTTTTTTTCTGTCATTGTTGTGAAAGAGCTGGTTTTATCAGATTCATGTTAAGACGGTATTCAAAATTTTGAACCCTCACCATTTCCATTCCCTTGGGTCGATTTTTCCCATTTTCAATCCCCGCCGAGATATTAGCCATCTCACAGTTGTTGGCGAGTTTGAAGACGATCCGTGCATAATTGCGACTGTTATCGTGCGGACAAAATTTAGTACATACATACATACACATATATATATATATATATAAACTTTTTAGGTGGGGGTGGTTTTGGGTTCCTGGGGTCATACAATGAAAAGTTATGAAGGAATTTTTCAAAAGTCGCACCATGGTAACGACTGCAATAGGTAGCATTTGTTACGAAATCTACCTAAATCTGGAGGTTGGCAACTATGATTGATCACTCAGATTAAGGATACTTTAGACACATGAATGTTTGCCTCAGAGCTCAATTTTCCTTCCATAAGCTACCTATATACATTTATAACAAGCGTTTGTTTACATCTGCAATCATAATCATAAGAGAAAAAATATTTTTCAATAAATTTGCATTATTTTCAATAGAATTTCTGCAAAAATATTAAATTTTTCAGTAAAAATTCAATAAAAATTTTTTAGTTAAAAAAAAGGTAAGAAAAATCATGCGTTAAGCATAGATTATGAAACACTTTCCAACACTTCCTCAATGCTTTAACAAAACTTCGTTATTTAGGGAAATACGGTAAATAAGATAACTAAGTAAACATTTTATAAAACGCATAAAACTGATTTCAGTAGTTACCGGCCGTAGCCAAATATGTATTTCAATTCTTTTGAACAGCCTTGTATTTGATCTGTCGGTTGATATATATACTATATAATGGGAAAATTTAGTTTAGCACTATGATTTTTGATTTTGATTTTTGACGCCTCGAATTAAGTGGAACCTCGGGCTTCCGAGACTCGGATTTTCGAGACTACTGTATTTGGAACTCTAGATTAAGATAATTTATCTTGCAAATCTTATAAAATAACTTGTAAGTAATTAATTAAACGGTATTTGCCTAGTAGTCTGAACCATTTTTTTAAAGCACTATTGAACATATTTTCATTTTAAATATTAAACTTCTTAAAACTACATAATAACAACTTCAAACTTAAGTATTAGTATTTTGATTCTACCAAAATTTAAACTTAAAGTACACAACTTTCACTGCATAATGAAACTGACAAATTTTTAAACGCAAAAGTTCGCCATTTTACTGGAAATAGTCTCATATTACTATTTATCGTATATTTTGTTCAGAACTGCAATATTTATCGCACTGAAGTCTACAACTTTTCCAACGTTTCAGTAGAAGTTTATCCCGAAAAGTCCTTTATTGAATTTGATACTAATGAACATTTGGATGGACGCGCCAGGTGAATCCGTTAAGTATTCTTGATCACCTCCTCTATTGAAGCACTTCGCTGACTAAACAGAACATGACGTCAGATAAATTAACTTAAAATATGCTGTAAAAGACTGAACTTAGTTAAATAAATGGAATAAACTGTTAAAGTTATATTTTCCTTTCCATTAATGCAAAACGTATTGAATTATGTTACATAATGAAGTTTCCTAGAGAAATAAATGATGATTTGAAAAGAAAAAATTAACTCATAGTGAAAATTTTAGTCTCTATAATATTTATTATATAGATTGCTGTGTTTCCTTCGCCCGATTTTCTGGTCGGTTTTTCCAAACGAACCTTGAATCAACCAAAAATGTAAGTATGCAAACGAAATATCAGTATATAGATATCAGTAAATTTATCCTGTGTTTTAAAGCAATATGAACCTTTACCTGAAATTGTCCTTCTGCATCGCTGAAAATTAAACAAAAGCCATTGCATTATTATAGGTTCTAATGTTTCAGACAAAATTTGGAATGTTAATAATCACTACTATTAGTTGATATTTTACAGATTTAATCCCGATCAAAATCGGACCATAGGACTTTTTTAAAAGGCTAATCTTTCATAATCTGATTCAGCTGATTATACAACTACCCCATAATTCTATAACTAAGCAACATACAACGACATGGATTAAGGTTACGTGGGGCAACTGGCCATGATTTTACAATGTGACTCTGAAGATTCTGGCAATTCAGCTTCAAAAGGCTAAAATTCATTTGAATTAAAGTCTGAACTTTTGTAAATGTGTTCAGTTCGGTTCCCTCTATCAGACAGTTCCCTCTATCAATTACATTTTAATATCTAAAAATAAAAAAAATATATATTTCACCTTTCTTTCCTCATTTGTACCCATGGGGAGTTTATATCGAGTTGCCCCATAAAAATGGGGTAAGTAGACCAGGAGGATCTATGTTCCACACGCGTTTGTTTTCTTTAATATTGGGTATCAGGTCCTGTTTGAAAAAGTGTAAACAACTAAAAATATTTAAACCAGGAAGATCATGTACATTATATATCAACTAAAGGGCGTTGTAAAGGATACTGTCAATGTGTCTAAAAAAGCACTAAAAGGTTTTATAAAAGGTTTTATTAAAGGGTTGTATAAATATTAGATTTATTTATACAAAAAACATAAAAATTAAGTAAGTACTTATGTACTTTAGTTTAGATAATAAGTATAAAAGTTACATGGGTATTTTAAGGAAAAGAAATAGCAAGATAAATCTATGAACAAACGGCTACGTAAGTAATTAAGTATCTCATTCTCTTTTTTATTTACCACAATGGAAGTTCGATATGTCTAATAAACCAGTGGATAATGTAACCATATTTTTATATCGAACAGAACTATTTTTTATTAGCTTCGGTAATTTTCTAATAATCTCACTTTGCCTTATGTACGCCTCATCATCTGTATCGTAAAATTTCGAGCTATAGCTATCACACTTAAGAAATTTGGTTTGATACACCCCAACATACTTTCTTTTAATTTTATTATGTAATTTTAATAAGGCATTATGTAATTTTCTTTATTGCAATCAAAATCACAATGGAGAAATTAATTTCCTGTAGTAGGAGAAACTCAAAAAGATATTTATAACTGTTGGGGTAACTGGGTCCCATATGTTCGACTTACCCCTGATACATGTCCCAGTTATCCCATTCTTTAAACACTTATGGTGTAACTGGAACACCAGCCTTACGTTTGAAACATGAAGTAAATATATATAGACACCTAATAATATTAATGTATTTATGTGTCTAATCTTTAAATAAAAAGTTTGTTTAATAAAAGTACTCACCGTATTTTAATAAGAAGCCGAGAAAGTTCAACCAAATGGACGTTATTTTTAAAAAAGAAACCTAAATTTTCGGCAACCTATTCAGCAAGGGCAAAGTTATGATTGAGTTGATATACGTTGTTTTAAGAAGTAGAGATGGGCGTACAATGTTGACAAAAGCTAAAACTTAAAAAAACATCAACGGTTTTTTATAAAATAGCCTATGGTCCAGTTACCCCAGCTTACCTTATACTAAACCATACCTGAAAAATTAACAATGCAAGTTTCATTAAAATCCGTCCAGTAGAACTTTTTAAAAAGGCTAATCTTTCACTTATAAGATTCGCCTAATTATAGAATTTTCCCCCAGAATTATATAACTAAGTAACGTAGAACGATATATTATGTACTAAAATCTTCCCTGAAAATTTTTCTAACAGTGCAAGTCCCATTAAAATCCATTCAGTAGAACTCAAGTTATAAGCAGCCGGAATGAAATTATCATTTGAATTTTGTATATACTGGTATAGTAGATACAGTGAACCCTGATTAATGCAGAGTTCCAAGTTAGGCCATATTTTCTCCACACTAACCGAAGTCTGCATTAGACAAAGTAAGCATTTCAAGTGTGTAAACTAATACCTTGCATTAAATAAATTAAATTCAGACAGAAATGATAGAATTGATTGGCTTATTTACCTTATGTTAAAAGAAACAACTTATTTCTTACTTTAGAAACTTGAATTTTAAAAAAAAGTAAGTTAATGTAAATTTGGTAATACAAAAAAGTAAATTACTCAGGGCGAGCAAATTATGCAAAGAAATTTGTTATACTTACGTAATTTTACTTTAATTATATAAAATTGCTAAAATTATATATTTCTTTCCATTAATGCAAAACGTATTGAATGTTGTCACATAATGAAACTTCCTTAGGGAAGTAAATCATGATTTGATAAGAAGGAACAATAACGCACGTGAAAAATTATATTTCTATAATTTTTTTATGTATATATAAGGTCATTGTGCCAAAGTGAGACGCGATTCCCCATAGTTTTGTAGCATTTAGGGTGTATTTGGCATTTTATTAAAGAAATATATATTTTATTGTGTAAAAAATTATTGAATACTGTGCTTTTAATTCAAAACTAACTTGTTTTGTAGAAATGGAATCAATATCTGTACGCTTGATGAAAGATAAATAAAAAGCTTCATTAATTCATAGGATACTGTTTCTGCATTAAACTTTATGTACACGACTATTACAATTTAAACTCACTTACCCACTCTAGCATTAATACCAGTGCTCGAAACGAAACACAGTTTCGCAAATATTTATAATTAAACTGAAATTTTCATTTTAATCAGTGACAATTTTAAAAGGAAGTGATCTGTGAGACCACTAGCAGCAGTTAACCAGAGAGAACGCCGCATACCCATAGTATGAATTTTTTTTACATTTTCACCAATAAGTACAAATAATAATCGTCAGCTTATTCATTCCGAGGCAATTGTAACAAGTTTTGCGATAAAATAAGTTAAAGATTACTTAAAAAAAATAGTGATAACGATTGTAAAAACCATACGCACTTTGTGTATACCAGGCCCAACGCGCGTCCTTCCGAGTTAAGGGTTAAACACTTGTCGCGGAAATCATCGTTTAAAATTCGAGAAATTTTCGAGTGAATATTAACCCGTAAACTCCACAACAATGCGATTTGGTATTCCATAACTTTAACTGCATATACTTTTGTTGGCAATATGGTGATAATGAAATATAACATGGGTTTCCTATACGAAATTTAATAAGTAGTCGAAATGGGATATTGATTTTTATCAAAAATCTTATTTTGTTAATGAAAAATATAGAAATTAAAGCATGTTTCAAATGAGGTCGACATTCTAAATTTTGATTGGTGCGAATTCGCATTAGTGTGGAGTTCACGGATTAAAAGTGCATTTAGAAGATATTTATAACATTGCTAACAAGAATATTTATTACATATAACAAGAGTTATTATAAAATATCACATTATAAAAATATTAGGCTTATAAACAGATGAAATCATGCAATGTTTCTAATAATTCGATTTAAGTGTCTAATTTAGCCAAACAGAAGTCCAGGGCCTGATATTGTGTTGCCTCCACCGCCTCTTTTTCCTTACACTTTCACAAAAAATTGAACATTTTCTATGCATTAGAATACATGTATGGAAACATAAATATTCATACAGATAACCAAAGTTTTCTTTTTTCAGCTTATTCTAATCTAAAAGTAGAAAATGTTTATTATAATGAATAAAAGTTGAAAACAGAATTAAAATATCAGATTTAAGAAAAGTGTAAAAAAAATGGAGACCACCAAACCAGGGCATAACTCAGCTGCATAATGCTTTAACCAGATTCGGCATTTTAGCTACCGAACGTTTTAATGTTTGTAAAATTAACTTAATGTAATTTAAGTGTTTTCAATCTATACATTATTTTTCAGAATTTCCATCATAAAAAAGTATTGCGAATCCCATAATCCTGTATTTATATTCTCTGTCTCGAATATACACCGCAATTCTTACGCCATTTTTTTATTAATAATTTTAAAGACAGGTATTTTTCTGTTTTGATCATTTTAAACACATATTCAAGTACCCGGTTAAATAAAAATACTGTTGGGGGATCATGCTGAAATTTCTTACGAACTAAACATAGTTTAATTAAACACAATTTCTGCTTTAAACATTATCTTAATACAATATATGAAAAATACCATATAAAATTACCTCGTTAATCTTATAAAAGTCTCTCCGCATTTAGGGCATTCAGTTTGACGCTAATAAGTATCTGAAGAAGTCAAAGTCACCAAAATGCATAGAATATTTTTAACTATAATTTTAAAATACGTCGCCTTTTCTTAAGTTTACACTTCAGGTAAATTAAACATAAGTCGTAGTCCTTCAAGTCCATAGAGTTATTATATCTTCAACGTTAAAAAGGAAAAACCGTGCACCATTTTCAGGATTTTTGGTCTCGTTTAGGGAAGATGGGTGTGCTTTACATTGAACGATGCGTATTTTAATGGTATTTTTTAAAAAAGAAAACGCTATAAATCCAGAGAAACGTTTCGAGTTTTGTTCATGAAGTTCGGATGTCACATTATATTGCATTTATTTATTATTCTTGAATTAAGATATTAAATACAAGAACATTATCGCATTTAAAGATCGTCACATTTAGGCACAATGACCTTACGCATCGCTATATTTCGTATACAGTGAACTCTGGTTTGTGCCGACTGCCAAGGGAGGGCATTTTTTTTCTTCACATTAACAGAAGTTCGCATGTAACAAAGTAAGCAATTATGTAAAACAATCCCTTGGATTAAATAAATTGAATTCAGACAGAAATGAGCCGATTATGTAGGTTAACTACTTTATGTTAAAAGAAACAACTTATTTCTTACTTTAATAATTTGAGTTTTTTTTTTAAAAAAGCAAGTTAATGACAATTTGGTAATACAAAAGAATAAGTTATTCAGGGCAAGTAAATTATTAAAAAAATTGTTATACTTACATAATTTTACTTAAAGTAATATTTCCTTCTTTGCGATAGTTAAAGAAATAATCTTTATACAAACACCATTTTCCAGTTTAGCAATCTACACAAAAATTTAGTCTGTTATTTTGGCCTCGCACTTTTATCAGTACAGATTAGTATTTGATTGCACATTTTGACGAACAGCCGATAGCAATTGATGACCTATTATACAGGGTGCCCCAGGATTATTCGGTCAAACTTTAAGGGAGGTAGGGGACATCACAAGGATTCAGATTTGCGTAGCAACCCATGACCGGTAACGTAATCGTACGCCACTAGGTGGTGCTGTTCACAAAAGCTTTGGAGGCGAACTGTTTTATCGCAGTCATTCGAGCAGTAGTCGCCTTGAGAAGAACATGCAACATTTTACGGACAAGAAGCTGGCAGACATTCACTTCGTGTACGGATTGGTCTGTGGCAATGCACCAACAGCTCAAGGACTGTATCGAAAACGGTGCCCACAGAGAGATGTAACGGACTGCCGGATGTTTTCGAATGTGAATCACAAATCGTATGAATATCTTACACTACTACGTCCATAAAATGTTTCAAGTTCTTCTCAATGCGACCACTGCTCGAATGATTACGATAAAGCAGATATTTCCCCTCCAGTGCTCTCGTGAACAGCACCACCTAGTGGCGTACGATGAAGTTTCCTGTCATGGGTTGCTATTCAATTCTCAATCCTTGTGATGCCCCCTACCTCCCCTTAAAGTTTGTCCCAAAGATCCTGCGACACACTGTACTTTTACTTTCTTCTACCTTTAAAAAGAAGAAAGTATTGGATTCGAGAAAACTTCCGAATTCCGGTTTTCGACATATTTACACGTTTTAGGGGTCAGAGATTCCAAAAGACATGTTTTTACAAAATGTCTGTCTGTGAGACTGTCTGTGTGTCTGTGTGTGACACAGATTTGGTGGGCGCTTTATCTCAAGAACTAATGCACGGAATTTAATAAAAAATTATATTATGTTAGTTCCTGATATAAATTGGTGCTAATAAGTTTTTGGTGCAAATCGCTCGCCAGGTGGTGCTGCTATGCTACATTTTTTTATGATTTCCGTAATGGCTCTATCTGAAGAACTACTGCACGGATATTCATGAAACTTCACATTCAGTTAGTCATTGATATGAGTTTATGTTTATGTTTTGGTGTAAATCGCTCAGCAGGTGGCGCTGCTGTACATCATTTTTCCTGATTTCCGTAATGTCTATTTCAAGAACTAATGCGTGGATTTTCCTTAACCTTTACATTCAGTTAGTCCTTGATATGAGTTGATGTTTACTACGTTTTGGTGTAAATCGCTCAGCAGGTGACGCTGTTATACATCATTTTTCCTGATTTCCGCAATGTCTCTATCTCAAGAACTAATGCATGGATTTTCATCAAACTTCAGATTCAGTTAGTCCTTGACATGAGTTGCCGCTGTCTACGTTTTGGTGTAAATCGCTCAAGAAATGTCGCTGCTATGCTGCACTTTCCCTGATTCCCGCAATAGTTTTATCTCAAGGAGGGGTGCGCGGATTTTAATCAAACTTCAGATTCAGTTATCAAGTCGACTTAAATTGTTGCTTATTAGGTTTTGGTATATATCGCCCAACAGGTGGCGCTGCTATGCAGAATTTTTTACGATTCCCGCCATACCTCTACTCAAACGGATTTTTACGAAACTTCAGATTTAGTTAGAAGTTGACATAAGTTGTTGCTGATTAAATTTTGGTGTAAATCATCTAACTGGCTATATTTTCAGGAAGTATTAACATGTATGAGATAGAAGAAAGTTTTTGGATTGCCACATCCGACTATTTGCTATTGGAATGCTCACTTCCTCTTCATAACTGTCACTGATAATTTCGTTAGCCCTCATTAACCAAAATATCACCAAATTTGGTTTTGAAGAGATAATGTTCAAAATTAGTTTAGATCCTTCCTGTTCTATTTGTGAAAAAAAAATGGCAGCATTATACGGTGTTTAATAACCATTAAGTCCCAAACTTCAAATAGAAAATGATGGAAAAAACGAAATTGTCCACATTAACAAGATGTACGCCTTAAGCGGAGACGAAGTATCAAGAACTCACTGTACTATGTATATGAGAATGACCGAAAATTCGGTTTCGTTTTCATTTTCGGAACAAAACCCGAGTTTCACCAAAAATTCGGCAGGATCGAAATTTGACCAAAACTATCTGTATTCCAAAAATATCGTTTCTTTCTTCGGAAAATTTAAACATTATTCTTTGATTTGAGTCGGCTCAAATGAGACATTCTTTATTTATTGCTAGGAACTTCGCTGTTTACAATTATCAGTCATGACTGACTCAAAACGTGAGTGCAAATTATAAAGCAAGCAATATATATATATATATATGAGGAAACACTGAAAGCGCTTTTCACTTGCTCATTAAATGCTGCAGCCGTAACAATAATAGAAAATTTTTAGTTTGAAACAACAGAATTGTTTCGAATACTCTATGAGAAAGTTATAGTGTGACAGATAAATCGAGATGAAGATAAATCGAGGAAAGTATGCATAAAACCTTTTTTAAATTTGATTAATTCGTATAATTTAAAAACCATTTTGGGTCGTTGATCAATTAATTATATTTTATATTATATGAAAGTAAAAAGTTTTTGTCAGAGACACAGAGAGGCAGCTTGGGCCACACGTATAATTTATTTATAATTATCTGTATATAATAAACACGTTCAATAATTAATAATTATGTATATTTATTTATGTATTAATTATTGAAAAAATTGACGTTTTCGCTTTTGGCTGAAAAGAGGAAGATCACCGAAATTCGGTTTCGGTCTTGAAAAACTGTTTCAGTTCGATACTTAATATGTATCATATTATTTTACGACTTATCTATTTATATAAAATCCAAGTCTCTGTGTGTCCCTCATAATTCCGGTTAGACCGCCTCATTGATCGTGGCAATGTCAGGGTTAGGCTTCCTATGAAGAAATCGGCACTAGCTTCAACAATGAGTAATTGTTGAAAAGTACTAATGGCAGAGTTGCCACATAGCGCCACATTTGACTAGCTTGGCAAAATATCGCCAAATTTGGCGACAAAATAAGTTGCCATATATGAAGCCAACTTGGCGATAGCTGTCTAATTTCGTGAAAATTCTGCGACTGAGTGGTCAAAGCACCAGTCAGCTAATCGCTTGTGTATAAGTGTTTGTGGGTTCGATTCCCGCTGGTTCCATTGCACACACACTTTGTGTGGAACTCCCAGGGTGTATTTCTCTTGTGTTGTAATATTTCCTTGTGCTATCTTGTCTCCGACTTATAAGCGGGCTTTATGTCAAGCACACAAGTCGTATGTTTGTTATTCAGTTAAATAAATAAATAAATACTTTATTTTCTTTTTTTAAATTACATAAATTGTTGTGTTCTATAGTTAATTATTTTTTTTGGTTATTTTCCTTTAAAAATAAAAAATAATAGAAATTAATTAAAAAGTACGGTACTACTTAGTTATTCCATTGACCCATTTCGCCAAATTATATAAATCGCCAAATTATACAAATTGACCTAATTTTTATTTTAAATAACAAAAGAACAAAGAAAACAGTATACATTAATAAATATACAAATAAAACGTCGAAATAAAAATCACTTGATGACGTAAAGACGTGTAACTTGCTTAAAGTCAAGTGAATGTGACATTTACGATCAACCATTATTGGCATTTAATCTTATAGTTTGGTGATAGATTTTTGGTCGACGGGATAACTAAGTAGTACCAAAAATACATATGTATCTGGTATTCGAAAACGAGGATTTCGCCAAATTTTCGTAAAAAAAAAACACGCCAAACGGGGTGCGTATATGGCATCTGGCCAAATATTAAATGATGTAACAAACGATGACACTTAATTTAAACTTCAAAGCAATGTTTTAATTTACCACTCGAAAAAAAAAATGCTAACTGGCGAGTTGAAAAATAGTTATTGGCGAGATTTGCACCCGGCTAGCGTAACAGTACCAAGAATTCTTTGTGACAATGGTTTTATGTAGTATTATTCGAAAAAAAAATTGATTGTTTTTAATCGAAATGGAAAACTTTCAGCACAGATGCCACATACGGTCCCATATAGCCGCTATTTTTTTCTGACGCAAATGTCATATACGCAACGAGTACTTAACTGGCGCCATAGTATCGTTATTTTGCTTGATTTGATAAGCCGGATGTTGTTGTTTATGCTGTTGATGTTTCCCCCAAATTAGCGTCGGAAAAAAATCGCGCCAATATGGGGCCGTATATGATATCTGGGCCAAACTTTCATATGAAAAGCGAAGAAATCAGAGCGTATTTATTTATGGCAGTTACATGACTTGGACTATTATAATATAGATGAAATGATGGCGATAGAATAATATTTGGCGACTTATCACCTGTACCTGGCTAATATTAAAGTACCAAAATGGTACCAGGAATATAAAAAGCGAAGTGGTTCGCCCGCAACTGTTGATGATAGTCACATGACTTATGCTATTGTTATAGAAATTGGTTTACAATACCGCTAGACAAAGACTCTGTACACTTAATTCCTTTTATTTTTAGCTTTTTTTCAAAAGTTTAACTGATCCTCTTTAATCAAACACGAAATTCAACCATTGGATGTCTCAACAGCAACTGATTCGGCCTTAATTTTTTGAAATCAAAGGAAATTGAATGGAAACCCGTTTACAGGGAGATCTGCACAGCTTTTTTCAGTATAATTCAATCTTATATAATATTTTTTAAACCGATCAGATTAGAGTGTTTTTAGATTCTGCAGTGTCTGAACGGGGGCTGGCGAGCGTAGCTTGCAGGGGGCAGAGCCCCCTAGTTCAAATATATTTTTTAAATCGTTATTTCGTCGGTAATCAACTAAATTCCTCAATCATTTTCAGAAAAATAGCCACTTACAAGAACTGATCCTCCTCCATGCTTGACGGAGGGAGTGGGGATTTGGTGACGTAGTTCAGAGTTAGACTTCCACCAAACATAGCATCGACTATTACTTCCAAAACCTTTAATTTTATTTTTGTCACTGAATACTATATTAATCCAAAAATCTTCAGACACTGAAATATGCTTTTTTGAAAGGGTAATTATTTTCACTCGATTGACATTGGAATTGAAGGTTTTTCTTCTGGTTGCACAACCTCCATAATTATCTTCCAGCTATACCCGTCATATTGTTTCTTCTGAAATATAGCTTCCTATAGTGGAATATTGCGCAAACTCCCTTGTGCGGGCCTTTCTCAGCCAGAATGGAACGGCGCCAATAGTCACGTGATTTGATTAGAGAATTGATAAAAAAAAAAACATTTCTTTTTTAGTTTTATAGTATGAGTGGGGTGCTCAGCCCCCTATAAGATACGCTCGACAACCCCCGTTTAGACAACGCAAACTCTAAAAGCACGCTAATTTGATCTGCTTTAAAAAGATTTCCGAAGAATGAATTATAATTAAAAAAACAATGGTTATCTCCCCGTTAACGGGTTTTTTCGTCTTTAATTAAATCAGATCAGTGAGACATGTGAAAATAAGCTAATATAAAATGATTTAAGTAAACAGAGTCTTTGTCTCCCGGTATTTTTTAACAACGCTACAAGAAAGTATTTTAAATAAGACATTTTAAATGTATTGTTTTAAATCTGACGTAATTTTCACCAATGTTTTCTGTTTTTTTTAATATTCACGTGAAAATACTTTTGTTGTTAGAAAGGAAATATCATTTGCGTTGTCTTAGAATTATCAACACAAGAGCAATGCGACTCTTGTAGGCACTTCAATAACATCTGCATCGGTTCATTTGTTAAAAATATCTTAAGTTAAATAATACTATAAAACGTGATAAAATATCTTTATTAAGATTGACGAACCTTTCATCACCCAAACGGCGACATTTTCAAAATCATTCATCATGTCACCGTTTGTGCGATGAAACGTTCGTCAATCTTAATAAACATATTTGATCACTTTTTATAGCATTATTTAACTTAATCTTTTATAAGTGATTATTATACAAATTGTTATATCACAATTTGTTGATTTTTAAACCCTATTTGTTTACAATGGAAGTCTATGGGAATTTGGTGAAGTATTAGAGATATCGCCAATTTGACATCACTTTTAGCGATAATTTTGGTCGCCAAATTTGGCGATATATCGCTAAGTTTGAGACAAACTTGGCGACGTTTGACGATAGAACAGGGTCTCTCCTATGGTAACCTCCCTTATAGGTATGGAGATGCATTAAATGCTGTTCAATAACCAATGAGATCTTTTAACGCATATTAATGATATCGCAATATCTATATCACAATATATGTTTTGACTTTTGCGTTTGGAATATATGTTGTGATATGGTTATTAGTGGATGTAATTAAAACTTAATTACTCTTACGTATACTTACATTTGCATATTAATGAATTTATTATTTTATAATTTTCTTTCTCTTTTAAAATTCATGTGTAAATATACTTCTTATGACGTAATTATCAGCCTTTTCCTGCTTTTAATACGTAATCATTTAATTCCCATTTGAATGTTTTTTTTCTCTTTATAATAGTCACGTGTAAATAAATTTTTAATTTGAAGGAAATATTATTCTTTGCGCGGTTTTTAAATTTGGTATCAATTTAAAATAATACCCTTTTCTAAAATTTGTACAAAATATCTCTCGAAATGCTGAAAATTTGAATTTAAAATAGAAATAAAACCTCAAAAAGTGAGTCAAATTAAAAAAATAGATGCAGTCTGCTCACCGGGAACTTCTAATGTATAAAATGATCTAACAATGATTAAATTCCTATGTATAGTTTTTGCTCCTATAAATCTTTTTTAATGGAACGATTTTGACCAACTTTAAATATCTCTTAAAATCATTCTTCGATTTGAAAACTGTCTGTATTAGCGTGTTTATCAAACATTTCTCTATAATACCACCGATTGTCATACTTTTCTATGCAATATTTTTCTTAATATTAACGAAGGAAGACCTCCGTTCACAAAAAATTCAAAACCGGCGGTGGCGGCGGTGACAGCGTTAGTTAGTTTTTTAGAATAAAGAGATTACTTCGGGAATTGAAAATCCTAAGTTTCTGGGAATTGAAATCTATAAGTCTTTCTGTTGGCTAAAACTAAGGCTAACTGTATAGTATTAAAGATATATGATATTGTTCCCATATATAAGAAAAGTTAAATTTCGAATGTACTGCCATAAGGATGGAATTAATGTGAGTAAAACTTACACTCCATTTTTAGTAAAACATGTCAGTTTTGTAAATAAAAATGCACGCTTTCATTTAAAAATACATTTATTTCCACCATTGTATGTATTTCGCACTTTTTACATATGACATTTTTTCTCAAAAAAGCAAAGAGAATATAACTTCATGCTTAAGCGACCACGGGCAATTTTTTTCATAGGCGAAATATTTTACTGCATATTTTTCAAAATGACATACTTTTTGCTAAACTTCTTTGCCACAAATACAGCGATCAAGATCCAAAATGTATCAGTATTATCACCATGAATTTTTACAAATGCACGTGTTAAACTGTATCTCTTATTAATGAGTTTTCTGTTTCTAATTCAAAAATCAATCAATTTAAATGTTAACGTAATCTCGAAAAAGTTTGTAGACGTCTTAAATTTTCCACTAAGTAAAGCTGATATATTCTTATGGCTGTAAATTCAAGAAACCGGCATAAAATGTTTCAGAATGAAAATTCTATTGCAGATTTCAGAAAAGGTGTAAAAAAAATATTATTGGACTTCGATAGTTCGCCTGCCAGGTATTTTTGTCTCTTTGCAAATGATATGCTTAATGACATTTGTCATGGGTTGGCATCTAAAATCTCACAGAGTTCTCAAAAAGGCATTATAACGAAGATGGACGTGTTTAATTGCATTAATAAACTTTTTCCTGAAAATATCAAGTATCGTATTTTTGAACAGATCAAAAACAACCCAGAAACCAGTGGAATAACCCGAAATCTGGTTAGTACTGTCTCTCAGTTTAATGTAACAAATAATGCAATGGGCGATATTCAACAGTTAATTGAGGATCATGTTACTGACTCGACAAATGAGAGGACAGCTCCAGGGTCACAAGCACGGGTTTCTATGAAAAGAAAATTTTCTGAAGGCTTGACTGAAATCAATGTTGACTCAACATTTACAGGAATGTTAGCTAATGAAGAGCAACACACTCAGCCTCTTCCCTTTCATGAGCTAAGTGCTCCTGTTGAAAGTGTCTCTGAAAATTCCGGGATCTTAATTTCAGAAACCGCCCACCATTTGCAAACTAGTTTAATGAATCCAGCTGTATTTCCAGTTGACAATGCGGCTCATAATAAACATCAGGAAGAAGATGATACAACTGAATTGGATGTAAACTATCCGATTAGCCAGAAAAATGGAAGACAAGCATTTGAGATTTCTCAGGTGAACAACAATGAGCTTCTTGAACTACCACGTCAGATGCATGATGAACTTCAGCAACTTTCATCTGCTCAAAGTAGCGGCTTAGTGTTGCACGAAAGTGGAGGAAATGATCGTTCTCTATGCGAAAACAGGAAAAATGAAGAACAAGAGTCCTTGATGACAAGAAATCCACCGGACACTAATGCGAGATTGATATTACGAAAACGGCCTTCTACTAATTATTTCTTTGAACGATGGTATTTACATTTATTGCCACTCTGCCCTTTATTGTAACAAACTTTTAATGTAAATTTATGACACTATTTGATTTATTGCTTCAGTTAGTCATGATGAATTTATTTGGCGACAAAATTGTTATAAATAAAAGATTAAAGAACTTAAAGATATTAAAATATAGTTTGTAATAAGGTTAATATAATAAAGTGGCTATTCCGTAAACGTATTACACATTACCCGTGGGCACAGATGTCATATACGCCCCATATTGGCGCGATTTTCTTCTGACGCCAATGTCATATACGTAATGGATACTTAACTGACACCAAAGTGTCTGTATTTTGCTTGATATGGTAACCCGGATGTTGTTTATGCTGTTGATGTTTTCGCCAAATTGGCGTCGGAAAAATATCGCGCCAATATGGGGCGTATATGACATCTGTGCCTAACTGGTGTTATTTCAGCGATCAAGTGTTATAATAATTTTTCTATTTTGCAATAGGGGTACTTACGTATTATCGGTTCCCTAAACATAGGATGCTAAGTATGGTTATCAATTGCCAATCTTGTTTACTGTCGTCAGTCACGTTCAAAACAATACCAAATACATTAGTAAATAATTTAAAAATAAAATAAAATAAAATAAAATAAAATGTAGTAAATAAATAACAAAAACTATAAACTATACTAAAAGAAAAAAGGGCTTAGATGTTATATATTCCCGCAACCGCCATCTTGGATTTCTCGGCGCTGTTTTGTTGGCGTTTATCGATAACGATAAGGCAACCCCGTTAAACCTAACATGCGCATAAATCTGCTTAGCAACATTTGCTTGGCGGAAAAGGGGTTTTTACGCTAAGAAAAAATCAAAGATGGCGGCTGCGGGAATATAAAATCTGTTCCGAATAAAGTATAATCTACT
Source organism: Maratus speciosus (assembly GCA_963932465.1). Lineage (NCBI taxonomy): Eukaryota > Metazoa > Arthropoda > Arachnida > Araneae > Salticidae > Maratus > Maratus speciosus. The sequence goes on from OZ010794.1 coordinate 360,030,741, forward strand.
TAAATATATATAAAATACAAACAGAAACTTCGTGCCGGCTTTCTACTATTCGAGTTCTACTGCATGGTTTTTGACGGAACTTACATTGTTAGAAAGATACCGTGGTACTACTTAGTTATATCCCGTCGACCAATTTCGCAAAATTATATAAATCGCCAAATTATACAAATTGACATAATTTTTATTTAAAATAACGAAAGAGCAAATAAATTAGTATAACATTAATAAAAATACAAATAAAACGTCGAAATAAAAATCACTTGATGACGTAAACACGTGTAACTTGCTTTAAGTCAAGTGAATGTGACATTTACGATCAACCTTTATTGGAATTGAATCTGATAGTTTGGCGATAGATCTTTGGTCGACTGGATAACCAAGTAGTACCGATATCGTTTCAGGGAAGTTTTTAAACTATAACACATCGTTCTACGTAGGTTAGTGTTAGAATTATGACGGAAAGCTCTGTTATTGTGGGCGAAAGTGTTACTATTATTTTATTGGCGATAAATTTCGTTTATACATGAATTGGAAAGACTATACATCTCGAAAAATACTTGTTACTAATTTTATTTTTAAAAAAAGAGAGAGAAAGAAAAACAGTTTTGACGAGAGTATAATGTTATAAAACGAAAATATTCAATTTAAACATGAAAGGGAATGTTCGTAATGCTTAAAAATTTATTTGATATGAAAGGTTGCAGTTTTAAACTATATTTGGCTTTATATCTCTTGCGTTAGGATAAGAAAAATGCATCAGAAAATTTGATATAATAATATCTGAGTGACATTTTTTTAACCATTTGGAAAAATGGTTATTGTTCTCGTCAGGGTAGGAAATCAAAAGCATATCTGAACGTTTTCATTGGTTTAATCCGCAATTTATTCGTTATCTGATTGGTATATACAGTAATCTGTATTTCCCTTTGGTTTCAACAACGATGGACAACAGAGTGTTGCCACTATGACAAAAAAGTAATAAAAACTACAATAAAAATTAATAAATCAGAAAGAAATTGAGATACAGCTTTCAAATAAATTGCATTTAAAAGTACATTTTTTTTTCTCTATCCGACGGTATAAAAAGTAATAGTGTCGGATGTTTAGAAGTTTAAGAATGAAATTTTATTTAAAATTGGTCGTGAGATTTTTTGGAAATCTGATGATAGAAAAGCCTTTTCCCGAACAGCCAATGAAATGCTTGGCTATTACGTAAGTTTCATAGGAAATCTGACGAGTTGCGGGCGATTTTTCTTGCTTGCAATTTTTACGTGTAAAATCACTATTAATCTTTAATTCATGGCGTACGTAATGTATGACCAGCTCAGTAGAAGTTTCAAAATTTACAGTACCGAAAATTGTAAAACTGAAATTTCTTTTAAAATTTGTTCACGATGGGTCCAGGAATGTTATCGTTTAATCCATGGCGTACGTAATGTAGGATCAACTCCGTGCGATTTTTTATGTCGTAAATTTTAGTCTTTGAAAAAAATCATTTTCCAAATGGTCGTTGTAATTTGTTAAATTGCTTTTTTTTTATATATATTTACTTTTAATTTTTATCTAACTCACCCATCATGTGGCTTGTAGAAGAAACTAGCAGATATAATTATAAAAATGACGGTACTTGTGAGTTACATATTGTATGTTTATTAGAACCCCGGAACGGAACAAAGCAGATGTATTACTGTACAATTAAATGCTCTATAGCATTTTTTTTTTAATTTCTAAGCGTCGTACCAAGACTCCCTTATCATATTATGATATGATTATCATATGATAATATGATAAGGGAGTCTTGCATCGTACATTTTCAATGTTTATACCGTCGTATTGGGAAAAAAAGTATTTTTAAATGCAATTTGTTTGAAAACTGTATCACTATTTACTTTTGAAATATTAATTTTTTTGTAGTTTTTAGCACAAATTGTTTAATTTTGGCAACTCAAGTATTCCATTTATATAGAAAGTAAAGGGAAAACAGTTGAAAAATAGCAATTATATCTTTTTGTTGCCATTTTCTCATAACAACCCAAAATAAAATGTAATTAAAATACGTGCTATTTTAAAAATAATATAAACGAATAATTTCTACGAATAATAAAACATGGAGCTATTATAAACTATATTTAATTTTAAGTATATGTAGACCCTTTCAGTGTGACGTCAGTCATGACGTTTTGGTTGGAAACTGACTCCAAACAAACGATTGCTATGCGTCATTTCTTTTTAAATATAAATCGTGGAAAATGTTACCAGTACATATCAAGTATTAAAACACTTAGATGTGAGATATAGATATAAGATATAGCTGCAACACACAAACAAAATAGAAAATACAACATAGCAACCGTTTGTTTGGAGTCAGTTTCCAACGAAAACGTCATGACTGAAATCGTCTATATTAATGTTACAAACAAATGAATGCCTATGAATCATTAGATAGCCGTATCCTATGCATGCTTTACTGTAGATGTTTAAGAGTGGATCGTAAATGTGTACTTCTTAAGCGGATGCGAATGACGTCATTTTATACAAAATAAGTTTGTGCTTTAAGTCTTAAAATTGAAATATGTTTTGTACTATTTATATATACATATATTTTTTTTTCATCGGGGGCTATACTAAATTCGGAAAAAGCAGAATTCCTGTTTTCTAGTTTAAGACTTCATTTTATCGCCATATTATTTAAGTATTGCGCGGCAGCGCAATACTTATTTATTTCCAGTGTCACTTCTCAATGTTAATTTAACATAGAAAAGCCTATGGAGCTCATAACTTTTTCATTTTTTCTTCCGACCTTTTTGTCCCTGATGCCACTCATTTTTTTTCCTTACTAATTCTAATAATGTTATAAATTTAAAGTGTGAAAAGGTTTGCCTGACGTGGTCAAAACAGATGATAAAATGCCTTTGCATATGGGTGAATTATAACCCCGAGAGTAACAGGGGTAATTTTTATTAACATTTTTCAAATATTTTTCTTAATAATTCCAAATTTCGCTTTTGCCATTGAGAATCAACGGACATTTTTTCAATAAAATTTAACTTTTTTTTTTGCTCATTGTTGCCAATAATTCAAAAGTCGTAATAATAATTTTTCTATTTTTAGTTAAATGATTTTCACGTGAAAAATTACTGAAATAGATTTTTTAAGAATTAAAAAGAAGTCGAATATGACGTCATAGTAGAAATAAAAATGACATTTTCAAACAGATTTTTTATGTTCAGATTGGAAGTTTTTGCCCAAAGTACAGCAACTTGCATTACTGCACTGGTGAAACATTTTGAATTATACATAGGTAAATTGCATCACAAATTGTGATACGATTCCGCATGAATCAAAGCCTGATGATGGTACCCTCCATTAATTTTGAAATGTGTTCGTCTGAATGCAGTAGTTATTAAAAAACTTGACATATTAAACAAAAACCTAATTTGAAGAACAAATTAAAAAAAAAAAAAATCCCTGCCGGCTCGGGCCTACAGTCGGAGGTAGATTTCGAAGATAAGTACTAAATTCACCAACAAAACTTAAATAAAGATTAGAGATAAACCCAGTTCCTTCACTAAGAATGGGCTCAATGTGTTAAAATAATTAATATTTCCATAGTCGGGTTTTTATCATGTTTTAATACGTTTTTTCAAACTCACATGACGTTACATATTCACCTGCTGAGGTCCATTTTATTTCCAATATGACGCGATATATATTTATTTTTTTAATTCTTCAAACTATTTATTTCATTTTGAGTTTTCATGCGGAAATCTTGCTCTAGAAAACGTATGACGTAATATTAAATTAGTTTTCAATTCGTCAAACTATTTACTTAATTTAATTTTTCACGTGAACTTTCAATAGAAAAGCAATTGTTGTGGTGGGACTTTTATTGCTTTTTTTTAATTGTTGGCAACTGCTATAACGAAAAATATTTATTTTTTCCTGTCATTGTTGTGTAAGAACTTGTCTTATCAGAATCATGTTAAGACGGTATTCAAAATTTGGAACCCTCCCCATTACCATTCCATTGGGCCGATTTTGCTCATTTTCAATCCCCGCCGAGATATTAGCCATCTCAAAGTTGTCGACGAGTTTGAAGACGATCCGTGCATAATTGCGACTTTTATCGTGCGGACAAAATTTAGTACATACATACATACATATATATATATATATATAAAAACTTTTTAGATGGGGGTGGTTTTGGGTTTCTGGGGTCCTATAGTGAAAAGTTATGAAGGAATTTTTCAAAAGTCGCACCATGGTAACGACTGCAATAGGTAGTATTTCTTACGAAATCTACCTAAAATTATTTCCTACATTGTTTAAGAACGAGAAGGGACAGATATTAAGATATTTCATTCAATTCGTTCTACATTTAATGTAAAATTTTTGTAACAAATATGTTAAACCAATTGAACATTAAAAAATAAAAATAAAATTCATTCAACATGATACTTTAAACACCCTAAAAACTTAGATTCCGTTCAAATAAAAACGAAATAAATCTTAGACATTTTTCATTTTTCAGTTGTAAATATTTGTCTTGTAGATTTTTGTATAAATACATACAAAAATGTACATAAAATACACACATAATGATAAGATGCGTGCAAAATACAAAACTTTAAAAAGGTCTAGGAATTATTTCGATTTCATTTGAACGGAATCTTAGTTTTTAGGGTGTTTAAAGTATCATGTTGTATGAATTTTATTTTTATTTTTTAATGTTCAATTGGTTTAACTTATTTGTTACAAAAATTTTACATTAAATGTAGAACGAATTGAATGAAATATCTTAATATCTGTGCCTTCTCGGGCTTAAACAATGTAGGAAATATTTTTTTTTTTTTTTTCAAATTAGGTTTTTGTTTAATTTTAAGCCAGAAATGCATAAACATGGCATCGGTCTGAGCGACTGTCACAATAATGGTGTTTTTTTTTTTTTTCAAGTAGACGATAGCATTTTTGGAATAATCTAATTCTGCTTATATATATAATTCAAATGGAAATTTCGTTCCGGCTGCTTATAACTCGAGTTCTGCAGAACTTGAACTGTTAGGTAGGTAATTTTTCGGGGAAGGTTTTAGTACATAACACGTCGTTCTGCGCTGTATGGTATCGAATTATAATTTAAGGTTCCTTATTGAGATGAACCTGATAATGAAAAATGAGTCTTTTTAAAAGATCCTGCTGATTGTATTTCGATGGAATTTAGACTGTTAATTAGATAATTTTCCAGGGAAGGTTTCAGTATGGGTCATTCCACGTAAAATGAGCAAAAATTTAAAAAAAGTCGTGGCCACATAGTAACAGATTTTAATAAAATTTGATATACAGGTTCAAATCATATTCAAATAGAACTCTGCAAAATATCTTCACAAAAAATAAATTATTTTAGCAGTTATGGACATTTAAAAAACTTGTGATAAAGATTGGCATGTGTGCAATCGTCCAAAGTTGCAGGTTTGAAGTTCTGTATCTTGAAAACTATTTAACTGAAATGAATTTTTTTTTTAATAATGTAACCTCTGAAAAATTATCTTCTTATTTATTGAGCAATAATAATCTGGTAACACCATGATTATTCTTTAATTAGTTGTAAAAATTGAAAATTTGCAAATTTTTAGAGAATTAAAAACGTAATAAAAATTAAAGGAATTCAAAAACATCTGAGAAATTAATGCCTGATGTAGTTTTACATATTAAGATCGAATTGCTAATGTTTTTAGGTTGCCATGTATTTCCTTCACCTATAAAAAAATTTAGAAACTTTTAAAAAAATGACAAAATCGTAATTTTTCCTCTTATTGATAGGTAAAAAAAATAATGAAGGAAATGTCCCACATTACAGTTATTGCACAGACATAAAGATCAATAAGTCCATAATCTGCTAAAAAAATTTCAAGTATGCCTTTTTCATTCCTAACGTCACAAAATTGGGTTAAAAAAGGCAATATTAACTACATTCCATGAGCTATTTTTTTTTTAATTCGTGCGCGTTTCTTAAAATATTGCACGATTTCAAGGTGAAAAAATTTAGTGCTGCCATCTATTTTCTGTATGTGGGTATAGGTATTAATATATAATTTTCTGTTCAATTGAGCTTTTTTTCTACTTTAATTAAAAATCTTCTTGAGGAAAAAATAAACTGAAAGCAAGTATAAAAGTTTTTATATTTAAAATATACACTGTTATCTAAAATATCAAAATAATTAAAAATTTAAAAAAGCTTTCTTTCAGGTCGAAACAAGTGATAGAAATATTGCATTTTATCCTCAATATTTTTTACTATTTTTTTTTCTCATTAAGGAATAAAAAAGACAAGAATGAAAGTTTAAATATTTAATATATATACTTTTAGCTATAACGTCAAGCAATTTTGATATTGTAGGAGGTGTCCTTCATCTCAATAGAAACGTTGCATTTTTCCCTCAATTTTTTTCAAAAATAATTTTTTTCTCGTTAAGGAATAAAAATACAATTACTAACTTACGTCAATCTGTTACTTATTATTCATTCCTAATTATAAATAATTTTTAATATAGTCTTTGCATACTTAAGGCTAATAACCAAAATTGAAACTTCAAGCATGTAGCCAAAACCACGATTTTGCATCCACTTTTAATATAAATTTTAATACTTAAATAAACAATCCTAAAATCTATTATTTTACATTTACTCATAAATAGATATGATCTACTTACAAAATGATTTTCGTTAAAATCTGTGACATGTCTGCCACACGTGATTTGCTCATTTTGTATGGAATGACCCGTATACGACATATCCTTCTACGTTGCTCAGCGATAAACTTTTGGGGGAAATTCTGTAATCTGGTGAACTCAATTATATAAAAAAAGTTATAATAAACGGTTTTTGATAGAATTTGCATTGTTAGTTTGGCAATTTTTCAGAGATAGTTTTAATATATAATATATTGTTCGGTATTGCTTAGTCATAGAGCAATGGGAGAAAATTCGGTAATTTTCCAATATAGGGCCCTTGGCGATGTGGAGAAACTTGGTTTGGCGAGAAAAGAAAAGTTTTCTGTTCAATAATTATATAATTTATTTAATGTAAAGAAGACATTTATCTCTTTTTATATAAAAACAGAAGTAAATTGTATGTAAATAACAACAATAATAATATACATAAACTAGCGGGTTCTGCCCCCTGCGAGCTATGCCCACCAACTCCCGTTCAGGTTTCAGAGACTCCAAAAACTCGGTAAAGTGCCCTATTTAAAAAATATTACCAGGTTACGGAAGATTGAATGTTATTAATATAGCAGTGGTTATCTTCTGTAAATGAGTTGCCATTCTTTTTAGTTTGAATGGGGTATTTTTTTTTATTACAATGGTCTCATCCACTGCTGTCGTAACAACTGATGGCGGTTTTCAGAATTGATAAGTAAGATCAATCATACATTTGAAAATCATCTTGTATAAAATGGTTAGGATAAAAATGTCGTTATCTTTCTGCCTTTTATAATGACACTGTGGACAATATCCTTCTTTTAGAACATTTCTTTTCGAAGTTAAAAAAATTCCATCTGCTTGGGAGTAAGTTTCACAATCACAGTATTGAAAAGCATTCTATTTTTAAATTTTTAACCTTATAGTTTATGTTTTAATCGAGTTTTAGATATTTTCAAGAGCCGATATAGCTTATTGATAAATTCTTTCTTTATTTTAATACACCCTCATGTATATTTTACAATGTATATTGTTTATATTATTTAATATGAATATCCGGATTTTCAAAAATGTATTTATCAAATAGTAATTCGTTCAAAATAAAACGAAAGTATTTTGCGCGTACATTTACCTGTATTTGCGCTGCATCAAATCATGTATACATAAACAAATTTGCTAGTCGCACCCCATTTATACCATCTGACTTCGCATTAAAATTCTTCGGAATGAAAATCGTTTTAATATACGAGGCAATTTTCACTATTAAATGCAATGCTCATGTAATAATTTATTTCTTTTAAACTTTTTTTCGCTTAAAAAATTCACTGTCATATATATTATTTAATTTAAGAGTGTTTGGGAATATGATTTCTTGAGCTTTTCAAACATAATCTATTATTCAACATTAAAAGTGTTGCACGCGTAATAATGGACAGTATTCCTGCGATGTCACAATTGACAAAATGGCGATTTTTATAGCCTCGAACTGAATGGAAGAATACGGTCCATTCACTTTAATTATGACGATATTTAATGTTTGAAAATTTTGACGTAATTATGTCCTTTGAATCCGTTTCGCGTGAAATAATTTTGTTTTTTCTTAAGTTTTCGTACATTTTTAATACTTACGTATAAATATTTTGACGTAATTTTCCTTATTTTCTGCTTTTGACAGGTGATCATTTAATTCTTATTTTAAAATTTCTTTCTTAATTTAACAATTTCACTTTTCACGACAAAAAACAAATCTGATATTTATTTTTTTTCAAATTTACCTGAAAAACATAATTTAATCATAATATATTTAATATATAATCATAGCTATATAATCATAATATATTTAATCATAACCGATATTTCATTATCGGTTGAAATAAAAGATAATTTCAATTATCAATTTAAAATTTGAAATTGACGAAAAAGAAGAAATCTAATAATCCCTATAGTTTTCCTTGTTGTGCCCTTAGAAAAAAAAAAAAAAAAAAAAAAAAGGAGTAATTTTGTTGTCATCACAAATTTTCATTAATATTTTGAAAACTAATTTCTATTTAAATTCTATTACCAGTTTTGAGATCTGCGGATCAATACGGATTTTTGGTGTTAATTTTATCGCATAGTATTCCATATTTTAGGAGAAATCGCCGTGAAATAAAATCAGTCGTTTCATAAATTCGTTTCATAAATTCATTTCATTAGGATTTTATATATACTAGGAGATCGTACCAGGGTTTCCCGGGTTAAAGAATATAGGTGAAAACATTTTTTTTTAAATTGAAAACTAATAATTTTTTTATATGCAATAAATTTTTTAGATTGCCCACTTACATTAAAAAAGCATTTTTCATAAGGAAAATACGAATTATACAATTAAATAATTTTTTGAAATTTATCAAAAACCGATATTTTTTTATTAGCCGCATGCTAAGAGTTATTTGACCAAGATTTTGCTACTTACGGCACCCTTTTATATTCTGACAACTTCAGAGCTTATACATGTCTGTTAAATTTGTGTGTTATTTATATTATTTTATCTATTTATTCATAGGGAAGATTTTTCCAATGGATATTAGCCGTAAGAAAATGATGAACTCTTTATTCTGTTTTAAGGGCAACTTTCGTAATCGAGCTCCGCTCGATATAGATAAATAAAAAAAATATTTTATGCTTTAAAATTGTTTTTAAAACCACAGACAATCAGTAAACTGGGATGAACTTTGCAAACAAATTCCATTTGAAAAAAAAAAATCCTATTTGGTGATCTAAAAATTTAAATTTTACGATAAAAAATATGTTAGATTTGTGTTTTTCCAATATTATTAACCATTTGGAAAAATGGTTATTGTTCTCGTCAGGGTAGGAAATCAAAAGCATATCTGAAGGTTTTTATTGGTTTAATCCGCATTTTATTCGTTTTCTGATTGGTCTATACAGTAATCTGTATTTCCCTTTACTTTCAACAGAGATGGATACCTTCTGTTGCCACTATGACAAAAAAGTAATAAAAAGTACAAAAAAAATTTAATAACTCAGAAACAAATTGAGATACAGCTTTCAAACAAATTGCATTTAAAAGTACATTTTTTTCCCCTATCCGACGTTGTAAAAAGTAATATTGTCGGATGTTTAGAAGTTTAAGAATGAAATTTCATTTAAAATTGGTAGTCGGATTTCTTGGAAACCTGACGATGGAAAAGCCTTTTCCCGAACAGCCAATGAAATGCTTGGATAATAAGTAAGTTTCAGGTGGATAATAACTAATGAAAATGAAAGAAAATGAATAACAATTTCAGCCAAAGAGTTAATTTTAATTTGTAGGATTTTCACATGCAAAAGAAAAAGGGAATAAGCCAATTAAAAATAAAAAAAAAAGATAAATAGGACAGGAATGAATATTTCACATCAAATACGAGTCGCAGGCGATTTTTGTCGCTTGGAATTTTTACGTGTAATAACACTATTGATGTTTAATTCATGGCGTTCGTAATGTATGATCAATTCCGTGCGATTTTTTATGTCTTAAATTTTAATCTTTGAAAAAATCATTTTCCAAATGGTCGTTGTAATTTGTTAAATAGCTTTTTTTTCTTTTATTTGTTCATAAAAGAGGTATTAATTTCGTTAATTTGTCTTTCACAAATATGTTAGATTGGTGTTTTTTTTAATATTATTTTTTTATTTGTTTATAAAGGAAGTAGTAATTTCGTTATGCAAAAAAAGTCAGAAACAAACGCTGAAAAATGTTTGTTGCCTTATGTGCAAAATGTTTATCATTATTATGTATTGAAACCGGCGCGTGATAAGATAAGCTTAAAAAAAATCATTCTTAAAAATTATTTTAGAAAATATAATACATTAGTCAATTAAGATACAGTTTTTAAACAAATTGTATTTGAAAGTAATTTTTTTTTTCCTACGCGACGAAAATTGAAAATGTACGATGGTCAGAAGATTAAAAAATTGCAGTAGCGAAAATTTCAAGAACAAAATTTGATCGTGAAGTGTTGCCATTCGCAAAATGACGTCAGCGTTACGCACAGATACGTTTGTTCTTTATAATATTTATAATATAGATACTTAATCAGTAAAACGTGATAAAGATCAGTTATTAGGATGTGGTTATCAACTGAGGCACTTATGCGTGGTATTCCGGAATGAAAAAAAGCGATTTTCACCTTCTCAAAATTTCCATACGCACTTCTCATATCCATATTCATCATTTTTTTAAAAATTGTATTTTGTTTGATCATTTAAAAATAATTTTAACGCAAAACATGAAGTCAGCAAAATCTTTTATGTGAACAGACGCACCCTTTACTTGAGATTCTAATATCAATTCCGGAGAGTAAAAATTTCCGTAATTTATGTTTTTTAGACGCATGTGTTTAAATGTTTAGATTTATCTAAGAAAATGATCGTTTTCTTTTAAATATGACTTCATTTTCACTTAAATAAGCATTTCGCCTAGTGTCTGAAACTTAGTATCAGTACACATGCAGAAGGAAAAACAATAAATTTTGAAAATTTATGAGGAAAAATCCGTGTTTTCAAAAGCAGTATGTCATTTTCCGTTATTATGCCCTAATATAATATTCTGCCCCTAATGGGATTTTGCGACACTAAACCCTATACAACAATTTTTAGCAACAATTTTGAATTTTTATCAGAAAATAGCATGAATAAAGATAAAAATACCTCATTATTTCTCTCTTGTCTGCAATAGTGAAAGCTATCTAATTTTCACCATTTTGAAGAAATTTCATAAAATGCTTTTAAAATTAAAATTTAAAAGTGGGGATATTTAAAAAAAACAGACAGTGCAATCACATCTACAAATGAAGAGCTTTCAGTTTCAAAGTAATTTTAGTAAAATTGGTTCAGCAAAAAGATCAGGGCAGATGACTAAAAAACACACTTGTGTTTTAAAGATATATAGATTACATAAAATTAGGAAAAATTAAATTAAGCAAATTATGTTATTTTGATATAGTACAATGTCCTAAATAAAATCATTAAAATTTTATTATTCGAGAGAATTTTGGACAAAAACTTCAGTAACATGATATTATTTTAAACCACGAATTATTTGTTTGCTTGTCTAACTCGGCGAAGCAAATCCATGCAGGCGAGAATCATTAATTTCTGTAACATAAATCGCTATTATTTGCATGTCATCTCTCTTTTATAAAGACACTTTAAATTTTTGTGAAACATTGCGTTTTATCAGTGTGTGATTTCGATTACATCCTTTTCAAAAGTGAAGCATTTTCACCTGTGAAGAATTTCAAAGCAGGTGGCTGTGAAAATGACGCACTTCTACAAAACATAATTCAGGTTTAAGAATTGAAATACACACTTTTTTATAAAATGACGTCATTTCCATCCGCTAAAGCAATGCACTTTTACAATCCAGTCTTAAACTTCGTCTATAGAAAAGTATGCATATGACGTCATTATCACGGAATAACAGGCAATATTCTTGACATAGCCCATATTTTAATTTCAACTTTTTTTTTCAGGTTTTATGAGAAAATTTCAACAAAAAGATACAGTATCTCCTATTTTCGATTATTTTCCGTTTACTTTCAATTTCAATAGAAATGGGGCACTTTTGTTGCCACAATAAGAAAAATGGTATTAAAAACTACAAAAAAATTAATATCTCAAAAATAAATTGAGATACATCTTTCAAACAAATTGCATTTAAAAGAGCATATTTTTCCTTATACGACGGTGTAAATATTTTAAATGTGCGATGTTTAGAAGTTTAAAAAATTGCAGTAGAGAAAATGGCAAAACCAAAATTTTATTTCAAATTGCAAAGTGTTGCCATTCGCAAAATGACGTATGCGTTATGCACAGATATTTTTGTCCTTTATAATATAGATAGAAGATAGATAGGGTAGATGTAACTTTGAACGCAGCAAGTAGACTGCATTTTTGGTCTTGATCTTCTAAAATAGAAGAAATGTTGTTTTAATTTAAAAAAAAGAATTTGATCTCGAAGCATGAAAACATGCTATTTTTTATCATAGCTTCTTAAAAGAAGAAAATAGTTGCGGGAAATTTTAATTGTATACGTGGGTTCCTAGAGAGGAACAAGTGATTTTCAAGTATTAAAATATGATGTATAGAATGTGAAATTAGATCGCTGCATGCACGCTGCAGTTTACTTGATCTTCCGAAATGGAAGAAAATAAATATTCCTGATTTCATAAAATATTATCTTGGATTCCAAGGGAGGAATTTATATGTATTTAAACAAGTATTAATCAAATGCTTTCGCTGTAAATAGTCTGTATGTATTTAAATGTGTAAAAAATAGAATTAGCAAATTTTTAAACTTCTTCCGCTTATTTACATTGAACAACACCAGAGTAAAAACTTTCAGTCGTGAAAATATGCTGACTTTAATGTGAAATTATATAGAATCCTGATCTCTTGAAAAGTGCTCTGCCGATTATTTTTCATGAACTGTGCTATAACGTGAAACTCATGGGCTACCTGAATATTAATCATTACCTATTGCTGCAGACGTCTATCTGGTAATTTTTGTAGTCCTCATTTTATAAATATTTGTCTAATAAAGTATCTCTTCTCCTCAGAATTTAGGATCGCTTTTATTCCTGAAACTGAGCTTATTTGTAATTAGTACGTGTGGATATTTTGAATTTTGAATGATTCTTTGAATGCAATCAATCGTAACTGCGATGAACATTCTTTGCAATTTCACGCAGAAATTTCCTTTCTTCAGGCATTTAACTCACAAGTTTCCAAGTTTCAACTCTCGTTTCAATTCTAGAGCATATTATGACAATAAAAGAAATTATTTTCCCATGGACATGAAATGACAGGGCATATGCACAAACAAATGTTTATACCGGTTTGTTTAAGGGGACGGATGTCGTTAAAATAAATTCTTTTAATTTTCTTAAAAGAAATTTGAAATTTTGTGTAAATATACATTTCACCCTAAGTATATAGAACAAGATAAAATAAATTTCTCATCTTACTATAATTTTAAGATCTTTTAAAAAATTTAAAATTCTTAAACGAATTTTTAAAATGCTCCTTGCGTCTTAATGTTTTAGATATTTCCTCTATTTTGGATTTTAATCATGTAAAACACTATTACAAAAGAATCTGACAAGGAATGTCTCCATACGGGCATACTCAGAAAAATCTGAAAAAATTACAGAATGTTCTTCTCATATGGATATATATGTTTATAAAATATTTTTTGGCGGAACCCCGATACAGTGTCCGTAAAAAAATAACGAAATTTTCGTTCATTTGGCGATTTATCACCGGTTGGCGATGAAAAGAAAATGCGCTTTTATGTAAGAAAAAACTTTTTATGTTGAATTTGTTTATATAAGTTTAATTTAAATAACTTTACTTTTGTCATTTTTAATTTGTTTTAACTATAGTTTTGTCTTTTTTAGATTGTTTCAGCTATAGTTTGTCAGATATATACGTATTTATAATAAAATTTAAATATCATATTTTACGATTTAAAACCAAATTTAAATTATTTCAAGTTCAAAAATAAGCCAGATAGAACACTGTCGATTTGATTTTGTTGCTATGGAAACGACTTCGTGTTCGATATGGAAATTTATTATGGCAATCAAACGTCAGCTGACTATAACTTAAAATAGATATTTGCAACTTGCAAAGCATAGAAAATAATTTTACAGTGATAAAATTAAATAACTACAGCAACAAGCAACATATATATGTAATATAAAAATATATAATAACCTATTTCATTGATTAAGTTTAAATTCATTAAAAACCGTGCATTCTAAAAAACAATTTTCAGATGCATTAAAATCGTTTGCTTTGCTTTTGGCGTGGAAAAATTCCTGCTCGCCAAATCGCGTGTCACTTTCGTATTTTCGCGCCAAATATTCGAAAGTATTTTATTTTTTTACAGACTTTCTACTGAAATTCCGCCGTTAAATTTGACTGATCCCTTATTACATACATGAGTAGTTTCACTAGCATTTATTTAAACATATTCTGAGTATGCCCTGTAAGGAGACCTTCCTTGTGAGTATCGATTTTTTAATCCCATAAAAAGTTACATTTTTAGAGATAATTTTCTGAATTCCATATCGATTTTCATCAAAATTCTGCCTTATAATAAATTAAAAATCAAATTTAATTGTCTTAATGAAGTCGAATTTTAAAATGCATACACACTTACTTTTTAAGCAATATCAGGGTTCTTCCTTATCAGTTTCATGAATTTTGATCAAAAATTAAGTCGCAAGGAGCATTTCAAGTATTAAAAAAAAGCTGAAACATCAATATTGAGAAAAACAGATTTAAAGTATACTAAAAGGCCAAAAAATTGATTGTGAACAAAATTAAAACAATTGTTACATTGCGTAAAATAATTGCGTCTGCATGTGGTTTTTTTCACGAATCACGTAGTACAAATTGGAGAGTAATAATGCGCACAAAAGAAATGCTGATTTTGAAATCGATGTTTGCTCAAATAAAGGTCCAAGGTCCCCTTAAAAAGTCCTTCCGGCCAGTGCCGGGAGGAAGAGGTAGCTTTCATATTCCTTATTTTAAAAAAGCCAACTTATATTATTCAAACACGAAGCTCAATTTAGTGGAAACCGAATATATTAAATTCAATACTAATTTTTATCAATATAATGAATGAGAATTTCGCGAAATTAGTCAGCTTTATCCAAGCTGCTTCTCTTTAAAGTAACTTATATTTGGCTGCCAAATTCGGCGATTTCTTAAAGTGCCTGCCATTTTAAGACAACATGGTGGATGAGGCTAAGCAGTGAACTTGGTAGAGACCTTAGTAATTGCTGTGCACATGCTCACTCACATCGGAATCGGTTGATATATACGAGTGCTGTCGCAGGCAAAAAATCAGATTTTTGAAAATGTCACCCACATTGCAAATTGAAACTGCTATACCTGAGCCATTTTTAAGATAAAGACAAACAAAAAATGCTCCTGAATCCTTATATCAAGGTCAAATACTTAAGAAAGAAACCCTTTTCAATTTCTAATTTTTTTGCACCTCACTTTAAATATAATTTTTTTTTTTTTTTAATTTAACGGCCGCCATTTTGAAACAAGATGGCTGACGAATCTGGCCAGCAAACTTGGTCGAGATATTGATGTATACTATCCACATGCCTTCTTACATCGAAATAGGCGAATACGTGTGTTATCGCGTGACAAATACAAGATCGTTTCAAAATGTTAGCCATGCTAGAAATTCAAAGTGCTATAATTCATCCATTTTTTAAGATATAAACAAAAGAGCAAATTTTCAAAAACAAAAACTTCTCCGGAATCTTTGTATCAAGGCCAAACACATAAAAAAATCTTTTTCATTTTCCAATTTTTTAATACCTCATTTTAAATTTTAAATTTAATTTTTTTAAATGGCAACCCTTTTGAAATAAGATGACGAATGAAGCTGGCCAACGAACTCGATCGAGACATTGGTATGTACTATGTACAGACCAAGTTACATCCAAATCGGTTCATAAATAAGCCTGTTATCGAGTGACAAAAATCGGGTCGTTTTAAAATGTCAGCTACAATAGAAATTCAAAATGCTATAACTCAGCCATTTTTTTAGGTATAGACAAAACAAAAACTGTTCCGGAATCTTTGTATTAAGGTCAAACACATACAAAAAAAATCTTTTTCATTTTCCAATTTTTTGGTATCTCATTTTAAATTTTAAATATTTTAAATTTTTTTAAATGGCCGCCATTTTGAAACAAGATGACGGATGAAGCTGGCCAACGAACTCAGTCGAGATATTTGTATGTACTATGTACACACCAAGGTACATCCAAATAGGTTCATAAATACGCCTGTTATCACGTGACAAAAATCAGGACGTTTCAAAATGTCAGCCACGCTAGAAATTCAAATTGCTATAACTCAGCCATTTTTTAAGATATAGACGAAAGAAAAACTGCTCCCGAATCTTTTTATCAAGGTCAAACACATAAGAAAAAAATATTTTCCATTTTCAATTTTTTGGTACCACATTTCAAATTTTAAATTCTTTTAAAAAATTTAAATGGCCGCCATTTTGAAAGAAAACGACGGATGAAGCTGGTCAACGAACTCGGTCGAGACATTGGTATGTACTATGTACACACCGAATTACAACGAAACCGGTTCATAAATGCGAGAGTTACAGTGTGACAAAGGTCAGATATATATATATATATATATATATATATATATATATCAATTTTGAACGGAGGGTGGTTTCGTGATCTGAGGGTCATGATCGATGAAAATATACCAAATTTTTTTGAAATCGCTTTCCTCCGAACGGCTGCAATAGGTAGTTTTTTGTAATGAAAGCTACCTAAAAAAATACTGATAGCTGAATTGAAATTTTCTTTGAAGTGTATACGGAATTTTGAGATTTTTTCAAATTCGGAACAGCGACATAAAAACTTAGCCAATTAAATTAGTATCAGCTCTTTTAATTTTTTTTTCGTTGCATAATTCTGTCACTGCGTGCGTATCAGTGGACTATTTCTTATAATGAATATTTTACAATGTCATTTTAATCGTTTAATGAAGAAAGTAAATGATGTATATCCAATTTTGAGGGTCACCGTGTATTCTGTGTACATTAAGCTAATCACACAACTCCTCATTTGAGAACAACTTGAAAACTATGTATGTTAGAGTATACAAAATCTCTTCAATAAACTACATAGATCGGCCTAAAATCATAATTCTATTTACTTCATAAGTTTAAACTATAGAACTGTTATTTTAATTGAGGTTAAAATGTTAGTTTTCAATATCTATAATAAGTTAAAAATATTGTAAAGAAAAAGAACTTAACCGATATCTGTATATAGGGTGTCCATAATTAAATGACCCTACTTTAAAGTTGTGTACAGACTAGAGATCTGCACGGGTCGGCCCGTGGCCCGAAACTCGAGCCCGGCCCGGCCTGAGGGTAGGGCTTTCATTCACGACACTTTTCATTCACGGCATCTTTCATTCATGGCAAATTTTATTCACGGCACTCGGGCCGGGCCGCGCCTAACTTATTTTTTCTGCACACACCCGGGTACAGGTTTCATTCCTAATTTTCATTGCCCAAAATTTACATTCCTAGTTTTCACCCACCCCGTATGAAAATCATTGTCTCGGAATGGCCTGGTCCATTCAAAGGTCAGTAAAATTAGGCTTGGCACAAATTTTTTGACAAAAAATGCATACATTTTTAAATCGCCATTATTCTACAAATAAACATTCAAATTCATTCTTTGTAAAGAGTGGTAGATTTCTACACTTATTAAAATATAGTAAAACGTGTGAAAAAGAACCTGTCTATGACGGAATCTTGTTTTAAACTGAAAAACGTGTTGATCCATGCAAAATTAATATACTACTTAATACTACGTAAGAAAATTATAAAAATTAATAACAAACAAAATTAATATACTACGTAAGAAAATAATATAGAATACATTTACACTTGCTAAACAGGGAACTTGTCTATAACGCATTTTTTTTTTCTATGCAATTCAGTCTTAGATTTTACAGTATAGCATTTTTCAGATATTTAACACTTCAATACATGGAACATGGATTAACAATATTAATGATAACTGAAACATTTACATACAAGAAATAGAGATTCGTTAAAAAAAAATAAATATCGCACCCTGCGGCACTTCCATAACAAGTTGGAAATTGCTCGTCAAACGTGGCAAATGAGGTGCGTTCGTACTATAACTAGTTTTATAATGATTTTTTGCACCCCATATTGTACTGAATGTATATTTTTTCGCGCTTCATAAGTGCATAGTCTGTAACATCATTAAAATGCACTTACAATAATATTTTCCCCATTCCCCGTAATGTAACGGAAAACTTTTGTCTGCCCCTGTAATTAAACTATACATTCGATTTTCATAAAATTTGAAATGGCTCGACAAAAGTTTACAGCAATTATATATTTAAAATTTCAGACCATTCGGAAGGCTGTAAAATCATTAAAATGCATTTGCAATAATTTTTTCCCATTGGCCATAATGTAACGGAAAACTTTTGGGTGTCCCTGTAATTAAACTATACATCCGATTTTCATAAAATTGGAAATGGCTCAACAAAATTTTGCAGCAATTATATATTAAAAATTTCAGACCATTCGGAAGGCTGTAAAATCAGTAAAATGCATTTGCTATAATTTTTTCCCTTTGGCCGTAATGTAACGGAAAACTTTTGGGTGTCCCTGTAATTAAACTATACATCCGATTTTCATAAAATTGGAAATGGCTCGACAAAATTTTGCAGCAATTATATATTAAAAATTTCAGACCATTCGGAAGTCTGTAACATCATTAAAATTCACTTGCAATAATTTTTCCCATTGGCCGTAATGTAAAGAATAACTTTTGACTGTCCCTGTAATTAAACTATACATCCGATTTTCATAAAATTGGAAATGGCTCGACAAAATTTTGCAGCAATTATATATTAAAAATTTCAGATCATTCGGTCCGGTAGTTTTTGCTCTGTTATATGCGGACGGACAGACAGACGGACGGACAGACGGACGGACAGACAGACGGACTGAACAACGACTATAGGTGCTACGTATTTATATAATTACGAACGCACCTAAAAATGAAGATTATAAACATGAAAAGAAAAGTTAAGATAAATATTTTTGGCTTGATCTCCTCGTACGAGAAAAACCAAATCGACATGAAAATCAATGTTTTGTAAAAATTCACTCGGGCCGGGCCGAGATTTAAACTTTTTTTCGGGCCAAACCGGGCTCGGGCCGAACTTTTAACTTTTTAACCGGGTCGGGCCGGGCCAATATTTTTTTTTCTACGGGCCGTGCCGAATTTTCAACTTTTTTACCGGGCCGGGACGATTTTTTTCTCTGAGTCGGGCCGGGTCCGGGCCTGGAAATGTCGGCCCGTGCAGACCTCTAGTACAGACAACACTATTGTCAAAAAAGTGTGAAATTTTGTGAAAGACATAATAAAGAGATGGGAAGTTGTGTAAGCTGAAAAAAAATAGGACACCTTTTTTTAACAAATTACACATTTAGCATACATTAACGATAGTTTAACAAACTTTGTTATAACCAATGTTCCGCATGACGGTTATCATTTTCAGATTCCAGCTGGAATCGTAAGGTAGCATAACACAGTTGACAGCGATGTATTCAAAGAAATGCTAGGAACATCTCGTGAAATGATATCTTTAGAACCAGGTTATGTTAACAAATAAAATTTCTAAACTATCGTAATGATAAATCTGTAATGTTTTAAAAATCGCCCTTTGGTGGTGAAGTTTTGAACTTTTTTTGTTTGTGTGTTTAAACAAATTCCCATCACTTTGTTATGTCTTTCACAAAATTTCACAACTTTATGAACAATATAGTTTCGTCTATAAACAACTTTAAAGTAGTGTCGTTTAATTATGGACACCCTGTATTTCAGATAATCAAGTATGAAACTTGTGATTAGAAAAGGGCCAGATTGTCAACGGGGCAATCTCCCACCAGTAAATTTTAATAGAAATTTTCATCTTATCTAAACGCCATATTCATGAAACATTACTGTCATGAATAACACAAAAATTTCTATAACACATACAGGACAATTGCACCATAAAATATAATAAATAAAGACACAATCTTGCTTAATGGTACACAAAACACGAACTTTAATAAGCTAAAAGTTATCTTCTACGTTTCGAGCTGTTTCTACAGCCGTCTTCAGGAAAATATGATGGTAAAAAGATTCAAAGTTCAGAGACGAAAGCTTCCTGTGCAAGAGATAATTAGTCGAAACTTGACCAATGGTTTGAATACAAAAATGTAGTGTCTCTGAACTAAAGATCTCTGAACTTTTAGCCTTTTTAACATCATATTAACATGAAGCCGGCTGTAGAAACAGCTCGAAACGTAGAAGTTAACTTTTAGCTTATTAAAGTTCGTGTTTTGTGTACCATTAAGCAAGTTTGTGTCTTTATTTACAAAAAATTCTATTCTTTTTTACTGGTGGAAGTTTGGTCTGTTGGTAATCTGGCGCTTTTGTAGTTATAAGTGTCATACTTGATGACTCAATACATTTAAAGCAATTATTCGAGTTAAATAATGTTTTAATTTTAATTATATATATTTTTTAAACAACTGAATTATTTCTCTCTTTAATTGGAGATATCAATTTCGCATCTTAACCCTTAATTGCATGAATTATTCTTTTAGAATTGTATTTTTTATTTGTATATTAAAGATTAGACACCAGAAATTTTAAGATAGATTTTTAACTTTATTCAGTAGCATATTTTTGTAATTTTTGAAGATTAATATTTCTATACAAATATAGTGGTTGTAAGAACTTAATTTATGCATTAAAAATTAAATAAAAAGGTGATGGAAATTTACATCACTATGCAATTAAGGGTTAACCCGGGAGAACTCGCTCCATGAGATTTTCTCTCACAGTCGTACTTTTTAAAGACTCTTATTTAAATCATTTTTCATTTTAATTCAAATTTCAAAATGTTTTTCAATTATTTTACCTATTTTGTGAATAAAAGTACTAAGCCAACCAAAAAAAGTTGATATTATATGAATGTAAAGTAAAAGAAAAGCAATTGGGCATTCTCACTAGCGAACTCTCCCCGGTTAAGGAAATTTAAATCTACATAAATGTGCAGAGCAATACTTTTGTAAAACTGGCAGTCTTTTAAGCTTAAAAGTTTCCTATTTCGTTAGAAATATTCTCACTTTATAACTTTTAGTATATTTTGTTGAACGCTGCGATATTTATAACACAAAAGTTTATAACTTTTCCACGCTCCAGATGAATTTTAGTCCGAAAAGTCCCTTTATTGTATTTGACACTAATGGACATCTGGATGGACGTGCCAAACGCATCCGTTAAGTGTTCTTGATCATCTGCGTTAGCGAAGTACTTCGCTGACTAAACAGTATAAGACGTTAGCTTGATTAACTTAAATTAACCTGGAACTTAGTTAAATAAGAGGAATAAACTCTTAAAACTATATTTTTCCACATTATTGTAAAACTTATCGAATTACTTCGTAAAATTAGGTATTTTGGAGAAGTAAAAAATATTTTAAATATAGGAGATAATTAATGTAATATGTAAGTGACGGAGGACGGCCTTTTCACGTTTTTAGGTGCGTTCATAATTATATAAATATGCAGTACCTATAGTCGTCGTCTGGTCCCTCCGTCTGTCCGCGGAACAGAGCAAAAACTACCCAACCGAATGGTTTGAAATTTGATATATATAGTATAATTGCAGAATTTTGCCGAGTCATTTCAATTTTTTTGAAAATCGAATCAGAACATAAAAAGATATTAATAAAAGTTTTCTTCATTTTAGTAAATCCTATCATACTTAATTAATTCAATGATACCCCATGATAGGTAATGATTCCAGGTTGCCATGGTGATTATATTATATTTAAGATGGAGGAATACTATTTCCGTATTACTGAATTTAATATATATAAACGTAAAAAATTTTGTATTCATGCATTTTTGCATAAGAGTGCAACAGGTATTGCACTAAGATCTGAATATTTATAAAACTAGTACGAACGCACCTCATTTGCCACATCTAACGTACAATTTCCGACTTGTTTAACTCATATCTCTGAAGTATCTAATTTTGTAAATATATTGATTAATGATTATACAGTAGGGTGTATCGATTTTTAACTTTTTTTTTGTTTCCAAATTCCAAGTTGATAAAAAGTTTTTACTAGACACCACAACTTACCACAAAAAATTTTGGATTTTTAAAAAAATGTTTAGGTCTCCCGCACAAGGCCTAAAGTTTAGAAATTTTACTTAATAAGTAAATTTTTACAAAATTTAAAAAAAAAAAACCTAAAACACCTTTTTTTAATTGCAAGTTAAAATTCCACTAACAATAAGCATGAAAAACGATAGAAAATGTATTTCAAAAACTTAGCACAACATTTAGGTCTCCCGCACAAGACCTAAAGTTTGTTAATTTGGACGAAACTTTCATAATTTTTAGTGTAAATGAACCATTTTTTTTTTCGTTAAAAACACCAGACTTAAGTGTATTTTTGTTACAGGAGGCATAAAATGACACAATATAAATAAATAAATAAATACATATATATATATACATACATATATATATATACATTATACATACTACATAAATAATATATAAATGTTGTATACCTTAAAAAAGATAGTTTAACGATGTAAATTGTTTGATAAAGGTGTTGAAATAAACTCTATCGTTATTTGTGATTACTATTGTTTATTACAAATGTATAAAATATTATAACGTGGAATAAAATGTAGTACATAAGTACAAAATGTTGCCGATGTATTTTCAAAGAACATGAGCGCAGTTTTCTTGTTCTATTTCAAATTAACTGACTTGTTTTAAATACTCGTCCTTTCATCTTGTCTTCAAAACCTGAAACGAAAGTTATATACAGTATTTACGTACGCCTACAGATTTTTACAAAATTATAGAAATGATCCGCAATGAATTTCAAATATTATATGGAAGAAATTAAGATAAAGATGTTATTTAAAAACATTAAAAATCAAAGTAGTACAAAAAACACTTACTTACATTTTAATCCTTCACTGCGGTTTTGTACTGACTCTTGGTCTGGAACGTAGGTAGCTCTTTACGATCTTCCAGTCTGGCACGAATGAAACCATCTCTTTCGATCATCCCACACACTCGCTTTGAAGCTTCTATGACTTTTTTCACAATTCGTTCCACAACTTGAGTGTGAGAAGGAATTGTAAATTCAAGCCTTCCACTTTTTCCCGTTTCCGCAATTAACTGTAACTCTTCTAGTCTCATATCGGTAACAAGAGGGGGTTCGGTTACTGAAGTGGTTTGCCAGTCAATCATATCTATATAGTCTTTAGCATTAAAATTGTTCTGAGGGGGTTTAAATATCCTTACCCCTTTCTTTTCTGTTTCACGAGCTTTCTGGATTCTCTTATAAGCCAAGACTCTAATATGTTTTCGTTCGTCAAGCAACATAGCTATTAAAACATGGTCTGGGAGAGCCATGAATTCGTTTCTCTGTAACGTTGCATGGACGACATGTTTTAGCTCGTCTTCCAAGTAATTGCTGAAATGAATCATTTTAAAAAAATTAATGGAACCCTGCTGGATTTTGGGATTGCACTTAATTGAGAACCATGATGGTATGTAGACTTTCATTATGAACTCTGCAAGCTTTCTCAGCTCAGGGTTCGGAGCACCCATGGCTACATACAAACGAAGGATTAGATTTGCCAGGGTAAGCCACCTGGCGTGCGAGATGTTTCCGGGGTTTCGTTTGGCCAACTCTTCGGTACATGTACTTGTTGATACGGCTTTGGATATTTCGTACAGATACTTTTGGTCTGTGCTCAACTCTTTAAGATCAACTTCTGGTATATCGCTTTCAATTGCAACAAAATTGACACCATCCAGATTTTGGCAGCTTAGAAGTTGTTTACCGATAGGCCCGCTAAATGTGTTTGGTCCACAAGTTGGCCCATCAAGAGCAAATATAATTTTTTTAAATGGTAATTCATTCAAATGTAGTAGACACACAACTGCTTGCAGTGGCTGTTGTATTTTATTTTCAAAAAAGGTGAAAACTCCATTTGAAGTGCCTGTGTTTGCTGCCGTACCATCACAACCAATAGCTTTTAGTTTTTTAAGATCGACAGTTTTTTCTTCACAATACTTTACCAGTGATGTAACTATTTCCTTTCCTGTTCCATTTATGGGAATTACATGACCGAAATACTTGGATCCAGGTTCTTCAACAATAGATATGTGTTCTTCCATTAAAGATTTTCGGACACTTTTACCAGCTAGAATTTCTTTTGTTATGGTTTCATCTTTACGACCATCAAAGTAAATGGCCAACAGATCGGAGGTTCGAGTTGAGCTTACTTCTTTACGAGACTTAAGTCTTTCACGTGCTACTTTTGATTTGTCGATTACTGCTTCTTGGTTCTCCTCAGTAACGACATTTAAGTCTCCAAAAGTGCAATAGCTAACTGAGCTCCAGCTCTACTAGAAATGCTCCTGCGGTCACAAGCTCGTGAAAACAAAGACAAGCGTTGTGGCAGTTCTTGTTTTACTTCTTCACTTGAAACAATTTTTTGACTCGTATCAAGTACATTTATTTCAAAATCACTATCTTGACATGATGTGTGAGACATTGAATCATCTGTACTATCACCAGAATCAATGTTATCAACAGATTTTAAGTTTTCATCCTCAGTCTTTTTTACAACTACCTGCATTAAAGCTTGTGACCTAGATTTTCTTTCTAATCGCTTTTTAAGCTTTTTAGTCTCGTTTTTGTCACACTCTGCAATTGAAATCAATCTAGGACCACGTTGGTCGAGCAAAAACTCGTGTTCTAGTGCCGAGACTTTTTTGTCAATAGAGCAATTACAGTTGCTGAGGTCACATTTGCAAGTACAAATATCAAACAATGCAGTTTCAGTTTTTGACTGAAAGCTAGTTACTGCATCTTTGTAGGAGTTAGGATACTTCCTTTTAGGCCCTGAACACTTTTTAATTTTCCTAAGCTGCTCATGCAGTTTTAAAACCATAAATATTGTGTTTTTGGTGCCACAAACAGGAATTGAAGCTCTTTTTCCATATTTCCTCAAGTTTTAAAGCAACTCTTAAGGCAATTACCTTCTTTGCAGGCTGATGTATTCCCTCTTGTTTCATTTCAATGCGTACCCACTCAAAATACTTCAAAACATCCATCTTGGTTGGCAGAACATTAAACTCACTCACATCAATAGGTTGCCCGATAACCGGCCTGTCGATAGTTTGTCTAGTTATATGCGATTTTTTACTCATAATGAACAAAAACAACACTCACTCAATTGATTTTTACAACAAGACTATCGCACTAAAACACAACCGTAATGCTCGCTCGCAGGCAGACGACTGCTGACAAGTCTGCGCGGTGATTCATAGGTGTCGCGTCACCGCGGCGCGACAGTCTTGCCTTCCCCCACCCCATCGCTTGAAGTTGACGCTTGACGTATTGAAATGTGATTTATTATTTCACTTATTTCAACAATTCCAATCAAGCCTAACGAGGCTTTAGTTACATTTAATTTTTAAACCAGCAACAACACGAATATCAAAGCACTGAAAAATGTTCAAAAATTGGCTGAAATTTACGACTTTTAGGCCTTGTGCGGGAGACCTAAATGTTGTGCTAAGTTTTTGAAATACATTTTCTATCGTTTTTTGTGCTTATTGTTAGTGGAATTTTAACTTGCAATTTAGAAAAAAAGTGTTTTAGGTTTTTTTTTATAATTTTTGTAAAAATTTACTTTTTAAGTAAAATTTCTAAACTTTAGGCCTTGTGCGGGAGACCTAAACATTTTTTTAAAAATCCAAAATTTTTTGTGGTAAGTTGTGGTGTCTAGTAGCAACTTTTTATCAACTTGGAATTTGGAAACAAAAAAAAAGTTAAAAATCGATACACCCTATTATACAGGGTCATCGAAAAATAAGGCCTAGATTTAAAAAAAATCATAACATCGAAATCTTTTATGTTAAATGAGTAATTCTTTCACTACACGATAACTTGTGAACGTAAGTTTGGTTTTAGTTCACCAGAATTCGTTTGGGTGTCTGTGTTATGCGCGGATTAGTTGAGCAGTCGTCAAGGTGAGCCGACCCGCCAGACTGCAGCTGCTCAGTACGATGTTGACCGCGCAACAAAAAGCACAGTACGATGTTGACCGTGCAATAAAAAGCACAGTGCGTGATTTGGTGTGTGGAGTCAAAGTCAATAGTCAGTGTACAGCGGCTTTTTCAGAGAACTTATCCAGGTCAAACTGCTCCTGGTGCTTACATTGCACATATTTGCTCCTGGTGTACACCGTACGGTCCTCACATTGAAACATACTAAGGTATTTAAATATATATATATATTATTTGCCATACATTATAAGACTAAAACCAATAAATTACCTTTTATTGTTTTTTTGTGACAGTTATTTAAAATCTAGGCATTATTTTTCGATGACATTGTATTATTCCTGACTTAGTAATTTTTTTTTTTTTTTTTTTTTTTTTTAATTTGTTCGTTACTTTGCTTTTTCACACTGAGTTCAAAAATAACTTATTAAACATTCGTTGCCTAAATATACTTCTAAAATATTTATCCTAAATAAATTATAACAAATATGATATTTTCTCAGCTTTCTTAAAACTGCTTAATTAGATCGCTTTTATTTCCAAATAAATATTTTCCATCCTATCAAAATTTAAATCTACATAAATGCACTAGATAAAACTTTCATTATATAACAAAAGTAACAGATTTTGAAGTGTAAAAGTTCCCAATTTCAACGGGCATTTGCTATACCTCCAACAATTTTGTTGAGCGCTGATATATTTATCACGCCCAATGTCTGCATCAGTAGATGTTTAGTCCGAAAAGTCCTTTATTGAATTTGACACTAATGGACATACGGATAGACGCGCCGAACTATTCCATTAAGTGTTCCTGATCCTCTCCGTTAGTGAAGAATTTCGCTGACTAAACACGACATGGCATCCGTTAGAATAACTTAAATTTAAATTAGACTAAAAATGACTGAAATTAGTTAAATAAGTAGAATAAATCGTTAAACTAGTTTTTTTCATTCCATTAATATTACACTTATTGAGTTATTTTGCATAATGAAATTTGCTGGATAAGTGAACCATATTTTAGGAAACATAATTAGCGTAACGCGAAAGCGAAAAAGAGACATTAATTTTTGGTTATTTAACACATACTTTTAAAATAGAGAATTTTATAAATCCATGGATTTGTTTATAATTAAATTTTTCTTCATTTAGTATGTTTTTTTTCCAGTTATTTTGTTAATTTAAAATGAGTTCCAAAATGTATGAATAATTAACTTTTAACTGATGTCACGCGGTCTCCCAGATCCCGCGACTCCCAGCTGTAAACACTTTTACAGCTTTTTACTTTTCTGTAACTGAAGTTAAATAATATGAATAAAATACTTTTTTCATGCAATTTAATTCACATGCTCCTAAGAGAAGTACAACGATATTGTTAGGGCAAAATTTAAGTAAATTCAACCATTTGAGTTATTTTTTTTATTAATTTTATTCGAGGGGTCTGAGAGACCGGATCACACCAGTTGTGTGACAAATTTTAGTCACATCAGTTAAAGGTTAAAGATTATCTAAATGTTCTTTTTAATGTATTACTTTTTAATTCAATTTAATAAGCTTGGTATTTCAATTTTAACTCTAAAACTTTCTTAAAACAAGTTGATCATATATTCCTTTTTCCCAGATAAGTATTTCGTATCTTATCAAAATATAAATCTACATAACTGCATAGAATACAACTTTCATTACATAACTCTCAAACTTTTAATCGTAAAAATTCCCAATTTCACTGACAAACTTTCTACTTCACTATATTTGGTATAATTTGTTAAGAGCTGCGATATTTATCGCACTGAATTCCAACTCTTCCACGCTTCAGTACATGTTTAGTCCGATAAGCTTCTTTATTGAATTTGACACTAATGGACAACTGGATGGACGCGCCGAACGTTTCCGTTAAGTGTCCTTGATAGTCTCCGTTAGTGAAGCACTTCACTGACTAAACATGACATGACGTCAGGTAGATTAAGCTGAAAGAAACTGCAGTTGGTTAAATTAGCGGAATGAATTTTTAAAACTACTCTTTTTTTTTATTTAATACAAAACTATTTGAATTATGTTATACAATGAAATTCTCTATAGAATCACATTATTTTTCAAAAAGATGAAAAAATTCGTAGCTTGAATTAACAAAGAAAATAAATTCCAATATTTTTTCTACATACCTCTTAAGTATAAAATTTTATAAATCCGTATATTTTTTTATAATTACTGTATTATTAAGATACAATTTTCTTGATTTTTTATCACTTATTTATTAATTTATATCGTGTTTGTAAGGCTGTTAATCCAGTTCTACAACAGGGTCTTGGTAGGAGATCAAATTCGATAAGAATTAAAGGGAAGATATTCAACACCAATTTTTAAGAAAGTGGGGAGAACTCTGCAGCGACTACTGAGGAATATATATTACAGGAACAATATTAAAATTATTCGAAAGAATTTAAAGAAATAGTCTTGAAGACAAACATGAAGGAATTGAAGAACAAAGTGGCTTTATTCAGCATCTCAACAGTGATGCGCAAACCGTGGGTCGGCAATATATAAAAAGGCAATAAAAATGTATTTTCTTCAACAAGTATCAGGTACCAGTAAAATAGTGAAATGAGATAATATTATTTATAGAATAATAATTCTTTTTGCGGAAAAAATTGTATGTATAATATAATACCTATACTTCGTCAAATGGCTGGGGAACAGACATAGTGATAGAAGATAATTGTCAATTTGTGATGTCCTCTACCTGCTCTCTCGTGACATTCATATGCAATTCGGGTCGGTCTGACGTTCAGTAGTGGCCGTCTTTGCTTTAGATTTTTTAATCTAACTGTTGCCAAAAATTTTGGTTGTCGATTGCAAGCGAAAATACCAGTTTGAAGAAAAATGCAATTAATGTTTTGATTCAATTTTCATAGACTTACTTATGTGAAACCGGCTTTTCAAAATTAGTTACCATTTAAACAAAATATGAATCTCGATTAACCTTTAAATTCTCGTTAGCGTTCAATAAGGGAGTAGAAACTTTAAAATGGCTCAATAACATGCCCACAAATATAAAGAACAGCAACAAAAACATTCTAACTAATATAACGAACAGCAACGAAAACATGTATTTGTGAGTTTCTATCTGAACACAACAGCTGGCTTTATATTGTTCAGCGAGGTCGGTTTTATCAATGGTGTGCGAGCTCACAATTTTGCTCATATCTTTCTTAATAATCGAGATATCACTTTAAATATTTTTGCCTATAATTTTACACACTATAAGGATTTAATTTCCGTTAAAAAATAAAAATCTATTGTTTGATAGTTCAGAACGTATGTAACACCTTAATAAATAAATAAATATATATGTCCTACTAATGCAGGGTTATAGTTATCGTCTAAATCAATTAATATACTTGTCTAAAGCAGTATGATTCAAACACCAAATGATCGTGATTGAATAGTTATGTAAAAACTTTATATATACTGTTTTTTTTTTTCATGAAACACATGAAAATGTTAAAGAAGCACCTGAAATGGAAAACACTGAGTATTATATATTAAGGTTATTAGTCAGCCAACTCCTCTTTTCCCCTCGCTAATGTTAAACCTATGGGCGTAGAATACATTCGTATAAGCAAAATATCTCCCAAGTAATTTAATATTTTTAACTTTTTTTTCTGTGTTCTCTGAAAGTATGTTTCTTTTTTTCTTAATTGTCAAAATATTCCTAAAATACATGCCTAATTTAATACTTTGTGTGCTAAAGCTGACGAGCGATGAGTAATGAGCAAGATTTTAACACATAAAATAAAATTAAATATATATTAGAAATATTATTAAATTTAGAAAAAAAGAGACATCCATTAAGAAGAGAAAACAGAAAAACGAAGTTAAAAATATTAATTTCCTAAAGAGATTTTTTAAACATACGAATGCATTCCCTGCTCATAGGTTTAACATTAGCGAGGAGAAATAGGGAGTTGACTGACTAACAACCTTAATACACACGATTATCACAAAGAAACTTTATCGATATATAAATCGCTACTGGCGACTCCGTTCAATGAAGGGAAATGATATGTGAGGTATGGTTACTTAAAGCAATGTGAACAAGATTGTGGTGAACAAGAACTATGGAGCCTGCACGGTTACAGTTAGATTAAAAGAATTTCAAAAAATTTGGCAACATTCACTTTTTTCCATCAGAAAATCATCAGCACGTTGAAAAATCATAAATGGCTTTGTAACGGTGCATGCAGCATAAAAACGGGAACGTAAGAGAGATGCAAAGAACAGAATTGCAAACAACCAAGCAGAAATGCGAACAGAATTGCAAACAATTGCAAGAGGCACGAGACAAGAAAAAGGGAGTTTTACAGAGATTACAAGTTTTCCACACTGCTTTTTAAAAGTTTTTCGCAAATAATGATTTACACATAATGTTTTGTAATTGGTTCTTGTACGCCTCGTTACTCTGTTGCTTACAATGTTTTTCTTTGCAGGTGTCCTACGTTACCGCTACATGTACTGTTCCAACACTATTTGTAGTTTTACAGTGTGCTGGTCATTTTAAGATGAGAAAAAGTGGGTGTTGCCATTTCAAAAGTTCGAACTTTGTTTAATTTAAGCGTAACCGTACTCGCTCCATTGTTCCTGTTCCTCCCAATCCTGATCACTTTCCTACAAATAACTATGTCTCACATTTAATGTTGATTGGTTGAATGGAACGGCCGATATGAATTTATCCATTGGCAAAATTCATCTATGACCACATAGTACTTTATATAACAAATATACCATATTTACTTTAAGAGCGGCACATTTAAATCGCATTTTACATTTTATATTTTATTTATCCAAACTGTAGTACAAATTTTAAAAAGCATATATAAAAGCTTATCATTTTCGAGGATATATATAGAAAGAGAGATAAATTTCCCTGATTAACAGCAGCATATCTCTTTAGTAATTCCTCTGTCTCTCGTAATAACATAAGAATTTACCAGAAAGTTTTACTTTATTTCACATGAAAAATATTTTTAACATTACTTTAACCTTAAAATGTGAGAAAATACGACGTCGTTTAATTCCAAGAGTTTCATTCATTATATAAATTGCAGGAAGCTTCATCTTCGATTAAAGTGCAGGTAATTCTTTAGATTAAAATAGCAAATAAAGCCTTTGTGCAGAAATATTAAAAAGCAGAAAACCAACGTTTGAAAATGCACAAATAATACGTGAAAAGCAGCAAACAGCTGTTTCGAATCTACTAGCGAGATTCTTCTTCAGTGCAAGATAGAGCAAGACACAGCGTGCTAGAAAAAGCAAGGATGCAGAATGAAAGAGATGCAACGTCTTATATACCCGCTACGGGTAGCGAATGCGCCAAAAACAACCAATGAGACAGGAGCAGATGTAACGACTGAGTGGACAAGTAGCGACATCTACCGGAGAACGAGAGAAAAAGAAACCAAAAAAGGGGAAATTAAATTAATGCTTTTCAAATACTTGGAAAATCAGGACTACTAGATAAGTCATTGACAAAAGAGTGAGAATTTTTAATGATGTGGTAAGCTTCCGAAAAATCAAGATCAAGGTTAGAAGAACATTTCTGGATACTGATGACTGAGGGAAAATTGAACCTATGTTGAAAAGACCAACAATGTTGAGCAATAGAAGAACGTTTAAGCTCCTGATTTTTAACATAACCTTCATGCTCTTTTACACGAAATCTAAGAGCACGTTTAGTCTGGCCACTATAAGATAGACCACACTGGCAAGAGATTTGGTAAATACCCCAGTTATCTAGGCGATCAATGGGATGTTTGAGATATGAAAAAGAGATTTTATTAACAGGAAAAAAATAACATTAAAATCAAACCTTCTTAAGATTTTAGCAACTTGCTAACTTATTTTAGGGAAAAATGGCAACACAACTGAAGTATTAGAGTTGGATTATAGATTCTATTTATAAGAAAGTGACGAAACCAGTCCGTTCTGAAAAGCATTCTAATTCCAACTCGAATACTTCAGTTGTGTTGCCATTTTCCCAAAAAATCAGTCAGCAAGTTTCTAAAATCTTAAGAAGGTTTGATTTTAATGTTATGTTTTCTCCTGTTAATAAAATCTCTTATTCATATCTCAAACATCTCATTGATCGCCTAGATAACTGGGGTATTTACCAAATCTCTTGCCAGCTTGTGCATCTATATTATATTGGCCAGACTAAACGTGCTCTTAGATTTCGTTTAATAGAGCATGAAGGTTATGTTAAAAATCAGGAGCTTAAACGTTCTTCTATTGCTCAACATTGTTGGTCTTTTCAACATAGTTTCGATTTTTCCTCAGCCATCATTATCCAGAAATGTTCTTCTAACCTTGATCTTGATTTTTGAGAAACTTACCACATCATTAAAAATTCTCACTCTTTAGTCAATGACTTATCTAGTACTCCTGATTTTCCAAGTATTTGGAAAGCATTAATTTAATTTCTTCTTTTTTGGTTTCATTTTCTCTTGTTCTCCGGTAGATGTCCCTACTTGTGCACTCAGTCGTTTCATCTGCTTCTGTCTCATTGGTTGTTTTTGGCACACTCGCTACCCGTAGCGGGTATATAAGCCGGTGCATTTCTGTCATTTTTCTCAGCCTTGCTTTTTCTAGCAGACTGTGTCTTGCTCTAACTTGCACTGAAGAAGAATCTCACTAGCAGATTCGAAACAGCAGTTTGCTGCTTTTCACGTATAATTTGTGCATTTTCACGCATTGGTTTTCTGCTTTTTAATAATTCTTCGGAGTCACTCTCTGTGAGTACTGAATTCGGAAGTGAATACCTAAATGCATTGGAATTTACAGTTGTCTAATAAACATTAAACTGGGACGTTGAATTTGAAATTGAAATGAAATTTCGTCGATGATGCTATACTTTTTATGAGTAAACATACCTCGTGCTGATATTTCTGGTGTGGGATTTTAGAAATAAAGTTAAAATATTAACGACACTTATATGAACTTCCCCGACTAACAGTAGCATACCGCTTTTGTCATTCCTCTGTCTTTTGTAATAACTTACGAACATGCCAGAAAGTTTTACTTTATTTCCCATGAAGAATATTTTTGCCATGACTTTAACCTTAAAATGTGAGAAATGATGACATCGTTTAATTTTTAAAGTTTCATGCATTACATAAATTGCAGGAAGATTCGATTAAAGTGTAACTAATTCAAGAGAGCTCAGAATTCCGAACTTAATATCTAAATGAATTGCAGTTTATAGTTGTCTGATAAATGTTAAAGTGAGACGTTGAATTTCAAATTTAAACGAAACGTCGTCGTTGATGCAGTGCTTCTTATGAGTAAACGCAGCAGCTCGTTCTTATATTTCCGGTGTGGTTCGTAGGGATAAAGTTAAAATATTAAAGGCATTTATATGAACTTCCTTGACTAACAGCAGCTATGCTCTTTAGTAATATCTCTATCTCTTTTGTAATTACTTAAGAACGTGCCAGAAAGTTTTATTTTATTTCACATGAAGAGTACTTTTACCATCACTTTAACCTAAAATTATGAGAAATGACGACGTCGTTTAATCATAAGAGTTTCATGCATTATATAAATTGCAGGAAGCTTCTACTTCGATTAAACTGTAACTAATTCATTAGAGTGAATATCTGTGTGTTCTGAATTCGGAAGCGAATGTCTAAATGCATTGGACTTTATAGTTGTATTATAAATGTTAAAGTGCGACGTTGAATTTCAGATTTAAATGAAATGTCGTCGTTGATTCTGTACTTTTTATGAGTAAACGTAGTCCCTCGTACTGATATTTCCGGTGTGGATGCGTAGATATAAAGTTAAAATATTAAAGACATTTATATGAACTTCCCTGATTAACAGCAGCATAGCTCTTTAGTCATTCTTCTATATTTTGTAGTAACTTAAAAACTTGCCAGAAAGTTTTACTTTATTTCAATTGAAGAATATTTTCACCATGACTTAAACATTCAAATGTGAGAATTGAAGATGTCGTTTAATTTCAAGTGTTTCATGCAGTCGTCTACCTTTTGCCATAACTTAAGAACATCCCAGAAAGTTGTACTTTATTTCACATGAAGAGTATTTTTACTACGATTTTAATCTTAAAATTTGAGAAGTGACGACGTCGTTTAATTTCAAGAGTTTCATGCATTATATAAATTGCAGGATGCTTCTTCTTCGATTAAACTGTAATTAATTCGTTAGAATCAATCTCTGTGAGCTCTGAATTCGGAACTGAATATCTAAATGTATTGGAATTTACTGTTGTCTAATAAATATTAAAGTGAGACATTGAATTTCAAATTTAAATAAAATGTCGTTGTTGATGCTGTACCTTTTATGAGTATACATAGTACCTCGTTCTGGTATTTCTGCTGTGGATTCGTAGAGATATAGTTAAAATAATAAACTCTCTCTGAGCTGTGGATTCGGATATTTTAATTTATAGTGACAAATAAAAAAAAAATTATGCGACATAGAATATAAAAGATATATAGATTTTTTTTAAAGAAAGAACAGTAATGTTGATATCGTGAATGTGGTTTAACACTAGAACCGCCGGAAATTTTAGTGAAGTGTTATAAAAATATTTTACGCCGAAAATTTTAATTGAAACTACTTATTTCTCCGTGGCACATTTTAAACTTATTTTAGAAAGAAATTTCTGGTGATAATCGAAATATTTTTATGTGCTAGAGGTCAAAATGACCGCTACGGCGGTTCTAGTGTTAAATCAATTAACTTAATAAAACGATTGATAGATTTTAATTATTTAAAAAAAAATTGAGTAGATTAAACTGTTTTATTATATTTTGAATCTTATTTCCTATTTATCTTAAATCTTGAAAAATCTCTTAAAATATATGTGAAATTAAATTATTATTATTATATTTAAGATTATTATTAAAAAGAAATATTATATTTAAAGAATATACATAAAGACATACAACTTTTATAACTAAAACCATACATAATTAATCTTCTTTAGTAAATACTAGTTCAAATATCTTAGGTAACTACCAAAAGTTTTATATTATTTCAAATAAAAATGGATTTTTATTATGACTATAGACATAAAATGTGAGAAATTACGACATCATATAAATACAAGAATTTCATGCATCATATAAACTCGCTTCCCCAACATGGTTTATTAGGGAGAAGTTGCAGACTCAGGCATCGGCCGGAGTAGCTCAGTGGTTAGAGCAGCAGTCTTGTATACTGTGGTCCCGGGTTCGATTCCTGGCTCTGGCTAATTTTTCACTCCAGTTGGGTTTATTGTATTTATTGTTTGTATGTCTGTATAATATTTATATATACATTTAAAGAAACTGTTTGGATATAATTATTTAGGAAGGATATACTTAGGAAATTGACAGATGTTTCATATTATTTCATACTAAAAAGTATTTTTACTATGGCTGTACACATAAAATGTGAGAAATTACGACGTAGTATAATTTAAAGAGTTTCATGCATACAGTATGACACTATGACTGTACACCTAAAATGTGAGAAGTTGATACATCATATTCATCACAAGAGTTTCATACATTATGTAAACTGCGAGAGGCTTCTTCTTTGATTAATACGTAAATATTTTATTACAGTCACCCTCTCTGTGATCTAAATTTAAATGTGAATAATGGACCCATTGGAATTTATAGTTGTCTTATATATATTTAAAATAGATATGGCATACACAAGTCGAATTTTAAGCTTAAATGAAATGTTTCCATTGTTGCAGTGCTTTTCATAACTCGTTCTGATATTCCAGATGTGGTTCAAGAAAGTTAAATATTTTGAAGACACATTATGATAATAATTACTTGGGAAGGATACCTGGGACATATTAAGAAGTTTATATTATTTTACAAAAAAGTGTATTTTTACTATGACTGTACACCTAAAATGTGAGAGGTTGATACATCATATTCATCACAAGAGTTTCATACATTATGTAAACTGCGAGAGGCTTCTTCTTTGATTAATACGTAAATATTTTATTACAGTCACCCTCTCTGTAATCTAAATTTAAATGTGAATAATGAACCCATTGGAATTTATAGTTGTCTTATATATATTTAAAATAGATATGGGATACACAAGTCGAATTTTAAGTTTAAATGAAATGTTTCCATTGTTGCAGTGCTTTTCATAACTCGTTCTGATATTCCAGATGTGGTTCAAGAAAGATAAATATTTAAAGACCCTTTTTGATTATAATTATATAGGAAAGATACCTGGGAAATATCTAGAAGTTTATATTATTTCAAATAAAAGTGTATTTTTACTATGACTGTACGCATAAAATGTGAGAAAGTATGACGTCATATAATTAAAAGAAATTCATACATACTATTGGGTCGTTCGGAATGTCGTTTCAGTTTGGTAAAATTAATTTATAACGGAAAATTCTATCATTTAATTATTAGACATTAATTCCGATATTTAATTTCTAATAATTAACTGGCAGAATTTTTCGGTAAGAATTGATTTTCCCTAACGGAAACGACTTTACGAATGACCCAATATAGGACACGATGACTGTACACATAAAATGTAAGAAACTACGATATCATACAATTACACGAATTTAATGTATAATATAAATTTAATGTATAATAATAATTTAATGTATAATATAAACCCACTGAATTTTATAGTTGTTAATATATATTTAAAATAGACACTGCATAAACAAGTCGAATTTTAAATTTAAATGAAATTTTCCCTTTGGTACTGTGCTGTTCAGAACTCGTACTAATATCCCAGATATGGTTTAAGAAAATTAAATATTTAAAGAAACTTTTTGGTTATAATTGTTTAGGAAGATAAAAGTTTTGTAAGTAAAGCTACAATTTATTTAAGAAAATATTCTAAAATACAAGTATGAGGATTTAAGAAATTTCTTTTACGCCGTCTACATGAATTTTAATTATTTATGAAGTAACTGATCTTTATAAACTATTCTACTTAAGAAATTTATTTCTTAAAAATAACTTTTTAAACACTTTTGTTATAAATTAGAATTGTACCTTGAAATTTGTGTTAAAATTCAAAAGGTACAGTCGTGGAAAAAAAAGTAAACACCCCCTACTAATTCCTCAACAAATTATCGTAGAAGAAAGTTACCGATACCGAACGATTGGAAATAAAGTCTACTTTTAAATGATATATATAAAATTTTCTTAGGGGGGCATCTAGATATTAAAACGAACCCAAAATTTATTTTTCTCAATAGGAATACCCAATTTTAATGAAATATTTCAAATCTTCGGTTCAAACTATGTCCAGACACCAATTTTCAAGTCATTTGAATGATAAGTTTTTGAATTATAAACATTCAAAATTAAGTGTTTGTAATGTTAAATTACATTTTCATATTTTTATTTATATCTCCTGAAATTATGCTCCTAATCTGCTAATTTTTTTAGTAGCAATAATACTAATATACCCAAACATAAATACGCTGAATTTGCAATTTTTATAATTTTATGATATGAATTATGAAATTAATATTCGAAAAAATTATGAATTGCAACCTACAATTATTTGATGGATTTAGATTTATGAAGTCCTGCTTTATGGAAATCCAAAATTTCACATTTTTCTCCCACGTAGTTTTCAAATTATGCTTAAAAAAGAGCAAAATGATGGCTTAAGGGGCCATCTATGATAGAAGTGAGTAGATATTTTGAAATTTATTCTGCTGTCTTTTAATCTAACAGGCTTCATTGAGTACTTGAGTGGCGCTTCATGTACCTTGATCAAGAAGGTGGCTCTCTTGGTTAACAATCAAATACGGAACTTCAATTTGGATACAGCCCTTAAAATACGCTCGTTTTAAAATAATTAATTTCTCGGAAACATGTGGTACAAATTGTAGAAAAATTTGTTTTTAGGCTAATTGAAGGGTGTAGAGTTCATTTATGCTGTCAGAATTGTGCACTTCTATTGAGAAAAACAAAGTTATGGTTCGTTTTAATATGTAGATGGCCTTCTAAGCAAATTTTATATACATCATTTAAAAGTAGACTTTATTTCCAATCGTTCGGTGCCAGTAACTTTCTTCTACGATAATTTGTTGAGGAGTTAGTAAGGGGTGCTTACTTTTTTTTCCACGACTGTACATAAAAGATTTTAAAGTGCGAGAAAATTTACACATGTGAAACACAAAATGGGCAAAATAATTTCTATACATTTATTAATCATCTTTTAACCATACCGCATTTTGAAACGTTTTCAATACATGCACCAATATTTTTAAGAAATGTTACACATCAAAGCTTTATTTGACACCAATATACCTGACAAAATTTTATAACTTTGTCATTAATATTTCCGAATATACTATACGAAAGATTAGCGTTTCTAATTAAAAACGATTTTATTCTGTCATCATTTTTAAGGAACGAAGAAACAGGTTTTTAAAACAGAAACCGAATTTCGGAAATCTTCCCATTTTCTGCCTAAAAACGAAAATTTCCAAAAAAAAATTTTTAAGTGATTAATACCTACATAATTATGCATAATTATTAATTAATTATACGTGTAAAGAAGCCCATTTCTAACAAACAATCAAACATACATGTATATATATGTATAAGTTTCAAACAACAACAAAACATAAATAACACCCCACCTGCCTCCCTAAGAAGGTTTTGAAATCACGCCACTGTTTGAAAATTTTATGTCCGGGGGCCAAGTTTGCTCTCTGTGCCTCTGACAAAAACTTTTTGTTTTCCTATAAAATGAAATGTAATTAATTCATCCACAACACAGAGTGATTTCAGTTATACGAATTTCATCTAATTACGAAAGTTTTTAGGTATATATACCTCGGTTTATTTTTTATAGAGATTTTTGTAAATGATCATCTGTTATAATAGAACTTTCTCAGAGCCCATTTGAAACACTTTTGCGGCTTCAAACTAAAAAATTTCAGTGTTAAGTCTGCATTCTTTTATAATGAGCACATGAAACGCATCCACAAAGTTTAGTCCTATATGCATGCTTTCTTTATAATTTGCACTCACGTCTTGAATCAGTCATGACTGATGATTATAAACAATGAAGCTCATAGCAAGAAATTCAGAGTGTCTCATTTGAGTCGATACAGCTCAAATAAATGAGTATTGTTGAAAATATCTGAAGGAAGAAACGAGATTTTTAAAATACAGATAGTTTGGGTCGATCTTCGGTCCGGCCGAATTTTCGGCAACATTATTGCCCAAACTCAATGTTTGGGTCGAAAACGTAAACGAGACTAAATTTTCCGGTCGATCATTAAATTATATTCATATTTGCAGTTACAATGAAGCACAGTTCTGACGTATTCCCTGACGTATTCCTGACGTATACCCTATCTCCCCAGAAAATTTGAACGATAAGTTTTGAATCTACATCCCCTAAATAAACAAAAATACGTTTCATTAGTTATTCCTCAATTTTTTGTAATGATATAAGAAGTTTTTAAAAGTTATATACTATTTATAAAGCTTATAAAGCTTTAGATCAAATATACTAGATGTGCCAAAATTTATTTTTAGGCGAAAAAATGGATATTTTCGTTATTTTTGACAATTCTCGGGATACCGAGCCGTCTTAACTTCTAATAAAGTTACTTTTTCATGAAAGACGTAATTTGGTACTAAATCGAGTCTACACTTATGAAAATTACATTTTTCGCTATCTCTCACAATTTTCAAGACAGAGTCTATAACTTCCGCACTTTGCAAATAAGAGGCGCAACAGTCATTCTCGATAACCCATAGTCGTTTTACCGTAGGGGACACTTCTCCTACAGTTATAGCTTTATACGATCAATAGTTATTCGATTGTTGTCTGACTTTAATTTGTACCCCTGTATATACTTAGAAAGGCATATAAGCTTACGAAAACGAAAACATAATATAACTCTTTAGTTATTGCGCTATCTTTCGTATTGACTCAAAACAAAATGTAGGAGTATATATTATTAATGATAAAGAACTTTCTTACTATAACTTCAATCATAAAATCTGAGAAATTATGACGTCATTTAATTACAAGAGCTTTATGCATAACCTAAACTACAAAAGTTTCTTCGATTAATGTGTGACTAATTCATTAAAAGCAGTATCTCTAAGCTCTGCATTTAAAAGTAAATATTTATATTCATGGGAATTTTTAACTGTCGAATAAATATTTAAATGACACGTGACATACTGATGTGGAATTTCAAATTTAAATGAGACGTGACATATTGAACTAGAAGTTCAAATTTAAATGAAATGTTTTCATCTATTCTATATATATTATGTGGGAAATGTAATATCCATGTAATGTTAATATCTGAGAAATGTTTTCGGAGATTTAAAATTAAAAAGATATGGTTTTACTATTTTAAAAGAGAAAAGTTTTGTAAGTTTTTGGGGAACAAACTTTTTGAAGAAAATATAAAACTAAATGTTCAGAATACATAAAACTTCATTTTCCTTCATAAACATAAATTTGAAGTACTGGTAAAATATTTGATGTCATAAATTACTTATTTAGGAAGAGACAAGATAAATTAAACAAACCCATTCTATTCAAACAGACAATATCTATATTATAGGAACAAAGCGCCCGCGCGTAACGTCGACGTCATATTGACGGTGGTAACACCAGACGATTAAAATTACTTGTATTGCAATTTTTTAAACTTCTAAACATCTCACATTTTCAATTTTAACACCGTTGAATAGGGAATGAAATATACTTTCGAATGCAATTTGTTTGAAAACTGTATAGAAATTTGTTCTAACTTTATTGCAATTTGCTGATTTTTTATTGTTTTTAAAATAATTTTCAAGCATGAATATTTTTCTAAATCTATTTCTATTGCGAACAGACGATTAGGAAAGATAAATCCGTTTGCACTTAAATTAATATAAATAGCTCAGCACTTGTTTTCAGCTTATATTCCATAACGGAATTAAAACATTCATCAATAGGGCTATATCGCCAAGTTTGTCGTCAACTTGGTGATATATCGCCAAATTTGGCGACCAAAATTAATCACCCAAAGTGACGCCAACTTCGCGCTATTTCCAGTATTTCGCCAAAGTTCCGTACACTCCCATTGAAATGCAATAGGGTTTACTTGCTTGCAGAAAATCAACAAATTGAGATATTTCAATGCAACAAAAACTAATGTTAGCTTATGAATAGAGCTTAATTGAACTATTTACATTATTTTTAAGCACAAACACTAACTATTTGCAATATTTGTAACACTTTATATATAATTTTATATTTAATAATTCTTATAATTATGAAACTCTATAAGCTCTAATGATTATGCTCTTGGAGATAAGAAAATAAAATTGTCAGGAGTTGGGGAGGAGCGTGTTTTTACCAAATAGAATCCAAAAATTGAATGTATAAAAAATAAGGGATCGCGAAGAGATCCAGAATGGAAACGCGAAACTATTACGTCTAAGGTGGGCTAGAAAATAGGGATTGCTTTGCGATACCGAATGGAATCGAGAAGCGATTACACGGGGGGTTGATGAGCGTAGCGAGCAGGGGGGCGGAACCCCCTAGTAAATAAAACAATAAAATAGAAATTTAGAACATGCGTTCTAACTATGCAGTTAAACCACTGAAATGATTTAAATCCAAAAAGCTGATTGTAAATAGTGATTTTTGGCTATTGCTTCGACTGTTAAATCCTAGCGCTAATTCAATACGAAAGTATCGCTTTTAATAAATTTCCAAAACTTTATTTGAACAGATAATTACTATTTGTCATATGAATATGATTTTTAGTAATGTTAGTGATCATTCTAAAATATTTATATTAAATGTAAAAAATCTATTACAGTTATCAATTTAAAAAAAATGTTTTCACCTATATTCTGTAACCCGGGAAGCCCGGATTTATTCCCTTATTATTATAAAGTAGCTTTATA
Organism: Maratus speciosus; assembly: GCA_963932465.1. Classification (NCBI taxonomy): domain Eukaryota; kingdom Metazoa; phylum Arthropoda; class Arachnida; order Araneae; family Salticidae; genus Maratus; species Maratus speciosus. Next base: position 360,073,170 of record OZ010794.1, read on the forward strand.
CCCGTATTTATTCGAATAGAATTAAAAATAATTTTCAGAAATTGCAGGATAACTAAATTGTTGAATGGAATGAAAAACGGAAAAGTATATTTATTTAAAAATAAATAAAATCATTTTTTTAAAATACACTTTCATCATTCCACTTACGAGGGTTTATCAATAAGTTTTTGTCCTCAGATAGAATTAATTAGGTGAAATTTATGAAATTGCTACATTGCATTAGTCCTTTTCTATATAGTCACCGTCCACAGCAACACATTTCTGCAAACGGTATTTGAAAGAGAGAAGGGAGGATGCATTCCAGGAAGCGTGATAGTAGACCCAAAGATAGTAGGCACCCACATTTTTCTAAATTTTGCTGATTCCCACATGTGACATATTGTTGGAAAGGCCTGTGACCACTTATTCATGCTATGCAGCTCCCCACCCCCTCCTCTCAAATTCCCCGCCGGGGGCCATGAATGATGTCAGCAAAATTTAGAAAAATGCCCCACAGACATAGCTTGAATAAGTGGTCACAGGCCTTTCCAACAATATGTCACATGTGGAAGCCGGAAAAAGTTAGAAGAATGTCTCCCTTTGGGTCTACTATCGCCTTCTGAAATACATCATCTCCCCTCTCTTTGAAATACCGGTTGCACAAATGTGTTACTGTGGACACTGACTATGTAGAAAAGGATTCATAAAATGTAGCAATTTCATAAATTTCACTTAGTTATTTCTATGAGAGGGCAAAAACTTATTGAAAGACCCTCGTAAAAGCAGAAAATGACATTTTTATTAAAAAAAAATAAAGTGATCAAAGCACAAATTGTAAAAATGTGAAGGGGTTGATAGAAATACTTTACGTAAATGAGAATTTTAATCACATTCATAATACTTATTATCGGAGCACAGTTTAGGGTTCCTATGAAAAATTACACATTTGAATAACAAACAGATCAAACTTAATATGGTATGGTTCAATATAAAATGTTTATTAGAAACAAACAGGTTTGTCATTCTAATCTAGATTACAGAATGGAAAGATATTATATACTATTAAAAAAAAATCTGTTTAAACTCTCCAATTGCTATAAAATATCCTTAAAAATACACCATATCTGCAAAATTCACGGTTTAATTACATGTGATAAAAATATTATTTGATCCGGAAAATGTAATTAATGAAAAGTTCATTGTTTCTGTATTGTTTTTTAATAGTAACGTTTATTAAATAAAATGTCTTGCTATATTTGTGGTGAAAAAGAGTGAAGGATTGGCAAATATTCTACACTCAAATTACGTAAAGGTATGGTTGTGAACCATCAATTACATTGTTTTTTCTTCCACAATTGCTGGTCTCCAAACATACCAAACAGAAAAAGGTCAATATTTAATAGTTAACAATTTTTCATTTAATTTTGAAAAAAATAAATTCAAAAATCATTGAATGAAACATATCTAGCTTATTCCCTTAATCACCTGAATGAAAGCATTGTTAACTCATATTAAATACTCACAAATACACAAAATAACAAAACTGCAGTGCATTGTTTTTTATTAAATAATATCACAAGAGCCGCTCATGGCTACCTCTCTCACAGCAAAACATTCTATAAACTCGCATAAAAAAACGCAGACGACAAAAGATATTGCCAATAATGCAAAGCATAAAAACGACCGAACATACCGGCCCCCGTTGAATGATTTTCATTCAACCACAATTATAATACATTATTACACCTCAAATTTTAAACAAATAATACAGCATGTACTAGTAAACAATAAATTAACAAATTACAAAAGATAATAATCAATTTTCTTTGGGTAACAGACAAATTTTTGAAATTGAACTCTTGAAAACACCTCGTTGTTTTTTATGTTTACTACTCTAAAATTCTGCTTGCATTATGTAATGATGTACACTCATGACATCTAACACTCAAATTAAATTTGTTTTAAATGCTGCAAGAATTTATTTCTTTTCTCATATTTTATTTAAAAAATAACTCAGAAATACTTTATTTTAAAGTATTTAAAGGTTAACACACTCAATTTTATCAAAATAAACTCAAACCTTCTGGATAAAATAAATGTCATTTAAATAACACAAATAATATATATATCTCATATGAATAATCTCTCCATATAAATAATATAACTCAAATTATATATACACTCTCAATACACATTTTGTATGAATATTTTCTTTGATAAACACATAATACATTCAATCAAGCAGAAATTAGTTTAATTTCATATTTACACTCAAACATCTTATAAAATCTACTACTTTAAAAAAGATGAAAACTTTTTACAATATTTATAATATGAAACATGAAACAATTATTAATTGTTTTTCTACTTATTGCACGACCATTTAAAAGCCAAAACTTCTGCCTTAACTGAAAAAGTAAAGCTTGTGGACCTAAATTTAAATATCGTTTATGAAAGTATTCTACTATCATTTGAGTAAGTTTACTTTTATTATGTAGTAAAATTGGAAATTTTTGGTTGGCATTTAAGTTACTGTTCGCTAACCTACCTCCTACTCTTAGAAGACCTTCTTTATCAAGAAATGGATGTAAGTTTTTTAACTGACTATCATGATTAATATTACCTGATTTTTGCAAGGATTTTATTTCCTTGTCAAAAAAATCACGTTGAACACTTTTTAACAAAAAACTTTCTGCTTTGTTGAGCTCTTCGAGGTCCAGAGGACCCTCCTTTTTTTCTTTTTTACAATTACTAAGGAACCTGAAAATAAATCCTAAAATACGAATTATTTTACAATAGTTATTACTTAAATCAATTATATCATGCACAAAAGAATTAATAGAAACTGTAAAAACAGATATGCTTTTAAAGTCACTTATATTAATATTTTTCAGTTCATTTGAAAAGTCACTGGAATTAACTGCTGCAGGAATATTTGTATTGGGATAGTCTTTTTCCTTTAGGAACAATGAACCACTCCACCATAACTCATTTGAGAATAGCTTATCAGGACTAACTCCTCTCGTTAGAAGGTCAGCAGGGTTATACTGAGATGGAACATGTCGCCATTGCATTCCTTCAGTTAGTTCTTGTATTGTAGAAATCCTATTCGCAACAAAAGTTTTTAGAACGTATGGTTCTTTTTTAATCCAGGATAATACTATCATGGAATCGGACCACAAGAAGATTTTGTTTACACTAATCTTGAGAGCAGAAGTCACTCGTTTCATAAGCTTTGTCAATAAAACTGCTGCACAAAGCTCAAGTTTTGGAACAGTTAATTGCTTTAAGGGAGAAACTCTAGATTTACTTGTCACTAATTTTACAGACACTTGACTTGATTCTGTCACTGATTTGCAGTAAATTACCGCACCATAGGCTGCTTCAGACGCGTCGCTGAAACCATGTAACTCGATCATAATTGCATCTTTCAATAAAATATACCTACTAATCTCAAATTTATTAATTAATTGTAGGGTATCAGAAAACTCTCTCCATTCCTTAGCCTCTTTCTCGGTTAGCAAATCATCCCAATTTAATTGTAATAACCATAACTTCTGCATAAATATTTTTGCTTTAATTATAATAGGAGATACTAAACCTAAGGGATCGAATATACTTGATATAGTTGATAACACTTGTCTCTTAGTGACATTTAAATCATTATGAATTTTAACATTGAAATTTAAACATTCTTTCTTCGATTTCCACAAAACACCTAACGCTTTAGATTCTTCTGAATCACCAAAGGGTATACCCCTTTGGTGATTTGTTTTCGACATTTGTTTTACAAAGTTGTGGAGCATTACTGCACCATTTATGTAATAACATTCCTGCACTGTTTAAAATTTCTATTAATTGATTTTGGAGTTCCAATGCAGAACTTAAAGAATCAGCTCCAGATAGAATATCATCCATATACATGTCTTCTCTCAGTACGGGTGCTGCTAAAGGAAACTTGCTTCCTTCATCCTTAGACAATTGAAGTAGTGTTCTCATGGCCAAAAAAGGTGTGCTAACTGTACCATAAGTAACTGTCGTTAATTCAAAATTTTTAATTGGCTCGTTAAGACCTTCCTTCCATAAGACTTTTTGCAGCTTCCTCTGATCTGGATGAATAGAGATTGCTCTATACATTTTTTGAATGTCTGCAGTGAAAGCGATTTAGATATATTTTCTAAATCTCAACATAATTGAGAATAAATCATCTTGTATTACACCTCCGTTATATTGAATAGAATTAAGTGAGTTTCGCTTAGTTGTTAAAGAAGACGCGTTAAATACAACTCTCAAAGGCGTTGATATACTTTTTTCTATTCCTCTATACACTCCAAGATGGGGAATGTAATAGGATCCACTTTCTTCCTCGCTTTCGTTAACTTCAACCATGTGGCCTAACTGTTGATATTCTTTTAAGAAATCTGAATATAATCTTAAGTACTCAGGATCTTTTGCTAGACGATTCCATAAAGAGTTTAATTTTTTCGTAGCGATTTGTTTTGAGTTTCCTAAAACAGCTGGATCCTCTTTTAAGGGCATTTTAACAAGATATTTACCGTTTTTGTCTCGTGTATAATTTTCTACGAAATGTTTCTCACAAATTAAAGTCTCTTTACTTTTTGGTTTTTCAACCTCGATATTTTCTATCTCCCAGAATTTCCTAAGTGTCTTGTCTAGGTTGGTTTCTTTCTTAATAAACCCACAATGAACTTTGTTTTCATTCTCTGACGGAAAACTTCCCGATACAACAAAACCGAAAACTGTGTCTTGCAAAATAAGATCAGAATTATTAACACGAATTTGTCCCGGTCTCAAAAGCTCATAAAAAATTCCTGCTCCTAAGAGCATGTCTACATGTTCCGGGATATTGAAACTAGCATCTGCTAATTTTACATTAGGTAAATCTTCTATTGAGATTTCAATTGGGCGTGAAGGCGTTAAATCTGCAGTTATTTTCGGAACTACCAAGAAATCTAAATTTTTCACAAAACTTTCATCTCTATTGCATATTGATGCTTTAACTTTATGATTTATTACCAAGGTAGCATCATTTAGACCTGACACTAAGATGTTTGTTCTCTCTTTTTTTAAATGCATTAGCTCTATTAAATGGCAGGATAAAAAATTAGACTCGCTGCCTACATCTAATAAACACTTTACTCTATTTTTACATCCCAATTCATCAATTAGAAAACATATTACATTTGAAAGTAAAACTTTGCTCTTTTTATTCGAATAGTTACTAATAAAGGTTTTCTGAACGAACTCTTCTGCATTAGCGTTCAAGATTGATATTCCATGATTTTTTGGCCTAAAATCTGAACATTCTTCCACATTTACCTTTCCTTGTTTATTTTGTTCCGATGAAACATATTCTTTCACGTATGTGTTGTTATTTGTTTTTGGAAAATGTATAGTTTTATGATGACGTTTTTTACAAAAGCACGTGTACTTTGATGGACAATTTGCAACTGAATGTGAATTTAAACAATTAAAGCATAACTTGTTACATTTTATAACGTTCACCCTTTCATTGACAGATAATTTTAAATAATGCGGGCATTTTGAAAGAGTGTGATTTTCGTGGCAAAAAATACAACTTAATGTTTTAACATCTGATAAGAATACTTTAGATACACTTTTGGAGCTAGTATATTTACGATTAACACTAAAATTCTCAGTAAGAGATTTCCGCGTGATGTGAAATATAAATCAATCTCTCGTCCCAACTCTTCTGGTAAAAACCATTTATCTCCTTGTCTCACACTAATGTGGGAAGCTGTTTCTCTATCTAATGTTTGATATAATTTATCCGATACTATAAGTTGTTTTAGACTCTCGAAATTAGAGACATTTCTTAAATTTAAATAATATTCCCATTTTGTCATTAGACGTGAAGCAAACTGTACATGCTTCTCATTTGGTTGTTTAACAGCTTTTCTAAATTGCTCTAAGCAAAAATAAGGTGTAGGTTGAAATTCTTTTAACACTAATTCTTTTATTTTTGCATAATTCTCGATATCACTATCATGTAAGTAAGTTAATATGTTAGATGCTTTATCCCCTAATAAATTTAACAGAATTTCTGCTTTATATTGTTCTGGAACATTTTTAGTCTTAAAAGCTCGTTCTAAAGAAGAAAAGTAAAATCCCCATCCTTCAGGACGTATTGGAATTCTTACAGTCAAAGTTCGAACACTTTTTATCAATTGATCTAACGATTCTAATTTTATTTCACTCTCACTAATATTAGATTTAGCTTCAGATTTAATTTTAGCCAATTCTATTTCAAGTTTAATTTTTTCCAGATCATATTGCTTTTGCTCCTCCTCAATTCGGGTTTGCTGTTTACGATTTTCAATTATATCGTTTGCTATATCTGTCACAAAATCTGGTTTATTTTTATACATTTCACTGTCTTCAATAATAACGTTTAAATCAGCTATTGTCATTTTTTCATAAACATTTAGATTTATTTCAGTGGCTATAAGCCTTAAATCCTCTTTTTTTGCGCCTTTAAACATTGTTCAATATATATATATAACAGTAAAGATAAGAAAAATCACATTCACTTACTTTTCGAATAATCTTTTGACGAATTTCGTAGCACGGAACACTTAGCACTTATCATTCATCTCGGCGTTTCACTCAACTTAAAATTTGATTTTAGAAGCTCGTTGAATTTAATCCCAGGCTGCTTCTTCGTTGCTCGGCGGACCATTATGTTAACTCATATTAAATACTCACAAATACACAAAATAACAAAACTGCAGTGCATTGTTTTTTATTAAATAATATCACAAGAGCCGCTCATGGCTACCTCTCTCACAACAAAACATTCTATAAACTCGCATAAACAAACGCAGACGACAAAAGATATTGCCAATAATGCAAAGCATAAAAACGACCGAACAAGCATATTTATAAGGAGAAACAAAGAAGAATTTGCGAAAAAACTATAAATGTATGTGTTTCTTATGATGAAAGCGGCAGAAATAAATCAATTGTATCAATGGAGAAGTTTCCTCTGATAATATCAACATGTTTAGAAGCAGTAAGGGGAAAAATCATAACTTATATTTTGGACTTGCTTACTTTCCGGTTATTATAACTTTACAAAATATTTATTCTTGTATAATGCTGGATCATCAAGCTTCTTTTTTTCATGTTTTTTCTGGTAGCTGATAATTAAAATAATTTTTTTCTGTTTGATCTAAAATCATATTGCTTTGAATGCTTATTGAAAGTATATGTTTAAGCGCTCGTAAAACGAATTCTTAAAGATATACAAGTATATAAAGTTTTATTACGTTCCAGGCTGTGAAAGTCGTATATTATTTCTGCTTTCAAATAAAATCGAATCGATATAATCGAAACATTTAATTTTATATTTTTTTCAAAAAGTTTGTTCCCCAAAAACTTACAAAACTTTTCTCTTTTAAAATAGTAAAACCATATCTTTTTAATTTTAAATCTCCGAAAACATTTCTCAGATATTAACATTACATGGATATTACATTTCCCAGATAATATATATAGAATAGATGAAAACATTTCATTTAAATTTGAACTTCTAGTTCAATATGTCACGTCTCATTTAAATTTGAAATTCCACATCAGTATGTCACGTGTCATTTAAATATTTATTAGACAGTTAAAAATTCCAATGAATATAAATATTTACTTTTAAATGCAGAGCTTAGAGATACTGATATTACGATATAATCGAAACAGATGGCGCTGCAAGCAATAACCGCTAAAACCATACTCGATTTTTTGGCCTCTCTCTTCTTCCATGTGAAAAAAGGAGATTAAAATGTATTGAATGGATCCCGAAGTACAAAAATCGGGTCTGGATTAAGCGCCTATTGCTCTCAGCGCCATCTATTGTTTGAAATCCGAACTAAAATCAAGAATCACAGTACAAAAACTCGTGACATCATAAATAAACCTCTTGCAAGACTTTTTTTTAATATCTGTCACCGTTTGGAAGTTATTGAATTTTAAAATCCATTAGTCATTTTTGGGACACCCAGTACTTGTGAAAAATAATATCATATGACATGGTCGATGGAGCAGAAAAGTCTTTTATCTATGTTTCTCCTTTCTACGTTCATCTATTTTTACAAGAGAAATTACTGGATTCGTGAAAAAAATTGGACTTCGGTTTTCGGCGGATTTATACGTTTTAGCAGGTCCTGACCTCTATTTGACTGTTTTTAGGAAATGTCTGTCTGAGAGTCTGTTTGTCTGGCTGTCGTTCTACCTGTTTGTACGCATGTCACAAAATTGTATGGACGCTCTACCACAAGAACTAATGCATGGTATTTAATAAAACGTTAGATTCAGTTAGACTTTTGCGTTGAAATTTTGGGTGTAAACTGCCTAACAGGTGGCGCTGCTATGCTGCATTTTTAAGGATTTCAGCAAAAGCTCTATCTCAAGAATTAATGCACGGATTTTCCTCAAACTTTAGATTCTGTTACACCTTCTCGTTACCTAGTACTATCTCGTTACATCGTACACCTAGTTAACGCTTTAGGTTTTGGAGTAAATTTCCAAATATTCTGCTTTTTTCACGATTTCCACAATAGCTCTATCTCGAGAATTAATGCACAGATTTTCATCAAATTTGTTATTCTGTTATACCTTGACATAAGTTGGTGCTGATTAAGTTTACCTGGAAATCGTATAACAGGTGGAGCTGCTATGTTGCATTTTTCATTATTGCTATATCTAAAAAAAATGCACAGAATATAACCAAACTTCATATTCTGTTACACTTTCACATAAATATATCCTTATTAAGCTTGGGTGTATACTGCCCAACAGGTGTCGCTTTTATGCTCTTTGGGTTGGTAATTTTAGTTGCAGATATCTAAGAGGGTGCTTGCCGAATTCAAAGACTTGTTTGAAAAATGCGATGTTTCTATCACCTTTGCAAGTGCGCACAATTCAACGAACATAGACCTTTAGAATCATAATGATAAGCATAGATTGTCATTTAATTTTGCAATGTGATAGCGAATTTTGAAGTATTAACATGTTTGAAATAGAAGAAAGTTTTGGGATTGGCACAACCGACTAGTTAGTTTATGTATCATTAAAAACTATTTTTTTTCCCACAAAAAGTCATTTCATATAAAATAACAAAAGAAAAAATTACAAAAAATCTGACCAAATCATAAATAAAAAATTACAATGTGATAAGAATGTTCTTAAATATACGGTAAATTTTAATAAACGTACAATCTGAAAAAAGGGTTTATACTTCTAAATGTTCCGCTACACATAATGGTAAGAAAAGTAAAAGTGTTATTCGATCTCGCACAAAAATACTAAAGATAATATTCAGAAAGAGAATGTCCATTAATGTGAATTTTAAATACCGTGTTTCTTATATAATTCAGACATGTAAATTGAAATTTGGAAATGTAACAACGTTTTCACAATCTTAGAAAATTACAAATGCAAAAAGTCTTTAAATGAAAATATTTAGGTTATACCATTCATCTCCTGAATCAAAAAAAGGAAGAAAAAAAACAGAACAATTTGCAAAATATCTACAAAAGTAATAGTACCTTTTACGGTTGAAACAATAATAGTACTGAAATACTGTTGATTTATTTCTGTTTGAAATAAATCAAGAGTGTCAATATAGAAACGGCAGTTTTCTCTTCAATATCAACATATTTGAATCCAGTAAGGTAGTAAAATATCACTCACTCTCCTGAATTACTGACTTTCCAGTTATTACAACCTTCCAAAAAAATTTCTTACATAATGCATGAGCATAAAGTTTCTTATTTTTCTTTGGGCTGATGTTTCTATCAATATATTTTCTTTCTTTATTTTTTTGTTTCCTGGTTGCTTTCTTAATCATCATATTACTTTGAATGCATGTTGAAAGAACATTGTATTTATGCCTGTTTTTCTCACTTATTGAGAATAAGTATGCACCAGAATAATATTAATATTCCAGAAATATTTAAAATAAAAAAAAAGTGCCCAGTTAAATTGATGGCATTGAGCTCACAGGCTATTGGCACTAATTGTATATTAAACTCTTATTTCAAAGAATAATGCCCCACGAAAAATAAATTAAGGGGGAGATTACCGCCCCTCCCTTTCCCCTCTTTATACTTAACCAATGAGCCTCCAAATCTTATCAGGGAAGCGCCTAATCAGAATAAACCGGCATACCCAATTTGAAGCAAGTCGGATTGAAAAAGACATTTATCTAAATTAAATGGGTATTATACCCCGTTCCCACCTTTATACTTAACCAATGAACCCTCAAATCTAATCAGGGAAGCACTTTATTAGAATTAATCGGTACACCAAATTTGAAGTAAATCTGATAATTTAGCACGAAATACCCATTTCTCTAAGTTAAGGAGGATTAGCTCCCCGTCCCCCCCCCCCCTTTATACTTAACCAATGAACCCACAAAACTAATAAGGGAAGCGCCTTATCTTAATGAACCTAGAAAAAAAAATTGCAAATCGGATATTTTTATCAAGTGTTAACGCGTTACTTACATACATACATACAGAACCTGCTGGCACATTAGCTCTCAGGCTTTCCTAGCCTGTGAATTAATAAGCTTTATTGAAGATAATTTTTTTAACGTTATAAATTTTGAGTGCACTACAAATAAGCTGTTGATTTTGAAAATTAAGCAAATCCATTTTGTGAAAAAAAAGTAGTTAAAGATAAATCTTATTTATAACAAATTAACATAAAATATATGTTTTTAATCAATTTACAATATATATATTTTAATATGAGTATAAATTTGTCACTGGAAATTTATTTCGTCAACAATATCCCAAATGCGTTGATTTTGAAAGTGGGACAAATCCATTTTGTGAAAAAATGTCATTAAAGATAAATCTTATTTATTAGAAATTAAGATAAAATTTTTGTTTTAAATCAATTCACAATATGCATCTTTTAATATCAGTATAATTTGTTACTGGAAATTTATTTCGTCAACAGTATCCCAAATGCGTTGATGTTGAAAGTGTGACAAATACATTTTGTGGAAAAAATGTACTTAAAGATAAACCTTATTTATTAGAAATTAACATAAAATTTATCTTTTTAATAAATTCACAATATATATCCTTTAATGTCAGTATAAATTTGTTACTGGAAATTTATTGCGTCAACAATATGCCAATTGCGTTGATGTTGAAAGTGGGACAAATCCATTTGTTTAGAATTATTTTTATGTTAGATAATATTAACCCGGTAGCAGTCGCGTGTCAGTCTTTTTGCCGCCCATATCAATTACCTTCTCCTAGGCCATCTCCCCTTACAAATACAATGGGGAAATTCGATGTAGCTGATTTGAAATGTTTCTCCACTTCCATAGTCAAGTAACAAAACATCGCTTTTTTTTTTTCTTTGGCTAAGTGCTTGTGAGGTATCTAGGCATATCAAACTATCTACTATATAATAAAAGCCTAAGTCATGTGACTGTCATCAACAGTTCCGGGATGATCGCTTCACTTTTTATGTGCCATGCGGCTATTTTGGTAATTTAATGTTAGACAGACACAGGCGATTAATCGTCAAATGCTGTTACATCGCCATCATTTCATCTATATTATAATAGTCCAAGTCATTTCCTTGTCATAAATAATTACGGGTTTGACTCTTTCGCTTCTCATATGCAAAGCTTCCATTTTGATTAAAAAATCAGAAATATTTTTTCTAATAAAACTACATAAAAGTTGCCGTGCTTGCAAAGATTTCTTGGTACTTTTACGTTAGCCGGGGGTAAAACTCGCCAATAGCATTTTTAACACTTTCCAACAAAGTTGAAAAGTGTTTATGACTTCGGTTTGTCTGTCCGTCTGTCGGTCTGTCCACGCTCTAACTCTCGTAAATATGCTCGGATCGTTCTGAAATTTTTGGATGTTAGTGACCTCTACCATAGCACGTTCCCTATTTCAAATGAAGTTTGTAGCATGTTTAGTTCATTTACAGGGACAGTCAAAACTTTTTCGTTACATTACGGCCAATGGGAAAAAATCGTTTCAAATGAGTTTTAAAGGTGTTACACTCTTTCAAGCATAGTAAAATTGATATTCATTTATGAAGTCCACTAAAATATGCATTCTGTTGAATATGCGGTGCAAAGAATAGTTATTGTACATTTACAGGGCCACACAAAATAATTCCGTTCATAATGGTATAGGGGAAATTGTTTGCTGTGTATTTGAAAAGATTTCAGATACTATATTGTATCCGAATTACTGTATATTAGTAATGATTGCTCGAAATGCATTTTTAATTATGATATGCGCTTTTTTAGGGTTTCGTTCATCTGACGAAACCATATTCGTCTCGCTCCTCTGTCTGTCTGTCACAGAGCCCGTTCTCAGAAACTATACATGTTGGAGACTTGAAATTTTCCATACTTATAGCCGAACACCACACATCATGCAACAAATCATAAAATTTTGAAAAAGTCGTACATTTAACCCTTTGGGCTCCAACATGTGTATTTTAAACAATTCTTTCTAAGTGAGCCCTAATTAGGTTGGAGGTGTAAATTTTGCATACTTATAGCTGAACACCTCACATCAAATGACAAACCATAAAAGTTTGAAAAAAACGTACATTTAACCCTTTGAGCTCCGACATGTGTATTTTAAGCAATTCTTTCTAAGTGAGCCCCTATTTAGGTTGGAGGCGTGAAATTTTGCATACTTGTAGCTGAACATCACATATCATACTACAAATCATAAAATTTTGAAAAAAATCGTACCTATAACCCTTTGGGCTCCCACATGCGTATTTTAAGCAACTCTTTCTAACTGAGCCCCTTATTAAATTGGAGATTTGAAATTTTGCATACTTATAGCAGAACACCTGAAACCAGGCGACAAATCATAAAATCTTGAAAAAGTCTTAAGTTTAACCCTTTGAGCTACCACATATGTATTTTAAGCAATTCTTTCTAAGAGAGCCCCTAATTAACTGGAGACATGAATTTTTGATTATTCATAGCTGAATACCTCAGACCACACGGCAAATCATAAAATTTTCAAAAAGTCATATTATTTACTTCTCCGGGCTCTAACATGTGTATTTTAAGCAATTTTTCTAACCTCCGCCATTTTCAACCGGGGAGCACTTTTCCAACTTTTGCCGACGCCCCTTTGACCATTCTTTCATATTATGCACCATAGCCTTACATATTTTAGTTCCACTTTTTACCGCCAGGGTCGCCTACGTATCTCGGGTGCTATCGGCCCAATCCCCTCGACTAATATATCTACGGATAGTATATAAAACGGAGTTTCGTTCGGATAGAGGTTTGTTTAGAATAGAGTCGCCCCTGGTTGCGAAATGTGGAACTAACAGATTTTTCAAAAGGATAAAGTGTTTTGAAAGGAATATTAAACGAAACCATCTGTGCGATCTGTGATCACACTTACCTACTCATTCACTATATTTATGCATACTATAAAATGCGTATAAATGCTATAGTTCATATACAGAGCTACAGAAATGAATTCGTAAAGGTTACTGAGTATGAGCATAAATTGCTTAAAGGTGGGTTTTAAAGGAGTTATGCATTTTTACGCTGAACTGAATTTAGTGTACTAAGAAATATTTGTAGAATATAGATAAAATGATATACAGGGCCACGCAAAGAGTTGGATACATGGCCGTCTATGGGTGATAATTTCTGGAAATGTAATTTGAGTAGTTTTAAGCGTGTTTTAATTTGAATTAAATTTTAGCTAAATAGTGGCATGTAATAAAGGTACTAGGTAAACTACAGGGCTGTACAAAAATATTCAAGTATATTTCCATCTAAAAGTATAAATTGCTGAAAGATGAATTTCAACCTGTTATGCATTTTCTTGCTAAACTAAATTTTCCCATTATATAGTATATATATCAACATACAGATCGAATACAAGGCTGTTCAAAAGAATTTGAATACATATTTGGCCATAAGCAGTAACTACTGAAATCAGATTTTTAAATGTTTACTTAGTTATCTTATTTACCTTATTTCCCTAAGTAAGGAAGTTTCGTTAAATCTTTCAGAGAGTGTTGGACAGTGTTTCATAATCTATGCTGTACGCATGATTTTTCTTACTTGTTTAACTTACCAGTTGGCATTTATGTTAAAATTAAATGTCATGGTTTATGATATTATTTATTATTTTTCTTTTCTTTTCTTTTTTTTTAAAAGAAATAAATGAAAGCCATGAATTTTAAATGTTTCAGTTTTAAATGAAAGTTTTGTATTTTGAATAAAATGAGTTAAAGGATTATATTTTAGACTAGCAAACCCCGCGGCTTTGCTCGCGTAATATTTGAAATATGCCAAGTGATTTTTATATGTCTAATTTTTATTAAAAGGTACTAACTAAATTTTTATTTTATTAAAAGGTAATATTTTATTTTATTAAAAGGTTTTTTTATTAAAAGGTACTTATTACTTTTAGGAATAATTCAAAAATTACTATTTAAAACACAGTTTGACTAAACATCATTATTACACTGCATTAGGCAGAAATGAGACTTAAATTAATAAAACGAAATAAAACTAAAAAAAATGATAACTTCGAAAATATTTTGAAACTTTTATGCTCAATTAATACGGTCATTTCAGTATTCATTTGAAGTTTTGAATTTTTTAGAAACCATCTTCTTACATCTTAAAATTAACTATCATGTCAAATTCTAAAATCTACCACCTCTCTCAACATAAAGGGCTATGTTGAAATAGGAACTATCACCATTAATTTGCCAACATTAATTTCAAAATCGGTTTGTTATTTCCTAATATTCCACAGAAACGTAATTTAGAAAGCTTTTAAAGGCCTTTTTTAGAACATTTGTTGTTCCTGTGAACCCCAGATGGTAGGACCATCGGCATAAAATATAGCCTGTGTAGAATCAGAGACTGTTACCATTGATTCGCAACTATTACTTTTATAATCGGCTTATATTCTCTGAAATTGCATAGAAATCGTAATTTAGGACTGTTTTAGAATGCTTTTCGCACCTCCCCTTCGCTTCACTCCTTTTTAATTCGAATTTATTTTCGGCAGTCCTTTGAGGGCATTTATATTTTATAAGTAACTACCATGCCATATTTAAAGTTTCTAGCCTTTCCGGTATCACAGAAATCGCAATTTAGAAAGTTTTTTGCTCCTGCAAACCTTTGGTGATAGTGGCACAGACATAAAATATAGCTTATGTTTGAGCAGGTTCCATCACCAACAATTTGTCACAATTATTTTTTAAATCGGTTTGGTATTTGGTAAGATTGCATAAAAATTGTAATTTAGAAGGCTTTTCGCTCACTTTATCTCTTTAAATTTGGAATTTACTTTCGACTGTACTTAGAAAGCAGTTGCATCTTGTAAGTAAATACCATGCCATACTTCAAAGTGTTAGTCCCCTCAGTTGTGCAAAAAACGCAAATTAGAATAGGTTTTGCTTTTGCAACCCTCAGATGGTAGTGACAGCAACATAAAATATAACCTATGTTATAGCAGGGATTGTCACCATTGATTTGCAACCATTACTTTTGAAATAGCATTGGTATTTCCTGAGATTGAGTAGAAATCGCAATTTAGAACGTTTTTAGAACGCTTTTCGCGCATTTTCACTCCTTTTAAATTTCGAATTGTTTATGAACTGTTTTTAGAAATACTTTATATCTAATAAGTAGCTAATATTTAAAATTTAATATTTCTAGGCCCTTCAGTAACGCAAAAATTGGATTTTTAGAACGTTTTTTTGCTCCTGCACCCCCTTTGGGGTAGTGACACCGACATAAAACATAGCCTATCTTGGAGCAAGCGTTGTCACTATCATTTTGACATCAATATTTTTTAAATCGGTTTGGTATTTCCTGAGATTGCGTAGAAACTACCATTTAGAACGGTTTTTAGAACGCTTTTGTGCATTTTCACCCTTTTTAAATTTCGAATTGTTTAAGAACTGTTCTTAGATATCCTTTATATCTTATAAGTAACTAATATTCAAAATTTCATATTTCTAGGCCCTTCAGTAACGCTAAAATCGTATTTTTAGAACGTTTTTTGCTTCTACACCCCTTTGGGGTAGTGGTACCAACATAAAACATAGCCTATCTTGGAGCAAGTGTTGCCACCATCATTTTGACACCAATACTTTTTAAATCGGTTTGGTATTTCCTGAGATTGTGTAGAAACTACCATTTAGAACGTTTTTTAGAACACTTTTTGTGCATTTTCATCCCTTTTAAATTTCGAATTATTTAAGAACTGTTCTTAGACATCATTTATATCTGATAAGTAACTAATATTCAAAATTTCATATTTCTAAGCCCTTCAGTAACGCTAAAATCGCATTTTTAGAACGTTTTTTGCTCCTACACCCCGTTTGGGGTAGTGGCACCGACATAAGATATAGCCTATGTTCTAAGTTGGACTAACACCATCATTTTGATACCATTACTTTTGGAATCGGTTCGGTAGTTCCAGAGCTTACCTCCGACAAATAAACAATTTTTTCCTCTTTATAATAGGAGTATAGATGAAATCAATAAAATACGAAATAATGCGATGGGAACAATGTTTTGCGATTTATCGTCTGCGCCCTGCTAACATAAAAATACCGAGTTCTTAATTTCTCTAGCAGGATATTCCTTTTTGGGGGAGGATTGAGCAAGTATATTAAATTATTAATAAAAGTAACATGAAACAATGCTTTGCATATATTTAAGGAAGAACAAACTGGTCGCCAATGGCGGCTAGTATTAAAAGAAGAATATAAGCCATTGTCTCAAAAAACTGTTTTTAAATAGACCAGAATATATTCAACTACGCAAAAACACATCATAACGCTAGTAAAATATCCTTGTTTTTGAGTATTTAAGTAAATATAACTTAAGGATTTGTAGCATAAGTATTTAGCTACTCTCTTATGAAAGTAGAATATGGTCAAATCGATTTTTAACACTATCCAGCATAGTTGAAAAGTATTTATAATTCGGTTTGTCTGTCCGTCTTTCAGTCTGTCCAGGCTCTAACTCAGATAAATAAATTCAGGTTTTCATGCAATTAATAAATTTTAATGATGTTTACTATGGCATTATCATTATTGAAGTGCGTATCATTAATAGTTCATTTACAGAGGCAATTTCATTTTTTGTTTGCAGTGAGTTTTAATGACAGTACGTTGTTTCAAATGTATTGAAATTGATATAAATCACTGAATTTCACCAAAAGATGATTACTACAGAATAGAGGATTCATAGCATTTATTGGTCATTCACAGGGACACATAAAAGAAATCGTCTACAGCCATAATTGCTGGAAGTGTTGAATTTCGGTATACTCTTTTAAATTTAACTAATTTTTTGTATACTACTCGTTGTGTATAAATTCTATACCTCGTTTACAGGGCTTCACAAAAGAATTCACGTACCACTCTCCTTATTAGCGAAAATGGCTGAAGGGAAATTATTTTTGCATGCATGTAGTTTATAGAAACAAATCTATATATCATATACATGACTTCTCAAAAAATTGGAATAATTTTTCGACTATAGATGGGAATTGCTGAAATGTGTTGTGCGTTTCCAAATGATCTGATTTGACATTCTATTTCAATTATTAAACGGTAAAGTTTTGTTACATTATTCTGAATGTGTTGGAAAGTTTTTCATAATCTATGCTATAATTTTTTTTTGTTGTTGTTGATCTTTGTATGTGACCGTGTTGTTCTGATTCTAACATTTATGCCTGATTAAGCCGCCTATTCTGCCGTCGCTTTAATTTTCGCAAATTGTATCTGAATCTCCGAGAGTCTGGTTTTTAAGATTACGTCGAGCAGTGATATGATAATTAGGTTTCTGTGGTCGTCTAGTTAGTATAAATACGGCGGTAAGAGTTAGATTCAACGGATTTACTAGAATCCTGTAATTTGTAGAGAATCAGACTGAAGTTTCATAGTTTCCGGATTAAAGTACAGTCTGCCACATGCTGAATAATAGCAAGTGTCCATTTTAAGCCTGGTTTTTGGAGTTGAATCTTCGACTCAAGTCTTCGGTAGCGTGGTGAGGTGTTGAAATGTAGTGCTTCAAATAAATAGAACTGTAATCTACGGGGTTTCCTTGTTAGTGTTATTGCAATATTGTGAATTGACATTTTTAGTGCTTTCAGTGCCATTTGATATTTCCAACTACGGCGCTTTTAATGACATTTTCATAATAAGCTGATATCATATTTACTTATGTTCCGCCAAACAATCAGCGTATTCACTTTATTTTTAGCTAATCTTAGAATTTCTTAGGGATAGCATTCCCTTCTCATACCTTTAGTGTCTGGAACTTAATTTTAACCATAGTTTGTCCAAAACTACGCCGTTCCACTGTCATCCACCCTCATTATTGATTTACCTAAATCCTTGTTATTGTTCATTTCTGTTTCACTGTTACTTTCTTAGATGAAAGACGCCGTAGGGTTGCATCTAATCATAAATTCAGAAAAATCGATTTTTTCCATATTGAAAATTTAAAGGCTTTATCAGCTCAAAAAGGATTACTTTATGATGCTGAAATAGATTACTCTATGTGAGTAAAAAATAACAATAAATATAGTACTGTAATTATATCACAAAACTTAAAACTTGTTTTTCTGAAAAGTGCATTTTACAAATCGGCGAACAGGATTATTCAAAAACGACACAATCGATTCTCTTCTAATTTTGCCTGTTTTTCTAAAATCAAAATATAGAGACTATATGAAGAATTTTAGTTTTATGTTTTATGATAAAAAATAGTCGTTTTTTAGAAATTTTTAAAAAATTGTTTTTCAAGGGAAAAAAAAACATTTTCTTCAGATAATTGTCATTTTAGAAAAATAAAGTTTTTTATAAATTCCTTCGGCAAGTTTTTTGAATAAACATAATTATTTAATTAATAACAGCTAGTATTTTTTAAATTTCAGATTAACCAAATTTAAGCTAATTAAATTAAGCATTTCAGCTCGTCATCGCATGTTCCCCACACACACGCGCACAAAAAAAAAAGTACCCACCAAAAAACCGGCAATAAATTTAAATATATACATATAAATATTTTTAAGGATTCCATTGTAAAATAAAAATAAAGACAAAGAAAACAAATAATTTCTTAAAGATGTGAAAAACCCTATTTTCTCAACGGCATGACTAGATATAACCCCTTAAATTATTCTGACTTTAACCGTCTCAAATGTAACAGTGTTTCTAATGATAAAACAAGAAATAGGAAATTAAATCACAGGATTCAATAACAAAGTGTAAAATAAATCTGAGAATATCAACATATTTCAGAGCAGTAAGGCTGTAAAATCTCACTCACTTCCTTGTATTGCTTATACTTCGGCTATTATAGTCTTAGTCACTTTAAAAAATAGGTTTTCTTGTATGTATAGGAGTTAAAAGTTTCTTTATATATTTTTTTCTGCCTGTTTAAAGATCAAGCAACGCACACCTTTATTCAGTCTTATTCTAAACAACTAAGCCCTCAAATTTGTCTAAAACCAAGCAGAGACAGCATTGGATTTCTCTCTGCTTCTACCTTAATTTTTGAGTATCGTTACAAGCAAAAAATATTACTAACAAGGAAGGTCTCCATACGAGCATATTCCGGAAAATCTGAAAAATTATAGGATGTTCTACTCATGAGGATAGATATCTATATAAAAAAAAATTCGGCGGAAATTCGATAGAGCGTCCGTAAAAAAAATAATGAAAATTTCGATATTTGACGTTTTATCACCGGTTGGCGATGAAATAAAATTTCAAAAAATACTTTTTTTATGTCAAATACTCTGTCAGATAAAAATGTTTCATATTGAACTTGTTTAAATAAATTTAATGCAGATAACTTTAGTTTTGTCAGTTTTAGTTTGATCTAACTGTAGTTTTCTCATACATGTATATTTTTAATGAAAGATAACTATAAAATTTTATGAATTTAAACAAAATTTAAATTAATTAAAATTGTTTCTATCTCAAAATTAAGTCCAATTGAGCACTGTCGATTCAATTTTGTTGCTATGGAAAAAACGACTTTTCTGATATTGAAATGAATAACTGCTAAATGAATCTGGCCTTTACTTTGCAATACACTTAAACATATGAAAATATTTTTTATACATGAAATTGTTTTTAAAATAATAAAATTAAATAACAATTAGTATAAAGATGTAATACAAAAAATGTATTTATTAAATTCTCTCATTGTTTAAGTTTAAATTCATTAATACTATTTACACGCACACTAAAAATCAATTAACAAGCAATTTTCAAGTGCATTAAAATCGTTGGCTTAGCCAAGAAAAGTACTGCCCTCCAATTCGCGTGACGCTTTCGTCTTTTCGCGCTAAAGACTCGAAAATATTTTATTTTTCTTACAGACTTTCTATTCTAATTCCGCCGCTAAATTTGACTGATCCTTTATTACATACTTAAGTAGTTTAATTGATTTTTTTTTCAAATTTTTCTGTGTATGCCCGATAAGGAGATCTTTGTTGTAAGAATCAAATTCTGATACTTACATATTATCCGTAATAGGAAGATAAACCTCTGCAAGAATGAGCCATTAAACTATTATTTTTAACACAATCAAACTAAGCTGTCTACTGCTCTGTTGAGCTGTCTACATGACAGACCAGATGTTATTACCAATAAGGTTATCCGAGCGAAATATGCACACCGGTGTTCCGCCCCGTTAGCTTAAACGGTAGAGCATTGGCCCTATAAGCCGAGGATCTGGGTTCAATTCCCGGCTTGGGGCATTTTTTTCGCTCCGCTGGAAATATTCAATTCGTATGATAACTTTACCAATCAGTTTGATTGTGTTAAGGGGACGAGGGACCTTAAAAAACCTTAAAAATCAATTCCTTATTTTTTGAAATGTTGACTTTAAATATTATTCAGGGGTACATTATATGCATTATGACAAGCATTTATCAAAAAAAAAATTTTTTTTTAATTATTTTTGTGAAAAAAATGGAGTTTTACGCGTCGTCTTAGAAATCTTGGAAATGCCCCATGCGCATTCCAAATCAATGAAAATCCCCAATATTTTTTATAAAAGTTTGGATTATATATATAAATAAAACTGTGCATCGAATTTTATATATTTGAATATAAAGGTAAAAAAAAAAAAAATTAAAAATTTCAAAATTTTTTCGAAAAAATTTCAAAAATTTTGATTTTTTTTTTTTTTTTTTACACCTTCATATTCAAATATATAAAATTCGATACACAGAATTATTTATATATATAATCCAAACTTTTATAAAAAATATTGGGGATTTTCATTGATATGGAATGCGCATGGGGCATTTCCAAGATTTCTAAGACGACGCGTAAAATGCCATTTTTTTCTCAAAAATAATTTTTTTTTACATTTTTTTTGTGATAAATGCATGCCGTAATGCATATAGTGTACCCTTTAGTAATATTTAAAGTTAAATTTGCAAAAAAAAAAAATGAAAAAATATATAAAATTCTGAAATTTTGAAATTTTTTCGAAAATTTTCAAAATTTTTCAAAAAAAAATTTTTTTTTAACCTTTATATTCAAATATATAAAATTTGATGCACAGATTTTTTTATATATATAAACCAAACTTTTATAAAAAATATTGGGGATTTTCATTGATATGGAACGCGCATGGAGCATTTCGGAGATTTCTAAAACAACGCGCAAAATTCCACTTTTTTCTCAAAAATGACTTAATTTTTTTTTTTTTTTTGTAATAAATGCATGCCATAATGCATATAATGTACCTTTGAGTAATATTTAAGGTGAAATTTACAAAAAATAAAAAAATTATTTTTAAGGTCCCTCGTCCTCTTAAAAATAATAGTTTATCTACGTACCCATCGTTTAGTATATGGAGTTCCTTTACCTGCGGTTTATTCTGTTGAGCTGTCTACATGACAGACCAGATGTTATTACCACTAAGGTTATTCCAGCGAAATATGCCACCGGTTGTTGGCCTAGTTAGCTTAAATGGTAGAGCATTGGCCCTGTAAGCCACGGATCTGGGTTCGATTGCCGGCCTAGGCATTTTTTCGCTCAGTTGGTTATTTATCTATAACTATACAGGATGGTGCCGAATTCGACTGACAAATTCAGAGAGGGGATAGTAGGCATCAAGAGGATGAAAAATTACCACAGAACATGGGGTCACAAACCACGAATTTAATAAAACATACAAGGTGTTCTAACCTAATTCAATTTAGGTTGACGGTAATAACTTTCACAAAACTGAAGTACCGGGTGTCCTAGAAAGGACTGACTGATTTTAAAATTCAATAACTTGCAAACGGTGACAGAAATTAAAAAAATTCTTGCAGGAGGGTTATGCATGAGGTCAAAAGTTTTTTTACAGTAATTTTCGATTTTAGTTCGAATTACAAACAATATATGGCACTGTGATCAATAGACGCTAAATTTGGGCCTTCGGGACCCACTCAATACATTTTAATCTCTTTCTCTGCATGGAAAAAGAAATCGACCAAAAAATCAAGCCTGTATTTAGCGCCTATTGCTACAGCGCCGCCATCTATTGTTTGTAATTCGAACTAAAATCGAGGAGCACTGTAAAAAAAAACTTTTGACCACATGCATAACCCTCCTGCAAGAATTTTTTAAATATTTGTCACCGTTTGCAAGTTATTGAATTTTAAAATCAGCCAGTCCTTTTTAGGACACCCGGTATATTAGAATAACACCTTTAACCCCTTAATTCTCGCTCACGTCAATATCACGGGCTGGGGTGTCGTTCGTTATTTCTCGTGCCCCTCATATTTCCGGGCTGGAGATTTACTGCTGAAAAAATCTTCTGAAACCAGAAAAATTTAACTGGCAATTCGGTGTGAAGTCTTTGAATAGTAGAGTTTGGGTTTGATTTTTGGCGCTGATTGTGATGTTGGACTTCGTATTGCATGTTTCGAATTATATCACGCCCAAAAAATTATTAATAATCAAAATTTAATGTATATTATATTATTTCAAATATTATTTGTAAAAATTTGTTTGAAAATGATAAATAAAGATCTAAGATGTGAAAAATAAAGGTCTTATTCGCATTAATTTGTATGGTGTAAAACAAACATTAAAATTCAGAATTCTCACATGATGGCTTTTCCAAAAATGTGAACGCATTAATTTGTATGGTGTAAAACAAACATTAAATTCAGAATTCTCACATGATGGCTTTTCCAAAAATGTGAATTTTGCCTATAACATCTTTTTAGGTGCGTTCGTAGTTATATAAATACGTAGCACCTATAGTCGTCGTTCAGTCCGTCCGTCCGTCCGTCTGTCTGTCTGTCTATCCGCATATAACAGAGCAAAAACTACCCAACCGAATTGTCTGAAATTTTAAATATATGATTGTTGCAAAATTTTGTCGAGCCATTTCAAATTTTATGAAAATCGGATGTATAGTTTAATTACAGGGACAGTCAAAAGTTTTTCTTTACATTACGGCCAATGGGAAAAATTATTGCAAGTGCATTTTAATGATGTTACAGCCTTCCGAATGGTCTGAAATTTTAAATATATAATTGTTGCAAAATTTTGTCTAGCCGTTTCTAATTTTAGGAAAATCGGATGTATAGTTTAATTACAGGGACAGTCAAAAGTGTTCCGTTACATTACGGGGAATGGAAAAAAAGTTATTGCAAGTGCATTTTAATGATGCTACAGAGTATGCACTTTATTAATTGCAAAAAATTATACATTCAGTACAATATGGGGTATAAAAAATAATTATAAAACTAGTTATAGTACGAACGCACCTCATTTGCCACGTTTGACGAGCAATTTCCAACTTGTTTTTTTTTTTTTTTTCGCCTTAGAAAAAAGTAAATTGCATATTTTATATACAATGCTTATAATTATTCAATTTCTGAAAAAAAAAAAAAAAAAAAAAAAAGATACTTTTTTGGTGGTTTTTCCAAATATTAAGCGACCGTTAAGGGGTTAATAGACATTCTCACTTTTGTTTCGAAGGTGATAATATAAAAAAAAGTTGTAGAAGTTTCCATTATACGCGACAGTTTTATACACTTTACGCTCCACAATTTGAACTGTGATGACTAGTTCATAAGGTATCATCGATTGCTTGAGCACCCTGTTTTTCCAGAACTTTTAGTGACGTTATCACATTTCACACAAAACAGGGTACAGTCGTGGAAAAAAAAAGTAAACACCCCTACTAACTCCTCAACAAATTATCGTAGACGAAAGTTACTGGTACCGAAAGGCTGGAAATAATGTCTACTTTTAAATAATGCATATAAAAATTTCTTAGGGGACCATCTACATATTAAAACAAATCCAAACTTCATTTTTTTTTCAATGGCAATACCCAATTTTAACGAGATACTTCAAACCTTCGGTTCAAACTATCCCTAGACACCAAATTTCAAGTCATTTAAATGATAATTTTTTTAACTATAAACCTTCAAAATTTAGTGCTTCTAATGTTAAATTACATTTTCACATTTTTATTAATATCTCCTGAAATTATACTCCTAATGTGCTATTTTTTGTGTAGCAATAATACTAAAATATCCAAACATAAATACGTTGAATTTGCAATTTTTATAATTTTATGATATGAATTTTAAAATAATATTCGAAAAAATTATGAATTGCATCATACAATTTTTTTGATGGATTTACATTTATTAAGTCCTGTTTTATGGAAATCCAAAATTTCACATTTTTCTTCCAAGTAGTTTTTAAATTATGCTTAAAAAACTGCAAAATGATGGTTTAAGGGGCCGTCTATGATGGAAGTGAGTAGATATTTTGAAATTTATTATGTTGTCCTGTGATCCAACAGACTTCATTGACTCCTTGAGTGGCGCTTAAGGTGCCTTGATCAAGAAGGGGGATCTCTTGGTGAACAATCGAGTACGGAACTTCAATTTGGATACAGCCCTTAAAATACGCTCGTTTTAAAATAATTAATTTCTCGAAAACTTATGGTACGAATTGCATAAAAATTTGTTTTTAGGTTAATTGAAGGGTGAAGAGTTCATTTATGCTGTCGGAATTGTGTACTACTATTGAAAAAAAAACAAAGTTATGGTTCTTTTTAATATGTAGAGGGGCCCCGTAAGCAAATTTTATATGCATCATTTAAAAGTAGACTTTTTTTCTAATCGTTCGGTACCAGTAACTTTCTTCTACGATAATTTGTTGAGGAGTTAGTAGGGGGTGTTTACTTTTTATTCCCACGACTGTACATATCGTTGTATTTTCAGTGCAATGTTTTTATTTTTCTGAAAATTATTATCGTCAACCCCAGTTCAGTTAGGATGAAACACCCGGTATCTGTGACTAAATAGGTGGTGTGCGAAGCAATGTTCTATGGTAATTTTTCATCCTCTCGATGCCTACTACCACATCTCTGAATTTGTCTGTGGAATTCGGCAACACCCTGGATAATGTGATATAGTATAGATATAGGCACAGATATGTATATTATAATAGTCTTAAACGCAATATTCTCATGCGCATATAATATAATATCATACTTATAAAAAAATATAACACAATGTTCATTCTGACGAGTCTAAACATCCCTCCGGAAATAACAAATACCATAGTAAACATCATTTATTGCCCTATATTACCAGGGTTGCCACGCTTCGGGGAATTTCCAGACTTGGAAATTCTTCGTTACGAGTATTTTCTCATAGAAAATCTCTCCTTGAATAAGGCGAAATTTTGTGCATTTACCCTAGATTTATTTTTCTATAAAGAAATTCTGATACTTTTTCTGGAAAATTCTCTGAAGCGTGGCAACCCTGATTACGTATTTCATTCATCGCTTGAACATTGTCTTAATTGACCTTTATATTGTTTACCAATTTTATGTTATGTATTCAACAAATTAACGTTGTGAACACGATTTACATTTGTAAAGGATAAACACGATTTGCGACTAACAACCATTTCTGAAGATTTACCTTCCTAGCACGGATATCACATAAGTACCCAAGTCGTTTATAGTACAGAAGTGGTTAAAAATTGTGACTAGTTATTTCATTTTTTATTAATGCTGTTTTCACCATATTTTAAATTATATTATGTTGAATAAATTAAAAAAAATATTTTTTTCCTCCATATGTATGTCACTTTCTGACTATCAAATTTCATTGATAATACTTGTTGTCTTTGTGTATTCTTTTTTCTAGGTCTTCTTTTTTCCTTTAGAATTCGTGTCTATCTAATTCTTAAAACTATCTAATATCTCTTAAGTACTGTTATATGGTAAACTAAATTTTATTTGCAGATTAATAAAAAAGAATTAAAATTACAAACTATTGAGATTTAGTAAATTCTGTTCACAAATCAAATTGCTTTCTCAAAGTAAATTATCAACGATTCCTAAATTAGTGAAATAAAGTATAAAAGTTTCGAAACTCCATAAAATGTTTCGTAGAAGTAATGTTTAGAATTAACTTTATCATCGACGAAACTGATTATCTACCAGCTCCCGTAACACAATCATCAACAGTAAACTGTTCCCAATCGAACAACTTACGTTCTTTCTTTTGTAAATAGATCTATTCTTCTTCCAATTAAATACTTGAAAACAAGCATATTACATTATTGTGAAATAGGTACCGATAGTTCATGTATTTTGCTTGTCCAATTTTAAGTTGATATGCTAAATAAAAGGTTCTTCGCTTAACAAATAGCGTAACCATCTGATTCAGTTTCGAAATTAGATTTCTCACTTAATTTTATTCACACGAATAAATTCATTTCGGGTTTAACCAACCAGGCTAGCAAGAAATTTCTTTATTTCTGCAAAAGTGCCGAAGCAAAGAATGTTTAATTTATCTGAGAGTAAGCAAAAAGATAGCGAAATATGAGTTTCTAGGTGATTTAAATCGAAACATCTCCATTTGCTGTAGACAGAATATTAGATTTAGCTTCAAATTTAAAATAACGAATTTCATTTAAATGAAGTAGCTGAGGGTCTTTTTTTTCAATTTGTAGCAGTTTTACTTAAGTAAATTGATATCGTATAATGGCATTAAAAGAAAATTTGCTTTTAAACTGAGTTTTGGAGTATTTGAAAAGTAACTGGAGTATTTTTGAGTTGTAAGCTCTTTTGATAATTCATTTTTGTTGGGTATTAAAATTCGGAAATGTGTACTTTGGTCTTTTCATTTCTCAATATTTGTTTTTCACAGTTTGTTGCATTATGGAGTTTGTTTATAAGAAACATTTAATTTATTTTTGTTACATTGTTTTATTTTTATATTTTTTACAGTCACTGTTTAGTATCGGGCTACGAATAAATGATGCAAAACATCGTGGCTTTTTTCATAATAGTCCACACGTAGCTCTTGAACGGATGCTTCAATTTTTAAGGGCTTTTCTGGTGGTGATGTTTTTAAATTTTATCACGAAAAAAAACGGACGTTACTATGTCTGTCTAGACCAGTGGTTCGTAACATATTATGGTACACACCCAACCAAATCATCTGTAAGATCACTATGTCCTCCCTCCCCTCTCACTCTGTAAATATTGGCTTTTATTATTTAAAAAGGGAATTCTATTCACACAGTGGAAGCGTAATAGAGTCTTAAAAGTAACTATTAATTTTAACATTTTTTTTTAACTGATCAAAGAAGTAATAAAATGTGTTTTTAACATAATTCTATAAATGCAAAGAATATGTACATTTTCGACTTTGTGGCAAAAAGAGTTTTGTTGTACCATTATAACTTACCTCAATGTTAAAAAAAAAAGTGTTAAACGATCTGTATTTTTATCTTTACGAAATATCTTGATGAAAGACTTACATCTGGCATTAAAATTGATAACATTCATTATTCTATAACTCATTTTTGTTACTTATTAAGAGTTGGCGCAAAAGCTTTGGATACCAAATTTTCTTTCAATAGATAGCACAATACACAAGGAGCATTTCAAGATTATCATCTTTATCAATTTTAAGTAGTTATTATTCCGCATCACACCAAATTTTCTCGATTTTCCCTTTCTCAATATCGGTGTCTTCCATGTATTATCTGATTTTAAAATTTAAAATTCATGCGTCATCATGTAAATTTCTTTACTGTATAGTGCACTAGAGTCATATATATTTAATATTTACTCATTTCCTTTTCTAATGAAATTAAGGTTTATGAATATTATAAAGTTGTTAATACCACGCTTTTTATATTTTTTCGGATAAATATGTTCAAAACAGTCAGTTTTTATGTTTAGTAGTAAAAGATTCTATTTGTGACATATAGCAGAACGAATGGGAGTAGAAAGCTCAGTTAAAAAACAATCGAAAATGTTCAGAAGAATTGAAAAATACAAAAAAGCCAGAAATTTTATAGAGATTTTAATAATAGAAACATATATCAAAATTTCTTAAAAGGTTACTCATATGATTGTCCTGGTATTAATTCTATTTTAACTTTATAAACTTTTGATTAAAATTATTTTTAAGATTCAGAAAACGAAAATAAAATTTTAAATTTTGCTTGTATTTCATATAATATTAGTTTATAACATTCATTTAAAAAAAATGGCAAAATAAACTGATAGTGACTAACTGAGTAAAAAGGTTGGGATTTTGCCCCTAGAAAGTCAAATTGCCCCACAGTGAGGCGTACGCCCTACATTGAGAACCACTGATCTAGATTCTATATTTGAAAAAACATGGCATTAACTACAATAGAAAAAGACATAGGTACCCAAAGTATTTATAGTACAAAAGTGGCTAAAAATAATAACTAGTTGTTTCATTTTTTTTTTAAATATTGTTTTCTCCTTATTTTAAATCATATTAGTTTGAATAACTTCTGAAAAAATCTTTGTATTTTCCTCTATATACTATATATGCCACATTTCACTATCAAATTCCAATAGTGAATATTACCCTGATAACACTAGTTGTCTTTGTATATATTAACTTGGTCTTTTTTTTCTTCAGAATAAGTCTCTCTCTCATTCTTAAAAGAATCTAACACCCGTTAAGTACTGTTATATGGATAAGTAAATTTTATTTTCAGATTAATAAAAAAGAATCAAAATTACAAACTATTGGTTTTAGTAAATTGTGTCCACAAATCAAATTGCTTTCTTAAGTACATTATCAACGTTTTCTAAAGTAGTGAAATAACGTATAAAAGTTTCGAAACTCCTTTAAAGGTAAGTATGTTTAGAATTACCTTCATCATCGACGAAACAGATTATCTACCAGCTCCCGTAACACAATAATCAACAGTAAACTGTTCCCAATCGAACAACTATCGTTCTTTCTTTTGTAAATAGATTTATTATTCTTCCAATTAAATACTTGAAAACGAGCATATTATATTATTGTGAAATAGGTCCCGATAGTTCACGTATTTTGCTTCTCCAATTTTAAGTTGATACGCTAAATAAAAGGTTCATCGCATAAGAAATAGCGTTACCATCTGATTCAGTTTCTAAATTAGATTTCTCACATAATTTTATTCACACGATAAATTCATTTCTGGTTTAACCAACCAGGGTACTAAGAAATTTCTTTATTTCTGCAAAAGTGCAGAGGCAAGGAATGTTTAATTTATCTGAGAGTAAGATAAAAAGATAGCGAAATATGAGTTCCTAGGTGATTTAAATCGAGACGTCTCCATTTGCTGCAGACAGAATATTAGATTTAACTTCAAATACAAAATAACGAGATTCATTTAAATGAAGTAGCTAAGAGTGTTTTTCTTCATTCTGTAAACAGGAAGCTGTTTTACTTAAGTAAATTGATATCGTATAATGACATTAAAAGAAAATTTGCTTTTAAAATGGATTTTGGAGTATTTGAAAAGAAACTGAAATATTTTTGAGTTGTAAGCTCTTTAGGTAATTCATTCTTGTTGGATATTAAAATTCGGAAGTGTGTACATTTGTCTTTTCACTTTTCAAATTTTGTTTTCGCTATATGTTGCATTAAGGAGTTTATTTATGAGAAACATTAATCAGTTTTGTAAGTTTCATTTTTATATGTTTTTACGTTCACTGTTTAGTATCCGACTTCGAAAAATTGATGTTAAACAATTAGTCGGGGTTCATTTATTTATATATTTTTGCATATTAATCCACGTGTAACTGTTGAACGGATGCTCCAGTTTTCAAGCACTTGTTCTGATGATGATGTTAAAAAATTATATTACGAAAGAAACCGGTATGTTGGTATGTCTGATTAGACTCTACATTTCGTAAAAGCATGCCAATCACTACGATGGAATATGTTGTAAGGAAAAGTAGGGTAATGACGCTCAGAAGGGCAATCCCGCTCACCCAATATCTCTAAAGAGAATAGAATTGAAAACGTGCGATCAGTACCGGCACCTAGCGAACTTCATCGGAAGTTTCCAGTAAGGATATAGTGACCGCCGAAAGGAAAGTATTTTTGTGTCCTCGCGTTATTAGTTTGCAGTTGTTTTATTATAAAATTCTACAACATCTAACTTGAAGGTAAGTGTATACTCTTAGTTTCAAATATTAATTTACTCATTATGTCTACAAAATATATACATTTAGCTGTACTTTCATGCTTTCATTTATTTTTGTAGTGTGTTGTTACGCCAATTGTAATGCATTAAAACCCAACATGGCGATAACGGGTACTGGCGCTCACGTGGAATTCCAGAAGAAGTGTTGCCAGTGGGCAACTTTTTTAAAATTCATATTTATTGATTAACACCACTTTTTTGAAATGGTAAAATTCCCCTGTTTTCGCCTTAATTAATATGTCATTGAACAAGGAGAATTTTACGATTTCAAAAAAGTGGTGAAAATCAAAAAAACCTAAATTTAAAATAAAAAGTAGCCCACTATATGTGTAACACAATATGTGTGCACAATATGTGTAAAGTGGTCGCAAAATGTCTGCAGAAGTATGAACAGCCCACACAACAACATATATGACTTTTGTCTTACTGAAATGTTGTATTCAAACTCTGAGCGCAATTACCCTAACATGTCGGGCATTACCGCTCAATCGATGGTTATTTAAATAAAATGATAAAAAAAAAATCCTTAAACTTTTATGCAAATCAGTTGATTGCAAACTGTTCCTTATGCTTCGGAGTTATACTTCGTTAATAAAATATTGATTTTTTTGTCTAAATTTGACTAGCTATTCGTGTTTTCCCTTAAGTGAACGTCATTCTCCTACTTTCCCCTAAAGATACAAAGGACTAATTTATTATTCTAAAAATATCACCGGTTCGTGTAAAGTACTTTTACAAGGATACGGCGAAATTATGTGTTCGCCTAGCAGTTTCAGGTGACTTAAAATCGTTCTCTTACAGTAAATATTGTATCTAACACTAATTATAAGTAAGACTACTGTACATAATGCCATAGTGAATCCTTCAGAGGTGTGAAAATTATTAGAATAATTGTGAAATTTGCTATAAAATCTTGTTATATTAAAAAATATTACATTATTAAAAAAAATATTGATATATTTAATATTTAGTGTTCATCCTCTTGTTTTTTATTAAAGATTCGATACGTCTTGGCATACTTTGTATGAGTTTTTGGCAATTAATTTGTATTTCTTTGTGATGGTGCCAAATTTGTATGAGACTTTCTATCACACCATTCTTGTTTGTGATGTTGCATTTCTTTAATTTTTTCTTTACAATGGCCCAGAGATTCACTATCGGGTTCATATCTGTACAGTTTCCAGGCCATGAAAGTGTTTTCTTTAATTAAAAATTGAACAAATGAATCATCACAAACAAGAATGGTCTGATAGAAAGATTCATCCAAATTTGGCAAAATGACAACGACATACAAATTAATTGCCAAAAACAAAAACTCATACAAAGTATGCCAATACGTATCGAATCTTTAATAAAAAACAAGGGGTTGCACACTAAATATTAAATGTATCAATTTTTTTTAAATAATATATTATTTCTTCAATATAACTAGATTTTAAAGTAAATTTCACAATTATTCTAATAATTTTCACACCTCTGACAATACCCAAGTTCTTTATAATACAGAAGTTGTTAAAAACGGTTAGTAGTTGTTTAATTGTTTCTTGATGTTGTTTTCTCCTAATTTTATCTCATATTATTTTGAATAAATTCTAAAAAAGCTGCATTTTCCTCCATATTTATGTCACTTTTTGACTATTTAATTCCAACAGTGAATATTACACTGATAACACAAGTTATCCAAAGTTCTTTGTAGTACAGAAGTTGTTAAAAACGGTTAGTAGTTGTTTAATTTTTTCTTGATGTTGTTTTCTCCTAACTTTATCTCATATTATTTTGAATAAATTCTAAAAAAGCTGCATTTTCCTCCATATTTATGTCACTTTTTGACTATTTAATTCCAACAGTGAATATTGCACTGATAACACAAGTTACCCGAAGTTCTTTGTAGTACAGAAGTTGTTAAAAACGGTTACTAGTTGTTTAATTTTTTCTTGATGTTGTTTTCTCCTAACTTTATCTCATATTATTTTGAATAAATTCTAAAAAAGCTGCATTTTCCTCCATATTTATGTCACTTTTTGACTATTTAATTCCAACAGTGAATATTACACTGATAACACAAGTTACCCAAAGTTCTTTGTAGTACAGAAGTTGTTAAAAACGGTTACTAGTTGTTTAATTTTTTCTTGATGTTGTTTTCTCCTAACTTTATCTCATATTATTTTGAATAAATTCTAAAAAAGCTGCATTTTCCTCCATATTTATGTCACTTTTTCACTATTTAATTCCAACAGTGAATATTACACTGATAACACAAGTTGTCTTTGTGTACATTGACTAGGATTTTTTTTTTCTTCAGTTACTCTTTCTAATTCTTAAAAGTATATAACATCCCTTGAGTAATGTTATATGGTTAACTAAGTTTTATTTGTAGATTGATAAAAAAGAATTAAAATTACAAACTATTGAGTTTTAATGAATTCTGTTCACAAATCAAATTGCTTTCTCAAGTAATTTATCAACATTTCCTAAATTAGTGAAATAACGCATAAAAGTTTCGAAACTCCATAAAAGGTTTCGTGTAAGTAATGTTTAAAATTACCTTTATCATCGACGAAACTGATTATCTACCAGTTCCCGTAACACAATCATCAACAGTAAACTGTTCCCAATCGATCAACTTACGTTCTTTCTTTTGTAACTAGACCCATTCTTCTTCCGATTAAATACTTGAAAACGAACATATTACATTATTGTGAAATAGGTACCGATAGTTCATGTATTTTGCTTGTCCAATTTTAAGTTGATACGCTAAATAAAAGGTTCATCGCATAACAAATACCGTTACCATCTGATTCTGTTTCTAAATTAGATTTTTCACTTAATTTTATTCACACGATAAATTCATTCCGGGTTTAACCAACCAGTGTACTAAGAAATTTCTTTATTTCTGCAAAAGTGCAGAAGCAAGGAATGTTTAATTTATCTGAGAGTAAGCAAAATGAAAGCGAAATATGAGATCCTAGGTGATTTAAATCGAGACGTCTCCATTTGTTGTAGACAGAATATTAGATTTAACTTCAAATACAAAATAACGAGATGCATTTAAATGAAGTAGCTGAGGGTCTTTTCCTTCATTTTGTAAATAGGAAGCTGTTTTACTTAAGTAAATTGATATCGTATAATGACATTAAAAGAAAATTTGCTTTTAAAATGGATATTGGAGTATTTGAAAAGTAACTGAAATATTTTTGAGTTGTATGGTCTTTAGGTAATTCATTCTTGTTGGATATTAAAATTCGGAAGTGTGTACATTAGTCTTTTCATTCTCAATATTTGTTTTTCGCTATTTTTGCATTATAGAGTTTATTTATGCGAAACATTAATCAGTTTTGTAAATTTTATTTTTATATTTATTTACATTCACTGTTTAGTATACAGCCTCGAATGAATGATGTTAAACTTTTCTTCAGAGTTTATTTATTTATTTATTTATTTTTGTATATTAGTCCAAGCGTAACAGTTAAAAGGATACTTTAGTTTTTAACTTCTTGTTCTGATGGTGGTCCTTTCAAATTTTGTCAAGAAAAAAACTGCATGTGGGTGTGTTTGTCTAGACTCTATCTTTTGTAAAAACAAACCAATCACTGCAGTGGAATGTGTTATAAAGATACAAAGTAGTAAAATTATAAAATATTCTTATATAAGTTTGCTTTATTTCTCGGTATTTTTCTAAGCATCGTTAGTTTTAATTTTACATGCACAAAAAAATTTTACTTTAATAATTTTTCTAATTTATTTATTTATTTGGCTTTCATTTATTATTTGTTTAAGCCTATTCCAGAATCTCCGGTGATTACGCGGTTGCATTGAATTTTCGTAAGTTTTATTTTTATATCAGGAAGCGCTTATGCAGTTTTTTATGATGTATTGCGAAATAAAATGTTTTCAGTTCAAAAATTAGTAACCTATAATGCTTAAATTTAGTTCAATTTTAAAAGTAATTTAAATATTTTTTGGTTATTAATTTATTTATTTATTGGTATGTTTAGGTTATCGGAGCACCAGTAATAATTGTGTGCAAAGCGCCAATTATAATTCCGTTCTTACTTTTGTACATCGCCAAATTTGATAACGTATTTATTTACTCTCAGAAATTGCTGTAAAATGACATCTATCTAAACATAATTTCTATGATAATTGTCGATATATTATAATGCGTTACTGAATGTTTTTGTATTAACATATACTACTACTTATGCACATACTTTCTTCTATTAATATGATAACGTAATTTCTGGAATTAGTAAAGTAACCGCCGAAATTACGTATATATATATATATATATATTTTTAACCATAAGTATGATAATGGAGTATTCATTTATATTAACAAAATGAAACCAGTATATATATATATATATATATATATATATATATATATATTAATGAATTTAATTCAGTTTATTTCTCAAATTTGTAAAATGTCGAAATATCAATAAATAAAAGTCATTGTACTAATTCCCATCATCACACCTTGCGTTGCCATCCTCATCACTAATTCGTGTTAGCCTTTAGCATTCAGATTTGTCGCCGAGTGCTATCATCTTAAGGGCACTGCTTTTCATAAAATCGGATACCAATTAAAAAAATTCTGTGATGTTATTACACTGATCCTGCAGCTCATGTTATTAAAAAACACAATATCGATCTGACCTGTTCGGTTTATGGCTTGACTGCGCCTCCAAAATTTGCTTGAACTTCGATCACTACCAAAAGAGGAAATTACAGGCACCTTA
This sequence comes from Maratus speciosus, assembly GCA_963932465.1. Classification (NCBI taxonomy): domain Eukaryota; kingdom Metazoa; phylum Arthropoda; class Arachnida; order Araneae; family Salticidae; genus Maratus; species Maratus speciosus. Next base: position 360,108,469 of record OZ010794.1, read on the forward strand.
CTTCCTCTCCCACACAACGAGAAGACTTTCATTTCTTTGGGTTTTACATATACTTATAATGGCATGAAAGAACGAGTTGTAAATTGAATCACTCCGATTACAAATTCCATACTCTAATAATTCAGTCACTATTGACCAATTGAGAAATTTTTATAGGTCTAATAACTAATCACTTCTTTCATCTTTTTTCGCTTCTTATTTAATCACAGATTTATGATACGGTGCGCTAAGGAGGAAAGAACGCAGTAAAAACTTTCCATGTTGCGAAGTAGAAATAAAGATAATAGCATAGACAAATCTGTGAACACCCTTTTATTTTAGAACAAAAAATAAAATGAAATATTTGACTTTCATAGCATAGAATTAGTGGGGGTATCTATCTTTTAGATTACGACGTAGTATAGAATCTATCATATAACGATAGTACCGAATTGAAATGTTCAAATATCAATATATGTTATAATTTAAATTAATTTTTAAATTAATTTTCAAATAAAAAATTAATTAAAATTATATATGTGTTCTCCGATGCAGGATTTATTTGTGTCTCATTTTTCGTTTCAGGATTGCGTGCTCATGAAGACTATTCCATCTTATGCTGCAGTTGCAGCCTTACCAACATATATGAGTGAGAGATGCTAAGCTGGGTATCGTCCTCGTTGCTTAAATGGTAGAGCACTTGGAGAGCTATTCTGAGGGTTCCGCGTTCCATTCCCGGATTGGGCATTTTTTCACTCTACACTCAGATAGCAATGTGATAAATCACGTTTTAAATAATCAATATATGTGTTATGTTGCATATCAAATAGCTCCCGCATGTTCTTCAAATCGATCGCCCCAAACAAATTTTCGATATCTGAAATAGTTTAGTAATAATGAGAGCCTTAATTTAGTAAATCACACTCTTGCAAAACCTGATTCAACGTGTTTCAACTTGTTGTTTTTGCTCTTTAATAAAATATTGCAGCGTTTTCGGTATGAGCATGCATCAAAATCCAGCTCCTGACAAATGCAGAGGCATTTAGTGCTGTTGCCCCCCCCCCCACACACACACCCATGTGAATATTCCGGATTTTCATTAATGGGTGCCATAGAATTAAAATTGGCCAAAAGTAATCAAATTCAAATTCGTACAATTCCAAACATTTAGGAAGGAAGTGTGGTCCTCCTTCCCCGATCTGCTTCCCCTACCCCATACACCCACGCACGAAAATTAACTATATTATTAGAAAACTATGGATTAAAATTCTATTATGACAACTTAGCACTATATTGTTTTTAAAAGAAATTATTTGCTAACGTTTTCTTCGTAAAGAGGCAAGTTAAATCCATTAATTATGACCAATTGGGGATATTTTCTTTTAGACACCTTATAACATGCGTAGGTAAGTAAAATAAAAGTTTGCAAACAAATACTCCTCTCAACCAATCCACCATTTTTTCTATTACTGTCCTACTAGTAATTTTTTCTTAAAGTTGTGATCATCCTTTTGTGATACCCATTATGAAGTTGTGAATAGTACCTAGCAAAAAAATTATGCATGTATACAATATGTTTAAAGTTTAGTACTACCCACTTCTACATTATTTGCAAACAATTTCTATCGATAGATAGGCCCAGAATAATGCTTGCCCCAGGGAACTAGATTGCCAAAGTCAGGCCCTGTCAAAATGTACAGTTAGATAGCATACGTAAATTGTTGTTGTTCATTGTTGAAGTGTGTGTTTGTGGAAGATTTTTAGATCTAAAAACCAGTTGATTCGGATGATCCCAGAGATAATAATCGTTAGTTGAGTAAGATCAGATAGTCTGGATAACCATTTCACAGGACAATGCCGGCGAATCAAAAAACCAGGAAATCGATTTTCGAGCCATTCGCGAACAGCTGTTTCGAAATTATAAAGCATCCTATCTTATTGTTAAAAACAAAGGAAATTGTCATCATCAATATTAATGGAAGCAAAAACAGTCTACTAAAACATTTCCAGGCAGCGTTGACAATTTGGAGTAGAATCGAATAGTAAGTGTCAGGTTGATATGAGCGTACCTATAACATCATTACCTTAAGTGACACCATCCACCATTTGAGGGAATCATACAGTGAATATTACTGTCAATACAATTCCTCTGATTCTGATAGTTCGACTCACCAATGTATAAAATTTAGTTTAAAAAAAAAATTAGTTCCTTTATTGTAAGGTATTCGTAAACTAAATAGTTTCCCGATCCGGATCGGAAAGGAACCATGCGGTCCTTCAAAAGAGATCGCGTAGCGACCCCCAATCGTCCAAGGCACCAAGCGACGCCCAGTCGTCACGGTAACACACCCGCCAGTCGGAACAGCTGCGCATAGGACACGAAAACTAAAGTACGACCTAGAATTTCACAAAGTCTGTGCTGCACCCTGATTTTATTCGCTCCGCGGACTGTTGTGGCGAGTTCGATACTAAAGAAAACGCCTGCACCAGGAACGGCGCCGCAAACTTGCGACAGAGCCTAAAACTGACCACCATGCGGCCAGTCAAGGCGACACCAGCGCAAATTTGCCTGCCACTGACAACGACATCGTCAAGACGACAACTCATCACCTACGACGAAGTTTTCAAGGCATGCCTACAAAAGTACAAGCCATGCATCAAGGAGGGATCCTGCTTTTTCCCGCTAGCCACACCTCGAGGGGATGCGACAGCCTCCTCAGGTACCCAAGGTGACTAGCACCGGGTACCTTGCTTATAGGACCAAAATTAGCCATCCGTGTTTCAGTCTACCACCATAGACACCCGTACGTTAGTCTACAACCAAAGCACAGGCATTACGTCTCAAGAGGGTCACAAGGTGCCCCCTTAAGTGCCAAAACAATCTCGGCACCCTGGCTAGAGGCCAGGAGGATAGAACAGGGCAGTTCGCTTCTCAGTATCTTTAAAGCCAGGCCCGGAGCAGACACAAGCCACAACAAGGCATGCAGTGTACATATCAAAACTTGTTTCCCAACAATCAAGTTAAAGATCAAGAGCTCGTTTCCCAACAAAACTAGCCCAAATCAAGTAACCGGCATTACGCCCCGAGAGGGATAACATATACCCCCTCAAGTATCGAACTAAATCGACACCCTGCCTAGGATCCTAGACAAACGGAACGGGCGGATTATTGCTTCTCAAAAATTCAGCCAAGCCACAAGCCGCACTGGAGCCCCAAGCCCAGGCACACAACCTGACACGCTCCACCGTGTCAGTGTGACACCAAGACGTGAAAATATAGACTGCTGCTCATCCGACTGACGAACGCAATAAATACCGCCTACGCATAGACATGCCGGACTGCCTTTGCCCCCGAGGCGTAGGTCCGGCAGCTCAACTCCCAAGCAACACATCACAAACATCTAACATCAAACGTCATAACATAAAGTTGGGGAGAAACCCGAGAGTGGGCTTGGTAATCCTGTCGACACACACCTTCTACTAGTTGGCTAGGCTTCGTTGTTATGCCATCCTCACCAGCCGCAGTCGACACTTCGGTACCTCACAACATCTCACCGAGCCCACCCTCAGATGGGGCGTACTCCAATAGAGCGTGGTTGGCAACATCCAACGCTCACCTTCTACAAGATATACATAAATCTTAAACGATTTCATATATGAAAAATCTGATTAGGATACTTTATTTTGAGAACATGATGGTGCTATTTGACATGCCATCCTTCCTAATTAAAAATTTTGACTTTGACTGAATATGACGGATTTCAAGATATAGCATGGCATAACTTGAAAGACAAGCACTGTCATTTAAGGGCCCTACTGAGAATTCTTGGGAGCCGAGATAAACAATCATCACTATTTTTGAATAGTAATTTTCGCAATATTTATGACAGGATGCTGGCGTTTAAATAAGGCAAAGACTACTACTCAAAAGTAGTAAAGTACCCTTACCAAGGCAACTGCATGCGGTCCCTTGGCTACATAAAGCTGTGCTCTCATCATTTCTTTGTTTAGTATAGTGAAATAGTTTCCCTTCTTTTCCCATTTAGAAATAAAATGTATGTCTAATTTTTTGATTCACCCTGTAAATCTAACACGCTACGTTAAAAGCTAATGTATTACATAGATTTATTTTAAGATAGCTCTTAATTTACAAGGTTGCTTAATTGCTTTAATACCTCTCCAATGAATTGCGAAAGGGCTAATTATGATGTGGTAATCAATAAAGATTATCGGCAAAATTATCTATTAAGAGAATATTCATGTTAAAGAATATAGCCTCACAAATTGCTCAATTCCATTAGTCTTTTTCAAAACATTAAAATAGCGCACAACTTTATGAAATGTAATTTACTTGGAATAAGCCAGAAAAATAAATGAAATCCTTCTGGTCTCAGAAGAAAAAAAAACGGTTATAATCCCACTGAAAGAGTTTAATACCCTACAATTCAATTTCCACGTCCGTAACGTCCCATCAGAACATTATGTAACTACAAACTCCAAGCACAGAGCAGTATTAAGCTGTCTGGCCAATATCTCTGTGTTCTGCTAATAACTGTTGCTAAGCAACGGAAAGGAGAAACCATTCAGGGGCTGAAATGAGTAGAAATGAAAATAAGTAAAAATAAAGTAGTCTTAAATTTCAATACTTTTCTAAATTTTTTGCAGTAAAGAATTTTTTCTTCAACATTTTACTCGTTAATAGAGAGAATGTTTTTCCTTCTTGCTTATAATAAATATTTAAGAATCTAATATTTAAGCATATATCTCATTAGTTGGAAAAGTAAAATGTTTAGAGGTTTCAAAATGTCACATTCCTTGATTTTTTATTTTAATAAAAGAACTATAGTATTTGACGTAAATGCCTTAATTTTTTCTTTTTCTAATGAAAATGTAACGATCAAGTTTTCAATGTTTTCTGTCACGAAATACTACATGATTGACTTTTTCGTATGCTGAAAAACACTCTATAAAATTTAATGAACACACTAACCTGTATTAATGCATACATACCCTATCATTTTGAAAAAAAATATTTACACACATTAGCGATTTGATTGAAGAATCTAATTAATTATGTAGTTTTATTCTATGTAGGTCATGTAACGCTATTTTCTTGTATCTTTGAATAATTAAAAAATGCATTTTAAGTGAAATTAGCAAAAATAAAAACTTGAAAAGATAAAATAATAAACTTAAATGTCTTAATTAAAAAAAAGATGCTTGGAGTATATAATTTTAATTCAACCTTTCACTTCCAAATAGAAAATTTTCATTCTTGCTTGTAATAAATATTTAAGAATCTAATATTAAGTATATATCTCATTAGTTAGAATAGTAAAATGTTTGGAGGTTTCAAAATGCCACATTCCTTGAGTTTTTTTTTTTCATCAAAGAACTACAGTATTTGACGTAAATGACTTAAAATTTTCGTTTTCTAATGAAAATGTAATGATCAATTTTTTCAAATTTTTTTGTCACGAAATACTACATGATTGACTTTTTCGTATGTTGAAAAAAACACTATAAAATTTAATGAACACACTAACCTGTATTAATACATACATACCCTACCATTTTGAAAAAAATTATTTACACACATTAACGATTTTATTGAAGAATCTAATAAATTATGTAGTTTTATTCTATGTAGATCATGTAACGCTATTTTCTTGCATCTTTGAATAATTAAAAAATGCATTTTAACTGAAATTAGCAAAAATAAAAACTTGAAAAGATAAAATAATAGACTAAATAGAAATTTCTTAATTTAAAAACTGCTTGGACTATCAACCTTTCAGTCCCAAAAAGAATGTTTTTCATTCTTGCTTATAATAAATATTTAAGAATCTAATATTAAGCATATATCTCATTAATTAGAATAGTAAACTGTTTGGAGGTTTCAAAATTTCACATTACTCGAGTTTATTTTTAATCAAAAGACTACAGTACATGACGTTAATGCCTTAATTTTTCCTTTTTCTAAATGTAATGATCATTTTTTTTCAATGTTTTTTGGTCACGAAATACTATATTGTTAACATTTTCGTATTTTGAGAAAGACACTATAAAGTTTAGTGCACACAATAGCATATATTAATGCATACGTACGCTATCATTTTGAAAAAGAAAATTATTTGTACATATTAGAGATTTGATTGTAGCATCTAATAAATTATGTAGTTTTATTCTACACAGCTCATGTAACGCTTTATTCTCATATGTTGGAATATTTAAAGACTGCATTTTAAATGAAATTAGCAAAAATAAAAAATTGAAAAATACAATAATACACTTGCATTTCTCAATTTTAAAAAAAATGTTTGGTGTTAAATATTTTAATACAACCTTTCCTTTAAAAAAATACAATATTTTTCCCTGTTACTTTTCATAAATATTTAAGAATCTAATATTAAGCATATATCTCATTAATTAGAATAGGAAAATGTTTGTAGGTTTCAAAATGTCCTATTACTCGGGTTTATTTTTAATCAAAAAACTACAGTACATGGCTTAAATGCCTTAAATTTTTCCTTTCTTAATGAAAATGTTATGATCAATGTTTTTGCAATGTTTTTTGGTCATGAAATATATTGTTGGTCTATATTGTTGGCTTTTTTTATATTTTGAAAAAGACACTATAAAATTTAATGAACACACTAGTGTATTGATACATACCCTATCATTTTGAAAAAAAAAAAGTATTTGTACAGATTAGAGATTTGATTGAAACATCTAATAAATTATGTGGTTTTATTCTCATATGTTTAAATATTTAAAAACTGCATTTTAACTGAAATCAGTAAAAATAAAAAATGAAAAATATATTAATAGACTTAAATATCTTAATTTCCAAAAATGTTTGAAGCAAAGAATTTTAATTCAACCTTTCACTTTAAGATAGAATGTTTTCATTCTTACTTTTCATAAATATTTAATAATCTAATGTTAAGCGTATATCTCAATAGTTAGAGAAGTAGAATGTTTGAATGATTCAACATGTCACATTAATAATTTTTTTAATTAAAAAAATTACAGTAGATGACGTAAATGCCTTAATTTTTTTCTTTTTTAATGAAAATGTAATGATCAATGTTTTCAATGCTTTTTGGTCAGGAAATACTGTATGGTTGACTTTTCGTATTTTGAAAAAAGACACTATAAAATTCAACAAACACACTAACATCTATTACTGCATACATACCTTATCATTTAAAAAAAATATTTGCATACATTATGGATTTGATTGAGGCATCTAATAAATTATGTAGATTTTTTTTTCTATGTAGCTCATGTAACGCTATTTTCTCATATGTTTGAATATTTAAAAACTGCATTTTAACTGAAATTAGCAAAAAATAAATTAATAGACTTAAATTTCTTAATTTTAAAAAAGTGTTAGGAGTAAATAATATTAGTTCAACCTTTCACTTCAAAACAGAATGATTTTCATTCTTGCTTTTCATAAATATTTAAAGAATCCGATATTAATCATATATTCCATTAATTAGAAAAGCAGATTATTTCCTTTCTTGTTAATGAAGAAAATTTATTCTTCAAACTGTTTCCTTTTCTAATAAATAAGCAACGTGTTGATTTTTTTTTTCAGAGTAGTTCAGGCTCAAAATGGTACTACTATATATAAAATACTAAATGGTTATCAGTTCCTTCAGAAAAATGTACACCATAAAACCTAATAAACAAAATAACTTGCAAAGCCCTAGTCATTATATATATATATATATATATATATATATATATATATATATATATATATATATATCCTTTTTAAGAATTTCTTATGCAATAACGATTTAAAACTGAACATCTAATATAGTATGCAATTTAATATTTTACTTATGTAGCGTTTTTATCTAATATTCACGAATGTTTAAAAATTGCATAATAAATTAAAAATGCAGGAAAGAGAAAAATTAAAAATAAAATAGTCTTAAATTTCCTAATTTTCTATATATTTTTAAGTATTTTTGTAACATTTTACTCGTAAATAGAGAGAATATATTTCATTCTTGCTTATCATAAATATTTAAGAATCTAATATTAAGCATATATCTGATTTAGTTAGAAAAATAAAATGTTTGGAAGTTTCAAAATGTCACATTACTTGAGGGGTTTTTTTTTTTTTTTTTTTATCAAAAAACTACAGTAGATTATGTAAATGTTTCTTGGTCACGAAGTACTATATGATTGACTTGTTTCATATTTTGAAAAAGACACTACAAAATTTAATGAACACACTAACATGTATTAATACATACCAGGCATAAAAGAGTTCCTCTTAAAGGAGGAATTCCACCTTTTTAAAAGCAATTTTGGACATTCTCTGGATTGATGCAAAAATTTAAAGAAAATATTAGAAGCATATGGCGGGGGGGGGGGGGGGGGTCTAGAAAGCTTAATAATTAGACATTTTTTCTAATCAAATCCTTGGAGTTTGATTCTGAATTTCTGTACTATCAAATCAAAGGCAACCTTTTATTTTAAGCATCTTAAGGTAAAGTAAATTAAGTTCCTTAACTGGGGAAAGGAAGTTTCATAAGGTTCTTTTGGAATAGAATATTTTATTCTATTTATAAAACACTTCTGGGTAATTTCAGTGATGCATTTTTGGAAATGTATTTCTGGGGGTAAAGATCAATTAGACGTGCATTGCATATATTTAGCATAAGGATTTTTTCTTTTTAAATTAAAGTCTTAAACTTTCAAATCATTCAAAATAAAACATTTATTTTGAAAAATTAATCTCTGTACTTCACATAAGTTAATCAGATACGTTTCGATGGATTTATACTTTTAGCAAACTGTTTCCAATTTCCTTTTTTGATTTAATGAAGTTATACATTTATTGTTATTTTTTTTTCTTTTAATACTTTTAATAACTGTTGAAATGCATCTAAATTCTACAAGTTTGGCCTTATTGTATAGATGGAAAAAAAGTTCCACTTTTTTCCCCATTTCCCACTTTCATGCCTGATACATACAACCCCTATCGTTTTGAAAAACAATACTTGTACACATTTGCGGTTTGATTGAAGCATCTAATAACTTATGTAGTTTATGAAGCTCATATAACGCTATTTTCTCATATGGCTGAATATTTAAAAACTGCATTTTAACTGAAATTAGCAAAAAATAAATTAATAGACTTAAATTTCTTAACTTAAAAAAAGTATTTCTACTATTTCTTAATTTAAAAAAAAAAAAAAAAAAACGGTTGGTGTAAAAATTTTAATTCAACCTTTCCCTTCAAAATCGAATGTTTTTCTTTCTTGTTTTCTATAAATATTTAATAATTTAATATTACCCATAAATTCCAATATTTAGAAAAGTAAAATATTTGGAAGCTTCATGATGGTACATTAATTCCTTTTTTTTAAAAAAACGAAGAAAACGTATTGCTCAAACTTTACCCGTTTCTAATAAATAAGCAACGTGTTGATTTTTTTTTCCTGAATAGTTCAGTCTCATAATACCAAATGGTTATCCTTTCGTAAAAAAAAAAAAAAAAAAAAAAAAAAAATGCACTGTAAAATTTAATAAACAAAATACCGTGCAGCATCCTAGTCACTATGCATCCTTTTTGAGAATTCCTTGTGCAATAACGATTTAAGGGGACGAGGGACCTTAAAAATAATTTTTTTATTTTTTGAAAATTTCACTTTAAATATTACTCAAGGGTATATTATATGCATTATGGCTTGCATTTATCACAAAAAAAATGTTATTTTTGAGAAAAAAAAAGGAATTTTATCAATCTCTTAGATTTTCAATGTCTTAGAAATCTTCGAAATGGCCCCTGTGCGTTCCATAGCAATGAAAATCCCCAATATTTTTTATAAAAGTTTGGTTTATATATATAAATAAAATGTGCATCGAATTTTATATATTTGAATATAAAGGTTAAAAAAAAATTGAAAATTTTGAAATTTTGAAATTTTTTCGAAAAAATTTCCAAAATTTCTTTTTTTTTTTTTTGGAAATTTCACTTTAAATATTACTCAAGGGTACATTATATACATTGTGTCATGCATTAATCACAAAAAAAAATTTAGAAAAAATATTTTTTGAGAAAAAAAATGGAATTTTATTTGAAATCCCCAATATTTTTTATAAAAGTTTGGTTTATATATATAAATAAAACTGTGCAAGGTATTTTATGTATTTAAATATAAAGGTATAAAAAAAAAATTCAAAATTTTTTTAACTTTTTTCGAAAAAATTTCAAAATTTTTCACATTTTTTTCCCACCTTTATATTTAAATATATAAAATTCGATGCACAGTTTTATTTAAATATATAAACGAAACTTTTATAAAAAATATTCGGGATTTTCATTGACATGGAACACGCAAGGGGCATTTCGAAGATTTCTAAGACGACGCGTAAAATCCCATTTTATTCTCAAAAATAATTTTTTTTGTGTGCTAAATGCATGCCATAATACATATAATGTACCCTAGAATAATATTTAAAATGAAATTTACAAAAAATAAAAATTGGTTTTTAAGGTTTTCAAGGACCCTCGCCCCCTTAACCTAATATAGTATGCAGTATAATATTTTACTTATGTGGCGTATTTATCTAATATCCATGAATTTTTAAAAATTGCATAATAAATTAAAAAATCAGGAATGGGTAAAAGTAAAAATAAATAGTCTTAAATTTCCAAATTTTAATATAGTTTTTGGAGAATTTTTTTGTAACATTTTACTCGTAAATAGAGACAGAGTATTTTATTCTTGCTTAAAACATAAATATTTAGGAATCTAGGAAGTTAGGACCACCCACAAGAACAATAAAGCTCTCACTTTAATGAAAAAGGAATATCATTAAAAAATTATACACATAAATTCATGCAGGTTTTGTTATTTGTTTTGAATTATACAATAATATATTTTTTTAAGCAAAAATTAATTTCTATATAACACAACTTGGTGAAAAAAAGTTTAGGACCAGTATATTTAATATATGTATTATACATGTAAAAGGTTATAGTATATCTCTTTGCAATACTTTCTTTGCTTCCCCATAACACGGATGATTTCCAAAATACGCTTTTGCAAAGATTTACCCAGGTTTTTGAATGTGTATTTGGATCAATGTTTCCAAATGGCTGCTTTCAGTTTAGCAATTGAATCAGACTGATTTCCGTTGACATAAACTTGACGAACGAAGATTCCCACAAGGACTTTTAACTGGAAAGGTCCAAAGTTTTAATGTTGTTCTCGGACAACTAATCTGAAGTTGACACAGACTTATCAATAGAAGCGTTATCTTGAAGCAAAACCAAATTTTAAAACATAAATTCATCGTTAACGAGTCTCAGGACTCTTAAAATTGAAAAAAAAAAAAAAAAAAAAAAAAAAAAAAAAAAAAACGAAAAAAAAAAAGATCATTCTCAACATTTAATATCTTAAAATGTATATGATTTTAAAACACAATTTTAATTGGGATGAAAGATACAACTACGTTCTTTCGTTTCGTGTATTTAAAAAGTTTCAAGATGCAGAATTAGTATTTATAGGGGCTCCAAACTGTCAGGATTTTGACCAGCATAAAATTGGTCTAAAACTTACGCGCATGATTACAAAATAAATATTGGAACTAGAATGAAATTTTTGGTGCCTACTTCAGATAGTAATAATTGGATAATTGGACATAAATAAATTTATATTTAAAGCATTTTATATTTTTAATACAAAGTTGTATTTAGCTAATTCAAAATTTTTAATATTTCGACAGTATAATCGCCCAAAAATATATTTGTTTGAACAATAAAAAGGAAATTTTAGGTTCATTTTATACTGGCTATCATGAAACATATATTTTGAATTTTTCATGAAACAATATTCAGAAGTTTTTCAGATATGCTACGCGTTATGCCTAAAAACGTCATTTGAAGAAAAATGGCTTCAAAGTTTCGGAAACCCAGCTTCAGCTATTGAGCAAGTATAATTCTAAAAGCCACAACTTCTGTTCTAATGGGAATTTCAAGGTAACAATTATATCAAAATGTTAAAAAATATATAGGGGTTTAACATCTAAAAAATTTAAAATTTAGAAACTTTTGAAGCTTTAGGAATCTTGAAACCACAGAACAAAGACAAGTGGACAAAATTATTACCAAGGATTTCTTGATAGTCGAAGAAGTTCACCTTTGTCTTTGGAAAAACCAAACTTATTTTTCTCTTTGCTTTAATGTCTGTCTAAATCATCACTGAGAAACGCCTTGTATACGTCTTGAAAGCAGATATGGCTCGTTTCGTAAATCATACCAGTCATATCTTATACCATCTGGCTCTTTAAGGTTGATTCTTTTTTCATTGGGAAAAACCAATTTTCGGCATAGATTGAATTTTAAGGCATTTGACGATGCGAATTTTAGTCTTGCATCCATGTGATGCTTTTGTAGTTTTGGTTCGGCTTTGAATTTAATATATTTCAAGAATTTGGCTCTTTTTAACACATCTATAACAGTTCTTGATGCTAATGAGATTTCTCAAGCAGACTTTTTAAGTAGAAAAATAGGCACAATATTGAACTACCATTCTAATAACGTTCCGTTTCCACCGGGTTGAGAGTTTTGATGGCAGTCTCCTTCTTTCATTTCTTGCATAGTTCATCGGACCATAAAGAAAACTGTTCAAAACAGTTTTAAATTAATTTTTGGGCAATTTGTTTTTCTTTCAGTCCGCAATCAGAAAAAGCACTGATTTTGCTCTTTTCTTCGCCAGTTAATGATTTTTCGCGTCCTATACTCAAAGCAGCAACTGCATATCCCAAAACTTCAAATCTAGGGACTACTAACCTAGAAGCATCATCACGCATGAGACCCGCAAAAAATACTACAGTCAGGACGTCATCTCATTAGGCTAAATTTAAAAGAAGTTACTGGTCCTAAACTTATTTCTATTTATTAATATTATAAGATTTTAACACACACTTATCGTCACGAAAACATAAAAGGATTGTTGATGATGATTTTCGAAACAAATTGTCGGTAATTATCCTAGTTATTGATCTTTAAATACATGGACTGTTTGGACACATATAAAGACACGGGAGCTTACTCTATGCGCCCCATGCACGCTTTTAAAGACTAGAGAACAACTTACTATTGTTTTAGCAACGATTTTTTTGTAATATTACAGTTAGAAATTAATATATTTATTGTAAGGCATCCTCTGTATGCGAGTAATACAGGCACTCGACCGATTATTACATAAACTCCTTTAAAGGGAGGGAAAGAGTGGAAGAGTGCAACTGAAATCCGTTCTCGTGAATTGGTTTATGCCATTTGGAAGAGAAAATGCTTTTTTATTATAATATTGTAAAGTTGTGTGTTCAAATCGGTTTTATTACGCCAATAGATTCCTCTTACCTAATAATTTTATGTATAAAAGTGAGGAGAGGGGGAGGCGGTTGAAAAATTTAGTTTGCGAAAGAGAGGTGGTATATAACAGCAACGAAAGCAGTTTGCGTAATGCCATTTCAGAGGATTACTCCTCCAGTAGAGAATTAATCTATCTATTTTTTTTAGCGGCTCACATTGCACGATTTTCTAATCAATTTTAATTGTTAAGGGTCAATATCTGAAAATTGGACAATTTGCGTCCACTAGCAATAATATTTCATTAATTATACTAAATTCAAAAACTGAAAATTGTAATACATTGTAACATTTGTTTTAATAATTACCAATTATAAATGGACATATAATGATGCAGAAATAATTAATTTAAACTAGTAACCGTCAGGCCGAAATGTCGGAGCATGGAGGCGCGTAAACTTAAAAGATATTATTTAAAAAAATGTTTTATTTTCTAGATTGCTATTTAATAGTATAAAAGTAAGTTTAAAATAACAATCGTCGATATCTCATTTTAAAGTGTTTAACTCAGTCGTCAGTTGCCTCGGGTAATGCACAAATTCTAATCTGTCAGCAAGTGCTGCCATACTTCTAATTTGGGTAAAGCCTGTCCTTAGCGAAAATTGCTTCATTAGAACTTTCTCTAAATGACAAACTACAGTAAAAATGAAATAAGTTGTTTTATGTGACAGCACCTTTAGATGGATGTCCACAGCAGTTTTTGGCAATGTTAAACTCGAAGATCAATGTATGTTGGCAAGGTATGCAACAGTTAAAGGTAACTAACTTCGTGTGAATGAGGCTTTTTCTTCTTTCCAATATTTACAAATAGGTTTGATAAAATAATTTGGGTCGTTGCATAAGGGGTGAGAGGTAGTCAAAAACTTGACTCACGCAAAATGAGTTCAAAGTCTTTCGGAACTGTGTCTGATCGTCGTTTTCTCTCAATGAGTTTCTTAATGTGAAACATTTTTTAAAAGCTCTAAGCATTTTTTGTCCGCGAAGAATCAAAATGATTTTTAAAGAATGTCTCTTATATAGAGGGATGTCTTTTACGCGATGTAACTACCTAATACGTCCAAGGATTTAAACAAATAAGCCTCTAAAAGGCTAAATGCTATCTATTTTACCTTCGCGATATCTTTGTTCAAGGTCAGTCATAAGACGACATCCTATCATTGAAAATTCGTCAATAATGAGAAATAACACTGTATCCATTCTGAGCTGTAGATTTATTTCTGACTTTTTAAATTAGCGAACTATTTAAAACACGCTGGTTTTTTAAGCACTGAGTGAGTTACCTTGTCTTTGACATTAAATACACAGTACCTGTTAGTGCCAAAAGAATGATAGCTTCTGATCCTAACTGCTCTATGATTGTTTTACTAATTTCTTTGATTTGTGTACATTTTACAGCTCTTCTTTTTCCAATAATAAAAGTTGATTTAGGGAAATTTGTAACCTTTGTTTGCAAAGACAAAAGCTGTTCAGTGCAAAACTGAAGGCATCATAATTTGTTGTTCTTTGTAATAATTCAGAAATGTTAAAAGTAAAGAGAAACCATTGGATAAGAGAATCTACGGTAAAGATAAAGAATTACCCCCGGATGTATTTGAGAGATTTCGATTTTTTTAATTTAGCTCCGATCTTTGAGAACTTGATCCATCGAGTTAGCGGAAGAAAGCTTCAAAGCTCCTTCAAAGATTTGCTCGTCTGGCACAGCCCACACTTATTTAATATGGCAACAGGTAAAGGTTTGTAACACGTATGTAACACACACTCATAGATAGTCTGCTATACTCCTCTATCAAACTTGATACCTTTATTCATCTGAGTTGTTGTTATATCGTTATTATGAAAATATTAGGAAGCATCTGGGTTATTTTTATGCGACTTTTCCACATAGAATTAAGCTTAATAACTCTATACATTTGAATCACTCTCTTTTAACCGTCATTTTCGAAACTTCTGTGTATAACGTTGCACATATAAAATATGTATATTTCTTAAAATGTACACTAAATCTAGGCAGCAGATTAAAAAAAAATCAGGGATTAATTTATGACTTTTAGTGAACATGATTTCTCACGAATTATCTGTCATTGTTGTATCCATTTCTCCTATCATAAGCATAAGCGATCATAGTCATATACATTAATGTCGTATTTATCGCTAAGCTTCGCGACATTTGGACGAAATATAGCCAAATTTGGCGACCAAAAGTATGTCATTACAAATTAAGCCAATTTGGCTGTATCTGACTAATTTGGCGAAATTTCCATTGAAATTCAGTACTGATGATTCTTCTCTAACCAGATTCTTCGCATTTTAACTTTGTGCTCTCCAGTAAAACTAGCTAAAATCTTAAAATCAAGAAATAGGGAAGCTACCTTTTCCAACCCGTAGAGGAATTTTTTATTTTGTAATCTACATATTTCTGTTTTCTAGTGTACATCTTGACAAAAAAAAATGCTTATCTCATTTACATCAGAATGTTCACTTGCACTTCAGTTGAAATATATTCACTTACGATGAATTAAAAAAAAATTGAGTAATCGTCAGTAATTGGGACAGTTACCAAATTGTTAAATTTGTGCATCAAACATTGCTCAGTAAATTATGAATTTGTCTACGAACCCGATTACGAAAATTTCCCAATACAAACATACATTCGTCTGTATACAAACATACATACATAAGAATACATACATATAAGTAATGCATACATGGCATTATATTTTTCTCGATTTCTTTGAGTATCACTCGTAGCCATTCGACTAATGCCCAAAACCGTATTTTCCGTATTCGATTTTCTTTTCGTTTCTCTTAATTTAAAATTCAAAGTGAATTGCATCGATTTGGAATCTTACAAAGAATGAAAATTTCGAAAAAAAATAGTAGTTGTTACATACGTAGAACGTAAAACTTCTGAAAAGGGGGGGTGGGGGTCAATCTATATCTCAGGTCACCAATGTATGAACATCGACTTCAACATTCGACTCCATAATGATCCGTATGATGTTAAAATGCATAATTTACAGCAATGGAGCTAATGTTTTAATTAATAACGGGATGAATCTCGTCGAATTTCGACGAAAGAAATTGTTTAAAAACGAACTCATACATAGGTTACTACTTAGTCTCTTAAAACAAATATTATTTTTAACTTAAAGTTACCAAAATACCAATTCCATACACTTCGACTGTTCAAAATATTAAAAAATTAAACTGCATTATTTATTATACCTAATCAAGATATCTAATTTTGATGAAATTACCCATTGAGGCTGTTATGTTTAAAAGGTACAGATGTCATATACGACCCCCCCCCCCCCCATATTGGCGCGATTTTTTTCCCACGCCAATTCGGGGAAAACTTCAACAGCGCAAACAATAACATCCGGGTTACCATATAAAGCAAAATAACGACACTTTGGCGCTAGTTAAGTACCCGTTGCGCATTGGCGTCAGAAAAAAATCGCGCCAATATGGGATATGACAACTGTGCCGTTTAAAATTGCCGATTGAAAATTAAAAAAAAAAAATGATTTCACCTTAAGTTAATCATGGAATTATTTTCCGCGTAAAATCTATGAACTTTATGTTATTTTCACCGTCTCATATTTCTAAACTTGAAATCAAGTTTGCCAACTACGACTTTGCATGTGAACATTCGCACTCTTGACTTGTGATTCTAATCTCTGTATCGGCGAGTAAAATTCCAGAAATTTATATCTTTTAGAGGCGTTTGTAGTAAAATATTTACTTTTATCAGAGAAAATGATCGTTTTCATTTAAATATGATGTCATTTTGCCTCATTGAAGCATTTCATCAAGCGACCCAAACTCAATGAATGAAAAAGAATTGAATTATCACAGCTTTTTGCGGAAAACATGAGTATTTTATTAAAGCATGACGTCATTTTCTGTTCAATTTTTTCAGAAAGTTTATTTTGAATTTTATGAGAAAATGGCATCAATAAAGATAAGCAAACCTTATTATTTTTCCTTTCTTTACAACAATGGAAGTAATCCAATTGCTACCATTTTGAAAGAAATTCATAGAAATTTTTTAAATTTTAAATTTAAATATAAAAATGGGAATATTTAAAAAAAAATAGCTAGTGCGGGCAAATTTACAAAGAAACAGCTTTCATTAAAAAAAAAAAATTATTAAAATTGGTGCAAAAAAAGCTCAAGGTACATGACTAAAAAAATAAAGCCTTATCTTTCAAATATATAGAATTAAACTCGCAATGTTATCTCTATGGGAAAATTTTGAGCCGACATTTCAGGCTGTTAGGGTTAACGAATATGTATGATTTTCAATACGCGCCGAGATTTCGGCCTTACCAACGTCCAGCTCATTTTTTGTGTCGATGTGTCATATATTTTGGACGCTATCGTGTTAACAATAAGTGTAATTTTTACAGGGAAGCCGGAGCTGTGCTCCGACAACAAACGAAATCATCATTTCAGTCCCTGTCCCTCTATACAAATATCCAATATTAAATGTATGCCGTAAAAATTTCTATAAATATTATTAACATTTTCTATTGTATATTTATACCTATATATATACAGTATGGGAAAATATAATTATCCTTTATTAGTATAGATTGTATCGTAAAATATTGAAGTAAATATATTTTTCCCTGAGGCTGATCATCATCTCAGTCCCTCTAAACTCAGATTGAAGTTGACAGATACTAGGAGGCGTTGGCAGAATTATTTCCATTGCAACAGCAACTAAAGTTCAAGTAGCCATCATGGATGAAGGAAAGTTGTTCTTCTCTTTGTTTCATATTTAGAAATATTTAGTTTTTGTTCTGAATTGGGATGAGTATTTTTTTATAGTATCATTCATGTCCCCATATTTAACTTTATATATATATATATATATATATATATATATATATATACCGGGTGTCCCAAAAAGGACTGACTGATTTTAAAATTCAATAACTTCCAAACGGTGACAGATATTAAAAAAATTCTTGCAGGAGGGTTATGCATAAAAGTCAAAAGTTTTTTTACAGTGATTTTCGATTTTAGTTCGAATTACAAACAATAGATGGCGCTGCGATCAATAGACGCTAAATTCAGGCTCGATTTTTGGTACTTCGTGGCCCGGATAATACATTTCCATCTCCTTTTTCTGCATGGAACAACAGAAAGGACAAAAAATCGAGCCTGTATTTAGCGACTATTGCTTACAGCGCCATCTATTGTTTGTAATTCGAACTAAAATCGAAAATCACTGTAATAAAACTTTTGACTTTATGTATAACCCTCATGCAAGAATTTTTTTAATATCTGTCACCGTTTGGAAGTTATTGAATTTTAAAATCAGTCAGTCCTTTTTGGGACACCCGGTATATATATATATATATAAGCTTATTGCAACTTTATTTGTGTAGCATAGAAATGTCACATGGCATATTTAATAATTTACAGGTGTGCAAAATGATTAAAAAAAATGGTTATGCAGCTGTTAAGACAAAAACATCACCTTAGTCCCCATCATCTCAGTCCCATTTATTAGACACTGATTATGAAATTAACAGACACTTTCTTCCATAAAAGTTTATCCTGCATAAAATATACATACATCCTTGATCTCAAAACACTACAGAATTTAAATTACAAAACATGTATCATAGCATATAACTGTATGTGGCAGTTGGTACTTTAATTTAAAAAAATAAAAATTTTGTATTGAAATTGTCCAGTTTTCAGATTTGACTCTTAAAAACTTTCTAATGACTAAAATTTGAAGAAACAAAGTGTAGTAAAAATAAAATAGTCTTAAATTTCTAATTTTTTCTACATTTTTTTTGAGTAATGAATATAGATCATTTTAAGAAGAACATAAACTGGCATTTTAAAATTTTAAATTAAAGAGCACCTTCCTTAAAATTTTCTCTTTTTAAATAAATATGCAATATGTTAAATATTTTCAGTGCATTTTTGGAATCACTGTTAGAAAACTTCCAAATTGACATGCAATCGGCAGTCATTTGGACTCACATAGAGGCAGATTAAACTCTAGATTTATTTATCGACGCATCAGCTATTATTTTCGTTTGTTGAAAAAGAAATTAAAACTTAAAATTAAAGGTCAATTGAATCATTTCTCAATTTAAATGTATATTTATTAAGTTCCAGTTGAATTGGGTTTTCTGTTTCACAAAGATTTACCAAATAAATTATTATTAATGGGAGTATTTTTTTTACAAGCAACGATTTGCCTTTGGATAAAAAATGTTGCAATATACAATTTTTTTTAAACAAACATTGTTACATTCAATAGGATGAACGCTGTGAAATGTAGCTTATTCAACATCTCGAGAAAATACGCAATGTTCAACTACTTTTCCTCTGGGAGCTTACTCAATCGGGATAAACTTTCAATATAATTTAAGACAATTAAATAATGAAATTAAATGAATTTGCAAAATTAATAACTTTGACACACATGACTTGAAGCCATATTGCTTTGTTTTACATAAGATGATTTCGAATGTAAGTTTACTAAATATAGCTAGCGGCATAAGACAATAATTATTTTCAAATTGTGCTTGTTTCCTTCATATATGCTTAATTCTCATAAAGAATTTTAAAGCAATTCATGTGGTTATGTGAAACAATCTGATTTACTGAGATAACCACTGCTATTAAAATTTAATTAATTTACTAAATTGGTATTCTTGAACTTTTCTTAAAAGAATTTCTATACATACATGATAAAAGAATATATATATACATAATTACCGCTTTTGAATGTCCTGAGTGCTTTAATATCCTGATACTCTTCCTTTTATTAACTAACTCTAGAAGCGCCGAGAGCAGAAAGTTTGACTGCTATCAAATATGTATAATGTAATTTGAAGCAAAAATTTCTTTAAAAAAAGTTAAATATATGTATCATACAAAAAAAGTGAAAAAGCTTTAATCAAACATTCTGGTGTACATTTTTTATATATATATATAAAACTTGAGTGAAATTTCCGACGCTCTAGTGTTAAATACTTTTTTGAATCAGTAACAACAAAAATAATCGTAAAATATTTATAAGACTACACCATTTTTGAAAATTATTGGTAAAATCAATACAAAATATCCAAAAACATAACATATTTTTTTCCTAAGTTAAAAAGGTACACATAACCTCATATAATTGGTATACATAACCTTCCAAATTTTATTTCTAATGCTTTGTTGCACTTAACCTCACTTTATATTATTTGAGCTTTCTTTTTTAACCCTTTATCTACTGACGGTACTTATAAAAACCACTCACTTTAAACTCTTATCCTATAGTGAATATTACTAATATTCTAATAGTACTTTGCAAAAACACTTTTTTAACTCCACTTTTTCATGATACATGGCAGCAGTAGTTCTGGGTTCTTTATTTTAGCGAGGAAGGAGGTTATCTTTGAAACAGACGATGTGTTTTGTGCCGACATTTTGCACAGATTGTCACGCTTGACGTTTTATTGCTGCAAACATAGTAAAGGACATAAAATAAGTGTTGGATTTTCTTATGTGTTCATTATGATCTTAGAATACAATTTGACTAGTTATTTTAAGTAAGCGGTGTATATATTTGATTTAGCAGTTGAATTATTCGGCGGTAAATTCCGCTAATACACTGGAAGTTGGACAAAACTTTTTGTTTACTTTGGCTCTGTGTAGTTATAAATCGTTTTTATCTGCTTTATAATGTTATAATTAAATCGTAGTGTAGTAATTTTTTTCTGGTATTTATTTTCTGGTATTAATTTTCTGTTTTTTTTTTTTTTTTTTTTTTTTTTTTTTTTTTTTTTTTAATAAGAAATCGAAAAAGTTTTAAAACCGTCTCATTTTTGCTATGCTAGAAATGGCATAGATAAATCCATATATTGCATATGTAGAGATGCGAGAGTACATATTGTCCTTAGAATATAGATGTCGCATAAATAATGCTATGGCTAAACTAATAACATAGGGAAAAAACTCAACTAGAGTAAAGTAGGCATAACTAATGCTAAAGGACTGCTAACAAAATCGAAACCTAAAAAAACATTGCTTTATTAATACCATCAAATTTGAATTTCTACTCATTTTTCATGTGTACACTCTCAGAAATAAAACTCTCCCTTTTGACGATTTAGAAATCCTCGAGCTGTATTTCGTCGTTTTTGACGATCATTTCCTATTAACATCACGTGACTTTTAACGAAACGTAAACCCTCAAATATTTGACGAAAGTTTTGCCTCAATCACGGTCAGACTCAATGCATTTTAAGGGAATATTTCCTCAAATCCTACGATTTTAGCAAATAGATATTTGCTTGTTTATGTTAGTCCTGTAATAATTTATTTTAAAACAGCACTTAGTGCTTTTCAGAAAATACTGAAATATAGGTAGTTATTGTTTCTTCATTAGTTATTTTTTTAGCTGTTAGAATTTTTAGGAATGCTTATTAATATTATTATTATTTAATTTATATGTTGTCGTTCGTTATGTTTTAATTCGAAAAGAATAAATTTCCTGTGTTTTTCAAAACCATTCAATAAGAAAATTAGGTCGATAAAATTTCAAACTTCTGGGATATCTTTTTTTTTTCTTAAGAAGTATATTATGTTTTCAATCAAATTAAAAATAAACATAATTGATCCCTCTCCTCTTTATAAACAGTAAAGTGTTAAAATCTTATCCTCCTACTCAAAGTGATAAAATCTCACGCAATATGCACTTCACAATTCATTATTTGTGAGCAACTAATTAACCAGACCATATTCTAATCATCCATTGATCAAAGAAAATTTCAGTTGTAAATTATTTAATCAAGCCATATTATAATTATTCATTGATACGAGAAAACCATAAAAATAAATTAGCTTTCCTAAAAACTTTCAGAAAATATAGCAGACCGATAAAATTGCAATCTACTTTATAAAAATATAAAACACGAAGTAGAATTCATTATACCAGTCTTACAAGTTCCCAGCAGCCAGGTTGGAAGAACAGTGACCTCCCATACGAAAGGTCGTGAGTTCGAATCACGCCGGGGAAAGAGAGAGGTGATTTTTTTTCTTTCCCCGTGTCAAATACTGGAGCTTCCAAACTGATTAAGAGATGGCGCCACCAGCCCTCTTTTGACGAAATTTATATCGTCAAGCAAGTGAAGAAACTAATTTCATCAATTTGACGAAATGTTCGCTCGTAGCATTTTCCAGGAAACTATTTCGTCAAAAACAAAGAAAATTTCGTGAAATCTGAGTATTCATTTCTGAGAGTGTAAAATAAAACTATGTCAATTTAATATTTTTTATTGTTAACTTGCAAGTGTCGTCTTGTTATTTAGTATTTTTAAGAGTTTTTTTTTTTTTTTTTTTTTAAATATAATGTGGGTTTCCTGTTACGAGAAATTTTTAACCTTAGTATATTGACGGTACTTTAAAGTACCATTTTAATTAATTACCTCTAACGAATTAAATTTCTCGTGAGTGAGTATTTTTTTATGTATATCCTTTAATCTTCATTGCAGTAACTGAAAAAAAAAATGCACTACATCATAATGCAGTTGATAAAGGGTTAAACAATTCATTTTCAAAGTGTTCCTCGTACTTTTACTTTTTTTTTATTTATTTACTTATTTTTATTTATTTTTTTTTTTTTGCCACTCCTACTACTATTAACTAAGAAGTGCAAGAAGTGTTACTCGCCGATTTTGACCAAAGTGGTATCGTAGAAAATAAAAAAAACTCAATGGAACTATCCGTCGCAAATCAGTCGTTTTCGAGATATCCGACAATTTATGTCACGCAATTTGTTTAGTACAATGTATTTATGCTGTTAACTTAATTATGTTACTTATGTTTAGAAAAAAAAAAAAAAAAAACTTTGGAAAAAAGGGAAGAGAAGTTAATGGCTGTAAATAATGGAGTTATAAATATAGAGGAGGAGACATATAGTGTACCGTTTACCCGTTGCGAGTGAAGTAACTGAGGAGGTTGTCAGAAGATGACAGCGGGTTTTTTTTTTTTTTTTTTAACCGGATCAACAGTTTCTGATTACTACACGGTAAACATCCCACCAGTAAATTAAAAAAAAAAAGTCCGTGATATTTAAGCTCCCTATTGATGGAATTATTTTCTAACAAATGCCCTAAAATTTTCTATTTGTTTTTACTGGTATCAGTTTGTCTAGGTATTATAGTATTTTCCACTGACATAGGTGGTTGTCTATGTTGTCACAATATGCCGGAAATGCAGGTCCTGACTACCACCAAATTACACTTTCAACAGTAAAAATGAATATCTGTTTCTGCCATTATTTATGACTGAAATTTTGCATTACTAAGACGTATAAATAAGGGGAAAATGTTTATTTAAATTTACTGGTGGAAGTTTAACCGAGCAGTAATCAACCTCTGTGAAAGCGGTTACAGTTGTAACTTCACTATTTAAAGGATATGTTAGTTCCTCTTTATTAATAGTTCCATGCTGTAAATGCAGGGCTAACGATAAGATCCGAAGTTTTGAAGAAATTTGTAACAGGCTAAACCTGAACATCTCACAAGAAAAAAAAAAAAAAAAAAAAAAAAAAAGCCATACTCTTTGGAAGAAATCTATTAAATAACAGACATCCAATTTTTAAATTAAAAAATAAAACTATTAAAATTGAAAAATCACTACCATACTTAGGAATTATCTTTGACCAAAAATTAAAATTTCAAATTCACTTAGAAGACTTAAAGGCAAGAATATCTCAGTTCGTGACCAGCTTCAAATTTCTGGGAAATTACCAGAAAGGAATTAATCCAAAAATAAAAAAGATGTGGTATACGACGGTAGTGGAAAGACAAATGTTGTATGCACATGAAATTTGGTTCCCTAATTTAAACAGTCGTGGTATTAGAACATTAAAGACAATACAAATTGCACTACTAATGTTGAAAAAATAAATTTTGTAGCATAGTTCTCTTGTACACCTTGTCAAAGTCTGAAACATTTTTATTTGAGAAAGTGGTGCGAGATGAATTAAAAAATAGTGTTCAAAGGTAACCTTGTAAATGTGTTGTTTCGTGTGCTGTGTATGTTTGTTGATGCTGGAGATTTCTAGTGTTCACTGGCGGTTTTGGTCTTCTATATGGAAGTGTGCAGGAAGCACTTTAACAGCAAAAATTATAAGTTTAACGACATAACAAATGTTACAGCATAAATGCATTATAATAAATAAATAAATTGCGTGACATAAATTTTAGGATATCTCGAAAACGGCTGATTTGCGATGTATAATTCCATTATGTTTTTTACTCCCCACGATGAGATCTTTCCAACGATACCACTCTCGTCAAAATCAGTGGAGAAGAGTCCTTGCACTTCCCTAGTAAGTAAGTAAATTGCTAGCCCTGTTAATATCCTATTTTACTATGTGCTGGGGACTGCCACAGGCCAAATTAATCATATTCAAAGTTTCTTTGATATATAATTTTTTTAAATATTTTATAGATTCTTCGTATGGCGGCATCTGACGCCATAAACCGAGTTTATATATATATATTAAAATATTAACTTGTAAAAGCAACTACTCAAATATATTGCTTAAATTTACACAATATTATTAAAAAAAAATCAAAATATGATCAATTTATGGCGAAAATATTCCGTATAATTCATAGTAAAGAATAAAGAAAATCTCTAAATGACAATATGTGACGACATATTAATTTGAACCTACGCCAATATACTTTCTTCTCTTTTTTTTAACATTTTACAAATTTTTACCAGATAATATTTTATAAATTATCTTGAAACTTTATTTCAACTTTATTTGATTGTTGCAAATTCCTCGGTTTTGCTCGCATAATAGTAGAAGTATGCCAAGCGGTATTTCTGTGCCTATTTTTATTAAAAGAAATTATACTCCTACGGATACTTCCCAAATTATTAATTAAGTCGCAGTGTAACTAAACTTCATTATTACACTGCGTTAGGGGAAAATGAGACTTAAAGTAATGAGAAGAAATAAAACTAATTCTAAATAAATTATAATTCAAAATGTATTTTAAGAACTAAAACTAATTCTAAATAAATTATAATTTAGACTATATTTTAAGAACTAAAACTAATTCTAAACAAGTTATTATTTAGAATGTATTTTAAGAACTAAGACTGATTCTAAATAAATTATGTAATTTAGAATAAATTTTTAAGCTTTTACGCTCATTTCAATTTTCATTTGAACTTTTAAATTTCTTAGAAACCGTTCTTAGTAATCCTTTATGTATTAAAAGTAACCATCATGCCATATTCCAAACTTCTAGTATAAGGGTCTACCATGCCCTGGTGGTAGTGGCATCAACATAAAATATAGCTTATGTTAGAACAATGCCTAACGCTATTAATTTGTCAACATTACTTTTGAAATCAGTTTGGTATTTCTTGAGAATAGCAATCTTATATATACATATTCCCATATATTCCATAAGATATCATTATTTAGAAAGTTTTTAGAACGCTTTTCACTCAGTTAACCCTTTTAAATTTTTAGTAACTGTTATTAGAGATTATTTACATCTTATAAGTATCTGTCATGCCAAATTTAAAGTTTTCTTTCTTTAACAGTTTCATAGAAATCGTAACTTAGAGCATTTTTAGAACACTTTTCCTTTATTTCATCCTCTAAAATTTAGATTTTTATTTTCCAAATGTTCTTATGATGTACAACTTCTAACTACCATCGCAAATTTACAGTTTATAGCCGTTTCAGTATTAAAAAAAATCGCAATTTTAGAGCGTTTTTTGCTCCTACAAACCCCTGGTGATATCGATACTGACATAAAATATAATCTACGTTGGAGCAGGAATTGCCACCACTGCTTTTAAAATTAGTTTGGAATTTCCTGACATTCTAAAAGAATCGTAATTTAGAGCATATTTAGAACGCTTTCCCCTCGTTTCACACTTTTAAATTTGAGATTTTTTAGAAACTGTTCTTAGGAGGCATTTACATCGTATAAGCATCTATCATGCCAAATTTCAAGTTTCTATCTTTAACAATTACATTATAATCGTAATTTAGAAAATTTTTAGAATACTTTTCGGGCATTTTCACCCCTTTTAAATTTCTAATTCTTTAGAAACTGTTCTTTAGGAGAATTTACATCTTATAAGTATCTACCATGCCAAATTTCAAGTTTCTGTCTTCAACAATTCCTTGGTAACCATAATTCAAAACGTTTTTAGAATGCCTTTCGTGCCTTTTCACCCCTTTAAAATTTTGATTTTTTTTAACTGTTCTAAAAGTGAATTTATATCTCATAAGTAACTCTTATGAGATAATTCCCAATAGCCAAATTTCAAGTCTCATGTCCCTTCAACTCGATTAGCATATTAAAATGCAACTGGTCTCCCAAGTCATATCTTGGTGGAAACAACCTGCAGATTCGATTTTAGTGGTTGATCGGTAGGTTTATCATTGTGTTATACTGCACACAAAGGCATGGGAACATGGAGAACTGGGAGCAGGAAAACATAATTGTAAACCTACCAATCAACCACTAAAATAGGGTTTCCAGGTGTTTTCCCTCAAGATATGATTTGGCAGATGTGTTGCATTTTAACATGCGAATCGAGCTTTAACTAAATCTGGATTTTAAGCCGTTAACTCGATGACGTGATCGTTTGCGTAACCGCCTCCCAGTTTATACTGAATTATAATATTAGTATTTTTGAATCGCGAATCAAATTAAAAATTTTATTTAACTGCTTGTTACTTTTATACATGTAAATGAGAAATTTTACTGTATGCGTATATCATGAAACCACATTCAACAGTTTTTTTTTTTTTTTTTTTTTTTTTTTTTTTTTTTTTTACTTTAAAACAAACTGATAGTAAACATTCGCTTGTTATATATTTTTATCGTCAACTATTTTACTCCCAGCTCTTCCAAACACTAAACCAAAAATCTTGAGAAAAAGAAATTTATGTAGCAAAAGAAAAACTATGTAACAAAAATTTTCCGTTAATATTTCAAAAGAAAAAAGAAACAACAGCATCGACTTCTGGAAAGAATTATGGCGATCATACACGCAGAGATCGTAAGCATGAAAGCTATTTTATTATTGAAGGTCGATCATAATGCACAATTTTCTCTTTTTTGACTTCCTTTATTTCTTCGAGAGTTTCACAAGAGAACAGATATACACAGCAATAAAAGTAAAGTACTTTCGACCGAGAATACTAAACAATTTCCGTTTTCCCTTTTTTTAAGATTTTATTTTTCATTCTTTAGCAATTATCTAGCAGGCAAGATAATTTCTAATAGAGGATCTTTTAAGAACGGAAATAGGATTTTATGGGAAAAAAGAAGAAAAAGACGGTTTTTCTTCTTTTTGATTCTATTTCATTATTTTTTTATATTTAAATTTTATTTTAGTGTTAGTTTTATAATTTACTGGGATAGGAACACAATATTTTAATGGTATTAACAGAAATTTTTTGATGCCAAAAAAATAAAATAAAATAAAATAAAATAATAATAATAGTAATAATAATAATAATAATAATAATAATAATAATAATAATAATAATGCTATTTGAATCTAACAAACTATAAATTACCACTTGATTTACATACTTGTATCTGTAAAATAGAATAACTTTTTTAGGTACGTTCGTAATTATAGGATAACTCCGGGAGAGTCGCCGCATCCGGGATAGATGCCGCACTCTTTGTATTTCTTGTAATTTTCGATAGATGATCGTCAAACGCACAGTATAGGTGCGCAATGAGATTATTTTAACCAGTGTACAGTGTGAATCCCATTTCGATATTTACTTGTAGAAGTACAATCCTTATTTTGACGTAGGTGCATGATTTCACTGTCCAAACTTTTAAACACGTTATGTTTAAATACTTTTCATACACTAATTACTAAATGCATGCATGATTTTGAAGTCAAAACTAAGTGTAGCGTTTGTATAGAGTACTGTGTGCATGGTTACGCTATTCCCCTTAGCGATGGCAGGTAACTGTGGTTGCCGACGTCTACACCATGCAAAATGGGATACATGCCGCACTGCAATTCCGGTATGCATGCCGCAGTTTCTTTTGTACGGGATGATTAAGTGCTAATAAATTTTTCTTTTCTTTTTGTACAAACTAACCATGTTAGGCATGTTATCAAGTTCACTAAAACCAAAGGAAAAAAAGGGAAAAATAAAAAGTAAGAAGGGCAAGAAAGATGCAAGTCAAGATGATAATAATGAAAAATTGGATTACGCGTAACGCAGACGTTCTTTGCAAGGAAGGTTTAGAAAACTACTCCAAAAAAGAGGAAGTGTAATTGAGTTCGTTGTATCATGTGTCAAATGTAGTTACATAAAGACTGTACTTTTTCGACACTTTTTCTGTAGATTGTGGTCGAAAAAACAGGTCTCTTAACTCATTCGGGACTATAAGTGCATAGAAGCATCTTCATAAAGAACATACAAAACTTGTTTCTGGCACCAGTAAAAAAAAAGAAATTAATATTTGCTTTCTTTAATTAGAGCATTTTCATCGTTATATAAGTAAAGGTAACTTCTTTTTAAAAAGTGGTGCTAATAAAATAAAATTTGTGTAAAAGCCACCGGTCCCGAAAAGGTTAACAAATAAATTATGTAAACACAATTTTACTTTTTTTTTCTTTTCCCTTTCTAATACATTGATGTTACGTTGTTGCTTAAATAACAATTAAAATTTAATTTTAAAAAATAAGTCGATAATTTTAATAGTGAAAGTAGGCAAACAATTATTAATTTGATCTACTAAAACGTTTCATTGTACTCATTTAGTTTCATTTTGTTATTACATCCTTAATTATAGTCCAGATATGAATATTTTTTAGATATTTTTATTTATAATTTCCTTCTGTTCTTATTACGAGCGCGGCATAACTACCACACAAGTGCAGCGTCTCAGCCTGAATGTACGGGTGCCGCGCCGCAGTGTAATATTTTGAAAAAAAGTTGTTAAAAATATTAATTATTTGTTTTGAATTTTTTTGTCGCAGTACACGCATTGTATATGTAACATTAAATAGCACAGCATGATTTTTTTTATGTCCACCTTTAGACTTTATACACAAAATCAAAAAAAAAAAATGTGTGCCATAAATCCCGGAATTACCCTATAAATACGTAGAACGTATAGTCGTCGTCTGGTCCGTCCGTCTGTCCGTATATAACAACGTAAAAATTACCCAACTGGATGGTTTGAAATTTAATATATACTAGCAGAACTACCCGGCTTCGCCCGTGTCAATTATAAGAAGCCTTCCATGTAAAATAAATTAAAACGAAATAATACGGCAATCACAATAACTGAAATTTGTGCATTCCCATCCACAAATCATTATAAATACAATAAAAAAACATGGCGTTATTGTCTTGCAACCATAGTAAAATCCCTGAACTTTAATAACAGAATGCACGCTTTTTTTGACGGTGTGAGAATTCGACGATATCTCACATTGAAACTCTCAGTTTACAAGGCAGAATCCAGCATAGGGAAACTAATGTATTTTCACCTAGCCTCCAAATTTCTTCAGAGTCCCAGAAAATGTCGCTAAAGATGAAACAAATATATCAATTTCAATCAATCTTTGCAGAGGACATTAGTGTGAAAGGTACTCCTTTATTTAGCGAGAGAAATATTCCTTTTTATATTTACGAGAATCGCTTTCCCGTGGAAAACTAGATAGTGAAACCAGACATTGACCTGACGTCAGGTTCCTGACTGCAGCCTATAGAGAAAGGGCTTGTTTATGAGCTCATGGTCACAGATGGTGAGTGGCTAATGGGAGTGGTTTTTGTCCTAGACTGAAAAACGAAACTGATAAAAGGGGATGCAGGAGCATTCTCGAGAGTTCTTTGGTTTTTTGAGTTCTTTCTCGGAAGCTGAGGCTCCGAGTAAATTTTAGCCGTGTAGAGGAGAAATCTCTCACGGGCACAGTAAAGCGATAGCCAGGCGTGGCGGTAAAATTTCTCCACCCCGGAGAAAGACATCGGAGGTCCCTAGACCTTGATCGGACATTCACTAAAAGGGCGACATTCCTGTCGCGTATCACCGACTCTCATCTTCGAGAATTGTGAAGTATAAATACATAGAGACATTCTCCCTGAAAGCTATTTGCCACTCGAGGACTGGACTTGATTCTACAAATACATTATTGACAGCTGAACTCGAACCCATTTATGAAGAATGTTGTACAAATGACTTATTTGACCAAGAAAACCTTATTTAATTGTTTGTGATACAATAAAATATTTTTTCGATATTTATAAGACTCGGCCGTTGAAGTAGCCCGCTACCACACCACCTTACGACATCTGCTCCGATACACGGGTATAAGAGAAAAATATGTGATTTTCCTGACAATACGAAAAAAAGAAATTCCTCCAAATCGCGCAGCACTTAGTGGAATTCTCGTTTGTATGGTATTATCTACATTATAAAGTAAAAACACTATGTCGGTGCCCATAAATTGTAACCCATAAAATGTGCCTTTACTGCAATTTTTCTAACTTTTAAACATCACACAATTTCATTTTTTGCAATGTCGAATAGAAAAAAGTTCTCTCAAATGAAATTTGTTTGAAAATTGTACCTCAGTTTTCTGATTTTAATGAATTTTAAAGTAATTTTTAAGCTTGGATATTTTTAAAGTTGAGTGCAACCCGATTACGAAAGATGAACCTATTTACACTTAATGCAATAGTATAAAGAAAAGACATGTCTATGAGTAACGCTGGTATCATATTTTCTGTGGCCACAACCTAACACAACAAATTTCCCTTTTATTGCAGTTTAACGTCTAAACATTGTACATTCGATAATTCCAACGTATTATAGAAAACAAAAGTACTTTCAGTGATATTTGTTTGTAATGTTTATCTCAATTTACGAATTTTTTATGGGTTTTAAAATAATTTTTAAGCATGCATATTTTTTAAATATGCTTGAAACCCAAATACAAAAGATTAACTCAATTGTTCAAAAACATTATAAACAATTCAGAATTTGTTTGCTTTCGTGAAATATTCAATAACTAAATTGGCAAACGAAATTAAAACGCCAAAAATAAAATAAAATAAAACACGAATTTAACAGATATCAAATCAAACTATTCAAAATAACCTGATAAGTATATAAAATTCAAATGGGAATTTCGTTCCGGGTCAATATAATTTGAATTCTTCAGAACGGATTTCCATGCGACTTGACCTATTAGTTTTTTAGGGAAGATTTTAGTGTGTAACATATTGTTTTCCGTTGCTTAGTCATAGAATTATAGGGGAAAGTTATATAATTATGTGAACCCAATTATGAAAGATTAGTCTTATTAGCTGAATGAAAAATGCAGAAATATTTTTATCTCTAAGTATATTGACGGGTTTATTTTCGGTAATGGGGCTGTGCGCTAGGGTATTCTTATTTTAGTGAGAGTGCCTGACACCTATTATGGCATGCACCTTTGTTTAAAACAATATAGAATGACTTATGTTTTAAGCGACTATATGGCATGCAACTTGATTACAAAATACTAACCTGCAAATGCTTAAGGTGCTTCTCCAGTTCCCTGCTCAACAACGCGAAACTTTCTGACACATTTTCTGATTCATTAAACGTAAAGGCTTAACATTTGTAGGCCTGACTATTAAAGCGATTTGGAATGGAAATGAGTTTTTCCTTTTTTCATAAATAAATTACTTATCGAGTTATGAGCAATTGTGGTTGCGTGACGGCCGGTTTTTATCCTTTATTGCACTGTTGCGTCCGAAATTCAGTTCAAAAAATCAACTGAAAGATCTTATACCTTTACCAACAAATGGAAACTATCTTTCGATTACATAGTTTCTAAATAAGAACTCCTGTCAATTTCATGCGTTTCCGAGCAAAAATTAATTAAAAAATATGTCAAAAAATAGCTCCTTTGGATTTGAGAACAGCCTTAACTTGAAGTTTATGAAAAAACTCACATTTTTAGTTTTAATGTTGGAAGTCGCGAAATTTAAATTCAGAAAAAGGGTGTTCTTTTGACACATTGTGGTAATTTTTTTAACTTTTAAAATTAAAATACAATTTTTCTTTGGCGCGCGTAACAGGAGTATACAATATCTTCGCAATACGCGGGGAAATGCAAAAAAATACGTCCAAATAAGGTAGTAGTTACTAAAATTTTATTTGGAAAATTTGAAATTTTATTGAAATTAAATCTACAATGATTAAATGAAATGATGTCATTTTCCATAAATTTTAAATCAAGATATCTGTCAAGATTTTTTTTTTTTGAAAATATAAATAACCGCTCTCTTTTTGCTATAAATCACAGAAAATGTTAGCACTGAATCTAAACCAATACAACACTTAGCGATAACGTATAGCTATAAGATATGGCTGTAGAATACAATCGAAGTAGTAAGCAAAATATAGGAGCCATATGTTTACAATGAGTTTGATTAAGTGTTGAAAAGATTTGATAGAATGTGACGTCATATCTAGCCTTTTTTTTCTTTTTCTTAAAATGTTTTCATGAAATTTGACTGTTTGTATTAAAATAGATGTTTTAATTAAAAAAAAAAAACATTCAAATTGAGGTGCTACGTTATTTTCCCGCTCTTATAGTTAAAGTTTTTATTTTATATACAAAAAAATGTAAATTTTCTGTTTAAAATGACGTCAGTATCAAACACGCGAAAATATAGCAGGAAAATCTGAATTTTTATTGGCAAATAGAAACAAAATACGCGCGTTATCCTTATTTTTTTTTTTACATTATTGTGTCCTTTTTTAGGATTTCGCAAGAGGAAAGAAACGTTTGAATTAAAAAAGATTTAAAAAGAGATATTTCTATAATGTTAAATTATGGAAGTGGTAGAAAAAGGGGATAAATAGTGGTCTGATAATTTTTTAAAGTAGACAGTGATCTTTTCCACGTTCTAAAACGTATGTACATCGAGTATCGTGCAAATCGGTCAAAAATTAAAGATTTGTATAAAGGACATACACACAGAGAACGGCTTTTATATATACAGATAATCGTTGCAGAATTTTGTCGAGTCATTTCAAATTTTATGAAAATCGAATCAAAACTAAAAAAAGATATTTAAAAAAGGTTTCTCCATCCTATTAACTCCTGTCATACGTAATTAATTCATTGATATACCATGATAGGTAATGATTATAGGTTGCAATGGAAATTACGTCCAATTTAAGAGGGAGTCCTATTATTTCCGTTTTACTGAGTTTAATATGTACAATCGTAATAAATCTTGTATTCATGCATTTTTACATAAGAGTGCAACAGCTATTGCACCAAGATCTGAATATTTATAAAACTACTTGCAGTACGAACTTTTGCCACGTTTGACGTACAATTTTCGACTTGCTATCTTCAGTTGACGCATTTTACTCCCAGTTTTTCCAAAGACTAATCTAAAGCTCTAAAAAAGAAAATTGTGTTTAAGATGGAGTCCTATTATTTCCGTTTTACTGAGTTTAATATGTACAATCGTAATAAATCTTGTATTCATTCATTTTTGCATAAGAAGGCAACAGCTATTGCACCAAGACATGAATATCTATAAAACTAGTTATATTACGAATGCACCTCATTTGCTACGTTTGACGTAAAATTTTCTACTTATTATTGTTATCTGACGCATTTTACTCTCAGTTCTTCCAAACACTAATCCAAAAATCTTGAGAAAAAGGAAATTGTGTAGCAAAGAAATAACTACGTAACAAAAAATTTGCCGTAATATTTCAAAAGAAAAAAAGAAACAACAGCATAGACTTCTGGAAAGAATTATGGCGATCATACACGCAGAGATCGTAAGCATGAAAGCTATTTTATTATTGAAGGTCGATCATAATGCACAATTTCTGTTCTTCCTCTCCTTTATTTCTTCGAGATTTTCACAAGAGAACAGATATACACAGCAATAAAAGTAAAGTACTTTCGACCGAGAACACTAAACAATTTCCGTTTTCACTTTTTTTAGGATTTTATTTTTCATTCTTTAGCAATTATCTAGCAGCCAAAAATAATTTCTAAAAGAGGGTCTTTTAAGAACGGAAATAGGATTTTATGGAGAAACAGAAGCAAAAGACGGTTTTTCATCTTTCTGATTTTATTTCATTATTTCTTATATTTAAATTTCAATTTGGCGTTAGTTTGCACTGTAAAAAAAATCCGACCAGTTTTCCTGTAGGAATCGGAAAAATAGTTGCCCTTGTCGTACCGGAAAATTTTCTGACCCAGCTCGGAATGAAATCCATAAAAAAAGGAAACAGTCAATAAAACGGTATTTTACGGATTTTATTCCGAGCTGGGTCGGAAATATTTACGGTATGATAAGGGCAACTATTTTCCTACAGGAAAACTGGTCGTTTTTTTTTTTTTTTTTTTTTTTTTTTTTTTTTTTTTTTTTTTTTTTTTACAGTGTGATAATTTACCGTAATAGGAATACAATATTTCAAATGCATTATTAGAACTTTGTTAATGCAAAAAAAATACAATGCGAATTTTACAAACCATAAATTACAACTTGATTGTTTTACTTGTATTGGTAAGATACAGAGAATTTTTTTGTTGCAATCATCTATACTAATCTATACTAATCTATCTATACTAATATTATAAAGAGGTAAAAATTGTTTATTTGTAGGAGGTAAGCTCAGAAACTACCGAACCGATTCCAAAAGTAATGGTATCAAAATGATGGTGTCAGTCCAACTTAGAACATGGGCTATATCTCATATCCGTGCCACTGGCCAAAAGGGGGTGCAGGAGCAAAAAACGTTCTAAACATGCGATTTTTGTGTTACTGAAGGGCCTAGAAACATGAAATTTGGAATGGTAGTTACTTATAAGATACTAATGATCTCTAAGAAAATTTCTTTAAAAATCGAAATTAAAAAGGGGTGAAAATGCGCGAAAAGCGTTCTAAAAAACGTTCTAAATGTCGATTTTTACGCAGTTTCAGGAAGTACTAAACCGATTTAAAAAATAATGGTGTCGAAACTTTGTTGGCAACCCTTGCTCTAACATAGATTACATTTTATGTCGGTGCCACTTCCCCTAAAGGGGGTGCAAGAGCAAAAAACGTTCGAAATTGCAATTTTTGTGTTACTGAAGGGTCCAGATACATGGAATTTGGCATGGTAGTTACTTATTAGATATAAACGATCTCTAAGAACATTTCTTAAAAAATTCGAAATTTAAAGGGGTGAAAATGCGCAAAAAGCGTTCTAAAAAACGTTCTAAATGGCGATTTTTACGCAATCTCAAAAAGTACCAAACCGGTTTAAAAAATAATGGTGTCAAAATGATGGTGACAACCCTTGCTCCAATATAGGCTACATTTTATGTCGGTGCCACTACCCCTAAAGGGGGTGCAGGAGCAAAAAATAGTTCGAAATTGCGATTTTTGTGTTACTGAAGGGCCCAGATACATGGAATTTGGAATGGTAGTTACTTATAAGATATAAATGATCTCTAAGAACACTTCTTAAAAAATTCGAAATTTAAAAGGTGTGAAAATGCGCGAAAAGAGTTCAAAAAATATTCTAAATGGCGATATTTACGCAATCACAAAAAGTACCCAACCTATTTTAAAACTAATGGGTGGAAATTGATGATGACAGCCCTTGCTCCAACATAGTGTCTATTTCATGTCGGTGTGAATACCACCTACGGGTTGCAGCAGCAAAAAACGTTCGAAATTGTGATTTTTGTGTTACTGAAGGGCCTAAAATCCTGAAATTAGGTAAGGCAGTTATTCATAAGATACAAATGATCTCTAAGAACATTTCCTAAAAAATCGAAATTTAAAAGGGGTGAAAATGAGCGAAAAGCGTTCTAAAAAACTTCCTAAATTGCGATTTCTACTCAATCTCAGGAAGTACCGAACCGATTGAAAAAATAATGGTGTGAAAACGATGGTGACAACCCTCGCTCCAACGTAAGGCTGTATTTCATGTCGGTGCCACTAACCCAAAGGGGGTGAAGGAGCAAAAAACGATCTAAATTGCGTTTTTTTTTTTTGTAACACTGCGGGTGCTAGCAACTTGAAACTAGGCATGGTAGTTACTTATAAGATATAAATGATCTCTAAGAACATTTACTAAATAATTCGAAATTTAAAAGGGGTGAAAATGGACGAAAACGTTCTAAATTGCGATTTTTACGCAATCTAAAATAAAAAAAAATACCCAACCGATTTCAAAAGCAATGGTTGGAAATTGATGATTAAACCCCTTCTCCAATCTATTTCACGTCGGCGTCATTACCCCCTTGCGGTTGCATTTTAAAAAACTTTCTAAATTGTGATTTTGTGATACTGTAGGGGCTAGCAATTTGAAATTTAGCATGGTAATTACTTATGAGATGTAAATACACTCTGAGAAGAGTTCCTTAAAAATTTGAAATTTAAAAGGGGTAAAAATGAAAGAAAAGCGTTCTAAAAACGTTCTAAATAGCGATTTCTACGCAATATCAGGCAATATAAACCGATTTTAGAAGTAATGGTTTGAATTTGATGGTGACAGTGCCAACATAGCCTATATTTTAGATTGTTGTCACTAACCACCTGGGGGTTACAGGAGCAAAAAATTTTCTAAATTGCGTTTTTTGTGTTACTGAGGGGGGTCTAACATTTTAAATTTGGAATGGTAATTACTTCAAAGATGCAAATGCTTTCCAAGAATAGCCGAAAGGAAATTCCAAATTTTAAAGGATGAAGTGAGTGAAAACCGTTCTATAAGCTTTCTAAATTACGATTTTTATGCAATCGTATGAAATACGAAACCAATTTCAAACATAATGGTTGCAAATTGATGGTGATAGAACCTGCTCAAACATAAGCTATATTTTATGTCGAGGGTTGCAGGAGCAAAATCATTATAAATTGCGATTTCTGCAGTACTGAAGAAGCTAGAAACTAAATGTAGCATGGTAGTTACTTATAAAATATAAATGTCCTCTATGAACAGTCGAAAATAAATTCAAAATTAAAAAGTGGTGAGGCGAAGGGGAGCGTAAAGCATTCTAAAAGAATCCTAAGTTACGATTTCTATGGAATCTCAGGAAATAATAAACCGATTACAGAAGTTATTGGTTGCGAATCAAGAGTTATAGTCCCTGATCCTATACGGGCTATATTTTATGCTGGTGTCACTACCACCTGTTCGGCAGGAACAACAAGAAAGCCTTTTAAAACTATCTAAATTACGTTTTCTATAGAATATTGGGAAATACCAACCAATTTCAAGGTTAATGTTGGCAAATTAATGGTGACAGTCTCTGTTTCAATATTTTTCGAGACATTCTATTTCAACTCTGTTTCGGCATTTTATGTTGGTGCCACTAACACCAGAGAGGTGGTAGATTGTTAGACAAGAAACTTGGAATTTGACTTGATAGTTAATTTTAAGATGTAAATGTGTTAAGATGGTTTCTAAAAAATTCAAAACTTCAATGAATACTAAAAAGAGCGTATGAGATGAGCATAAAAGTCTCAAAATACTTTCTAAATTATCATTTAATTGGAATTACTTTTAGTTCTTCTTATTTATTAAAATCTCATTTTTGTCTATTGCACTTTTATAATGAAGTTTAGTGAAACTGTGGCTTAATTTGTAATTTTTGAATTACTTCAAAAAGTGTTCTTCTAATAAAAAATATTCATGCAAATATCACTCGGCATGTTTCAACTATTACGCGAGCAAAGCCGCGGGGTTTGCTAGTAATTATATAAATACGTATCACCTATGGTTGTCATCTGGTCCGTCCGTCTCTCCACATATAACAGGGCAAAAACTACCCAATCGATTGGTTTGAAATTCAATATACATAATCGTTGTAAAATTTTGTCGAGTCATTTCAAATTTTATGAAAGTCGAATCAAAACTTAAAAATATATTAATATAAGTTTTCTTCATTCAATTAAATTTTATTATACGTAATTAATTCAATGATATCCCACGACAGGAAAGGATTCTAGGTTGCCATGGTGATTACGTCCTATTTAAGGTGGAGTCCTATTATTTCCGTATTACCTAATTTAATATATGTAATCGTAATAAGTTTTGCATTCATGCCTTTTTGCATAAAAGTGCAACAGTCATTGCACCACGATTAGAATATTTATAAAACTAGTTATAGTACGAACGTTCGCCACGCTTGACGTACAATTTTCGACTTGCTATCGTTAGCTGACGCATTTTACTCCCAGTTTTTCCAAACACTAATCTAAAAATCTTGAAAAAAAGAAAATTGTGTAGCAAAGAAAAATTTATGCATCAAAAATTTTGCTTTAATATTTTACAAGAAAAAAGAAAGAAACGGCATCGACTACAGGAAAAAATTATGGCGATCATACACGCAGAGATCGTAAGC
This sequence comes from Maratus speciosus, assembly GCA_963932465.1. NCBI lineage: Eukaryota > Metazoa > Arthropoda > Arachnida > Araneae > Salticidae > Maratus > Maratus speciosus. The sequence goes on from OZ010794.1 coordinate 360,147,278, forward strand.
AGCATGAAAGCTATTTTATTATTGAAGGCCTATCATAATGCACAATTTTCTGTTCTTTCACTCACTTTATTTCTTCGAGAGTTTCACAAGAGAACAGATATACACAGCAATAAAAGTAAAGTACTTTCGAACGAGAACACTCTAAACAATTTCAGTTTTCACTTTTTTTTTAGGATTTTTTTTTTCATTCTTTAGCAATTATCTAGCAGACAATGATAATTTCTAAAAGAAGGTCTTTAAAGAACGGAAATAGGATTTTATGGGAAAAAAGAAGAAAAAGGCGTTTTTTCTTCTTTTTGATTCTATTTCATTATTTTTTATATTTAAATTTTATTTTAGTGTTAGTTTTATAATTTACTGGGATAGGAATACAATATTTTAATGGTATTAACAGAACTTTGTTGATGCCAAAATAATAATAATAATACTAATAATACTATGTGAATCTCACAAACTATAAATTACCACTTGATTTATATACTTGTATCTGTAAGATAGAATGACTTTTTTAGGTGCGTTCGTAATTATATAAATACGTAGAACGTATAGTCGTCGTCTGGTCCGTCTGTCTGTACGTATATAACAGCGCAGAAACTACCCCACCGAATGGTTTGAAATTTAATATATATAGTAATCGTTGCAGAATTATATCGGGTCATTTCAAATTTTATGAAAATTGAATCAAAACTTTAAAATATATTAATAAAAGTTTTCTTCATTCTATTAACTCCTATCATACGTAATTAATTCATTGATATACCATGATAGTAATGGTTCTAGGTTGCCATGGTGATTACGTCCTATTTAAGATGGAATCTTATTATTTCCGTATTACTGAATTTAATATGTACAATCGTAAGAAATCTTGTATTCATGCATTTTTCCATAAAAGTGCAACGGCTATTGCACCTTGATGTGAATATTTATAAAACTAGTTATAGTACGAACGCACTTCATTTGCCACGTGTGACGTAGAATTTCCGACTTATTATCGTCATCTTACGCATTTTACTCCCTGTTTTTCCAAACACTAATCCAAAAATTTTGAGAAAAAGAAAATTGTGTAGCAAAGAAAAAAATACCTAACAAAAATTTTGCCGTAATATTTCAGAAGAAAAAAGAAACAAAAGCATCGACTTTTGGAAAAAATTATGGCGATCACACACGCAGAGATCGTAAGCATGAAAGCTATTTTATTATTGAAGGCCGATCATAATGCACACTTTTCTGTTCCTTTACTCCCTTTATTTCTTCGAGGTTTTCGCAAGAGAACAGATAAACACAGCATTAAAAATAAAGTACTTTCGACCGAGAACACTAAACAATTTCCGTTTTCACTTTTTTTAGGATTTTATTTTTCATTCTTTAGCAATTATCTAGCAGCCAAAGATAATTTCTAAAATAGGGTCTTTTAAGAACGGAAACAGGATTTTATGGGGGAAAAGAAGAAAAAGACGGCTTTTCAATTTTTCGATTCTATTTCGTTATTTTTTATATGTAAATTTTATTTTAGTGTTAGTTTGATAATTTACTGTTATAGGAATACAATATTTCAAACGTATTAATAGAACTTTTTACTTTTACTGGTAAGATACAGAGAAATTTTTGTTGCATTCACAATTATATAAATACGTAGCGCCTATAATTGACATGTGGTCCGTCCGTCTGTCTGTCCGTCTGTCCGCATATAACAGTGCAAAAACTACCCAACTGAATGGTTTGAAAATTACTATATATAATCGTTGTGGAATTTTGCCGAGTCATTTCAAATTTTATGAAATCGAATCATGACTTAAAAACATATTAATAAAAGTTTTCTTCATTCTATTTAATCCTATCATACGTAATTAATTCAATGATATCCCATGACAGGTAAGGATTCTAGGTTGCTGTGGTGATTACTTCCTGCTTAAGGTGGATTCCTATTAACCCCCTATTACCTAACATATATAAACGTAATAAGTTTTGTATTCATCCATTTTTGCATAAGAGTGCAACAGCTATTGCACCAAGTTCTGAATATTTATAAAACTAGTTACAGAACGAACGTTTGCTACGTTTGACGTACAATTTTCGACTTTCTATCGTCAGCTGAAACATTTTACCCCCAGTTCTTCCAAACACTAATCTAAAAATCCTGAAATAAAGAAAATTGTGTAGCAAAGGAAAAAATATGCAACAGAAATTTTGCCTTAATATTTCACAAGGAAAAATAAATAACGGAATCGACTTCTGGAAAAAATTATAGCGATCATACACGCAGAGATCGTAAGCATGAAAGCTATTTTTATTATTGAAGGTCGATCAGAATGTACAATTTTCTGTTCTTTGACTCCCTTTATTTCTTCGAGGGTTTCACAAGAGAACAGATATACACAGCAGTAAAAGTAAAGTACTTTCGACCGAAACCACTAAACAATTTCCGTTTTCACTTTTTTTAGGATTTTATTTTTCATTCTTTAGCAATTATCTGGCAGGCTAAGATAATTTCTGAAAGAGGGTCTTTTAAGAACGGAAATAGGATTTCATGGGGGGGGGGGGGGAAGAAGAGAAGAAAAAGAAGGCTTTTCATCTTTTTGATTCTATTTCATTATTTTTTATACGTAAATTTTATTTTAGTGTTAGTTTCATAATTTACTGTGATAGGAATACAATATTTTAATGGTATTAACAGAACTTTGTTGATGGAGTAAAAAATACTATGCTAATCTCACAAACCATAAATTATCACTTGATTGCTATACTTGTGTCGGTAAGATACAGTGATTATTTTATGTGTATTCGTAATTATATAAATACGTAGCACCTGTAGTGTCCTTCTATCTGTCCGTCTGTCCGCATGTAACATTGCAATAACTACCCAACCGAATTATTTGGAATTTTATATATATAATTGTTGCAGATTTTTGTCGCATCATTTCAAATTTTATGAAAATCGAATCAAAACTTAAAAAGATATTCATTAAAGTTTTCTTCTTTTTATTAAATCCTATCATACGTAATTAATTCAATGATACCCCATGACAGGTAATGATTCTAGGTTGTCATGGTGATTACGTCCTATTAAAGATGGAGTCCTATTATTTCCGTTTTATTGATTCCGTCTGTAATCGTAACACATTTTGTATTTATGCATTTTTGCATAAGAGTTCAACAGCTATTACATCAATATCTGAATATTTATAAAACAAGTTATAGTACAAACGCACCTCATTTGACACATATGACGTTGAGATGAGACGCTCTCCGCCCGAGTCCAAAAGCCCGCGTTCGAAAGCAGTGTCGTGCCCGGGTTCGGGCTCAATTTTTATACCAGTCTTCGACCTGGGGCTCATTATTTCTGAAATTGACAATTTTATTTATTCTCATACAAAAAAATAAATAAAAACACCCCCCCCCCCCCCTTCCTTAAAAATTACTTATTCCATTTCAAGTAATCTTAATGCTATTTTGATCAGAATAAAGGGAACGGAAATCGTATTTTGATTTTTCAGTTGTATTAAAGTACTATTTTAAAACGAAATTCGTTATTTGCAGATTTATGTCTGGCATTGACGGCGACGACCTGTTGATATGGCGCCAATCGTAATATGGTGTCATCAGGATATTTTTTTAATTGAAACATTTATTATTATTTTTTTTAGGGATCAAATGCGAAATGAATACTTTCTTGTGCTTTTAGTCAACCAGCATTACCTTAATGTTTGCAAATTTTTTTTTATTGAAAGTCATAATTGCTCTTTATTTGAAAATAACGTAAGTGATTCTATCCATTTTTCACCATGAACTCATACTGCGGCTCTTCCCTTCACATTCATAAAGTCACTTTCATTCGTAAGTGAATATAATTGGCATGTATTGTTATTCCAATAGAAAGCAATCGAGCAGTGCTTCCTCTTTTCTTATAAAAGCATTGTATCTTTCAAATAATGGTGTCAAATTTTTTATTTAAGCTGATTTTCAATGTTCGATTCTTCGTCATATAACTAGTAATGTCTGCAAATTTCATTCATTTATTCATAAAGCGTACTTCGTTAATGTTTCCATCAGATTTGCCAATTGGTGGAGGAAAATATTACAATCCTTTTAAGGAAGTATATTTTTATTTGATACTTAACTTCTCTTTGGATAAAATTAGATGTAAATTTCTTAAAATTAATTATGCGCTGGGGATTAACAGTTATTTCCATATAAGAAGTTGTTAAAAAACGAGATATTACAATTAAAACAACTTTTTAATATTATGCATTTTTTACTGCATATTTGCGGTATCTCGTTCGGGCTCTGTTGACACAAAATGTGCGGGGCCTGGGCTCCGAAACTGAGCCCGAGCTCATCTCTAGTATACTAATAGGAAAGTGTGTACGTACAACACCATAAAACCCGGTGTAGCGCGAACAACGGTGCTAAACAGAATTTTCCCTAGACATTGCTTGTAAGTCACTAACGTAACGTTAAAAAAATATTACAAGATGTATCTCATGCATTATTTACCACTGAAAACATATATATCTATCAGGTCATCGTTTGTCTTAAATATCGTGATAATGTTAAAAGTTCGAGACAATAGCAATATATCTGATAGTAATACGTTTTCTGGACTTCCATTGACGATTATTTTTTTATTCTATACGTACTACTTTTTCCTAAAAATTAATTGTTCCCGTACAGGTCTACAATAATTACGTTTTCTGGGCTTCCACTGACGATTATATTTTTATTCTATTCGTATTACTTTTTCCTAAAAATTAATTGTTTCCGTACACGCCTACAATAATACTTCAGTAATACGTTTTCTAGGCTTCCACGAACAATTATTTTTTTATTCTATTCGTACTACTCTTTCCTAAAAAATAATTGCCCCCGTACACGTCTACAATAATAAAGTAATACGTTTTCTGGGCTTCCACTGATGATTACTTTCTTCTTTTATTTGAACTACTCTTCTTAAAAAATAATTGTTCCCGTACGCGTCTACGATAATTTCAAATCAACCACAAATAATAATAAATTTATAAATAGTGGGACGAATAGAATATAGCAAAAAGTCACCAGTGGCAGAGCAGCGTTTATATTAAGACTTTGTACTAAAGTTCAAATTTAAACAATGTACAGTTGTTGAAAAAAACATCCCCTATTAACGTTGCAACAAATTATAGTAGAAGAAAGTCACTGGTATCAAAAAATTAGAAATAAAGTCTACTTTTAAATGATGTATAAAAAAAATTCTTACAGGATCATCTACAAATCAAAACCGGACCAAATTTTTTTTTCAATGGCAACACCCAAATTTGACAATATATATTAAATCTTCGGTTCAAAGTATGCCTAGATTCGAAATTTCAAGTCATTCGGATGATAATATTCCGAATTATAAAAATACACAATTTGGAGCTACTAATGTTAAATTATATTTTAATATTTTTATTAATAGCTGGTGAAGTTATAATCCTAATGGGATAATTTTTTGTGTGATTATAATACTAAGAAACCCAAACTTAAATACGTTGCATTGGTAATTAAAAAATTTTATACTATGAATTACGAAATTGATATTCGAAAAAAAATATGAATTACAACCAACAATTTTTTTTTTTTTTTTTTTTATAGATTTATAATGTCCTGCTTTATGCAAATTCAGAATTTAAAATTTTCGTCCAAGTAGTTTTCAAATTATGCTTAAAAAATGAAAAAAAATAATGGTTTAAGAAATAATGGTCTATGATGGGCAGAAAAGCATAATTTCAAATAAATTATATTGGCTCGTTTTATTAAAAGATTTTGCCTGGCAGTAGTCGAAACATATTAAGTGAGTGAAATGGTCATGTTAAAGAAATAATGCATTAATAGAAGTAGAAGTCACTTAGTCATTCTGAATCACATTTCAACAATCGAGTACCGAACATCAATTTACATACATAGGCTAAGATATTCTCATTTTACAATAATTAGTTTATCCGAAACTAATCGTACGAATTTCATAAATATATGTATTTAGGCTAATTGAAGGGTATAGAATTTATTTGTGGTGTCAAACATGGGTATTGCTATTGAAAAAAAAAGTTTGGGTTTTCACTCATATGTAGACGGGCCCCTCAGAAAATTTTATGTACATCATTTAAAAGTCGATATTACTTCCAATCGTTTGGCTCCCGTAACTTTCTTCTACAATAATTTGTTGCGGCGTTAGTAGGGAGTGTTTACTTTTTTTTTTTTTTTTTTTTTTTTTTTTTTTTTTACACAACTGTACAAGATTGCAAACGGTTTCATCTAATCTCTACATTTGCAGGGCAGCCACAGGCGGCTATTTTTATCTTCTGTTGGCACCACTATTTTTAAGAAACACATTTTGTAGTTTATTTCTCTTGCAAATGTTGTCAAACCGTGTGAAAAAGATTTTTGTTTTGAAAAAGTGGTGCGAAATAGAATTAAACAATAGTCTCTGCATTTATTATCACCAGAATAGGTATGGAAACAGGTGGTAAAGTCCTTTCTTCTACAAAGCTCATTACAAAAACTATGTCTCATTTTTTGAAAAATTGGCCGTTAACTTTAAGCAAAAACTAAGTTTGTAAGCGTATTTCTGGAAAATAGTTTTTGTATTCCATCTTACGAACAGTGAAAGCAGAATGGGCGATTAATTGTCACAATCAAAATATTATTAAAGACCATCTTTTTGCGCTTATACGGACCATGTTTTTTGGAATTACGCTTAATAAAAATTATCTACTCTGGTTTTTAATGATCTACCAAATTACTCTTTATTCTTAAAAGTATTGAAAATAGGCCTACAAATAAATACGGCATAAAAACAAGTCGGTAAGTGTGATCGAAGATAGCACAAAGGATTTCGTTTAATATTCTTTTCAAACGTGTCACAAATCGAAACCAGTTATTCATTAATAAGAATTAATTCATTTAATTAAAATAATGTAAGACTTTTCAAAATTTTATGATTTGTCTGTTGATCGGGGTAATCAGCTATTTGTATACAAAATTTCAAGCCTCTGACTTACACAGTCTCCAAGAACGAACTATGTGACAGGCAGAGGGATAAAACGAATATGGTTTCGTCAGCTGAACGAAACGCTTAAAATAATAAATTTTGCAAATGCTGCAGCTTTTCTATTAACCGTCCCACTGTGGTCCGTGTCATTAGTAAAAGTTCTAGATTTCGCATGCAGCTACAGGCGTTGCCCGTTATCTCATTGTGCACCACATACATCACTTACCTATGCATAGACAATACTTTTATGACTGTAGCAACATCCGTTCACACATTAACTGGCTATGCATTCCATGCCCTTTCCACCTCATATATCTTACCTACATCAAATCTCAAACAGCTTCTCTATTTCTGTGAGCTCTAGAATTTTTCTTCCACCTCCTTTATATAGTTTCCATGAACAAAAATGGGTATGAAGGCCGCGACTTAGCTTTCTTAATCCCTAGATATACCTATCAAACGTTTTATTTTAATACAAAAACAAGAACATACATTCTAAGCACGGCTTCTTCAAGATTTTTTTAGTCAGTCTTCGAGGTACTATTTTGTTTTCGCAAATTGGTGCCGGCCCGCGACCCAGTGTTTAGGAATCACCTTCATAGTCGAACTAAAACAGGGTTGCGACGGATCAGGAATTTTTCATGGAAAATACCAGTATTTTCTCATAGAAATAAATCGCCTTAATTAATCACACGATTACATAAAGCGATTTTTTTACAAGAAATTTCTGATGTGTTTTTTTTTTTAATTCCCCGATGTGTAAACCCAATAAAATGCTAAATGAAAAAAAAAAATTGCAGGAAATGATTCAATTTCCAAACCGTTTCTAAATACTTTAACGTACTTCAACGATTTAAAAATTCGCCTAAAATTGCGTATGAATTTCATTGTCTCATAAGCTGTAATATATATTCTTTTAAATGACTTCCTGCGTGCTGCAAAGTTCAGCTGTAAATTAGAAATTGAATGAAAGTTTTGATCTCAATGTTTACACGGAGTAATTCATATTACGATGCAATAATATAATAGATTTTAAAATACTTATAACCGTATAATATACTTACTTTATGGAGTAGAAATTATTATAAATTATTTATTTCTGTTTCTACTCCCGGTCATATAAACTATTTTCTTTAAAAATATAAAACTCGTTGTTAATTTAATTATTAAAATGCTTTTGTCAAAACAAAATTCATTTATTAAATAAGCCTCTTTTGCAGAGTTAAAGATAGCATATCATTGAATTAATATTTGCAAAACAACAGGTATTACTCAATTTACAGAGAATAATTTCATCTTTAATAACATATCAAATATCTTTTAATAAAATTTTCTAGAACCAACGTAATTAAATTGATAAGGCATTAATCAAGTAATCACAAAATCCGAATTAAATGTATTTATCAAACACAAACATCCGCCTCTCTCCAAAAGCTTTTGTTATATTACCAGAGACAAAAATAGTTTCCGCTTACGAAAACTCTAATTAACGGCAAAATTCCAAATATCTCCCGGCGAATATCGACTAAATCGCATTTGATCGTTTAATCGAATAAACGTACTTGAATCAAAAGGTAAAACCACATTTCGATTCATCCACTACCAAAATAAATCATCGAATCTAATTAATAATGGCAACACTTGACAAGACGCCGATAAGCTTAAATGCATGGTTAAACGAAATGGCAAAATCGATACTAAAAAACGCGAAAAAATGTTCGCCGCAAAACGTTCGAAAAAAGTCTTTAATGTCTTACAAATTATTCAATTTTGTGCAATTCATTTCGTGCTCGTAGAATCATACATTGATAACATGATGTCACCTGACGCTTGATATATGGCGGAGTTCTGACGTCACTATGGCAACGGCTCGTTTTCTGTATTAAGCGTTGCTAGGTTACGCCAGGTGAAACCATTTCAAGAATTTTCAGAAGGGATAAAAGTAAATGGACGTAAGGCTGGTTTCAGGTTCCAATTTTTTTTTTTTTTTTTTTCGGCTCTTAAAATATCTTTCAAGAAAGATTTTTGTTATTTAGTGAACTTTTTTCTAAAATGAAATGTCTAGGAAAGCGTAAATAGATTGGGGTTATAAAATAATTAAGGATACTTTAAGTTTTTTCTAAAAAATGCAATTATAGAAAATCTAAGAGACCTCAGCAAAATTAATTATTTTTATATTTGCACAATTATATTTCTTGAAGTATTTTTTCTTCATCGATTTGATCATTTGAGACGAAATTTTTCTTCAATTTTCTTTTTCAAAAGTATTTTTGTATTGCTTTTTTTTTTTAGCTTCGCATTTTCTTATTAGTTTGAAAAAAAAGTTTAAAGCATTGCTTAAGTTGTGAATGCTTCATCGATTTGACACAAAGTAACATTGTTGTTATTTAATTATTTATGCCTTATTTAAAAACGTATTTTTCTAAATACTAATTCTTTTTCTCTCTAACCTTTATTGAACTACTCATAAAAAGAGTCAATTCTTTTAAAATCTTTATACGGAGTATTAACACATACAAAACAAAGATTTTGAGCATTTGTTTCGTAATTATTTGATTAACTTCCAATTGTTAAGGTAAATCTTTCTCTAAATTATAAATAAAGATCGAACGAAAATTCGTTTCCGTTTTCGGCACAAAATTTGAGTTTCTGCGAAAATGCTGCAGAAACTTTGGCTGGACAAAAACTCCTCGTAAATTATCTGTATTGCAAAAATCTAGTATCTCTCTACAGAAATTTTCAACATTACTGATTGATTTGATCTATATCGGCTCAAATGAGACACTCTTTATTTATTGCTAAGAAATTCGCTGTTTATAATTATCAGTCATGACTGACTCAAGACGTAAGTGCAAATTATAAAGCACACAATGCATATATGACTAAACATCGAAGACTCTTTTTACGCGCTCATTAAAAGCTGCGGACTTAACAATAAAAGGAATTTTTTAATTTGAAACCGCAGAAGTGTTTCAACTACACTTTGAGAAATTTCCAGTATAACAGATGATCATTTACAAAAATTCACTATAAAAGATTAATAGAGGCATGTATACCTATAAAGCATTTTATAAGTAATTGAAATTCGTTTAATTAGAAAATCATTTTATGTCATTCATGAATTAATTACATTTTATTTTATCTGAAAGTAAAATGTTTTGGATATTGAGCCGACTTGGGCAGCACGTATAACTACACCTATAATTAATTAATAATAAATGTATATTTCTGTATGTATTAAATACATAAAAAAGGGAAATTTTCGTTTTCGGCTGAAAATAGGAAGACTACCGAAATCTGCTTTCGGTTTCAATTTTGGTCTTAAAAACCTGTTTCGGTAGAACCATTACTATAAACAATTTAGTATGAAAACCTGAAAATTATACATAAGATTTCATAGTGTACTGTTAAAATTCCGCAGCAAACTGTCCTATCATTCGACCGTTTTTAAAGATAACGGTTATTTGACCATATTATGGTCATATAAATAGAACTAATATTCGGTAGATGTTGAGTTCAATTTTCATACACCCCGAAGAAAAAAGTTTTATTCTATTACTGTACTGCATGTCTATGTGTGTATATTACTTATTTCAACGAACTTCGATCTCGCATTAATAAGCAGTTTACTTTCAGAAGGTGTGTAAATTTCTTATGTAGGTTATTCACTTATTAAATTTTCTTCTGTGTATTTTATTATTGACTAGTGTTAATGCCCGTCCTATTACGGTGGATAAAAATTGTGCTTTTCACTTAAAATTCGAAAAACTGATAAAAAATAATTGACAATATGGAAGCGTTTAGATGAGCAAAGTTCGGCTAGTTTATGTTCTAATAAACACACAATTAGCATTTACAATATTTCTGAGTAAACCGGGTTTTCCGGCTAATATACTATAAAAAAATTAAGATGTCTTAATAAAACAAAAATTTAACAAATATGCAATAAAACTGCGTAATTAAAAAGTTTGTTGCAACTATTGAAATAATACTGTTTTTTTTAAATAACACTTTGAAATTGTATTTTTATCGTTTACCCCCTCCCCCTCCAAATTTTTTTATATGCATATTGATTAATAGGTATCTCGGGCTGAACACCATCCGAAAGAACAAAGGGGAAGCATTGTTAAAGTGTTCTTCACGCCTATTGCTGTTTTTCTTCTGTTTACCCGCGGCTGACGTCACGCATCAGGTGTGGGACAGCTTAACGGAGACTGGTTAGATTGATAGGTTCGCCCCGCTTGCGTTACAATGCGTTTTATTATATAGAGATATAAACATAGTATTCATATAACAAACAATTGGCGATAAAGGCGACTTCAAATGTGTATTTTATATTTAAATACATCTTTATTTGTCACCCAAAATTATACACTTTAAATACACTTAAAAAAAGCCAATATAAGCACCAATTTAATAATGTAATCACATAAATCAGTAAAATCTCCTCACCCGGAAGCACAAAAGACTGGAAATATTTCGTTTTAGACATATTCCGTTTACACAGGTTTTTCTGCATTAGCATTGAGATTGTCACGTGGTGGTATGCGGAAGTATGAACTTCTGTTTGGTGGTACTTATACCAATGTACCAATGAAGTTCATCAAGAGTACCTACAGGAGTCGCTATGCTTCTGTTTATCTCTATCGGATTAGTAGGATCGAATGAGTCCGAGTGCTTCGGTGTTTAAGCAGCATTGAATTCCTTACGAATTCTAGAGCATTGGGATGGTAGAGTTAGCCAGGGATCGTGGGGAAAGATGGAAAAGGCCCCAGAGCCATACATTTATATATATATATATATATATATATATATATATATAATATATATATATATAATATATATATAATATATAATATATAATATATATATATATATAATATATATATATATAATTTATATATATATATATATATATATATATATATATATATATATATATATATATATAAAAATTAGTTAAATCCAAAAATAATAAGGATAGGAATCGAAAACGTTAATAAAAATAGAAGCTGGCACAAAAAACAATGAATTTTGAAAGAAAAACGGCAAGGATTTGACGGCTAACTTCGTCAGCCAATGAGGAAGCGAAGTGCATCGAATCAAAACTGCCTAAAAAGATCAATAAAGAAAGAGGATGATAGTAACTTCAGATCACGTGACTATCGGGTCGGGATGGGAGCATCTCAGTCGGATTTGAGGGCAAACTTCAGCAGCCAATGAGGAAGCGAGTTGCAACGAATCAAATTCCTTCGTTCAAAAAGAGATGAAGGAGGTGACCGGGGGTTGGGGGGATACTGAAAAGTCAGAAAGAATTGGTGGTACTTGGTCTAAAAGTTTGGGAACCCCTATTTTAAAAGATTATTTATATAATTATTCTGGTGTTAAATGTATATTAAACTTTTAATAGGGAACATTTTAAAAATTCAATAAAAAACTGATTTTTTAAATATTGCTTGTATTCCATTTAGTTTTAGTCTACAGTATTACTTTTACAAAAACAGAAGACAAAAGAAACTGATAGCGAATGAGTGAGTAACAAATTTGGAATAGCCCCCTAGAAAGTCAAATTGCCCCCCCCCCCCAGGTGGGAACCACTTCTATAGAGTTTTAAATCTTTCGATAAAGGATACGTTTCCCGGAAGGGCAATTTTGCCCATCACCCCTCTTGAGAACGGTCTTAATTCATCACTGTGTACTGCACTCTGGTTATATCCTTCCAGATATTTTACGGTCGTTCCTTTTCTCTTTTCCAAATTTCCATGTTAGTTCTATTTTCCAATTTCCAGTAACGGCGGGCTGCTTAGTTTTCAGCTTTAATTATTTATTACCAGTACCTTGACCACTCGTCACTGTTACACATTGTAAAAAAAAAAAAAAAAAAAAAAAAAAAAAAGACAAATGTTCTTTAACCCTTTCGAGACGGCATCCCTTACACAAACTTGATTTGGGTGGCACCGCCTTTTTTTTAAACAGTTCCCCTTTACTTGTAAATTACCAAAAATGCTCTAATTAAAAAAGCCAAATATTAAATTTATTTATTAATGGCGCCAAAAACAAATTCCCCATGCACCGACATATATATATATGCATCACCGTCCCGAAAGGTTTAATCTAGCTCCTATTTCCTTTAAGATTTACAAAAATATAATATAACCTCCTTCGTGTTACCAAAGATTCCGAAAAGCGTTCCTTTATTTTCAGAAACCTCCCTGAATGATTTCCGAGATTTAAATGAAGTATTTTAAAAACAAAAGTTCCTTTTACTAACCGTAATTTTCGAAAACATTTCCGAGTAGTTTCCACAGTGTAACTACTCAATTATCTCAACCCGAAATATGTTTTTTTTTTTTTTTTTTTCGAATGCAATCGATTCTGAGTAAGAATTTTCAGGTTCAACAAACATGATAAATTAATAGCATTGACATTAACATTAAAATTAATATTGAAATTTATGTTATTTCTTTACTAATTTATGTATAAATTCTATTACGCAGCTGAAAATGCTTACTTGAGAATCGTTAGCATCCAATAAATACGACGGTGTATCAGGAAAAAAGTAACAAAGGTGATAAAAAATTATTTATTAACAGTAGGCCGAAAATACGAAATGGAATTAAGAGGCATACTTGCCGATTCCACATAATCACCAAACCTATTTAGTCATTTATCTGAACGTAGGATCAACTTGTTTAACCTATCTTCGTAGAAATTATGTCATTGCCCCTTGAGCCAGTTCTCGGCAGCTGTTTTGCATCACTGTTTGAAGAAAAGCCGATTCCAGATAAGTCTTGAATTTTGGAATCAGAAAATAATTACTGAGTGACAAAACCCGGTCATTTTTTTAGGGGTGTGTGGCTTCAGACTCCCACTTGAACTTTTGCAATTGGATGACTTTGCGTAACCTTGTTAACCCTTTCAGGGGCAAAGCAATTCCATTGCTAAAGTGTTGAAATTAATGAATGACACCGGAATTTGAAAACAAATTTATTTATAAATAAGAAACAGCTATATTTCGCATATATAATTAACCAAAATTTTTCTTACCAGAATTCTGGTGCCATTGTGGCATTTGGGAATTAAAATTAAGTGGTTTCATAGAAATACCACCGCCCCTCAAGTGGTTAAAGTGGCAGAAGCGAGACCACTTTTCTAAACGTCTTGCCATTTCAATCTCTCTGACCACTACCCCCTACATACTAGTATGTAGGGGGTAGTGCTCTGACGCATTTACGAACTTACATTATGTGGCCGTACAACCGCTTTAAGATAACTAGCGCCATCTGCCTTCGTTCTTGGAAAAAAATATTCACTTCACGATAGTTATTTTTCAAAAGCTGCTGCTTGTAAGCTTTTTCCTGATCCATCCTCGAAGATATTTCGGGTAAAGAAAACTGAATAATACACTGTGAAAACTATTCGAAACGTTTCCGAATACTACGCGCAAGAAGAGTAACTTTTGTTTCAGAAATATTTCCTTAAATTCAGGGGCGTCGCCATGGGGGGGGGGAGCCTCCACCCCCCAATATTTGTGAAGTTGGGAAATTTGAGCTTAGAGTTAGGAAATTCGGGATTTTTGAGACATTATGAAATTTTTATTGTTTTGGTGATTATGTTTCTGACTGAGTATTGTAACAGTAAGCAAGTTAAATTATCAAAAGAAATACAAAAAGAAATCAGACACACTCAATCTATCATTGTATTTTTCAGTTCTACAAAAATATTATACATCTACCAGACCTAAATTTCTCTACTCCTATCCACCAATAGCTGACTATCCAGTTCCGTTATTTCCTTCAAAACTTTGTTTCTTTCTCAAAATTTTCACCCTCCCAAAAGAGAATCCAGCTTTTTTAATCCAAAGGGATTGCAGCTTCTTTTGAAAATTGGAGATCACTTGTAGCACAACAGAAAGGAATGTAGTCACCTACTTGAAACACAGCTGGGCAAGAAGATTTGATGAGTTTTCACAAATTGCACTAATTTTGCGATTTTTGGACAATATTTTACTCATTCTCGTGATTTTTTTTGCTCAGAAAATTAGTTAACCCTTCGCTGTCATGACAAAAGCATTATATGAGCAAATGTGAATATAAGAAGTCGTTAGTTTAGATACATTTGCTACATTTTACCTTTATTTGTATGCGGAAATATATATATGTCCTGTTCATTTATATTTATAGGTGTTTAGTAAATTTTAAACCAAAAGTCCAGTGTTGTGTGTTTAAAGCTGTTCTAAAAAATGACTATAAATCTTAGCACGGAAGAACCCTTCATAATAGGAAAAGAGTTTTCATGCAAGATTTTGGAGAATCTAAAAATCCATTCGAGGATGAAAAAGGTAAAAAAGTTGATGATTTGAATTTGGAACAGAAATATGACCATGAAAGCAGTCCATCAACTGAAGAAAAAAATCGAAATACAGGTTGACATAAACACTGACAGGTTGCACTTGAATAAAATTTTGAAGAAATAAAGATTTCCTTACAGACAAGTTCATAAACAATTATGAATATTAGGATGCGATTGAATAAGCTGGCTTCTGAAAGCGCCGTGGGAAAACGGTTTCACCAAATGGAATAGATAAAAATAATAGCATAGCAATGGACATTGATAGACATAAGTTTTACAGGGAAGAGTTATAAGAAATACAAGAAAATTTCGGCAATTTAGTAATGGGCTTAAATGACAATGTTCCCTATATCAGGAGAATATTGCACCAATACATTCCATATTTAAATTGCAATTGTGCAAGGCAAATTTGAGTATCACTAACTGAGAAAAGTTAATAATGTTTCTCCCTGGATATGAGAAACCGGATGTACATGACTTGCAGAGTCAAATAGAAATAAACCAAATCCCAACTCACTTAACAAATCTTTTCTGATGCCATGAAATCCAAAGACTATTTGGGTCACACTGTCAAACTATATACTCGTACCTTAACATTCACAGCAGCTTATCTTTATGGCGTTGCATCTAATGAAAGAATCTTTAGTCAAATAAAAATTTAATAAATATATATTGCAAGCTACAATGAGGCCTGACAGACTTGACAGCCTAATGCTTTTAAAATGTGAAATTGAAATAGTGGATTTTATTAAACTGGACGATGTTAGGTTAGCTTCATCAGAGTTAGCTTGATTGAAGATCAAAAGAATTGATGTTAAATGAAAATTATTTGGATGTGCCAATCCCAAAACCTTATTCTATCCCATACATGTTAATACTTCAAAATTTGCAATCACAATGTTAAAATTAAATAACAATTCTATGCCCATAATAATGAATTCTAAAGGTTTAATTGTGTGCATTTAATTTATAATTCGTTTAATTGTGTGCCTTTAAAAAGGAGATAGAAGCATCGCATTTTTCAAACAAATCATTGAATTTCGACACCTATGCTCTTAGATGTCTGCAACCAAAATTCCAAACCCAAAGAGCTCAAAAGCGATACCTTTGGACAGTATACACCCAAGCCCAATAAGGAAGTGTAACCGAATATGAAGTTTGACTAAATTTCCGTGCATTAGTTTTTCAGATATAGCTAACGCGAAAATCATGAAAACTGCAATACAGCAATGCCACAGATATATACAAAAACCTAATAAGCACTAAATTATGTCAAGGTTTAATAGCATATGAAATTTGATCAAATTCTGTGCAACAGTTTTTGAGATATGACTATCGCTAAAATCATGTAAATCGTGAAAAATACAGCATAGCAGCGCCACCTTTTACGTAATTTACACCAAAAACTAATCAGCATTAATTTTTATCAAGGTATAACTGAATCTAAAGTTTTATAAAATTCCGCGAATTAGTTCTTGAGATAGAGCACCAACAAAATTTGTGTCACATTCACACAGACAGACATTTTCTAAAATCAGTCAAATCATGTTCAGGACCTTCTAAAACGTATCAAATCGTCGAAAACCAGTTGTAGATTTTTTTTACGAATTCAACACTTTCGTCTTGTAAAGACAGAAGAAAGTAAAACGGGTGTTTGTTTTTTTTTATTAAACAAACCAATAATTAGAATTTTTATATTTCTAGTTTCAAAATATTTCTTTGGAAAGGAATTTTTTATGCATAAGCTTCATTATCATTATTACACACTTTGTGCATATCACTTTAGTTGAATGTTGGAGGAATTTGTTTCAAGTTGGGAAATTTTCGAACTCTCCCCCCCGAAAAAATATCTGTAGCTACGCCCCTGCTTAAATTTCGGAAATCTATTTTTTCCTGAAGTTTCTAAAGATAAAGCAACACTTTTCTGAATTACGGGTAACTTGTAAGACGTTATATTTTAGTTTGGTTAAACCTAACAAAGATACGATCTAGATTCGGATTTTCCTTTTTTTTAACAATGTACACATCGCCTATAAAATGTTCAAATTACAGTAGCAACTTATTATAATTGCGCTTTCCGGGAGACAAGAAGAAAGCTCGATATAGCCGAAAGCGCCATGTAACTGTTAGTTTATAAGTATATTGCAATTTTATTAACATTATTAATAATAAAAATTACATTTTTTTTATAATGGAACATACATAAATTTACTTAAAACGTGCTGTTAAGATAGAATTTATTTACATTATTTCGGAAGACACGAAAAGGACGCGATGCGCGAAATAACGAGGCGCGGGATCACATGGGGGTTGTTATATCATCAATTATAAAAAAATTCTAATGCACAATGTATAAACTATAAATTATACTAAATATTCACATCAACGCTGTTGAATATCTTTAATTCGTCTTCAAGAAAACAACTGCTGAAAAACTTGTTACAAATTCTTAAAAAATTTAAGACGAAAAGTATATAGAAAAATACATGTTTCCAAAGTGAAAGATATATAACACTTTAATGCACAAAATATTTGCGTTCATTTTTTCTCATTATAACGCTAAAGCTCAATGTTTTTGTTTATGATCCTCCATGTCGTTGTTTATTGTCACATAAAAAGAGGGCGAGAAGGAGATATCAATAAAGCCTTTGGATGATTAGATTATATTTTCCACGGATAAGTATTTTCTTTGAGTTACTTCCAACCCCCCTTCAGTAGATATTTAACCCTTGTGTAATTTAAAAACTACAAGGCATATTTCTTTTTTAAATATTTCGTAAACATGATATTTTTTTGTATTCCTCAAAGACCGATTTTTAACACTTTCCAACAAAGTTGAAAAGTGTTTATGACTTCGGTTTGTCTGTCCGTCTGTCCGCGCTCTATCTCCCGTAAATATACTCGGATCGTTCTGAAATTTTTGTATGTTAGTGACCTCTACCATAGCACGAACTCTATTGCAAATGAAGTTTGCAGCATGTTTAGTTCATTTACAGGGACAGTCAAAATTTTTCCGTTACATTACGGTCTATGGGAAAAAATCGTTTAAAATGATTTTTAATGATGTTACATGCTTTCAAACATGATAAAATTGCTATGCATTTATCAAGTGCACTAAAATATGCATTCTGTAGAATATGCGGTGCAAAAAATAATTATTATTCATTTACAGGGCCACACAAAAAGAATTCCGTTACATAATGATATAGGGTTGGAAAGAATTTTTTCATACGTATTTTAATTATGTTAAATTATTTCATGTATAATGAAATTGATATACGTCGTTGAGGTTTATTATAAGTTATTTCATGTATAATACGAAGTACATAGCATTTACAGGGACACACAAACGATTTCAGATACTATATTGTATCCGAAGTACTGTACGGTAGCGATGATTGATGGAAATGCATTTTTAATTATGTTATGTGCTTTTATGTTTCACTATATATTTATGCATTGTATGTAGTGTGCATAAATGATGTAATTCGTATATAGGGCTACACAAAAGAATTCGTAATGGTCACTGGGCATGATTGCAATTTTACTAAAGGTGATTTTTAAATGAGTTATGCATTCTTACGCTGAACTGCATTTAGTTTACTAAGAAATGTTTGTAGATAATGACATAGTTAAAAAGATATACAGGGTCACGCAAAGAAATGGATACATGGCCGTATATATGTAATAATTTCTGAAAATGTGATTCCAGTAGTTTTAAGAGTGTTTTGCTTAAAATTTAACTTTAGCTAAATAGCGGCGTGTAATAAAGGTACTAGGTTAACTACAGTGTTGTACAAAAGTATACAAGTATGTTTCCATCTATTAGTATAAATTGCTGAATGAGAAATTTCAACCTGTTATGTGTTTTCTTGCTAAACTAAATTTCCACATTATATAGTATATAGAGGGCTGTTCAAAAGAATTGAAATACATATTTGCTATGGACAGTAACTGCTGAAATCAGTTTTGTAAATTTTTATGCGTTTTCTAAAATGTTTACTTAGTTCTCTTATATACCTTATTTCCCTAAATAACGAAGTTTTGTCATACAGGAAGTGTTGGAAAGTGTTTCATAATCTATGCTTAACGCATGATTTTTCTTACTTGTTTTTATTCTGTTTCGGAATAAGTGCAAAAGTAAAATAGTTTATTTTTTTAATGCACTATTTTATAAGATCTCAATGTTAAGGGCTGTTCATATATGTAACGTTATCACTTTAGGGGGAGAGGCGGTTGGCATTTGATATCGTAAAAGGTTTCAAGGGGGAGGGAGGATTTGCCTTTTAATATCGTTATCATTTTTTATCCAACCAAAATTTTCTTTTTTTGGAAATGTTTTCCTTACATCAATATCGTCTGTTATTTTTATGAAAATACAAAGTTATTATTAAACCATTAAATGATTGTAAAATCATTTCATTCCAAAATATGGAATATCCCAACGTTCGCCATTCCAATTCTTCTGCCACATATATAATTCGTTGTTAGAGAAACCAGGTTCCAAATTATACTTTTGTTTACTAGCAAAAGATGGGGAAGAATATTGTCCGCCCGCTTTGTTTATAAGAAATGCTACATACTCCGATGATGGCAGCAAGTGTAAGGTGGGGGGGGGGGGGGTGCTTCAAAACTGCCAAAAAGTTCATAACGTTATAGGGGAAGGTGGCATAAAATGATCCTAGCGGGCAAAACGATCCACGTAGGTTTTCTTCCAGACAGGTCGGGCTATGTGCAGGGTAACACATAAACTAGTTGTGCCAAGTGAAGAAGAAGCAATGGCGGTATTCAAGAGATCGCAGTATTGCGCGTCTGAAAAGAATTCTTTGAAAAAGTGGTTTTTACAACATCTGTTATAAGATAAGCACTAACTTTCATATTTATTTAGATATACAGTCTTTCATATACAGAAATATGACTTGGTTTATATAATATAGTATGTTTTTAGATGTGAATTACACTTGCTATGTTTGTTATGTTTCTCGGCGTCATCCAGTTATATGGCCTAAAATAGACGGCCTTTTTGCCGGGTAAAATGATCCATTATGGGGATCGTTTTACTACCAATTTCATTGGCTGAAGAAAATCCGGTACTGCGTCCTAGCCATCATGGGAGCCAAATAGGTGACTGCCTCAAACCTTTCTCTTTGAGTCCATGTGTTATCCTACGATTATAATTTTCAAATATTCCATTTTATTGTTTTTTCAAAATTATTTGTGACACTTTTTTATTTTAAAATTTACATAAAATAAATTATGTATGCTATTTGATTGCAAAACTTATTTTATTTCATTATGTATTGTCATAATTACTTTTATCTTTTATTTTGCCGATATAAAACAATTTACAATGATTTTTCAATGAAGGATCATTTTGCCTTTGGGTGAGGGTAAAATGATCCTTTGGACACTTTTTCAAAAATCCATTTTTTTTTTCATTACTCAATTTGGGTTTAAAATATTATTAAAATATATTTATAATGCAAAGTATAGTGCAAAACATATTATCATACGGCTAAAGTTTCATTTAAGCAGTTAATGTTATTTTACACAAGTTTTTCCCTTAAGGGGATCATTTTAGGCCACCTTTCCCTATATGTACAGCCCCTTAATCTTGACAATCACACCTAAACGTATTACTGAAATTCATGAATTTTCCGAAAACAATTCCTTTGTAATAATACATTAATTTGGCCGAGGAATTGAACCTGATTACGAAAAATTCACCATCTTTTTTTTAATATTAAAACAAATTATAATTTTTACTTGGTTTCTTTTTAAAGATATCGATACAAGAAATAAAAACAACGCATTATTTAAACTATCTTTTAAGATTTCGAAATTGATTTCTAAACTTATAATCGTAATTTAATTAATATGAAAATAATAATTGATTAAAACATATTTTCTTTTAATATATTACATTCCTTATTTTGTATTAATATTTTCTACTTTTTAGTTAAAAAAATATTTCGTTGTTGCAGCTTCGAGCCACTTGGGCTTTTTTATTTTTACGATGTGCAGACTGCATTTATATTTTTTAATTTGATTAACTTTTTGAGAGATTTTCTCAGTTGTTATTCCAGAAGTCTGTCCAGACTTTTCTCAGAGGGTCCTGATTTTGTGAAATTGGGAATAATGTTTTTCATAGTTCTGAAAATCCTAGCCATAAATTTGTGAATATGAAATTATCGTTGCATTCAGGTTTATGTGTATCTATCCTTAATGCTTCAAAAAGCTAAAGTAATATGTTCTTTGATGAATCAGCTGTTTTGTGATAGGTCATATTTTATTTCTAAATGATTAAATTTGTCCAGTCTGGAGGTGGAAAAGTTTAGTAAACGATCTATTTTTAAGACAAAGAATTTTATGAATGGTCCTGTTTTGAGAAGAAAATGTTTGTGAAGGGACCTGTTTTAAGATGAAAAATTTTATGAAGTGTCCTTTTATAGAACCCAAATTATTCCTAAATAAATCCTTGTATTCACATTTTAAATATTTCAAGAGGATTTTTTTTTCATATTTTAAAAAAGGTTATTATCTTAAATTATTCCCAATTGTAAAAACAACCAAAGAATAACAGTTCCTTTCAATTAAAAATTTATTTACACATGACTATTAAAATTAGAATTAAATGAGTACGTGTTAAAAGCAGGGACATATTGAAAATTACGTAGTAGACATTGTATTTACACGTGAATATTAAAAGTGAAGGAAAACTTCAAAATAATAAATTCACTTATAAGAGTTAAAAGCAGTAAATGGGAGAAATTACGTCATGTTTAAAATGGCCAAATGATAATATCGTCAAACAGTTTAAATTTAAATATACACGGTGTCCACTCTCAACGATGTCCAATAGCTAATTCCTAAACCGTTAGTCGTAGATATAGTTCATATATATAGTAGTCATATAGTTCCAATTGCAAAAATGTTTTAAATGAGGTAAAGAAATATTTTAAAAGTGATTTGGGTCAATAAAAACATTTCTTAAAAAGTTAAAAAATTTAAATTTTTATATGGTCCCCGGACCTAAAAGTTTAGTAGAATTTTACTATTAGTAAAATTTTCCTTTATTTTGTAAAATTTTCCTATTACACTGATAAGTAAGGCAAAAAAAAGTCATATTATTCTACAATTAAAACTGACCGAGTAATAGCTGTTTAAATTTGAAGAATATTTTTTGATGCGAAATAGGGGTCATTCACAAATTGAGTAGAAATATAACTTATCGTCAGATATATTTTAAAAATAGTTGAGAGTAAAAATAGCATTGCAATATAAATTTGAAATCCATAATCATCTGGCATATTAAAGCAAAATATACAACTTGTTCTAAAAATATAAGATGAAATAAATAACAGAATTTTCGTTAAATAAAATGATGAAAAGCAACAGACTCATTTCGTTACAAAATGATACAGATTTTAAAATACTGTTAGATTACACTAGCAGCAAAATTTGGGTTGCATCATATTTTTCAGCTTTTGATTATTGATTCGTATGTATTTTGTAGTACTAAACACGAAAATGATCTTCATTTTTTACCAACACGTACAGATTTTTCTCAAATCATAAATTTGAAAGTTAAAAAGTCAAAAATAGCGAAAATCTGATACTATAAAATAGATGTGATTGTTACGTTTTTTAACTTTTGAAAATTGGTTTTTATGTATTTTTTACCGCCAAATCCGAAAATGACCTAAATTTTAACCATCACGTCAGGCGCTTTCACAAGTCTTAAATTTTAAAGTTAAAATTGAACCCACTCCCCCTACCTCATCGGACCCCTGAGCTGTTTAGCTGTAAGAATTCCCAGTACTGTCGAACCCGGTTAAGACGCTCACGGTTAATACGCGATCCCGCTTAATACGTGGATTTTGTCCGATCCCTTGAACATCGCCCATAAGGATAACGTAAAAAGATCACGTTTAATACACGAACGGTTATGACGCGATCCCGCTTAATACACGATAAATTTTCTCTTCTTCGAGGGAAAAAAATCACACTTAAGACGCGAATTTTTTGATCAAGATGCGAATTTCTTCTTTCTTCTAGAGTGTTACCAATGTAGCGGATTTTTATTATTCAGATTAAAAAAAAACACTGTTTTCTAATAGTATTTAATTTATTTAACAACAGACTAATTAAGGCGAAAATTACTAAACGGAAATAGTGGTAGACATTTGAATTAAAAAAAAATCCCTCTAAATTAGCAAAACTGCAATTCTTCTTTGATCCCACCTCCTAGCATTCATCGTCTCTCGCTTCGTGTATGTCTTTTCTATAGTAGAGAGAAATAGACGAATTCAGATTACTCAGATGCGTCATAAAAATTATTGCGATTAGAGATGTTCATACCTATTGTTAGAGAGATTTTAAATGTACTTTATATCGCTACTTTTATAATGCATATTATAGACAGCAAAAAAGGAATCTCGTAAAGATTAAATACGACTCCGATTGGATAATTCTTTTATGTATACTTTACTTTTAGCTATAACAATATTTTATAAGGATAGTTTTTCTTATATTAATAATGAAGAACATATTATAATGGTACTCATTATTACAAGTACTAAATATGAATTTAAAAACTGGGTTGTGCTTCAAAAATTTTAAAAAATTAATATTTTTTTCTCTCTGTTAAAAAAATGAGTGTAGTAGGAAAATTATTTTTGGTTGCAACGTATTAATCGACAATAAAGTCATGTTGGAATCCATATTTATTTTCCGTTATTATTCCAGTTTGTCCTATAAAAAGAAATAACGAGTTAAAGTGGAATACAATTAAATTTCATTCGGAAGATATGTAAAAGACACAATTTTCGACCGTAAACGTATAAATGAAAGCTCTGAAGTTCATTTAGACGATTATCTGTGTAAATAAGCCCATTTCCTGCAACATTATACAAATCACGTTTAATACGCGATCCCGCTTAACACGCGACTTTTGACCACTCCCTTGAAACGCGTCTTAACCGGGTTCCACTGTATTAGTAAAAAAAATTGGATAAATAATTGAATTGAATAAATAAAGTTTTACATCTATTTTGTAGCATGATATTTTTGCTATTTTTTAACTTTGAAATTTACGATTTACGAACAATCCTGAATGCTGAATAAAAATGAAGGTAATTTTTGGATTTAGTGCTAAAACAAATTAAAATCAATTATGAAAAGTTAAAAAACACAACCATCTCCCCTGTTTTTTAGTATCAAATTTTCGCTATTTTTTTACATCATTGAAATTTACGGTTTGTGAAAAATCGTAACGTGAGGGTTAAAAATAAAGGTCAATTTCGGATTCAGCGCTAAAAAATACATAAAAATCAATTACTTAAAAGTTTTAAAACACAGCCATCGCAGACTTGCGTTATCTAATTTAAAACTTTATATTAAATTTGTTGGCGGTAATCTATGCGAAATGTTTCGAGTTAGCTTGCAAAATAAGTATAAATGATAAGCATCGAAAATCATAATAATATTACTTGTCATCGGATTTTCGCCAGTATGTAAAATTAAACCTCGATTGGATATTTGAAAGTGAGTTAAAGTTCGAGTAAAAATTTTGAACTGGAAAGACATACGATCGATGTATGTTAAATGAAAGTGTACAAAAATAACTTAAATTTTGTTAAATGAAATCATCAAAAGAAACAACCTCAAATTCTTACAAAATAAAACATATGTTAAAATGCAATTATTTTAACCAATTTGAAACATAATTAATAAAAGTTAACTTAATCGTAATACTTGTATGATTTCTTTCAAAGCGCAGAAACACGTAAAATGAGTTCTTCTAATAGGTATTTTAAGCACTTTGTATGCGACCCCTCAAAGCATGGCCGAACTGATCTGTGTTCAGATGCAGGAGAGTGGTATAAGTCATGCATTTCAAAGTTTCATAACTCAGTCAATTTTAGTGTTAGATGAATAGGACTTTTTTTGTCTTTCTTTTCAGTGTAAAAGGAAATTTTTACTAAATATCACTTACAGGACAGGGGAACCGTATAAAAATTAAATTTCGTAAGTTTTTAAGATATGTTTTTATTGATCCAAACGACTTTAAAAATAATTTTTTACCTCATTTAAAATATTTTTGTAATTTGAACTATATTTCCTTTGTCTAACGGTTTAGGAATTAGCCATTGGACATCGTTGAGAGTAAGCACCCTGTATATTTAGACGAAACTTTTATTTCATATTTCAGAATGATCTTTTTAACTATGGTTGCCAATTCTAAAACAGCACACACAATATTTCCTTTCTAAAAACAGTAGTATTTTGACGTGAATATTAAAAAAAGAAAGTAAACTTTAAAATAATAAATCCATTAATATGCGTTAAAAATAATAAATGGGAGAAATTATGTCATATTTAAAATGACCAAATTATAATATGGCCAAACATTTAAAATTTAAAAATATATTTACACAAGACATTTATTTCTATTTCGAGATGATCTTTTTAACTATCGTAGCCGTTAAGTCAATCCTTTTAAAAAACAAAAGTATTTTCATGTGAATATTAAAAAGAGAATGTAAACTTCGATAAAAATTACGTCATACTAAAAACGATACATTTAAAATGTCTTATTGCAAACAATTTTGTTATAGCGTTGTTAAAAAATACCGGGAGGTAAAGGCATTATTTACTTAGTTTATTTTATATTAGCTTATTTTCAAATGTTTAACTGATCTTATTTAATCAACCCGAAAGCAGCCATTAGATGTCTTACCGGCAGCTTATTCGGCCTTAAAACTCCCACATCAAAGGAAAATGAATGGAATCATGTTTACAGGGAAATCGCCACTTTTTTAATTATAGTTCAATCTTCCGTAATCCTTTTAAAGCGGTCAAATTAGCGTCTTTTTAGAGTTTTCTTTATATGAGCGGGGCTGACGAGATACAAAATCCAAGTTGAGTTAAATAAAAGAGTGTAAAAATGTACATTTTTTGAAAGAAAACATATTTATTTATACGTGATTTCCACAGAAACAAAAAGAATCTAATTCATATCGTTGTATTTTTCAATCGATTTCAAAGCGTGTGTTTTTTTAACATTCAACAGAAACGAATTTCAAATCATGATACTAGCGGGCGAAGCTGACAAACTATTGAATTCCTAAAAAATATATTTAATGCTTTAATTTTTAAACAATTTTTACATTTTTTTTTTTTTTTTTAAGTAAAAACTTTACATAGTTTTAAATTTCCAGCTCTTCAATCTCTTATTATTCACTTTAAAAATGGTTTAAGTGTTCCGATGTGCATATTTCGATTTAAAATCGTGAAATCTGCTTTAAATTAGACTTTTTAATGTCAGTTTTTATGCTTTATCTACATTATGCGTATGAATATGTATAACAGAAAAATTTTGAAACTTTGCTTTTCTTACCGATGTAAAAATAAATTTTATCATTAAATGCTACGTTTTACTGAATTCTTAAACGTTTTGTCAAGTTACGACAACAGTCGGTAGTAATTGATGTAGTTACTGAAAATTGTTCCTATTAACATAGTTTCATTTGTCTTCTATTTTCAAGACAAGATTTTGCTATTATATTTTACACATATTTAGATTTTAACTGCAAACAATGCTTTTATTTTAATAAAGCCATAAAAAGTATTGAAACTTCAGAAGTTATTGCATTGTTTGCTTTATTTAAAGGGAAGTTCTACTTCTTTGGCATAAAATTGATGCAATTTTTACAATTTTTTTTTCGTTTAGAAAGAAAAGATATATCAGCTTAGAATTTTTGCTTTATATTAACCCTCCGTCGGTCGCAATAAGCCTGACAGCCACATCACAATTATTTCCGTTCTCCTCTCCGCGCGCAGGGTTAGTTACTTTGATTACTTTGAGTGTAATAAACAAGGCTTTTTTCACATATTGACAAAGTTTTTTTTCATTCAAATTTGAAATATTCCTTCTTTGTACATCCTGATGAAGGTCACTGATCACTTTAAGAGAACTAGAATTGCTTCAATTAAATGCTAATGATGATTTTCTAAGAGACTTCTGTCAGGCGCATTGCGCCCGAACTCGGGAGACCCAGAGATCCAACCGACGGAGGGTTAATTGACATTTCCCTTATAGACCGGAGCTGGCTGCATAAAGTATATCTCATTTTCTCTCATCGAGTTGAAGGCTGAAATTCAAGGATTAGTTAAAACTGATCTGCCAAGTCATATTTTGGTAGAAAACACCTGAAAACCTTATTTTAGTGGTTGACTGGTAGGTTTACCATTGTATTTTCCAGTTCCTAGTCTTCCACGTTTTCATATCTTTATGCGCAGTAAAACACAATGATAACCCTACCTATCAACCGCTAAAATAGGATCTGCAGATGGTTTCCACCAAGATATGACTTGGCATACCAGTTGTATTTTAATATGCTAATCGAGTTTAGCCTAATACTGTAATTTCAGCCGCCAACTCGATGAAGTGATGGCCTGTACAGACACCTCCCGGTCTATTATATATATATATATTATTTTTTTTTTGTGTGGGGGGGGGGGGAGTTAAAAATATGAATAATATTCAGACAGAGAGTACCTGCAAGTGCGCGTCGTGAACGTCCAATCGGGTGACCGTTTTTCTCCTGCCGCAAACATCTGAAAGAATTTTGGTTGCCAAATTATCAAAGGGCATTAAATTTTCTGGAACTTATATTAAAAATTAGTTTTAAAAATTAATTTCTGAGGAATTTCCTAGTCATTTGAATAAATAAGGTCTTTTTTTTTTTTTTTGCCTGTTTTAAAACTTTGTCGAACTCGAAAAATAATTAATAAATTCATACGTAGAATCTCGTTACAACGAATGTCACTTTAGCGAGTTTTTCAATTTAACGAATATTATTTGAATAAGAAAAAAAATCCTATACATTGCCCTTATAAATTTATTCACTTAAATTATTCCCGGTTTAACGATTTTTCAAATTAACGAATTTATTGACGTCTTAAAAATAATACTTACTTCAGTTTAACAGACACAGAGTTCGAAAGAAAACTATCCTTATCGAAGAATTAGAATTCAGAAAGAAAACTTTTTTTAACCATTTGGAAAAATGGTTATTGTTCTCGTCAGGATGGGAAATGAAAAGCATATCTGAAGGTTTTCATTGGTTTAATCCGCATTTTATTCGTTTTCTGATTGGTCTATACAGTAATCTGTATTTCCCTTTAATTTCAACAACCATGGATACTTTCTGTTGCCACTATGACACAAAAGTAATAAAAATTACAAAAAAAAATTAATAACTCAGAAACAAATTGAGATACAGCTTTCAAACAAATTGCATTTAAAAGTACATTTTTTTTTTCTCTATCCGACGGTGTAAAAAGTAATATTGTCGGATGTTTAGAAGTTTAAGAATGAAATTTCATTTAAAATGGGGCGTCAGATTTCTTGGAAATCTGACGATGGAAAAGCCTTTTCCCGAACAGCCAATGAAATGCTTGGATATTTACGTAAGTTTCAGGTGGATAATACTTAAGTTTAATGAAATCTGACGGGTCGCAGGCGATATTTTTGGCTTGCAATTTTTGCGTGTCATAACACTATTAATGTGTAATTCATGGCGTACGTAATGTAGGATCAACTCCGTGCGATTTTTTATGCCTTAAATTTTAATCTTCAAAAAATCGTTTTCCAAATGGTCGTTGTAATTTGATAAATTGCTTTTATTTTATTTTATTATTATTATTATTATATTCAATGCCCCACGATCTTTCACAAATTTTCAATGTTCTTCTTAGTTTACTCTGTTTGCCTTACATCTGTTTTACAAAAAAAGTAGGGCGTCCAGAAAATTTATTTTTACAGTAGTTTCTTCGCATATGGTGATAAATTACTGTACCTATTAGACAATTTCTTATCTGTAACAAATTATATTTGGAGTTGAATTTCTGTTCTTAATATTAAGGTTAGTTGAGGCAACTGGGCCATGATTTTACAATGTGACTCATGAGCTTCTGACAATTCAGCTTCAATGTTCATTTGAATTAAAATCTGAACTTCTCTAAATGTGTTCAGTTAGGTTCCCTCTACCAGACAGAAATGCTCAAAATTGCATTTTAATATTTAAAAATATAAAAATATGCAAATTTCATCTTTCTTTCCTCATGGGTCCAGTTGCCCCATAAAAATGGGGTAAGTGGACCAGAAGGGTCTATGTTCGGCACGCGTTTTTTTTTTTTGTTGTTGTTGTTTTTTTCATATGGTATATTAGGTCCTGTTTGAAAAAGTGTAAACGACTTAAAAAATTTCAAACCAAGCAGATCGTGTAAATTATATATCAACTAAAGAGCGTTGTAAGTGAACTTTTGCTGTCAATCTGTCTAAAAAAAGTACTAAAAGTGAAAATATTAGATTTATTTGTACCAAAAACATAAAAATTAAGTAAGTACTTACGTACTTTAGTATAGGTAATAAGTATTAAAGTCACATGGGCATTTTAAGAAAAAAAATAGCAAGGTAAATCTATGAACAAACGGTTACGTAAGTACTTATGTACTTTATCTGGATCCAGGGGTCGCATTCTATAACGAAAATTTTATTGTTCCTACCAGAACCCTTAATGAGTTACCTTCATGATCATTTTATTTAACATATTCTAAAGAAAGCTACAATGAAGATATTATTTTCAAGATAGTGGTAGGAACAGTAAAAGTTTCGCTATAGAATGCGACCCCTGTAGTATCGTACAATTTCAAGGTTTAACTATCTCGCTTTCAGGGGCAAGGCACTTGCATTCGTAAAATGTTGAAATAATTTAATGACACCAGTATTTACAAGAGAATCTATTTGTAAACAAGTAAAAGTATATTTTCGCGTACAAGATGAAATTTTCATTATAAAACTCCGGTGCCAATGTGGCAATTAGGGATTAAGATTATGTGATGTCATAACGGCATCACCGCCTTTCAAGGGGTTAAGAAATTTGGTTTGATACCACCCAATATGCTTTTTTTTAAATTTTATTACGTAATTTTAATAAGGTATTCTATAGTTTTCTTTATTGCGAGCAAAAAACAATGGAGAAATTTATTTCCCGTAGTAGGAGAAACTCAAAAAAATTATTTATAAATATTGGGGTAACTGGATCCAGCATGGTCCAGTTACCCCGGATACATGTCCTAGTTACCCCATTCTTGAAAAATGTATGGGGTAACTGGGACACCGGGCATACATTTGAAACATGAAGTAAATATGTATAGATACCTAATAATATTAATGTAGTTCGATGCCTAATCTTTAAAAAAAAGAAAAGATTGTTTAATAAAAGTACTTACAGTATTTTTAAAATAAAAAGCCGAGGAAGTTCAACGATACTGACATCGTTTTTTAAAAAAGAAACGTAAATTTTTGACAACCTATCACAGCAAAGTGAGAGTTATGATTGATATGGCACACGTTGTTTTAGGAAGTAGAAATTAAGGTGCATTGTTCACAAAAGCTAACACTTAAAAAACATTAAAGGTTTTTTATAAAATAGCCTATGGCCCAGTTACCTTGTGGGTCCAGTTACCCCAACTAACCTTATAGAGAATATGAAAAGAAAGCAATTTTCATTGAAAGAAAAAATTAATATTATATTAGGTCTGCCGGAAAATTCTGCCCGATAGAGTTATTTCACGCCTACTTTTTTTAAAATTCAGATTTCTTCATTGACACCACTTTTTTGAAATCGCAAAATTCCCATTGTTTTCACATTTCACATTACGGTGAAAATAACCGGAATTTTATCGTTTCAAAAAAGTGGTGCCAATAAAGAAATCTGAATTTTTAAAAAGTAGGCGTGAAATAAAATTATCGGGCCCAACCTTCCGGTAGACCTAATACAATCTGTAAGTGCTCCAAGAAGGCGTGTAAATGTGGCGACAGTTTATGATCTATGAACGAAAGGAGCTTTGTCGTGCATGGTAATCTTTAAACATCATTTATCTCAGAAAAAAAAATGTTCCCGAAACGTTTTATACAACGTTGGAAAATACTGAAGTCTAAATCAAAGTCAATTTCTTCTTGGAGTGCCTATCCGAATTTAATTTTTTAATCCGCCATATTAGAACTTCACATTAGCGAATTTTTCAGGATAACGAACTTAATCGCTGGTTCCTAGAAATTCGTTGAAACGAGATTTTACTGTATTGTACTTTTGGGTGGTGTAAGCACCAGAAAAAAGATTATATCGCTTTAAAAAAAGGGAAGGAAACCAGTCTAATAGTTCTCGAGAAAAGGGTCGTCCAGTTTGAAAAACGGATTCGAGAAAAACAAGTTTAAAGTTTTACCATAACGTTACGTTCAACAAGCTGTATTATGTAATTACAACAGGCAGAAAAAATTGTAAGAAATTGGAATATCGCGAAACCGCTTTGTGGCAATGATCTACACACTTGAAGGATGCAAAGAATACAAAATATAAAAATTGACAATTTTGACGGCCTTAAGGAGTATACGAGTAAAAAATGGGTTTTTTAATTTGAAGAAAAAAAATGTTGATTATTTTATACTTTAATTTTGACGCCCTTAAGGAATATAAGAGTAAAAAATGGGTTTTTTATTTGCAAAAGAAACTATGTTGATTATTTTATACTTTAAAACAAACTTAACAGATTTTCTTTTCGCAAAAACAAAAATTTTAATTAAATTCAAAAGTTTAGCCCCTTTCACCTTTTATTTTCGTTAAAAATAATTGTTGTATTAAAAAGAGATGCTGTTCTTAATCCTCATGTAAATAAGATATGCCGACATTCGCCAAGGATATGAAAATTGCGGCTAAACGTATATTATCTTATTTCATGTTCATGCATATTCATTGGATTTTTTCCACATGCTGGCCATTTCCTAATCTTCAAAAGGACTTTCCAATTCTACCGAATATCACCGAATGAATAAATTCCTTAACGTATAAAAGAAAAGACTAAGGAAGAAAACATAATGTTTTGTTTTAATTATATTTCGCTTTTCGATTTTAAGCTTATTAGGCGCATGAAATGCAAATAGCCATGGTACCAACTATTGTAAAAGTAAGTTTAGTTCTAAAAGTTATTTAAATATTTAGTTTTAAAATTTTCAAAACTTCTCTAAATCAGGTTCTTTAATGGGATTGTTAAGCTTTAGGATGTCATCAATTTATATGCACAAAAAATGCATATTATTATCTCCTGATAAATAAGAAATATAAAATTATTTTTATAGCTACTTGCATATACGTTTGTACTCTTTTTAACAACCATTTTTTTTATCCTATTTAATTGCAAAAATTTAGCATTAAATAGGCTATTTTTTTTTCTAATACGTGAACCTTAGCAGCTATTTGATGCTAATAATCATGTTCCACATTTTGTAATATAAAGTTTGACGTTCTTATATAGACATTCGGTTGTACAATATTTAAAGCTTTTTTAAAAAAACTTTTCAAATTACTAGTTATGAAGTTTTATTTGTATCTCACGTACTAAAATAAAAGAAAAAGTTGAAAGATACAAATTATTTGTCTTTCTAATCCATGTGAAAGTAAATTTTGTCGCTATATATTATATCTCCAGACTTGTTAATAGCACTAAGCACTGTTAATTTAGAAATTAGAAAGTATTCTTAAAAGTCACTACATTTCAAGTAATTTGGATTTTCTTAAAATATCATGAAAAGATTTGTTATTATCTCTTTTGCACATTTAGATTTATAAAATTATGTATCTTTCTTTGTTTTAGTGAAAGTGTAATATTTCTTGAACTTATACATACATACATATATATATATATATATGTATTCATGATAATGATATGTATTCATGATAATGTATTCATGTATTAAGTCATAATGTATTCATGATAATGATATATATATATATATATATATATATATATATATATATATATATATATATATATACATATATACATATATTACATCATTTCAAAATATATGTTTTATTGCATTTTATATGTGCTGCTGTAGCGCCATTCATGCAGTAATTTATCATTAATTTTCAAATAAAATATATATACATATATATATATGTATACACTGCTCAAAACAATTAGGGGAGCACATGGTTTTAACAAAATTACGCAAATATTTACACCGATAAGTAACGTAAAATGAAACATCCATAATTTAAAGCATAGTAGAAAACAGATAAGAGAAACTTCCCATGCAAATTAAAGTTTGTGACGTCAAAAAATAGAAAAAGGAGATAAGTGTAGAAATCGGGATTTTGCAGAAACGTCTGTTTCACTGTCTCAGTTGCGAAATTCAATTGCTCAGCTTGTGTTTTGATAAAAGGTGACTTGAAAATGTTACAAAAATGTGATTTTATGAAATATATGGCTTGACGTGTTATCGGGACAGTTGAATCAGGGGAAACACAACGAAGTGCAGCGGACGCTGTTGGGGCCACAAGAAGTGTCAATGCAAGGCTGTGGAATCGATTTCAAGACACATGAAATGGTCGACATCGACAAGGGCACGATCGGCCATGTGCTACCGCAGAAACTGATGACCGATATGTCCTATTAACAGCTCGTCGAGATGGAATGGGCAATGCTACTCTGCTGCAAATACAGTTGTTATTGGCCATAGGACGAAGGGCGTCCAGCCAAACAGTCCGAAATAGGCTTCATTAGGGTGGTCTCTATGCACGTAAGCCAATGGTCTGTATTCCGTTGATCCCAAGCAACTGTGCAGTTCAAAGAAGGTGGGCAACTGAACATCGAGTTTGGAGGCGACGTTGTTGGAGTCAAATTCTGTTTACAGACGAGTCTCCCGATTCAGTCTGGATGTGACATCTGGTGTGTTTTGGCATGGAGAGAAAGAGGCATTCAAAATAATCCCACATACATTCGTGAAAGATCACATTACAGACAAGGTGGGTTGATGCTATGGGCTGGAATCAGCATAGGTAGACGTACGGGCCTGCATATCATTCGGAATGGCACTTTGACGGTCCGAAGTTATACAGACGAGATACTCGGACCTCATGTCGTATTTTATGTTACAGCAATTAATGATTTCTCTTTTTCCATGCATGATAATGTCAGACCTCATACAGTTCGTCTTGTGGAAAACATGCTTGAAGCTAAAAAAATACAGCGTATGTAATGTCCAGCATGCTCTCCTGACAAATCCGATCGAGCATGTTTGGGACATACTCAAACAACACATTGTTGCGAGACCAAGGCCTCTTTATACTGTCCGGGACTTGGAGATCGAAATTCTTGAGCAGTGGAACAGTATTCACGGAATTCTTATCGATAACCTCATCGCATCCGTGGAAAACAGGTGTGCAGCAGTCTTAACTGTTCAGGGAGATCACACGCCATATTAAAAATCTTGTATCATTTCTAAACAATACTTCTTTTAATCATTTACATGAAACCAAATTATTGCCCCAAACCATCTGTTCATGTTCTTTCCATTTTTTCAAAGAATGAAAGCTCCCTTACAAAGTTTTTTGCGTCTTTCTTTCGGTATTGCGCACTGATACACGTGTACTATCCATTTTACGCCCATACATGGCTGTCTTGCACTGTTCTCTTCACTTTTTTGCTTGCTCCCCTAATATTTTTGAGCAGTGTATGTACACAACGAAATACGTTTAATACGAAAACGCTCAACATGAAAAATCGGTTAGCACGAAATAATATAGCGGTCCGGACAGTGTACTATACAATTTAATATTTTTTTTTCTTTTAACACGAAACAAAAATCGTTTAACACGAAAAATTTCGCTTTCGATCTAGTTAGGTTGAGTTGAAATTGGTGAATTTTGTGTTAAATCCACTGAATTTTGGGTGAAAATCAATGAATTTCGTTGTTTTTTGTAAATTAGCTTATGTTTTAGCACAGTGGCTGAGAAATCGTTGTAAAAGCAAACTGCTATTTCGCTTCAAATGAAAATGAAGCTGCTTAATGCAGTTGATGAAAAAGAAGGACGAAAACAGAATTCTGCAAAGAGTTTGTCATTGCTAATTCTACTTTATCAACAATAATAAAAAAACAGTGATCCCATTACGTTAATGTTTGAGCGCAGTATGTTTAAGCCAGAGAGAAAACGTATGAGAACCGCTAAGCACGAAAATTTAGAGACAGCTTTGCTTATTTGATTGAAACAAGCTAGATCTCAGAATGCTGAAAAAGACACTCAAAAAAAGATATCTGATTTTTTTTCTAAAAAAAACAATGTTTTCTTTTACCTGCTTTTTATCCTAATGGATGCAACCTACTAGTAGTTTAACAGGAAGTCGTTACAAAATTTGACGAAGACGAAAATATTTGCGAGTTTTGTTCTTATTTTTACTAATCTTAACGCGAAATTATTTAAACACGAAAAAAATCCCTGTATATATATATATATATATATATATATATATATATATATATATATACCGGGTGTTCTAAAAAGGACTGATTGATTTTAAAATTCAATAACTTGAAAACGGTGACAGATATTTAAAAAATTCTTGCAGGAGGGTTATACATGAGGTCAATTTTTTTTTTACAGTGATTTTCGATTTTATTTCGAATTACAAATATTAGATGGCGCTGCAATCAATAAACGCTAAATTCAGGATCGATTTTTGGTCCTTTGGGACCCACTCAATACATTTTCATCTCCTTTTTTGGCATGGAAGAAGAGATCGGCCAAAAAGTCGAGCCTGTATTTAGTGCCTATTGCTTACAGCGCCATCTATTGTTTGTAATTCGAACTAAAATCGAAAATCACAGTAAAAAAACTTTTGACCTCATGCATAACCCTCCTGCAAGAATTTTTTAAACATCTGTCACCGTTTGCAAGTTATTGATCTTTATAATCAGTCAGTCCTTTTTAGGACACCCGGTATATATATATATATGTATATATTGTAAATCTGAATTTTTATTCACATTGCTAACAAGGTGTAAAACCAACAGAGTGAAAAGGTAACCATGCTAGGATTGGAACTTGGGTCTTTGGTTTAGCACACCAATGCTCTGCTAACTAAGCCAACAGGAACAACACACCTAGTCTGGAACCCTTCACTCATATATATGTTGGTAAGGTTGCAACCGTTGCACAAGGTAGGATAATTTCATGAACCAAAACCCTGCTGCAAACATGAGTCAAAATTAATCCAGCATCGATTAATATATCTGTATAAAATCATTTAAACGATGAAATACTCCGTAGATTTGGTTCCAGGCTAGGTGGGTCCTTCCATGTGGCTTAGTTGGCAGAGCGTTTGTGCGCTGAACCAATGACCCAGGTTCGAACCCTGGCCTGGATACTTTTTCACTCTGTTGGTTTTACACTTTGTTAGCAATGTGCATAAAAATTCAGATTTACTATTTCTCGGGCGTATTTCATCGTTTAAATTATAGTATATAGATATAGACATATTTGAATAATCATTTTTTATGGAATCATAAATGATTTCATTTTTATGGTCAACTTTTAATCTGTAAAAATGGTTTATAAATTACAAAAAGTTTGACTATATATATATACAGACGATACACTTGTGGATTAGTAAAGACTGTTTTTTAAATGCTTTAAATTATGTTTAGTGTTTTATTTTTTAAACTAACTTTTGAACTATTAAATTTTTTTCAAAAAAAAAAATAATTTAAAATTTTAGTGCTGGTGCTGTTTATGATGATATCTACTCGAGGGATATTTGCCCAAGAGGACGGTGCCCTCCGTGGGGGTCTAAAAGGGAACCTAACTCGTATTTACTCAAGGAAATCCAAGGTTTGAAGAAAACCACGGAAAACTCCAAACGATTAAGACGACGGGTGCGATTGGGTTTCGAGCAGAATCTTTCGGCCACTGGTGGAGCATTTAAATTTTAGATTATCACATTAAAATAGGAAAAAAAGTTAAGAAATACATTGTTACTTAATTCTCATGTAGATGAAGTATGCAGATTCCAAATATATGAAAATTGTGACTGAAAATATATCGTTTTATTTTATGTTCATGCATATTCAATGGATTTTTTCCAGTTTCTGGTCATTTGCAAGGTCCTTAACTGATTTTCCTAGTCTTTTAAAGGAATTTTCGAGTCTACTGAACATCACTGAATGAAAATTTCATTTACGTATAAAAGAAAATATCAAGGGAATAAAATATGGTGTTTTGTTTTAATTATGAAACGTTTTCGAATTTATTTTTTAAAGTTATTAGTCGCATGAAATGCTAATAATAATAATAGTAAATTTTATAATAATTGTTTTGCTTTAAAAATGTTTAAAATATCTTAGGTTTTTTTTAATCAAGAGTTTTTAAGCATTATCAATATCATTTAAACTGTTATGCAAAAATATAAAAAAGGTGAATATTTATTTTCTTAAAAAATGAGAAATAGAAAGTTAACTTTTATAGATAAATGCTACCATGTGCACACCATGTACCAAATATGACACCATACTAATCATGATACAGCATTTTTGTAACGTAAAGTTTGAACATAAATTTTGAAATAAATATTCGACTGTACTAC
The DNA here is from genome assembly GCA_963932465.1 of Maratus speciosus. Lineage (NCBI taxonomy): Eukaryota > Metazoa > Arthropoda > Arachnida > Araneae > Salticidae > Maratus > Maratus speciosus. The sequence continues at coordinate 360,185,127 of OZ010794.1, forward strand.
GTTTTTAAATAATACTTTAAAAAATGCTTTTTAAATTATGATTTTTTAATTTTTTTTAACATTAAGTTTACAAAAATACATAACAGATAAAAACTGAAGTTTTATTTTCTTATCTATATAAAAATAAATTTTTAGTGAATTATTTTAGTTAGCTCAAGAATCGTTTGAAATGTTGTCACGTTACAAGATTGTAAAGCATTCTTAAAAGTTAGTTCATTTCTCGAAGCCAGTTGCTTTAAAATTTTCGTGTTTTTTTTTTTTTTTTTTTTTTTTTTTTTTTTTTTGCACATTTGGATTTATAAAATGAAGACTGTTTCTATGAGACATAATTTTTTTTTTTTTTAATCAAAGGAAAATATATTCAATTAAATGATACAATTAGTCGATTTTAAAAAACCGTTTTATATTTGTTGTAAATTTTATTTTATTTTTCGAACAAACTTCAGTACTATTAAAACTTTTACCAAACAAACTTTATTTAAATTGTAGGAATAAAACTTTTCTACTCTTTAATTTCATTAAAAGAACAAAAAAAGTATTGTCGAGTAGCTGTTAGTTAATCCTCGTATGAATAAGGTACGCAGATACTCGCCAGGGATATGAAAATTGTGGCTAAATGTAGCTTATCTTCTTACATCATGCTCATGAATATTCATTGGATTTTTTCCATATTCTGGACATTTCCAAGCACCGTTGCACATTTTCCTAATCTTTAAAAGTAATTTCCAAGCCTACTGAATATCACCGAATGAACAAATACTTTAAGTTTGAAGACACTATACTAACCATGTTAAATTAATGTACCTTTTCTCGGAAACTACTCTACTATACTACGTATTTCACTTGAATTATTATTATTATTATTATTATTATTATTATTATGTATTATTATTATTTAATTTTCCTCTTAATTAGTCATTAATATGTGTAAAATGAAATTTTAGTTCTGTTTGGTTATATTTTTATTAGGAATATAAATAATTCCTAATAAAGTGAAGTCAAATTTATAAACAAATAATCTTTACTTATTTTTTTTTTTAAATAATCTGAAATTGAAACTGCTTTTAAATAACAAAAACTTGTATTTTTCAAAAGAAAATCTTCTAATAAAAATTCTGTACATATCTTAGCAAAAAAAGTTCACTTCAGAATGGTCAGGGATATGTGTAAGATATTCAGAGAAGGTTACAGACAAAAATATGTACTTTCTATAAAAAGGTACATCAAAGTTCAAAAACAACATTTTGAGAAAACTGAAATAAAAGTTTATGCATGTAATGTTTATGTAAGATGTAAGTAAAATAGATAAAAAAAAATTATCTTCTCTTTGTCGTGAATCAAAAGTAATATATCATTCGAAATAGGAAAAATAAAGGATTCAATATATATATATATATATATATTAAAAAAAAAAAAAACTTTTAACTAATTTTTTACATCTAACTGCCCTCAAGAACTGAATGAAATTAGTAAGTGAGGTAATATAATATTTTGTTGCAATTATGATACGCTTTCCAATTTATTTTTTGAACTTCATTCCTGGCATTTGAATTGATTTATGGACTTAGCAATGTATATATATATATATATATATATCTTTACAGGGTGTCTCAAAAGTCTCCGTACAACTTCAAAAATTGATTACAAAAAAAATAATAGGCCTACAGCAAAAATAATTACAACAGTACGTAGAGTAACTGAAAAAGTTTTTTTCTACTACCTTAGTATACTTCTACATGAGATCCTTTCGTTGCACGCGACGTTTCCATGCGATGAAGCATTTCAACTGCAAATTCGAAGCGTTTCGCATAGTCATCCGATTGTAATGGCTGCACAATCTGAATTTTGTAGGATGAAAGTTGTAATTGTTTATGAAGCTTACTGTGTGTTGCATACTTACGTTACTGTGTATTGCTATTTTTGACATAATAAGCTCTTGCGATGCTTTTCGAATTGATTTTACAGGGGTCCTAGAAAAAGTTTCACGTACTCGTTCCGCACTTGTTGAACTGCTTCATCGCATGGAAACGTCGCGTGCAACGAAAAGATCTCATGTAGAAGTATACTAAGATAGTAGAAAAAAAACTTTTTGAGTTACTCTATGTACTGTTGTAATTATTTTTGCTGTAGGCCTATTCTTTTTTTTTCTTTTTTTTTTTTTCTTTTTTTTTTTTTTTTTTTTTGTAATAAATTTTTGAAGTTGTACGGAGACTTTTGGGACACCCTGTATATTAAATATTGAGATAAATATATTCTTAAAATTAAAACTTAAAATTCAGCTTTATTTACGCAAAACAGTGCCTAATTTTATATAGATTTTCTTTTTTACAAAAGATTTCCTAACTTAAACATTTAGTTTTAGTTTTAGTAAATTTATGCATTTGTATACAAAGATATGTTTGTCTATTATACGTAAATTCATATGCAGGGCTGCGAAAAGTAAAGATTTGGATGTATTGCCGTTTATGGATTGTAATTGCTGAAACTGTGTTTTTAGTCGTATTATGCGTTTCCTAGCTAAATTAAATTTAACATTAGAGTGTTGATCAGTAAGATCTGAAATACCCTTCGATAATCTTAAGGGGACGGTGGAGTTTACAATCCTTAAAAATAATTTTTTTTTATTTTTGTAAATTTCAACTTAAATATTATTCAAGGGTACATTATATACATTATAACATGCATTTAACCCAAAAAAATTTTTAAAAAAATTTATTTTTGAGAAAAAAATGGAATTTTACGCGTCGTGTTAGAAATCTTCGAAATGCCCCATGCGTCTTCCATATCAATGAAAATCCCCAATATTTTTTATAAAAGTTTGGTTTATATATAGAAATAAAATAGAGCATCGAATTTTACATATTTGAATTTGAAGGTTAAAAAAAAAAAGTTGAAAAAAATTTAAATTTTTTCGAAAAATTTTCAAAATTTCAAATTTTTTCAATTTTTTTTTTTTTTTTTGTAAATTTCATCTTAAATATTATTCAAGGGTACATTATATGCATTATGGCATGCATTTATCACAAAAAAAGGTTAAAAAAAATTATTTTTTACAAAAAAATGGATTTTTACGCGTCGTCTTAGAAATCTTCGAAGTGCCCCCTGCGCGTTCCATATCAATGAAAATCCCCAATATTTTTTTTTATAAAAGTTTGATTTATATATAGAAATAAAATAGAGCATCAAATTTTATATATTTGAATTTAAAGGTTAAAAAAAAATTTTTTTTGAAAAATTTTGAAATTTTTTCGAAAATTTTTTGAAATTTTGAATTTTTTTTTTTTTTTACCTTTAAATTCAAATATATAAAATTCGATGCTTGATTTTATTTATATATATAAACCAAACTTTTATAAAAAAATATTGGGAATTTTCATTGATATTGAAGACACGCATGGGGCATTTCGAAGATTTCTAAGACGACGCATAAAATTCCATTTTTTTCTCAAAAATAATTTTTTTTTTTTAAATTTTTTTGGTGATAAATGCATGCCATAATGTATATAATGTACCCTTGAATAATATTTAAGTTGAAATTTACAAAAATAAAAAAAAATATTTTTAAGGATTTTAAGCTCCACCGTCCCCTTAAACTTATTGGCGTGGAATAAATTCTTATTTTGAAATTATATCATCAGGAAATTTAATATTTTACTTCTTTTTTCCTGCGTACTCCACTTAAAGAATGCTTTTCCTTTTTCTTTTTTAATATTTCTAACATACATACTTAATTTTATTTAAAATGTTGAAAATTTACTCACAGCTTTTATCACGTAAAATATTAAATTAAGCATATATTTTTGAAATATTTTCTCAGCTAAGAAAAAAGAGACATTCTTTGAGAAGAATATACAGAGAAGATAAGTTAAAAATACTAATTTTCTGAAGAGATATTTTAAAAGTAAGCAGTCATTCCACGCAAGAGGACTTTGAGTATATTATTAATATGCGATGTTTATATGATGTACACGTCATATACAATATGCGCAAAAAAATGCAAGTTACATTCTTTGGATGGTAATCGCTGAAAGTAAATTTTCAAATGTGTTATGCGTTTTCTCTCTGAATTAAATTTTAGGACACCGAATGGTGCGTATGAAATCTGTAGATCAAATATAAGGAAGCTCAAAAGAATTCGAATACCTCATCGGAGTTCATTGCTGAAATTGTATGTTCTTCAGTATTCTGCTTTTTCTAGATTGAGCATTTAAACATATTCTCTAACTTTATTAAAAAGTAAAATTTCATTAGAGTATTCTGAATGTGCTCGAAAGTGTTTCATAATCTACGCGTGGCGCGCGATATTTCTTTCTTGTTATTTTATATTCAGCTTTTCCAGCTTTTAAGACAGCATTTTTGCTTAACATATACACTGGCGGACCATACATAAGGACCACTGTTATTTTCAACGATTACAGTGAAATAGATTCGCAGCAGCACGTGTAAATTTGTATGAATGCGGGATGTACTCTGTTTTGCGAAACCTATGCAAATTTTGTACTTCCGCTTTTGTCGATCACGTGACAGCAGAGACAAGAGATTTTTGGCAATCGGCGGGTGAGTTGTCATTAGATGGAAAAATTGAAGGAGATGGAGTGAAGCTTGAGCATTGAAATTTTGAACATGTCTTCGAGACATCATTTAGATCATATTACTCGTAGTAGAATAATCGGAAAGTTGGAAGAAGGACGCAAAATAAGATATGTTGCCCGTGAATTTAACATTGCGCAAAGTATTGTTTCTAGCCTATGGGAGGCATTCCAAAAGAGTGGAATATGTACTAGGCGCACGGGAGGAGATCGTCCTAGCAGTACGACGTCCCAAGAAGATCGCTATACTGTTATTTCTGCAAAAAGGAACCAACGCAACATAGCTGGTCAATTAGGAAATGAACATTGTGCTGCCTCAGGAACTAAAATATCGCGGAAAACTGTTGCAAGACGTTTCAAAAAGTATGGGCTATACGCCCGAAGACCTGTTGTGTGTGTCCTACTCTCGAGATGCTAACGTAGCGACCGTTTACAATGATGCCGTATGCATCGCAATTGGACTGATGACGACTAGTCTACCGTGCTCTTCTCAGATGAGAGTAGATTCAGTCTATCGTCTGATTGTAGACGTAAACTGATATGGAGCGAGGTTGGTAGTGCTTACTGTCGCGAAAATATTCTAAAAAGAGATCGGTATGCGACTTCAGGTATCATGGTGTGGGCAGGCTTCACGTTCAATGGCCGCACGGATCTCTATGTGCTTGAGCAAGGGTCCATAACCGGTAGACATTACATTCAAGACGTCCTGCTTCCACATGTACAACTTTTTCGAAGTGCTGTCGGCGAAAAGTTTCGTTTTATGGACGATAACGCACCTTGTCATCGCATGCAGTATATGCGATGGATATCTTCGGCCTCAAGATAATCTTATACAGACTTGCCAGCACATTCCCATGACCCGAATTCCATTGAAATTGTATGGGATGCCTTGGGGAGATGTATTGTTGCTCGACAATTTCCTCCCAAAAACAAGGAAATTCTCATCCGTGCAGAAGGAGGAATGGGGAAACTTGCCTCAACAGCTTCTGAATCACGTTGTTTTGAATTCGCCACGCCGTGTTGAAAGTTGTCTCGCATTACACGGTGACCCTTATTGATCTCATCCCTTATTGGTATGGCACTGGCGATTGTTAATTGTAAGTACTTTGCTTTATGATATACAGTCATGTTTTCGGTAAATATTCGCGTTGCAGAAAAAGAATCTCTCGTAATACCCTGTATACATCCTTTCAACAAAAGTTTTATATTAAATCCTGTGTAACATTCTGTTAATACTATTGTATGCTTTTTGACCCACAATCTCACGTAGATTCTAATTTACGTGTACATTTCTTCTTGGTTCTTAAGCCTTGTCAACCAGTGTATATTCTAATATTCAAACACTAATAAATGTAAAAAATTGCAAAAATGTTTCTTAATGTAGAAAACAGATTCCCTAATTCCCTTTAATTTCTTAATTAGAAGATACTCAAAACATTTCCCATACCTTCAGAAACCTTTAAGAGTAGATTCAATTAGAAACTTCAGAGGTAGGTTTCGTAAATTGACTCATTTGTGGCTATTTTTTTTCCTTCGCAGTATTTTGTGTAGATATAACTACTATACATAAAATAGAATAGCTATTACCGTATACCAATTTGAATACTTATTGTATTCAAATTGCTTGTAATTTTTTTTTTTTTTTTACCATAATTATGAAAAGTGGAAAAATTAATCTATCTAAAAAAATCTCTATTTATTTCCGAAAAATCACAACGTCTTAATTTTGGGACGCTAAGCATAAATGTGTTAACATGTTTTTTTTCTGTGTTTTTTTTTTACCGAAACTGTACAGTAATTATCATCTCATTTTTTAACAGTGTTATGCATTTTTTTTTCTTTTTGAAAAAAACAAAACATATAATAAAGTACTCTTTTTTTCACTTTAAAGTAGTGTCATTTCTCAAATAAATATACCTTTTCTTTTATACTTATTGAACACAGTCTATAAATTATTTTTCAAATCAAAATTCTGAGAAAGAGTCGATGCAATTAAAATACAAAAAGGAAGCGTCCAAATGATTTAGTTTGATCTTCGTATTTTTTTTTTTATTTTTTGAAACATCAATAGAATCTATTTGAATGCTACACAAATTACCTATTTGTGCCTGTTTTTCCATGTAGTAGTTTCTTCAATTTTATAAGTGCTATACATACAAAACAATAATATGAATGTTCTGTTCATAAATTGATTAAACTAATATTTAAAAAATGGAAAAGTAATCTTTATAAATAAAATATTAACTTATTTTCGAGAAAACAAAACGTCCCGAATTTGGAACGCTTGGCATAAATGGGTTTACCTGGGATAGTACTTTTTTGCAGAAACTGTACAGTAATTACTATCTTATAAATTAACAGGCTTATGCATCTTTTTTTTTTGCAAAAAAACAAAACAAAGAATAAAGTAAAAGGTATATATAAATATTATACAGACATGCATACAATAAATACAATAAACCCAACTGGAGTGAAAAAATAGCCAGAGCCAGGAATCGAACCCGGGACCACAGTATACAAGACTGCTGCTCTAAACTTGTCTTGTATACTGTGGTCCCGGGTTCGATTCCTGGCTCTGGTTAATTTTTCACTCCAGTTGGGTTTATTATATTTATTGTAATATGTCTGTATAATATTTATATATACCTTTAACTGTTGATTGCAGGCGTTATTTATGTGTGTTATAATATCTAGTGTAGTATGTGTGCTTTATTATAAAGCATAAAGTACCCCTTTTTTTTCGCATTAAAGAAGTGTTATTTCTTAAATAAATATACTTCTCATTTTAAACTTATTGAACCCAGTCTACAAATTATTTTTTAAATCAAAATTCTGAGAAAGTGTCGATGCAATTAAAGTACAAAAAGAAAGCGTCCAAATGAATTCGTTTGATCTTCGTATTTCTTTAATTTCTGAAACATCAATAGAATCTCTTTGGATGCTGCAAATACGACATTATGAGCCGTGTCAAATCGATATTTTTCAGTAATGCTAAATTTCGTGCTTGAATTGAATAGGTTATGAATTATGTGTGAAGCATCAACAAATTAGCAACACTTTAGAATCGAATAGCTGAGTGGATGAACATGTTATGCTACATTAAAAAAAAAATATATTATCTTTTGGATGAAAGCGTTATGAGGTATCCAATCACATGATGAAGCTAAAATACTAAGATTCTATTTAGTCTCTAAGATTTAAGACACTATTAATTAATATTTAATATTTTAATATTTAATAATGTCAATAATATTAATAAATTTTATTATTTGAAAATTAAATATGAATAAGTTTTTTTTGAGAGAGTTTAGTACCATACCTGTTAATATTTTGAACACATGGTATCAAACAGAAAATAAATCATTAAAATTTACAGCAAATCATTCACTTTCAATTTCTTCAAATGCAATTTTTGTTACTTAACATGTTCTTCCACTTAGCTCTTCAATTGTGTATAATGTTATTGATTTTAAGAATAACGCGGTTTTAAATGAATTTCATGCGGTTTTAAATGAAATAAATAATAGTAATAATAAAAACTTACCTTCTCATTTTAAAGTTATAGTTTAAATTTTCCTTTAACGGGTTACGTGCATTTATATAATACAGGGTGTCCATAAAAGAGTGTCCTAGTTATAAATTTTAACAGTATCAACTGTAAGCGTTCTAGAGTGTTGGTTCAAAGTCACAAATATAGAGTAACTCAAACAATTAGATAAGTGCATGCGCGAGTAATGCTTTGTTATTGACCCGCTTTAAGTACCATATACGCAAAATGGTGACTCCTGAGCGTAAAGCGTTATTCCTTGGCTGAAGATTTAAAAGACCTTAGCGCCATGCGATTTTTTCCTTCGGGGCTTTAATAAAAGATCGTGTCTAAGTTCCGCCACTACCTAATGATTTTCCAGAATTGAGATACAGAATTGAAAAGAGGCTATTGCTTCCATTACTCCGGACTTGTTAACCGAAGTATGGGAAGAATTGGGCTTTAGGTTGGATGTGTGCTGTGTAGCTAAAACTGCACCTATTGAACATTTGAAAGAAAAACTAGGTTAGTTTACCTTCAGTTTGATGTACGCTGGTGTCCAAAATTAAGGACCAGTCACAAAAGGCTAATTTTTAAGTACGCGAATACGCAAAAGGAAATAATATAATTCAAATCATTACTATCTCTACAGCACAGCTAGCCCATATAGCATCTCATTCATGTCACACATGGTCACAAATGTCATAGTCACTACGGGGTAACAAAAAATAGGAAATTCCACACGTCTCATTGTGAGTCTTAAATGATCACTATATGTGACTCCACTGAGATATCAATGTGACTGCTGCTTTGTGACGAGTCACCAGGTGACTTTACAATGTAGTCACATTGTGACTCTCATGTGACTGTCATTTTTAGATTCAATTTCAAAGTCATCAAGAACGTTGCGTTATGATAATTCATCAAATAATATCACATTAGAGTCACGTGGTGACTTTTCACAAAAGAGCACAATGGTGACTTCACAATAGTCTCTCTGTCACCTGAAAATCATCATGTGACTTTAATGTGACATTATTTGGTAACTTGTCACAATGCAACGTTCACGATGACTTTGAAATTGAGTTTACAGATGACAGTCACATGAGAGTCACAATGTAACTACATTGTAAAGTCACATGGTGACTCGTCACAAAGCAGCAGTCACAGTGACGTCTCAGTGGAGTCACATATAGTGATCATTTCAGACTCATAATGGATGTATGGAATTTCCTATTTTTTTGCTTCACCGTAGTGACTGTGACACTTGTGACCATGTGTGACATGAATGAAATGTTAAATGGACTAGCTGTGATGTAGAGATAGTAATGATTCGAATTATATTATTTCCTTTTAAGTATTCGCGTACTTGAAAATTAGCATTTTGTGATCGGTCCTTAATTTTGGACACCAGTGTATGATTTGTTGTAAATAGTCTAAGTTAAACTGCTATAATATATTTTTGAAACTAGCACATTCTTTTATGGATAGCCTCTACTATAATCATTACATAAATCTGAATATTCTGTTTGGGAATTGATTAAACTAAATTTTTTTTTTAATGGAAAAGTAATCTTTATAAATAAAATAATAACTTAATTCCGAAAAATCATAACCTCCCAATTTTGGGACACTGCTAAGCATAAATGTGTTAACATAGAATACTGTTTTCTGTTTCTGAACTGTAGAGTAATTGTCATCTTATTAAATAGCATGGTATTAAGCATTTTTTCAATATAATAATAATAATAATAATAAAGTACTCCTTTTTTCACTTTAAAGCAGTGTTATTTCTAAAATAAATATACCTCTCCGTTCAAACTCATTGAACCCAGTCTACAAATTGTTTTTAAATCAAAATTCTGAGAAAGTGTCGATGCAATTAAAGTACAAAAATAAAGCGTCCAAATGAATTCGTTTGATCTTCGTATCTCTCTAATTTCTGAAACATCAATAGAATCTCTTTGAATGCTGCAAATACGACATTATGAGCCGTGTCAAATCGATATTTTTGCGAAATGGTAAATTTCGTGCGTGAATTGAATAGCTTATGAATTATGTGTGAAGCATCAACAAATTAGCAACACTTTAGAGTTGCGTGTAATGTTATTGATTTTAAGAATAACGCTATTTTCATGCGATTTTAAATGAAATAAATAATAATAATAATAAAAACTCGCCATCTTATTTTAAAAAATGGAAAAGTAACCTTATTAAATAAAATACTAACTTATTTTCAAAAAACCACAACGTCCCGAATTTGGAGCGCTAGGCATAAATAGGTTAACATGGGATAGTGTTTTTTTTTTTTTTTTTTTTTTTTTTTTTTTTTTTTTTTTACTGCGTACAGTACTTATCAACCTATTATTACGTTGAGCAAAAAGTTCTGGGAAATTTTTTATCCATTAGTTACCAGAATGTTTATCGCATATAGGAGTACTAGTAGTATATCTATAGGAGTTCCGGAATTTCGACTCCAAAATGCCTATTGAACAGTATGATTTGCGTGTGTTGATCCGGCATTATTGGAAAAAAGGTCTAACGATTCGGAAAGCTTTCAATGAGAATCCTTTAATGAAGTTGAAAAAGCATGTCAAGAGTTTTTAGATTCCAAAGAGCCGCCATGGTACTTCCAGCAACTCCGGAATCTGGCAGAAAGTCGTGGACTATGATGGTCTCTACTTTGAAGAATTGTCCTTGTTGCTTTTGTTGTTAATTTGCGCATAACAACGCAACTTTCACAAATTTCCCAGGACTTTTTACTCAACCTAATAATTAGCAGTGTCATTTTTGTTTTTAAAAGTGCAAAACAAAGCATAAAGTACTCTTTTTTTCACATTAAAGCGGTGTTTTTTCTTAAAAATATATATACCTCTTCTTTCAAACTTATTGAACCCAATCCAGAAATTATTTTTTAAATCAAAATTCTGAGAAAGTGTCGATGCAATTAAAGTATAAAAAGAAAACGTCCGAATGAATTCGTTTGATCTTCGTATTTCTTTATTTCTGAAACATCAATAGAATCTCTTAGAATGCTACAAAAATTGCCTATATTTGCTTGTTTTTTTCCTTACTAGTAGTTTGTTCAGTTATAAGTGCTATACATACACACTGTAAACAAAAACGGACTAAAATACTGAAATTGTAGTGGCAAACGAGAAGCCAGTACTATTTCCGTATTCAAACGGAAATTTTTCCCGTAAATTCCTGAAAAACGGAAATTTTCCTGATTTGTCTCGATTGTCAGCATAATTTCCGTATTTTAGTCCGTATTTTTTTTTTACAGTGTAATACAATAATTTGAATAGCAATCTGAATATTGTGTTTATAAATTGATTAAAGAAATTTTTTAAAAAGCCAAAAGTAATCTTTATAAATAAAATACTAACCTATTTTCGAAAAACCCAACGTCCCGAATTTGGAACGCTAAGCATAAATAGGTTAACCTGGGGTAGCGTGTTTTTTTCTCAGAAACTGTACAGTAATTACCCTATGATTAATTAATAGTGTTATGCATTTTTTTCAAAAAACAAAACGAAGCATAAAGTACTTTTTTTCATGTTAAAGCAGTGTTATTTCTTAAATAAATATACCTCTCATTTTACACTTATTGAACCTAGTCTACAAATTATTTGTTAAATCAAAATTCTGAGAAAGTGTCGATGCAATTAAAGTACAAAAAGAAAGCGCCCAAATGAATTCGTGTGATCTTCGTATCTCTTTAATTTCTGAAACATCAATAGAATCTCTTTGAATGCCGCAAATACGACATTATGAGCCGTGTCAAATCGATATTTTTGCGAAATGGTAAATTTCGTGCGTGAATTGAATAGCTTATAAATTATGTGTGAAGCATCAACAAATTGGCAACACTTTAGAGTTGTGTATAATGTTATGGATTTTAAGAATAACGCTATTTTCGTGTTGTTTTAAATAAAGTAAATAATAATAATAATAAAAATTTGCCATTTCATTTTAAAGTTATAGTTTAAATTTTCCTTTAACAGATTACGTGCATTTACATAATACAATAATGCATAAATGAAATATATTACAACAATATTTAATTCATGATTTTTTTGTGATTCTAAAGTGTTAATCTTCTCACCGCCGATAACTGATATATCCGTTTACTAAGATGCGGGTTTCACCGTTTACTAAGATGCGGGTTTCACCGCAATATAAGATTTTTTTTTAATTAATGTAATGCTACAGATATAATCCAGTTTTGAAAGATTAAGTTATGATTAATACTCTCAACGGTTTTGTTGTTATACATAATAATTTTTTTTTTTATCATATTGAAAGAATTATCTTTATTTAGCATTTAAAAAAATATATAGAGAAAACAACATTGCAATTTCGCCCTTCTACTCGGCGGTCAGAGGGAACCTTGAAGACGTTTCATAGTACGATTGAAAAGGTTGATATGATATGAAGGTATCCGAACTTTTGTCAAAAAATGTGGAACTGTAGATGTTTTGACCTCAAGAAGTAATTTATTCAACATATCGTTTCTATATACGAAGGCGAACCAGAAAGTAAGTTCCGTTTTCAATTTTTGCAGCGTATGCGCTGCTCTCGTGATTTATCGAATGCAAGCCCACTTTGCTGACTCATTGGTAAACAATTGAAGTTATTTCTAGATCGAGTATTGCGTCGGCTGCACGTTGAGTGTTTAAAATGCTTTAAAAAATTGAATATCCTGCCGCATGCAAGTTACGGTCTTTCATCCGCTTTCTGAATGTTAGGAACACTTAACCAATTGAAATTCACAGAGAAATTTGAGAAAGTTTGCGGACAAAACGCGATGAAGGATTCGATGGTAATGAGGTAGGTGCGAAATTTCAATGTGGGACGTGAAAACGTTCGCGATGAAGAACGAAGTGGGATGCCGTCTATAATTGCTGGTGATTTGCTCGCAGAAGTTCGCGAGAAGATTAAGGAGAACCGAAGATTCGTCATGATTCTCCATTACGACGTTTCTTTCTGGCAAGCAGTTCATGGTAGACGATGGCGTGAAAAACGCTGTTACCATTTGTTTGTAATTGCAGGTGGCATCTTTTTAAGTTGAGGACATACAAAAGCTCGTAACCCGATGATAAATGCTTCAACAATGGCGGCATTTATGTTGAAAAATAATCTAAGCATTGTACTTCATTATGCAATAATTTGTTTTTGAATAATTGTTCCATTTGTTTAATTGCGTAAAGGAACTTACTTTTTGGATTTCCCTCGTAAAATGTCGCCCATCGAATTATCCCAAGGAGGCGTTATCAAAGATTTACTGCATCTGATTAGCAGCATGCTGATAATAAATGATATAGTAATGCTTAGCAATTTGATATAAACAGTTTTAAATATTTTTAAAAGTATTTTTCTAAATTTGGCTGTATGAAAAATGAAAATTGACTCACATGTTTCAGCATAAACATAATCCATAATAGAATTGAAAAGCAGTACACCATTCATAACTTACCTAGAAAAGGAAAAAAGAAATATTAAGTATAAAACACATAAATAAAACAATTTAAAAGAATTTACATTTCTTTATAAAAGCAGTACCATTTTACACCTCCGCTTGTAAAAAAAGACAAATGTTTCTTAAACTAAAAAAATACAGGATGTTTCAAAAATCTCTTGATATTTTCGTGAAAAGTGCTTTTAATAAAAAGCTTGTTTGTACAAATGAGAAGTAAAAGGTATAATCAATGCAATTCAAAGTAGTTGCCCTATAAATCTAAGAATAGGCTCCACCTTTCTTGGGGGACTTGAAAGACATCTGCATCTGCAAGCATATATGGTGTTATTTAAGCTGCTGCATCGTTATTCGTTGTTGAGGTTGCTCAATTGTGTTTATCTTCACTGCATATATCTTCGACTTCATGAACCCACACACAAAAGAGTGTAGGGTGTTAAATCAGGAAACTGTGGCGCCCACAGTCTGCTCAAACCGCGACTTATCCACCTATAGGGGAATTCCTAAACTTTTTTCTATGGGGGTCCATGAAGTCGAAAACAGCTAACAACTGATGCAACAGCAACAAATAACACCATATATGCTTGCACATGTCTTTCGCGCAAACCAAGAAAAGTGGAACCTATGCTTAGATTTACAGGCCAACCACGTTTAAATGCATTGATTATACGAGGCATTCTCACAATCGTTTGACTTTCATGTCCCTGAATAATAATTTTTATTTTAGTACATGTTCTTGTGTTTTTTTTATTTCATATACTGGGGAATATCCCATTGCATGATTGCACAACGATATTAATGAGATAAATAAGTTTTGGACGATGTTGGGGGGTCCAAACACCTGGAAAACTCCTATACCGTCCCGTGTGTCCCTGATGCTGATTTTTAAGTTTGGAGCTTTCTGGATAAAATTGTTTCAATAAAAATAATTCGATGTAATTTTTTTCTGAAACTGGAACTATTGTTTTATATAACTAAGTAGCTAAAAATTAGCCTGCACACATTTTTAGGGCTGTTATTATTTTTTAAACTCTGTCCCTGGGTTTTAGATTCCTTACCATCCCTCTTCTAAAATTATACAGAAAATCCCTTCAGTTGCAGCCACAGAATTTTTTTCAAGGTTTTTTTCTCATGCAGAAAAGTATGCTAGAGAAATAATGTCTAAAATTCTTTGGCAGAAAATTTACTGTAGAATTTAAATCAGCATTTAAATATCAATTTCAAGCATCGTGGCTTTATTGGTAGTCTCACCGTCCCCAAGGTTTATTCCTGCACTTTTCGAGTTAACTTTTAAAAAATTTAATTTAATTAAATGTGAATTACTGTTTCTAAAAATCAATGAACATTGTGGCTACCACTAAGTCTTAACATGATCTGCCTAAAATAGGTGGGTAATTTATCTTACCGTTCCATCCTTTCCGTCCCTTTTTTTCCCATTTCGTCCCTTTTTTTCCCATTCCGTCCCTTTTTTCCTATACCGTCCCCTTTTCTTACCTTACCGTCCGTTCTTTAACACCCCTTTAAGACAATGTTATACCAAAATTTTATACTGAAAATACTACATTGTTATTATTTCTTGTTTGAATGTCCTGTGGGTACTATGCAAATTCATTATAAGTAAAAATTTATAAGAAAAGGGTATAATAAAAGAAAAGGGTATAATATTTATAATAAAATGGTAAGGAAAATTAAACTCGCAATTTTAACTTAAACCTCAGTTAAATATAAAAAATTTCACTGCTGACCATTTTTTCTTTATTTTGAATCATTAAGGCATTCGTCTATCTGATTAAAATGTTATTTTAGCAAGTTTAATTTCACCAGATTTTTATTCCCGAAGGTAAAAGATTGTGAGTAAACACTTCCGAGTTACCCATGATTCCTAAAAGCGATCTCTGTTTTTAGAAATTTCGGAAAACAATCTATTTTCGAGTTTAAAAGAAGCATTCATAAAAACAGTTTCTGTAGCTGCCACTAATTTTGGTAAACGTGATTTCAAAACGTTTCCCAGTAGATTTTATAGTATATTAATCCGTTTTCTCAAATCGGAATATCGGTTTTTAGGAGTCTATTTATTCTCAATAAGCATTTTCAGCTGTGTAAATTGAATTTATACGTGCAATATCACTGTAAAAAAAAAAAAAAAAAAAAAAAAAAAAAAAAAAAAAAAAAACGGAAATACTACTGGCAATCTAGACGCCAATACTATTTCCGTTTTTCACGAGAATTTTTACCCATAAATTACAGAAAATTACTGGCGTCTAGATTGCCAGTAGTATTTCCACTTTTTAGTCCGTTTTTTTTTTTTTTTTTTTTTTTTTTTTTTTTTTTTTTTTACAGTGATTAACAGAATAATAATATTACTACTAATGTTGATATTAATGCTGTTAATTTATCATGTTTGTTTATAAAATATGAACATTTTTACATGAACATGAAAATGTTTAAATGAGAATTTTTCGCATCCTAAAATTCGATATTCCAAGTTGAGAAAACATCAATACACTTTAAAAACTACTGGGAAATGTTTTTGAAAATCAGCGGCTACAAATGAAACTTTGTTTTTATGAATGCTTTTTTAAATTTCAAATATATATATTGGTTTCTGAGGTTTTTAAAGATAAAGCAATTTTTAGTAATTGGGAAGAGGTCATTGTGTACAGTGAAACCTCCCTGTACGACCACCTCCATTAAGCGACCGCCTCCCTGAACGACCATTTTTTCATGGAACGAAATTTATTCCCATAGGCTCAATACTAATTTTACCTCCATTCAGAGACCACCCCAGTTGAACTCCCGCCATAAGCGACCCATTTCTTTGAAGAAAAGGAAACAAATTCCGTTTTTTCCTGGTCGCTTGAAGAAGGTTTTATTAGAATAATAATTCTGGAGAGCGCATTATTCATCAAACTTCTAAACTAGGTTTAGAATTTTCATTTAAACCGGTAACTTTTAAGTGTTTAAACCCCTTTGTGCCTTTTTAGGCAATGAATTGAACTTTGATGTCAAAGTAAGGATGACGGTCAATAAACTCTCCCACCCTATTCTCTCAGGAAACTCTCTAATAAATAGATAAATTAATAAAAGAGTCAGAATATCTTCCCGTCCAAAAAAAAATTGCATTTATTTACTGAACTTCGAAAGAACTTGGAAATAAAAGTTATAGAAGATAAAACCGTAAAATCAAATCAAACGTCAATGCATTCATTTTTTAAACTCTGCACTAATTAACTTATGTAATTAACTTTTGTTTTGATACTTTTTCCTATTTTTTCCGAGTGTGAAAAATAAATTTTAGTAACATTAATTGTTACCTATTTTCAACAATTAAAATCTAGATTTAAACATGACCTCCATTAAGAGACCACCTCTCGGAACGACCAATTTCTATTGGAACGAAACGTGGTCGCTTTAGGGATGTTTTACTATATTTTCTTTTGTAGTTATATTATATTTTTCCAGATTAAAAAAATCTGCCTTTTTTTACAGTATATGAAAATTTTGCTTTTGTCTTTCTTCTTTTACATCACGTACAATCTTCATATAGTTGTTTTATATTAGTGTTTGCGGAAATTATTGACTATTTTTGCAAAATTCAGCTCGTAGTAAAATTATTTCTAAGGTTACATAAGGTTTACACTAACTCTATGAATTACAATAGAATATTTTGATATTTGAAACAATAAATAATAATAAAACGCTTACTAAACGCGTACCTCACTAAGTGAATCTCTGATTTAAAGCGTAGACTAGCAGAGGAGCAACCAGTTACGTTCCATTTGTTTTACATAAAATCGGATTTGGTGAAAAAAAAAAAAAAAAAAAAAAAACTAATTTTATTAATTATTAGCTGAGTAGCAAACCGGTCTCTTGAATTTGTAAATCTTTCGAGATTTTAAGGGAAAATACTTACCAATCCTGATTTTAATTTAAAATGTAATTATTATCATTTATAATTCTTAATTGGACCTTTCCAATGGCTTAAAATTGACCAATTAGTTTCGAGTTTTTGGAAGATTTGTTAATTGATTTATTCTTCTTATTTTCCCCTACTTTCACAAAAACTATAATAGGCATGGGGAAGCGATAAACTGTTGATTGTAGCGAGAAACATTCTCTATCTTTCGCTGCTAAATTTAATGCGACTGTTTCCGAGGTTATTCCGGACAAACAGACAGATAGACAAAAATAAAACAATTAAATGTTATTTTTATTACAGTGTATTTCACAAAGGACACTCTAACTTTAAAATTCAATAATTAATCAATTATAATAAATAGAAAGATTAAATATATAATAGTAAGTTATGTATTTGTTTATCAGGAAGCTGATGTATGTTTTGAAACACTAACTTTTAAATTGTTCAAATCTTTTCCAGTAGATTGTGCTCCATTTTTCTAAACTGTAACAGTGCTCAAACTAAAATGCATCTAAGGTACTCTGTTTTGCTTTTTATTCTACTTAGCTAATTCTAGTCGAAAAAAAGCATGTTTTTTGAAATTCTCAAGTCAATTTGAGCAGTCTTGCAAATTGAGACAGAGTAGTGCCATCTACTGACGAAAATTTGAACAATTTTTTATATTACTACACACAAATTTTATGAGTTACGTGATAAACAGACCGCTTAATTTATCTTTATATTTATTATAGTTAATAAATTATTGAATTTTAAAAGTTAAGGAACCCTTTAAGAAATACCCTCTAAAAGCATTTTCAACTTAAAATTTGCCAATAAGTATTAATATACAATAACAATACCGTAACTTTTATTATTTGAAATTCAAATCACTGCTCTGAACAACCATCATAAATTCTTCTCTTTGTTCGAGTATTTGAAGTTTGAAGACAACTTAAGCAATCTTGCGATTTGAGACAGTGTTGTGCCATCTATTGACGAAAATTTGAACAATTTTTTATATTACTACACCCAAATTTTATGATTTACGTGATAAACAGGCCGTTTAATTTATCATTATATTTATTATAGTTATTAAATTATTGAATTTTAAAATTAAGGACCCCTTTAAGAAATACCCTCTAAAAGCATTTTTAACATTAAAGCTTGTCAATAAGTATTAATCTACGATAACAATGGCGTGACTTTTATTATTTGAAATTCAAATCACTGCTCTGAACTGTTTGAAATACTAATCTCTTCAGAAATAGATAAAACTTGTCATATATCAACTTAATTACTTTTCAAAAACACTTAATGACTGCAATAAATAAAACTGTTTACTTCTTCCACCCATCATATTACAAAAATAGAACATTACTTCCTGTTTTATCTTTTGAACTGTCAATCAAATTTTAATGAACGCTTACATTATAAAGCTGCAATATTGACAGTATAAAGAACTATATCAATAATTTAGTGACTTTAAAATGAAAATAAGTATTTTATTAATGATATAACCTTGAAATTATTTATGCAATCAATCAAGGCTAAATAATGTTTTGTATTATTATTCTTCAGTATCTGTAAATATTTAACCTAGTAAAAAGCAAAAATAAAGGCTCCAATATGTATCTTTAGAAATATAAATATTTTAGTTTAAAACCATATGTGCTGCAAAATTCCTGGGACACAAATAATGAGAAATATACACATTTTTAATAAATAAGTTTACAAGCTCTTTACGGGTAAAAACATTATGGATAATTCAAATCATTAATGGGTTAAATCTAATTTCCTGGATAAGAAGAAAATTACCGTGGACGATCCTGAAAAAGAAGGTAAGATGATTTCTCTTACTTTTATTATATGATTTAAATGTGATTAGTTTTATATAACATTAGTCTCAATTTTAATAATCTAACATGAACAACCATCATAAACTTTTGCCCTTTGTTCGAATTTGAGACAATTTAAGGCCATCTATTGACGAAAATTTTAACAGATTTTTATATTACTACACATAAATTTTATGACCTATGTGATAAACGTTTCGCTTAATTTATCTTTATATTTATTATAATTAATATATTGCATTTTAAAGTTAAGGAAGCCTTTAAGAAGTACCCTGTAAAAGCATTTTCAACATTAAAACTTGTCAATAAGTATTAATATACAATAACAATGCCGTGACTTTTATTATTTGAAATTCAAATCACAGCTCTGAACAACCGTCATAAATTCTTCTCTTTGTTCGAAATAAATCACAACGGAGTAGCAGGTATTTTACCTAAATACATGCCGAGGACTTCATTAACAAACAGTGAATCACTTCAACACTTCCAATATTTAAACTTCTCACCCGACTTATTTTGTATTCCGTTTTCTGTTTCTAAAATTGCATCGGGATTCGAAATTAAAATGAGAAGGAATTACAAGCAGAAAGCATCGAAATAAATTTGTTTGATATCCAGATTTTATTTTTGTGTGAACGTGAAAAGAATTTAGAGCTGTTGTTTTTTTAAACTTAATGTTGGCTGAAATTATGCTTGCTGAAATTTTATTTGAATCCATTCTCTTTCGTTATTGCCATTTGAGAATTTATCAGTGTTCTAGGATATGTGGTGTTTAGATATTTTAAAAGATAAGATAGAAATTTAGATATTTTACATATTTTGAGATAAAATGTGTTCAGTCAGTAAATATATAGAAAAATCTTTATGTAAAGGAACGTCTCCATTTGGGTATTTGGTTTAGTCTGCTTGATGTTCGTTAATGGCGTATTTGGTTTACAATGATCCACCCCGCTCCATATACTCAACCACTCCCTCCTTCACCTATTCCAATTTTGGTTTCACCCTGCAATCTTTAAACGAGTGTGGATTCTAGTGGTTGATGATTTCTTCACACTCACCCCCTTAGTGATGACCAAGGTTTGGTCAAAAACGCTCGGGACTATGGCAGATTTTTTTTTTTAATTTAACATCTGTAAATTGGTTTTTATGTTTTAAAGCCTTTTAATCGTTTTTACACCTATTTTAGTAATAATAAGCTATGAATTAGTTTAATGTTTTCATGTCTTCAATCAGTTTTAGGTATATTCATAAATAGTTTCCTGTGTATACATTTTTCATGTGATATATATTGAAAAGTAAATAGATTTACAGAACTAATTTAACAAATAGCCAGAAAAGTTGCATATAGAGTTCTAATATAAATATATATATATATATATATATTTTAATGTAAAACACAATTTTTATAAGACACAATATTTTAATGTAAAACACAATAATGTAAAACACAAATTATTTTCATACAATTTATCTGCTTTTTTTCTTGTATTTTAGCTTTTTGAAAATTAAATAAAAATTTATTTTTCAATTTATTATAGAAAACTGTAAGAATTTATTTTACTTTTGAAACGCAGTATTTTTTTTGTGAATAAAAAATGCGTCCTATATATTAAGCTGTGCATACTGTGTTTTAAAAAAATCAAGTTTTAAAACCGGAAATTAATTACAGTTAGATTCATGTCAAAAATATTTTCTTCTAGTCCATGAACAGTGCTGAACAGTAGAGCAGCGTTAAGGTGCCACCTAGCTGTTATCAGATTGGGTGTTAAGCTGATAACAGCTAGATAACCCCTCAACGCTGATCTACTGTTCATGGACACAGAAAATAAACAAATACAATATGAAACGCATAAGTTGGATGTATGAAAGCAGTATTAAGTATAGAGATTTTTAAAAAGTATTAAAATATGGAGGTAATTTAAAAATTAAAAAATAGTTGTGCAATTTTCGCCACTGTCGTGGAAATAAAATCTGACAGTAACGTAGATTTTTATCTAAATTTTATTTATTATTTTACAGATTGAGAACATTCGACATGAACATATTTTTGGCGCATCTTGGCAAAAGAATAGACTTTTAATCCTTTCAGGGACGGTGGTATGTTTGTGAAATCACTTAATTGTAATTCCCAAACGGCACAATGGCACCAGAATTTTTGTAAAATCTTTTCCATTTAATATGAATGCGAAATGCAGCCTTTTTTTCTTTTTTTTTTTTTTTTTTTTTTTTTTATTTACAATTAAATTTGTTAGTAAATACCGGTGCCAATCTTTTATTTCAACACTTAGCATTGAAAATGCTTTGCCCCTGAAAGGGTTAAATGGTACATCTTCTTCTAAATTATTCATTTAGACCATAGGATGGGAAAACAACATGATCATGCGCACATTTTCAATATAAAATGCTTTTTAACACTTTTCAACATAAGTGAAAAGCGTTTATGAAATCATTTTGTCTGTCCGTCAGCCTGTCCACGCTCTAACTCATGTAAATGTACTCGGATTTTCATGCAATTGATATATGTTAATGATGTTTACCATGGCATGTTCGGTATTGAATATTAAAAGTGTAACATTAGTAGTTCATTTACAGGGGCACGCAAAAGAATTCCGTTACATTATGGTCAATGGGGAAAAAATGTTTGCAGTTCATTTTAATGACATAACACTATTTAAAATGCATTCAAATAGATATAAATTCCTGAATTTCACCATAAGATGATTACTACAGAACTTTCCTACAGAATACTTAGAACAGATCGTTCATAGCATTTATCGTCCATTTACGTATAGAAGGAAGCAGGAACACATAAAATAAATAGGTTACAGTACAATTTTTGTGAAAAAATTGCTGGGAGCGCTTTTTCAATTTTGGTATTTCTTTTAAGGGGACACGGTACCTTTTAATCTACTTCTTCGATTTTGAATAATACTGTAACATTCTTAAATATAATGTCACTACAGATATGAGGTACTATAAAGTAAATATAATTTCATATAATTTCAAAAAAAAATCTTGTAGAACAGCCTATTTAACTAAAATTTAAATTAAAAAAAAATTAAAAAAATGTTTTTAAATCCCTACTACTTTTTTAAATATGAATATTTTTTTCCATATTCCTTAGATTATACTACATAAAACTGTGCATGGATTTTTAGATGTATGGGATATTACATTTAATATCTATCTTTTTCTCTTTTGTATAGTAAAAAATCAAGGAAAAATAATTGAAATTCTTTAAAAAAAAAATAACTATAACCGTGAATGTTAAATCCATGCACAATTTTATGTAGTATGTTTTTAGGATTATGGAAAAAAAATTTGAAGCAAAAATATTCATATTTAAAAAAGTAGTAGGGATTTAAAAAAACATTTTTTTAATTTTTTAAAATTTAAATTTTAGTTAAATAGGCTGTTCTACAAGATTTTTTTTAATTATAATTGCTTTGTAGTACCTAATATCTGTAGTGACATTATAGTTAAGTATATTACAGTATTATTCAAAATTGAAAAAGTAGTTTAAAAGGTACTGTGTCCCCTTAAATTTAAGTATTTTTTTTTGCGCTCGTATTTCCTTACTCGTTGCGTATAAATGCTATACCTCGTATACATGGTTGCACAAAAGAATTTACCTACCATTCTCCTTATTAGCGGAATTTAATGAAGGGGAATTTTCAACTGTGGTATGTATTTCCTAAGTGAATTAAACATTTACATGCATGTAGTTTATAGATACCAATGTATATAACATACACAGGGCTAATAAAAAAATCAGGATAATTTTCCGACTGTAGATGAGAATTATTAAAATTGAGTTTTCAAATATGTTATGCGTTTCCATATGGAGCAATTTTGCCTCATATTTCGACTTATTAAATGGTGAAATCTCGTCGCATTTTTCTGAATGTGTTGGAAAGTGTTTCATAATATATGCTTGACACATAATTTTTTACTTTCTTGTTTTATATACCTTTTGTTAACTAACAGGATTATTTTTCAGAAAAAATAATATGCATAAAAACTTTGTAAATAAAATTTTAAAATAATGATTGGCAAATAATAACAATTATTTAATTTCACCTACTTGAAATTTAAATCACTTCACTGGGTATTTGCGATAAACACCTTTTCTCTATTTTAAAAATAAATTATAACAAGGATCGCGTTGTTTTACCTAAACAAGCAACTAAACGTTGCATTAACAAACAACGAATCGCTTCAACACTTCCAATATTTGAAATTCTCACCTCACTTATTTCGAAATGAGTTCCTTGTTTCTAAAAGTTTATTGGCATTCGAAATTAAAATGCATGAAATCAACAGCATAATCATTTACTCTAGGTCCAGTTTGATTTCAAGGTTCTATTATTTAGAAGACTGAATATACCACATGGAATGAAAAGTTCAAAACTAGCAATAAAAAAAAATGTTTTTTGTCAAAAATGGACTGTATTCTTCAACAGTTTTCTTCAAGAGCAGTACAGTTATTCCAATGGCAATTCCAAAGTCTTCTTCTTTCAAGTACTTCTATAATCTTTATAATTAATTACAGTTCATGAATTATTCAATTTTAAAAATTCAGGTTCCTTCTTAGACATGTAGTATACACTTATAGCATACAATCTGCTTATGCTGTGCTTTACGGTGCGATATTTGTGCTTTCAAGAAATTAATTTTTTAGATTTGCTATTTTAACCTTTATAATTATTACAGTTCATGAGTTATTGAATTTTAAAATTCAGATTCCTTCTTGGGACATTGCGTATCTGCTTATGCTATGTTGTACAATGCGATATTTGTGCTTTCAAGAAATTTAATTTTCATTTACTTCTTTAATCCTTATAATTATTACAGTTCATGAATTATTGAATTATAAAATTCAGGTTCCTTCTTGGGACACTGCGTAGCTGCTTATGCTATGTTGTACAATGCTGTATTCGTGCTTTCAAGAAATTTAATTTTAGATTTACTTCTTTAATCTTTATAATTATACAGTTCATGAGTTATTGAATTTTAAAATTCAGGTTCCTTCTTGGGACACTGCGTAGCTGCTTTTGCTATGTCAAACGATGTGATATTTGTGCTTTCATGAAATTGATTTTTCGTAAAATTTAATCCCTTTATTAAAATCTGAAATTCAAAGGCAATTTAATATTTTCTCACATTTAATTATTAGCTATATCAGCACTTTCAGTACAATCTATAAAATGTTTAAATCTACAGCGAATAATTAAATCAGCAATACTTAATCCGTGATTCCTTCTTTGCAACTAATATTTCAAGCTTATAGCACAAAGAAAGATATTTTATTAACTGGATTTCTGACGAAAAATAAACTTTTGGACGCTTCTGCTTTCAAATACATTTCAGACAGTAACAGTCAAATCGTAAAATCCGTATCGAAGCATTTTTGACAGACACTTTCGTTACTGAAAGTCATTACATGGCAAAATATCTAATGATGTACATGCAACCAATTTAACTTTGGTTTTCAACGACTTTCACATACTGGGTATTCATAAAGCAATGCATAAAGTACAAGCAAAATTTTAAATTAATCATTAGTTTACAATAACAATGTCTTTACTTTCCCCATTTAAAAATTCGCCATAAATCCACTAGGACATTTACCATAAACACCATCGCTATTATTAAAATAAATCACAATAAGGATTATGTTATTTTACCTAAATATATGACTAAACATTTCATTAGAAAATAACTAACAACTTCAATGCTTCCAATATTTAGATTTCCACACCAATTATTTCGAATTTAATTTCATGTTTCTAAAACTGCATCGGGTTTCGAAATTAAAATGAAACCTAATCGCTAGAAGAAATCCTTCACACGAGCTCATTTGATCTCGAAATTCTATTTGTTCTAAACAGAGCCCTATTACGTTTGTCTGGGACCCAAATACCAGCAGCTTTTCAGCCCCCCCCCCCCTTCACCACTTAAAACCAAAATAGTAGCTAGAATTGCTTTTCGGAAGTATTCGGAAATTTCCCCAAAATTTATAAACATGCTCGTGAAACTCGAATTAAGTTAAATTTTTATTTGCATGATCCTATAATACTTTAAATACCTTTTCCTTTTAAATATTTCTTAAAAAATAATTCTAATAAAAATATGTTATCCGCAGCATGCCTAATTTAAGCTGTTTTCAGAAAAGGGAAATTTAGAGGCCAGTTGTTTATAGGGTATCTGTTTACTTTGATACTAATTTATAAACGTGCTCGTGAAACTCGAATTAAGTTAATTTTTTATTAGCATGATCCTATAATACATTAAATATCTATTCCTTTTAAATATTTCTTAAAAAATAATTCTAATAAAAATATGTTACCAGCAGCATGCCTATTTTAATCTGTTTTCAGAGAAGGGAAATTCAGAGGCAAGTTGTTTATAGGGTATCTGTTACTTAGATACCAGAATATGATTTTTTTTTATTTTTTTTTTGTAAGAGATTTAAGAAACTTTTTCCAAATCATTTTATTTATTATGGACACCAGTCTACTCTCGAACCAAGATCGAAGCCTAGCCAGACCATGGTCTAAAAAGGTACTAGTTCTATTCAAACCAAGTTGTTGTTACTGCAATCAGAAGTATTGCAGAATTGTTTTTCGGGTTATTATAGAATTATTATAGTTATTATAGAAAGCTATTATTATAATAATAATATTATCATTATTTATATATATATATATATATATACATATATATATATATATAATAAAGATGAAATCATAAATATATAACAAATGGTAAAATTCTAAACATGAACAAGATGTGAACATAGGAAACCAGAATGTAAAATTAGAAACTATGAATAACCCACAGAATCATCAGAGGTGCTTGCTGGTTAATTCATAGTGAAGAGGCGTTATTTCATTTAATTTTGTCAGAATTAAGCCTAAATGACAAAATTTAGCACCTAATAGCGCATCATAAAAGAAAATAAATAATAAAAAACCAAGAGATCTACAGAAATTATAAGAGCACAATACCTCAATTACATACTATGATCCAAAACATCAAAAAGTTGACTTACAATATTAAAGCATGTGAGGATACAAATAGATTTAGGACCATTAGTACATGTGGGCAGCAGTTGCTGAGAACCAGAACATTGCTGCCAACTGGTGTGAAAAAGAAAAATTATATTGTAATTATGTTTTTAACAAAAATGTTTCTAAAAATCAAAGGCGGTAAAACACTTACGATTATTTATCTGATATCTTCGTAAATTTATTACAATCTACCTAAGGTTTAAAGCACAAATTTCCAAACTTTATTCTTACCAGATTTCGTACGCCGCAGGTTATTCAGTGGATTTAAGCGGTTTCAATAGCAGTATTTTCAAAACGTAATTGTCTCCATATCTAAATACATAATTTTATTCCTTTAATAAGGCGAATATTACTTTAAGAAAATTCTGGTATTCTTCCCTGAGGCGTTTGAACCGTGCTCACGCAATCCACCTTCAATTTTTTTGCGACCATGGAAATCAAGATGACAGTGGCGGTGTTTGGTACAAACGATTATACCAGAACGCATTTTTAAACTTTTTGTCAGATGATTTCTTATGAACAAGTTTTCCTGAATCAATTTTTGATGCTGATTACGGAAATGACTTCTATTTTTGCCTATCACGTCAGGATTTTACAAAAAACAAGAAGTTGTGCTTTCAATATTTTAATTAATGCAATCAAAACATTTATCACAATTTCATACAAAGTACTTCATTAAACACGTTAAAAAGACTGTAAAAAATATCCTTATAAGTTCATGATATTTCTTTAATAAAACAAATGCAAACAATGCTCAATTAAATAAACTTTCCTCTTTTTGTCTTTCTTGCAGATCCTTCTTGATCATTTATGTCCCTCTTCAACATCCAACAGTAGTATGCCATCATATTTACATTCTATCGTTCCCGGTACCTATTCTCCATCTCTTTGCTATCCTGATGAAAGCGCTCATTGTAAGGTCCCAGATTTTCTGGAAAGCAGTCGATATGGGAATGCAGAAAGTACATTTTTACACTCATATTACAACCCAACATCTTGAAATTTTCCAATATATCTTCAACAATATCCCTGTAATTTGGATCTTTCTTATTCCCTAGAAAGTTTTCGATAACATATTTGAAAACGGTTCATGCGTCTTTTTCTATCTCATTCATCGGTTTTTTTTTTTTTTTTTTTTTTTTTTTCAAAATATTTGTCCTTCATCAGTTTTTTGATTTGAGGACCAACGAAAATTCCAGCTTTTAATTTTTCATGTGTGATGAAGGAGAATTTCCCTTAAATCTTCGAAATCAACTCATGTCGATTGCAAATAAACTATACGTGATAGAAAAAACTAAGAACAGTTCTGTAATCAGTATAAAAAAATGCATTAAGGGAAGTCATTGGTTTTTAATCATCTGATATCATGCAGATTAGTGTTATCTGCGCAACAGATATTGGCCGAGGAGAGGCGAGGGGAATGCCCTCCTCGGGGTCTTTCTAAAGAAAACCCAAAACGTATATTTCAACGTTTACGCAGGTTCAAAGAAAATTCCCGGAAACTCCGAACGGTTAGGCCGACATGGCTTCGAATCCAGTATCTCTGGTCTGCCAGTTTTGAGAGCAAAACCTTTTAACCGCTGGAGGAGCAAGGGAAAAAAAAAACTTTGGCACAAAGCATACTCGCGAGAACAATTTAAAATCATACTAACGTGAAAGTAGAATTATTGAAATATATTACTACGTAAAAAAAATACATATGTTAATGAATTTATTTAAATACAGTGAAAAGTCAATGTCATTAAGGCTTTGTCTTGCACGACAGAATCTGTGTTTAATGCTTTGCCTAAACCCATTCCCAGAAAAATCTCAAATTAACCATTAGAATACACTAACAACTATAATTTTTCGCCACTTGAAATTTAAATCACTCCACTGGACATTTACCATAAACTCCTGTGTTATCTTCAAAACAAATTACGATAAAAATTATGTTATTTTAGCTGAATAAATACCTGAAATTTTCATTAACAAACAATGAATCACTTCAACACTTCCAATATTTAAACTTGTCACGCCGCTTATTTCGAATCCAATTTCCTGTTTCTAAAACTACATACTAAAATGGAGTTAAATCGCTCGTAGAAATCTTCGATACTGTTTTGTTTGATATCCAGATTCTATTTATGTTAGGGCATGAAAATGATTTATAAATTTTTATTAAAAAAAATTAAATGTCGCCAAAACTTTCATCTCCTGAAACTGCATATTTTACACATTTATAATGCGGTTAAAAAAATAAATAAATAAGAATTTGTTTAAACATCAGAAATTATTTGTGTAGTTAAAATTCAATTCTGATCTGAAAATATTCCTCATGTATGAAAAATATTTAAAAAATGCGATATGTATTTTATTAATATTAATAAATAAATAAACATTTCGTTTATTTTGAAAATATAAACGTTATAATTTGTTAATAAATGTGTTAAAAGAAGTGTAGATCGTTTTTAGGTGCGTTCGTAATTATATAAATACGTAGCACCTAGTTGTCGTCTGGTCTGTCCAACTGTCCGCATATAACAGCGCAAAAACTACTCAACCGAATGGTCTGAAATTTAATACATATAATCGGTGTAGAATTTTATCGAGTCACTTCAAATTTTATGATAATCGAATCAAAACTTAAAAAGATATTAATAAAAGTTTTTTCATTCTATTAAATCCTACCATACGTAAATAATTCAATGATGTTCCATGATAGGTAATGATTCTAGGTTACCATTCTGATGACGTCTGATTTCAAATGGAGTCCCTTTATTTCCGTATAACTGAATTTCTATATAATCTTAATAAATTTTGTATTTATGAATTTTCGCAAAGAGTGCAACAGTTATTGCACCGAGATCTGAATATTTATAAAACTAGTTATAGTACGAAAGCACCTCATTTACCACGTTTGACTTACAATTTCCTACTTGTTTATTATGGTTAAACACATCGTTTTCTGCTTACCCCAACAGTAAATTTGATCTAAAATTTCCAGCTTAAGTCTTTAATAGCTTATTTTTCAATATAATATTTGTCGAAATACTACTTACGAAATGGAAGATTGGTGAATTTAAATTCTAAAACGCAAAAAAATATTTCAAATTAGTCTTAAAATGCAATATTTATTTAACGTTCGCCATCTGAAATTTATACCCCTTAAATTTAATACTGGATATTTATCATAAGCTTCTCGCTATCTTCAAAATAAATCACAATAAGGATTATGTAGTTTTATCTAAATAACAGCTAAAAATTTCATTAAGAAACAATAAGTCACTTGAATATTTTCAATATTTAAACTGCTCACTTCACTTATTTCGAATTCGGTTTCCTGTTCCTGAAACTCCATCGGATTCGAAATTAAAATGCAGCGAAACCTCTGACAGAAATCATGAAAACAAGTTCAAATTTGATATACAGATTTTATTTTCGTGAGCTCGTGTAAAGGATTGAGAGATTGTTTTTCTTTGTTTTGTTTTCTACTTTATTCAACTTTTCCAGCAAATCGCAGTTTCTAGATATTGTAACTTTCAAGAGGTAATAATTCGATTTTGAAATGCCTAATTTTTCCAAACACTATTAATGTTAAGATTATTAATTATATTTTTAATCCTTGTCCTGTTTAAGAAATACAGTAATCTGTGGATAGGGTAATATGGTGTCAATGAGATAGACCAATGAGATAGATGTTCAACTGTTCAAGATTCTCGTTTAGTATGATAAAAAAAAAGTAGATAAATAATTTTTCAAAATTTATTAAAAACTCCATATTTACAAAGCCATCTCTGCCTTAATATCATTTATATAAAGTGCTCGCGTTGATTTGACTTGGGCAATTAATTGTCAGTTGTGGTAACACAGCCAGTTTCTCTTTAGTTTTAATTATTTATGTATATTACTTCAAATTTTACTTTAGATTAATGTTGAAAATACAGGGTGTACATAAATGAATATCCCAAATTTACAAGGCTGTTGAAAGAGAAAAAAAAAATGTACAACCTTGTTGTTCATCGGAAATCATAAATAACAGTTGAAAGTTTACGAAGTTGGCGACAGATCGCCGAGCAACCCAGGATCTTGTTCTTCATCAATGGCCTCCTTGTAGCCCTGGCATCACTCCATGTCATTTTTTTGTGGGGCCTCATCAAACATCAGATGTTTGTTCTACCGCTGCCAACTAATGTTGGCGAAGTTAGGACACGCATATCTGCAGCCATTCAAAGAGTAACACCAGACATGCTGAAAAAAATGTGGGATGAGTTATCGTACCACGTCGATACCGTTCGTGTTTCCGGAGGGGCTCACACTGAACACTTATAACTGTGTTGAATTTAAACTTTCAACTGTTATTTTGTATTTTCGACGAACAACAAGGTTGTACTTTTTCTTTTGTTTTCCTTTATCAGCACTGTGAAGTTGGGATAGTCATTTATGTACACCCTATAAATGTTCACTGTCGAAAAATATTTATTTTTTTCTAAAAATGAAATGTGTTCTTGTGCTGTATTATTTGATTAATGTGATTTTATGATTAATCTTTGGTAATCGTTTCCAATAGTCAATTCGCGTATTTAAGCAAATGTGATTTAGTTCAAAGATATTGTTTAAAATCTTAAGTGGTATTCATATCTATTTTTAAAAACATTACAGGCAATATGGCAATGTTTGTTAATGGCCCCAATAACTCTCGATTAATCTTTAAAGGAAGAGAGAAATTTAAAAAAAAGGAAAAGAAAACGCTTTTTAATTTGCTCATGACAATCAATGGCAAATGGTGGGAATTCATAAGACACTAGCTACTTTGCATTATGGAAAGAAAATAATCACTGTAAAAAAATATTCTGTATTTTACAGCAAAAGTTGCTGGTACCCCGGCAGTCAACACAGTTGCAGTAACATTTACAAGCTGCTGTCTTTAAGAGTGCTGTAGAATTTCTCAAGTATGAGGAAAGTCGCATTGCTATGGGTTGTGTTATGCACGTGATAGAAAGAATTCAATTTTTACTGCACTTGTTGCTTGAATTCGTTTTCACAGCATCGGTGTTTGAATTCGATTTCACAGCATCGGTGCTTGAAAAATTACAACATAAAGTGTCGTAAAAACCACTGTATTTTACAACAAAAGGCGTCTGCCAACACAGTCACTGTAAAATTTAGAAGCTGTTGTTTTTAAGAATGCTGTAAAATTTCTTTTCAAGCCTGGGAAAACTCGCGTTTCTATTGGCTGTATGGCGCAAGTGACAGAAAGAATACCATTTTTACTTCACTTGTTGCTTGAATTTCCTTTCACAGCATCGGTGCTTGAATTCGCTTTCACAGCATTGGTGCTTGAAAAATTACAATATAAAGTGCAGGAAAAAATAAACGTTTTTTACAGTGTATCACTGTTGCGACAGACTTTAAAAAAATTCATACTTTTTTTCGCAGTCCTCTAAAAGTGAACTAAGATTTTTTGAAGATGACAAAAAAGTCCATCGTGAAATAAACAAGATTTTTCCGTAATTCATTAATGAGATCACATATTATTTATCCAGATAGTTTATGCGGAAAAAAAGAGTAGATTGCTCTATTTTTACATTATGACAAAACAAATACTTTTCTGCGGTCACCTACAAAATAACCTCAACCTGAAATTTACAGCTGAAAGGTTTTAATTATCAACATATTTCCATCTAATTTTTGTATAAGTATTACATATTGTATAACAGATTGAGGAATTGCTTATTTTGAGCACCTAAATACATTGCAAG
Organism: Maratus speciosus; assembly: GCA_963932465.1. Taxonomy (NCBI): domain Eukaryota; kingdom Metazoa; phylum Arthropoda; class Arachnida; order Araneae; family Salticidae; genus Maratus; species Maratus speciosus. Next base: position 360,217,286 of record OZ010794.1, read on the forward strand.
AAATTTTTCAAATTAATCGTTAAGACCTAGCAATCACTGCTTTCGCAGTCTAATGTTAAGCCAATGGAAGCGTTCCCTGAAAATCTCTTGCCAACATGTCTATGCTTTTAAATAAATTATTTTTGCATAGAACATCTGTTATCTTTAAGGCTGTTCTTGTAGTTCATAAAAAAAAACTTCCGAAATTTTCCAGTTTGGGTTTTGCAAGTGTATAAAAATGATAATACCTCGATCTTCATAATTTTGCAATTTAAAAGTATCCCAGAATGAAACTGCAAACGAAAAAGAATGAGTACAAGAATAACTCTCAGTCATCCTTCAACCTCAGATATTCTGTGCAGAAAGAATTTATTTAAAAATATTAAAAAACAAATGAGAAATTTGCAAAGGTTGCTGACATTGGTTAAATATTGGTTTGCGAATGCCGTATGCTGACAAATGTTGGGTCTAAACATATATTGTAAAAAAAAACGAATGTTTTTTTTAATTTACAAAAATTTAATGTAACCACATCCGAAAATATACAATAACCTCTTTCGAGTTTTCCACGATTTCAGAAAGCGTTTCTTTATTTTTAGAAACTTCGGAAATTATTAGGTTTTTAGGATTTAAAAAAGCATTTTTTAAAACAAACTTTCTGTTGCTCCCTAGGGTTTTAGGAAACGTTTTCGAATAGTTTTTAAATAGTGTGTTAATCGGTTTTCTCATCTGTTCATCTGTTTTTAGAATGTTATTTATCCTCAGTTAACCATTTTCATCTGCATAACTGAATTTATACATGTAAAAAGTAGCAAATAAATATTTATTTTAATGTTAAGGTTGATTTTCGGAAACGTTTCGGAATAGTCTTTAGAGTGTGTTAAGCAGTTTTCTCAAACCGGAATATCGGTTTTTAGAATGTTATTTATTCTTAGTTAAACATTTTCATCTGTGTAACTGAATTTATACATGCTAAAGTAATAAATAAATATTCTTTTTAATGTTAATGTTGATTTTCGGAAACGTTACCGAATAGTTTTTATAGTATGTTAATCAGTTTTCTGAAACGGAAATATCTGTTTTTAGAATGTTATTTATTCTCAGTTAAGCATTTTCAGCTGCGTAACTGAAATTATACATGCAAAAGTAACAAGTAAAACATTCATTTTAATGTTAACGTTAATATGCTGTTAATTTAGCATGTTTGTTGAACTTTAAAATGTTTTGTTAAGAATGGATATAATTCGCAAAACATGTATTCCGGGTTGAGAAAACTGATTTATACACTATAAAAACTACTCGGAAACGTGTCTCTGAAAATAAGTGGCAGCAAAAGAAACTTTATTTTCATATATGTTATTTAAATGGCCAAAACATATTGGTTTATGATGATTCTAAAGATAAAGAAAGCTTGTTGAAATCGTGGATAGGTAGGACGTGGTTATTGTTAAGGATCAACCGAAAACGAAAACGAAAACGAATTTCGGTTATCTGCCTATTTTTGGCCGAACATGAAAAAGAAAATATCCAACATTTTTTAAAGTGATTAATACATGATTATAAATATACAAAATTACAAATTAATTATACGTGTTTATTAAATATACATAATTATTGATTAATTATAAGTGTGGCCCAAATTGCCTCTCTGACCAAAACATTTTATTTTCATATACAATAGAATGTAACTAATTCGTCAACGAAACAGAATGATTTTCTGATTATACGAATTTCATCTAATTAAAAACAAATTGGGTATACATACCTCGATTTATCTTTTTATAATGATTTTTGTGTTTGATCATCTGTTATTCTAGAACTTTATCAACGAATGTTCGAAACACTACGCCGGTTTCTAAACTAAAAATTTTCTCTTATTGTGAAGTCTGCAGCTTTTAATGAGCACGCAGAAAGCGTCTTCAAAGTTTAGTCTTATATGCTTCCTTTATAATTTGCACTGGCGTCTTGAGTGAGCGATGACTGGTAATTGTAAACAGGGAAGTCCACAGCACTAAAAAATAATCTCTCATTTGAGTCGATGCAGCTCAAATCAAACAATAATGTTGAAAACTTCCGTAGAAAGAAACGAAATTTTTGTAATACAGATAGTTTTGGTCAGGCCGAATTTTCGGCGAAACTCAGATTTTGAGCCGAAATTGAGAACGAAACGAATTTTCGGTCGATCTCTAGTTATTGTATGTTTTCGTCCATGGTCATAATATAGTTTCCTAGATTAAGAAGAATTTGTCTTTTTTTTATTATATACAATAACATTTAATTAACTTAGTACATTTTAAATTTCAATCATTCTAGATGACATTTACCACAAACTTTCTCGGTATCTTCAAAATAAATCACAATAACACAGGAAGAATTATGTCGTTTTCCCTAAACGCATGGCTAAACATTTCATTATCAAACAACGACCCACTTCAGCGTTTCCAATATTTAAACTTTTCACACCACTTATTTAGAATTCAGTTTTCCTGTTTTAAAACTGCATCAGTGTTCGAAATTATAATATTGCGAAATCGCTAGCAGAAATCATTGATTCGAATTCTCTTTATATCGCGAAAATATATTTAGAAGACTGAGGTTTTTTTTTTTTTTTTTTTTTTTTTTTTTTTTTTTTTTTTTAAGACTTTGTTTAATTCAATATCGAAAAAAACTATAACAAGAAATTAATTTGTATGTATATCTATTTAATCATATAATTATCTTCTTATTCTGAATTCAAAAATCTGATTATATATTTTAATTTCTTAAACATAAAGGAATTGGGGGAAATTAGATTCAAAATACTAAGAACAACGTATACCTTTTAGAAAATTAAGGGAACAAATCTCATTTGAGCGAAATTGCAATTTTACAGGAAAATGAAAAAACTGTGTACGCCGGGGCTGTTCTGATTAATATCAATGTATTTATCTGTAAATCTTGTTTTGCTAGAGTAAAAAAAAACTAATTGTCTTAGATCTCCAGATCTTCTATTAAAATATAATTTCTCATGAAAATAAATAATTATCTTAAAATTAAAAATCCATTTAAAATCAGAGATTCAATTTATATATATATATTGAATGCATTAATATTGCAGAATAAAATAAATTTTTGTTGGCACTTCACACTTTAGACAAGTTCCTCATCAGTACAAATTAATAACATTAAAATCAAATAATTTTTCATAGTTATTTTTTTGTATTTCTTGTAATTAGATAATATCTCATATATACAGTTTAAAATAACTTAGAAACACGCATTTCTATTAAAGTTTCAAATTAAGTACAAAAATAGAATTCCAAATAAACAGCTCTTGTTATTTCAAATTTAAATCACTTTGCTGATCATTTATTATGAACTCTCTTATTCTTTTTGTATTTTTTTCATTTGCATAATACCTCAAATACACATTAAAATAATGTAGAATACCCACCGTTTGCACCGAGGTAACTCGGGGTTAAAAGCACTGTTTCCCCATACATGTGTCTGGTGAAGTGGTTAAAGTTACTTTACAGTACCCATTTGTGTTCTTTGTCTCATTTTTTCATAACTTTCCATTCAAGAAAAGATTGTATGGATTTTTAGGAAACAGTCTTAAAAATAACCAGCTTTTGTTTTTTTTCAAATTTAAGTCCCTTTGCTGATTAGTTATCGTAAACTCCCTTATTCTTTTTGTATTTTTTGCCTTTATATAAGATCTCGCATACACATTAAAATAGCTTAGAAATACCCATTTTTATTAAAATTTCAAATTAAATATAAAAATACAATTATAAATAACGAGCTCTGTTTACGTCAAAGTTACATCATTTGCTGAACATTTATCATAAACACTCCATTTTATTTGAAATAAATCACAGCAGATATATGAGTTTTCCACCTAAACACATTGCTGAGGACTTCATTAACAAACAAATCACTTCACCGATTCCCATCTTTAAACCACTCCTCTCAATTATTTCGAATTTCGTTTTCTGTTTCAAAAATTTTAACGGCAGTTGAATTTAAAATGCAGTGAAATTATCAGTAAACATCAAAACTAATTCTTTGCTCTTTAGATTTTTATCTTTTGTAAACATAATACGCTATATAATGCCGAATACTGGCAATATTGGTGTGAATTCAAACATTATGACTTTATTTTTTAGTCAATATTTCACCATTATTGTCAGGAAATATTTAGCCATTTCATTGTCAATATTTCATATACAAAGCCAAGGTGTATACACTATTGGAGCTCAATTGAAAATTAGAGACCTACATCCTGTCACGTAACCCGGTTTTACCCGAATCAGAACCGACCAACTGTTCGGTGTCAGGTCTGGTCTGGTTAACGCCATTCTTTTCGTTGCGGGTCTGGTTTACTTAGATTATTTCAGGTTCAGGTTGGTTCTCGCGGCCCTTGAACAGGGACCATAAGACTAATGTAAAAATATCCCGCTTAATAAGCGAACGGTTATTCCCGCTTAATACGCGATAAAGTTCGGTCCCTTGGGGCAAAAAATCTCGCTAAAGACGCGAATTCATAGAGAGAGACATGAATTTATTCGTTCTCTTCTATTGCAAATTTAGCGGATTTGTTTTACTTCAAATATCTACCACTATTTCCAATTAGTAATAACTGCTTTATTTAATTACATAAATGTGACAATTACTATTCGCGAATAGTTATAGATATTGTAATAAAAATTCACTGAACAGACACCACTAATTACATAAGGCGAATATTTAGTAATCGGAAATATTGATAGATACTTGAATAAAAACCCTGATAAATTAGCAAATGATTAACAAATTAGCAGGTGTTGAACCAAGACTGAAGCAAAAAAAAAAAAAAAAAAAAAAAAAAAAATACTGTAACTAGTGAAGACGGAACAAATGCGATTGCTTTTGTGTATTTCTTTTATATTTTCTACGTTTGGTTTGTTTTTTGTACATAAGATGTTTTCACACAAAGGATAGTTTTTTTCTGTTTACATAAAACGTGACGAACTAATTATAAGGATACGTATTATTAAAAGAACCAAATATTGTTTTAAGAACGGGATAGTGCTGGAATGATTTTATATTTTTGGTTTGTGTAAAAAAAAAATTAGGCTGGTAAGAAATCTTTTTTTTTTTCATTTTTGGTTGAAACGCATTATTCGACAATAAGGTTATATTTTAATCCATGTTTATTTGCAGTTATTATTCCTGTCGGTTCTATAAAAACAAACAAAGAGTTGAGCATCAATACAGTTATATTTTAAGTATACTTAAAGGACACAACTTTCGACCATAAACGTAGACAGGTTATGTCAGGTATTTGATAACAAAATAACGCCTGCTTTCAAACAGGAACAGACATTAGAGATAGATCATATTTTACATTTTAAAGTTTTGTACAAGTGACAACATACACAACGGTTGATGTCATTCATTGAAACGACGCCAGGCGCAATAAACGTTTTCACTTGCTATCGAAACTGACTGCAGTCAATAGTCAGATGGATGATGGGAAATTTTGCCACAACGGCCGCTCTGAGGCCCGCAACAGTGTTGTGTGGATGGCTACTGGGGTCCCTCTCAACAACGTATTTTACTTAATACCCTAACGGGTTCGTATCTAGGGAGCTTAGGGGCAACAAGTTGAGTATGACATGATCATAAAAGTTTTTGGCCATCCATTATTGTGTTGTATGTGCTGTATGGGATGGTGATGAGTCTTGTTGACAGACGTACGGCCTCCCTCGTGCTACAGAAGTAATTCAGATCTTTAACTCCTCAGTATAAGCAACAGCGTTGACTATGGTACCTTCAAAAAGAAATGCGGAAGTATCAGGTAGTTTTCGCCGCTCACGACCACCGGAATCATCAGTAAGACTAGATATTTTTTGTGCATGACGGTGGGAACCTCTGCAATGATTTTTTATAGCTACCGATCCATTTTGCGGTTCCCTTTTTGAACGAGTAAAAGTTTTTCTCATCGGAGAGAACAGCAGCATTCTTGGCTCCTCTTGATTTTTCAACTTGTTAAGGAGACTTTTGGCTCTGGCCAGGCGGTTATGCCTGGTTCTCTCGGAGAACTGTACTGTCCTCATCACGTACGACCTCTAACGAAGGTCCTCATTTATCACACATTGGATAATGGCCTCATCAACCTTCAGCTCCCTAGCGAGTGCCCTCATTGACTGCCTAGGATTTTTATCGATAAGACTGACGAATTACGGCTTCTTGATAATGTCATATCACTGATAATGCCGTTTTGTCTACAAACCGGTTGACACGTCAAACCTAGCCTTCAGTTAGCTGCTCACTTTAAATGCGAATGACCGGGTGAGTTTCAGGAATGCGACGGTCACTAAATCGGAGTGTTCTTCACTCAGTGAGACAATGGAAGCATTTCCTCAATTATTATAGGTTCTGATACGTTTAAGGGGTCTTGTACCTTTTAAACTCGTCAAAAATCAACAAAAACATTGAAAGTTTGAATTAGTGTATCTTCAGAATTTTTTATGTATAGATATGAAATTTTGACTTTTGATTAAACGGATTATGCTTTTTAATATAATACCACTAGAAACTGACTAGTCTTTTGCAGAATTTGTGTATTGTTGAAATTAAAACAGCTGTTTTTTTTTTTCTCTCCGTAAGCAATTGCGCTCACGATATCTTCAGAACGTATGTATGGATTGTTATCAAATTTGGTGTAGATGTTAAGGAAATACGTGTGTTTAAAATTATCTACATTTAAATAATTGCAGCGGTAATATTTTTAGTTATCATTATGTTTATTCTTTAAGAAATATAAATTTATGATTTTACTTACAATTTTTTTTTTTTTTTTTTACATATAGTCCAGGCAATAGGGAATTTTACCTAGCAAAATTAATGGTAGTACTGGAAATCGGCTTTCTAGATGTTTTTTCGGTCGTTGAATCCGAATTTGTACCTTCCCACCAACCTCCCCAAATTTTGGTAAAAAGCCCCCCGAAAAAGGTTTTTATTGAAAAATTCCATTTTTTTTATTGTTTTAGAGAAAAAGTATCTAAAAATTCAGAAAGTAGACAAAATTTCCAACAAATTAGACATATGACATTATGACTTAGGATGAAGGGGAAGGGGGGATCTGCCTCGGAACATACGCGCGGTGCTGCGTAAACTAAGTTGCGCAATTCCACTTAACCATTCACACGTTTACATTCGCCCTTCCATCTCCTCTCAGAACTTTCTCTATAAGGTTTACTTTAAGATTTTTGTGTCGCTGAATTCGAATTTTTAACTTTCCCCCAAAAATTTCTCCACCAAAACCCCCTCCAAATAGTTGTTTTTAACTTAAATTTCTTATTGTTTTAGGGGAAAAGCATTACGAAATTCAGAAACTAGACAAAATTTGCAATAAATAGGATAATTGACATTATGAATTAGGATGAACGGGGAGGATGAGAGCTGCCTCTGAACATTCACTGCGGCGCTCGTGCACTAAATTATGAAGTCCAGGTAATAGGGGATTTTATCTGGCAAAATTAATACTAGTTCTGGATTTCGACTCACTTTATGTTTTTTGGGTCGCTGAATCCGAATTTGTAACTTCCCACCAAAATTTCACCCGGCAACACCCCAAAAAAATTGATTTTTTGAAAAAATTTGGTTTTTGAGAAAAGCGTGCGGGGAATGTTCCGAGGCAGCCCCCTCTCTCCCCGTTTATCCTACGTCATAATATCATGTATCCTATTTGTTGCAAATTTTGTCTAGTTTCTGAATTTCGTAATGCTTTTCCCCTAAAACAATAAGAAATTTAAGTTAAAAACAACTATTTGGGGGGGGGGGTCGGTGGGGGAAATTTTGGGAGTAAATTAAAAATTCGGATTCAGCGACCCAAAAAACTTAAAGTAAACCTTATAGAGAAAGTTCGGAGGGAAGATGGGAGGGCTAATGTAAACGTGTGAGTGGTTAAGTGGAATTGCGCAACTTAGTCCACGCAGCACTGCGGCGCATGTTCCGAGGCAGATCCCCCCTTTCCCTTCATCCTAAGTCATAATGTCATATATCTAATTTGTTGGAAATTTTGTCTACTTTCTGAATTTCTAGATACTTTTTCTCTAAAACAATAAAAAATGGAATTTTATAATAAAAACCTTTTTGGGGGGGCTTTTTACCAAAATTTGAGGGGGTTGCCGGGGGAAATTTTGGTGGGAAGTTACAAATTCGGATTCACGACCCAAAAAACATCTAGAAAGCCGATTTTCAGTACTACCATTAATTTTGCTAAGTAGAGTCCCTATACGGTCTCTATTGCCTGGACTAATAATTTTGACCTAAGACTAGATCAAACACACATATTTGCTTAGTTTCTACACCAAATTTTATGATCTCCATAGGCTTTTCTATGTTAAATTAACAGTGAGAAGTGACACTGGAAATAAATAAGTATTGCGCTGCCGCGCAATACTTAAATAACAATCCATACACACGTTCTCAAGATATCATGCGCGCAATGACTTACGGAGTAAAAAAAAAGTCTATTTTAATTTCAACAATACATAAATTCCGTGAAAGGCTAATCAGTTTCTAATGGTATCATATTACAAAGTACAATCTGTGTAATCAATATTCAAAATTTCACTCTTATACTACATAAAAAAAGTTATGAAGATAGACTAATTCAAACTTTGAGTATTTAACGTTTATTACAAACGTAAATTTTCGCCGCATTTAAAAGGTACAAGGCCCCTTAAATGTGACAGAAAAGGATCTGTAACTGTGATGTACAGGGTACTATCTCAACTATAATGTGTGTTCTGAAATGCCTGCCGCACGCTGTAAACTAAAGCTCTTAAGTTCATTTAGACGATTAGATGTGTAAATAAACTCAGATCCTGCAACATTGTGCAAATCGCGTTTAATACGCGACTTTTGTTTAGTCCATTAAAATGCGCCTTAACCGGGTTTGGCTGTATATCATTTTAAATTCAGATGTACGTAGCATTACTTGGAAGGCTTAAGGGTCTTGCACCTTTTAAACGTGGCGAAAATTAAAGAAAAAATTCCAAGTTTGAATTAGTCTATCTTCAAAACCTTTTATGAATAAGATTGAAATTTTGAATATTGATTAAACAGATTGTGCTTTGTAATACACTATATGGCCAAAGGTGACCGGTCACTTGCAATTTTAGACGTTTTGTCAAATATCTAGAAAAATACATGAGGAATTAACCGGAAAGTGGAGGTGTGTAAACAGTACAGTATAAGTCATATATTTTGGCGAAGATTTTTTCTCGAAACCCCACAGGGGAGCGTCAACATATTGAAAAAGAACGAATATCTTTTGGATAACCCTGTAAAAACTAATGTAGCAAAAGCATTCAAACTCGAGATTATTAATAAGTGGCTTATTGTAACATACTGTGTTCATTTTTATGAGGATAGTATGTATACTCGTAGAGAAATTAAGGTTTTTATTAAAAACTTCCAAATTTCGCCAAGTTTTTTGCTTATAATTTGAAGAGGTCTCTTTTATATCGCCACGCTCTTATTACAAACTAATTACTCTTAACTAAGGAAGAAAGCATAACTATAAGATTACTTATAGTTTATTATATACATTATTTACAGCAGCTGCTAAGCGCAGCTCTCAGAACAAATACATCTTACAACTGCGCAGAAATATTCTCGGCTATGTGCAAAGCCTTACAATTCCAGACTGTCCGTGTATGGTGCTGCCATCTATTAATACAGATCTCAACTATTATTGAGATATGACACCCCTCCCCTCATAGTTCAAACGAACTACAGGCAATCTTGTTCTATGACTTCTTCGAACTGGAGCACTTTTCTTACAGTCCTCGTCATAAGTTTCAGTCAAATTGTCTTGCGCAGTTTTATTTGGCGTAACATCATTTTTATTACTCACAACTGTACCTGCCACAATATCACGCGAAGGCTGAGATTGGCTTGGTTCTATAGTATCGTCATTATTAAGCTGTTCTTTTCTTTTTCCATTAATTCCCGAAAAATGGTTTTGGTTAACCCTTTCATACCTATCATAATTACTGTAATTTTTACCACTATGTCCCATATTTTCAACTTTGTCTGACATTAATTTATCATTTCGATTCATTTCTACAACTCTCTCTGGTATTTCATAACTTATCTCTCTATTTCGTCTCAACTGATTAACGTGACGTTTACACATTACTCCATCACATCTACTTACTAAAACCCATCTACTCCCCAATAATTTCATAATTTTTCCTTTTACCCATTTCTCCCCTTTTCCAAATATTTTAACAAAAACAAAATCATGAAGCTTATATTTGTGAAGGGGTTGCTGTATTTTAGGTTTTGATGGTAGTACCAAGTGAAGGGCTGTTCGAACTGGCCTTCCAAACATTAATTCAGCAGGAGTTTTACCAGTCACCGAATGAGGAGTGGAATGATTTTCTAACAAAAATCGTGAAATTGACAATGTTATGTCACTTTTATCTAGCTTTCTAAGACAATTTTTCACAGTTTGCACATACCTTTCCGCTTGTCCGTTCGAAGACGGATGATAAGGTGGAACAGGCGTATGCTTAAGTCCATTATTTTTAAGAAATTCCTCAAATTCATCACTTGTGAACGCGGGACCATTATCACTGACCAATTCAACAGGTAATCCAAATGTGGCAAAAATTCTTCTTAATACCTTCATTGTAGTTTTACCATCAGACCTGGGTACTACTTCTACCCCCAACCATTTAGTATAAGAATCGACTACTATTAAAAACATTTTACCTTCAAAAGGACCGGCATTATCTATATAAATCCTTTCCCAGGGCAGTTCAGATTTCGATTTCAAGGGTTCCATTTTGGGACAATCTTTCGCAAATATCTGCCATCTATTACAAGAATTTACCATTTGTTCAATTTCTTTATCCATATTTGGCCACCAAACTACCCCCCTAGCTTTCGCTTTCATGCTCGATATACCCTGATGAACGGAATGCAGTAATTTTAATATATATTCACGGCCTTCCCCTCTGGAATGATCACTGTATGTCCCCACAATAGACAATATTCTAGACAGGAAATTTCCTCCTTTCTACGAAAATATGGTTGATATTCTTCTTGTTTAACCTTTCGCGGCCACCCATGTAACACCCATTCTAAAATTTGTTTAGTTACAGGATTTTCAGTTGTCCACTTTGCAATAGTTTTAGAAGTAACAGGCCAATTATCATTATTTGAAACAAACATTATTTCCGCAGGGTTACTCATTATATTTACAGTTTCTGGGAGAGGTAATCTACTTAATGCATCCGCATGTTTATTATTTTTACCCTCGTGATACTCAACTGTATAATAATACCCAGCTAACATTAACGACCATCTCAGCATCCTAGGTGATAATGTATCAGGTACCTTTTTAACATGATCAATTAATGTAATTAAAGGTTTATGATGTGTTATAATTTTTAATTTTTTTCCAGCTAAATATTGGAGAAATTTAGTGACACCAAACATTACAGATAAAGCTTCTTTATCAATCATGGCATAATTTCTTTCAGTTTTATTTAAAGTTCTCGAAGCATAAGCAATAGGTTTCTCTTTACCCTCAACAATGTGGCTTAAAACTAACCCTATACCATATTCAGAAGCATCACAGTTTAAAACTATACCTTTGTTTACATCATATAATTCTAAAACAGGAGATGTACATAATAATTGTTTCACTTTTTGAAACGCTTTTTCATGCTTTTCTGACCATGTCCAGTTTACATTATTATCTAATAATCTATGTAAGGGTTCTAAGACATCTGTAATATTAGGCAGGAAGTTTCTATAATAAGAAATTAAGCCTAAAAATGAACGCAAATGTGATACATTATTTGGAATAGGAGCATTTAAAATAGCATTAACTTTTTCTGGAATAGGTCTAATTCCTTCCTGAGATATTTTATGTCCCAAATAAGAAACTTCCGAAACCATAAATTTTAATTTTTCCTTATTTAATCTTATACCATGCTCAGAAAAGCATTTCAGAACATTTCCAACTCTTTCAGAATGTTCTGATTCATTACTAGCACTAATGATAACATCATCTAAAAATACACCAACATATTCAAATTTTTTTTAAATATGTTCAATTTTTCTTTGGAACATACCAAGAGCACATTTTACCCCAAATGCTAATCGTAACACATTAAACAAACCTTTATGAGTATTTATAACCAAAATTTCTTGCTACTTTCGTTATCTACAGGTTGTTGTAAATAAGCATCTTTTAAATCAAAAACAGTAAAAAATTTACCACCTGATAATTTAGAAAATAATTCTTCCATTCTAGGAAGAGGATAATTGTCATTTTCAGTATTAGAATTAACTGTTGCTCTATAATCACCACATATTCTAACAGAACCATTAGGCTTAGGAACAATTACTATAGGACTAGCCCATTCTGAATGATCAACAGGTTTTAATATACCCTCATTAGTTAATCGTTCCAATTCAACATCAGTAGCTTTTCTTAAAGCAAAAGGAACAGGTCGAGACATAGGAAAAACTGGTTTTGCATCTTTTTTCAATTTTATTGATGCGGGAGGACCCTTGATTGTTCCGATCCCGTCAGCAAAAACATTAGGAAATTTTCTAATTAAATCATCTTTCGAAATCATATTTATATTAGGCCAAAATAATTTTGATGCTTTTAACCAAGTTTTTCCGATTAGACTCGGACCCTCCTCTTTAATTACTAATATTCTTAAATCAGGTATAGAATATTCATCAACAACAGCATTTACTTTTAATTCCCCCAAAACAGTTAAGGAATCTTTAGTATAAGTTTGCAACTTAATATTAGATTTAATTAAAGGCAGCTTACCTGAGAACAATCTATGAGCAACACTTTTACTTACAATCGTATGAGCCGCACCGCTATCAATTTCAAATTGTATATTTACACCATTTATTTTAACCGATTTAATCCATGACACCTTATTGAAGTTGTCGTCCATAAAATTTAAACAATATTCTTCCTGAACAGTTTTAATTTTTCTGTTCTTAAAAGGTTTCTCACTTTTCATTCCAATTTTTTTTTTACGACAACAAATTTTTAAATGCCCCAATCGATGGCAGAAATGACATTCTGCAGATTTAAAAGGGCATACTTTTGTATTGTGATTTTTAGAACACCTGCAACACGGTTTCTTAGGCGCGAATTTATCTTCTTTAGGCTTAGGTGCATGAGCGGACGTCTCCACTTTCGATTTCTCTGCTTTCGGCACACGCACTTGATTGGCAGTCGTAGTATCTCCGATGGGTAGGGATTTCACTCCAGCCTCAACTATCTAAAATGACCCAGCTATTTCCACCGCTGTTTGGAACGTTAAGTCTCTAGAATCCAGTAATTTCTTCTGTATCTTCTCATCCTGTATCCCAAATACCAACTGATCACGGAGGCGATCATTAAGCGTATTTCCGAAGTTGCAATATTCGGATAACCGACGCAAATCTCGTACGAAATCGGCTATATTTTCTCCTTGCTTCCTTAGTCGTTTTTGGAACTTAAATCGTTCCACAATTTCACTAGGGCATGGTGAAAAATGATCTTTAGCTTTCTTTAAAATATCCTCGTAACTGATTTCTTTCAGCGTATTCGGAACAACAATATCTCGTAAAATAGCAAATGTTGTTGTTCCCACAGAACTTAATAAAATATTCTTCTTCATATCATCATTTTTTATGCTATTCGCTCAGAAATAGAAATCAATTTTCTCGACGTAAATAGTCCAAGGAACATTTGCATTATATTCTTCCAAGAGACCCAGAGAAATTATCTCTTTATCGGCCATTTTCCGTGCCACTTTTTCTTTTTCTCTTTCAAAAAAAAGATTTTTTTTTTTTTCACACGAAAAAAATTTCACTGCTTTTTAATTTGGGTTAAATCCCATTTTCGTCGCCACTTTTATATCGCCACGCTCTTATTACAAACTAATTACTCTTAACTAAGGAAGAAAGCATAACTATAAGATTACTTATAGTTTATTATATACATTATTTACAGCAGCTGCTAAGCGCAGCTCTCAGAACAAATACATCTTACAACTGCGCAGAAATATTCTCGGCTACGTGCAAAGCCTTACAATTCCAGACTGTCCGTGTATGGTGCTGCCATCTATTAATACAGATCTCAACTATTATTGAGATATGACAATTTCAATATAAAAAAAAGATATTTTCAAAAAATATGACTAACAACATTGTACACAATACCCTGCAATCAGAATGAAAAAGTAATAAAAATTGCATGAGAAATGAGCAGGTTTACTAAATAAGGATTCAGTGCGCATGCTCTAGCGTAATCAAAATATAATTTGCATAATGTGTTAGCTAAATGTATTGAGCAACTTTATGAAAGTCTCAAAAACATAGTTTGAAAAGTCTGATAATAATCGTTTTTAGAATAAGCTCAAAATCCGTTATTCCTAAAAGGAAGCAAAAAGATGCGGGCTGTATCCAAATACAGTAGTACGTGCAATCTTGTGTATGCTATATTGGCACTAATCAATGGATATATGGATACAACCCCTCATCTTTTTGCTTCTTTTTGGGAACAGCGGATTTTGAGCTTATTCTATAAACGATTATTATCAGACTTTTCAAACTATGTTTTTGAGACTTTTACATAAGTTGCTCTATACATTTAGCTAACACATCATGCACATTATATTTTGATTGCATTCGCATATGCGCAGTGAAACAGTTTTTAGTAAACCTACTCATTTTTCATCCAATTTTTATTATTTTTTAATTCTGATTGCAGAGTATTGTGCACAGTGTTGTTCTTCATATTTTCTGAAAAGAACATTTTTTATATTAAAAACTCTGCAAATTATAGGCAAGAAACTTGGAAAAATTTGGGACTGTTTTTATAAAAACCTTAATTTCTTTACGTGTATACATGCTATCCTCATAAAAATGAACACTGTATATTACAATGCGCCACTTATTAATAATCTCGAGTTTGAACGCTTTTGCTACATTAGTTTTTACAGGGTTATCCAAAATATATTCGTTCTTTTTCAATTTGTTGACGGTCCCCTATGGTGTTTCGGGAAAAACTCTTCGCGGAAATATATGACTTATACTATACTGTTTAAACACCTGCAGTTTCAGGTTAATTTCTCGTGTATTTTTCTAGATAGCTAACAAAACGTCTAAAATCGCAAGTGACCGGTCACCTTTGGCAATATAGTGTATGCTACCATTAGAAACTGATTAACTTTTCACGGAATTTATGTATTGCTGAAATTTAAAATAGCTCTTTATTTCTTACTCCGTAAGTCATTCCGCGCATGATATCTTGAAAGCGTGTGCATGGATTGTTATGAAATTTGGCGAAGTTACTTAGCAAATATGTGTGTTTAAAATTATCCACTTTTAAGTATTTACAGTGGTAATATTTTTAGTTATGATTATTTCTATTAATAAAAAAATTTTAATTTTTTTTTTTTTTTTTTAGAAAAATATTTTTTTTTTTTTACATAGTTAATGAAATAGTTTTGACCTAAGAGTAGATCATTTCAAAAATACATATGTGCTTATTATATGTATCAAGTTTCAGAATAATCCAAAGATACGCTCTCAAGATATCATGCGCGCAATGACTTACGGAGTGAAAAGAAGCGCTGCTTTAATTTCGACAATACACAAATTCTGTAAAAGACGAGTCAGTTTCTAGTTGTCGTAAATAAAAATGCATAATCTGTTTAATCAAAAGTCAAAATTTCATGTTTATACATAAACAATTCATGAAGATACACCAATTAGAACTTTCAATGTTTTTGTTGATTTTCAACTAGTTTAAAAGATACAAGATCCCTTAAGAATGCACACTAGTTATTTTGCTCATCGTTCTGTAGTTTCTAATCATTTTATTTAAAAATATCAATGCCTAATGAAGTAAAATTTTAAATCAGGTACTAACACACAATAATAATACATTCACTTTCGTTCTGTGAAATTTAAATATCTTTACAGTACATTTATTATAAAATCTCTGCTATCTTCAAAATAAATTCTAATAGAGTTATAGGTCCTTCACCTTAACATATGACTGAGTATTTCATTAACTAACAACGAACCATTCCGGCGCTTCCAATGTTTAAACCTATCTTCCTACTTATATTGAATTCTATTTCCCGTTTCTAAAATTCCACATCCAAAATTAAAATGCAACTAAATTGCCTGCAGACATCGTCGAACCAAATTCATTTACATTTAAAATTCTACTTATATGACTGACTGGAAAGAATTTTAAGATTTATTGTACGCACTGCTAGTACAATATATGTAGAATTTTCTGTCAGCTGAGTTTATAGGATATTAATATTTTCTTAATTCTTTCCGTTTCGATAATATATGACCAAGCTTTCAGAAATATGTATCTTTGAATTTATAATAATAAAAAAAATAAATATTTTTATTTTAACACTTATTATTACCCTCGTATCTGCGAGTTACGAGGTTTAGGCTTACTGTTAGATAAGTACATTTTACGTTTTGTAAACTATCATTTTTCATAATTATGTTCATAATTTTTGTTATTTTTTCTTATTAAAGGGGAAAAGCATACATTTCTATTTAATTATTAACTTTCCCCCGAAATATTGCGGTATGAATTGTATAAATATTGAAATTATGTCGCGTATTTCACAAATATGACGACATCAATAACGTAAGTTTTCTTCGGATAAAATTGGAATGTTAAAAAACATTTTTATTCCACTTGTTTTAAGATAGAAATGAAGAAACATATGTTAATTTCTTAGGAACAAAATGTTAATAAAATTTATAAATAATTATGTATATAATATTTAACACTGGATTGGTAATTTTAAATGCATATCGCAACATGCCTGTATAAGAGAACAAAAGATAGAATGGTGTGCAATTAATTAACAAAGAACGATTTTTTCTCTAATAACTTATGTATAAGGTATAGCTATGTGACTACAAGATATTTGTTGCTTAGAGTATTATAATTGGCGTCTTTTTCGTTTGGAAGGCTTAAGAATATTCACTAGTTATTCGTAGATAGCAATGCCTAAAGATACAGGTAGTAAAATTTAAAATCAGGTACCAACATACAATAATAATACAATCTCTTTCGTTCTGTGAAATTTAAATACATTTACAGGACATTTATTATTAAAGTCTGTACACTTCTAAACAAATGTTGCTTTTGCGGTATAATACTGTCACCCCAGCTGTATATACCTATTATACCGTAAAATCAACAGTAATAAACCGTAAAATAAGCAGTACTATACGAGGGTGGTTCAATAATTATTGTCCCTAGTGTATGTAAAATATTTATACTGCGATGGTTGTTGTATAATATCGAAGCCTAGTGTCTTAGATGCCTTTATGTTCAAATTCAGTACCGTAGCTGCTATACTCATTAGTTTTGGAGGGAGGGGGGAAAGGGGGAGTGGGGGTGAAACGCTGATTTTTAGCTTATGAGGCTAGATTTGTGACAGTGGATGAGACGTAACTACTGTCGTTTGGACTCGGGATAATAGTGATGTAGCCACATCTCAACCACTATCACAAATGTAGTCTCATAAGCTCCAAACCAGCATTTCACCCTCATCCCCCCCTCCTTAAAAACTCCCCCAAAAATACCCCACTAAAAAAAATCTGTAGAAAATCTATAGGCAATTGGCCCATTTCTGCAGATATTTTTAAGAATATCTTAAACAATTCTGCAGATAATTTGAAGGTAAAACTAAATCTGCAAAATTTCTTTAGATTTCTGGAGAAAGTGGAGATTTCTTCAGATAATCTTAAGATTATATTTAATGGAGTAGGTCTTTAAAACTTCACCCCTCCCTCCAAAACTATTTTAATATAGCAGCTACGGTTCTGAAATTGAGCACATAGGCATTTAAGAGATTAGGCTTTGATATTCCACATCAACCATCAAAGTACAAATATTTTATGTACATTGGGAACAATAATTATTGAACCACCCACGTACAATTAAATATTAATATAGGGTTTAATTAATTCATAAGACGGTATATTACTGTTTATTTTACGGTTTATCATAGACTTTTTTTAAATGTAATGTTCATATTGATTTTTTACTACATGTACAATGTAATGTACATATACAGTATATATTAAATAATTGGAATTTATTTTTGTATTCTATTTTTTTTTAATCTCACAGTTGTTAGAATGCAGAATTACAGAACAGTATTTGTCAAATATTTATACAATTTGCACAGCTTGCGAACACAAAAAATGCATTGACGTTCGATAATCGGGCAAAATCGCTAATTCGGTACGGCTGTGGTCCCGAACGTGCCGAATTAAAGAACTTTTACTGTATATGCATTATTTTCTTTATAATTTGCACTCACGTCTTGAGTCAGTCATGACTGATAATTATAAACATTAAAGTTCATGGCAATTTATAAAAAGTGTCTCATTTGAGCCGATACAGCTCAAATCAATGATTCGTGTTGAAAAGTTCTGAAGGAAGAAAAGAGATTTTTAGAATACAGATAGTTTAGGTAGAGTTTCGGTCTGGTCAAATTTTCGACAGCATTTTCCTCAAAAACGAAATTTCGTTAAAATTCTGATTCGGGGCTGCAAACGAAAACGAAACTGAATTTTCGGTTGATCTCTAATTATAATTGGCTTCTTTTTCACTTGGAAGGCTTAAGAATGTTCACTAGTTATTGCGTTCATCGTTTTACAGTTTTGAATGAGTTTATTTAAAGGTAGCAACGTCTAAAGATACGGGTACAGTAAAATTTTAAATCAAGCATTAACATACAATAAACAATACATTCACTTTCCTTCCATGAAAGTTAAATACCTTTACAGTAAGTTTATTACAAAATCTCTTCTTTCTTCGAACTAAATCATAATAGAGTTATAGTTCCTTCCTCTTAGCGTATAACTGAGTATTTCATTAACAAACAACGAACCACTCCAGCTCTTCCAATGTTTAAACCTCTCTTCCTACTTGTTTTGAATTGAATTTCCTGTTTCTAAAATTTCATATCCAAAATTAAAATTCGACAAAATTGCCTGCAGACATCATCGAGCCAAATTCATTTACATTTCAAATGCTATTTATATGGCTGCGTGGAAAGAATACTAAAATTTATTTGGTACACTGCTACTACAATTATCTGTCGAGTTTTCTCTCAGCTTATTTTATGATTTAAATGATATTAATATTTTCATAACACTTTGCAACTAGATAGTATGCCACCAAGTTTTCCTAAATACATTTTTAAAAATATATAATAAAATAAATAAATATTTTTATTTAACTTTGGTTTGGTAGGCTTCACTATTTACGGTGACAAGTCTGCATAAGAGAACAATACAAGATAAGATAACAAAAGATTGATGCACAATTAATTAACAAATAACGATTACTTTTTTCCTAAGAACTTAGGTATAAAATATAGCTATATGATCGCTTTCATAATTTACTAGGGGAGCATACTCGGGCTTCCCGGGTTAAAGAATATAGGTGAAAACATTTTTTTTTTAATTGAGAACTAATAATTTTTTTATATGCAATAATTTTTTTTAGATTACCCACTTACATTAAAAAAGCATTTTTCATATGGAAAATACGAATTATACAATCAAATAAATTTTTCAAATTTATCAGATGCGATATTTTCTTATTAACCGCATGCTAAGAGTTATTTGACCAAGATTTTTTACATTCTGATAATTTCAGAGCTTATACATATCTGTTAAATTGGTGTTTTATTTGTATTATTTTATTTATTTATTCATAGGGAAGTCTTTTTTTTTAGCGGATATTAGCCGTAAGAAAATGATGAACTCTTTACATTGTTTTAAGGGCAAACGGATTAATCTTTCGTAATCGAGCTCCGCGCGATATAGATACATTAAAAAATATTTCATGCTTTAAAATTGTTTTTAAAACCATAGACAATCAGAAAACTGAGATGAACTTTGCAAACAAATTACATTTGAAAAAAAAATCCTATTTAGTGATCTATATTATTCATTTATTTGTTTATAAAAGAAGTATTAATTTCGTTTATTTGTCTTTCACAAATATGTTAGATTGGTGGTTCCTTTAAAATTATTCTTTTATTTATTTATAAAGGAAGTATTAATTTCGTTATGCAAAAATAGTCAGAAACAAATGCTGAAAAATGTTTGTTGCTTTATGTGCAAAATGTTTATTATTATTATGTATTGAAACCGGCACGTGATAAGATAAACTTTAAAAAAATCATGCTTAAAAATTATTTTAGAAAATATAATACATCAGTTAATTAAGATACAGTGTTTAAACAAATTGCAATTGAAAGTAAATTTTTTCCCTATGCGACGAAAATTGAAAATGTACGATGGTCAGAAGATTAAAAGATTGCAATAGCGAAAATTTCATGACCGAAATTTGATCGTGAAGTGTTGCCATTCGCAAAATGACGTCAGCGTTACGCACAGATACGTTTGTTCTTTATAATATAGATACTTAATCAGTAACATATAATAAAGATCAGTTATTAGGATGTGGTTATCAATTGAGGGTCTTATGCTTGGTATTCCGGAATGAAAAACAGCAATTTTCACCTTCTCAAAAGTTGCATACGCACTTCTCATATCCATATTCATCATTTAAAAAAAATTGTATTTTGTTTGATCATTTAAAAATCATTTTAACTCAAAATATGAAGTCACGATTGTCAGCAACATATTTTATGCGAACAGACGCACCCTTTACTTGAGATTCTAATCTCAATTCCGGAGAGTAAATATTTCCTTAATTTATGTTTTTTAGACGCATTTGTGTTTCATTTTTATCTTAGAAAATGATCGTTTTCTTTTAAATATGACTTCATTTTCACTTAAATAAGCATTTCGCCTAGTGTCTGAAACTTAGTATCAGTTCACGTGCAGAAGGAAAAACAATATAGAAAATTTGTGAGGAAAAATGCGTGTTTTCAAAAGCAGTATGTCATATTCCTTTATTATGCCCCTAATATAATATTCTGCCCCTAATGCGATTTTGCGACACTGAACCCTATACAAAAATTTTTATCAACAGTTTTGAGTTTTTAATAGAAAATAGCATGAATAAAGATAAAAATACCTCATTATTTCTCTCTTGAAGAAATTTCATAAAATGATTTTAAAATTAAAATATAAAAATGGGGATATTTAAAAAAAAAACAGATAGTGCGATCACAAATGAAGAGCTTTCAGTTAAAAAAAATATATATATATTAGTAATATTGGTTCTGCAGAAAGATCAGGGCAGATGACTAAAAAACACACTTGTGTTTTAAATATATCGATTATATAAAATTAGGAAAAATTAAATAAAGCAAATTATGTTATTTTGATAAAATTATAGTAGAATGTCCTAAAGAATAGCATTAAAATTTTATTATTCGAGAGAATGTCGGACAAAAACTTCAGGAACATGATATTATTTTAAACCACAAATTATTTATAATAAAACACACAGACTACAATATATATTTAAACACACATACACACATAAATAACGCCTGCATTCAACAGTTAAAGGTATGGGTGTCCCTAAAAGGACTGGCTGATTTTAAAATTCAATAACTTCCAAACGGTGACAGATATTAAAAAAATTCTTGCAGGAGGGTTATGCATAAAGTCAAAAGTTTTACAGTGATTTTCGATTTTAGTTCGAATTACGAACAATAGATGGCGCTGCGATCAATAGAGGCTAAATTCAGGCTCGATTTTTGGTACTTCGTGGCCCGGATAATACATTTCCATCTCCTTTTTCTGCATGGAACAACAGAAAGGACCAAAAATCGAGCCTGTATTTAGCTACTATTGCTTACAGCGCCATCTATTGTTTGTAATTCGAACTAAAATCGAAAATCACTGTAATAAAACTTTTGACTTTATGCATAACCCTCCTGCAAGAATTTTTTAATATCTGTCACCGTTTGGAAGTTATTGAATTTTAAAATCAGTCAGTCCTTTTTGGGACACCTGGTATAAATATATGTCTGTATAATATTTATATATACCTTTCACGAATTATTTGTTTGATTGTTTAGCTCGGCGAAGCAAATCCATCGAGGCGAGAATCATCAATTTCTGTAATATAAATCGCTATTATTTGCATGTCACCTCTCTTCAATAAAGACACTCTAAATTTTTGTAAACCATTGCGTTTTATCAGTGTGTGAGTTCGATTACATTATTTTCAAAACTGAAGCATTTTAACCTCTGAAGAATTTCAAAGCAGCTGGGCTGTGAAAAGGACGCACTTCTACAAAACATAAATCAGGTTTAAGAATTAAAATACACGCTTTTTTATAAAAAGACATCATTTGCATCCGCTAAAGCAATCCACTTTTACAATCCAGCCTTAATCTTCGTCTATAGAAAAGTATGCATATGACGTCATTATCACGGAATAACAGACAATATTCTTGACAAAGCCCATATTTTGATTTCAACTTTTTTTTCAGGTTTTATGAAAAAATGGCAACAAAAAGATACAGTATCTCCTATTTTCGACTATTTTCCGTTTACTTTCAATGACTTTCCATAGAAATGAGATACTTTTGTTGCCACGATAAGAAAAATGGTATTAAAAGCTACAAAAAATTAATTTCTCAAAAATAAATTGAGATACAGCTTTTAGACAAATTGCATTTAAAAGAGCATTTTTTTCCTTAAACGACAGCGTAAAAATTTAAAATGTGCGATGTTTAGAAGTTTAAAAATTTGCAGTAGAGAAAATTGCAAAACCAAAATTTTATTTCAAATTTCAAAGTGTTGCCATTCGCAAAATGACGCATGCGTTACGCACAGATACGTTTATCCTTTATAATATAGATATATAGATGAAGATGCAGTAAGGTGACTGGGGGTGACGCTGAAAAAGTAACACTAAAATCAGCTACAGTCTGCCCAAACACAAGCACATTCATTCACGAAAAAGAGAAGAAAACATTTAGTAATATAGTTTTTACAGTTTCATAATACAATGGAATGCTGCTTTAGAATGCTAAAAAAAAAAAAAAAAAAAAAAAAAAAAAACAGATCACTTTCATTTAGATAATAAAATACACGGGTGATGTCAAAGAATTCGGTCCCTGTTCCAGGTGCTTGTGTTGTTACGGTCGTGTGAGAGCATTTAAATTTGAACGATAACGCGCATCATATTGCAGACCGTTTTCACGGCATACTGCATCTCCATCTATCTCTTTCCTCCATAGTAAACACTAATCACAAAGGAGCACATAAAGGAATGGAAAGTGTTGCCATAATAATAAAAAAATTAACAAAAAAAAAAAAAGAAGGAAGAAAATAAAAGAAATAAACAAAATTAAAATAAAATATAGAAATAAAATTCAAAAATAAGTAAATAAGATAAATAAATAAATAAATAATGATAAAAAAGAGAGAGTGAAAAAAAAAGAAAAAAGTTTTTTTCTTTTTCTTTTTTAACTTAAAAATGAAAATGAATAAGAAAAAAGTGAAAAGTGTTACAAAGGTAATTTTCAATCTGAAGAGAGAAAATGAGATGATGAGAGATCATTGACAAGTTTATCAGAATTTAAGGAAAAAATAATAAGATTCGTGAAAATCCAAGTGAGCGGGAGAAACAGGAGAAGAAATAATTATATATTTAACTTAATAATTCTATTTATTATTTTAATCATTACATTTATAATTTATATTTACTCTTTCAGGAAATAAATTGAATCATTTATTTTAAATCAATCAATATTCAGGTACCAATCATCAATGGGAAAAACAAAGACCAAGTCATTTTTCATATAGGTATATTTTTTCGATTTATTTTCATTCAAAACTAAAGCAATGAAAAAAGGGTTTTCAATAAAAATTCAAAACCAATAACATAAAGTAACAACAGAAGATTTACTATTTGAAATTTAAATAACTTCACTGGGATTTGTCATAAATTTCTTCCATTTGATTAAAATAAATCACACCAGAGATTCTGGTATTTTGCCTAAATACATGCCAAGGACTTTATTAACAAAGATTGAAAAATTTTAGTGCATTTGATATTTTAACTTTTCATCCGTTTTATTTTGAATTCAGTTTTCTAAGCTGTTAGAATTCTATCGGCATAACAAACTAAAATGCAACGAAATTGCCAGCAGAAAAGAATTGAAACAAATTCATTTGATCTCGAGATTCTATTTATTTGAGTATAGAAAAAAATAGCTCAAATTTGCAAATTCAATCTGGCAATGACAGTAAAAATTTATGCCCTATGGCATTATGTTTTAAGATTCAACATTGATTCAACATTACCAAACAAAAAAACACCGATTTTTATACCATCGTTGCGTTTATAATTTTCGTTTCTTCTTTTGGTAAATAAATTCAATCATCTATTCTAAATCATACTATATTCAGGTATCAATTAGAAAAACAGAGATAAAACAATTTTTTATACTTGTATATTTTTTCGATTTATGTTCATCCGAAGTTAAAGCAATGAAAAAAAAGAAGATTCCAAGCAAATTTCAAAATCAACATCAAAAAGTTACAACACAACTTTTGCTATTCGAAATTTAAATAACTTCCCTGGAATTTATCATAAATTATTCCCTTTGTTAAAAATAAATCACACCAGAGATTTTGTCTAAATACATGCCGAGGAATTCATTAACAAAGATTGGACCGTTTTAATACGTCTTGTATTTAAACTTCTCACCCGTTTTATTTTGAATTCAGTTTTCCAGTAGTTAGAATTAGAATTCTATCGGCAATTAGAAATTAAAACGGAACGAAATCGCCAACAGAAAAGAATTGAAACAAATTCGTTTGATCTCAAAATTCTATTTATTTGAGTATAGAAAAAAAAATCTCAGAATTAGAAATTCAATCTGGCAATGGCAGAGAAAATTTATGCCCGATGGCATTATGTTTTATTATACAACATTGGTGTTTTCTTAATTACTTAATTAATGTAACATTCTCAGATAAGTATTTCCATGCCATTTCTCATATATGTATATTTTTCGATTTATTTTCATTCAAAATTAAAGCAATGAAAAAAAGGAGTTTCCAACGAAAATCCAAAACCCATATTAGCATAAAGTAACAACGGAAGTTTTGCTGTTAGAAATTTAAATAACTTCCCTGTGATTTATCATAAATTCTTCCCTTTGATCAAAATAAATCACACCAGAGACTCTGATATTTTGCCAAAATACAAGCCGAGGACTTCGTTAACAAAGATTGCACCATTTTAATACTGCTGATATTTAAAATTCTTATCCGTTTTTTTAATTTTGAATTCAGTTTTACAGTTGTTAGAATTATATCGGCATTACAAATTAAAATGCAACGAAATCACCAGCAGAAAGAATTGAAACAAATTAGTTTGATCTCGAAATTCTATTTATTTGAGTATGCGAAAAAATATCTCAAATTTAAAATTCAATCTGTCAATGACAGTAAAAATTTATTGCCGATGGCATTATGTTTTATGGTACAACTTTGGTGTTACTTCAACCACTGCAACGTTTGCCCCGAGATAATTCGGGGGTAAAAGAACTGTTTTCCTATGCTTGTCGCCGTTGAAGTGGTTAATTACTTAATTAGTATAAAGTTCTCAGTTAAGTGTTTTCATGCCATATGAAAACGACACATCATGAAAAAAATGGTCGAAACAAATGCGTTTCATCTTAAAATTTTATTTATTTGAGTACAAGATAAAAAATGTCAAGTTTGTAAAATTCAGTCAAACAAAAAAGAAGAAACTTTTATCCGTTGACATTATTTTTATTCTGCAATATTATGTTTTTAAATACAGAAAAGATATATTATTGGATTCTTAACATAACATTCTCAGTTGAGTATTCGGGTACTATATAAATAAAAGTAATGTTACTAAAGATGCAATATTAGCATGTAATAAATGAGTACGGTTTTTTAATTGCTTTTTTGTTAATACTACATATTAATTCAATATTTCTGATACATCTATAATAGGCCTGGGCCTTAAATCAATTTAACTCTTAAATCGATTTAAAGCTTACATCGGAAATCCGATTTAACCATTGGTCTTAAATCGATTTATGCTAAAATCGGAAATCGCGATTTAGCCAATGTCTTAAATCGCGACTTAGCCATTATCTTAAATCGCGATTTAGCCATTGTCTTAAATCGCGATTTAGCCATTGTCTTAAATCGCGATTTAGCCATTGGCTTTAAATCGATTTAAAACAAAATACTGATTCAGAGCTAACATCGGAAAACCGATTTATCTACTTTGATGTATCTACCACTTACATGGCAAGGTGGTTTTAAATCGATTTAGGAGGATCCGATTTAAGCAAACATCGCAAACCTCGATGCTTTGCGATTTTAGAAAAACAAGGCAAGCTGGTGTTAAATCGATTTAGGACGATCCGATTTAAGCAAACATCGCAGGCCTCCATGCTTTCCGATTTAAGGAAAACAAGGCAAGCCGGTGTTAAATCGATTTAGCAGGATCCGATGTAAAAAAACATCGAGCCTCAATCCTCTCCGATTTAAGAAAAAGGCGATTTAAGAAAACGATGATTTAAGTAAGAAATGATATTTATTTATATTTATTTTGTAAACCAGATTAAGAGTTTACGAGATTGGAATGGGTATTTTTCAGAAATTAAGAACTTATATAGTGGAAATTTGAAAGAAAAAAATAATGTTTAAATCTTAAAATCCAAATTCATCGAATATCAATTTATAAGCTAATGCAATCTTTTGATGATAAATTAAGTTTTCACATATTTGAGTAATATTGCAATATGTATTTTTTATTTTCCAATATTCTGTAATTAATTAAAATGTTTTAAAGTAGAATCCTGCATTGTTTCAAAAGATTGTTTTCCTAAATTCATTCAGCCTTTATATGATTAAAAATAATAATAATAAAGTTTTATATTTAAAATCCAAACTCATCGATTTGCAGTTTATACTTTTATGCATTCTTATAATGAAAAATTCATTTTTACTTTCTTCTATCTTTACAAGAAGAAAGTATTGGTTTCATGAAAATTTTCGAATTCCAGTTTTCGACGGATTTACACGTTTTATGAGTCAGAGATTCCAAAAAACATGTTTTTACAAAATGTCTGTCTGTGAGTCTGTCTGTCTGTCTGTCTGTCCGTCTGTCTGTCTGTCCGTCTGTCTGTCCGTCTGTCTGTCTGTATGTGACACAAATTTTGTGGGCACTCTATCTCAAGAACTAATGCACGAAATTTCACAAAACTTCATATTTAGTTAGACCTTGATATAAACTGGAACTGATTAGTTTTTGGTGAAAATCGCCCAACAGGTGGCGCTGCTATGCGGCATTTTTAACGATTTCTGCAATAGCTGTATCTCAAGAACTACTGCACGGATTTTCATAAAACTTCAGATTAAGTTAGTCCAGGATATAGTTTGGTGCTGATTACTTTTTTGTGAAAATCGCCCAACAGGTGGCGCTGGTATGCTGCATTGTTCATGATTATCGCAATACCTCTAACTCAAGAAAAAATGCACGAATTTTCATCAAACTTCAGATTCAGTTAGTCCTTGATATAAATTAGTGCTGCTTAAGTTTTGGTGCAAATCGCCCAACAGGTGGCGCTGCTGTGCTGCAATTTTCACGATTTCCACAAGAGGTGTATCTCAAGAACTATTGCACGGATTTTCATCAAACTTCAGATTTAGTTAGTCCTTGACATGAATTGATGTATAAATTAGTGCTGTTTAATTTTTGGTGTAAATCGCTCAACAGGTGGCGCTGCTGTGCTGCATTTTTCACGATTTCCACAAGAGCTGTATCTCAAGAACTATTGCACGGATTTTCATCAAACTTCAGATTTAGTTAGTCCTTGACATGAATTGATGTATAAATTAGTGCTGTTTAATTTTTAGTGTAAATCGCTCAACAGGTGGCGCTGCTATGCTGTATTTTTTGCGATTTCCGCAATAGCTTTATCTCAAGAACTAATGCTTGGATTTTCAACAAACTTCAGATTCAGGTATACCTTGATATCGTTTAGTGCTGTTTACTTTTGGTGTAAATCGCTCAACAGGTGGCGTTGCTATGCTACATTTTTTTCAGAATTTCCGCTATAGCTCTATCTCAAGAGCTAATGCACGAATTTTCATCCAACTTCAAATTCAGGTACACTTTGATATGAATTGGTGCTAAATCGTTGTCATTTCTTGTACTATTTAAATGATTTAATTGACGTGATTTATATAGATGAAAGTTTTGTGATGGCCACAACATACTAGTTTTACATGTTTTAGTAATATTTTAACATTTATTTTTTTATTTTCTATTATTTTGTAATTAATGAAATTATTTTAAAGTATAGTCATGCATTGTTTTGTGTATTACTATTTGGTCGTGATCCACGTGAAATATTTTTCTTTTACTAATAATATTTTTTTCCTGAAATTGATTGAGTATTTATGATTGGAAAAAAAAAGAATAAAGTTTCATATTTAAAATCCAAATTCATCGAATTTCAGTTTTTATTTTTCTGCATTCTTTTATAATGAAACATTCATTTTTCACATGTTTGGGTAATATTTTAATACATATTCTTTATTTTCTATTATTCTGTAATTAATTAAAATATTTTAAAATAGTCATGCATCAGGTTTGACATCCGATTTCAACGCCTGTCACAAGGATTGAGTATCTTGCTGAAACTGATTCACTATTTATATCCAAATTAATCTATTTTTACTTTCTTCTATCTTTACAAGAAGAAAGTATTGGTTTCATGAAAATTTTCGAATTCCAGTTTTCGACGGATTTACACGTTTTATGAGCCAGAGATTCCAAAAAACATGTTTTTACAAAATGTCTGTCTGTGAGTCCGTCTGTCTGTCCGTCTGTCTGTCTGTCTGTCCATCTGTCTGTCTGTATGTGACACAAATTTTGTGGGCGCTCTATCTCAAGAACTAATGCACGAAATTTCACAAAACTTCATATTTAGTTAGACCTTGATATAAACTGGAACTGATTAGTTTTTGGTGAAAATCGCCCAATAGGTGGCGCTGCTATGCGGCATTTTTAACGATTTTTGCAATAGCTGTATCTCAAGAACTACTGCACGGATTTTCATAAAACTTCAGATTAAGTTAGTCCCGGATATAGTTTGGTGCTGATTACTTTTTTGTGAAAATCGCCCGACAGGTGGCGCTGGTATGCTGCATTGTTCATGATTATCGCAATAGCTCTAACTCAAGAAAAAATGCACGAATTTTCATCAAACTTCAGATTCAGTTAGTCCCTGATATAAATTATTGCTGCTTAATTTTTGGTGCAAATCGCCTAACAGGTGGCGCTGCTGTGCTGCATTTTTCACGATTTCCACAAGAGGTGTATCTCAAGAACTATTGCACGGATTTTCATCAAACTTCAGATTTAGTTAGTCCTCGACATGAATTGATGTATAAATTAGTGCTGTTTAATTTTTGGTGTAAATCGCTCAACAGGTGGCGCTGCTATGCTGTATTTTTTGCGATTTTCGCAATAGCTTTATCTCAAGAACTAATGCTTGGATTTTCAACAAACTTCAGATTCAGGTATACCTTGATACCGTTTAGTGCTGTTTACTTTTGGTGTAAATCGCTCAACAGGTGGCGTTGCTATGCTACATTTTTTTCAGAATTTCCGCTATAGCTCTATCTCAAGAACTAATGCACGAATTTTCATCCAACTTCAAATTCAGATATTCTTTGATATGAATTGGTGCTAAATCGTTGTTATTTCTTGTACTATTTAAATGATTTAATTGACGTGATTTATATAGAAGAAAGTTTTGTGATGGCCACAACATACTAGTTAGTTTATATTTTTATGCATTATTTTCATGAAAAATTAATTTTTATATGTTTGGGTATTATGGGAATATTTTAGTTTTAATTTATTATTATTTTGTAATTAATTAAAAATACTTTAATAAAGTTCTGTAATGAGTCAAGTAACTTTATTTTTACATCAGAATAAATGAAGGCTGGAGGAGGTATTCATTAGATTTTTCTGCAGATCTGCGATTTTCTGCTTTTTTGATATTCTGTTGTCATAAAAAAGAGATATATTTTAAGATTATATTTTATTACTAATCTTAAAGGATGGCAACGAAAAAAATCAGCAAATTCAGTAATGTGCTCCAAGGCTCACACTTTCAATCCTTCTCCATCAGCTATATCAATGTCAGCATTTATGTTAAACAAATCTTATTATAATCTAAAAGTTAAAAAGATATAAAATTGCACCTTATTTCTCATATCTCCCCCCCCCCCCTTTTTTTTTACTACTTTTCTCATCATGGTAAATGAATAGTTAAATTCATCATTGAATTCCTTTAATATGCTTCTGTACCTCAATAACTTTTTAATTCTGTATCTGTAAAAATAGTGTGTGTAGGTTGTTAGCAATGAAGTGCTATTTGGGTGGGCTAGGGGAAGTCCCACCCCCCTTAAGAAATTTAGATTGTAGCAGGCATAACAAGTGAGACCAAAAAAAATCATTTTCTTTTATATTACTTCTTATAGAATGAGTTTATAAAATGTATTACAATAGGTCACTAATTTTTAAAATGGAAAATAAAAACTAGTGTTTTGGGACATTCAAAGTTTTTTTATGTGTAAAATATACCTCTTTTCAAAATTATTTGGAGAATTTAAAGCTAAGTATACTAAATAATACAGAAGGGGGGGGAGGGGGCACATAAAGACCACATTTTATTACTAAAAATTAAAAAAATAGGCTTCCAGATTCTAAAATGTAAAATCGGTGTTAAATCGCGATTTAGCACTAAATCGCGATGTTAGATAGATGATAAATCGATTTAAGAAATTTCTACATCGCCCAGTCCTAATATATAATATACTTTTTTCGTCTTCATTCGAATTTTACACATTTTCATCAAGATTTTAAGTTTCTTTTACTTATTCTTTTGGTATGTCATTGGTTTGAATACAACGTGAAATTTGACTATCTAAAGAAAATAACTTCCCACTTTTCCCACTAGAAATTCATCTCCCAAAATACAAAAATAGGAATCCCGCAGGTGGTCTTTTTTATTACAACTATTTCTAAATAAAAATTATCATGGTAAATTTTTATAACAGAAATCTACCACAAAAATTATTGTTTGGAAATTGTAACCAAAAAATTGACCTGTTCTACTTTTGCGGAAATTGCATTGTTTTTTATTGTAATGTTTTCTTTTTATCTAGCATACATTTTACTATTTTTGGAACATTAAACTTAAAAGAAGTTTCAGGATTCGATTCACCTACTCGCACGAACAAAATCTTCAAATGAAATAAAATAATTTAAAATCTATTCTTTTGTAATTTTGTTGCACTTTATTTTTTTAAATTGATATAATTTTACATATCAGAACTGAATTCAAGAGAGTGCAATGAGATGTTCAGATATTAGAATAAGGCACTGTTCGTTATTTTTCAATGAACGCTATCAGAAAGTATTTCTCTAAACCACCATGCGATAACTAAGAAGCTAGAAATTAAGGCTATTCTTTTAAAGGCCTAATCTCGTTCAAATATTTATGCATCATTATGATTTTTACTTTCTTCTATCTTTACAAGAAGAAAGTATTGGATTCGTGAAAATTTTCGAATTCCGGTTTTTGACGGAATTACACGTTTTAGGGGTCAGAGATTATAAAAACCCATGTTTTTACAAAAATGTCTGTTTATGAGTTTGGGACTCTGTGACTCTGTTTGTCTGTCTGTATGTGACATAAATTTTTTGGGTGCCCACACCTTTTCCTGCACCAAAAGATAAGAAAACATGGGGTACTGGGAGCGTGAAAACAATGATAAACCTATGAGTCAGCCGCTAAAATCGGGTTTTCAGGTGTTTTCCACCAAGATATGACTTGGCAGACCGATTGCGTTTTAATATGCGAATAAAGATTTAACCAATCCTAGAATTTCATCCGCGAACTCGATGAGGCGATTGCCTGTGCTGCCGGCTCACGGTCTATAACCAGTGAAGGATCGCATTCTATTGCTTTCACAACAAGTTAGCGTTGAAGTTCTATAATTTCCCAGACAATTTTTGCACAAAATATTTCACCTAAAATAAAAATTTTGAATTTTAGAAAATTTAGGAAATAAAAAAAGTCTACATAAAAAAGAAAGAAAACTATCCAGAGTCACGTAGTTCATGGAAATGGTAAAATAAAGTGAATTTACTTTGTAAAAAATATTCTTTATAAAAACAAAATTCAGGAATAATCAAGTTTAGCATTCGCGAGCATTGAAATGTTCTTCATTTTTTATTTCGCGATTTTTTTATTTCACGCAAGCGAATAATTTGAAATTACTATCGTTGAAGAATTTTATCAAGTCATTTCAAATTTTATAAGAAACGATTGAAAACAAAAATTTGCTTCAATTCTATGCATAACTTCATACACTTTTCGATGGTACAATATTAAAAATGGCACAAAAATCTCTATTACAGCGCCTCCTTCAGGCGAAATATTACCAAATTCAAGGAGGCCTGCTGACCGTAGCCAAAAACACGCACAATAAATTTGGTTCAATTTTATGCATAACTTCGTACACTTTTCGATGGGACGTACGGACAGATGGAGAGACATGTATTTTGCATGAACATGATTTTCGTGATCACTGAACCCTAAAGCGTGTAAATCTGTCGAAAACCGGAAGTCGAAAAAAATATCTATTACAATACTTTCTACTTTAGAGAGAAGAAAGTAAAAATACAACAAGTTATCAATTTCTAGATGCAGAGTCTAATAAAATTTATTAGGATTTAAGTAGAATCTATACAGGGTGTCCGGTCTCAACGGTGTCCAATGGCTAATTCCTAAACCGTTAGTCATAGACATATAGTTCCAATTACAAAAATGTTTTAATTCAGGTAAAGAAACATTTTAAAAGCGATTTGGGTCAATAAAAATATTTCTTAAAAAATTACGAAATTTAAATTTTTGTACGGCCCCCCGGCCCTATAAGTTATATTTAGTAATTTTTTCCTATTACACTGACAAGTAAGACAAAAAAAGTTCATATAACGCTAAAATTGAGCCATTTATGAAACTTTAAAAATGCATGACTTATGCCACTTTTCTACTCTGAAAACAAATGAGTTCGGCTTGGCTTTGAGGGATCATATACCAAGTGTTTAAAGTATTCGAAGATCTTACTTCATGTGTATCTGCGCTTTGAAAAAAAATCCTACAAGTATTATGATTATATCTCAAATTGGCTAAAATAACATATGCTTTATTTTGTCAGGATTTGAGACTGTTTCTCTTATGATTTCTTTTAACAAAAATTATGTTTTTTTGTAAGTTTTTATGTTACTTCAACAATCGTATGTATGTTTTTCCAGTTCAAAATTTGTTCTCGAAATTTAACCCACTTTTAAATATCCGATCGAGATTGCATTTTACATACTGGCGCAAATCCGATAACAATCTAATATTATTAAGATTTTCGGTGGTTACCATTTATACTTATTTTACAGGATAACACAAAAAATTTCGGATAGATTTCTGCCAAGGAGTTTAAGAAAAAGTTTTAGATTAGATAATACAAGACGGCGATTGTTGGGTTTTTTAACTTTTATGTATTTTTTAGCACTGAATCTGAAAATTACCTTAATTTTTAATCATCATGTCAGGATATTTCGCAAATCATAAATTTTCAAATTTAAAGGATAACAAAAATCGAATACTATAAAGTAGAGGAGATGGTTGTGTTTTTTAACTTTTGATAATTGATTTTTACGCACTTTTTAGCACTGAATCTGAAAATGACCTTCATTTTTAACCATCACGGTAGAATTTTTTTGCAAATCGCAAATGTGTAACTTAAAATATAGTGAAAATCTCATACTATAAAACATATGTAAAACATTTTTTATTTTATTTTATTTTATTTTATTTTATTTTATTTTATTTTATTTTATTATAAAATTTATTCGATATTTTTGCTTATCCTGGGATTCTTACAGCTAAACAGGTCCGATGAGATGGTGAGGAAATTCAATTTTAACATTGAACTTCTTAACTTTGAAATTTGCAATTCGCGAAAAATCCTGATATGATAGTTAAAAATGAAGGTCAATTTCGGATTCAGCGGTACAAAATATATAAGAATCAATTATCAAAAGCTAAAAAACATGACATAACCCAACTTTTGTAGGCTTTTGCAATCTAATAATATTCTAGAATACGTATCATTTTGTAAAGAATTGAGGCTGTTAATTTAGAATCATTTTATTTAACAAAAATTCTGTTTTTTCTTTCTTCTTAAATTTTTATTACAAATTGTATATTTTCCATTAATATGCCAGAATGATTAAAGATTTCAAATTTATATTGCAATGTTAATTTTACTCCCAAAAATTTTTTATATCTGACGAAATTATATTTGGACTAATTTTGTGAATAACCCCAATGTGCAGCAAAAAATATGCTCCAACTTTAAACAGCTATTACTCGGTCAATTTTAATCGTAGAATAACGTGACTTTTTTTGTATTACTTGTCAGTGTAAAAGGAAAATTTCACTAAATATAACTTATAGGACCGGGGGACCGTATAAAAATTTAAATTTCGTAATTTTTTAAGAAATGTTTTTATTGACCCAAATCGCTTTTAAAATATTTCTTTACCTGATTTAAAACATTTTTGTAATTGGAACTATATGTCTATGACTAACGGTTTAGGAATTAGCCATTGGACACCGTTGAGACCGGACACCCTGTATAATAAAAGCCGAAGTCATGTAACTGTCATCAATAGTTCCGGGCTGACCGCTTCACTTTTTATGCCAAACGGACATTTCAGTACTTTTATATTAGTGAGGCGCAGGTGATAAAAACGCCAAATATTCTTCCTTCGCCCTCATTTCATTAAAAATATAAACCTATCACTCATTTCATTTAAAATAAATCTTTCATTTAAAATACACATATTCATTTACCTCATTTAAAATATACAATAAATAAATAAATATTTTTCCAGCATAGGTTCTTGGCGAGAAAAAAAAACTGGCATCGTATTTTCCGGCAATCTATATCCTATTTCATATACATAAGCAATTTTTTCCATATGTATACAATTTATTTAATCTAAAGAAGACAATAATCAATTTTTATATAGAAACAGAAGTAATTTCTATGTAAACAAATATTGTATAATATGTATAAATAAAATATTTATATGCAAATAAATACAAATTAATTACATATAAATAAAAATAAAAGTTCATCAGGTATGTTTTCGTAGCTATTTATATATTTTATCAACGTATTTCATATTCTGAAGCACGAATTACGCCAAGCTTTAAAAAAAAATATGCCAAAGCCCTTGTAATGGAAAAGTACCTAAATAAACAATTAATCATAATAATAATAACACAAACTAAAATATTTCATTTCAACATCAAAGTATAGTTTCTAATTTACATTCAAATAAATATATATTCCAAGATAATTTCAATTGAAATTAAGTTGACATCTTTCTATTTCACTTCATAAAGTAAACAAACACAAGAGATTCATTCATCATAAACAATAGAAAATATTAGACCATGGTGGTAATCATTCGCAAAGCATGTTGAGAATTTATTGGATCACGTGACCCAGGGCGGAGTTTTGACTACGTCATAATCCCGAACTGGTGAGAAAACTATTGTTTTCATTCAGATGGAATAAATTTATCTCGAAAATGGAGCCATGCCAGATATGCTCCCATGGAATTTATTATAAGTATATTTAAGTGTTAATATTTTAATTGTTGTGTTTAAGTTTGCTGTTAATAAAATGAAGAAAAGGAATCAAGACTTTAATTTGAATAATCTCAACACGGCACATGAATATAGAAATATTCTTCTACTACTTTGGAATTCACGAACAACCTTTGTTTCTGTTTTTATATATTCGTTTCATTGGTGCCGAAATCCGCGGGAACTCAAGGGAATATTTAGTTGTAATGAATCAAATACTTATGGACGGGCTCACCCTGTAGGATAATTTCGAACAGTAAGTTCGAATAAAAGGTACTGTACATTTTTTTATTATTATCATTATTGTAAAATGGAATCGATTGATAAGTTGAAAGCAAAGAGGAAGCTTGTTCGATCGGCATGTACAAAGTTAATCACAACTATTGACACTTTTATATCGACTATTGATACTCAAAGTACAGTTGATAAATGTAAACTATCTGAATATTTATTAAATCTGCAAGAAAAACAGGATGATCTTAAAACGCTAAATGAAAAAATTGAGGAACTAATTTCCGATGCAACACAATTCGAAACGGAAATTCAAAAATCACTTGAGTATGACGAATCAATATCGGACTCGAAAACTATTATCAGAATTAAATTGAAACAATTCAAGGTCGAGCAAGCTGAATCTGTTCCAAGTAATAATATTTCTAGTTTTATTACTGCTTCACAGTCCCAAATTTCGGTTAATTTGCCAAAACTTAATATAACCCCATTTAATGGTGATCCAAGTAAATTTTTGGAATTTTTTAACAGTTTTGAAAGCGCTATTGATTCAAATGAATCTTTAAGTACTGTTGATAAATTTTTATATTTGAAGTCTTTCTTAACTGGTGAAGCTTATAAAACAATTGCTGGGTTTGCTTTGAAAGAAGAAAATTATAAGTCTTGTTAACCCTATTAAAAGAAAGATATGGAAAACAAGACCAATTAATTAGTTGTTTTGTCAATAAACTCTTAGAAATTGAACCTGTTAAGTTTTCTTCAAATATTAAAGGGCTTAGGAATCTTTATGACGAAAGTGAAGTCAGTATTAGAAATTTACAAGCTATGGGTATTGATTCGGAAAAATTTGGGTATTTGTTAATCCCAATATTGTTGAAACAACTACCACATAATTTAGTGGTAGAATTCGATAGGAAAAAAACCCAACAAAGCGGGTGATATTAACGAATTAATGAAATTTATCAAATTTGAAATTGAATCTAGGGAAGCTGCAAATTCTATTTCAGGACTTTCTGTCAAAAGTCAGGAAACATTTCGTTCGAAAGTTGAATATCCTAAAAGCAAATTAAAAGTAAAAAATAATTTTCCGTCAGCGGCTGCATTGAATACAATTGTTAAAAATGCTTGTATTTTTTGCAGCTCTAATTCGCATACTGGATTAGAATGTAAAACCCTAACAAACGAACAAAAGAGATACAAATAAAAAAAAGAGGGCAGGTGTTATCGGTGTTTTTTTAAACACTTACAGTCAGCTTGTAAAGTTAAAATTCAAAACTGTAAAACATGTGATAGTTCTCAATATAACTACCTGTTTTGCCCCCAAACTAAATCTAAAAAACTAGTCCAAAATCAAGATTCTGAATTAAAAGAAGTTAATCGATTTCAGGAAAGTGACACCGCTATGCCATCGGTCCACGAGTCGGAAAATTTGAGGAAAAATTATACCACTTGACTGCAAACTGCGTGTGTTCAAGTTGAAAGTGGATCTAAAAAACTAATCGCTAGAATATTATATGATTCGGCTTCCACCAAGACATTTATTCAAAGCGATTTAGCAAAAGCATTAAATGCAAAAATCTTAAGAAAGGAAAAATTTTTCATTTACACATTTTCTAATAGAAATCCCACTGAATCTGAATCTGAATGTGTAAAAATAACTTTAAAAAGTAGATTTTTTCCTTACAAGTCTATTAATGTTGAAGCTTTAATTACCGATGAAATATGCGGTACTCATCTGTGTCAAAATGTAAATCCACAGATAAAAAAATATTATCTCTAAAGGATATAAATGGGCTGATACATTTGAAATAGAATATCCAATTCAAATTCTATTAGGCGCCAATTATATTTATCAAACTTTGTCTGGATCGCTTACAAAAATAAACAAGCAATTATATTTTCAAAGATCAATTTTCGGCGAAACGCTAGTTGGACAGGTGCCAAATAATCAAATAAGCAATTCTGTTCAGTGTTTAAATGACTATTGCTCATCTAAAGAAAAATATTTGACTTGTTTATGGGAAACAGAATCATTTCTGTCTAATAAAAAAAGGGAATTAGCCTCTGATAATTTAAATGTTTTCCAAAACAATTTACGATTTGTAAATGGCAGGTATGAGTCGCCTCTAATGTGGAAATCGAAAGAAATGCAAAATAATTTAAGGGATAATTTTAATATTGCAAAGACAAGATTTATGTATTTAGAAAAAAGATTTGATAGGGATGAATCATTATTTGAAAGATATAATGAGGTAATGAAAGAGCAATTGAATGAAGGGATAATTCAAATGTGTGACGAGAATTGTGTAAATAAATATACGATGCCCCATAGAGAAGTATTTAGGGAATGTTCTCATAGTTCTAAAACTAGAGTCGTTTTTGATGCAAGTAGTAAACAAGGAACTAATTACAGTTTAAATGAATGTCTTCTTTCGGGGGAAAATTTAAATGCAGAATTAGTGAATGTTATTTTGAAATTTCGAGAATATAAAATAGGTTTTTGTGGTGACATAGCCAGGGCTTTTCTACAAATACAAGTTTCCGAATGTGACAGAAATTATTTGTGTTTTTTATACTATAAAAACTGTGATAAATCTCAACCCGTAGTAATGTATCATTTCAATAGACATTGTTTTGGCGTCACGAGTTCGCCCTATGTTTTGGCAGCGACTATCAAAACCCATCTTAAGGAATATAAAATTACACATCCTCTCGCACATGAAATGTTAAATAAATCGCTGTACGTGGACGACCTTTTTTATGGAAGTTCCACTGTTCAGGAAGCATTTAAATTATCTACTGATGCTGTTTCGATTTTGAAAGACGCGAACATGACTATGAGAAAATTTGACACAAATTCTGAAGAGTTAAAAAATTTGTGGAAAAACTCCGATCCCAAAATTGAAATAAATGAACATTCCGATAAATCTTTGAAAGTGCTAGGTCTTAGTTGGTGTAATGAGGAAGACACATTGTCCCTGAATTTAATATCAGTGTTATCAAATTTAAATGAATTTAAATGTACCAAAAGAAATGTTCTTCATGTAGCTGCAAAAATATTTGATCCTTCTGGATTTGTTTCTCCTTTTTTAATTCGAATAAAGTGCCTCCTGCAAGAATTGTGGCAACTTGGTTTGTAATGGGATGAAGAGTTTTTAGGAGAAATTAAGGACAGGTGGCTAATGTGTTGTAGCGAAATTAAGGAACTACAAAAAATCAATATCCCTAGATATTACTTTCCCGATTTTGTGGATGGAGATAATATACAGTTACATGTATTCTCAGACGCTTCATTAAAAGCTTTTGGAGCAGTGGCGTATTTTAGGTATAAAACATCACATGACACTTTTAGCACTAGTTTTGTAATTTCTAAGGCACGGGTAGCACCGCTTAAAAGGTTAACATTGCCCAGGTTAGAGTTATTGGGTGCTGTAATAGCTGCAAGACTTGTTAAACACTTGAAGGAAATTTTTAAGTGGATTGGAAAGATTATTTTGTGGTGTGATTCTACTATAGTCCTACATTG
This sequence comes from Maratus speciosus, assembly GCA_963932465.1. Taxonomy (NCBI): domain Eukaryota; kingdom Metazoa; phylum Arthropoda; class Arachnida; order Araneae; family Salticidae; genus Maratus; species Maratus speciosus. The sequence continues at coordinate 360,256,835 of OZ010794.1, forward strand.
GATAAGAGGCACACCGTCCAAATGGAAACAGTTTGTCTCCAATCGAGTCACCGAAATACAGGAATTAACAGATCCCAGTTCTTGGAAACATTGTATAGGCAAACACAATCCGGCAGATTTGTTGACCAGGGGGTTATCTAGTAAAGATTTAATAAACTCAAAAAAATGATGGCATGGCCCTGAATGGTTAACTGAGTCAGAAAACTTTTGGCCTACGGTAAAAGCGTTTTAATTTGATCCCACTGACAAAGATGTTGAATCCGAGTATAAGTCTAAAGTTATAGTTAGCTCAGCAATAACTTATGAAAAAATTATTGATCCTGGCAGATTTAACAACTTGAGAAAATTATTAAGGTTCACTGCTTGGGTACTACGCTTTGCAGATATACTTAAAAGAAAACAGGATTACAAAGGTACTCTTACGTCTGACGAATTAAATAATGCTGAACAGTTTTGGATAAAAGTTGAGCAAAATGCATTTTATTTTAATGAAATTACATGTTTAAAGAATGCCAAACCTATCCCAAAGGACTCCAATTTGTTGTGTTTAAATCCCTTTCTAGATGACCAAAATATATTGCGAGTTTCAGGAAGATTACAAAAATCCCAATTGACAGTGGTTGAAAAGCATCCTGTTATACTCCCTTCTAAATCTGAATTGACTAAATTATTAATCTGAGATTCTCACGAAAAAGTATTTCATTCAAGTGTATCTCACACGTTAGTACAGTTAAGAGAAAAATATTGGATAATAAGAGCCAGACAAACTATAAAATCACTTCTCAAAAATTGCGTTATTTGTAGAAAATTCAATTCTTCTCCAGGAAAACAGATGATTGCTCCACTACCTGCTGATCGAGTGGAACAAGCAGCTCCGTTTTCAGTCATTGGAGCTGATTTTGCCGGACCATTATTTGTGAAATATGATGATACCAAACATTATATTCATCTAATAACATGTGCAGTGACTAGAGGTATTCATCTTGAACTTGTCAGCAATTTATCTACAGAAACGTTTCTTCTTGCTTTTCGACGCTTCATTGCACGACGTGGCTTGCCTTCTGTGGTGTTTTCAGATAATGCACGTACTTTTAAAAGTGCCGATCTGGAATTAAAACAACTCTGGTCTATTGTGAATCATCAAGATGTAAAAAATTACTGTGCTTCAAACTCAATCAAATGGAAGTATATTGTTGAACGAGCCGCCTGGTGGGGCGGATTTTACGAACGTATGGTTCGTGCTGTAAAGGTTGCTCTGCGAAAAACTCTAGGAAAGTCCTCTCTGACTGTGGATCAGTTGCATACTGTTCTTCTCGAAATTGAGGGAATGATAAATTCTCGCCCAATTACTTACGTTGGAAGTGATGCTGAAGAGCCAACTGCTTTAACTCCTGCACATTTTCTTTTAGGAAAAAGAATATCTTCACTACCTCCAGTAAGACTTCACCTTGATTCAAATTTCTCTTCTAGGAAAATTTTTATAAAGGCTTTTAATTATCGAGAAAAGTTAATGAGATCCTTTTGGTCTAGATGGAAAAATGAGTATTTGTTAAATTTGAGATCAGCTTATTCTAGTTCGGTTAATACTAACACCCACTCCTTTAAAGTTAACGATGTAATTTTGATCAACGATGATCATTTACCTAGAAATTTTTGGAAATTAGGAAAAATTCTAGAGTTATTTCCTGGAAGAGATGGCAAGGTGAGAGCTTGCAAGTTAAAAACTGAATCATCAATTATTAAACGACCTGTACAATTATTGTACAATTTGGAGCTCCAGAAGTGAAAGTAAAACATTTTTTTTCCAATAACAGAACATTCTAGAACATTATTATGATGTATATTTAATGTTTAAGCAATATGATGTGTATTTTTTATATTATTTACAGGAATATAGCTTGAGTAAGTATTACTGAAATGTATATGTATATTTATATTTTCATTATTTCTTGAATTTTATATTTGTAATTTTCTTGTCTTTTCGATTTAAATTTGATGGTTAAATATTCTATTAGGTTTGTATTCATTCTCGGACTAAGTATATAGAATATTGTTATCAAAGTAGCATGATTAATCTAGATAGAATATCGAAAAATATTTAAGTGTTTTAAAATGTTTCCTTTACTAACTTGGTTTCACTCTTGAATATTTATCATCTTGGATATATTATTGTTTCTGATTTAAACCTTTATAATTTAATTTTAATTTTGTACTTGAATATACTATATTGATCTTGAATACTATTATATTAAATTGTGTGCTTGAATAACTTAACATTACTTTAATTTAAAATTTATGTAAGAATTTGAATTTCTGAGAAATATGAAGTATTAATTTGTTAAATGAAAACCAGGTTACTTGCATTGAAGTTATTTATGTATGATATACTTTCTTGAAAAATTTTGATGAACCCCCATGTTGTTCATGGTGGGGCAGGATGTTGAGAATTTATTGGATCACGTGACCCAGGGCGGAGTTTTGACTACGTCATAATCCCGAACTGGTGAGAAAACTATTGTTTTCATTCAGATGGAATAAATTTATCTCGAAAATGGAGCCATGCCAGATATGCTCCCATGGAATTTATTATAAGTATATTTAAGTGTTAAATATTTTAATCTTTGTGTTTAAGTTTGCTGTTAATAAAATGAAGAAAAGGCATCAAGACTTTAATTTGAATAATCTCAACACGGCACATGAATATAGAAATATTCTTCTACTACTTTGGAATTCACGAACAACCTTTGTTTCTGTTTTTATATATTCGTTTCAAAGCAGATTCTACAACAATGAATGGACAATATCCTTATGACGTCATAGTAGGTAAATTGGTGGCGCTAACATTTGTTAAGGGCTAGCATTAACGAGGGTTTTATTTTGCTATTTCTCTTAGTTACGTTACTATATTGTTATATTTATGAACTCAGAAATCAAATCTATAAAAGCAAAAGTATATATATATATATATATATATATATATTCATTATTTAGTTATTAAGTAGTGAAAAAAAATTATAAATGCAAGATTTGCAAAATTTAATTAAATTTATTAATACTAAAAAATGGCATTGAAATAACAGCATGTTTAAGTAAAATAAGTTTAATTTAGATAATTTAGAACAAATCTCAGTTTAAACACTTGAAATTTCACTCATTTTTACAGCTACGGAAATTAAATGGTATTTGTCAAAAAAGACGAAATACGCATAACAACAAAAATGTATGAAATGTTATCAAGTTCGCAAAGAATTCTTGGTTTCTCTATCAGAATCTTTGGACTCGGGGGAAGGAATGAGCAAGTCAATTAGTTTCAGAATGAAAGTAACATGATGCAATGCTTAGCATACATTTAAGGGAGACAAAACTGCTCACCAGAGGCGGCTAGTATAAAAGATTCATATTAAAATAAATTTTAAAATGAATTAATGAATGTCATTGCTCTAAGTTTAAACTATGACAACAAATATCGCATATTTTTCAAAAACGTAACACATTTCACTAACAACTAAGGTAAATTCATGCCGGATCCAAGATTAATATAATTTTCCCAAAGCAATTAACATTACATATTCCTGTATTTGTTGTTAAACCTTTCAACATTAAAATATGTTTGATGGTTTCTTAATACTATAGACCGGCAGGCGGTAGCATAGACAATCACCTCATCGAGTTGGAAGCTGAAATTCCAGGATTAGACAGAACCGGAAGGCAACTGGTCTGCCAAATCATATCTTGGTGGAAACCACCTTTAGACCCGATTTTAGTGGTTGACTCGTAGGTTTATCATTGTGTATTCCTGTACCCAAGGGTATGAAAACATGGAGGATTCAGAGCAGGAAAATACAATATTAAACCTACGAATCAACCACTAAAACCGGGTTTTCAGGTGTTTTCCACCAAGATTAGGCTTGGTAGATTAATTGCGCTTTAATATGCTAATAGAGTTTTAACTAATTCTTGAATTTCAGCCTCCAACTCGATAAGATGATTGTCTGTGCTGCCGCCTAAAGGCCTAATATACTTTAAGTAAAACAGAAACAACAAAAAAATATCAGTTAAAGTAAACATAAATATTTTTAACACAATAATTCGACAAATTTACGTTTCTCAAAATTAAGATTAATAAAAGACAGTTTTTTTCCTTGTATTCTCAAAATTAAGACTAATAACGTAAAGCTTTTTTTTTTGTTTGTGTATGCGTGTATGTGGAGTGTGTTCACGCGTGATAGCTAGGTCAATCCATCACTCGTAGAGGTTTGTAACTGTAGATAAGGATGGACCCGGTCCCAATATGCATCTGAGATTCACATTTTTAGGCATTCAGCTGACATATTAATTAAAGAACCTCATTCAACGCTAATAAACGGGCTTTCATCGTCCCGGTGATCACTTCTACTTATGTCTAAGGAAAAAAAGCTGTTTTTCAAGCACAGATCGCACAGACAGGAGAAGGACATTTTATTTCTTCTAGTAAAGATTAAAATCGCGACTGCTCGGGGCCTGCAGGAAATTAAAAAATAATAATAAGGGCATCAGCGATTGACCAGAACTTTCGTGATACCGACGGTATCTTTGATTAAAAAAATATCAATAATTACTATTTCAAAAAGATAGTTTTCTGAAGATTTTTTTTCCTGTTTTTGGAGTTCTGAATTTTAAAATCGTAGTCGTCGAAGTCCGGATGAAGATATGTATACATATGAGGGATAATAAATGTACTCAACAATGCAACTTAACAAACTCAAGAGTTAAATTAATTGATATACTCTATCATATGAAAAGAAAAACCTTAACACGAGGAACGTGAAGAAACCGCAAGATATGAGGCGATATTCTCGTGTAAGGAAGATTTAAATTAAAGTACCAAGAGAGGTGGTAGTGTTCCATAGTTTTTATAGCAACATGAAGGTTGAAGATCTGTTTAATGCCAAATAAAAGATTTAAGTAAAAATTCTAGGTAAATTCCTGTATTTATGTTTACAAGTGTAACATAATATTGATTTGGTTCAATTGCCGTTATCTACTAAGTAGTACATTATTTATACGTGTCATTAATAAACGTTGTATAAGCTTTAAAAGCTGATAGGTGTATTCATTTTTAGTTGTAAGCAGGTCAATATTTAAGTAGGTAAAATGATATCCTCCAACATATATATATATTTATATATATATATAAGAAAAAAAAAGAAAACATACGCACGGCAAGCCAATTACCTTTTTTCTTTTCGATGATAGTTTTAGTTAAAAAAAATACGAATATTTACTATTCCAAAAAAAAATGGGGGGGGGAATTGTTTTTATATTTTCAGGTTTTTTTTCTGCATTTTACACGGAAGCGCCCGAATGCCCGGCTGGACTTATAAAAATAAAAGAAAAATATCTACGTTCAAACGATACTTTCATCGTATTGATGGAATCTTTTATTTAAAACATATAAATATTTACAACTTCAAAACGAATATCTTCTAATGTTTGTTTTCGTATTTTCTTTCCTTCGCTTCCATTTATCCTCAATTTGTTTGTTAAGATGTGTTTCTGCCTTTTCCTAAGTAGGGCAGACTAGGGAGGCTTGACCCACGCATCATTTTTCATATTTAAAAGAACTTCAGAGTTTTATCAATAGGTGTCAATCAAAGCTACTGGAATGCTCAAACAACAGTCTTAGTTTCATATAGATAATTGAAATGGGTGGGGGAAAATCAATTGTGAAGCATTTTCAACCTAAAAGTTGTGTTTTATAGAAATGTTTTGTAAGCTTTTTTTCACATGAAATATATCATAGAAATTTAGGTAAGTAGGATTTAAGTAATGTAGAAATATCGAGCTTTCATTCCAGGCATAAAGATTGTACAGTAATTTAGGCTTAACTTAAGAATGTGTTAATCTTTAGAAAAGGGCTATGTTGGGAGGCTTGACCCAGCCAATGTGAGGGAGGGTTGACCAGATGTTCAAGGCTCCCTTAATTAAGTGGTTTTGGAAATCTTTTTATTATACACTGTGCATAATGAAAGGTTAATGATTATATATAAAAAAGAATGTAAATTTATTCTGTAAAACTACAGTAAAATGGGGTGATGGAAAAGAAAATGTTTAAAACTGATTAAAGAAAATGTAAAAAATTGCTATAGTATCCGCCACAAGAAAAAAATTAATAAAATATAAATCGGAAACTTGATAGGAACTTTTCCCATTTAAATATTACTTACAATAGGTAAATAGAAACAGTGTAAAAGACTTGAAAGGACTAGAAAATATAAAAGCAGCAGTAGAAGTACCAGTACCCTTTGGTAGTGGTATGTTTATGAAACCACTTACTTTTAATTCCCAAATGCCACAATGGCACCAGAATTTCGCTAAAATCCTTTCAATTTAATATGCATGTAAAATATAGCCTTTTTCATATTTTCAAATAAATTTGTACGTAAATTCCGGTGACAGTCACTTATTTCGACATTTTAGTATTGAAAGTACTTTGCCCCTGAAAGGATTAAAAGATGTTAATGATAAGTAAATTGCTCATGCGGCTACAAAAGAACATAGCATGGATCGAAAAACTTTAGGAAGGTATGAAGACAAATTCCCACAGTATGAATACAGTGAGAAGAAGCCAAACTATGTGACAACTAGATTGTCAAATCAAGTGTCACAAAAAGTAGGACAAAGAGACAAAAAGAAGCGGGACAGTGACTCCTAAATCCGTACATAATCATACATGAAACCCAATGAAAATGGAACCTGTCTCTAACGGAATACAGTCTTAAATGTTAAAATTTCATTTTCCCAGCTGTACAATTATACCTCGCCAGACAAACTCCTTTTTAAAACAAAATTTGTCTCATCTGACTTGCAATTGCATCTAAACAGGTTTGTTTAAGCATCATATTTTCAAAAATATTTTTTTTATAATAATTAAAGAATGCAGCATAAAGTTATTTTGCTTTTTAAAAACTGATTTTATTTCTCTCTACAAATATTTCAATATAAAACAAAGTGGGTCAAGCCTCCCATATAATGGGTCAACCATCCCATATGTGGGGAGCCTTGACCCATTATTTTGTCAAGATTAAAAGCAATCATTTTCCAAATTTCTTATATATTACACTTATGTGGCAATTTTATTTTGATAACTGATTGTATAACGAATAAAATGATATAAAAAAACTTTATTCTACGTTCAATATTTAAAAAATAAAAAATTATTTTGTAAAAAGTGGATCAACCCTCTCTAGTCTCCCCTATTTGTTTTCTACTTATCAATCAAACCGCGTTTTTTTACTTCGCTTACAGTAAATTGCCTGCACGGGCCTGCAATTTGTTTTTTCCGTTTATCAATTAAGTTATGGTTTTGTTTATTTACTGCGATCAATAAAGTGACGTGCACTGCGGGATCTTGAAGCGGAACGCAGGCCTGTCTTGGGCTAATAAATAATTATTTGATGTCAATAAAATGCATAAGAAGAAATTTATTTTTATTCATTTTACAATGTTGGATAGTTCGATTCATAAAAATATCTTTTCTTTAAATATTTTAATTCATAATTATTTATCGATTCTTAAATGAATATAACATTACATTTTGAAAGGATGATTATTGATTATAAAATTACACTTCTAAGAATCTTTCAAATAATTAATTCAGGTCTTAAAATTACTCTAATTTAAAATCAAATGTTTCAGATCTTTTTAAATCATTTTTCATTGTCCAATTTAATTTGTAACCGCAAAATCATACATCCATAAACCTTATGTAATCCGACTCTAAATATATGACGAAATTTTACCGTCGTCTTGGAAACACCGCAGCTTCACTAATAACCGTTGCCAAGCAACGGCAGACAAAACCATTCAAAGAATGTCAGGTGAGAGTGAAAGCAAATGGACGCCAAAATGATTTTAAATTTCACCGCATTTCTTTTTTTGGTTTTCCTTGGGATTTTTAGGAAATAAAACTTGGAAGTATTTTTCGAATTGTGCGGGCATACTTTGAACTAATTTTTTTCCCCTCTCTTTCTGTTATTTATTTTTTTTTTTTTTAATCTCGAGAACTTAAATGTGAATGTTAAAGAATGTTGTGTGAAAAAAAAAAGTAGTCGTCTGCATTTTGATACCAGTTGGTTGATTTTAATAACCGTGTGGGTTTTTTACAGATCCATTGCTAAAGATTGTATAGCGAAAATGAGTTGAAAAACTTTTAAGCTGCTAAGCGAAAATTTTAATTTTGGATATTCCTTGTCAAGATTTTTCTTTTCGCAAATATTTGGACCTTAAAAAATGACGTATACAGGGTGATTCATAAAAGATGGGCAGAACTTTAAGGGGTTATAGTACACTTAAAGACAAATAATATTAAATAGGAGACTAAGGGTCCCAGACGTATTCCCAAGGAGATAGGGGGCATTAAAGTTTAGGGTCCGAAATTTCAAATGATTATAAAACATGGAAAAATTGGTCGATTCGTTTGCGGTTTTTGCAAAAAATTTTCTTTATGCCAGTATTTTCTTGAAATAAAATTTTAAAGTTCAATTTCAAAAAATGCCGATAGGGGGCGCTTTAGACTTTGGAGTAACAAACAACTATTTTTTAACGTTATTTTTTGTATTTCTTTAAATGATTTCGAAAGCTTAGACTTAAACTTAAATTTTGATCTAAAAATCTGAGTCCTAACGAGTAGTTAAGTAGCGTAAACTGAAATTTGAAATTTGAAACCCTTCTCCCCCCAGAACAAAAATCAGTTATTCCCGATCTTTGTGTCGTAGATTAGGTTCTAACTACTGCCGCGTTTTGCTAAAATTATTCTTTATGTCAGTATTTTCTTGAAAATAAATTTTAAAGAAAATTTTCAAAAAATTCCGATAGAGGGCGCTTTAGACTTTGGAGTAACGAACAACTATTTTATACCGTTATTTTTTGTGTCTCATTAAATGCTTTCTAAAGCATAGACTTAAATTTTCAGCCCAAAATCTGAATCGTTAGACGTGGTTAAGTTTCTGGGGAGAGGGGTTTGAAATTTCTACTCCTGAGCACAGTTCAGTTTACCATGTCCACACATTGTGTGCTGTGATACGAGGTAAAAAGACACAAATTAGGATTATGTTACTAAAGCATATTTATTAACATGTAATTACAATAAATGTTCAAAATTGTGACCACCAGAGGTTATGCACGCAGAACAACGGCGAAGAATGGAACGGCGAACATTCGCGAAAACATCAAGCTTTTCGAGCACTTCCCCTACAGCGGCGGAAAGTCTGGCGACCAGTTCCTCGGGGGATTCAATGGGTGTCTCATACATAAGAGCCTTCAATCGTCCCCAAAAAAAGAAATCGAGGGGTGAAAGATCTGGCGAGCGAGCAGGCCAAGCAACAGGACCACCTCGACCAATCCATCTGTTCGGAAATGTGATGTCCAGATAGTTGCGGACGTCTCGTACGTAATGGGCTGGCGCTCCATCGTGCTGGAACCACATGACCCGCCGGATGCGTGGAGGAACAACGTTTAACAGGTCTGGCAGCACATGTTGCAGAAATGTGAGGTATGTTTTACCGTTGAGGCGTTCAGGAAGAAGGTACGGTCCGATTAGGTGGTCTCCGAGGATTCCTGCCCAAACATTGATGGAAAAGCGTCTCTGATGAGCATGTGGATACGTAGCATGTGGATTGACATCCGCCCATACATGTGCATTGTGTGTGTTAAATGTACCTTCACGTGTGAAGGTACATTCATCGGTGAAAAGCACAGTTCGTCCAAAATGTGGATTTAGCGCGTTCTGCTGCAGAAACCAGCGGGCGAATTCAATACGATTTGGATAATCCCCTGGAGACAGTTTCTGGACTCGTTGCACATGAAACGGGAGCAAATGTTCATCCTTCAGTACCCTCCAAGTCATGGACTGTGAGGTATCCACCTGCCTAGCCACTGTTCGTGTACTTGTACTTGGCTGCGCCGCTACTACATCCAGAATGGCTTCTGCAACAACTACTGATTCGTCCTTTTTTGCACGACCTGCATTCGACCGGGAAGCGAGAAATGATCCCGTCTCACACAACTGTCTGTGCAAGCGCTCGAAAGTTTTGCGGTTAGGCAACCGCCTGTTGGGAAATCGCTCTCCGTACATTCGTTGTGCCTCTGCACCATTTCCATCTGCCGCTCCGTAAATTAAATGCATCTCAGCCTTTTCCTTATTCGTGAAGGGCAGCATCTTCCGATTCATTACTACAGCGACTTACACTTGACTCACCGTTCAGTGGTTTTTATGCCTGAATCGTGTCGAAATTTTGCATACGTGTTCTTCTTCTTCCCCATTTGACATTTGCATACTTTCTGTTTCCTTCTTCACCCGGTGACTAGCGTCAGGAATGGAGCTTTAACGTTTGCATGAGCGACGTTTCCAACTGTGCCAGTGCCTTTATGAGTGAATTCCGACTATGCAGTCCTTGACGAAAGTTGTATTTTTGCCTCTTATCACAGCACAGAATCGTTGGGCATGGTTAAGTAGTGCAAACTGAACTATGTTCAGAAGTTGAAATTTGAACCCCTCCCTTCGCTACTGAACCACGCTCAGCGATTCAGATTTTGAGCTGAAAATTTAAGTTTAAGTCTAAGCTTTAGAAAGCATTTAATGAGACATAAAAAATAACGGTATAAAATAGTTGTTCGTTACTCCAAAGTCTAAAGCGCCCTCTATCGGAATTTTTTGAAAATTTTCTTTAAAATTTATTTTCAAGAAAATACTGACATAAAGAATAATTTTAGCAAAACGCGGCAGTAGTTAGAGCCTAATCTACGACACAAAGATCGGGAATAACTGATTTTTGTTCTGGGGGGAGAAGGGTTTCAAATTTCAAATTTCAGTTTATGCTACTTAACTACTCGTTAGGACTCAGATTTTTAGATCAAAATTTAAGTTTAAGTCTAAGCTTTCGAAATCATTTAAAGAAATACAAAAAATAACGTTAAAAAATAGTTGTTTGTTACTCCAAAGTCTAAAGCGCCCCCTATCGGCATTTTTTGAAATTGAACTTTAAAATTTTATTTCAAGAAAATACTGGCATAAAGAAAATTTTTTGCAAAAACCGCAAACGAATCGACCAATTTTTCCATGTTTTATAATCATTTGAAATTTCGGACCCTAAACTTTAATGCCCCCTATCTCCTTGGGAATACGTCTGGGACCCTTAGTCTCCTATTTAATATTATTTGTCTTTAAGTGTACTATAACCCCTTAAAGTTCTGCCCATCTTTTATGAATCACCCTGTATAACATGAAATATTAAGAATTTAATAAGAGATAATTCTTTTTCCAAACTTTAATGTAACCAGTTTTTTCAATCATCTTTAATTTTTTAAGCTTTTTTTATTTTTTAAAATACTTCTTTCAATTTATGAGTTATTAAGAACTGTGATGAAAGTACGTAATTAGACTTAACTGCATAGTAAGAAAAAAAAGCTGTTTATTTTAATATTTTAACACACACTTTTTATTTTTTTGCCCAATGCTTTATATACTCAAAAAATGTACAGGAACGATATTTTAAACATTCAACGTCGAATATTTTTATACATCTTTTGAATTGCAAATTACACTTATTCCTCTCTCCCTGCATATTGAAATTCTATTTTTCGCTTTTGGGAGTATTTGCGTTTGGTTCAGTATTCACTTAAAATATAATGTTTAACACTGGTGTTGAATGTGATGCTTTGCTTAAAGATTACACAAATTAAAAATGTGTTTATTTTATTTTTCTTATTTAAAATGATGAATAAAAATAATATACATATTCTTTTAAAGTAGCAAGAAAGTTTTTATTTCAATAACTGTAACAAAATAATAATTAAGTAAATAAATTTTAATAAAGAATAAATAAATTTATTTCGTACTTTTTTCTTTAATTTCATTCTTTTTTAGTTATTTAAATACTTTTATAAATATTCCTTGAACTATATCGAACTTTCAGAATATAGATTACCATCACTAATTTTTCTCGAAGGAGTGAAAATTGCCTAGGGTGGGAGTTGGCCCCAGAAACTTTGTCTTACATTGCCGACGCTCTACCACTTGAGCTACCTGGGCAACATCGCAGCCGACACTGTTCACTCAGATAACCTTTTAGCAATGACATCTGGTCATTTTTTCATCAGGTCAACAGAATAAACTGAAAGTAAAGGAACTTCGATTAACGGTAGATGCGTAATTACACTTTTATTATTTTCAACAAAATCATACTGATTGAGAAAGAAATGCTGCATTTTATTCCGAACTGGGTGAATAAATGTCTAGGCTGATAATCGAACCCAGAATCTTTGGCTTTCAGTGCCAATACTCTACCGCTTGACCTACCTGGCTAACAACCCAGCCGACACAGTACACCCAGATAACCTTTTGTCAATGACAGATTGTGTCTATTTCTGAAACGAGTCGACAGAATAAACCTCAGGTAAAGGAACACCGATAAACGATGGATGCGCAATTACACTTTTATTATTTACGAGAAAATCATAGTGATTGAGAAAAAAAATCCTACAATTGTTTAAAACTGAGTGAAAAAATGTCTAGGCAGAGAATCGAACCCACAACCTAAGGATTTCATTGCAATTACTTTACCAACTGAGCGACCCAGCCGACACAGTACACTCAGATAACCTTTTGGCAACGACAGCTGGTGTCTATTTCTGAAACGGGTCGACAGAATAAACCTCAGGTAAAGGAACACCGATAAACGATGGATGCGCAATTACACTTTTATTATTTTCGAGAAAATCATAGTGATTGGGAAAGAAATCCTACAATTGTTTCAAACTGAGCGAAAAAATGTCTAGTCTGAGAATCGAACCCACAACCTGAGGATTTCATTGCAAGTACTCTACCAACTGAGCGAACCACCCGATGCAGTATACTCAGATAACCTTTTGACGATGACAGCTGGTGTATTTCTGGCACAGCTCGCCAGAATAAATCTCAGGTAAAGGAACTCCGATAAACAATGTCGAGGCTGAGAATCGAACCCATAATCTTTGGTTTCCATTGATCGACACTTGAGCTAACAGGGTGAAAAACCAGCCGATGCAATTACATCAGATAACATTTTGGCAATGGCATCTAACCTGTTTCTGAAACAGCTCAACAAAATAAACGGCAGATAAAGGAACTTGAATAAACGTAGGATGCGAAATAATACTTTTATTTATTTTTTTCAACACAATCAAATGTAATACAATTGCCACTATGTTGAGAAAAATTACATCTTGTTAATCATTTTCGATCAGTATAGCTGTGTTGAAAATAATAAAGGTATAGATTAACGTACATGGTCCGAAAGTTATGTTAAAATTTAATATAAAAGCTATTATGTATAATACCGTCCTCGAAGATTTATATAAATACATATTCATTTCTTTAAATTGTTACTAAAAAACTCATAGAACTAATAAATTTAAGCATTCTTACTCAATTAATTTTATCTGTGTGAACTGTGCAGGCAGGTTGTTGTTGGACAGAATAACCCCTAAAAGAGAAAACCCAGAAATCCTTTTTGACTATTGAACATTAAAACTTTCCTAGCTTCGAGAAGGACTGCATACTTGTGGTTTGCCTCGCCTCTTTTTCTTTACCTCTACAGTACACGGGTTGCAAATGTGTTGACGTCACTCACTTTGAACTTTTGACTTTCCTTTTATATATTATATTAGAGTCTTTTTCATTTCTGTAGTATGTAGTTGTATTTTGAAAATGTGCCGGGAAATTGTATCTCTGAGTGTTCACTTTATAATAATCAAGGTTCTCCATTAAAGGATTAAGCAATTACAAGGAATGACTAATTCCACCATAGTTCACATAAAAAATATATATACCGGGTGTCCTAAAAAGGACTGACTGATTTTAAAATTCAATAACTTGCAAACGGTGACACATATTTAAAAAATTCTTGCAAGAGGGTTATGCATGAGGTCAAAAGTTTTTTTACAGTGATTTTCGATTTTAGTTCGAATTACAAACAATAGATGGCGCTGTAAGCAATAGTCACTAAATACAGGCTCGATTTTTGGTCCTTTCTCTTGTTCCATGCGGAAAAAGGAGATGGAAATGTATTAAGCGGGCCACGAAGTGCCATAAATCGAGTCTGAATTTAGCGTCTATTGATCGCAGCGCCATCTATTGTTTGTAATTCGAACTAAAATCGAAAATCTCTGTAAAAAAACTTTTGACCTTATGCATAACTCTCCTGCAAGATTTTTTTAAATGTCTGTCACCGTTTACAAGTTATTGAATTTTAAAATCAGTCAGTCCTTTTTAGGACACCCGGTATATATGTCGTAGGCTAATTGAGATATCCGGCTCTTTGCAAACAGCCTAGCCGGGCTAATTGGAGAATCCAACTCCCTTTTTCCAATTAGCCTGATATTTTTCAGGCTTATTGCAAAGAGCCTAGAAAGCGTTAGGCTAATTGAAAAATGACCAATTATTATCCGATCAGGGTGATATTTTTAGCTCACAGGCTATAAAAGCCTGAGAGTTTATGTGCCCGCCGATTCTGTATGTACGTGTGTACGTACGTACGTATGTACGTAATACGATAACCCTTGATAGAAATATCCGATTTGCTTAAAAAAATTTTTCTAGGTTCATTCTGATAAGGTGCTTCCCTGCTTATTTATTGGGGTTCATTTGTTAAGGATAAAGGGGGAAAAGGGGGCTAGTCCCCCCTTAATTTATATAAATGTGTTTTTCATGCAGAAATGTTCGATTTGCTCCAAATTTGGTATACCGGTTTATTGTGTTAAGGAGCTTCCCTGATTAGATTTGGAAGCTCATTATTTAAGTATAAAGGGGGGCTACACCCCTTAATTTAGATAAATCGGTTTTTCATGATGAATTATTCGATTTGCTCCAAATTTGGTATACCGGTTTATTAAGTTAAGGAGCTGCCTTGATTAGACTTGGAGGTTCATTAGTTACATAAAAAAGAAGGAAAGGGGGGTCCCACCCCCGTAATTTAGATAAATGGGTTTTTCATGCAGAAATATGTGATTTGCAATAAATTTGGTATACCGGTTAATTATGTTAAGCAGCTTCCCTGATTGCATTTGGAAGATCATTATTATGTATAAAGGGGGGAAAGGGGGGCAATTGCCTCTCCCCTTAATTTAGATAAATGCGTTTTTCATGCAGAATTATTCGATTAGCTCAAATTTGGTATACTGGTTTATTATGTTAAGGAGATGGCTTGATTAAATTTGGAGATTCATTAGTTAACTATAAAGGGAGGAAATGGGGGGGGGGGGGGCTAGCCCGCCCCTTAATTTAGGTAAATGGGTTTTTAATGCAAATTATTCGATCTTCTCCAAATTTCGTATACCGGTTTATTATGTTAAGAAGCTTCCGTGATTAGATTTGGAGGTTCATTAGTTAAGTATAAAGGTAGGAAAGGGGGCTAGACCCCCCCCCCCTTAATTTAGATAAATGAGTTTTTCATACAGAATTATTCGATTTGCTTCAAATTTGATATCCCAGTTTATTACGATATGGCTTCCTTAATTTGATTTGGAGGTTCATTGGTTAAGTATAAAAGGGAGGAAAGGGGGGGGGCAATTGCCCCTCCCCTTAATTTAGATAAATGGGTTTTCATGCAGAATTATCGGATTTAGTTTCATTTTTTTTCAACCGGATCCGAACTTGAAGGTTCCATTTGAAGTCAACCAAAAAACCGACCACAACCAGGTTTCGGATTGAGTTCAATTAGAACTTTCAGGTTCGGATCGGGTTGCCGGTGGACGGAGAATATTTTGTCTGGCTTGCATCGGGTTATAGTTCTTTGGAATATTTTTGTCGGTTAAGATTTGGTTCGGGACGGGTTTCAGGTTGACTTCGAATGGAATTTTTAGGTTCTGGTAGCGTTGCGTGTCCACGGAAACTAATTTGCCTTGTTCGGATCCGGTTACGGATATTTGGAATATTTTTGTCGGTTATCAGATTTGGTTCGGTATTTCGGGTTTTTTCAAATGGAACTCACAGGTTCGGCTCGAGTTGCATGTAGACTGAAATTATTTTGTCTTGCTGGTATTAGCTCCTCCATTTCTCCCTTTATGGTGAACCAATGAACTTTCAAATCTAATCAGAAAAGCTCCTTATTAGAATGAATATAGAAAAAAAATTAAACTAAATTAGATAATTGTGCATGAAAACACATTTATCTAAATTAAGGTGAGGGGCAATTGCCCCCTTTTCCCCCCTTTTATACTTAACCAATGAACCTCCAAATCAAATGAAGGAAGCTATATCGTAATAAACTGGTATATCAATTTTGAAGCAAATCGAATAATTCTGTATGAAAAACCCATTTATCTAAATTAAGGGGACGCTAGCCCCTGTCCCTCCTTTATACTTAACCAATAAATCTCCAAATCTAATCAAGGCAGCTCCTTAACATAATAAACCGGTATACTAAATTTGGAGCGAATATTTCTGCGAATATTTCTGCATGAAAAACCCATTTATATAAATTAAGGGGGGGGGGGACTATCCCCCTTTTCCCCCTTTATCCTTAACAAATGAACCCCAAAAAATAATCAGGTAAGCACCTTATCAGAATAAACCTAGAAAAAAAAATTGAAGCAAATCGGATATTTCTATCAAGAGTTATCGCGTTACGTACATACGTACACACGTACATACAGAATCGGCGGGCACATCAGCTTACAGGCTTTGATAGCCTATGAGCTAAAAATATCACCCTGATCGGATAATACGTGGTCATTTTTCAATTAGCCTAACGCTTTCTAGGCTCTTTGCAATACGCCTGAAAAATATCAGGCTAATTGGAAAAAGGGAGCTGGATTCTGCAATCAGCCCGGCTCTTTACAAAGAGCCTAGGCTGTTTGCAAAGAGCCGGATTTCTCATTTAGCCTACGACATATACACCCATTATAATGAAAAATCTATTTTTCTTCTACACTTTAGATTAGAAAAATATGCTTTCGGCAGTGCGAAGGAAGATAGGTAGCGGCTCACGAGTGAAAGGGTTGCGGGGGTACCTGCGTTATCGAGAATACAGGTAAGACATTTCTTTTCCTGTTATATTGAATGCATGATATATTCTAA
Source organism: Maratus speciosus (assembly GCA_963932465.1). Classification (NCBI taxonomy): domain Eukaryota; kingdom Metazoa; phylum Arthropoda; class Arachnida; order Araneae; family Salticidae; genus Maratus; species Maratus speciosus. Next base: position 360,273,930 of record OZ010794.1, read on the forward strand.
AAGGCACACAGAGGTATGAAATAAATATTAAGTATATAAATATTATTAATAAGTGTTGGGTTTTTTGTCAAGGTAGCTCAAGTGGAAGAGCATTGCCAATGTAAGCCGAAGGTTTTGAGTTCAACTTCCGCTCTGGACATTTTTTAGATGCATTTCGTATTTATATAAATAAGTAGCGCCTATAGTCCTCGTCTGGCCCGTCCATCTGTCTGCATATAACAGTTGAAAAATAACCCAACCGAATGGAATGGTTTGAAATTTAATGTATATAATCGTTGCAAAAATTTGTCGAGTCGTTTCAAATTTTATGAAAATCAAATCAAAACTTACAAAGATATTAATAAAAGTTTTCTTCCGTCTATTAAATCCTATCATACGTAATTAATTCAATGATATCCCATGATAGGTTATGATACTAAGTTGCCATGGTGATGACGTCTTGTTTGAGATGAAGTCCTATTATTTCCGTATTCCTGAATTTAATACATATAATCGTAATTAATTTTGTATTCATGCATTTTTGCATACGAGTGCAACAGCTATTGCACCAAGATCTGAATATTTATAAAACTAGTTATAGTACGAACGCACCTCATTTGCCACGTTTGACGTACAATTTGCGACTTGTTGATTCAGTTGTGAAAAATTAAAACTTGTGATTCCTTTCCTAATCGGTATAATTGTTTTGAAAATAATAAGATTACAGATTAACATACACAGTCAAAAAGCAAGTTTACAATTTCATAAAAAAATGTTAACAGTTTACAATATAGTCTTGGATATTTTATATAAATACATATTTACTTCTTTTAAATTGTAACTGAAAAAGATTATACAAGCAATAATTTTAAGCATTCTTGCGCATTTAACTGTTTACTTTATTTATTTATTTATTTATTTATTAGCTCCCGATTTGCTTTTTCTTTTTAAGACAGCAATTAAAGTGTCGTTTCCTAAAAATAACGTTCCGTTATATAAGCCAGCCATAAAATAAAGCAGATGTTTCTTTGTATGGTTAAATACAGGTAATCTCTACTGCATTTTTGTAAAACTTCTAAGCATCGCACATTTTTAATTTTTATACCGTCATATAAGGGAAAAAAGTACTTTTAAATTCAATTTGTTTGGATACTGCATCTCAATTTATTTTTGTGATATTATTATTATTATTATTTTTTTTTTTTTTTTGGTAGTATTTAGCGCCATTTTTTTAATGTTGGCAACTGAAGTGCTCCATTTCTGTATAAAGTAAAGGACGAATAATTTCAAAATAGTAGATTATTATATCTTTATGTTGCCATTTTCCCATTACAACTGAAAAAAAATGTAATTAAGATACGTGCTATTCTTAAAAAATATAAATGAATGATTTGTGATAAAACATGCTGCTATTATAAACTGTATTTAATTTTAAGTATCTATATTAACCTAACAAACAAATAAAAGCATATGAATCATTAGATAGCCGATTTTTTTGGTCGAGTTTATTAAATGACGACATCGCTTTTTGCTGGATTTGTGTATTATTCTGCGATATGCATACTTAGTCCTATGCATACTTTTCTGTAGATGTTGTTTAAGACTGGATCGTAAATGTGGAATTCTTCCGCGGATGCGAATGATGTCATTTTACATAAAATAAAAGCGTGTGTTTTAAGTCTGAAAACTGAAATGTGTTTTGTTCTATCTATATTTAGATACATATTTATTTTTTTTTCATATGTGCAATACAATGTTCTGAAAAAGCAGAATTCCTGTTTTCTAGTTTTTTCTTATCTTTTTCTTTTCTTTCTTTTTTTTTTTCTTTAACGACAGTAGTTTTAAGAAACTTTATTTTAAGTATTTAAATTTTCTAACAAAATTCATGTAAAAAAAATTCGAAGTGTCTTTTCGTATATAGCACTGATAGGGTTCTGGTACAGTATTTTGTTCATAGATGTTAAAACCCCCCTTTCTTTCTGTTTGACTTGGCGAAAATTAATCACCGCCAAGAATTATGGTAACCCTATTTTTTACTTTACTATTTTTCAGTTTGTTTATTAAGGTAGATGTAATTTAAATTCTGAAGCGAGCGATCTCCGCTATATGAGATCTGAACCAGGACTGCCTGGTGATAATAAACATATTAATATTCAGTTTTTCGAGGTTTTAATTATTTGAGTGCTGATTTACTTCCAATGAGTAAAAATCGTTCTGTTGATTTATCATGAATAGATAAAATTGTTCCGCATATCATTTATTTGAATTGACGTGAAATATTTCTGATTCGAAGTTCTTTTTATTCGACTGTGTTCTGTTGAAATCCCTCATGTTGGCTAACCGCGACAGTATGTCTGGACTGACGAATGAATATTATTTTCTTCTGATTTTGAAAGCTTGAGGTAAGCTATTTTTTTATTGTTTATTAATTGAAAGTAAATATGTCAACTACTGTTAATATTGATACTTTAAAAAAGAAAAGAACTGGATTGCGTACACAAACTACAAAATTGTGTACAAAAATAAGCACAACTCTTGAAGACGATTCACTGACATTAGAAAATAAGCTAGATTTATTAAACATTTATAAGGACCAGTTAAATGACAAATACGAATTATTAAAAAAATTAAACTCTGATATCCAGGATATTATCGCCGATGACGATTTTGAGAAAGAAATCGAAAATTCCGAAACCTATAGTGAGAAAATAATCGAATCTCGTTATAAAATAACGAAGTTCTTAAATGAACATAACTCCCAAAATCAGAATAATACTTTTCAAAATTTTATGAAAAATGAATCCGGTTCTCAAAACGGAAATTTAGAGCGATCTATGAAATTGCCGAAGCTCACTATAAATAAATTTTTTGGTGACAGCAGTTCCTGGTTAGAATTTTGGGGGCAATATTCTAACGCAATTGAAAAGAATTGCAATTTAACTCCTATTGACAAATTTGTCTATTTGAAATCTCTTCTTGGAGGTAGTGCATATAACGCTGTTGCAGGATTTTCGCTTTCCGAGGAAAACTTTAAATCTGCAGTTGAATTATTAAAGACTCGCTACGGTCGTGACGACCTAGTCATCAACGCACATATGAATAAACTCTTAAATTTAAAACAGGTAAAGAATGCATCTAATGTTAGAGAACTTCGGGAACTGTATGACAGTTGTGAAATACAAATTAGAAATTTAAATTCTCTCGGAGTTACGGCAGGAAGTTATGGTCATCTCCTATGCCCTATTTTATTAAAGTTGATACCTGCTGAAATGGCGTTAGATTTTAATCGTAAAAGAACCGATGGTAAAAAAATGGAAGTCGAAGAGCTTCTTTCTTTCATTAAAAACGAAGTTCAATCGCGAGAATCTACTATGGCACTCCAGTGCTCTGAAAATAGTTTTAGTGCTAAAAAAGAAAAGAATAGATACAATAACAGTTATAAACATTTTAGCAACTATAAACGCGACATTCCTCCAGCCTCTGCATTGGCTACTAACGTAAAAAATGTTTGTTTATTTTGTGACAATGAACATGATTCAAAATTGTGTAAAGTGTGTACTATTCCTCAAAAACGGGATAAATTACGTATGCAAGGACGCTGTTTCACTTGTTTCAAGAAATTCCACGTCTCGGCTAAATGTAAATCGAATTTAGAGCCATGTAAATTTTGTAATGGAAATTTTCATCATTATTCGATTTGTTTAAAAAAATCTCAACCGACAATTCCAAAAGAAATCGAATCAGCTGACACAATTATTAGTTCACTATCTCATTGTAAAAATGAAAATGAAAATTCTTTTAAAGAGGTTATATTACAAACATCTTGCGTAAATGTGGAATCTGATAAAGGCTCTGAGCTTGCATTATGCTTATATGATTTGGGGAGTCAAAGGTCATTCGTCACAGAGCAATTAGTATCAAAATTAAATCCCCGAATTATTCGTCAAGAAAAACTTCAAATTTATTCCTTTGCAGCTGTTAAACCACAAATAAAAACATTTGATGTTATGCAATTAAAATTATGCCATGTTGAAAACAAATCGCGTTTCATATTTATCGAGGCTTTAGTCACAGATGTAATTTCAAACGTTAGGACTTTTCCCCCTCTTCTCTCCAGACAGATAAAAAATAAACTGGCACCTTTTAAATTAACAAATGCTGTTGCTTCATCCCATTCTAATGTAAATGTTCTTATTGGAGCGGATTATTTTTATCAAATCTGTTACGATAAAGAAATAAGAAAAATAACTAAATCTCTCTTTTTATGTGATAGTTTATTTGGATATTCACTTTGTGGTTTTTATGAAGATGAAAAAAGAAAAAAAAATGGAAAGTGCTTCTGTTTTAAATCTGTGTGTTTCAACTCCAGTTGGGGAAGATTTGAATTTTTTATGGGAAATCGAATCTTTGGGTATTACGCAATCAAATGATAATATTTCTGATGCAGATAAGGAAATTGTGAATAACTTTGAGAATAACTTAAAATTCGTAAATAATAGATATGAAACGGGTTTATTGTGGAAGGATTACAAAAATAAAGTCGGGAATAATTTTAGAATAGCTAGAAGTCGCTTTGAGGAATTAAATCGTAAACTCGAGAAGGATAATGACTTATGTAAAAATTATAAAGATATTATATTAGAACAATTAACTGCTGGAATTGTAGAAGAATGTCCTGATAAAATAACAGAAAGTGGTTATTTTATGCCGCACAGGCCGGTTTTAAGAAATGATAAATTAACTACTAAGGTAAGAATGGTTTTCGATGCTTCTTCTAAAGAAAAGCATTTAAATTCTCTAAATGACTGCTTGTATTCAGGTCCGAATCTTAACCCGAACATTCTTAATGTAATATTTAATTTCAGAAAATTTAATGTTGCATTTAGCGCTGACTTAGAGAAAGCGTTTTTGCAAATTGGGATAACAGAGGAAGATCGGGATTATTTAAAATTTTTGTGGTTTGGTGACGAAAAGGATGATTTAAAATTTTTGAGATTTACACGAGCTGCTTTTGGGGTAACTTGCAGTCCCTTTCTTTTGGTCGCAACGATTAAATTCCATATACGTAAATATGTTGATCATCCTGAAGTTGTTAAGATTTTGGACTCTTCTTTTTATGTAGATGATTTGATTACGGGGTCAAAATCTGATGAAGACGCTTATTATCTATCCTCAACAGCTTCGCATATTTTTAAAGAAGCTAGCATGAATTTGCGAAAATTCAATACTAATTCTGTCAAACTTAGAAAATTATGGAAGGAAAATAAATTATGTGACTCAGAGGAAAATTTGAATAATTCTCTAAAAATTTTGGGATTATTATGGGATACTAATTGGGATATTTTACGTTTTGACGTACAATCCTTTCCTGATGATTGGAAATTTAATCCCTCGAAACGCGTCGTTCTTAAAGCCATGTTAAAATTCTTTGATCCTATTGGATTTATTGCACCATTTTCTGTTCGTATGAAAAGTTTGCTACAGGAAACATGGAAGAGGGGTTTGGAATGGGATGAAAAATTCCCTGATGATTTAAAAATTGAATGGGAAAATTGGTGTGCAGAAATCGAACATTTACATAAATTTGAGGTACCCCGCAAATATTTTCCACAGGGTTTAGACTTTTCGGACCCAATCGAAATTCATATATTTTCAGATGCTAGTCCTAAGGCTTATGGGGCCGTAGCTTATTTTCGATGTACCACAAGTGATAATAAAATTATGATTAGTCTTATTTGGGCAAAATGTCGAGTCGCCCCGATTAAATGTTTGACAATTCCTCGGCTTGAATTAATGGGGGCATTAATAGCTGCAAGGATGTCTAAATATCTGAAAAGTGCATTTAATTTTCAAAATTTGGAAATTCATATCTGGTCAGATTCCACAATTACGTTACATTGGATCAAGGGATCAGCCATGGATTGGAATCCCTTTGTGGCTAATAGGGTTGTAGAAATACAATCTTTAACTGATCCTAGAATATGGAAATATATTCCGGGTAAGGATAATCCTAGTGATCTACTTACTCGAGGCGAAAATTTACATAACCTCATAGAAAACAAACTATGGTATTACGGTCCTGAATGGTTGTCATTACCAAAGGACAGTTGGCCGAAACCTGAAAAGATAACTTTTAATGAAAATATTTCGAACGAAAGAAAATCAACAAACTTGAGTTCTACTCAATTATCTTGTACAGTAGGTGTTGTACCTCCAGAGTCTTTGTTAAAATTAGAAAATTTTAGTTCTCTTTCCAAATTACTTAATATCACAGCCTGGATCTTGAGATTTATAAATAATATCAATAAGTTGAAACCTAAAATTTCAGGTGAGCTCACAGCTCAAGAAATTGAAAAGGCAGAATTTTATTGGTTAAAACAAACCCAGTTATCTGTCTTCAATCGTGAAATTGAGTTACTAAAAAAGGGAAAGCCCATCGATAAAGATTCAACCTTGTATAGTTTGAATCCAAAATTGGATGAGAATGATTTGTTAATTTTATCTGGAAGATTACAATTTTCAGAATTATCTCAAAGGGAAAAGCACCCTTTTATACTTCCATATGGGAGTGCTTACACCAAATTGTTAATTCGAAATGCCCATGAAAAGGTTTTCCATTATGGAATTGCAACAACTTTAGCTCACTTACGAGAAAATTATTTTATAATTAGAGGACGAAAAATGATAAAATCTGTACTGAAAAACTGTCTTATTTGCACAAAATTTAAAGCTTCTCCTGGGAAGCAAGAAATTGCACCATTACCTAGCGATCGTATTACTGAATCACCACCCTTCTATACCTGTGCTGTAGATTTTGCAGGACCTATTTATGTCAAAGCAAAAACTGGCCAAGAAAAGGCCTATATAGTTCTTTTCACGTGCGCAGTCACTAGAGTTGTGCACCTCGAATTATGTACCAATTTAACGACGGAAACTTTCCTTTTATCATTTAAAAGATTTATCTCTCGTAGAGGAATTTGTCGAACAATCTACAGTGATAATGCGAAAACATTTATCAAAGCTGATAATCTTCTTAGAGAAGTTTGGAGCCGAATATCGAAAGAGGAAGTTTTACGATATTTTAATAAAAATAGAATCATATGGAAATTCATTATTCCAAGAGCCAGTTGGTGGGGCGGTTTTTGGGAACGCATGGTACGTTCGGTGAAAACTCCTTTGAAGAAAGTTCTCGGAAGATCTTGTCTCTCATATGAAGAAATACAAACCACTTTAACTGAAATCGAAGCAATGATTAATGGTCGCCCTTTAACTTATGTTTATGAAGAAAACAGTGAACCGCTTCCACTTACTCCTTCACATTTCCTGATCGGCAAACGAATAAATTCTCTACCAGATTTTCATTGTGTTACTGAACCTAATTCGAATAACGTTAACAAAAATATTGAAATATCGAGAGCAAGTTTTAAACCATTTCTGGAAACGTTGGAGGCAGGAATATTTGCTAGAACTGCGTTCTGCCAATTTTTCAGTTCCTGTCAAAGCTCCGACTAAATTCGAAATTGGTTACGTTGTATTAATTAATGAAGATAAAACTCCAAGGCACATGTGGAAATGCGGCAGAATTACAGAGCTCTTTTTAGGAAGAGATTCGAAAGTTAGGTCTTGTGCTATACAAACTGAATCTGGTGTAATAAAGAGACCAGTTCAACTGCTTCATAAACTTGAACTTGACATTATGGACTAACATTGAACATTTCACTTTTACGAACAATTTGTTTACATTTTCATTTTTTAACTTTTTCTAATCTAGTATTTTGTATATTTTAGTTTCAGTAGTTGTTCCTGTGAAAATAGAATTAATTGTATGTCTCATTATTGTAAGTATGTTCTAACTTTTAATTGTCTTATTGATGTAATTTGAAATCTTTGATAAAAATTTAGTTTGAATGATGAACAATAGTAATTGTTCATCCGGGGGCAGTGTGTTAAAACCCCCCTTTCTTTCTGTTTGACTTGGCGAAAATTAATCACCGCCAAGAATTATGGTAACCCTATTTTTTACTTTACTATTTTTCAGTTTGTTTATTAAGGTAGATGTAATTTAAATTCTGAAGCGAGCGATCTCCGCTATATGAGATCTGAACCAGGACTGCCTGGTGATAATAAACATATTAATATTCAGTTTTTCGAGGTTTTAATTATTTGAGTGCTGATTTACTTCCAATGAGTAAAAATCGTTCTGTTGATTTATCATGAATAGATAAAATTGTTCCGCATATCATTTATTTGAATTGACGTGAAATATTTCTGATTCGAAGTTCTTTTTATTCGACTGTGTTCTGTTGAAATCCCTCAATAGATGCCGTAATTTAAATAACAATTGTTTTTACGTTATTATTTAGGTTTTGTCTTATTGTTGTAATTTGGAGTTATTGTTGCAAAAGTAAATTTGTAATATAAATTATTATTAACATTAAAGAAACCGGCATACCCCTAAAAATTAAATTAGGTTAAATATGCAACTCCATTTTAAAATGCTCCTCAAATTAGACGATTTGATTAAAAATGAAGAAAATATCATAGCACAATAAAATATCACAAATATTTCTTTCTCCATGCCACAGTTAAATGAGATATTTTAATAAACTATTTTTATATTTATCGGATTACCAATATTATATATATTGCCTGAATATTAAACACAAGAAAGATATAGTACATAATCAAATTCTTTCATTTACCAAAATGTAATCATGCATGCAATCACGTTAATATTTTATGTATGTTACAAACATGAAAGCTGTTCAGTATGATTAATGCTGTCTGAAATTATTATATTCAGAAATATCAAAAATTCATAAGTTTATTGTAAAAGTACAGAAATAAATATATGATATGTGAAGATATCTTGGAAAATCAATGGATGAATAATAAATAAATGCATTTTTTTATTAGCGAATATGAAATTACTGGACAAAATTCTGTATGAAAAAAAAAGTCACCTCCCAATAATCTATTTAATGTTTGCTTGATTTGATGATTTAAAATTACTGTCAATAATTTATATATATTTAAATTAGAAACGTTTTTTGAAAGGTTATAAATTTAATCCATAGAATATTTGTAATAGCTCTTCCTTTAATAAATTAATATCTAGCGTCTTACGTATGAAAAATTGTTGCATTTAATTGTGAATATTTATATTTTCTAGTCATTTATTGAGTTTATTTTTAAATATTGGAGCCAATATTCATGCCATGGTTTCCAAAAACTGTAGTCGTTTTGTTTTAAATTATTTAAAACCTTTTGTACTAGTTTTCTATAATCTGTCAGTTGTTTTTACTTTCTTCCATCTTCACAAGAAGAAATTATCCGAATCGTGAAAATTTTTGATTTCCGGTTTTTTGACGGATTTATATGTTTTAGAGGGTCCTGAACACGATTTGATTGTTTTTCGAAAATATCTGTCAGTGGGTCTGTCTGAGTGTGTATTTCTCTGTCTATCTGTGTGTGACACGAATGGACACGCTATCGCAAGAACTAATACTCAAAATTTAATCAATCTTCAGATTCAGTTAGACCTTGAAATAAATTGGTGCTGATAAGGTTGTAGTGTAAATCTCAGAATAGGAAGCGCTGCTATGCTGCATTTTTCACGATTTCTGCAATAGCTATATCTCAAGAACTAATGCACGGAATTTCATCTAACTTCAGATTCAGTTAGACGTTGACATAAATTGTTGTTGTTGGATTTTAGGGTAAATCACCCAACAGGTAGCGCTACTGTGCTGCATTATTCACTATTTTCGCAATAACTCTATCTCAAGAACTAATGCACAAAATTTAATCAATCTTCAGATCCAGTTAGAGCTTGAAATAAATTGGTGCTGATTAGGTTTTAATGTAAATCTCCCTATAAGAGGCGCTGCTATGTTGTATTTTTTACGATTTGAGCAATAGCTATATCTCAAGAAATAATGCAAGGAATTTCATCAATCTTTCATGTTTTCTTAGAAACTGATATAAATTTATCCTTATTAGATTTGAGTATAAACCGTCCAGAAGGTGCATGTAGAAGCTGTCCTCTGTTTTTCACGATTTTCTCAATAGATATATCTCGAGAATGAATAGATTGTTATTTAATTTTGGTTACAATATATGCGATTTATATAGCGGAAATTTTTATGATGCGAAACAACATATTAGTTTGAAAGGCACTTAAAAAACAAAAATAATGCAGCATTTCATTTTTCTAATTTTACGGATAAATTTATACAGCTCATAGTTTTTATTTGTGTTGAATTTTCAATATTTCTAATCTGAATATTAACGATAATCTTTAATAATAAAGAACACGTTTATTAAATGGCAAATCATGAATAAACACAATGTCATAACTTAAAAATCAAATTATTCATTACCCATGATAAGCAAACAGATGAAATAAGTGGCATTTTTAAAAAATTGCTCATAAAATTTGCGAGCAAAAATTTTAAAAACAGTTTAGGTTTTCGTAACTTTGCGCTATCTCAGAGTATAAGAACGGCCAAAGTAACCCGTAAAACTGCTTCAAAGGTCTATGAGTTGTTACTTTTCATTCTATTTAGATAACACGAAAAAAGATGTATAATTTAAAATTTTGAAATTTAGCATTTTTACAGTTTAGAGCAGCGCAGCGCCAACTACTGACGAATACTTAAATTATTATTTTTTAATTACTGTACACAAACTTCATGAGCTTTCTTACAAACATGCCACTTATTTTATCTTCACATATAGTTAATTATTGAAATTTAAAATTAGATCGCAAATATGAAATACGTTATACATACATACATGTAGTACAAACCATACGTTAGACATATTAGTTAAAATTTAAAAAAATACATTTAAATAATTAGATGAATCTATCATCATGGATTTTCAAAATTGATGATTTAGATAAGTTAACGCCTGTGTTATTTGATTATCAATTATTCTGTTTAGCTTAATTACATATTTCTTCCATTTATGAATATACCATTACCGCCTCTTGCAAGTAAATTCGTATTAGTTTATTTAGCAGAAATAATAAAGCATAATCAGTGATATTAATTTTAGAAACAATGCTAAATAAACATTTCACAATGGAGTAAATTTACATATTTTGTGATATAGCTAAACATAATGATAATGTTTTGCAAAATGATGTTGAATAAGCGTTTATGATCGAAATTATTTGCTATACATTGAATGCTGATGCAACATTATTAGTAAAGATATTTTCTAAAGTAATATTGAATGACTAATTATTCAGAAAAATTATGGTTGTTTTATTGAAAAACATATTTTCATCGTACATAAATGATTATACATAAATTAATACATCACATTTAATACAGCATACAAAATTGCTTCTTTTGCATTAATTTTACTAAAGAAATTACAAAGTAATATCCGTTTATATTTAATAAAGTTTTCATTTCATTTTGCAAAAAAATGTTCCTTCCACAATTTGTTTTAATGGGCAAATAATAAATTTAAAAAAAATTATACCGTTCAAGCTATACTGCTCAACCCCTCTAATACACACATCCGTACATTTCGTTTAACTTTTTCACACCAGTTTTTTTAATTGGAATATTTCGACAAGTTTAATAGCTAAAATGCTGTGATTAAGATTAATATACAAATATATAGCATTATATTTGCCTGTATATTATATTTAATGCCACTTTAAAATAAACAGATATTTTGCTGTATTAACCACGATTTCGAATTTCTCGTTTAAATTTAAACAAGTTTAAGCGATTTTTTTTTTAATAGGATAGCTGTGGTCAATCTCTAATGTGGCTATTTTTTTTTTACTTTTTCGATTTCAATTTCAGATTTTTTTAATAAAGGTACTTTCACTTTCGGAACCGGTTTCGAAAAAGAAAGTACCTTTATTATAAAAATCTGAAACCAAAATCGAAAAAGTACAATATCGTGCTATTAGAGATCGAGTTCAGCTATGGCGTGCAAAAAAATAAATTGTTTAAAAATATTCAAATTTAAACAAGACAATTCGAAAACAACCTGGCTGCAGTTTTAGCATTAGCAAGCAGGTGTTTTCAAGTGAGTGAAGACACCCCTTAAGCCCTGCTCGTATTAAACGTGTTCAATTGTATATATATTGAAAGTATTCCTTCGTCGAGATATTGAATCATTTCGATTTATAACAGGATTCTGTTATAGACAGTTTCGTTTTCGTGAGGGTTTTTTGTATGCACGTAATATATTTTAAAGTTTTAACTTATCTTAAATATATTCTAAATTCTTTATTCAATTTAATTAAATTTATTTCGATTTAATGCGTATCTTCTCTTTCCTATCTCTTTTCTTCCTTTTTACATTTTCCTATTCAAATTTCGTCTTGGACTCGCGCCAATATTTTTTCCAGCCTGAAATCACCCAATTCCACAGTATTCTTTTTCTTGATCATAAAGCCTTTTTTGAAGAACGCTTCGAAATGTATTCCCGCGCTTTCTGGGGACAGTTTACTCTTTTTCTGAGTCCGCCAATCGAACGGCGAATTAGATCTGCTGTTGGCTTCGAACTCTTTTGCATTGCGGATTTTGTATCCCTAACGCTGTAACCAATAAACTACATTGCACTGGGTGCTTTTTCATCGTTTTTCTTGTCTCAAAACTCGCGGATCCAGTTGTAGCGGAATGTCAATGCCGTAGTGTAACAGCTTTATAAAATTTTTGATTTTTCGCTAGTTTGTTTGCTGGCATAATTTTACATAAACTGCTATGTAATCATGTGGAATATTTTCAGTCCATTAAGAATGACAGTGCCTTGAGAAGAATTTTCCCATATAACAATTGCTGCCTTTTATTTGTTAAATAAAGACTTGTTGCTAGAATTGATTATTTTCTTAGGTGAAACGCTGTATAACCATCTCGTACATGTCAACTGCCTATATTTTGTTACTTCATACCCAGAGTTATGATTATGATATACTTATTCTTGTTCACTCATCTAGCCTATAATACCTCCTCTACAACATAGAGTTCGTCACGTGTATATTAAATTATAATCACCGCAAGTTAAAATTTAGTTTGGAAATTCGGGAATGGGAAATAGGGCTTGAAGACTTGAAATGTTTAAAAATCTCCGCATTTAAGCTTATCTTGTCATTTCCTTAACATTTAGACAATCTTTTCTGAAAAAAATTTAATAATCATTATCTCGTATATATATATATATATATATATATATTAATGACAAACCTAGGAACAAACTCCAATCGTTGCAATATGCAATCTCAGATTTACACGACGGCAAGTCAGTAAGTAGGTTACAAAAGCCAGTAAAAAATGTGGAAACCAAGATACCTACTTAAAAGGTATGTTTATTTCTCTATATAATCGTCATATTTACATTGATACATATGTCCCATCACTTTATGAGTTTACTGATTACTGCTGCACGTCTTTGGACTGCACTCTCAGCCATCTGTGTACCTCACTTTCAACGTCTGCATCAGTCGGCTGTAGGTTCATGTGATCACCCTGCTGCAGTTGTTAATACTGCCTATTGTTGTTCGCCTGTCAGCTCTAATCATTTCCTCAACCTTCCGCACTATTTCTTCTGTCGCAATCTCAGTAGCACGACCACTTCGTTCTTCGTCAACAACTTTTGAACGCCCCTGCTCATCTTGTACAACTGTTGTCTCATAAATTCGAAATTGACATCTTAAATTTGACAGTGCTGCCACCTATTGGCATATTTATAAACAATTTACTAGTAATTTCCGACCTCGCATATCGGTTTGTGACCTAATTACTGACTAGTTCACAGCTACATTTCTACAATAGATTTATTCGCAAAGGATTTTTTTAAGCCCAAAAATTTTGAATGTTTTATATCATTTTACTATTTCCGGTATCTGCCTACATTACAGTGGCCGTTTCTGTAAAATATTTTTTTTTCTTAATTGTTTTATTTGAAATAGTACTTTTACGATTCAGAATCTTTTTTTAATGCTACGATAACTAGAAGTTGAGTTATGGCCAATTTAATAAATGGGAAGTCATGAGTCAAATACTGGAAGTGAGCGTAGGAAGGCCTGGAGAAATGTAGACAATGTTTCTATGCATGATTTGCATTTTTTAGATAAAAGACTAATAAACCTTAATTGATACTTCTAGATAAATTTTATAGATAAAAAACAATATAAATAAGGAATCTTTAAATGCAGTTTCTGGAAAATCAATTTGTCTGTTATTTCATATTCAATAAACTCTGTTACATAGCGTGTTTTAAACATATTTCAGTGAAATTTCATCAGAAGGCTTTCCATGTTACTCACAATGTTCTAATTAGAATCTAAGATCTATGTGATGATGTAATTATTTTATAGGTACTCGAATATAAAAATTGAAAATTACACGTCAAACGTGACAAATGAGGTGCGTTCGTACTATACCTAGCTTTATAAATATTTTTTGCACAGAATATTGTACTGAATGTATATTTTAGTGCACTTCATAAGTGCATATCAATTTCATTCTGTTCGAAAGGCTGTAACATCATTAAAATGCACTTGAAATATGTTTTTCCCATTAGCCGTAATGTAACGGGAAAAATTTTGACTGTCCCTGTAATTAAACTAGACATCCGACTTTCATAAAATTTGGAATGACTCGACAGAATTATGCAACAATTATACATTTAAAATTTCAGACCATCCGGTTGAGTAGTGTTTTGCTGTGTTATATGCGGGCGGACAGACAGACGGACCGAACGACGTCTATAGGTACAGTCGTGGAAAAAAAAGTAAACACCCCCTACTAACTCCTCAACAAATTATCGTAGAAGAAAGTTACTGGTACCGAACGATTGGAAATAAAGTCTACTTTTAAATAATGTATATAAAATTTTCTTAGGGGGCCACCTACATATTAAAACGAACCATAACTTTGTTTTTTTTAATAGCAGTACCCAATTCTGACAGCATAAATGAACTCTACACCCTTCAATTAGCCTAAAAACGAATTTTTATGCAATTCGTACCATAAGTTTCCGAGAAATTAATTATTTTAAAACGAGCGTATTTTAAGGGCTGTATCCAAATTGAAGTTCCGTACTGGATTGTTAACCGAGAGAGCCGCTTCCTTGATCAAGGCACCTTAAGCGCCACTCAAGGAGTCAATGAAGAGTGTTAGATTACAGTACGGCAGAATAAATTTCAAAATGTCTACTCACTTCCATCATAGACGGCCCCTTAAACCATCATTTTACCGTTTTTTAAGCATAATTTGAAAACTACTTGGAAGAAAAATGTGAAATTTTTGAATTTCCATAAAGCAGGACTTAATATATCTAAATCCATCAAAAAAATTGTGGGTTGCAATTCATAATTTTTTCGAATATTAATTTCATAATTCATAATTCATATCATAAAATTATAAAAATTGCAAATTCAGCTTATTTATGTTTGGGTATATTAGTATTATTACCAGAAAAAAAAATAGCACATTAGGAGCATAATTTCGGGAGATATAAATAAAAATATGAAAATATGATTTAACGTTAGAAGCACTAAATTTTGAATGTTTATAATTCAAAAACTTATCATTCAAATGACTTGAAATTTGGTGTCTAGGCATAGTTTGAACCGAAGATTTGAAATATCTCGTTAAAATTGGGTATTGCCATTGAAAAAATGAAGTTAGGATTCGTTTTAATATGTAGATGACCCCCTAAGAAAATTTTATATACATCATTTAAAAGTAGACTTTATTTCCAATCGTTCGGTACCAGTCACTTTCTTCTATGATGATTTGTTGAGGAGTTAGTAGGGGGTGTTTACTTTTTTTTTTTTCCACGACTGTCCATAATTACGAACGCAACTAAAAAATGGCAATTTTTTATAGAAAAATATGTAAATATTTTTTGACATATATCGAAATATTTCAGTTAATTTTGAAGATATTGTAAACCTTTTAGTTCAGTATATAGGTAAGTGTAATAGTAGAATGTAGTACAAAGAAAACTGAAATGTATTTAATTGAATCGAGTGTACGGTGTTTGGCGTAAGCGTGAAAGTTTGCTAAAAATATGGCAAAAAACACCATTTTTTAAAAATGTTATGAAAGATATTGTTAAGATTTTATATTTTTCATCATTCTGTATATTCATCATTCTGAATTAAAAATATGTGTATCTGTTCAATATTGTATATATATTTTTAAAAATCTCTCCGAACGTTAGGCAGATACCTTAAATAAATATCATTGAAACTGCGAATCTAAAGGACAAAAGTACAATAAATAAATAAACTCACAATATAACGCCAGCTTTTTCTAAAAATTGTCTCAAGTCTCATATTCCATACTATTTTGAAAACCAATTTGAAACGCTTATTGTTTTCATGCGTCTCTTTACGTTTCGGTTTAAATGTAATAACGATGGAGAATGATTCCTTTAAAAGCAGCAAAAGGAACATTTTCACTTTTAAAATAAAATAACATGTGACATGAGGTAGAAGCAGAGAAGGATACTTTTATGTAACAATAATCCTTCTATGCATTTGCTGTGTAAGGCAAGGGTGAGCTTAGGAGACATTCAGAAATGTTTTTTATTTATTAAACTAGGAAAATGTAGCTTCTGTCGTTCATTTTTTATTTTATGTCCTTTTTATTCTTTTCTTTTTGATTTTTCTTTTTCGTTTTCTTTCTTTCTCTCTCTTTTTTTTTTTTTTTTTTTTTTTTTTTGTATATGCATATATGCGTTTAATATTACGAAAGCGAAAATGCATAAAGTTCTTTTGTATAAAAATTTCAACAATAATCGTCTTCTGTTTTAAATATTTTATGAAAACTAGCGCAATAATTTCGTTAATTCAAGCAAACTTATGAACGAAGTAAAATTAATGTATTATACATATCCAGTAAGTGTTTCGATTGGATATGCGCAGCAGCATACAAAGTTGCCACTGGTCTAGGAATTTTTCAGGAAAAATAAAAAATCGTCTTCTTTTTTCTTTTTGTAAATGCCTATATTTCGAAATTGTAGATCCACAAAAGCCAAGAAATAAGATAGGAAGAGATAAGAGAAAAATAAAAAAAAATGGTCAGGAATCAGTTTATAATTTATTTACATTTTAATATAATCTTTTTACGTATTTTAATGTCCCCCCCCCCCGTTTTTTTTTAATTATTATTAGTGAAAATTTTCGAATTCCGATTTTCGACGGATTTACACGTTTTAGGGGTCAGAGACCCCGAAAAACATGCTTTTGCAAAATGTCTGTCTGTCCGTCTTTCTTTATGCGACACAAATTTTGCGCTCAATTCCTAGAACTAACGCACAGAATTTAATAAAACTTTAGATTCAGTTAGTCCTTGATATAGATTGGTGCTGGTTAGTTTTTGGTGTAATTCGCCTACGTTTGCTGCACACATGCTGCATTCTACACATGCTGCATTTTTTACGATTTCCATTATAGATATATCTCAAGAACTAATTCACGGATTTTCATAAAACTTCATATTCCCTTTGTCCCTGATATAAGTTGGTGCTGATTACTTTTGGGTGTAAATCTCCCAATAGATGGCACTGCTATGATGCATCATTCATGATTTCCGCAATTGCTATATCTCAAGAACTAATGCACAGATTTACATAAAACTTCAAATTCAGTTCTACTTTGATATAATTTGTTACTAATTACGTTTTGGTATAAATCGTCCATCAGGTGGCGCTGCTAGGCTTCTTTATTCCCGGTGTTCTCGATAGCTCTATCGCAATAACTAATGCACGGAATTTAATCAAGCTTCATATTATGTTACACTTTCACATAAATAGACCCTTTAGAATCTTCATGATGGACATAGATTGTCATTTAATTTTCGCCCTGTGATGTCGAATTTTGAAATATTAACGTGCATCAAATAGAAAGAAGTTTTGAGATTGGCACATCCGACTAGTTTTTCTTTTATTTTCAATCATGAAAACAACATATAAGAAAATAGAACATATATGTACGAAGAAATTCTCTAAGTAAATCCTTTAAACATAGATTAAGGACTAAGATGGGACATTTACGGCAAAATCTGTAATGACAACAGTACTAGCGTCACTATCGGCAAGGGGGAAGAACTAACAAACCTCCGAAATTTACCTATGTTGAAGAAATGTGTTTATCCTCTATGGTTTGAATATCTATTCGTTTCTAAAACGAAGCAGGTGTCAGACGATATTCTATTCATGCTTGCTTTATTTATTTAGCTGCATTTTTTTTTTTTTACCGTACTTGTATTGTTTATTTTTAACTTACAAAATGATAATTAGACTAATAATATAAAAGAAAGCCGCCAGAAAATTCTGTTAAGAATGCAAATATGTAAGTTTATAAGATCAAATTGTAAAAAATCTAATTCAGGTATTGTGTCAATTTATTCATATCGAATAAAATTCTATTGAGTGTCATGTCAGTACCTTTATTTATTTTTAACTTTTAGATTTATACAATTCTAAAAATTTGTCGAAAGGAATTTTTCCCTATCTGTAATATTATTATTATTATTTCTTATATGTTAATATTATAAACATTATTGAATTGATTGTACGTTATTTACATTAAAAACAATATTTTTATTTTATCTGTAAGGAAGTGAAAATGCATAAATTTTAAAAGATTATTGTAACGATTGTTTAATACGTTAAACTTCATAAATTTATAAAACACGGACTATAAAAATTTTCCTGCCAAAGGGGAATAATTATGAAATTTTCTGGGACTTGTAGAGTTCAACATTTTGTATATTTTTATATTACACCATTGCTTTTGATATATAGCATTCAAGGCGAAATTTTTACCTAGTATTCGTTGCACTTAAAACCGTTCACTAATCATGTATAAAAAAAGAAAAAAAGAAGAAAAAGAAACATATACCCGTGCATGAACATAGAATAGATATTAGATATATAAAATAGAATGTCTATTCTATGTTCATGTATCGGTGTAAGATTCTATCGAAAACGTAAACATGCAACATTAAAAAAAGGAAAGATCACAATAAGGTAGATACTCAATAATAAGCATACTACAAGGAGGGTGAGTTTCTTCCCCATTGTCACTAAGGGCGCTACGATCGCAATCGCATTACCATTACGCTCTATGGGAATGTCCGATCTTGGATGTTAATCTATGCCTTTAAATTACTGAATATTTAAAGGTACTTCAGTGAAAAAAAAAAATGGTCATTTTGGATTAAGAAAATCTTTTATTTTCCTGAATGTTTGAGGCTGATAGTCACACAGTATTTCCTAATCCCCCTCGGTAATGTTAAGTCCATGGGCGTTTGATGTATTCTTATATTTAAAATATCTCTTCAGGATAGTAATAGTTTTTATTTCTGTTTACTGTGTGCGCTTGCTCTTCTTAAAGGATGTCTCTTTTTTTCTTAGTTCTCAAAATATTTTTAAAATCTATGCTTAATATGTTATGTGTTAAAAGCGGATGAACTGGGAGTAAAATTTTAACACGTTTTAATAAAGGTGTGAGAGAAAAAGTAGAACTGAATTTGAAGTTTTATGTAAATCTGTGCATTAGTTCTTGAGATATAGCAATTGCGGAAATCATGAATGATGCATCATAGCAGTGCCACCTATTGGGAGATTTACACCAAAAAGTAATCAGCACCAACTTATATCAGGGACAAAGGGAATATGAAGTTTTATGAAAATCCGTGAATTAGTTCTTGAGATATATCTATAATGGAAATCGTGAAAAATGCAGCATAGCAGTGCAAATGTAGGCGAATTACACCATAAAACTAATCAGCACCAATCTATATCAAGGACTAACTGAATCTAAAGTTTTATTAAATTCTGTGCGAGCAACGTGATAATTCACTTCTTAAATATCCAATAATTTCAAACGTAATTTTACTGCTGAAATGTAGTTAAAAAATTAATTAAAATTGCATACTTTATAAAAAATTAAGCATAGATTTTTGAAATATTTTGAGAACCAAAAAAAAAAAAAAAAAAAAAAACTAGTCGTTGGGGGCCACTGTAATACTTACCCATCATGGATATAGATAATATAAAATATGAAAATAAAGCATGTGATATTTGCTAAGCATTGTACCATGTTACTTTTATTCATAATTTAATTTATTTGGACTTCCTTAAATATAATTAATATAACCCCTTAAACTAATATTACTTTTTGTTGCATTAAAATATCTCAATTTGTTGATTTTCTATAAGCAAGTAATCCCGATAGGTTTACAATGGAAGTCTATGGGAATTTGGCGAAATATTAGAGATATCGCCAAGTTGTCGTCACTTTTGGCGACTTATTTTGGCCGCCAAATTTGGCGATATACCGCCAAGTTGGCGTCAAACTTGGTGGTATTTGGCGACAGAACTGTGCCCTCCCCCCCCTCCTTTACGGTAACTCCCTTATAGGTATGGAGAGGCATAAAATGCTTGACATTTACGATAAGCCATTATTTGCATTTAATCTTATAGTTTGGCGATAGTTTTTTGGTCGGCGGGATAATCGAGTAGTACCGAATTGCGTAAAAGAAACATCCTTATAACTCGAAAAAGTATAATCCTATTAACTAACAGTTTACTGCTTCGGATTATGCGTTTCATTTCCAATTAAAATATATCTTTGAATTGAAATTTGAATTAAATACAGGGTCATGAAAAATCGAACAGTGTGAAAAATAGAATTACAAATATCTCGGCAACTAATTATCCGATCGAGTTCATTCATGATGCAAAATTTATGTTTTTTTTTTATTGTCTTTTACTCCTTCAAATAAAGAATTTCGAAAATTTTTGTATACCTTTTATCAGAACGAATATTTCACGAGTCCGAAAAAAATAGTTCCGTTTAATCGAGGTTACTGATATTCAATAGGCTTCTTTCCATTATCACTCTCTAAGTACACACCGAATTTCAAGTCTCTATCTCAATTTGTTCGGGAGATAGAGCGATTACAGACACACAGACATACAGACGGACGGACAAATTTTTTTTCTAAAAATGTTTTTCGGAATCTCCAGTGTCTGAAACGTGTAACTCCGTCAATTTTTTTTTTCAATTTTTAAAACGATTACAAGACTTACCCTATACTACGTATGATGAGTAAGTAAAACAGACATCCTTTAAGAAGAGTGCACAGGAAAAAGAAGTTAAAAATATTAATATCATAAAGAGATATTTTAAATATAAGAATGCTTCAAATGACCATGGACTTAACATTGCCGATAGGAATTCGGAAACTGAATGACGAGCAGCCTTAACTTTCTGTACTGTCAAAAATGTAGTAGTCATTGCTTTCAGTTTTAAATATACATAAAGAAAATATCTAGTCGGATAAATTAATAGAGTAACCTATGAACGAACAAAACATAAACATCATGTTTTCCAGAATCTCAAATTTATTTAATAAATGCCACCGCTACAGAAACAAATTTGATGGCAAAAGATTTTTTTTAATTCTGAGTTATAAAGCATTTGAATTCATTAATGTCATTAAAACTGTGAAACAAAGCAATAGAAGTATGTAGTAAATAAGAAAATTCGCGTTATAAAACGAGCACGTTTAATAAATTGCTTCAAGTCTCATATTCCAAAGTTTCCAAAGATATAAGAAATCTTCTTTTTACCCTATAAGAAAATCTTTTATTTCCTGAATATTTAACTTTCTATAGTGTCAAAATTTTATAGTCATTGCTTTCAGTTTTAAATATGCATAAAAAAATCTAGTGCAATAAATTAATAGAGGTACTTATGAACGAACAAAATATCATGTTTCAGAGAATCTCAAAATTATTCAATAAGTGCCATTGCTACACACAGCTAAACTACAGAAACAAACTTGTTGACAAATAATTTTTTCTTTTAATTTTGAGTTCTAAAACATTTGAATTCATTCACGCTATTAAAACTGTGAAACAAAGCAATAAAAGTATATAATAACAAAGACAATTCACGATATAAAACTAGCTCATTTAATAAATTACTTCAAGTCTCATATTCCAAAGATTCCAAAGCTATAAGAAATCTTTAAGGCTGTTCTTAAAACCAAGAGAGTAACTTTATGACATAAGTTTTAATTTAATTTTTTTCGGAAATGCACGAACCTAGCAGGTGTTGTTGTTCCAGAAACTATATAATCGAACTTTTTTTTTTCTTTTTTTGAAAACTTAATAGATCTTTCAGAAAATAGTGTCAAAGTGGGCAGTTTGAACCGAATTTCCGCGCGAAAGTAGAATAACCACTCAAGAAAGGGCGAAAAACGTGTTTGTCACATGATCAAAATCGCTTATAACTCAATAGGTAATTTATTTATCAAAATATGGAAAACACAGTTCGATTCCAAATTGCTTTCATGGTCAGGCTTTCCAGTTTGATATCTTGCCATTAAAAAATGAATTTGTAAATGTATCAAAAGTTTTTTATGCTTATTGAGTAGCGCAGTTGAGAATAGTCCTAAGAAATCTTTTTTTTACCCTATAAGAAAATATTTTATTTTCCTGAATATTTCACTTTCGATAGTGTCAAAAATTTTATAGTCATTGCTTTCAGATTTAAATATCCATAAGAAAACCTAGTACAATATGATATAAAAAACTGGTGGAACCAGAGAGAAAAGTAAAGCTTGATCTAAAAAAGTTACAGTAAAAAATTGGCAAATAGTTTCAGTCTAAAAAAGTAAGTAGTGCGTAGAAAAGTAATTAAACCAGATTATCTGTAAAGCTCATGAAATTACCCAAATGTTTGTTGATAGCTGAAAATGTGGACTGAGCTTTACTGGTGTCTTTAAATCAATGAGGGAAGTAAAGGCATTTCATAAAGGCACATCAACTCATTCTAAATTCCAATCATTTATAACCAGTTTAAAAATTTGAGTTCATAAGAATAGATTAGAGGTTTATTTGGTAATGAGCGAGAACATGAGAGATCGTTCAGTACGAAGTATGGACCAAATTCCATTCCAGAGATTACTGATAAGGCTGGAAGATCAAAGCCCAAAGTAAACCCCAAACCCTAAGCATGTACGATTCAACTATATGCTAACTACTTGTTTCGCTCAAGTCCATTGGCATAAGGTTCCCTTTTCACAGTAATTACATGAAAATAAAATTATTACGTTAGATGTGTTATCTCAGAAATGTTAATAACATTAATTCCTCAATAACTTGACTATATTAATGTTATACTTAAAATATTACTTCATGGTTTACATTCTTTTAGCTTTGTGGAATTTAGCTTGACTTGATGCAATCATGTCCACAATTCTGGGCCTGACAAAATTTTTTTAGTACATAAATTGGTATTCTGTTTACTATACCCAGTACTCATTTTGAGTGAATAATAAGATTCTGAATATAAGGCACCAGTAAAGCTCAGTTCACATTTTCAGCTATCCACAAAAATTTGGTTAATTTCATGAGCTTTACAGATAATCTGGTTTAAATACTTTTCTACGTACTACTTACTTTTTTAGACTGAAACTACTTGCCAATATTTTACTGTAACTTTTTTAGATCGAGGTTTACTTTTCTCTCTGGTTCCACCAGTTTTTTATATCATTTCACACCTTTTTCAGATCCTTTCAGAAACTTAATCAACCAACCTCAACTAACCAAACAACCGCCCCAACTAAACAACCAATGACCTCAATCAATTGACCCAACCAATTTACCCAATCAAAAACTAACAGAAACATTTTTCACCAGTGTATTTCCAGAGCTCTGATGACGCCATACTTATTGCTAACCCCCATATGGGGATATTGACCTATACTTTACTTAGAACTGGCCGCCAGGCTAGACCTTAGACTATGGCCGTATCAGATGGAGAGCGATGAACAAACAACAAACATTTCCCCCAACATTTTACGAAACATGTTCATCCAGCTTGTTGTATGTTCGGTAAACAGGTTCTTCAAACGTTTTGTAGGGTTATAGCGTTAACGTCTATTATGTGTTGATCTGGAAGGATTACTGATACGTTTGCATATATTCTTGCTATCCATTCATATAAATGCTGTATTCCTAGTTTCGTTCCTATTGTCTCAGTTGATCCACCGGTGAGTGAATATTTAACTTTTCCCGTGCAATACCGGAAAAGTTCGACGAGCAAGAATAGCCGGCAAAATTCTCTCCTTCATCAAGGTCAAGCACCTTTTGCTGTCTAAAATGTTCTGTTGGATGAAATGTTTGGCGAACGACTGTCGTGTGATACAACTTTTAAGTTTTATGCATAGTACGATCTCTTGAATTTTTCTGCTACGTACCTCCGTTCCTCTGGTATAAGGGATTATGCAGTATCCTAGGTCAACCTCTTAAACAACAAAAAGCTAGGGTAAGAAACAGTTATAAGAAATGAATTAAAACTGCGAAAAAACTATCAAAAGGGAAAATTTCTGTTTTGGGGAATTAATGGGAATTTAAAATTAAAAAAAAGTCTAAAAACGACGCAGAAAAAAGATTAAAAGTGATTGAAAATATTATACAAAACACCTGTAAATAATATCAGAAATATTGCTAAATTAGATATTTATAATAATATTTCATAGGTCAAACTAAAATACAGCGATAATGACTAACCTATTTACATCTAACTGTAATCATTGATAAAAAAATTTCAGGAAAATTGGAAAGTAGGTGTCTTTATTAAAATATGCATTAATTAAGGAGATAAATTACATAATTGAGTCTACAGACAATTGGCGCATGTGACCGGGCGTCGTTTAGTGCATAATTAACTTAACCGTAAGCACACACACCTATTTTTGTAACGTTACCACACGCGTGGAGGTAAATCTCACCTCATTTTGTCTCCCATTATATTTTTGGCTAAATGCGGTTTAAAAACAAGTCTACTACTCTATATTGTAAAATGTATCAGTACTACTTCTTTTTAGAAAAAAATCAAGCGTTCCATATTTATTTTCCGATTTTGCAACAGTTTCTGTAAACATCGCGTTTATATATATATATATATATATAACATATGCAATGATTTGTTTTACCTCTTAAAACATGAATTATTTTATAAAGATTATATTAATTACATTTAATATACTTTCATCAACATATACAGGTAGCTTTTATGTCATGCATTCAGTAAAATTATTTTAGTGTGTGCTATCCCGTAACGAATGAACATATCGAAATGAAACGTTTGTACACGCGGGATTATTTTATACCAAAAGGCATATTTCTCCCCTTCTAGCCAACAAAGAAAAAACATTCCTTCACACAACCTTTCTCAAAACTGACCATGAAAGGTACAAGGAAGGTCAGAAGCGTCCTCGAGAAATTCATCATTTCTTTTTGGAAGAAAAAAATGTGAATGGAATGAGATTTACCCCAGCGCGTGTGCTTACGAGTTCAAAAAGGGATAAATTGATTCTTTGTTTTTAAAGCGAACCTATTCAACATTCTAATTTATAGAGAATTGGCGTAATTTGGCACAAAGATTTTGGGAGACCTTTCGCTACTTTTACGTTATACCAACTGTATACTAAAATGTATGCTATTGCGCCATTTATTTCAATCCTCAGCGTGCAAAGATTTTTTTTTTTGGTACTTTTCCAGTATAGGGATCCTAGCGAAATAGAGAAAATAGCCCTGGCGGAGAAAGAAATTTTGCAACATATTTTCTAGCAACCTATTCACTGTTTTATTTCATATACACAAGCATTTTTTTTTTTCAAGGTTTATACAATTTATTTAACATAAAGAAGCCATTTATCTAATTTTATATAGGAATAGAAGTAATTTGTATATAAAAAACATTAATAATAGACGTATATTTAAAATACATATATAACTAAGCAAAAAAGTCCACCAATTTTGTTTTCATAACATTTTATATCATTTGGCAATTAATATTAATTTCTGACGCCCGAATTGCACCAAGCCATTTTAAAAAACGCAAGACCTCTAAAGTGGAAAAGTACCAAATTTTTTTTACAAACCGCGCCAAACATTGTGACTTGCTATTTTTTAAACGCGAATCTATTTTGTCTTTAATTATTATTTAATCGTAGCCAAGCAAAAAATTTTAATTTACAGTTTTTTGAATTGAAAATATTTTTTATTTTAAGGGAAATTAAGTTTTAACTTTATTTTTCGCAGATTCAATAGTGGCAATGTTTAGTGCAATGCTAAGATATCAAAAACAATTCCATGTGTGTAGTTTAAAATGCGGTTTTGAAAAAATATTTTTTGTGTAATATTTATTTGCGCTTTAATTTTTAGTATATTTCTATTGATTTCATAAAATAATTCTCAAAACTCTGTAATTCTGAATATAATTCATAATAATATTTCACAATTCTATTTCTTTATACACAACAAAAAAATATTTATTTGGACAATAGCATCATCTCGAATATCAACATTTAAAAAAATATCATACATCAACTTCATCGTAAAATATGCCTTATCGTTTTATAATTGTTTCAATAAAAAATAAAATGAATACATGGAATAACAAAAAATATTTTATTGTCCGAGTGTTCATCTATTAATAAAACTAGTTGGCATAGCAACCCGCTGCGTTACATTTAAATTGCATGAGATCTTACGACTTTTTTTGTTGGAAGTGTAAATCTAGTTTTATTATACATTTCGACAAAACTATAACATACATTTGATTGAATACTGAATTTCAAGTAATAAACAATATTATAATGTAGGTTAAAAGTTTATTAAATTAAAATAAAAATTTCCAAAATTCATTTATAAAAAGCATTGCGTTCTTTTAAGATTTGACTTTTTATTTAGAAAGTGCTGATAACCATATGAAATAATTTTGACGAAATTGCGTAAAAACATTTCGGATTTGTGAATTAAAATAAATGTTTATCAAATAACATTTTTCTTGCTTTTCTGCATATGGTGGCTTTGTGAAAAATTTTAAGCGCGTCATTTTTAAGAAAAAGTTATACGAAAATCGGTGTTTCTTGTTTAAATTTTCTTGCTCTAAATATAAGTGAATAATTCTATCGATGCTTGCAAAAAACTTAAATTTGATTTTGTCTCCTTGGTTAAATATTAGTAATAAAAAAATCTTTGATCTATTATTTGTAGATGACAGTTTGTAAGCAGATTAAGTGTATCAATTTATAAGTGTTTAGATTAAGTTGATTCGTGAAGATGAATGTGTAAAATTATGTTTTATTCCTCAGTTTTTAGTTCTTAGGCCTTCTTTCTATCTGATACTATAAAAATTTCAATGTGTAAAAATGAGCGAAAGCAAGATAGAAAATTTCGAAAATTTAAAGTTGAAATTTATGTTTCTCCTGTAATTCCCATTTTTATTTATTTCTTCTTTATTTCACGAAAAAATGGTTAACTTTCTTTTTTTTTTCCATTTTGATTTTGCTTATTAGCTTTTTAGAAATTTTAACACTAATTTTAAAAGCGCTGATACTCCTAATACGTAAAATGATAGGCAGTTTTCAAACAAATTATATTTGGAAGTACACCTTCCCTGGTATTCGACGGTGTAAAGTTTGAAATTTTTGCGATTACGTATATGTTAATTTTTTTTTTAATTTATTTTATTTCATTGTTCATTTTATAAGTTTGTGACAGAATATTAGCTGGAGACATTTTTATTATTGAAAATATTGCTTTAAGTGATAATGGATCATTATTCTTCCATAATAGAGCCTGCATGCAATAGAGATACATTTAACAGAAATCATGCTTAAAAATTAAATTAAAAGCCTTACAAAATGAGTTAATTGATATACAGTTTTCAAACAAATTTCATTTGAAAGTACATTTTTTCCCCACACGATTGTGTAAAAATTTAAAATATGCGATTTTTAGAAATTTATACCAAATGACCTAACATTTACCGAAAATTTCTTTCGTATGACTTAAAAATAAAACTTCCATTTTATGGATGATAGTAATAAGGATTAATTTCAGAAAATCAAGAGTTTCCACTCAGAATGATACATAATTAGAAAGGGACAATAAAAATGACGCCATATCTAGCAAATTATTTTTTTACTATATTTTTCATAAATTATCCTTCTGTAATTGAAATACCTATATTGTACACTGCAAATAGAGGCGTCTTAAATTAAGACACATATGTGACTGAAAAAGTTATTCAGACACTTAAGTGTCTAAATTTGAAATTTCAGACATCACAGGTGTCTAAATTTTAGACACATAAGTGTCTTACTATGATCATGGCATAAATGAACTGATAAACATGTCTGAAAAATGGCGATATGTCTGAAATTAAGACATTTAGAAATTTAGACACTTAAGTGTCTAAATGCGATACAATTGTATCATATGTGTGATGACTGTATGTATAACTGTATTGCAATATGTATGCCAGCACCACCAGAAAATTGTTTTCGAATGGATAACAGATGTTTAAAATATTTTTATCCATTAAATTTGGTATTTTATATTTTTAAAAAAAAGTAATTTGTTTAGATTATGGGACGTCTGGAAAATTAAAATAGTTAGCTTACTAAAGTTTTGGGACTTAGTTATTTTTGGCGCAATAAATAAATCAGTAATTGCTTTTCATGAAAAATATTTATTTTCAAAAATTACTCGCAATCATGGACGTACGCACGTATGTCCAAGGAAGAGCCACACCCTCCCGTTAAATACTAAGAGATGTACCGGTAGAAAGAAATTCAGGGAGGGACAAGATTTTGGAACAGTTGGGTCTGGGGTCAACAGCGTAATCCGCTTTTCTAAAATGCAGAACATAAACATGAAATAGGCAAACTAAGAATATTTTCCATTTAAGCTAACTGGGCCGACAACCAGCCAGCATATTTCGCTCAGATAACCTTATTGGTAGGAACATCTGGTCTGTCATGTAGACAGCTCAACAGAATATTTTGACAGAATATAAGAATATTTTGACAGAACTCCTCGGGCAAGAAATGTTTAAAGATACAAACATAAAAATAAATATAAAAATTAATCGTTCAAAAATAAGTTTCAAACGACATTTTTGAAAATAAAACTTTTTTTTTTCTCAATGGACTCTTCCCCTTCCCCCCCCCCCCCCCCCGACACACACACACACCGTTTTGAGATAAATTTGAAATATATCAATATTAAAAGAAGAAAAGAATTAAAATTGTCTTCTACGAAGTGTTCAAAGGAAGGTGGATTTCTCTGAAGTAAAATTTTTAGTAACATTTTCCTTAACGTAAAATTATTCTATAGCCATTTATAAGAAAAGAAATAGCATATATTTTTAATTATCAGACATAAAGAAAGCATAATTGATTAAATTTCACTATACTGGGAGGGAGAATGTATCCACCAGGGGGCACTGTAGTTGCGCATGCGTTTTAGATCTCTTTCGTTGGAACGTACGTTGTAGTAACTGAAAGTTTGTTTTATGTACGCGTATTTATTTTTTTGCGAAATTTCAAGTTCTGTGATTTTAATTCGTATTCACTTAGTTTATTTATGTATTGAATATATACATCTGACTTACGTGCTTGACACCCAATGACTCTTATAAGCTGTCGTCGATATAATTCGGGATAGAGACAACACTTGAAGATTACATCCGGGAACTCTACAAAGTGTGTGGCAAGGTGTGTGTGGTGTGGAACGTACTTAGTGTTAATTTGTATGGAGATTTAGTGTTATTGTACTTCGTCTTTATAAAAGCTGGTAAAAAAGAACTTTTGTCTGGCGGAGTATATTCTGAGGATGAAGCATTTCATTCTCTGAGTATGCTTAGTCGGATGTATTAACGTCTTCTTATAACGATGTATAACGTCCCTTCTAAAAAGATGCAAGTCTTTGCTCCTCACTGTAATAGTTTTTAAAATTTCAAATCGAGGAATTTATCTTACTTCTTTCAACAGGATTAAAGTAAGTGTCACAATTTTTCTTTTTAGTACTAAATTTAGTGTTCTTTTTTATGATTTTCTAAATAGCACTGATCAAAATCTTGCATAAAATGGTATTAGTTTTGAATCTGTTTGCAAAAAGCCCGCTAATTCTAGAAGTATATATTTTTTAACTTATGACGTTGCCTTTTATTACAAATTATATATTTTAAATTCTCATATGTTTCCCCTAATTTAAAGTAATAATATCACATTTTAAGTTAAATGCATTCTCTTGTTTTCCATGGGAGTTCTTAGTTTCAATTCTTATCTGTTTCAATTCTAATTCTTATCTGTCACTAAACGACCACAATGATATAAAGAAAAAAAAAAGCTTTGAAAGATTTCCTAATTCTTTCTTACTTCCTACATAGGGATTACAATCCCGTATCCTGGGATTCCGGGATTCCGCTCTATTTTTAATCCCGAAAATCCCGGGATTTTTTCTGTCAAATCCCGGGATTTTCGGAGTTGTTTTTTTTTTTTTTTTAAACAGAACAATATTCAACTGAAATTAAAAAAAAATATATTTATAGACTTTTGCTTTTGGAATAAAAATCAATTTTTATAAATTTATGTATATATGTATCATTGAAAAAGAATGTATATCTCGAGTATTTTTTACATATATTTATAAGCGATTAAACATTTTAACGTGTAAATCTGTTGACCTGCTAACAGACGTCACAGCGATGAGTCAGGAAAAACGAAATCATTTCTTTATTTCGAATTCGCTGCGTGTAGAAAGATCTATTCCATGAGTCATTTTGAGATTAACGTTTACTGATAAGCGTTTGTTTCTTTTCGTGCTTTTAAATTTATTTTTCTTTGAAGATATCTAATGAAAAGGATTTTCTATCGTAGAATTGTAATCTTTAATTACATGGTTATGAGAATAATGTAAAATTTAATTTGTCATAATAATTACTTTTTAATATTGTAAATATTTAGTCATTCAAAAACTTTTTTAACAGGAAATAAAAGGAAGTATGTAGAAGATAAATCATAAACTTATACGAAAAATACAAAAATGACAGATGTTAAGATATATATTTAAGACAAAAGAAGTTTGGAGACTATAAGTTATTTTTTCTTCGTGTTATTAATATAGAATATTTATTTATTTTTATTGAAGGTTGAATAGCCTTTGTGATTACCCTCTGATCTACATAAAAACTTGCCCATGCGGAAATATAAATTTTTTTTTAATCTAATTTTTAAATGATAAGGATTTTAATTTTTTTTTTTTTTTTCTGGGAGGGGGTCGGGATTTCTTTGAAATTTTCGTAAAGCTGATATCTTAAATCTTGCACTGATTATAATTAAAGTTTTGAAGTTTTATAGTAGGACAAGATTAAAAGCCCAATATATATTTAACAAAATAGAGAAGTAATTTTTTTCTCAATGTTATTAAAGTAGAATATTTATTTTTTTATTCATAGTTAAATAGCTGTTGTGATTATCATCTGATGCATATGTAAAAGTGCCTATGTGGCAATATAATTTTTAAAAAATCTAATTTTAAAATTATGAATTTTCATTTTTTTCTTGGGGGGGGGGGGGAATTTACTTGCAATTTTCTTACATCTGATATTTTAAATGTTTTTCGACATTCAACCGCCGAGTATATTAAATATTTTGAACTTTTAGAGTGGGAAAAGATTATAAAATATATATGCATATATTTATCCGTGTACCTTAATAGAGACACTGCGGGGCAGCTGAATTTGCCCGATAATCGAAGATGTCTGCTTTTGTGAGGTAAAAAAATATACAAATATCTATGCCTTGCGGATTAAAAAAGTATTCGCTAAATAGAGGTGTCCGCTATTCGGGAATGTCTATTAACATCCACAACAGATACTCCCGAATACCGGACATCTCAATTTAGATAACAATAATGCAGGGTTGCATTTTTTTCAAAAGAACTTCTTGATTAAAGCATGGGCATACTGGGCAGTGCCCCCCCCCCTTACGATTTTAGTGCCACCAAATTTGATGTGCAATATTTGTAGAGCTTATATTTTAAATCTGTTTCGAAATTGTACTGATTATAATCAATATTTTGACCTTTCAAAGTAAAATAAGATTTAAAAAAATCTTAATATTTAAATAAATATTTTTTGTTTTAATTTTGTTCTACTCCTGAAGTTCAAAATATTGATTATAATAAATACAATGTGGTAAAAGATTTAAATTATCATCTTAACGAAAATTGCATACCAAAATTAGGAGCACAGAAGAAAATCAGGCTGTATGGGGGTGGAGGGGGCAGGACCACAGCCAAATATTTTTTCAGGATTCAACGTGGTCAAACATGGCTACGTATGATGCTTACAAAAAATGGGTGCGATTCAGACGTTTGAAGTGTCTGAAATTCAGACGCAAAAAGTGTCTAAAAAAATTCAGACATTTTAAAATGTCTGAAAATTGAACACTCCGTTTCAGACACTTAAGTGTCTGAATTTCAGACATTTTAATTTGCAGTGTAGTAGCTGTTTTGACTTCAAAAACTATTATAAGACACATTTAGTTACAATTTATATATATTTATGAAAAATGTGCATTTTCTGTTTAGAATGACGTTGATTTGTAACGTAAAATATATCAGGAGAATCTGAATTTTTATTGACTTATAAAAATACTCGTATTATCTTTTTTTTTAAAATTATTGTGCTATTTTTTAGGGTGTGGGAACACAAAAGAAAAGATTTAATTAGAAAATTAAAAAGGAGATATTTCTATAACGTTAAATTCTGGAAGGTATAGTGCTATGTAAAGTTTAAATGAGTGCATATGAGTGCATTCCCTTAATATTGGATATTTTTTGAACCGGCCTTCGAAAGGCACATCACTAAATTAAGAGCTTTCCAACAAGCCATTATTCATCACTGAATGTTTTCTGGTTTGGATTGTAATTGAGTTGTTGTCTTTTGATCGTGTCACAGAGTAAATACTCTGTGGATCGTGTTTCAAAACGTAAAAGAAGCGGCTGGGCTCTACTATACTGTACTTTCGTGCTATTTATCGAAAAACTTATGAACAAACAAAAATCATGCTTAAGAGAATCTCATATTTATTTAAAAAGTACTACTGCTACACACAACTCAGCTACTGAAAAAAAAAATGTTAACAAAAGATTTTTTTCTAAATTCTGAAATATAAAATATTTGAATTCATTCGTGTTATTAAAACTATGAAACAAAACAACAAAAGTATAATAAATAAGAAAATTGACGATATCAAATGAGCTCGTTTAAAAAATTGCTTCAAGTCTCATATTCCAAAGATTCCAAAGATATAAGAAATCTTTGAGAAATCTTCTTTTTACCCTATAAGAAAGTCTTTTATTTTCCTGAATATTTAACTTTCTGTTGTGTCAAAAATTTTATAGTCATTGCTTTCAGTTTTAAGTATTTAAAAAAAACCCTAGTACAATAAATTAATCGAATAACTTATGAACAAACAAAAATCCTGCTTCAGAGAATCTCACATTTATTTAATATGTACTACTGCTACACAAAACTCAGCTACAGAAGCAAATTTGTTAGCAATAGTTTTTTTTTAAATTCTGAAATCTATAAGATTTGAATTCATTCATGTTATTAAAACTGGGAAATATAACAACAAAAGTATAATAAATAAGAAAATTCGCAATATCAAATGAACTCGTTTAAACATTGCTTCAAGTCACATATTCCAAAGATTCCAAAGAATATTGCCGTATAAGAAAATCTTTAATTTCCAAAATGTTTAACTTTCTGTGTTGTCCAAAAATTTATGAATGTCGTTGCTTTCAATATCAAATATACACAAAAAAACATAATACAATAACTTAACCTTTAACTAAATATTACATATGAACGAACAAAAATCATATTTCAGAGAATCTCAAATATTTTTAATAAGTGATTCTGCTATACACGACTAATCTACAGAAATAAATTATTTGGCAAACGATTTTTTTTTAATTCTGAAATCTTAAAGATTTAAATTCATTCATGTTATTAAAACTGTGAAACAAAACAACAAAAATATAAAAAAAAGCAATTTAACAAATTACAACGACCATTTGGAAAATGATTTTTTTCAAAGACTAAAATTTAAGACGGAGTTCATCATACACTGCTCAAAACAATTGGGGGAGCGCATGGTTTTAACGAAATTACGCAAATATTTACACCGATAAGTAACGTAAAAAAACATCCATAATTTAAACTGTTGTAGAAAACACATAAAGAAAACTTCACATGTAAATTAAAATTTATGACGTCAAAAACTAGAAAAAGGAGATAAGTGCAGAAATCGGGATTTTGCAGAAATGTCTGTTTCAATGCCTAGGTTGTAAAATTCAAGTGCTCAGCTTGTGTTTTGAGAAAAGGTGGCTTGAAAATGTCACAACGACATGATTTACCGCAATCCATGACTTGGCGTGTTATCGGGTCCAAGACACATGGAATGGTAGTCATCGAAAGGTGCAAGGTCGAAAATGTGCTAACACAGAAACTGATGACCGATATATCCTGTTAACAGCTCGTCCAGACGGAACGGACAATGCTACTCAGCTGCAAACACAGTTGTTCTAGGCCACGGGACGAAGGGTGTCCAGCCAAACAGCCCGAAATAGGCTTCATCAGGGTTATCTCTATGCACGTAAGCCAATGGTCTGTATTCCGTTGACCTCAAGCCACTGTGCGGCTTACGTATTATCCACTTACGTATTATCTTAAACTTACGTATTATCCACTTGAAACTTACGTATTATCCAAGCATTTCATTCGCTGTTCGGGAAAAGGCTTTTCCATCGTCAGATTTCCAAGAAATCTGACGACCCATTATAAATGAAATTTCATTCTTAAACTTCTAAACATCCCACAATATTACTTTCTACACCGTCGTATCGAGAAAAAAATGTACTTTTAAATGCAATTTATTTGAAAGCTGTATCTCAATTTGTTTCTGAGTTAGAATTTTTTTTTTTAGTTTTTATTACTTTTTTGTCATAGTGGCAACAGAAGTATCCATCTCTGTTGAAAGTAAATGGAAAATACATTACTGTACAGACCAATCAGAAAACGAATAAAATACG
Organism: Maratus speciosus; assembly: GCA_963932465.1. Taxonomy (NCBI): domain Eukaryota; kingdom Metazoa; phylum Arthropoda; class Arachnida; order Araneae; family Salticidae; genus Maratus; species Maratus speciosus. The sequence goes on from OZ010794.1 coordinate 360,308,874, forward strand.
GCTTAAACCAATTAAAAGCTTCAGATATGCTTTTGATTTCCTACCATGACGAGGACAATAACCAATTTTCCAAATGGTTAATAATAAATGAATAAATTCACGATATAAAACAAGCTCATTTAAAAAATTTGTTTCAAGCCTCATATTCCTACCATAAAAACTTAACCTTTAACTAAATATTACTGATAAACGAACAAAAATCATATTTCAGAGAATCTCAAATTTATTTAATAAGTGATACTGCTACACAAAACTAATCTACAGAAATGAATTATTTGGCAAACGATTTTTTTACATTCTTCTATCTTTACAAGAAGAAAGTATTGGTTTCATGAAATTTTTCGAATTCCAGTTTTCGACGGATTTACACGTTTTATGGGTCAGAGATTCCAAAAAACTTGTTTTTACAAAATGTCTGTCTGTGAGTCTGTCTGTCTGTGAGTCTGTCTGTCTGTCCGTCTGTCTGTCTGTGAGTCTGTCTGTCCGTCTGCCTGTCTGTCTATCTGTGAGCCTGTCTGTCTTTCTGTCCGTCTGTCTGTCTGTATGTGACACAGATTTTGTGGGCGCTCTATCTCAGGAATTAATGCACGGAATTTAATAAGAATTTATATTCAGGTAGTCCCTAATATAGATTGGTGCTGATTAGTTTTTGGTGTAAATCGCCCTGCAGGTGGCGCTGCTATGTAGCATTTTGCAGGATTTCCGCAATAGCTCTATCCCAAAAACTAATGCACGGATTTTTATAAAACTTCAGATTCCGTTAATCCTTGACATGAATGGATGCTGTTTACGTTTTGGTGTAAATCGCCCAACAGGTGGTGCTGCTATGCTGCATATTGCAGGATTTACACTATTTTCGCAGTAGCTCTAACTGAAGAACTAATGCACACATTTTCATCAAACTTCGGATTTAGTTAGTCCTTCATATGAAATGATGCTGACTACGTGTTGGTGTAAATCGCCCAATAGGTGGCGCTGCCGTGCTGCATTTTGAACTATTTCCTCAATTTCATCTATCTCAATAACTAATGCACGAATTTTCATCAAACTTCAGATTTAAGTATAACTTGATTAATATTGCTGCTGATTATGTGTTGTTGCAAATCTCTCAACAGGTGGCGCTTCTATGCTGCATTTGTCATGATTTGCGCAATATCTCTATCTCAAGAACTAATGCACGAATTTTCCTCAAACTTCATATTCAGTTAGACGTTGACATAAGTTGGTGATAACTAGGTTCTGGTGTAAATAACCCAATAGGTGACGCTGCTATGCTGCATTTTGTTAGATTTACACGATTTCAGTGACAGTCATACCTCGAGAACTAATGCACGGAATTTCATATTTTTAGAATTCTCATGATGAACACAGATTGCCATTTAATTTGGCACCGAGATAGTGAATTTTGAAGTATTGACATGTATGAGATAGAAGAAAGTTTTGCTATGGCCACAACATACTAGTTTTATTCTGAAATCTAAAAGATTTAAATTCATTCATGTTATTAAAACTGTGAAACAAAACAATAAAAATATAAGAAATGAATGAAGTCACGATATAAAACGAGCTCATTTAAAAATTTGCTTCAAGTCTCATATTCCATAATATTTTGAAAAGCAATTTTAAATTTTTATTGTTTTTGTGAGTTTAAGTTTTGGTTCAAATGCAAAAGTTTAATAAATAAATAAATTCACGATATTAGATTAGCTCATTTAAAGAATTGCTTCAAATCTCATATTCCATGCTATTTTGAAAAACAATTTGAAATTCTTATTGTTTTTGTGAGTTTCTTTGAGTTCTGGTTCAAATGCAATAAGGATGATGCATAAACTGTGAAACAAAACAACAAAAGTATACTAAATGAATAAATTCGCAATATTAAAAGAACTCGTTTAAAAAATTGCTTCAAGTCTCATATTGCATGCAATTTTGAAAAACAGTTTGAAATTATTATTGTTTTTATGCGTTTCCATGCAGTTTTGATTCAAATGCAATAACGATGATGCATAAAAAGAACAAAGAAAATACCCCCTCTTTTAAAACAGGTATTACTTGAGGTAGAAGCAGAAAAAGTACTTTTATACAAGAATAATTCTTCTGCGCATTTGTTTCGTTAAAATATATAAAGCTTTGAGAACATTTTCGATTTTTGTACTTTCTTCTATCTTTACAAGAAGAAGTATTGGATTCATGAAAATTTTCGAATTCCGGTTTTCGACTGATTTACACGTTTTGAGGGTCAGAGATTCCAAAAACATGTTTTTTACAAAATATCTGTCTGTGAGTCTGTGACTCTGTCTGTCTGTATGTATGTATGCGACACAGATTTTGTGGGCGCTCTAGCTCAAGAACTAATGCTCAGAATTTAATAAAAATTTATATTCAAGTAGTCCCTGATATAAATTGGAGCTGATTAGTTTTTGGTGTAATTCGCTCAACAGGTGGCGCTGCTATGCTGCATTTTTCCCGATTCCCGCAATAGCTGTATCTCAAGAACTAATGCACGGATTTTCATAAAACTTCAGATTCCGTTAGTCCTTGACATAAATGGATGCTGTTTACGTTTTGGTGTAAATCTCCCAACAGATGGCGCTGCTATGCTGCATTTTGCAGGATTTACACGATTTCTGCAATAGCTCTATCTCAAGAATTAATGGACACATTTTCATAAAACTTCAGATTCAGTTACTCTTTGATATGAAATGATGCTAACTATGTGTTGGTGTAAATCGCCCAATAGGTGGCGCTGCTGTGCTGCATGTTGCACTATTTCCTCAATAGTGATCTCAAGAACTAATGCACGAATTTTCATCAAACTTCAGATTTAAGTATAACTTGATTAATATCGCTGCTGAGTATGTGTTGGTGTATATCGCTCAACAGGTGGCACTGTTATGCTGCGTTTGTCATGATTTGCGCAAAAGCTCTATCTCAAGAACTAATGCACGAATTTTCTTCAAACTTCATATTCAGATAGACGTTGTCATAAGTTGATGATAATTAGATTCTGCTGTAAATAACCCAATAGGTGGCGCTGCTATAGTGCATTTTCCTGGATTTACGCGATTTCAGCGACAGTCATACCTCGAGAACTCATGCACGGAATTTCATCTTTTCTGAAATCAGATGATAAGCACAGATTGCCATTTAATTTGGCACTGTGACAGCGAATTTTGAAGTATTGACATGTATGAGATAGAAGAAAGTTTTGTGATGGCCACAACATACTAGTTTCACCATGTGTGAAACTAGAAATATCATGCTTTTGTCGTTTTTTAGCACTTTCCAACAAAGTTGAAAAGTTTTTATGCATTCGGTTGACCTGTCTGTCCGTGTATCCGTCTGTCCACGATCTAACTCCCGTAAATATACTCGGATTTCCATGCAATTGATAAACGTTACTTAGGGTCACCAAGGCATGTATGGTATTGTACACTATATTGCCATTAATGACCGGCAACTTTCAATTTTAGACATTTTGTCGAATATTTAGAAATATACTTGACAGATTCTTCTGGAATTTCAGGATTGAAAAGAACAGGTATGACCTCATATTTAGCAATGTCGATTTGATAAGGGGGGCTATTAGGGAGCCAACAAAAAATCAAAGAAAAAAAATTATATTTGGGATCACCCTGTAAAATATAATGCACGAAATGATCTATCACTACCGAATATAAATAAACAGACATTGTGCAATATGTGTATGCTTTTGTGTAAGAATAGCATGTATATTAAGAGAGATATAGCCATTTATTTAAAAAAATTAAAAAATTCTTGCATGTTTTTTGCTTATAACATGCAGGGTTTTCAATCAAATTTAACTCCGGTTTCAGAAAAATTGACAAAATATAGTAGATACAATATAGAGCAATTGGAATATAAATATATTAAATATTTTAGGAAATATGAGCAGTTGTATGAAATAATTTTTATCTGCGCATGCGCGAACTATAACAAGGATCATTTTACATAATTTAATAGTCAACTCTGTGGAGCAACTTATTAAAAAAATCTAGTCAGATGTCGCAAAATTTCAGAAAGATATCGGCGTTAGAGTGATCAAATTTTTAGTTGTTCTCTAAAAGCAGCTGAATGATAAGGGATATTCCACAAATTGTCATTTTTAATTTTTAATTTTTTAATTTTTAATTTTTTATTGATGCTTTAGTTCTTCTTTGATAACCACCAGAACGAGCCTATACCATTATCAAAAGAAGTATCAAAATCGGAGCATTTTCTCCAAATCTACTCGTTGATACTCACTAAATACTAACTTTTTTTCTGAAAGTCAGTTAATAAAAAATGACAATTTGTGTAAAATCTCTTATCATTCAGCTGCTTTTAGAGAACAACTAAAAATTTGCTCGCTTTAACGCCGATATCTTTCTGAATTTTTACGATATTTGACTAGATTTTTTAATAAGTTGCTCCGTAAAGTTGACTATTAAATTATGCAAAATTATCCTTGTTATCTTTCGCGCATGCGCAGATAAAAATTATTTCATACAACTGCTCATATTTCCTAAAATATTTAATATATTTATATTCCAATTGCACTATATAGTTTCGACTATATTTTGTCAATTTGTCTGAAACCAGCGTTAAATTTGGTTGAAAACCCTGCATGTTATAAGCAAAAAACATGCAAGAATTTTTTATTTTTTTTTAAATAAATGGCTATATCTCTCTTAATATACATGCTATTCTTACAGAAAAGCATACACATATTGCACAATGTCTGTTTATTTATATTCGGTAGCGATAGATCATTTCGTGCATTTTATTTTACAGGGTGATACCAAGTATTATTTTTTTTCTTTGATTTTTTGTTGGTTCCCTAATTGCCCCCCTTATCAAATCGACATTGCTAAATATAAGGTCATACCTGTTCTTTTCGATCCTGAAATTCCAGAAGAATCCGTCAAGTATATTTCTAAATATTCGACAAAATGTCTAAAATTGAAAGTTGCCGGTCATTAATGGCAATATAGTGTATATGAAGTATGTGGGACTGATAGTTCATTTACAATGTCACTCAAAAGAATTCCGGCACAGTATGGTATATGGGGAAAAGTCGTTTGCAGAGTATTTAAATGAGATTGTGCTATTTCAAATGTAAGGATACTGATATAAATCACTTAATTTCACTAAAAGATGATTACGATACAATAAGGCATTCATAGTATTTGTCGTTCATTTACAGGGACATACAAAAGAAATCGCTTACAGTACTGTCTTTGAGGGATAATTGCTGGAAGTGGGTTTTAAAATTCGGTATGCTCTTTTAAATTTAACTAATTTTTTGCTCTTTGTATATAAATTCTATGTTACTCGCTGTATATAATTTTTATACCTCATATACAAGGCTACACAAAAGAATTCACGTACCATTCTCCTTATTAGCGGAAATTTCTGAAGGGGAATTTTCAACTGAGGTATATGTATTTCTTAACTGAAATAAATTTTAGCATGCATGCAGTTAATAGATACAAACTATATATCATATACAGGACTGCTCAAAGAATTCGAATAATTTTCCAATTGTGGATGGGAACAGCTGAAATTAAGTTTTCAAATGTGTTATGCGTTTCCATATGGTTGAATTAGATATAATATTTTAACTTATTAAACGGCGCAGTTTTGTTACATTATTCTGAATGTGTTGGAAAGTGCTACATAATCTAATCTTGACGCATGATTTTTTTTCCTTTCTTGTTTAAGTATGCATCTACAATACGAAAAGTGAAATACAAAATATAAGGGTATGAGTAAATCACAAATAACTTTAAAATTTATTTCCAGTTTTATGGAACACTTTTACGAAATGTATGCTTGATTATCTTGATTTAAAAGAGGTGAAAACATCTTATAAGATTACAGTGTCTCAGAAAAATTTACTAAGCAAATCATACATTGATATTTATGTTAATGAAACACTAAGAATTTAAGAAAACTGGAAAGAGATGTTTTATTTATTGATCTAGAAAAATCTTTTTTTTTTACCCGGCTGTCAAGAAGGGTTAAGTGTTTCAAGCGTATATGTGGATTTCTTTATACCCTCGAAACATCCCAATGGCTGGATGGATTTTAATGAATGAGGTCTCTATCGATTCGTCTTAACTGTCCGATGGTTATAGGCTAGGTTTTGTTTTTATAAATTCAAAATGGCGGCTGCAAAATACAAAATAGTGGTAGAAACGAAAAAAAATTTTTAAGCACCCTATTGCGTGGCATATCATTGGATAGATCTTTCAAAATGAAGACGATATTCCATTGACTATTTTACAGTCAGAAGCTCCGTTAAAATATTATACAACCTGGAAGTTGTGTATGTAGGATCTCTAGCTTTACTGCAACTCTAACCATCATAGACATCTATATAGGCCTCATAAAAACAGTGTTTATAGATAGGAACTAACAATTAAACACAACTTAAAAGTCATCAATACAAGTAAATAAAAAAAAATAGGTAAGCAATATGAAAAATAGTTTCGCATTGATGAGAAATAATTAATTAGTTCGCTTTTTACGCAGTCGGGTTTTTTGATTTTTCTAATTTAATATATTATTTACATTAGCAAATAAATAAATAGAATGCTAAATTCATCTTTAAAAAGTTAAACTTAAAATTACACTATGTGCAAATTACTTAAAAGATGACAAAATATTAAAAAGGTGTTAAATTACTTTAATACTTCTTAGTACTTTCAACTATATACATAGAACCTTGTCAGAGAATACAAAAATACTGTTATTAGCGTCTTATTTTCAAATTTCACGTAGTTGGTGTTGAAGGAAGTGAATGTGAAAGTCAACGAGTTTTATAATGACGTTTTATTCTACAACATATCCAGAATTTCGGCGGGTTTGCTTAAAGAATCATAAAAAAGTAATATTCCGCTTCCTTCTATATCCATATTTTTATTTTCCCAATGTTTTTCGGATCTAAAAATTTTCGACCCCAACTACGTGAAATTTGAAAATAAGACGCTATTAACGGTGTTCTCTGACGAAGGCTATGTGTATAGTTGAAAGTACTAAAAAATATTAAAGTAATTTAACACCTTTTTAAATACTTTGTCATCTTTTAAGTAATTTGCACATAGTGAAAAAATTTTATCTTTTTCCTTATTCCTTTTGTAATTATTTTTATTATAAAAACAGAAATTCCATAACTAAGGCTATATTAAGAATCCGTTTATGTTTTGTTTTTTTTTCATTTTAATATAATGTTTGTTCGTAATTTTATGCATGATTATTCTTCCTCGGATCATGAAAAAAGGTGTGAAAGTATATTATTTGACATACTTCAGTGTAAAAAAGTTCTCAAATATATTTTTCTAATTCTGAGATCTAAAATATTTGAATTTATCCACGTTATTAAAGCTGTTAAAAAACACAAGAAAATCATAGTAACTAAGATAGTTTACGATATAAAACGAGCTCATATAAAAAACTGTTTCGAGTCTTCTATTCCATATAATTTTGAAAATTATTTGAAATTATTATTGTTTTATGTGTTTCTTCAAGTTTCGGTTTAAATGCTGTAATGATGGCGAATAGTTCTTTTAAAAACTAAGGCAACATCTTCTCATTTAAAGCAGAATAAAATGCGACATGAGGTAAAAGGAGAGAAGGTATATTTATATAACAAAAAAATATATTTCTATGCATTTGTTTTGGTAAAAAATGAAAGTTTAAAACCTTTATCATTTTTAAAAATAAAATCGTTCTTTAACTAGAAAAATCATATGTCGTCTTTTTTTTTTTTTTTTTCTATCAAGAATCTGTTTGAAATTTATTTACAATTTTATGTCATACTTTTAAATAACTTATGCTCGATTTTCTTTCTTTTTTTGGAATTGGTGAAAACATCTCAACGTCTTAGAAAAATTCACTAACAAACTCACACTTTGATATTTATGTTAGCGAAACTCTAAAGAGTTGAAGAAAACTGAAAGACATTAGAAAAACTTTCCTAATGTTATTCTTTTTGAAAATACTTCTTATTATAAAAGTGAAAATTCAAAAGATAAGGCTACATTAAAAATGCATTTATATATTTTTTACACTTTGATATAATCTTTTTATGTAATTTCATACTCGATTATTAGGCAGATTTCGTATGAAATACTACCTATTACATTGTCTCCTATGTTGGAATTTCTGAAACATTTTTGCAGATCTTCACCGATCATGATCCCTAGAACTCAAAACCACCCTCAGTAAAAAACTTTATATATATATATATATATATATATATATATATATACACTGGCATCCAAAAGTTAAGGTACAGGGACTGGATGCTTTCGATTGCACACGTTTTGTCGAATATATACCAATATTATTGGCGAATTGTTCTTGAACTTCTATGGATGTAAAGAACATGTTTGATTTTATATTTCTCGGTGAAGATTTATCGGGGGATACAATTAGGGGGCTAATAATAAATTTAATAATAAAATAATATTTGCGATCACCTATGTAACAGAAAAGGCTGGATATGGTTTGTCACTGTGGTAAATGACTATTTCGGTCCTATTCAACGGTTGTATACATTTGTGTAAGCATAGCACTCATATTCGTGAAGATGTTAACGTTTTTGTGAAAAATGTAAAAGTTTTTTGTTTATAGCATACAGAGTTTTCAACCAAATTTAACACAACTTTCCGAAAACCTGACAAAGAACAGTAGCAACAGTATACTGCAATTAAAACATGAATATATTGAATATTTGGTGAGATGTGGACATTTGTATGAAATAATTTTTAACAGCGCTTGCGTGGAAGATCCTAAAATTTTTATTATATAATTTGGTAGTCAGCTATTTAGGGTAACTTGTATAAAAAGTCCAGTCAAATATCGCGAAAATTCACAAAGATAGGGTCGATATAATGAGTTGCTTCCTAAAAATAGCTTTATTATAAGGGATTTTCCGCAACTTTTCAATCAGCTCACTATATCTTTCTAAGATTTCACAACATTTGACTGTACTTTTTAAAAAAGTTGCCCCAAAATACTGACTACCAAATTATGAAATAAAAACTTTGAAATCTTCCGCGCATGCGCAGATAAAAATTATCTCATAAAAATGCCCATATCTCATCAAATGTTCAATATATTCATGTTTTAATTGAAGTATACTGTTGCTTTTGGCAAGTTTTCGGAAAGTTGTGTTAAATTTGGTTGAAAACTCTGTATGCTATAAGCAAAAAACTTTTGAATTTTTCACAGACACAACAACATCTACACGAATATGAGTGCTATGCTTACACAAATGCACACAAACGTTGAACAAGATCCAAATAGTCATTTAACACAGTGACAAACCATTTCCAGCATTTTCTGTTACATAGGTGATCGCAAATATTATTTTATTATTAAATTTATTATTAGCTCCCTAATTGTTCTCCCGACTAAATCTTCACCAAGAAATATGAAATCAAACATGTTCTTTTCATCCCAGAAGTTCAAGCACCATTCGCCAATAATTTTTGTAGATATTCGACAAAACGTGCGCAATCGAAAGCATCCAGTCCCTGTACCTTAACTTTTGGAAGCCAGTGTATATATATATATATACACTCATGTCCACAATTAAGACATTTAAGGTCACAAACATAAAATCTGTGAAAACTGATGAACTATTCACTGTATTGCCACGAAATTTCGCACAGAGGTATATTACAACGGTAGAAAGATAATAGCAACACAACAATATGGAAAATATTTTAATTGTGAATTAAGAAACAGGGTATATCAAAAAGTGTTAAATCATGAATCAGAGATAAAGCGTTTATCTCGAGAAAAGTCTGTCTAATATGAACTGTGGCCAGTGTGCACTGATATACAAGCCTCACAACGAATTTTCATACTGTGTCTGATGGTGTCAATAAATGTTTGTGACAACAAAGCCCATTCCTCAAAAAGCGCGGCTTTTAACTCCTGGCGGGTCCTAGGAGGGGGGTTACGCTGTGCAAAGGCTCTTCCTAGACCATCCTAAACATGTTCAATAGGACTGAGGTCCGGAGACCTCGAAGGCCTTTTCATACGGCGAATATCCTTCTCTTCAAGAAAATCATCAACAATGTGAGCTCTGTGTTGCTTCGCATTATCGTCCATAAACATGAAGTCCTGGCCTACAGCACCCCGGAACAACCTCACATAGGCTTCAAAGACCTCATTACTATAGCGATGTGTGTTGACAGTACCCGCATCGAAGACGTGCAGTGGTGTACGACTGCCCAACATTATGCTGCCCCAGATAAGGATTCCTTTGCCACCAAATCTGTCGATGTCTTTTACGTAGGAAGGATGATAGCGAGCCCCACGTTCTCTCCAGATGCAGATTCGACGAGAATCACTCAGCGTGGTAAATCTCGACACATCACTGAAAAGAAAACGCTCCCATTCTTGTTGTGTCCCAGACGGGTGTCTTCGGATCCACAACAACCAGGCTCTCTTGTTGGATGCAGTGAAAGGGACACACACGACTGGACGCCTGGCGTTGGGATGTGCTCCTTAAAGCCTGTGTGAGGTTGTGCAGGAGTGCTGTAGTGCCGGACTTCATGTTTATGGACGATAATGCGAAGCCACACAGAGCTCACATTGTTGATGATTTTCTTGACGAAGAGGATATTCGCCGTATGATTTCGCCCTCGAGGTCTCCCGTCTCCAATCCTATTGAACATGTTTGAGATGGTCTAGGAAGAGTCATTGCACAGCGTAATCCCCCTCCCAGGACCCGCCAGGAGTTAAAAGCCGAGCTTTTGAAAGAATGGGCTTTATTGCCACAATCATTTGATTGACAGCCTCATACACAGTATGAGAGCTCATTGTGAAGCTTGTATAGCAGTGCACGGTGGTCACACTCCTTGTTAGACAGACTTTTCCCGAGATAAATGCTTTATCTCTGATTCAAGATTTCACATTTTTGGATATACCCTGTTTCTTAATTCCCAATTAAAATATTTTCCATATTGTTATGTTGCTATATTCTTTCTCCCATTATAATATACATCTGTGCAAAATTTCCTGGCAACACAATGAATAGTTCATCAGTTTTCACAGATTTTATGTTTGTGACCTTAATTTTGGACATGAGTGTATATATATATATATATATATATACTATATATATATATCACTTTTTTATGGGCACTTTATAACTATCGTAATTCTGTACAAATCTCTTCCAAACTGATCATAACATCAAGGACATAAAATCTCGGTCAAGTTCGTTAATGGGCAAAATCGACCAAGGGGATGGAAATCGGGAGGGGTTTTGGGAAAATTGAAAAAAAACCCATAATTTCTTAATTTTTGTACACATCAAATCAGTTTAAGTTTTTATTACTTCTAAAAATAGAGACAAGAATTTATGTATCACAGATTTTTGATAAAATTAAAAGTGGGCTCAAGGGGCGCAAAAAATAGGGTTTTTGGTCGCAAAAAATTCATAACTTCGTCAATTCTCAAGAATTCAAATCAAATTAAATTTATTATAAACTTAATATTATCTACAACTTTTATATTGACAAGTTTTTGATAGGACCAATTCGTATCGCAAAAATAATTAAAAATGAAAATAAAAAGGGGGATTTGAATAAGAAAAAAATTCATAACTTCGTCAATTCACAAGATATAAAATCCGCATGAATTTATTATATATGTTCTTAATATTATCTGCAACATTTATATTGACAAGTTTTTGATAGGACCAATTCTTACAGCAAAAACAAATTAACAATACATAGCGGATGCAGAAAAAAAATCATCGTATTCAGGGTGTATTGAATTCCAAATTCCTTATTTTCTGACTCATTTTTAAATTCATTTTTGCTCTCAAACGCATCCAATTGGTAGATTCTCTTATTCAGAAACTATATAATGTACCGTAATGGTCGATTTTTTTATATAGAGGTAGAATATATTTTTAAAAAATGATGTCAAAGTGGGCCTTTTGAACCGAATTTCCCAAAGCGATTGTGTCGGAAACGAAAAATATTATCCTACTTAGAAAATAATTGTTTATAAATGAAGTTTTAATTAATTGAACGAAAAATAAAATCACAGATTGCTTATAAAACTCTTCAAAAATCACGTTAGCAAGTTTCATATATTTTTTTTTTTTTTTTTTTTTTTTTTATGAATCTGAAAGTGTGTCAGAAAATTTCGAGTTGTTGAGCATGGAAAGGTATATATTTTTTTTTAAATACCGACTTAAAATGATTCTAATAAAACCATCTCTTATATAAAAATGAATAAAAACTCGTCAAAAGCGGCCAGATAAAATTGTTAAAGTGGGTTTAACTCTAATCATGATTTAGTTTTTGTTGTTGAAATTAGCATTTAACTTCGAATCTACCTGCGCCTGTAGGCCGAGCCGGCAAAGATTTTTTTATTTGAATCGTGAAAAAAATTGTAAGCGAGTAGCATATTATTAGACATAATTTAGAGTAAAAAGAAATTCTAAATATTTTTTTTTTTAATTCTGAGATCTAAAAGATTTGAATTTATTTATGTCATTAAAACTGCGAAGCAAAACAACAAAAGTACAAAAGATAAGAGGATATAATACAAGCTCATTTAAAAAATTGCTTCAAGTCTCATATTCCATAATGTTTTGAAAAACAATTTAAAATACTTAATGTTTTTATGCGTTTCTGTTAGTTCAAGTTTAAATGCGATAACGATAGAGAATGATGCTTTTAAAAACAACAAAGAGAACATCTTGTCATTTAAAACAGAATAAATAACATGAGACATGAGATAAAAGCAGAGAAGTTACTTTTATATAAGAATAATCCTTCTACGCATTTTCTTTGATAAAAATGGTAAGTTTAGAGAAATTTACGATTTTTTTAATTATTCAGAATCCAGAAAAATCATGCTCTTGTCTTTTTTAAGTATTTGTTTAAATTACGAAAAATGAAATGCAAAGTATAAAGGCATGGGTGAATCAAGAATCATTTAAAAATTTATTTACAATTTTATGTAACATTTTTAGGTAATTTCTGCTTGATTTTATTTTTGGAAAATTTGAAATCATTTTATAAGATTATAGCGTCTCAGAAAAAATCTCTAACCAAATCGTATATTGATATTTATGTTAGTGAAACACTAAGAGTTGAAGAAAACACTAAAAAAAAAGGACATTTAGGAACGTCTTATCATTTATTTTTCTTGAAAATTTTTCCTTTTGTCAATATTATTGTTACTATAAAAATAGAAATGTAAAACATAAGGCTACATTAAGAATCTATTTTTATTACATTTTAATATAATCTTTTCACGTAATTTTATGCTTGATTATTTTTTTCTTTGGATCTTGAAAAAATTGTAAGTGAGTGTATTATTAGTCCAGGTAATAAAGGATTTTACCTGGAAAAATTAATGGTAGTTCTGGAAATAGACTTACTTTATGTTTTTTGGATAGCTGAATCCGAATTTTTAACTTCCCACCAAAATTTCCCCCAGCAACTCCCCCCCCCCCCAAATTTGGGTAAAATGTTTTCATTTTTAAAAAAAATCAATTTTTTTGTTGTTTTAGGGAAAAGGTATCTAGAAATTCAGAAAATAGTCAAAATTTGCAACAAATACGATATATGACAATAGGGAGGCGGGGATCTTCCTCGGAACATGCGCCGCGGTGCTGCATGAACTAAGTTGCGCAATTCCACTTAACCACTCACATCGTTTACGTTCTCTCTCCCGTCTCCCCTCCGAACTTTCCCTACAAAGTTTACTTTAATTTTTTTGGACCACTGAATCTGAATTTTAACTTTCCACCGAAATCCCCCCCGCAACTCCCCCCCCCCCCCCAAAAAAAATAGTTGTTTTTAAATTATTTTTTCTATTATTGTTTTAGGGGAAAAGTATCTAGAAAATCAGAAAGTAGACAAAATTTGAGACAAATAGGATGTATGATGACATTATGACGCAGGATAAACGGGGAGAAGAGGGGCTGCCTCGGAACATGCATCGCGGCGCTGTTCTCAAAAACCAATGTTTTTTTTCAAAAAATAAATTTTTTGGGAGTGGGGGGGGGGGGGGTTGCCGGAGGAAATTTTGGTGGGAAGTTGCAAATTCGGATTCAGCGACCCAAGAAACATAAAGTGCGTCGAAATCCAGAACTAGCACTAATTTTGCCAGGTAAATTCCCCTATTGCCTGGACTTGCATAACTTAGTGCACACAGCACCGCAGTGCATGCTCCGAGACAGCGCTCCCCCCCGCCCCCCTCTCCGTTCCTTCTATGTCATAATGTCATATATCCTATTTGTTGGAAATTTTGTCTACTTTCTGAATTTCTAGATACTTTTCCCCTAAAACAATAAAAAATGAATTTAAAAACAACTATTTCTTTGGGTGGGGGGTTGCGCGGGGTGGGGGTTTGCTGGGAAGTTAAAAATTCGATTCAGCGACTCAAAAAACCTAAAGTAAACCTTATAGGGAAAGCTCGGAGGGCGAACGTACACTGTTAAAAATTTTGCAGCATTCTGGCAGGTCATTCGACCGTTTTTTGAAAAAACGGTTTCATAACCATAATTTAACTATATTCTGACCATGAAATGGCCAATAATATGGTCAGAATAGTGTTAAATAACGGATATTTAACCGTTTTCGGAAAAAACGGTCAAATGACCTGCCAGAATGCTGCAAATTTTTAACAGTGTACACGATGTGAATGGCTAAGTGAAATTGCGCAACTTAGTCCACGCAGCACCGCGGCGCATGTTTCGAGATCCCCGCCTCCCCATGCATCCTACGTCATAATGTCATATATCTTATTTGTTGCAAACTTTGTCTACTTTCTGAATTTCTAGATACTTTTTCCCTTAAATAACAAAACATTGATTTATTTAATAAAAACCTTTTTTGGGGGGCATTTTACCAAAATTTGGGGGAGTTACCGGGGGATATTTTGGTGGGAAATTAAAAATTCGGATTCAGCAACCGAAAAAACATATAGTAAGCCTTTTTCCAGTACTACCATGAATTTTGCTAGGTAGAGCCCCTATACGGTCTGTATTGCCTGGACTATATATAAGGTATGTAGCAATCCTCATAACCACCATACAAGTAAATCTCTGGAATATCTGAACATACTTCAGTGCTAAAAATTTTATGCTCATTGCTTTCAATTTTAAACATTTTAGAAAAAATTATATAATATTTTAAACAAACAAATAACTTATAATTTTTTTTTGTAGGAATTTGTTTTTTAATTGTGGGGTCAAAACATTTGGATTCATCTATCTAAACTTATGTTCATTATTTTCTTCTTTCAGTCTTTTCTTTTTTTTAAATGTCATTCAACCTAATAAACAGAAGTACAAAAATAAAATAAATACTGTGATACCTCGGTTTTCGTGGATAATTCGTCCGAAAACAATCGACGAAATCCGAAACCGACGAACACCGCGGCAATTATTTCCATATGAATCAATGTAAATCTAATTAATTCGTTATAAACTTTCCAAAGTACGTTACAAAAACACATTTTGTAGAGAATAAGTATAGCGTTGAATACTAAAAAGAATAAGAAATTAATATAACAGGATGGCGAGTGGTCAGGGAATAACACAGTCAAAAAGGTGTTACATACACTCTTAATTCAAAAGAACGAATTATTAACTCAACAAAAGAACGAAAAGTTTTACGCGTGTTTTTGTTCTTTCTGAGTATCTGTTTTATCAAAAAGAGACATTTTCCACAAAAAACTGGTTTACCAAATCATCCTTTTAGGAGTAGCATCCCCAGGACCGCTCATTTCAGACCGGAACAGAAAAATATCTCTAAAAGAGCGGTTTAGGAAGCTTCCTTATTGGTTGAAATCCTGTAACGCGATATATAGTTTTGCAGAGGGAGAACCGTCTTCAAAAGGGAGTCGCTTGTTTGTTTCAAGCGTCAAAGTTTAGCGTTACCTACATGATAAAAACAATATTTCAATTATAATTTGATTGATTTAAAAATGGGCATAGAATAAGATAGATGGATTATGCCCACGAAAGCAGGGGGGTGGGGCAATCATCACAAAGAATTGGATAAATTTTGTTTTTGTTTCCCAGCTAAAACCAAGATGGCTACCGGCGAGTCTAGGATTTTACTAATACTGAAAATTCTGAGGTAAAGTACGTTGTTTTACTTCATCTTTCTTGTAATTCCTTCACCATTCCTTGTTGTATTTTCGCATTGTATATATGATTTTTTGCGTTATTTAACGTTAATACTTTTAAACCGGAAACATGAACTTCTTAAATTACTTTTTTTTCTTTTTTTTTTAATGCATCTGTTCCATAATTTTTATAATCAATAAAATGCACTTAGATATGTAGTTTTCCCGTATTCAAATTGTATAAAATTACGCTAATTGGTATTTACATTATTAAACATATATCATTTTGTGTTTATATTATTGATTATTAATATACTATAATTTGCTCATGACACTCAGAAATATTTGCGGAACACAACCCATGATTATAAAAATTATTAAATTATTATTAACTTATAATATATGTTCTATTTTATATTTTTTTTTATGTTTCAGTAAGTACAAGTATTTAATAAATTGTGTTCATTTAGATAGTTGTACACATCTACACTTTAATTATTATTTTTTTAATTGCCACAGTATTATGTAAATAGTACGAAATGTAAAAGATAATTTAAAAAAAGTATCAGAATATAATAGATTAGTAAAAAATATTATCAATTTACTTTATGACACAACTAGCTTGACCTTTTTTTTAAATTATGATTTTGTGAATTTTTATTTTTGTGTTATACTTCGCTCTGTTCATATTCAAAAGTTTAACTAAACAAAAGTCTGCAGTTATGTAACACATGAATTCTATATTCCATAATTATTTATCTGAGTCATAAGCAAAATATATTAATAAGATATAATAATATCAGAAATAATTAAAGAAATCGCCATTTCCGGATTAAAACTAATAACGTTAAAATTATGTATACAATGTGAAAATATTAAAAAGAAAAAAATCATAATGAGAAAGATAAAGTAAACAAGTTGGAAATTGCTCGTCAAACGTGGCAAATGAGGTGCGTTCGTACTATAACAAGTTTTATAATTATTTTTTGCACCCCATATTGTACTGAATGTATAATTTTTTGCACTTCATAAAGTCCATACTCTTTAACATCATTAAAATGCACTCCCAATAATTTTTTCCTATTCCCCGAACACTTTTGACTGTCCCTGTAATTAAACTATACATCCGATTTTCCTAAAATTTGAAATGGCTCGACAAAATTTTGTAACAATTATATATTTAAAATTTCAGACCATTTGGAATTCAATTTGGTAACATCATTAAAATGCACTTGCAATAATTTTTCCCATTGGCCGTAATGTAAAGAAAAACTTTTGACTGTCCCTGTAATTAAACTATACATCTGATTTTCCTAAAATTTGAAATGGCTCGACAAAATTTTGCAACAATTATATCTTTAAAATTTCAGACCATTCGGAAGGCTGTAACATCATTAAAATGCATTTGCAATAATTTTTCCCATTGGCCGTAATGTAAAGAAAAACTTTTGACTGTCCCTGTAATTAAACTATATATCCGATCCGATTTTCATAAAATTTGAAATGGCTCGACAAAATTTCGCAACAATCTTATATTTCAAATTTCAGACCATTCGGTTGGGTAGTTTTTGCTCTGTTATATGCGGACAGACAGACGGACGGACAGACGGACGGACAGACGGACAGACGGACGGACTGAACGACGACTATAGGTGCTACGTATTTATATAATTACGAACGCACCTAAAAAAGCGCACTTCAGGATATTGACATGGTAGAAAATCTTGTCTTGTTATGGCGCGAACATATCTTTTATTATTATTATTATTATTCTTTCGGAAATGAAAAACAAAATTTCTTCTGCATCTAGATTAAAATAAAACAAAATGGAGTTTTAAAAGTAATACATTTTGCAAACTGGGGAGTTATATATGTTAAAAAACAAACAAAAAAAAATCTGAAAATAAGAGGAAAATAATTTATTTTGCCTATTAAATTTGACAGAAAATGGGTTTAAAAATGACTTGTCAATAATGAGTGCAGTCACTCGTTTTGCCTATTAATTTAGTCGAAAAAAAAGAGCGAAAACAGCTTATCAAAAAGGAATGAAAAAAAACCACTCCGCAAGATGGATGGAATTCACTCCTATAGGATAAGTGCATTTTCAATACTGAAAAGGAGTGAAAATACACTCAGTCTGAGTTAAAATCGCTGAATCTTTTTAAGAGAGTATCAGTATTTTGTTAAAGACAAATTCGCTTTTTAATCCTTTTATATTATTCGAAGTATTTTCTATAAGAAAATACTGGCAGATTCCTCTTTTTTTGACTGTGTTTTTCCCTGACCACTCGCCACCTTGTATAGTGTTCTTCACGTATGGTATCAAGGTACTATATCGGGGATCACTTTCCTTATTGTTATTTTGGCAGTAACACCAGCTTCAGTGTCAGGGGATCTAAGTCGCTCAAAAAAACTGTCTAAGTAGTCTGTTTCTGCCGCCTCTTTAAGATTTGCCTAAAATGGGGCAAGACATTTTCATTAAATGAGTTGGTGACACGGCTGCAACTGCTTTGATGATTTTTTACCACAAGCCCCTGTATCATACCCCACATAGAGAAGATGTCCTTAGAGAAAATGTCCTTAAGAAGGCACAATCTCTCGTGTACTTTAATTCTCATCTGAAGCAACTTCTTCTTTCTGCCGTCTATTGCTCTTCTAGGTGAAGGTCTTCCAGATCTTCACTGTGTTCAACCACTAATTCTTGCACATGTTGTGGCCACTCCTCTCCAAACTCATGTACTTCCCGAAATCTACAATTAACTGCACCAGGGTCATCAGGAGGTTCAAACTAATCGAAATCTCTCTCATGCACACATCCTGGCCATAATTTCTGCCAGACATTGTCCAACGTTGATATTAGTCCCTGCTAAGCCTTTTCTATGGGGCTAATGCAGTTGAGAATGTTGAAATTTTTTTACCATAACTCTTTTAAAGACAATTCTGTATCTGATATGTCACCTCAAATTATCTTTGAAACATTGCTTTTGCGTACAGTTTCTTGAAATTTGAAATAACATTCTGGTGTATGGGCTGTATGAGTGGTCTGGTATTAGGGGATCAGAATTTCACTGTGATAAAATTTAACTTCTCCAACAATGTTTCTTTCAAGTATAGAGGATGTGCAGGAGCAGTGTCCATTACCAGGAGGCAATTTAAGGGCAACTGATTATCATGGAATAAATTTTTCACACTCGAGCCAAACCCTTCATTCTTCAACTCATTTAAAATTGGCCTCGTGAGGTACATTTTCTTGTTTGCCCTCCACATCACACACAACTTACATTTAATTGTCTTATTTTGCTAGAACTTCTAGGAGTTTCTGAATGGTACACCAGTAAGCGCTTCACTTTACAATCACAACTAGCCTTACCACACAACAAAATAGTTAGCCTATCTTTATAGAATTATGTCCTGGCAATGCCTTTTCCTCCAGTGTAATGAACGTCTTATTTGACATTTTCTTCCAAAATAGGTCAGTTTCATAACAGTTGAAGACTTGATGGGAGACGAATCCTTCAGCCTCTACGTAATCTTTGAATTCGGGCACACATTTTTTCAGCCCCGGACTTGTCCGAACTCGCACGTTCGCCGTCCCTAGTAGACTGTGTATGCCAGTGCGCCCATTGTATTTATTAAACCAGCCTCTACTGGCCATAAAATAACTAAGACTGGAACCAGGCATTTTCTCACTGAGAACGGAATACAATAGTCTGGCATTTTCACATATGATGGCCTCTGGAACAAAATCGCCATCTAACTGTTTTTGATTTATACAAATTAATAACTGTTCGACATCTTCAATTGTTGCCGATTTCTGTTAGCAAATATACGCCTTTTGTTACATTAGTCTAAAATATGTCTTCATTTTTAGCAACAATGTGTCGTGTCTGCTGATTTCCCTTACATGCGGCCAATTTCAGCAATCTTAATGCCGTTCACGTATTTTTGAATAATTTCCTTCTTCAACTCGATCGTATTCCTGACTTTCTTCTTTGAAGTGCTGCTGGCTCTGGAAACTTTCTTTGATCCCATGATGGAACACTCGCAATCAATAAAAAGAGCACAAAAATACACTGCAAATAAAATAAATTGTTTACCTAGACGCGCGGGGTGATGCACACACGACGAGAAACGCCGCCACACTGGGCAAAAGAACGCGTAGGCCACCTCCGTTGTTTCGAGGAAAAAATCGGCGAAAATCGAAACCAACGATAACCGAAGTCAACGAAAACCGAGGAATTATTGCAATAAAATTAGTTTTATAACTTGAGATTTTCTGAAAAATATTCCGTCTCATATTCCACACTATTTTGATAAAAACAATTTACACTCTTATCGTTTTCATGCATGTCTTGAAGTTTTGATGCAATAACGACAGAAAATAATATGCATTTGAAAATAGCAAAATAACACATTTTCTTATATTTAACATCAGGTTGAAGCAGAAAAGGTATTTTTATTTAACAATAATCCTTCTATCATTTATTTCTTTTAAAAAAGGGTAAGCTTTGAAGATATTTACGATTTTTGTTTTATGATTTATTAAACTAGGAAAATGATGCTTTTCTTCTTATATATATTTTTTCTTTCTTTTTTTTTTTTTGTCCTTAATTGCTTCTTTTTTCTGTAAGCTTACATTACAAAAAGTGAAAAAAAAAAAAAAAAAAAAAAGCTGGGTACGAGTACTCCAAGAATCTATTTACAATTTATTTACATTTTTACACAACAATTCAATTTTATGTAATCTAACGTTTAATTATTTTTCGGTAGACATGAAAACATATTATAATAGCGTAGTATGTCGGCAAAATTCACTACCCAAATCCTAAATACATAGTGACATTAGTGAAACACTAGAATATCTTGTTATTTACTACCGTAGAAAAATCATGCTTTTGACATTCTTTTTGTAAATACTTTTATTATAATAAAATAAATGCAATAGATAAGGTTACAGAAATAATATATATATATTTTTTTTTTTTTTTTTTTTTTTTTGTATTTTAATATAATTTTTTTACGTAATTTTATGCTTCATTATTTTTCCTTCAATCGAGAAAAAAAATTGCATGGGAGCGTATTATCTAAAATATGTAGTAGAGAAACCCTTATAAACAACATGTAAGAAAATCTTTTAATTTTATGAATATATAAACATATTTTAGTATTAAAATTTTAATGACCATTGCATTCAAGTTTAAACATTCTAGAAAAAATTGTACAACAGTTTAAAAAAATAAATATCTTATTACTAACAAATCTACGGCAAATCTAGAAAAAAAAAAGTGTAGGATTTTTTTTATTATTGTACGGCCAAAACATTTAGATTTACGATTTACCTATGTACACTTACGTACGCATGCTTTAATTAAAAAAAAATATCACTGAAATTCATAAACAGAAGAGCAAAATTATAATAAATATGAAAATTCGTTTTATAACTTGACATTTTCTGAAAAATATCTCGTCTCCATTCCACACTATTACGAAAAATAATTTAAAATCTTATTGTTTTCATGCACCTTCGTAAGTTTCGGCTTATATGCAATAACGATAGAGAATAATGTGAATTTAAAAACAGTAAAATAACATATTTTCTTTAAAAACAAAATAATATTTGACATGAGGTGTAGAAGGAGAAAAGGTACTTTTATCTTGCAATAATCCTTCTAGGCTTTTATTTCGTAAAAGAATTTAAACTTTGAAGACATTTACGATTTTTTTTAATTTATTTAAATACGAAAACCATGTTTTTGTCATTTTTTTTATATGCTTATATTACAAAAAGTGAATTACAAAATATAAGGATATTAGAGCATCAAGAACCCATTTACAATTTGTTTTTATTTTTATTTAATAATTTTTATGGAATTTAATGTTTGATTATATTTTTCGGCCGACGTGAAAACATCTTATAAAAATTTAGTGTATCATAAAAGTTCACTACCCAAATCATAAATTTATTTTGATGTTAGTAAAAGACTAGGAGTTTAACACGTTCACGCCGCCGCGGTGGGTCACAGTCGACAATCTCAGAGTTGTCACGTCTCCGGCTTTTTGCACAACACTATTATTTTAGAGAAAATGTTGTTCCTTTAAATCGCCCAATTGTTCTAATTAAATAAAACAACATTTTCTGTATTAAAATACTGGTATCCAAAAAGCCGGAGACTTTTCAGCTCTGCGACTGTCGAGTGTGACCCACCGCGCCGGCGTGAACGTGTTAAGGAAACAGGAAAACATTTAGAAATATCTTTTTATTTATTACTGTAGAAAAATCATAATTTTTTTCGGTCTTTTTGTAAATTCTTCTTATTATAAAAACAGAAAGGCAATAGATAAGGCTGCATTAAGTATCCATTTATATTTTGCTACATTCTAACATAATGTTTTTAAAGCAATTTCATAAATCATTATCTTTACATGAATCGTGAAAAAAATTGTGAGAGAGTAAATCATGTAGGACATATAACAAAACAATTTTCATAGACACCATATAAGCGAATCTTTTAGATTCTTGAATACCTTAACATATTTCAGTGTTAAAAGTTTAATGGTCTTTGCTTTCAATTTTAAACAGTTTAGAAAATTTTCTACAGCACTTTAAAAAATAATAATAATAATAACTTATAACTGAAAAATCTACAACAACATTTTTTTTTTTTGTTTTAATTGTGTGGAAAAAAACAGTTGGATTCATCTATATACATTTATGTATACATGCTTTTCTTTTTAAAAAGTCATTAAAACTAATAAACAGAAAAATAAAACTATAATAAATAAGAAAATTTGTTTTATAACTTGATATTTTCTGGAAAATATTTCGTCTCTATTCCACACTATTTCGAAAAATAATTTAAAATCTTATTGTTTTCATGCATCTTCTTAAGTTTCAAATTGCATTCAATAACGATAGAGAATAATATGAATTTAAAACTAGCAAAATAACATATTTTCTTTAAAAACTTAATAGTATTTGTCATCAGATAGAAGCAGAAAATGTACTTTTATATAACAATAATCCTTCTATACATTTATTTTGTTAAAAAAAATAACATTTACTATTTTTATTCTTCTTATTATTTATTAAAGTACGAAAATTACGTTTTTGTCATTACTTTTTTTTTACAATACAAAAAATGAAATACAAAATATAAGGCTATGGGTGTTCCAATAATCAATTTACAATTTTACATAACATTTTTACATAAGTTAATGCTTTGCTCGTTTGTTTGTTTCAGAAAACATGAAAACATCTTAGATGAATGTAGTATGAGAGAAATATTCACTAACCAAATCATAAATTCTTATTGATGTTAATGATATACTAAAAGTTGACTGAATCTGAAAAGACATTTAGTCTTCTTATTTAATTTATCTTGTTATTTATTACTCTAGATAAATCATGCGTTTTTTATTCTTCTTGTAAGTACTTATTATAAAAATATAATGCAAAGATAAGGTTACATCAAAAATCCATTTATATTGTTTTACATTTTAATATAATCTTTTTATTAACCATTTGGAAAAACGGTTATTGTCCTCTGTCAGGGTAGGAAATCAAAAACATATCTGAAGCGTTTTATTGGTTGAATCCGCATTTTATTCGCTTTCTAAGTGATCTATGCAGTAATCTGTATTTTCCCTTTACTTTCAACAGAGATGGATACTTCTGTGGCCACTATGACAAAAAAGTAATAAAAACTGAAAAAAAAAATTAATAACTCAGAAACAAATTGAGATACAGCTTTCAAACAAATTGCATTTAAAAGTACATTTTTTTCTCTATACGACGGTGTAAAAAGTAATAGTGTGAGATTTTTAGAAGTTTAAGAATGAAATTTCATTTAAAATTGGTCCAGGAACATTAACGTTTAATCCATGGCGTATGTAATGAATGACCAGCTCCGTAGAAGTTTAAAAATTTACAGTACCGAAAAATGTAATCCATGGCGTACGTAATGTATGATCAACTCCGTGCTATTTTTCATGTCTTACATTTTAGTCTTTGAAAAAATCATTTTCCAAATGGTCGTTGTAATTTGTTAAATTGCTTTTTTTTTTTTAATTTTGCCCTTGAATATTTTTTTATAAATAGTGAAATAAAGTTGTGAGAGACCATATTATGCGGCATATATAATAGCGAAATCCTCATAAACACCATATAAGCAAATCTTTTATGTTTCTTTACATTTAAATATAAAATTTTATTTGTCATTGTTTTTAATTTTAAACAGTTTAGAAAAATTCGTAGAATAGTTTATCAAAACAATGATTTATGAACGAACTAAAATAATCGCATTAAGTAATCTCAAAATTGTTAAATAAGTGTTTCCACTACATACAACAAATTTATAGTAAGAAACTGGATATTTTGTTTTAATTCTGTGGCAAATACATTTGGTTTCTTTCATGTACAGTCGTGAAAAAATAAAAGTAAAAACACCCTACTAATTTTGTAACTAATTATAATAGCAAAAAATTACAGGTACCAAAAGATTGGAGATAAAGTGTACTTTTAAACGGTGCATATGAAATTTGCTTAGGAGGCCGTCTACAAATCAAAAAAAGACCAAACACAAACATTTTTTTAATGGCAACACCCAATTTTTTACAATATATTTTAAATCTTCGGTTCAAACTATACATAAAAATGAAATTTCAAGTCATTTGGGAGGTACGTTTTCAAATTCTAAACGTTCAGAATTTAGAGCTTCTAATGTTAAATTACATTTTCTTGTATTTATTAATATCTCCTGAAATTATAATCCTAATGTGATAATTTTTTTGTTTAATTTAATACTAAAAAACCTAAACATAAATACATTGAATTTGTAATTTTAAAAATTTTATAATATGAATTATAAAATTAATATTCGAAAACAAAATATAAATTGCAACCTACAAATTTTTGATAGATTTATATTTATTATGCCACACATTATGCAAATTCTTAATTTCAAATTTTTCTTCCAAGTAGTTTTTGTATTATGAGTACAAAACGTCAAAATAACGATTTAAGGGGCCGTCTATAATATCCAGAAAAGCATAATTTGAAAAAAAAAAAAAAAAATATGTAACTCATTTTAATGAAACATTTTCAATAGTTGGAACATATTAAGCGAGTGAGGTGGTCATATTGACAAGAAAGAATACATTAATAGAAGTGATATAGTCATTCTGTAGCCTTTCAACAATCGAGTACAGAACTTCAATTTGGATATAGCCCCTAAAATAGACTCACTTTAAAACAAGTAATTTCTCAAAAACTATCATATGAATTTCATGAAAATTTGGATTTAGGAAGTAGAATCTATTTATTGTGGATTTATGTAGAATCTATATATTTAAACTAGGGTATTGCTAGTGAAAAAACAGAGTTTGGGTTTGTTTCGCCATCATTTAAAAGTAGACATTACAAAAGGACAAAACTGTAATAAATAAGAACATTTGTTGTATAACTCGATCTTTTACAATAAATATCTCAATACCATAATCCATAGTATTTTGAAAATAATTTAAAACCTTGTCTTTTTTATGTTTCCTGTTAAGTTTTGGTTTAAATGCAATAACGATAGAGAATGCTATGGCTTCAAAAGCAGCAAAATAACGTCTTCTCTCTTATAAAATAATATCACTTGACAGAGAAGCATAGGAAGATAATAATAAATAAATTTTATTTTTAATTTTAGAAAATGGCAAGCTTGCATTTAGGAAAATGTTTTACTATTTATTACTGTTGAAAAATTTATCTTTTGTCATTCTCTTTGTAAAAGCTTAAAAAAAAAAGAAAAACGGAAATTCATATTATACTATACCGTGTACTACATTGGGATTTCGTTTATAATTTGATGAAACATGTTTACGGAATTTAGTGCCTGATTATTTTTTTCTTTTACCGTGAGAAGGTCTTATAAAACACTAATACTTCTGAAATTTTCACCACATTAATCTAAAATCCTTATAAATGTAATCTAAGCTTATATTATAATGCTCTAACAGTGTTTAATGAAAAATATTAAAAAATTATTGTCTTAAGTTCCAAACATTTTATCAAATCCAGCATACTATTCTAGTCAAATAACTTGTGAACATAAATTTAAACCGCTTTAAAAACAGTGTTAACGAAACTCAAACTTATTTAAGGGGGGTCCGGGACACAATTTAAAATAATTTTTATTTATTGAGTTAAATTTTTGAATTTTTTTGTGATGGTTAACGATGTAAACAAAATCACATGATAAAACTTCTCATATATATTTTTTAAAAACAATTTTAATTTAAAATTCTTTAAAAATGTGGGGTAATTTAAAATCGTTATAACTCGAAATATTACACGTAGAATTTCAAGTTTTTTTTTCATTTAAATGAACAGAAATATATAAGTTTTAATTTAGATTCAGCATTTTTTTAAATGTTAATTTAAATAAAAATAAAAAATATTTAACGTAAAAATTGAAAGCAAAATGACGTAACCTTTTATTAAAAAACCATATTTTCAAATGTAAATATTTTTTTTTCAAATTTGCTGAATCAAAATTAAAGTAAAATAATTGAAAAAGAAATGTTCCAAATTTGAACCATTTATCTTTAACGGTTCTTGACTTATAACAATTTAAAAATAAGAAATGGTGAAAAAACCTATCATGAAGAAAAACGCATTTTCGCAAAAAGTCGTTTTCATGACAACCATTGCTTGAAAGCTAGATTTTGAAAACAAACCAAAACTTAAAAATGAATATTTTCTGTTCCAATTAAGATAGAAACATGATTTAAACTTCATTTTAAGCAGAAAAAAAAACAGAGAAATTTTTAATGTAATAAAAAAATTTAAGAAAATTTTAAAATTTTTGTGTCCCGGACCCCCTTAATAAGTATTTCCGCTATATATCAACTAAATACATAAAATGCAAATGGTAGTTTCATTCCGGATGCTCAAAACTTAACTGAATAGATTTTGATGGGACTTGAATTGTTACTCAGATAATGTTTCAAGTAAGAATTTAGTATGTATAAAATATCGTTTTACATTGCTTAAAACTTAAATGCCTGAGTTTTCAAAAATCATTTAAAAAATATTTTTCGGCTTTCTTTTTTTAAATAAATTATGTTAAAAATACTTTTAAAAAATCATATTTTGTTTTAAGTATAGTTACGGCTAAAAAGCAATTTGTTACTAATCGGCAATACTGGTATTTAATTGAAAAAATAATTTCCCTTGATAAAATTCTATAATGTTAAACACACAAGAATTTTAGGAACTATAATAAGAAATAAATTTTACTTGCTCACTGCAGTTCAAAATAGGGTATTTCGCAAGCTTCCAAACAAAACAAAAAGAACAAGTAGTAACAATTGAAAAAATAAATCTATCTTTATTCTTAAACAGCACAAGTGTTGCCATCTACATGTTGAAAATCGATTTAATAATATTTTCAGAATGTATTTTATTGGCAACATTAGGCGTTATAGCTTCAATATTATTCTAATAGTATTTTAGAGCCTAAATTGGGTATGTTGCCGAAAAGCAACACCAGGCATTTAAGGATTAATTTTAAAATAATGGGAATCCTATAGTCAAGTGACCCCGATTTTGAAATATTAGCCTTTTTAAAAAGTTCTACGAGGCGATTTTTTATGGAACTCGCACTGTTAGTGAGATATTTTTTCACTGATGGTTTTAGTATATACATATTGTTCTATGCTGTTGATTTATAGAATTGTGAGGGAAAGTTCTTTAATCAGGAGAACATGATTATGAAAGATTCATTTTTTTTTCAGATTCTGCTGATTGAATTTCGATTGAACTTCAAATGGTAGTTAGGAATTTTTTCAGGAAAGATTTTAGTATCTAACATATCCTTCTATGTTGCTTAGTTATACAATTATGGGGAAAGTTCTATAATCAGGAGAAACGAATTATGAAAGATTAGCCTTTTTAAAAAGTCCTGTAGTGAAAGGATTTTGAGATTTAAATTATTAGATATATAATTGTTCAGGGATAGTTTTAGTATATTGCTTATCATTCAATCGGTCTTTATAAAATCCTACTGTAAATGATCAACTAAAAGAGTTGATCCTAAACAGCCCAGATTAGAAAATATAATAGTGCAACGTCGTTCGCATCTTTTTCAGCAACGTGAAAGGACATTCCAGGTAAAGGTCCATCTTGCTTTAAAATGCAAGATCAAGTTCACCTATATATTTCGTTTGATTCCGGGTTCGTTTGGAGAAACCCACTAGCGTATATATGTATATATAACAAAACATTTATTAAAAGACATTTTTTATGCTGTTATAACTTTAGTATTTATCTTTCCTTTCAGTTAGTAGAATTTTAACTGTGAAACCAAAGCACAAATGTTATAATAAATAAGAAAATTGACGATATAACCTGAGCTCTTCCTAAAAATTGCTTCAAGTCTCATGTTCCATATAACTTCTAAACAAAATTTTAAATCCGTATTGTTTTTATGCATCTCTTTAACCCATTTATGCCTGTCGTCCCATTTATGGGAAGCTCGAATTTTAATAAATTTATATCATTTTCTTCTTCTTCATAACATGAAAATTCTATGAAAAAAATATCTATAAATGCCTTTATTTGTTACTAAAATATGACAGCATAAGATGGGTATTTATTTGCTTAAAATGAAGGCTTTTTTCGGAGTTTATAGCTTATTCATTTTTCAAAATGGAGAAATGTAAAAAGTAAGTTTATTTGGGTTTTTTCCACCAAAGATCCAAACAAATAAGTCATAATCTTAGCTTGTAGACTTTTTTGAAATACGTATTTTTTTTAATTGTGGAATTATATGTTCAAGATTATTTTTTATGCATGTTTGATTGCATATGCATTAGCATATTTCAAAATGGCGAAATGTAAAAAGTAAGTTTATTTGTGTTTTTTCCACCAAGGATCCAAACAAATAAGTCATAATCTTAGCTTGTAGACTTCTTTGAAATACGTATTTTTTTAAATTGTGAAATTATATGTTCAAGACTATTTTTTATGCATTTTTGATTGCATATGCATTAGCATTTTTCAAAAGGGCGAAATGTAAAAAGTAAGTTTATTTGTGTTTTTTCCACCAAGGATCCAAACAAATAAGTCATAATCTTAGCTTGTAGACTTCTTTGAAATACGTATTTTTTTAAATTGTGAAATTATATGGTCAAGATTATTTTTTATGCATTTTTGATTGCATATGCATTAGCATTTTTCAAAAGGGCGAAATGTAAAAAGTAAGTTTATTTGTGTTTTTTCCACCAAGGATCCAAACAAATAAGTCATAATCTTAGCTTGTAGACTTCTTTGAAATACGTATTTTTTTAATTGTGAAATTATATGTTCAAGACTATTTTTTATGCATTTTTGTAACATACAAAATATAGGGCGCTAGGCACGAATGGATACATATTTTCTTTAGCGATTTAGGGGACAGTTATTTATGTAAATTCCGTTTCAAGATGGATATGAAACAAATTGTTTTTAAGCCACAAATACGATTATTCTTAGTTTATTATTACTAATACTTATAATGTTATTAGTCTCTGTAATTAAATAAATATTTTTTTAGTAATTCATACAAATGCTAATTATAGTATATATTATACAATTTAAAAGCTTATTTTATATAAATTTAGACAAAACACATAATTTTGCATATTATATTATTACAAATATTATGCACATTCCCATATTTACTGCATATACATTTTATCAAATAATAGCAAAAATATTTTAGCGTAATTTTTTTTAGTATTTTTCCAGTTTATTTTGCAACATTTTAAAGTGATTTTATCAAGAAATTTGAGAAAGTGAAAATTCAGGCACAAATGTGTTAAGTTTCGGTTTAAATGCAGTAGTGTTAGGAAACGCCTCTAAAAATTGGAAAAGAACATATTTTCTTTTATCAAATAATCTGACATGAAGGAAAAGCATAGGCAGCTACATTTATGCAACAAAGTTCTTTCTATACATTTTTAACGTTAAGAAATGGCAAGCTTGCACTTAGGAAGATGTTTTGCTATTTATTACTGTTATAAAACCTGTGTTTTGTATACGCTTATGTTAAAAAAAAAGAAATGCAAAATTTAAGGGTGTACTGCATTGAGATTATGTTTATAATTTATTTATTATTTAATATGACATGTTTACGAAATTTAATGCGTGATTACTTTGTCTTCTTTCGTGAAAGTTTCTGGTAAAATAGTTATGATTCTGAAAAATTCACCGCAGAAATAAAAAACCCTTACACATGACATCTAAGCTGATGTTTTAATTTTGCTATTTTCGTTAAAAACTATGGTAACGAAACTCAAATTTATTTAATAAGTATTACCATTATAAATCTATAACAACATATTTATTAACAAACATTTTTTTTCTTTTTCTGAGGCTCAAAACTTTTAAATTTACCTTTCCTTACATTTAGTAGAATTTTATTTTTACAAAATGTTAACTGTAAAACAAAAGCACAAATGTTATAATAAATAAGAAAATTCACGATATAACCCGAGCTCCTCCTAAAAATTGTTCCAAGTCTCATGTTCCGCATTACTTCGAAATACAATTTGAAATCCTTATTGTTTTTATGCGTCTCTTTAAGTTTCTGTTAAATGCAATAACGTTAGGGAATGCCTTTAAAAATTGCAAAAGAACATCTTTTCTTTTATCAAATAACGTGACATGAGGGAAAAACATAGGTAGCTGCATTTATACAACAATAATCCTACTATGACATTGTTGCGCAAAGATATGATAAGCTTTAAAGATATTTAGGAATGTTTTATTATTTATTACTCAAGTAAAAATCGTGCTTATGTTTTCCTTTTGTATACATATCATTCGCTGTTTAATACGTTATTTAATTCTTTTCTTGTGTAATACGTTCATATTGCAAAAGTAAAAAAAAAAAAAAAAAAAATAAGGATACACAGCATCAAGAATACATTTATAAATTATTTACATTTTATTCTAAAAATTTTACGTAACTTAATGCTTGATTCTATTTTTTTTTAACCCGACTGCCAAGAAGGGTTATGTGTTTCACGCGTATCTGGATATGTGGATTTCTTTATACCCTCGAAACATCCCAACGGCTGGATGGATTTTAATGAATGAAATCTCTATCGATTTATCTTAATTGTCCTGTGGTTATAGGCTAGGTTTTGCTTTTATAAATTCAAAATGGCGGTAGAAACGGAAAAAAAAATTACGCACCCTATTTAGTGGCATATCACTGGATAGGTCTTTCAAAATGAAGACGCTGTTTCATTGACTATTTTACAGTCAAAAGCTCCGTTTAAATATTACACAACCTGGAAGATGTGTAGGTAGGATCTCTAGCTTTACTGCAACTCTAACCTTCATAGACATCTATAGACCTCATCAAAACAGTGTTTATAGATAGGAGCTAACAATTAAACACAACTTAAAAGTCATGAATACAAGTAAATAAAAAAATATGTAAATAATATAAAAAATAGTGTTCGAATTATCTGTTATTATGTGCCAAAATGTTGGCAACGCACTTGTTCTGCGAATGTAGGTAACCATAGAAACGTAATTCGTTTCGTCTTGCTAGTTTATGTTCTTGTCTTGCCTTGTGTGCACGCATCGCTTCGCTTGTCAACAATAAAATAAATACAATCCTTAAGATTATGTGAGTTTATTAATTAGTTTAATACGCATCATTTACAAAATGGTCAGCGTCCAGCCGGAGAAAGATGCGGTACTTTTCGCAATTAAATAAAAAAATTCTGTGATTGTATAATGAACTATTATCTCCAGTTCTTTCATCAAAGTTTTATGGAATGACGATTTCGCAAGCGTGTATGCTTCGATTAATGGGATGAAGAAATCGTCTGCTCTGCAATAAGGTAGGAAATATTTATTATTTTCTTTACTGTATTATAAGATTTTGAAATCGAATCTATTGAAAAGTTGAAAAAGAAACGTTCCACGTTAAGAACGTCTGTAACAAAATTGATTAGTAAATTCGAAACATTAATAAATGACAAAAATATAGAAATTGATAATTACTCAGAAATATTAGAACAATTGAATGATAAAGAACAATCGCTAAAAAACTTAAATAATGAAATAGAATCTGCCATTACTATAGAGAAAGATTATGAAATAGATATTAACACTAGTGAGGAATATCATGATAACATTATGAAGACTAAATTTAAAATAAAAAAACAATTTAAATGTTTAGAAGAGAGTAAAGTTCCCAGTGCATTTCAATTAAAACCTACTCTAATAAACATTAAATTACCTGAAATTCCACTTCCGAAATTCTCCGGGAAGTCCGAAGAGTGGAATACGTTTAAGCTACAATTTAACAACTTAATAACCTCAAATGAACAACTTTCGGATGCTCAAAAACTGCATTATTTATCAGCTGCATTAATAAATGATGCAAGGGTTATGATTACAACAGAAGATACGTTTTCATCTTTGTTCCAAGCGTTAAGGGACAGATACGAAAATGATAGAGTAGTAACAGAAATACACATTAATTCACTTTTAGACGCAGATAAGCTGACGCAGCCTTCCGCTAAAGACCTACGAAATTTAGTCGACAATGTAAGAAAAAGCATTCGCGCATTAAGCGTTTTAAACTATAATAGAAACAATCTTTCCGATGTTTTAATATTAAACATCATTCTTCAAAAGTTAGACAAGGATACTCGAAAAAATTATGAAATGAGTATAAGTGCAAACGAAGTACCAAAATTAGATGAATTAATTTTATTTTTGGAGAAACGTTCTCAAATTTTGGAAAACATCCATAAATGCACTTCCATAAAACCCTTCATTAAGGATCAGAAGCGTTCATGCAATTCTAAGTCATTAACCTTGTTAGCAGAAGGTCCACACAATTGTTTAATGTGTAAGGGTGACCACATTTTAATGAAATGTTCGCAATTTTTGAATTTGCCCGCTGCTGGCAAGATCTAGACAACTATTAAAAATTAGGTTAATGAATATCTTAATTTATCTATAAATTCCCTAGCACAAGCTAACAAGAGTGTTGGTCGCACCCTTTTCTCCGAACTTACTTGATCCAAAAGAAAATCTATCTTATAGGGGCCTCTAATTATAGAGGACCTGGTGATCGTAAAGCCTAGTTAGTTAATAGATAACCTACGGTCATTTACCTAAAAGGTTATCTTGAATAAATAAGACAATGCGTTGTGAAATGTTTAGAAGATAACTAACCTATGGCCAATTGGTTTGAAGGGAAATATATAATAAAATCAAAACCACTAAATATAACTCCCCAATTTTCAGACAAACCAACCCTACAAGATAAATTTAATTATGGCTTTTTCATATATGGTCTAATAATAATATTAAGCAGTCAGGTAATTTCTAAATACGTAAAATAAGTAATTAGCAAGATTTTTAACAAATAATAACAAAGAAGGGAATTAATAATAATAAATCATTTATTTACACCACAGGCAAATTATATTAAGTTACAATTAAATAATTCATACTTTTACCATCCAAAATAATAACTCATGAAAAGAAAAACACTAATTTGGATATTAATTGAAGTTGACAAGTTCTCCTGGGCACCCTATTCCCAATTCAAACATTTGATATTAATACGGTACACAATAGAAAAGAGAACATCCATAACATCGTACCTTTTTCCCCATTGGGGGTCACAAGATCCTTTTAGAGTTGTAGACTTGACAGTATATATATATATATCCAAAAGTTCTTTTTTTTTGTTTGTAGACCCACAACACACATATTCGTGTTCCGTAATTTTAGTTTTATTTACACTAAATTCCACCCAGGTCTGGGCCAAAAGCAAAAATGTTTAAATCATTTTTTTTAAAAAAATTAACACTACTATATTGCTCGTCATAGACAGAGCAAGTAAACATGGGCAGATCAGCCAAAAGGGCTTGGAAAGAAAAAACCACCGCACTCTGGAACTCTTTTTGTACATCTGTATTTTTTTTCGAGAAAAAGAAAATCTCTCTCTGTTAAAAATTTGCATGTGCGGCCCTGAGTGGTGGATGCGAATTAACATATTCAGCATAATTAAAATCTCCAACCACTCGCCGCTGCCTGGACCCGCCTTCGTGTCGGCCAGTGGTCAGTGGGTCCCCGGAATGCACAGGGCCTTCCGACCCTCCTACATCCGATATTTCAAACCCCACTTTCTCACGAGACCGCGGGCTCCCACACGAAGATCCTGCAGCTGTCCCATAAAACATGCGGTCATAAAAGTCCCTCTTTTGTACCAAAACTGTCCAATTCTTTACTTTACATCGTAATATCATACATACAGATAGTAACTGGCAATTAAGCTTTCCCCTTAGCAAAACACTTGCCTGGGAAAATACTTAATGCTCTTGGTACCCATCCTTAATAAAATAATAATAATGTATTAATAAATGCATACATAAAAACAATAATACTGTACATTGAAAAAAAAAACTTGAATTAAAAAATTAATCAATTAGATAAAATAATCACTTAGATAAAAAAAAACTTGAATTAAAAAATTAATCAATTAGATAAAATAATCACTTAAATAAATATATACATAGATGATATCGACAGTAAACTTATTCATATATATATATATCTTTTTCCTTCAAAAAAATAGTTCTAAATATCCAAAATGTTGAAATCATGCCAACATTACTTCCCCCCCCAACACAAAGCACTTGAAAGTCCATGTACAGGAACTATAACATCTTTCAAGTGGACCGATGTCCTTATCAAACACCGAAAGCCTCTCCAACGGCTGGACGTTGCAGATCTGTAAGGCACTGGGGCTTCTCCTCTATGCTCCCTGATTCACCTCTTCCGTAGTGTTCAAAACTCTGTGAAGTCCGTGCAGAGATATGAATGTTCATTATCAAATACACGCTGATGTTATCTGTATAGTTCATTAAAATATGCCTGTACCCTAAATTGTACATTGTACATAAGATGAATATTCCTTCTTATTCTGTCCACGGTTTTATGCAGATTTGTATACGGTCCCTAAAGCAGTGTTCCCCATAACCATCACAGCCGCATACTGCATGAGTTCTGTCTCTCTGTGATGAAGGTACAGTCCCTGAATGTTCCCAAAAATTGTATATATGTGTACCAATTTAGAAGAGAAAACAAAAAGTTAATCATAAAAGATAAAATCCCAAAATTAGGAACCTAATTAATTATGCCAAAGAGTTTAAATACTGATCCACAAAGTTTAGCACACTTTTTTACACAAAGCAAGTATTCAGTTCATGACTACATAAGTACAACATTTAAATATCCATATTAAGAAAGGTTTATAACACACAATGAAACATATTTACCAACATAACTTTTTACACCGAATAATCATTTAACTACCAAACAAGCAAATATATCAATACATATTCTTACATTTTTCAAATACTTTTTTTTACAATTATTTCACTACCTTTATAGTTTACAACACACATATATTTTTAAAACTATGCAACCACAATATCTAAAATTGATTCTCATATAGTAAATTCGATACTTTCATTCAGTAAATTACGTGATTCTCTAAACGTACCCTCTAATTAAAAGTTAACCAAATAACTATTAATATTCTCTCAAATATAAGAAACTCAGTCTCAAACTTAAAAAAAAAAACAAAACAAAAACAAAACAAAAACAGCACTTCCACCCAGAGAAGGAGATAGAGATAGTAGAAATTTAAAAACAAAAGAAAGCAGAAAAAAAAAACAGTATTTCATATTATTTTGTGACTGAATCCTTTATCTGAAATTACAAATTATGAGTGTAAGTATTATCATGTTACTTTATTTTAAATAAATCACTTAAACACTCTTCTTCTATTTATTCTTTTCTTTCATATAAATAAGTGGATTGTTTCCACTCATTCACCGATTCACTACTCCCTTTTCCTCAATAGGTACTTTAACCACCCGAGCAAA
Source organism: Maratus speciosus (assembly GCA_963932465.1). Taxonomy (NCBI): domain Eukaryota; kingdom Metazoa; phylum Arthropoda; class Arachnida; order Araneae; family Salticidae; genus Maratus; species Maratus speciosus. The sequence continues at coordinate 360,344,958 of OZ010794.1, forward strand.
CAGTGCAATACAAGCTATCGTAAAATTACAATTTCTAATAGCGTCAACAAAAGAGGAGAAAGAAAAAGATATCCACTTTTCCAGCTACCCGTTACCTGCCATCGATAACACTTAGAATCGCCCATTATAATGTATCGAAACAGGCTGGAAAGTGATAATTCCAGAGCGGCCGAAGGTCACCCCTTAATGCCAAGCCAAGTCTAGTACGAGCTGGTACGAGTGGCCCTAAGAGAGAGGCGTGGATATTCCGCTTGCAAAGTAAGTAACAATTACTTCTATTAATCCCTGTAATACATGTATTATCTTTACATTACTTCTCCGTATTCCTTAATCTGCACCCTATACACCGCCTATGCAACAAAAACAATTTCTTTTCGTACTATTTACTATAATAATTAACTATAATACAAGTGTTTGTAATGCAAATACGGAAGCCTAGTAGCCATTTTGCTGCCTCAATGACATTCCACGAAACCAGTTTCACTTCCTCCCGTACGGAACTGTAGCCTGTTTTCTTACAAACAGCATCTGATATCCTTATTTGATTACTGTCTCCCCTATAAATGTTAGTTCCATTTAGACCTATGAAAAGTGCTAAGAAAAACTCGATATACTTTCTTAAAATATAACATCCAAAAATGTTATTCCTGTTCATTGGAATCCCTCACTTTTACTGACACTATAAGACGAAACTTAATTCGTAACTAATAAAGTTGAACCGCGCCTTCGAATTTACAGTATATTGCAGAATAAACGGGTTCTGTGTACTTTATATTAAAATATCCTAAACAATTAATTTTGTATTCACCCCGAGAGAAAAAAAAAGAAAACAAGGAAAAAAAAATTATCAATAATAACTCCACGAATACTCTTATCTAAAATATATAAATATCGTTTTCAACTGATACTCTTAAAATTGAATTAAAACCACGAATGTTTTTTCTTTCTTTCTTTCTTCCTTTTTTTTTTTTTTGTTGTTGTATGTGGAAACCCTTATTTTTTTAAATACAATACCCTAATACCTGCACCCAATCTATATTTTTACAGGGGAACCCTGAAGAAAGACATGATCCTCTTCCACACAATGCCGGCCGGCTAAAAATAAATCTCCGCCTGCAGAGAATATCAATGCCTGGAAGCTGATCAGCCCTCTTTCTGCTCTCCACACAAAAATGTAAGTAAAAATTAATTTAAATAATGATTTAATTATTATTCCACAAGAGAAAACAAAAATTATAAATAGAATTTTTTTTTTTTTTTTTTTAACCTACAGTGTTCAATAATACATTTTCTTTTCATTTTAACCTAGCTCTCCCAGTTCTGATACCCCTGGTAAACCCTTTTATGTACTCTATATTTTCTCTTACGTGTAGATTTTTTATGTTACTTAAAAAAAACAAAAAAAAACTGTATTACCTCGTAAGTAAAAAAAATATATATACCAAAAGAGTCCGTAGAGAGAGAAAAAGAAAATAATAATAATTAATTTTGTTTTTCTTTTTGCGTATTTACTTGCATTATGAAATTTATTTAATTAATTTGTATTATTTCCAATTTAATACATACTAAAAAATAAAAAAAAGATATACCAATAGATAAAAATTCTTATTAATTTAATTGCAACCTACATTCGTTAATGAATTTTTTACCATCCAGTATGCACCACACTTGACGGGATTAAATTGTTTAAATCTGATAATAGTCCTTCCTTTTTAAAAATGTAAATTTTGACTAACGAAAAGAGGAGAAAAAAAAATTATCCTCTACTTTAATTTATTTTATCTTAATTTGTTAAAGATATTTTCTAACCCAATACCGTTTAAATGTCCTATATATCTATACGTAATGTCTTTTTATGTACTATGCTAATACTATGCGGGTTATTTCAGTGAACAAGAAGAAGAAAAAAAAATGTTGCTCCTGGTTAAAAATTACATCTGGCGCTCGCAATGTGGCGAACCTTCCTGACTGAATCCAGGATTTCTACAGAGAGCGAAAACCGGTAAGATAAAATTACCATTTCTGCATGCCTGTCTTTGAATACATTTTGCATGTTTCTCTGAAATGCACGTAGATGGCGCTAGGCGACTGTTTATTTACATTTGACCCTTTAAATTTTCGTGACCTGTAGTAAACATTGCCCTTGGGGTGTAACCGCTACCTTCTACACACCATAACTAGCATTTACTAATAAAAATACTTACTTAGGACAATATGAATTGTTTTTCTATTTATACTAGTAGAATATATATATATATATACATAAGGTATAAATAGTATTAATCTTAATTATTTATTCATTATTATTTTTTTTTTCGCACACTTAAATCTTAAATTATTTCTTTTCGGTGTCAAGCAATCTGTATTCCGAAAAGATGAAATGCAAAACTGACACCAGAATTTAAAATCAAATTTAGAAGAAAAAAAAAGTCTTCATTATTTTCTTATTCATAAAAGGGGGGAAAAATCCAATTGAATTTTCTTGATGCCAGTATGTTTAAAACTATGTGTCCGCTAGAGAGGCCACAACATTTAAACTTCCCACCGAAAGCCTGCTGGTCAATTTATTTTTATTTATTTAATTTCTTACTGCACGTACTCTGCATGACAATTTTTTATCTGTTTATTTATCTGATTTTAAACCGCATGCCTCTGCATGACAATTTTTTATATATATATGAAATGTGATAAAATGCTTTCAGGCAAGGTGAAGCAGATGTTTGTCCCTAATTTACTATTTTTTTTTTTTTTTTTTTTTTTTTTGCACAATACTATCTGTTTTGTATTTAAATACAATATGAATTTGAATCTTATATATTGATGTGTGTGCATAGGGAGCCCTTTTCCAAACCTACTGATTTTCTTTTTTTTTTTTGTTTTTACTGCTTATCAGTTTATTTGACTAAGATTTTATTTCTATAAATCTAATGTATCCATTTCATTCGAATCGTTTGTAAAATAACTGGAACCGTAAATACCCTTGTTATATATTTACTTTTCTTGGGAAGAAAAAAAAAAAAGTACATCCCCAAAAGAAGTTGCCAAAACCAAAAAAAAAATTGTATATACATATTTATCTTTGGCCCTGCCCAGTTTTATATTAATAATTATTTATAAAATATACCCTACTCTGCTGTTAATCCATCTTCCACAGTTATCCTAATATCCTTATTAATTTAGGTGTTGTTTAAATACCACCACCCCCCCTTTAAAAAGTGCAAATCCCTTTTAATTATGCATCCCCAAAAATTTATCCTGCAACATTTTTTATCTATGTGTGCAGTTCCCATAGAAATTTTGAAAATCCCCTTTTCCAAAATTCCGCTGTCATGAACCAAAAAGTAAAAATATTGCGTAGCTATTCACTCCCCCTTCATCCTCCCCTTTCTCTGAACCCGAATTCAATCTCTCGTTTCTGTAAAGAGAGATCGTGAACTGATGCTCCAAAAAGAGGATGGGGAGTTCTCCAAGAGAGAAAAACAATCCCTTCTCTGAATGTCTTTCCTGCCCTGCGCGCGCACTTATTGCGTGGTAAACAGAAACTAACTGACAGCGAGTTATTACCTATTACATTCCTTACTTACTTATCCGTACGGAGTGACCCTATGCACATACTTTTGCTTATGTTATATAAATTGTATTTATTACTTTATTTGTGTAAGAGAGAGGAAAAAAAAAGAGTTGTTTTATGTATTCCCTTTGTGTTTTAACTTGAATTCCGAATATATATATATGTGTGTATATAAAATAATTATTTATTCTTGTTAAAATGTTGTAGAGTTCCCTATTTATTATCTTGTAGACACCCCCCCCCCCATTTATATTAAAAAAAATATCCCTTTTTTTTTTTTAAATTAGAGTCCACCGGATTTTATTAGGACCTAAAACAGTGGTGTGTAGCCCGCAAAAGGTTAACTTAGAGGCGTACCACATGCTTTTTACATGTATCCATTTGTCTAATGACTAGTAGTTACAAAACCAGTGTTCAGAGCCCTACTTTAAAATCCACCACAACCAAAAAAAATATTTTTTTTTTCGTATGGCCAATTTGGGAAAAAAAACATTTTAGTCATGTATATCCATTTACCAACCATATAACTTACCCCCCCCCAACAATAGTAATTATACCCCAATAATACAGTAACTTTTACAATTATTATTATTATTATTATTATTTTTTAATTATTCATTGATAATACCATTATTCCAAGTATTGTAAATATTATAAAAGTGAAATATTAAATTTTTATATTTTACAGTAATATATCAAAAATTAGTCAAAAATCATAGATCCACTATGTTTATAATTTTTTTTTCACTTTATTTATGGATTTATACCATTTTCCTCATTCAACTATTTCTACTAGAAATTTGCTTAACTAAATAATAATAAAAAATAATAAAATGAAGTATGTTCTTTGCTTGAACCTTTTACCTAAAACTATCTAGCCACTATTTTAACCACTTGATTAAAGGTGCAACTAACTAAAATATATTCCGCAGGAATCGTAATTACAAAAAAGTTTAAAATACTAACTAAAATTCCAGAGAACATCAAAAATCATCGCTATTTACAACCTAGTATGCCTAAGCAAAACAATGTATATTATAATTTCTCCCTCTTCCTTTTTTTTTTCTTCACTTAGTGATAAATCCGCTCTATGTGTATTATTAATAGACTGGAACCTAGTAATTACCATTCTCCCAAAACGTACTCCCAGACTGTTACAGTGTACCAGAGTGAGAGAGAAAGAGGGGGAAAAAAACACACCATCCTATGCTTGTGAGCATTTGTCTACTATTTATATATATGTATTTTGCTACATATTCTACCTATTTTACTATTCTACATGCTTTAATATAGTATAAATAACCGAAATATGCAAAGCAAAGACACTTTTCTTATATCAATATATGCCCTTAGATATAAAAATTAATATTTGAATAAGAACCTTTAAGTGATATGTTTATCACCCTCGCAACTGTTAAACTATCTAGATTAATATACTATATATATTAAAACTTACACACTAGTAGATACATAAAAGCCGTTAAACTACCTGTTTATCTCCATCGCCAATATTAAACTACATTAATTACCATGTTATATATACTAAAACTTACACGCTAGTAGATACATAAAAACAATTCAATAACAAGTTTATAACCCTAAACCTCAAAAATATAAAGCACCTCTTAGGCCATGTGAATCACTACACTACATATACTAACTTAAACACTAGTAGATACAGAAGCACAATTCGGTGGCCTGTTTATCACCCTAAAGAACAAAAAATAGAAACCTATTTCGAATTATCTGACTAAATATCCTATATACATTAAACTTAAACACTAGTAGATACAAAAGAACAATTCGGTGACATATTTATCATCATAAACAGAAAAATAACAAGTAAACTTTGAATTATGTTACTAAACACACTATATACACTAAACATACACACTAGTAGATATACCAGAACAATTCAGCTCCCGCCCGTCTTTTTTTTTTTTGTGTAATACTTTAGTTAGATCAACCTCTACTTCTAAAAAAACATAAAAATGAAGAAAATTTAAAATATTTTTACACTTCTTCCGTACTTTCCTCATCATTGTCGTTCGTTTGAGGTAATTTAATTTTAGCACTTGGCTTCCACATGTGAGTAATATGGCGTTGAATCTTTTTTTTATTAGGTTCGAGTATATGTTTCAAAATATAATTATTGCGTCTTGCCACCTTTACAACTTCATAAGGACCGTCGAACTTAGGATGTAACGCCAATGGGCGTCCAACATTTTTTAAGTATACTTGATCCCCAATTTCCAATTTCACAACTTTTTCAAAATCTTTGCCCACATATTCTTTCGCCATTCGTTCTTGGTTTGCGAGTGCAGTTTTATAAACTTCTTTCATATGTGCAATGCGTTTTTGAACAAACTGTTGTGTACATAACATATCCGGCTCCTCTAGAGCTGTAAAATGGTTGGCCGTTTCTCTAGCGAAAAACAGCTTATCAGGACGGTATCCTAAAGCTCTGTGCATCGAAGTATTATGCGACAGAATAAAGAACGGCAACCTTATATCCCATTCCGTTGTTGTTCTTGCCATTGCACTAATCGAAGACTTTAACTCTTTGTGAGTCACTTCAAGAATTCCATTCGAGGAAGGTTTATAAGTAGAGCAAAAGTGGAGGTTTACCCCCATTGCTGTCATAAATTCTTTAAAAAGGGTTCCCCGAAAATATTTCGCGTTATCCACAATTAATTCTCGAAAGAGGCCAAATGTACTAATGTAATTTGTGAGTGCATTTAGTATCGTTTGTGTCTCTACATTACGCAATGGTATTGCCTGTAAAAATCTTGACGCAACGTCAATGATCGTCAAGATAAAACAGTGTTTTTTTAAGGTCTGTGGTAGTTTGCCCACAATATCCGTATGCACCACTGAGCCTATTATATGATCTTTCTCCACTTTCTGTAAGGGAATCTTAATCATTTTATGCTGCTTATTTTTGTTACAAGGTATGCAAGCTGCACAATAATTTTTTACATCCCTATACATCCCAAACCAGTAAAATCTTGTTTTCACTAATTCATATGTTTTGGGAAAACCAAAATGTGCCTTATGAGCTTCTTGAATTATTTCAAATATTAATTTATTAGGAGCTATCAGCAGTGGTTTATCTTTATACCGTTGCTTCAATATTAGTACTTTGTTGTCCTTTAACTCAAATTTCTTAGTCTGGCGATTTGGTTTACCATTTTCAATTTTCTGAATAATTAATTTAAGTTTTGGATCATCATTTTGAGCCTCTCTTATCTTTTCTTCAGAAAGATTAGAATTAACTTTAAATAAATCATTTTGAAGTTCATTTAAAGCCGTTATATTATTTATATTTCTTGAGACGAAATCTGCCGGGTTCTCTTCGCCAGGAATAAATCCTATCTCAAAATCAAAATTCCCTAACCTCATTATCCACCTTGCTATGATATCGCTCTCTTTTTCTAACTTAAGATGATCAGTCAAAGCTTTAGAATCAGTGAGTATTGTAAATTTTTTTCCCAAAAGAAAATTTTCAAAATAAACACAAGCATCATGAATCGGTAGTAATTCGTACTTTATACTAGGATATTTTTTCTCAGAATCCTTTAATTTTCGTCCGTAAAATTCAATCGGTACATAATCCTCTCCCTGTTCCTGTGCTAAGATTGCAGAAAGTGCTGTCTTAGATGCGTCCGTAATTAAAAAAAATTCCTTGTTGAAATTTGGCGCTTTTAAAGTTGGATTATGTAAAATAGCTTCTTGAATGGCCAAAAATGCTTTTTCCGCCTCTTCGTTCCAATTAAATTTTACTTTTTCTTTGGTCATTTGAACTAATGGATCTACAATTTCCGAATATTTATGTATTAACGATCTAAAGTAATTGGCCATTCCTAAAAGAGATTTGACACCCTTTTTGTTTTTAGGCCTTGCCAAATTTTGAATTTTTTCAATATTCTTTTTCGAAGGAGAATAACCGTTTTCATGAACCCTAAAACCTAAGAATTCAATTTCATGTTTGCATATTTGCATCTTTCGTGGCTCTATTGTTAAATTGTTGTCAATCAATTTTTTTAAGACCTCTGCAATTAGAGTTAGCATTCTTTCCACCGAATTCGCCGCAATAAGGACATCATCTATAAAATATGTGACTTCCTCTTTATTGAAGTCGCCTAAAACTAAGTCCATTAATTCTGCGAAAGTAGTTGGACTGACCTTCAAGCCAAAATTCATTCTCACTGGCTGAAACTTGCCAAATTCCGTTATAAATGCTAACTTTTCCCTGTCTTGTGGTTGTAAATTTATTTGGAAAAATGCGCTGTGGAGGTCCAGGACTGTATAATATTTCTTTCCGCTAATTTTCTGCAACAATTCACGAATATCAGGTATCGGATAAGCATATCCTTCTAATATTGCATTTAGTAATCTATAATCACAAGCTAAACGATATTTTAACTCCTGGTCCTCCGCAGTCTTCTTTTTTACAAAAAATACCGGAAACGCGTACGAAGATTTGCTTTTCTCAATAATATTTGCCTCCAACAACTTTCTTATCTCTGCTTGTGCATATTCTCGCACTGTATGAGGAATCTTATAAGGTTTAGACTGTATAGCATGATTGTGCGCCAATTTGATTTGGGGGGTGACTAAGGATGTCTGACCTAACGATTTGTAAGATTTCGAAAATGCATGTAAATGTTGCATCAAAAGGTTCTCCATCTTTTCCTGTAGTTCTTTGGGAAGATGCGCAAGATCAAAATCTTCCGGTGAAATTTCTGTTTCCCTCAATTTACGAACTTCCTCAATACTTAAAGTATTAATCTCATGTACCTTACCGTCTATAATATTTTCAGGCACTTCATCCGTTCCAAAATCAATGTCTAAAATTAAATTCCCAAATTTTGTACCCTTCTGTAGAATAATTTTCTTATCCGAAATATTCTTAATTATTACATTAATAATTCTGTTCTGAGATATTTCGTGTACCGAGTTATAACATTTAATGCCCAAATTATGAATATCTGGCTCAAAAAGTACCATACTGTTTTCTTCTATAAAATCAGGACATAGTAAAGTAGCGATTTTTTCTTGCCCTGCAGCAATATAAATTTTGTGCACTGATTTTACCCATATTTTGTTTCTCTTACTCTCCTTTTTAGTAACTACATTTTCTACTTCTTCAGTAATTATAATATTTATGTCCTGCACTGGTAATTTGTTATCATTATGATTGAGTGGAATTTTTGCATTTTTAAATTTCAACATTTTTTTTTTCTGTGTCAATCACCATTTGATTTGTTTTTAAATAATCATATCCCAACAACATATTATAAGATGCCTTAAAATTATTTTCTGTTACATAAAATGTGCCAGAAGTAAATGCATTCTGTAATTTAAATGACAATTGTATACAATGTGTAAATGGAATTGATGTACCGCTAAAAGATTGTATTCTAATCCTATGGCCCAAATATTTAAATTTTACATTATTTTCTTTTATTTTTTCAAATAAACTGGCTGAAATTAAAGACACTGCTCCGCCCGTATCTAAAAGAGCTGAAACTTTTATTCCTTTAATATCAAAATTAATAATTGGTACATTTTCCATTTCTTTATCACTAACACTCGCTATAACCTTCGTATTTTGGGATCTGAGGACAGATTCCTGCTCCTCATTCTTAGTATCCCCAGATCCCCTTATATGTTTCCCGAACGTTGCTTATTTCCCGTTATCTTACGTCCCTCTGTTTTATTTGATGTACTATTATCCCGATTCGCATTATTCACATTCCTATAATTTTCCTGGGGATTTATTTGACCTTGATTTTGTGGGTGATACCCCTGCCCATTCGGAAAATTCTGCCCATAGTTATAATTAGGATGAATATTTCCCACACCATAATTACCATAACCTGAAGGCTGTCCCTGTGGGACATAATTATACTGATAATTTTGACCCATTGGCAATGAAGGAGGAAGAGGGGGTGGAGGAAAATTCCAATTACCTACACTTCCGTACCCCTGAAAATTCCGAGCCTCATTATTAGAGCTTGTAAATCCCTGCATATTTTGTCCATGTGTTGGAAAATTCTGTTGATAATCATTATTCCGATACTCTCTTTTATTATTTACATTATAACGACATTCTTCCGTATCATGATTTCTTAAATTACATATATTACAATACCTCGTATTATTTCGTGAATTATTTTGCCATTTTTCTGTTGGCTTACATTTTAATTTTTCCAATTCAGCTCTCAACTGATTTAATTCCTTTTCTTGTTTTTCATTTTTTCTTAATAATGATTCGCAAAATTCAGTTGTTGTACTTGTACCTATCGCATTTAATTCCTCAAACTTAACCGACAAAAACGCCTCTTCCACTGTTAGGGCAATTTCGGTTGCTTCCTTATACTGATCAATCGCTCTCTTTCTTATTTCCAAAGCAATATCTGGTTTGATAGATTCTAAGAATCGGTGTAATTTCATCAAATCAAATAATTTCCGCGCATCTGCCTTGTTAGAAAGACCCGAAATGTCAAAAAATTTCGCAGCTACCAGATTAAATCTCACAATATAATCCGACATACTCTCCGCTGGTTTTTGTTGAATCTTTGAAAAATCATTATGTGATTCACCGAATGTTTTTTTGTGTCAAAGGTTTGGATCGCTTTTTCTTTAAATTTCGCATAATCGGTTTCCGAATTTAGTTCTACATCCGTTTGCAATCTTTCACGTGCCGTTCCGACAAATTTTGAGCGTAAAATTATTAATTTCACTTCATTAGAAAAGTTCGTCTGGACGGCAGCTCTATCGAACTCCTGAATAAAATAATGTATATTACATTCTTTCTTCCCATCATATGGTGCAATCACATTTAATAAATTATCCGTATTCGCCTTTAGGTATCCGTTTTAGACATATTTACTTTATTCGTTGAATTTTTTAACTTACTCTGTGCAAGACGGGTACGCGCTTCAATAATGAAATTATTAAATTCCGAACTGGTACGCTTTTTAATTTTAGACTTATTTCCCATGCGCTAACATTATTTTAAATAAATTGGGTGTAAAATTTCCAATTGCAAAAATTATTAATAATATGAAATACCATGAAAAATCAAATATAAAATGTAAAGAAATATAAACACAGCATTCAAAGAAAACCCCTTAGGAATAAGAGAAATAATCACAGTAAATATAACGCATACTCCAAAAAAAATAAATTCTTCCGAAGAATAGAGGAAAAGAAAAATTAATGTAATGTATATAAATCTTTCTTCAAGTGCACCATCTCAGCCACACATAACTGTATATATATATATATATATATATTTTTTTTTTTTTTTTTTTTTTTTTTTTTACATCTATGTATTTCTACCTTTTCTATCAGTTGCACTGATAAATTATAGAAAAATTTTATTATTTTCTTTTTATTTATTTATTTTTTCTTATTTATTTTTTCTTTTATCATAATAATGCCCCTCTATTATTATTTCTTAATGCACATGTATAATATACAATTACTCATTATAATTCAACTCGATATATTTAACAAACTCCTAAACCTGAGAAAAACATATATAAAAAGTAAATATATAATTTTCAATAATATATTTTCTCATATTATCATTTGTCATGACTGAACCTTGTTATAAAAGTTGTGCCAATCTTTGTTTTGTCCACAGGAGAACTTTGTCATTTGAACAAAACAAAAAAAAATTTAATATGTAGGATGAAAAAATTGAAATTATCTGCATAATAATTTAGACCTAAATATCCTTAGAATGTTAATACGTAAAGTATAAAAAAGGTATAAGTTTATTGAATAAAAACAAAAAATTATTAATGTAATTAATTTGACCCAAAATGTAATTATAATTAAGATAAAATAATAATAACCTCACGTTCCCAAAGGAAGAGATCACGGTACCACCTAAGTATCGGGGAAGCCCATGCTGGCAAGATCTAGACAACTATTAAAAATTAGGTTAATGAATATCTTAATTTATCTATAAATTCCCTAGCACAAGCTAACAAGAGTGTTGGGCGCACCCTTTTCTCCGAACTTACTTGATCCAAAAGAAAATCTATCTTATAGGGGCCTCTAATTATAGAGGACCTGGTGATCGTAAAGCCTAGTTAGTTAATAGATAACCTACGGTCATTTACCTAAAAGGTTATCTTGAATAAATAAGACAATGCGTTGTGAAATGTTTAGAAGATAACTAACCTATGGCCAATTGGTTTGAAGGGAAATATATAATAAAATCAAAACCACTAAATATAACTCCCCAATTTTCAGACAAACCAACCCTACAAGATAAATTTAATTATGGCTTTTTCATATATGGTCTAATAATAATATTAAGCAGTCAGGTAATTTCTAAATACGTAAAATAAGTAATTAGCAAGATTTTTAACAAATAATAACAAAGAAGGGAATTAATAATAATAAATCATTTATTTACACCACAGACAAATTATATTAAGTTACAATTAAATAATTCATACTTTTACCATCCAAAATAATAACTCATGAAAAGAAAAACACTAATTTGGATATTAATTGAAGTTGACAAGTTCTCCTGGGCACCCTATTCTCAATTCAAACATTTGATATTAATACGGTACACAATAGAAAAGAGAACATCCATAACATCGTACCTTTTTCCCCATTGGGGGTCACAAGATCCTTTTAGAGTTGTAGACTTGACAGTATATATATATATATATCCAAAAGTTCTTTTTTTTTGTTTGTAGACCCACAACACACATATTCGTGTTCCGTAATTTTAGTTTTATTTACACTAAATTCCACCCAGGTCTGGGCCAAAAGCAAAAATGTTTAAATCATTTTTTAAAAAAAATTAACACTACTATATTGCTCGTCATAGACAGAGCAAGTAAACATGGGCAGATCAGCCAAAAGGGCTTGGAAAGAAAAAACCACCGCACTCTGGAACTCTTTTTGTACATCTGTATTTTTTTTCGAGAAAAAGAAAATCTCTCTCTGTTAAAAATTTGCATGTGCGGCCCTGAGTGGTGGATGCGAATTAACATATTCAGCATAATTAAAATCTCCAACCACTCGCCGCTGCCTGGACCCGCCTTCGTGTCGGCCAGTGGTCAGTGGGTCCCCGGAATGCACAGGGCCTTCCGACCCTCCTACATCCGATATTTCAAACCCCACTTTCTCACGAGACCGCGGGCTCCCACACGAAAATCCTGCAGCTGTCCCATAAAACATGCGGTCATAAAAGTCCCTCTTTTGTACCAAAACTGTCCAATTCTTTACTTTACATCGTAATATCATACATACAGATAGTAACTGGCAATTAAGCTTTCCCCTTAGCAAAACACTTGCCTGGGAAAATACTTAATGCTCTTGGTACCCATCCTTAATAAAATAATAATAATGTATTAATAAATGCATACATAAAAACAATAATACTGTACATTGAAAAAAAAAAACTTGAATTAAAAAATTAATCAATTAGATAAAATAATCACTTAGATAAAAAAAAAACTTGAATTAAAAAATTAATCAATTAGATAAAATAATCACTTAAATAAATATATACATAGATGATATCGACAGTAAACTTATTCATATATATATATATCTTTTTCCTTCAAAAAAATAGTTCTAAATATCCAAAATGTTGAAATCATGCCAACACCCGCTAAAAAAAGGTTCAATATTGTTAAAACGAGAAGACTTTGCTATAATTGTTTATCATCTGTTCACAACATTAGCCAATGTAAAAGTTTAAGTACGTGCAAAAGATGTAGCAAGCGTCACCACAGCTTGATTCACCTAGAACGCGGTGAAGAAGGTATTGATACTAATCAGGCGATACCAACTCAAAACAGAAGTAATCTTAGTAGTAACTTGTCGCCAACCGCAACCGCATTTTCTCCTCATAGTTACACAAATAGTCAGATGTCTGTCACCACCTTGGGTGAAAATGCACATTCATTTGATAACACGCATTCAACTATAAACAATACTGTAATGAATATGACATCTTCTTTTAGTAAGCAAGTACTGCTTTCAACCGCGATAATATATGTACAAAATGCTAGAAGAGAATTTGTTCCTCTTAGGGCATTGCTAGATTCAGGATCTCAAAATAACTTTATAACGAAGGAATGTACCGAGTTATTGTTCTTGAAGGGAAAGAAAATAAACGCATCAGTTTCAGGGCTAAATGGTTCAGTCATGAATATAAAAGAAAGTGTTATATCAACCATCGCAAATGAAAATAGAAGTTTTAGTGAAACATTGCAATTTTTTGTTGTTCCTAAAATTACGCGCATAACGCCAGCTACATATCTAAACATCATGCCCATTACGCAATTACAGACATTTCAGTTAGCTGATCCACAATTTGATAAACCAGGTCCAATACATGTTTTATTGTCCAACGAGGTATTTTTTAACTTAATGGGAGCCAATAAAATAAATATGCAAAATTTGGTTTTTCAAGAAACAGTTTTTGGCTATGTTGCCAGTGGTTCTAAGTCTATGCCACAAGAAAACAATTTCAGTAATTATTGTGGTCTTGTTCGATCTGTGGACGATTTATCCAATATTATGAAGAAATTTTGGGAAATTGAAGCGGTTAATGATACAAATCCAATAAAAAGTAAAGAAGAGCAATATTGTGAGGAACATTTCCTGCGTACACATACCAGAAGGGAAGACGGCAGATATGTTGTAGAAATGCCAATTAAAACTGGTGGGCTTGAATGCTTAGGAAAATCAAAAGAAAATGCAAATAAGCGATTAAATCATTTGCTTAAGCGATTTACGCACAATCCAACCATGAGATTCTTGTATGAAGATTTCATTAACGAATATAGTAATTTGGGACACTTAGAAGAAATCTCTTTGGAAACTAATCCCAGATTTTCATATTATTTGCCGCATCATGGGGTATACAGACCCGATAAGCCCAGCACGAAATTAAGAGTTGTCTTCGACGGTAGTGCAGCTACCACTAGTGGTGTTTCTTTAAATGATGTTTTATTAAATGGAGGTTCAGTTCAAGATGAGCTTTTTGATATCATTTGTCGATTTCGAACACACAAGTACGCCTTTACAGCCGACATCATAAAGATGTATCGCCAGATACTAATTGCGGAAAAGCAGAGAGATTTATTGCGCATTTTGTGGAAATGTGGTAAAGAAGAACCGGTCAAAACATTTAAGTTAAAGACAATTACTTATGGAACATCGAACGCTCCATATCTTGCCACGCGGACTCTAAATCAGCTCGCAATCGATGAAAAAGATAATTTTCCGCTAGCATCACGTACAGTACTCCAAAATTTCTACGTCGAAGATGTGCTAACAGGAGCTAGCAGTTTAGCAGAAGCCCAACAACTGCAAGCACAATTAATCGCATTGCTTGAACGTGGCGGCATGACATTGCACAAATGGTGTGCTAACCACCCCGAACTGTTAAAAATCACAACTAGTAACAAGGAATATTTATTCATTGATCTTGATGAGGACCAGAGCACTAAAACTCTAGGACTCTTATGGAATCCAATTCATGACTCCTTTTTGTTTAATTTATCAGTTAAGGAGCCAGTTGTGTACACGAAAAGAACTGTTCTATCAGATATAGCTCGAATTTACGATCCATTAGGATTACTCGGTCCTGGAATAGCTAAGGCTAAAATTTTCATACAGAGACTTTGGTTATTAAAGTTAGGTTGGAACGATCCACTTCCAGATGATGTTAAGGATGAATGGCAACGCTTTATCAGAACGCTTCAACATATAAACAATTTAAAAATCAATCGTTTTGTTTTAAACGAAGGCCATTCGGAAATTGAACTGCACGGATTCTCCGATGCATCCGAGCTCGCATATGGAGCAGCCATTTATCTACGCTGTCCCACAAAAATTAATACATCTTTAAATTTACTGTGCAGCAAGCCTAGGGTTGCACCATTGAAACCTTTGACAATTCCCAGACTTGAGTTGTCCGCAGCTGCCTTATTGTCTCAACTCGTATGTAAGGTAGTGAATCTATTAAAGTTGCATATCAATAAGGTAATTTTGTGGTGTGACTCAACCATCGTCTTAGCATGGTTACAGACTCCTCCTCATGTACTCAAAGGCTTTGTGGCCAGCAGAGTTTACAAAATTCAAGAGTTGACCCAGACTTATCTATGGAAACATATACGTTCAGAGGACAATCCAGCAGACCTTGTTTCTCGAGGACTAACTTTTGACAAGTTAATTGATTGTGAACTTTGGTGGCACGGCCCTTCTTTCCTAAGAGAAGGTGACATCGCATCCAATAAGGACATTGACTTGGAACATGAAAAAAACACTATTGAGTTTTCATCAGAGTTAAAACTGAGAAACAATACTACATTAACTTGTTTGAATAATGTTGAATTTGTTAATGAAACTTTAAGTATTAGCAATAATTATACTAAAATATTACGTGTTTTGAGTTATATTTTCAGGTTTTTAGATAATACGAAAAGATCAACTGAAAAAAGAAAGGGACACGTAAGTATAGATGAATTATCAAGAGCAGAAGCTTTTTTGATACGGGAATTTCAAAAAAGCGAATTTAAGGCAGAATATACTGCATTGTTAGAAGGTAAGCAAATTTCTAAGAATAGTAAATTGCGATTGTTAAACCCATTTTTGGATGCAGATAAGATGCTAAGAGTAGGAGGTCGTTTGAATCATTCGACCTAAAATTTGCTCAAAAACATCAATACATTCTGCCAGCTAAGGGTAAATTGTGTAGCCTGATTGCAATTTACTACCATACAAAATATCTTCATATAGGTGCACAAGCATTGTTATGCTACTTGAGGCAAAAATTCTGGCCATTACAAGGAAGAAATTTAGTTTGGAAAATAACGCATGAGTGTATAACTTGTAGTAAAAACAATCCTATAACTGTGCAACAAATCATGGGTTCGCTACCCACAGAAAGAGTACGTCCTAGCGCACCTTTTAACTATGTGGGAACAGATTTTGGTGGTCCCTTCTTTATAAAATATAAGGGACAAAGAAAGGGAATTCTTAATAAGGTGTATTTGGCAATCTTTGTTTGCTTTGTAACTAAAGCAGTGCATCTCGAATTAGTGTCAGAATTGACCACAGATGCATTCATTGCAACGTTAAAAAGATTCATTGCTAGGCGCGGTAAGTGCGCAGTAATCTTTTCAGATAATGCAAAAAATTTTGTTGGAGCAAACGCAGAGTTACAAAGACTCCATAATTTGCTAAGACGTCCGGAAGAGAGGTTGGCAAATTATTTGTCAGAGGAGAATATCACTTGGAAATTTGTTCCTCCTCGTGCACCTAATTTTGGTGGGTTGTGGGAGGCAGGAATAAAATCGGTAAAATATCATCTAAAGCGAACAGTAGGTAATGCAAGGCTAACTTTCGAAGAGTTATTAACTGTAGTTGCTCAAATAGAGTCTATATTAAACTCACGTCCAATCACTCCATTGTCTTCAGACGTGAATGACTTAGAGGCCTTAACGCCAGGCCACTTCTTAATCGGGAGACCTATGACAGCCATAGTTGAACCAGAATTAATTAATATAAGCGAAAATAGACTGTCTAGATGGCATAGAATTACAAAATGCGTTCAATTGATATGGAATCGTTGGAATAGAGAGTATTTGAATACGCTTCAACAGCGTTCGAAATGGCAATTTTCAAAAAATAACGTAATCATAGGTACCCTAGTGTTGATAAAGGAAGACGATCTTCCTACAAATAAATACTTACTAGGACGCATTACAAATGTTTTCCCAGGTACAGATGGTAAGATTAGGGTAGTAGAAATCAAAACCTCAAAGGGAATACTTAAAAGAAGTATATCCAAAATTGCTTTATTGCCAAAACAAATTTCAGAGAATTAGTTACGAGCTATTTAAAAAAAAAAAAAAAAAAAAAAAAAAAGGAGGGAGCTTGGTTGTGAATTTTCTCTTAATTTTTACTGCTGTATTATTTTCATAATTGTATTATTCATTGTTAAAAGAAAATTATTGTGTTGTATCATATTTACTCAGTCATTTGTAATGTTAATATTTTATTTTCTATTGTATAATTGATTGAAGTTGACCCTTCAATGTCGGGGGGTATGTTCGAATTATCTGTTATTATGTGCCAAAATGTTGGCAACGCACTTGTTCTGCGAATGTAGGTAACCATAGAAACGTAATTCGTTTCGTCTTGCTAGTTTATGTTCTTGTCTTGCCTTGTGTGCACGCATCGCTTCGCTTGTCAACAATAAAATAAATACAATCCTTAAGATTATGTGAGTTTATTAATTAGTTTAATACGCATCATTTACAAATAGTTTCACACTGATGTGACGTAATTAATTAGTTCGCTTTTTACGCAGTCGGGTTTTTTGATTTTTTTAATTTAATTTTTACTTGTTTGTACTTATATATTATTCCAGCTAAGTAGACCCACGACCAAAAATGTCCCTGATAGCATTACTTACAGTAACCTTTAGCTACAACGGCTTAGTTATTAACTATAATATTGTAGATAATGTAATATACAGGGTGTTTCAGTACAGCGGTTGCAAAGTTTCAGGAGAGATAGAGTACACCTAGGCGGTAGGAAATCACATAGCAATCCTGACAGAACAAAAAGCTTCGATCAAGCTATCTGCAAGCTAAATTGGTCAAGTCAACAAGTTTGCACCAAACTTGACATATCAAGTCTGCAAGCTTAATGCAAGTTTGAATCACGCATAAAAGTTTAAACCTTCCCAGCTTGTTTTTAACTTGGCATGACAAACTTGATTCATGCTTGTTTGCGTAGCTTGCCTTAAACTTGACATTGCAAGCTTGATTCATATCATGGTTTATGCCATGTTTGTATTCGTCTTCATCATAACAGCGCGGCAAAATATCTGCGCGAGCAGTTTTTAGCTTCATTCACTTCCAATCAAGCTTAAATCAGGTTTGATGCAAGAAACATCTTGCGTGTTTTATTATGCGAAATTTCACAAACTTGGAGTTTGTTTCGCAAGCTCTTGAACTGCCAAGCGTGCGTTGCCATATTAAACATATGAAAAATCAAACTCGATTCAAGAAACCTTTCCTTGCACGGTAGTGACGACATAAATACGCAAGAAAAGAAGGACACGAACAGGGTGAAAAAAAACGTTTATTCTTCTTGGTTCAGCAAAATACTGAGAAATAAGAACAAAAAGAGACGAGAATCGTCATCAAAGAAGGTGTTCGAAATTATGAACCTGGGCCGTGATGCAGGCTTCACATCTCCGGCGCATTTAAGGTCTAATGTTCTCAAAAATACCGGGGGTGTAAGTATTTCCAAAGCGTTTCGTACACCAGTGTCTTGACGTACCCACAGAGGAAGTAGTCAATTCATGTGAGGTCTGGCGATCGAGCGGTCCAATGCACCGGACCACCCCGACCGATCCACTGTTGGCCATGCGTCGCAAACAGGTGGAGACACACGTCAGTCCTGTAATGGGCTGGGGCCTGTGCTGAATCGTGCTGAAACCATATGGAAGGAAGAATCGCAGTGGATATTTGTGCGCGCATGTTTTCACACCCTGTTAGTGTCCTTCCTTTCTTGTATTTTGTGTCGTCACTACCGTGCGAGGAAAGCGTTTCCGTCCATGCATTGTTGTATGATTTTCCATCATCTAGGAGTGACTGAAACTTTGTAACCGCTGTGCTGAAACATCCTGTTTGTTATTTGTATTGTAAGGTGTATTTATTGTACGTATGTTGCATTCTATATCTATCACAAATTTCTATAAGCATGTGCTGGATGCATTGTAAGGCATACTTATGTAGTGAGATGTATGTAGCAAAATATATCTTAACATGTAATGTGGATAGATGCAAACTGTATTTAAGTGTGTAATGTTAGAATGAAGTACGTAAGTATGAATGTATATAAGTGATATATATGTAATACATTAAAATACAATTCTACATACAGGGTGCTCGTAATTAAACGACCCTACTTTAAAGTAGTCTACAGACAAAGCTATTGTTCACAAAGTTGTGAAATTTTGTGAAAGATATAATAAAGGGATGGGAATTTGTTTAAGCAAAAAAAAAGTTTCGTTTAAGTTCGTGAAAGTTTCAAGAACTTTCACTCCTCTGATTTTCCCCCCTGATGAAGGCTCTTAGAGTGCAGTTGAAAGTGCTTGGGGTTTTTTAACATCTGTTGACGGTTTTTATGCAATAAAAACATTTTCATGTATATTTTAGCAACTTTTAAGTAAATTTTATCAGGATTTTAATCTCACATATTTTACTTGAAAATACTTTCTTGAAAATTGGTACAATCCGGAAGACTGATATTCCAGTTTTATGAACGCTCACTGTAAAAACTACTCGGAAGTGTTTCCGAAAATTATAGACAGCAAAAGAAACGTTTTTTTAATTAATGCTTCTTTAAATCTTGAAAATCTATACTGAGGTTTCTAATGATAAAAGGAGCGCTTTTTGGTATAATAAGTAACTCATATTATATTTTTGTTCATGGTTATATTATATTCTCATAGATAAAAAAAACATCTTTTTTTACAGCTTGCATACAGTTTTAACATGCCTTTGTTGTTTTAGCTGACAGCATTTGCTATACCACTTTTCACATACACAATGCGCTGATTGGTAAGGTGTTAAATATTTATTTATATTTACGGATAACACCTGTTACTCTGCCATTAGATTCTAATATGTGAAATGCTGGTTGTTTTATTTAAAATTTTCAAAAAAAAAAAAAATCATTAATCAATATCTTTGTTATATACGGTCGGTGTTCCTTTAGAACATTACGAGGAGTTTAATGGTTTTTTACATAAATCAGCATGGTTCGTTTCTTTGTTTGAAATTATATTAAATAATTCTTAAAATAATCCTTAATATCAAAAACCTTTTAAAAATACATCGAAAGAAAAGGTTACATTAAAAAAAAGTTGTTAGGAAACAAATGGGTCAATATCTGAAAAACGGACAATTTTATTCCAAATTTTTTTCTTTTTTAATTAATGTACCAACTACCACATACAGTTATATCCTATGGTACACGTTTTGTCCCTTAAATGCTGTAGTGTTTTGAGATCAAAGATCTATATTTTATGCGTAGGATAAATGTTTATGGAAAAAAGTGTCCATTAACATCATAATCTGTGTCTAATAATGGAGACTGAGGTGATGTTTTTGTCTTAACAGCTGCACAGCCATTTTGTTGAATCCTTTTGCACACGTGTAAATTACGAAATATATCATGTGACATTTGTATGTTGCATACATAAAGTTGCAATAAGTATTGTTTATATAAATAAACTTGTTTTGGTTTAATTGTATATCATTTTAATGCCTTTGTGGCGCAATTGGATAACGCGTTTGGCTGTTAACCAAAACATGATGGTTCGAATCCATCCAAAGGCGAAAATTTTTAAACTAAAATCCATAAATTTTGTTACAGTATAAGTAAAAAGAAACATTCTGGGTGAGTGATAATGAAAGAGTTCATTAACTGCACAAGAAAATCCAGATTGAAAAAATATCATTACGCTAGAATTACATTACTGTTCTAAAATCTAGTTTATAAATTATCTTTTCGTTCAAATTACTATAATTTCAAGAAGTTGAAGTAGACATTATTAAATCTAAGAAATTGAATTAATTTCTCGAAGTACATAATATCTAAAAATTGAATGTTTATTTCTCTAAATTTAATGACAACAGTCTTTAATTTCGTTTAGTACGTAATACAGGGGCAACACGCTGTTAATAGTTTCCCAATGTTGAAAGATATACTAAAATGAATAAATGTTAGCAAAACCTATTCATCTGAAAATTAAATAATTTCTGGAAGTGCACGATAATAAAAATATATAATGTTTATTTCTCATTTTTTCTAAATTCAATGGCAACACTTTATTAAAATTTCTTCTAACGTAAAATCTTTCTTCTGCTCATTTTTAAAAGAAGTCGATACAAAACTGAAAGAAAGCAAATTCAAGTGAAAAAACAATGGGGCCCGCCCAGCCCAATGGTTATAGAAATAATCTAATAATGGGAAGATTGTAGGTTCGTAACCAGGCGAATAGGTAAAAAGATGTATGTACTTGCAACAAGAGGATAATAATAATTAACAATTTTCAGTTCTAAATGAAATTTTTCAAGTTTCCATCTAAATTCTCATTACAGAAATTCGAATAATGGGGAGTTTAAGGGTTCGAAACCCGTAAGGAAAACAGTACTAATATGACAAACCCAACGTATACAGGACGTTGCAAAATTAAACTGTGTTTAATCCTTTCCACTGCAATCAGATCTCAATCAAATGACTTAAAACTAGATGTGGTTACTAATTCTTTTACTATTTTTTCAATAATGCAAAGCATAACATTTCTCATTTTTTCGAAGATTCTCTAAAGTTTTTCCAAAAAACAGAGTTGTTCATAAAAACCTTTCAATAAGAATACAAATTAAATTTAAAAAAAAGCACCATCATCTAATAACACAAGTCCAGTTTGAACTCATCAAAACTAACCTACTATTTTTGTCAATGCCAAAACAAACGAAAAATTAAATATGATACAACACGTAAAAATTTTCTCATCGAAAGAGACCGACACTATTAAAAAAATAAATAAATAAATAAGGGGGGGAGGGGGCAGGGGGGACCCTTCTACTCTAACATACCATCTCAACACGCAGGAGTCATGATCTGAACACGCAGGATTCACTCTTTCCTATATCGTACTCTAGTATGATATTCAACCATAAGCCCCCCTCAAAAAATAAGCCCCCCCCCCCAAAAACTTTTACCCGCCTACTCTAACATGACATCAAAAACACGGAGGAGTCACCATCAAAATACGAGGATTCACTCTTTCTTATATCGTACTCTAGTTTGATATTCAACCAAAAGCCCCCTCAAAAAATAAGCGCCCCAAAAATTAAGCCCCCCCAAAAAAAATTTTACCCTCCTACTCTAAGACACCAACACGCAGGAGTCAGCACGCAAGAGTCCCTGTTTCCCACATCGTACTGTAGTATGATATTCAGCACGCAGGATGCCTAATCCTTAATCCTGCTTGCCGCCGCAGAACTGTCATTCTCTCCCTACTCCCCTCTATTCTTCACGAAAAAAGTATTTCGACTCTCATGCCTGATCTATCGAAAAATTTCATATCGATATTTTTTAGCCTTCCTTTTTAAATTCGATTTCAAACGTAATAACGATGCGATAAAGATCTCAAGAAAAAGATAAAAACACATCTTTCCTTTCAAAAAAGAACACTACGTGACACAAAAATAGGCAGAGGCGAGACATAATATAAATATATGATCTGTCTTCGGTTATTGTAGCAAGACACGCCAAGTTTTGAGGATACTTACCAATGTTTTATTATTTAGGAGTCTGCGAAAATATTGTTTTCCGAGACGTTTACTTCAAATGCTAATAAAAAAGTTATATATTGATTCATTTTAAAAAGTAATTGTTTGTGTTACTTTAATTTCTGATTAATTCAAATTTACATCAGATGTTGCAGAATGTATTTCATTTTAAAAATGGAAAACGATGTAACAACATCTATAAAATATTTTCTGAATGTTTTAAATCCATTTTCGAGAAAACATTTTATATTTTCAAGTATTTCTATTTTATCTTTAAAACGCTATATGTTTTTGAAATGTTTTTAACATAAAATAAAGAGGATAATGCAAATTAATTTATAATTATTATTCGTTATGTAATAAAAAAATATGTAAATGTATTTATCACAATTATAACTTAACTCG
The DNA here is from genome assembly GCA_963932465.1 of Maratus speciosus. Classification (NCBI taxonomy): domain Eukaryota; kingdom Metazoa; phylum Arthropoda; class Arachnida; order Araneae; family Salticidae; genus Maratus; species Maratus speciosus. The sequence continues at coordinate 360,368,313 of OZ010794.1, forward strand.
TGAATTGCTGATTATTTAAATATCTGTAAAAGAATTGTTTCGTACAGCGTTCCTTTAATATGTTTTTAAAATGGTATTTAAAATTATACATTTTGATAAATAGAAAACATTCATGGTTTGAATTAAATTTTGTTTTGTCTTCTTTACTGATTCGAAATTAAATTAGTTTCTGTGAAACGTACTATATTGACGGATTTAAACTTTAAAAAGCGTTTTAAATAACATTTCGATTTAAAAACTGTCTACTTCAGCGTGTTTATCATATATTTATGTCCATTCATCTTTTTGAAAACTATCAGTTTTCATGTTTTTACATCCAATAGTTTTTGCAGTATAATACATAAAAGTGAATAGGCTACAATTAATTCATTTAAAGCAGCAGCATCATTATTTCTTTTATATTTATTGAATAGATAAAAATAAAAGATAAATTTTAATCCATTTGTGAACTTCATTTGTTTTCTTATCAATAATTTGTGTAATTGTTTAAATTCAAATCCTTAATAAACTAAAAGCATTAAAACATCACATATCTCTTTGTGCTTTATGGGAACTAGCCATATATTTTCATAGTTCTGTTGTGAAGCAGCTAAAATAGAAATATATTACTTCTTTTACATCTGAATTCCACGTTAAAATAAATAAATTCATTGTATTATCTCCCTCTATTCTTCCCAAAAAAGTATTTCGACTCTCATATCTGATCTCTCGAGAAATCTCATATCGATATTTCTTAGCCTTCCTTTTCAAATTCGATTTCAAACGTAATAATGATGCGATAAAGATATCAAGAAAAAGAAAAAAACAGTTTTCTCCTTTCAAAAAAGAACACTATGTGACACAAAAATAGTCAGAGGCGAGACATATATGAATATATGATCTGTCTTCGGTTATTGTAGCAAGACACGCCAAGTTTTGAGGATTCTTATGAATGTTTTATTATTTAGGGGTCTGTGAAAAAATTGTTTTCCGAGACGTTTACTTCAAAATGCAATAAAAAACTCATATATTGATTCCTTTTAAAAATTGTTTTTGTTACTTTATTTAATTTCTCATTAATTCAAATTTACATCAGATGTTACTGAATGTATTTCATTTTTAAAATATAAAACGATGTAACAACATCTATGAAATATTTTCTGAATGTTTTAAATCCATTTTCGAGAAAACATTTTATGTTTTCAAAGGTGCCTATTTTATCTTTAAAATGCTATATGTTTTTGAAATATTTTTAACATAAAATAAAGGGTATAATGCAAATTAATTTATAATTATTATTTGTTATGTAATAATAAAAATATGTAAATGTATGTAACACAATTATAACTTAACTCGTGAATTGTTGATTATTTAAATATCTTTTAAATAATTGTTTCGTACTTTGTTCCTTTAATATATTTTTTAAATGGTATTTAAAATTATACATTTTTATAAATAAGAAAACATTCATGGTTTGAATTAAATTTTGTTTTTTCTTCTTTACTGATTCGAAATTAAATTAGTTTCTGTGAAACGTACTATACTGACGGATTTAAACTTTTAAAAAGCGTTTTAAATAACATTTCGGTTTAAAAACTGTCAACTTCAGCTTGTTTATCATATATTTGTGTCCTTCATCTTTTTGAAAACTGTCAGTTTTCATGTTTTTACATCGGTAGTTTTTGCAGTATAAGCCATAAAAGAGAATAGGCTACAAGTAATTCATTTAAAGCAGCAGCATCATTAGTTCTTTTATTTTTATTGAATAGATAGATAAAAATAAAAGAGAAATTTCAATCAATTCGTGACCTTCTTTTGTTTCCTCATCAATAATTTGTGTAATTATTTACATTCAAATCCTTAATAAACTAAAAGCATTAAAACATCACATATCTCTTTGTGCTTTATGGGAACTAGCCGTATATTTTTATAGTTCTGTTGTGAAGCAGCTAAAACAGAAATATATTACTTCTTTTACCTCTGAATTCCACGTTAAAATAAATAAATTCATTGTATTATCTCCCTCTATTCTTCCCGAAAAAAATATTTCGACTCCCATATCTGATCTCTCGAAAAATTTCATATCGATATTTTTTAGCCTTCCTTTTTAAATTCGATTTCAAACGTAATAACGATGCGATACAGATCTCAAGAAAAAGAGAAAAACACATCTTTCTTTTCAAAAAAGAACACTACGTGACACAAAAATAGGCAGAGGCGAGACATATATAAATATATGATCTGTCTTCGGTTATTGTAGCAAGACACGCCAAGTTTTGAGGATACTTACCAATGTTTTATTATTTAGGAGTGTGCGAAAATATTGCTTCAAATGCTATAAAAAACTGATATAGTGATTCATTTTAAAAAGTAATTGTTTGTGTTACTTTATTTAATATCTCAGCAATTCAAATTTACATCAGATGTTACAGAATGTATTTCATTTTAAAAATAGAAAACGATCTAACAACATCTATAAAGGATTTTCAGAATGTTTTAGATCCATTTTCGAGAAAACATGTTATGTTTTCATGTGTTTCTATTTTACCTTTAAAACGCTATATGTTTTTGAAATATTTTTAATAAAATAAATGGGATATTGCAAATTAATTTACAATTATTATTTGTTATGTAGTTTTAAAAAAATGTGTAAATATATTTAACGCAATTATAGCTTAACTCGTGATTGTTGACTATTTAAATATCTGTTAAAGTATTGTTTCGTATAGCGTTCCTATAATATATTTAAAAAATGGTATTTAAAATTATACATTTTGATATATAGAAACCATTCATGGTTTGAATTAAATTTTGTTTTTTCTTCTTTACTAATTCGTAATTAAATTAGTTCTTGTGAAACGTACTATATTGACGGACGTAAACTTTAAAAAGCGTTTTAAATAACATTTTGGTTTAAAAACTGTCTACTTCAGCGTGTTTATCATATATATGTGTCCATTCATCTTTTTGAAAACAATCAGTTTTCATGTTTTTAAATCCAATAGTTTTTGCAGTATAAGCCATGAAAGTGAATAGGCTACAATTAATTCATTTAAAGGAGCAGCAGCATTAGTTACTTTATTTTTATTGAATAGATAGATAAAGATAAAAGAGAAATTTCAATCAATTTGTGAACTTCTTTTGTTTCCTTATCAATAGTTAATTTCAAATCCTTAATAAAATAAAACATTAAAACATCACATATCTCTTTGTGCTATATGGGAACTAACCGTATATTTTTATAGTTCTGTTATGAACCAGCTACAATAGAAATATATTACTTCTTTTATCTCTGAATTCCACGTTAAAATAAATAAATTCATTGTATTATCTCCCTCTATTCTTCCCAAAAATGTATTTCGACTCTCATATCTGATCTCTCGAAAAATTTCATATCGATATATTTTAGACTTCCTTTTTAAATTCGATTTCAAATGTAATAATGATGCGATAAAGATCTCAAGAAAAAGAAAAAAACACTTTTCTCCTTTAAAAAAAGAACACTATGTGACACAAAAATAGTCAGAGGCGAGTCATATATGAATATATGATTTGTCTTCGGTTATTGTAGCAAGACACGCCAAGTTTTGAGGATCCTTATGAATGTTTTATTATTTAGGAGTCTGTGAAAATATTGTTTTCTGAGACGTTTACTTCAAAATGCAATAAAAAACTCATATATTGATTCCTTTTAAAAATTGTTTTTGTTACTTTATTTAATTTCTCATTAATTCAAATTTACATCAGATGTTACTGAATGTATTTCATTTTTAAAATAGAAAACGATTTAACAACATCTATAAAATATTTTCTGAATGTTTTAAATCCATTTTCGAGAAAACATTTTATGTTTTCAAATGTGCCCATTTTATCTTTAAAACGCTATATGTTTTTGAAATATTTTTACATAAAATAAAGGGTATAATGCAAATTAATTATAATTATTTTTTGTTAAGTAATAATAAAAATATGTAAATGTATGCAACACAATTATAACTTAACACGTGAATTGTTGATTATTTAAATATCTTTTAAATAATTGTTTCGTACAGCGTTCCTTTAATATATTTTTAAAATGGTATTTAAAATTATACATTTTTATAAATAGAAAACATTCATGGTTTGAATTAAATTTTGTTTTTTCTTCTTTAGTGATTCGAAATTAAATTAGTTTCTGTGAAACGTACTATACTAACGGATTTAAACTTTAAAAAGCGTTTTAAATAACATTTCTGTTTAAAAACTGTCAACTTCAGCGTGTTTATCATATATTTGTGTCCTTCATCTTTTTGAAAACTATCAGTTTTCATGTTTTTACATCCAATAGTTTTTGCAGTATAAGTCATAAAAGTGAATAGGCTATAAGTAATTCATTTAAAGCAGCAGCATCATTAGTTCTGTTATTTTTATTGAATAGATAGATAAAAATAAAAGAAAATTTCAATCAATTCGTGAACTTCTTTTGTTTCCTCATCAGTAATTTGTGTAATTGTTTAAATTCAAATCCTTAATAAACTAAAAGCACTAAAACATCACATATCTCTTTGTGCTTTATGAGAACTAGCCGTATATTTTTATAGTTCTGTTGTGAAGCAGATAAAATAGAAATATATTACTTCTTTTACCTCTGAATTCCACGTTAAAATAAATAAATTCATTATATTATCTCCCTCTATTCTTCCCAAAAAAGTATTTCGACTCTCATATCTGATGTCTCGAAAAATTTCATATCGATATATTTTAGCCTTCCTTTTTAAATTCGATTTCAAACGTAATAACGATGCGATAAAGATCTCAAGACAAAGAGAAAAACACATCTTTCCTTTCAAAAAAGAACACTACGTGACACAAAAATAGGCAGAGGCGAGACATATATAAATATATGATCTGTCTTCGGTTATTGTAGCAAGACACGCCAAGTTTTGAGGATACTTTTCTATGTTTTATTATTTAGGAGTCTGCGAAAATATTGTTTTCTGAGACGTTTACTTCAAATGCGATAAAAAAGTGATATATTGATTCATTTTAAAAAGTAATTGTTTGTGTTACTTTAATTTCTGATTAATTCAAATTTACATCAGATGTTGCAGAATGTATTACATTTTAAAAATAGAAAACGGTGTAACAACATCTATAAAATGTGTTCGGAATGTTTTAAATCCATTTTCGAGAAAACATTCTATGTTTTCAAGTTTTTCTATTTTATTTTTAAAACGCTCTATGTTTTTGAAATGTTATGTCGTAGCTTATAAAATTATCATATTAATCATTTATGAATTTTAATTGCTATATTTTAACTTATTTCAACGATATTTTTACTTAACTTTTGTCACTCGCGGTCGGTTTGTTTACAAAGTAACGATCTTTGTTTTGGGTAAATTAAAGTCAGTTAAAAGTAAATAATTAAGTGTTATAATGTATTATTGTTAAAGTATTGGCACAGAATTTTATGAAACTATTGGGATGAATCCACACTGTCCACAAAGCTCATTTTAAATTAAATATTTTGGTATGTTTGTTTGGCTGTGAAGGCAGATTGGTTGGTGGAAGTCATATTTTTGTTGATTGGCAATTGATGAGTTGAAGAGTGCGCAACTTCTCCACATCAGTGTTTAATCTCTAAAATGTGTATTTCCAACTAATTAGATTGTTTATCAACCATCAAATATGTGTATTTTGCAATATTAGTAATTTTTCAATATTTTGGAATCATTGTTTAAAATATCAACCATGGAGCTACCGGAAACGAGGTTATTTTATTTTTGAGCTACTGGTATTTATTTTAATTTTTTTGAAAGTTTAAAGGTAATTCAAATTAATGTTTTTATTTTATTTTTCCGTTCTATCAATCTTAATTTTCATAATCTTTCATTTTCTAACTATAACTGCAACATCATGAATGACAAAGCATTGGGTAAGTTTCCCGCCTGATGTGACGTCAAATGATGGAATCGGCGTCCTCATGTGATCAAATGGCGCACAGGGATATGCTTCAAGTTTAAATTTAATAACAATAAATCTTCCTAATCAAGCATTTTTGTGAAGAATTCTCAAAGCTTTTGTAGCTGGTTTCTCGCATTTTTGATGCAAGTAATTAAGTAAATTAAATAATTATACAGTTCAAGTGTTATTTTCATTGCACCATTTACCCTGCGTGCATATGTGGCAAAAATGGAGTAAAAGGTGTTGGCAGGAAACATGAAGTTTTTCGGGAGTTGGAGAGGCAACAGTGATCTGGGTAGGTGCTTGAAGTGGAAGCTGCCTTGAGATTGTAGAAGATGTCGTGGGGCCCCGGCTAAGTCCTCTTTTCTTTCTATTTATTCTGCTAACTTTTATTGCATGTTTTATTTTACGCGAGTTTTATTTTGTTTTATTTTATTTTTGGCCAATCTAAATGTGGAATGTAAGTCTTCCACAAATTTTTTTTTTATTGTTACTGCCAGTAGCTCCTAATACAGAAAATTATTTTAGGGATGTTAGTCTTAGTAATTATAAATATATTGTAAAATGATACAAATTTTTAAGTGACAATAATTATTAGTAAAATAAGAACGATTTTTTTTTTATTAATTATATGTTATGAGTAAGAAGGAATTTGTATTAAGTATGTACTGAATCTGGAAAGCTTCATTGTGAGATATTGTTAGTAATTGAACATATTTTGTAAAAGAATAATAGATGAATTAAACTTAAACTTTGTCATCCCTATTTTTGCTTGTAATTACTGCAGTGTACATCCTTAATTTGTAAGCTCTATTTTTCAGGTAATGCACGTGATGTTGATCATAGGGTGGGGTCATGTTAGGAATAACTTGGCAGAAATAATTTTATTCTTGACGTTAGTTAAGGTTGTCTAGAAGTTAGGTTTTAGTAATGTGATTTTAGATTATTGTTGTTGTTAATTTTTGTAAGGTGTTTAGGTAATTAAGTAAGTTTTTTAGTTTTCATTATTTTCTTGAATTTAATTGTTTCTGCTGAGTTCTTGGAATAAATTGAAGTGTAATCGTCCTTTTGAAGAAGTCATGTGTAGTACATGATTTTGGGTATAATTTTAATTATTTTTAAGGAGTTATGCGAAGTGCGTGGCTCGGGAACATTAAAATGTAATTAATCAGTGTTGAATCCAGACCGTTACCTCCGGGGGGGAAATTTTTATCCTTGGGGGGGACACTAGTATTCCAACATGAAATTTTCTCTGATTTCATTAATATACTAAAAGCTGCTAAAGCGGAATCGCCGACGATCAGAAAAAGTTTCCGTCTTAACAAGTATCTCTCCAGTCGGGATTTTGAAAATCTTCTGTTTCCATAGATCATGCTATATATAAGTTTCTATTTTTTAATTTCAAATTGAAAATTTAAAAAACTTTTAAAAATTCTATTTAATTTAAGGTACTCTTGTACTTTTTTGTGCCCAAACCATTATTGAAAAGATAAAAAATAAGTGTGGCATTCTTAGGTTACTGTCACTCCTAAATATAACTTATATAAGTTATGGTCATTTGTTTTTCATTTAATCTCATTATATCTTACAGTTTAACTTGCCATACAGGATTTGAATATCCCATTTCATAAAAGTTTTGAATCAACATTGCTACAATTTACCACTGAAATATTTCTATTAATATACAGTTATTCATGAAACAGCACCGAAAAATGGCAATAAATCACAAATTATAAAACTTCGTTACAACAGTAACAAAGAGTACATACTTAATAATACAATAACAAATTTTTATTGTTTGATATTTGCTTATTATTTAATAATAATGCTTTCAGACATAGACGCGGACAGTATTAAATGGAATAGGGAGATTTTTCTCCCTTTTTTCGTGGGGGGAGAATATGGTTGGATGACGCCCTACTATGTTAAAACCTTTTACTGTAGATGAAATTTATATATTTTTTTCTCTTAATTTTTTTAATTATTTTGTAACGTCCGCAATATTTTCAAACTTATGAAAGATAAAAGTTATGTAACATTTCAAAATTTAAAATTGAACCCCCATTTGTATACTTCTATCTGCGTCTATGTTTAAGTATAACTTCTTAATATTAATAAAAACAAATCTTCCGTAACAATCATGTCCACTAAAGAAATAGAGATTTCACTCTTTTTTTAAATGCTTTAATTTTATAAAATATTAATAGCAATTTAAATAAATAATACCATATAATGTGTATAACATTCAGTTACTGTAAAGTACTAAATAGTAATTATAATATTCTATATGTAAAACCATCAAATCTACCTTATAAAACTAGTCCTTATTTCTTATAAAGCACTGTTTTTGATAAATCGCATAAGTTCAGTATTAAATTTGTAATTGCTCACCTTTAAACTAAGCGAATGCGTCTTGGTTTCGAAGATGCATAATGTGTGATCACTGCATCGATGAATTCATCTGTTGGCTCCTCATCACCTTCGATAGATACTTTAATACACGATTGTAAAGTATCCTGCCCCATTCGATTTCTAAGTTTTGTCATAATTCTATTCATTGTGCTAAATGACCTTTCTACACTCGCTGTTGTAATTGGTACACACAATACACACTCGGCAAGTTTTTTCAAAACTTTGTATTCAATATCAGCTTTTAAAATGAAAGAAGCGACATCTGAACTGGTATCATCTAAATTACTGTGTGCAACGTACTTAAAAGAACGGAGATCTGCCACTGCTGCATCCTCTTCCTGAATTCCAAAAAGATGGCACAGCTCCTTACACTGATTTCATTTATTTTTACAAATTCTCCAAAGCTTCGAAAAAATGCACATAGTTCTATTAAGCGCAGTGCGTTATCATTAAATCTTTCTTTAATTTGATGAATCATTTTTTCTATAAAAGTTTTTGCACTTTTTAAGTAATTTTTTTTCGTGTCATTAAAATTTATGCTCTTAATTTCTGATACATCACTCTCGAGACCTTTAATTTTAATGTGCAATTCGTTATTATCATTGTCACTATCACAAAAGTTGGCAATTTCTTGCAAGTGATCAACTGTCCCAGAAACAAGTTGAGGAAGAAATGAAATGCTAAGAGTTTTCTTTTGAAGAATTTTGCTTAAATTCGATACAGCATTAAGTGTTTCATCCATAACAACTAAACTGATTATAAAACTAATATTAATCATTTCCAAGAGAATACAACCAGCTAAACTTGCTAAATCAGCACCATCCTTGTGTATGTGTTCGTATGCAATCATAATCGATTTAAAGGATAAAAATACAGCATGAACAGTACGGTAATTGCTAAGCCTGCGTATATCCGTTGCCTCAGGTATGATTTGAACGGGTTCTTCTAAAGCTTTCTGTATTTCGTGCAAAATTTTTCCTCTCTTAGGAGAACTATGAAAAAGTTTATAAATATCTTTAACTGTGTGAAAAAATTGTTTAATCATTATAGTCTTGTTTCTTGAATTAGGACAGCTAATGATAGAATATGGGATCTGCAATGAATGTAAGGCACTTCGCATTGTTTAGCTTCTGAAATACGAACACGAACACCAGTTTTACTACCACTGAAGTTCGCTGCACCATCAAAAGAACATGAAACCAATTTATCATATGACATATTTCGTTTTTTTAAAGCATCATCTATAGCTAAAAATATTGATTCAGCATCAGTTCTTTCTAAGTATATTATGCACAAAAATCTTTATCTTACTTCGCAAACTGGATCATGGACGACGTGCCGCACCATTAGTGATAATTCACTTTGATTGTTTATGTTCGTCGATTCATCTGCCATTATACAATAATATTTACCACTAAGTATTTTGTCATCTGCTTTGTCTAAGATTTTGCCTGTTGAGCTTAATATTTCAGAAGCAGTTGATTTACTTATGTAAGTCGATCTTTCACTTTGAGACTTAACCCAGTAGCGAAGAGTTTCATTTTCTCTCATTAAAATTCTTTGAACTAAGGATTCATATTTTGTAGTATGGGGTATCTCCTCTTTAGCTAAAAAATACACACTTCTAATTAAAGAAGATAAAACTTGTCTATTTTTATCCCTTTCGTCTTCGCTGTATTGGATTATTTGTGTGTGTATAGGAGCATTTAAATTCTGTAATGTTTCATTTTCCATAAAAACAGATTTACAATGTTTGTCTGATTTTGAGTGTTTTTCAAGTTTTCCTTGTACTGCCAGTTGCTTTCCTAAAATTTGTGAAGGGCACTGATATGAATACTCCACATGTTTTTTGGAATACCTCTACATCATTTTTTAAATGCTTTTCACACAGCTTTCAAAATGCACCACCACGAGTTCGATCAAAATACAGCCATTCATATTTAGTTTCCCACTGTTTTTGATATTTGAATTTGCGTCCAACATTTTTATCTTCCGGTTGAGGTTGTCCACTAACAGTACTACACGAAGGTATCGCGGGTGGAACTATCACATTACAGGTTTCACTTTCATTCAAAATTAGTTGAGAATTATTATTTTGATTTTCAACAGATGACTGTATTAAAGGTTCTTCACTACGTCTTCTTTTTTTAATTTGGATAAAAGAAAATAATTTCGACTGTTTTGACATAATTCCATATCAAAAATAATTCCTATCCAACATTCAATTTAAGCTGTGATTTTTATCTGTAACGACAAAAAAGCGCAATAGATTAACCAGACACAGTGTCGTCTAGAACTAGCGTCACTTAATTGCTTATTGGTAGTCTTTGAAAATGAAATTTCCCTAGCATTCTACAATAAAATAAGAAAAATAAAATATTTTATGTTAGCGAACAAGTAAATACCGGATGTAATTTATAAAGTTTGCATAGAAATATTTAGACTTTTTCAGTAACTAAATCTTTTTTAAACTATCAAGTATGAAAACATATCTGTACCTTTAATTCAGTTGTCCATACCCACTCAAACTCCATTATAATAATGTTTTTGACAGAATAATCAATTTATAATTCAATAAATGAATTTGGTTTTTCCAAGAGAAAATTACATTTAGATAAAGCAGTTATTTATGTAATACGGGATAAACAAATAGATCATTACTGAAAGGATTAACTTTCAAGATATTTTATGAGTGAACGGAATGATAACAATATATCATATTTTAATTAAGAAACGCACAAATTTAGAATTTCACAATAAGGAAGTAATAATATTTATTTTATGGGCTAGTACTTTGTAACAGAAAAAGTTTTATTTATGATACATGAAATTAATATTATAACCTCAAAAATATTATGAATAATATTTCACTGGATAGGAAAAGCTTATTTAGTTAAATTATTATCGTGATATGATACATTCAATGAATTATTATGTTTATTGTCAAGATTGAATAATGGATATTAAGCGAAAAATATATTTTATGGTATAATTTAAATACATTTTAGAGAAATTGAGAGTCTAATTAAAAATATCTAAATAGTTTAATAATGGATGCAATTAGAGTAAGTAAGCCAAAAATATGTGATTTGACATTACACCTGTCAATAATGGAATCTTCTCCTAACCAGAAAACTTTTACGGTCCCAATGAAAACAATTGTGGTATATTAAAAGCCGCAAATATAAAATTGAAAGAGGTGGAAGAAAAATTCCGTTACAGACACATTTCCGTCTTAGAAAGTATCACGCAGTGCACTGCTTTTACTGGAACCGTATTTTTTTCGTTTAAGAGGGGATTCCGCATTCCGCTATAGACAGGTTCTGTTTCCCAGACTTTACCGCATTTAATTTTTTTCGAAAATGTTAATAAAATAAACTTATACCAGTTATTTTATAATTTTACAAAAAAAAAAAAAAAAAAAAAAAGTGGAATTATTTAACAACAATTTCTTACAGTTTAATCTCATATATGACACCAAAATTAAAATTTAAGTTTTACTACCGGTATGCTTTAAATAAATATTATGCAAATATTAGCGGTATGCTAATTAATAATTATGTAATTTGTTTCTTCGTCTTCATTTTTTTAAAAATCTTGTAACTGCTATTGTACACAAAAATATGACACGCACCTATTGTGCAAAAAATTAGCTGAAAGGTTAAATATTAATAAACAGAATAAACATTAATTTCGTAATTTTTTTTAACATGTTCGATTTTTCGAATAGCTTGTAAGACTTACTTATACAAAGATGTTATATGTCGTAAAAACTGAACCTTTCTATAACGGAATAATACCTTAGAAGGAACATTTCCTTGTAATTGACGACAAAAATGCTATGCAAGTATATCTAGTTTAAGACAGCATTTTTAACGGTACCTTGCGATTCCATCTTAACAGGTTTTTCGGGAGGATTCGAAGGAAAGTATCACCACTAGGAAAAATAGGGAGAAAGTCAAAAATTTCTTCCGGGGGGGACATTTTTTAATCCCGGGGGGGACATTCCCCCCCGGGCCACCCCCTGAAATCAACACTGTAATTAATTTATAGTGTTCTCTAGACTAGGATCTAGTTATTGCGGGTTTCTCATATTTAAAGTTGATTGTTCACAACGCCAATCAACAGTAAAATTTTATTATTTATTAAATTTAATTGTTTTGTTTCTAATAAGGGAAGTTTTAAATTAAGATAATTAAGAGGGTTGTAATTATGATTTAATGGGGTTAATAGAATAAGTGTTATATAAGGGTTTGTATTTTTCTTGGGATAAGTTAATTGTTAAGATATGTTTTTAGGAAGTTAAGGAGTTAAGTTTCAGGTCAGTAAAAGAGTAAATAATTTAATTTTTTATTTTTGTGTTGTCTTTTATCACAGCATTACTCTTTCTTACAATTTTGTTTTCTCAGTTTGAAATGTGGGATTGATGTTGTTGTGGTAAGACACAACCGAAATATTTTTAACATAAAATAAAGGGTATAATGCAAAATAAAAAAATATGTAAATGTATGTAACACAGTTATAACTTAACTCGTGAATTGTTGATTATTTAAATATCTCTGAAAGAATTGTTTCGTACAGCGTTCCTTTAATATATTTTTTAAATAGTATTTAAAATTATACATTTTGATAAAAAGGAAAACATTCATGGTTTGAATTAAATTTTGTTTTTTCTTCTTTACTGATTCGAAATTAAATTAGTTTCTGTGAAACGTACTATATTGACGGATTTAAACATTTAAAAGCGTTTTAAAATATCATTTCGGTTTAAAAACTGTCTACTTCAACGTATTTATCATATATTTATGTCCATTTATCATTTTGAAAACTATCAGTTTTCATGTTTTTACATCCAATAGTTTTTGCAGTATAAGCCATGAAAGTGAATAGGCTACAATTAATTTATTTAAAGAAGCAGCAGCATTAGTTACTTTATTTTTATTTAATAGATAGATAAAAATTAAAGAGAAATTTCAATCAATTTGTGAACTTCTTTTGTTTCCTTATCAATAGTTTGTGTAATTGTTTGATTTCAAATCCTTAATAAACTAAAAGCTTTAAAACATCACATATCTCTTTGTGCTTTATGGGAACTAGTCGTATATTTTTATAGTTCTGTTATGAACCAGCTAAAATAGAAATATATTACTTCTTTTATCACTGAATTCCATGTTAAAATAAATAAATTCATTGTATTATCTCCCTCTATTCTTCCCAAAAAAGTATTTCGACTCTCATATCTGATCTCTCGAAAAATTTCATATCGATATATTTTAGCCTTCCTTTTTAAATTCGATTTCAAACGTAATAACGATGCGATAAAGATCTCAAGAAAAAGAGAAAAATACATCTTACCTTTCCAAAAAGAACACTACGTGATTCAAAAATAGGCAGAGGCGAGACATATAAAAATATATGATCTGCCTTCGGTTATTGTACCAAGACACGCCAAATTTTGAAGATATTTACAAATGTTTTATTATTTAGGAGTCTGTGAAAATACTGTTTTCCGAGACGTTTACTTCAAATGCTATAACAAAACATATTGATTCATTTAAAAAAGTAATTATTTCCGTTACTTTGTTTAATTTTTCATTAATTGAATTTTACATCAGATGTTACGGAATATATTTCATTTTTAAAACAGGAAACGATGTAACAACATCTATGAATGATTGACAAATAACTAATAATAACCAATTGACTATAAATGATCAGCAATTATGATGTTAACGATGTAACAACATCAATAAGTGATTTTGTGGATATTTCTAATGTGTTTTCGAGAAACATCTTTGTTTTTAAGTACTTATAATTTATCTTTGGAAGGTTTTCTAAAATAAAATAGAAATGAAAATTCAAATTAATTTATAAATTTCATTCGTTGTATTGCTGAAAATGTGTGTAAATATATTTACACTATGATAATTTAATTTGTGAATGTTTCATTATTTGAGTACATGTAAAAATATCATTATTTTCAGCCATTACTATAGTATATTTTACAAAGTATAAATTGAAAACATTTTTAGTTTGAATTAAATTTTAGTTTTTCGTTTTTAGTAATTCAAAGTTACATTAGTTGCTATGTAATGTATTTCACTGCTCTCTTTTATTTAACTCAATCTTGTTTTTGTATGTAAAGATAGAATTTAATCACTTCTTGGTATGCCAGAATATAAAAATTACGTTCGCACATGTGTTTCTGATGACAATTCAACATTTTAATATTTTTAGGTGCGTTCGTAATTATAGAAATACGTAGCACCTACAGTCGTCGTTCGGTCTGTCTGTCCGCCCGTCCGCATATAACAGAGCAAAAACTACCCAATCGAATGGCCAGAAATTTTAAATATATAATTGTTGCAATATTTTGTCGAGTCATTTCAAATTTGTGAAAATCGAATGCATAGTTTAATTAGAGGGAGAGTCAAAAGTTTTCCGTTACATTGCGACCAATAGCAAAAATTATTTAAAGTGCATTTTAATGATGTTACAGCCTTTCGAACAAAATGAAATGGATATGCACTTATGAAGCGCACTAAAATATACATTCAATACAGTATGCGGTGCAAAAAATATTTATAAAACTAGTTATAGTACGAACGCCATTCGCCACGATTGGCATGCAATTTCCAACTTGTTATAACTTAATTATAAATTAATACATTAATTTTTAGGCTTTTTCCGTTACCACGTCAGAGGCTATAAATTATGAAGTATCCTCTGTAACGTACACCGTAAAAGAAAATTCCGCTAAAATACGGAAATTGTACTGGCAATCGAGACGCCAGTACAATTTCCGTATTATAACGAAATTTTTTTCCGAAAATTTTGTGAAAACCTTTTTTTGAAATTTACGGAAAAAAATTCCGTTAAAATACGGAAATAGTACTAGCGCCTCTATTGCCTGTACAACTTCCGTATTTTAACGGAATTTTTTTTACAGTGTAGAAAACATTGAGGGCAACGAGTACCACATCAGGATCGATACGACTGAGGAGACGTGCATTGACAACTATGAAAAGCTGGCTTTATTCCCAGTCGACTTCTATGACACTGGACTATGAAAACCTATCCAGTGTTACGCCGTTGATTCTTATGTTGAAAAGTAACTGAAGCACCGCTGTATCTTTTGCAATAAACCTTTCATGGTAATTTTGTTTTGTTTCTTTTTATGGGAAATTTATTTTCTGGATGACCTTCGTATAAAAATACATAGATGCTTTTCGGAATTGTGAGAACTTAGAAGAAGTTATATATATTTTCATAAACCTTCTTTCTAAATTAAGAAGCATTTGTCTGTTTTACAGTTCAGCAGTCTATAAAAGTTTGGTATTACCCAGCAAAGAGGAAATTGCTGACCAGCATCAAGATAGGTGTTGGCAATGATGGAGAAGTGCTGGCTGATGGTCTACCACTGCATAACCACTTCTGGACAGCTTCAGTCAACTTTGCTGTTGGAAATCATCAGATAAAATTCTGGTGGGCATCCATTTTATCTCATGCGCTGGCCCACTACTACATAGAAGTGCACGAACTTTTGCAGTATTATTGCTGGGAACCCTTACGCTAGGCGGTGTGTCGAATATCGAAGACATTGAGTATTTGAACACAAATCTGAAATGAATATTTTAACACAATTTAAGCTGTGAAGCTATTTTTTTTTTTAACTGTAAAAAATATAGCACCACAGCCACCAACAAAATAAATAAGTAAATGAAAAATTAATTAATTCTTTATTTCAACGCACTTTTTTTTCTCCTTAAATCTGGTTTTACTAGGGTACAAAGGATTTCGGTTTTCATAATTTACGCAGTTCAGAATCAATAATAAAAAAAAGCGTATAAAATACGTAGGATTTCTATACAATAGAATAATTTCTATACCAGTTTAATGATTGGGAACGTAAATCACAAAAGAAAAAAACTTGAAATAGTGTAATGACAGCTTGAAAACTACGAGCCGTAGTAGCGTAAGCTGAAAGCACTTGTTTATGTCCGATCACGGAAACCAGACAGCATCGAGCGCGGTCAGTACTTGGGAGGGTGGCCACATGCAGTTCAAATATTTCTATGGACATTTCTATTATAGAAACTTCTACAAATATTTCTATGGCTCTTGGTGAAACTAGCTTATAGGAAAAAGAGCCATAAATATATAATACTTTGTTTTTTTTTTTATAGAATTCTATAAGATTTTTTGTAAGGGAAAGTGCTGGGCCAGCAAAGGAATAGCAGTGGGATAGGTGCTAGCACTGCAGGAAAAGTGCCGGATTGAAGTAATGTGATGGCATACCAATGCTGACCTGCTGTTGGCCATCACTAATGGGCCAGCTGCATTAGGCTTGGACACTTTTCGACAGGTTTAAGTAATGGCACCCTTGCACTTTACCGCTGATGGCACTGCTGGCTGCCATCTTTTTTTCCAGCAGATGGCCCACTGTTTCTTTCTTTGCTGTGTACGTAATGAACTAGCGAGCAAGGTACGCAGAATGTCAGAGTCTTACTGTTTGTCTTTCTAGAATGTCTTCAAGTCGTACAAAACCACGCTATTTAAAGAACATTATTTAAACTTTTTGACAGAAGCGGTAAAGTTGGAAGAATGAGTCAACGCTAATTTTACTTTAAATAAACTTTATTAATTTTGCAAATTGTACAGAAGATGAGGTGTCGACAAACATATTTATAAATGCTAAAAATTTAATCGCCTGATTAAAACAATATTGAAACCTGTAAAGTCTCACTTTTTCAAATCGAAAGTAAATATTGAATTATGTTTTAGACACGAGTTTTAACACAATTGCAAAGTAAAATTTCAATTTCCAAAACAAAAACAATTAATTGTTAACATAATTCTATCTGTATTGTGTTTACAAATCAATAAATCAGCTGAGTCTGAAAACAGAATATTTAAAGTGGTAATCCGTAGGGGAGAGTGGAATTTTTAATGTGGTAATTCGTAGGGGAGAGTGGCTCCTCTTAGGACACGGTACACCTCGGTACAGCTTTATTTTTTGTTCTAGATCTTAAATTAACTCTTAACTCTTGTAGATGCAGATAGATAGCAGCACAATCTAACTTTCAGACTTGTTTTTACTCCATTAATAAAGCAGGCTAGAATTTATTAAGGTTTTAATTTTGAAAATATATCTAGTAACTTTGATGTAAAAGTTTCATACGTTGCCAAGTGGAATTTCATTGAAAATATTTTGAAATAAAAGATAATATAATGAAATTTAAAGCTTTCTCTATAAAACTGATGTATAATAATAGTGCTAGTGCTGAGCTTAACAGAATGACATTCTAAAATTTCGTAGTTGTATATGTTGGGACTGGTGGAAATGGTGCACCTTGGGACAAAAGATATGCCTAGCTAACTTTTATTCGAAATATTTTTACAAACAAATATTGTGTTTCAAACATTTTTTATTTAAGCTACATAACATGTATTTATTAATAGTTATTATTCGTTCTTTTAAGAAGTCATTAGACTTATCAATAGCAAAGATTAGAGAATTAGAATGCAAAAAAAATGAAACAATTCAGGCCGACAATATTCAGAAATCTGCTGCAAAAGTTTTATCAGCTGAAATGTCTTTATCAGTTTAAATAAATTTCTTTTCCTGAACAAACAATTCCATGTATATTGTGATTCAATTATTGAACTTTTCAGACCTATTTTTAACTGTCCCAAAGTACCCCACCAGGTGGCACACCTTGGGACAAAGCACAAGTTTAATATATATATATATATATATATTAATTCTATAATGGATATAAGATCAAAAGCTATTTAATAATGTCGGCAAAGGCTAAAAGAATAAATATCAGGTAAAGTTTGACAATTGATTAATATAAAAAAAATGAAAAAAGAAAGACAAAAAGTGCGGCAAGGTAAGCCACTCTCCCCTATACTAAATATACTATCTGAAGGGAGGAATAGGATACCGAAAGAGGGAGGTATGGGAAATGTTTATTTTCTTTCGCATCTGTTCTTAAAAAAATACAAATATTTAATTACATAAATTTTTATCCTTTTGCAACGCTCAAGAATTCTTATAATTTATTTTTTAACGAATGTAATAATCAATTCTAAAATAGAATTCACTACATACTTCTTGATTTATCTTTAAAAATGTATTTTTGACCTACAAATACTTTTAATCTTGTAACTGTAAATTTTGTAGCGCACACACTAATGAATAAAGCGAAACTATGATTACCATTTAAATTAAATCTGTGACAGTAATATGTTTTTTTAAATGGAAATTCTCATACTTGTGCCGTAGTCCCTATATAAATGTTTTTAACTTGTTTTACTTCATTTTACTTTGAATCATTTTCCCCTGTGTATTCCCATTTTGCTGCTAACTAAATTCGTCGGGATATTCGTCGAAATGTCATATACTTATTATTCATTATAAATAAAGTAACATTTGTGTACAATATAAATTTTAAAAAATACATAATTGTACTCTAAATTTGCCAATAGACAATTCAAAGGATATATATTTTTTTTTAAATATTGTATTGAATAAAGTAAAATTAAATGACTGAATTTATTCTATCTTTTCCTGGCATAGTCAGGTATTTATCAACAAATTCATATAACATTTAATAAATCTATTTATCATTTCAACTATTTGGAAATATCTCATTTAAAAAATATTTCAGATGCCATATTTTTCTATCCTCGAAAGTTTTGTATCGTTATCATTTTTTTTATCTACCCGGCAGATTTTATTTCGAATATAATCACCATTGGAATAAAGAAAAATAAAAGTTTTAGAATTCATCTTATATATATTTTTTTTATATTTTTTTTTATTTTTATTTATTTATTTATTTATTTTTATTTTTATTTTTTTATTTTTTTATTTATTTATTTATTTATTTATTTATTTTTTTTTTTTTTTTTTTTTTTGGGGGGGGGGGGTATCTGACAGTGAAAAAAGGAAGAAATGATGGATACGTGCGGTACGGATAAATATTATTTGTCTGCACTTGTGGTTCACAGAAATGAGAAATTCAAACACCACTTAGGAATTATGTTTGTGGTCTAGAATATAATGTATTTTAACTGAACCATTAAAAATGTATTTATTTTATAACAACCTGTGAATTTTTTTTTTTTTTTTTTTTTTTGTATCCTAGATTTTTAGTTTGCGAAAAAAATTACTTGAAAAGGAAAATGCCATTTACGCAATTATAAAAATAAATATGGACAATTATCCTGATATTATATCCTTATAATATTTAAGATATATATATATATATATATCCTTATATACACTATATGGCGAAAGGTGACCGGTCACTTGCGATTTTAGGCGTTTTGTTAAATATCTAGAAAAATACATAAGGAATTAGCCTGAAACTGCAGGTGTGTAAACAATATAGTATAGGTCATACATTTCCCCGAAGATTTTTTTCCGAAACCCCATAGGGGACCGTCAACAAATTGAAAAAGAACGAATATTTTTTGGATAACCCTGTAAAAACTAGTGTAGAAAAAGTTCGAGCATGCACAGTGAATCATTAGTTAGTAAACCTGCTCATTTTTCATACAATTTTTATTATTTTTTCATTCTGATTGCAGGGAATTGTGTGCAATTTCGTTTGTCATATTTTCTGAAAAGAACTTTTTTTTATATTAAGAACTCTGCAAATTATAAGCAAAAAACTTGGCGAAAATTGGGACTGCTTTTATAAAAACCTTAATTTCCCTACGAGTATACATGTTATCCTCATAAAAATGAACACAATATATTACAATAAGCCCCTTATTAATAATCTCGAGTTTGAACGCTTTTGCTACATTAGTTTTTACAGGGTTATCCAAAACATATTCGTTCTTTTTCAATTTATTGACGGTTCCGCATGGGGTTTCGGGAAAAAATTTTCACGGAAATATATGACTTATACTATACTGTTTACACACCTGCAGTTTCAGGTTAATTCCTCATGTATGTTTCTAGATATTTAACAAAAAGTCTGTAATTGCAAGTGACAGGTCACCTTTGGCCATATAGTGTAGTATATCCATATAATATTTAAGAATTTTTCTAATATTTATTTTTTATAGAATGTCAAAATCAATTCCAAAATAGAATTCACTAATACTTTTTGATTTATTTTTGAAAAAATATTTTTGATCTGAAAATATTTTTAATCTTGCAACTGTAAATTTTGTAGCGCACACACTAATGAATAAAGCAAAACTATGATTACCATTTAAATTAAATATGTGACAGTAATCTGTTTTTTGAAAAGGAAGTTCTCATACTTGTGTCATAGTCCCTATATAAATGTTTTTAAATTGCTTTACTTCATTTTCATTTGAATCATTTTTTCCTAAGTATTCTCATTTTGCTGCTTACTAATGTCGTTGGGAGTTTCGTTGAAATTTCGTATATTTATTATTCATTATAAGTAAATTAACATTTTTGTGCAATATAAATAAAAAAAAAATAGATAACTGTACACTAAATTTGTTAAATAGGCAACTCAAAAGATATTTTTTCTCCTTTAAAAATATTGTATTTAATAAAGAAAGATTAATTAGTGTGTTTATTATATCCTTTCCTGGCATAATCAGGTGTTTATCAACAAATTCATACAAGATTTAATAAATCTATCATATCATTTCAACTATTTGGAAATATTTCATTTAAAAAATATTTCAGATGCCATATTTTTCTTTCCTCAAAAGTTTTGTATCGTTATTATTTTTTTATCTATCTTACAGATTTTATTTCGAATATGATCACCATTGGAATAAAGAAAAAAAACTTTAGAATTCGTCTTATATTTTGGGGGTAAAAATTATCTGACAGTGGAAAAAAAGGAAGAATACGTGCGGTACAGATAAATATCATTTGTCTGAACTTGTGGTTACACAGAAATGAGAAATTCAAACCACATAGGAATTATTTTTGTAGTATATAAAATAACATATTTTATCTGAACGCTTAAAAATGTATTTATTTTATAAAAGCCTGTGAAAATTTTTCTATTTTGGATTCTAAATTTTTAGTTTGCGAAATAATTTACTCGAAAAGGAAAATGTCATTTATGCAGTTATAAAAATAAATATGGACAATCATCCTTTTATAATATTTAAGAATTTTTGCAATATTTATTTTTTAAAGAATGTCAAATTCAATTCCAAAATAGAATTCACTACATACTTTTTGATTTATCTTTAAAGAAAATATTTTTGATCTAAAAATGTTTGTAATCTTGCAATTGTAAATTTTGTAGAACATACACTAGTGAATAAAGCTAAACTGTGATCTTCATTTAAATTAAATCTCTGATAGTATAATGTTTGTTGTAATTCAAATTCTCATACTCATCCCATAGTCCCTATATAAATATTTTTAACTTGCTTTACTGAACTTTATTTTCATTTGAATCATTTTTTCCCTATATATATTCTTAATTTTGCTGGTTACAAAATTCGTCGGGATTTTTGCCGAAATTTCATACATTTATTATTCATTATAAATAAATTAGCATTTTCGTGCAATATAAATTTTTAAAAATGCATAGTTGTACTCTAACTTTGTAGATAGATAACTCAAAGATATTTTTTATTTAAAAATATTGTATTCAATAAATTAAATTTAAATGAGTGTATTTATTCCATCCTTTTACGGCCATAGTCAGGTATTTATCAATAAATTCATATAACTTTTAATAAATCTATCCTATCATTTCAACTATTTCGAAATTTTACATTTAAAAAATATTTCGCATCCAAAATTTTTCTTTTCTCAAAAGTTTTGTATTATTATTATTTTTTATCTACCCTACAGATTTTAATTCGAATATAATCACCATTGGAATAAAGAGGAAAGAAGCTTTATAATTCATCTTATATTTTGAAAAAAAAAATTATATGACAGTGAAAAAAAGGAGAAAGATGGATACGTGCGGTACAGATAAATATCATTTGTCTGCACTTGTGGTTACAAAGAAATGAGAAATTCAAACCACATAGGAATTATGTTTGTGGTCTAAAAAATAATGTATTTTATCTGAACCCTTAAAAATGTATTTATTTTATACCGGCCTGTGAAAAATTTTGTATTTTGGATCCTAGATTTTGCGAAACAATTTACTTAAAAAGAAAAATGCCATTTACACATATAAAAATAAATATAGACAATTAAGAACAAAAGAATAAAAAATTTCCGACAAAAATGGTCACGAAAAATTTTGCCAAAACGAGTTTTCTAATGCATTATAATTATTCTACTTAAATATGATCATACAAGGAAGAGTGAAATATAAAACAACTTTTCAATATCAATAGAAAATATTTATAGTTGTTATCATGACAATACAGATAAATTGTTTAAAGGGAGAAATAGTACCTTTCGGGACCCAGTTTTGCCCATAATAACACACTTTTTAGATTCAGTATAAATAAATAAGTTTTACATACTTTGGAGTGAAATTGTTACAGTTTCAAGAATAATACCCTAGCTCTCAAAAATTGACACAACATTTGCAATTCAAATAATATATGTTTTTTTAACAATATATAATGTATACACAAGAGTAATAGAAAAATTATATACTTACCTCTCTTTCTTACAGTATAACTTTTGAAAAATATATAAGAGAAACTAAATTTTTATATAATATAAAATTGAAGCTAAATTTCACCTTTATTCTGTAAACCCAAAACATTGGACTTATCAAACGTGTAAAAAATTTTAATTACAAATTTAGCATAATAAATGCTTAAAATTTAAAAAATAAATAAATAAATACATTTTTAGTAATAAAAAATTGTAAAACATTTGATAAGTTCGAGGTTTTAAGTTTTCAGAATAAAGAGGATGTTTAGCTTCAATTTGATATAAAAATTTAGTTTTTCTTATATATTTTTCAAAAGTTATATTATATCCAAAGTTTTGTTTGAAATATAATTATTTATGAGGAACACAACTTGCGTGATTTTATATAAATGATTGCTGTTGGTAAAAAAATATGTAAAAATGAAAAAAAAAAGGTGAACATTATACAATAAATATATTTTCTTTTTATTCAAACCTCCCTTACTAACCCAATCTAAATAAAAGAGAAAAGAGAAAAAAAGCTCAACTCAAAATAATCTATACTCCTATTATAAAGAGGAAAAAATTGTTTATTTGTAGGAGGTAAGCTCAGGAACTACCGAACCGATTCCAAAAGTGATGGTATCAAAATGATGGTGTTAGTCCAACTTAGAACATAGGCTATATCTTATGTCGGTGCCACAACCCCAAAGGGGGGTGCAGGAGCAAAAAACGTTCTAAAAATGCGATTTTTGCGTTACTGAAGGGCCTAGAAATATGAAATTTGGAAGATTAGTTACTTATAACATATAAATATTGTCTAAGAACAGTTCTTAAACAACTCGAAATTTAAAAGCGGTGAAAATGCACAAAAATCGTTCTAAAAAACGTTCTAAATGGTAGTTTCTATATAATCTCAGGAAATACCAAACCGATTTTAAAAGTAATGGTATCAAAATGATGGTGTTAGTCCAACTTAGAACATAGGCTATATTTTATGTCGGTACCACTACCCCAAAGGGGGTGCAGGAGCAAAAAACGTTTTAAAAATGCGATTTTTGCGTTACTGAAGGGCCTAGAAATATGAAATTTGGAATATTAGTTACTTATAAGATATAAATGATGTCTAAGAACAGTTCTTTAACAATTCGAAATTTAATAGGGGTGAAAATGCAAAAAAAGCGTTCTAAAAAACGTTCTAAATGGTAGTTCCTACATAATCTCAGGAAATACCAAACCGATTTAAAAAGTAATGGTATTTAAATGATAGTTACAACGTTTGCCCCAAGATAGGGTATGTTTTATGTCGGTGCCACTACTCCAAAGGGGGTGCAGGAGCAAAAAACGTTCTAAAAATGCGATTTATGTGTTACTGAAGGGCCTAGAAATATGAAATTTGAAGTATCAGCTATTTATTAGATATTAAGGATTTCTAAGAACAGTTTTTAAACAATTCGAAAGTTAAAAGGTGTGAAAATGCGCGAAAAGCGTTCTAAAAAACGTTCTAAATGGTGATTCTTACAGAATCTCAGGAAATACCAAACCGATTAAAAAAATAAAGGCGTCAAAATGATGGCGCAACCCTTGCTCCAACATAAGCTATGTTTTATGTCGGTGCCACTACCCCAAAGGGGGTGCAGGAGAAAAACGTTCTAAATTATGGATTTTGCGTGACGGAAGGGCCTTGAATCGTGAAATTTAGAATGGTAGTTAGTTATAAGATATCAATGATCTCTAAGGACATTTCCTAAAAATGTCGAAATTTAAAAGTGGGGGGGGGGGGTCAAAATACCCAAAAAGCGTTCTAAATTGCGATTTCTAGCAATCTCAGGAAATACTGAACCGATTTCAAATATAATGGTGTAAAAATGATGGGGACAGATCTTGCTCCGAGATTGGCTATATTTTATATCTGTTTCCACTACCCCAGAGGAGATGCAGGAGAAAAATGAGCGAAAAGCGTTCTAAAAACGTTCTAAATTCCGATTTGTCACCAATATCTCAGGAAGAATCAACTGATTTCAAAAGTAATGGTAAGAAATTGATGCTGAAAGCCTCTTCTCTAACATAGATGCTATTTCAAGTCGGTATCACTATCACCTAGACGTTGCAGGAACAAAAAAGTGTTCCAAATTTCGATTTTTGTGATCGGTAGAGGCTAGCAACTTAAAATTAGGCAATGTACATATTTATTACATATAAATGATCTTTAAGAACAGTTTCGAAAAAATTGGAAATTTAAAAAGGGGAGAAAATGCGTGAAAAGCGTTCTAAAAACGTTCTAAATTGCGATTTCTACTCAATCTCAGGAAATTCCAAAGCTATGACATGGTATTTACTTACAAGATGCAACTGCTTTCTAAAAACTGCCGAAAAAAAATTTCAAATTTAAAAAGATGAAGCGTATTGATTGAGCATAAAAGTTTCAAAATATTTTCTTAATTATTATTTATTCAGTTTTATTTCGTTTTATTAATTTAAGTCTCATTTCTGTCTTTTGCAGTGTAACAATGATGTTTAATCAAACTGTGTTTTAAATAGTAATTTTTTAAATTATTCCTAAAAGTAATAAGTACCTTTTAATAAAATAAAATATTACCTTTTAATAAAATAAAAATTTAGTTAGTACATTTTAATACAAATTAGACATATAAATATCACTTGGCATATTTCAAATATTACGCGAGCAAAGCCGCGGGGTTTGCTAGTAATAAATAAATTAAAACTATTCGTTTCCTGTTTTACAAAATGAGTTGTTTTTGACTTGTTTTATTCTTTTTTTGAAATTTTTCCTAATTTAATTATTTATTTGTGCTTTATTTCAGGTAAGCTGATGACAGAAAAGCATTCGAGTACGCGGGAGATATACGTTCCTTATCCCTTTTCTTTTAAACAAGATAAAAAGGAAAAAAATAAAGTAAGCAATCAGAGGCAAGGAAGTACTGCGTCTCAAAACAAACAAAAGATATAAAATAAAGATCAAATTTCAAATTTGGAAAATATGCGAAGAACTATCGAGTCGATGAGAATACTGCATTTTGTAAAATATACGAGGTGTGGCTATTAAATAACGATACTAATGCTGTAAAATATTTTATTTTAAATTTATATAATCCCCTTCATTATACACCCCTCTTTTATCCCTACAACGTTCTATGCGAATTTTGTATTGTTTGAAACAGTGCTGGAAGTCTTCTTCTGTGAACTCTCTGATGACGCGTGCCGCTTTTTTTTTTCACAGTATCAGCAGTCTGAAATATGGTTACTTTTAATGCAGATCTGACCTTGGAGAACAGATAAAACTCGCATGGTGCCACGCCAGACGAATAAGGCGGATGATCCAACACTGGGATGTTGTACTTGGCTAGAAATGTCTTGACAGATAATGCAGTGTGAGTCGGTACGTTGTCCTGTTGAAGCACCCAAGACTTGTTCTTCCAAAATTCTGGTCGTTTTTTTTTTTTTTTTTTTTTTTTTACATGGAGTTGAGCAAGGAATTCAAGGTAGTAATGTTGATTAATAGTTTGACTTTCAGGAACCCAGTGACGTTACACAATCCCATGTACACTGGAATTTTTTTCCGTTGTTGACGTGGAAGGACAATCCGAACGAACATCATCTTCGATGTCTTCTCTACCATCTTGGAAATGCTTAAACCACCCAATATCCCATGCGCATGATAAACTTTCATTGCCGTATACTTCTCTTAACAAATGATGAGTTTCAGTTGCGGACTTTCCAAATTTAAAATTTCATATTAATTCGTTGCTCTTTTAAAACACTCAACATTTTCCCGGTAAAAAATTAAAACAGGGTCCAGAACAAATGAAGGTCACGACCAGACTAATTGGAATACAGCCAATTTAGAGGCGGTAATCGATATAGGAGGTTTTGCGCTACAGAACTATTGGTCGTACGAATTTTGCGCATGCGCAGTTCTTCTTCAGAAGCATTAGTCTTTTTATTAAATGTCCACACCTCGTATATTGGGTAATTGCAAAAGTTCATGCTCTATTTCATAGACGGTAGAAACTTGCAATTATATCTGTGCTGATGTTTCTTTAATAACCCTATTATTAACTGACAGTTATCTACATGTGTCGTGATCGTGAGTAAACATAACGTTTAAAAAAATTCAAATTAATTTGTGCGCAAGGTTAATGTTCAAAATGGAAAATGAAAAATTGCATTTTCGTCATATTATGTTATATGAGTTTAAAAAAGGAGTGAGCGTTGGAAGTGCTACAAAAAATATTCAAGACGTTTATTTGGATCGTTCTCCCGTTCTTAAGACAATTAAAAATGATTTTGTCTATTTCGAAATAGTGATTTCTATCTAAACGATAAAATTCGCTCTTGGCGACCTTCTGTGATTGATAATGACTTAATCCACCATTTTGTGAATAGAAAATCCACGAATTACTGCTGAAGAGATTGCTTAGAGACCAAATGGTGACAATTTGACTGCATTTTGCCATTTAAAATAGCTTAAGAACACTTCGAAACTGAATGCATTGGAAATAGGGCACGAACTTTTGCAATCATCCAATATCTTTTTCCATTTCTTTATAGCTTCATTTTTCACCAAAAATAAAAAATACTAACTACATTTTGAAAACAATTTTTCTCTAGTCTATATAATTATTCAGAATTATTAAAACCTTGAGTCCCTACGACTTTATGTTTGACGAAGTTTCATTGTTTCTCCATCTGATGTCCAAACGTTAGGCAAGAAAGAGAAAATGCAAATTGTCGAACAGAAAAGTGAATTGTGAGTACTCAAAAGCAAATGATATGAACGACTTGTGCAGCAAATAGATTTCTAGCCTAACAGCAGAGCCAGTCGATGTACGGTCAATTAAATGTCACAAATGATCACAAGTATCACAGTCTCTGCAGCGAATTAAAATGTGACATACATTCCTTTCATGATTACTCTCAAATGACCATCGTTTGGTCATTCCACCGAAAAGTC
Organism: Maratus speciosus; assembly: GCA_963932465.1. NCBI lineage: Eukaryota > Metazoa > Arthropoda > Arachnida > Araneae > Salticidae > Maratus > Maratus speciosus. The sequence continues at coordinate 360,396,194 of OZ010794.1, forward strand.
ACTGCGACGTCTACTTTGTGGCAATTCACCAGGTGACTTTCTAAAGAAGTTATCTTGTCACTCTCATGTGACCGCATTCAGAGACTCCATTGTAAAGTCTTCATGAAAGTTCTCCCCAAGTGACCGCAAAATGAAATCATCAGAAGACATGTCACAAAGCAGCAGTCATGATGACTTCGGTGACTTCACAGTAGTTTTCAATTATCTGTCACCTAACAGTCACCATATAACTTCATTGTGACGTTATTTGGTGTCTTATCGCAATGCAGCGGTCATGATGACTTCATTATAATACTAATATGGCATTAACCATTTATGCCCCGACGGTACTTTAACCTTTTATCTACTGAATTATGAATTCATAAAAATTTTATCTTCTAAAGCATTTTTCGTGAAATGTTTAAACTACATTAGAAGATTTACGTAATCATTTAATAAATTTTAGAAGGATTGAAGGATTTGGAAGGATTAATTAAATTTGAATTGATAGGGATTTTGTGCAATATTTTTAACCCCACTGAAATCTTTTATTTTAAATATTTTTCTTAGTATTTCGTAGAATTAGGAAATGTACAAATATAATGTTCTTAAGAATGTTCAATAGAAATATAGAAATATTTCCGAATTGTAAAATCCCCCCCCCCCCCAACACCAAGAAAGCTGAAAAGATGCAAAGGCAAAAGAAATCATCCTTTTAAAAATATTTTTGCTTTGTGTTACCAATAATGCTTTTGGAACAAAATAAAGTAATGTATCTATAACTCATTCTAAACTGTATTACAACTAATCGATGTATCGAAGGAATTTTATAAAAAGTAATTTTAATGGTACTTATAAGCACCATCAGTAGATAAAGGGTTAAAATACCATGAAAATAACTTATTACAAATTTCATTTAATATAGTGATTAGTAGTAATACAGTTTAGAATGAGTTAATAGATGTTGACAGATATTGTGAAATATAATCTCCAAATAAGGACATTAAAATAATTAACCTAAGTAAACTGTGTTTTTCATGTGTCAAGTGTGATTTATAAAGGTAATTATCAAAAGTGTTTATGATCTAAAAGAAGGAAGTGAAAATGAAAAGTGATTACACAATCATAAACAAATACGTTATTATAAACATTTCGCGATACTTAAGAACTATGGACATATATAAACTCTTATTTTTAAATTACTATTAATATAAATATTGATACAAATAATTTGTTATTGTGATTTATATCACTAATTTCCTGTTCTTTATTGCTGATAATATTTTGTACATGTATTTTTATCTATTTTCACTTGTAACTCAGATTCTCTAACGGAGAGATGTATAACTTAAAGCTCTTATTAAATATTAATTTTTTTTTCTATTTATAAGTTTCTGCACAAATTTAAGTTTACAAGTCACACAAAAATATGTGTCTTTTTAAATGTCCTGGATGATCACACGTTCATAAAATGTGAATTAAAACAGAAATACAAGAAGATATGAGAAGATCGATTTACCCTTTCCAGATGTAGAATACCAGATGATATACGGATATACATAAATACAAGGTAAGCCCAATTTATCTTACCTGTGTTTGTTTTATATTGAGAAATAAATAGTTTATTTTTGAGGATAAAAACGAACATCACGCAATTTCTGATAGCAAAGATTAAATATTGCTATCAAAATGATTCTGAGACTGAAAAAAAAATTCTCAATAAAAACATCGTCACTAATTGATAAAAATAAAATCTGGTAACCCGAAAAATAAAATCTGGTAATCCAATAGGGTAATTTATTAGAAAAAATAAAACGAATCTTAGCAACATTATGGCTTCTTCTACAAAAGATAGCACGACCATTGAAAAATTGAACGCCAACAATTATACAAATTGGCGATTCAAGGTCGAAATGCTATTGATTCGAGATGAACTTATTGAAGTTATTACGGAAGAGGCCCCCCACTCCATTGAACGATGCTTGGACCAAGAAAGACAGAAAAGCAAGGGCTTTAATAAATTTGTCCATTGACGACAGTCAAATAGTGCATGTCAAAAATTTAAATATAGCTAGGCAAACATGGGACGCACTTAAACAAATCCATGAGAGATATAATCTCTCTAGTAAGCTGTACTTGCTGCGAAAATTGTACAGTACAAAATTAACTGAAGGTGGCAATATGACAGCCCACATTACAAAAATTTTAGAGATAGTGGATAAACTGTCAGCCATAGATGAAAACATAACTGATTCGCACATTTCAGCACTACTGCTGTGCTCGTTGCCACCGTCCTACGATACCCTAATTACTGCCCTGGAAGCCAGAGATGATGCTGAGTTAATCGTACAATTTCAAGCAAGCATTTCCGTAAGCAAGCTTACGGATGAATATACTCGAAGAGTAGATAATACTGAAAATTCCGAAAACAGCAATAAAGTATATAAAACACAAGGTAAATTAAATCATTCAGAACAGAAAAGAGGCAGCAATAAGTACTGCTCAAACTGTAAAATGAAAAACCACTCAAATAAAGACTGCTGGTTTCTAAAAACGAAAAACAACAACAGTTACACTAATAGCAGACACTATAAAAATAAAAACAATTCAACATCACTAGTTTATGAAGAAAATAATTTACATAAAAATGCGGAACCTGAAGAAAGAAAACACACAGTAAATGAAAACAACAGTGTCGCTTTACTAACCGAAGAGTCCGAAAATAAAGGCACTTTTATAGTGGACAGTGGCAGTTCCAGTCACATAGTAAATTCAAAAGAATTTTTTACCAAAATTACAAATAATAATGAAACAAACGTCACAGTCGCTAATGGTAACAAACTGATTTCATATGGATCTGGAGAGGTAATAATTCATACCGAAAATGAAAACAAACAAGTTATATTGCGTGACGTACTATACGTTCCTGACATAGAAACTAACCTGCTGTCAGTGAGTAGGGCAACTAAAAACGGTTGCAAAGTCAAATTTGAAAAAGATGAATGTGACATAATTCATGAAGGTAAGATTATACTTCAAGGTAAACTTAAAAACAATCTGTATGAAATACATGTTAGTAAAGATGAAAATCACAAGCACTATGCAAATGTTACCTACAACTGCTCAAATGCAAATTGCATAGATTTGTGGCATAGGCGAATGGGGCATGGGAGCTACGACACAATACAGTACATGTTATCAAAGGACTTAGTTGAGGGAATTAAAATAAACAACTGCAAATATAATGCGAAATGTGAGGTATGAATGAAGTCAAAAATCAGCGAGACCCCATTTCCTAAATCAGGTGCATATAGAGCTACATAAAGGCTCGAGTTAGTTCATTCTGATGTATGTGGCCCTATAAATACACCCCCAATTGGGGGGGGGGAATACTTCGTCACTTTTATCGCTGATTATACGCGATTTTGTGTAATTTATTTAATTGCAAATAAAAGTGAGGCTTCAGAAAAATTGAAAGAATACATCTCAATGGTGAAAAACAAATTCGGAAAAATGCCTATTGAGATAAGATCGGACAACGGTGGTGAATATACGGGTAACGAAATAGAAAAATATCTAAAAGAAAATGGGATTCGACATCAGCTCACCGTACCATTTAACCCAAGCCAAAACGGTGTCGCAGAGCGTAAGAATAGGTCGGCTACTAGATATGGTTAGAAGTATGCTAAATGAAGCAAATCTCCCGCACAAATTATGGGGGGAAGCCATATGTACCGCGAATCACTTACAGAACCGGCTACCTTCAAAATCGGTAAGCACCACACCCTATGAATTATGGATGAATAGGAGACCAAATTTGAAATATCTCAAAGTTTTTAGCTGCACTGCATACGCCTACATACACAAATCAAAGAGAGGAAAATTAGATAATAGAGCGGAAAAGGGCACTTTTGTCGGATATGACAGTCGCTCTAAGGCGTACCAAATCTATATAAGTGACGGAAGAGTAATATTGGCCAGAAGCGTAAAATTTATAGAAAATAAAAATAATCCAGATACTAACGAAAATCTAGATAGAAGAGAATTAATCGCGGAAACAAACAAGCAAACACAACAGAAAGACACGAATGAAATAGAAATAGATCTGACACCAACACAAAACGAACTAAGTCCACCACCCGCGTCACAACAACAAATTCCACTAGTGAGAAGATCAGAGAGAACCAATAGAGGTGTGCCACCGGACAGGTTTGCTTATGCAGTCCGGCACGATCCAATATATGTACCTAACAGTTGGGAAGATATGATGAGTATAGAAAATCCTATAGAAAAACAGAACTGGATAAAAGCGACAGAAGAGGAAATGAATTCCCTTAATGAAAATGAAACCTGGTATTTAGTTGATCCCCCACAAGGAGAAAGAGTAATTGGGTCGAAATGGACTTTTAAAAGCGAAATATGACGAATTCGGAAAAATCAAGCGTTACAAAATGAGATTGGTCGCACAAGGATTTAGACAAAAATATGGAGTAGATTTCGATGAAACTTATGCGCCAGTAGTTCCCCATTCAAATTTAAGAGTCTTCATAACAGCCGCAGCATACCACAATCTCAATATTAGGCAGATTGACATCAAAACTGCATTTTTACATGGTGAATTGGAAGAAAATGTCTATGTATCACAACCCAAAGGGTATATAAACACTACAGAACCCAATAAGGTTTGTAAGTTAAAAAAGGCCCTATATGGACTAAAACAAGCTGCAAGAGCATGGTATTCAAATATTAGTGAAACACTAAAAGAATTAAAATTTAAACAGAGCAATGATGACAATTGCTTATTTATAAGAAAAGAAGGGGAAAACACGGTTTATATAGGGGGTATACATAGATGATATTCTCATCGCAGGAAAAGATGAAAATATAAATGACATAATAGATAAACTAAAATCTAAGTACGCACTTGAAGATTTAGGTCAAATTTCCAATTACCTCGGGATAAAAATACAAAAGACTCACAACGGCTTTAAACTAAATCAAACAGCAAAAATAATAGAAATTGCAAAATAATTTAATTTAGAAGATTCTAAGCCATACGGCACTCCAATGGAAACAGGCTTTCAACGATTAGACAATGAGGAAACACAAATGCCAAACAACACTAAGTACCGACAAGCAATAGGTGCGCTGTTATATGTTGCTACAATAAGTAGGCCCGATATTTTAGTAGGTGTAAACATTTTAAGTAGAAAAAACGAAACGCCGTCTGAAAGAGATTGGAAAGGCGTTAAAAGATTAATAAGATATCTCTATTCAACAAAAGACTTAAATTTATTAATTAGCACGGAAGAACCACTCATCCTAGAAGTATATTCTGATGCAGATTGGGGTGGAGATCTAAAAACAAGAAGATCGACAACAGGCAATTTATTCCTCTTAGGAAAGAATCCAATACAGTGGATAACGAAACGACAAACGTGTGTCGCACAATCATCTGCAGAGGCAGAGTTCGTTGCAGCGGCGAGCGCAGCACAAGAATTAATATGGCTGCTAAAACTATTAGAAGATCTCGATATACCGCAAAAATTGCCTATAGTAATTTATGAAGACAATAAATCTTGCATAAAAATGATAGAATCCGAAAAGTTTTCTAATAAATCGAAGCATATTTACATAAAATATAATGTGATTAAACAGCTGAAAGAAGATAAAATTATTGAATTGCGTTATTGCCCAAGCAAGTCCATGACAGCGGACATACTGACGAAGCCAGAGCCCAAGCCTGAATTTCTAAATAATAGAAACAAACTGAAATTACAGAACAATCCTCGTTAGGAGATTAAGGGGGGAATTGTTGACAGATATTGTGAAATATAATCTCCAAACAAGGATATTAAAATAATTAAGCTAAGTAAACTGTTTTTTCATGTGTCAAGTGTGATTTATAAAAGTAATTATCAAAAGTGTTTATGATCTAAAAGAAGGAAGTGAAAATGAAAAGTGATTACACAATCATAAACAAATACGTTATTATAAACATTTCGCGATACTTAAGAACTATGGACATATATAAACTCTTATTTTTAAATTACTATTAATATAAATATTGATACAAATAATTTGTTATTGTGATTTATATCACTAATTTCCTGTTCTTTATTGCTGATAATATTTTATACATGTATTTTTATCTATTTTCACTTGTAACTCAGACTCTCTAACGGAGAGATGTATAACTTAAAGCTCTTATTAAATATTAATTTTTTTCTTTCTATTTATAAGTTTCTGCACAAATTTAAGTTTACAAGTCACACAAAAATATGTGTCTTTTTAAATGTCCTGGATGATCACACGTTCATAAAATGTGAATTAAAACAGAAATACAAGAAGATATGAGAACATCGATTTACCCTTTCCGGATGTAGAATACCAGATGATGTAAGGATATACATCAATACAAGGTAAGCCCAATTTATCTTACCTATGTTTGTTTTATATTGAGAAATAAATAGTTTATTTTTGAGGATAAAAACGAACATCACGCAATTTCTGATAGCAAAGATTAAATATTGCTATCAATAGATACATTACTTTATCTTTTTCCAAAAGTATTACTGGTTGCACAAACAAAAATGCTTTTAAAAGGATGATATGTTTTGCCTTTGCATCATTTTAACTTTCTTGACGTTGAAAGATTGAGTAGGAAAAGTTTCAGTTCGGAAATATTTCTATTGTAAGAATATTATGTTTGTACATTTCCTAACTCTACAAAATACTAAAAAAAAATTATTTCAAATAAAAAAATTGAGTGAAGTTTTAAATATTGCACAAAATCCCTATAAATTCAAATTTAAATAATTAATTTTAATTGGCAAAATCTTTCTAGAATTTATTAAATGTTTGTGTAAATATTCTAATGTTTCAAAAATTCGCGAAAAATGCTTTAGAAGATGAAATTTTCATGAATTCTTAATTTGGAACACAGAGGGTTAAAGTTTGTATTTTTTAATATGTTTTAATATGTCGATCCGATGATACAGAATGACTCAAAAAGAATATTTTCATTTTACAAATGTAGATTTAAAAAAAAAATAGAATTAATTAATTTTGAAACTACTGACAGTTATTCACGAATGTTTAAAGTTTTTATACTTATTTACAAATATCTTTGAATATCTTCAAATACAAAACATTTTATGGCATTTTAACCAAAGGTCTTGTATAAACTTAGCTGTGATTGTTTTCAATCTATTGAAAATACAATGAACTTTTATTATTTATACTTTATATTGATTTTCAAAGTTTTCAACATTAAATTCCAAAATTTTCTAATGATGATATTTTTATATAACTTTATATATATATTTGTATACATAAACCTATCTGTAAATGTCTAACTTTAATAATAATACTAGACAGGGATGTCAATGAACTCCCATTGGAGGTCAGTGTCTGCACATGCGCTGTTTACCCGGTGTGGTATAACTGGTAGAACTTTCAAGAGTTCGGGCATGCGCATATGTCTGAAAAACGATCTGAATTGTCTTACAGAAATAGCTTTCGGTTTTAATAAATATGATTATAAATGTAACTATATTGTAACTATTTACACTTATAGAATTCTATATCTTTAAAATATAATAATTGAATGTATTTGGGAGTTGACACCGCTATTATTGGCGTCAGTATATATGAACAATGGTCATCACTTGAAATCGTTGTAATCCAAATTTACATTTAAGTTTACAAACACGCAAAGCAATTTTAATAATTCGAAATTTTAACTTTTAGATTTCAGTAGAATAAAATCTGTTTGAAATGTTTTATTGATATTTTTTAAGTGAATTTTTTTCCTGAATGAGATATTAAAAATCAAAGTACTGGTGTTGTAGAAGAGTATATACAAGTAAAAATGATATTGCATTTTATATATCTATATATTGGGTATTGTTTACAAAGAATTTCATGTCTGGTCCTTCTCTTTTTATTTCTTGTTTCAGCTGAACTAATAATAGATAATGAGTTTAAAAAAGGGATTTTCTCAAATACTTTCTTTTTAAAAAGATAAAACAAAGAAAATGAAATCAAACAAGTAGCGGCAAGTATTGTATGTCGTAGTAAAGAAAAGAAATAAACTATACAATCAGGCACAGTCTCCAAAAATAAATAAATTCCTCAAATCACTTATATTTAATTATTTGAAATACAACGCGAACTCATTCTTCAAAGCAACATTTTAAAGACTGAATTACTCTTTGGGGATATTTCTTTAGTATCGATTATATCCGAACGCTCGATACAAAATTCTGTCAATGCAATGTAATCATATAATTGGAATTTCGTAATTATTAAATGCGAAGTTTTATTTTAGATGTATTGAAAACATATTGAACCATACTTGGCTAATTTCATCCTAAATTCCCTACATTTTCAATGAAAAAAACAAACAAAGTAACATACTAGAATTAATTTCAAAAGTTATTGAGAGCATAAATTTAGAACACAAAATCATTGTGGAAAAAAGTTATATATGCATATTTTTTGTTGTACCCGAAACATCCCCTCTAACTCAATCCAATAAAATATACTTAAAATAAAAACAGCAATAAATAAATCAATCTATTATTTTTATTTGCTACTCAATACATCTTTTTTCTTATGTCACATTCTGCTTTCAAAAACATTTCTTATCGTTATTGTTTATCATTTTCCTCTTTATGCTTTATTTCAGGCAACCTAATGACGGAAAATGAGTTAAAAGTACAAGTAGATATACATTCTGTTTCAAAAAAAAAAAGAAAGAAAATGGAATGAAATGAGTAGTTGGAAGTACTGTATATCGTGGTACGGGAAGGATATGAATGAAACCTTTAGGAACTGAATCGCAGATAATTCCGAAATATCAATTCACTTATGTTTTATTTCTTAGAAGACAATGAGAAGCTCAATGAATTTTCCATGCGACTGTTTATTTCTCTTTTCGAATCACTGGCTTAACCTTTAAATGAACTATTTATTTTATTAAATTGGACATGCAAAATTTATTGTTTTTGCGATTATTTTTAAATTTTAAATTAATGGCACCATTCTCTAGCGGTAAGTGGTGAAACATGAAAGCATGCAGATGAATATAAAGTGCACTTATTTAAATATAAATAAATATATATATATATAATAAATTTGAAATCACAAATATATGAATAAATTGGTAAAGTTCTAAAGATGAATTAGAAATGAACACAGGAAACCAGTATGTAAAATAAGAAACTATGAATTACTCACAGAATCTTCAGAGGAGCTTGTGAGTTCATTCATAGAAGATGCGTTATTTCATCCAACTTTGTCGGCATTAAGCCTAAAATGACAAAATTTAGCTCCTTATAACGCAAACATAAAAAAAAATATATAATAAAGGTCCAAGAGATCTAAAAAAATACACCTCACACAGGATATTAAAAATTAATAGAGCCCAATACCTAAATTACGTACTAGGAAGCAAAATTGCAGCATGTCTGAATGGAAAAACAGAGTTAGGACTATTTTAACATGTGTGCCTACAGTTGAGTATCTGACTGAAACCCATAACTTTGCTGCCATCTGGTGTGAGAAAGGAAAAAAATGTAAATTGGAACTGGATTATTAACAATGTTTAATGCTGCCATCTTTACCCAAAAAAGGGATGAAATTTGTTGAAGAAATAAAGAAATGAATTAGATAAAATTAACAATAGGTTTTAAATAAAAGTAAGAGAGAGTGAGAATAGTTTCAGGGAGGAGGGACAATAAACAAACATTTACACATAGTTAACTGAATGATTAATGCTAAATTAGGTACATTTGGATTTCAAGTGAATGAGATAGCAAAATGGTGCATAATCAACAAGATGAAAACAAATATATATATATATATACATATATATATATATATATATGAACTCCATGCTATACATGCGATAAAAGCGAGTGAACTGCATAAAAAGACAAATTTGTGTTATTTTATCTACAATATATATAAAATGGAAATGGGAAGTTAATTCCGGTTCCTTATAATTTGCGTTCTACTAAACGGATTTAAATGAGACTTGAACTGTTAGTTACATAATTTTTCATAGAAGGCTTTAGTATGTAATATGCCATTCTATGTTGCTTAATTATAGAATTATATGGGAAAGTTATATAATTAGGTGAATCTGATTACGAAAGATTAGCCTTTTTAAGAAGATTATGCCGTTCATAACATCTTTTGTAACTAAATGTAAGCGTACAAATACTACATATTAATATTAAAATAATAATAAATAAAATAAAATTAAACTTTTGTGATTTTAACGTTATAGGAATTTCCAAGACTTCAAATATGAAATGAGAGAAAATTTCAAAGAAAAAATTTTTTTCTAATTACATTAATAAGTAATGTTTGTAAAAAAGAAATTAGAAAATGTAACAAAAGTTTGTTTTACAAGGAAAAAGAAAAGAAAAAGGAGAAAAAACTCTCTGTTAATTTATTTTATTCAACATCGTTTCCAACTAAATCTAAATCTAAGCATACAAATACACATTAAAATTAAAATAAGAATAGATAAAATCAAATTATACTTGTGTCATTTTAACGTTATACTAATTTTCAAGACTTCAGTCATGAAATAAAAAAAATAAATAAATAAAAAAATAAAAAAAAAGAGAAAAAAGTCAAAGAAAAAACTTCTTTATAATTATATTGAGGAGTAATGTTTGTAAAAAAGAAATTGCGAAAGAGAACAAAAGTTTGTTTTATAAGAAAAAAGAAACGGAAAAGAGAAAAAAAAAACTCTGTTGATTTATTTTATTCATAACATCAATTCTAACAAAATCTCAGCATACAATCACAAATACATAGTAAAATTAAAATGAGAATAAATAAAATTAAACTGTTATTTGTTTTTCTTACAAAATATATTGTCTATCTGATATCTCAATATTTTTTCCAAAATTGCATGTCTTGATTGTTTAATCTTTTCCTCTTCCTACTTTGTTTGAGATAAACTAATGAGAGAGAATGAGTTTGGAGTTCGAATATGAGATACGGCCCCTTTGAAATATTTTCTTTTTGAAAAAATAAACAAAAAAAAAACGAAATCAAATAAGTAGCATTAAGGATTAATATCATTCCTCGAACACCCTCCCCCCCCCCCCCAACTTTAATGATATCGTTATTATCGATATCGTTCTTTCTGTTTTTTCAATTTTCTTTCTTTCCTTTTATTTTTATATGATTGCAGTGAAATATAGATATAGTTATACTTTTATTATTCGCAACCTTTACTGATTCAATTGAAGAGAAAACCTATATAAAATAGACGTGAAATAACTTTTTATCAAATAAAATTTTAGCGTGATAATTACATAAAATATACAATATGAACTTTAAAAAGCTCACTGGTTTACTTAAAATACGACTAAAATAATAGAACAGATGTTACAAGTTAAAAATAAATATTTTAATAAAAAACTTATTAGTACTTTCGGGCATTCCCAAGCCCATCATCAGAGAATATTTAGTAACTCATTGTCGTTTGTTTATGCAAATATGTCACTTGGTTTTGAAACGAGAGAGCCAATCATTATAAGCATTGAAAGTAGAAGTGGCAGTCTCTTGATTTGAATTTAAGTAGAGAAAATATATATTAACTGCAGTTCCATTTATTTTCTTACATCACTTTTTTCTCATACGTCACTTTCCTTTTAAATGCGTAGCTGGGCAATCCAAGTAGCAGTGTTTCAGATTAAATTTGCGTAGAAGAATGTTTAACTACCGCACCATAAACTTTAATAAGTTACTTTGCTCAATATTTCAGGATTTATTTTCAGGATAGCTTTTATTTACATAATGCATTCAACATTATTATTTTTTTCTTACACTTGCACCCTACATGGGAGGGGCAAGCAGAAATTCGTATCAACAACACAGGTGGACAACCTTCTTCCTCTTTTCTTTACAAACACAGAAATATATTTTCAAACATACACTTCGTACCTGTCTTTTCCAACAGCGGATTATATGTGCATATTTCAGAATGATGGGAATAAACACTTTTGGACTATTACACCGTAAGTAATTAAAATATAAATAAGTGAAATTTAAATAAACTACAATTCATTTGCTAAAATGGTGTATAAACATTTAATACAGATTAAAACATTAAAAACACTAAAACATTCTACGGTTTCAGCACACCTCCGTGGCCTTCTTCAGGAATCTAGATGAACCAAGATGTCAGCTATGTCAAAACTCCGCCAGACAGAAAATCGTGCACATGGGGGGGGGGGGGGGGGAAATAACCAATGACCAGGAAATAAGAATTTACTGGTGCCATCTATTGAGGTAATATAAATACTCTGTCGCCATCTGTTGAGATTTAATGACAATATAATATATTGTCATCATATCTCAACAGATGGCGACAGAGTAATTATATTATCTCAACAGATGGCACCAGAAAATTCTTATTTCCTAGTCATTGGTTATTTTTTCCCACGTGTACGATTTTCTGTCGGGCGGCGTTTTGACATAGCTGACATCTTGGTTCACCCAGATTCCTGAAGAAGGCCACGGAGGTGTGCTGAAACCGTAGAATAGACATTTTAGTGTTTTTAATGTTTTAATCTGTATTAAATGTTTATACACCGTTTTAGCAAATGATTTGTAGTTTATTTACATTTCACTTATTGATATTTTAATGATAGGAATGCCAAACATTGGGGTATTCCATATTTTGGAAGGAAAATATATAATCATTTAATGGTTTTTAATAACAGCTTTGTATTTTCGTAAAAACAGATAACGAACTAAAAAAAAAGTGATACCAGACTATTTTGATGTGAAGAAAGGGTTACATACACGCACACGGAAAAAAGAAATTCTTTATTGGATCAAAAATGATAACGATATCAAAAGTCAACCCCCCTCCCCTAGCGATATCTTATGATATCAAGTGCCAGATCCCCACTTCCCTAAAGTGATAACGTTATATATGCACAGCCCCCATTAAATTTCACAAGTTTATAATAATTGTTTCACAATAAGTTTTTCACTATAATCTTCGTATTTATAAGCTGAACTGTAAATTAAAAAATATGTATTTATTAATTCTGCTGAAAATTAAAAAATTATACTTATATTATTCTGTAAGTATATTATCCTTTTGTCATTTCTACATTATACTATAATTTTTAAAACTTCGCCCATGAAATTCAAAAAACTTAAAAAGAAAATATTTATAAAAAAAGAAGAAACCTTTTTATAATTACATTAAGAAGTAATGTTTGTAAAAAAGAAATTGCGAACAGAACAAATTTTATTTTATAAGGAAAAAGAAAAGAAAAAGGGGGAGAAACTCTGTTAAATTATTTTATACATAACATCTTTTCTAACTAAATCTAAGAATGCAAATACATATTTGTAGTAAAATTAAAATAAGAATAGATAAAATCAAACTGTTATTTGTTTTAATTAGAAAATATATTGATTTTTTGATAGCTCAATCTTTTTTCAAAAATTTCATGTCTTGATTGTTTATTCTTTTCCTCTTGATACTTTGTTTGAGATACACTAATGACAGAGAATGAGTTTCCAGTTCTAATATGAGATATGATATTTATTATATTTGAAATATTTTCTTTTTAAAACGATAAACAAACCACAAAAAAAAAAAAAAAAAAAAAAAAAAAAAAAAAAAAACGAAATCAAATAACTGCCAGAAAGGATTGCACATGGCGGTTGTGAAAAGATATCAAATATATTTTCAATCAGGGAATCGAAGGACATATAGCAAACTAAATACTCATTTATGTTTTATTTCTTTGAAAATCAACAAAAGGACTCCCTACTACAAATTTGTTTCGTATATTAATATTTTTCAATAATAACCAATGGCCGACTTATTTTACAATATTTCAATATTAATTTCTCAAACCCAATAATACTAATTGCATTATTATTTCCTTTTAACCGAAAGCTTTGTATATATAAATTCAACTGCGATATTAAAAATTATTTATTTTATACTGTAAATGTATTATACTTTTGTCGATTTTTCAGCTATGTTAATTTTCAAAATTTCAAATATACTACTTTTCATTTCTAAAAGATGTAAGTTTAAAATTTTAAAAACAGTAAACATAGTTTTATTCGACTGTTTACATCTATGTGAAAAATTTAATGATGGCGTTTACAGTCATTGCATCATAGATCGTGCATTTTTGGGATATTTTTATTTATCTGTTTTGAAAATGACTCTGGTAAAGTAGAAACATGTAAACAGTCGAATAAAAAGTTTTAATCTTACACCTTTTAGTAATTAAAAGTAGTATATTGTTACAAGATGTTAATTTGTTATATACTTCCAATATGAATTGAAAAAAAAAAAATACGCAATTATAATATTAATATTTTTGCTTGCTTTAATTTTAACCATAGATTTTGTGTTTATAGATTAAACGGCAATCTTATAACATTTAAACTTAAAAAATGGAGTTTAGTATTTAAAAAATACTTCCTATACAAATAAAGGTTTGTTTTACAAATTACAAACAAAATAAACCATCTTTTTTTTTATCCATAACAACCATTCTAATTCAATGTACGTATGAAAAAAAAAATACTAAAAAAAAATTGATAAAATCAAACTGTTTTTTCTGTTTCTATATATTTTTCATTTATATTTCATTATTTTTGTAGAGAAAAGATAAAAATATCATATTTTTTGTTTATTCTTTCCGTTTTTTATCCTTTGTTTCACTTAAACTAATGTCAGGGAATGAGCTTCGAATACGATAAGAAATACGTCCCCTTTCAAATATTTTCTTTTTAAAAAGATAAACAAAGAAAATGAAATAAGTAGCACTAAGGACCGTATGCCGCGGTAACTCCTAGATATGAAATAAATCTTCCGTCACAGAATCGAAGAACTTATAGCAAACTATGAAGTCATTTATGTTTTATTATTTAAAAGTCGACGAGTGGACTGCCTTCTATAAATTTGTTTTATGTTTTAATCTTTTTTAGTAATAAGAAATACGCATTAACCGATTTGTCTCACAATATTTCAATATAAAATTTTCAAATTTAATAATACTAATTGCATAAGGTAAGTTTAACGAGACACTTTGTGCTCATAATTTTAACCGTAAATTTGAAAGAAAATTTATATTTTATTCTAAATGTAATATTTCAGTGTCAATGTTTGCATTGTATTTTCAGAACTTCATTATAAAATTTAAAACATTATACAGTGATATTATTTTTTAAAATTTTAACCATAGATTTATTTGTATGAATTGAACTGTAATCCATGGACTAATTATCGCAAGAGCAAACTGGACAGTTTGTACAATTCAATATTAAAAGTTTCATCATTCAGTTTTATCTGTTTAAAATTTTATAGAATATTCCAAAAATTGATATCAAGTGAATATTTTAAGGTGAACTGAAATGCATAAAATGCATTGACACATTTAGGTACTTTGTACGCCTCATTTAGGTTTGAACTACTATAAGTGCGACAAAAATTACCTAAATGTGACAATCGTATATTGAATGCTTACATTACAGATAGTGATTCAGTTTCCACTAAATAAGTTAGTTTTGTGCTAAAGGCACAGTATTCATTCATTTTCTGCTGAATAAGATATATATTTATTTAATAAAAAGTCACATATACCTGAAACGCGATAAAACTATGGGGAATCGCGTCTCATTTAGGTACAATTGCCTTGTCTCTTTTAATGTGTATATAAAATTTCATATCCAAAAGTTAATCAGGTTTGGGGCTATTGCGATTCATACTATCGCAATAACTCTACTCTTGAGTTATTGCGATAGTATTGATAGCAATATTATTTAAACTTGGCTATCAGTAATGGCGTGATGTTCGGTTTTATCTTCAAAAATAAACTATTTATTTCTCAATATAAAACAAAACATAGGTAAGATAAATTGGGCTTACCTTGTATTTATGTATATCCGTTTATCGTCTGTTAATCTGCGTCCGGAAGGGTAATTATGACTTCATCTTCTCATATCTCTGATTTAATTCACATTTTATGAACATGTGATCATCCAGGTCATTTAAAAAGACACATGTTTTTTGTGTGACTTGTAAGTCTTAAATTTGTGCGGAAACTTATAAATAGAAAGAAAAAATTAATATTTAATAAGAGCTTTAAGATATACATCTCTCCGTTGGAGAGTCTGAGATACAAGTGAAAATAGATAAAAATACACGCATAAAATATTATCAGCAATAAAGAACAGGAAATTAGTGATATAAATCACAATAACAAATTATTTGTATCAATATTTATATTAATAGTAATTTAAAAATAAGAGTTTATATATGTCCATAGTTCTTAAGTATCGCGAAATGTTTATAATAACGTATTTGTTTATGATTGTGTAATCACTTTTCATTTTCACTTCCTTCTTTTAGATCATAAACACTTTTGATAATTACTTTTATAAATCACACTTGACACATGAAAAAAACAGTTTACTTAGCTTAATTATTTTAATGTCCTTGTTTGGAGATTATATTTCACAATATCTGTCAACAAGTGTTGTAGTAGCTTAGTAAATACTAAGGTCACTTTTACATGTAATTTGTCAGTTTAATAGGTACCTGATCCCTTAATATAAGAAAAATTACTGATGAAAGTAAAATTTAGAAGGAAAAATAATAGCGTAAAAACATGCATTTACATTTTTTTCTGTAGTATTTAACAAATTCCCTTCTAACTCAATCCAATAAAATATAAAAACGAAATAAGAACAATAATAAATAAATAAAATCAATCTACTATTTTTTTTTAATTCAACATATTGTTTTCTCATATCTTATTCTATTTCCAGTACTAAAAGAAAAAGTAGCCTAACTTATTCTTTTGCCCTTTATGCTTTGTTTCAGGTAAACTAATGACAGAGAATGAGTTTCGAGTACCAGTAAGAAATACGTTCTCTTTCAAAAATTTTCTTTTTAAAAAGATAAACAAAGGAAATAAAACGAAATAAGTAGCAGAACGAACTGTGTATCGATACAGAGAAAAGATACACAATAAATTTTCAAGAAGAGAATCGAAGAACATATAGCAAGCTATCTAGTCACTTATGTTTTATTATTTAAAAGTTGACGAGTGAATTGCCTTCTATAAATTTGTTTTATATTTTCATCTTTTTCACTTATAAGAAATAAACAGTGACCGACTTATTTTAATATATTTCAGTGTTAAATTTCATATCTAATTGTACTAATTGCACTGTATAATTTTAACCAAAAGCTTTGTGTTTATAACTTGAACAGTAAATTTAAAACAAAATATTTATGTTATACTGTGAATGTAATATTTCAGTGTCAAGATTTGCATTATACTTTCACAACTTCCATTATAAAATTTAAAACATTAAGCAGCGATATTATTTTTTTACATTTTTAATCACAGATTCCTTTTTATGAATTGAACTGTAATCCAGGGCTTTACCATCGCTAGAGAAAACTGGACAGTTGCCACAGGCCATCGAAATTACATTTGATATTAAATTAATAAACTTTATATGTATCAAGACTCTTTTTTAGAACCTTAAATTTTAGAATCTACTCTTTTAATGTGTGTATAAAATTTCATATCTAAAAGTTAATCAGGTGTAGAATTATTGCAATCCATGTTAAGGGCACTTTTACATGCAATTTCTCAGTTTAAAAGATACATAACCCCTTAATATAAAAATATATATATACTGATGAAAAAAATAATTTTGAAGAAAAAATAACAGTACAAAAACATGCATGCACATTTTTTTCTGTTCTATTCAAAACATTCCTTTCTCTCTCTCAATCCAATAGAATATAAAAACGAAATAAGAAGAGTAATAAATAATTTCAATCTACTATTTCTGTTTTTTTTTTTTTTTTTTTTTTTACGCAAGATATTGTTTTCTCATATCTCATTGTATTTCCAGAAAAAAAAGTAGCCTGACTTATTCTTTTGCCTTTCATGCTTTGTTTCAGGTAAACTAATGACAGAGAATGAGTTTCGAGTACCAGTAAGAAATACGTTCCCTGTCAAAAATTTCCTTTTTAAAAAGATAAATAAAGGAAATAAAATGAAATAAGTAGCAGAACGAACTGTGTATCGATACCGAGAAAAGATACAAAATGAATTTTCAAGGAGACAATCGAAGTACAAATAGCAAGTTATCAAGTCACTTATGTTTTATTATTTAGAAGTCAACAAGAGGACTGTATTCCAAAAGTTTGTTTTATGTTTGTATCTGTATTGGTAGTAAGGAATAAGAATTAACCGATTTATTTTTCTCTTTTTAGAGTAATTACAGTTAATAAAATTTTAACATTAAACATTTTTCAAATAATAAATTTTGACATCAAAAAGTGTGCAATTTTGATAAATTTTTTATTCTCTTTTTCCCCAAGAACTAATCATTTTATTTTTGCCAGTGTAAATAAGTATTTTAAACACATGTAATTTGATGATTTTGTCAGCTTAATTGTACCTAACCCCTTAATACAAAAAATTACTGGTGAAATAAAAATTTGGAAGGCAAAATAATAGTGCACAAACTATACATACACATTAGGGTGGAGCGAAAAAAATTAATTTTTTACAATCAAAAACGGGTAGGTGCCAAAAGTTGCCTTTATACTAGTACATCATCTGCGTGCAATATTACCGCTAAAAAAATAGCTTGAGTCTGCGCTTTTGGTTCAAAAGTTGAAATTTTGGGTAAAATTTGACATTTTTTTCAAAAAATTAAAAAAAATTCTACAGAGATGGTTATTATTTAAAAGTGTTATTTAAACCTTTATTATTAATGACTAAACATATTTAAACGATAAAATGATATCTTTGTTCTATATAACTGGAACAAAACTCACAACTTTTGATGAAAAAAAGGCGTTGTCACTCTGTTGTGTCACACAAATAATTGTTGTTTAGAATACAGCTATTACCTAGTTGCTTTCAAAACTACCCAGGAGGTACCGTGGAGGTGACTGCATTTCATGTCACAACAGTGCATAGCTCGACCACCCTACCATTCGAACTCAACTCAATGTTTTATTTATACACTGAATTCGGATTTTTTTTTATCAAAGACTGGCCTAAGTTTTCTATGTATCAACCTAGTACAACTCTTCTTTGGATCCACAGACTTTGGATGCTGCTGCTGTAATCTCCTTTACGTATTTTTCTACCGTTTGTGTAAGAGAAGACAAACAGTGTAATGCAGTGCGGATGATATTAATGCAACCTATTCTGCCGTCTATTATCTTCATCAAGATTGCACCCGATAAATGCATATGGATTAGAGGTTCTGTTACCACAACACTTTTTAATGAATTAGATTTATATAATTATCCGCTTCAAAGTTGACTGTCGATATTTCAGATTTGCGTATGCCATCATTTACTCTCATCTTTCAACTATTATGTGCTGAGCAGCTAGCTGTTTAATGTGATAGAAATCGTCAGAGAGCACTGAATTAAGAATTTCCTCTGCGTATGCAAAGCAACCATTGTCCTAAATAACCTTTTTATAGTAGTTGTTTTATTTCGTTTTGTGAATTGTTTAGTAGCAGAGTAATTTTTCATGAGTTTCTAGATCCCTTCTTTAGCTGTGGATTATATTTGATTGTAAACTATCCTGGCGCCAAACTTGGATATCATAATGCATTTTGAGTAAACGTAGAGACTCTGATGGGCAGTGAGTGCTCATTTGAAGGCGGATAATTCTGTTAGTCGCAGTCATCCATTCTGCGAGGGGCATATTTAGAATGAATCATTACAATTGATCATATGCCACTCCAAGTCCAGTGAAATTTTTCTGCATCATTTATTAGACAAGATTGTTGGCAAATATTATATTCTAACCCACGGAGATTCACTGGACCAATAGGAAAATCTTTGTCCACGTGCCATTCCCCTCTTATTTCAATTTTTGAAGCCATAGTGTGTAATTTTCAAACATTATTTCCTAAAATCGAGAAAAGGGTACTCAGTACATACCAGAAATACCTGCTAGACATTTGCAAAGTTATTTCATCAAGATATGGCTCAGAAGAATTAACGAATAGGAACCCAAGAAACTTCTCCTACGCAAGATGGCTCACAAAGGCGCATAAATTTATTCGCTTTTATATAAGCACTGGTTGACCATCAGAGTCTGGTTCACTCTCAGTGTATGTAATCCAAGTTTATGCCGCAGGATGGTTTACACCAAATATAATCCACATCCAAAAAATTGATCTAAAAACTTATGGGAAATTACTTGGTTACTAAACATCACAGAAAACGGCAAAAAACGAATACTTAAAAAGAAAATTATTTAGGACATCGAGAGCAAATTTTTCACATCGAGAGCAAATTCTTATTGCAATTTTGATGACGATCGCCATCACATTAAAGAGCAAGCTTATCAACATATAACAAATGCAAGCGTTAAAGGATGGCATACTCAAAGATGAAATACCTAAATGTTGTAGGAACAGAACTCCCAATCCCTATCCAGTAACTGGATGCAATTTTGGTGAAGATACTAGAGGGCTGAATAGATTACATTAATTCTACTGCATTACTCTGCTTGCCTTATCATACACAAGCAGTAGAAATATACGTGAAGGAGTGTCATAGCAGCATCACCCAACATCTGTGGATATAAAAAAGAGATGGACTAGGTTGATATACAAAAAACTTACGCCAGTTTTTGATAAAAAATCACAATTCCATACATAAATAAAACATTACGTTCAGATGGAAGGGTGGTCGGGCTATACATTGTTGTGTCATGAAATGCAGCCAATTCCAAGTGGTACCTCCTGGGTAGATTTGAAAGCAACTACGTAAGAGCTGCATTCTAAATAACAATTAGTTGTATGACACAACAGAGTGGCAACGCCTTTTTTTCATCAAAAGTTGTCAGTTTTGTTCCACTTATACAGAACGAAGATATCGTTTTATCGTTTAAATATGTTAAGTCATTAATAATAAAGATTTAAATAACACTTTAAAATAATAACCATCTCTATAGAATTTTTTTTAATTTTTTGAAAAAATGTCAAATTTTACCCAAAATTTCGACTTTTGGCACAAAAGCGCAGACTCAAGCCATTTTTTTTCAGCGGCAATATTGCACACAGATGATGTACTAGTATAAAGGCAACTTTTGGCACCTACCCGTTTTTGATTGTAAAAAATTAATTTTTTTCGCTCCACCCTAATACACATTTTTTATGTTGTACTTATTTTGAATATTCATCTCTAACGCAGTCCAATAACATATAAAAACGAAATAAGAATAAATACAATCAATCTACTATTTCTGGTTTCAGTTTTATTTTTATTTTTTTTACACAACATATTGTTTACTTATATCTGATTGTATTTCCAGAAAAAAGAGAAGAAGAAGCCTGACTTATGCTTTTGCCCTTTATGCTTTGTTTCAGGCAAACTAATGACAAAGAATGAGTTTCGAGTACCAGTAAGAAATACGTTCCCTTTCAAAAAATTTCTTTTTAAAAAGATAAACAAAGGAAATAAAACGAAATAAGTAGCAGAACGAATGCGTATCGATACAGAGGAAAGATACGAAATAAATTTTCAAGAAGAGAATCGAAGAACATATACCAAGCTATCAAGTCACTTATGTTTTATTATTTAGAAGTCAACAAGAGGACTGACTGTATTTCAAAAGTTTGTTTTATATTTTCATCTTTATTTGTACTAAGGAATAAGAATTAACCGATTTATTTATTTTATATTTTTTAAAGTAATTACATTTGAAAAAAAAATTAAGTTTTCAGATATTTATAAATTTAAATTTTGTGTGAGCTTTCGATCTCAAAGAAGCAGTCATGTTTGAAAATTCTATTTTAACCCTTTGTAACTCAACAACCCCGATTTGAAAAATTCTTACACAGATATTAAAAAGCATCATTTTAAGCATGGAAAAAATAATTTAAAAAATTCAGAACAGAAAAATTAAATTTTATTTAGAAAAATGGGTTTGTTGCATATCTGCAACATCTTACCAAGTGGCACAAAAACTGAACTTATTTAAAATTTTAATTTACATGAAATTTTTTTAAACAATTGTTAGTTTTGTTGTAGCAAAGTTCCACACCACATTTCTCGCTAACAGTTTGAGAAAAGCCTTTACAATGGGTATTTACAACGTATTATTTTTTCTGCCTAATATGGCCAGTGCCTAATTTCGTCTAGGCGCACTTGTTTTGGTGGAATATGCTGAGTAGGCACTCTATGCTTTTTCTGTTGAATTCTTTTTTCTACGCGACCTTTTCCTTTTTTGCTAGCTTTAAACTTTTTATTAATTTTACAGAGGGAGGGCGGGATCCCTAACTTACCCTATAGCAATCGAATAATATAAAAACAGACTAATGTTTCCCCTTTTCAATAATTTTGGTCTTCCGAAAGAAATGCAACTTAAATAACCATTAGAAGAAAATTTATATCTTGCTCTTTCGATATTAAAAAAAATATCCATTGCAAGTGAAGACATGGCGCGTTGTTACAGATCTGCAACAAACACAAGTTTACACTTATCTTATACATATTATAAATTTCCTAGCTCGAAAATGGTCTTTAAATAAAGAATTTAAACTTAAATTTGTAAACAATATACTTCTAGACGTCTGCAGACTTTTTTAACTCCACTATTTCAAAGCGTAATTCAGCAAAAATCACGTGTATCTGATCAAGCGATAAATCAAACTTTGGCGCGAAAAAAAACTTCTGTATTGCCCTCTGTTGCATATTTAATTAAATAATTATGTTAATAGCAGTACAACAGTCAGATCAACAATAACAGATTAACAACAACAATCAACGAAATCGTCTTTCGAAGTTTACTGTCGAAATAAATTTGACTTTTTGGGTATGTTGCAGATCTGCAACACGGTGATAAAAAAGGTTAATATATTTAAAAGCAAAATTAAGTAAAAAATAAATCTGAAATTGTACGTCAGACGTGTCAAATGACGTGCGTTCGTACTATAACTAGTTTTATAAATATTCAGATCTTTGTGCAATAGCTGTTGCACTCTTATGCAAAAACGGATGAATACAAAATTTATTACGATTCTATATATTATATTCAGTAATACGGAAATAATAGGACTCCATCTTAAATAGAACATAATCACCATGGCAACCTAGAATCATTACCTATCATCGAATATCACTGAATTAATTACGTATGATAGTATTTAATAGAATGAAGAAAACTTTTATTAATATCTTTTTAAGTTTTGATTTGATTTTCATGAAATTTGAAATGACTCGGCAAAATTCTGCAACGATTATATATGTTAAATTTCAAACTATTCGGTTGGGCAGTTTTTGCGCTGTTATATGCGGATAGACAAACAGACAGATAGACGGACGGACCAAATGAAGACAATAGATGCTACATCTCTATATAATAAAAGGCAGTGTAACGCATCCGGGGCGAATCCATCAATCTTACCAGTCTCCGAGGAAGAGAATCAAGGGTGAAAGGTTCCATTCTCCCATTGGTTGACAAGAAACAAGAATCCCGCGATTACTTCTCAAGGTTACAAGTCCTGATAATTGAGCAGTGGTAGACACTTCTTCCTAACAAATCAGAAGTCACATCGCATTTCACCACCAAAATAAATCGCCAAGTGTCACTTGAGATTATTTCAAGTATTAAGTTGCAATCATATTAAATTTTCTTTGCGACATGTACGAAATTTTAATTTATTTCTCATATAAAGTGATTCACGGAAAACAATGATATGGTATTTTTAAAAATATCCTTTTTTCCCTGCAAAAAAATGATAAAACTGACTTTCTTTTAAAAAAGTAATTAATTTAAATATTTTAGACTTATTATTTTGTAACTTATTTTTAAATTACACATTACTTATATTTTCCTTTTCTATATACAGGTGTATGTATATTTCAACTTAAAAAGAAAAAAAAATCCCATATTTTAAAAGTAAAAAATTAATATTTATACGAAAAGTAAAATTAATAATTTTTGATTTATAGCTTTGCATCAGGAGGACAGAAGCTTAGGGGATTAGACGGTTGGGATTCAACCCGAGACACTTATTTATTAATCAATATACATATTTAAAAAAATTTGGAGAGGGGGGGAGGAAGGGGAGGTAAACGATAAAATACAATTTCAAAGTGTTATTAAAATAATAGTATTATTTCAATAGTTGCAGCAGACTGTTTTAATTACGCACTTTTATTGCATATTTATTAAATTTTTGTTTTATTAAGAAATCTTAATTTTGTTATAGTATATTAGTCGGAAAACCTGGTTTACCCAGAAATATTGTAAATGCTAATTGTGTGTTTATTAGAACATAAACTAGCCGAACTTTGCTCATCTAAACGCTTCCATATTACCAATTTTTTTTTTTATCAGTTTTTCAAATTTTAAGTGAAAAACACAATTTTTACCCACCGTTTTAGACGGGTATTTACACTAGTATTTATATAATTAATAACGCACCAGGTGAGACGATGTCACAATTATAACTGAACTGCGAGATATTTAAAGTAGATACTGGCATTTCTAGCAATTATCTTAAAATTTGAAAAAATCCTAAAGTTTAATTAAACTTACTGTCAACATAATATACGTAAATTCTAAGAACGTAGCATTGAAATTTTTTTATTTATTTGTCAATTTACAAGCCTATAATGATTTTTTTTTTTTTTTTTTTTTTTATTTTTTTTGTATTTCAATTGAAGAGAGATTCTTATGAATTTTTATGTTGATTTTCGGATAAGTGCTCAAAAATTTCCATCCCGTACTTACAATTACATATGTTCTAAATAGAGTTTCGGTAAAATTAAAGTTTTTTTTTTGTTGTTGTTTGTTTGTTTAGTTTCTAAACTGTAAATTTAGTCATAAAGACAT
This sequence comes from Maratus speciosus, assembly GCA_963932465.1. Lineage (NCBI taxonomy): Eukaryota > Metazoa > Arthropoda > Arachnida > Araneae > Salticidae > Maratus > Maratus speciosus. The sequence goes on from OZ010794.1 coordinate 360,421,093, forward strand.
CCAACATTTCTCAAATAATAAATTTTGACATCAAGAAGCTGGCTACAATAGCTGGCTACTGCTACTTGCTACATAAAAAGCAACGGCAAGAAAATCCCAAAACAAAAAGTTCTAAATGGAGGGAGTTGCGAGAGCCATCGATTTTAAGAAAAACACTATATTTATTTTTATCGTAGAAACTACAACAAACATGAAAATTAATAGAAAGGTAATGTATAGATTATTTAGAAATGTTTTTCAATAAAACTATTACCTCATAAAGACATGAAACACATTTCAAATAATAAATTGTAGAGTTACTCCTAGAGATACGAGATATAAGAAGTATGATACCTGACCACTGCTGGTCGCTGCATATGAAGCAACCACAAAATGTTCTAAATAGAGGGAGTTGGTTAAAGACATTAGACATGTCTCGATTAATAAATTATAAATTTACCCCTAGAGACACGAGACATCAAAAAGCATGATAGCTGACTACTACAGGTTGCTGCATAACCAAAAGAAGCGCAGAAAACAAAAATTTATAAATGGAGAGAGTTGGCTAACGACATCAAGCAGGTCTCAATTTATTAATAGTAAATTTACTCCTAGAGACACGAGACATCAAAAAGTATGATAGCTGACTACTGCTTGTTGTTGCATAAAAAGCAACTACAAAAAGTGCCTAAAACAAAACAATATAAATAGGGGGAGTTGGGAGAGACATTCAAATAAGAAAAGACAATTAAATAATTTTTGACAATGTGGCAACTTTGTCAAATATATCTATACTAATCTTCTATACTAATATTATAAAGAAGTAAAAATTGTTTATTTGTAGGAGGTAAGCTCTGGAACTACCGAACCGATTCCAAAAGTAATGGTATCAAAATGATGGTGTTAGTCCAACTTAGAACATAGTCTATATTTTATACCAGTGCCACTACCCCAAAGGGGGTGAAGGAGCAAAAAACGTTCTAAAAATGTGATTTTTGTTTTACTGAAGGGCCTAGAAACATGAAATTTGGAATAGTAGTTACTTATAAGATACTAATGATCTTTAAGGACATTTCTTAAAAAAATCGAAATTGAAAAGGGGTGAAAATGCGCGAAAAGCGTTCTAAAAAACGTTCTAAATGGCGATTTTTACGCAATTTCAAGAAGTAACAAACCAATTTCAAAAATAATGGTGTCAAAATGATGGTGATAACACTTGCTCTAACATAGGCATCATTTTATGTCGGTGCCACTACCCCTAAAGGGGTGCAGGAGCAAAAAAAGTTCGAAATTGCAATTTTTGTGTTACTGAAGGGCCCAGATACCTGGAATTTGGCATAGTAGTTACTTATTAGATATAAATGATACCTAAGAACATATCTTAAAAAATTCGAAATTTAACAGGGGTGAAAATGCACAAAAAGCGTTCTAAAATATGTTCTAAATGGCGATTTTTACGCAATTTCAAGAAGTACCAAACCGATTTCAAAAATAATGGTGTCAAAAAGATGGTGACAACCCTTGCTCCAATATAGGCTACATTTTATGTCTGTGCCACTACCCCTAAAGGGGTTGCGGGAGCAAAAAAACGTTCGAAATTGCGATTTTTGTTTTACTGAAGGGTCGAGATACATGGAATTTGGCATGGTAGTTACTTATTAGATATATACGATCTCTAAGAAGATTTCTTAAAAAGTCGAAATTTAAAAGGGTGAACATGCGCAAAAAGCGTTCTAAAAAAACATTCCAAATGGCGATTGCTACGCAATCTCAAGAAGTACCGATTCGATTTTTTTTAAATGGTGTAAAAACGATGGCGACAGTCCCCGCTTCAAACCACAAAAGGGATGCAGGAGCAAAAAACATTCTAAATTGCGCTTTTGTGATACTGCAGGGGCTAGCAGCTTGAAATTAGGCATGGTAGTTACTTATATGATATAAATGATCTCTAACAACATTCCTTTAAAAATTCGAAATTTAAAAAAAGGCGTGAAAATGCGCGAAAAGCGTTCTAAAAAATGTTCTACATTGTGACTTCTACGCAATCTCAGAAAGTACCCAACCGATTTCAAAAGTAATGGCTGGAAATTGATGATGACAGCCCTTGCTCCAACATAGGCTCTGTTTCATGTCGGTGTCACTAACACCTAGGGGTTGCAGAAGCAGAAAACGTTCAAAATTGCGATTTTGTGATACTGAAAGGCGTAGAATCCTGAAATTAAGCAAGGCAGTTATTTATAAGATACAAATGATCTCTAAGAACATTTCCTAAAAAATCGAAATTTAAATGGGTGAAAATTAACGGAAAGCGTTCTAAAAATCTTTCTAAATTGCGATTTCTACGCAATCTTAGGAAGTACCGAACCGATTAAAAAAATAATGGTTGGAAATGATCATGACAGCCCTCCAGAGACAACTCCAACATAGGCGGTATTTCATGTCGGTGTCACTACCACCTAGGGGTTGCATGAGCAAAAAACATTCTAAATTGAGTTTTTTATAATACTGCATGGGTTAGCAACTTGAAATTAGGCATGGTAGTTACTTTTAAGATATAAATGATCTCTAAGAACATTCCCTAAAATAATTCGAAATTTAAAAGGGATGAAAATGTGCGAAAAAGTTCTAGAAACGTTCTAAATTGCGATTTCTACGCAATCTCAGAAAATACCCGACTAATTTCAAAAGTAATGGTTGGAAATTGATGATGATAGCCCTTGCTCCAATATAGGATCTATTTAAAGTCGGCGTCACTACCACCTTGCGGTTGCATTTTAAAAAACTTTCTAAACTGTGGTTTTGTGATGCTGAAGGGGTTAGCAACTTTAAATTTGGCATGGTAATTAATTATGAGATGTAAATGTTCTCCAAGAAGAGTTCTTAAAAACTTGAAATTTAAAAGCTGTGAAAATGAACGAAAAAGTTCTAAAAACGTTCTAAAAAGCGATTTCTACGCAATCTCAGGAAATATATACCGATTTTAGAAGTAATGGTTTCAAATTGATGGTGACAGTCCACGCTCCAACATAGCCTATATTTTACGTTGTTGTCGCTATCACCTGGGGGTTACAGGAGCAAAAAATGTTCTAAATTGCGTTTTTGTGTTACTGAGGGGGGCCTAACATTTTAAATTTGGAATGGTAATTACTTCATAGATGCAAAAGCTTTCTAAAGAATTGTCGAAAGAAAATTCCAAATGTAAAAGGATGAAGTGAGCGAAAAGTGTTCTATAAGCGTTCTAAATTATGATTTTTATGCAATCGTATGAAATATGAAACCGATTTCAAATATAATGGTTGCAAATTTATGGTGATAGAAGCTGCTCAAACATAAGCTATATTTTATGTCGGCGCCACAAGAGGGTTGCAGAAGAAAAAAACTTTCTAAATTGCGATTTCTACGGTACTGAAGAGGCTAGAAGCTCTAAATATAGCACGGTAGTTATAAAATATAAATGTCATCTAAGAACAGTCGAAAATAAATTCGTAATTAAAAAGGGGTGAAGCGAAGGGAAGGTGCGAAAAGCATTCTAAAAGAGTTCTAAATTAGGATTTCTATGGAATCTCGGGAAATAATAAACCGATTACAGAAGTTATTGTTTGCGAATCAAGAGTCCCTGATCCTGTACGGGCTATATTTATGCCGGCGTCACTACCACCTGGTTGGCATGAACAACAAGAAAGCCTTTAAAAACATCTAAATTCCGTTTTCTATAGAATATTAAGAAATACCAACCGATTTCAAGGCTGATGTTGGCAAACTAATGGTGACAGTCTCTGTTTCAACATTTTTCCAGACATTCTATTTCAACTCTGTTTCGGTATTTTATGTTGATGTCACTAACACCAGAGAGGTGGTAGACTGATAGACAAGAAGGTTGGAATTTGACATGATGGTTAATTTTAAGATGTAAATGTGTCAAGATGGTTTCTAAAACATTCAAAACTTCAAATGAATACTGAAATGAGCGTATGAAATGAGCATAAATGTCTCAGTAATTTCTGAATTATCATTTATTTGGAATTAGTTTTAGTTCTTCTTATTAATTAAAATGTCATTTCTGTCTATTGCACTTTTATAATGAAGTTTAGTCAAATTGTGGCTTAATTTGTAATTTTTGAATTCTTCCAAAAAAGTGTTCTTCTAATAAAAAATAGTCATGCAAATATCACTTAGCATATTTCAACTATTACGCGAGCAAAGGCGCGGGCTTTGCTAGTAAATTAATAAAAAGGTAAGGTATGGATTATTTATTTTTTTTTTATAAAACTATTTTCATCATAAAGATGTCAAACATTTCTTAATTAACAAATTGTAAATTTACACCTAAAGACACGCGACATTAAGGAGTGTGATAGCTGATGACAACTGCTAATTGCCGTATAAGAAGTTCCCAAAGCAAAAAGTTCTAACTGGAGTGTGTAAGGACAGCATAGTTGCCAACCTTCCGATTTTTTTCAAACCAATATTTTTATGCAGAAATTCTTGCTTTATACAATCGCAGTTTTAACGAAATTAAATAAAGAAAATATTTTCGTAAGATTTTACTGGTATCCAAAAAATCGGAAGATTGGCAACTATGGGACAGACATCGTCAAATTTAAGAAAAGACAATACAGGGTATTTCAGAACTATACGTCAAAAATGTTAAGGCAGGTAGAATGGACAAAATAAGCAGATTTCGTACAGGCATGTGTGTGCGGAAATGCACCGTTGAGGCAGTAGAGGGCGCTGTTGTGTTCAAGGGATAAAAGCACTTCGCTGGCTTTAATAGTCATTCTCCGCACGAATTCCGAGAAACATACGTTGTTGTACAAATATGGAACTTGCTGATATGTATTTCATGTATGGAGCTGCGCGAGGAAATGCAGCGGCTGCTCAAAGGGTGTACATGGAACGATTCCCGGGTAGGAATCTGCTGGATCGACGAACATTTAAGCATTTTCATGGGGAGTTCTGCACGAGTAGATCGTTTTATGCTTCGAGACGTGATAAGAACACTGGATTATATCGCAGAATTCTTGCTATGAAAGAAGCAGTAGAGAATAGCCCTTCAACAGGCTCGAAAGATGTCAGACGTGCAGTGTGTGTGAACTATTTCCCTGTGCAGCCCCATGTGTAAAAGGCATGTCGGCAAGTTCGGTATTGGTGTAATGACGCACGTTGTTCGAAATCCCTGCGGGGAATGACGATTCAAGTCATCGAAGCGCTTTCGTTCGCCGAACTCAACAGCGCTCTCTATTGCCACAACTCTGCATTTCCGCACCCACATTCCTATGCGAAATCTACTTACTTAGGTCCCCTCTACCTGCTTTTACATTTTTGACATATAGTTCTGAACTATCCTGTATAATGATTTTTGACTTTGTAGCATTTATGACAAACATAAAAAATAAAAGTATTAGATTAGTAGTAAAGTATTAGATTATTTATAAATGCTTTTTCAATAAAACGTTTTGAACCTGTTTGACTTTCGGTGTGATTTTTCTGGATATTCATCGTCATTTAATTGAACAACATTACATTATATACAAGCTAGGCATATTGGACACTTGGATATTTTGCAGAAAAACATTTTTTTTTTTTTTTTTTGCTTGTCTTTATTGTTATTATATATCCAGGGTGACCGAGCCAGTAGTTGGCCAAATAAGGTCGGTGTTACGGGGTTTTTATTATATTTCCTTCCTTTTAAGTTTTAGAAGTAAACTAACATAATTGCTACAACCCTTAATGAATGTCCTATAATGGGCAAAAATAAAATCTGCTGAAACTAAATAGCAGCAAAATTATAAGTAAACAATTCCTTTAATTACCATTTTCCCAGTAGTTGATCAATCGAAGAAATCAGTCGAAAATTCAAAAATTAATCTTTAAAATATCATGCTGAAGCTTGATTAACAATAATTCATATAATACTATTATTTGAAATAAGCAAGATGGAAGTGGATTATTTTAATTTACCGAAATTGTCTCCAACTCATCAAAAACTGAACTTTTACATTTTCTAATAAAAAACAAATTCATAAAATGGCTTCTCTTACAGCAGTCCACTGACAATAATGTGACAACAGATGCTCCAGCATTCAAATAAAAATATTATGTCTAGTGCCACTTATAAAACTTATTTCCGCCTGAAATGGCGTAATATTTCAAAAATTTGATCAACTACTGGAGGGGTATCAACTACTGACGCCGTTACCTTATATTAAAAAGCTAAAACACCACGAATGCTTCTGAAGTCATATCGACGATGGCAACAGTGTAAACAATTAATTTTTCTATTTTCGCAAATTTAATTACTTTTAAACATCGCAGAATTTAAAATTTTACACCATGGAATAGGGAAAAAATTTACATTCAAATACAATTTATTTAAAAACTGTAGATCAATTTATTGATTTTCGTGATTTTTAAAATAATTTTTATACATGATCTTTTTTAAATCAACCTCTATCGCCTGATGTTTTATTACGAAGATTAAACCGTTTGCACTTATAATAATATAAATGCTTCAGCATTTGTTTCCGACTAGTATTCCATAATGAGATTTTCACGTCATCATTTAATCAATAAATAAACAAAATAACATAAATAAAACAGAAATTTAACAGATAGGTTAAGAGAGGAAGAGGGGTGGGGGGGGGGAAGCATAAACGCGATACATTTATTATTCATACTTAGTTTGAAAAATTTATGTTTTTTTAATGTATGTAAAAGAAAACACAAGAAAAATGCAAATTCGCATATCATTCCGACCGTTTATAAATTAGGTTATATTGAATGGGTTTTGATGAGTCGTACACTTTTTGATAAGTTTTCAGGCATGGATTTAGTAAATACATCGTTCTGTGTTGCTTAGTTATAGAGCTCTGGAGGAAAGTTCTATAATTGCGTTAACCCATTTATGAAACACTGGCCTTTTTAAAAAATAATTATGTTAAAGCCAGGCAAAACAGAATGGAAATAATTTCTGATGCCTGTTTTACTATCTGGCTAATCATCGGCATTTCAAAGAAATTTCCATAATTGTAGATTTTAATCTCACAAGGTTAAGATGCCCCAACCATTAAAATTATATCATTTTCTGATAGGATTTGAATCCCAATAAAAAAGGCGTAAGTAAGTTATATAAAATTGAGACTTACCCTTCTTCAGGATACTTATCCATTTCGGTGTAAATCCTCACTTTATTTTAATCCAATATGTATTAGTTGACGATAGTTGAATTAGTTGAAAATTGTATTATCTAACTGCTTTTCATGCCTCCCTCAAATAAAGAAATTGTAGACTATTTGTTATATCAAATGAAGAAGCGGTAATATTTTAACTTATTTAATTCACACGATATATATTGTAAATAAGAGAGCATTTTTCATGCCTCTTTCCTGGATTAACTACATGTTCAGAATGAAAAAATGTTTACATTATAAGATAATAAATCAGTAATAATAATTGTAAGAATAATATCATAATAATAATAAATCAATTTAATGTAGTTTATGAGTCTTAATTCAGTCACTCAACAAGTCATTATCTTTATCAAAGGATTTTCAAGGTTAAATACATTTGAAGAGATTTATGGCTGAGTTGAAACGACGTATTATTTATGTAACTGAAAAAATTATCTTTACCACAGTTATTTAGCTTGATTTATGTCCATAAACTCCTCCTTAATTTCTGAAGTTTCATTGTCACACAAATTTAAGTTCCTTCTATGGGTTTGAAAAACAGGTTTGGGAATTGGTTTTGTAAACAGATCTGCTATCATCAATTTGGTTAGGCAGTACTTTAGGTTGATAGTCCCTTCTTGCTTTAGTTGTTTTATCAGGTGGAACCTAATTTCAATATGTTTAGTTTTACTTGAGTGCTTTTCTAATTCTATCATCTTGATCGTGGACTGGTTGTCTTCATATAGGTCTATAGGTAAGGTTTGCTTTAGGTTTAATTCTTCCAGTAGATTGACTAGCCACTTTATTTCAATTGCTGCATTTGCTGCTGACACATACTCGGCCTCTGCCGATGATAATGCAATGCAGGATTGTTTCTTGGTCGACCATTGTATGGGATTTCCTCCTAACATATATAGGTTCCCACTCGTTGATTTTCGTGATTCTACGTCTCCTACCCAATCTGCATCCGCATAAACTTCAAGTATAGGCTTCTTTTCTCCGCTTATAACTAGACTATAATTTTTTGTAGTCTTTAAATATCTTATTACTCTTTTTACTGCATTCCCATAGCTGCCAACTTGTACGGATCTTTGCTACCACTAAAATTTAATAGAAAATTTTGCCTAATTCAATCGCCGAATTGCCGTGAATATTTATAATTAAATAAGGCAGAAATCTCTTTTAAATTTTAGTGGTAGTAAAAATCCGTACAAGTTGGCAGCTATGCATTCCAGTCTTTCATTCTTGGTGATTCAATTCTTCTGCTAAGGATGTTTACTGCTGCACAGATGTCAGGTCTGCTTATAGTTGCTAGATATAGAAGTGCTCCTATGGCTTGTCTGTAATATGTGTTGTTTGGTAAAATGTTATCCGCATCATTAAAGCGTGTGTAATTTGTTTTCATGGGTATGCTACACGGTTTTGCGTCTTGCAAATTAAATTTATTGATAAATTCCTCTATTTTCTGAGTTTGATTTATCATGTAGCTTTTATTTAGTTTTTTAATGTTCATGGATAGGTAGTTACTGATGTCACCTAAATTCTTTAGCTCGTATGCTTTATTTAAGCTCGCGATTACTTCCTCTATTATTTCGTCTTTTCCGGCAATTAAAATGTCGTCTACGTATGTTATTATGTATATTGTGTTATCGCCCCTTTTTCGCGTAAAAAGGCATGGGTCGAATTTGCTCTGACTGAAATTCATCTCTTTTAGTGTTTCTGTAATTTTATTATGCCACGCTCTCGCGGCTTGTTTAAGTCCATATATGGCTTTGTTTAGCCTACATACTTTGTTTTCCTGATTTGGTTCAACGAAACCTTCTGGTTGTGACATGTATATCTCTTCCTCAAGCTCTCCATGTAAGAACGCGGTTTTAATATCAATATGTTTTACATTTAAATTTTGATGCAATGCTGCTATTAATAATGATCTTATTGTTGTATATGACGCGACTGGTGCGTAAGTTTCATCATAATCCTCCCCGAATTTTTGTGAATATCCTTTTCCAACTAAATGTGCTTTATATTTTTGGATTTTCATTTTGTTGTCGCATTTTAGTTTATAGATCCATTTGCAACCTATTATTCTCCTATTTTGTGGAGGTTCTATAATTGACCAAGTTTTATTTTTCATAAGGGAGTTCATTTCACTTTTCATTGCATCTATCCAATTTTGTTTATCCTTAACATTTTCCATGTTTTCGATTTCCTTGTAATTTTTAGGTTCAGTAGCGTTTTCGCTCTTAACCATGTATATTAACCTGTCAGGTGGTACACCTTTATTAATTCTATCTGATCGCTTAGGTTCTGCTACTGGTTGATTGGACGTGGATGGTGCTTCAATGCTATTTGAAATTTCTGTTTCTACAAGGTTTTCATTATCGCGATTTTCATCTTGTTTTGGTTTGTTTTCTACTTTCTCGTTTCTATATTTAAAATTGTTTTCGAGAAATTTAACGGTTCTCGCGATCTTTATTTCATTTCCTCCTACGTATATTCTGTATCCTTTGGATTCATTATCATATCCGACGAAAATTCCCTCTATAGCTTTATCGTCTAATTTTTGTCTTCTGGCCTTACTGATATATGCGAAGGCTTTGCAGCCGAATACCCTAACGTAACTTAAGTTTGGCTGTCTGTTTGTCCATAACTCAAATGGCGTCTTTTCATTTGCTTTTGTCGGTAGTCTGTTTTGCAAATGATTTGCTGTGCAAATTGCTTCCTCCCAGAACTTTAATGGTAAATTTGATTCACTTAACATTGTCCTTGCCATTTCAACTAACGATCTATTTTGCCTCTCTGCCACACTGTTCTGGCTTGCGCAATATGGGACTGTCTGTTGATGTTTTATCCCATTAGCCCTGAGGTAATTTTCTATTTCATCTGATGTGAATTCCCCTCCATTATCTGTTCTAATTGCTTTCGGTTTTTCTCCAAATTTGTTGCTAATTAACGCGATGAATTCTTTAAGTTTTTCGTAAACTTCACTTTTTCTAGATAATAGGTATATGATCGTAAATCGTGAGTAGTCATCAATAAAAGTCAAAATATATGCCTTCCCCCCTATTGTCGGTGTTTGAAAAGATCCGCACACGTCGGAGTGAATGAGCTGGAGTCTTTTAGTTGCTCTATACTCTGCAATTTTTGGATAGGGTTCATCAGTTAATTTTGCCCTAATGCACGGCTCGCAATCTATGTTATGCTTACAGTTGTTTATTTGGATTCCTCTAGCTAATTCCTTTTTCGTAATTTCTTTAATTGATGTTAGATTTCTATGTCCTAACCTACGATGCCCGAATTCTAGGCAATTTTTGTTGTTGCAGCTTTGTGCTACGTTTGCATAGTTTTCTAATGCTAACTGAACTTCGTATAGGTTATTTACTTTCCGCGTTTCTAAACATATTTCTTCGTTAAGTTTGAACATACATCTATCATTTCTAAATATAATTTCACATCCATTTTGCGTCGCTTTGCTAACCCATAATAAATTTGTTTCAATTTCAGGTACTAGTAATACATCTTTAAGTGTTATTTCATGAACTTTGTTGTCTGATGTTCCCGTGTTTATATTTACGTCACCTGACCCGTAACTGATAAGTTTTTTTTTTCCGTTTGCGATGGTTACATTTGTTTTTTCGCGTGATTGTATTTCTGTAAACATCGATTCCGAACATACAATATGGCTTGAGCTGCCACTGTCTACTATAAATGTTTTTTTTTCATTCCTTGCGTTATAAAGGCGTAATTTTTATTTTCGCTCACCCTCCATGTATTGTTTTCATTTTCAAAGTGACTGTACCTACGGTTTGATTCCGGTGTTTGTTCACTTTTAAAATTGTTTTCGCTCTTTTGAAAAACTAGTGATGTAGAGTAATGTTTTTGTTTGGTCTAATGTGTTGATTTTGTGGTGTATTTTGTGTTTTGGCTTTGTTATTTCAACATTCCTGTGTATAATGGTTTCTCATCCGACAGTTGGAGCAGTATTTATTACTTGTTTTGTTGTTGTAATTTTTCTGTGCTTTAAATGCTCTGGCAGTATTTCTGGTCTCTCATCATTACCATATTGTCGGTTATATTCATCAATAAGTTTAGACTTAATAAATGACGGTGTAAGTTGAATTTCTTCTCTCGATTCAAGGGGAGTGATAAGAGTATCATAAGATTGGGGTAGGGAGCATAATAACAGTGCAGAAATGTGGTTATCATTTATAACTTCTCCTATGGCAGCTAATTTATCTACTAATTCCATTATTTTTGTAATATGATTAACAACGTTGCCACCTTCTGCTAATTTAATCCCATAAAGTTTTCTTAATAGATAAAGTTTGCTAGACAAATTATGTCGCTCATGGATTTCGCGCAAAGCTTGCCAAGTTTGCCTGGCTGTCTGTAAATTTTTAACATGAGTAATCTGACTATCATCAATTGTTAGATTAATTAGTGAACGGGCTTTCTTATCAATTTTTGACCAAGCGTCCGTAATTGGATTAGGCGGTTCTTCCTTAATTACGTGAAATAAGTCTTCTTTAGTTAACATCGCTTCGGTCTTGAATTTCCAAAATGAGTAATTCGTAGCTGTGAGTTTTTCTATTGCTAAATTATCTTTAGAAGCTGCCATTTTCTTAATTTTTAATTATTTACGTGTTATCGTAAAAAGTTCTTTCAACTTTTCTTTTTGAAAGTTTAAAAGTTTATTTATCAAATATCTGATATTTCAGATTTCAATGGAGGCTATTTAATTTATTTATTTATAATCAGTTAATCAGTGTTCATAATCTTGATAGGATTTGAATCCCGATATTTTCAAAAAAAAAAATATGCATTTATTTTTTAAAAACGACAATTTATTACAATCGCACAGTAATGATATCATTTTTGAAGGCTTTCATTCCACTGTTACTGAAATTGTTACACATCACATAATTTAAGAAAAGCTTTTATATAAAAGTCTTAAAGATTGCATAAAAATAAAATAATCAGAAACTTTCATTATAATATAAAATTATCTTTGCCTCGATCTTTTAAAAAAATTATATAAATCATGCCATTAAAAATTACGTCTCACTCTAGCGGATCTGTGGATAATAACTTGTACCTATAACTGATGTACACATTAAATTCTGCCTGTATCACTTTACCTGTCAGGAGGCAATTAAATATTTATAACAGATTATTTTAGTAACGAAATATTTTAATTTCATGATAAACATTTTAATATAATTTTATTTTATTTCATTTTATTCTATTTCTGTGTAACTAATAATGTTTTCAATGTAATCCAATGGCCCAAGGTAACTCGTTTAATTCTATATTGAAAATATATGAAGACAATAAGTGGTCAGTTTATTCTTTCAATATTGTGCGAAGATATTTTTCATGTTCGATAATTTCAGAAATTAATATTTTAAATAAAACAACTTCTTGTGATTAATGCAAAAAATAATATCCATAAAGAAAAATTAAGTTATAAAGAAAAAGTTTATTTTACAAAAAGCAATAAATTCATCTTTTAATCTATTTTTTTCTTCAAACCATCTATCTTAGGTGTATTTTATACATCAATCTAAAACTCTACATTTCTTTTTTATACTTGCATTACAGCTGTAGGGAGTATATTTTATTTTTCAAGCTGTCTAATTGACAGATTTTATTTAAAAAGTTTCAATTTTCACGTTCACGTATTTCAGTTCATATCGAAAATTTTTAACCTAAATAAATTTTTCATTTGATTTTTCTGGTTACCGTCAAATAATGTCATTATATTATTACTAGCAAACCCCGCGGCTTTGCTCGCGTAATATTTGAAATACGCCAAGTGATATTTACATGTCTAATTTTTATCAAAAGGTACTAACTAAATTTTTATTTTATTAAAAGGTAATATTTTATTTTATTAAAAGGTTTTTTTTCTTTTATTAAAAGGTACTTATTACTTTTAGGAATAATTCAAAAATTACTATTTAAAACACAGTTTGACTAAACATCATTATTACACTGTATTAGGCAGAAATGAGACTTAAATTAATAAAATGAAATAAAACTAAATAAATGATAATTTAGAAAATATTTTGAAACTTTTATGCTCAATTAATACGCTCATTTCAGTATTCATTTGAAGTTTTGAATTTTTTAGAAACCATCTTCTTACATCTGTAAATCAGTGGTGTAGTCGTAAAAATGCAGAGGGTATGCGTTATAAGTAGAGGGTATACGGTCAAGGCAGAGAGTATACCCTAGAGTGTATATACTATAGCTTTCTTGAGAAACAGAGGGCATACGGTGTTCCTTAAAAAAAATCCAGAAGGTATACGGCGTATAGCCCCGTATACCCTCCACTACATCCCTGCTTAAAATTAACCATCATGTCAAATTCCAAGTCCTACCACCTATCTCATAATAAAGGGCTATGTTGAAACAGGAACTGTTACCATTAATTTGCCAACATTAATTTTGAAATCGGTTTGCTATTTCCTAATATTCCACAGAAACGTGATTTAAAAATCTTTTAAAGCCCTTTTTTAGAACGTTTGTTGTTCCTGTGAACCCCAGGTTGTAGAATCACCGGTATAAAATATAGCCTGTGTAGGATCAGAGACTGTTACCATTGATTCGCAACTATTACTTTTATAATCGGTTTATATTCCCTGAAATTGCATAGAAACGTAATTTAGAACTATTTTAGAATGCTTTTCACACCTCCCCTTCGCTTCACCCCTTTTTAATTCGAATTTATTTTCGACGTTCCTTCGAGGGCATTTATATTTTATAAGTAACTACCATGTCATATTTAATGTTTCTAGCCTTTTCAGTATCACAGAAATCGCAATTTAGAAAGTTTTTAGCTCCTGCAACCCTCTGGTGGTAGTGGAAGAGACATACAATATAGCTTATGTTTGCGCAGGTTCTATCACCAAAATTTGTCATCATTATTTTTTTTTAATTGGTTTGGTAATTTATAAGTTTGCTGTAGAATTGTAATTTATGACGCTTTTCACTCACTTCATTTTTTTTTTAATTTGGAATTTTCTTTCGACTGTTCTTAGAAAGCAGTTGCATCTTGTAAGTAAATACCATGCCATACTTCAAAGTGTTGGACCCCTCAGTTGTGCAAAAAATGCAAATTAGAACGTGTTTTTCCTATGATAACATGTAACCCATGATTGCCATGTAACCTATGATATAGCAAGGACTGCACCATTCATTTGCAACCATTACTTTTGAAATAGCTTTGGTATTTCCTTAGATTGAGTAGAAATCGCAATTTAGAACATTTTTAGGACGCTTTTCGCGCATTTTCACCCCATTTTAAATTTTCAATTTTTTCGAAACTGTTCTTAAAGATCATTTATATCTAATAAATATGTACCTTGCCTAATTTTAAGTTGCTAGCCCGTACCGATTACAAAAATCGAAATTTAGAACGCTTTTTTGCTCCTGCAACGTCTTGGTGATAGTGATACCGACATAACATAGCGTCTATGTTAGAGCAGAGGCTGTCAGCATCAATTTCCTACCATTACGTTTGAAATCAGATCCATTCTTCCCGAGATATTGCCGACAAATCGGCGTTTAGAACGTTTTTAGAACGCTTTTCGCGAATTTTGCTCCTGCGTCTCCTCTGGGGTAGTGGAAACAGATATAAAATATAGCCTATCTTGGAACAAGATCTGTCACCATCATTTTTACACTATAATATTTGAAATCAGTTCAGTACTTCCTGAGATTGCATAGAAATCGCAATTTAGAAAGTTTTTTACAACGCTTTTTGCACATTTTGACCCCCTTTTAAATTTTGTTTTTTTAGGAAATGTCCTTAGAGATCAAAGATATCTTATAACTAACTACCATCAAATTTCACGATTCTAGGCCCTCCCATAACGCAAAAGCCGCAATTTAGAACGTTTTTTGTTCCTGCACCCCCTTTGGGGTAGTGGCACCAACATAAAACATCGCCTATGTCGGAGCAAGGGTTTTCACCATCATTTTGATGCCATTATTTTTTAGATCGGTTTGGTATTTCCTGAGATTGTGTAGAAACCACCATTAGAACGTTTTTAGAACGCTTTTCGTGCATTTTCACCTTTTTTAAATTTCGAATTGTTTAAGAACTGTTCTTAGAAATCCTTTATACCTAATAATTAGCTAATATTTCAAATTTCATATTTCTAGGCCCTTCAGTAACACATAAATCGCATTTTTAGAACGTTTTTTGCTCCTGCACACACTTTGGGGTCGTTATACCGACATAAAATATAGCCTATGTCGGAGCAAGCGTTGTCACCATCATTTTGACACCAATATTTTTTAAATCGGTTTGGTATTTCCTGAGATTGTGTAGAAACTACCATTTAGAACGTTTTTTAGAACGCTTTTTGTGCATTTTCACCCCTTTTAAATTTTGAATTGTTTAAGAACTGTTCTTAGACATCATTTATATCTTATAAGTAACTAATATTCAAAATTTCATATTTCTAGGCCCTTCTGTAACGCTAAAATCGCCTTTTTAGAACGTTTTTTGCTCCTACACCCCCTTTGGGGTAGTGGCACCGACATAAAACATAGCCTATCTTGGAGTAACATTGTCACCATCATTTTGACACCAATATTTTTTAAATCGGTTTGGTATTTCCTGAGATTGTGTAGAAACTACCATTTAGAACGTTTTTTAGAACGCTTTTTGTGCATTTTCACCCCTTTTAAATTTTGAATTGTTTAAGAACTGTTCTTAGACATCATTTATATCTTATAAGTAACTAATATTCAAAATTTCATATTTCTAGGCCCTTCAGTAACGCTAAAATCGCCTTTTTAGAACGTTTTTTGCTCCTACACCCCCTTTGGGGTAGTGGCACCGACATAAAACATAGCCTATCTTGGAGTAACATTGTCACCATCATTTTGACACCAATATTTTTTAAATCGGTTTGGTATTTCCTGAGATTGTGTAGAAACTACCATTTAGAACGTTTTTTAGAACGCTTTTTGTGCATTTTCACCCCTTTTAGATTTTGAATTTTTAAGAACTGTTCTTAGACCCCATTGATGTCTTATAAGTAACTAATATTCCAAATTTCATATATCTAGGCCCTTCAGTAACGCTAAAATCGCATTTTTAGAACGTTTTTTGCTCCTGCACCCCCCTTAGGGTAGTGGCACCGACATAAGATATAGCCTATGTTCTAAGTTGGAATAACACCATCATTTTGATACCATTACTTTTGGAATCGGTTCGGTAGTTCCAGAGCTTACCTCCTACAAATAAACAATTTTTTTCTCTTTA
The DNA here is from genome assembly GCA_963932465.1 of Maratus speciosus. Taxonomy (NCBI): domain Eukaryota; kingdom Metazoa; phylum Arthropoda; class Arachnida; order Araneae; family Salticidae; genus Maratus; species Maratus speciosus. The sequence continues at coordinate 360,437,521 of OZ010794.1, forward strand.
TAATAGGAGTATAGATTATTAATAAAGTAATTACTTTTTATTCTTAAGTAATGGTATATGCAACTTATTAAATTTAAAACATAAAATAAAACAGTCGAGAGATTTAAAAAATACTATAATTATGAAAATACCAATCGTTAAAATGCCATAGCATGATATTAAGCAAAATTGATTTTCTCATTCGCCAGCATTACGAAAATTTGCATTACGAAAATTTTGACAGCATGACCTACTATTAATCTCCAGCCGAACTTCGAACAAAAGTCTCTTTGTAACAAAGAAAAAAAAAGTGTATAAAATATATTCCCTTGTACTATATTACGAGAATTAATATGGAAGAAAAAAAGAAAAATATGGATACCGATGAAAATAATTGAAAAGCTTACATATAGAATTACGTTATCAAGAATACAGAATTCAATTATATAAGCAAATTAGTCGTTTTCTGTGAGAAAAAAAGCTAAAAGCTAAGTTTTTTTTTCTCCTGTACTCAAACGACTAATATGACCAAAAGAATAGTTTCAAGATGGAAACAGAATAATATTAAATGCCATGAAATGGAAAAAGCAATACAACCTTTTAAATATTTAATTTATAGAAATGAAAAATAGTAATATTACACAACATACCTATTATAATCCCAGTTTTATTTAATCCAAATGCACTCCTTTACATGGTATCCAAAAGCACGATAAGTTTAAGGTTATTTTTGCAGTTAAGTTAACACAGATATTAAAACCTAATGGTTGCAGTTAATCCATTTAGAAATACCGTAACATAAATAGAAAATAATTACAATATTAGTATTTAAAATACCTATTAACACTTTTAAATTTCCTAACTAAAGTAAAAAATTCCATAACTAATATTTTACAATATCGCCAATAACCAGCATTTAGTACCACCTAGTGTTGAAAATTGAAAATAGAAAATATTACTCTAATAGAAGCTACAGACAAATCGCAAATTAAATTTTGGTGAAGCCATCGAGTATGATAAATTAAAACTATTGTGATCAAATGTCATAAGAGTAACCAAATTGAAGCTAATGCTTTCAAATTTTACCAACTGTTTTACCCCACAAATCTAATAAATAAATAATACCATATTATGTATCATTATTCAGAAATTATTAAATAAATACAAACGTTAATTTAATGCATACAATATATATATATATATAAGGATTCTAAGGAAGAAATATTAGAATTGAATATTGATAATAGTTATTAATAACATGTCCGGAAGCATACATTAATTTATTTAATTTACATAAATAACTGATGTAATATTTTCAAATTCAATTGGGCCCTAGTTCCGGAGTATCATAAGAATCAACATGTCCTTCCAAAAAAAAAAAAAAATGATTTTTTCAAAGACTAAAATTTAAGACATAAAAAAGAGCGCGGAGTTGATCATACATTACGTACGCCATGAATTAAACATTAATACACGTAATTACACGTATTATTACACGTAAAAGTTGCAAGCGACAGAAATAGCCTACTACTCGTACGTATTATCCACCTGAAACTTGCGTATTATCCAAGCATTTAATTGGCTGTTCGGGAAAAGGCTTTTCCATCGTCAGATTTCCAAGAAATCTGACGGCCAATTTTACATGAAATGTATTTCATAAACTTCTAAACATCCCACAATATTACTTTTTATATCGTCGTATAGAGAAAAAAGAATGTGCTTTTAAATCAATTTGTTTGAAAGCTGTATCTCAATTTGTTTCTGAGTTATTAATTTTTTTTTTGTAGTTTTTATTACTTTTCTGTCATAGTGGCAACACTCTGTTGTCCATCTCTGTTGAAAGTAAAGGGAAATGCATATTACTGTATAGACCAATCAGGAAACTAATAAAATGCGGATTAAACCAATAAAAACCTTCAGATATGCTTTTGATTTCCTACCCTGACGAGAACAATAACCATTTTTCCAAATGGTTAAAAAAAAAAAAAAAAAATTCAACACTCAAAACAGCTTTTTGTCAACACTAACTTGTATAATTTATTGGTTATTTTGTCTATTGTATTCTCTGATCATTATTTACATCTCACAGTAATGTGTTTATCAATTAGAGAAAATCTTCATATCGGTCTATGTTACCATTACAGTCATTCAGAAGTTCATGTCTTGCTAAATCCACACGGACCGTTATTTCTGAAGTTACAATTCTTCAGATATCTATACTAGAAAATTATAAAAGTATTTATGATAGAAAATTTAAAAGATTTAAAAGTAAAGCTAGTTTTGCTGTTGTGGGTGGTGTACAAATAGTTTTTTTTTTTTTTTTTTTTTTTTTTTTTTTATAAACTCTTTTATGAGCATTCAAAGTTTACCTCGACAGTCACACCTCATTCCAAGGCTGCAATTTATGATATTTTCCCCAAAGACTACCGTTACCATACACCGATTTGGCGTGAGCGATGAACTCCATTATGGAAAATTCACCACTTTTTCATTACCTGGTAGAAAGAACGAACTAGTGAATTTATTTTTTAAAATCATAATCTTTTACTCTGCTTCTTTTTTAATGCATGGCAACAGTAAAAAAAAGCATTATTTAAACTAGATTTTTAAGATTTTTTAAATGGATTTCGAAACGTAATTCGTAAAATTTAATTAATGTGGAAGTATTAATTGATTAAAGCATTTTTAAATAATATACAGGGTGTTTATAAAGTCCCGGACCCATTTTCATGTTTAATAACTCATAAAATAATGAAGATATAAACAAACTTATGGCATTTATTGGTGGAATAACTCATATACAGTCGAACCCGGTTAAGACGCGTTTCAAGGGAGTGGGCAAAAGTCGTGTATTAAGCGGGATCGCGTATTAAACGTATTTGCATAATTCTGCAGAAACTGGAGTTATTTACACATCTATTCGTCTAAATGTATTTTAGAGCTTTCATTTAAATGTTCATGGATTAAAATTGTGTCTTATACGTATATTTAGATTAAAATTTAATGGTATTCAACTTTACTCTTTTTTTTTATTATTATTATAGGACGGACTGGACTAACGAATGAAAATAAATATGGATTCAAATATGGCTTTATTGTCCAATAATACGTTATAACTCAAAATAAAATAACAAAAATAATTTTCCTACTAGACTATTTTTTTTAATAGAAAGAAAAATATATTAAAACTTTGAAGCACTATTCATTTGTTAAAATCATATTTAGTATTTGTGATAATAAATACCATTATAGTTTGTATTTTTATATAAAAGAAGAAAAAATTATCCTTATTAATTTTTGTGTAAAAAATATTGTTAGAATAGCAAAAAGTAACGAAAGCATAGAAAACATAACAGAGTTATTCAACCGCAGTCTTATTTCTTCAATCTTTGTACGTTCCTTTTTTTTTGCCTATAATATGCATTATAAAACATAGCAGAGATATAAAGAACACTTTAAACCTCACTAACAACAGGTATAAACATCTCTAGTCATAACAATTTTTATGACACATCTGAGTACCCTGAATTTGTCTATCTCTCTCGACTACAGTAAAAACACACACGAAGCATGATACAAAGACTGTTAGGACGCGGGAACAAAGAAGAACTGAAATGTTGCTAATTTAGCGGGCTTTTTTACATTGAAATATCTAACACTATTTCCGATTAGTAACTTTCGCTTTAATTAATCTATTATTAAATTATTAAATAAAGTAAATTTTACTATTCGGAATTTTTTTTCTGAATAAAAAAATCCGCTACATTGGCAACCATGGACAAGAAAGAAGGAATTCGCATCTTCATCAATGAATTCGCGCCTTAAACGTGATTTTTTGCCTCAAAGGATCGAACATCTATCGCGTATTAGACAAATGTCAGACGACCGACTTTTTGAACACTTGTGGTTTCAACAAGAAAAATAAACACCTGCGCTATCCCGGTCAGACGAGCGATCTATGAACCGTTCCCGCCACACAGAGCAGACGACATTATTTATCGCCGCAACATGATTTCCATTCGATGTTTTCAATAAGCAAAATGGATCTTCTGCAGGAAATAAATGATTTTGTAATTTTATATTAGTTATTCAAGAAATTAGAAAAAAGAAATATACACAGACGGTACTAGGTTCATCCTAAAGTAAGTAATCGATAGAAAATTAAATTTGCTGTACACAAAATTTTACAAAAGAAAAAAAAGAAAGGAAAGAAAACGGAACGGCCAATTTACCAAACTTAACTATATTTGCTTCAAAAATAGCAAAGAAGATAGCTTTCCTTTTAACGAGGTTTATCAGATTTGAACCGGTATCAGAAACCGGTATATCAGATTTGAATCAAATCGAATAATTCTGCATGAAAAACCCATTTATCTAAATTAAAGGGGAACTATCCCCCGTTACCCTCTTTATACTTAACCAATAAACCTCCCAACCTAATCAAGGTAGTTCATTCACATAATAAACCGGTGTACCAAATTTGGAGCAAATCGAATAATTCTGCATGAAAAACTTATTTATCTAATTTAAAGGGGGCGGGAGACTAGCCCTCTTTTCTAGATTTATACTTAACTAATGAACCTCCAACTCTAATCAGGGAAGCTCCTTAACATAATAAACCGGTATACCAAATTTGGAGCAAATCGAATAATTCTGCATGAAAAACCCATTTATCTAAATTAAAGGGGAGTCTAGACCCCCCCCCTTTCCAACTTTATAATTAATTAATGAACCCCCAAAACTAATCAGAGGAGAGCTTTATCGGAATGAACGTAGACAAATTTTTTGAAGCAAATCGGATAATTCTGCATAAAAAAATATTTATCTAAATTAAAGTTGGAATTAGCCCCCCGTTGTCCCGCTTTATACTTAACCAATGAATCCCCAAAACTAATCAGGGAAGCGCCTTATCAGAATGAAACTAGAAAAAAAGAATTGAAGCAAATCGGATGTTTCCATCAAGAGTTATCACGTTACGTACATACGTACGTTCATACAGAACCGGCGGGCACATTAGTTCTCAAGCTTTGATAGCCTGTGAGCTAAAAAAAAAAAATTATAAATTACAGTATTTTTGAAACTACATGCTCGCAGTAAATAGAACCGGTACCGGATATGACCACAGAGGCTCTGTTCTGCTGTCTCCTTTCCCAGACCGGATTTTCAAAACCGGATCTAACTTGTAATGATTTTAATTTCAAAGAATTATTATTAAGAATTCCTTATTATTAAGAAATGCAACATTTGCTGTCTATTTAGGGCCCCGTCACAAAAATTCATTTAATAATGCAGGCCTCTTCTCAAAAATAGTAATTATAAAACAGGCCCTTTCACAAAATTATATTCCATAAAAACATACTATTAATTAATTATTTTAATATTGTTAGGTTTAAAAATCTGTAATTTGTAAAGAAAACAAGTTCCCCCGAAACGAAAACTTTAGCATTTACATTTCGCAAAATTCCTCCTTCACCCCCCCACCCCGCAAAGAAAAACCCCTGCAATTACCCCTGAATTTAATTTAGTACATACTAGGACAAAATGGTATTATTATTAGTTATGTATTTGATAAAGATTACATTCAATTCAATTTTTCCTTATAATAATACTTTACTATTTAAATACTTTTCTTATAAAACGTTAACTTGCAACATTATAATAATTTTAAATGATTTTTTAGGTGTGTTCGTAATTATATAAATACGTAGCACCTATAGTCGTCGTTCAGTCCGTCTGTCCGCATATAACAGAGCAAAAACTACCCAACCGAATAGCCTGAAATATTGAATATATAATTGTTGCAAAAGTTTGTAGAGTCATTTCAAATTTTATGAAAATCGGATGTATAGTTTAATTACAGGGATAGTCAAAAGTTTTTCGTTAGATTACGGCCAATGGGAAAAAATTATTGCAAGTGCATTTTAATGATGTTACAGCCTTCCGAATGATCTGAAATTTTAAATATATAATTTTTGCAAAATCTTGTCGAGTCGTTTCAAATTTTATGTAAATCGGATGTATAGATTAATGACAGAGACAGTCAAAATCTTCCGTTACATTACGACCAATGGGAAAAAAATATTGCAAGTGTATTTTAATGATGTTAGAGCCTTTCGAACAGATTGAAATTTATATGCACTTATGAAGTGCACTCAAATATACAATCAGTACAACTCGGTGCAAAAAATATTTATAAAGCTATTTATATTACGAATGCACCTCATTTGCCACGTTTGACGAGCAATTTCCAACTTGTTTGTTTATATGAAACAAAATTAATTCATATAATTTCGCGATAACTTCCTCATATTCTTTAGATTTTTCTGATTTTTTTTTTTTTTTTATTAAGGATGCTTTTAACCAAGTTATTACAGTCGAACCTCTATTTAACGAAGTCGCTAAATCCCGGAAAAAAGTTCGTTATATGGAAAATTCGTTAAATAGAGATTCACCCTTTAAAATACTTTAAACTACATAAAACAGATTTTAAATTCATAAACTCTAAATATTTTTACAAAAAGTAATTAATCACATTTTTTTAATAAATTATATCGATTTGTTTTATTTATTTTACCCACTAATATCCATCATCAATTCATTTTTTCTATGTGTTTAAGTCTTTGAAATCTGCAAGGAAAACAAAACATTGTCCGGAAATACACTGTATTTTCTGTTTAAAGTAAATAGTTTTACAATAAAATTAAGGAATTTTAATGACATTATCGTATCTATTATTATTATAACAAATAATTTTAACCATACGTTAACATATGCGTCCTTAAATTTAATTTCTGAAAAACTGTTAATTTTGCCTGAGTTTTTTTTATTTTAAAAAGTTCTGTCTCTCATAATACGTCTCGCATCTTTGCAATGCACCAAAAACCCCCTCATGCTATTTTCTTTTAACTACAATCCGCGTCGGATTGTTTCAAATGATTTTAGCATTTCATCATACGAAGTTTTGTTCGTTAAATAGAGAATGCACTTCGCTATTTGGAGGTTATTTTACGAAGAAATTCGCAAAATGTTCTTGGTTCCAAGGAAAAGTTCGCAAAATAGAGGTCCAACTGTATATTTTAATTTTTATCTTTATATAATGTAAGCATGAGGTATCCAACAATATTGGACGCTTTTGTATTTCAAAAATTAGTTAATCTACGTGTATTAAATCTATTTTAAATTCTAGCGAAAAAATTCGATACGCAATCAGAACCAACAACTTACGAATCACTGATAAAGAAAATTAAAGTCAGCGTCAAAACTGCGGTTCGTCTGGACAACATAGAAGAAACAAAAGACTTGAGCACGCCAACAGCTCCTAGCGAGTTGGAGGAAACGCCGAGCCTCGACGTGAAGCTTTTCGGAATTTTTACCGCAACGATTTATGGCCGCTCGTCTGAACAGACCAGAAGATTCGTATGCTCTCAAGAGAGAGCGTCGATATGGCTGTTTTTAAAAATCGCTCGTCTGACATCTGCCTTAAGCGGGATCGCGTAATAACCGTTCGCGTATTAAACATGATATTGTTGCATTAGCCTTATGAGCGATGTTCAAGGGATCGGAAAAAATCCGCGTATTAAGCGGGATCGCGTATTAACCGTGAGCGTCTTAACCGGGTTCGACTGTATTTCCCTTTTCAGGTTTGAATATCTTTACTTTCGTAAATATCGTCTGCGCGTGTGGTTAATTTCAGATAATTTCATTTTCCAGTCTAAATATGTGTACTTTTCTAAATATCATCTGCTTATTGATTGCATTTTTCTCTCTTTTGTTTTTGGCAACTATTGCAATGTTATGTTTACTTTTGATGTGTTTGCTCTATGTTACTTTTGTATGTGATGTTTTATTCGAGCGGATATTAAGAAGAATGCATACACCACAAGAGAAAGCACAGATTTTATGTTGGTTCATAGAAACAAAATCGTACTTCTTTGAATGACCATTTTCCAGGAAGATGTATTGGGCGAGGAGGTTCAATTCCTTGCCACCCAGATCACCTGATATAACGCCGCTGGACTTTTCCTTTGGGGATTTGTAAAGGGCAATGTTTACAGGAGGAGAGTGTCGAACATTGATGACTTAAAAGCCAGAATTACAACCGCAATAGCCTCTGTGGATGCCGACATGCTTGCCGCTACCTGGCGTGAAATTGACTATCGACTTGATATTCGCCGTGCGACGAAGGGGGCACACATGGAAGTTCATTGACAAGGGTCATGAAACTTTTTGAGTCTATCTAACCATTTATGTTATTAATTTTAATCTATCTTTATTCTATTATGAGTTATTAAACATCAAAATGGGTCCGGGACTTTATAAACACCCTGTATATTACGTTCATTATTTTATTTTTGTTACTTATATTTTCTATTTATTAGTGTTGAAAATATTTCATTGCTGCAGCTTCACAGCCCATATTCTGGGTTGAGAAAACTGATTAATACAGTATGAAAACTACTCGGAAGCATTTCCGAAAATCCTTAGCAGCAAAAGAAACTTTTGATAGAAATGCTTCTTCACTTCTTGAAAATATATTTTTTCCGATATTATCGGAAGATTAAAGAACGCTTATCGGAATCATGGGTGACTCATAAGGGATAATTCTACATTTTCGTTCACGGTTTTACTTAGAGATCGACCAAAAATTCGGTTTAGTTTTCGTTTTCGGTCCAAAATCTGAGTTTCGGTGAAAGTGCTGCCGAAAATTCTTCCGGGCTGAAACTCGACCGAAACAATCTATAAAAAAAAAAATCTCGTTTCTTCCATCAGGAATTTTCAACATTACTCATTGATTTGAGCTGTAGCGGCTCCAATACGACACTCTTAACTATGAACTTCATTGTTTATAATTATCAGTCATGACTGACTCAAATGTGTGTGCGAATTATAAAGCAAGACATGAAATTATGACTAAACTTTGAAGACGCTTTTCACGTGCTCATTAAAGTTGCAGACTTAACAATAATAGAAAATTTTTAGTTTGAAACCGCAGAAGTGTTTTGAATACTCTGAGAAAGTTCTAGTGTGATCATTTACAAAAATCTTTATAAAAGATAAATCGAGGTATGTGAACCTAAAACATTTTTTAATTAGAGGAAATCTATTATTTTAACACAATCAAACTGATTGGTAAAGTTATCATAGGAATTGAATATTTCCAACTGAGCGAAAAAATACCGATGCCGGGAATCGAACCCAGATCCTTGGCTTACAAGGTCAATGCTTTACCGTTTAAGCTAACTGGGCCGACAAGCAAGCCAGCATATTTCGCTCAGATAACCTTATGGGTAGTAACATCTGGTCTGTCATGTAGACAGCTCAACAGAATAAACCGCAGGTAAAGGAACTCCATATAAACGATGGATACGTAGATGAACTATAATTTTAACACAACCAAACTGATTGGTAAAGTTATCATAGGAATTGAATATTTCCAATCATTAAATTAGCTTAATTATATTAGCATTGGCCATGTAAGCCAAGGATCTGGGTTCGATTCCCGGCCTGGGCATTTTTTCGCTCAGATGAAAATATTCAATTCATATGATAACTTTACCAATCAGTTTGATTATGTTAAAATAATAGTTCATCTGCGTGTCCATCGTTTATATGGAATTCCTTTACCTACGATTTATCCTGTTGAGCTGTCTGCATGACAGACCAGATGTTACTACCCATAAGGTTATCTGAGCGAAATATGCTGGCTGATTGTCGGCCCAGTTAGCTTAAACGGTAAAGCATTGGCCTTGTAAGCCAAGGATCTGAGTTCCATTCCCGGCCTGGGCATTTTTTCGCTCAGGTGGAACTATTCAATTCGTATAGAGGAAATTCGTATACAATTAGAAAAGCATATTATGTCGTTGATGAACTAATTACATTTTATTTTATATAAAAATAAAAAGTTTTGGTCATAGACACAGACAGCCAAGTTGGGCCACACCACACGTATAATTAGACGAAAACTAATTATTAATTTTGTACAGTTATGTTTTCTTCAATTAGTTTTAAAGAAATTGGACATTTTTGTTTTCATTTACTCAAGAAAATAGGAGGATTACCGAAATTCTGTTTCATTTTCGGTCTTATAAACCTGTTTTGTGCATATTTTATTAGATTAAGAAATATTTGTATTTTATTTTATTTTATTTTTTTTTTTTTTTTTACAGCATAGTACTGATATTTATAACTACAGAATAGAAAATTTTCTTTTTAGATGCAAAATATATCTAAAAATCACACATTTTAAAGTGCCTCAGATGTTTTTATCAGCTTACACAAACTCAGAAATATCTATCGAATACCATGTTGCATCAGGAAATCCATTTATCTTGAACTCGTATCTCTATTCTGAAGTTGGAATCATTACCAAGAGAAGAGCTGAGACAGCATAAAAATAGAATGAAAACATTTCCTTTTCATCACTACTAAATAATAAAACATTGCTAAGTGTTTTGAAAGGTTGTCGTGTCCTGAAACAATAACTATAGATTGATCACATACATATTTCTCTTATTTCCTGTTTCACGATAGATAAGGCATGCATTATACTTTTTTGTTTCTTTTCTCGCTTTTACTGTAGACGATTGTTTTTTTGAAAAGAAATTCACACAAAGATATTAAATAATAGATAAATAAATATTGATTTATGTATTGCAAGACATGTATAAAAAATGAATTTTCAGGATGCTGTCCATTCTAAATGAAACACTTTCAGCTGCGTAATTCAATTTATACATGCAAGAAAAAAAAATTATTTTAAGTGTATGTGAATGTTGTTAGTTGATTATGTTTGTCTCTAATAATCAAAATATATTTTACTGTGTCCTGAAACAATACTTATAGACTGATCCATTGTACTGTAAAAAAAAGAGAAATATTTCTTAATCTACAAAAATTTAATATAACTACAAAAACTACAGTAGCCTTATGATGGCGTTTTGTGTACCCATGGTTCGCAAAAGAATGAAAAACTCCAAAACAAGAATTTTAGAAGACTTAACTTCTTTTATTATGAAAACTTTTAAGGGGGGGGGGGGCGTGAACATGCAGAGAAGAGGGGAGAAGTTCGTTAACTGCCCAGCGGCAGGGGTCCACCGCGGGGCTTAATTACAGCCTACATAGCTGTAGGTCAGGAGAAAAAGTGAGAAGGATTTTGTTACAATCACTCACACATTGACGAGCATAAGATAACCATATGTAAGATATTGGCGATAAACACGAATCGGGTAGACAAAGCATTTCAGAAAAATCAGGAAGCTTTACATTGAATTAAATTATACGCCATGGCAGGCTTATAGGGTTGCTAGATAATAAAATTCTTGTGGTTAGGAGGGGTAACTGAAGGAATAGCTAAACACGTGATGTTACATGTACGTTACAAATTTAACGACAACTGACTGTATTAGTCAGCAGGGCTTATGGTAGTTATCTGACAAAATAAAGAGTGTGGATTAATAGCAGTGCAAGCAAAAAGTATGAGGAAACTTTAATGCGCCGTTCTGTGTTACTCATAAAATATGCATTACTTTTGTTGGCTGAGAGGCCAAGGGAATTCATTTCTATTTTATTCTTTTTTTATCTCAACGAAAAATCACTGACAGTTAAGATTTATTTCTATACACATGTCTGTGTGAAGTTAAAAGAAAAAGGAAATGGCTGATAAAAAATAATGCATGCATTTAAAACGAACTTTTAAAGTATAAATGAAACTTACAGTAGTGTGAGGGGTGGGGGGGGGGGAAGTGAATGAATACAGAAGTATGAAATTAAGTATAAAATGTCAAATTTAAACTAAAATTTTATTTCAGGGGGGGGGGGGGGCGGGGGACAATGACAACTACAAAAAATAATAAGTAAAGTTAAATGTTGATTTTTCGATGGAGAGGGAGGTTTTAAATGAATATATAACGAGAAAACCGTTATAAGCCTCTTCCGTGATATCCATGATTCTGAAAAGCGTAATCCTCGGAATTCAATATAGGGTAAAGTGCCCACATTTCGTCCGCTCAGTCACTTTTAGGCCCTAAATGTTGTAATTTTCAGTGAAAACCTACCAAATTTGGATTTTACATAAACTAACTACCCATGCACATATAAACATAAGCAAATATTGTACAAAAAAAAAAAAATTAACAATCCGAAAAGTTGTTTTTCAAAAGCATCTAAAAAACGGAAAAAAATAGTCTCACTTTCGTTCCCCCGAAAAATCCAATACTATTGATTTATAACTAAATTGCTTGATTTATAACTAAATCAAAATTTCTTTCTGAATGAGTTAATAATTTAATTTACATTATAGTAAGGCACAATGAAATGTACTAATTATCAGTGGAGGAATAACTTAACGAAACATTAGCCATCCAATCTTGAGGAAAAAATTGTCATGAAAAAGCATTCCTAATTTCGTCCCCAGGACGAAAATAGGAACTGCAAAGGGGACGAAATTGGGATAACACTACTTCCCAATATGGCGGAGCTTCAGTTCCCGTAAGATGAACTGAGCATCCTAAAACTCACTGTATGCTACTGTCAGCATCTTACCTACATAAGATGCATGCAATGAATAAGAAATAAACACTTACAGTACAGTAAATTACTTTTTACTAACGACGTAATAAGAACTCAGATCTTCTAAAAATAGGAAATCCGGCGTCTTTAATTTATTTATGCGTCTTAGCGAACGAAACTTGCAATACTGACCTCTTTTACCTTCCTTCCTCTTGTATCTTGCGTCATAAGTTGCGCCACTTTCCCAGAAGCGAAGGAGTTAAGGGGGGCAAAATTACGAAAGGGGACCAAATATGGGCACTTTACCCTATTTTTTAAATTTAAAGACGTAGTAATAAAAATAAAATTTCTTTTTCTGTCACTGATTTTCGGAAGCATTTCCTATTAATTTTTATAGTGTATCAATCAGATTTCTAAAACTGGAATATCGATTTTTAGAGTGCTATATATTCTCAGTTAACCCTCTGTCCGTCACAATAGGCCATACAGGCACAGCACAATTATCTCCGTTCTCCTCTCCGCCACTAGAGCAATCAGGGTTACTTACTTTGAGTGTAATAAACGAGGTTTTTCCATTAAAATTTAAAATATTCTCTCTTTATACATCCTAATGAAGGTCACTGATCCCTTTATGAGAGTTAGAATTGCGTCAGTTTATTGCTAATGACGATTATCTAGCAGGCGCCTCTCAGGTTCGTTGCGCTCGAAATCGGGATTCCCAGAGTTGCGATCGACAGAGAGTTAAACATTTTCAGCTGCGTAATTAAATTTATACATACAAGAAGAAAAAAATATTAATTTTAATGTTAATGAGAATGCTGTTAGTTGATCATGTTTGTCTCTAAAATATATTTGTTGAACAGGAAAATGGTTACTATAGATTTGATAGCATCCGGAAAGCTCATATTCCGGGTTCAGAAAACTGATTAATGCACCATAAAAACCACTCGAAAACAGTTCCAAAAATCACTAGCGTTAAAAGAAAATTTTGTTTTAGAAAAGCTTCTTTAATTATTGAAAATATATTTGTTTTTATAGATTTGGAAGATAAAGGAATGCTTTCCGGAGTCTTGGGTAACTCGTTAGAGGTTATAGCCTATTTTCGCCCGTGGATTTAGTGTATATTTTATTAGATTAAGGAACATTTGTCTTTTTTACATTGTAGAAATAATATTTATAGCTACAGAATAGAAAATGTTATTTCTAAATATAAAATATATTTAAGACACACTCATTCTAATGCTCCCATGAAGATTTTATCAACTTGTAAAAACTCACAAACATCCATCGAATACCATGTTACATCAGGAAATCCATTTATCTTGAACTCGTATCTCTATTCTGAAGCTGGAACCAAGAATCATTACCAAGAGAAAAGCAGAGACAGCATAAAAATAGAATGAAAACATTTCCTTTTCACCAGTACTAAATAATAAAACATTGCTAAGTCTTTTGAAAGGTTGCCGTGTCCTGAAACAATAACTGTAGATTGATCACATAGATCTTTCTCCTATTTCCTATTTGACGATAGATAAGGCATGCATTATACGTTTTTTCTTTTCTCGCTTTTACTGTTTACTGTAAACGATTGTTTTATTATTATTATTATTATTATTATTATTATTATTTGAAATAAATTCACCCAAAAAATTAAAAAATTGATAAATAAATATTGATTTATGCATTTCAAGACATGTATAAAAAACGAAATTTCAGGATGCTGTCCATTCTCAATAAAACACTTTCAGCTGAGTAATTGAGTTTATACATACAAGAAAAAAAAAATCTTTTTAATTTTAATTTTAAGTGAATGTGAATGTTGTTAATTGATCATGTTTGTCTCTAATAATCAAAATATGTTTTACTGTGTCCTGAAACAATGCATGGATCATTTTCAAAATCTGTCCATGTTTTGGAATAGCAAAATCAAATTTTTAAAAATAATCAGAAAGTTTTAATTTTTTGAAAATAATTACCTTGCCTCATAAAGATTAATATACAAGCATCAGCAGGGACCAAATTAGTAATTTAACATTTTAAAACTGATTTTTAAATTTTAATGAACTTTGTTAATGTCATAAGTGAGTGCGGCAATGACATCTATGGTAATGACAAATTAAGCAAAATATATTTATTTTTCCACAGGCATAAATGGCAGCCCATACAAAAATTTTCTATTTCTTATATAAAAAAATCAGATTAAGAAATAATAGTTCATTTAATTATCAATTAGAAGTGGGTAGTTAATGACATACAAAAATAATACTCACCAAAATTTCAAAGTCATTGTTTGTTTTATTGAAACTATAAAACTATTTACTCTATTCACCTAAACCCGATAACAAATTGACTTTTAAGGATTATTTTTGCCTTGATAAATAGGCATGTGCTGCCCTCTAAAACATTCCAGATAAACTTTTTGTCAGAAGCATGGTAATGACACATTTTCTTAGGAGACGGTTTAAAAAATTTATTAAGTTTAATAACTAAGTTTAATTTATGAAAGTAAATATTTTTTTAATTAGTAGCACCTTAATAAATAAAAATGTATGTAAAAAATTATAACCATCTGTTTTAAATAGAACCTTATCTTTACCTGATAAATTGCTTGTTGGGACAACCTATGGTAATGACATTTTGACTACAAATGAATATATTTCTTATTTTTAAAATTTTTATAAAGAATAATATATCTGTAAATTATCATTAAAAAACACATGTTAGTTAAAATTCAATAATTAAAATTATGATATTTATCTATTTTTCTGTGCAAATGTGAAAGGATAGTAAAACACGACACTTTTTGAAAATCACCCACTTACAGACTGATCCAATGTACTGTAATAAAACACAAATAATCCTTAATCTACGAAAATTTAATATAGCTACGAACAAAATCTTCAGTAGCCTCTTCCGTGATACCCATGATTCTGTAAAGCATTCTTTATCTTTAGAAATCTCGGAAATCAATATATATATATATATTTATTTAACATTAAGACGTATTTATAAAAATAAAATTTCTTTTTCTGCCACTGATTTTCGGAAGCATTTCCGATTAGTTTTATAGTGTATCAATCAGATTTCTCAAACTGGAATATCTCTCGGTTTTTAGAATTCTATATATTCTCAGTTAATCCTCCTCCCGTCACAATAGGTCATACAGGCACAGCACAATTATTTCCGTTCTCCTCTCCGCCACTAGAGTGAGTAGGGTTACTTACTTTGAGTGTAATAAACGAGGTTTTACCATTAAAATTTGAAATATTCTCTCTTTGTACAGTTTAATGAAGGTCACAGATCACTTTATGAGCATTAGAATTGCCTCAGTTAATTGCTAGTGACGATTTTCTAGCAGGCATCTCTCATGCTCATTGCGCCCAATATCGAGAGTCCCAGATTTGCGATCGACGGAGGTTAAACATTGTCAGTTGCGTAATTGAATTTATACATGCAAGAGGAAAAAAACATTAATTTTAATATTAATGTGAATGTTGTTAGTTGATCATGTTTGTCTCTAAAATATATTTGTTGAACATGAAAATGTTTACTATATTTAGATTTGATAGCATCCGAAAAGCTCATATTCCGGATTCAGAAAAATTATTAATGTACTATCAAAACCACTCGGAAAAAGTTCCGAAAATCACTATCATTAAAAGAAACTTTTATTTTAGAAAATGTTCTTGAATTATTGAAAATATATTTGTTTTTATAGATTCGGAAGATAAAGGAATGCTTTTCGGCGTCGTGGGTAACTCGTAAGAGGTTATAGCATATTTTTGCCCGTGGTTTTAGTGTATATTTTATTAGGTTAAGAAATATTTGTCTTTTTTACAGTGTACAAGTAATATTTATAATTAAAGAATAGAAAATTTTATTTCTATATATAAAATATATCTAAGACACGCGCATTCTAACACGTCCCTGAAGATTTTATCAACTTGTAGAAACTCACAAACATCTATCGAATACCATGTTACATCAGGAAATTCATTTATCTTGAACTCGTATCTCTATTCTGAAGCTGGAATCATTACGAAGAGAAAAGCAGAGACAGCATAAAAATAGAATGAAAGCATTTCCTTTTCACCACTACTAAATAATAAAACATTGCTAAGTGTTTTGAAAGGATGCCCTGTCCTGAAACAATAACTCTAGATTGATCACATACATCTTTCTTCTATTTCCTGTTACACGATAGACAAGTCATGCATTATTTTTTTTTTCTCGCTTTTACTACACATGATTGTTATTTTGGAAAGGAATTCACATACAAAATAAATAAGTAAACTTATTTGTGTATTTCAAGACATGCACGAAAAACATTGAATATATTTTACTCAGAAAAAGAAAATATTCAGTTAATGATGCATTATTGCGAAACACTGAGATTTTCATGTTTTTTTTTTTTTTTTTTTTTTTTTTTTTTTATTATTATTATTATTAAATCACAATACTAATCAGTGAAACCAGGGTCGTACTGGCATAACTGAGAGGGCGGTGGCAAAATGGATAAGAAGGGCGACGATTGCCTTACAAAAGGGCGCAAATGCTTATATCTATATATATATATACAGTGAAACCTCCTTGTGCGACCACCTCCCAGAACAACCATTTTTGCATGGGACGAAATTTATTCCCGTAGGCTCATTACGAATTTTACCCCCACTCAGAAACCATCCCAGTTGAGCTCCCTCCATGAGTGACCCATTTCTTTGAAGAAAATGAAACAAATTCAGTTTTTTCCTGGTCGCTTGAAGAAGGTTTTATTAGAAAAATAATTCCGGAGAGCGCATTATTCATCAAACTTCTAAACTAAGTTTAGATTTTTTTAATTCCGGTAACTTTTAAGTGTTTAAACCCCTTTGTGCTTTTTTAGACAACGAATTTAACTCTGATGACAAATTAAGAATGACGGTCAATAAACTTTCCTGCCCTATTCTGTCAGGAAACTCTCAAAGAAATAGATAAATGAATGAAATCGTCATTATTTGTTCCCGTCCAAAAAAAAAAAATACTGCCGAATATTCGTTATTACTATAACTGCCCCTTCCTAGCCTCCCCCAAACGACACTCTCATCCAAAGAGCCTCACATACTATGTATTAACATACTAGGTGACAATGGCGGATCTAAGGCGGGGGGGGGGGCGATCGCCCCCCCCCTTGGTCTAATAAAGGGTTTGCAAAATGACTTTATGCCTCCTCACGGGAAATCACTTGGGGCGAAGCTCGAGCCAAGGGTCGCGCCAGTTTAAATCCATGAGACACGGGCTGGGTCAGGTCTTCTCTCTTTTAGAGCTGGGCCGTGCCCTGATCTTACATTTTCTGCAGATTTGGGTTGGGGCAGATTTCTTTTTCGTCCAGGTCGAGCCTGGTGTGGACTTCATTCTTCTTAGAGGTCCGCACTGGCCAAAATTTCCAGGTCGGGGCTCGGCCCAGAATAAAATCTAAACGTTCGCTCCGTGTCAGCCCGTATGATAAGCATTATTGTCCAGTCCGCGACCCGTGCACTAGAGATCTGCACGGGTCGAAATTTCCAGGCCCGGGTCCGGCCCGACTCATAGAAAAAAAATTCGGCCCGGCTCGGCCCGATACAAAAATTTAAAGTTCGACCCGAGCCCGGCCCCGCCCGTAGGAAAAAAATATTGGTCCGGCCCGACCCGGTAAAAAACTCAAAAGTTCGGTCCGAGCCCGGAAAAAAGTTTAAATCTTGGCCCGGCCCGAGTGATTTTCTACAAAACATTGATTTTTTACGTCGATTTGGTTAAAAGCTTGTCTTGTACGAGGAGATCTGACCAAAAATATTTATCTTAACATTATTTTTTTCATGTTTATAATCTTCATTTTTATAGAAGTGCCGCAGGCTGCGATATTAATTTTTTTAATGAATCTCTATTTCATATATGTAAATGTTTCAGATATCATTAATATTGTTAATCCATATTCCATATTTTGAAGTGTTAAAATCTGAATAATGCTATGCAGTAAAATCTTCTAAAATGGAATTGCATAGAAAAGGGGAAAAAATGCGTTATAGACATTCACTTCTTAGCAAGTGTAAATGTATTATATATTCTTTTCTTACGTATTAGTATATTAATTTTGTATGGATCAACACGTTTTTCAATTTAAAACAGGGTTCCGTCATAGGCAGGTTCTTTTTCACACGTTTTACTAGATTTTAATTTAGCTATATTTTACTAAGCGTAGAAATCTATAATTCTTTAAAAAGAATAAATTTTAATGTTTAAGTGTGTTAGAAATTGAATAATGATTTACCGAAATTGCAAGACATGGTGAAATAATTACAGCTGTGTTTCAAGATTGCATTTGATAGATGAAATCTTATTTTATCTGAGTGAAGAGCAACTACCCATTTCCCTCTTTTCCCGTGCAGAGAGAGAAAAAAAAAAAGGAATTTCCAACATCTGGTATACATAAAAGTGTTGCACAACGAGATGCAATAAGAAAGACTAATGAACTGAAAACTTTTCTTCCTTTTTTAGTCAGTCTCTAAATATATGCCCCAAGCAAAACACGCAGTGTGTCTGCGCTCTGAAAAACCTTAAAGATATATGTTAATTAAATATATAACTTTGAATGTAAATTTAATTTTAACTTTATCTATGTGCTTTTAATTAAATAGTGTAGTCCTGTGATCCTGTGCCCTCTTTTGTTACTGAGTGGAATATTTTCGTGCTGATTCACTTTGGATTTTATAGCAGGTTGGATTACCTTACGCGGATTCAATCAACGCTGAAAATAAAGGTAGGAGCATGCCAATTTTATCTTTCTCCTTTTTTGTGAAGATGTTAAAAGGGAAAACATTATTTTCTAAATATAATTCATGAAGAGAAGCTCAGTTATTTAACTGCCGTGATTTCACAATAAAAATTCAATAGATTATGAGACAGACTGAAGGCTGTGAACACGGCAAGTTACCGCTCTCTTCTATTTAAACTATTGTGACAATAAATGAAAATAAACGAAAACTCTTGAAAGTTAAGAAACTAAAATAAAAGAAACCTTTTAAAGATAAGACAATGGCCTCCTCCCTAAAAGAAACATTTAATATCGAAAAATTAAATCCGCATAACTATGCCCAATGGAGTTTTAAAACCCAGATGCTCCTAATGAGGGAAGATTTATTTAATTATACACAGGATGACCACCCAACACCACTAACTACTGAGTGGACTAAGCGAGATAATCGTGCTAGGGCTACAATTATATTAACTTTAGAAGACTCACAACTTATTTATGTGAAAAATGAAACGACAGCCAAGACAACTTGGAATGTTTTAAAAACTATACACGAGCGCGCAAACCTTTCGAGCAAATTATATTTACTCAGAAAGTTATACAGTATAAAACTCGGGGAAAACGGAGATATGATAAGTCATATCGTAAAAATACTAGAAACAGCCGACAGATTAAAGGCGATAGGGGAAGAAATTAAGGACACGCATTTATCCGCGTTACTTTTATGCTCCCTCCCACCGAGTTATGATACTTTGATTATCGCACTTGAAGCGAGAAATGAAGAGGAGTTAAACTCTGAATTTATAAAAGGAAAATTGACCGATGAGTATCAAAGAAGACAAGATAGCTCGAATAATACGTCGCGCGAAAATGCGTACAAAGCAGAAAAAAATAATACTAAACCACAATATCGCAAACAAGAACAAAATATGTTTTGTACATATTGTAAAAGACGAAATCACATAAAATTAAATTGTTGGTTCCTTAAGAATAAAAATTCAAATTCTAAAAACCAAACAATGAATAAAGGGAGACAGAATGCTGCATTATGTTCTGAAACGAACAAAATCACTCCGGAAGTAGACGTGCAAACAAACACACAGACTCTGGGGAATAGTAGCAAAGAAAACAAAACCACTTTAGATACAAAGGTGTCTCAAAACAATTGTTCCTTTTACGCGAACATTGAAAATAAATCTACCTGGATAATTGATTCAGGGAGCTCTTCACACCTTTGTAACGACATAAACCTATTCAGTGACATTGATACAAATAATAAGAACACAGTCACGATTGCAAACGGAAAAATTCTTGCTTCACACGGGACAGGCACAATAAAATTACAAACACAATCAAACGACATTACTTTAAATGAAGTTTTGTACGTGCCAGAAATACAGTCAAATTTAATGTCTGTTAATAAAGCAGTGAAGCATGGGTGTAAACTCATTTTTGAAAACGAAACCTGTAAATTAATCCAAAACGGCATAACCTTTATAGAAGGGAAAATTAAAGGTAATTTATATGAAGTAGACCTTTACAAACATAAACAAGTAAACTATGCAAATTTAGCTCATCAATGCAAGAATAAAAACTGTATTGAACTCATGCATAGGAGATTCGGACACAGAGATATAAATGCTTTAAAGCAACTGCAAACTAAAGGTTTAGCAACAGGTTTTAATATGGAAAATTGTAAACATGAAGTAATATGCGAAAGTTGCATAAAATGTAAATTAACAAATGCTCCGTATCCTAAACAAGCTACAAACAAAGCTAGTAAAATTCTCGATTTGGTTCATTCTGATGTATGTGGCCCGATGCCAACAGAAAGTATGGGAGGAAAGAAATTCTTTCTCACATTTACTGATGATTTCAGTAGATTTACAATGGTATTTCTTTTATCAAAGAAAAGTGAAGTCATCACTAAACTAAAAGAGTACGTAGCTATAACGAAAAATAAATTCGGTCGCAATATAAAGGAATTAAGAACTGACAACGGCGGGGAATATACCAGTGATGAGATAGAAAATTACTTAAAAGAAGCAGGTATACACCATCAGCTAACCGTGCCAAATTCTCCAGCTCAAAACGGTGTTTCGGAGAGGAAGAATCGTACACTAGTTGAAATGACGCGATGCCTGTTATCGGAAGCGAAACTACCTCAGAAGTTTTGGGGTGAAGCTCTAAATACAGCGGTATACTTAACTAATCGACTCCCCACGAAAGCTCACAATTCTACTCCATACCAATTATGGACAAATAAAATACCGGATTTAAGCAACATTAGAATGTTTGGCTGCAAAGCTTACGCTTATCTCGACAAATCCCAAAGAGGAAAACTTGATGATAAAGCGATTGAAGGAATTTTTGTCGGTTACGACAATAGATCTAAAAGTTATAGGATCTATACTGGTAATAATAAAATTATACGAGCAAGAACCGTCAGATTTCTAGAAAACTTTAATTCAAACACAACACCAAATTTAAATCTGAAAAATGATAGCGAAGTTCAGAAACAACCCGAAAAAGCAGGGGAAAATTCCTCAGAAATTATAATAAGTATGCAGGAAGAAAAACCAACAGACAGTGAGGAAAATACAACAAATGAACCTAGAAGATCACAAAGATCGAATAGAGGTGTTCCACCAGACAGACTCGCATACATTACTAAAGAAAATAAAATTATAGAGCCGAAAAATTTCGAAGATATTAAAAATCTAAACAATCCACATAAGAAAAACCAATGGTACGAAGCAACTAGTGAAGAAATTGCTTCATTAATAAAAAATAACACCTGGGATCTAGTTGATCCTCCACCAGGCGTAAAAGTAATTGGAAATAAGTGGGTTTTTACGGTTAAATATAATTCAAATGGAGAAATTAATAAATACAAAGCGCGTTTGGTAGCGAAAGGCTATTCTCAAAAAATTTGGTAGTGACTATTATGAAACCTTTGCACCAGTAGTAGCCTATACAACGCTAAGAGCATTTCTAGCGTGTGCAGCTCACAAAAACTTAAATGTAAACCATTTAGATATTAAAACCGCGTTTCTCCATGGAAATTTAGAAGAAGTTGTTTATATGTCGCAACCAGAAGGACATATTAAACCGGGTGAAGAAAATAAAGTATGTAAGCTAAGAAAGGCTATATATGGCCTAAAACAAGCAGCAAGAGCATGGAATATTAAAATAGCTGAAAGTTTAAACAAACTAGGTTTTGTGCAAAGCACCGCTGATCCATGTCTCTTCACACGAGAAACTAACGGAAATAAAACTTATATCATCATTTATGTCGACGATCTGTTAATTTCAGGAGATACTAAGGAAATAAATGAAATAATGAAACAACTTAGTAAAGAATACGAAGTGAAAAATTTAGGTATGGTAAATTACTACTTAGGCATAAACATAAAAAGAATTAAAGAAGGAACTTATGCACTCGATCAGGAAAATAAAATAAAAGAACTGATTGAAAAATTTAATTTAAAGGACTCTAAACCTTGTGATACTCCGATGGAGGCAGGTTACTTAAACTTAGATGACGATGAAAATTTACTACCTAATAATCATAAGTATAGACAAGCCATAGGGGCATTGCTATACATAGCTACGATAACTCGTCCAGATATTTCAGCGGCTATTAACATCCTTAGTCGCAGAAATGAGAAACCAAGAGAAAAAGACTGGAGGGCAGTCAAGAGGGTTATAAGATATTTAAAAACAACACAAGAATTAAAATTAGTTATAAGCAACGAATATGATCCGATTCTGACGACATTTGCAGATTCAGATTGGGCAGGAGATAAAAGTGATCGAAAATCAACCACAGGAAATTTAAGTAAATTAGGAAATGCAGCGATTTCCTGGTCAACAAAAAAGCAAAACTCAGTTGCATTATCATCTGCTGAGGCTGAGTATATTTCCGCAGCCACATCAGCACAAGAAACCATATGGTTGATAAAGCTATTAAAGGATCTAGATTTAAACCAAAACCTACCAATTATTCTGTATGAGGATAATGTGTCATGCATCAAGATGACTCAAAATTATAAACATCATTCAAAAACAAAGCACGTGGATATCAAATTTAATTCAATTAAAGATTTACGAGAGAAGGGAATCATAGAATTAGAATATTGTCCCAGTAAGGAAATGACTGCAGACATCTTTACGAAGCCCCTTCCCAAACCTGACTTTATCAAACACAGAGACAACTTGAACTTAAGAACTATTGCAACTTCAGAAATCAAGCAGGGGTGTTAGAAATTGAATAATGATTTACCGAAATTGCAAGACATGGTGAAATAATTACAGCTGTGTTTCAAGATTGCATTTGATAGATGAAATCTTATTTTATCTGAGTGAAGAGCAACTACCCATTTCCCTCTTTTCCCGTGCAGAGAGAGAAAAAAAAAGGAATTTCCAACATCTGGTATACATAAAAGTGTTGCACAACGAGATGCAATAAGAAAGACTAATGAACTGAAAACTTTTCTTCCTTTTTTAGTCAGTCTCTAAATATATGCCCTAAGCAAAACACGCAGTGTGTCTGCGCTCTGAAAAACCTTAAAGATATATGTTAATTAAATATATAACTTTGAATGTAAATTTAATTTTAACTTTATCTATGTGCTTTTAATTAAATAGTGTAGTCCTGTGATCCTGTGCCCTCTTTTGTTACTGAGTGGAATATTTTCGTGCTGATTCACTTTGGATTTTATAGCAGGTTGGATTACCTTACGCGGATTCAATCAACGCTGAAAATAAAGGTAGGAGCATGCCAATTTTATCTTTCTCCTTTTTTGTGAAGATGTTAAAAGGGAAAACATTATTTTCTAAATATAATTCATGAAGAGAAGCTCAGTTATTTAACTGCCGTGATTTCACAATAAAAATTCAATAAAGTGTAGAATAATGGCAGTTTAAAAATGTATGCATTTTTTGCAAAAATTTTTGGGCCACGCCTAATTTTACTGACCTTTAAATGGACCAGGCCACCCTGAGACAATGATTTTCATACGGGCTGGGTCAAAACTAGGACTGAAAATTTTGGGCCGTGAAGGCTAGGAATGGAGCCAGGCCCGGCTCTGTACGGAAAAATAAGTTAGGCCCGTCCCGGTCCCAGCCTTCAGAAAAAAGTATGGCCCGGGCCCGGCCCGAAGAGAGTCGAGACCAGCCCCGAATGCCGTGAATGAAAATCGGCCCGAGCCCGGCCCGTGCAGATCTCTACCGTGCACTCCTCTAAATTCTCCCCCCCCCCCCCCCACGAGGCCAAGTTGGTCTGGCATATTACTTATTTGTTATTCGTAAAAATTATATTTATGTTGTACATTTGTTTAGCGTAATCGTTAGAAATTTAATTTGATTTGGTAAGTTACAGAGATACATTATTAAAAATCTACTTTTTTTTCTTTGTAGAGCTTTAAAATTATAACGTTATTTTATCACTCGTTTATTTCATTCTAAACTGATTTTCTTACTGGATTTTCATTTGAATGTCATTGTCTATTTAAGACACATTGTCTATTTAAGACATTGTCTATTTAAGACATTGTCTATTTAAGACATATTTTTACGTAGTGTTTATATACATAATTGCTTAAATAGTCATTAATATCATTGTTTTTCTGTTGTCATGAATTTCGAACATAATCTGGAAATAAAATATGAGCATAAGTAAGTGCGCTTTATGAATAATTTTAATTGCAAAATGCAGGCTGGTCTGCTGTCTATTTTTTAGTTTCTCTACCGGGTCGGGCAAATAATTTTTTTGTGTGGGTTAGACCTGGGCTTGGGCCTGGAAATTTCAGCCCGGGTAAAACCCTAACTGACATATCGAAGACAGCTTTAATTTTTTTAAATGCTCCTTTCAGCCATCATCCCATAGCTACTTAATATACCTGATGTCCCAAAATGTTCTGACTGATTTTAAAATTCAGTAATTTGCAAATGTTATTAACTTGCAAATGCAGCTATTAACTTACTATTAACTTGCAAATGCAGCTATTAAAAAAATTTATATATATTTGCAGAGGGTTAGGTAAGACGTCAAGAGCAGGGTTGATTCTATTCCGAATTTTCCAAAAGCTTTGAAAATTTAACTCTCTTGTTGCGCATTCTGCGATTTCCACGGCCAACGTAAAAGTACACTGTAAAAAAAATCCATGGACTTTCCGTTTTGGAAAAGGCAACTAGTTGCCTTTTCTGAAACGAATAGATTCTTTTGAGAATGAAAAGTTTTAATTTACAACACGATTAGTTTCACATCTGCAATGAAAGTAATCTTTTTGGTAATGAAAGATGTCACTTTCATTGCAGATGTGAAACTAATCGTGTTGTAAATTAAAACTTCTCTTTCTCAAAAGGAATCTATTCCGTTTCGGAAAAGGCAACTAGTTGCCTTTTCCAGAATGGAAAGTCCATGGATTTTTTTTACAGTGTAGCAAAATTTGCGCAACCCGCAATTTCTGCAGCAAATTTTTTTTAAAGATCAATTTTTAAAAAAAACTCTTTCACAAAGATTTTGGATATATTTTACCTGTAAATTATATGCACATTTGAAACATGTAATAAATTAAATGCGCAATTTTTGAACCTATTTTGATTTAAGAAAAAAAAAAAAGAATTACGCAGCGAGAGGGTTAAAGCATTCGATTCCGAAAATTGAAAAAATTCATCGATCCGAAAATTCGGACATAAAAATAGTTGCGAATTTTGACAAATGGTCGCCATAAAAAATCTATTTCGTTAATCGTTCGCAGGAAATAACTTTAATTTCGACAAAGGATCGAGGAAAAAACGCGGAATTTATCAAAGGGCTAGAAAATTACATTAATTTCGTCAAAGGGTTGCGGAAGAAACTCATATTTCAACAAAGGATCGTAGAAGAAATGCGAATTTCCTCAAACGGCTGCGGAAAACCGCGAGTTTTATCAAAGGGCTGCGAAAACATGCTGATTTCGTCAAAGAGTTGCGGAGAAAACGCGAATTTCGTCAAAGAGTCGTGGAAGAAATACGAATTTCATCAAGGAGTCGTGGAGAAAATGCAGTGATCTCTTTAGAAAACAGCACACATACATACATCTATATTTATTATTATAGGTATAGTTTTTAATCTGAAAGAAAATACTGAACTAACTTTTGAAGAAAACGTGTTAACCCAAACCCGGGTTGTAGGAATCTACACTCAGCCTGAAACCGACCCGGATCGAAAACAGCTAACCCGACCGGCAACAAAAATAATTAGTGGCAGGAGGGAATCCCACTCCCTCTACTGTAACATTTCAGGAAATTTGCTTTGAATTTCAGATTTTTTTTTTTTCTTTCTCAGAATCACCCTTGATCAGGAGTTTTTTTTTTTTTTTTTTTTTTAACTGCGATTCTTGATTTTAGTTTAAAATAGCGGCGATAGATGGTGCTGCAATCAATAGGTGCTAAATCGATTCCAGGAAGGACAGAAATCGGGCCCCAATTTAACGAGTACTGTTTGGAGCGCCACTATCGTTGCTATTGTAAAGTAAAATCAAGAATCGCAGTAAAAAATATCTTGACAACTTACATAACGCTCCTGAAAGACTTTTTTAAATTCCTGTCACCATTTGTAAATTAAAGATTTTTAAACTCAGTGAGTCCATTTTAGCACATCCGGTGTGCTTTTTTAATAAGTTCCGAAGCATTCTTTACTGAATTGCAACTGATCTTAGATATAAAGAGACAAGCAGTCTTATAAGCAAATTAGTATTTTTTATATAATCCAGAAGATTAAAAAGTATTCCTAAAAAATTATTTGGGCGTGTCCGTTATGGAGCTTTTACTGCATATAGTTTTTATCTTAAAAAATATTTTGACTTTCTATTCAAAATTAGGGTCCCTTCTCGCAAGAGTGAAAACCCTCGCCCCAAATTGACCCAAACTCGAAATAATGTATATCAATTTGCCCCAAACCCAAAGCGCTAGGTGCAGCTATAAAGTAGAAGTCAACCCGACCCGCAGCAGAAAATTAGAAGTCAGCCGGACCCAAACCCGACCCGCAGCGAAAAGTAGAAGTCAACCATACCCAAACGCGATACACAGCAAAAATTATAAGTTAACCAGACCAGCAGCAAAAATTACAAGTCAGCCGGACCCAAACCCGACCCCCAGCAAAAAGTAGAAGTAACACGACCCACAGTGCAAAAAATTAGCCCCGACCCTCGCATCAGATAGGAATCTCCAAATTTCTAAAATCGCCCCCCCCCCTTGAGAACCCTCCAGATCCGCCCTTGCAAGGTGATAAATCTAGAAGGTATTGCTAATATTGATTAAATTCGTTATTTTTAAATTAAATTATTTTTTAATATATTTTTATGTTTATAGCACTTTATATTTAATTAATTTTTGTTTCAATCAAATTATTTTTTAATTAATAATTATTCACTGCCGTTTCTACGCAAAACATTATTCAGATAGCGTGCATATATGTATGTTTATGTTAATTACTTTGAATTTATTTTTAAAACAGTTTCTCTTTCGTTTTCGCTCAAAACTAGGAAGATAACCGAAATTCGATTTCTGTCGAACACTATTTTTATGTTTGTAAATGAGCAGAAATTTTCGCAATATTGAACGTTAAAAAATACTTTTTTGAGATCGCTTTAAGGATTTACACGTAATCATAACTTATAAATTTCGGAAAATCGAGTTTTTATTTTAGCGGCTTAATCAACGGAATTAAGATTTCTTTATGTTGCCAAAATCTGGTATAGACGATTCTATGTAAGTAAAAAAAAAAAAAAAAAGAAAGAAAGAAAGAAAGAAAAAAGAAAGAAAAAAGAAAAAAAAAATACAATAAGCATTCTATTATAATTATAACATAAAATTAAAACTAGTTTTTCTCAAAATTGCATTTTTAAATAGATGACCACGACACGATTACTTTAATAATACTGAATTGTTTCACTTCTAATTTTGTCAGCTTTTTTTCTTACATAATTATGCAGTGCATTAAGGTTTTTTTTTTTCCAGACATCAAAAGTCAGTATTTTTCTACGATAAAAGTTGAATATTTCCATCCTTTGTCTCGTCTAGTCACTAAAATAAGTCATATTTAATTAAAAATTAATTTCAGATAAGCCAAATTTAAACTACAATGGCCGCCGCAACTCACGTGCACAAAAAAAAAAAAAAAAACCATACACCAGAAGAGCGACAATAGCTTCAAATATATTTGCATTTTTTTAAAGTAATATTTATCAAAATTATATTAAAGCATTGTATTACAAAATAAAAAACAAATTCAAAGAAAATAGAAACACTTAACCCCCTGAGGGGCAAGCAAAAATGTTTCTAAATATTGAATTCTCACCAGAATAATCGAAAAATTTTATTTTTAAATAAGGAAAACCAACATTTCATCGATTTCCCCCCCAAAGTTAAAATTAAATATAAAATTTAGTTAAAATTTTCTGGACAGAATCTTGTTTAAATTAGGTAGGATATATTTTATCCCACCGCCCCTCAAGGGATAAGAGAGCTAGTCACTCAGCTTCGAAATTCTTCTCCGTAATGTTAAGTCTATGGATTTTTGATGCATTCGTATATTTAAAATATCTTCTCGAGAAATTCACATTTTTAACATCTTTTTTCTGTGTACCATAGCTGCCAACATCTTACGCTTTTTCAGACCACAAAAATTTTATAGTAAATTTTACCTTTTTAAATCGCCGTAGTCTGCCGATTAAATAAGGCAAAAATTTCTATTAAATTTTTGTGGTCTGAAAAAGCGGAAGAGTTGGCAGCTATGTGTGTACTCAAGATTTTAACACTTCAGCCACTCGTAAGATTTTAACATTTCATATAAAATTAAGTTTATACTTTAGAAATATTTTGAGAACTAAGAAAAAAAAAAGGGACATTTTTTAGGAAGTGTACACAAAAAATAGAAGTTAAAAATATTCATTTCCCGTGGAGATATCGCATCCAATGCTCATAGACTTTACTTTAGTGAGGGGAAATCGGAAGCTGAGTGACCAGCCCCTTTAATTGCGTAATGTGGAAAAAAATTGAAAAGAAGAATAACACGTTTTTTCCTACCGCAATTAAGCTTATATGTGTTCATTATTTTTCAGTTATTTTTTACTCGATATCTTGAAAAAAAGAAACGTATCTAAAAAATTATAAGCTTTATTGACAAAGTTATTTTTCGTTTTCACCTTAATGGCAAATTTAAAAAATTTTATGTATGTATCAATGAAAATTATTTAATAATGTCGTCAAAAGTTTTGGGCAGGCTAAAAAAGATGTAAAACAATTAAGAATTCTCGACTGAAGAGGAATTTTGTGTAATACGCCACTTGTGTTATTACACAAAACATTATAAAACTGCTATAACAGTTGCTTAATTCAATATTTTATTTTTTCGTTTTTTAACGATTCATTCTTCACAGATACCTGTACGCCGAGCGTGTGTCTTGTATTAATTAGTATTTCATGGGAAAATACCTCCGCAGTCCACATCCGATTTCTATTTTCTCCAGAAATCTCAGAATACAGTATAATCAATAAAAAGTGTCACATCTGGTATTACTACAGAAACCACTGGGTATAGAACCGGGGCCGTCGCGAAACAACTAGAGAAGAAAGTTGTTTCGCGACGGCCCCGATAGAACCCATATCTAATAGTTGAAACTCCGCCGAAATGGTAATTTGTCACCTTAGGAACTCCCACGTTATTGACTAACAGCATTGAAAACTGAACACAAACACATTTGCACTTATCTTTACTTATATTCATCCATTCTTTTGTAAAACGACTTTTACAATTTTAGTGGTTTATCTATTTATTTTAATTACATGTGTATTTTTCGATTTATAAATCGGGATGGTGTTTGAAGTTTAAAGCGGTTAAGCAGATCGGATTTTAGAAAACGGCAGAAAACGTTTTTAGCTATCGAAAAAATCTCACCAAGAGCGCCATGATTACAAAAACACGATATTAGTTTTTTGAAAGTTATTTTTACAGAGGCGCTGAAAAAATTTGACCAAGGGCGCCATGATTAGAAAAATAAGATATTAGTTTTTTTTTAACTTATTTTTACAGAGGCGCTGAAAAATATCTGACCAACGGCGCCATGATTAGAAAAACACGATAATAGGTTTTTGAAAATCATTTTTACAGAGGCTCTGAAAAATATCTGTCCAAGGGTGCCATGATTAGAAAAACATAATAGTTTTTTGAAAAACATTTTTACAGAGGCGCTGAAAAATATCTGACCAAGGGCACCATTATTACAAAAACACGATATTAGTCTTTTTAAAGTTATTTTTACAGAGGCGCTGAAAAAAAATCTGACCAAAGGCGCCATGATTACAAAAACACGATATAGTTTTTTGAAATTTATTTTTAGAGGCGCTGAAAAAAATCTGTCCAAATGCGCCATGATTAGAAAAACACGATAACAGTTTTTGAAAAGCATTTTTAGAGAGGCGCTGAAAAAAAAATATGACCAAGGGCGCCATGATTAGAAAAATACGATATTAGTTTTTGAAAATTTATTTTTACACAGGCGCTGAAAAAAATCTGACCAAAAGCGCCATGATTAGAAAGACACGATAATAACTTTTTGAAAGACATTTTTACAGAGGCGTTGAAAAATATCTGACCAAGGGCGCCATGATTACAAAACAAACGATATTAGTTTTTTTAAACTTATATTTACAGAGGCGCTGAAAAAATCTGACCAAAGGCGCCATGGTTACAAAAACACAATATAGTTTTTTGAAATTTATTTTTACAGAGGCGCTGAAAAAAATCTGCCCAAGGGCGCCATTATTAGAAAAACACGATAATAGTTTTTTGAAAGGCATTTTTACAGAGGCGCTGAAAAAAATTTGACCAAGGGTGCCATGATTACAAAAACACGATATTAATTTTTTAAAAGTTATTTTTACAGAGGCGCTGAAAAAATCTGACTAAAGGCGCTATAATTACAAAAACACGATATTAGTTTAGTTTTTTAAATTTATTTTTAGAGAGGCGCTAAAAAAAATCTGTCCAAGGGCGCCATGATTAGAGAAAATAGTTTTCTGAAAGGCATTTTTACAGAGGCGCTGAAAAAATATCTGACTAAGGGCGCCGTGATTAAAAAACACGATATTAATTTTTAGAAAGTTATTTTTACAGAGGCGCTGAAAAAATCTGACCAAGGACGCCATGCTTACAAAAACACGATATTAGTTTTTTGAAAGTTATTTTTTACAGAAACGCTTAAAAAAAATCTGACCAAGGGCGCCATGATTACCGAAGCCGCCGCTCTGACATTGGGACCAAATGAAATTAAAATCAAAATCTCCTGTCTTAAATTGGAATTCCTTTTTTTTTTTTATTCCTATCTTTTGTCTTTTGTACTTTCACAAAAAGCAGAAATATCAAACTACCGGGCAGCCACACAGGGCGCTAAACATTTGACAGAAAATATGCTAAATACGCCATTAATTCTAATATTAATTTATGTGGAAGTTACTATTCTTCGGGGGTACTGAATAAAATCTGGACCTGGGCGCCATGACTATCGAAGTTTCTGTCAATGAATCCACTTAAAATGAGAATCTGTTTCTTATACAGTGTTTCGTCGTTTATACTTGCGCAAAAGGCAGAAATACAAAAATACCTGGCAACACCAGGGGCGCTAAATACTTAGACGCAGAAAATATGCAAACTTATTAGACGCAGACTTATTAGACACTTATTAGAAGCATTCTTAAAGCAGAACTTATTTAGGCGTATATCTAAATAAATGAATACTTAATATTTTTCTTAGAATTTATCATTAGAACAGGCTTTGAAACAAGGTCTGGTCAGGATACCATGTTTAACAATGGCACGTCTGATTGTCGATAACTTATGTTATCTCGAAATTGGGTTATCTAATTGTCTTTGATCACACATAGTTTGCTTATGTATACTTAAAAAAAAAAGAGCATTACTTTTTAATTTTCCAAATGAAAATCTTTGAAAATTTTATGCCTTTCAGAATACAGAACTTTAAGCGTGCTTAGAAAAAAAAAAAGTGACGATGGGCGCACCGGGCATTTGCCTCGTTGCCCGGTGGGCCAGTACGACCCTGAGTGAAACACATACTCAAACAAATACGTACGATAGAAAGTGCTTGAAATTTATTTCTTGTGAAAAATATTAATTGATATAAATGTCAGTACGTTGTGCAGAAATCTAGATATAGTGTTGAATTTCCCTAATCAAAATATTTATATCATAACAAACGCAACTCAGTTTATCATCGTTCTAATTACGAGCTTCACAGACGCATTTATTAAGACGACAAAAAATTCCTAATTGAACAATCCGATGACGTAATCGCAATCGAAGATAACTCTACAAACGTTATCTCATTCCTTTAATAGATTTGATAATGAGGCGGCAGTGAATAATGTTATCATATTGAATGAGGTATTGGTAGAATTTTGCTTTTCAGCAACCAACATAATCTTGACATTACATTAAGCAAGTGAATACGGAGGTTGAAAAAAGAAAACCTCTATATATGAAAAAATAATAACCCTTATGGCTTTCTGAAAGAATTCAGGATGACTTTTTAGAAAACACTTTTTACTCACATTTACGCAAAGCAAAGCAAAGCAAACAATAATAACGGGGCAATCACAAACAAATGTTGAAAATGAACAGATAGTGTTCGTATTGGAAAGTCAAGCCTCTGCAAATGGCTTCAGATTCTGTGTGTGTTTTGGGGGGAAGTGTTAGTGTTCAATTTCCTTACTTTCTCTCTCAGACTTTTGAAGACGTCCATAAAATTTTGTCTTTTACGCGATCTGGTCACCTGGTTACCCGAATATATCCAACGCTTGCCCGTATAACAGCGATATCTCGTAGAGCTCTCACCTACTGCAGTTGAAAATCAAATCCCATCTAAGCCTCATCTGCATTTCTATAATATTTAAGCACTGGTTCTTTCAAGTAGTTTAAGTGGCTCTCTATAGAATTTATGTCACCATAAATGTTTGTGTAACGTCAAAGCAATTGACTTTAAGAAACTTTATGAATTTTATGATGTCAGATGGAGTACTTTAAGTAAAATTAATGGCTACTCAAGAGAACTATCGTTAATAATTTTTACGATTTCACTCTAAGTGGCGGCTTCTATAAAAATGAGGGACAATAAGGTTCTTTTGAAGGAACTATGGGTAAGTGTTCTTCAATTAGTTGAATGGAGAAAATCTTACTCTCTACAAAACAGCAAAAACATTCATAGCAAAGAAAGTGACAAAAATCGTTGTAGAAGAAATGGATTATAATTACGAAGGCTTCTTCAGAATTCATCGACAAACACAGTCATTAGTTGGATAAAAAATATGTTGAAAAAATACATCAGAGATTGTCTTGGATTAATATCTTCCATAAAGAAGACAATTATAATGACAAACCAGGTGAGAAAAATAGAAATCTTTTTTGTGTATAATCTACCCTCATAGAGTAACTGAAATGAATATCAATTATATTTTTCCGTGATCAATATAGTATAAATCATACGTTACTTTACTATTTTTTCATGTTTTTCAGAAATTGTCGCTGTGTTATTTCAAATATTCAGAGTAAAAAGTTTTCCGTGGCAAAAAATATTCCTTTTTTATCAGCTTTTACGCTGTGTTTCAAGTAAACTTTTTTTTAATCAAATATACACATTTAATAAAATATTTCCTGTTTCTATTTGGTTACTTATTTGATTTCAGTTATTAAGTAAAATGCCTATTTAAATTTAAAAAAGGATAAAATTCGATTGCTATGAAAATTTTATGCAGTTAAATTTCTTTAGGCAATCTTTTTTCAAGAAACGGGACAAAACCAATCGGTGCAAATATTTTTTTTCTCTCTAGAAAACAACAACTAACTACAACATTAATGAATCTGTTCCTTTCATGCCGTAAAAAGTTGGAACTTTTTTATAAAAACAGAACCATTTTATACTAATAGCTCCCGATGGCAAAAATTAACTTGCATCATTATAGTACGGCAGTAAATACGGTAATACAAGCGTCTTTCGTTTTCTTAATCCTAAATGGCAGTAGGCAAATTATCCTAATGACTTTGAAGGCATTTTGCCGAGGAGCCTGCGACCACTGCCACATAACAAGATAAGGATCCCCGGAACATAACAAGATAAGGATGATAACTTTCAAAGCATGTCCAAACCTGTAACCACTGACACACATCCCCGGAGACTAGCAGGATAAGTTAATTAAATTGTAAGCGAGTCCCTCAATTAGTAACAAAAAAGAAAATTAGGCGCGGACTACACAAAAATAACGGTTCTTTAGCTTCTGAAAAAATAAAGAGAGGCAAAACAAAGCAGAAATTTTCATTTTTACTTTCTTCTATCTTTACAAGAAGAAAGTATTGGATTCATGAAAATTTTCGAATTCCGGTTTTCGACGGATTTACACGTTTTAGGGGTCAGAGATTCCAAAAAACATGTTTTTACAAAATGCCTGTCTGTGACTCTGTGAGTCTGTCTGTCTGTCTGTCTGTCTGTGTGTATGTGACACAAATTTTGTGGGCGCTCTATCTCAAGAACTAATGCACGGAATTTAACAAAAATTCATATTCAGTTAGTCCCCTATACAAATTGATGCTGATTAGTTTTTGGTGCAAATCGCTCAACAGGTGGCGCTGCTATGCTGCCTTTTTTACGATTTCCGCAATGGCTCTATCTCAAGAACTAATGCACGGATTTTCATGAAACTTCAGATCCAGTTAGTCCTTGACATGAGTAGACAATTTAGAGATTTTGGTGCAAATCGCTCAACAGGTGGCGGTGCTATGCTGCCTTTTTTACGATTTCCGAAATGGCTCTATCTCAAGAACTAATGCACGGATTTTCATGAAACTTCAGAGTCAGTTAGTCCTTGATATGACTTGATGCTGATTACGTGTTGGTGTAAATCGCTCAACAGGTGGCGCTGCTATGCTGGATTTTTTACGATTTCCGCAATGGCTCTATCTCAAGAACTAATGCACGGATTTTCATGAAACTTCAGATTCAGTTACTCCTTGACATGAATAGACATTTTATATATTTTGGTGTAAATCGCTCGACAGGTGGCGCTGCTATTGGGCATTGTTTTGCAATTTCCGCAATAGCTCTATCTCAAGAACTAATGCTTGGATTTTCAACAAACTTCAGATTCAGGTATACCATGATATGAATTAGAGCTGTTTATGTTTTGGTCCAAATCGCTCAACAGGTGGCGCTGCTATGCTGCATTTTTCAGAATTTCCGCCACAGCTGTATCTTAATAACTAATGCATGAACTTTCACCAAGCTTCAGATTCAGGTATACCTTGATATCAATTAGTGCTGTTTATGTTTTGGTGTAAATCGCTCAACAGGTGGCGCTGCTATACTACATTTTTCAGAATTTCCGCTATAGCTCTATACAAGAACTAATGCACGAATTTTCACCAAACTTCAAATTCAGATATATTGTGATATGAATTGGTACTATTTAAACAACTTAATTGACGTGATTTATATAGAAGAAAGTTTTGTGATGGCCACAACATACCAGTTTAAGGGTGTATTCGAAAAAATATTTTTCCACCCTCAACAGCTCGAAATTTTCTGAGACATTTTCAGACTCATTTTTAAAAGTAAATACATGAAACTTGCTGGGTTGATTTCTGAAGACATGTTTAACATGCCGTGTGATTTCATTTTCAGCTCAATTAATTAGAATTTGATTTTTAAACAATTATTTTCTTAGTATGACCATTTTTTTCATTCCCAGATCGCCCGCTTCGGGAAATTCAGTTCAAAACGCCAACTTTGACAGCGTTTTTTACAGTATTTTCTGCATTTATCAAAAAATTAAGAAGCACGGCACGTTATATAGTTTTTAAATAAGAGAATTTCCCAGTTTGATGCATTTGAGAGCAAAAATGAATTTTAAAATGAATCAGGAAATAAGCAGTTTGGATCGGAATACACCCTTAACGAAACGTCTGCTAATACTTTCAATAACATCTCATAATCATAGATCGCGACCAATATATATTTTAAAAATTCTTAATAAGAGTATGCCTGAGAAACTCCTGTCTTCCCGCACAAAATCGGTAAGGTATATCGAAAAAAATAAAACAGCCATTTTTACTTTCTTCTATCTTTACAAGAAGAAAGTATTGGATTCATGAAAATTTTCGAATTCCGGTTTTCGACGGATTTACGCGTTTTAGGGGTCAGAGATTCCAAAAAACATGTTTTTACAAAATGTCTCTCTGTGACTCTGTGAGTCTGTCTGTCTGTCTGTCTGTCTGTCTGTCTGTCTGTCTGTCTGTGTGTATGTGACACAAATTTTGTGGGCGCTCTATCTCAAGAACTAATGCACGGAATTTAATAAAAATTCATATTCAGTGAGTCCCTAATACAAATTGATGCTGATTAGTTTTTGGTGTAAATCGCTCAACAGGTGGCGCTGCTATGCTGCATTTCTCACGATTTTCGCAATACCTCTATCTCAAGAACTAATGCACGGATTTTGATCAAACTTCAGATTTAGTTAGTCCTTGATATGAATTGATGCTGATTGCGTTTTGGTGTAAATCGCCCAACAGGTGGCGCTGTTATGATGCATTTTGTAGGATTTACACGATTTCCCCAATAGCTCTATCTTAAGAACTAACACACGGATTTTCATCAAACTTCCGATTCAGTTAGTCCTTGATATGACTTGCTACTGATTCTGTGTTGGTGTAAATCGCCCAGCAGGTGGCGCTTCTGTGCTGCCTTTTTCACGATTGCCTCAATAGCTCTATCTATAGAACTAATGGACGAATTTTCATCTAACTTCAGATTTAGTTGTATGTTGACACAAGTTGTTGTTAATTAGGTTTTGGTGTTAATCACCCAATAGGTGGCGCTGCTATGCAAGAATTTTCACGATTTTCGCTATAGCTCTATCTCAAAAACTAATGCACGGATTTTCTCCAAACTTCAGATTCGGTCAGGTGCTGACATAAATTGTTGCTGATTAGGATTTGGTATAAATCATCTAATAGATGGCGCTGCTAGGCAGAATTTTGCTGGATTTAGACGATTTCAGCGATAGTCATATCTCATGAACTAATGCACGGAATTTCATATCTTTAGAATCCTCATGAGATGCATAGATTGCCATTTAATTTTGGCAGTGTGATAGCGAATTTTGAAGTATTAACATGTATGAGATAGAAGAAAGTTTTGGGATTGGTACATCCGACTAGTTTTACCATGAAGTTATATTCTGCCATCAAAATCTTTACAGAAAAAAAAGCAGGGTAAAAAAGAATGAACAGCTTGCCTTTTCAGCACTAATAAATAATAAAACATTGCTAAGTATTTTGAAAGCGTGTCGTGCCTATACAATAACTATGGATTGATATCATACATCGTGCTTCCATTTCCTGTTTCGAGATAGACAAGATAGGTATTATATTTTTTGCTCTGAAATTTGCTTTAAATAATTGTTATATTTGGAAGGAAATGCAGCTAAAAAATACAGCGAAGGGATAAATAAATTTGGACATAAGTTTTTCGAAGCATGGTGGAAAGGATTAAAAAATTTTAGTCCATAAAGTTATCGTATTATTAACTAATAAATAAGTATAACAGATAATAAATTTGAAAAAAAGATTTTCAATTTAAAGTTTTATATGATAATAAAAATACATAAGTTCAATATACAAAATATATTACGATTTCATCCAAGAGCTCAACACTAAAAAGAAAAAAAGTAATTTTGACGGAAAAACTGAAATCTTTTTTTTTTTTTTTTTTTTTCTGAAAATCAAGTTTAAAACAATGGGTTCAAAATATCGATAGATCTTTAAAATTTGACAGTGAAACATATAGTAAATATCTTCAGGATAAAATTACATATTTTTGAAAGCTAGTCATTAGCATATTTTTCTATAAAGTACTTTTATTGTATAGGTAACTTAGGAATAAATGCTATACAGTAGATTCGCGATTTCACGACCATCGATTTACCGACCCCTCGCGATTTAGCAACCATTGGATCAGGTCCTGACCGTTTTCCAATACTCACTATGTTTTTTCTCACTCGTTTTAACGGCTCGTAAAAAAACTCGAATCTTATTTAGCAACCTTTCCTAGAACACTGAATCTGAAGATTTCAATCACCTAATACAAAAATTACGAAAACTGTTTTGCCGGAAAACCTAACATTTGAGGATTTTGTTGCCGTTGACGATAAATTAGAAATTGTGGCGGAATTTTCGGAAGATGACTTAATTCCAAATAATTCTTCCGACGAGGGAATTGACGATGTTCCAAAAAAAAAAACCACCTCCTACACCAAAAGATGCAAAGGATGCCATCAAGGGTCTATTCAAAATTTTTGGAAGGGAAGAAAATTCTAACGATTTCAGATTCCGGAAGTTTCCAGCGGCCATTTGAAGCAAAAAGTATAACATCAATTTTCAAAAATGTTAATTAAATAGTGTAAATCATTTTTTTTTTATTTTGTTAAACGTTTAAATTAATTCTTATAAAATTGTTCCAACTTTCTGTATGCATTTTTTAATTATAAAATTTAAGACAAATTACAAAAAATATATTTTTAAATAATTGTATAAATCAAAAGTTTTTATCGCATTAGAATGTTAGGTACTATTGAACTGCATCAGTGATGGAACAGTGGCCTACCAGTTGGGCGATTGTCACCAATATATTTTAATAGTATTCTTCTCCTTGAAAAATCTCAAAAATTCTGTCCTGAAATTAGACGAAGAATACTAATGAAATTTTCCGCTGTCAATGGATTATCTGTTGCTACACTGTTCCATCGCTGACTGTATTAAAACAAATAATATTACCAACTTTTGATTTAACGACCATTCGATTTAACGTCCGATTTGCCGAAGTCCCGTGAAGGTCGTTAAATCGCGAGTCTACTGTATTAGTTTACGCATTCATATACGCATTTCATATCTACACTATTCTCTTGTAATCGCAGAAAGAGACATCTAATTTTTTTTTATCGAAATTTATAAAGAGAAAGCTCTGATTAAAGTATGCCTGAGACATCTTTGTCTTCTTGCACAAACTCAAAAACAATATTTCAAAAAAAAATATATATAATAATAATAATAATAATAATACAGCATCAGGAAATTCATTTATCAAAAATCCGTATCTCTATTCCGACGCCAGAATTATTACATACACAAAAACAAGAGAAAACATAAAACAGAATGAAAACATTTCCTTTTCACCACTACTAAATAATACAACATTGCTAAGTGTTTTGAAAGGTTGGCGCGTTCTGATACAATAACTGTAGATTGATCATATACATCTTTCTCCTATTTCCAGTTTCAGACAAGACATGCATTATTTTTTTTTTCCTTTTGTCGGAATTGCTGTATATGATTGTTGTTTGGAAGGGATTTCACACACAAAATATACAGACAATTAAAAAAATAATTCATGTATTTCAAAACATGCATAAAATTAAAATGCGAGCATATTATGATTCTTTAGTTGTTACACTCGTTATTTTTTATTTATATTTTATTTCCTACTTTGTAGTATTTAAAATATTTCATTGCTGCGGTCTTCCAACTAGGTAGGATGTTTTAGAGGGCGTGATTTGGCCCATACCCCTCCAGTGTATATGGTTTAATAATGTTGTTTTCTCAGGGAATAATCAAAATGTAATTAAATTGGTACTTTTCCATTAGAGAGGCGCAAATCATCGCAATAGTAAATTTCTTTTCTCGTCAATATCAGCTTTTCTTTTTGCGCGTGTAAATTACAAAAAATGCTTTTATACTAAAATAAAATGTTTTTGAAATATGATATTATTTTTTATAGAAACTTTTTCTTAGTTGAATCAATGAAATATATCTATTTTAAATGTATTTAATGCATGTATTTTAAATGAAATGAATGCAATGTGATTAAAAGAATATTTGGGATTTGTCACCTGCACATTACTGAGTTTTTTAATGAATCGTTATGAAAAGTTTAAGATTTTCAGGAAATTTTCTTTTATTCAGTTCCAATATTATTAAGCAAAACGCATATTCAAACAATAATAACTTTTAAAAGTTTTTGAAGCTTATTTATTGG
This sequence comes from Maratus speciosus, assembly GCA_963932465.1. Classification (NCBI taxonomy): domain Eukaryota; kingdom Metazoa; phylum Arthropoda; class Arachnida; order Araneae; family Salticidae; genus Maratus; species Maratus speciosus. Next base: position 360,477,916 of record OZ010794.1, read on the forward strand.
GAAAAACGTTATATTTTTTAAATGCACGAATGTTGGACAGAAATCTAGATTTAGCCATACATTTCTCTAATAAAAGATTATAGTTATGAAGCAGTTTTATTTTAGGTAAAAATGGAATAAATGGTATATTGGTTTACGTATTCTAATACTTACACTTTATTCTCTTGTAATTATAGATAGAGACATTTAATTTTTTATTGAAATTTATACCAAGAAATCTCTCTTTAAAGTATGTCTGAGATATCTTTATCTTTTTGCACAAACTCGGAAACAATATTTTAAAAACTATGCAGCATCAGGAAATTCATTTATCAAAAATCCGCATCTCTATTCTGACGCCAGAATTATTACGTTTACAAGAAAGAGAGAAAACATAAAAACAGAATGAAAACATTTCCTTTTCACCACTACTAAATAATAAAACATTGCTAAGTGTTTTGAAAGGTTGGCGCGTCCTGATATAATAACTGTAGATTGATCATATACATCTTTCTCCTATTTCCAGTTTCAGACAAGGCATGTATTTTTTTTTATCTTTTGTAGGATTTGCTGTATATAAATGTTGTTCTGTAAAGGATTTAACTCAAAAATATAGGGGAAAAAATTATTTATGTTTTTCAAGACATGCATAATAAAATTAAAATACGAATTAGGATTTTTTATATTACACTCTTTATTTTTTATTTTTATTTTATTTCCTACTTTTTAATGTTTAAAATATTTCATTGTTGCAGTTTCATAGTCAGTTGGGATATTTTAGAAAGCAAGGTTTATCCCGTAATTAACTCCATGATAAAATTAAAATACGAATTAAGAATTTTTTATATTACACTCTTTATTTTTTATTTGTATTTTATTTCCTACTTTTTAATGTTTAAAATATTTCATTGTTGCAGTTTCGCAGCCAGTGGGGATATTTTAGAAAGCAAGGTTTTTCCCGTAATTAACTCCATTGTGAGCTCTTACCACTTTATTCTCTCAAGGAATAATCAAATTTTATTGAAATTGGTGTTTTACCGTTATCCGGGCGTAAATCTTGTCAATAGCAATTTTTTTATTTTTACGTATGTCAGAAACAATGCTTTTACGTTAAAACAAAGCGTTTTTTAGTTATGATATTATTTAGTGTGAAATAATTAAATTAAAAGTGTGAAATATAGCTATTTTGAATGAATTTACTATATGTGTTTTAAGAGAAAAGTATAGGGTAACTCCGGGAGAGTCGCCGCATACGGGATAGATGCCGTACCCCTTGTATTTCTTGTAATTATCGATAGATGGTCGTCAAACGCACTGTATAAGTGCGCAATGAGATTATTTTAACCAGTGTATAGAGTGAATCCCATTTCGATGTTTATTTGTAGAAGTACAATCCTTAATTTGACGAAGTGCATGATTCCACTGTCCAAACTTTTAAACACATTATGTTTAAATGCTTTTCATACACTAATTACTAAATGCATGCATGATTTCGAAGTGAAAACTAAGCGTAGTGTTTGTATAGAGTACTATGTGTATGGTTACGCCATTCCCCTTAGCGATGGCAGGTAACTGTGATGGCCGACGTCTGCACCATGCAAAATTAGATACATGCTGCACTGCTATTCTGGTATACATGCCGCAGTTTCTTTTGTACGGGATGATTAAATGTTATTAACTTTTCTTTATCTTTTTGCACAGACTAACCATGTTAGGCATGTTATCAAGTTTACTAAAATCAAAGGAGGAAAAGGGGAAAATAAAAAGTAAGAATTGCAAGAAAGATGCAAGTCAGGATGATAATAATGAAAAATTGGATTACGCGTTACGCAGACGTTCTTTGCAAACTACTCCAAAAAAGAGGAAGTGTAATTGGCTTCGTTGCATCATGTGTTTAAATGTAGTTACATAAAGACTGTACTTTTTCGACTCTTTTTCTGTAGATTGTAGTCGAAAAAACAGATCTCTTAACCCATTATTGACCCTAGGTGCATATAAGCACCTTCATAAAGAGCTTACAAAATTTGTTTTTTGGCATCAGTAAAAAAGAAAAGTAATATTTGCTTTGTTTAATTAGAGCATTTTCATGATTATTTAAGTAAAGGTAACTTCTTTTAAAAAAGTGGTACCAACCGAATAAAATTTGTATAAAAGCAGCCGATCCCGAAAGGGTTAACAAATAAATTATTTAAAAGCAATTTTACTTTTTTTTCTTTACCCTTTATAATACATTGATGTTACGTTGTTGCTGAAATAACAATTACAATTTAATGTAAAAAAATTAGTCGATAATTTTAATAGTGAAAGTAGGCAACAATTATTAATTTGAATCTACTAATACATTTCATTGTACTCATTTAGTTTCATTATGTTATTAAATAGTTAATTATAGTCCATATATGAATTTTTTTTTTTATATTTTTATTTATAATTTCATTCTGTTCTTGTTACAAGCGCGGCATAACTACCACACAAGTGAGGCGTCTCAACCTGAATGTACGGGTGACGCACCGCAGTGTAATGTTTTAGAAAAAAATTGTTAAAAAATATTAATAATTTGTTTTGAATTTTTTTGTTTCAATACACGCGTTGTATATTTAACATTAAATAGCGCAGCATTATTTTTTTTTAATTTTGTGTCCACCATGGGACTTTATACACAAATTGAAAAAAATGTGCGGCATAAATCTTGGAATTACCCTATATTTTAAATGAAACGAGGTGGAACCCATCGAATTTTGTTAAAGTAACATTTAAAAGAAACTGTTACATTGATTTAAAATAAAAACTGCAAAATTAATTTCAATAAAAAAGCCATTTTATATTAGTTATTCTAACTCTAAAAAGCAAATATTATTTTAACCTAAAGATGCCAAAATACTATTTTCATAAAATTCAGCTGTTCAAATTATTGAAAAATAAACTTTATACGTATTCGTAATCAATAACATATAATCAAGATAAGTACTTATGATGAAGTTATCAATTAAGTCTCTTATGCTCGGCATTAAAGATTCGTAAAAACAGCAAAAATGATTTCACTCTCACACAATCATAGAATTTTCTTGCCATGAAATCTAAACCGAATGTTATTTTCACCGTCTGAAAATTTACATACGTACCTCGTATATCCGTATGTGACATTAAAAAAAAATATGTAACGCGCAGTAAGTTATTAATAACTATATTTTTATATTTGAAGTCTTAGTTTATCAGCTACAACTTTGCATGGGAGCATTCGCACTTTTCACTTGAGGTTCTAATCTCAGTGCTTAATTTCAGTGAGGTAAAAATTCCAGAAATTTTAGAACCAATATTGCTTTGCTGTAAAATTATTATCAAAGAAAATTATAGCTTTCTTTTAAATTTTCAATTTCACCCACTTTCATTTTCACCTAGCGTCTCAAACTCAGTATCAACGGAATAAAAAAATATTGAAATGTAACAGGAGTAAGAGGAAAAATGCGTGTGTTTTTCAAGCGCGATGTCATTTTCTGCTCACATTTTTTTAGGTTATTTTAAATTGCAATGATAAAATGGCATTAATAAGGATATAATCAATAAAGGTAAATAAATTCCATCATTTTTCTTTTCTCTGCAACAATAGAAGTAATCCAATTACCACCATTTTGAGAAAATTTCATAAAAACTTTTTTAAAATTAGATTCAAAATATATAAATGAAAATATTTTGAAGAGTAGCTAGTGCGGCCACATCTACAAATGAAAAATTTTCATAAAAAAAAATTAATGATTATTTGTTCAGTAGGCTCAAGGCAGATGTTGCCTTGCGTTTTAAATTTGCATTTTTGCATATGTCAGAAACCATGCTTTTATGTTATTTTTGAGTTACGATATTATTTCTTATAAAAAAGTTTAACTAAAGGTTTGTAAATTATAGCTATTTTGAATGTATTTAATGTATGCATTTTAAAAGAAAGGTATGTGTTTTAAAAGAAAAGGCATGTGTTTTAAATGAAAGGTATGTATTTCAAATGAAAGGTATGTATTTATATGAAATAAGTGAAATATCTGTATTTTAAATTAAATTAATACAATACGATTAAAAGAATATTTGACGATTTGTCCTCTGCATACTGAGTTACTAATGCATGATTTTAAAACAGTAAGATTTTCATGAAATTTTCTTTTATCGAATTCCAATATTTTTAAGCAAAACCAGGGCTCGCACGTTTCAAGGACTTTCATAGACCTTTTATCAGAATTTTCATAAAGTAATATTTGTTTTATTTAAAGTAAAAAATTCTATCTTCAAATATAACGACCTGTACTTTACGAAAATTCTGGTACTAAAACAGCTAAAATCCCCTGAATCCTCTGATGCGTACGAACCCTGAAAACACATATTCAAACATATAATCGTTAAAAGTGTTGAAACTTACAGGGCCTGTCCAGCTAGTAATGAAACTCATTCCATAAAATTCGTTTATTTGAAGATAATTTTACAGACACTTAATACTCTTCAAAATAACCTCCTCCTGCATTAATACATCGTTGCCAACAACTCTGCCACCCATTTATGTCCGCCTGGAAGTCCTCAACTGGAATGCTGTTCAGAACTCGCGTTACGTTTTTCTGCAAGCTCTCCAGATTGTCAAAACGATGTCCTGCTAAGCTGGATCTTAACCAAGGGAATAGAAAAGATCCAGATTGATTGTAAGTGAGTGAGAGGTTGTGGCTGTATGGTGGTTGGGGCAGCGTTGTACTGCTGGATTTTGCCAGGAACTGGGTCACTTTGAAGGATGTTCTGAAACCAGCTTCTCCCAAATTTTCCTGATTTGAAGTTCTTCCGTGGCAATTTAATGCACAATCGATTTCGTAAGTCCCAATGTCTCCGCAATCATTCGGACACTCATTTGACTATCAGAGACCAAAATGCGCTTACATTTTAGACACATTGTCTGAAGTTCGAGATCTTGGTGGAAGCCCAGCGCTTTGTTCGGAATCGATGTACTTTCTTCCGTCTTTGAAGGCTTTGTGCCACCTAAACACTTGAGCCTTGGACAAAAAAATCCTTCCCCTAGGCTGTTTGTAACATGGGAAGCCTCACAGTATCCGATTTGTTTAGTTTTACACAAAACTTTATGGGGTATCTTTGCTCGGCAGTCCACGTCATTCTGAAAACCTAACGCCTTATTCAAACACGTGTCTGCTTCACGAGCGATCTGTGCGCTACAATGACTCAAGGCCAACTGACTTTTGCTAGAATCTGTATCTGATAGTTCCTACCGTACGCATCGCTCGCAAACTCAATCCCTTTGGCCTTCTGCTTGAGGCGAAAGATTCAGTCTCATTACTTAATGGACACACCATGTATTTCTTGTGAAAAACATTACAGTATTTTAAGTGGGTGTGTGTTCGTGTTGTACAGAAATCTAGATATAGCCATAAATTTCTCTAATAAAAAAAATTCATTCAAGGGCAGGCGCTGCCCATTTTATGACTCGTTTGAGTTATGAATTTTCGAAGATACGTTGTAAGACAATAACAACATAAAAATCTGAAAAAAGTAAAAAACGGCGAGAGAAAATACGTATTGAACACTGAGATGACTTCTTCGTTTGGAATAAAACTCTGGAAACGTTTACTCATTAATTCAAACGATTTTAAAATGATGCGGGTGTGAATGATGTTATCATCGACAGAGTTTTGCATTCCAGCAGATAGTTTATTCTTGAGATCAAAGAGAGCTTTAAACAACGTATTGTGGAGGGTGGAGAGAGGGGGGGGGGGAGCGGAGAGAAATCTGCTATAGAAGAAAGCAAATGACCCTATTGAAGAGCCAAAACGTTCACGGAAAAGAAACTGACTGAAACGTTTTCTACAATGAATAAGAGCAACACCATGCAAAAAGAAATGGATTATAATTATGCACACTTCTAAAGAATTGATCGAAAAATACAAGACATCATTAGTTGCTCAAAAAACTATTATGCTGATAAAAATAAGAAGCAGTTTATGGATTAACCCTTTCAAAGGCAAGGTACTTCTATTCCCAAAATACTGAAATGGGTGAATGACACCAGAATTCAGAAAAAAAATTAGTTCAAAATAAACAACAGCTTTTGTTCACGTAGTTAATAAGAGGAAATTTTTCATTCCAATATTCTAGTGACAATGTAGCATTTAGAAATTAAAATTAGGTGGTCCAAAAATGAACCACCGCCATTGAAGGGGTTAAGTCTTGGATCGATATCTTCCATAAAATAACAATCTTGATGACAAACCAGAAGATGAAACTGGCAACCCGTTTCTAATTGCTCTACCATCATCGATCAACTAAAATCAACACCATTATACTATTACATTTATTTCATATTTACTAATATACGCTATATGTTACTTTTATATGCTTTTATGTGTTTGCGACGTGGACAACTACAGTTAGGCAGCATTTTTTTCACCTTACTACCACATAGCAGCCACAAATTTCAGTTCCTAATTTTTTCAGGTTTTTGACATTTTAAAGTATTCTACAATGCGACCGTTTATATATATGGATGCTAAAAAATCAAGGCACAACCATGTCATGTACCAGATTGTTTAATATATCGTCGAAACAAATAAAAAACATCACTATTAAAGTCAATATTTTCGACAGCTGATGCTTAATTTTAAAGCTGTTTCATATTAGATAACGGGACCCATTCAGCCCAATGTTTAGCATACTGATCGCCAAATAAGTAGTTTGGATGTTCATGATTTCGATACCAGGGTGATTTGAAAGGGGTGACTGTGCAATATTTTTACCATTTTTCTTTTACGAGAATGGCATTTCCTTTCAAAAACCTCTCTTAAAACTTCCGTCTTATAACAATATGTCCAAAAGTGGTCGTTACTTAACAAAAATCCCATCCTTATTTTAGGTAACGTTGTATTAAATGCTATGTTAGTTTACGTATTCGTAGTTCCTCCCCTGTTCTATCAAAACATTAGATAGAAAAATCTAATTTTTATTCAAATTTATACCATGACATCTCTAATAAAAATATGCGTGGGACATCTTTGTCTTCTTTTACAAACTCGGAAACAATATATTGAGACCTATGCAGTATCAGAAAATGTATTTATCAAAAACTCGTTTATCAATTCTGATACCCAGAGTTATTACATACAAAAAAGGAGATATAACATAAAAATAGAATAGAAATCTTTTCATTTCTCCACTACTAAATAATAAAACATTGCTAAGTGTTTTGAAAGCGTGCCGTGTCATGATACAGTAACTGTGGATTGATAATATAGATCTATAACAGATCTTTCTTCTATTTCCTGTTTCGAAGACAGGTCATGTATTATATTTTTTCTTTTCTCGATTTTTCAAAATCTGATTGTTATACTTGAAAAAATATCCATCTAAAAAACACACACTGAAAGATAAAAAGGATCCAGATTGATGTTTTACAAGACATGCATAATAGGAACAAACTATTTTCATTCTATTAAAAAAAGTAATTGCGTTACTTACAAACCGATAAAGCAACTTGTCTAAATCAAACTAAAAATCTCGCGTGAAAAAAATCTCCAATTTAAATTATAGTTTTATTTTATATTATATCTTCCAAATGCATTTCTAATATTTCACGCATATCTGGATCAAAAGTAAAACGAAAGACAGGTTGTTCTAAAAGCGTAAAATAAATTAATTTGCAATTGGAAATCACAAAACTATTTCCGACTCGTATTTTGTTTCTTAGAAAAATTAATATTCTAAAAATCACAGTAGTTTTAAAAAATTCAAATAAAAATTTTTGAAGCACTGAAAAAAAATTATTTGAAAGGATATATTTTAAGTGTCGAAATAAACATACAATTCTGGAAAAATAATATTTAAAAGTTTTATTTTAATAAATAACGTTAATAAACATACAAGAATACCAATTTTAAAAATACGGATTTGAATGTAAACATATAGGGGAGATGGGGGCACATGTGAACACGGGGCAGATGTGAACATCGCAATTTTTCGATAGTTATTATAAGTTTTTTATTTGAAAAAAAAAATAACTAAAGATGACAGCACCTGTAGACATATTGTAAAACTTTTTGAAGCTCTATGACATTTTGTTTGTCCTCTGTAGCCAAAACACTGTTTTTAGATCTCAAAAGTAAAATCTTTGTTCCAAGTTGATAAGCGAATAACTTTATTTATTTATTCATTTATTTGAATTTGAGTGTTTTAACATATGCTATGAATACTAATAAACATTTTTAATAAAGTTATTTTTCTTCTAAAATTGAGAAATATTAATGATTTATCAATTTAACAGACGCAGCAATGTGGGGCACTTGTGAACAGACTAGTTGGGGCAGATATGAACAGTTCATAAGTGCCATTCTGTGATTCTGTTCCTTTCACTTAACTTAATGAGAAATAATGTCAGTTTCATTATCTACAATTTTCCTGAAATAGAAGCTATTTTCCTCACACAAAGTTGAATTTGTATTGAAACTTCCACAAACACATCTTTCAGCAAATACATAAAGATTAACAAGCTCGTTTACGTTCAATTGTACTTTAAATAAACTTAATGTCTTCTAAAGTGCAATAAGTGTTAAGTATTATTTTACTAAACGGTTTACAACAATATCTTTTATGCATTGTTAATACAAAAGTATTATCTTAAACAACTTTGCAAATTTTTCTATTACATTTGTTTTAAACTTGCAATGATGGCTTACTTCCATCTCTAAAACAGTTATGTATATAGGGGAGATGGGGGCACATGTGAACACGGGGCACATGTCAACATCGCAGTTTTTCGATAGTTATTATAAGTTTTTTAATTTGAAAAAAAATACTAAAGATAATAGCACCTGTAGACATATGGTAAAATTTTTTTGAAGCTCTATGACATTTTGTTTCTCCTCTGTAGCCAAAACACTGTTTTTAGATCTTAAAAGTAAAATCTTTGTTCCAAGTTAATAAGCGAATAACTTTATTTATTCATTCATTCATTTGAATTTGAGTGTTTTAACATATATTATGAATTCTAGTAAACATTTTTGATACAGCTCTTTTTCTTCTAAAATTGAGAAATGTTAATGATTTATCAATTTAACAAAAGCAGCAATGTGGGGCACTTGTGAACAGACTAGTTGGGGCAGATATGAACAGTTCATAAATGCCCCAATAATCATTCTGTGATTCTGTTTCTTTCAGTTAACTTAATGAGAAATAATGTAAGTTCCATTATCTACAATTTTCCTGAAATAGAAGATATTTTCCTCACACAAAGTTTATTTAGTATTGAAACTTCCACAAACACATCTTTCAGCAAATACATAAAGAGCAACAAGCTCGTTTGCGTTCAATTGTACTTTAAATAAATTTAATGTTTTCTAAAATGCAATAAGTGTTATATATTATTTTACTAAACGGTTTACAACAATATTTTTTATGCATTGTTAATACAAGAATATTAACTTGAACAACTTTGCAAATTTTTCTGTTACATTTGTTCTAACCTTGCAATGATGGCTTACTTCCATCTCTAAAACAGTTATGTATATGATGCTTTGAATGGAGCTATCCATTCAAAATACCATATCCATAAATACCAGTAAACTGATAACTACCGTAAAATCCCGATTGTACCCCCCCCCCACCTCTTTCAAAAGCAAAAGAAGTTGGGGGGGGGGGGGTTATAGTCGAGATTTTTTTAACCATTAAAAACCCTTCTTTATCTATAATTTACAAGTAAATAAGGCAAATACAGGAGTGAGAATCTTTCGTATTTCGGCAGATTTCCGATAAATAGTATGTAAATGGCCCCTCCCCAAAATTTCCCCCAAATAAAAACCCTTAAGCAAAATTTAAAAGTTTTAATTTCTTTTTTTAAATTGCTTCTTTATTTTTTTATTTTATTGCAACAATATTTAATGATTCATCTAAGCCTCTTCCCTCCAAATCTACTTATTTTCATTTTATAATCTTTTGCTTAAACATATCACCCAGAAACTAGAGAAATATATATATATATATATATTTTTACTTTCTTCTATCTTTACAAGAAGAAAGTATTGGATTCAAGAAAATTTTCGACTTTCGGTTTTCGACGGATTTACACGTTTTAGGGGTCAGAGATTCCAAAAAACATGTTTTTACAAAATGTCTGTCTGTGACTCTGTGAGTCTGTCTTTCTGTCTGTCTGTCTGTCTGTGTGTATGTGACACAAATTTTGTGGGCGCTCTATCTCAAGAACTAATGCACGGAATTTAATAAAAATTTATATTAAGTTAGTCCCTAATACAAATTGATGCTGATAAATTTTGGTGTAAATCGCTCAACAGGTGGCGCTGCTATGCTGCATTTCCCGCGATTTCTGCACTAGCTCTATCTCAAGAACTAATGCACGGATTTTCATCAAACTTCAGATTTAGTTAATCCTTGATATGAATTGGTGCTGGTAACGTTTTGGTGCAAACCGCCCAACAGATAACGCTGCTATGCTGCATTTTGCAGCATTTACACGATTTTCGTAATAGCTCTATCTCAAGAAATAATGCACGAATTTTCATCAAACTTCAGATTCTGTTAGTGCTTCACATGAGTTGACGTTTTGCACCTTGTGGTGTAAATCGCTCAACAGGTGGCGCTGCTATGCTGCATTTTTTGTGATTTCCGCGATAGCTCTATCTCAAGAACTTATGCTCGGGTTTTCAACAAACTTCAGTTTCAGGTATACCTGGATATGAATTAGTGCTGTTTATGTTTTGCTGTAAATCGCTCAACAGGTGGCGCTGCTATGCAGCGTTTCTCTCGACTTCCACAATAGCTCAATGTCCAGAACTAATTCACGGATTTTCATCAAATTTCAGATTCAGTTAGTTCTTGACATGAATTGATGTTTTGTACCTTTTGGTGTAAATCGCTCAACAGGTGGCGCTGCTGTGCTGCATTTTTTGTGATTTCCACAGTAGCTTTAGCTCCAGAACTAATACACGGATTTTCATCCAACTTCAGATTCCGGTATACGAATTAGTACTGTTTGTGTTTTGGCGATTCCGGTTTACGATTCCGGTATATGAATTAGTACTGTTTGTGTTTTGGTGCAAATCGCTCAACAGGTGGCACTGCTATGCTACATTTTTCAAAATTTCTCCTACAGCTCTATTTTAATAACTAATGCACAAATTTTCATCAAATTTCAAATTCAGGTATACTTTTATATGAATAAATTGATATAATTTATTTTACTATTTAAATGATTTAATTGACGTGATTTATATAGAAGAAAGTTTTGTGATGGCCACAACATACTAGTTTTTATGGTGAATTTAAAAGGTAATATCACTAATGATTACGATGACAAATGAATAATAGAATAAAAAGCATGTTAAAGGATATTTTTTCCTTGCGTTCACATGTGCCCCACGTGTGTTCACAACTACCCCGCTGATGGGGCACATGTGAACAATTTTTTGAATTTATAAAACTATTAAAAAATGTAAGAAAAACTATACAGGTGATTTTTTAAAAATTACCATGTGTAAAAGAAAGTTCTGTTTACTATATTAAGTAGTTTTTGTTTATAGAAATTAACCCAATTATGAGGAAAAGCTATATTCATGCGAACTGTTCACATGTCACATCTCCCCTAATGCTTTGAATGGAGATAGATATCAGCAATATTTTAAGAAAGTAAAATTTTTAAACTGATAACTACCTTAAAATTCCGATTGTAACCCCCCCCCCTTCTTTCAAAAGCAAAGGAAGTTAGGGGGGGGGGGTATAGTCCAGATTTTTTTTAAATCATTAAAAAAACCTTCTTCATCTATAATTTACAAGTAAATAAGGCAAATACAGGAATGAGAATCCTTCGTATTTCAGCATATTTCCGATAAATAGTCCCCCTCCCTAAAATTTCCCCCAAATAAAAACCCTTAAGCAAAGTTTAAAAGTTTTAATTTCTTTTTCAAAATTGCTTCTTTATTTTTTTATTTTATGGCAACAATACTTAATAAATCATCTAAGCCTCCTCCCCCCCCCCCACCCCCAAATCTACTTATTTTCAGTTTATAATCTTTTGCTTAAACATATCACCCAGAAACTAGAGAAATATATATATATTTTTTTCTTTATGGTGAATTTAAAAGGTAATATAACTAATGATTACGATGACAAATTAATAACAGAATAAAAAGCATGTGAAAGGATGTTTTTTCCTTGTGTTCACGTGCCTCACGCGTGTTCATATCTGCCCCGTAGATGGGGCACATGTGAACAATTTTTTGAATTTATAAAACTATTAAAAAATGCAAGAAGAACTATAGAGGTGATTTTTAAAAAATTATCATGTGTAAAAGAAAGTTCTGTTTACTATATTGAGTATTTTTTTTCCATTGAAATTAAACCAGTTATGAGAAAAAGTTATATTTATGCGAACTGTTCACATGTGCCCCCATCTCCCCTATAACCTTTATTTTTACTTGACAGTACGCGATTTTCGAAAAGGAGGATAATGTTTTTGACTATGTATAATATAAGATTCTTCATACCCTCATAAAATTAGAACTGGTGGATAGATTTTAATAAATATGGTACCAAAATATTTGTTTCCACTCCCAGAGTGTCATAGGGTATAGTTATGTAGGCATTACGCTTCCTGAAACAATCAGATAATTCCAAAATGTTTATAAATAGATGGTTCATTACAAAATATATTGCTCCAAAGTCAACAATTCTGTTTGGCTCAGTGGTAGCGCACCAGCTTCCAATCTGAAAGTTCCAAGTAAAACTCGATGCCGTTTTAAAACAATTAATGGGTGGTTCTACTTCTTTCACCTAAATTTTACGTGATTTTTACTGTTTTCTTTCAGTTACAATGAACAAATATCATCTTCGAGTTTTTTTAATTATATTTATTGACATTTTAATTATATATTTACTTTTTGTGTGTAATAAAAATTAATATTATGTTATGTGCGACTTGCTTCTGCGGGTCATGAATCGGGAAATCGTGTTTCTTCGGTCACAAACATCTGAAACAAACTCGGTCGCCATATTATGCAAGGGCTTTGAATTCTCTGGCGTTTATACCTTCATTTGGTTTTAAAAGTTGGTAGTCACAAAATGGCAGCCATTTGAACAAAAGGAAAATCACTTTTTCACATTTTTAGCCTCCGATATCCTATTTCTTTCAGGCAAAAATTAAAGTGTCGTCAATAAAAAATAACGTTACACCTAATCATAAGTCACCTGTAAAACGAAGTATGTGTGTGATTGTACGGCTAAATACTGATAATCTATTGCAATTTTTTAAGTTTCTAAATATCGCACATTTTCAAATTTTACCCCGTTATATAGAGAAAAAAAAGTATTTTTAAATGCAATTTGTTTGGAAAATACATCTCAATTTATTTTTGAGATATTAATATTTTTGTAATTTTTAATGCATTTCTAGAATGGTGGCAACTGCAAGTACTCCATTTCAGTAGAAAGTAAAGGAAAAATAGTAGATTTTATATCATTTTGTCGTCATTTTCTGATAACAACAGAAAAAAATTGTAATTAAAATACGTGCTAGGCCAAGAATATCGTCTGCCATGAAAATGCATTTTAAAGAATATATGTGTTACATACTTTCTCCGCATTTACTTAATTCCTATCAAAAAGCTGAAATAATGCAAATTTATTAATCAGTGTTTAGTAATATTTTCCAAATTTGGAAAAAATATATAAATGAATGATTTTTGATAAAACATGGAGCTATTATAAACTATATTTAATTTTCAGTATCCATACTAATGTTATAAACAAATGAAGGCATATGAATTATTAGACATCCGAATTTTTCGTCGAGTTTCTTGAATGATGACATGGCTTTTTGTTGGGTTTTGTGTATTATTTCGCGATAGTGACGTCTTATGCATAATTTTCTATAGATGTTGTTTAAGACTGGATCGTAAATGTGGAATTTTTCTGTGGATTCAAATGACGTCATTTACAGTAAAATAAAAGCTTATTATTTTAAGTCTTAAAACTGAAACGTGTTTTGTACTATCTATATTTATATATTGTTTTTCATCGAGGGCTTCACTAAATTCTGAAAAAGCAGAATTTCTGTTTTCTTGTGTTTTATTTTTAACCTTTGCGAACTCTAAACATATTAAAACAATAAGCATTATACTTTTCGCTGGTATAAGCTCCAGAAAAAATGATTAGATATTTTAAAATAAAAAATGAAGTAATTCGGTCCAATAATTCGCGAGAACAATAGTCGCCCAAGTTTCGAGAAGAACACGTTTAATTTTTTTTTAAATAATTACTTTCGACGAGTGACTTACACATTCAATGAGCAAAAAATACTGTAAGGAAGTGAAATATTACAAAATCGGTTTAGGTCAAAAATATAAACACTTGACGAATACAGAAAATGCAAAATTAAAAAAAGGCGATAATTTGGACGCAAAAAAGTAGAACCTCCCTTTAAGGTTGTTTTCATGTTCCTTGCTCAACAACGCGAAATTTCCTGACGCATTTTCTAACTCAGTTTTAGAACTAAAGGCATAAAATTGACAGGGCTGACTATTGAAATGATTTAGAATCAAAATTAGCTTTAAATTTTTTGATAAATAAATTCGTTATTGCGTTATAAGCGTGCATGGTCATGTGACGACCGGTTTTTCTCTTTTCTGTTGCTATCACGTCAATTCAGTTTAAAACGTCCACTTTGTCAAAAATTTCTGAAAGATTTTTGAGTTTACCAACAAATTGAAAACGATTTTCGATGACAGTTTTAGAATAACAGCACCTGGTAATTTCACGCGTTTCCGAACAAAAATGAATTAAAAACTGTGTCTAAAAGTAGCCCCTTTGGATTTGACAACAGCCTTAATGAAAGATGAAATCGTACGGCTCTAAATATTAAAATAATTTGATTATATCATAAAAATGGAAGCTGTGTTCATTAATTTTGTTTTGTTTTCATTCAATTTGAAGTAATTGATGTAATGTGTCTGTTTCGCGGTCGGTTTTTTTTTTTTTTTTAATCTGCTAACTTACTCGCGATAATAACCATAAATAACACTCAAATTTATATGATTTTACGTCTTTAATCCGATTTTGCATGAATTTATGATTCAATGATTTCATGATTTTATGATTATGATTTATGATCAATGATTTTATGATTCAATGATTTAATTTATGATTTTATATGAAAAATTCGCAAAAAATATTCATATTTAGTGTAATAAGGTGCTCGTACGAAAACATTTTCTTGTTTTTTCGCGTAAGAGACGGTTCACAGTATATGACAAAATAAATTTATTGTAGAACGAGTTAACCCTTTATGTACTGAATTATGAATTCATGAAAATTTTATCTTCTAAAGCATTTTTCGTGAATTTTTGAAACTACATTAGAAGATTTACATAATTATTTAATAAATTTTAGAAGGATTAATTAAATTTGAGTGTATAGGGATTTTGTGCAATACTTATAACCCCACTCAAAATCTTTTATTTTAAATATTTTTCTTAGTATTTTGTAGAATTAGGAAATGTACAAATATAATGCTCTTAATTGACCCCCCCCCTCCCCCCCAGCCAAGAAAGCTGAAAAGATGCAAAAGCAAAAGAAATTTTCCTTTTAAAAATATCTTTGTTTTGTGTAACCAATAAGGCTTTTGGAATGAGATAAAGTAATGTACCTATAACTCATTCTAAGCTGTATTACTACTAATCGATGCATTAAATGAATTTTATAACAAGTTATTTTGATGGTATTTATAAGTACCGTTAGTAGCTAAAGGGTTAAAAATAGTTCTTGTTATCCGAACTTTTTGAAATCTTCATTGGTTATAAATATAATGGTTTTGAAAAACGCGTAAAAATTTCCTGGAAAAATATTTATATCTAGTTGTAAAAAATATGTTTTCTTCTCTTTTTTTCCGGTCGGGTGCATTGGCATAACAAAAAAGTTCCGGCTATTTTCCGAAAACTTTGAAATTTTTATCTGTCATAAAAACAAGTGTTCCCATTCCATAGAAAAAAAATGTGAAGAAATATGCATATTTAGTCGCGAAAACATGAGACGAAGCCGAGAAAAGCTGCACCGAAACGGCTCGCGTTTTAGCGTTTTCAATGAAGTTTTTTTATAACTAATACAGTAGAGCACCGATTATCGGAACTCCAATTAAACGAACTTCCAATTATCCGAACAGCCTATTTCTCTCAATTTTTTTTTTTTTAACCGAACGTCCAATTACTTGAACAGCCTATTTCTCTCAAAAAAAAAAAAAAAAAAAGACCGATCTTCCAACTATCCAAATACCCCGTTTCTCTCTTTTTTTTTTTTTTTTTTTTCCTTTCAGATTTAGCATGCGAAATCGAATCTCTGATTAGTGTATCGCTGGGAGCAGTAACAACGAAAAAGAAATTGAAGAAAGTGAAAACAAATGCTCTGAAAATGAACTAGATCTATCACATAACGAAGCCTTTAAATGTTTGGAAACATGTATGAAATGGCTCGAACGGCAGAAGAACGCTGAACCTATACAACTAACTTATTTAAGAAGAATTAGAGATATGCCAGCATTGAAAAGAATGTCTTCTTTGAAGCAAACTGTCGAAAGCTTTTTTGCTTAAATTATAATTTCTGGAGTTCAGCAGATGATAAAAAAAGAAAAAGAAAATTTTAAATAATAAAGAAGAAAAAAAAATTTTTTAAACACGACAGCACACACTGGTGTTTTCAGTGTTAATCCTGGATAAAGTGTGAAGGTTTTAGTATAGTCAGGAACATCCCTTAAATTGTCGGTCCATTTATCGGAAATTTTGCTTATCCGAACTAGGATTGGTCTCGACTTGTTCGGATAATTGGCGCTCTACTGTAAATTGTTACTTGTTTCATGGTGCAGTTATGAATTATGTGAATAAACGAGCTGATTTCGAAATCTGTGATTTAAATATTAAATAGAACAATTCTTATCTTTAATATTGGTGCAAAACTTCTTGGAAATTCCAAATATTGTTTTTCATAGATTTGGCCATGGTAGGTGTTTCTGGAAAAGCCGTTTCAAGCAGCTTTCTTTTTATAGGGTGCGACAGATCGGGGGAAAAGGAAGTTACAAAAAACGGGAAATACCAGTATTTTCATACATAAGGATCGTTTTCACGCGTTTAAATGAGGCAACATTTTCTATAAGAAAATACTGGTGTCTCCCCTTTTTTTTTTTCATGACCTGTCACCACCCTGATTAACAGCGGTCGTGTCCATGGCAAGGCTTCTCAAATTGGTTAAGTAAAAATATTCCAAGGGATACGAGACGACTCTGTTCGACAACCAATACAGAGGGCTTCCACAGGCGCTTATTTTTCTATTCTATTCGCTCCGCTATTTTAAGAAAATAAAGTTTGTAGTAAATTTCTTTTGCAAAAGTTGTCAAACTGTATGTCAAAGATTTTTGTTTCGATAAGGTGGTGCGAAGTAGAATTAAAAACTAGTCGCCTGTGGCAGCCCTGAATATACGGCTCTGCGAAACTGTGGTAAAACTAAACTAGTTTTCATGATTAATTTTTTTTTAAAGGAAAAAAAAAAAACACACTAAATCGGGAAACATTTTTCACTTAATTTCCGTAAATTAAGACGAAACTAGAATCCTTTGCGGGTCGGGTTGTACCTGAACCGAACTCGAAAATTCTTCTTAAAGTCAACCCGAAAGGTGAAAAAAAACGTGAATCCAAAGCCGATACATCTCAACCCAAAATCGACGCATCTCAACCCAAAACCGACGCGAAGCTGAAATATTCAAACCAGAATCCAAAGGGAAAGAAAATGAATCTATGTTATAGAAAAATTGTATAAAATTAGCCTGCAATTACATCTAAAATATCACTTTCTACCTTTTTATGTGTAAAAGTGAACATATATTTATATAAAATCCAAGTCTCTGTGTGTCCCTCACAATTCCGATTGGACCACCTCATTAATCCGGCTTCCTGTGGAGAAATTGGTATCAGTTTCAACAATGAGTAATTGTTGAAAAATACTAATACAGGGCCAAATTTCGACCAACTTGGCAAAATATCGCCGAATTCGGCTAAATATCGCCAAATTTGGCGAGAAAAATAAGTTGCCATATATGAAGCCAACTTGGCGATAGTTGGCTAATTTAGCGACATTCCCATTGAAATCCATTAATCTTTATAATCGAGCTCACCTTAATTTAATTTAAACTCAGCGCATTTAAAGTTTTTTTCAAAATCTATGGGTCAGAATTTAAAGAGTAATATACGAAAACTAGGGGGCTCAGCCTCCTGCTCGCTACCGCTCGCCACTATTTATGTCAATTCTAGCCAGAATGAGTGCTATTACAAATCATTACAACGTATTAAATTTAGAAATGTTTTAAAAAGTAAATAAAAATGTATTTATCAAAAGTTTGCCCTGTGACTTGTTGATCATCATTGAGAAAGCTAAGCGAACTGTAAATTGACGCCGTTTAAATTTAAATGGCATGTTAGTGTCAGATAGGGTCCTTCTCCTTTCATTTTGCCTATAGTATTGAAAATCACGGCTTAACCACTTCACCGGCTGCCCCGAGATAAGTCGGGGGTAAAAGCACTGTTTCCCCATACCCGTCCCCGGTGAAGTGGTTAAATTAATTTAAAACTATAACAAGACGCTATAAAATTGCTACGTATCACACTATCGAACTGTAAACAAAACGTTTTCGCCTGTGTCTAAGTACAACCTTGGATCAAAAAGCTGATTCGCTGATTTCCTCACGTCACCGTAAAACGGACCAATAGCAATTGTCATTCATGTATTGCTCAAACGATTTGCGTTAAAAGAGAGATTCTGTCTGGATTTTGATTTGCTGAGTGGGTTGGGACATGTGACGGTAACTTAACCACTGAAAATCGTCGCCTTCGCTGTTGCCAAATAGCAAGCAACAAATACACCCTTTTTTTAACGCTACGTAAGAGAAATATATGAATATAGATGTACGTCTGTACATCGATACTACTAATAAAATAACCGCCACTAGACGGCGCTGTACTATCTGAGTTCCAAACTATCCTATTTTCACTTTTCCAGTATATGGAGCCTTTGCGAAATACAGAAAACTGCCCTGGCGAAGAAGGAAATTTGGCAACATATATTCTGGCAACCTATTCACTGTTTCATTTCATATGCACATGCATTTTTTTTTCAATATTCATACAATTTATTTAATATAAAGAAGCCATTTATCTAATTTTATACAGAAACAGAAGTAATTTGTATATAAAAAAACAATAATATACATTTAATTGAAATACCTATATAAACAAACAAAAAATTTCATCAAGTTTGTTTTCATATCTGTTTATATCATTTGGCAACAAATCTTACTTTCTGATGCCCGAATTCCGCCAAGCTTAAGAAAAAAAGAAAAAAAACGCCAAAGCTCCTATAGTGAAAAAGTACCAAATTCCCTATTATTTTGTGCACCATAGTTTGTACTATATGCAGGGGCGAGGAGGGAGGACGGGAAGTTTAAATATTAAATTTTAAAATTTCTATAAAGTACTATAAGACTAAAAATTTAAGACTAAAATGAATTTAAAATGAGACTAAAAAAGAGTTAGCTGTATGACAAAAAATTTTTTAAATAAAATAAATGTTGTTTTAAGACATGCTTTCGTTAACATTCACAAAAATTTAGAAAATACACATATATATATTTAAATGCACTAAAAAGTAGAAAATAATTTGGGGGCCACAAAAGAAATTGTTTTATTTCCTCATGTCCAAGAAAAAACGGAAAAAAGTTAAATTGCATTGTCTCATTTGAAATGAACGAGTAATGAATGAAATGAATGAAATAAATTGATATGAATTAAATGAATGAAATGAATTGATACGAATGAAATTTCGAGCTATACTGTCATTTGAAATGACGTTGAATAAGTTTTAAGATGTAAAGAGGAAGGGCAGTCAAAAATGTATGTCGAAGATACTGAAGAGCAAGGTCAGCATTTAAATAATAAAAGAGTTTTTACAAAAAAAAAAAATCGCATATCCAGAAGTTTTGTGGTCAAATTTTAATTTATCCTTAAATTGCATTTTAATGTATTCATTACATACATAGTTTTTCACAAATGTGTTTCGTTTCTAAAATGTGCTATTTTCAACTATCACTCCGAAACAAGCGAGAAAAACACATTATTACTTATGTGTTGTATATATCTTTATATTTCATTTTCCGTTATTTTTGACGGGCTATTTTTCTAGTAACTCATTAATATTCAAATGTATAGTCTTTTCATCTGAAAAATATTCAGCACAGTCGTTTGCAAAATCGGATTCATCTAAACCCGACTGGAAGAGCCAAAACCCTATCCGAAACCGACTCAAACATTTTAAGAAAACTTGACCCGCTTCTCGGGATGAGTTTGTGTAAAATCAGGTTACCTGACTTGGTGCTGGACTTTTTAACAAACATTTAATATACATTGTGTCGCTTTTATCGTTATCCAAGAGTTAATCCTAAATCGTTAGTTTTAGAAGCATAGCTTTATTTGCAAAAGACGTTTCAAATATTGTTCTCCATTATAACAAAAGCCATTTATGTCATTTTTTTTATTTGCGAAATAGTGTTTTTTCAATTTGCGACCGTATGAAGTCGGTTAATAATCGGCAAATGATATAGCATTATAAAATATCTGTGTAAAAGTGAAAAGATGGAAAAAAATTACAGGGTAAAATAATAACAATAATAATAATAATAATATATATATTTAACAAATAATTGCATAAATAACACCACCTTTCACATACATATAAAATAAATGATCTTGTTTATCATCTGGATCTATGATATTATAGTTTTAGTTCGCGTATTGCTTCATTTTTCTTTGGAAGTCGTTACGCGGGGTAAAAATAGAAAACCCGTAATGGAAAAGGCATCTTTTTTACCTTTATTGACTACTAAATAATGAAACATTTTCTGACTGTCTTGAAAGCCTACCATATTCTAATACAATAACTGTAGATTCATCATACATATCTTCTGCTTACTTCAACTAAGTCCGAGTTTTCTTTTATCGCATAGAACATATGCAATGATTTTTTTCCTATTCTATAAGTTACCGGTATGTTTCTGTATTGATAGTCAAGAGGAAAATAAAATAAATACGTGTATTTTTCAGTGTGTTTCCAAAGCGAGTTCATTTAACTCTTAAATGCATGATTTTTTATTTTGTTTTGAAAAAATCGTATATGATTCCCAGAAAAGTTTATTACACAGGAAAAATAATGAAAAAATCAGACATACATTTTTCGTATAACATGTCAATCTTTTCTTATGTAACGCATCTGTAATACATGTAAAAACTACTGTCATAAGTAAAATATTGCAAATTTGTAAATATTTTAATAAATATGAATCTAAGTACCTTATTTTATATATATTTTTTTTTATCTTGTAAAACGTAAACCTTAAGTGTATGAATTATTCTTTTAGAATTGTGTTTTTATTCTTACATTAGAGATTGGACACCAGAAATTTTAAGATAGATTTTTACCTTTATTTAGTAGCATATTTTTTGTAATTTTTACAGGATTAATATTTTTACATAAATATAGTGTTTGCTAAGAGTTAAATAAAAAGTGGTGCAGATATGCATCACTATGTATTTAAGGGTTAAAGCAGTTTATCAAAATACATAACAACTTCTCTGAAAAAATAAGTTACAAAAAATATTTTTATCATTGTTAAAACGTATAACTCGCCGATTCTTTATCAATTCTTTTTTTATTTATTAAAAGCTAGTTTTTTAACACTGTCCAACAGAGTTGCAAAGCGTTTATGAATTGGATTTATCTGTCCGTGCTCTAACTTTTGTAAATATATTCAGATTGCCATGTAATTTATCTACGTTACTGATGTTCATCATGGCATGTTCTGTGTTGAAAATGAAGAGTGTATCATTCATACTTCATTTACTGGGGCACTCAAAAGTATTTCGTTACACTGTGGTCTATGGAGAAAAATCTTTTACGGTGCAGTTTAATAGTGTTACACAGTACTATAACAGTAATGGCATTTATATATTATTAAGGTTTACTAGAAGGGGGTTACAATAGAATAGATTATGTGTAGCACTTACAGTACCTGTACAGGGGAACTCAAAAGTATTCCGTTATAGTTTTGTGGTTAATGAAGAAAATAGGTTGCGGCGTATTTTATTGAGGTTACTGTTACAAACACAATGAAATCGATATGAATTTCTCAGGTACACTAGTACATGTTTTCTGTAAAATACGGGATACATTTATCATTCAATTATAGTTGCACAAAAAAGAATCGGTTATATAATTGTCTACTGGGAAAACTGTTAAGTTTGTATTTCAACTATGTTGCCCTATTTCAAACATCATTAAATTGATATACCCTTTTTATTAATTTTACCCATTACCTGCGTTTTATTCTGTTGAGATGTCTACATATCAGACCAGATGTTCTTATCAATAAGGTTATATGAGTGAAATATGCTCGCCGGTTGTCGACTCAGTTAGCTTAAACGGTAGAGCATTGGCCCTGTAAGCCAAGGATCTGGGTTCGTTTCCCGGCCTGGGCATTTTTTCGCTCAGTTGGGAAATTCAGTTCGTATGATAACCTAAGTAAACATTTTAGAAAATATGTAACACATTTAAAAACTAGATTTCAACAATTACCGTCCACAGCCGTAAAAGTACTCCAATTATTTTGTGCAGCTCTGTATATGATCTATAGATTTGTACAGGTTCTACACAGTATGGTATACATTACCGAGGTTTATTACAAGATACTTCCATATGACCTGCATTGCATTTATCGTTCATTTACAGGGACGTTTAAAATATTTCGTATACAAAATTTTATCCAAAGTGTTGTCTATTAGGGATAATTGCTGAAAGTGCGTTTTCTGTTATGGTATGCGTTTTTAAGTTTAATTAAATTTTTGTATACTTCGAAGTATGCATAAATTCTATAGATCGGATACAGGTTTACATAAAATAATTCGTAAGCATTACTGAGAGTTAGCGTGAATTACGTGAGTGGACATATATCCTTTAAAATCTTTAAAAAATCGATTTTTTGTTTTTTAATTCATTTGCCAACTAATGTTTGTCTGAACAATTTTCCACAAACCGCATCAA
Source organism: Maratus speciosus (assembly GCA_963932465.1). Taxonomy (NCBI): domain Eukaryota; kingdom Metazoa; phylum Arthropoda; class Arachnida; order Araneae; family Salticidae; genus Maratus; species Maratus speciosus. Next base: position 360,501,052 of record OZ010794.1, read on the forward strand.
AACATTCGTAAAATTGCGCTCGTTATAGTAAAAAATTTAAATTAGACTTGGTCTGTTTCAAGCGAAACATTTATGTTTAAATTTATTTTTCTCAAAATCGTTATTTTTTTACTTGTTCCTACGATAACTCCAAATGTATTAAAGGTAATGATTCGAATCTTTATATTTATCTTTACTGGATCCTTTTCTTCAAATTGAATTAAAATCTAAGAAATTAAAAAAAAACTTATTGAATGTATAGGTATTCGAGTGACAAAAATTATCAAAATTTTCATTTTTTTATTTTGAAAATCGAAAAACTTTAGAATTTTTTTTGTTTATCCATTAGATTTTAGTCCATTTTATCTTTATAATATTCTTAAACTTATATTAAAAGTTTAAAAGTTCTAGAGGGTATAGAATTTTTTTAATCATGCGCTCAAGCTATATACATTATCATTAATTTAAAAAAGCCTACGTTAAAGAATAATTATTATCAATTAATTATACAGTGTTTAATGCAAATTGTATATTATATTGCATGGAGAACATATTATAGTATTAAGAAAAAAACTGAGGTGATTAGTGCAAAAATGAGTGCATGGGGGCCACTTTAAACACTGTAAAAAAAAACGGACTAAAAAACGGAAATACTACTGGCAATCTAGACGCCAGTACTATTTACGTTTTTTTACGGGAATTTTTACCCATAAATTACAGAAAATTTTCCGTTTTTCTGATTAAAAACGGAAATTTTTCTGTAATTTATGGGTAAAAATTCCCGTAAAAAAACGTAAATAGTACTGGCGTCTAGATTGCCAGTAGTATTTCCGTTTTTTTAGTCCGTTTTTTTTTTTTTTTTTTTTTTTTACAGTGAACATTTGTCTCAGAAGTCAAAATTTCCTTCTGTTTAAAGGATCGTATGTCCCTTTAAAGGTGTCTTTTAATTGGAATTAAGCATTTTCAAGCTCAACTACATTAGATTAGTGTTGAGATGTTTGTAGCCTATAAATAAATCATAAAATGGTCTATGCAAAGAACTGGATACATGGCCGTCTATGAATAGTAATTCTGGAAGTGTCTGTTCAGCAGTTTTAAGCAGGATTTTGCCTGACATAAATGTTAGCTTAAAATGTGGCGTGTATCAAAATCTGCATGTAATATGCAGGGCTGTACAAAAGAATTCAAATACGCTTCCGTCTAGTGGTTACTGAAGGTGGATTTTCACCTGTGTTATGCTTTTTCTTACTAAATCAAACATTATCATACTACGTGGAACCTGTACAAATCTATAGATCATATACAGAGATGCACAAAAGAATTGGAGTACCTTTCCGGCTGTGGGGGGGTTATTTTTGAAATCTGGTTTTCAGATGTGTTACATATTTTCTAAAATGCTTACTTAGTATCTGCTTTACCTTATTGAACGGCGAAGCTTTGTTAAAGTATTTTGGAAGTATTGGAAAGTGTTTCATAATATATGGTTGACGCATAATTTTTATTTCTTGTTTGTTTATTTAAATAAAATAGTTTAAAATATTAATGAAGACTTAAAATTGCATACTAGATATTCTTTACTCCTCATCATTCAAACGAAATGTTTTTCCTAAAGAGTGGATAAATACAGAACATTAATAAAGCATTCATACCCCCCCCCCCCGCTTTGAATATACACAGCAAAAAAGACATGTTTCTTAATCTGAGAAAAAAGTATAACTTAAACATGAACGAAAACATACTATAACCTCATCAGAGATATAATTACGATTAACCAATAACCACGATTGCAAAAAGCGTCCTTTATCTTTAGAAACAACCCCAGAAAAAATTGATTATCAAGATTTAAAGAAACATATACAGTGAGTCCTCCATGTGCGACCACCTCCATTAAGCGACCACCTTCCTGAATGACCATTTTTTCATGGAACGAAATTTATTATCGTAGGCTCAGTACTAATTTTACCTCCATTCAGAGACCATCCCAATTGAACTCCCTCCATGAGTGACCCATTTTTCTGAAGAAAATGAAATAAATTCCGTTTTTTCCTGTCACTTGAAGAAGATTTTATTAGAAAAATAATTCCGGAGAGCGCATTATTCATCTAAATTAACACGTTAAGCGCCACGTCGGTCACCGGTGGTTGACAGAGAACTTTCCGTTTAAAACGCGTCATTCACCGATGGCTGACGTCTAAAATATGATACAAAACTGAAAAAATGTACATTGTTTTAAATAATTACTGAACAAATACTTAAAATTTGCCTACCTTTTATTTATTACAGGATTATACTTTCTTAAAAATTACTTTAACCATTGTAAATTTTCAGCGCTTCATTGTCAGTCATCGTGGCACTCAACGTGTTAAGTTTGGATTTTTTTTTATTCCGGTAACTATTGTTTAAAAAACCTCTTTGTGCCTTTATAGGCAATGAATTTAACCCAGGTGACAAATTAAGAATGACAGTCAATAAACTCCCCTTTCCTATTCTGTCAGGAAACTTTCAAAGGAATACATAAATTAAAGAAATCGTCATTATTTGTTTCCGTCCAAAAAAATTGCATTTATTTATTGAACTTCGAAAGGACTTGGAAATAAAAGTTATGAAAGATAAAACCGTAAAATCAAAGCAAACGTCAATGCATTCATTTTTTAAATGCTGCAGTAATTAACTTATGTAATTAACGTTTGCTTTGATACTTAAATTTTCATATTTTTTCCTAATGTGAAAAAACTATTTTAGTAATATTATTGTTACCTTTTTTCAACAATTAAGGTAGACCGGAGCTAGTTGGCCCGCTTTTTCTTCTAATAATTTTTAAAAAAATACAATCCATTATTTTAAATTTCTTTTTATGTTACCACTATCAGTGTACTTTCAGGAAGAAGTCACAATAGTAAAACTTGAAAATATTAACTATAAGTATTAGTTTAGAAGCTCAAATTGACACCAAGTCGCTTGGGCCAACCTGCCCCGATTGCAGGTAAGTTGGCCCACGTCACTTTTTAATGTTCTGATAGTGTAGAAGTTTAAGAAATGGTCAAAATTTTACCAAATCTTAATTTTTATTTCTTGCGAACGAAAACACAATACAGCCTCCTAAATTAAAATAAAAATTTTAAATATTAAAACTGTGAGTTATTCAAATTATTAATTCCGAAAAACGTTTTGAAAAGTTATTAATTCCGACAAAAGGTGCTTTAAAAATTGATTTTATTTTCTCATAAAAAATGCCTTTAATACATTATGGAACAGTAATAAATTTTAATAAAGGCATGCTAGGTGCTAAAACACCGTAAATCTTAGAGTAAAGTAATTTAAGAAATCATTCATCCTTAATTAGGTGATTTATTATAAAAACCAGATGATAAATAAATTGTATCAGACCTCTGTACATCTGTTAAGAGCAATAACTCTTTTCTTTTGTTTATTATGTTTTTCTAACACAATATTCCCTTCAAATTTCTATCAGTAAAATGTAATATTGCTTCATGACGCTTTGGGTAATACCAGCTTCTTTGAAATAATGATAATTTTCGTTTATATAAAACTTTAATTTCTAATCAAGTATAAAAAACCCAGTTTGTTTATCATGAAATATATATATTATTGATTACATTCATGATTTATTATTGGTACAATGAGATTTAGATAATCTAAAAAGTTAGGATATAGCAATGTGCTTGATATAATTATGTTGGATGATATCATTTTTTTATATTTTTTGTTTGAGCTGCTGATCTTTATTAACGGTTCAGGAAGTGTAGTTCTATTCTGTCTGTGGAAGAGACAACATATCTTTTAATGGAAAAGATATTTTTTGATAATTAAAAAATTGTTTCCTGAAACTGCCCTTTTTGTAGATTATGAAGACAGAAAGGATTATTTAGTTTCAACGAGTAACTACCTAGGTAAGAAGTTTTCACTTCATAAAATGGGATGATATTAAAGTATTATTTGTGGCAAACTTTTCTGTGGACGGGAGAACAAGGGGATTTTATTAATAATTAAGAAATATCAGAGCGGTAGTAGGTAACACTAGGAAACAGAACTTTTAGGTAGATTTCGTAAGAAATACTACCTATTGCAATCTCCCAGATGTTGGAATTTTTGAAAAACTTTTGCAGATCTACACCAATCATAACCCCTAGAGCCCAAAACCACCTCCGCTTCAAAACTTTCTCTCTCTCTCTCTCTCTCTATATATATATATATACAGGTGGTTATCAAAATAATGGAAACACTTGTGAATGAAAGGGACATTTAAGAATTCCCTTCGTAAGCATTAAAATATAATCTTAGCTACCAGATTTTTTTTTATATAAAAAGTATATGTATTGGGTAGTATGAGAGAGCTCTAGAAGAGTTGTCTATGTTTTGATTTTTTTTTTGTCAGAAGCGTAAAATGTCAGACCTCACAGATTTTCAAAGAGGCCAAATTGTAGGAGCCCGACTAGCTGGAGCAACGGTGACCGAAACATCCCAGCTTATAGGCGTTTCTAGAGGTACGGTGTCTAAAGTCATGACAGCATACACACAGCGCGGAAAGACAAGCTCAGCAAAGCAAAACAGTGGACGGAAGGAGAAGCTGAGTGAAAGAGACCGACGGGTATTGAAGCGGATTGTAATGTCTAAAAAGAAAACAACTGCAGCGAAAGTGACCGCAGAGCTCAATCAGCATCTGGATTCTCCAGTGTCAACAATTACAGTTCGGAGATACCTTCATAAAGAGAACATTTACGGCAGAACAGCAATTCCCAAGCCACTTGTCACAGATGCTAATGCCAAACGTCATATAGAGTGGTGCCACAACCACAAAACCTAGTCGATTGATAAGTGGAAGACTGTTATATGGTCAGACGAATCATCTTTCACATTGTTCCCCACAACAGGACGGGTACATGTCTGGAGAACACCTGCACAAGCGTATGATCCTGATTGCCTCCGTCCAACTGTCAAGCATGGAGGTGGATCGGTCATGGTATGGGCAGCCGTGTCATGGTTTTCTGCTGGTCCAATCGTAACCCTGAAAGGAAGGATCACTGGGGAGAAGTATAGAGAAGTTTTAGCTGACCAGGTCCATCCCATGATGCAAATTTTGTTTCCTGCAGGAGATGGAATTTTCCAGGATGATAATGCCCCTATTCATGCAGCCAGAGTTGTCCAATCATGGTTTGATGAACATGAGGATGAGGTGGAACATCTACCTTGGCCCGCACAGTCCCCAGACCTCAACATAATCGAACTGTTGTGGTGTATTTTAGAGCTTTCAATCCGGAATCGATATCCTCCACCGGCATCTCTCACGGAACTTTCACAATATCTCCATGAAGAATGGTACAGTATTCCTCTAAACACTATTCAGAATTTGTATGATTCGATTCCCAGGTGAATCCAAGCTGTATTACATGCCAAAGGCGGTCCTACGCCATATTAATAAAGAATTCCTTCAAAATCTAGGGTGTTTCCATCATTTTGATAACCACCTGTATATATATATATATATATATATATATAAATTGGATGACTAAAGCACTAGACAGGAAACATTGGAAAAATCTGGGGGAGACCTACATCCAGCAGTGGATTGAAAACGGTTGATGATGATGATGATGATGATGATATATATATATATATATATATTGTACTTTTCTGTGGACACGATAACATATTCAATCAGTTTAAAGTTTTTAAAACTTCTAGGAAAAGGGCCAGAAAATTATGCAGGACAGATTTTTAATATAATTAAAAATGGCTTCAAGGAGTGCAAAAAATGGGTTTTTCTGAAGAAATAAATTCATAACTTCGTCAATTCACAAGATGTGAAATTCACTTAAATTTGTCATAAATCCTCTTAATATTATCTACGACTTTAGTATTGACAAGATTTTGATAGGAACAACTCTTACAGCAAAAAGAAATTAAAAACAAAAAAAGTGTGTGTGTGTGATGGGGAGGTTGCATGAGAAAAAAATCACATTTCCCTTAATCGATTAAATTCCTGGTGAAATTAGTAGAGGAAAAGGTCCAAATACCGGTTAGGGTCCAAATACCAGCTACTAGGTGTTCTAAGAACTGAGCGCAGAGCAGCCTAGCGGTGATAGGCAGAGTTTGTAACTTTAATTGAGAGAAGAAAGTTACGAAAAGTACGACACTGAAGTCTGTCTCATTTACAAATAGTAAATAGAAAAGTGTCTAATCGACGTAATCTGGTATATCAAAAGGTTTTCACATGTGTGTTTCTCATTTTTTTAAAATATACTGAACATATGTTGGCTTGAATTGTTCACGAAGTTGTTTTCTAGATATATTTATCTTCTCAATTGCCACGCGCACACTATTGGTATTTTATTATATGAATGAGTAATACCGGTTTTAACTTAAACATAGCAGTGGTCCGAATACCGGCTAGCCGGTATTTGGACCTTTATCGGTTGCTCTGCTTGAAGGGGAGGAAAATAAATTAATTTAAATAGTTCCATAATTAATAAATTAATTTAAATGGTTCAAAAATAGTTCCAGTCCCATTTCGCAACATGAAAAATGCAACCGTGGCCATAATTCTTCAAGACCGACCAGATTTGCCCATTACTCCAAAATTGCCTGTAATAAATGTAAAGAGAAAGAAAAGAAAATAGCGGAGTAAACCAGGCGAAAGAGGCAGAAATTGGATTTTAACCCTCTCGCCGTGCAATCCGAGATTTCCACGGGCAACGTAAAAGAAGCAAAATTTGCGCAACACGAGATTTCCTCGGGGATACAATTTTTTCCGTCTAATTAACCCTCCTTGATTATTCCGACAAGTTACTTTTTTATTCTAAATTTTGCCTTATTTAATCGGAGCAATTTTCCGATTAAATTAGGCAAAAATTTTTGTTTTGAAAAACAGGTGACAAAAGAATAAAAATTCTTAAAAGACGCTCGTCGCGAAGGGGTTATATACGAAATTTTTGAAGCTATTTTGTTAAAACAATTACGCAGCGAGAGAGTTTAAAAAGTGAAAAAGGAAAATAGCCAACAGAGTAAGATGATGCAATTTGTGTCTTCTGCATGGGTGCTTTCTCTGTGGACAAGAATGGGGGAGGGGATTATGGGTTCAATGTTAAGAATGCGATATGTGGTCTGATAGGGACTGCACCGACGCAGAGAGCGATATTATGTTTGTGATTTTTTCGGATAAAATAATTCTCATTTCAATCAGCAAGCTTTTTTTTTTTGTTTGTTTTACACGTTAAAAAACAAAACTAGAAACATAATGGGGAGAAGACTGTGAGAGATAGTCGTAAAGAATTTTATAAATTTGACAAAAATATTTGTTTATTAAAATTGCGTATTTTTCTGTGCATAAGAAATTTTATTAATGAATAAAATTTATTAAAGTGATATTCTGATTGCTTAATAATTGTCATTAGCTCTATTTGTGTCATCTTTTGGAAAAAAACTTAGGTAGCCGGTATTTAGACCCCATTTTAAAAACTCAAAATTTGAAGACTTTCGGAATTTTGCTTTTTATAAATAGAAAACGTCTTTTAAACTGATTTTTTTTTCTCTAAACATGTGTAAAACATGTCAAGGTACCCTGCTGTCACTTTTTATTTTATTAATTTTGAAAATTGTATGATTTAGATTGAAAACAAAAGTGGTAGCCGGTATTTGGACCTTATCCTCTACTTAACTTCGAAATCTACCTGCGCCTGTAGGCCAAGCCAACAGGGATTTTTATATAATTATAAAGTTATAAATGTTTTTGTACAACAGGAGCAGCTGATTTAATTTGGGGTGGAGGAAACAACATTATAACTTCATTTTTTAAAAAGATTGACTGGAATAACCAGGAATTCAAATAATAAAATAATTCCTTACTATTAATTAATAATAAATTAATTAAAATAATAATAAATGTTTATTAAAATAATTCATTAAAACTATCAAAATTCCAATACTCCGGAGCCAAATTCCTACGGGGAAATGGGCCAACTAACCCCGTATCGCCATTTTTGTTTTTCATGACTATAAAAAATTATTCTGAAAATATTTCAATAAAAAAACATGCCCTACAATAACAACGAACAATTATTTTTCTGAATTATTATATATCAAAATCTAAAATGTAATCTACAAACAAATAAAAAACGATTATTTCTAAGAGAGAAAATTTACTCACCTTTGCAAAATTTTGAAAATTCTCAATAATTTTTTAACGGACGCTGCTACTTCAATGGTGCTAATGTTGGAGGAGGAAAGCGAAGCAATGCATACTTGGCTTGACTGGCAATGCCATCTAATGCAAAGTTTTAAAAAAATCGCGACTGGGCCAACATGCCCCTATGGCCAACTAGCCCCGGTCTACCCTAAAATCTAGATTTAAACATGACCTCCATTAAAAGACCACCTCTCGGAGTGGGCAATTTGCAATCGAACGGAACGTCATCGCTTTAGGGAAGTTTTACTGTATATAAAAAACAAAGATTTTTTGCGGCCACAGACTTTCCGAAAAGTTTGCGAGGAGTAAATTTTATAATGTATTAATCATTTTTCTCAAATCGGCATATAAGTTTTTCGGATGTTATCTTATTTGGATGTTCAACATTTTCAAGTTCAGCAAACATGTCTTACAGCCGAACATGATACATTTAAAGTAGGGATGCACACCGTGTGGCCCGCGGGCCAAAAGTGGCCCGCGATGGGGTAACGTGTGGCCCGCGAACTTCGTCAATTTATAACTGAAAAAAATTGCAATTTTTGTCCAAAAGTCGCAGGAAAAGATCGAGAATTTCGTCAATTTGCCGCGGGAAAATTTGAAAATTTTGTTGGTCAAATAAGAATTGCGAATTTCGTTGATCGGGTGCGGAAAAACAGCGAATTTTGTCGAAAAACTCGAGAGAATCGCAAATTTCCTTGATCGGGCTCGGAAAAATCGCAAATTTCCTTGATCGGGCACGCAAAAATCGCAAATTTGGTAATGAAGTACGGAAAAATCCGCAAATTTTGCTGATCGGGCGCGAAAAAATCGCGAGTTTTGTCGTTCGGGCACGGAAAAACCGGTAATTTCATTGGTCGGTCACGGAAAAATAACGATTTTTGTTTGTCGGGTACGGAAAAATCACGAATTTTGTCGATCAAGCGCGGGAAAATCGCTAATTTCGTTGATCGGGGACGAAAAAAATCATAAATTTTGTTGATGATGGGAGAAAAAATTGCAATTTTTCTTGATCGACTGCGCAAAAATCGTGAGTTTCGTCAGTCGCGAGAAAATATCGCGAATTTCGTCTATTTTGCAGCGGGGAAAAATTGCCAATTTCGTCAGTGAGTTAAGATTTGGGAATTTCGTAGATAGGGCGCTGAAAAATCGCAAATTTCGTTGATCGGGTGGGGAAGAATAGCAAATTTTGTCGATAAGGCTCGGAAAAATCGCGAATTTCATTGATCGGACACGGAAAAATCGCGAATTTTGTCGGTCAGGCGGAGGAAAATCACAAATTTCTTGATCGGTCACCGAAAAATCGTGAATTTTGTATTGAAGCGTGGAATAAAATCGAAAATTTCGTCGATCGAGCACGGAAAAGTCAGGCTAGGAAAAATCGCGAGTTTTGGCGAACGGGCTCGGAAAAATCGTAAATTTCATAATTCGGTCACGGAAAAATCGCGAATTTTGTCGATCAAGCGCGGGAAAATCGCTAATTTCGTTGATCGCGAACGAAAAAATCGTCAATTTTGTTGATGATGTGCGAAAAAATTGCGAATTTTTTTGATCTTGAAAAAAGCGTGAGTTTCGTAAGTCGCGCGAAAAAAATCGCGAATTTCGTCAATTTGCCGCGGAAAAGAATTGCAAATTTCGTCAGTCAGTTAGGAATCGTGAATTTCGTCTATCGGGTGTGGCAAAATCGCGAATTTGGTCAATTAGGTGCGGAAAAATCGCGTGTATTGTCTATTTATCGGGAATTTCGTCAATTTGCCGCGGGAAAAATTGCAAATTTCGTCAGTCAGTTAAGAATCGAGAATTTCGTTGATCGGGCTCGGAAAAATCGCAACCTTCGTCGAACGGACACGGAAAAATCGCGAGTTTTGTCAATTGAGCTCGGAAAAATCCCGAATTTCGTCGATCGGGCTCGGAAAAATTGCAAGCTTCGTCGAACGGGCACTTAAAAATCTCGAGTTTTGTCAATCGGGCTCGGAAAAATCGCAAATTTCGTTGTCAGGCACAGAAAAATCGCTACTTTTCTCGATGATGCGCGGAAAAATTGGAAATTTCGTTGATTGGCTGCGGGAAAATCGCAAGTTTCGTCAGCTTATCACGAGAACAAATCGCAAGTTTCGTTAGATTATCAAGAGAACAAATCGCAAATTTCGTCAATTTACCGTTTGAGAAAATCGGAAATTTCGTCAGAGTCAGTTAAGAATCCCGAATTTCGTTGATCGGTCGCGGAAAAATCGCGAAACTCGTCGGTCAGGGGTGGAAAAATCGGATATTTCGTCGTTCTTGCACAAAAAAATCGCGAGTTTTTGGCGATCGGGATCAAAAAAATCGCGAATTTTGTTTCTCGGGCACGAAAAAATCGCGCATTTTGTAGATCAGGCGCGGAAAAATCGCAAATATTGTCGATCGGGTCAGAATAATAGGAATTTCGTCGACCAGGTGTGGTAAGATAGCGAATTTCGTCGATCCAGTGCGGCAAAATCGCTAATTTTGTCGATCAGGCGCGGAAAAATCGCTTATTTTATCGATCAGGCGAGGAAAAATCTCAAATTTCGATGATCGGGGACGGAAAAATCCCAAATTTCGTTGATCAGGCGCGTAAAAATGTCAAATCTTGTTGGTCAGCACTTCCTGCCCCCCTTCATTCATAAATTTCGCATTTCTATTCTGCACCAGCCATTTTCATGCCTATATTTGTTTTTTAGAACTTTTACTAAAACAAAATTTACTCCCCCTAATAAAGTACAAGATTATTATCACTCTTTCAAATTAATTCTTGTTATATATACAAACGTAAACTGTTGATATATCATTGCCAACTGAATCGCATATGTTGACTGGGTAGGGGAACCTAGAGGGGTAACCCACTCCCACCCAACTCCCCGAAATAGAATTCTCTTCGCGTGACTGATGTGGCCCTCGACAACCCAGACATTTCTGAAAGTGGCCCTTCTCTTAAAAAGGTTGTGCACCCCTAATTTAAAGCATTAACATTAACATTAACCCTTTGAACACGCCTACGTACGATGCGTAAATGGTTGAAAGTACGCGCGTAACGACGGCAACGTACGTGGTTTACTGATAGCTGGAAGCTGGAAGCCGTTCGCTGTTTTCGCCGACGTACTCAAGAGGTAACATTAACATTAAAATTAATAACAACAATAAAATATTATTTTGTTACTTTTGCATGTATAAATTCAATTATGCATCTGAAAGGTTTTAATTGCGAATTAATAGCATCCTAAATTCTGATATTCTCTGGTTTGAAAGCACAATAAATATACTCGGAAATGTTACCAAAAATGAATGGTAGCAGAAGAAACTCTTTATGAATGACTTATGAAAACTTTTTATGAATGTTTTTTTTTTTTTAATCTTGAAAATATACTGTTTTCTGAGTTTTATACTGATAAGGACCACTTTTTGGAATTATGAATTATTCGGAAGAGGTTAATATATATTTTCATTCCTAGTTATATTATATTTTTGTTGATTATAAACCATTTGTCTTTTTTTAGAGTATGCAGTGGTGGAAAATTGGCGCAGAGGTGGAGCCTATTGACACCACTAAATTATAGTAGTATTTTACCCCTTATCTAATGATCAAATTTCTGAGTTTTTATTAAACTGAATAATACCATAAAAATTTAGTGGTGTCAATAGGCTCCACCTCTGCGCCAATTTTCCACCCATGGAGTATGACTTATGACATGATTAAAAAAAAAATTGTGGTTATAAAGTTGACATATTAAGATACTTTTAAGTTTGATACTCTAGAATTATAAAAATTCTGTGCTGTAACCATTGCAACATATTATCAACACATTTATGAGTTGCTTACTTCGTTTAATAAAAAAAAAAAGATGCGTCTGTTTATTACCTGATGATAAAAATAAAAGGAAAACTGGATCTCATCCGTCCGAGAATTTCGGAATCTCGTATTTGAGTGACGACTTACTGAATTGTCATTATTATTATTATTATTATTAAATTTTGGTTCAAACATCAAGCTTTTCCCGGTAAAGTTTTTCAAGAGCTTATTGACTTAGTGTGATTACTTCTTTGGAAGAAATTTAATTTACGAATCAATGTATAATAATTATTACAGAAACATACTTTTGAGGGATAAATATTAATCAATTCATTTCTCAAAATTCACTTTGAAATTTATTCAAACTTCATTATTGTGTAAAAATAATCGAACATTTAATTCAAAATATTTTCATAAACATAATATTGTACTAAAGATTTAAAATTACAGTAATCCCTTAACATTTTCGGATTTAACATTCGTGAGTTTTGATTATTCGCGAAATAAAAAATGAAGATCATTTCAACATTCGCGAATACTTAACTTTGTTATTCGCGAATTTTGTTTCATAAAGAATATTTTTTTTTTACACAGTAAACTCGCTTTGTTTTAGCAATTACATAAAACTATTTGACACAAGACAGCTCCATTGAACTGTATTGCGTAAGTTCCAAGAACTTCAACTTTATATTGAGGTAAAATATAGGTCAGTAATTCCGAGAAACCCGAACCATAAATTGACGCTAAAATTGAAAAAATCCTAAACTTTCTAAAATTAAAAATTTTTATTGCAACTGAAATTTTTTCTGCAAAAATTGTAAACTTCAACAACATCTTGTTGAGAAAGCAATAGAACGTGATCCTTAACTGGTGAGGAGTCTCAGATTTAAAAGAAAAATCGAGACTGCAACTTTTCCTTACATGGAAATTCATAAACAAAAGATCTGTTCTAACAAACAATCGTATATCAATAACTTTTTTCAGCCATCAACTAGCAACTAAACTTTGCACAATATGTTTTTTAAGTATTCAAATTTACTTATAGCATGCATTTTTTATTTCTTAACGAATATATTTTCAATTTTCAATTACTTTTTTCCATTAAAAGAAAACTTAAAATTTAACGCCCTTTTATGCAAGGGAAGATAGTCTCAACATTTGCGATTTTGACATTTGCGGAGGTTTCTGCGAACCTAACCCTCGCAAATGTTAAGGGATTACTGTACACTGTTGTACAGTCGTGGGGAAAAAAAGTAAACACCCCCTACTAACTCCTCAACAAATTATCGTAGAAGAAAGTTACTGGTACCGAACGATTGGAAATAAAGTCTACTTTTAAATGATATGTATAAAATTTGCTTAAGAGGGCATCTACATATTAAAACGAACCATAAATTTGTTTTTTTCAATAGCAGTATACAATTCTGGCAGCATAAATGAACTATACACCCTTCAATTAGCCTAAAAACAAATTTTTATGCAATTCGTACCATAAGTTTCCGAGAAATTAATTATTGCAAAACGAGCTTATTTTAGGGACCGTATCCAAATTGAAATTCGGTACTGGATTGTTAACCAAGAGAGCCTCCTTCTTGATCAAGACATCTTAAGCGCTACTCAAGCAATCATTGAAGGATTCTAGATTACAGGATAGCATAAGAAATTTCAAAATGTCTAGTCACTTTTATCATAGACGGCCCCTTAAACCACCCTTTTGCGGTTTTTTAAGCATAATTTGAAAACTACTTGGAAGAAAAATGTGAACTTTTTGAATTTCCATAAAGCAGGACTTAATAAATCTAAATCCATCAAAAAAATTGTAGGTTGCAATTCATAATTTTTTTCGAATATTAATTTCATAATTCATAATTCATATCATAAAAGTATAAAAATTGCAAATTCAGCGTATTTATGTTTGGGTATATTAGTATTATTACCACAAAAAAAAATTAGCACATTAGGAGCATAATTTCGGGAGATATAAATAAAAATATGAAAATATAATTTAACATATTAGAAGCACTCAATTTTGAATGCTTATAATTCAAAAACTTATCATTCAAATGACTTGAAATTTGGTGTCTAGGCATAGTTTGAGCCGAAGATTTGAAATATCTCGTTAAAATTGGGTATTGCTATTGAAAAAATTAATTTGGATTTGTTTTAATATGTAGATGCCACCCTAAGCAAATATTATATACGTCATTTAAAAGTAGACTTTATTTCCAGTCGTTCGGTACCAGTAACTTTCGTCTACAATAATTTGTTGAGGAGTTAGTCGGGGGTGTTAGCTTTTTTTCTTCCCACGACTGTACATCTAAGTGATCGTTAACGTCTCGTCAGTTAAAAAAGACAAAGTTAAAAAAATATATATGAACAGATTAAGGCGTCTCAGGACTCTTTAAGCTTCAAAATTGTCGGAATTTTATTTTTATTATTTTTTTTTTTTTTTTTAGATTTTTAACTTTTATCTTTTCTGAACATTTTCATATAATTGTTTCTTTGAATATCACATTAGAACAGTAGTTAAGGCTTTTAGAATTATATCCCCTCAATAGCTGAAGCGGCGTTTTGGAAACTTTGAAATCTTTTTTCTTCAAATGACGTTTTTGGTGGTAACGCACAGGATATCTAAAAAACTTCTGAATAGGTTTTCGTGAATTTTTTTAAACTCATGTTTCATGTTAGTCTGTATCAACTGAACCTAAAATTTTATTTTTATTGTTCAAAAAAATTTTTTAGGTGATTATACTCTTGAAATTTTCAAAATTTTGTATTAGCTAAATAAAACTTTGTATTAAAAATATAAAAAGGCTTAACTACAAACTTATTTAGGTTCAGGGTAATTATTATAACCTGAAGCATAATTAGGCACAAAAAATTTCATTCTAGTTGCAAAATTTATTTTGTAATCCTGCGTGTAAGCTGATGTACCAATTTTCTGCTCGACAAATGTCTGACAGTTTGGAGCCCGCTGTAACTACTAATTATGCATCTTACAATTTTTTAAATAAAAGAAATGAAAGAACATACTTATATCTTTTATCCCTTTCAAAATTGTGCTTTTAAATCATATGCATTTTAAGATATTAAATGTTGAAAATTGTCATTTTCTTTTCTTTTTTTCCAATTTTAAGAGTTCCCAGACCCTTAAAGACATATTGCAAGCACTTCTGGTTGAATTGCTGCTTTGAATAAAATGTGAATGTTGTTCCGTCTTGAATTACGACATGGGGAAAAACTATTCCCGAGGATGCATAGAATTCAACCGTTTAAAACCAAAAAATGAAATAATTTTTTAAAAAAAACTGGCACTCTAGCATCACAAAATTCTTGGCCTGTAGCCCCTGATATGTTTCCTCAACATATTTATAAGTCTGCTTATGCCTAAGAGGGAACAAAATTTGATGACGTATCCATATTACGAATAAAGATAGAAAAATCATTATGGAAAAATTATCCAAAGTTGTATCGAAACACTTTTTTGAATAAAATTAATCAAAAATTTAATTTGACGTGTTTTCATGAATAAAATATTGCACTGGAGATTTAAAATTACAGACAAAAGAACCTTAACGCTTCGTCTGTTGAAAAAAAAATAAAGTTCATAAAAAAACTCTGATTGAATGTAGAACATTAATAAAGCACTCTTATTGAATAGAATGCTTTGAATAAAATGCGAATGTTGCTCTTTCTTAACCTACGGGACGACGAAAAAAATCCGTTGTTTTGTAAGGAGTTTAATTAATTCTGCTTATTCAACCGCGGCGAAATTCATCAGGAAAATTAGAATTTTGCCTCTCTCAATCAGCAAATAAATACCTGAGGTGTTTCAAAAAGATAAATTAATCCATTTTTGTGAATTTATGTCCTTGGATGTCTCGAGCTAAACTTTATTTGTGTAAAGCAAGTCAATATTCATAAATGTGGCGAAACGCGAGTAAAATTTTAATTAATCAAATATTTGTGATTAAAAGACACATTTTTCTTTATAAAGGAATATGGGTTAGACATTGTTTACAAAATCAACAAATCAAGGTTTCGAGTTATTAAAATAACTCTCTTTTTCAGATTGTTGATATCATTAATAAAGTTTAATAGCTAATACCTGTGAAAGTTATTATAATCCCAAAATAAGATTCTAACCTTTTTATCATTCTGCGTCTTATACTGGAAATATTTAAACAAAAATATTGTTATCAAAGCAAAGTAACTGAAGCAGCGTTTTCGATTAATAAAATTAATCTTTTTTTATAATTTCTTACCGTCATTAAATTTCGTATTAACTAACAATTGTTAAAATATCTTACTATTTGCCTTTTCATCAGATTTTAGAAAGTTATTTACCGATAAAGTGTTTCAGTTTTCTTTTGTTAATCATTTTCAATTTGAATGACTATTGTAAACGTATCCTGCTTCAAAAACATAAAAAATTGAAAAAAAAAAAAAGACAGCAATTTCAACTACACTCTCAGAAAAAATTGTATATTTATGAGAGTTTGCTGTTCACGGACAAGAACCTTATATGATGAAAAACCGCCTGATCCACTAAAAAAATACGGTACGACCCCATACATTTTCCTCTGCTAGGATTTAACCGTTCATTTCAGTCGTGTTTCGAAAAATAATGTCACTTAACCACGATCGTAATTTATTTTTTAACCCGTCAAAAAAGCGATTCTGTGGTGATTATCTAACGTGATACGTGCTACGGAACAGTAAGTAAAGTGTTATTGTGTTTTGAAGTGTATTATATCTTTGACCCGTAAAATTACGGGCTGCACAAAATCATGGGCATGGATTTTTTTACCGGGTATGACTGCAATCTCTGCTGCCGTCCTCTGCCCGTAATTTTACAGGGATATGTTTAGATACTTAGAAAATTAAGGGCAATCCACATATTCTTGCAGTTCTAGCCCATCTTTTAGCAAAAATACGGTACGACCCCCATACATCTTCCTCCGCTAGGGTGTACACGTTGACACAAAATGGTGGGCATGGATTTTTTTTTTTTTTTTTTTTTTTTTCTTACGGGGTATGACTGGAATATCTGCTGCCGTAATTTTACAGGAATATTTTTAACAGTGTAACAAGGGAATGGTTATATACAGAACATCGATTTGTTCAGCGTTCAAATGGATCGAAGAAATGGTTTCTCGAAGTATATACAGTACCTTCCTTTATATCGCGTTTCATTATACCGTTCATTCTGATGTATAGTTTATTTCTCGTGTATCTCGAATAAAAAAAGTTTACCTTTAAAATCAATTTTTAATTAAGGGGGCACAGGACCTTTGAGTTTGTCGAAACAATCAAAAGCATCACCTTCTTCAAAGTACCAAAACACAAACAATATGCAATGAAGACATTTTTTTCCTTTTCCTGCCTCTAAAGTATATGTCCTTAACTACATCATCCAGAAAAATAAATGTTGTACGTACAAAATTAATATTTAAATTTTGAATTTAAAAATTCATTTCACTAATGCGTGATCAAGTTCTGTGTGCATAATAAAACTCTAAATTATGCATATAGAAAACAATTTTTGAAGAAATAGAATCAAAACACACCTACTTCTAACTTAAATCCAAACTATACGCAAAAGGGTTTGTTTAAAATTTAATTTTAGCAAAAAAAAACTAGAATCTCAAAAAAATTTTAATTTTTTTCAAATTCAAAAAAATAAATAACCAAAATATGTGATTTTTTTTTATTTGTTTTAGCATGTAGACTGTAAAGGAAAGCATATTTGGTTATTTTTTTAAGCTGTACATAGTTTAAAAGTAGCAGTGCGCGCAAACTCCAAATTTACGCTTTTTAAAGTTTCAATATCTACAGACCTTCCATAATGCTCACCATCTATAAATGACTAGCTTAAATACCTGGCGTTGCTCGGGGTTTTAAACATGTTTGATTAGAAAAATCAGTTTTAAAATTAAACACCATACGGACTATGAATCTCGCACAAATATAGTCTCTTTTTTAAAATATTGAAAGCCTTGAGAAATTTTGCTTTTATACCAGTACTTTTTAATAAAAATGTTTCCTAAGTGTAAATAAATATTCTTGATTCTTGAAAAAAAAATTGATCAAAAAATGTAAATTCATGAAAAGCCCTTCATGATATCACTTTCTCTTGTAAAATCCAAGCATTAACCATATATTCGTTTTAAATATGAAGCTATACGTGAATTAACTTATATTATTCACAACTAAAAAGAAATGGCGAATCTAGTGTTTGTCGAGAATTAAATAAAAATCATGCACACGTGACATCATAATTCACTTTTATATTTTAACAGAAAAATAAGGCTACTATAATTTGGGACTCGTGCTAGCTATAGCCAGTATACACACCTGGACAAATTGCAATTATCATTATCTTTTTACGTGTGGGGGTTTTCGCTATGATACTCCATTGTGAAATTTGGTAATTTTTTTAATTCAATGTTTGAATGACAGCATAATCATCAGATTTGAAATTTATATCTATAAAAAAAATACATTTTTTTTTTACCTTTCTAACGCTGTTTCTCTAATAATTTTTTGACAAATTCTTTTAGAGACATTAGTTTTTTCAGTAACTTCAAAGGTTTCATTTTCCGAGATTAATGTGTGGCAACGATTAGCGAAAAAGCCAGTCGCCAGCAACGCGTAGATTATTATTAAAGAGAATTATAACTCAAGGAATAATGCAGATTTTTTTAATGTGGTTTTTTGCATATTGTTGAGAAATTTTAAAACATTCACATTAGAGAAAAATCGAAAACTGATTTTTTGAAAGTTTAAAGGTCCTGTGCCCCCTTATTATTATTCGTGTATAAACAACAATAATGGTAATTACCTGTAAATAATTTAACTAAGAAAATTGTAATGAGTGTATAAAATAGTGTTTTGGTATTAACACTTTTCTTTGCAGGTATTAGTTTTCCCAACCTTGGTTTTTTTATACTTTCGTTTATATCGTACATTTTTAAAAAAAAACTCTTTATACGTGATATGAATGTGATGTGAACATTGAGTGCAAGCGATGCCTGATTACCGCCTATACAAAATTCCACTGCTATATATATTTTTTTAATTTTTCCTCTTAGTTAATCTCAGATTTCTCTCAATAAATAAGATGAAAAAAATTCTTGTGGTGGGGGGTTTACCAAGATGATCACTCAAATCAGTCTTTTGTAGCTCCTAGGGCCTTCTCTATAATCACCTCACCTCTGTCTATAAAAAGGAGAAATAAATACACTTTGTGATCAACTTATAACACATTCAATTTACGAATAACCGCAAAATCATAAAAAGTAACCGGTAGAATTTTGCAAAAGTTAATTATTATATATTCATATATTCTACACAAATTTTTCGGTGCTTACTTGAGTTTTATTTAAGTTCGTTCTCCTTACGACCGGGTTTACCGTACTTAGGGGTTAGTGTACACAGTGCGTTAATAAATTACAAAACCACTAACGAATTGGTGCACTTCTGAAGAAGAACACACGATATGCATAATTTTAGCGTGTGTATTTAAAATTGATCGTAGAACGTCTTCTGTTATAATTGCTACATTAAAATTTAAGTTACATTTTATTAAAAGCTACCAATTTTTTTAAAACGTAAATAAGACGACTGTTATGAAATTATAAGACCACCTGAGGAAGTTAGCATATTATACGTCACATCAGAATCATTATAAAACGTACGCGTTTGTACATCGTGAAAGTATTCCCGGGAAGCAAAGGTACAAGTTTAGATAGTGTTATTTATGATATATTTGAAGATGCCGCGGGGTAAAGATTTGTCTGCGACCGAAGTAAGAAAATTGTGGTTTTATAAGGGTGCTGGTAAATCTGAACGAAAAATAGCTCGGTTAATGAAACGTTCTAAAACTGCCATTCACAATGAAATATTTGTAAAAAGGATTAAAATAAAATTAAAAAATCTGGAAGAAACAGGATTTTGACAGCACGGGATGATGGACAAATATTTCGATTATCTCAAAAAGGTGTTTCAACTCGGGAAATTTCGGCCCGTTTCAGAAAAAGAACCTCATAAGTAACAGTTTGGGAGAGTCTGAAATTAAATAGTAATGCAAAATGTATGCAATTGTTGAAAAAATCGAGGTTAATGAAACATCATAAAGAAGAAAGATTGAAATGGGTTAAAAAATATCATGTCATGGGAAAAGAAATGGAAACAAGTGATATTTTCAGATGAAAACAAATTTAATCTTGACGGTCTGGATCGTTATGAACACTATTGGAATTATTTGAATAAGGAACCGAAACAATGCTTCATTCTACAAATGGGAGGAGGATCAGTAATGATTTGGGGAGCTTTTCGTCATGATGCATTATGCGATTTAACCCAAATTTTGGGACGTATGAACTCTGCGCAATATCAGGATATGTTATAGGATCATTTGATACCGTTTGGGCTTTTTCAGGTGGTGCTAACTGGATGTTTCAGCAGAATAATGCTTCTTGCCATGTGTCTAAATCCAACCAGCAATGGTTTAAAAAAGAAAAAAAAATCATATTTTGTCATGGCCAAGTCGAAGTCCAGACTTGAACCCTATGGAAAATCTTTGGGACATATTAAGTCGCAAAGTTTATGCTAATAATAAACAGTTTATATCTTCCAATGAACGAGAAATAGTCATTGTAAAAGGATGGCACAAAATTTTTGAATCTGTACTTAACCACTGGTCACTTCTATGAAAAATAGGTCGTTTGAGGTTATAAGGAAAACTGGAGGACCAATATCGTATTAATTTACATATTATTTTTGTTTTTAGGCAAGTGGTGTTATAATCTGTTAACAATGTATTTTTCAATCATTGTTTATATTTTTCTTAACATACTTATTTATTACATTATTCAATTTTACTGCAAACTATTTTTAATAAACATGTTGAATTTCGATATCTCATGTCTTTAAACTGTAATTTGAACCTTTATTTACTTCATAATTTTCAAAATCAAAGTGGTCTAATAATTTCTCAACGCACTGTATTGTGGTTAGTGATGAGAATGTTGGGAGCAACCAAGGCTTATTAAAGAATAAAAATAAATCTGGCACTCTAGAATCACAAAATTCATGTCCTACTGTCGCTGCTATCTTTTATCAATACGATTAAGAAAAATTTACTTTGTTTAAGAAAATTAGAATTTTCGTATAATATTTTGTTAATGCAAATGCTTTAAGGTTAAGTTCGATAATTCTTATTCTTAATACCGAAAAAGTCTAAAAATTGAAAATTTGACGATGTATCCGAGATGACGACAAGTCGGGGTGGCGAAATGTTACCTTATTTACCTTAAACATCAAGAAATTATCGCATTCAGATTTCAAAGATTGGTTGCTTACTGCGATTATCTTTTTGAGAAAAAAAAAATAGCTACTAATAACAGGGTTCGTTAACTTCAAGGACATTTTACCAGAATTTTTATAAAGTAATATTTGCCTTAATTGATGAAAAAATCTATTTTCAGATATAGCGACGAGTACTTTACGAAATTTCTGGTACTAAAACACCTACAATCCGCCGAATCCCTTGATACGTACGAACCCTGTAATAAAGATACCTATGTTAACCATTATGGAAACTTATTCAGAGAAGAGAAAGTTATTAGAATCCGAAAATAAGATTCCAACCTTATTATCAGTCTGCGTCTTATACTAGAAATATTTCAACAGAAATAATATTGTTATCAAATAAAAGTATCTTAAGCAGCATTTTCGATTAATAAAATAGATCTTCTTTTATAATTTTGTTACAATAATTAATATGTATGTTCAAATATCGTTTTATTTACCTTTTCATCAGATTTTATAGAAAGTTATTAACATTTAAAATGTTTCAATTTTCTTTTGCTGTTCGTTTTAAATTTGAATGACTGTTGTAAGAGAATCCTGCTTCAGAAAAAAAAAGGGAGAGCAAATTTTACTATCAAAAGAACGGCTAATTACAAAGCAACGATTTGCTCAGCGTTCAAACAAAAAAAAAAAAGAAATGGTTTCTCGAAGTATGTACAGTACTCAAAATACAGTCAAGGGCTGTCTTACTGCAACTACTTTTTCGAAAAAAAAAACAGTTACGAATAAACATATTTAATCATTATCGAAACTTATTCAGAGATAAGTCGTAATCAATTCCTTTGGGAATCTCATAAAACTCTTTTTTGAATCAAAATAATTGAAAATTTATTTCCAAACGTTTCATTAACACAATATTGTGTTTAAGATTTAAAATTACAGCTTAAAGAAACAACGCGTCGACAGTTGAAAAAACAAAGTTTTTAAAAAACGTTAAATAAATGGAAAACATTAACAAAGCACTAGGCTGTTTTGAATAGAATGCGAATATTGTTCATTCCTGGCATATGACACGACGAAAAAATCAGTTGTTTGTGAGGAGTTCCATTAATTATGCCCATTCAACTGCGGCGAAATTCATCAGCGAAATTATAATTTTGCACCTCTTAATCAGCAAATAAATACTTGGGGTGTTTCAAAAAGATAAATTAATCCACTTTTGTGAATCTATGTCCTTGGATGTCTCGAGCTAAGCTTTATTAGTGTGAATGATGTCAATATTCATAAATGAGGTGAAATGCAGTATGGAATTAATTAATGTATTTGTAATTAAAAGATTCATTTTTCTTTATAAAAGATTAAGGGTTATACAAACATTGTTTATAAAATCACAAGTCAATCTTTCGAGTAATTAAAATAGCTCTCCTTTGCAGATATCTGATATTATTAATGGAGTTTATCGCTAATAGCTCTGAAAGTTATTGTAATCCCAAAATAAAATTCCAACCCTATTATCACTTTGCGTCTTAGACTAGAAATATTTAAACAAAAATAAAATTGTTATCATACAAAAGTATCTTAAGCAGTTTTTTCAGTTAATAAAATAGAGCTTGTTTTATAATTTCTTACAATCATCAAATTTTATAATAACTAATAATTATTAAAATCTCATTTTATTTACCTTTTCATCAAATTTTATAGAAAGTTAAATACACATAAAATGTTTCAGTTTTCTCTTGTTGTTCGTTTTAAATTTGAATGGCTATTGTAAGAATATCGTACTTTAAAAAAAAAAAGATGCAGCAATTTCAACTAAAAAATGAACGGCTAATGCCAAAATAACAATTTGCTCAACATTCAAATAGATTGGAGAAATGGTTTCAAAAAGTACCGGATGAGCCAAAAATTCATTAAAACTTTAAAAAGCCATAAAAAAGGAATAAATTGTGATAAAGAAGTGTGATTTGAAAGAAAGGGCTCACAAGGTAGTAGGATGTTTTTTAGCTGCAAAAAATTTTAGTTATAAAATCACATGTGGAGGGCGCTGACGACCCGAAACACAATGAACAGGAAAACAATACACTCCATTCATTTGTTCTTCCAATAACAAACGTTCAACATGGCCTCCAGAACATACTACGACACAACCAGGCAGGTTGTGCTGTAGTACCTGTTCATTGTGTTTTGGGTCGTCAGCGCCTTCTACATATGATTTTTTAACTAAATTGTTTTTGCTGCTAAAAACATCCGACTACCTTTTCAGCCCTTTCTTGCAAACCACACTCCTTTATCATAATTTCTTCCTTTTTTATGAGTTTTTAAAGCGAACTTTTGACTCACCCAGTATATACAGTAAGGTACCTGTACCCAATATGGACAGGGACACCCTAAGAAAAATTGATTTTTTTCACCCCTGTTTTATCCCCATAGGACTCCAAAAATATATGTCCACTATCTCTGGACTGTTGACTATCATTATTAAAATTAGCGACCTTGTACTATTCTGGTTTAATTTTAATGATAAAAACAAAAAATGTTTACAAGTGTCCATATAAGGAACCACCTGTCCCTATTATGGACATGCATGTACAGATTAGGGACAGGGGGCTCCTTATTGACCTACTACACAGTATGTATGGAAGAGTCACACTTCCAAGGGATTTTAGAGGAGAGGGAATAAAAGAAATATATCTTAAAGTATTGCGGGGGAGGGGGGCACAGTAAACATCTTCAGAACATGCACTTTAGAAGGAGGGGGGGGGTATTTTCGGTTGTGGCTCTTCGAAGTCCAATGCAACGCGCCTCAGTTACTACAAAATATTATGAAATAATATAGTTGGTTTTGCTTAGCTTTATTGCATCTGTCTGCAGAATTTACATCTGTTATTTCCCAGTCCTCACAGGATGAACAAATAAAAACTTCTTCATCATGGGCGGTAAGTCCCACACAGTCCTCATGGACATATCTGTCGCATATGATGCATAGCCGCATGTCTGCAACAGCATCAATACTGCATAAGAAGCAGTATCAGTTCTCCTTTGTTGAGGAAGTCATACCGCTGGTAACTGCGATTTTGCCAACAGAAATCCTACTGAGGGGAGGCTTCTTTCGATTTTTCTGCAAGGACTTTTGGGGGAATTTTTTTCTTGGAGGAGGTTCCTTGGAGGAATGTTCAGATGACATTAAACGATATTTTACAAATTTGTAAATCTGAAGATTCACTTGCTGTATTTCCAATGTGGACAAAAGGTGTCCATATTGGGAATCGGGCATAGTTTTAATAAATCTTGTAATAAATAAACAAAGAATCCATTTATATGCAATATATGCAATAGCAATCGAAAATATGTTTTATCAGCTTTCTAAAACACTCCACTTTCCAATATTTAAAGTAATTTTACCATATCTAATAAGAATTTAAACTTACCTGTAATTATGATCAGCACACCACAAAACAACAAGTTTCCTTCCAAACGGCGAACAGCGCGCTTTTTTGCACTTTCCAGGCATAATTATCTTTTCAACTGCTTTTCTTCACTAGAGATCCTACATTAGAGAGAGATTGGACATTGACGAAATGTCCGCCATTTTCGTTACAAAGTAGATAGAACGCCGTACAACACAATCCATTTTCATCAGCATCTAACACTTTTTCTTCGATTAAAATTATGAAAATTTCATTTTATATGCCTTCAAAGAGTCTTTCAGAACATAAATATGAGCACATTTCCATTTTAATGAGTAAGAATTCTCAAAAAATGCATTTTTTACTCTATTTATTTTTTTTTTTTTTAATAATTAAAAGAGTGGGCAGAGGAAGATTGGGCATGTAAGAACTCTATTTTAACTGCGCAATATTTGAGAAAATAATTTTTAACGATTATCAGATATAAAATGAATTATAGAATTGAATTTTTTTAAATTATCTATAATTTATTACGCATTTTAAAACAACAGTAATTATTATAATTTTCACCATCTTAGCATTAATAATTTCAGAAATAATAAAATTTGAACATATCATATACCAATCCTATTTAACTATGTATGTGATTCAAAGTTAATTTAATATGTGCGCTGGAAATGTTTTATGCTTCTACTTCTCTTTGATATTCTTTTTAAATACAGAAGTCTGGTAAATATATAGTATTAGAATGAGTATTGTTATCAAAACATTAAATGAAAGTTTTAAAAAAAAATTAAATAAGGGCACTGCTGTTAAAAGAAACAAATAAAAAATATGAAAAACAAATTCTATAAATAAATGAAAATCCTATAACTAAGTAAAATCGCACTGCTGCGTAGCGTGAAACAGCTGAGTAAAAAAAATGCATTTTCTGAGAATTCTTACTCATTAAAATAGAAATTTGGTTAAATTTATGTTCCGAAAGACTCTTTAAAGGCATATAAAATGAAATTTTCAAAATTTTAATAGAATACAGTGTTAGACGCTGATGAAAATGCATTGCGTTGTACGGCGTTCCACCTACTTTGTAACGGAAATGGCGGACATTTTTCCAATGTCCAATTTCTCTCTAATGTAGGATCTCTATTCTTCACGGATATGTAGCGCCATCTCTCGATCAAAATTGTTACTTTTAAAGATATTAGGGATGTCCATATTGAGAGCACTGTCCATAATGGGTACAAGTACCTTACTAAAAATATACACTCAAGTGCTATTTACTACAAATATTTTTTTGAGAAAAAAAAGTTACAAATAAACATATATTAATCACTATGGAAAACTTATTTAGAAATAAATGTTAATCAAATCCTTTTTGAACCTGCGGAAACTCTTTTCTGAATAAAAATAATTGAAAAATTAATTCAAAGCGTTTTCAGTAAGAAAATATTGCATTGAAGATCTAAAATTATAGCCTAAAGAACCTGAACACTTCGTTAACTCAAAAGACAAACTTTTTTTAAAAAACACTGAGTAAATGGAAAGCATTTACAAATCACACTTATTGAATAAGCTGCTTTGAAAAGAATGCGAATGTTCCTCTTTCTTGACATACGACACGACGAAAAAAATCCGTTGTTTGTGAGGAGTTTAATTAATTCTGCCTATTCAACCGCGGCGGAATTCATCAACAAAATTATAATTTTGCCTCACTTAATCAGTAAATAAACACTTCAGGTGTTTCAAAAGATAAATTAATCCACTTTTGTGAATCTATGTCCTTGGATGTCTCGAGCTTAGCTTTATTAGTGTGAATGATGTCAATATTCATAAATGTGGCGAAATGAAGTATAGAATTAATTAATGTATTTATAATTTAAAGATTCATTTTTCTTTATAAAAAAGTAAGGGTTCGACATTGTTTATAAAATCATAAGTCAATCTTTCGAACAATTAAAATAGCTTTTCTTTGCAGATATCTGATATCATTAATGGAGTTTATCGTTAATAGCTCTGTAAATTATTGTAATCCCAAAATAAAATTCCAATCTTATTATCACTTTGCGTCTTATACTAGAAATATTTAAACAAAAATAATATTGTTATCATACAAAATTATCTTAAACAGTGTTTTCAGTTAATAAAATAGAGCTTGTTTTATAATTTCTTACAATCAACAAATTTCATAATAATTAACAATTATTAAAATTTCATTTTATTTACCTTTTCATCAGATGTGATAGAAAGTTATTCACATACAAAATGTTTCTGTTTGATCTTGTTGTTCGTTTTAAATTTGAGTGGCTATTGTAAGAATATCCTGCTATAAAAAAAAAAAAAAAAAAAAGATGCAGCAATTTCAACTAAAAAATGAACGGCTAATGCCAAAACAAAGATGTGCTCAGCATTCAAATAGATTGAAGAAATAGTTTCTCAAAGTATAGGGAAGACCGGGGGGGATGGCGCCACTCGGGTAATGTCGCCACCACGTCTAGTTTAAAAACTAACGGCAGTCTGAGATAGTGAATGCGCCTGCATTATAGCGGCCAACAATAGAAACAGTCCCTAGAGTGAGAATGATTTTGTTGCACGTCGTTCGCTTTTTATAATGAAAAATATAGTTTTCATCTAGTTGCTTCTTATTTTGGAGCTTCAAATGAGTAGAGGTAAACACCTTTTATTGTAACATTTGGTATTTAAGATAATATTACACGTAATCTACATGCATTTGCGATTTGCCGACATTTTGATGCAATTTGTTGAAAAAGTTCTGTTCTTCTTTCGACTTTACTGAGGGATTTCCGCTATTTTGTCCTCTCGGGGTAATACCACCACCATGGCAAACGGTGTCTTTTCCAATTTGAGTTAAATTGTAGGCTTAGCACATTAATAAATGTAGCTTAAGGAACATTGTAATTATTCATTATTTTAATACATTAATGCTTTCTAAATATTTTCAGTAGGTTATGTGTTTCCTAATATTCATTTTAGGGTCATTCCATACAAAATGAGCAAATCACCTGTGGCAGACATGTCACAGATTTTAACGAAAATCATTTTGTAAGTAGATCATATCTATTTATGAGTAAATGTAAAATAATAGATTTTAGGATTGTTTATTTAAGTATTAAAATTTATATTAAAAGTGGATGCAAAATCGTGGTTTTGGCTACATGCTTGAAGTTTCAATTTTGGTTATTAGTCTTAAGAATGCAAAGACTATATTAAAAATTATTTATAATTAGGAATGAATGATAAGTAACAGATTGACGTAAGTTAGTAATTGTATTTTTATTCCTTAATGAGAAAAAAAATATTTTTGAAAAAATTTGAGGGAAAAATGCAACGTTTCTATAGAGATGAAGGACACCTCTGACAATATCAAAATTGCTTGACGTTATAGCTAAAAGTATATATATTAAATATTTAAACTTTCATTCTTGCCTTTTTTATTCCTTAATGAGAAAAAAAAATAAATAGTAAAAAATGTTGAGGATAAAATGCAATATTTCTATCACTTGTTTCGACGTGAAAGAAAGCTTTTTTAAACTTTTAATTCTTTTGATATTATAGATAACAGTGCATATTTTAAATATAAAAACTATTATACTTGCTTTCAGTTTATTTTTTCCTCAAGAAGATTTTTAATTAAAGTAGAAAAAAAAGCTTAATTGAACAGAAAATTATATATTAATTTCTAAACCCACATACAGAAAATAAATGGCAGCACTAAATTTTTTCACCTTGAAATCATGCAATATTTTAAGAAACGCGCGCGAATTTTAAAAAAATAGCTCATGGAATATAGTTAATATTGCCTTTTTTAACCCAATTTTGTGACGTTAGGAATCAAAAAGGCATGCTTGAAATTTTTTTTATCAGATTATGGACTTATTGATCTTTATATCTGTGCAATAACTGTAATGTGGGACATTTCCTTCATTGTTTTTTTTACCTGTCAATAAGAGGAAAAATTACGATTTTGCCATTTTTTTTAAAGTTTCTAAAATTTTTTAAAGGTGAAGGAAATACATGGCAACTTAAAAACTTTAGTAATTCGATCTTAATATGTAAAACTACATCAGGCATTAATTTCTCAGATGTTTTTGAATTCCTTTAATTTTTATTACGTTTTTAATTTTCTCAAAATTTGCAAATTTTCAATTTTTACAACCAATTAAAGAATAATCATGGTGTTACCAGATTATTATTGCTCAATAAATAAGAAGATAATTTTTCAGAGGTTACATTATTAAAAAAAAATTCATTTCAGTTAAATAGTTTTCAAGATACGGAACTTCAAACCTGCAACTTTGGACGATTGCACACATGCCATTCTTTATCACAAGTATTTTAAATGTCCAAAACTGCTAAAATAATTTATTTTTTCTGAAGATATTTTGCAGAGCTCTATTTTGAATATGAATTGAACCTGTATATCAAATTTTATTAAAATCTGTTACTATGTGGCCACGACTTTTTTTAAATTTTTGCTCATTTTACGTGGAATGACCCTTTATGTATTTACTAGGTCATTAAAGAGTGGCGTCATTACCCCGATACAGTGGCAGAATTACTCCAGTATCCCGGGTAATCCCGCCACTGTATAAAAATTGAAAGAAAAAAAATTATGTGTGCTTTCTTTACAGTTGTGATTATGGTTAAATTTATACAGATAAACATGATTCAGCTTTAGAATTTTTACTATTAAAAAATAAACATTGTTTTGAGGTGTGAAGATTTAAATTCCCTTATGGCGTCGCCATTTCCCCGGTCTCCCCTACGCAGTACTGAAAATACAGTCAAGAGCTATTTACTGCAACTATTTTTTTTTTAGAAAAAAAATCAGTTACGAATAAACATATATTAATCATTGAGGCAAAATTATTCAGAAATAAATGGAAATCAATTCCTTTTTGAACCTATGGAAACTCTTTTTTGACTAAAAATAATCGAAAATTCAATCCAAATCATCTTCATTAACAAAATATCGCATTGAAGATTTAAACTTATAACCTAAAGAACACGAACAGCCCGTTATAAAAAAAACGAAGCTTTTAAAAAACACTGAGTAAATGGAAAGCATTTACAAAGCACACTTATTGAATGGGCTGTTTTGAATAGAATGCGAATGTTGCTCCTTCTTGACATACTACACGACAAAAAAATCCGTTGTTTGTGAGGCGTTTAATTAATTCTGTCTATTCGACCGCGGCGAAATTCTTCAACGAAATTAGAATTTTGCCTCTCATAATCAGCAAATAAATATCTGAGGTGTTTCAAAAAGATAAATTAATCCACTTTTGTGAATCCATGTCCTTGCATGTCTCGTGCTAAGCTTTGTTCGTGTAAATGTTGTCACTATTCATAAATGCAAGGAAAAGTGAGTAAAGTTTTAATTAATCAAATATTTGTAATTAAAAGATTCATTTTCCTTTATAAAGAAATATGAGTTAAACATTATTTATAAAATCATCGTGTTAAAGTTTATTGTTATTAAAATAACTCTCTTTGCAGATTTGTGATGTCATTAATAGAGTTTATTAGCTAATAGCTGTGAAAGTTATTGTAAGATTCCAACTTCATTATCACTTTGCGTTTTATACTAGAAATATTTAAAAAATATATATATTGTTATCAAACAAATGTAACTTAAGCAGTATTTTCGGTTAATAAAATAGAGCTCGTTTCATAATTTCTTACCATCAGTAAATTCAATATTAACTAACAATTGCTAAAATCTCATTTTTTATCTACCTTTTCATCAAATTTTATAGAAAGTTATTTACACATAAAGTGTTTCAGTTTTCTTTTGTTAATCGTTTTAAATTTGAATTATTGTAAGAGTATCCTCCTAGAAAAAAAAAAAGAAAAGAAAAATATAAAAAAGATGCAGCAATTTCGGAAAGGCTAATTACAAAACAAATATTTTCTCAGCATTCAAGTAGATTGAAGAAATAGTTTCTGGAAGTAGGAGAGACGCCACTCCGCCTAGTTTAAAAACTAACGGCAGTTTGAGATAGTGAATGCGCCTGCACAATTGCAGCCAACAATAGAAACAGTGCCTAGATTGAGGGTGATTTTGTTATACGTCGTTCGTTTGTTCTAGTGAAAATTTTACTTTTCATCTAGTTGCTTCTTATTTTGAAGATTCAAATGAGTAGATGTAAACACCTTTTATTGTAACATTAGGTTCTTAAGATAATATTACCCGTAATCTACATGTATTCCCAGACATTTTGATGCAATTTCTTGAACAAGTTCGGTTCTTCTTTCGGCTTTGCTGGGGGATTTCCGCTATATTGTCCTATCGGAGTAATGCCGCTATCATAGAAAACAGTGACTTATCCAATTTAAGTTAAATTGTAATCTTAGCACATAAACTAATCTAGCTTAAGGAACATTATAATTATTCATTATTCTGCTAAATTATTGCTTTCTAAATATTTTCACTAGATTATGAGTTTCCTAGTATCCATTTTATGTATTTACTAGGTCCTTAAAATGTGGCGTCATTACCCCGATACAGTGGTGGAATTACCCCAATATACTGGGTAATCCCGCCACTGTAAATAAACGTTTTCTTTTTGTTTTGTTTTTGTTTTTTCGGTGAAAAAAATTAAATTCCCTTAAGGTGTCGTCATTCCCCCGGTCTCCCCTATATACAATACTGAAAATACACACAAGGGCTGCTTACTGTAACTACTTTTTGAGAAACGAAGCAGTTACTAACAAACATATATTAATCTTCATGGAAAACTTATTCACACGTAAATCATACTCAATTCCTTTCGACACCTATTGAAAAATCTTTTTCATAAAAATAAACAAAAATTTAATTTAAAGAGTTTTCATTTACAAAATATTACATTGAAAATTCAAAACTACATCCTAAAGAACCTTAACACCTTATCTGTTGAAAAAAATAAACTTTTTAAAAAACACTGCATGAATAGAGAACATTAACAAAGCACTCTTACTGAATAGGCTGCTTTGAATAAAATTTGAATGTTGCTCCTTCCTGACTTACGACACGACGGAAAAAATCAGTTGTTTGTCAGGAGTTTAATTAATTCTGCCTAGTCAACCTCGACTAAATTCATCAGCAAAACTTGAATTTGGCTCTTTTAATCAGCAAATAAATACCTGAGTTGTTTTAAAAAGATAAATTAATCCTTTTTTGTGAATCCATGTCATCCCTGTCTTTGGATCTCTGGATCTCAGCTTTATTTGTGTGAATGTTGTCCGTATTCATAAATGTAGCGACATGCAATTAAAATTTTAGTTAATCAAGTAGTTGTAATGAAAAGATTAATTTTTCCTTATAAATGATAGTGTTTACAATTCCATAAATATATACCGAAAATTTTCGGCAGTGCTTTCTTCGAATGGCTGCGATAGGTAGCTGTTTGCTTTTTGTATTAGAAGCAATTTCAACTAATAAGGGAACGGATAATTACAAAAGAACGATTTGCTCAGCATTCAAATAGATTGTAGAAATGGTATATTCAAAGTATATGGGAACTTCCACTGTTACTCTTGTGATCACCAGAGCAAATTTCCATATATATTTCCAATTCTTTTATTACAAAATATATTTAAAATAAATTTGATGCAACTTCTTAAAAATATATATACTCCACTTTGATAAACCATATACAATTTGTAACAAAAAGCATTTTACTTGGCTACATAATAAATGAAAATTTTGTTACTCTTGTGACCACAAAAAAAAATGCAATTTTCAAAAATTGTGTTTGACGCAGAAATTCTGTGAATTATATGAGACTATAGAAATAAAATTTACAGAATATAGCAGAGTAATTATATCTTTTTAAAAAGCATTAATCATTGAACTCTTCTGATAACACATGAATTAGTTACATTTGATTTTGAAAAATTCTAAGTGTTACTCTTGTGACATTTTGTCCATAATGTAATTTTAGCAAAAATTCAGTTTAAATACTAAACAAAATAATTAAAATAAGTTAAAAAAATTATTTTCCATACAGCTTTTAATGATGGTTTGATTTTAAAATAACATAAAATAATGTAAAATATTTTAAAATTAAGAAACACTATAACTACATAGCAACCTCTCAGTTTCTGCTACTTAACAGAATAAGTCATTGTCTTCATTATCAATAATATCACTTGCAACTTCTCCTGTATCATGATTTACTTAATGAAACACAAATTCTTTGTACGAATCATATTAGTGTAAGGTTTGTAGTAGATAGTGTCATTTTTCATGGTTTTAACAAACTGTATTTGTTGAATGCCCTTCGCTGTTGGTATTTCCTCGCAAAGTAATGAAACTTTGTTGTTTTATTTCTTTTGATAAAATAAGCAGTATATCTTAGAATTGCTTTTTTAGCACGCACTTCATTCGATATATATCATTATACAACAACACAAAATAAATCTACAGCATCTATACCAGGAGTATTTGAAAAAAAAAATATGCCCAATTAAGTTAATTGTGAAAGGAGTCTGACTCATTGTAGGCATATTTGCATAGTTATATATTTTTTTAATTGGAAAGCACAACCATCATATAAAAAAGTAAAACAGGTACATTTTAGGAAAATACAAATTCCCTTAAAGATGCAATGTTGAAATTTTACACGAAAGCATTTGTAAAAAATTGATTATGAGTTACATTATCTAAAATAATAGCATAAGATTTTATTTTACTGGGACCATACCAAATAAAAAGCTGAAAATACAGTCGCTTGTGGATTTGACCAGTAATGTAGTGTTTCATACCAAAATTTTGTCTTGGCATGAAAATAAAACAGTTTCCAGAAAATCCACTGACATAACTATTCTTTGAGCCATGTTTTTTTTTTTTTTGGCATTACGAAAATAATCCCTAGTACAAGTTCCAATGAATGTGTGCCACAGAAATGGATTTAGTTGCTTTCGAAAATTTTTAACAATCAGAAATGGTTTCTTTAACTCAACGTTTTGAAAAAGTAACAGTATTGAGAAGATGTTGATAAACGTTTTTTCAATGGCAAAACGTCTATCAACTTTTTGCTATTTACAATAACTTATAAGAAGTTCTGTATTATGGACTTCCGTTTCAAATAATTCTTCGATGTTATCTCCGCAAATTAGACATTCGGAATTCCTAAATTCTAATTATCGTGTATCTCGGCAGACAAAGTCATTAAATCCATCACAGGAATGTTTAATGCAAGAAATACACCAGTTACTACATTATGAATTGCTTGAATGTTTTCGTGATAGCAAGAAATGGCGATATTCTGATGAGTAATTTTCTATTGTTTTATGAAACTAGGCTTTAAAGCTGCAAAGGAATCTCCAATTTTTCAATTTAGGAAAGCTTCTTTAAACAAAAAACGTATTCTCTTATTAAATGTCCCCTAGAATTGATGAAATTATGTAACCTTTTTCACGCTTAACTAACGTAAATTTAGCTGAAGAATGACCTCTTCTTAAATCTTCATTGACATAAAATTCTCCAAAGCTGTGGAGTTAGATTGTTTTCCGTTACAGTATCTGAGGTTAGCTAGTTCCCTACTTTTATCTTTTCTTAATATTTCTATTTTATTGCTGAAGCTTTGCCTGGTTCTAAGACTTTTCTTCACCTTATCGTAATATATTTTGTTTTGTTTCTTTCTCACAACAACATATTCAATTTCATTGTTATTTTTTTCTCAACAAATTTTTGGCGCTTAGCAGAATTTTCCCTTCTCTTTAAAACAATGCCGTGTATAGGAAGCGAGTATTAAAATCTTTCCTTTAAAATATACTATCAGAATCCTTTCCATAAGAGTTACTATAAGAACCTCTGTAGGTTATACAGGAGAATTTAGTAAACGAAGCTTTACAAAGCGTATAAAATATCTAATCAAAGACCATGTGCTTCAAACTAAAAGAAAGCACACAAAAATGACACGAGTTGGTTTGTTTTATTATATCTTTAATTACTTGTCGTGATTATTTTATAATCTTAAGTAATACCAAAAATGAATAAAAATAAATCCACCCATTAAAAAAACACTAATAAAGATAATTTATCTTCCTTAAAATTTACAAAATAACCTTAGTTATAGCTAAAACTGTTTCAAGAACTGCTCTAATAACAGGAAAAAACAACAAAACTTTAAGCATTCTGTTTGTTTTGGTTGTAACGCAGTTTTATATCAAACTATCGATAAAAGTATTATGTGCAGTGATTGAACAGTGTAGCACTAGAGAATTAGTTGACACCGCTAAATTTTATTAGTATTCTTCGTCTTATTTCAGGGTAGAATTTCTGATTGTTTTCAAGCCAAAAGAAGCTATTAAAATTTAGTGGTGACAAACACGCAACTGCTGAGCCACTGTTTCATCACTGTATGTGGTACTCTTGTGACACAGGCGTTTGTTACTCTTGTGACATCTCTCCAGAGCCTATTCCGTGCATAGCATAAACAAAATATTTAATGTAAAATATGTCTTATACCTCGAAATCACAGAATTAGAAGTTTTGGGTAAAAATGTTAAGTAGTTTTTTATTTATTAAAATTTTGTATGTTTTCCGTTACTCTTGTGACATTTAAATATTAACGTTTAAATACAGGCAAAAATGCCTTAAAGACATTATCTAAAAGGTTTTATCTATGTAGATCTTAAAGATATGATAATAGTTTGTTGATTTGAACGCATTAGTAATTTTATTGAATTCTAAAAAGTAAAAAAATCATACATTTCAATGAGTTGTATTTTAAGCTCAAATGTAAATGTAATTTTATACTGTTAGTATCCAGCTCCTTTTCAGTAAACACTTGCTCCTATGAAATTAAAACTTACAAGTTCATATACTTCAACTCTTTAGCTTTCAATTGATGGGTCACACTTATATTTCCATTTAAAAAAAAAAAAAATGGCAGAAAAAAAAATTTCTGCCGTGGACGATCCCATATACAGTATTTAAAATACGCTTAAGGGTTGCATTGCTGCCACTAGTTTTTTGAGAAAAAAAAACAGTTACGAACAAACATTCATTAATTATTATGGAAAAATTACTCAGAGATAAATCCTAATCAATTCCTTTTGGCATCTATAGAAATTCTTTTCCATAAAAATAATCGAAAATTTAATTTAAAGAGATTTCACTAACAAAATATTGGATTGAAAATTTATAATTACACTCTAAATAACCTTAACTCCTCGTCAGTTAAAAAAATAAGTCCTTTAAAAACACTGAATTAATAGATAACATTAACAAAGCACTCTTATTGAATGGGCTGCTTTGAATAAAATGGAAATGTTGCTCCTTCTTGACATACGACACGACGAAAAAATCCGTTGTTTCTGAGGAGTTTAATTAATTCTGCCTATTCAACCGCGACGAAATTCATCAGCGAAATTAGAATTTTGCTTCTCTTAATCAGTAAATAAATACCTGAGGTGTTTCAAAAAGATAAATTAATCCACTTTTATGAATTCGTGTCCTTGGATGTCTATAACTAAGCTTTATTTGTGTGAATGTTGTCAGTATTAACAAATGTGGCGATATGCAAGTAAAGTTTTAGTTAATCAAGTATTTGTAATTAAAAGATTCGTTTTTCTTTATAAAGGAATATGGGTAGATATTGTTTACAAAATCTTCAAGTCAATATTTGGAGTTATTAAAACAGCTTTCCTTTGCTGATTATTGATATTAATAGAGTTTATAGCTAAAAGCTGCGAAAGTTATTGTAACTCCAAAATAATACTGCAACTTTATTATAAGTTTGCGTCTTATACTAGAAATTTTTAAACAAAAATAATAATGATATCAATCACAAATAACTTAAACAGTGTTTTCGATTAATAAAATAGTATATAATAATATAATATAATAGTATATAATAATATATATATAATATTAATAAAATAACAAAATTTTACAATTTCTTATTAACTAATAATTGTTAAAATCTCATTTTATTTACCCTTTCATCAGAATTTATAGAAAGCCATTTACTGATAAAGTGTTTGTTTTTTTTTTTTTTTTTTTTTTTTTTTTGTAGATGGTTTTAAATTGGAATGAATAATGTAAGAGCATCCTGCTTTAAAAAAAAAGTCCTTCCGGCCAGTGCGGGGAGGAAGAGGTAGCTTTCATACTCCTTATTTTAAAAAAGCCAACTTATATCATTCAAACACACGAAGCTCAATTTAGTGGAAAACGAATATAGGAGATTCAATACTAATTTTTATCAATATAATGAATGAGAATTTCGCGAAATTAGTCAGCTTTATCCAAGCTGCT
This sequence comes from Maratus speciosus, assembly GCA_963932465.1. Lineage (NCBI taxonomy): Eukaryota > Metazoa > Arthropoda > Arachnida > Araneae > Salticidae > Maratus > Maratus speciosus. The sequence goes on from OZ010794.1 coordinate 360,538,029, forward strand.
TTTCTTTAAAGTAACTTATATTTGGCTGCCAAATTCGGCGATTTCTTAAAGTGCCTGCCATTTTAAGACAACATGGTGGATGAGACTAACCAGTGAACTTGGTCGAGACCTTAGTAATTGCTGTGCACATGCTCACTCACATCGGAATCGGTTGATATATACGAGTGCTGTCGCATGCATAAAATCAGATTTTTCAAAATGTCACCCACAATAGAAATTGAAACTGCTATATCTGAGCCATTTTTTAAGATAAAGACAAACAAAAAATGCTCCTGAATCCTTATATCAAGATCAAATACTTAAGAAAGAAACCTTTTTCAATTTCTAATTTTTTTGCACCTCACTTTAAATATATATATTTTTTTTAATTTAATGGCCGCCATTTTGAAACAAGATGGCTGATGAATCTGACCAGCGAACTTGGTCGAGGTGTTGATGTATACTATCCACATGCCTTCTTACATCGAAATAGGCGAATACGTGTGTTATCGCGTGACAAATACAAGATCGTTTCAAAATGTTAGCCATGCTAGAAATTCAAAGTGCTATAAATCAACCATTTTTTAAGATATCAACAAAAGAACAAATTTTCAGAAACAAAAACTGCTCCGGAATCTTTGTATCAAGGCCAAACACATAAAAAAAATCTTTTTCATTTTCCAATTTTTTAATACCTCATTTTGAATTTTAAATTTAATTTTTTTTAAATGGCAAACCTTTTGAAACAAGACGGCGAATGAAGCTGGCCAACGAACTCGGTCGAGACATTGGTATGTACTATGTACAGACCAAGTTACATCCAAATAGGTTCATAAATACGCCTGTTATCGCGTGACAAAAATCAGGTCGTTTTAAAATGTCAGCCACAAAAGAAATTCAAAATGCTATTACTCAGCCATTTTTTTTAGATATAGACGAAAGAAAAACTGTTCCGGAATCTTTGTATTAAGGTCAAACACATACAAAAAAAATCTTTTTCATTTTCCAATTTTTTTGGTATCTCATTTAAATTTTTATATTTTTTTATTTTTTCAATGGCCGCCATTTTGAAACGAGATGGCGATGAAGCTGGCCAACGAACTCGGTCGAGATATTTGTATGTACTATGTACACACCAAGCTACCTCCAAGTCGATTCATAAATACGCCTGTTATTACGTGAGAAAAATCAGGACGTTTCAAAATGTCAGCCACGCTAGAAATTCAAAATGCTATAACTCAGCCATTTCTTAAGATATAGACGAAACAAAAACTGCTCCCGAATCTTTTTATCAAGGTCAAACACATAAGAAGAAAATATTTTTTCAATTTTCAATTTTTGGTACCACATTTCAAATTTAAATTTTTCTTAAAAATTTAAATGGCCGCCATTTTTAAACGAGATGGCGGGTGATGCTGGCCAACGAACCCGGTCGAGACATTGGTATGTACTATGTATAAACGAAGTTACATCCAAATCGGTTCATAAATATGCCTTTTATCGCGTGACAAAATTCAGGACGTTTCAAAATGTCAGCCATGCTAGAAATTCAAAATGCTATAACTCAGCCATTTTTTAAGATATAGACGAAACAAAAACTGTTCCGAAATCTTTGTATAAAGGTCAAATACATAAGAAAAAAAATTGTTTCCATTTTCAATTTTTTGGTACCACATTTCAAATTTTAAATTTTTAAAAAAATTTAAATGGCCGCCATTTTGAAACAAAATGGCGGATGAAGCTGGCCAACGAACTCGGTCGAGAGATTGGTATGTACTATGTACACACCGAATTACATCCAAAATGGTTCATAAATACGCCTTTTATCGCGTGACAAAATTCAGGACGTTTCAAAATGTTAGCCACGCTAGAAATTCAAAATGCTATAACTCAGCCATTTTTTAAGATATAAACGAAACAAAAACTGCTCCGGAATCTTTGTATAAAGGTCAAATACATAAGAAAAAAATATTTTTCCATTTTTAATTTTTTGGTACCACATTTCAAGTTTTAAATTTTTTTTAAATTTTTAAATGGCCGCCATTTTGAAACAAAACGGCGGATGAAGCTGACCAACGAACTCGGTCGAGACATTGGTATGTACTATGTACAAACCGAATTACATCGAAATCGGTTCATAATTACGGGAGTTACAGTGTGACATAGGTCAGATATATATATATATATATATATATATATATATCAATTTTGAACGGAGGGTGGTTTCGGGGTCTGGGGGTCATGATCGATGAAAATATACCAAAATTTTTTGAAATCGCTTTCCTCCGAACGGCTGCAATAGGTAGCTTTTTTGTAAAGAAAGCTACCTAAAAATCCGTTGTTTCTGAGGAGTTTAATTAATTCTGCCTATTCAACCGCGACGAAATTCATCAGCGAAATTAGAATTTTGCCTCTCTTAATCAGTAAATAAATACCTGAGGTGTTTCAAAAAGATAAATTAATCCACTTTTATGAATTCGTGTCCTTGGATGTCTGTAACTAAGCTTTATTTGTGTGAATGTTGTCAGTATTAACAAATGTGGCGAAATGCAAGTAAAGTTTTAGTTAATCAAGTATTTGTAATTAGAAGATTCGTTTTTCTTTATAAAGGAATATGGTAGATATTGTTTACAAAATCTTCAAGTCAATATTTGGAGTTATTAAAACAGCTTTCCTTTGCAGATTATTGATATTAATAGAGTTTATAGCTAAAAGCTGCGAAAGTTATTGTAACTCCAAAATAATACTCCAACCTTATTATAAGTTTGCGTCTTATACTAGAAATTTTTAGACAAAAATAATAATGATATCAATCACAAATAACTTAAACAGTGTTTTCGATTAATAAAATAGAGCTTGTTTTACAATTTCTTATTAACTAACAATTTTTAAAATCTCATTTTATTTACCCTTTCATCAGAATTTATAGAAAGCCATTTACTGATAAAGTGTTTCAGTATTTTTTATTTTTTTTTTATTTTTTTTTTTTTTTTGTAAATGGTTTTAAATTGGAATGAATAATGTAAGAGTATCCTGCTTTAAAAAAAAAAAAGTCCTTCCGGCCAGTGCCGGGAGGAAGAGGTAGCTTTCATATTGCTTATTTTAAAAAAGCCAACTTATATCATTCAAACACACGAAGCTCAATTTAGTGGAAACCGAATATAGGAGATTCAATACTAATTTTTATCAATATAATGAATGAGAATTTCTCGAAATTAGTCAGCTTTATCCAAGCTGCTTTTCTTTAAAGTAACTTATATTTGGCTGCCAAATTCGGCGATTTCTTAAAGTACCTGCCATTTTAAGACAACATGGTGGATGAGGCTAACCAGTGAACTTGGTCGAGACCTTAGTAATTGCTGTGCACATGCTCACTCACATCGGAATCGGTTGATATATACGAGTGCTGTCGCATGCAAAAAATCAGATTTTTCAAAATGTCACCCACAATAGAAATTGAAACTGCTATATCTGAACCCTTTTTTAAGGTAAATACAAACAAAAAATGCTCCTGAATCCTTTTCAAGGTCAAATACTTAAGAAAGAAACATTTTTCAATTTTTAATTTTTTTGCACCTCACTTTAAATATATATATTTTTCTTAATTTAATGGCCGCCATTTTGAAACAAGATGGCTGATGAATCTGGCCAGCGAACTTCGTCGAGGTATTGATGTATGCTATCCACATGCCTTCTTACATCGAAATAGGCGAATACGTGTGTTATCGCGTGACAAATACAAGATCGTTTCAAAATGTTAGCCATGCTAGAAATTCAAAGTGCTATAATTCAACCATTTTTTAAGGCATAAACAAAAGAACAAATTTTCAGAAACAAAAACTGCTCCGGAATCTTTGTATCAAGGCCAAACACATAAAAAAAAATCAGTTTCATTTTCCAATTTTTTAATACCTCATTTTAAATTTTAAATTAATTTTTTTTTTTAAATGGCAACCCTTTTGAAACCAGATGGTGAATGAAGCTTACCAACAAACTCGGTCGAGACATTGGTATGTACTATGTACAGACCAAGTTACATCCAAATCGGTTCATAAATACGCCTGTTATCGCGTGACAAAAATCAGGTCGTTTTAAAATGTCAGCTATAATAGAAATTCATAATGCTATTACTCAGCCATTTTAGGTAGCTTTCATTACAAAAAGCTACCTATTGCAGCCGTTCGGAGGAAAGCGATTTCAAAAAATTTTGGTATATTTTCATCGATCATGACCCCCAGACCCCGAAACCACCCTCCGTTCAAAATTGATATATATATATATATATATATATATCTGACCTATGTCACACTGTAACTCTCGTATTTATGAACCGATTTGGATGTAATTCGGTATGTACATAGTACATACCAATGTCTCGACCGAGTTCGTTGGCCAGCTTCATCCGCCATTTTGTTTCAAAATGGCGGCCATTTAAAAACTTTTTAAAAATTTAAAACTTGAAAAGTGGTACCAAAAAATTGAAAATGGAAAAATATTTTTTTCTTATGTATTTGACCTTTAAACAAAGATTTCGGAGCAGTTTTTGTTTCGTCTATATCTTAAAAAATGGCTCAGTTATAGCATTTTGAATTTCTAGCGTGGCTGACATTTTAAAACGTCCTGAATTTTGTCACGCGATAAAAGGCGTATTTATGAACCAATTTGGATGCAACTTCGTTTATACATAGTACATACCAATGTCTCGACCGAGTTCGTTGGCCAGCTTCATCCGCCATCTTGTTTAAAAATGGCGGCCATTTAAATTTTTAAGAAAAATTTAAATTTGAAATGTGGTACCAAAAAAATGAAAATTGAAAAAATATTTTTTTCTTATGTGTTTGACCTTGATAAAAAGATTCGGGAACAGTTTTTGTTTCGTCTATATCTTAAAAAGTGGCTGAGTTATAGCATTTTGAATTTCTAGCGTGGCTGACATTTTGAAACGTCCGGAATTTTGTCACGCGATAACAGGCGTATTTATGAACCGATTTGGATGTAACTTGGTCTGTACATAGTACATACAAATGTCTCGACCCAGTTCGTTTGCCATGTTTCATTCGCCATCTTGTTTCAAAAGGGTTGCCAATAAAAAAAAATTAATTTAAAATTTAAAATTTTGTATTAAAAAACTGGAAAATGAAAAAGATTTTTTTGTGTGTTTGGCCTTGATACAAAGATTCCGGAGCAGTTTTTGTTTCTGAAAATTTGTTCTTTTGTTTATTTCTTAAAAATGATGGTTGAATTATAGCACTTTGAATTTCTTGCATGGCTAACATTTTGAAACGATCTTTTATTTGTCACGCGATAACACACGTATTCGCCTATTTCGATGTAAGAAGGCATGTGGATAGTATATATCAATATCTCGACCAAGTTCGCTGGTCAGCTTCATCAGCCATCTTGTTTCAAAATGGCGGTCATTAAATTAAAAAAAAAATTATATTTAAAGTGAGGTGCAAAAATTTAGAAATTGAAAAAGGTTTCTTTCTTATGTATTTGACCTTGATATAAGGATTCAGGAGCATTTTTTGTTTGTCTTTATCTTAAAAAATGGCTCAGATATAGCAGTTTCAATTTCTAATGTGGGTGACATTTTGAAAAAACTGATTTTTTGCCTGCGACAGCACTTGTATATATCGACCGATTCCGATGTAAGGGAGCATGTGCACAGCAATTACTAAGGTCTCGACCAAGTTCACTGGTTTGCCTTATCCACCATGTTGTCTTAAAATGGCAGGCACTTTAAGAAAACGCCGAATTTGGCAGCGAAATATAAGTTACTTTAAATAAAAGCAGCTTGGATAAAGCTGACAAATTTCGTGAAATTCTCATTCATAATGATTTAGTATTGATAAAAATTAGTATTGAATCTCCTATATTCGGTTTCCACTAAATTGAGCTTCGTGTGTTTGAATAATATAAGTTGATTTTTTTTTAAATAAGCAATATGAAAGCTACCTCTTCCTCCCGGCACTGGCCGAAAGGACTTTTTTTAGATATAGACGAAACAAAAACTGTTCCGGAATCTTTGTATTAAGGTCAAACACATACAAAAAAATCTTTTTCATTTTCCAATTTTTTGGTATCTCATTTTAATTTTTTTATTTTTTTAAATGGCCGCCATTTTGAAACAAGATGGCGGATGAAGCTGGCCAACGAACTCGGTCGAGACATTGGTATGTACTATGTACACACCGAATTATATCGAAATCGGTTCATAAATACGCCTTGTATCGCGTGACAAAATGCAGGACGTTTCAAAATGTCAGCCACGCTAGAAATTCAAAATGCTATTAACTCAGCCATTTTTTAAGATATAGACGAAACAGAAACTACTCCGGAATCTTTGTATAAAGGTCAAATACATAACAAAATAATATTTTTTAATTTTTAATTTTTTGGTACCACATTTCAAATTTTTAATTTTTTTAAAAAATTTTAAACGGCCGCCATTTTGAAACAAAGCGGCGGATGAAGCTGGCCAACGAACTCGGTCGAGACATTGGTATGTACTATGTACACACCGAATTACATCGAAATCGGTTAATAATTACGAGAGTTACAGTGTGACATAGGTCAGATATATATATAGGGGAGACTAGGGAGGGTTGACCCACTTTTTACAAAATTATTTTTTATTTTTTAAATATTGAACGTAGAATAAAGTTTTATATATCATTTTATTCGATATACAATCAGTTATCAAAAGAAAATTACGACATAAGTGTATCATATAAGAAATTTGAAAAATGATTGATTTTAATCATGAAAAAATAATGGCTCAAGGCTCCCCACGTATGGGAGGGTTGAACCACTATATGGGAGGCTTGACCCGCTTTGTTTTATTATGCAATATTTGTGAAGAAAAATAAAATCAGTTTAAAAAATGCAAAATAACTTTATACAACATGTTTTAATTATTATTTAAAAAAATATTTTTTTTTAAATATGATGCCTAAACAAACCTGTTGAGACGCCATCGCAAGTCAGAGGAGAAAATTTTTGTTCTAAACAGATTTTGTCTGAGCAGGTATAATTGTATTGCAGGGAAAATGAAATTTTAACATTTAAGGCAGTATTCTGTTAGAGAAACTTTCCGTTTTTATAGTGTTTCATTTCATTATGTTCGGATTTAGGAGCCATTGTCCCGCTTTTTTTCTCCTTGTCCGATTTTCTTGACACTCGACATTACAATGTCAACTATGTGACAACTCTAGTTGTCACATAGCTTGGCTTCATCTCACTGTAGTCACCCTGGTGAAATTTGTCTACATACCTTACTAAAGTTTTTCGATCGATGCAATGTTCTTTTGCAGCCGTATGAGTACTTAACTTATCATTAACATGATTTAAACCTTTAAAGGGCAAAGTAATTTCAGTATTAAAATGTTGAAATAAATGACTAACATCGGAATTTACGAACAAATTTATTTGGAAATAAGGAAAAGTCTATATTTCACATAGATATTAAATGGAAAAGATTTTAGCAAAATTCTAGTGCCATTGTGACATTTTGGAATTAAAATTAAGTGGTTTTATAAGCATACCTCTGCCACTGAAAGGGTTAAGACTGTTGCTTTCATCCTTTCTAGTCTTTCCCACTGTTTCTATTTACCTATTGTAAGTAATATTTAAATGGAAAAAAGTTCCTATCAACTTTCCCATTTTCTAGCATTTTTTCACATCTATCTTTAGTCAGTTTTAAACATTTTCTTTTCCATGACACCATTTTACTGTAGCTTTACCGAATAAATTTACATTATTTTATATATATAACCATTAACTTTTCATTATGCACGGTCCAAATAAAAATATTACCAAAACTGCTCAATTAATGGAGCCTTTAGCATCTGGTCAACCCTCCCTCACATTGACTGGGTCAAGCGTTCCTACATAGACCTTTTCTAAAAAAGAGCACATAGTTATGTTAAGCCTAACTTACTGTACAATCTTCATGCCTGGAAGGAAAGCTCAATACTTCTGCATTACTTTAAACCTACTTACTTAAATTTATATGAAATAATTTACCTGAAAAAAGCTTACAAAATATTTCTAAAAAACACAACTTTTAGGTTGAAAACACCTCCCCATTGATTTTTTCCACACCTATTTCGATTATTTCTATGAAACGAAGACTGTCGTTTGAGCATTCCAGTAGCTTTGGTTGACACCTATTGATAAAACTCTGAAATCCTTTTAAATATGATAAATTATGGGTGGGTCAAGCCTCCCGTATGGTTAACCGTCCCTAGTCTCCCCTATATATATATCAATTTTGAACGGAGGGTGGTTTCGGGGTCTGGGGGTCATGATCGATGAAAATATACCAAAATTTTTTGAAATCGCTTTCCTCCGAACTAGAGATGTGTCATTTGTTGAGGAACGACTCCAAAGGAACGATTCCGGCAGTGAAACTGAGGGAACGATTCCATTCTGTAAAAAGGAATCGGTCCTTTTAGGAATCGGTCCTTTTAGGAATCGGTCCTTTTTGGAACGACTCCTCGGATTCGGTCCTTTTTGGAACGGTTCCTCGGATTCGGTCCTTTTTGGAACGGTTCCTCGGATTCGGTCCTTTTTGGAACGGTTCCTCGGAATCGGTCCTTTTTGGAATGATTCCGAAAAGGAACGACTCCACGGAATCGGTCCTTTTCGGAACGATTCCTCGGAATCGGTCCAAAATGTACCGACTCCGAAAAGGACCGATTCCTCGGAGTCGTTCCGAAAAGGACCGATTCCTCGGAGTCGGTCCATTTCGGAATCGTTCCAAAAAGGACCGAATCCGAGGAACCGTTCCAAAAAGGACCGAATCCGAGGAACCGTTCCGAAAAGGACCGATTCCTCGGGAATCGGTTCTTTTCTTGTAGACTGGCCAGTTTTAATAAATTAAAATACGCTATTTTATTTCAAAATAACAGATTTTGATTCTATTAAAGCTGACTTTATTGCCAAAATATCCTTCTAATGTGTGTGCCACCCCCCCCCCTCCTCAAAAAAAAAAGAAAAGTAAAGAAAGAAAGAAAAAAGAAATTGAAGTGCGGGGCGGAGTAGGGCGTTTAATAAACATTACTATTTCATCTTCTTGTGCTAAATTAATCGGAAAGAAATAATTAAAAAAAATATTTTATACGAATTGGATTTTTTACACCTGAGAGAAAAAGTGCCCGAGATGGGATTCGAACCCAGAAACTTTGCGTGCTTTACCGATTGAGTACCTGGACCCCGAGGGTAATGGAACACCATGTGTACTTTAATACACTAATACATTTTCTAATTGGTAAATGTATCATACGAAATGAATTTTTTCTAAATGAATTCTTAAGTCTGTTCTCAAATCCAAAAGGATAAATTTGTGACAAAAGTTTTAATTTATTTTTATTCGGAAATGCATGAAACGAACAGGTGTTGTTGTTCAGAAACTATGTAATCGAGCTGTTTTTTCCGTTTTTTTTGCAAACGCAATAGGCCTTTCAGAAAATAGTGTCAAAGTGGGCGTTTTGAACCGAATTTCCGCGCGAAAGAGGCATAATTTCTCAAAAATGGGTGAAAAACATGTTTGTCACGTGATCAATATCGATTATAACGCAATAGGTAATTTACTGATCAAAAGATGGAAAACACAGTTCGATTCCAAATCGCTTCCATGGTCAAACATTCCAATTTTATATCTTTCCGTTAAAAAATGAATTTGTAAATGTGTCAAAACGTTTTACGCTTGTTGAGCAGATCACTTAAGAACAGCCTTAAGAAAAACAAAGAAAATGCTTGTTTAATTACTAGTGAAAAATATTTTTTTAAATCTGACTAGAAACAGTTTTGAATAATATAAGAAATATATCACTAGGCCATAAAAATTGCATTTTAATAGGATAATAATAACTGATTTTCAATTATTTTAATAATTGTAGAGTTACGCACTTTCATGCATATTTCACTATTTCATGTTTTTTCCTCAAACATAATTTCAATTTGAGAATCCTCTTTGTCAAAATAAATATATGACCAGCTACGAGCGCTCGAGTACCACTTTATTTCCACATTTTGCCGTCTTGTTTTTCTCTCCTGAAGAAGATGATTAAAAAAATCTCGAAACTCCCTAAGATTGTTGTTTTAATCCACTTACATTGAGGTTTATTACATAGAGTAAAATCTGTTAGAACAAGGAATTTTTGTAAAACGTTTCTTTCTTTCTTAAGATAATGAATATTTCAAAAACAATAATGTCTAATAATAATAATAAGATAACAGTAATAGTGGTGGGTGGGATTGAAATAATTTAAACGCGGTTCGCTCTCTTAATGGCCGTTTTGAGTATAAAAACGGGAAAGAAAAATCACGTGCTACATATAGATTATCGGACTTTCTCCAACACTGTGACATATATAAAGCTGCATATTTTATGCTTGTTTCGGTTTAATAGATTTATGTTAACCCTCCGCCTACCAGAGGGGTTCAATGGCCCCGACAGGTACATTTACAATGATATTTCTAATTTATTTTAAAAACTGAAATTTCTGTAAATATGGGTTTTTTCTGGGATGTTCTATTCTTTTGAGTAGAACATTCCAGAAAAAGTCACATATTTACAAAATTTTCATTTTTTAAAATGTGAAAAATCAATTTGAATGTATCTATCGGGTCTGTTGCACCGGTCTGGTATGCGGAAGGTTAATATTGCATTTAAAAAGTTTTACAATCTACGAATTTAATTATTGGTTTCCAAAGAATGCACGTTGTGATTTTGTACAGTTTTTTCAATTGTTATTTTACTTCTATTTCTTGCTAAATAATTAGAATTTAAATAACTGTGACTTTGTTTTAATTCAACGTAAAATAAAAGCAAAAAAAAAATCGTTTATCGTAATAATTTCTTATAATAATTCAGATTTCTTGATCGTTATTGATACTCGTAAATCCCGAAATCAATGCCACGATTAATGCCTGTTACTGTGGTGATGGATAATACGTATCTGAGTTTAATTTCGAGCAAATCAAGGCTCCCTTCATGCTAAACTAAATTTAATGTTTCATGCCTAATACCAAATTTCCGTTTTTATTGAGGTAAAACTTACTGCAAATACGATACTAAATTTTATGTATTTTCCTTTCTTATTGTTATTCTTTTCACTTAGAAGATTTATTTATTTATTTATTTTTTTCTTAAATTACATAAAGTTTTCTGAAAAGTTCGAATTTAACAAAATGTTTTATCTATTTTAAATAGTTTTGACAATAAAAAGTTTAACTCCGAATAAAAAATAGTTAAATTCTCAAAAAATTAAGGTTGGTATTATCTATAATACGTTTACAACAGATATCTTTCATTCAACGGCCGAAACATCGTCAAAAGGATAGTTCTTTATATAGTACTACACTCTGTAATAATAATGGACATACTTTTAATTTGTTTAATTTAATTAAACCAATAAACCGTTTTTCAGTTAAAATGTTAGCAAATTTCAAATTTAAAGAAATAGAACTTTGAAGTTTAGTGAATCACTATATCTTTTGGCGGAGATAATATGTACTATATATGAATAAAATCATATATATTACTATATATATATATATATTATAATATTAATGCATATAATATTATCTTATAAATATCACTAGCCATAGCCCTGTTAATGAATCTGTTTACAAATCATCTGAAGGAACTTCTACCCTTTCGTGTAACACAAGTGTTCCATAACTTCATGAGTTATGAAGCTCCAAAGATCCCAATCCAAACAAACATATTAGCATTGCAATTCACTCACACCGAACTGAGGTTCTGTATCATATAAGTGGAGAGAGGGTGACGGCGGATGAGGGTGTGAAATTAGAGAAATTCCGGTAGGTTCTCGTGAAATTGGAGATTCAAAAAGAGTTGTAAGTTTATTGAAATTCTACGTAGTTAACAGCAGTTCACAAATAGCGATGTTAGGGTAAAAGACAAGACATACATCTGTCACTCAGGAAAGACAGTGTGCAAAAACGTGCTTTACTTTTTAACTCTTTCCAATAAAGTTAGTGTTTATGAATGCGGTTTGTCTGTCCGTCAGACCGTCTGTTCACACTCTAAGGCAAGTCACACACTAAGGAGACACATAAGACATGTCGCTTGAATTCGCTAGAAAAACTGGTTTAAAACAAGTTTGCAACAACTTCGTTCTTTCTTTCGACCGGTTTTTGCACTTCATGTTGCGCTTTGTGTCGTTGTGTGGTCTCAGTGTGTAATATACCTAACTCCCGTAAATATACTCGGATTCCCATGCAATTGATATATGTTAATGATGTTTACCATGGGATGTTTGATATTCAATATGAAGAGTAGCATTAATAGTTTATTTACAGGGGCACTCAAAAGTATTTCGTTACATTATGGTCAACGGGAAAAAATCGTTTGCAGCGCATTTTAATGACATTAAGCTATTTCAAATGCATTAAAATTGATATATATCACTGAATTGCACTACAAGATGATTGCTATAGAATAGGGTGTTTCACTTCTGAACCAGGACCTGAAGGCGGTGATAATAATGTTGATGAATTATGCGAAATATCCTGTGTGCGTAAAGTTAGGGAGCTAAGGAGAAAGACGATAAAGGGCATAAAGTTACTGAAAGTACGGACACTGGAACAAAAATGTAATCTGCTTTAACTAGTTACATATCCAAACCAGTAGGGCCATTCAAATGAAAAATGAGATTCAGAATGAAAAATGAAATTAAGATTACCTAGAGGTAGATTTTGAAGAGGAATCTATGAGACTAAAAATTCCTAGACCCTGGTGACAAATATCAGAGCAATAATAAAATTTCCTATACAGGATGTCCACTCTCAACGATGTCCAATAGCTAATTCCTAAACCGTTAGTCATAGCCATATAGTTCCAATTACAAAAATGTTTTAAATGGGGGTAAAGAAGTATTTAAAAAGTGATTTGGGTCAATAGAATCATTTCTTGAAAAATTATGAAATTTAATTTTTTATACGATCCCCCGGTCCTTCAAGTTATAGTTAGTAATACTTTCCTATTACGTACTTACAAGTAAGACAAATAAAAGTCGTATTATTCTACGACTAAAACTGACCGAAGTAATGGCTGTTTCAACTTGGAGCATATTTTTTGCTGCGAAATAGGGGTCATTTACAAATTTACTAGAAATATAAATAATCTTCAGATATATAAAAAATATAGTTGATAGTAAAATTAACATTGCATTATAAATTTGAAATCTATAATCATTCTGAAATATTAATGCAAAATATACAGCTTGTACTAAACATATAACAGGAAAAAAAATAATAGAATTTTCGTTAAATAAAATGTTGAAAAGCAACAGCCTCGATTCTTTACACACTGAATCCAAAAATGGCCTTCATGTTTTATCACAAAGTACAGATTTTTTGCAAATCGTAAATTTGAAAGCTAAAAAGTGAAAAATTTTCGGAAATCTGATTCTGATAGTATAAAATAGATGTGATTGTTATTTCTTTAACTTTTGATAATTGATTTTTATGTATTTTTTACTATTGAATCCGAAAATGACCTTCATTAGTTTTTGGTGTAAATCGCCCTGCAGGTGGCGCTGCTATGTAGCATTTTGCAGGATTTCAGCAAAAGCTCTATCTCAAGAACTAATGCACGGATTTTTATAAAACTTCAGATTCAGTTAATCCTTGATATGAATTAGTGCTGGTAAAGTTTTGGTGCAAATCGCCCAACAGATGGCGCTGCTATGCTGCATTTTGCAGCATTTACACGATTTTCGTAATAGCTCAATCTCAAGAAATAATGCACGGATTTTCATCAAACTTCAGATTTAGTTAGTGCTTGACATGAATTGACGTTTTGCCCCTTGTGGTGTAAATCGCTCAACAGGTGGCGCTGCTATGCTGCGTTTTTTGAGATTTCCGCAATAGCTCTATTTGAAGAACTAATGCTTGGGTTTTCAACAAGCTTCAGATTTAGGTATACTGGATATGAATTAGTGCTGTTTATGTTTTGGTGTAAATCGCTCAATAGGTGGCGCTGGTATGCAGCATTTTTCACGATTTCCACAATAGCTCAATTTCCAGAACTAATGCACGGATTTTCATCAAACTTCAGATTCTGTTAGTCCTGGACATGAATTGATGTTTTGTACCTTTTCGTGTAAATCGCTCAACATGTGGCGCTGTTGTGCTGCATTTTTGTGATTTCCACAATAGCTCTAGCTCCAGAACTAATGCACCGATTTTCATCAAACTTCAAATTCCGGTATACCTTAATATGAATTAGTGCTATTTGTGTTTTGGTGCAAATCGCTCAACAGGTGGCGCTGCTATGCTGCATTTTTCAGAATTTCCCTTACACCTCTATCTCAATAAGTAATGCACGAATTTTCATCAAACTTCAAATTCAGGTATGCTTTGATACGAATTGGTTCTAAATTGATGTAATTGCTTTTACTATTTAAATGATTTAATTGACGTGATTTATTTAGAAGAAAGTTTTGTGATGGCCACAACATACTAGCTTAACTTTGAAATTTGCCATTTACAAAAAAAGTCTAACATGATGGTTAAATATGAAGGCAATTTTTACATTCAGTGCTAAAAAGCACATACAAATCAGTCGTAAAAGTTAAAAAATACAACCATCGACTCTATTTTATAGTATTAGCTATTTTTTCGATTTTGAAATTTACTATTTTGAAATTTACTAGTTGCGAAAAATTCTGACATGATGGTTAAAAATGAAGATAATTTTCGGATTCAGTGCTAAAAAATACATAAAAATCATAATTTTAAAAATACATAATTTTAAAAATAAAAAAACACAACCATCGCAGTCTTGTGTTATCTAATCTAAAACTTTTTAGAAAACTTGTTGGCCGTAATCTATCCGAAATTTTTTGTTACCCTGTAAAATAAGTACATAATGGTAAGCACTGAAAATCATAATAATATTGCATTGTCATCTGATTTATGTCAATATGTAAAATTTAACCTCCATCGCATATTTTAAAGTGAGTTGAATTTCGAGTACAAATTTCGAACTGGAAAGACATACATACGATCGTTTCAAGTTAACCCGTTACCCGCTGGTGTTGCGTTCACGCAACGGTCAAAATAATTGCTCATGCTTACATTAATTACTTTGTCACCACTATTTTACAATTAAAAAAATTGCCTTATTCATTAGCAGAAATTTTGATATTTTAATAAAGCGGAAATTACCTTTCTGAATTTGTGGTGACAAGCGACTTTCAACAAGAAATTTGAAAATTCCTACTTATAGTTTTGGCGGTTAATAGGTTAAATAAAAGCTTATAAAAATAGCATAGTTTTTGTTAAAAAAATCATGAAAAGAAACAGCTTCAAATCCTTACAAAAATCTGTCGTAATACGATTTCTTTCAAAGCGCAGCTACACATGAAATAAATCCTTCAAATACTTTAAGCACTTTGTTTACGACCCCTAGAAGCATGGCTAAACTCATGTGTATTCGGATGCAGAAAAGTGGCATAAGTCTTGCATTTCAAAGTTTCGTATAACTTCATGAATTTTAGTGTTAGATGAATGGGACTTTTTTTGTCTTTCTTTTAAGAGAACAGGAAATTTTTACTAAATATCTTTTATAGGGCGGAGGACCGTATAAAAAATTAAATTTCGTAACTTTTTTAGAAATATTTTTATTGATCCAAACGACTTTCAGAATAATTTTTTACCTTATTTAAAACATTTTTGTAATTGGAACTATAGGTCTATGACTAACGGTTTAGGACTTAGCCACTGAACATCGTTGAGAGTAAAGACACACTATATAAATTAATAATATAAATGGACGGTCATTTGACGACATATTTTCAAGAGAAACCAATGATTACACTGAAAATCGAATAGACCTTGCACCGCCCTTAAATTTCCAAGAGGAATTTTGCTTTATACCATAAATCATAAAGTTAGAAATAACTGCAAATTAATTGCACACGCTGATCAATGAAATGAACTCTTAAAAACAAAATCATCTGTCCAAAACATTACAAAATTAAAGCGACTGGATGCCTAAGAAAATGGATGGGTACATAAGAAAATAAATTAGTAAAAATATTATGGATTGCATGTGGTTCTCCTTATCTCGGAAGTGTTTTTTTCCCCTTGGAATCCTTTATTTTTCAAAATCGTTCTTTTTTTTCTCGGAACCGTTCCTTTTTTCTCTGAATCGTTCCTTTTTTCTCGGAATCTTTCCTTTTTCTCGGATTCGTTCCTTTTTTCGGAACGATTCCGAAAGGAACGACTCCAATGAACTCGTTCCTTTCGGTGAACGATTCCGGCTGGAACGATTCCTTAAAAGGAACGATGTTGCCCATCTCTACTCCGAACGGCTGCAATAGGTAGCTTTTTGTAATGATAGCTACCTAAAAGATGGCAATTTTAATTAACAAGGGGGCTAAATACAAAGCACCGATTTATTCAGAATTCAAAACGATCAAAGAAATGGTTTCTTGAAACATTATAATACCTTCCTTTATATCGCGTTTCGTTATATCGCTCATTCTGATGTACCGTTTAATTTCGCGTGCATCTCGAATAAGATATGTTTATTTTTAAAATCAAATTTTAATTAACTTTATTTGTGTATCACCAACAATAATGGTAATTACCTATAAATAATTTAAGTAAGAAAATTGTAATGTGTGTATAAAATAACGTTTTGTTATTAACACATTTACTTGTAGGTAGTAGTTTTTCCCCAATGTTGGTTATTTCGCAATTTCAGTTATACCGTGAATTTTTTTAACTCTCTTCATGCGCGATATGAATATGATGTGAACAATGTTTGCAATCAATGTCTGATTACCGCCTAAACAAAGTTTCGCTGCAATATTTTTTAAATTTTTTGTTTTATTTAATCACATATTTCTTACGTTAAACAAGAAGAAAATTTATTTTCTGGTGGTTGGTGTTTGACTAGCTGATAGTCAGGCCCTTTTAGCTACTCTCTTATCACTTCATTTCTGACAATAAAAAGCAGAAGTAAATAAACGTTGTCATTAACTTATGACATATTCGATATAAGAAGAATCATAAAAAGTCACCGGTAAAGTTTTTTAAAAGTTCATTATTAACCGACTTCAAAAATAAGAGGAGGTTATCAATTCGACGCGTATGTATATTTTTTACGCGTATGTATATTTACGCGTATGTATTTCGTGTATATCTAGTATGTTGTGGCCATCACAAAACTTTCTTCTACATAAATCACGTCAATTAAATCATTTAAATAGTACAAGAAATGACAACGATTTAGCACCAATTCATATCAAAGTGTATCTGAATTTGAAGTTAAAAAGTGAAAACGGAACCATTATAAGATCACTCCTGTGTCTGTCCGTCTGTCTGTCTGTCTGTCTGTCTGTCACAGCCATTTTACTCGTAAACTACGGGATGTGGAAAGTTCAAATTGGGGGAAGTAATAAAGACTATTGACCCAAATATTTCCAGAATATTAAACATTCATAAATATATTTAGTAAAAATGTAGAGGGTCAAATTTACTTGAAAAAACAACAACTTTTCTTTGTATATCGTGTGGGGTATCGTGTGAAAGCTTTCGTAACGCTGAAATCAAAAATATATTTCGTTTAATTTTAGGTATTATATTTTCAAAGTTATGGTGGAAAATGTAGTACAAAAATATGTTCCCCCCATCTAATTCCGAATCTATTGAAACTAAAATTATGAAAAAATTAGAAGTAGTAGACATTAATTTAAACCTTGCAGGAAAATTATAGTGATTACCCTAGGTCACATTGTTTTTGAGAAAATCGCATTTTTCCGTTGCACTCAAATTTCGATTTACGGGCTTCAGCAAACGTGTTGAGCAGCGCTAGAGGTACCTATCGTAGCAGAAGTAAAAAAGCATTGTTGATCATGAATTTTGGAAAAAATCGTCGGTAATTAGCCGAAATATAAACACTTAAAGACACGGACGGTTTGGACATACATAATCACAGGGACGGTGTATTCTATGCTCCACCGGCTTTTAAAGCCTAGATAACAAATTTTAAGGATATATTTGTGTAATGCAATGCCCAGTAGCAGTATAAAAGCAATAAACGTCAAATTGTTAAAAACAGACTTATTTAATGAAAATTAATCACATAAATACTATGGTATTCGCGACTAGTTTCCATTGAGTGGCTCTCTCAATACCCTACTATGTCTTTAAAGGTTAACTAAAAACCTATATGGAAAACACATATACAGAATAGCTATATTTGCTATTATTTAGGTTCCATATATCTCTGAACTTTCATGGTATATCCATTTATACTTTTCTAGTACACAGGTTGGAAAAAAAAGTCCCTTTAACCATTATGGGAAAAAATATTCAGAGATAAATCATAATCAGTTCCTTTTAGAAGCTTTTGAAACTATTTTTTGAATAAAAATAATAGGAAATTTTAATTAAAAAAGTTTTTATTAACAAAATATTCTATTCACGATTTAAAATTTGAATATAAAGGAACTTAACGCCTCGTCAGTTGAAAAAACAAAGTTTTTAAAAAACACTGAATAAATGGAAAACATTAACAAAGCACACATATTGAATGGTCTGCTTCCAATAGAATGCGAATGTTGCTCCTCCTTGACATACGACACGACGAAAAAATCCGTTGTTTGGGAGGAGTTTAATTAATTCTGCTTATTCATCCGCGGCGAAATTCATCAACAAAATTAGAATTTTGCCTCTCTTAATCGGCAAATAAATACTTGAGGTGTTTCAAAAAGATAAATTAATCCATTTTTGTGAATCCATGTCCTTGGATGCCTGGAATTAATCTTTATTTGTCTAAATGTTGTCAGTATTCATAAATGTGGCGAAATATAAGTAAAGTTTTAGTTTATTAAATAGTTTTAATTAAAAGATTCATTTTTCTTTATAAAGGAATCTGGGTTAGACATTGTTAACAAAATAGTCATGACAGTGTTTCCAGTTATTAAAATAGCCTTTGCGGATTTTCGATATCATTAAAAGAGTTTATTATCTAATAGCTATAAGAGTTATTGTAATACCTAAATAAGACTCTAACCTTGTTATCATTTCGCCTGCTACACTAAAAATATTTAAACAAAAATAATATTTGGGGTTGGTTTCATAATTTCTTACCATAATAAAATTTCATATCAACTAACAATTGCTAAAATCTCAATTTTATTTACCTTTTCATCAAATTTTATAGAACGTCATTTACTTATAAAGTGTTTGAGTTTTAAATTTGAATGACTAATGTAGGAGTATTCTGCTTCAAAAAAAAATAAATAAATAAATAAATAAATAAAAAATAAAAATTAGTGGAAATTTCAATTAACAATGGAAAGGCTAATTACAAAATAACGATTTGCTCAGCATTAAAATAGATTAAAGAAATGGTTTCTGGAAGTATATAAAGAACTGAAAATACAGTCAAAGTCTGCTTTATTAGAACGGCTTTTTTTTTAACAAAAACAGTTACGAATAAATATTAATAATCATTATGGAAAACGTATTAAATAGATTTAATACGTTATTTGTTAATATTTAATTAGAGATAAACCATAATCAATTTCTTTTGGATTCTATTCGAACTCTCTTTTGTATAAAAATAATCGGAAATTTAAAGTGTAAAGAATGTAGTGAGCAAAATACCACATGAAGATTTAAAATTACAGCCTAAAAAAACCTTAGCGCCTCGTCAGCTGAAAAAAATAAAGTTTTAAAAAAACGCTGAATGAATGGAGAACATTAACAAAGCACTCTTACTGAGTGGGCTGCTTTGGATAAATGCGAATGTTGCTCCTTCTTGACATACGACACGAGGAAAAAATTCGTTGTTTGTAAAGAGTTTAATTAATTCTGCCTATTCAACCGCGACGAAATTCATCAGCAAAATTAGAATTTTGCCTCTCTTAATCAGCAAATAAATATCTGAAGTGTTTCAAAAAGGTAAATTAATCCACTTTTGTGAATCCATATTCTTGGATGTCTCAAACTAATCTTTATTTATGTAAATGTTGTCAGTATTAATAAATGTGGCTAAATACAAGTAAAGTTTAATTAATCAAGTTATTTGTAATTAAAATAATCCTTTCTCATTTAAAAGGAATATAGGTTACATATTATTTGCAAACTCATCAAGTCAAGGTTTCGAGTTAATAAAACAGTATTCCTTTGCAGATTCTCGATATCATTAATACAGTTTATTAGCTAATAGCTGTGAGATATCTCTTTATACGTATTTAATTTTAACATCGCGTTACAGAAAGTTATTGTAACGCCAAAACAATTTCCCATCCTTATTAACACTTTGCTTTATATACTATAAATATTTATACAAAAATAATATTGTTATCAACGAAAAGTAAGCTAAGTAGTATTTTCGATTATTAAAATAGAACTTGTTTTGCAATTTCTTAACATCACAAAATATCATATTAACTAAAACTTCATGAAATATTTTTACCTTTAAACTAAATATTATAGAAAGTTGTTTATAGTTTATGTGTTTTAGTTTACCTTTGTTTACAAATTTGAATGACTAATCTAAGAGTATCCAGCTTAAAAAAAAAAATCATATAGCATTCTCAACTAACAAGGGAACGGCTAAATACGCAACACAGATCTGTTCAGTATTAAAATAAATTGGAAAAAGTGGCTCCCTGAAATATACGAGGAAAGTCAGTAGGTAGGTAACAAACTGATATGCGAGGTCGGAAATTAGTCGTAAATTGTTTCCAAATATGGCAATAGGTGGCAGCGTAATCCAACTATAAGATGCTAATTTCGAATTTATGAGACAGCAGGTGTACAAGATGTGAAGGGTCGTTCAAAAGTTGTTGACGAAGAGCGAAGTGGTCATCCAGTTGAGATTGCGACAAAAGAATCAGTGCGGAAGGTTTAGAAAATGGTTGCTATGCTGTCTATTGTTGATCGCATGTCAGCTCTAACCATTTCCTTAACCCTCCGCACTGATTCTTCTGTCGCAATCTCAACTGGACGACCACTTCGCTCTTTGTCACAACTTTTGAACGACCCTTCACATCTTGTATAACTGTTGTCTCATAAAATTGAAATTAACATCTTATAGTCGGATTATGCTGCCACCTATTGGCATATTTGGAAACAATTTACTACTAATTCCCGATCTCTCATATCAGTTTGTGACCTATTTACTGACTTCCCCTCGTATAAAGTACTGAAAATACAGTATCTTCCTTTATATTGCATTTCGTTAGATCAGTGTTGCCAGTGGGCTACTTTTCTTAAATTAAGATTTCTTGATTGGCACCCCTTTTTTGAAATGTTAAAATTACCTTTGTTTTCGCCTTAATTAACATGTCATTAAATAAGACGCATTTTACCATATCAAAAAAGTGGTGCCAATCAAGAAACTAAATTTAAAAAAAGTAGCCCATCTGGCAACACTGCGTTAGGTCCCTCATTCCGATATATTATTGATTTCTCGTATATACGACCCGAATTAAACAAGTTTTACCATTATCATCACTTCGTAACACCATTGGTGATTTACTGCCCGAGTTCAGAGAAATACCTTATCCTACTTCTTGCTTTATTTTTTCCTCTTTTTCACTATTTTTAACTGTTCAATCTCTCAGAGATCTTTTTTTTCCGTCATGTAATTTTCATCTTCTTTTTTTTTTTTTATATATGTTATTCCTCTATTATACGAACATTTTCATTTTAAAACTTGAACAATCTCATCAAATTAAGAAACGAATTTCAAATTTATTTGCACTGAATTCATTTAATAAAGTTAATGCAAATGCACTTCATTTATACTTTTAATGCTTACAAAAAAACACTGCTCGACTAATTTTTAATTAATTCTGTTCATTCAACCCAAGCTGATTCACGAATGCAATTAGAATTTTCGCTTCTCATGAGATGCAAATATATACCTGAAGTGTTTTAAAAAGATAAATTATCTTGTTTGAGTGTGCCTTATTGCACAATGAGTCTCTCATGTTTCTTTGCTCTGAAATTATCTCCACTTGCGATAAAAGGACAACAAATATTATTTTAATTACAGTAATAAATAGTATGGCTATCAAATAAAGTTTTTTTTTTCGAATGATTTTTTGTTTTAATTTAGATAAGATAATTTTAATACAGTGAAACCTCCCTGTGAGACTACCTCCATTAAGCGACCACCTCCCTGAACGACCATTTTTTCATGGAAAGAAATTTATTCCCATAGGTTCAATACTAATTTTACCTCCATTCAGAGACCATCCCAGTTGAACTCCCTCCATGAGAGACCGATTTCTTTGAAGAAAACGAAACAAATTCCGTTTTATCCTAGTCGCTTGAAGAAGGTATTATTATAACAAGTAATATAAAAATTTTGTTTTTAAAGTCATTTCCTACTTAGGTCATCAAAGAAAAATTTAATATAATCCCTTAAGCTAATATTAGTTTTTGTTGCATTAAAATATCTCAATTTGTTGATTTTTTATATGCAAGTAGGTTTACAATGGAACTCTGTGGAAATTTGGCGAACTATTAGAGATATCGCCAAGTTGGCATCACTTTTGGCGACTCATTTTGGCCGCCAAATTTGGCGATATATTGCCAAGTTGGCGACAAACGGGGCGTTATTTGGCGACAGAACAGGGTCCCCCCCCTTTGGTAACCCCCCCCCCCCTTATAGATATGAAGATGCATTAAATGCTTCAATAACCAATGGACGCCATTTTGTCTCCCATGTAAAACTAAAATTAATTATTAAAATTTAATTAATGAATTAATATTTGAAAAAACTGCATTAACATCAATTGTCATCCAGTACAAGTTTTAAAAAATTTATTTCTACTTGATAGGGTGAAAAATAAATATTTTATTAACGATTGAAAACTTGAAGAAGATAAATAAATAAATAAATAAATAAATAAATAAAGGGAGAGTGTGAACTAACAGTAAGAATTTCAAAATAATTCAGGAGAGCGCATTATTCAACAAACATCTAAACTAAGTTTAGATTTTTTTTTATTATTATTATTCCGGTAACTTTTAAGTGTTTAAACCCCTTTTTGTTTTTTTAGGTAATGAATTTAACTCTGATGACAAATTAAGGATGGCGGTCAATAAACTCCCCTGCCCTATTCTTTCAAGAATCTCTCGAAGAAATAGATAAATTAATGAAATCGTCATTATTTGTTCCCATCCAAAACAAATTGCATTTATTTACTGAACTTCGAAAGGACTTGGAAATAAAAGTTATAAAAGATAAAACCGTAAAATCTAAGCAAACGTCAATGTATAAATTTTTAAACTCTGCGGTAATTAACTTATGTAATTAACTTTTGTTTTGATACTTATATTTTCATATTTTTTCCTAATGTGAAAAATAAATTTTAGTAACATTAATTGTTTCCTTTTTCCAACAATTAAAATCTAGATTTAAACATGACCTCCATTAAGAAACCACCTCTCGGAGCGACCAATTTTTATTGGAACGGAATGTGGTCGTTTTAGGGAGGTTTTACTGCACTTTTTTATATTTCTCTTGAACTTTTTTTGCTAAAATAATCTGAAGTAACATTTGCCAGAAACAGAAATGAATATGCAAACGTGAAGAGCAAATTGTAAGGTTACCTCAACTGGTGATCACACAAGCTTGGCGAGAGCCTATTCTCCTTTTTTTTTTTTTTAATCTACAGAGTGAGGATAAATGAACATTCCAACTTTACAGGGCTATTAAAAGGGAAAAAAAGTACAACCTTGTTGTTCATCGGAAATCAAAAAGTTCGAATGCATATCGAATGAATTTTTCAAATTCACGAATGCGAGTAGAATTTTCGCTTCTCGTGAGATGCAAATATATACCTGAAGTGTTTTTAAAAGATAAATTATCTTGTTTGAGTGTGCTTATTGGACGACGAGTCTCTCATGTTCCTTTGCTCTGAAAATGACAACAAATATTATTTTAATTACAGTAATAAATAGTATGGTTATCAAATAAAGTTTTGTTTTTTAAATTTTATTTCGAATATTTTTTTTTAAATTTAAGTAAGATAATCGTAACATTTTTAGACCCCGATATGCTATTTCTTTCGGCCAGCAATTAAAGTATCGTCCCTAAAACAAAACATTTCGTTACATAAGCCAGCCGTAAAATAAAGCAGATGTACTGCAGATACTGATAATCTCTATTACAATATTCTAAACTTCTAAGAATCGCACATTGTCAATTTTTATACCGTCGTATAGGAAAAAGAAGGTACTTTTAAATTAAATTTGTTTGAAATCTGCATCTCAATTTATTTTTGAGATATTAATTTTTTTTGTAGTTTTAGCGCCATTTTTTAAATTTTGGCAACTGAAGTACTCCATTTCTGTAGAAAGTAAAGGAAAAATCAGAAAAATAGTAGATTTTTATATCTTTTGATTGCCATTTCCTCATAACAACTAAACAAAATTTTTAATTAAAATACGTGCTATGTTAAAAAATATATAAATTTATGATTCCTAATAAAGCATGCAGCTATTTTAAACTATATTTCATTTTATGTACATCCATATTAATGTTACAAACATATGAATCATTATATCCTTTTTTTGTCGAGTTTCTTGAATGACGACATTGCTTTTTTTGATGGATTTGTGTATTATTCTTCGATAGTGACGTCCTATGCACACATTTCTGTATATG
This sequence comes from Maratus speciosus, assembly GCA_963932465.1. Lineage (NCBI taxonomy): Eukaryota > Metazoa > Arthropoda > Arachnida > Araneae > Salticidae > Maratus > Maratus speciosus. The sequence continues at coordinate 360,562,693 of OZ010794.1, forward strand.
TTGTTTAAGACTCGATCGTAAATAATGAAATCTTCAGCGGATGCGAATGACATCATTTTATATAAAATAAAAGCGTGTGTTCTATGTCTTCAAACTGAGTTATGCTTTATACTTTGGCGCGAGTGGCGCCGATGGGATACGAACCACGGATCCAATGATCAGGAGGCGAGAACGCTAGCGTCGAGCAAAACGCCAAGCCAGTTACTTTAATCTAGTAACTCGCTTTATACTGATTATGTGAGATGAGATCGCTACACACTCCCTCCCCAGTGAGAAAGACATCTTGTCGATGTCTGACGAGCGATATGCTCGTGAGTCGTGAGTGATGCGCAGCATGCCAGTGCTGTGAGTGTTTCACCAGTTGGTTTCACAGGCTTATTGCTGGAGATGTTTTGTTTGGTGCTGCCATCTGTTGGTTATGAGGGGAGGTGATTGTTGTTGAAGGTTGCGTTTTTTCTCCGGGTCACCACTTTGGCGCGAGTGGCACCGATGGGATACAAGTCACGGATCCCATGATCAGGAGGCGAGAACGCTAGCGTCGAGCAAAAGGCCAAGCCAGTTACTCTAATCTAGTAACTCGCATTATACTGATCATGTGAGATGAGATCGCTACAATACTATGTATATTTACTTATTTAATTTATTTTTATTGCGGGCAACGCTAAATTCTGAAAAAGCAGAATTCCTGTTTTCTACTGTTGGATATTATTTATGCTTCTTCTTGAACTTTTTTTTTGCTAAAATAACCTAAAGTAACATTTTCCAGAAACAGAAATGAATATGCAAACGTGAAGGGCAAGTTATAAGGTTACCTCAACTTGTGACCACACAAGCTTGGTGAGAGCCTATTCTTCTTATTTTTTAAACTACAGGGTGTGGATAAAAGAACATCCCAACTTTACAGAGCTATTAAAAGGGGGGGAGTACAACCTTTTTGTTCATCGGAAATCAAAAATAACAGTTGAAAGTTTAAATTCAACACAGTTATAAGCGTTCAATGTGAGCTTATTCAGAAACACGAACGGCATCGGGGTAATGCGATAACTCATTCCACATTTTCTTCACCATGCCCGGTGTGACTCCTTGAATGCCATAAGTTCGTCAACGTATGTTGGTAGCTGTAGAACAAGCACCTGATCTTTGATGATACCCCACAAAAATAAATCACATGGAGGCTACATCAAGGCTGCGAGAAGGCCATTGATGAAGAACGGGATCCTGGAGTGCTAGGAGACCAATTCATCGGTGCGGCCATCTTCGTAATCTTTCAACTGTTAGTTTTCATTTCCGATGAACAAAAAGGATCTACTTTTTATTGTTTTCTTTTAATAGTCCTGAAGAGTTAGGATATTCATTTATGTACACTCTGCATATTAAGTACAACTGTTCAATCGCTTTGTGACTTTTTAACCAGATTTAATACAACTGTTCAATATGCCTTAGTGTCTTTTTTAACCAGATTTAACAGGGCTGTTCAGTCTCTTTTTTATTTTTTAACCAGATTTAATGCATCTATCCAATCCATTTGTGACTTTTTAACCGAATTTAATACAAATGTTGAATATCCCTTAGTGATTTTTTAAGAAGATTTAATACAGCTGTTATATTCCTTAGTGACTTTTGTTAATCAGGTTTAATACAACTGTTCAATTTTTACTAGGTCATGAATCCAACTATTAGTTCTGTATTTCGTCAAAGGTGGTGGCTTTGGAAAGATCTTGCCATGAGCGTAAAGAAAGTATGGGAGATACCCGCCTGAAAGAACTGTTCACGAGTACGAACCAATTTCTTCACTGACATCATATATAAAGAAGGGGAGAAAGCAAGAAGATGATACTATCAAAAGCTACGGTCTCATTTTAGTCGAACTAGGATAATCTTATTAAAGTTTAACACAACAAATAAATACTTATTTATCTTATTAATGAAACACAAAACTCAAGAGAAAGTAACCAAGTTAACACAACACTGTAAAAGAAATTCCGCCAAAACACGGAAATTGTACTGGTAATCGAGACACCAGTACTATTTCCGCATTTTAACGGAAAATTTCCCCCGTAAATTCCAGAAAAACGGAAAATTTTCCATTAAAATAAGGAAACAGTACTGGCGTCTCGATTGCCAGGAATTTTTCCAGCGGAATTTTTTTACAGTGAACTAGTGATTTACTGCCCAAGCTTGGAGAGGGTTCTTCTTCTTCTTGTTGTTTTCTTCCTTCTAAGTTCCTTTACTACAACTGTTCAATCCCTCTGTATTTTTTTCAGTAGATAAATTTCACCTAGTATCAATATACGAAGCTAGGCTGTCATTAGTCAGTTAATCGTTAATTAATACCCAAGACAAAAACTATCTAACGGCACCACTTTTACGAAAACGGATTAATTTCTTTCTTTATGTATGACCTAACAGAAGGTATTAACCCATATCTCCTGCACAGTATGATTCATACGGGTACTACTTCATCCTTATAACAAGATCTTTTCAACGATTGGCCACTTGTCAAAATCGGATCTCTTTTTTATATTTCGTTATGTATGACCTAACGGAAGAAATTGTCCCTATCTCGTAAACGGTTGGATTCGGCAGGGTAGTTCGAGTATTTTTCTTGATTTTCATGGAAAGACCTTTCCAACTATATCATTCTTATCGAAATCTACAATTAACAGTTGAATATATTCTCAGTTAGCGTCTTGTTCTTTCATCAGATAAATTTCAGTTTCCTATTTTTACTTTCTTCTATCTTTACAAGAAGAAAGTATTAATTTTCGAATTTCAGTTGTTCACGGATTTACAGGTTAGAGGTCCCGAAAAACATATTTTTCCAAAATGTCTGTCTGTGAGTCTGTCTGTCTCTTTGTATGTGACACAAATTTTTGGAGCGCTCAATCTCAAGAACTAATGCACGCAATTTAATAAGACTTTATATTCAGCTAGTGCTTGATATAAATTGGTGCGGATGAGTTTTTGGTCAAAATCGCACAACAGCGGGTGCTGCTATGCTGCATTTTTCACGATTTCCGCAATAGCTTTATCTCAAGAACTAATGCAAGAATTTTCATAAAACTTCAGATTCACTTAGTTCCTGATATAAGTTGGTGTTTATTACTTTTTGGTGTAAATAGTCCAATATGTGGCGCTGATATGATGTATTATTCACGATTTCCGCAATTGAGAAGAAGTAATGCACAGATTTTCCTCAAACTTCAGATTCAGTTATAACTTGATATTATTTGGTGCTGATTGCGTTTTGGTGTAAATCGCCCAACATTTCATGCTGCTAGGATGCAGTTTTCACGATTTTTGCGATAGCTCTATCTAATAACGAATGTACGGAATTTAATCAAACTTCATATTATGTTACACTTTCACATAAATAGATCTTTTAGAATCCTCATGATGGACATAGATTGTCATTTAATTTTGGCATTGTAATGGCGAATATTGAGGTATTAACATTCATAAGATACAATAAAGTTTTGGGATTGGCCACATCCGACTAATTTATCATGGTATATTTCGTGTTATAAAAAGTTTCTTGTGAAATCTCAAATTAAGAGAAGAATTTTAAATTTATTTTCACAGAATTCATTTAATAAAATTAATGCAAATGCATTTCATTTAGATATTTAATGTTTATAGAAAAAAACTGCCTCATTAAATTTTAATTAATTCTTTTTAAACCGACTGATTCAGGAATGCAATTAAAATTTTTGCTTTTCATGAGTTGCGTAAGTATACCTGAATGATTTTAAAAGAAATTATTTTCTTTGAGTATCCGCTCAAATTATCTAAATTTTTGGTAAATGACATTAAATATTACGAAATAGTATTTCGTTATTTTTCTAATTACCTTATCATTTATTAGCTAAAAAATGTAAATTAGCATTTTCTAATAGGATAAATAAATGTGCAATCAATTCCTCAGTGATCTTGTTTTCATCAAGCACGTTTCATCTTCCTGTTGATGATCTATTTCCTATTCTATAACCTATAAGCATTTTCATTTTAAACTCGAACAATCTCATCAAGTTAAGGAACGAATTTTAAATTTATTTGTACTAGATCCCTTTGAAAAAGTCAATGCAAATGCATTTAATTTAGATTTTTAATACTTAAAAGAAAAAGTATATATATTATTCCACTAATTTTTAATTAGTACTGTTCATTCAACACAGCTGATTCACGAACGAAATTAAAATTTTCTCTTCTAATGAATTGGAAAGATATACCTGATGTGTTTTTAAAAGATAAATTATCCTATTTGTGTGTGCGCTTTTTCAATAAGATTTTTGCAACTTTTTTCGCACTCAAATTACACCCAATAACGAAAAAATGAGAAAAATTATTATTTTAATTACATTAATAAATAATCGATTTGTCAGATAATGTTTTCTTTATTTAAATTTCATTTTCAATGTGTTTTTTTCATTTAGGTAAGGTAATCTTAATGATTTGTTTTTGCATTTGTTTGCTACAACAGCGCATATTTGTCAGTATCATAAGTAAAAATGCTGTATTATGGGTAGCGTAGAAACTCAGCAAAGAAAGAAACAGTGAGCCATCAGCTGGAAAAAAGATGGCAGCCAGCACTACCATCAGCGGTAAAGTGCAATGATGCCATTACTTAAACCAGTAAAAAAGTGTACGTGCGAAATGCAGCTGACCCATCAGTGATGGCCAACAGCAGGCCAGCATTGGTATGCCATGGCATTACTTCAATCCGGCACTTTTCCTGCAGTGCTAGCACCTATCCCACTGCTATTCCTTTGATGGCCCAGAACTTTCCCTTACAAAAAATTCTTATAGAATTCTATAAAAAAACAAAGTATTATGACTCTTTTTTTCTATAAGCTAGTTTCACCAAGAGCTAGAGAAATATCTGTAGAAGTGCCTGTCTATAATAGAAATATTTGAACTTGGGATTCCATGTGGTCACCCTTCCAAGTACTAACCGCGCTCGATGCTGTTTGGTTTTCGGGATCGGACATGAACAAGTACTCTCAGCGTATGCTACGACCACTCGTAGTTTTCAAACTCTCATTACACTATTTCAAGTTTGTTTCTTTTGTGATTTACGTTCCAAATTATTAAACTGGTAAAGAAATTACTGTATTGTATAGAAATCCTATACATTTTATACGCCTTTTTTTATTATTGATTCTCAAGTGTGTAAATTATGAAAACTGAAATCCTTTATAACTTAGTAAAACCAGATTTAAGGAGAGAAAAAAAAGTGCGTTGAAATAAAAAAATTATTTATTTATTCATTTACTTATTTATTTATTTGTTGGTGGCAGTGGTGCTATATTATTTACAATTTAAAAAAATTAGCCTCACCGCTTAAATTGCGTTAAAATATTCATTTCAGATTTGTATTCAAATACTCAATGTCTTCGATATTCGCAACACCACCTAGCGTAAGGGTTCCCAGCAATAATACTGCAAAAGTTCGTGCACTTCTATGTAGTAGTGGGCCAGCGCATGAGATAAAACGAAAGCACACCAGAATTTTATCTGATGATTTCCAACAGCAAAGTTGACTGAAGCTGTCCAGCTGTGGTCATGCAGTGGTAGACCATTAGCCAGCACTTCTCCATCATTGGCAGCACCTATCTTGCTGCTGGCCAGCAATTTCCTCTTTGCTGGGAACTGTCAGATAAATGTTACTTAATCTATGAAAATATAATATAACCACGAATGAAAATAAACAACAACCTCTTTCGAGCTATCCACAATTCCCGGAAAGCATTCTTCATCTTCATAAACCTCAGAAACCAATATATTTTTAAGATTTTAAAAAGCAAAATATCTTTAAAAAAAAGCTCAAACAACGTATTTTTTTACATTAATTTTTAACACAATTATTGAATTGGTAAATAAATCATATCAGTTGTAAATTTCCAAATGGGTGAAAAAAAAAGTCCGGTCCAGGAATGTCTTGACTGAAGCCGCCAATGTTCTACCGACTGGGCCATCCCGGACGAATCTGGAGGACTAATATACCAAGTTAACCTTTAACGATCACAGTATCTGGTATGATATCTGATTCAGCTCAACAGAATCTATGTATATATTACGCTATCGTACGTGGCACAGAAATCGCGATTATTTGTTACTTGTTGAATGGCAACGCCCGATGAAACGCATCTCATTGGTTATTGAACAGCATTTAATGCATCTCCAAACCTATAACGGAGGACCCTCTTCTGTCGCTAATTGCCGCCAACTTGGCGATATATTGCCAAATTTGGTGACTAAAATGAGTCACCAAAAGTGACGCCAACTTGGCGATATCTCTAATATTTCGCCAAATTCCCATAGATTTCCGTAGTAAACCAATAGGGTTTACTTCCTTATAGAAAATCAACAAATTGAGATATTTTAATTCAACAAAAACTAATATTAGCTTAAGGGATTATATTAATTATATTTAAGGGAGTCTAAGTAAATTAAATTATGAATAAAAGTAACATTAAACAATTCTTAGCATGCTTTCCCAAACATAAATTTTAAGCGATACCAAACTGGTCTCCAAGGGCAGCTAGTAAATCATAGGTTTTTTATGGAACTGTAGTAAACGCTTCATGCGTAATTATATTAGATTAATTTTTAACACAACTTTAACACAGGCCTTTTTTCATCCGTTTGGAAATTTACAACTGATATGATTTATTTATCAATTGAATAATTTTGTTAAAAATTAATCTAATATAATTACTTGTACAGCGTTTACTGCAGTTCCATAAAAAACCTAAGACTGATTGAGGTGATTCAGATATCAGACCTGATACTGTAATCGTTAAAGTATAGCTGGATGAATTAGTCGTCCAGATTCGTTCGGGATGTCTCATTCGGTAGAGTATTGGCGGCTTCAGTCAAGACATACCTGGTTCGAATTCTGGTCCGGTCTTTTTTCACCCATTTGGAAATTTACAACTGATATGATTTATTTATCAATTGAATAATTGTGTTAAAAATTAATCTAATATAATTACTTGTACAGCGTTTACTGCAGTTCCATAAAAAACCTAAGACTTAATCTGTTGAGGTGATTCAGATATCAGACCTGATACTGTAATCGTTAAAGTATAGCTGGATGAATTAGTCGTCCAGATTCGTTCGGGATGTCTCATTCGGTAGAGTATTCGCGGCTTCAGTCAAGACATACCTGGTTCGAATTCTGGTCCGGTCTTTTTTCACCCATTTGGAAATTTACAACTGATATGATTTATTTACCAATTGAATAATTGTGTTAAAAATTAATCTAATATAATTACTTGTACAGCGTTTACTGCAGTTCCATAAAAAACCTAAGACTTAATCTGTTGAGGTGATTCAGATATCAGACCTGATACTGTAATCGTTAAAGTATAGCTGGATGAATTAGTCGTCCAGATTCGTTCGGGATGTCTCATTCGGTAGAGTATTGGCGGCTTCAGTCAAGACATACCTGGTTCGAATTCTGGTCCGGTCTTTTTTCACCCATTTGGAAATTTACAACTGATATGATTTATTTACCAATTGAATAATTGTGTTAAAAATTAATCTAATATAATTACTTGTACAGCGTTTACTGCAGTTCCATAAAAAACCTAAGACTTAATCTGTTGAGGTGATTCAGATATCAGACCTGATACTGTAATCGTTAAAGTATAGCTGGATGAATTAGTCGTCCAGATTCGTTCGGGATGTCTCATTCGGTACAGTATTGGCGGCTTCAGCCAAGACATACCTGGTTCGAATTCTGGTCCGGTCTTTTTTCACCCATTTGGAAATTTACAACTGATATGATTTATTTACCAATTGAATAATTGTGTTAAAAATTAATCTAATATAATTACTTGTACAGCGTTTACTGCAGTTCCATAAAAAACCTAAGACTTAATCTGTTGAGGTGATTCAGATATCAGACCTGATACTGTAATCGTTAAAGTATAGCTGGATGAATTAGTCGTCCAGATTCGTTTGGGATGTCTCATTCGGTAGAGTATTGGCGGCTTCAGTCAAGACATACCTGGTTCGAATTCTGGTCCGGTCTTTTTTCACCCATTTGGAAATTTACAACTGATAACATATCTTTTGTAACTATGGATTTTCCCTATCACGTAAACACTTGGATTCGGCAGGGTAGTTTCTGTATTTTTCTTAAGGGGGTCCGGGACACATTTTAAAATAATTTTTATTTATTGAGTTAAAATTCTGAATTTTTTTGTGATGGTTAACCTTATCATTTGTAAACAAAATCACATGATAAAACTTCTCAGAATTGAAAAAAAAATTTTTTAATTTATTAAAATAGTGGGGTAATTTAATATCGTTATAACTCGAAATATTATTTACAGAATTTTAATTTTTTTCATTTAAATAAACAGAAGTATATAAGTTTTAATTTTAATTCAGCATTTTTAAAAATATTAATTTATAAAAAAAAATTTAAAATATTTAACGAAAAAATTTCAAAAAGAGGTGCAACTTTTTTTAAAGAAATCATATTTTCAAAAGTAAATTTTTTTTTCAAATATGCTAAATCAAATTAAAGTAAAACAATTGAAAAAGATATGTTCGAAGTTTGAACCCTGTATCTTTAAAAACGCATTTTTACAAGAAGTCGTTTCCATGACAGCCATTGCTTGAAAGCTAGATTTTGAAAACAAGCCAAAACGAAAAAATTAATATTTTTTGTTCTAATTCAGATAGAAATATGATTTAAGTGCCATTTTAAGCAGGAAAAAACAGAGAATGTTTTTATGAAGTAAAATGTTTTTGCAAAATTTGAAGATTTTTGTGTCCCGGACCCCCTTAATTTTGATACTAAGGCCTTTCCAACTATACCACTCTTATCGAAATCTAGAATTAACAGTTGAATATATTCTCAATTAGTGTCTTGTTCTTTTATCAGATAAATTTCAATTTCCTATTTTTTATCATGTTCTGTTTCGTGTTACGAAAAAATCTTCAGCAATCTCAAATTAAGAGAAGAAGTTTAAATTTATTTTCATGGAATTCATTTAATAAATTTAATGCAAATGCATTTCATTTGGATTTTAGATGTTCCTGCATTTTTTTTTTTTTTTTTACTTTTGTGGTAAGACCTTTCCAACTATACCACTCTTATGGAAATGTAAAATTAATTGTTGAATATATTCTCAATTAGTGTCTTGTTCTTTTATCAGATAAATTTCAGTTTCCTATTTTTTATCATGATTTGTTTCGTGTTATAAGAACATCTTGAGCAATATCAAATTAAGAGAAGAATTCTAAATTTATTTTCACAGAATTCATTAATAAAATTAATGCAAATGTATTTCATTTAGATTTTAGATGTCCCTGCATTTTTCTTGGCTTCCATAGAAAGACCTTTCCAACTATAACACACTTACCGAAATCTAGAATGAAAAGTTGAATATATTATCGGTTTGTGTCTTGTTCTTTCATCAAATAAATCTCAGTTTCCTATTTTTTATCATGATTTGTTTCATGTTATAAGAAAATCTTGAGCACTCTCAAATCTAGAGAAGAATTTTAAATTTATTTTCTCAGAATTCATTTAATAAAATTAATGCAAATGCATTTCTGTTAAATTTTTAATGTTTATAGAAAAAAATCTGCTTCATTAAATTTTAAATAATTCTGTTCGTTTAATCTGGCTGATTCAGGAATGAAATTGAAATTGCCTCTTTTCATGAGTTGCGCAAATATACCTGAATGATTTAAAAAGAAATTATTGTCTTTGAGTGTGCGCTCAAATTATCTAAATTTTTAGTAAATGAAATTAAATATTATGAGAGAATATTTCGGGGGAGGAGGTGGGTTAGTTCTCTTGTAGAGGTCTGTACGGGCCCGAGCCGGGAAAAAAAATGAACGGACCTGCCGGGAAGGGCCGATAAAAAAGATTAAGCAGACCTATCGGCTCGATATAAAAATATAACCTAAACCGATAAAATATGAGCCTTTTTCAATGAACATGACTTTCGCGAGAATAAGTATAAATGTGCGTCATGTGCTGATGCTAATTTGGCAACATCAATACAGAAATGTAACATGTCCAGCGTATATATCGGCTTCGGACAGTTGCATGGTGAATGACCGCGGGCTTAAGTTTTTCACCAGACTCGTGCCGGGCCGAGACCAGGCTTGATTTTTGTTGTTGTTGTTGTTTTGTTGTTGTTTAGTTGAGTCGAACCGGAACTGGACTTAATTGTTCTCAGGGTGAGTAGGCAGGCAATATGTTTTGTAAAAATATTACTAGCGATAATGAACTTCTGTTAACGGAATCTTTGGAAACATATTTTAAGGTAGTTTTCAAATTCACTGCTCAACAATGCGAAATATTTAATGCGAAAATACATACTTTCTGACTAATTTTTAACTGTAAAGGCATAAAACTGAGATGCCTAACTATTGAAGGGATTTGGAATCGAATAGCCTTTTCCATTTTTGATAAATAAATGACTTACCGAGATATAAGAGATTTTTGTCACGTGACTGCAGGTTTTTCGCCTTTCCCGTTCTATCGCTTCCGGAAATTCGATTCAAAACGCAAATTTTGACATTATTTTCTCTCAAAGATATACTGCCTTTATGAAAAATGAATAACGCCATTCGATTACATAGTTTCTGAATAAAAACACCTGTCAATCTTATGAATTTGAGAAAAGAAATGAATTCAGAAATGCGTCAGAAAGTAGCTCCTTTGGATTTGAGTAAAGCCTTAATAAATTACAAAGAAATATTTTCACAAATTAATTTTTATTATACAGTTTCAAAAGTTATCACACGTTTTAATCCTCCTTTTTTTCTTTTATTCTAAACTACACTGCTAAAAAAAATTAGGGGTGCAAGCAAAAAAGTGAAGAGAACAGTGCGAGACAGCCATGCATAGGCATAAAATTGAGAGTAACATGTGTATCAATGCATAAAATTGAGAGTAACATGTGTATCAATGCACAAAACAGAAAAAAAAAACGTAAACAAATTGCAAGAGAGCTTTAATTCTTTGACACGATGGGTAGAGCGTGAAAAGATAGTTTAGGGCAACAATTTGGTTACATGTAAATGACAAAAAAAGTACTGTTTAGGAATGATGCTATTTAATATGGCGTGTGGACCCTTCTAATAGATAAAACTGTCGCGTACCTGTTTTCCATGGATCCGATGACATTATCGATAAGTTTTCGGAGAGTACTGTTCCATTTCTCAAGAATTACAATCTCCAAACCCTGGACAATAAAAAGAGGCCTCAGTATCGCTGCAATGCGTCGTCCGAGTGTGTCCTAAACTTGCCCGATCGTATTCAGGTCAGGAGAGCATGTTGGCTATTCCATATGCTGTATTGTTTCAACTTTAAGAATGTTCTCCACAAGACGATCTGTATGCGGTGTGACATTATAATGTATAGAAAAAGGAATCACCAGTTCTCCAACATAAAATACGACATGAGGTCTCAATATCTCGTCTGTATAACTTCGGATCATGAAAGTGCAATTCCAAATGATATGCAAGTCCGTACGTCCACCTATGCTGATTCCAGTCCATAGCATCAAACCACCTCATCTGTAATGTGATCTTTCACAAATGAATGTGGATTATTTTGTGTACTCCTTTCTCTCCAAGCCAAAACACATCGGATGTCACATCCAGACTGAATCGGGACTTGTCTGTAAACAGAATTTGACTCCAACAACATTGCCTCCAAACATGATGTTCAGTTGCCCACGTTTTTTGGGCCGCACATTTGCTTGAGGTGAACGGAATCCAGACCTTTGGCTTATGGGCATAGGGACTACCCTGATGAAACCTATTTAGGACTGTTTGGCTGGACACCCTTCGTCATGTGGCCAAGAACAACTGTGTTTGAAGTTGAGTAGCATTTCCTGTTCTGTCTTGACGAGCTGTTAACAGTATATATCGGTCATTAGTTTCTGAGATAGCACATGGACCTTACCCTTGTCGATGCCCACCATTCCATGTGTCTTGGAATCGTTTCCACAGCTTGCATTGGCACTTCTTGTGACCGCAACAGCGTCCGCTACACTTCATTGTGTTTCCCCTGATTCGACAGTCCCCATAAAACGCCAAGCCATGGACTCACATTGTTGTGACATTTCAAGTCACCCTTCTTCAAAACACAAGTTGAGCTACTGAATTTTACAACTGAAACAGTGAAACAGACGTTTCTGCAAAATCCCGATTTCTGCACTTATCTCCCTTTTCTAGTTTTTGACATCATAAACATTCATTTACATGCGAAATTTTCTTCATCTGTTTTCTACTACGCTTTAAATTATGGATGTTTTATTTTATGTTGCTTATTGGTGTAAATATTTGCGTAATTTTGTTAAAACCAAGTGCTCCCCTAAATGTTTTTAGTAGTATACATTGATTTTTTAATGAATCCTTATTTGAATGTTGAAACGTCTAAAACTCTAAGTAATCATTAATGTTGTTACGAGGGTTACTCTGAAATTATTGAGATACGCGCAGACGAGAATTTACAAAATAAAAATAACGGTTTAATTTTAAAATACAAAGTATTTTAACACAGCAGACGATTTTTTACTGACTTACTTCAACTTCTTTAGCGTAGAATAAATTTTAAACAGAAGAGAAAATGAAGTTGACGTGAGAACATTTTTGCGCTCTGATTTTCTACGATTTTAAAGCAGGATTAAATCAAGAAGAATGCGTTCAACGGTTGAAATTAACATTTGGTGATGAATCTCCAGCTCGTTCTACTGTATTCAGATGGTTTCAAGAATTTAGCAGAGGTCGCAATTTTCTTCAGGATGAAGAACACACAGGAAGGCCGCCGTCGGCAGTCATCCCGAATAATGTGTCTGCCATACGAAACATGTTAATGGATGATAATCGCTGTACCTATCAAATGATAAAGAAGGAACTTAACATTGGATCCACAGCCATATACAAAATTATTCACGAGAATTGCATATGAAAAAACTAGTTTGCCGTTGGGTTCCCCATAATCTAACTGAGCATCAAAAAGAGGAGCGTGTCAGAATCAGTAAAGAAACTCTTAAATTGCTAAATTATGGTGGCCATCGCATCATTTCTAAAATCGTAACGGGTGATGAAACGTACATACTGTTTTTTGACATTCCAACACATCAAGAAAGCAAAGTATGGGTCTTTGAAGATGATCCCATGCCGACAATGGTGAAAAGACAACGCGCACTGAAAAAAGTGATGTATGCCGTTTTCTTCAGAAGTACGGGATTGGTCGAAACAATCAAGTTGGAAGGACAAAAGACAGTAACAGCAAACTGGTATACCACTAAATGTCTTCCAGAAATTCTACAAGAAGTGAATGTTAGGGAACTAATGCTTCACCATGACAATGCATCTTCACATACAGCCGGATTAAATGTTGAGTTTCTTAAACAAAACCGAATTAAAGTAATAGAACATCCGCCGTATTTACCTGATCTAGCTATGTGTGACTTTTGGTTATTCTTTAATCTAAAAAAGAACTTACGTGGACGTCGTTTTCATTCAGATGAAGAGATTAATGTGGCTATAAATGCATTTTTTTCATCTATTCCAAGAAATGAATGGCTTGAGGCATTTCATCTGTGGAAAATTCGCCTACAAAAGTGCACTGATGCTGTAGGAGACTACTTTGAACACACCTAAAATTTTGTAAGTATAACTTTAAAAACCTAGTCGTATCTCAAAAATTTCAGAGTGACCCTCGTATTGTGTATTTTCTATTTTGCGAACACATCATAATTTTAAAATATACTGTAAAATTATCCCATAAATATGTATGCAATGCAGTATTCTTTAAAAGAATCTTAATTGTATGTTAAGAAAAATCTGAACTTTTTGTAGAAATTGAGTCGGGGCGGATCGAGCCTGATCTATCTGATTTTTTTACGTGATGGGCCTGTTTTCACTGAGTTCTGTACGGACCGGGCCGGCAATTTTTAATGATATAACTATCGCATTATTTTAACAATATTCATTTTTTAGGCAATCTTCTCTTCTTATTCGGACCCTGTACTTCGGTGATTAGTGCATTGCGCTGCCCCATCACAATTTCGAGATTCGTTTCTGTACTTGGACAAGATTCACTCAAACTTTGTTTGTTCTCTTTGTCATTAATACCTTCGGATCGATAAAATATGTAAACAAGTTGGAAATTGCACGTCAAACATAGCAAATGAGGTGCGTTCGTACTGTAACTAGTTTTATAAATATTCAGATCTTGGTACAATAGTTGTTGCACTCTTATGTAAAAATTCATGAATACAAAATTTATTACTTTTACATACAGAGTGTCCACGTATAACTTGACCGACCTTTATTTTCGCAACCGTTGGTCCTAGATGCATACTTCCAATTACAAAAATGGTTTAAATAAAGTAAGAAATTATTTTAAAGCGATTTGGGTAAAAAAAAACATTTATTAAAAAATTACGAAATTTTAATTTGTATACGGTCCCCCGGTCCTATAAGTTATATTTAGTAAAATTTTCCTGTTGCACTGACAGGTAAGACAAAAAAAAGTCCCGTTATTCTACGATTAAAATTGAACGAGTAATAACTGTTTAAAGTTGGAGCCAATTTTTTGCTGCAAATTAGGGACTATTCACAAATTTAGTAGAAATATAATTTCGTCAGATATATTAAAAAATGGTTGAGAGTAAAATTAATATTGCAATGTAAATTTGAAATCGTTAATCATTCTGACATATTAATGCAAAATATACCATTTATAATAAACATATAAGAAGAAAAAAAAAACAGATAATTTTTGTTAAATAAAATGATGAAAATTAACAGTTTTAGCTTTTGATAATTGATTCTTATGTATTCTGTACCGCTGAATCCGAAATTGACACTTCATTTTTTATCATCACGTAAAGATTTTTTGCAAATCGCAAATTTTAAAGTTAAAAAAAAAAATAGCCAAAATTTGATACTATAAAATAGATGTTATTGTTGTGTTTTTAACTTTTGATAATTTATTGTTAAAATTGAACCTCCTCCCCCATCTCATCGGATCCCTCAGCTGTTCAGCTGTAAGAATCCCAGTATAAGCCAAAAAATTGAATAAATTATTGCATTAAATAAAATTAAATTAAATTTAAAAAGTTTTATGTTTTATAGTATCAGATTTACGCGATATTTTAAATTTGACATTTACGATTTACAAAAAAAATTCTAACGTGATGGTTAAAAATGAAGGTTATTTTCAGATTCAGTGCTAAAAATTGCATAATATATCAATTATTAAAAGTTAAAAAATACAATCATCTCCTCTATTTTATAGTATCCGATTTTTGTTAGTTTTTAACTTTGACAATTTATGATTTGCGAAAAATCCTGGCATGATGGAAAATTAAGGAAATTTTCGGATTCAGTGCTAAAAAATACATAAAAGTTTAAAAAACACAACCATCGCTGTCTTGTGTTATCTAATCTAAAACTTTTTCTTAAACTTTTGGTGGTAATGTATCCGAAATGTTTTGTGTTACCCTGTACAGTAAATATAAATGGTAACCACCGAAAATCATAATATTAGATTGTCATCGGATTTAAGTCAGTATGTACAATTTAATCTCGATCGGATATTTGAAAATGAGTTAAAGTTCGAGTACAAATTTTGAACTGGAAAAACATCATACGATCGCTGAAGTTAAATAAAAAATTATAAAAATAACATAATTTCATATCCTTACACGATAAAACATATGTTAAAATACAATTATTTTAGTCAATCTGAAACTTAATAAAAGTTAACTCAATCTTAATGCTTGTACGAGTTTTTTCAAGCGAATAAAAGTTAGCTCAATCGTAATGCTTGTACGATTTTTTTCAAAGAGCAGATACACGTGAAATAAGTTCTTCGAATACTTTAAGCACTTCCTATAGGACCCCTCAAAGCATGGCAGAACTCATCTGTGTTCAGATGCAGTAAAGTGGTATAAGTCATGCACATTTAAAGTTTCATAACTCGGTCGATTTTAGTGTTATATAAACGGGACTTTTTTTTGTCTAACTTGTCAGTGTAACAGGAAAATTTTACTAAACATAACTTATAGGACCGGGGGACCATATAAAAAATAAAATTTCGTAATTTTTCAATAAATGTTTTTCTTGGCCCAAATCGCTTTAAAAATAATTCTTTACCTTATTTAAACCATTTTTGTAATTGAAAGTATGCATCTAGGACCAACGGTTGAGAAAATAAAGGTCGGTCAGGTTATACGTGGGCACACTGTATATTAAATTCAGTAATACGGAAATGATGGGATTCCTATAAAATAGGACGTAATCACCACGGCAATCTAGAACCATTTCCTATTACGGGATATTGAATTATGTATGATAGGATTTAGTAGAATAAAGAAAACTTTTATTAATATCTTTTTAAGTTTTGATTCTATTTTCATAAAATTTAAAATGGCTCGACAAAATTCTGCACCGATTATACATATTAAATTTCAAACAATTAGATTGGGTAGTTTTTGCGCTGATGTATGCGGACAGACGGGCAGACAGACAGACGGACGGACCAGACTACGACTTCAGGGGCTTCATATTTATAAAATTGCGAACACTCCTAAAAACGTGCTCCGGAACAAAAATTTGGCTCAAGGTTGTCCACTTGAAGAAGGCCGTAACTTGACCAACACATATCCCATCTATACACTGTAAAAAAAAAAAAAAAAAAAAAAAAAAAATCCTTTAAATACGGAAATTGTACTGGCAATCGAGACGCCAGTACTATTTCCGTATTTTAACGGAACTTCTTTCCGTAAATTGTGTGAAAAAACGGAATTTTTTTTGGAATTTACGGAAAAAAATTCCGTAAAATACGGAAATAGTACTGGCGTCTCGATTGCCAATACAATTTCCGTATTTTAACGGAATTTTTCTTTCAGTGTAGCAGCACCTTAAGTTCCGAATGGACGTTTCATCCTACTATCTTCAACCGTCGGTCTCTTTGTATTGGTTACGCGGTGTTTTTCATCTTTAATGACTTTACAGGGAAACTGACGGACGTCCTTCAGGAGGAAAATTTTTCGTTCAAGTTCGATTTTATCTTCTTATCTGCTTTGCATTGTTGAAAATCCACAGCCTTTTGTTAATAAACGTCAGAAAGGTGCAGAAGAAAAGGTTTCTTGGAAAAGTACAGAAGGATGGCAAAACAATCACCTAAACCAGTAAATGAATTTTAGGTAGTCTTCGAAAAATGCAAACTATAGAGATATGCCGAAAAAATATATATATATTTTTTAATAGTTAGCTATAATTTGCAATTTTCCAAATTACCGTGTTGTATACATGGTACTAAGTTCTGTTCTATATTGAACTTTCTTCTCTTGTATATATTTCTTAATTTTATGGGGGGGGGAGGGGGGGAATATGAAAATGAATGGAAGTAACAGTAATCAACTATTTTTGAAGTTGCGTACATTTTGACGTAACAATTTTCAACTGTACGTTGCATTTTGCAGGTTGTTAAAATAAATCCTTGGCTGATAAGATTTTTTAGAAATTCCGCACTCCCGATAATAACTAATTATGCCTTTTATGCGAAGTACGAAAAATGTGCCTTTTTACCTTGGAAAAATTTTTAATATCTTATTTAGCTTCATAATCACTTATGTCTGATATGTACTACTTTTTTTTTTTTTTTAGTCTTGAATTTTTGTTGTAATCAAAAAATGGAATTATTTTTTTCTGTCTAGACGTTCCAAGAAGTAGGTTTTTTAAAATTAATTTCTAGTAATTTTAATTATCTTTAAAGACTGTCTCGTAAAATTTAAAAAAACAACGAAATTTATTTTACTTCGAATGCCTGATAAGTCTAAAAAGATTTGTCTTCTGTTTTGTTTTGTTTTATTCCGTTATTCCCATACACTGAATTCTTTAAATTTTGATATACTGGTTAATATTTTTTTTTTTAAATAATTCAAATATGCTTGTAAAGTTTTTCAAAATCTTAAAATAAAAAAATTGTGCTCTCTTTTTCAATACTCTAGGCTGTAATTGAAAACAGATTAAGGCGGAAAATCTGCATGTTGCCTTAATAAGTGCAATACTTATACAAGAACTTTTTTCTAACAAATTTCTTGACAACCAGCTAATTTTAAAACCGGATAATTAGAATAAAATTAGCTTTTCAGCTTTTTGTGTAATGAAAAAAAATAAAGATTCCACAACAGTGCTTTCAACAAAAAAATTCTTTTACCGTCAACTTAATTCTTTTTTAATAAGATACAACAGATACTTAAATAAAATATTCGCGCAACGTGCAGCTGAATAAAATCCAACTTTGTTGAAATTAAATTAAAATTGGCTCATTCAGTCTCAAGTAATTTGACAGCGAAATTGAAATTTTCTTTCGATTAAAGAAAAGTATGTATATTTAAGATACTTAGGGGGGGAGACAAAAGGTAAATTAATTTGTTTTTTCATGAATTGTTGCATTTCATTTCAGATTTGATTGAAATCGTACTTATAAATATATTGTATTTGTTTGAAAAATATGTCTCAATTTTTATTAAATAAGTATTTTTATTAAGTCAGCATTTTTATTAAGAGCCTATATTAGTCAGGGGAAGAAAGTAATGTTAATCGTATGGGAGCGTTATTTACAGAATTCTCACTTGCATTTTAATATTTTTAAATGATTTTTTTTTTTTTTTTTTCTTTTGCGTTGGATACCTGGGATCGATATCTATTTTGTTTTGTGTTTGTACTTTTTCGATTTTGGTTACAGTATTTTTAAATGAGGATAGTTTTACTTTCAGAACCGGTTCTAACCGGTTTTAAAGCAGATTTTTAACACAGTTTTTTATATCCAGATACTTTCACTTTTGGAACCGATTAGACGCGGTTCTGAGAGAGAAACTATCCTCATATAAAAAAAATTAACCAAAATTGAAAAGTACAACTTCAAAACAATACATATTCACCTCAGGTATACACCACAAAAAAGTATTTAAAATATTAAAATGAGACCGAGAAATCTTTAAAGATTTCTCCCATAGGATTAACATAAGCTTTCGAGTTTCTCCGCGTGATTAGTATAGGCTTTTAATAGCATTATTATTGCCATGAAATGCGACTATTTTCTTTTTAAATGTTAGATTTTTTTGCAGCAGATGTATGTAAACAAATGTTTTTTGTTTTTTTTTTGTTTTTTTTTTTTTTTTTTTGCTTTATTTTAAATTCTTAAATAGTAATTAAATATAGCTCGATTTTCTAACAAGGTTTTCATTTCACGTACACTATAAAAATTGAAAAAAACTTCACCACACATAATGGAAACGTTTGCAAAATTTACATGTAACCTCTCAGTTAAAAATGAATTTGACAACCTTTTTATAGTTTCAGAAAATCCAAGGCTGCTAACTGCTGCGATTTTTTGCCGCCAGTATTTCCGATCAGAAATTTGACAGGAGTTTATTTAATCGCATATAATCCGCTATTAAATAAGACTAAGATTTCTAATCGGAAATACTGGTATAAAAAATCATAGCAGTTACCAGTTATGAAACTCTTAAAGAGAACAATTAGTAGTGTCCGATCGAAACAAGTTTTTAAGACTAAAAAATAATTTTGGTTATCTTCCTAGTTTCGGCCGAAAACAGAAACGAAACTGTCTTTAAAATAATTATTAAAGCGCATAATCTTTATATATGTGTACCTTAAAAATAAATTTGAAGAAGAAATGCATTTCTAAGAAACACACATACATATATGCGTGCTACTGTTTGGAAACTTGTAAGCCTCCTACTCATTTCGTTTTTTGAACACCACATTTGTAAGAAAAATCTTCTCTTTAGATTTTTTTTTTCTTGCATGCGAGTATTATATACACAACATACCTACACGGGACGTAATTTTCGTTGCAAATGTTTTAAAAACCTATCGCGAAAATTTTTCTTTGTAAATACTGTCAGTATTCAGAAAACGGAAAAGTGCGAGCCCAATCTCAGCTAAACGTCATGTACAATTTCATTAAGGGGAGTTGGAAAGTCCTATACCTACCACGTTAAATTAATGTACAGTCGTGGGGAAAAAAAAGTAAACACCCCCTACTAACTCCTCAACAAATTTTCGTAGAAGAAAGTTACTTGTACCGAACGATTGGAAATAATGTCTACTTTTAAA
Organism: Maratus speciosus; assembly: GCA_963932465.1. Taxonomy (NCBI): domain Eukaryota; kingdom Metazoa; phylum Arthropoda; class Arachnida; order Araneae; family Salticidae; genus Maratus; species Maratus speciosus. The sequence goes on from OZ010794.1 coordinate 360,582,841, forward strand.
TGATGTATATAAAATTTGCTTAGGGGAGCATCTACACATTAAAACGAACCATAACTTCATTTTTTCAATGGCAATACCCAATTCTGATAACATAAATGAACTCTACACCCTTCAATTAGCCTAAAAACAAATTTTCATGCAATTCGTACTAAAGGTTTCCAAGAAATTAATTATTTTAAAACGAGCGCATTTGAAGGGCTGCATCCAAATTGAAATTCCGTACTCGATTGTTAACCGAGAGAGCCCTTGATCAAGGCACCTTAAGCGCCACTGAAGGAGTCAATGAAGCCTGTTATATTACAGGACAGCAGAATAAATTCCAAAATATATACCCACTTCTATCAAAGACGGCCCCTTGAACCATCATTTTGCCGTTTTTTAAACATAATTTGAAAACTACTTGGAAGAAAAATGTGAAATTTTGGATTTAAATAAAAAAGGACTTAATAAATCTAAATAAATCAAAAAAATTGTAGGTTGCAATTCATAATTTTTTCGAATATTAATTTCATAATTTATAATTCATATCATAAAATTATAAAAAGTGCAAATTTAGCGTATTTATGTTTGAGTATATTAGTATTATTGCTACAAAAAAAATTAGCACATTAGGAGCATAATTTCAGGAGATATAAATAAAAATAAGAAAATGTAATTTAACATTAGAAGAACTAAATTTTGAATGTTTATAATTCAAAAACTTATCTTTCAAATGACTTGAAATTCGGTATCTGGGCATTGTTTGAACCGAAGATTTGAAATATTTCGTTAAAATTGGTATTGCCATTGAAAAAAAAAAAAAAATGAAGTTTGGATTCGTGTTAATATGTAGATGGCCCCCTAAGAAAGTTTTATATACATTATTTAAACGTAGACTTTATTTCCAATCCTGCGGTACCAGTAACTTTCGTCTACGATAATTTGTTGAGGAGTTAGTAGGGGGTTTTTACTTTTTTTTTTTTTTTCTCCACTACTGTATCTTTCTCAGAAACTACCAAATATATTCATTTGAAATTTTTCATATACATAATATAAATAATTCCTAATAAAGTGAAGTCAAATTTGCAAACAGATATTATTTAGTTATTTTTAGAAAAAATCTGGAATAAAAGCCACTTTTAAATAACAAAAAATTTGCATTTTTTCAAAGGAAAACATTTTTATAAAAATTTTATACATATGTAATTAACAAAAGTTTACTTCAGATTGATCTGGGATGTGTGTAAAATATTCAGCAAAAATTACAGACAGCAATATGTAGTAGTTTCTATAAAAAGGTATATCAAAGTTCAAAAAACAACATTTTGAGAAAATAGAGTTTAAAGTTCATGTATGTAAAGCGTATGTATGATGTAAACAAGCTGAAATACTAAAAAAAAATTAACTTCTCGTAGTCATAAAAACGGAAGTAATATACCATTCGAAAGGGGGGATAATAAAGTATTCATAATACCAAAAAAAAAAAAAAAAAAAAAAAAGATTTTTTTCACAAATTTGGCTTCTAACTGCCAATAAGGTTGTTGAGGTGATTTTCAAAAGGAGGACAAATTACTTAGGATGCAAAGCCAATTTTTTACACTGTTTTATTACACTCAACCTGGTTTTTTGAAAGTAAAGATTGAGTTTTGTGTACATTTCCGTTATACGGGCACCATTGTCACCAAGAGTAATAGTTGGCGCAAAATGAAAATCACGTGAATTGAAACATTTGAAAAATAAAAGAAAAAAAGATTGTCGATAGCAGAGTAAGCATTTTAAAAATATAACATTTGAAAATTATAGACTTTTACGAGCTATTTTATTAAATCACAAATATATAATAAAAATATATGTTTGATTATACATTTAGGCAATAATCTCTAAAAATCCTTTTCACGACCAGGGTTGAAATAATTGGCACATTAGCATATATTTTGGCGTATAACGGCGTGTAAGTACCGAGTTTTATAATCGATTTTTAACTTACCTCCTGATAAGCAAAAATTATAAAAATTACATTTACGGTTGTGCTTCCGATGACAATACAACATTTTATATTTTTATAACTGATTATAAATTATTGCATTAATTATAAATAATTTTTACGCCAGCCAGCAACAGGTAATAAATCGCCAAACATTCTTTGTAACTCGTACAATTTTATAAGAGTTGAAACAACAATGGATTTAACTATGCACCAATGAACGTTCGCCAAAACAGGCCAAATGACTGTGAAACTGCAACAATGAAACATTTTAAAGGCTAAAAAAGTCGAAAATAAATTATAAATACAAATAAAATTGTAATATTTTAAATAGTATTTTTTATCAATTAATAGTTTCATATTAATTTACGATTATATGTTGAAAAATCAGTTTAGAAATCCTAAAAAGATAGGCTAAATAATGTTTTATTTTTTTTCTTTCCTGTCGCCTATCTTAAAAAAGAAACAGAGCAAAAAAATTATATATTTTTTAATAAATTCACTTGCTTGCGCTTTCTACCAAGCGTAAAAAAGCAGTGATTGTTTTCATGGTAGAGTTCGATGCCCACACCTAATTAACCCTTCACTGCGCGACGTGCCACATCTGGCACATACCTAAAAACACTGTAATTCTTATTATGTGCCATGAATTTGGCCAATATAATCTCTATCCCTGATCAAGAACAGTCCAAAGAATGCAATAACACTTATTTTGTCCATGTCGGATGGCTACATTTGACAAAAACTTAGAGTTTGTTCTTCGGAAGTAAAAAAAAAAAAAAAAAAAAAAAAAAAAATTCGATCAAACTATTAAGATAAAATTTACTTTCATTATTATTACTGAATTCTTAAAAATATTAATATAAAAAAAACTTGCAGAGTGTTAAGCAGATAAAATTAATTAATTTAAGCTCATTTAGTTGTAAAATATAGCTATACAATATTTTAAAACCCTAATTGTGTACATAGGGTACACGCCATAAAATATCAAATTTTAGCTGAAAATTTGAAATTTAATTTTTTTACTATTTTTCCCATTATTAGACCGATATATAGATTTCAAGTAATTTTTTTTCATAAAAATAGAAAAAATCGTGGAATGAAGGGTTAATGTCTTGTTCCGAAGTTTTTGGGGGAAACATGAAATGCAATCAAAATGTTGATGATGCGTAATTTTCAAGATGAAAAAACATTGAATGATTTTAAAAGAGTGTTTTTAATAAAAATTAAACTTAAAAAATCAAAAAACCCAACTGCGTAAAGAGCGAACTAATTAATTATTTCTCATCATTTGAAACTATTTTTTATATTACTTACCTATTTTTTTATTTACTTGTATTGATGACTTTTAAGTTACGTTTAATTGTTAGTTCCTACTATAAACACTGTATTGTTGAGGCCTATAGATGTCTACGAAGATTAGAATTGCAGTAAAGCTAGAGATCCCACCTACACAACTTCCAGGTTATGTAATATTTAACCGAAGCTTCTTACTGTAAAATAGTCAATGAGACATCGTCTTCATTTTGAAAGACCTATCCAATGATATGCCATTCAATAGGGTGCGTTAAAAAAAATTCCTGTCTACGGCCATTTTGTATTTTACGACCTCCATTTTGAATTTATAAAAACAAAACCGAGCCTATAACCATCAGACGGTTAAGACGAATCGATAAAGACCTCATTCATTAAAATCCATCCAGCCGTTGCGATGTTTCGAAAGTATAAAGTAATCCACATACCCAGATACGCGTGAAACATAACCCTTCTTGGCAGCCGGGTAAAAAATATAGCTTTACACTCTTTTATTTAATCATTTTCTATTTTTTTCCAAGAAACAAACTGTCTGGACGGCGGCATGTCGGCAATCATTCTATCGCTGAACAGCTGATGCAACAGATGAAGCATTCATATTTATTTTGAACTTTGACGCTACTGACGGCAAAAACGAAAGACATGCTGTACCTGTCAAAAGTTTTTAGACAATATGTTTTTCTGTCCTAAGTTTTTCTGTAAGCAAAGTTTTTTAATGATATAAATTAGTAATTTGTAGCTTTAGTCATCCTACATGGTACACAACTAACGATATGTGTGAAAATTGTTAATTTTAAAATTATCAAACGTGAATTTGAAAAGTTGAAAGCAGAAGTTTTGAGACGATCTGATAAAATTCAGGTTTTTAATACTTGACTAAAATACATGTGATATTGTCACACACACAAGGACTCCGCTAGCTGAGTGACTAGAGCAGAAGAATTTCACGCATATGATGTGGGTTCGAATCCTACCCCTGGTTTTAAAATCACATTTTCGATATTTCCTTTTTATACGAGCTGTATGCAAATGACTTTATATTTCCGATAACTTTGCGCAGATATGAAAATCAGTAGCTTTCCTAGAATGTTCCAGAATATGCAATGCTTCATATATAAAGCACGAAACCGGCACTTCAGCTGGATTGTTGTATGCGAAACTCACTTGCTTAATCCTTGAAGCATTAGAATTCTATTTCGTAAGTGGAAATCTTAATGTTAGTATCTGTATCAGTTTCAGTATGAAGGCAAGTAAAAATACTCCTTTGGCCATTCGTGTTTTAATTGTTAAAGAAGCGGGGGAAGGGGGTGGTCATATTCTGCTATCGCCAGAAAGTTGCGAATTCCAAAATCAACTGTTGGCCATATAGCAAAGAAGTGGAAGGATGGTAAAGTGTGCACGATCTTCTAAAATTAGGAGCCCCACGAAAAACGACTCAACGTCAAGACGCATTGATCCGAAGGAAGTCGGTCGGTGACCCAAACAAGAACGCTGCTGAAATATGTAAGGAGATGGCCACCGAACATAAATTCACAGTGAGTAAGGGCACCATCAGACATCGTCTGGATGCCGCTGGATTGTGTGCACGGGTCCCTGGAAAAAAAACCTCTCATCTGGGCAAAGAATAGGAAAATCCGATTGAGATTCGCTAAATAGCACGAAACGCAGACAATCAAAGATAGGAAGAAGGTCCTTTTGAGCTATGAATCCAAATTCAATTTGTTTGGAAGGAATGGTTGACGTTATATTCGTCGTCCAAAAGGCACCAGAATGGATACCCGGTACCAACGTCCAAAAGTGAAGCACGGAAACAGGTCAGTAATGATCTGGGAAATTTTCCATAATGATGGCGTCGTCTCCCTCGTACACATCGGTAGGATTATAGATCAAAATGTATATAAAAACATTTTAGAAGATCACATGCTGCCTATTGCTCGTAAAAGGATGCCTCGTAAATGTGTGTTTCAGCAGAATAATGATCCTAAGCACGCCTCCAAAATGGTGACAAATTGGTTTACAGCTAATGTTTTGAACTGGCTCAGTCAGTCACCTTACCGCAATCCAATTGAACATCTTTGGAAATCCATTGATCGATCAGTAGAAAAGTCGGGACACGGAAAGGTACACTTCAAAGGCTTAAGGGTACTTCAGGATCTTCAATCGGAATGGGCGAAAATCCCTCGGTCCACCTTAGAAAGCCTTGTTAATTCCATGCCCAGACGATGTGCCGCAGTCCTCAAAGCAAAAGGATATGCAACTGAATATTAAACATTGCTGTATTTCGTTACATTAAAACGCTTAATTTCAATAAAAGTTTAGAAAAACTGAATCGTCTCAAGACATTTGCTTAAGTAATTTAGAGAATGTCCAAATTATTTTTTAATGTATGATTATGTCTCAATTGTTGTAATGTTGAATTTTGTTGAGCTTTAACTCTTTGAGGGGCAAGCAATAATGTCTCTGTAATATTGAATTCTAACCGGAATAATCGAATTTTTTTTATATAAAATAAGGAAAAGCAATTTCTCAACATTTCGCCCCCAAAGTTAAAAATATAAAATTTAGTTAAAAATTTCTGGCGCGAATCTTGTTTAAATTAGGTGGGATATAATTTATCCCACCGACCCTCAAGGGGTTAAAAGGGGTACAAGTTACTAATTTACATCATCCGGAAATTCTGCTTACAGAAAAAGTTAGGACAGAAAAACATATCGTCTCAAAGATTTTGCCAGCTACTGTATATTGTTTATGTATTAGAAAACCATAGTATTTTGTTACACATTTTGAAATAAATTTTAAATTTTTATACAAGTATAAACACAGAAATTTTCTAAATAGAATTGAAAATTGTTTTGCATTTATGCTGTGTTGCAATTCGAACTCCGAAAAGAGACACAGTACATAATGATATTTGAAATCTTATTACATTACTAAAAAATTGCGAAAACATCCATTTAGCATTATTTTAATATTTTCATTGAATAAAAAAATAAATATGCATTACAAAATCGGATAAATAGCCTCCTGCGATGGTGTCATTCAATTAGCTATATTTGATTCAAAGAAACTGCTTTAATTCTAATTTATGACATAAAAAATATCCCGTTTGAACTGTAATTAATTCTGTCATTCTACTTTACTTTATTGATTATCAAAGTTGCAAAACTGTATCTGTTAATAAGTAAATAAATACCTGAGCCCTTTTTAAAAAGACAAACTAATCAGCTTTAGTGTTTTTTCATACCCGAATGCTACAAAACTCTTTGTAAATGAAATGCTTTTAATTTACTCATTTGTGGTGAGTTTTAGCATAAAGTTTTAATTCATTTAATTATGCTCTCTTTGTATTAACGGAACTTCGTTAAGAAAGGTATTTGATGTAAGATTCGCAACACTTTTGAAGTGTTGTTTGTTTTTATTTTAAACCACCCTCAGAAATTTTATCATAAACAATTTCGGTGATGTATAAATGGCATTGTTCATTTAAAATTAATGGAAAATCGTATCGAAAGGAAACATTCTTAATCCCATTAACTCGCCGCAAGTTCTATCATGTTGTTAGGTGTTGCTGTTATGCTTACTGTTGTGTCTTTTGCTGTTGTGAAAAGAGAATCTAAACTAAATACACACATTCTCTCTCAAATCAATAACAGAGTATCCACAAATGAATGTCCCAGTTACTAATTTTAATAGTATCGACTGTAAGTATTTTAGAGTATTGATTCATAGTCACAAATAAAGCGTAACTCAAACAGTTTTAGATAAGCGCATGCGCGAGTATTGCTTTGTTATTGACTGCCACATACGCTGAAAGGCGACTGCTGAGAGTAAAGCGTTATTGCTGGGCTGAAGATCCATGTTAGAGCCGTTAGAGCCATGCGGTTTTTTCCTTTGGGGCTTTATAAAAGATCGTGTCTACGTTCCTCTGCTACCTAATGATTTGACAGAAATGAAGCACAGAATTGAAGAGACTATTGCTTCCATTACTCCGCACTCGTTAACCGAAGTGTGGGAAGAATTGGACTTTAGGCTGGATGTGAGCCATATAACTAAAGGTGCACCTATTAGAAATCATTTGTAAGAAAAATTAGGTTAATTTACCTTCAATTTGATGAATGATTTGTTTTAAATAGTCTAAATTAAACTGTTATAATATAACATTGAAACTGGGACATTCTTTCATGCACACAATGTATAAAACAAAACGTAGGGTTTTTTAAACACTTTTTTTATAAGCAGCCATCGTTTATTTTAAAAATCACGCCTAATTTGAACACTGAAATTCATGCTGTTCCAAAAAATTTCTTTTATAATGACGTTCATTTAGATTGGAGAACGATAATATAAAATTCGTCGCTTCGATTTACGTGTACAAAGCGCGAACGGGGGCATTTATTAAGTAACTTATAATTTTTCACTGTTTCTTTTTTAAGATATGGCAACAGGAAATTTTATAAATTCAAAGTTTCATAACTCGGTCAATCTTAATGTTGTATATGAATGAGACTTTTTTTTTTTTTTTTTTTTTTTTTTTTTTTGTTACTTGTTAGTGTAATAGAAAATTTTTACTAAATATCACTTATAGGACCGGGGGACCGTATAAAAATTTTAATTTCGTAGCTTTTTAAGAAATTTTTTTACTGATTAAAATGACTTTTAAAATAATTTTTTACCTCATTTAAGACGTTTTTGTAATTGGAACTATATGTCTATGACTAACGGTATAAACATTAGCCATTGAACACAGTTGAGATTGGACGCCCTGTATAATCTGCCGATCTATCATATCTTGTTACATTAGTATAAAATTACGAAATCATCCATTTATCATTATTTTAATCTTTTCATTGAATAAAAATTAAATATACTTACAAAATTGGATAAATAGCTTCCTGCAATGCTGTCATTTAATTTGCTACATTTTATTCAAAGAAATTGCTTTAATTCCAATTTATCAGATTAAAAAAATATATCCTGTTTGAAATGTAATTAATTCTGTCTTTCTACTTTACTTTATTAATTATCAAAGTTGCAAAACTGTATCTATCAATAAGTAAATAAATACCTGAGACCTTTTTAAAAAGACAAATTAATCAGCTTTAGTGATTTTTCATACCTGAATGCTACAAAACCCTTTATAAATGAAATGCTTTTAATTTACTCATTTGTGGTGAGTTTTAGCATCAAATTTTAATTCATTTAATTATGCTCTCTTTGTATTAACGGAACTTCGTTAAGAAAGGTATTTGATGTTAAACTTCGCAGCACTTTTGAAGTGCTGTTTTATTTATTATTTTTTTTTTTTTTAACCACCTTCAGAAATTTGAACATAAACAATTGCGATGATGTAAAAATTGCATTGTTCATTTAAAATTAATGGAAAATTGTTTCGAAAGGTAACATTCTTAATCACATTAACTCGCTGCAAGTTCTATCATGTCGTTATGTGTTGTTGTTAGGCCTTACTGCTATGTCTTTTGCTATTGTGAAAAGGAAATTTAAACTAAATACACACGTTCTCTCACAAAACAAATATAAAAGAATAAGTAGGGTTTATTAGACTGCTTAAAAGTAGGGCTACTTTATAAGCAGTCAATGTTTATTTTAAAAATCTCGTTTAATTTGAAGTTAGTACTTCATGTTGTTCGAAAAATTTTCCTTTATAATACTTTATTTCACAGTGGAGCCCGATAATAGGAAATTCGCTGCCATTGATTTACGCTTGGTAGGAAGCGCGAACGGGTGAATTTATTAAAAAACTTATAATTTTTCACTGTTTCTTTTTTAAGTTAGAATAACATTAAAGGGAAAAAAGCAGTATTTGAACTCACATTTAATTTGAATACAGCAATTCATGTTATTCCAAAAATTTTCCTTTATAATACTTTATTTCACAGTAGATCCCGATAATAGGAAATTCGCTGCGTTGATTTACGCTTGGTAGGAAGCGCGAACGAGTGAATTTATTAAAAAACTTATCATTTTTCACTGTTTCTATTCTAAGATAGAATAACATTAAAGGGAAAAAACAGTATTTGAACTCACGTTTAATTTGAACACAGCAATTTACGTTGTTCCAAAAATTTTTCTTTATAATACTTTATTTCACAGTGGAGCCCGATAATAGGAAATTCGTTGCTTTGATTTACGCTTGGTAGGAAGCGCGAACGGGTGAATTTATTAGAAAACTTATAATTTTTCTCATTTTTTTAAAAGATAGAATAATATTATAGGGGAAAAAGTGGTATTTAAACTCACGTCTAATTTGAACACAGCAATTCATGTTGTTCCAAAAAATTTCCTTTATAATACTTTATTTCACAGTGGAGCCCGATAATAGGAAATTCGCTGCTTTGATTTACGCTTGGTAGTAAGTGCGAACGGGTGAATTTATTAAAAGACTTATAGTCCAGGCAATAGGGAATTTTACCTAGCAAAATTAATGGTAGTTCTGGAAATCTGCTTACTTTATGTTTTTTGGGTCGCTGAATCCGAATTTGTAACTTCCCACCAAAATTTCCCTCGGCAACCCCCCAAATTTTGGTAAAAAGCCTCCCCAAAAAGGTTTTTTTTAACCACCACCCCCCAACCCCCCCCCCCCCCCCCCCAAAAAAAAATAGTTGTTATTAACTTAAATTTCTTATTGTTTTAGGGGAAAATCATTACAAAATTCAGAAACTAGACAAAATTTGCAACAAATAGGATACATGACATTATGACATAGGATAAACGGGGAGAGAGGGGGCTGCCTCGGAACATTCCCCACGCGCTTTTCTCAAAAACCAAATTTTTTCAAAAAATCAATTTTTGGGGGGTTGCCGGGCGAAATTTTGGTGGGAAGTTACAAATTCGGACTCAGCGACCCAAAAAACATAAAGTGAGTCGAAATCCAGAACTAGTATTAATTTTTCCAGGTAAAATCACCTATTGAATGACTTAATAACTTAGTGCACGTAGCACCGTAGTTCAAGTTCAGAGGCAGCCCTCCCCCTCCTCGTTCATCCTACGTCATAATGTCATATATTCTATTTGTTGCAAATTTTGTCTAGTTTCTGAATTTCGTAACGCTTTTCCCCTAAAACAATAAGAAATTTAAGTTAAAAATAGCTATTTGTGGGGGGTTTCGGGGGGGGGGGGGATTTTGGGGGGAAGTTAAAAATTCGGATTCAGTGATACAAAAAACTTAAAGTAAACCTTATAGAGAAAGTTCGGAGGGGAGATGGGAAGGCGAATGCAAACGTGTGAGTGGTTAAGTGGAATTGCACAACTTAGTCCGCGCAGCGCCACGCGCATGTTCCGAGGCAGATCCCCCTTCCCCTTTATCCTAAGTCATAATGTCATATATCTAATTTGTTGCAAATTTTGTCTACTTTCTGAATTTCTAGATACTTTTCCCCTAAAACAATAAAAAATGGATTTTTTGAATAAAAACCTTTTTGGGGGAGCATTTTACCAACATTTGGGGGGGTTGCCGGGGGAAATTTTGGTGAGAAGTTAAAAATTCGGATTCAGCGACCCAAAAAACATATAGTAAGCCTTTTTCCAGAACTACCATGAATTTTGCTAGGTAGAGCCCCTATACGGTCTCTATTGCCTGGACTATTATAATTTTTCACTTTCTTCTATCTTCAATAGAAGAAAGTAATGTAATCGAAATTTTTTTCGACTTCCGGTTTTCGACGGATTTACACGTTTTAGAGGTCAGAGATCACAAAAAAACATATTTATAAAAAATCTCTGTCTGCCTGTCCGTGTGCTCGTCTGTCCGTGTGTCCGTATGTCGCCATTGTACCATCAAAAATTGTATGAAGTTATGCATAGAATTGAACCAAATTTTTATTTTAAGTTTTTTGGGTATGGCAAGCAGGTCTTCCACTAATTTGGAAAAAATCCGCCGGCAGGGGGTGCTGTGATAGCGATTTTTGTGCATTTTTAATATTGTACCATCGAAAAGTGTATGAAGTTATGTATAGAATTGAACCAAATTTTTTGTGTATGTTTGTGGACATGGCAAGAAGGTCCTCCCTGAATTTGGAAAAATTCCGCTGGTAAGGGGCGCTGTAGTAGCGATTTTTGTGCATTTTGAATACTGTACCATCGAAAAGTGTATGAAGTTATGCATGGAATTGAACCAATTTTTTTGTGTATGTTTTTGGCCATTGCAAGAAGGTCCTCCCTGAATGTGGAAAAAATCCGCCGGTAGAGGGCGCTGTAATAACGATTTTTGTGAAATTTTTGTGCATTTTGAATATTGTATTATCGAAAAGTGTATGAAGTTATGTGTAGAATTAAACCAAATTTTTTGTGTATGTTTTTGGCCATGGCAAGAAGGTCCTCCCTGAATTTGGAAAAATTCCGCCGGAAGGAGGCGCTGTAATAGCGATTCTTTTGCAATTTTCAATATTGTACCATCGAAAAGTGTATGAAGTTATGCTTAATCTAATAAAAATACTAATAAAACTAATTATAACAAATATTGACATGAGATAGAAGAAAGTTTTAGGATTGGCAAATCCAATTAGTTTAAAGATAGAATAACATTAAAGGGGAAAAAGCAGTATTTAAACTCGGGTTTAATTTGAACACAGCAATTCATGTTGTTAAAAAGCAGTAAAACAACGTTTAAAATGCACAAATAATGCGTGAAAAGCAGCAAACAGCTGTTTCGAATCTACAGCGAGATTATTCATCAGTGCAAGGTAGGAAAAAAAGAACAGCGTGCAAGAAAAAGCAAGGCTGAGCAAAATGATAGACAGAGACGCGCTGCTTTATATACCCTATGCGGGTAGCGAAAGCGCCAGAAACAACCAATGAGAGAGAAGCAGTGGAAACGACTGGGTGGACAAATAGCGACATCTACCGCAGAAGGACAGAAAAAGAAACCAAAAAAGAGGAAATTAAATTAATGCTTTCCAAATACTTGGAAAATCTGGAGTACTAGATAAGTCATTGAATAAAGAGTGAGAATTTTTAATGATGTGGTAAGCTTCCCAAAAATCAAGATCAAGGTTAGAAGAACATTTTTGGATAATGGTGGCTGAGGAAAAATCGAACCTATGTTGAGAAGACCAAGAAAGTTGAGCAATAGAAGAACGTTTGAGCTCCTGATTTTTAACATAACCTTCATGCTCTTTTAAACGAAATCTAAGAGCACGTTTAGTCTGGCCAATATAAGAAAGGCCACACTGGCAAGAGATTTGGTAAATACCTCAGTTATCTAGGCGATCAACGGGGTGTTTGAGATTTGAAAAAGTGATTTTATTAACAGGAGAAAAATTAACATTAAAATCAAACCTTCTTAAGATTTTAGCAACTTGCTGACTGATTTTAGGAAAAAATGGTAACACAACTGAAGTATTAGAGTTGGAATTAGAGTGCTTTTCAGAATGGACGGGTTTCGTCAATTTCTTATAAATAGAATCAATAATATTAGAGGAATAACCACGATCAACAGCAATAGCTTTGAGGTAATTAAGTTCAGCACTGAGTAACTGAGGAGTGGAACAAATACTGGTAGCCCGAAAAGCAAAAGTATTGAAAGCAGCGAATTTCTGGTTAGGGGGATGAGACGAATGCCTGTGAGGTGGGAGACTGACAGCAAAGGGTTTACCAAAGACGGTAGTCTGAAAGCCATTTTCACAATGAATAACAAGGACATCGAGGAAAGAAAGACAGTTATTGGTCTCAATTTCAGAGGTAAATTGAATGCAGGGATCAATGGAATTCATAACAGAGAGAATATGATTAATATCCTAATTTATTTCAACCAGGACATAAACATCATCAACATAACGAACATAGAACGGAAATTTTAAATTTCAAAAAGTTTGACCTCAAAATAGTGCATATAAATATCGCATAAAATTGGACTAAAAGGATTACCTATAGCCAAACCATCAATCACGCGGAAGAAATTATCATTGAAAACAAAAGTATTTTGCGACAAGCAAGCGCGAGTGAGAAGGATAAGTTCCTCGATTTCAAAATAAGAGAAATGGAATTCACAAAACCTCTTCTTGAGGCAATCTAAAGCCCCCTCAACCGGAACGTTTGTAAATAATGATTTAACATCAAAAGAAGCCATCATGTGACCCTGTGGCTTAAAATTATGAAGTTTTTTAACAAAATCAAAAGAATTCTTAACAGTGAAACAATTACTGCTCAAAAGTGGGGAAAAAACAGAAACTAAATATTTGGCAAGCTTATAAGAAGCTGTACCGATACTAGAGACAATAGGTCTAAAAGGAATGTCAGGTTTATGGACCTTAGGTAAAGCATAAAATCTGGAACAATGCGCAATAGATGGAATAAGAGACTTCTTAAAGTTAGCAAGAATAATGGAAGAAGACTTGATGGCAGACTTAATAGAGTTAATTTCACTAGTGGAGGGGTCTTTGCGGATGTCCACATAAGGACCATCTTTAATTAATTTATGGGATTTTTCCAAATACGAAGATTTGTCGAGAAGAACAATCTGACCACATTTGTCAGCCACCTTTGTAGATTCGAAACAGCTGTTTGCTGCTTTTCACGCATTATTGGGGGCATTTTAAACGTTGGTTTACTGCTTTTTAATATTCCTGCACAAAGGCTTTAATTGCTATTTTTAATTCATGTTGTTCCAAAATATTTCCTTTATAATACTTTATTTCACAGTGGAGCCCGATAATAGGAAATTCGTGTCTTTGATTTACGCTTGGTAGGAAGCGCGAACGGGTGAATTTATTACAAAACTTATAAATTTTCACTGTTTCTTTTTTAAGATAGAATAACATTACAGGAAAAAAAGCAGTATTTGAATGATATGTTTCGGATTTCTAAATTGTTTCCATATAATCATACTTTTTTTTAATGTTAAACTATTAATTTATAAATGGCTATTAAAAGTTTTACAGCATATAAATTAAAAAATAACAGTGTAATAATATTTTCTAAATATGCTTTTAAAACAGATAAATATAAATATTTTATTATCTACTTTATTAGTGTTTAAAATATTTCGTTGTTGCAGTTTGACGGCTGCTTGTCCATTTTTGGTGAGCGCGATTTGACACATCATTAAATCTATTGTCGTTGTAACTCGTAAAAATTTTAACTATAAAAAATATTTGGTGATTTATCACATGTGAAGGGCAAATGCAAAAATGCCTTAAAATTAAGTTATTAACTTATAATTAAGATCCAGAAATATTAAGATGATGTATTTTCATCGGAAACACACCTTTGGACATAATGTTTACCCGCAAGTGATAGAAAGCACAGTTACAAAATGCTATCTTTACATACATGAACCAAATTAACCCTTTGACGGTTATGAACGAGTTCAGCTCGCAATCGAATCTTGCTTCGTAATGCGCGCAAACGAGTTCCGCTCGTCGGCAAAATTTTGACCGTAATGGTTAGAAACGAGCCCTACTCGCGTAGTGAAAATTTTCCCCAACGCGCGCTGACGAGCTGACCTCGTTCACCGTTATTATTCTGCATTGATTATGTTACAAACGATTCCGACTCGCGAAATTTAGTTAGTTTTACTGCCTAAAAATGGCAGTACGGGTCCCATAAATTTCTTTTCATAATGAAGGGGGATGTTTTTTTTTTACCTTCTTCTTCTTATGCGTATTTTGGCGCGTGTTTTAGGGTGTTTGTAAAGTAAAATGGCTCAAAAGCGAAAGTTACATAATTATGATGATGATTATGATTGTGATACAGAAAGCTTATCAAGTTTCGAGTCTGATGAAGACTTTGTTCACAGTATATCAAGCTCAGAAGACGATTCAAGCGATGAGGAAGATTTTTCGTGTGTTCGACAGTGGTGTAAAATTAATTCAAGTTCTCCCGCTCCTAGCCGATTTAGTTTTACTGGCGATGTGGGCATGAAAGCTTCCGTGACAAATATTTCTGACCCACTAGAGTACTTCGAGCTGTTTTTTACTGATGAGATTGTAAATCATATTGTTACTGAAACCAACATTTTTGCTGATGAAAATTTAAATAAATTTAAGAGCAAAGAACATTCCCGAAGTCATCATTGGCGTGAAACTAATGCGAATGAATTGAGAGTATTTTTTGCAACATTAATTTTCCAAGGAATAATTACGAAACCAACTGTAAGAATGTATTGGTCAAAAAGAAAGTTAATTGAAACTCCTAGTTTTTCTAACCTCATGAGTTCGAGAAGGTTTGACCTTATTATGCCATTTATTCATTTTGATAGAAATGAAAACACTGATTCTTCTCATCCTCAGCCAAAACTAAAAAAAATATGGACAGTTTTAAATTACTTACAGAAAAAATTTTCGGAAGTTTATACACCCGAACAAGACATATGTATTGATGAAAGTCTATTGTTGTATAAAGGGAGACTTTCTTGGATCCAATACTTACCACTTAAAAGGGCCAGATTCGGTATCAAAACGTTTATGTTATGTGAATCTCATAGTGGATACGTGTGGTCTATTATAATTTATGTCGGTAAAGGCACAGATATATCTGAAGAAAATAAAGAATGTTCGTTTTCTACTCAGGTAGTTTTGGCATTGTCTAAGCCGCTATTAAACAAAGGATACTGCCTTACTATGGATAATTACTACAATTCTCCCGAGTTAGGGGAAATTTTATTGAAATCTAAAACTGATTTTTTTTGGAACATTAAGACCTAACAGAAAAGATCTACCGAAGGAACTGAAAACAGAAAAGCTTAAAAAGGGAGACTTACTTGCCTATCAAAGAGGTAAGATGATGATAATGCGATGGAGAGATAAAAAATATGTTCATTTTATAAGCTCAATTCATAATCCTGAAATCGTAAAAGTCCCAAATAAATTGAAAAACGTGGAAATAGAGAAGCCTAAGATTGCTTTAGATTACAATAACACGATGGGCGGCGTAGATCGCATGGATCAGCAAATTGGATACTATGACGTAACTCGATCTCGTCAAAGGAAATATTACAAGAAAATATTTCGTTATTTATTGGACATAACAATTTTTAATGCTTTTCAGCTGTGGAAAAAAAAGGGAACAAAAAATCAAATTTGGAATTCAGAATTGAGCTAGCTGAAAGAATTGTTGAAAAATATCACACTCACAGACATTTGAAATCAAAACCTGCTGAAACAGTTTCGAACACTTTAAGATTGTCAGCACGCCACTTTCCTGATTATATTCCACCTACAGAAAAAAAGAAAGAACCTACTAGACGATGTGTGATATGTTGCAACAAAAATGATGACAATGGTAAAAGAATTCGCCGTGAAACACGTACTTATTGCAAAGACTGTAATGCCCCATTATGTGCAATTCCATGTTTTAAAGTATATCACACACAAAAAGATTTTTAGGTTATTGAACTTAAATGCTTCATAAAGTTTTACATTAGTTGTATTTATTTAGTCCTTTCAATTTAATATTTGTCTAATATTTATAATTAACTATTATTATTTATATAATTGATTATAATTATGATCATTTATAAATTACTAATTAATAATAATCATTTATTAATTATTTTAAAGTGCGTAAAAACTGTTATTTATGTACTACAAATACTTTAAGTAATTTTTAAAACGCGTGATGCGAGCGGCATCGCCAGAGAAGGGTGACATTTTCGGAAGAACGGTTGGGGAAAACAGCTGCCACTTTCGACTACTGTTTACTTGTAATGCTGCGCGAATTAAGTAAACGAAAACTTCTCGTTTCCCTAACCGTCAAAGGGTTAAATAAAATAAAACACTGTAATATATTCGCTGTAATAAATTCATTACACAAAAGGTACGCCCCGATTTCGATGAAACTTTTAACATAGAGAGAACTCGTGATATGATGAAGAATGATACCAATTTTATCGGCAAAGTAGTTTTTCGTATTTTCGTTTAGTATTTTAAATAATCCTTTCAGCATGTGCCGGGAGAAAAAGGTAGCTTTCGTATTTCTTGGTTTTAAAATTTTCAAATTTTACTCGAAGCTAATTTTACTCAAATTTTAAGAATCTAAAACGCGACAATCCCGATAAGTGCATATTCGTCAATACTGAATTTTAATGAGAATTGCGACAAATTAGTAAGCTATAGCCAAGTTGGCATCATTTATGGTTACTTATTTTTAGTCGCCAAATGTGGCGATATTTCGCCAAATTTCGCCAAGCTTGGCGAGAATTTGAAGCTAGCGGATATTAATAATATTTAAGCAAGCATTGCGCGGCAATATTTTTTTTTTAATTGTCGCCATTTTGAAACAAGATGGCGGATGAAGCTGGCCAGCGAACTCGGTCGAGACATCCATATGTACTATGCACATACTTTATATTATCCAAATCGGTTTATAAATACGAAAGTTACAGCCTGGCAAAAATCAGATTGTTTGAAAATGTCAGCCACCCTATAAATTCAAACTGCTATATCTCAGCCATTTTTTAAGATAAAGACAAAACAAAACATGCTTCGGAATCCTTGTATTAAGGTCAAAAAGAAAAAAATATTTTTCCGTTTTTTATTTATTTGAATCGTTTTTTAAGCAATTTTTTTAAAATTTTAAATGGCCACTCTTTTGAAACAAGTTGAGGGATGAAGCTGGCCAACGAACTCGGTCGAGACATTAGTATGTACTATGCATACAATTAACTTTAACTTTATCAAAATCGGTTTATAAATACGAGAGTTATCGCATGACAAAAGTCATATATATATATATATATATATATATAATTTCAAAATTAATGAAAAATTACTGCATGAATGGCGCCACAGCAGCACATATCAAATGCAATAAAACATATTACATCATTTCAAAATGCTAAAACACCATAACTTCAAAAGGAAGGTGTATATCTGCAGAAATTTTTTAACTATAAAATATTTAAAAAAACAAGAAAGACAGGTAAAAAAACAAAAACAGTCTGTTCTTCATCAGTGGGAGGACAGACAGAAAACTAACTCCACCCCCCACTTTTAAAATTTGCAGGTTTCTGAACACATGTTCACCCCGCATTCAATACTGAAAAACTATTGTCATTTTATTAATCAAATTCCATAAAAAACTAAAACAACTCAAATTAAAACTAACAAACATAATATTAACCATACAAAAACAAAAAAACTTTAATAAAAGGTCTTTTAGAGGAATGCTTAAATTATCATTAAACTAAAAACAAAAGAAAAAATATAAGAAAACAAGGATGAATGCAGAATAAACATGCGCCCCCCCCCCCCCAAACCGCAAAATGAAATTTCTCAAAACATGAATACCTGTATAATGTTTCTCACCCGTCAACAATAAACAAATAAATTTTTCTTCCAAAGCCATTTTCAAAAACCAGAAATTCCAGGTCTGCAACTTTCTTTCGTTTCAATTCATCATTAGACACCCGTTCTTTTAACAAGACTTTAGGATGCCTATTTCATACAGAAAGATCCAGAAGGCTGCCATCACATGTTCATGCCGCCATTCCACATCGTTGCCATTCACTTTTTAGAACTGTCTTTAAATAATATTTCAAAAACTTTATAGGGTAATTATTATTGTAAAATAAATTAGCCGATAACTTAACCCTAGAACTACCGGAAATTTTACTCAAGTTTTATAAAAACATTCTACACCAGAATTTTTACTTAAAACTATTTAATTTGTTTATTTAACTTATTATTGTCTGATTTATACATTTAGTTTGTTTTGAAGAAATTTCTGGTTTGAATAAATATTTTGAATGTACATGTCGGGTCCAATGGACCCGTCTGGTAGACGGAAGGTTAAAGATCTGTTTATAAAAATTATTGTCTCTGCCACAAATTTTATTGAAACGTATCAATTGATTAATAATTATATTTATGTGAATTTTTTTATGCAAATTTGAAAACCAATGTGGCATGCTTCTAGTAAAAAATTTAAAACTATTTCTTTTATCGTACAAATCCAAAATCAAATTATTATCAATAATTTTGAATAAAATATCCAAAAATTCTACATTATAATCATCACTGTTTGCTCTATTCAATTTTAAACAATTTGGATATATAATATCATATTCATTAGAAAAATCAAAATTAAAGATTAAAATATCATCAATATACCTAAAGACCTTTAAAGACCTATTATATTTCATAGTATACTTAAATTCATAATAAAATAAAAATAAATTTGCTGCTGTACTAGAATAGTTTGTTCCCATCCCTATACCACATATCTGATTAAAGGTATTATTGTTGAAAGTTACATAATTATTATAAAAACAGAAATGACATAAGCTTGAAAATAAATCTCTATTTATATTTAATTCATCATTAATACAAAAACCATACGTCATTTTAATGAGTATTTTTGATGTTTTTTGTATAAATGATGAATTAAATATAGAGATTTATTTTCAAGCTTATGTCATTTCTGTTTTTATAATAATTATGTAACTTTCAACAATAATACCTTTAATCAGATATGTGGTATAGGGATGGGAACAAACTATTCTAGTACAGCAGCAAATTTATTTTTATTTTATTATGAATTTAAGTATACTATGAAATATAATAGGTCTTTAAAGGTCTTTAGGTATATTGATGATATTTTAATCTTTAATTTTGATTTTTCTAATGAATATGATATTATATATCCAAATTGTTTAAAATTGAATAGAGCAAACAGTGATGATTATAATGTAGAATTTTTGGATATTTTATTCAAAATTATTGATAATAATTTGATTTTGGATTTGTACGATAAAAGAAATAGTTTTAAATTTTTTACTAGAAGCATGCCACATTGGTTTTCAAATTTGCATAAAAAATTTTACATAAATATAATTATTAATCAATTGATACGTTTCAATAAAATTTGTGGCAGAGACAATAATTTTTATAAACAGATCTTTAAGTTATCGGCTAATTTATTTTACAATAATAATTACCCTATTAAGTTTTTGAAATATTATTTAAAGACAGTTCTAAAAAGTGAATGGCAACGATGTGGACTGGCGGCATGAACATGTGATGGCAGCCTTCTGGATTTTTCTGTATGAAATAGGCATCCTAAAGTCTTGTTAAAGAACGGGTGTCTAATGATGAATTGAAACGAAAGAAAGTTGCAGACCTGGAATTTCTGGTTTTTGATAATGGCTTTGGAAGAAAAATTTATTTGTTTATTGTTGACGGGTGAGAAACATTATACAGGTATTCATGTTTTGAGAAATTTCATTTTGCGGGTTGGGGGGGGGGGGGCGCATGTTTATTCTGCATTCATGCTCGTTTTCTTATATTTTTTCTTTTGTTTTTAGTTTAATGATAATTTAAGCATTCCTCTAAAAGCCTTTTATTAAAGTTTTTTTGTTTTTGTATGGTTAATATTATGTTTGTTAGTTTTAATTTGAGTTGTTTTAGTTTTTTTCTGACAATAGTTTTTCAGTATTGAATGCGGGGTGAACATGTGTTCAGAAACCTGCAAATTTTAAAAGTGGGGGTGGAGTTAGTTTTCTGTCTGTCCTCCCACTGATGAAGAACAGACTGTTTTTGTTTTTTTACCTGTCTTTCTTGTTTTTTTAAATATTTTATAGTTAAAAAATTTCTGCAGATATACACCTTCCTTTTGAAGTTATGGTGTTTTAGCATTTTGAAATGATGTAATATATATATATATATATATATATTCTGAAAAACAGTAACTATCGTTGTCACCGCCGCCGCCGGTTTTGAATTTTTTGTGACCGGAGGTCTTTCTTCGTTAATATTAATAAAAATAATGCATACAAAAATATGAAAATCGGTAGTATTATACAGAAATATTTGATAAACACGCTGATGCAGACAGTTTTCAAATCGAAGAATTATTTTAAGAGATATTTAATGCTAAAGTTCGACAAAATCGTTCCACTAAAGTAGTTTTATAGGAGCAAAAACTATTCATGGGAATTTAATCATTTTTAGATCATTTTATACGTTTGACGTTCAAATTTTCAGCATTTCTACAGATATTTTTTACTTATTTTAGAAAGTGATATTAATTTAAACTGTTACCAACTGTATAAATAGCACAAACAATAATGTTTGCTTTAAATTAAAAAAAAATATTTATACGTGTAAATAAATTAAAAATTTATTTACACGTGACTATTATAAATAGAAAAAAACATTTGGAATTTGAATTAAATAATTGTGTACAAAAAGCAGGAACTTATTAAAAACTACGTCATAAAAACTATATTTACGCGTGAATTTTAAGAGAGAAAGGAATTTGTAAAATAATAAATTTATTAACATGCGTTAGAAGTCTTAAATAGGAGAAATTACGTCATATTTACGTCACATTGCAGTTATTACATAAAATGAACACAAAATAATATTGCAAAAGAGTTTAAATTTAGAAATTGCGCTAGACATTTATTTGATATTTTGGGAGGATACTTTTCAACTATTTTTGTTAGGAAAGCGCAAATAATATTTCATTTCTAACAAAAGTATTTTCACTTGAATATTACAAAGAGAAAGAATAGTTTGGTCAAAATTACGTCAGATTAAAAACGATTAATTTAAAATGTCGTATTTAAAAGAACTTTCTTTTCGCTTTTTTAAATAATACCTTGAGACAAAGACTCTGTTTAGGGGAGACTAGGGAGGGTTGACCATACGGGAGGCTTGAACAACCCATCAGTTTTCATATTTAAAATAATTTCAGAGTTTTATCAATAGGTGTCAATCAAAGCTACCGAAATGCTAAAACAACAATTTCTGTTTCATACAGATAATCGAAATAGGTGTGGAAAAAATCAATTGTGAAGGGATATCAACCTAAAAGTTGTGTTTTTTAAAAATATTTTGTAAACTTTTTTCAGATAAAATATATCACAGAAATTTAAGTAAGTAGGTTTTAAGTAATGCACAAATATGGAGCTTTCATTCCAGGCATAAATATTATACAGTAAGTTAGGTTTAACATAACAATGTGCTATTCTTTAGAAAAAGGCTATGTGGGGAGGCTTGACCCAGTCAATGTGAGGGACGGTTAACCAGATGTTCAAGGCTGTCCGCAAAGTAATTCACGACGGGAAACGAGAATCCCCGTTTTTATTCAAAATACATCATTGACTAGGGGCTTCTACCTTACAGAAAATGCATTTATATCATGTTATCCATATTTCTATAGATTGTAAGACATTTTATATTAAATTCATTTATTGAAAGATACTTACCGATGCATAAACTTGGGAAACCTATCTAGAACACTAATTTACTAAAGACTTTCAGAACAGGGAGGATCTTCTACTGTTTTAAAATTGAGATTTCATAAAAATTGCCCGTCGGCAATGTGTTAATCAAAGGGTTTTGGAAATCTTTTTATTATACACTGTGCATAATGAAAGATTAATGGCTATATATAAAAATGAATGTAAATTTATTCTGCAAAGGTATAGTAAAATGAGGTGATGGAAAAGAAAACGTTTAAAACTGATTAAAGAAAGATGCAAAAAATTGCTATTTGCACTGCACGAAAAAAATTAATGAAATATAAATGCGAAAGTTGATAGGAACTTTTTTCCATTTAAATCTTACTTAAAAGGGGTAAATAGAAACAGTGTTAAAGACGAGAAAGTACGAAAGCAGCAGTCTTAACCGTTTCAGGGGCAGTGGTATGTTTATGAAACAACTTTTTTTTAATTCCGAAACTCCACATTGGCACCAGAATTTTGTTAAAATCTTTTCAATTTAATATGTATGTGAAATATAGCTTTTTTTCATATTTGCAAATAAATTTGTTCGTATATTCCGGTGCCTGTCATTTGTTTCGACATTTTAGTACTGAAAGTACTTTGCCTCTGAAAGGGTTAAAAGATGTTAATGATAAGTTAAGTACTCATGCGGCTGCAAAAGAACATAGCATGAATCGAAAAACTTTAGGAAGGTATGTAGACAAATTTCAACATAATGAATAGAGTGAGATGAAGCCAAACAATGTGACAACTAGAGTTGTCAGGTCGAATGTCACAAAAAGTAGGACAAGGGGACAAAAAAAAGCGGGACAGTGGCTACTAAATCTGGACATTATAATGCATGAAACCCTATGGAAACGGAACCTGTCTCTAGCGGAATACTGTCTTAAATGTTAAAATATCATTTCTCTGTTGTACAATTATACCTGCTCAGACAAAATCCTGTTTAAAACAAAATTTTTCTTTTCTGACATGCGATTACGCCTAAACA
The DNA here is from genome assembly GCA_963932465.1 of Maratus speciosus. NCBI lineage: Eukaryota > Metazoa > Arthropoda > Arachnida > Araneae > Salticidae > Maratus > Maratus speciosus. The sequence goes on from OZ010794.1 coordinate 360,606,292, forward strand.
GGTTTGTTGAAGCATCATATTTTCAAAAATAATTTTTTATAATAATTAAAGCATGTAGCATAAAGTTATTTTGCCTTTTTTTAACTGATTTTATTTCTCTTCAGAAATATTTCAGTATAAAACAAAGTGGGTCAAGCCTTCCATACAGTGAGTCAATCCTCCCGTATGTGGGGAGCCTTGACCCTTTAATTACTCATGATTAAAATCAATCATTTTTCAAATGTCTTGTATATTACACTTATGTAGCAATTTTATTTTGTTAACTGATTGTATAAAGAATAAAATGATATATAAATCTTTATTCTACGTTCAATATTTATAAAATATAAAATCATTTTGTAAAAAGTGGGTCAACCCTCTCTAGTCTCCCCTACTTAATTTCTTTTATATTAGCTTCTTTTGAAATATTTAACTTATTCTACTTAATCAAAGACGAAAACAGCGATTGTACCTTTGGTACTACTTAGTTATCCCGTCGACCAAAGATCTATCATTCGCCAAACTATAAGATTAAATGCCAATAATGGTTGATTGTAAATGTCACATTAACTTGACTTTAAGCAAGTTACACGTGTCTACGTCATCAAGTTATTTTTATTTCGACGTTTTATTTGTATTTTTATTAATGTTGCACTAATTTATTTGTTCTTTCGTTATTTAAAATAAAAATTATGTCAATTTGTATAATTTGCCAAGTGGTTTGGCGATTTATATAATTTGGCGAAATTGGTCGACGGGATAATCAAGTAGTACCGCAGCGGATTTGGCCTTAAAATTCCTTAATCAAAGAGAAATGAATAGATTTCCGTTTATAGGGAGATCGCCACTGTTTTTAAATTACAATTCAATCTTCCGAAATCTTTTTAAAGCCAATCAAATTAGCGTCCTTTTATAGTCTGCGGTGTCTGAACGGGGGTTGACGGGCGTAGCTCGTAGGGGGCAGATCCCCCTAGTGGATATATATGTATATATATATATATGTGTGTTAAGAAATTAAAATAGAATTGTTAGATTATTCTAACATGTGAAGGCTTTACTAGTGAACGAAATAACTGGTTGTTATGTTACCAGTAGTGCAATGTTGAAAATGTAGTTACTGGCTGTCTCGATAGTAGTTGTGGATCACATACAGCAATAATAGAAGTGGTCAGAACAGGTAATTCGAACCTGTTTTATTAGTATAACAATTTGTTAATTGCAGTAGTCGAGTGAAGACTATGAAATACAGCGTTCCGTGAAGTTTCCTCAGAATGAATTGAAACGACACATAAGATCAGCTCAGCACTTTATTAGAACATCTTTCAAATGACGCAGTTTCCACCAAGATTATTTATTAGCCATCTCTCCGTAGTAGTAATCAGGTCTAAACAAAGTTCCAGATAAACGAATAAAAGGACGGTGACCAGAGGATGGATGTAAACTGGAAAATCGACTCAAATCTTTCAAAATCTGCTGAAACATAGCGAGTATCAACTTTTTGTTCCTCACGTGTAAGAATACAAATATGACGTAGGTCGCGCTCTCAACCAATGAATAATTAAGAATGTCACGTCATATAAAGAGTGCGGACAGAGCACGCGGATGAATTTGAAGGGGAAAAGGATAACCTCAGAAATGCGCGGGAAAGTAAAAATGGAAGCTAAATGAATATTCTCGAAAGAAAAAAGCGCCATTTAATTTAAGAATACTAAAAGCGTAATATTTAAGCGATTAAGACAAGTGAGACATTAAATTAAAGGGAATTAAACAGAGTTAACGATAGAGATTATTTAAGGATAAGAATTTAGTGAAAATAAAGTAGTAATTTAGAATAAGATAAGGAAATCGCGGAATTAGATCCAATAATGTAACATATATATATATATATATATATATATATATATATATATAAGTCACATTTGAAGTTTGGGTAGTTTTGGTGTCTGGAGGGGGGAGGGGTCATGATCGTGAAACATACCAAAATTTTCCGGAAGTGCTTTCCTCCGGACGGCTCAAACAGGTAGCTTTTTACTTTTTGTAATGAAAGCTACCTAAAATATTTGTAAAGTATCAATGATGCAACTAATGAAAATTGCTTAACGTTTTATTCGAAAATGTTCCTATAATTTCAAGCAACGTCACAGAAATGATAGTTATTATCGAAATGATTAAAACACGGTGAATTTTAACATGATGAATATACATCGTTTAAATGTGGCTATCTTCAAGAAAAGCCCGCCAATTTCCAGAATCCAATTGATTTTTGTTTCACAAATAATGGAACCGAATCTATGAATGTGAAAATTTTCATTTTATAATTTGTGTACGGTTTAAAAATTCATTGTGACTCATTTCTATACTAATTATCAGTTCTGTGACGATTACGTTGTTTGAAATTATTGGAATACGTTTGAATAAAACGCAAAACGATTTTCATTAGTTGCACCATAGAAACTTTAAAAATATTTTTAAAATACTAAACCTTGGTGTTGGTCGATAAAGTTCGTATCAATCTTCATCATATCATGAGTACTATGGTAAAAGTTTCATCGATATCGGGATGTACAGTGCGTCTCATAAATATAAAGACACTGATATTTTCGATATAATATTTTAATAATTGAGTATTCAAAATTATTTTTATGCATATAACAAAAAGCATGTACCAAAAAAGAAAACATTTTACAGTAAATTGAATTAGAATTAAATAATTTCAACTGGAAAATTGATAAATGGTAACAAATTTGCTGTCTGATAAATATAAAGATATTTTACATACTTTTGAATTATCGTCCAATAAAAGATCCATTCTTATCAATGACAGAAAATATTCTAGCTGGCATGCTGTTTAAGTATTTTGTCTTTGTATCAAACCAACTTCGTTCGATTTCTTTTTTCAACTCAAGGACGTTTGAAAATTGTCTTCCAGATGCATATACACTGCGAACGAGAATGCCACAAAGATTCTCAACTGGATTTAAATCAGGGCTACGTGCGGGCCACACCATGACATGAATATTGTTACCAGCAAACCATTTTTTCTGAGTTTTGATGTGTGAATCGGTGCATTATCCTGTTTGTACAAATAATTGCGACTACCAAGAGTTTCATCAATTGGAAACAAGTGACTATCAAGCAGTTCTATATACTATTTAGATGTCTGTTTACCTTCCAGGAAAGTAATATCTGTAGTTCCATTAAAAGAGAAGGCACCCCAAACCATAACAGTACCTCCCCCTATCTGCATATTGAAGAGGGTTAGAGGTTCACTTCTTAAATCGTGCGAGTTGGTTCCACCTATCTGAGCCATCCAAGTTAAATCTCTTTTCATCTGAAAAAATGTCTTGCATCCATTCGTCCTTCCGATTCATATGATCGTTAACCCAGCGTAGCCTCCGTTATTTGTGTTCTTTTTTCATTAAAGGAAATCTGCGTATATGCCGGCACACAATATTTTTGCTTTCTTTTATACGACCATGTACTGTATCCTTTGAGAGCATACCATAAACTCGTTGAGAAACTTGTCGGAGTGGCATTTTTTGCGACGGAACAAGTCCATGATCTTGCGATCGAGTCTTTCGCTAATCTTTCTCGGTCTGGAAAATCGCTTTCTCGAATATAACTTGCAAGTTTTTGATGGCATTTTATAAAGTGCAGCTCTGCTTCTCCCAGTTTTTTTTACATATTTGAGAAACTGTTAAGCCATTAGCTTTAAATTCACGTATTTTGCAAATCTCATCTTGAGAAATTTCAATGTTCCGCGGCATTTTTGCAATTGAAACAAGTCAAACAACTTTGCTCGTTTGGGTAACTTAAAGTATATTTCTGCGCGTGCGCATTATTTCTGTACGCGCGCATTCGAAAAAAATTTGCATATGAAGCAGTTTCAAATTTGTCTTTATATTTATGAAACAGCGCATTTTTTTATTTTTCGCATTACTCGAATCTAAATTATTTTATTTTATTTTACACCTCTATAACAGATTCATTTCACTGTTCTTAATAAGAGGTATAAAATTTAATTTCTTATAATTGGATTAATAAACTGTAATTTCAAAAACGTCTGTTTCTTTATATTTATGAAACGCACTGTATCTTTTGGGTAGGGTCTCTTGTCAGTGCATATTTCAAAATTTCTACATAGTGTTTAACCGCACGAAGCACAGTAATCCCGAAAACAGTGTAAGACAATTAGAAGAAAACAAGAAATAACAGAAACAGAGATTTCATGCGCTAAGATACACTGATTACAGTACGAGGCAGATGAAATTCAGTGTTTATAGCTAGAAGAATGCAAGGAATCACAGACTCATAGCTCAGTCTTTACGCATGATTTCTAGGAGTATTCATTCGAAGCCATAAAAGAAGTGCAAATATAAGGGACTGGCAGTAATTGGCATAGTGTCAACTTCCAGTTCTAAATTACAATTAATCCAAACAAAATGTTACTCATTTTTACCTCTTATTACTGTTTAAAAATGTGTGTGTGTGTGTGCGGGGGGGGGGGGGGGGGAGAGAGAGAGAAGAAATTTTGAAACTGTTTTAAATTACTGTTTAACCCTTTTCTTTTAAATTTGGCTCACTTTTTAAAGTTTTTTTTATTATTACAATTCATTATCTGGATAGATTTTCGAAAGAGTCATATTTTTTATACCTATTGTTACCAAATTTTAAAACAGCACAAAAAATAATATCTTGTTTTAATCGAAGTGTGTATTTTCTCGTGACTATTAAAATGAGAAAGAAAACTTTGATGAAAACTACGTCATATTTAAAACGTCTTTTTTATAAAGATTTTCTTAAAACATCGTTCCGAACTTCCGGGAGGCAGCAACATTGTTTACTTAGCCATTTTATACAAGCTGATTTTCAAATGTTTAATTGATATTATTTAATGAATCACGGAAACAGCCGTTAGCTGTCCCGACAGCGATTAATTCGGTCTTAAAATCCCCCAGTCAAAGGAAAATGAATGGAAACCCGGTTACAGAAGATCATTTCTGGTAATTTAATTATAACTCAATCCTAGGTCATATTTTTAAAACAGAACAAATTAGACGATTTTTAGAGCCTGCGGTGACTGCGCGGGGGTTGGCGAGTGTTGCTCGTAGGGGGCAGAACCGCCTTGTTTAATAAAGCCTTATTACGTTATTTTCTTAGCATAAAAATGCGAAAACATCCATTTGAAATGATTTTAATCTTTTCAGTGAACAAAAGTAACAACAGCAGCAAAAATACAGGATCGGATAAAATCTCCTGCAATGCTGTCATTTCATTAGCTCCATTTCGTTTAAAGAAAAAACTTAAATTCTAATTTACGTCTAAAGAAAATATCGTATGTGAAATTTAATTAATTGTGCCATTCAACTTTACTTTATTAGTCACCAAAGTTTTAAGACTGTATCTGTTAATAAGTAAATAAATATCTGAGCAGTTTTTAAAAAGACAAATTATTCAGCTTTAGTGATTTCTCATGCACCGAATCCTACAAAACTCTTTGTAAACGGAATATTTTTAATTTACTCATTTGTGGTGAATCAAATTTTAATTCATTTAGTTATGTTCTCTGTGTCTTAATGGAATTTCGTTTTGTTGAAATAAAGACATTTCACGTAAAGTAATTGAATATTCACCGCACTTTTGAAGTATTGTTGTTTTTCGAACAACTTTCAGAGATTTGATCATAAACAGTTATGTTGATATAAAAATTGCAATATTCATTTAAAATAGAAACGGAAACTTTTTTAAAATTATAGCTTAATGCCAATAAAGGAAAGACAACAGTGCAAAATTACATGTAAATGTGATATTAACTTACCTTTCTCAGAAACTACTGAAATTATTTCAAAGAATTTTTAAATAGTTTTAACGGTAGCTAACTATAAATTGATCATTTGACAAGAAACAAAATTAAAAAAAGAAAATGCAATTTAACAAATTACAACGACCATTTGGAAAATGATTTTTTCAAAGACTAAAATTTAAGACATAAAAAATCGCATGGAGTTGATCATACATTATGTACACCATGGATTACATTTTTCGGTACTGTAAATTTTTAAACTTCTACGGAGCTGGTCATAAATTACGTACGCCATGGATTAAACATTAATATTCCTGGACCCATTTTAAATGAAATTTTATTCTTAAACTTCTAAACATCCCACAATATTACTTTTTACATCGTCGTATAGAGAAAAAAATGTACTTTTAAATGCAATTTGTTTGAAAGCTGTATCTCAATTTATTTCTGAGTTATTAATTTTTTTTTTGTAGTTTTTATTACTTTTTTGCCATAATGGCAACAGAAGTATCCATCTCTGTTGAAGTAAAAGGAAAATACAGATTACTGTATAAACCAATCAGAAAACGAATAAAATGCGGGATTCAATTAATAAAACGCTTCGGAAATGTTTTTGATTTCCTACCCTGACCGAGGACAATAACCATTTTTCCAAATGGTTAACAACAGTTACGCGATTTTTAAAAAATGTCTCATATAAAAGTGACTTCAGTGGTCACTTACGTACTATCGTGGGGAAAAAAATAAACTTCCCCTACTAACTCTGCAACAAATTATCACAGAAGAAAGTTACTGGTACCAAATGACTAGAAATAAAATTTTCTTCTTAATGATCTATATAAAATTTGCTTAGGGGCCATCTACATATCAAAATGAGCCCAAACTTTGTTTTTTGTTTTTCAATTGAAATTCCCAAGTTTGACACCAATTCTACACCCTTGAATTAGCCTAAAAACAAATTTTCGTGAAATTTCTACTATTAGTTTCAGAGAAATTAATTATTTTAAAATGAGCTTATTTTAGGGACTGTATCCAAATTGAAGTTTGGTACTCGATTGTTGAAATGCTTCAGAATGACTATGTCACTTCTATTAATGCATTATTTCTTTCCAATATCATCATTTCACTCGCTTATGTTTCGATTATTTCTACCTCAAATGTTTCAATAAAATGAATAAATTATATTTTCGTTAATTTATGCTTTTCTGCTCATGCATATCATAGACGGACAGTGAAACAACATTTTGACATTTTTTAAACATAATTCGAAAACTACTTGGAAGAAAAATTTGAAATTGAGAATTCGCATAAAGCAGGACATAATAAATATAAATCTATCAAAAAAATTGTAGGTTGCAATTCATATTTTCTTTTCCGAATATTAATTTCATAATTCATATTATAAATTTTTTTAATTGTAAATTCAATATAGTTAAGTTTGGGATTTTTAGTATTATAACCACACAAAATATTATTACATTATGATTATAATTTCAATAGATAGTCCTAAAAATATGAAAATGTAATTTAACATTAGAAGCTTTCAATTTTAAATATTTATAATTCAAAATTTTATGGTGTTGCCATTGAAAAAAGCAAAGTTTTGTCTGGTTTTGATTTATAGATGGTCCCCTAAGTAAATTTTATATAAATCATTTAAAAGTAGACTTTATTTTTGGTTCCAGTAGCTTTCTTCTACTATTATAATTAGTTGCAGAGTTAGTAGAGAATGTCTACTTTTTTCCCCATGACTGTACTTTTTTTTTTTTTTTTTTTTTTTTTTTTTTAAGAATTACTAGGACGATTTCAGTAATTCTTATTAGTTTCGGCAATCTAAATTTCGAAAAAAGACATTATATAATCTTTATCAAATTTTATTATTCTAGTAGAAAAATGCTAAAACATCCATTTAGTATAATTTTAATCTTTTCATTGAATAAATATACATATAACACAGAATCGAATAAATAGCTCTCTTGTCATGCTGTTCGTTTAATTAGCTACATTTTATTAAAAGAAAATGCTTGAATTCTAATTTTCGACATAAAAAAACACCGTGTCAGAAATTTAATTAATACTGCCATTCTACTTTACTTTATTAATCATCACAGTTACAAGTTTGAATGTTAACAAGTAAATAAATGTCTGATCACTGTTAAATAAACAAATTAATCAGCTTTTGTGATTTCTCATGCCGAAATGCTGCAAAACTCTTTGTAAATGTACTTTTTTAATTTACTCAATTGTGGTGAGTTAAAGCATCAAATTTTAATTCCTTAATTATTTCCCTTTGTATTAACTAAACTTCGTTTTCCTGAAATAAAGATATTTGACGTAAATAGAATAAAGATTCAAAGCACTTATAAAGTATTGTTATTTTTTTTAATCACCTATCGAAAATTCATCATAAACATTTATGTAGATATAAAAATTGCAATGTTCGTTTAAAATTATTGGAAAAAATGCTTCGAAAGATAATATTGTTAATTTCATTAACTTTCTGCGAGTACTGTCGTGGAGTTTATTTTCTTCTATCTTTACAATAAGAAAGTGTTAGATTCGGGAAAATTTTTAAACTCTGGTTTTCGACGGATTTATACATTTTAGAGGTCAGAGATCCCAAAAAACATACTTTTAAAAATGCTTATCTGTGAGTCTGTCTGTCTGTGACACAAATTTTGTTGGCGCTCTATTTCAAGAACGAAAATTAATAAAACTTTAGATTAATTTAGTCCCTGATTTAAATTGATGCCTATTACTTTCTGGTGTAAATCGACCAACAAGTGGTGCTGCTATGCTGCATTTTACACGAATTCCGCAATAGCTGTATCTAAAGAACTAATGCACGTATTTTCAGAAAACTTCAGATTCAGTTAATCCATGATATAAATTAGTGTTGTTTAATTTTTGTTATAAATCTAACAGCAGGTGGCGCTGCTATGCTGCATTTTTCACGATTTCCACAATTTCTGTATCTCAGAAACTAAAGCATGAATTTTCTTCAAACTTCAGATTCAGTAAGTCCGTAATATGAATTGGGAAATGATTACTTTTTGGTGTAAATCGCCCAACGAGTGGCGCTGCTATGCAGAATTTTTTACGATTTCCACAATAGCTCTATTTCAAAAAGTAATGCACGAATTTTCGTCAATCTTCAGATTCACTTAGAAGTTGACATAAGTTGTTGCTGATTAGATTTTGCTGTAAATCACCTAACCAGTGGCGCTGCTATGCTGAATTTTTCAAGAAGCGTTAACATGTATGAGATAGAGAATTTTTGGGATTGCCACATCTGACTAGTTTGTTTTGTTTCTATGTCCCGGTGTTGGACTTTCGGCAGTCCAAAAAGGGATTGTAAAGTAATAGCACACGTTCACGGTTAAAGAATGCAATTTATTCAGTCGGTTATTTTACTAAAAAAGGCGAAATTTTTTATGCTAAAAAACGGGCGAAAGTTTGTCCCGCGGTAATCGGGGATCACACATACTGCATTATTTTGTCATAGGCAATATCAGATATTTTCTTATAGACAAATTTTCAAGTGTCAAACGGTAGAAAATACACCATGTGATAATTTACTTATCGTAACTTCATCAACGATATTGTTTATTGTATTTCCTAAGGTATAAATCAACTCAAATTCTACTTATTACAATTACTATAATTACCACAATGGCACCACGAAAATATTTTTCTTAATAAAGCTTAAACAACTTCATTCGAAAATTTGCTCGTAGATGGCGCTATACCTTCATAGCTCCAAAAAAATCATAAAGAAAACCTCGATATAACCTATTACTCATTATTTATTTTATTAATAAGCTATTACTTATTTGATTACTAGAGGAGGAGTTATGGTACATTTAATTAACAGGGAGTAATGTGTCAAATGCCGGAAATAAGCGTAGAAAGGCCAGGAGAAATGTAAACAATGTTTCTATGCAATATTTTCTTACGTTTTTTACATAAAAATACTAATAAACTTTAAGTAACTTATCTAGCTCAATTATACAGATTATAAGCAATATAGATAAAAAAAAACTTTAAATAGGATTTTTGGAAAATCCATTTTTCCGTTGACACCATATTACATAATATGTTTTAAACATGTTTCAGTGAATTTCGTCAAAATGCTTTCCATATAACTCATTGTGTTCTGAACTAGAAGTTAAGCTCCGTGTGATAACGTAATTATTTTATAGGTACTCGAATATAAAAAATAATAATTTTTAATAAACAAAATGTGTATTTTTTGACACATTTTGAAATATTTCAATTAATTTTGAAGATATTGTAAGACTCCCAGTCCAGTGCACAGGCAAGTGTAATAGTAGTATATAGTACAAAGAAATTGAAAAATATTTAGTGGAATTGAGTCTCCGCTGTCTGCCGTAAAAATGAAATTTTGCTAAAAAAAATGACAAAAAACCCCAATTTTTTTTTTTCATGCTATGAAGATATTGATAGGATTTTATATTTTTTTAATCATTCTGTATTACAATAGAACTAAAAATATATGTATTTATTCAATATTGTACATTTATTTTTAAAAAAAAAACTATCCGAACGTTGGCAGATACCTTAAATGAAATGTAATTGCAAAATATTCTGAATAACATAATCCTTATAATACTGAAATTTTAAATCGATAGTCGCCTAACAGTCTGGGAAGTACCGACCATTTCCTTCAAGAATCTCTTTTTTCCTCATTTCATCTTTAAACTAGACCAGACTGAACTTGAGTAACACCTTAGTTTCAGTTCAATACTTTGATTTCCTCACGTTTTCAGATCGTTAAGTGCATTCAGAAACTTTTCATTTTCTTAGTTTAAAAGATATGTAACTTTGGGCTATAAGTAATTTCTCTACTCATAATAAGATACTATCCTCAGGGTAAAATGCATTGAATAATTATACTCACTTTGGTACTAGTTGTTATAATGAACGAGAAGTTATGCAATCTGAAAATTATCCAATTTGTCACTATACCTTAAAAATCAATTTAAATTAAGCAGAAGGGAATTTGAAATATAAATTTAAGTTATTAAGAAAGCGGAGGAAGAAGCGACAGAAGTAAATTCCTTTTAGGAAACAAATGATTGATGTAATTTATAAATTTTATCCATTTATTTTATTATAGTTTAGAGGAGTGGTATTTGAGCTTTGAATAAGCACATATATGTTGTTTCTCTTTTTAACACATTCCAAAATACCCGGTGTCGTAAAATGGATTGACTGATTTTAAAATTCAATAACTTTCAGATGGTGACAGCGATTAAAATATTTTAGAGGAGGGTTATGTAAGATGTCAGGAGGTTTTTACTGCGATTCCTGGTTTTTGTTCCAAGTAACAGCGATGGATGGCGCTGCAAAAGAAAGGCCCTAAATCGAGACCCAATTATTTAGTACCACGTTTCTCCTAGCATTGATGCGAAGGGAGAAGGTTAAATATATGGAGTGGGTAAGAATAAGATTGCATTGGCGACTGAAACCTACTCCATATATTTAACCTCTTTCTTTCGCCTCAAGGATGGGAGAAGAGAAAGTCCAAAAAATTGGGTCTCGGTTTAGGTCCTCGCAGATGGACCTCGGTATATAATTATATAAGTATATATTTACTACTTTTGTGAACAGATTCTTGTCTAATAATACACCGCACGAATAAGTTTCCTGTAGGTAATGGTAACTATAAAAATTATATTGTTAAAATGCTGCTGAAGGCGGTAGAAGATGTTTTATAAAATGTATTAAGCCGATGAAAAGCCGCTGACAATTATTCAATCCCAATAACTATTTTAAATAATACGGTAAAAGGTCCTAAAAAATCATTGTTTTCAACAGTTAAATAAAATATGATGTAAACACTGAGATAATTATGATGCAGTTTTACACGTTACTTTGAGCCTGCCTAGAGTTTGACGTATAGCAAAGCCGTCTATTTACGAAATTCTGTACTACATCTCAAATTACTGTATGTAAATCTTATGAACAACGTGATACACAATTCCATTTTTTTATTTTTATATATATTATGGCTAATTAATTACAGAATTATAAAGTTTAAGAGAAGGCTTTATTAAATTCTTTGTATCTTCTGGATTTCTTAAATTGAAATAATGCAATTCTATCTATACGTTGCCTCCTACAGAATAAACGCACAAAAAAATATCATATGATGTCACCATCACTAATATTAACATTAGGATCAATAATCTAATTCATTATATCGACAACACGAGCGATAATCGGACATCTTCATCAGATGTTACATTTTCTAACACACAAGGACAAAAAATCAAATTTCTATGATAAAACATCATTCCATATTCTAAATTAAGTAAAATTCTTTAACATTTTGGACACTTATAAATCTTCAGTAAATTCACAGAAGGACAGCAAACGGCATAACATCGATTAAACCATGTTACCATCAGTAATAGTAATTAACAGTATTCGGTTATTCTTGCCAGCCATTCCATTTTTAGGTAGCTTTCATTATAAAAAGCTACCTATTGTAGCCGTTCGGAAGAAAGCAATTTCAAAAAATTTCGGTATATTTTCATCGATCATGACCCCAGACCCCGAAACCACCCTCCGTTCAAAATTGATATATATATATATATATATATATATATATGACCTATGTCACACTGTAACTCTCGTAATTATGAACCGATTTCGATGTAATTCGGTACATAGTACATACCAATGTCTCGACCGAGTTCGTTGGCCAGCTTCATCCGCCATTTTGTTTCAAATGGCGGCCATTTAAAATTTTTAAAAAAATTTTTAAATTTGAAATGTGGTACAAAAATTGAAAATGGAAAAATATTTTTTTCTTATGTATTTGACCTTTATACAAATATTTCGGAGCAGTTTTTGTTTCGTCTATATCTTAAAAAATAGCTGAGTTGCAGCATTTTGAATTTCTAGCGTGGCTGACATTTTGAAACGTCCTGAATTTTGTCACGCGATAAAAGGCGTATTTATGAACCGATTTGGATGTAACTTCGTTTATACATAGTACATACCAATGTCTAGACCGGGTTCGTTGGCCAGCTTCATTGGCCATCTTGTTTAAAAATGGCGGCCATTTAAATTTTTAAGAAAAATTTAAATTTGAAATGTGGTACCAAAAAATTGAAAATTGAAAAAATATTTTCTTCTTATGTGTTTGACCTTGATAAAAAGATTCGGAAGCAGTTTTTTTTTCGTCTATATCTTAAGAAATGGCTGAGTTATAGCATTTTGAATTTCTAGCGTGGCTGACATTTTGAAACGTCCTGATTTTTGTCACGTAATAACAGTCGTATTTATGAACCGATTTGGATGTACCTTGGTGAGTACATAGTACATACAAATATCTCGACCGAGTTCGTTGGCCAGATTCATCCGCCGTCTTGTTTCAAAATGGCGTCCATTTAAAAAAATTTAAAAATTAAAAAAATTAAAATGAGATACCAAAAAATTGGAAAAAGAAAAAGATTTTTTTCGTATGTGTTTGACCTTAATACAAAGATTCCGGAACAGTTTTGTTTCGTCTATATCTAAAAAAATGGCTGAGTAATAGCATTTTGAATTTCTATTGTGGCTGACATTTTAAAACTACCTGATTTTTGTCACGCGATAACAGGCGTATTTATGAACCGATTTGGATGTAACTTGGTCTGTACATAGTACATACCAATGTCTCGACCGAATTCGTTGGCCAGCTTCATTCACCATCTTGTTTCAAAAGGGTTGCATTTAAAAAAAAAATAAATTTAAAATTTAAAATGAGGTATTAAAAAATTGGAAAATGAAAAAGATTTTTTTTTATGTGTTTGGCCTTGATAAAAAGATTCCGGAGCAGTTTTTGTTTCTAAAAATATGTTATTTTGTTTATATCTTAAAAAATGGTTGAATTATAGCACTTTGAATTTCTAGCATGGCTAACATTTTGAAACGATCTTGTATTTGTCACGCGATAACACACATATTCACCTATTTCGATGTAAGAAGGCATGTGGATAGTATACATCAATACCTCGACCAAGTTCGCTGGCCAGATTCATCAGCCATCTTGTTTCAAAATGGCGGCCATTAAATTAAAAAATATATATATATTTAAAGTGAGGTGCAAAAAAATTAGAAATTGAAAAAGGTTTCTTTCTTAAGTATTTGACCTTGATATAAGGATTCAGGAGCATTTTTTGTTTGTCTTTACCTTAAAAAATAGCTCAGAAATAGCAGTTTCAATTTCTATTGTGGGTGACATTTTGAAAAATCTGATTTTTTGCATGCGACAGCACTCGTATATATCAACCGATTCCGATGTGAGTGAGCATGTGCACAGCAATTACTAAGGTCTCGACTAAGGTCTCGACCAAGTTCACTGGTTAGCCTCATCCACAATGTTGTCTTAAAATGGTACGCACTTTAAGAAATCGCCGAATTTGGCAGCCAAATATAAGTTACTTTAAAGAAAAGCAGCTTGGATAAAGCTGACTAATTTCGCGAAATTCTCATTCATTATATTGATAAAAATTAGTATTGAATCTCCTATATTCGGTTTCCACTAAATTGAGCTTCGTGTGTTTGAATGATATAAGTTGGCTTTTTTAAAGTAAGAAATATGAAAGCTACCTCTTCCTCCCGGCACTGGCCGGAAGGACTTTTTAACATAAAAAGTAAAAAAAAATCGAATTTGTATCATAACACAACGTTTCATAATCTAAGTTAAGTAAAAATCTTTAAAATTTTGCATAGAAGTAAATCAGGAATTCAGTAAATTCGCAGAGGAATAGAAAAAGTCATAACATCGATTATATCATGTTACCAATGTAATATTTACATTATATCAACAATCGAGTCCATTCTATAGAAAGTACGAGAGGTAATCGGTTATCCTTACCAGATATTTCATTCTTTACACAAATGAACACAAATTCGAATTTTTATCATAAAACACCGCTTCATATTCTACGAAAATTCTTTAAAATTTTCAACAAATCACAAATTGGGTAAATTTACAGTGGAACAACAAAAGTCATAACATCGATTATAATATTGGCATAAAAAAATACTAACATTATGTTTAACAACACTAGCCTGCAAAATTTGGGTTGTGTCATGTTTTTTATCTGTTGATAATTGAATCTTGCGTAATTTTTAGCGCTGAATCGGAAAATGACCTTCAATTTTAACCATCACGTCAGGATTTTTCGCAAATCATCAATTTCAAGGTTAAAAGATAAAAAAAAATATAGCTAAAATCAGATACTGTAAAATAGATGTAATGGTTACGTTTTTTTAGCTTTTGATAAATGATTCTTATGTATTTTGCAGCCTTGAATCCGAAAATGACCTTTACTTTTTACCATCACTTCAGGATTTTTCGAACTCGCAAATTTTTAAATTTTTAAAAAGTTTAAATGTTGCGAAAATTTGATACAATAACATAAACATAATTTTTTTGCATAATAATTCATTCATTTTTTTTAGCTTAGACTATGCAGTTTTGCAACTAAACGTGCAAAATACTGTGTATTTAAAAAGGCCTTAAAATTTTATTCCATGCATGGAAGTTTCTTTGAGCCTCTCATGCTTTTCCTTTTATATTCTCCATGGGATTCATTTTGGTGTAACATCCAGCAGTATTCCGCCATCATTGTCAGCGATTTCAATTTATGATTTTTATCCTTGTGTATGATACATGTGTTGTCTTATAACGGTAAATTTATATCTATATAATGTTAAAGGTGTTTTAAAACCTGTCAAAACGGTACCTGTCTGTAACAGAATATTGTTTTAAATGGAAACTTTTCATTCTTCCTACAGAAGGATTATTATACAATTATACCTACTAATGCAGAATCCTATCTGGAACGGGATATTATTTCGGTCGCTTGTGATTGTTTTTTACTGTATATATTAACCTGTAACCATTTATATAGTTTTGTCCAGTATAAAAGGATTATAAAATAGTAATTCTAGTATGTTTCTTTAGCATAGCGAGTTTTTCATTTTGACATTGAACGCAATTAAAAAATCAATCGGTCTGTAAACTTCAAAAATGAGAAGAAATAATAATATTAATAATAAAAAAGGAAAAAATGTATGTTTTAATTCTAAATAAATAAGGCTTTTTAAAAATCTTTATATTTATGATTAGATTAAGTATAAAAAGAACTTCTTAAAACACCATCAAAAACTTTCAAATGCGCTAAGCCTTTCGAAAGATCTGAGTCTTTCTTCTTCAGGCGCAAAGAAGACGTGCTTCTACTATAAAAGCAGCAGCAAGACTGAAATGAGAGGTAAGGGAAGGGGAAACAAGCTGAAGAAACAGCCAATAGGAAATTAGAAATCAACAGCCAATAGGAAAGCAGGAGACAACAGCCAATCACAGAAGAGCATAATCAAAACAGAAGAACACAGGGTAGAAGGGGGGGGGGAAGAAGCAAGATGGGGAAAAAAAGCATGAAAATAAAATTAAAAATAAATTATCATAAAGGGAAAACACACACAATATTAAAATACGTGAGCACATCAAATAACAATAAATAAATGAATAAAATATAAAAACAACTAATGTTAATTAATACAAAAAAATTATATGGTAGTAATGAAAAGGTTTTTCCAAGCTGCAGAGAGCATTGTGGAATCAGATTATCATTAACAATAACTTCACGATTAAGATAAATAGCTAAATTTTCAAGAAAGTCCAATTCAGAGATACTACTATTGGCATTAAAGATAATTTTAGCATTTTGAAAATTAAAACTATAGCCAGATTCCCAAGAGTGCTTGGCAATAGAAGATTTAGAAATTTTTTGATTAATAACGGAATTTTTTATGATTAGATTAGATGGCTAGTAAAACAAAGTATCTAAAATCGGTATCCTATTTACATCATTTCAGGAACGCATTTCTAAAACTTTCTTATTTTCTGTGCTCGCGAAATGAAAATTGCAGCATTTGATCCTACAAGTTGCATACAGCCAATAGTCAAAGGTAAAATTTCACACAATATTAAGTCTTTCTTATCGTAGTCTTCCCGCTTGGACTCCCTATTGAGTAAACCGATCTCGTTTACTACCTTCCCAAAACGGAATGTAGTTCCCTGGCGGAGGCGTGTCTTTTAAGCATCATCGACTGTTATAAAGAAGAGTGTACAATTTTCTTATAAATGCAGCATACATTAAAAATTTTTTAAAGTAAAATAAAAAGCATTTTTGGAAAGCTAAATAACTGAACTATGCTTTCGCTTTTACCAAATTTTGATAGGTCAAACAGATTTTTCGTGATAAGACGCTAAAGGCGAATCTTTAAAGAACCTAAAATAACGCGCTTATATCGCATTAAAATTTTTAAAATGAAATAAAATTTGAAAATGGCCTCCATAATTTAAACGTACAGGTTTCGAAAGCTACAAAAAATACCAAATTCGAGCAAAATGCGAAAAAATAAAACTTCTTAATTTCTTCCATTGAAAAAAACATTAGCCGCTCTAGCTCAGAGAGTTAGTGAAGTAGCCCCTCCACAAACTCGTAAAGACCAGTTACGTCGTACCCAATCGTCACATATATTTTACAATATAAGATTTTCGCTTTTTTTTTTACTTTTTAACTTTGAAATTTACAGTTTATGAAAACTCTTGGGGTAAAGGTTAAAAATGAAGGTCATTTTCGGATTCAGCCCTAAAAAATACATAAAATCAATTATCAAAAGTTAAAAAACACAACCACCAAATCTATTTTATAGTATAAGATTTTCGCTGTTTTTTGGCTTTTTAATTTTGAAATTTACGATGTGCGAAAAATTCTGACGTGGTGGTTTAAATTGAAGGTCAATTTTCAGATTCAGCGCTAAAAAGTACATGAAAATCAATGACCGACAGTTCACAAACAGAAATATCGCAGGATTGTGCAATCAAATCTGTTTTATCGATAGTAAAAGCTGTGATCGATCGACCTTATCAAACACTCTATTTCTTTTATAAAAAAAAAAAAAAAAAAAAAAAACTAATTTCAGAGATAAAACATCGTTTCGTATTCTAAGTTAAGAAACATTCTTTAAAATTTTGGATAAGAATAAATCATGAATTGAGAAAATTCACGGAAACCAGTCTGTAACATTAAGTACACACGATAATTCTTAGTTTCACATCACTTAACAAAACATAACATATTCTGCTTAAACACTTCAAACACGTTAATCTTTTTTATTTCATATTATTTTTTCATTACACTCACATCCCAGTTTTCGATCAATACTCACTTTTCGTAACGAAGTAATCGGATTAGTGATTTTTTTTCCGCTAATGCTTTAAGAACTTCGAGGAAAATACTGAATTCGTACATTTCCTTTTTCATTCTATTCTCCGGAACATTGTAAATCCAAAAATAACAAACCGCTTTAACTTGTAATTTTAAAATAAAATCTTATTTTATATATTTTTTTATTATCTGCCTAGAAACAGAGATGTATATGCATGCATGTAGTACACGTTAAAAAAAGTCGGAAATTGTACGTCAAAGGTGGCAAATGAGGTGCGTTCGTACTATAACTAGTTTTATAAATATTCAGATCTTGGTGCAATAACTGTTGCACTCTTATTCAAAAATTTATGAATACAAAATTTATTATGAATCTATAGATTAAATTCAGTAATACGGAAATAATAGAACTCCATCTTAAGTAGGACGTCATCACCATGGTAACCTAGAATCATTACCTATCATGGGATATCATTGAAGTAATTTCATATGATAGGATTTAATAGATTGAAAAAACTTTTATTAATATCTTTTAAAGTTTTGATTCGATTTTCATAAAATTTGATATGACTCGACAAAATTCAGCAACGATTATATATATATTAAATTTCAAACCATTCGGTTGGATAGTTTTTGCGCTGTTATATGCGGACGGTCCAGACGACGACTATAGCTGCTACATATTTATATAATTAAGAACGAACCTAAAAAAAAAGGCGTGAGGGTAATGTAATACATTTAATGATAAAAAGAAGAAGAAGAATAAAAATAATTTTAAATTAATTATAAAACAGTAAGAACTTCAAAGGTTCAAAAACTCCCCATTCAAAATCAAGAACATTTTATAACGTAAAATTTTCTTGAGTTATTTTAATGCCTATTGCTTTTTGTACCTAATATTTTTTAATTAATTAAAATATTGATTTGACACAAATACTTCAAGACTTCGCCAACGCTGTTCAGTTTCTCCAAACTAATCTTGAATTAAACGAAATATATTGGTGAATTTGACCTTGTGCTTAAAGCAACACGGACCTTTACCTGAAATGTCGTTCCGCATTTCTGGAAACGATACGAACGCCGTTGTTCTGTTATATTTTCTAATGTGCCAGGCAAATTTTAAGCTATTAACGACCAACTCTTTTAGTTGACGATTAATAGTATGATTTGGTAAAGAACGATACAACAATTCAATGGATAGTATTCCTGCGACGTCACAATTGGTAAAATGGCGACTTTTATAGCCTCGAACCGAAAGGAAGAATATAGTCCATTTCTTTATGGATTATTAGCTGGAAATAAATGCTAAACTATTTATACTCTTTTAAGTGTAAACGAAAATTTCTGTAATCGTATGCATGCGGTAAGTACAATAAGAAGTATTCGTGTGACGTCATGATTGGTAAAATTGCGATTTTTATACCCTCGAACCGAACGAAAGAATATGGTTCATGTAGTAAAATCGCACCTGGGCAATTTATCTAATTAATAATGCAAGTCTCATCAAAATCCGCAGAGTGGAAGTTATTAAAAATGCTAATCTTTCACAAACACCTTCATCTCATTATAGAATTTCTCTCCATACTTACATAACTAAGCAACATAGAACGATATGCAATACATTGAAACTATCCCCGAAAAATTATCTATTTTGTTCCGGCTAATTCTCTAAACAGCTACTTAGCCAGCCAGCGCATGCTCTGTTGGAACTGTCCACTTCTGAACTGAAACGAACTAATCTGTTGTTGATATTAGAATTCTTTAGACGTAACGCGTCGAATGGTTCTTAATAGATGTTTTATGTTCTTTTTGTTATTAAATGTATGTTTTTGCGCTTAAAAACTGCTGATTATTGTCGAATTAGATATACTGAACATACTAGATCTTAGATTAGATTGAATATGAATATTTAAATAAATTCATTACAAAACTTTAAAATTAACTAACATTGCAAGTCTCATCAAAATCCGCACAGTAGAAATTATTAAATAGGCTAATCTTTACAAACACGTTCATCTGATTATAGAACCTCCTTTCATATTTTTATAACTAAGCAACAGAGAACGTTATATAATATACTAAAAACATTCCTGAAAAACTGTCTAATTAACAATGCAAGTCTCATCAAAACATGCACAATAGAACTTATTATAAAGGCTAATATTTTACGAACACGGTCATCTGATTATAGAATTTCCCTCCATAATTCCATAACTAAGCAACTTAGAACAATCTGTAATATACTAAAATCATTCCTGAAAAATTATCTATTTAACAATGCAAGTCTCATTAAAATCCGCCCAGCGGAACTCCTTAATGAAGGCAAACCTTTCATAAACGGGTTCACTTGATTTTAAATCTTTCCCCGTAATGCTTAGACTAAGCAACGTTGAATAATACGCCATATACTAAAATCTTCCCTGAAAAGTTATATAACTAACAATGCAAGTCCTATCAAAATCTATTCAACAGAACTCAAGTTACAAGTAGCCGAAACTAAATTCCCATTAGCATTTTATATATGAGGACGTGAATTTCAAAACTCGCCTTATCCCAAAAATCAAATTTTGTGAAATCGCGAAAAACCGCGAATTGCGTCCATTAGTTTTCATTGTAAGATTTTACAATGCAGAAATACATGATAAAACTAGTTTTTTTTTAATGTATTGTTGTGTTTTTTCGGTGCAGGTTTACGGATAGACCAGATTCGTTGAGAAAATGTGATTTATTTTTATTTTTATTTATTTATTTATTTATTTATTTATTTATTGATAAGGCGAATTTTGAAACTCACGTCCTCATATATGGTATATTAATATTTACAAAATAAACTTTATCGCTACCATACATTGATTAAAGAAAACGAACTAAAGATTTTATTAATTCCAACTAAAAGAGAAATTTCCAGGTCAAGATTTTAACATAGGATCTTTGCTATTAACGTTACAACTTTCAACATACTGAGCTATCCTGAACGAACCAGGGTGACACAATTCACTTTAAGTATAATAAAATGCCATTCTATATTTTAAGTTAAGTAAAATTCTTTAAAATTTTGGATAGCAATATATCATGAATTGAATAAATACACTGAAACTATTCTGTAACATTAAATAAATATGATTTTCTTAAATTCACATCATTTAAGAAAACATCACGTGTTCTGTTTGAACACTGCAACAACGTTAATCTTTTTAATTATTTATATATATATATATATATTCTTTTTTTTTTTTACTGCATCCTCTTTTTAGCTTTTGATCAATACTCACTTTTCGTAACGAAGTAATCGGATTACTACATTTCTTTTTCCCCGCTAATGCTTAAGAATTTTGACGAAAATACTGAATTCGTACTTTTCCTTTTTTCATTGTTTTCTTCGGAACATTCTAAATCCAAAAATAACAGCACGCTTTAACTTGTAATTTTTAAATAAAGTCATTTTATATTATTTTTATTTGCCTAGAGACAAGCACGTATATGCATACATGTTGTTCACGTTAAAAAAAGGAGCGAGATATAATGTAAAGCATCTTATCATAAAAACAAGAAGGAGAATAAAAATAATTTTAAATTAATTATAAATCTGCAAGATCTTCATAAGGTTTAAGTTTTTGTTCACTAGGGCTGCCATGCTTAAAAATCGTAAAACTGGCCAACCAATGCCGATATACATGGTAAATGTTATACCTCGTAAGAACTTTGAAGAAATTTACCAAATTAACAATATACATTATATTTCTGTTAAGATTGAAGCTTTTACTAGCAAAAATCGTGTAAAACAGTGTCACAAATGTCAAGGTTACGGTCACGCATCAGAAGTGTGTGGCTTCGATGCTAAATGTGTAAAATGCGGAGATCTACATTTAAGTACAGATTGTCACCACAAGGGGCGTATTAAACCCACTTGTGCCAATTGTGGACTCGGGCACCCAGCGAATTTCCGCGGTTGTCCAAAAAATCCCTATAGACTAGAAAATAAACAAAACCGTAAAACAAGTAATAGCGTCAGCAATCTATCCCAAGAAACCCAAATCTTAGCGGATATATTTAAGAATTATAATTATACCAAAAATACTAAAGACTCTGAACCCTCAACTAGTAATGTAGAATTAAACTCTGATAACAATGATAGTACTACCGCAAACACCCATTCCTCCCCTACTATTGAAAATTCTAATGCTCCTACTAATTACACCAATGATATTAAAGACATTATTAATACTTTCAACGAAGTTAAACAAATCTTTCAAATCACTAAATTCCTAAAATGTATAAAGAACATCTCAACTCAGACTAAGAAACTCGATAATCCGATGCAAAAATTGATGGTTATATTAACTGAATTTGATAAACTTGCAAGTGATATCAACATTAACGAAGATTAAGCTCTTCATCTGCTAAACTTTTTTCCTTTTTTTTTGTTTGTGTTGTTTGTTTAAAAATTTATAAAAAAAAAAACTTCTATTCTTGTATTTTATGCTCTTCTCATGATATTACTCTTATTTCTTTCATTCTCATGTTTAATTCACCTCAAATTACTAGACTGGGTGGACGCCGTCCTCTTGCTGTCGTTTGATCCCCTCGGCTTTTGCATTTAACTGTTTATTTAGTTTGAACTCTCCTCACTGTAGCTTTTTCTTACATTTTTATTCTTTTTTTACTTAAAGTAATTTAAATTCTCTTGTAAATATGTATCTATTTAGTTTTGTTTCTTTTCTTCGCTGTGTTAAACTTTTTTACTTATCAAGCTATATTAAATGTATGGGCTCTGAATTGAGTCTTTTTTTTATGGGGCTTCCTTTGGTAGCTTTTTCGCCTGTCCTGGACATACATGTGAATCATATGGAACATTTTTTTTCCCTACTAGTTATACTAACAATTTTTTCTTTTAAAAATTGTCTATCTTTTTGGCTTTTACTCTCTATTTTTTGTGGCTACTAGCCGCGTTTAAACGCTCTTTTTTCTAAGGCTCCCATTGCATTGTAACACGATTTACTCTTAGCCTGGATATAAAGTTGCCAAGCAACTAGGGAATCCATACACCAGCTTTATTGTTCCATTGTTCCATTAGGGTTTAAGCCCTTCCTATTCAAATTCGAGACCATTTTATAACTTAAACTTTTTATTAGCTATATTAATGCCTATCACTGTTTTCGCCTAATATTTTTTAATTAAAATGTTGATTTTATGCTAATATTAATAACTACAAAATAAGTTTTATCGCTATCATACATTTATTTTAAAAACTTAATATATTTTTTTTTTAATTCGAACTGAATGAGAAATATTAGGGCCAGGATTCTAACCTAGGACCTCGTACAAACGCTCTACAAACAAAGACATCCTGAACGATTCTGGTGGACACAATTTTCACAAACTGTAATAAAAGGTAATTTTATATTCTAAGTTAAGTAAGTTTCTTTCAAATTTTGGAAAGCAATATATCATGAATTGATTAAATTCACAGAACCCATTCTGTAACATTAAATAAGTAAGAATTTTCTTAAATTCACACCACTTAAGGAAACATCCCGTATACTGTTTAAAATATGCAACCACGTTAATCTTTTTTTATGTATATTTTTTTATTGCAGCCTCTTCTTAGTTTTAGATCAGTACTCACTTTTCGTAACGAAGTAATCGGATTACTAATTTTTTTTTTCCCCGCTAATGCTTTTAGAACTTCTACGAAAATACTAAATTCGTACATTTCCTTTTTCATTCTTTTCTTCGGAACGTTGTAAATCCAAAAATAACAGCCCGCTTTAACTTGTAATTTTTAAATAAAGTCTTATTTTATATATATTTTTTTTATTATTTGCCTAGAAACAGTGATGTATATGCATGCATGTAGTACACGTTAAAAAGAGGGGAAGGTGAGTAATGTAAAACGTCTGATCATAAAAACAAAAAGAAGAATAAAAATGATTTAAATTAATTTTAAAACAGTTAAGAACTTCATGGGGCTCAAAACCTTTCTATTTAAAATCAAATCCATTTTATAGCTTAAAACTTGCATCAGCTGTGCAGCATCTATTACTGCTTTTACCTAATATTTTTTAATTAATTAAAATATTGATTTGATACTAATATTAATAATTGCAAAATAAGATTTTTCGTTGTTATACATTGAGTAACTTCTAGAGGGTTGACTTTTTTATGGAGAGAAAAAAATGCTCGCCCATCCCCATAAGAAAAGGAAAGAAAAGAAAAAAGAATTTAAAAATTAAAAATTAATTTTATAAAGGGACGGGTAGTGTCGTATTTTTATATTATTTTACTTATTATTCTAATATTATTATTTATTTACTTAATTTATTCTGAATTATAATTTAAAAATAATTATGAAAACATTACATTATAGATGCTAATTAATTGTTATCGATGTTCTAATTAGCAGATTTAGAATTACAAATGTTGTGCTGTTTGGTATTTTTTTATTTGAGAATAAATCTGGATTTATGATATGCAAACTTGCCTTATAATTCCCCATACTTAATTTCAATAATCTAGGACAGATGGCAGCAGTTTAAACTAGTTTAAATTAATTTAAACTAGTTTATAACTTGAAGAATCATCGGTAGAGGGCAGCTCTATATAATTATTCACATTCTATTCTATTAAAATCCTGTGTTGCCAACTTATATAATTTCCGTCATTCCTACCTATCAATTTAATAACTCTATTTCTTCAGTCCTATTTTGTAATGGATTTATTCTGGGATCCTTTAATTAGCATATAAAATAATTTATATGCTAGTGCGATGCATATAAATATGCTTGAAAACGAGTTACGAATCATTATTTCCGATTTTATTCTTAATTGTTCTCTCATTTTAAGTTCATTTTGTAGTTTTTCTTTTTGAATTAATGAATTTTCAATTTCGAGATCATACATTTCGTGCAAAAGTTTTGTTGATGCTGACAATGATTCATTATTTCAGGTCTTTTTTCATTGGTTAAATTATTTTCGTTACAAATTGTTTTACAAAATATTTCAAATATTTATGATTTCCTACATATATTTCTTTATTTACTTGTTCTTTTTATGAATTTGCCTTCCTGTTGATTTTCCTTTCGCCAATTTTGAATGTTTTAATTTTTTAATACTTCAAATATTGGTGATTATGATATACGTTTATTAAAGTAGAAAAAATTCATTAATTATTAGTTAAATTAATAATAGTTGATCCAGATTTATTATGTATAATGTCAGTGTAATGTATTGATAGTCAATTTATTAATTTTTATATATTTTTAAAAGATGAGGAATTGTAATATTATATAATGGTTATATATATATATATATATACTATGTGTATTATACGATTTACTCATTTTATATTAATAGGAATTCAAAAAGCAAAAAAAATGGGAAAAACAATAAAAATTCACAAAAAATAACACCCTTGTTTGTGGCTGCTTTCGTTTTCAACAAAAGCGTACTTTAATCATAAAACCTTTTATTCGCAGAAATATAAATCTAATAAGTATATTATATCTTCTTCTCTTTTTGAAAAAATTAGAGATCAATGCATATAGCTCAAAGAACATTAATAAGTATCTATCAATAAAAACTGACTCAGAAAACAAGCTCAGTTATAATAAATGCAGCAATTTCTTAAATTCCAATACTTAATAAAACATCACGTATTCTATTTAAGCGCTTTATCACAAGCTTTTATTTTTGTTTATATTTCCAATCTGTATTCCCCCTTAGAGGCGAATTAATCCAATCAAGATTTTTTATTTTTAATGCTTTAACAACTTTCATGAAATACTGAAATTTCTATTCTCTATTTTTTATTCACTTTCTCTTGCACACACAAATTAATTTTTTTTTTTTTTTTAGTATATTCATGATTGTCCATTTTTTTTAGATTTTGGTAGAAGAAATGTAGTTGCATAACCACGTGTTAAAATAGTTTTAATGTATTAACAGTTGGATGAAAATATAGTCATATATAAGTTGAAAAACACAAAATCATAACTTGAATATAAGAAAAAGAAAAATCAAACTTAATCGCTTGCACGTTAACTAAGACTGCAAATAGTTTGATAAACAACTGCTATGAACCTCACATGCACAACACGATAGCTATTTCGATTAAAAGTTGTTTGTTTCTCACAAAAAGTGTATATTCATTTTAAATCCTTTTATTCAAAGAAATAAAAATCTAGTGATTATGGTACATCTTGATTCTCTTCTTTTAAAAAAATTTAGAGATGAATGTATACAGCTGAAAGTATATTAATAAAAATCCATAAGTAAAACTAACTCAAAAAAACAACTTTAAGGGGACACAAAAATCTTCAATTTTCCTTAAAAATTTTTATTACGTTAAAAATTGCTCTGTTTTTTTCTGCTTAAAATGAAATTTAAATCATGTTTCTATGTTAATTGAAACAGAAAATATTCATTTTTTCGTTTTGGTTTGTTTTCAAAATCTAGCTTTCAAGGAGTAGTTGTCACGAACACGACTTTTTGCGAAAGTGCGTTTTTCTTCATGATGTGTTTTTTCACCATTTCTCGTATTTAAATTGTTATAAGTCAAGAACCACAAAAGATAAATGTCTTAAACTTGGAACATGTCTTTTTTAATTGTTTTACTTCAGCAAATTTTGATTCAGCAAATTTGAAAAAAATATTTACTTTTGAAAATATGATTTTTTTTTTTTTAAGTTACGTCATTTTTTTCCATATTTTTACTTTAAATATTTTTAATTTTTATTTAAAATAATATTTTTGAAAATGCTGAATCTAAATTAAAACTTACATATTTCTGTTTATTTAAATGCAAAAAAATTGAAATTCTACAAATAATATCTCGAATTCCAACGATTTTAAACTACCCCACTTTTTTAATAAAATTTAAAATTTAAATTTTTTTAAACAATGAGGAGTTTAATCATGTGATTTTATTTACAAATGATATGGTTAACCATGACAAAAAAATTTCGAAATTTTAACCCAATAAATAAAAGTTATTTGAAAATGTGTCCCGGACTCCCTTAAAAAAAACGCTGCATTGTTACTAAATTCCAGTACTTAACAAAAAATCACGTATTCTGTTTAAGCCTGCATCTTAAGCTTTCATTTACTTCCGGGCACTTTTGTCTTTATTTTCTATCTACACCCGCCCTCGTAGCGAAGTAATCCGATCAAGAATTTTTTATTGGTAATGCTTTAACAACGTTGGTGAAAATACTGGAATTCTATTTATTCTATATTCGCTTTCTGTTGAACAGGCAAATTAATAATTAACTTTTTTTTCTATTCTAGATAGTACTATTTTCAGCTTTTGCAAGAAGAAATGTCGTTTTCACGCCATAGTTATATATAGAGATACATGAAATCATAATGTGAATAAAATACAGACAAAAATCAAATTTTATCGGTTGCACAACTATTTAACTAAGGTCGCAAATAGGTGAAAGAAACATTCTATCAACATCATATGCAGAACAGAATAGCTATTTCGATTAACAATTTTTTATTTTTCGGCAAAAAGTGTACTTCCAATATAAAATATTTTATTCACACAAATATAAACATGATGATTATACTAAATCTTGATCATCTTCCTATAGAAAAATTTAGAAATCATAGCTCAAAATACATTAATAAACATCCATCAATAAAAACTGACGCAGGAAACACCCTCAGTAATAGTAAATGCAGCGTTTTTTTTATTATTATTCCAGTACTTAATTAAAGATAAATACATTAAAGACTGAAGTTGTGTTTTCGCAACATTATGTTTGTGATTTTTACTTACGCATCATACGTAACATAGGGTCTTGTAATCGATTTAAAATCGAAAAAAAATTTGACGGATTTACACTTTTCAGACACTGGAGATTCCGAAAAACATGCTTTTAGAAAAAGAAAAAAAATGCCGTCCGTCTGTGTGTGTGTGTGTGTGTGTGTGTATCTGTGTGTCTTTAAAGGCTCTATCTCCCGAACAAATTGGGATAGGGACTTGAAATTTGGTGCATGCTTAGTATATAACAATGAAGCCTATTAAATATCAGTAACCTCGATTATTCAGAACTTTTTCTTTCGGACTCTCGAAATACTCGCTCTGATAAAAGGTATATAAAAAGTTTCGAAATTGTTTGTTTTAAAGAGCGAATATAAAAGACAATAAAAAACCTAAATTTTGCATATAGAATTAAGTCAATCGGATAATTAGTTGCCGAGATATTTGTAATCCTATTTTCCACACTCTTCGATTTTTCATGATCCTGTATTTCATTCAAATTTCAATTCAAAGATATATTTTAATTGGAAATGAGACGCTGTAAACTCCTAGTTAATATTATTATCATTTTTTATAAGGATGTTTCTTTTACGCAATTCGGTACTACTTTATTATCCCGTCGACCAAAAAACTATCGCTAAACTATAAGATTAAATGCCAATAATGGCTTATCGTAAATGTCACATTCACTTGACATTAAACACGTTACATGTATTTGTTACGTCATCAAGGGATTTTTAATTCTACCTTTTATTTGTATTTTTATTAATTTTTTACTAATTTATTTATTCTTTCGTTATTTAAAATAAAAATTGTGGCAATTTGTATAATTTTGCGAGTAGTTTGGCAATTTATATAATTTGTCGAAATCGGTCGACGGAATAATCAAGTAGTACCCGCAATTCAGCAATAGAGCAATACTATGTATTAAAAAATGTTAAAATTTTATTTTGGAATTGCAATGCATTTTATAAATAATTTACACATGTTTTATTTTCATATTTCTTATTATGCATATCCATGATGGGTAAATATTACGGTGGCCCCCAACGACTAGTTTTATTTTATTGTGAATATTTGTTTCAACATGTTTATTATCACATATTGTATATATGACTTTCATTTTTAAGAAAAAAAATTTGTTAATTGATTCGAGTTGTAAAAAAGTTGAAATATGAATCAAATAGTACCGAATGTTTTGAAAATTTTTATTGATAAATTTCGGATGTTGTTTATAGATGCACTATAGAGGCATTGAATGAAGATGCAATGAATAGTACATAAATATTGTAGCAGTCAAAGTATAACTACGTGTAGTAAATGTAATGTACCACTACATAGTAAATGCTTCAAAGATTTTCATATGGTAAAAATGTAGCTGATTTACATTTTTTGCAATCATATCTGATGTTAAAAAAAAAGTATTTTTTTCTCTTAATTAGTCATCAATATGTATAAAATAAAATTTTATTTCATCTGTGTCAAGTATAAGATGGTGCGGTCCTTAATGCATTAACAAACCGTCACGTATTCTGTGTAAGCCTGTTTCACTAGCTACTTCCTAGCTATATTTACTCCCGCCCCTTTTGTATTTATTTTCAATCTATACAGGTCATTCCAAACGAATTAATCCGATCACGGAATTTTTTCTACTAATGCTTTAAAAACATCTATGAAAATACAGAAATCATACACTCTATTCTTCATTTTTTCTTTTGTACAAATAACTCTAAAACTATGAAATAGTTTCGTCTTAAATGATAGTATTGTTAGTGTAATCGTACCTCAAAAGGAAAAAAAAAAAACGAAACCTTATAGTCTTTCTTTGTTATCCATCTATCAGTCAACACTATTTTTCTCAGGAACGGCTGAGGATATCAAATCGAAATTAATATCAAATAATAATGTCGATGGTCCCATTGTTGCGTAAAATTTTCCAGGTTTTAACTTAATACTCTAAAAAAAATTACCGCCTACGTTTTAACGTTACGTAATAACATTTTTGGAAATTCCAATCATCGAAAATCACGTAATAAATCGACATTGAACTATAAGTTAATAATTTTCAGATTTTACCCTTTACATGTGCTATAAAACCTA
Source organism: Maratus speciosus (assembly GCA_963932465.1). Classification (NCBI taxonomy): domain Eukaryota; kingdom Metazoa; phylum Arthropoda; class Arachnida; order Araneae; family Salticidae; genus Maratus; species Maratus speciosus. The sequence goes on from OZ010794.1 coordinate 360,636,197, forward strand.
CACGCCAAACTCCAAGGTTCTGAGTCAATATCGGTTTCGAGAATAAAACCTATAAGATACTTCCCGCTGATCTAGAATCTTGAAATTTGGCACAAAAGGAGATCTTATAGCACATATAAACGTAAAAAATACGAAAATCATTAATTTATAATTCTACACTCTAAGAAATAGATGCGTAAATTTACACATTAAAACAGGTATACTGATGATACAAAAACAATTTGTCTATATGTGTAAAGAAGCGTGTAAATTGCCAAATACACGTCTGGTGTGTCAAATTGCCAATATCGGTTTCGAGAGTGAAACCTATAGGATACTTCGCGCTGACCAAGAATCTTGAAATTTGGCACAAAAAGAGATCTTATAGCACTTATAAAAGGAAAAAAATACGAAAATCATTAATTTATAATTCTACACTCTAAGAAATAGATGCGTAAATTTACACATTAAAACAGGCATACTGAGGATACAAAAACAATTTGTCTATGTGTGTAAGTGGCGTGTAAATTGCCAAATACACGTCTGGTGTGTTAAAATGGCAATATCGGTTTCGAGAATGAAACCTATAGGATACTTCCCGCTGACATAGAATCTTGAAATTTGGCACAAAAGGAGATCTTATAGCACATATAAAAGGAAAAAAATACAAAAAATCGTCAATTTATAATTATACACTCTAAGAAATAGATGCGTAAATTTAAACATTAAAACAGGTATACTGATGATACAAAAACAATTTGTCTGTCTGTGTAAAGTGGCGTGTAAATTACTAAATACACGTCTGGTGTATCAATTTCAAAATACATATTGTTCTGTGTATTTTCATGATAATACATTAAGCTGTTGAAGTGTATAAAAAGTTATCAGATAACTCTTAAATACACAGTTTAACGTGTAAATTGCACATGAGTACACATATATCTGTGTAATATACAAAAACGATGGATTTTGTGTACATATACCTTATAATTTAGGATATAATTTTGAACTAAATATTTTTATGGTCTCAAAACAAATTTTCATGAAGAACAAACTGATCTGCTTGGTGCGTTTTTTTCTCTTTCCAGCAGATTTTTTAAGACCACAAAATAGTGTAACCTTAATTTACAAGAAACAGGATCATCAGAAATTATGCTTACTGCATGCCATCTCTCTGTTAGAGTTGTTTTGAAGTCCTAAAATCGTTTGCGCAATTTATGCACAGAACCTGTATAATCTAAATAAATACATTATAAAATAAAATTTTGTTAAAATACAGAAATTGTAATGCCAGTACTGATTCCGCATTTTGTCAGATTTTCTTGTCTATCATTTTCAGTCACAAGTTTTCAAAAATACAGCTACACCAAGAGGAGAAATTCTAATTTAATTCAGTCTACAGTAACAAATAATACTTAACGAAATGGGATACGAACTGAAAACTGCAACTTTCTAAAGCACTACCTTGACCATTCAGCTATTATTACAAAAGCCAAGTTTTTAAGTATCGATATTTATTGTGTCCACGTAAGTACACATATTTATGTGTAAAATTCTCTTCTTACACATATTTCTGCGTAATATTCTCACACAGAAATATGTGTAACATTCTGTTCTTACACATTGCTGGGCAACATATAACAATAATATGTTCCCGCACCATGTTGGTTAAGTCAAAATACAGTTGCGTAATTTGTTATTTCTGTTTGTACAAATTCTTTTTTTATAAAACATAATTATGAGTGTAAAATTATAATAATTATATTTTCGAGTAAAATAGGAGTGTAAGTTCATACAAAAATTATTAAGTTGATTTTAAATATTAAATATATATTTTTAAAAAATTGTTTTATTGTAAAATGAATGTATAATGTTGAATCTAGTTCGGATCTCAGATAACAACAATAGCCAGACGCCATGGTGTCGTTTTATGACAAGCCAGTGGAAAGTGGTGTATAATTAGAAATCGTAAAATAATAAAAATGTTGGAATAAATTTATGGCCTTAATAAAAGTGTTGGAATAAATTTATGGCTTTTTAGACCACCCAAACTTTAAGGCATATAATAATATTAAAGTATATGTAAGGGCCATTTGCAGACTCTTAGCTAATAGGTCTATCTAAGGATAATGCAAAATCTTCTCACATCCAATAAGGGAGGACTATACAAATAGTTCCACCCACTGCCAAGAGTTGGTGTTCAAGAAGAAAAAGGTTTGAAAAAGGGAGTCTAAGAAAAGATGTTGAAGACGCAGGAGCTATCCTGAAAGCCCATGTAATGAATCCGGAGAGCCCTAGTAATGCCCAGGCGAGATGGACATATCGGAGTGAGCCTAAGCAAGCCTAATTGATGATGTCTTCCTGGTGTTGAAATAAAATGGATTGTTCTACTGCGGTCCGAAGCTATGCATCCCGCCATCCCGATTTCGCCGCTCTGATAAGAAGATAAATCCGGATGATGTTTGGATATGATCCTTAGCATCGCGACAGCTCTAAATTTGATCAATAAAGGCCACCATCCCGTATATGATTCAAGGTAATACCTTAATCTTTTCCTTTACCACTTTAAATTATATGAGAAATTATAAATATCCTTTTATGATATTTTATGGTAGAGAGCAATCTGAGATCCAACAAAACCAATAATTAAATATAATTAAGGTATTTTAAAAATGAAAGAGAATTATTTTTTTTGCAAAAAGAAAAATATATAATAATAAGAGTAAATGAAAACATTTTCTTTTTTTAAAAAATGATTAAATATACATGTAGTAATGAGCGGCAAACAAAAGTTTTGCTTTCCCTTTTTGAATTAATATAATGTGTATATGTATATAGTTGTGTCCAATGTAAATAAAATATTTAATCAAGTTTTAAAAAGTTTCTGTAATTATTTAATTGATAAATGTTTAAGGTGTGTCACCTTATTTTTACAGCTTAAATTTAGTTATTCATAAGTGGAAGAGTTCGTCTAAATAAATCACAACGCAAACTCTTAATTTTATTCGTAATTAATTAAATTTAATAATTACAGTTTTAAGCGGATTATAATTTAATTTTATTAATTATTCGCGTTGCTCTTCTACTAGAATTACGTAATTACGATCACTTATATTATTTGAATTTATCTAAGGTATATAAAATTATATACCGATTTACTATGAGGTTGCTAGGATGATTTGGACAAATTAACAATTTTGGGTGTAAATTAAATAGGAAATAAACAAGTGTAATTATCTGTCCAGCACTCATATAGCTGTGTAAAATTCGTACGCATATATTTGCATTATGTTCTTACGCATATTTTGATGTAATACACAGATATTTGTGTAATATGCAAAGTTTATAAATTTACATTAACACACCAATTCGGGTAAATCCGTACAATTTTCTACGTTTACACATTTATTTGAATTTTTGAAGGGATAACAAATTACACACTTCTATTAAGTCGATAAACACACATAAATATAGGTACATTTTTATGACAAGAGTGTATATGCAAAAGAGAGCAATATGCAAAATACACAGATATTTGTGTAATATACAAAATTTATAAATTTACATTAACACACCAATTCGGGTAAATCCGTACAATTTTCTAGCCCTACCAGTGGCTGAGAGGTTCTGCTCTCGAATCTGGTAGACTGGAGGTGCTGGGTTCGATCCCAATCGCGCCCGTCGGCCTAATCGTTCGGAGTTTTCGTGGTTTTCTTCAAACCTTGGATTTCCAAGCGTTAATACGGGTTAGGTTCCCTTAGAAAGACCCCCACGAAGGGCACTCCCCCTGGGCCTATATCCCTCGTGCATATAATTGGCCGTCATAAATACAACCAACCAACCAACCGTACAATTTTCTACGTTTACACATTTATTTGAGTTTTTGAAGGGATAACAAATTACACACTTCCATTATGTCGATAAACACACATAAATGCAGGTACATTTTTATGACAAGAGTGTACATTTTATGACAAGTGTAATTTTAAGCGTAATTTTACAAATTTACACATATATTTATGTAAAAGTGACTAATTTACACATTTTTAAAAATTTTTTTTTGAGTGTACGTCGATTTATTACCTGACAAACTCGTGAATTTCCATAATGGGAAATACCAATTATAGAAAATTCTCGTAATATATCGACATAAAATTATAATTTAACGATTTTCGGATTTTTGTATATTTGTCAAGAAATATTATACTTTCTAAGCTTTACGGTAATATATCCTAACGGTACGGAACCCTGAGGATGCGAGTTCTACCAGCACTTGTCCTGTTTTTTTTTCTTTCAAGTTTGCAGGAACTAATTTGTATTAATGATATAAACACGTGTTAAAAATGTTTTAACGTGTTAAAGTTTAAATATTTCACAAAAAAAAAACGAAATTGCATTTTAAGGAAAAAAGTATATTATATTATTAATATAGGTGGCAATACTTAGTTGGGGCAGTGGCAGATCAAGTAATTCTAAGGATATATTAGTTGATCTCTAGCCGAGTAATCATTAGTAGATGTTAGCAATACTGCTTTCATTACAAATTATTTTATTCTCACAAATATAAATTTAATAATTATAAATCTCAATTCTCTTTCTTATGAAAAATTCAGATATCAATGTATGTAGCACAAAATACAGTAATATGTATCTATCAATAAAAATTAACTCACAAAACAACCTCAATAATGACAAGTAAAAATTAAATTAAAAAAAAATTAAAAAACCCGACTGCGTAAAAAGCGAACTAATTAATTATTTCTCATGAATGTGAAACTATTTTTTATGTTACTTACCTATTTTTTTATTTACTAGTATTGATGACTTTAATGTGTGCTTAATTGTTAGTTCCTATCTGTAAACACTGTTTTGATGAGGCCTATAGATGTCCATGAAGGTTAGAGTTTCAATAAAGCTAGAGATCCTACCTACACAACTTCCAGGTTGTGTAATATTTAAACGGAGCTTCTGACCGTAAAATAGTCAAAGAAACATCGTCTTCATTTTGAAAGACCTATCCAATGATGTGCCACTCAATATGGTGCGTAAAAAAAAATTTTCGTCTCTACTATTTGAATCTATAAAAACAAAACCTAGCTTATAACCATCGGACGGTTAAGACGAGTCGATAGAGACCTCATTCATTAAAATCCATCCAGCCGTTGGGATGTTTCGAGGGTATAAAGAAATCCACATGCACAGATACGAGTGAAACACATAACCCTTCTTGGCAGTCGGCTAATAAACACAACCTTTCTTAAATTCCAATACTTAATAAAACATCACGTATTCTGTTTAATCGAGGCATCACAAGCTTCTATTTTTTCCCCGGCACTTTTGTCTTTTATTTTCATTACTCGCTCTTCGTTACGAAGTAATCCCATTACGAATTTTTTTTTCACTAATGCTTTAAGAACATCAATGAAAATTCCGAAATCTTACACTCTGTTTTTCGTTCGTTCTCTAAGATTCGTATAACTAAGACTACAAATAGTTTGATAAACCGCTTTTATAAATCTCATATACAGAATAAAATAGCTACTTCAATTAAAAATAGTTTGCTTCTCACAAAAAGTGTGTATTCATCTAAAAAAGATTTTATCCAAAAGAATATAAATCTGGTGATTATACTAAAACTTATTTCTCTTACTTTTGAAAATTTTAGAGATGAATGTGTATAGCTCAGAGTACATAATTAAACAATCATCAATGAAAATTAAATCATAAAACAACTTCAATAATAATAAATGCAGCGTTTTCTTAATTCCAGTATTTTAGAACACATCGCGTATTCTGTTTAATCGCTGCATCACAACCTTCTATTTTTTCCTGGGCACTTTTGTCTTTTACTTTCTATCGGGACATGCTCTTCGTAACGAAGTAATCTGATCATGAATTTTATTTTCGCTAATGCTTTAAGAACATCAAAGAAATACCGAAATCTTACACTCTGTTTTTCGTTCGTTTTTTAAGATTCGTATAACTAAGACTGCAAATAGTTTGATAAAACGCTTTTATAAATCTCATATAGAGAATAGAATAGCTATATCGATTAAAAATAGTCTGTTTCTCACAAAAAGTTTGTATTCATGTAAAAAATAAAATTATTCAAAAGAATGTAAACCTATACTAAAACTTATTTCCCTAACTTTTGAAAATTTTAGAGAGGAATGTGTATAGCTCAGAGTACATTATTAAACAACCATCAGTGAAACCTAAATCATAAAACAACTTCAATAATAATAAATGCAGCGTTTTTTTAATTTCAGTACTTTAGAACACATCACGTATTCTGTTTGATCACTGCATCATAACCTTCTATTTTTTCCTGAGCGCTTTTGTCTTTTATTTTCTATCGGCCCATGCTCTTCGTAACGAAGTAATCTGATCATGACATTTTTTTGGAGACCGGCTAACTGCGCCGATGCCGACCCTTCTTTGCCTCCCCCTGTATGAACTGCGCTCGGCGTCACGTTGGACCAGATATCATTGTCAACCCCCTCTCTTATACTTATGGGCACGAAGTGACAGCTTTTTTTGTTAGAAAGACTCTTTTCTGTTGGCGTTGATTTGCTAAATTGGGCGCATTATCGATAATTTCGGCTATCAATAATGCTTTTCTTAAACTCGCAAAAAACTTATACACATATATTTTATGTATGTGTATGATAATTTTTTTTTTGTTGTTGTTGTTAATAATAACTATTAAATCACAGAAAAATCGACACTATAAAAATGTATATTCCGTTAATATAATATGCACAAATTGAAAAAAAAAAAGGAAATAAAAGTATGATGATAAAAAAACCATATATAACCATTATAGAACATTACAAATCATCATCAATTTCAAATATTTACATAAGAAATTTAAACGTTCAAGAATTTTTTTTAATTACTTTAGAAGAGAAAATTTTATGAAGAAATAAAACTTGTTACCTAATAATGCCATTTTTTTCTCCAAGCATATTATTTGTCGTTCAATAATATAATATTTGACATGGGCCAATTATGTGTGGAAACAAATATTTTCGTAAGGTTTAAACTAATATCTCATTCCCTTTGCCTTTAGATGTTTCATTCTAAGATTCTTCAAGAACCTTAAACATTATTAACATTTATATACAGATATTTCATAATTCAATTAATATGCTAGAAATAAATTCACTTTAATATTATTCTCTGTAGTATTTTGAAAGAAAGATGCTGAGGAAAAAGAACAACATTCTAAATGGAAGAATATTCTTGCTGCTGAAATATTCCTATGAACGCTAATTTGTATTTCTTTTATTGCTCTTAATATTATTGTTTTTACTATTATTGTTATTAACTTATTTAGAATAAGTTTTATTTAGAATAACTTATTTAGTATATAAATAATCATTTTTTATTTTCTTTCAAAACTTAATTTTTTCCAAGTTCTAAAGTAAATTTTAAAATTCCAAAGCGGTTGCACGATGTTTTATAAGTAAAACTTAAATATGTATTTCTTGATAAAGTTTAATTTTTACTGAATCTATAATTCTTATAATCACGCACGATTCTCTTATGCACAGGCTAATAAATTAATAATAATAAAAAGAAGAGCATTAAATTCTCATGAATTCAAAACTGAGAAGTGCATTATCATTTGAAAAATATGCATTCAAAAGTGGTGTAAAGAAACTTAATATATTAAGGGTGTTCTCAAATCCAAAAAGGCAACTTTCTGACATAATTTTTAATTTATTTTTGTTCGAAAATGCATGAAAATAGCTGGTGTTGTTGTTCAGAAACTATGTCATTGAGCTATTTTTTCCATTTTTTTTTTTTTTTTTTTTTTTTTTGCAAACGCAATAGATCTTTCAGGAAAGAGTGTCCAAGTGGACGTTTGGAACCGAATTTTCTCGCGAAGGAGGAAAGAGACCTCAAGAGCGGGCGAAAAACGTGTTTGTCACGTAATCAAATTCGCTTCTAACTCAATAAGTAATGGATGGGTCAAAAAAATGGAAAAAACAGTTCCATTCCAAATCGCTTCCATGGGCAGGCTGTCCCATTTTATACCTTTCCGTTAAAAATGAATTTGTAACTGTGTCATAACGTTTTGCGCTTGTTGAGCAGAGCAGTTAAGAACAGCTTAAGGTGCTTCACAAATTCCCTGCTCGCAACACAAAATTTTGTTACACATTGTCTGATTCATTTTTATACTTAAAGAAATAAAATTAACAAGCCAAAGCGATTTTTAATTGAATAGCGTATTCCATTTCCAGATAAATAAATTACTTAAACAGTTATAACCCATTCTTGTTATGTGACGAGAAGTTTTTATACTTTCTCGCACTGCTGCCTCGTGAATTTGGTTCAAAACGCCAACTTTTACAGTATTTTCTGTAAAATTATCTGCTTTTTCCACAAAATGGAAAAGTCATTCGATTACATAGTTTCTTAATAAGAACATCTTCTAATTTAATGTGTTTTCAAGCATTCAGAAATGTGTCAGAAAATAGCTTCTTTGAATTTGAGATCAGTTTTAAGACTGTTTTCAAATGCAAACTGGTTACTTTCTATAATTCATATTTGTTTGTATTTACATGAGAGTGACCTATCTGTTATTTAGAATCTGTGAAATCGAACGGTTTTTCCAATTTTCATTAAAGGCAATCTTTTACAAAATGCTGTTAAAAGCATTTAGCATTTGAACTGTATTTCCACAATGCGTTCTAAACTGAATTTCCAGACGTGACAGTCCGATAAATTTTTATCAAACAACAATTGCTTATAATTCAACATATAATTCAGTTATCTGAAAATGAAAGATTAATAGATTCTAAATCCATTCAATAGTCATGTCTGCTAGTAACATGCTTTTACGTTTAAAAGCAAGTTTGTAAGTTAGAAAATTTTGAGGGAAACTCTTTGCAACACCCTTAAATCTAAAAAAAAAAAAAAAAAAAAAAAAAACCTTTACACACATAAGATTATGATTTTCTAATTTCTTATTAAATCAACACATCTTCTCCAAATATAGTAATTTCACACATTAGATTATGATTTCCTAATTTCGCATTAAATCAACGCATCTTCTCAAAATATAATTTCAAGGTTTCATTTATCTATAAAGATAAAATATCCTTTTTTTAATAATAGATGACTTCCTATAAAAGAAAAATACACTTTAAATAATAGATTATAGTTGACTTTATGATTTTGATCCTCAAAATATTTTTAAATTAAATTTTTGCTGACTTTTAAAGGGCAAATTTTTAAGTAAAGCTGATGAATTAGTTATTTGGTATCTGAAAGAGAATATAAATACATGAATGGATGAGAATTATGCTGTGATAGAAAAATTTAACATATTAATGATTTTTAAAATAATCCTAAATTAGACCATTTCCCATTCTGCTTCATTTAAAAAATAATACTAGTAATAATAATAGTAATACTACAACTTATATATAGTAATAATCTTGTTAATTTAAACATGCTGCTGACAGATTTGGTATTATTTGAGGAAAATAATTATGAAAAGTTCAAGTCCATTATTTTTATCTTTCGAAAATAAGAATTTTCACTGTATATTAAAAATCATAATAGCTTTGGAAATGATGTTTATGATTATCTGTTACAGATTATCTCGCGATTTATTTCGGACGCCAATATTTTGCCAAAAATTTTCCCACCAGAGAATAAACATTTATTTTATATTACTACCTATAGTTTTTGCAAAAATGAATACATTTTTAATCTTTTTTTTTTTTTCTTTATTTAACCATTCAATAGATTTTCGATTAAAATAAATAAAATATTCCGTTTTAAACATCATTAGCGCAAAATAAGGTAAGGGAGGAGGGGATTCTACGTCAAATTCCTCCAAGAGTATAAACTAATAACATGCATATAGAACTCACTGTGTTAAATAAATACATTATATGTAAAACCAACGTAAAGAAAAGTATAAACAGTCAAAATTTTTAGCATACAACTGTTTCGGGGCTCCATAATGAGAGCCTTTATTAGAAAAGAAAAATTTTTTTAAAGAAAGAAAAAGAATGCAGCAATAGCAGCAAAGTTGTAATGTTACTGCTATACTGCTGTTTCTCTGTCTGTCTTTTCTGAAGATTAAGCCTTTAATCACATAAATGCTCAATTTATATAATGGATGTTTGTGCTTTTCGTTAGTCTTTGGAATGGATCATTTTCTTCTGATGGACCGATGGCTCCATTATTATGAAACAGCCATAAAAATGAAGTGTTAGGTGAAGATGAAAGAGGAGTCGTAAAAAGTTAGAAGTCCGATTTTCTGGTCAGAATGGGAAAGAAAAATGGCCATAATTAAAAAAAAAAAAATGTATATGGGCATTCCCCCCCCCCCCCCACATTCTGACCAGAAAATCTGAGTTCTAACTTTTTACGGCTGCTCTTTCATCTTCACCTAACACTTCCTTTATGACGGCTGTTTCATAATAATGGAAGCCATCAGCCCATCAGAAGAAAATAACTCGGTTAAGGCGGAAACTTGGTTAAGCGGGACCTGGATAATCGGGACTCTACTGTATATTTCATTTAAAAAATGGTCTTTAGAATATTTTTGTTGGTGTTCAGAGGGGGGTCATGACCCTCGTGACCTCCCCCTTGGACGCGTCATTGTAGATTGCATAGTTCAGTATTACATATATTATGATTACATATTTGAAATTTTAAAATAAGTCGGCTATTAGAAAATTAGTAAAATTCTCTTTGTAAATATACTTTCCGGAAGAGAGAGAGGGGGGGGGGGGGGCAAAATCCATGTTTGCCCCGGGTGCAAAAAAGGCTAGTTTCGGTCCTGTTTAAAAGGTGGCTTGATAAAGCAGCATTGAAACGATGCAAAGTTAAAAAGCAAAAGAAAATCACAACATATTTTGTAAAAAAAGATGAAGAGTCGTACGTGTCTATCTAATAAAGTGCCCGAAATTACGCAATTGAAAAAAAAAGTAAGTTGACTCTGTTTATTATTTTCATAAAGAACATGCTTTTTTAACACTATTTCTACCCACATCCAATAACACCTTTCAAAGTTTTGATTTTTATTTATTTTCCTTTTAATTTTTAAAGATAATAAGTATTAAAACAACTCTTCAATGTACTAAAAATGATTCGGAATTGTTTGATCTAAAACTTACAAATCAAATATTAATCATAAATCAAAATATGTTAAAAGTTTTCATTTGACATCGGTCAAAATAGTGTTGGCAATAAAATTTTTCACATTTAAAAAGGACTTTGAGGAATTTTTCGAATAACCGGGTTTCTACTGTATATATATATATATATATATATAATGTTATTTTTAAAAGTTACAGAAATTTAATTTTTTTACTGGATTTAAATACTATATATTTAGTAAAACTTTCTTCGAGTACTAATAATTAAACAATAAAAGTTTCATCTTTGTACAAATAAAACTTACCGAGTTTTGATAACTTGAATTTTATGTATTTTCAGCATTTTTTGTCATTGAAAAAGGAAAAACACTTTTTATCCAAATGTTACAAGTCAAAATAAAAATTTTCTTAACAATGGTGTGTGTTTTTTAAATTAACATTAGATATTTCTTGAAATATCTTGAAAGGAGCTAACAAAATTTGGGGCGGCAGTTTGCACCACGCCATTTAACTTTCGTAGTAAATATTAGTAAGTATCCTCTAGTAATATTTTATTTGTATTCATTACGTTGAATATCTCATAAGATATAATGCAATGCTAGAAGAATACAGACCTTAAGTATCGTGATTATTGTCGCCAAGATTTACCATGGCCGGATTTGCATCCAGAAGACTTTTTTGGGAAAAAGAACTCTTTAAGGCAACCCTCAATAAAATGATGGATTGCTTATCTCACCCCTTCGAGCGCAGTTCATACAGAAGGGGCCGAAGCTGTAGGCGCAATTTATGATCTCCTCCCACCGTAGGCGCAATTGATGTACACCCATTTTTTTTCGCTAATGCTTTAAGAACATCAAAGAAAATACCGAAATCTTACACTCTGTTTTTCGTTCGTTTTCTAAGATTCGTGTAACTAAGACTGCAAATAGTTTGATAAAACGCTTTTATAAATCTCACATAGAGAATAGAATAGCTATATCGATTAAAAATAGTTTGTTTCTCACAAAAAGTTTGTATTCATGTAAAAAAAAATATTCAAAAGAATGTAAATCTGGTGATTATACTAAAACTTATTTTCTAACTTTTGAAATTTTTAGAGATGAATGTGTATAGCTCAGAGTACATTATTAAACAATCATCAATGAAAACTAAATCATAAAACAACTTCAATAATAATAAATGCAGCGTTTTTTAAATTCCAGTACTTTAGAACACATCACGTATTCTGTTTGATCACTGCATCACAACCTTCTATTTTTTCCTGGGCACTTTTGTCTTTTATTTTCTATCGGCCCATGCTCTTCGTAACGAAGTAATCCGATCACGAAATTTTTTTTTCGCTAATGCTTTAAGCCTAATTGTATCGGGCCTAATTTTATCGGGAAAATGTGCGGATTTAATAAGGCAAAATTTACAATAAAAATTTACTAGTGAGAATAATCACGGATTCTGAGCATCTTACGCAGCACGTATACCGGCACGTATACGCTTGTCCCCGAGGGGTTAAGGAGACGGTGGACGTTTAAAAAAATTTCTTTTAATTCTTATAATAGAGATTAGAAATTTTGTGCAAATGTACATTTCACCATAAGTATACAAACCACTTTAAAAGAAATTTCCAATCTTATTATAATTTTAAGACTTAAAAAAAAAAATTCAAATTTTAAAACGAAATTTTAAAATACTCCCTAAGTCATAATTTTTAGATGATTCCTCGATTTGGTATTTTAATCACTTAAAACTCTATTACAAACAAATCTGTGCATCGATTTTTTAATCCCTTGAATACTTAATTTTTTAGGTATTTTTTCTGAATTCGATATCGATTTTCATCAAAATTTTACTTTTAATAGACTAAAAATCAAATTTAATTACAGAAGAGTGCCGATTATCCGAACAAGTCGGGGCCGACCCTAGTTCGAATAAGCAAAAGTTTGGATAAATGGAGAGACAATTTAAGGGATGTTCCTGACTATACTAAAACTTTCACACTTCATCCAGGCTTAGGACTGGCAGCACCAGCTCGTGCTAGCGTGTTTAAAAACTGTTTTATTATTATTATTATTATTATTATTTAAATTTTCGTTTTCTCTTTTTATCATTTTGTGAACTCCAGAGATTATAATTTAAGTAAAAAAGCTTTCGATTGTTGCTTGCTTCAAAGAAGATGTTCTTTCCAACGGTTTCATATCTCGAATTCTTCTTAAATACGTTAGATTAATAGGATCAGAGTTCTTCTGCCGTTCGAGCCATTTCATAGCTGATTCTAAACGTTCAAAGGCTTCGTTGTGTGATGGACCTGGGTCATTTTCAAAGCATTCGTTTTCATTTCTTTAATTTCTTTTTCATCTTAAATCTCATCCAGAATCTCATCATCATTTAAAAAAAAAAATGAGAGAAATCTGCTGTTCGAATAAAGGGAAGAGTTCGGTTAAAAAAACATTTTTGAGAGAAATAGGGTGTTCGGGTCATTGGAAGTTCGGTTAATTGGAGTTCCGATAATCAGCGATCTACTGTATCTTAATGAAGTCAAATTTTCAAATGCATGCACAGTTTCTTTGTAAGCAATATCAGGAATTCGTCCTTATTAATTTCATGAATTTTGATCAAATATTATCACGCATGAAGCATTTTAAAAATCTAAAAACTTTGAAAAATGAGTTTTGAGAAAAATAGATTTAAAGTATAGGGTGGTCATAAAAAAACTTTGCCGATATATGGAACTCTAGCGGCCGTTCCGTTTAACCGATCGAGATGAGCTTTCAGATATAGTTATTCAGGGGTATGAGCTCGAGATTCTGTGAACGGCAACAAATTGGCGCTCGTGGTTACGGTTATAGGTACAGAAACTCGAAATTTTCGAATAGCAACGCCCATTTTTCTTCATCGCAAAATGATCAGCGTATACGAAAACCCTAAATAGCATTGGAACGGTACGTGTATCGCAATAAACGGACGCGTTATGCAAGCACAAAGAACAGCTCAACGAACGTCCAAAAACAACACGATCGGGGCGCACGGAGGAAATTTGCATATGACAAGGACAAGAAACCAATCACAGAACGCCGTTCAACAGATAATCAGCGTAGAAAACGGATTCTTACCTCTATCATATGCAAATTACCTCCATGCGGCTCGATCGTGTTGTTTTTGGCCATTCGCTGAGCTGTTTTTTGTGCGTGCATAACGCGTCCGTTTATTGCGATACACGTACCGTTCCAGCGCTATTTAGGGTTTTCGCATAATCTGAGCATTTTGCGACGAAAAAAAATGGGTGTTGCCATTCGAAAATTTCGAGTTTCTGTACCTATAACCGTAACTGTGAGCGCCAATTTGTTGCCGTTCACAGAATCTCGAGCTCATACCCCTGAATAACTATATCTGAAAGCTCATCTCGATCGGTTAAACGGAACGGCCGCTAGAGTTCCATATATCGGCAAAGTTTTTTTATGACCACCCTGTATATTAAAGGGCTGAAAAATTGTTTGTGTACAAAATCCAAGTCTTGTAACTTTGCAAAAAATGATCGCATCTGCATGCGGTTTTCCGCAAATGTCCCAGAACAATAATATGCGCAAAAATATTTTTAAATTTTTGGTTCGATTTCCGCTCAGATAAAGGTCCACGGTCGCCTTAAGGCTGTTCTTAACTGCTCTGCTCAACAAGCACAAAACGTTTTGACACATTTACAAATTCATTTTTTAACGGAAAGTTATAAAAGTGGAAAGCCTGGCCATGGAAGCGATTTGAAATTGAACTGTTTTTTCCACTTTTTGATCCATCAATTACCTATTGAGTTATAAGGAATTTTGATCACGTGACAAACACGTTTTTCGCCCGCTTTGAGTGCTGTTTCTTCCTTCGCGCGGGAATTCGGTTCAAAATACCCACTTTGACACTCTTTTCTGAAAGATCTATTGCGTTTGCAAAAAAATTGAAAAAAAAAAACAGCTCAATTACATAGTTTCTGAAAAACAACACCAGCTAGTTTCATGCATTTTAGAACAAAAATAAATTAAAATTTATGTCAGAAAGTTGCACTTTTGGATTTGAGAACACCCTTAAGAACATCAAAGAAAATACTGAAATCTTACACTCTGTTCTTCGTCCGTTTTCTAATACTCGTTTAACTAAGACTGCAAATAGTTTTATAAGCTGTTATAAACCTCACATACAGAATAGAATAGCTATTTCAATTAACAATACTTTATATCTCACGAAAAGTGTGTATTCATCATAAAGCATTTTATTGAAAGTAATAT
Source organism: Maratus speciosus (assembly GCA_963932465.1). Classification (NCBI taxonomy): domain Eukaryota; kingdom Metazoa; phylum Arthropoda; class Arachnida; order Araneae; family Salticidae; genus Maratus; species Maratus speciosus. The sequence continues at coordinate 360,651,564 of OZ010794.1, forward strand.
AACTCTGGTCATTATACTTAATCTTGATTATCTTTCCTTTGAAAAATTTAGAGATCAATGTGTATATCTTGAACTACATTAATAAAGAACCGTAAATATAAACTGACTCACAAACAACTCAGTAATAATAAATGCAGCTTTTCTTAAATTTCAATACTTAACAAAACATCACGTATTCTGTTTAAGCGCTGCATCACAAGCATTATTTTTTCCTGGATATTTTTATCTTTATTTTCAATCTATACTCACCCTTCGTAACGAAGTAATCCCATCACGAATTTTTATTGATAATGTTTTAAGAACGCCGACGAAAATACTGAAATCTTACACTCCACTCTATATTCGCTTTCATTTGCACAGACAAATTCAAATTTGAAATTTTTTCTATTCTAGATTGTGCATTTTTTTTCTTTAGATTTTGAAAGAAATATCGTTTTAATGCCACGTGCTAAAATAGTTTTAACGAGTTAAAGTTTAAATTGTGTCTAAAAGATTAGATGAATATATAGTTATATATAGAGATTCAAGAAATCATAACATGAATAAAAGTCTGAGAAAATTCATACTTAAATGTTTATACGTTTTTTTTTTTTTTAATAACACTGCAAATATTTTAACAAGCTATAATACCACTGCTATAAACCTCATATGTAGAATAGAGTAATTATTGAGATTGAACAATTGTTTGTTTCTCACGAAAAGTGTACATTCATCATAAAACATTTTATTCAAAGGAATATAAATCTGGCGATTATACTAATTCTTGATTCTCTTCCTTTTGAAAAATTTAGACATCAATGTGTGTATCTTGAATTGCATTAATAAACAACCATAAATATAAACTGACTCACAAATCAACTCAGTAATAATAAATGCAGCGTTTCTTAAATTCCAATACTTAATAAAACATCACGTATTCTGTTTAAGCGCTGCATCACAAGCATTATTTTTTCCCAGATATTTTTATCTTTATTTTTAATCTATACCCACCCTTCGTAACGAAGTAATCCCATCACGAATTTTTTATTGATAATGCTGTAAGAACGCCGATGAAAATACTGAAATCTTACACTCCACTCTATATTCGCTTTCATTTGTAAAGACAAATTCAAACTGGAAATTTTTTTCTGTTCTAGATTGTGCAATTTTTTTTTCAGATTTTGAAAGAAATATCGATTTAATGCCCTAAATACGTGCGAAAACAGTTTAAACATAAAAATCATAAGATGAAACGCAATTTTTCGCCTTGATTCAACATAAAATATATAATGTGAAATTTAAAAGTCCACAATCTCACTTAAAAGGCGACTAAAGTAATAAAAAGGATGTTAAAAGTTTAAAATATTCATTTTATTTAAAACTTCTTAGTACTTTCAAGCTTTCCAAGCTCATCATTAGAGAATATTTTAATAACTAAATGTTGTTTATTTATACAAATACGTCACTTTGTTTTGAAAATGAGGGAAACAATAATTACTGGAGTTGAAAGTAGAAGTAGCAGTAGCAGTTTCTTGGTTTGAATTTAATTAGGGGAAATATATATTATTATTAATAGCAATTCCCTTTATTTTATGACATTACTCTGTTCTCGTACGTCACTTTTCCTGGGTAGAAAAAAATACTTAACTGTCGTACAGGATTTCTATGGTTTATTACGCATCCACTATAAGAGAATCCATAGAAATCCTGTATATAAACAATCAAGTACATAACGACGCCCTATCGTACAATATCCCCAGTTTATGGTTCAATATCCTGAAAACTTGAATAAAGTGACGCATTAAAATTTAAAGTACAACAGTTAAATATTTTTTTCTACCCATGAAAAGAGACGTACGAGAACAGAGTGATGTCATAAAATAAATGGAACTGCAATTAATAATAATATATATTTACTCTAATTAAATTCAATCCAAGAAACTGCTACTGCTATTTCTACTTTCAACCCTACACTGTTAAAAATTTGCAGCATTCTGTCCAGTCATTTGACCGTTTTTATCGAAAACGGTTACACAACCGTAATTTAACACTATTTTGACCATATTATTGGCCATTTTATGGTCAGAATAGAGTTAAATTACGGTTATGAAACCGTTTTTTCAAAAAACGGTTGAATGACTGGACAGAATGCTGCAAATTTTTAACAGTGTAGTAATTATTGGCTCTCTCATTTTCAAAATAAAGTGACGTATTTGTATAAGTAAACAACATTTAGTTATTAAAATATTCTCTGAAGATGAGCTTGGAAAGCTTGAAAGTACTAAGAAGTTTTAAATAAAATGTATATTTTAAACTTGTAACATCTTTTTCATTACTTTAGTCCCCTTTTAAGTGAGATTGTGGACTTTTTACAGTTCACATTATATATAACTTTTATAGCTTTAACGTGTTAAAGTTTAAATTGTGTTTAAAAGATTAGACAAATGCATAGTTATATATAGAGATTCAAGAAATAATAACATGAATAAAAGTCTGAAAAAATGTATACTTAAACGTTTACACGGCTTTTTGAATAACACTGCAGATAGTTTAACAAGCTATAGTACCACTGCTATAAAAATCATATGCAGAATAGAGTAATTATTGAGATTGAACAATTGTTTGTTTCTCACGAAGAGTGTACATTCATCAAAAAACATTATATTCAAAGGAATATAAATCTGGTGATTATACTAATTCTTGATTCTCTTCCTTTTGAAAAATTTAGAGATGAATGTATATAGCTCAGAGTACATAAATAACCAACCATCAATGTAAATTAACTCGCAAAACAAATTCAGTAACATTAAATGCTGATTTTTTTAAATTCCAGAAATTTAAAAAACATCACGTATTCTGTTTAATCGCTGCATCACAAGCTTCTATTTTATCAAGGGCGCAGTTTCCTTTTTTATTTTCTGTCTGTACTCGATCTTCGTAACGAAGTAATCCGATCACGAAAAAAAATATACTTTTGCTAATGTTTTAAGAACATCATTGAAAATGCCGAAATCTTACACCATATTATTTGTTCTTTTTCTCTTGTACAAATAAATCTAACAATTTCTACTGGATTATTTTCATTAGATTTATTTTTTCATCTTAACATTCCGTCATAAAAATAAATATTCACAACTAACCCCTAGTCTTTGGAGTAATTTTCAACAGGCAATTTTAGGTACTTAATTAAGATGCTGCAGCACCAATAAATAATTGTATTTGAAGTACAGAAGTGAAACAATAGTTTTATAGCAATTTTTTATGTATTTACAGGAATCATATTATCCTTAAAGCTGCCAGTACCTAAAACTATTAAAATTTGCTCGTAGTTAAACCTTAATTTCTTCTACTTTCATCAAATAACCGTTTATTCACAACAATATTAATTTAATATACAAAATCTTGATTATTTTCCTTTTGAAAAATTCAGAGATCATTGTTGAATACAAAATACAGTAACAAGTATCCTTCAATAAAAACTAACTCACAAAACAACTTCAGTAATAATAAATGCAGCATTTTTTAAATTTCAGTACTTAACAAAACATCACGTATTCTGTTTAATCGCTGCATCACAAGCTTAGATATTTTCCCGGGAACTTTTGTCTTTACTTTCAATATATATTCTCGCTCGTCATAACGAAATAATCCGATCAAGAAATTTTTTTTCGCTAATGCTTTAAGAACATTAATGAAAATACCGAAATCTTACACTCTGTTCTTCGTTCGTTTTCTCTTGTAGAAATAAATCTAAAAATAACAACTTCTACTAGATTATACTTTTTTTCATCGAGATTCAGAAAGAAGGAATATAGTTTTAATACTATAACCACGTGTTAAAAAAAGTTTTAACATGTTAAAGCTTTTATATTTCATAAAACAAAGATGTAAATAATACTGTAATTTTCATTTCCTTTTATTATTATTAATTTTTTATATACTTTATATTGAAAGGAATAATTAAAGAATAAGAAAAGTAAGTCATATGAAATTTTCCCGATATGTCATTAAAACATGTATCTCAAATTTTAATGATACAGATACAGATCTACAAACTATCAAGTTTTAACATGTTAAAATTAAAATATTTTACAAATAACAAACTATAAGAAAAATTGTAATATTTTTTAAACACTTTATATGTAAAAGAATAAATGAAGATTTAGAAAAAATGGAGCATAACAAACCAATTTTCCCCTTGTGTCATTAAAACATGTTTCTCAAGTTGTAATGATAATATATAAACACATGCTGGAGCACCAATAAATAATTGAATTTGAGGTACAAAATTGAAACAATAGCTTTGTAGTAATTTTATGTATTTACAGGAATCATATACTCCTTAAATCTGCCAGCACCTATAACGAGTAAAATTCGCTCGCAATTACCCTTAATTTCCCCTACTTTCATCAAATAACCATTTATTCACAAAAACATAAATTTAATAACTATACTAAATCTTGATTATTTTCCTTTTGAAAAATTCAGAGATCATTGTTGAATTACAAAATACAGTAACAAGTATCCATCAATAAAAACTAACTCACAAAACAACTTCAGTAATAATAAATACAGCACTTTTTTAATTTCAGTATTTAACAAAACATCACGTATTCTGTTTAATCGCTGCATCACAAGCTTAGATATTTTTGCAGCCACTTTTGTCTTTACTTTCACTATATATTGTTGCTCTTCATGACGAAGTAATCCGATCAAGATTTTTTTTTTTCGCTAATGCTTTAAGAACATCAATGAAAATACCGAAATCTTACGCTCTGTTCTTCGTTCGTTTTCTCTTGTGGAAATAAATCTAAAAATAACAACTTCTACTAGATTATACTTTTTTTCATCGAGATTCCCAAAGAAGGAATGTAGTTTTAATACTATAATCACGTGTTAAAAAAAAGTTTTATCATGTTAAAGCTTATATATTTCATAAAACAAAGATCTATATAATACTGTAATTTTCATTTCCTTTCCTTATTATTATTATTATTATTTACACTTTATATTGAAAGGAATAATTAAAGAATAAGAAAAGTGAGGCATATGAAATTTTCCCGATATGTCATTAAAACATGTTTCTCAAATTTTAATGATACAGATACAGATGTACCAACTATCAAGTTTTAACATGTTAAAATTAAAATATTTTACAAATAACGAACTATAAGAAAAATTGTAATTTTTCTTTTTTTTCTTTTACACTTTATATGTAAAGGAATAAATGAAGAATTTAAAAAATGGAGCATAAGAAACCAATCTCCCCCCTGTGTCATTACAACATGTTTCTCAAATAGTAATGAGAATATATAAACACATACTGGAGCACCAACAAATATCTGTATTTGAAATACAGAAGTGAAACAATAGCTTTATAGCAATTTTGCATGTATTTACAGGAATCATATGCTCCTTAAAGCAGCCAGTACCTAAAACTAGTAAACTTCACTCGCAATAACCCTTAATTTCCCCTACTTTCATCAAACAACCATTTATTCACAAAAACATAAATTTAATAACTATATTAAATCTTGATTATTTTCTTTTCAAAAATTCGGAGATCATTGTTGAATACAAAATATAGTAACAAGTATCCATCAATAAAAACTAACTCACAAAACAACTTCAGTAATAATAAATACAGTATTTTTTTTAATTCCGGTATTTAACAAAACATCACGTATTCTGTTTAATCGCTGCATCACAAGCTTAGATATTTTTACAGGAACTTTTGTCTTTACTTTCAATATATATTCTTGCTCTTCCTAACGAAGTAATCCGATCAAGAATTTTTTTTTTTTCGTAATGCTTTAAGAACATCAATGAAAATACCGAAATCGTACACTCTGTTCTTCGTTCGTTTTCTTTTGTAGAAATAAATCTAAAAATAACAACTTCTACTAGATTATATTTTTTTTCATCGAGATTCCGAAAGAAGGAATGTAGTTTTAATACTATAATCACGTGCTGAAAAAAAAGCTTTCCATGTTAAAGCTTATATATTTCATAAAACAAAGATGTATATAATACTGTAATTTTCATTTCTTTTTTTTCTACACTTTATATTCAAAAGAATAATTAAAGAATAAGAAAAGTGAGGCATATGAAATTTTCCCGATATGTCATTAAAACATGTTTCTGAAATTTTAATGAGACAGATACAGACCTACATGTTTAATCAATACTGATATTATACAGAAGAAAATACCAACTATCAATTTTTAACATGTTATAATTAAAATGTTTTACAAATAACGAACTATAAGAAAAATTGTAATTTTTCTGTTTTTTTTCTTTTACACTTTATATGTAAAGGAATAAATGAAGATTTAGAAAAATGGAGCATAAGAAACCAATCTTCCCCTTGTGTCATTACAACATGTTTCTCAAATTGTAATGAGAATATACACTATATGGCCAAAGGTGACTCGTCACTTGCGATTTTAGACGTTTTGTTAAATATCTAGAAAAATACATGAGGAATTAACCTGAAATCCAAAAATAGTAGTACGTGCAATATTGTGTACGCTATCTTATCACTAATCAACAGATATTTGATACAACCCATCATATTTTTGCTTCTTTTTGGAAACAACGGATTTCGAGCTTATTCTATCGGCGATAATTTTCAGAATTTTCAAGCTATGATTTTGAGACTTTCACAAATGTTGCTCTATATACTTAGCTAATACATTATGCATATTATATCTTGATTGCATTCGCGCATGCGCAGTGAAACTTTTTTTAGTAAACCTGCTCATTTTTCATCCAATTTTTATTATTATTATTTTTTTTTTTATTCTGATTGCAGAATATTGTGCACAATGTTGTTTGTCATATTTTTTGAAAAGAACTTTTTTTATATTAAGAGCTCTGCAAATTATAAACAAAAAAAATGGCGAAATTTGGGACTCTTTTTATAAAAATCTTAATTTCTCTACGAGTGTACGTACTATCCTCATAAAAACTAACACAGTATATTACAATAAGCCACTTATTAATAACCTCGAGTTTGAACGCTTTTGCTACATTAGTTTTTACAGGGTTATCCAAAAGATATTCGTTCTTTTTCAATTTGTTGACGGTCCCCAATGGGGTTTCAGGAAAAAATCTTCGCGGAAATATATGTCTGTTTACACACCTGCAGTTTCAGGTTAATTCCTCATGTATTTTCCAGATATTTAACAAAACGTCTAAAATCGCAAGTGACCGGTCACCTTTAGCCATAAAGTGTATAAACCCCATTGCACATGTTTAAAAAATTATTTTATTCGTGAAATATTATTTTAATAATTGTAAATTCCAATTCCTTTTCATTTCAAAATTTTTGATATCAATGTATAGAGCTGTAAATTCAGTAAGTCATCCATCAATAAAACTTGACTTACAAAACAACCTCAATAATGATAAATGCAACCTTTCTTAAATTCCAGTACTTAATAAAACATCACGTATTCTGTTTAATCGCAGCATCAAAAGCTTTTGTTTTTTCCCGGGCACTTTTATTTTTATTTTCTATATGTACTCACTCTTCGTAACGAAGTAATCCGATCACGAAAATTTTTTCCGCTAATGCTTTAAGAACATCAATGAAAATACCGAAATCTTACATTCAGTTCTTCGTTCGTTTTCTCTTGTACAAATAAATCTAAAATAACAATTTCTACTAGATTATACTTTTTTCTTCCAGATTTTATGAGAAGGAATGTAGTTTTAATACTATAATCACATGCTAAAAAAAGTTTTAACATGTTAAAGCTTATAGGTTTTTTGAAAAACGAACTATGAAAAAAATATTGTAATTTTTATTTCCTTTATGTTGTTTTACACTTCATATTCAAAGGAATAATTGAAGAATAAGAAAAGTGAGGCATATAACATTTTTTTTTAATTGTAGTGAGACAGACATAATCGCCATAATGTATAATTTATCTATACTAACATTTTATACAAGAAATGCCAACTATTAAGTTTAAACATGTTAAATTTTTCAGAAAACGAATTTTAAGGAAAATTGCATTTTTTCCCTCTTTATTTGCAAAGGAATAAATGAAACATATGAAAACAATCTTCCCGTGTATCATTACAACATGTTTCACAATTCGTAATGAGACAGATATAAACTCCATGTACATGAATAACAAATTATTTTATTCGCACCAATATAAATTTATTAATTGTAAATCAAAATTCTCTTCCGTTTCAAAAATTTACATATCAATGTATAGAGCTATAAATTGAGTAATACTCATCCATCGATAAAAACTAACTCCCCAAACAATTTTTCAAATTTCAAATGAATTGCTTAAGAAGAATAAAGGCCAACATAGTGAAAAAGATTCCATGCTGGGACTCTAGTTCTGCGTTTGTAGCCTTGCCAACATATAATAGTGAGACAGGATGAGTGTCGTTCCATGTGGTTTAATCAGTAGAACGTCAGTGCGCTATACTGCCAGGTTCGAGTTCCGGCATGGAATCTTTTTCACTATGTTCACTATGTACATCTTTTTCACCTTTACGCCTCTTAAGGCGGTTTGTTCTCAACTGCTCTGCTCAACAAGCGCAAAACGTTTTGACACATTTACAAATTCATTTTTTAACGGAAAGATATATGGAAAGCCTGACCATGGAAGCGATTTGAAATCGAACTGTGTTTTCCATTTTTTGATCAATCAATTACCTATTGAGTAATAAGCGATTTTGATCACGTGACACGGCATTTTTCTCCCCTTACTGACTGTATTTTCTTCTTTCGTTCGGAAGTTCAGTTCAAAATCCCAACTTCGACAGTATTTTCTGAAAGATGTATTGCGTTTGCAAAAAAAAACGGAAAAACAGATCGATGACATAGTTTCTGAACAACAACACCTGCTAGTTTCATGCATTTCCGAACAAAAATGAATTAAAACTTATGTCAGAAAGTTGTCTCTTTGGATTTGAGAACAGCCTTAAGCAATTATTTTGAAATTTGTTTTTCTTTTGAAATATCATATGCAAGGCGAATGTTTATCTCTGGAAAAATTTCCATGTATTAATACACCAAACAATTTCAGTAATAAAAAATGCAGCGTTTTTTTAAATTCCAGTACTCAACAAAACATCACGTATTCTGTTTAATCGCTGCATCACAAGCTTCTGTTTTTCTCCGCCACTTTTGTTTTTATTTTCCTTACTCGCTCTTCGTAACGAAGTAATTCCATCACGAATTTTTTTTTTTTCGCTAATGCTTTAAGAACATCAATGAAAATACCGAAATCTTACACTCTGTTCTTCATTCCTTTTCTCTTGTAGAAATAAATCTAACAAGTAAAAATTAAATTTAAAAAATCAAAAAACCCGGCTGCGTATAAAGAGAATTTATTAATTATTTCTCATAAATGTGAAACGATTTTTTATATTACTTAACTATTTTTTTTAATTACTTGTTTTGATGACTTTTAAGTTGTGTTTAATTGTTAGTTCCTATCTATAAACACTGTTTTGATGAGGCCTTATAAACACTATTTTGATGAAGCCTATAAATGTCTATGAAGGTTAGAGTTGCAGTAAAGGTAGAGATCCTACCTACACAACTTCCAGGTTGTGTAATATTTAAACGGAGCTTCTGACTGTACAATAGTCAATGAAACCTCGTCTTCATTTTGAAAGTCCTATCCAATGATATATCACTCAATAGGGTGCATAAAGAGTTTTTTCGTCTCTACAGCCATTTTGTATTTTACGGCCGCCATTTTGAATTTATAAAAACAAAACCTATCCTATAACCATCGGACGGTTAAGACAAATCGATATAGACCTCATTCATTAAAATCCATCCAGCCGTTGGGATGTTTCAAGGGTGTAAAGAAATCCACATACCCAGATACGCGTGAAACACATAACCCTTCTTAGCAGTCGGGTAAAAATAACAATTTCTACTAGATTATACTTTTTTTCTTCGAGATTTTATAAGAAGGAAAGCAGTTTTAATGCTATAATCATGTGTTAAAAAGGTTTTAACATGTTAAAGTTTATATATTTTACAAAAAAACGATGAAAAAAATAATGAATGTTTTAATTCCTATTTTACACTTTAATAGTAAAAGTAACAATTGAAGAATAAGAAAGTGTAGCATATGAAACTATATTCCCTACCTGCCATTACAACAATATTCTCATGTTGCAATGATACAGATATACAGTAAAACCTCTCTAAAGCGACCACGTTCCGTTCCAATAAAAATTGGTCGCTCCAAGATGTGATCTCTTAATGGAGGTCATATTTAAATCTGGATTTTAATTGTTGAAAAAAGGTAACAATTAATATTACTAAAATTTATTTTTCACATTAGGAAAAAATATGCAGATTTAAGTATCAAAACAAAAGTTAATTACTATTGAGCTTAAAAAATGAATACATTGACGTTTGCTTTGATTTTACGGTTTTATCTTTTATAACTTTTATTTCCAACTCCTTTCGAAGTTCAGTAAATAAATGCAATTTTTTTTTGGACGGGAACAAATAATGATGATTTCATTTATCTTTTTCTTTGAGAGTTTCCTGACAGAATAAGGCAGGGGAGTTTATTGATCGTCATTCTAAATTTGTCATCAGAGTTAAATTCATTACTTAAAAAGGCACAAAGGGGTTAAAACACTTAAAAGTTACCGGAATAAAAAAAAAAATTCTAAACATAGTTTAGAAGTTTTGTGAATAATACGCTCTCCTGTATTATTTTTCTAATAAAAACTTCATCAAGCGACCAGGAAAATATTTAATTTGTTTCGTTTTCTTCAAAGAAATTGGTCGCTCATGGAGGGAGTTCAATTGGGGTGGTCTCTGAATGGAGATGAAATTAGTATTGAGCCTTTGGGAATAAATTTCGTTCCATGAAAAAAATGGTCGTTCAGGGAGGTGGTCGCACAGAAAGGTTTCACTGTAAATGTATGTTTTAAATTCATATGTTTGCTTAATGTATATATCTATATTAAATTTGTAAAGAAGAAATGTCAATTATCAAGTTTTAACGTGTTACACGTATTCTGCGTCCGTTTCCTCTTGTACAAATAAGTCTAAAAATAACAATTTCTACAAGATTGTACTTTTTTTTTTTTTTTTTTTTGAGATTCTATAAGAAGGAAAGCAGTTTTAATGCTATAATCACGTGTTAAAAAGGTTTTAACATGTTAAAGCTTATAGATTTCACGAAAAAACGAACTATGAAAAAAATAATGATTGTTTTAATTCCTATTTTTATTTTACAATTTAATAGTAAAAGTAACAATTGAAGAATAAGAAAAGTGTAGCATATGAAACTATGTTCACTACCTGCTATTACAACAATATTCTCATGTTGCAGTATAGACAGATATAATTGCATGTTTTAAATTCATATGTTTGTTTAATGTATAAAGAGGAAATGTCAATTATCAAGTTTTAACATGTTACACGTATTCTGCGTTCGTTTCCTCTTGTACAAATAAATCTAAAAATAACAATTTCTACTAGATTATACTTTTTTTTCTTCGAGATTTTATAAGAAGGAAAGCAGTTTTATTGCTATAATCACGTGTTAAAAAGGTTTTAACATGTTAAAGCTTATAGATTTCAAGAAAAAACGAACTATGAAAAAAGTAATGAATGTTTTAATTCCTATTTTTATTTTGCACTTTAATAGCAAAAGTAAAAATTGAAGAATAAAAAAAGTGTAGCATATGAAACTATATTCCCTACTTCTCATTACAACAATATTCTCATGTTGCAATGGGACAGATATAAATGCATGTTTTAAATTCATATCTTTGTTTAATTATATATCTACAGGGTGCAAAGGAAAGTCCCTTTAACCTGAAAATACTTGCGAACGGAGAGAGCTACAGCTATGCAAGTGAAGTAACAGTACAGTAAAGTGACTACGCCCTACTTAATGAAAACGACAGCAGCGCCCCTAGTGGCGAAATTTGGAAGATAGCCACTGCAAATCGAAAACGAAAAGAGATAGAGCAAAATTTCCAGTTAGAAAGTTTTAGAGCATCAATTAATTAGTAGAATACAACATTTGTTTTACATGGATAAGATAAATCTTTGTCTGTTTACCCAAAAATGTTCGAAATCGATGCACTCCATTTTGTGTAAACGTTTGAATGGAATAGCCAGAAGTATTAAGAAATACGCACAATTTATGCTATAAATACGTACTTATCCCAATACATTTTGATAACATCACACACAAAAAAAAGACAAACTCTCTCACAGTGATAAAAAGTTAATATTCAGTATGTTCGAAAAGTTTGCCATTGTTCACGATACACGTTTGTATTCGTGAGAGTATTTCAATTTGCACATTTCTCAGCCTGGAATTGCAAGACTCTTCAATACGATAGCATAGATTTAACACTTTCAAGAGCGGTGGCTAGAAGGTCTAGCCATCTAATTTTAATTCCAAACTGACAAATGGCACCAAGAATATTTTAATAAAATTTTGCTTTTGTAATGAAAGTACAAATTAGTGTGTTTTTATTTTTTAAGAAATTTGTTTGAATATTCTGGTGTCAGTCAATTATTTTATCAGTTTACTAACAGAATTCTTCTGCCCCTGATGGGACCGTTCAAATATTACGTAAGCACCTAGGAAGGTGGAGGTGGTTAGCGATTTGCTTCTTTTTGCTGACAAAGGGGAGGGGGGAGTTTGAATGATGCTTACGTAAAACATTTTCAAAATCTCTTGTTAAAAAAAAAAATAAAAAAAAAAAACTATTAAAAATTTCAAATTGAAAAAAAGAAATAGCAAAAGAATGTTAAACTTGAAGTTGTGATGTCAGCTATTTTGACCGCACAAAGAAAACATATACGATCTCTTTTATAGAGGTGACTGTTCATGTTTGATGCATGAGGGCTTATTATCTCTAAGAACTTACTGCGATTTCCAATTGTTAGAATAGAATAGAATTGAATGGACCGATGCGATATGTTGTATATTGTGACAATACGAGTTTTTCGGAAAAGTTTCCAAAACGTAAATAAAATTCCATCATCTTTGTTTCCACCCCTCCTCTGTCAACAGCAGGCAATAAACAGTCTTCGATACTACCGGCCCTATATAAGAATTTTAGAGTAGCAGATAAAACACGAGGCCATTTCCAATGAATATGACTTTTTCGAGAAGTATAAATGTGCGTTACGAGCCGATGAGAGTTTAACAACATCAATACAGAAATGTAGCATGTCCATCGTAGAGATCGGCCTCGTACAGTTACATGATGCCTGATCCCGGGTTTAATTTTTTCGGCAGACTTGTGCCGGGACGGAACTGGTCTTAATCGTTCTCAGGATGTGTGGTACAGGCACTATGTTTTGTAAAAGTATTAATAGCGATAAGGAACTTCTGTTAACAGTATCTTTGGAAATGTACCTTAAGATGGTTCTCATATTTACTGCTCAACAATGCGAAACTCTCAGACACATTTTCTGACTCATTTTTAACTATAAAAGCATAAAATTGACAGGCCTGAGTATTGAAGGCATTTGGGATCGAATAGCGTTTCCATTTTTCATAAATTACGTACAGAGATAACAGAGACTCTTGTCACGTGACTGTGCGTTTTTCTCCTTTCCTGTGCTATCGCTTCCGGAAATTCAATTCAAAACGCTAACTTTGGTATTTTCTGAAAGATATATTACTTTTATCTAAGAAAAAAACGGCATTTACATGGTTTCTGAATAAGAATACCTGCCAATCTCATGCGTTTCCGAAAAGAAATGAATTCATAAATGTATCAAAATGTAGCTCCTTTGGATTTGAGTAAAGCCTTAAAAATGACAGAAATATTTTCACAAATCTACCTTTTATTATAAGTTTCAAAAGTTATGTTTTTTAACCCTTTATTCTAAACTACAATAATCTTTTAATGAACCCTTATTTAAATTTTGAAACGTCTCTAGAGACGATGACTAAAACACTGTAAGTAATCGTTAATGTTTACTATTGTGTGTTTTGTATTTTGCGAACACATGGTAATTTAGAATATACTCTAAAATGTTCCCATAAATATGCATGTAGTATTCATTAAAAGAATCTTAATTGTATGTCGAGAAAAAACTGAATTTTTTGTAGAAATTTAGTCGGGCTGGGCCGGGCCTGTTTTCACTGATTTTTGTACGGGCCGGGCCGGGCCGAGAACGGTAAAAATGTAAACGGGCCGGGCCGGGCTCGGGCCGAACTTTCAATTTTTAGACCGGGCCGGGCCGGGCCAAAATAGCTTTCCTTCGGGCCGAGCCGGGCCCGGGCCTGGAAATTCCGGCCCGTGCAGACCTCTAGTGAAGGGTAGAGGTTTTTTTTCACGCCGTGCGTGTGGGGCGGCGGGTTTTTTGTGAAAAACCAAAAGTTGATTATAAAAATCTTTTCGGGTACTACGGGCACGAGAAAGTGAAGAAATTTAATAGTATAGTGAAGGAGTATTATGTGCGTAAGAATAATATGAAGGTGTGTTGCACCAATGTGAAATTTACACTTATTTGTATATAATTGTGTTGTCATCTGTGTGATCATCGTATTGTACTCCTCCTGTACTGTCTGTCTACATAGATATTCAATAAACATTTACTTGTTATAAACAAGGAGTGTTCTATTCGAAAATTGGTAGCCTAGATATACGAAAGTCATTAAAGACGTCACACTTGGTTATGACTTGTATTGGTATTTGAAGCACGTACAAGAAAATCAATAATAGCTACAAATTAAAATGCGAAGAAAAGAATTGCTTGCTCTCCTGCACCTAGTGGATTATTTCGTATATTATTAAAAGGACGATTCATTCCTCCTTCAATTAAAATGATACAATCGTCAAGTGACATCATTACAAGTGAGGAGAGGGAATTTATAGATTTAAGTCTCCATCTGGCCTTAAATCTGAATATTACAGCAAAGGGATTTTTAAAGATGCCGTATGACTATTTTTACCCTTCCATAAAGTCGCAATTATCCGCAAGAGCTTGTTGAAGTTGTGGCCAATATTATGGATCTCAGAAGTCAGCAAACAGACACAAAAAAATTCAACACAGTGAGAAAAGCGAGAAGGCCTGCCTTATACGACTATTGAGAATTGTTGCTCGTCGAGCAAATGAACTTATGTGCTTCGTAAAATTCGTGGAAGATAAGGAAGATGTTGAGTGGATCAATGAAGATGAAGTTGATCAAGATTGCATCCGAAAAGAAAGCGATGAAGATAATCAAGTAAAACTGGAAACCAATATCATAACAGATATGGAAAAATGGCTTGAACAGCCGTGGTCAGTATCTGAATAGATATGGGCTGGGCGTGTTCAAATTTAAATTTTACAAATGGCTAAGTTCTTCTAAAATTGTGATCTAAGAAATTTTCTTAAATAGAATTGTAAGGAAATAAAACAAGTATTTTTTTATTATTATTTTTAAGTCAAGTGGAGGTTTTTGTTGTTGTTGTTGTTGTTGTTAATTAGGTACTAATTTTTTTAATTAAATTATTACTATTTAAAAAAGTGAGGGCGGGGGGTGAAATTTGCTTACGTAATTATTAAGGGAGGGGGGGGGGGTTGCGATTTGCTTATTTTTGCTGACAAGGGGGGAGGGGGTCAAAAATTGCCAAAAACATGCTTACGTAATATTTGAACAGCACCGAAAGAGGTAATCTAAAATTTTAAATGCATTGGAAATTAAATTTTTACAGACATTACAGCACAGTTCAACATCACAATCTGCAATTGTGCACTGCTACATTTTCGGAATGTGAATATACAAAGTAGAATCGTCGCTCATCGATTTCGGACATTTTTTATTATACAGGCGACGATTATCCTATTCGTGTGAACCAAATGTCGTTTCATACCAATTAATTGATGCTCTAAATCTTTCTAATTGGAAATTTTGCTCCATCTCTTTTCGTTTTCGATTTGCAATGACTATCTTCCAAATTTCGCTACTAGGGGCGCTGCTGACGTTTGCATTAGGTCGGACGTAGTCGGTTTACTATGCCGTTACCCCCACTTGCATAGCTGTAGCTCTCTCCATTTGCAAGTATTTTCAGGTTAAAAGGACTTTCCTTTGCACCCTGTATATTAAATTTGTAAAGAAGAAATGTCAATAATCAAGTTTTAATATGTTACACTTATTCTGCGTTCGTTTCCTCTTGTAAAAATAAATCTAAAAACAACAATTTCTACAAGATTATGCTTTTTTTTTTCTTCTAAATTT
Source organism: Maratus speciosus (assembly GCA_963932465.1). NCBI lineage: Eukaryota > Metazoa > Arthropoda > Arachnida > Araneae > Salticidae > Maratus > Maratus speciosus. The sequence goes on from OZ010794.1 coordinate 360,667,754, forward strand.
TATAAGAAGGAATGCAGTTTTTATGCTATAATCACGTGTTAAAAAAAATTGTAACATGTTAAAGCTTATAGATTTCACGGAAAACGAACTAAGAAAAAAATACTGAATTTTTTATTCCTATTTTTATTTTACACTTTATAGTCAAAGTAACAATTGAAGATTAATAAAAGTGTAGCATATGAAACTGCTTTTCCTACCTGCGATTACAAGAATATTCCCATGTTGTAATAAGACAGATATAACTGCATGATTTAAATTCGTATGTATGTTCAATGTATATATCTATAATTATTTTACAAAGAAGAAATACCATTTATCAAGTTTTAACATGTTAAGGGGACTTTCATATTTATTTTTTAATTATTTTTAAATTTCACTTTAAATACTATCCAAGGGCACATTATATGTATTATGGCATACATTTATCACAAGTGAAATTATAAAAAAAAAAAAAAAAAAAAAAAAAAAAAAAAAAAAAAAAAAAAGAGAAAAAAATAAGGAATTTTCTTGAATATGTTAAGTATTATGAAGAACTTTTCAAAAAGCCCCATGCGCATTTCATATCAATTAAAATCCCCAATATATTCTTTTATCTGTTTCTCATTATATAAGTCATAATACTGTGCACAATTTTTTTTAATCTAAATATAATTGGAAAAATTAAAGGCAATTAATTGCAGCAATAGGATGCAAAAATGCTGAAAATTTCATAAAATTTAGAAAATATTTTTTTCTTACCTTTATATTCAAATATATAAAATACGATGCACAGTTTTATTTGTATATATAAAACAATCTTGTATAAAAAATATTGGGGATTTTAATTTATATGGGATGCGCATAGGGCATTTTGAAAATTTCTTCTTAAGGGGGTCTGGGACACATTTTAAAATAATTTTTATTTATTGAGTTAAAATTCTGAATTTTTTTGTGATGGTTAACCTTATCATTCGTAAACAAAATCACATTATAAAACTTCTCATATTTTTTTTCTTAATTTAAATTTAGAATTTGTTAAAAAGTGGGATAATTTAAAATCGTTATAGCTCAAAATATTATTTATAGAATTTCAATTTTTTTTCATTTAAATAAACAGAAATATATAAGTTTTAATTTTGATTCAGCATTTTTAAAAATATAAATTTATAAAAAAAAAAAAAAATTAAATTTAAAAAAAAGTGTTGCAACTTTTAAAAAAAAAATTCATATTTTCAAAAGTAAATATTTTTTTTCAATATGCTGAATCAAAATTAAAGTAAAACAATTGAAAAAGATATGTTCTAAGTTTGAACCCTTCATCTTTAATGGTTCTCGAGTTATAAGAATTTAAATACGAGAAATGGTGAAAAAAACCTATCATGAAGAAAAACGCATTTTTACAAGAAGCCGTTTCCATGACAGCCATTGCTTGAAAGCTAGATTTTGAAAACAAACCAAAACAAAAAATTAATATTTTTGTTATAATTCAGATAGAAATATAATTTAAATGTCATTTTAAGCAGGAAAAAAACAGAGAATTTTTTATTGAAATAAAATGTTTTTGCAAAATTTCAAGATTTTTGTGTCCCGGACCCCTCTAACGCTTAAAATATTCAAGAAAATTCCTTATTTTTTGCTCCCAATTTTCTTTTTAATTTCATGTGTGATAAATGTATGCGATAATGCATATAGTGTGCATATAGTGCATATAGTGTCCTTGGATAGTATTTAAAGTGAAATTTAAAAAAAAAAAATTAAAAAAGGAATTTGAAGGCCGATTGTCCTTTTAAAGCTTATATATCAAGCAAAAAAACTATAAAAAATGCAGCAAATTTTATTTATTTCTTTATATTACATAATAATTAGGAATAATAGAAGAATAAGAAAATTTGAGCATAAACTTATAATGTTTCTATGAAACATTGCACAAATACATGCAAACTTTTTCATCCATGTGTGAATATAACATGTTTCTCAAGTTGTAATTTGACAGATTGGAAATCCATATACGTATTTAATGTATATATTTATATTAGTACTAAAAAAAAAAGATATGTTTGTTTATAGGAGGTAATCACTGAAATTTTCTAACCGATTTCAAAAATAAGGGAGGCAAAAATAATCGTGACAGTCTTTGCATCAACCTATAGGCTACTTTTTAATTGGTACCCCTGCCTTCAAGGAAGTGACAAAGGTGAAAACATTGTAAAATTACGATTTGAAAATTCACATAGTTGTTACTTTAAAAAAGTAAATGCTCACTAACAATGCTTTACAGAAAAATTCGAAATTTAAAAGGGGAAATGAGCAGCAAACGTTCTAAAATCATAATTACTACGAAACTATTGAAGCTATTTCAAAAATGTGGTTCAAAAAAGTTAACGTTCTAAAATAACAATTACTCAGAAATTACCAAATTGTCTATATAAATGGCGAAAATTATTTCGCCATTTATAATGGTGACAATTTCTACTTAAGCATTGTCTGTTTCTTTTTTACCTCGCCCTCCTGCACTCGCGTAGGTGCAAGGGCGAAAAATGTTCTAAAATCACGATTTCTTTAAAACTGTTAGAACTAGAAACTTGAAATTTTAATTGCGGTTCGTTTAAGGCGTAGATACTTACTAAGAACAGTTCTTAAAAATTCGAAATTTAAATCAGTGAAATGAGCGAAAAATATTTTAAAACCGCGATCACCGTTAATAACTAATTACTGAATTAAGTACCGAAATAACTACCGAAATAAATATCGAAATAATTACCGACACTTACATAATTTCAAAAATTCTTCTACCATGATATAGATTATTGGCCGAATACACAAATAGACAACATTAAATTCATTTTTTGGAAGTAGGAGGCTAAAAATTGGCTAGAAGTAGGATTTTCTGTTTTAATTACTACCATTTTTATCAATAGTAGCAATGTAATTTTCACTGTAAGTTAACGAACACGCAAAGTATTTTTTTAACTATGTTATTCAACACGTACGTTCTACTTCCTAGGCCGCAAAGCCACAGGCCTTGCTAATACATATGCACATAGATATATGTAGAGAGATATGTTAATTTAATAATAGGTCGCTCTAAAATGAACTGAACATTTTACAAAAATTCAACAAGAACGAAAAGTCATGCATCAAGCATATATTATAAGTTTCATTTATTGATAGAATGAAATGAAATATCCAGATAAGCAATTTAAATAAAATGTACCATAAATGATTTTTCTCCCTTGGACCATAATGTAACGAAATTTTTTTGTGTATCCCTGTAAACGAACTTTAAATTCTACACACTTCCTTTAGAATCACGCACATTATATGGTGAACATTATTAACATATAAAAATTACATGCCAATCCTTGTATATTTGTTTAATTGTTTGAGGAACAATTATGTTATCTCCTCTGATTTTGTGGCCCCACCAGTGGCCGAGAGGTTCTGCTCTAGAAGCTGGTAGACGAGAGGTGCTGGGTCGATCCCAATCGCGCCCGTCGGCCTAATCGTTCGGAGTTTTCGTGGTTTTCTTCAAACTTTTGTTCGTAAATACGAGTTAGGTTCCCTTAGAAAGACCCCTACATATGGCACTCCCCCCCCCCTTTAGGGCCCATATTCCTCGTTTTGATAATTGGCCGTCATAAACACAACCAACCGTGATTTTTTGTTTGTGTTCATTTACATTATTAAAGAGGAACTTTGAAAAAGTTCGAAACGTTTAATGTTTTTTATAATGATTTTTATGTGCTTTTTAACTAGTTTATTAAATTGTCTGTATTTTTGTAATTGTTTTTAATTAATTATTAACAGACGTGATATCTTTTTTCGTTTTAAACACTTTTAAACTATGTTCGAAATTGTTAGGAGTTTTCTTGGAAAGTGTTAAAAGGTAGGAAATTTTTACCCTATCGGAAGGTTAAAAATCAAGGTTTATTCTCGAATCTCCTTTATAAGAACAAATATTAATGGTAAAACTATGTTATACTGAGTTATTAAAAATAATTTTAATTTATCTTTCAGAAATATTAAATATATCTCTTTTGTTTGAACTATAACAGTTTGCGCCTTCATCATCCGGCATTTGCAATAACAAACTTGTGACTCCTGAATAGTCTCTGTACAACCACATATTAATAATTTCCGGAGAAGCTCCTCTGAATTCCACAACATAACCCTTAAAACCTCCATTCCCTTAAAATTGCGTCCTTAGTGGAAAAGGGGGGACCGTTTCTCCTGTCCTTTGATCTCACATTCAAATCATAAGGTCCATTCCTCACATACTGCGAGGACATATGAGAAAGGGAGGGACAGTGAAGCCTTCAGAAGGAGGGGAATCCAGAGAACGGTAAATATGTGCATGACAATGTTTCATCGATTTCTTCTTTAGGTATATCACTACTTCCTCACTAGAAGGGAAGCTTGAGTTGACAGATATTGCTTAAAAAGGCGAGTTGGACGCAGGAAGATGCTTTAAACATTTTGAAAATCGTTTTTAGAATGAGAGCATCAGAGAATGGGGAATTCAGATATGGGTATTATTTTTTTATTTCAAATTTATGAGTCGTCTTTAAAAAAATATGAATTCAAGAAAAGTTTAATACTGTGATTTATGACATGGATAATACGAAAAACTCTTACGAAGTGTATAAAATTTCAGTAGTTGACTGCGACTTTTGAAAATCCTTTAAAAGTTATAAACAAATAAAGCGATAAGTTTTCTTTTTAAAACTTAATAAATAAAAATAAATTAATCAAAATCATCATTTTTTTCTTTTTCTTTTTGTTTAATTTTATTTTCTACATTTATACAATCATTGTTCTCCTATTAACGTATTTTTTTAATGCCTCAATTATACTTTACAAATAAATTAGTCACCGGAAATATAACAGAATTTTTATATTACCATTTAGGAAAGAAAAATAGTTAAGTTTATGTAAATTAGTAATAAAAAATGTTAGCAAAAATATTCTTAATTAAAAAGGCGAGTTGAACGCATGAAGATGTTTTAAACATTTTGAAAATCCTTTTTGGAAAGAGAGCTCCAGGAGAATGAGAAATTCAGATATGGATATTATTTGTTTTATTACAAATTTATGAGTCGTCTTTAAAAAAAAAATTAACTTAAGAAAAGTTTAATACTGTGATTTATGACATAAATAATACGAAAAACTCTTACGAAATACATAAAATTTCGGTAGTTGACTGCAACGTTTGAAAATCCTTTAAAAGTTATAAACATATAAGAAAGGAAACGATAGAATTTCTTTTTTAAAACTAAATAAATAAAAATTGATTAATCAAAATCAACACTTTTTTTGCTTGTTTTTTTCTTTTATTTGCTACAACTATACAATCATTATTCCAATATTAACATATATTTTTTAATATCTCAATTATACTTTGGTAATAAACTACTCACCGGAAATAAAACAGAATTTTTATAATACCATTTCGAAAACAAAAGCAAATTAACTTTATGTAAAATTAGTAATAAAAAATGTTAGCAAAAATATTTAAAATTAAAATATATCATTATTAAATTAATATACGTAGATTCCTTCTTTGGGTGTATCACTACTTCCTCACAAGAAGGGAAGCCTGGGTTGACAGATATTGCTTAAAAAGGAGAGTTGGACGCAGGAAGAGGCTTTAAACATTTTGAAAATCGTTTTTAGAATTAGAACATCAGAGATAGGGGAATTCAGATATGGGTATTACTTTTTATTTCAAATTTATGATTCGTCTTTAAAAGAAAAGGGAAAAAGAGCAATGAATTCAAGAAAAGTTTAATACTATGATTTATGACATAAATAATACGAAAAACTCTTACGAAGTGTATAAAATTTCAGTTGTTGACAGCAACTTTAGAAAATCCTTTAGAAGTTTTAAACATATAACAAATGAAACGATAGATTTTCATTTTAAAACTTAATAAATTAAAAATAAATGAATCAAAATCAACACTTTTTTGTTTGTTTTCTTTTATTTTCTACAAATATAAAATATATCTCTCAGTATCCAGATTTTAATATTGCTTTCGAGTTATACTGTACGATTTGACCATTTTTCGGTATATATTGCACCCTAAAATGCTCCAAACGTTGTTCATGGTATTTAGCTTTAGACCAATGACTAACCAATCAAGTTCGGAAGCCTTAGTTACCTTTAAACTAATTCTTTATGTCTTTTTCAGAGTGAATTTAGGCATTATCTTGTTAAAAATTCGTTAAAACCCGTAATTTTTTAACTCAAGTTCCACAAATGGCTTCTAACATGTGACTATAGATATATCTATTTTTTTATCCGTCTAGAAAAGCAATTCTGAGCTTATCTTCCGAGAAAAAAGCAGCCCAAACCATTAGGGAGCTTTCGCTTAATTGACGCGTGGAAAATACGTCCTTTTCCTTTTGAAAGTCATGCCAATATGAATGAATACCATCCGGAATATCGAAATTAAACTTTTTTTTTAACCCTGAAGATAATTTTACGCTAATTCGTTCGTTGCTTCAGGTATTTCTCCGCAAACGGTATGCGGGCGTTTTTATTATCAGATGTTAAACGCGAACACCGACGTGATTTTACATTTTTAAGAATTCGCGACATACTGATGCTGGCTCCTAATTTCCTTTGCTGTCATTATTTTACTTGGAACCGTGCGAACAATCAAATTTTCGGATCGTTTCGAAAAAATTTTCGGCTTCCCTGTAAATTTTGTCGTACCGTCAACAGGGGTTACTTTGGTCCTTGCTTGTACTTTGGTCCATCCCATAAAAAAAGGTTTTATTCTTTGTATTGAACAAACAATACAAGATAATTCGGAGTTTTTGCCCTTGAAAAATATTTTAGACCCTACTATAGAGTATTTGAATAGTTTGGGGGTAATAAAATTTTTTTTAGTGGCAACACTGGACGTGTTTGTAAACAACTATTTTCGTGTGTAGATTTTAACTCCCCGAACTTTCTATAGTGAGACAATCTGGATAAGAGATACAAATAAGGTTAGTGTCAAAATATTTCCTTTAGTAACCTGTAACCCATGTGTGATCATAGTTTTTCCTTTGACTTTTTATTTGACAGTAAATGTTTACGTTTTTATAAAACTAACATGAAAACTAGTTTTCCGGGGCTACTTTGTGCCAGGCCTTTTTTGGTCCGGAAGTAGGGCCAGTTACTCATAAATGCCTTTTATACAATCAAATCTCTTAAAAAATGTATTAAGTAAGATTTTTTTTTCAAATGTTACTTTAGAAAAATGTTACAGTAATTATTTTCGTTCCAGTTGCTGAGGATAGCATGATGAAAACTATTTCTCGTGTCTTTAATGTTAACATTTGGTTTATTGCTGTTAAATGTTTAAAAGAAAAAGCATTTGTTTATCAATTTTACAATGTTAATTGATTAGCAGACCCTATTGCAATCAATTGCTAATTGGTTCAATATTCTAACATATGAATTGTACTCATTTTATATGAAAATAAGTGAATGGACCAAAGAAGCCCCCAGCAGGGGCTACTTTGTACCAAAACTTTAAAAATAGTTAAAAAATGGAAAAATAAAAAATTACCTCTTTAAAACCATACAGTTTGCTTCATTGTTTCCTGTTAATTGATTACAATTCAATTTCAACGTTGAAAAATCATATATAATATTTTTTAATAATGGAAATGTTAGTGGAACCAGGAAAAAGTGCCCAAAGTAGCCCCGGTTGACGGTAACATAAATAGTTGGATTCTGTAAAAAATTAAAAATGAGTCTTTGAACGTTTAATTTTATCAGTCATTCTTTGAAGTGACATTCCAGTGTTATTATAAGCTAGAATTTGACCTCGTTCGAAATCACAAATCATTTTGCCACACCCTGTAATCCAAATGTTTTGCGAACTAAATGAATGTGCTCAGAATATCTTTTAAATGCGGTTTTAAGTGACATGCGAAATTATCCGCCAATCACGTTCCCCGGTTTTAGAATTATTTACTGCATTCTTATCATTTCAATCCTGCGTAAATTTAGTCAAATACATATTTTAAAATAGATTAAAAAATATATATACAATTTTTTTAAAACGATTACTTTAATATTAATTGTAATATCATGTGTTTAATTTTAACAGAAAGATTTGCGCATTTGCAAACAAACGCGAAATGATTCTTTGTTTTTGTATCGTTCCTATCATTTTGCAACCCGCTGTATAAGGAAACGGATTGCAGATTTGAAATCAGCATAAAAATCTAGTCTAGAAAAACGCATGATATCAAAAATCATATATTAATAAAATCTCCCCTTTCCTTTATTATATCTTAAAATTTTCCTCCCCTTTTTCATTCAATTTAACTTCCAACTCCATTCAAAATCATGTAAGCGTATCTTAATAAACCTATAGCATAACCACATTTATTTAAATACATTCCTTATCTCTATTTTCGCAATATACATAAGACCCCTCCAAAGTTAGCCGTTAAAAAACCATCTGTTAGGATTTTAGTTTCGATTCGTTATCTACATCTTTTCATGACTATATGGTAATCGCTAAAAGCCTCTATCCCGTCTCAGTTTAGCTTGCTAGGCAAAAAATATAAATGTTTCCTTATTTGGCTCGCTAAACCGCGATCAAAAATTCTAAAGTATTCCTTCAAGAGCCCCTTCCTTCAAGAAATGGAACACTCAAAAATTCTTATGATATTTAAAAAATTAATTCAAGACTAAGGCGATAGCTTGCCAATTTATTCAATGTAAATCTCTCTCTCAAAAAATAGCCTCCAAAAATTGTAACCTTTTTGGCAAATTTATTGGCGAGACTGTAAGTACGCAGAAATATGCGATGGGATTCCTGATCTGAAACTCGCCCCTTGCTTTCTGTCGATATATGTCATGTAATCTTCGCTCCCCCACCTCGCTAATAAACCATCTTTTTATTTCGAACCTGGATCAGGGAATTATCTTTACGGCATATAAGATCTTCCGAAAACTCAATACTATATGCAGATTGCGACATTTTTATCTGAAGCAAATGGTCCAGTAGTCACTGTCTAGAAAAAGTAATTCAATCTGACATTTGTTGCTCCTAAAATTTGCATAAACTGGAGCAAAAAATCTTACATTTGCATAAACTGGCACAAAAAAGCTTAAATTTGCTTAAACTTAAATATACAAATTTCTCAAAAACTCGACGATCTATAGAAAAACGGAAAGCATATTCGGGATTAGAGCAAGAAATTGATCTGGAATCGACTAATTTTAGCTCTGTGGCAGAACCATTGTTGTACAGTGTAATTGCTGGTGGTGCATTTTCCGGTGTGGTGTGTATTTTTAAACTTGTCTAATTTTTAGCGCATTACGTGTAGAATGTATAAATTTCTTAGATCATATACAGGGCCGCACGTAAGAATTCGCAGACATTACCGGATATGGACAGCAATTGCTGAAAATTGATTTTTACCAAGTTATGTGTTTTTTAAAGTGTTTAGATATCGCATTTCATTGAATGAAAGAATGAATGTTTTTAATAATATTCTGTTAATGTTGGAAAGAGCTTTATAATCTATGCCTGATGCATAATATTTCTTTCTTGTTTGTTATCGTTGTAGTTTCAAGAGTTCACTTACTGTCTTTATGGATTGTAATATAACTTCAAAATTCTGAAATCAATTATTTGTGTAAAATAAACATCATGGAAAACAAGCTACTCAGATGTATAATCAAAAATTTTAAAAAAGAAAAACTTTTTGAAATCATAATATTATAGCTTTAGAGTACATCACATATTCTGAATCATTGAGGTGAAAGTTTACGTTACTTTTGTCATTTTTCCTTTAGACTAAACTTTGATTAAGCACCCACATACACAATTAAAACAATATAAATAACAATTTACATGCATCAAGAAAAATATCGATGACTAACATAAATAAGTTACCTCTCATTCATTTTAAATTAAATTTTCGTCGAGAAAATTTTTTATTTAACACCCTCTTTGCTCGTAATCATAATACATCTGACAAGATCATGCACTGCAAAATGATTAACGAGACTGATGTCCTCACCTTGTTTTTATAAAAATCGATATATGAAACATCCTTATTCAACATATCAAATTCTGTGGGAAAAAGGGAAGTTTCTATTTTGCTAAGATAGCAGCATCTAATTTTAACGTCATGTTTACGTTCTTATAAATTTAAATTTAAACCGGTATTTTTTTTTTTCCGACAAAGCAAATAAATATTTTGTTCGGGTAACATTGCAAATATTCTCAAAAAAAAAAAAAAAAAAAACTCGATGTTAGGAGTAACAAGGACTTGATTTTTCTTTGTTTAACAGCTCCGAGGATTTGAATCTTAATTTTAAAACACACACGACCCATATTGTTGTTATTGTTTTTAGGTAGATTTCGTATGAAATACTACCTGTTGCATTCTCTTCTATGTTGGAATTTCTGAAAGATTTTTGCAGATCTACACCAATCTTGACCCCTAGAACCCAAAATCACCCCCAGTAAAAAACTTTATGGATATATAACTTTTTTATGGACACGATAACTTCCATAATTCTGCACAAATCTATTCCAAACCAGGAGTCAAGGGGCGAAAAAAATACATAACTTAGTCAATTCTCAAGATATCAAATCCAATTAAATTTATTATAAATCTTCTCAGTATTATCTACAACTTTTATACTAGCAAGTTTTTGATAGGACCAATTCGTAAAGCAAAAAAAATTATAAACGAAAACAAAAAGGGGGGGGGGGTTGAAGAAGAAAAAAAATCCATAATTCGTCAATTCACAAGGTATAAAATCCCCATGAATTTATTATATATCTTCTTAATATTATCTACAACTTTTATATTGACAAGCTTTTGATAGGATCAATTCTTACAGCAAAAACAAATTACAAATACATAGCGGTTGAAGAAAAAATCATCGTATTAAGGGCGTACTCAAATCTGAACTGCTTCTTTTCTTTCATTTTTAAATTCCTTTTTGCTCTCAAACGCATCCAATTGGTAGGTTTTGTTATTCAGAAACTATATAATGTACCGTCATGGTCGATTTTTTGATAGAGGCAGAATATATTTCAAAAAATGATGTCAAAGTGGGCATTTTGAACCGAATTTCCCGAAGCGATTGTGTTAGAAACGAAAAATATTGTACTACTGAGAGAATAATTGTTTATAAATCAAGTTCTAATTAATTGAACGAAAAATATAAAAACAAGTCGCTTATAAATCTCTTCAAAAATCACGTCAGGAAGTTTCATGTTTTTTCTTTTAAAAATGAATCTGAAAATGTGTCAGAAAATTTCGAGTTGTTGAACATGGAAAAGTATTTTATATATATATATATACCGGCTTAACATGATTCTGATAAAACCAGCTCTTATATAAAAATGAAATTAAACACTCGCCAAAAGCGTCCAGATAAAAATGTTAAAGTGGGTTTATCTCTCACCCTGATTTAGTCTTTGTTGTTGAAATTAATACTTTACTTTGAAATCTACCTGCACATGTGGGCAGAGCCGGAAGAGATTTTTTAATGTGTATTTTATTTTATTTTCCTGCATTTTCAAGAAGCCTCCATGATAAACCACTGCACCAACAACAATGTAAATAAAGCAAACACATAGAATCACGTACGAATTCTATATACAGGGTGTCCATAATTAAACAACACGACTTTAAAGTTGTCTACAGATGAAACTGTTGTTCATAAAGTTGTGTAATTTTGTGAAAGACATAATAAAGGGGTGGAAATTTGCTTAAGCGAAAACAACAATTTGTTCTAAATTTCGCAACCAAAGTGTGTTTTTTAATGAATTACATACGTCGAACCCCGATTTAACAAATCGTTCGGGACCATCAACTTTGTTCGTTAAATCGAGAATATTCGTAAAATCGGGATAATCAAAGGAATATTTTTATACAAGAGAACAAATTAAAAAATGGAAAAATAAGAAAAACAATGCTCACTTGATGTTAAACATTTTTTGCTTTAAGAAAACGCTCTGTATAAAAATTTATTCTTTTTTTTATGTCCTACTATAAATCAAAAGCTATAAAGAAAATTACTAATTAAGAAAAATTTTCAGTTATTCAAATTTTATCGATAAATTATAAGACATATTTTACAGATGTTTCTTTGCTTTGTACTGATTTTGTATTCCGAACTTCTTTATCGATTTTTTTCTGAAGCTGTGAAAACAGTGTCATCAACATCATGAGCCATCAACTACCGTTTCAAAGTATCCAAACTGCTTTTAAACATGCTTCATCTCTATTTCATCTTCTTCATCCGATCCACTACTACTGATTTAATAACCTCGGTGTAACGTGCATTTTTCGCATGCAGATATTTTTGCATCACAAGATAGATATTTAGAAAATCAACAATCAGGGACATTGAAAGTTTATAATCAATATTAGACAATTTCTTCAGTTTTTAATTTTTTGACATCGAAAATTATTCGTTAAATCGGGATTATAAATTCGTTAAATCGAAGTATTTTTGTTCCATTTTCGTCGGGACCGTAAAAAAATTCGCTAAATCGAAAAATTCGTTAAATCACGATTCGTTAAATCGGGGCTCGATTGTATTTAGCATTCGTTTACGATAGTTTAGAAATTTATTTATTAACTTTACCTGATCTTAAAGACAGCATTTCGCGACATCTTCTTAGCATTTCCTAGAACATACTGCGGCACCCTATGGTGCATCCTATCTTACGATTCCAGATGGTATCGGAAAATGATGACCGTCATGTTCAATATGTTTGGTTCTAATAAAATTTGTAAACTATCGTAAATCTATGCTAAATGCGTAATTCGTTAAAAAACGCCCTCTGGCTGAGAAATATTAAACTATTTTTTTCGCTTAAACAAAATCCCATACCTTTATTATGTCCTCCATAAAATTTCCCAACATTCTGAACAGTAGTTTTGTCTGTAGATAACTTTAAAATAGGGTCGTGTAATTAGGGACACCCCATATACACGATAAAATTTAATTTTTTGAATTTGAAATACGCAACTTTAATTCTTCAAACTGTTCAAATAAAATATTTTCAAACTGTAAATGCACATTTATTAAACTATTCTCCGTGAAAGGTACAGCATGTTGTACATTCTGTATGTACGGTTTCAATAAGTACAAATATGCATACAAAATAACATAAACAGCAATTTACGAGCATCATAGAAAATATCGATGACTAACAAAAATAAGTTACGCCTTCTTTCATTTAAAATTGAATTTTTCCGAAAAACAAAATTATTCAACACCCTCTTCGTTATAATCATAATATATTTGACAGGATCGTGCACTCCAAAATGATTAACGAGATCATGTATTCATCCTTTTTTTCATCAAAATGAATAAATGAAACGTTCCTATTCAATGTATCAAAGGAACATCAAAGAAAATATCTATTTTGCTATGCATATCCAATTTTAACGAGAGTGTTTACGTTCCTATAAATTTAAATTTAAAGCTATGTATTTTTCTACTAATCAAATACATTTTCTGTTTCATTAATGTTTCAAATATTCCCAAGTATCATAAACAGTTTAATGTATCAAGGTATCACAAGAAAAACAAGTTATCATTTATAAACACTATCTAAAAATAAGTAGAATGCACTCATTTTCGGGATTCCGTACGTAAAAAGTAACTAGTCAGGCGTGCCAATCCCAAAAATTTCTTCTTTCTCATACATGTTATCATTTCAAAAAGTTGTTACACGTGTTAATCCTTCAGTGTTAGGTAGATTTCATATGAAGTACTACCTATTGCGATCGCTCCTATGTTGGAATTTCTGAAAAATTTTTACACTTCTGCACCGATCATGACCCCAAGAACCCAAAACCACCCTCAGTAAAAAACTTTACATATATATATCACTTTTTTATGGACACGATAACTTCCGTAATTCTGCACATATCTCTTCCAAACTGATACATAAAATCAAGGGGCATAAAATCTAGATCAAGTTCGTTAATAGGCAAAATCGGACCCAGGGGATGGAAATAGGGAGGGGTTTTGTGAAAACAAAAAAAAAACATAATTTCTTAATTTTTCTACATATCAAATCAGTTTAAAGTTTTTTTAACTTCTAAAAATCGGGCCAAAAATCTATGTATCACAGATTTTTGATAAAATTAAAAATGGGCTCATGGGGCGCAAAAAACAGGGTTTTAGGGAGAAAAAAATTCTTAACTTCATCAATTCTCAAGATATCAAATACAATTAAATTTATTATAAATGTTCTTAATATTATCTACAACTTTTATATTGACAAGTTTTTGATACGAGCAATTCGTACCGCAAAAAAAATTAAAAACGTAAAACAAAAAAAAGGGGGGGGGGCGGTGAAGAAGAAAAAAATCCATAACTTCGTCAGTTTACAAGATATAAAATCTGCATGAATTTATTATATATGTTCTTAATATTATCTACAACATTTATATTGACATGTTTTTGGTAGGACCAATTCTTACAGCAAAAGCAAATTAAAAATACACAGCGATTCAGAAAAAAATAATCGTATTACGGTTGTATACAAATCCAAACTGCTTATTTTCCGACTCATTTTTAAATTCATTTTTACTCTCAAACGCATCCAGTTGGTAGGATTTCTTATTCAGAAACTATATAATGTACCGTAATGGTCCATTTTTTGATAAAGGCAAAATATATTTCAAATAAACGGTCAAGTGCGAGTATTACTCGCGCACAGAGGGCTCCGTAGAATAAATATATGAATTTGTAATTGTATTATTAAAAATAACCGCTGCTAAAAGAATACTAAGACTTTGTAAAAAACTATACAACATTGAGTTGGGTATAGCTGAATACACTAGAAAAGTGTAAATGGATATACCATGAAAGTTCAAAGAGATATGGAACCTAAATGATATCAAATATAGCTCTTCGTATAACTAATTTTTCAATGTTATCCTAATCTGTTTAAGATTAACTTAATTTGGTACTGACAATAAAAGCAATGCATATTTAAACTTCATTTGGCATTTCATAACACTAAATTCAGAATAGTAATTACCTTTCTTTCTACAGTGTAGCTAAAACAAAATTTTTGTTTAAAGTTTAAATTTGGTGTTGTGCTAAGCGCGCTTCGAAAGGAGGTCGCAAGGTTGCAACGCCGCCTTGGTCAGTGTCGCGTTTTTCCCGATAGGTTTTTAATTAACTTTTAAAGTCACTCGAGACGTATTTAGAGATCCACTCAATGCAAACTAATCGCGAATCCCATAGTATTTATGTGATTCATTCTAATTACGTGATTCATCTCAGGGCTCTAAAGCTTCAAAATTTTAGAAATTAAAATATTTTTTAGATGTTTAACTCATATCTTTTCTGAACATTTTGATACAATTGTTTCCTTGAAATTCCCATTGGAACAGAAGTTATGACTTTTAGAATTATACCAGCTCAATAGCTGAAGTGGCGTTTCCGAAATTTTGAAGTCATTTTTCTCCAAATGACGTGTTTGGGCATAACGCACAGGATACCTCAAAAACTTCTGAATATTTTTTCATAAATTTTCAAGCCATATATTTCATGTTAGTCTGTATAAACTGAACCTAAAATTTCATTTTTACTCTTCAAAAAAAAATTTTTAGCTGATTATACTGTTGAAAGTTTCAAAATTTTGTATTAGCTAAATGCAACTTTGCAAAATATAAAAAATGTTTTAAATCGAAATTTATTTTAGTTCAGGGTAATTATTACAAACTGAAGTATAAGTAGGCACCAAAATTTTTATTCTAGTTGCAATATTTATTTTGTAATCCTGCGCGTAAGCTGTTATACCAATTTTCTGCTCGACAAATGTCTGACAGTTTCGAGCCCCATGTTAATACTAATTCTGCATCTTGCAATTTTTTAAATACATGAAATGAAAGAACATACTTGTATCTTTCATCCCAATAAAAACTTTGTTTTAAAATCGTATACATTTTAAGACATTAAATGTTGAAAATGGTCTTTTTCTTCTTTTTTTCCAGTTTTAAAAGTCCTGAGATCTTTTAAATAAGTTTGTTTTTAACCATTTGACGTCTATTGCTTTTATACTGCTGCTGAACATTACATTACACATATATATGATTAAATATTCTTAACTAGGCTTTAAAAGACGATGGTACGTAGAGTACGCCGCCCCTGTCACTATGTATGTCCAAACCGTCCGTATCTTTAAGGTTTAATATCTCGGTACTTACTGACGATTTTTTTCATAAATCATTATCAACAATGCTTTTATACATATGCTACGATAGGTACCTCAAGCGCTGCTCAACACATTTGCTGAATGCCCGTAAATCGAAAATTGCGTGTAACGGAAAAATGCGATTTTCTCAAAAACTATGTGACCTAGGGTAATCGCTATAATTTTCCTTCAAGGTTTAAATTAACGTCTACTACCTCTAATTTTTTCATAATTTTAGTTTAAGTAGATTCGGAATTAGATGGGGGAGGGGGCATATTTCTGCGCTACATTTTCGGCAATATCTTTGAAAATATAATACCTAAAATTAAAAGGAATGTATATTTGAGTTTAGCGTTACAAAAGCTTTCACACGATATACAAAGAAAATATTTTTTTTTTCAAGTAGCTTAATTAGCTCCTCTACATTTTTACTAAATATATTTATGAATGTTTAACAATCTGAAAATGTGTGGGTCAATAGTCTTTATTACTTCCCCCAATTTGAACTTCCCACGTTCCATAGTTTACGAGCAAAATGGCTGTGACAGACAGACAGACACAGGAGTGATCTTATAATGGTTCCGTTTTTACTTTTTAAGTACGGAACCGTAAAAATGGTGTCAAAGTTGGCATTTTTAACCGAATTTCCCGAAGCGATTGTGTTGGAAACGAAAAATATTGTCCTACTTAGAAAATAATTGTTTATAAATCAAGTTTTAATTAATTGATCGAAAAATAAAAACACAGGTCGCTTATAAATCTCTTCAAAAATCACCTCAGCAAGTTTCATATTTTTTCTTTTAAAAATAAATCTGTAAACATGCCAGAAAATTTCGAGTTCTTGAGAATGGAAAAGTATTCTTTTGAGTACCGCCTTAACATGATTCTGATAAAACTACCTCTTATATAAAAATGAAATAAAAACTCGTCAAAAGCGGTCAGATAAATTTTTAAAGTTTATCTCTAATCATGATTTAGTTTTTGTTGTTGAAATTAGCACTTAACTTCGAAATCTACTTTAGCCTAAAGGCCGAGCCGAGAGGGATTTTTATTACTTCAATACTACACCAATTTTGATTATTAATATTATTTTCATGTTACTTTTATTCATAATTTAATTTACTTGCTCAATCCTTCGCCATATCGAAAGATTCTGATACAGAAATCATGAACTCGGTATTTTTATGTTAGCAGAGTACAGGTGATGATAAATCGCCAAACATTGTTCCCGTCGTATTTCTTCGTATTTCATTAATTTCATTTAAAATATAATACTTTCACTCATTTATTTAAAATAAATAACTTTAATTTAAAACTGAAATTTCTAAAATTTATGACTCTGAATTATTTCTTAAAAAAAAAAAAAAAAAGAAAAGAAAAAAGAAATGTAATGAATAATACCATAAACCATGACATTTAATTTCAACATCAAAGCTTTGTTTTAATTTACCACGCGAAAAATTGTTTATGACAGTCGCATGAAATTGACTATTATAGTACTGATGGCATGATGGCGATGGAAAAATATTTGGCGATTTATCACCTGCGCCCTTCTAATTTTGACTTACCAAATTGGTCGCCTGGCATAAAAAAAAAAGCGAAGCGGTGAACCCGGAACTGTTGATGACAGTCACATGACTTAGGCTATTATTATAGAGATTTTTGTTCGGAAACGCATGAAATTGGCTATTGGTGTGTTATTATTTTGAAACTATGTAATCGAAAGATGTTTTTCATTTTTTTAACACAAAAAAACATTCAGAAGATACTTTTAAAGTTGGTATTTAGAACTGAATTTTCAAATTTCCAAAGCGAGAAAGGCGAAAAACCGGTCTTCAAGTGACCTAAATTAGCTTATAACTCAATAAGCAATATATTTACAAAAAAAAAAAAAAAAAAAAAAAAAAAAAAAATGGAAAACACATTTTGATTCCAAATTGCTCCAATAATAAACACTGTCAATTTTATGCCTTTACGTTGCGTTGGTAAACAAAAAATTGGTTAGCAAATGTGTCAGAAGATTTCGTGTTGTTGAGCAGGGAACTTGAGAACTGCTTTAACACTCCGAAGGTCAGTACTCTTAGAATCGCAGAGAAAGTCAGTGTGTATCTGCGAGATACATCTCATCCAGGTGTTGAAATATTTCATTGGTTCCAACTTGCCAGCCATTTGCCTTATTTTGGCGATCGTTTATTGTGCATCATTAAATCTATTGTTGTATCAATTTGTATACAAATGTACGAGTTACAGAGAATATTCAGCGATTTATCACTTATGGTGGGTAACGGGAAAATGCTTTAAAATTGATGTATTAATTTATAATTAAGTTCTAAAATATTAAATTGTAATTTAAACATAACTGTGGACGTAATTTTTATAATTCTACCCCATCAGGATGTGGGTTAAAAACCGATCTCAAAATTCCATCTTTACACACAACAACCAGGTTGAATTTAATAAAAGAGTATAATAAATATTGCTGGCATATTATTTTTTACAATTTAATGGAGACCGGGGCTAGTAGGCGCAGTTTTTATAGTTATTGATCTTTATTAATTTTTTGTTTAAGTTTTTTTATGAAACTTTAACTGTACTTTTAAAGAACAGGCATTGGGCTATAAATACCCGGAGTTTTGAGTTTGTAGCTTTTGTAGTTTATGTTTAGCGGAAGCTTAAAGTAAAAGGGAAATTGTGCGCTAACCTACCCCGTCACGGGGCAAGTTGTCTATACTTATGGGGTAAGTTGGCACACGCTTTATGAAAATTTAAATAAAACCCAAGCAAGACACGCAGTTAAGAGAAATCAATTTCATTATTACCAGTAAATTTAAACAAAGGCGTTATCCCGTACAATGTAAATTCTAAATTATTACAGACATAAAAATAATAAATAAAACATTAACATTGAGTAACTTCTATTCTACTCGATACCATCATCAGAGTTCCAGTTGTCACAAATAAAAAATCGAGTGTCTCCGTTTGGGCAAGCCTCGTGTGCCCAAAATCTTGCATTGCAACCACTTTCCTTGTTGTTTGCTGTTTTTCAAGCTTACCAGCACACACCAGACACCGAGCCAACTTGCCCCGTGTTCAATGCGCCTACTAGCCACATAATAAAGTTTTTCACAAAAGGGGCACATAACCATCTAAGCATAAATAATCCAAGTAAATCACATATGGGGTAGGTACAGTTAATCATACACTAAGAAAAACTGCACAAGTTAAATCACAATTATTAAGATAAGTACTAGAAATTAGAAAAAGAATGAAGCAAGAAAAAATTACTTATGAGTGCAAAAAACAGAAAAATCGTAGTAAATGTCCACTGCATGTAGGTAACGCTGCAAAACTACAATGAGGATTTCAAAAATCTAGAAGAAAGGTACTTTGTTATTAATTGCGCAATCTATCCACAAACAGGCGATTTATGAGGACTGCGACTACTTACCCCTGTAGCCAATTAACCCCGATCTCCCCTATATTTATCAGCTTTTTTATTTGGACTTTGCTTTTCAAAATAGAGTTGTATTTTCTAAACATCTTTGTCTTTTCTTTGAAGCTTTGTTGAAATCTGCTTAACATCAAAATACGTAATTTTTATTCTATGCAAAGTAAGTAAAAAATATTTAAATATTTTAAATTTCTGAATAAAACATTTATCTCTTACGTTTTTCTTGTTAAACATATGTTTCTCAGTGAATAACATGCATCGATTAACCAAGCAAAAAAAAAAAAAAAAGGAAAGGAAAGAAATCGATGAAAAGTGATTACATTCATTTTTTTTTTCTATTTTACTTCTATCTTCGTTCTTTCAAAAAAAAATCTAATTTAAGCTTTTAAATAGCAAACGAGGATTTTATTTTTGTCTTATTCTTCGACGTCTTTGTAAAATGTAATTATTAACATCGATTTTAAGGCTTTATATCGTTCTTTAAAACTTTTCATCGAAAATCATGAAACTAAATGAAAGGAGATTTTCTGTTATTTGAGTATTAAAGGCAAAATATTTATATTTTCAAGCCTGGAAAAAAGTTTTCAAAATTAAAAATAAACTTTGAAAATGCTTAATGAATAGTAAAATTTAATCTTACGGAAGCATTGTTTGGCAGGTAAATTAAAAAAATCCATTGAATCAATTTTAATGGAACATTTTTTTATGTAGGAAAAATATTTAAAGTTGCTTCGATTTATAATAGTTTTACTTAGAAGATTTAAAAAAACCTTATTAGCTATAGAATTTATTCTTAAAGAATAATGCTCGGTGGTTAATTAAACTGAAACAGTGTCCAATATATACGTCCAATAAGGTTGGACAAACAACTTAACAAAATTTTCATTGAAAAACAATCACGAAAAATTTGAGGACTATATTATAGTTTGACAATCTCAAAATTGCGTTGATAAAAATATTTATAAAAATTATTATAGATAAACGTTCATATCAATAAATAAAATAGACGGTAAAATAATCGAATTTCAGGAAAATTCATGATTTGGGGAATTAAGTAGAGTTAATATTAACCAAAAATCAATTTAAGCAGCTCTGCTTCATGCCTATACCATCTGGTATCCGAACTAGGTAAAATTAATGTTCTTACAGCTATAGGGAGCACGAAGTTGAGGTGTTGAGGACCGAAAAAGCCTTTGTTAAATATCAGTGCCCTACTATTCCGCTATTCGGGAATGTTTTTATGGAGGTTTTGTTGTATAAGAATGAAATCAGTACCAGTGGCAGATAAAAGGGAAAACTAAAGTTATGGTTTTTTATCGTAACGAAACAAAATAGATCATACTGTCAACGTACAAAATATGCATTAAAAATTAAAACAAAATGCATTGAAAATACATACACATACGGTGACCTCAGATGCACTGAACATTTTGAAATTTCAATACAAAATAAATAGTAACAGCTACTGAAATATGTCTTGCAGAAGATTAAAGATGTTGATCAATCCATTTCGCCCTCCCAATGTGAAACCTATGGTTATGGAACGCATAAGTATTTTTCAAATATCTCCACAGAGAAGTTGTTTTTAAGGGTTTCGTTCTTCTGACGAAACCCTATTCGTCTCACTCCTCTGTCTGTCTATCTGTCTGTCCGTCACAGAGCCCGTTCTCAGAAACTATATATATTGGAGACTTGAAATTTTGGATTCTTATAGCTGAACACCTCACATCAAACGACAAATCATAAAATTTTGAAAAAGTCTTATATTTACCCCTCTGGGCTCTAACTTGGGTATTTTAAGGAATTTTTCTAAGTCAGCCCCTAATTAAGTTGGAGATAGGAAATTTTGCATACTTATAGCAGAACACTTGCGATCACACGAAAAATCATAAAATTTTCAAAAAGTCTTATTATTTACTCCTCCGGGCTCTAACTTCAGTATTTTTAGCAATTTTTCTAACCTCAACTCTTTTCACCCGGGGTGCACTTTTCTAACTTTTGCCGACACTCCTTTGATCACTCTTTCATATTATGCACCATAGATATACATATTTTAGTTCCAATTTTTACCGCCAGGGGCTCCTACCAATCTCGGATGCTATGGGCCCGATCCCCTCGACTAATATATCTACGGATAGTTTATAAAACGGAGTTTCGTTCGATAGAGGTTTGTTTAGAATAGAATGCGCCCCTGGTTGCGAAATTTGGAACTAACAGATTTTTCAAAATGATAAAGTGTTTTGAAAGGAATATTAAACGAAACCCTCTATCCGATCTGTGATCACACTTACCCACTAGTTTTAACATATTTTTTACACGCTTTTGTTTAACTTGACTTCTGTGTCCGTTCGTCTCAAATTTTGCAATCCTATTTTATCATACTTTCTGGCCAACAATTGACTTAATTTTTGATTCTGTGACGTATTTCCGGTGACAATTGAGTGTACAGTGAAACCTCCCTGTGAAACCACCTCCCAGAACGACCATTTTTTCATGGAACGAAATTTATTCCCATTCAATACTAATTTTACCTCCATTCAGAGACCATCCCAGATAAACTCCCTCCATGAGCGACCAATTTCTTTGAAGAAAATTCCGTTTTTTGCTGGTCGCTTGAAGAAAGTTTTATTAGAAAAATAATTCCGGAGAGCGCATTATTCATCAAACTTCTAAACTAAGCTTAGATTTATATATATATATATATATATATATCGGTGACTTTTAAGTGTTTAAACCCCTTTGTGCCTTTTTTAGGCAATGAATTTAACTCTGGTGACAAATTAAGAATGACAGTCAATAAACTTCCCTGCCCTATTCTGTCGGGGAACTCTCAAAGAAATAGATAAATTAATGAAATCGTAATTATTTGTTCCTGTCCAAAAAAATGCATTTATTTACTGAACTTCGAAAGGATTGGGAAATAAAAGTTATAAGAGATAAAACCGTAAAATCAAAGCAAACGTCAATGTATTTATTTTTTAAACTCTGCAGTGATTAGCTTATGTAATTAACTTTTGTTTGGATACTTAAACTTTTATATTTTTTCCTAATGTGAAAAATAAATTTTAGTAACATTGTTACCTTTTTGAACAATTAAAATCTAGATTTAAATATGACCTCCATTAAGAGACCACCTCTCGGAGCGACCAATTTTTATTGGAACGGAACGTGATTACTTTAGGGAGGTTTTACTATATATATATATATATATATTTGAAATATGTCTCCGCCAACCCTCAGAGGGCAAAATTATTTGTCTAAGAAGGGTTCGTAAATGTAATCACGTATGTGATCATGTAAATGTCAATAATTTCTTCAGAAATAAGCTTATGTTCTTTGATTGAACCGTCACATAGTTGGTAAATACGCCATCTTTCAGTTCCGCGCAGGGATGAGATTTCCGCTTTTTTGTACACCAGTATATTTTTAGAGAATATGTTGTTCTGTTAAATCTTAAAAATGTTCCAATTAAATAACATAACATTTTCTCTAACGAAATATTGGTGTGCAAAAAAGCGGAAATCTCATCCCTAGTTCCGCGTATGGTGTGAATAAATGTAGTTTCGATCCTCACGCGGATGCTGGTCGATTGTTTTTCTTGCCAAGAAGTTGGATTTAATATTGTATAGACATTTTATGTTTTTAAACAAACTAATGAAAAATCACTCGCAATTTAGTTTATCTGCTTTAAAAAAAAATATTTATTTAAATGAATTGCCCTTCAACTTTTTTCCTTTTTAGTATGCTATAATAAAAGCCTATCTTTAAAACATGTTTTTACTTATAATTTATTCCGTATACTTTTCGTAAAAGATGTCTTTTTCTTTTTTGCTTGAGAAAAAAATTTCTAAAATAGGTACATGTTTAATTTAATATTTTAAGCGTTAAAATGTTAGCGAAGTTGAGGAACTGTGACTGAGATTTTAACAAATCATATAAAATTAAGCATATATTAAAGAAATATTTTGACAACTGAAAAAAGAGAGACATTCTTTAACAAAAATATACAGAAAAGAAAGTTAATAAAAATACAGGGTGTCCGGGCTATAAGTATTCAAAAGTTGTGGCTTATTATTGCGGAAGTACCCATTAGAATATAATAGAATTCACGTCCGTGGATTGCTAACTCCTCCGAGATTTTAAAACACTGAACAAAACAAAAAACTGAAACTGTGGATGAGTGAAAAAGGCATATCCTAGAAGCAATTTGTCTAATAGCTCCTGATATGCTACGGAACATTTGGGAAGAACTGGATTACCATTTAGACCAATGGTTCCCAACCTTTTATTGGCCACGCCCCACCAAAGTATCTGTAAAGTCACTGTGCCCCCCTCCCCTCTTATTTCTTAAATTATGTATCATTATTTATATGTACTCTCTTCACATGATGGAAGTGTAATAGACCCTTAACAATAACTATTCGTTTCACATTTTTTAACTTATCAAAGAAGTGAATCTTCTACCACAAATGTGTTTTTAACATAATTTTATAAATGCAATGAGATTATACATCTTTCCATATATGCCAAAACGAGTTTTGTTGTACTTTTCCAACTTAACGTATACAAGTGTTATAAGGTCTGCTTTTGAATCTTCAGAAAATATCTTAAATAGACACGTTTAACGTTAAAATTGATAAATTCATACATTTTATAAAACAGTCTTGTAACTTATTATAAGTTGGTGGAAAAGCTTTGGACTCTGACTTTTCTTTCTATGGATAACACAATACACAAGAAATATTTCAATATTCTCATCTTTATCAGATTAAGTAGCCATTATTCCGCATAACACATTCTCTCTGTTTTCTCTTTCTCAATATCGATAATTGTCTTCGCTAATAGAAGTAGAAAACTCATTCAATAAATAATCGAAAACGTTACAAAAAAATTTAAATTAACCACCAGAAAAATTATACAGTGTTTTAATAATTTAAAAGTTATCAAAATATTTAAAAAGACTAATTACATGATTATTCAGGTGTTAAATCTATTTTTAAATTTTGATAGGGGGCATTTAAAAAATTCAATAAAAAACAGATTTCTTAAATTTTGCTTGTATTCCATTTATTTTTAGCCTACACCACTACTTTTCCCCAAAAAGGACAAAAAAAGTTGATAGTGAATGAGTGAGTAAGAAATTTGGAATTTCCCACCTAGAAGGTCAAATTGCCCCCCAGTGGGGCGTACGCCCCACGTTTGGAACCACTGATTTAGACGTTTGTCGTGCTACCAAAGGTGTACACATCGAAGTGTATTGATATTAAAACTTTGTGAGATGCTGTTTTTAGCCCCCTCTACGATATGCTATTTCTTTCTCCCAGCTTATTTTGTGTATTCCAAAAAATAACGTTACCTTACAGAAGCCAGCCGTAAAAAAAAGCAGTACGATTAAATGCTCTACAGCATTTTTTTTTAAACTTCTAAGCATCGCACATTTTCGATTTTTATACCGTCGTATTGAAAAAAAAATGTTCTTTTAAATGCATTTTGTTTGAAAACTGTATCTCCATTTATTTTTGAAATATTAATTTTTTTGTAGTTTTTAGAGGCATTTGCTTAATATTGTCAACGGAAGTGCTCCATTTCTGTAGAAAGTAAAGGAAAAGTTGTCTAAAATAGCAATTATATATTTTTGTTGCCATTTTATCATAACACCGAAAGAAAATTTAATTAAAATACGTGCTATTTTGAAAAAATATATAAACGAATGATTTCTGTTAAAACAATGGAGCTATTATAAACTATATTTAATTTTAAGTATCTGTGAATCATCAGATAGCCGTGTTTTGTCGATTTTCTTGAATGACTGCATCTTTTTGCTGCATTTGTGCATTATTTCGCGATAGTGATGTGCTATGCATGCTTTACTGTAGATGTTTAAGAGTAGATCGTAAATGTGGAATTCTTAAGCGGATGCGAATGACGTCATTTTACATAAAATAAAACGTGTGCTTTAAGTCTTAAAATTGAAATATGTTTTGTGCCGCAGTAGAGTCCCGCTTAATTATTTTATTCTGATGGACTGGTGGCTTCTAATATTATGAAACAGCCATTATAAATGAAGCGTTAGGTGAAGATGAAAGAGCAGCCGTAAAAAGCCATTTTTCCCCCATTCTGACGAAAATCAGAGTTCTAACTTTTTACGGCTGCTCTTTCATCTTCACCTAACGTTTCATTTATAATGGCTGTTTCATAATAATAGAAGCCGTCAGTCCAACAGAAGAAAATGAAGTAATGGAAATGCTGGGGGCGACACTAAATTCTGAAAAAGCAGAATTCCTGTTCTCTAGTTATTTTTTTTTAATCTAATGGATAGTTCCATACAAATAAGCCATAATTTCTGGATACGTTTAGCCCGGACACCATTTATTAATTTCCTGGTGAGAAATTTAAAAAAAATCGAATGCATTTCAAGCCTGTTGGATTAACATTGGAGAGGAGAATTTGAGATATGACTGGCGAATACCGTTAATATCCGAAAGCGAGAATTTCTTTAATAAGATTTTTCTTATAGTTACAAATAACACCGATAGGTGGCACTGAAACTGTTCGAATGCTCAAAAGAATAACAATGCCTCAAAGTTCCATCATCGCTCAACCTTTATTTTGTTTAGCTGATGAAACACCGGAAAAATTATTTGCGTTGTGAAATTTGGAGATTATGTTGAGAAGTGTACCAATTTGAAACAGTGAAATGCCATCTGTTGATGATGTTTGGAACTAAAACAACAAAGCATAGTAAAGATATTATCGATTTTACTATTACTCTCCGTCGAAAGTAACTTCAATACACCGCAAAAGTATCAAAGCAGTAATAATTTTGATAATATTCTTAACCCCTTAACGTACGATTTACGTCTCAACAGCCAGGGCCCAAAACGTAAACAGGATCGCGCAGCCTTCGAGCCATTCCGCAGTTCGGGAAATCCATAGCTACCACTAAAATTTAATATAGATTTTAGCCTTGTTTAATCATGAATATATAGGGGCGGGGATTTATCACACTGATTAGTGCCTTTTTTTGTTAATGTGGCTTTTGCTGCCTCCTTACAGCTTTTCCTGCCCAAGCTTGGTGACATTAACTCTGAACAGTGCTAACTTTTATATATTGTTCATCTTTTTCTTTTTTAAAATAGCTTTACAACTACAGCTATACCATTTATTAAGATTTTTATCATTATACTACTTGACTTAAGTTTTAACTTAATTATGAACTTTAATATTTCAATATTTTTAACCTTTATTTTCTCTTTAACTTTCTTAATTTTTCTTTTAAGTAGTTTTAAACTAAAGTTATACTAATCCCAATGGCTCACACAAACGTGAAACAACTCATTTATATTAAAATAGCAATTAAAGCCTTTGTGCAGGAATATTAAAAAGCAGTAAACCAACGTTTAAAATGCACAAATAATGCGTGAAAAGCAGCAAACAGCTGTTTCGAATCTACAGCGAGATTCTTCTTCAGTGCAAGATAGGGAAAAAAGAACAGCGTGCTAGAAAA
Organism: Maratus speciosus; assembly: GCA_963932465.1. Lineage (NCBI taxonomy): Eukaryota > Metazoa > Arthropoda > Arachnida > Araneae > Salticidae > Maratus > Maratus speciosus. Next base: position 360,694,896 of record OZ010794.1, read on the forward strand.
AGCAAGACTGAGCAAAATGATAGACAGAGACGCGCTGCCTTATATACCCTATGCGGGTAGCGAAAGCGCCAGAAACAACCAATGAGAGAGAAGCAGTGGAAACGACTGGGTGGACAAGTAGCGACATCTACCGGAGAAGGAGAGAAAAAGAAACCAAAAAAGAGGAAATTAAATTAATGCTTTCCAAATACTTGGAAAATCTGGAGTACTAGATAAGTCATTGACTAAAGAGTGAGAATTTTTAATGATGTGGTAAGCTTCCCAAAAATCAAGAGCAAGGTTAGACGAACATTTTTGGATAATGGTGGCTGAGGAAAAATCGAACCTATGTTGAGAAGACCAAGAATGTTGAGCAATAGAAGAACGTTTGAGCTCTGATTTTTAACATAACCTTCATGCTTTTTTAAACGAAATCTAAGAGCACGTTTAGTCTGGCCAATATAAGAAAGGCCACACTGGCAAGAGATTTGGTAAATACCCCAGTTATCTAGACGATCAACGGGGTGTTTGAGATTTGAAAAAGTGATTTTATTAACAGGAGAAAAAATAACATTAAAATCAAACCTTCTTAAGATTTTAGCAACTTGCTGACTGATTTTAGGAAAAAATGGTAACACAACTGAAGTATTAGAGTTGGAATTAGAATGCTTTTCAGAATGCATGGGTTTCGTCAATTTCTTATAAATTGAATCAATAATATTAGAGGAATAACCACGATCAACAGCAATAGCTTTGAGGTAATTAAGTTCAGCACTAAGTAACTGAGGAGTGGAACAAATATTGATAGCCCAAAAAACAAAAGTATTAAAAGCAGCGAATTTCTGGTTAGGGGGATGAGAAGAATGCCTGTGAGGTGGGAGACTGACAGCAAAAAGTTTACGAAAGACGGTAGTCTGAAAGCCATTTTCACAACGAATAACAAGGACATCGAGGAAAGAAAGACAGTTATTGGTCTCAATTTCAGAGGTAAATTGAATGCAGGGATCAATGGAATTCATAATAGAGAGAATATGATCAATATCCTAATTTATTTCAACCAGGACATAAACATCATCAACATAACGAACATAGAACGGAAATTTTAAAATTTCCGTTGTTGAATTCAGTGATGTTTATATCCTGGTTGAAATAAATTCGGATATTAATCACATTCTCTCTATTATGAATTCCATTGATCCCTGCATTCAATTTACCTCTGAAATTGAGACCAATAACTGCTTTTCACGCATTATTTGTGCATTTTAAACGTTGGTTTACTGCTTTTTAACTCATTTATAGACTGGGTGCTAAGCTGATATCAGCTAGGAAACCCCTCAATGCTGCTCACCTGTGCTGCACCTGTTCAAATGGTTAAATAAGACAATATTTACTTTAAAATTTTAGTGGTAAGAACAATTTGCATTTGGATCGATCATTGACTACGGGCCAGGACCGTAATAATCAGTTTTGGCCCGAATACAAGACCACGAGTCTCACACGTTGTTGTAGATTAAGGGGCTAAAACGTTAATTTTATGACACAATTGTAAAATTACTTTTATACTACATAATTAATCTAAATGCCTGAAATTTTCGCATCTTCTCATGTAAGTTTCAAATAAAGGAATGTGGTTCCCCGTAAACAGAAACGTTATATATATATATATAATTAATGGTTATATATTAGCATTCAAATTACTATGATGCATTTGCGCAAGTAATTATGAATGTATGCTTTTTACGATATTTTTAAATATCTTTTCATTTTGAATGTCAACAATTCATTTTGATGTATTTTTTCCTTATGGTATCTTATATATATTTATATATATTCCCAGGTCGCTAAATTATTTAGCAATCTTTTAAATATTATACGCTTAGATCATTGCTGCAATTAGCGCACTATCTATGTGTATTATCAATATGATTTCTACCATGTAGTTATCTGATACCTATTTTAGGATTCCATTAATTTTTTCATTCCTATCATTGCAACGATTTATTTAATGTTTTTTAATTTTCTAGTTATGATTTTATCTGAAATACGTTTTATTGATTCTTCAATTTCATATTATTTGTTTCTATTCTGCTTTCATTTTTTAATCAATTCACTTGATTTTATGGTTGTTTGGGCACAGGGGAAAATAACTTTTAGCTTTAGCTTATTTTTCCCACAGAAAACAACCATTTTGCTTATATCATTGAATTCTGTGCCCTTGATAACGTAATTCAATGTATAAGCTTTTCAATTTTTGTCGGTGTCCACTTTTTTCTTTTTTTTCTTTTTCTTCCATAATAATTCTTATATTATTTTTTTTTTTTTTTTAATACTTACAGCTTTAATTCATAATAATTGACGGTGGAAGGTTATGTTTAATTAATGGTTATATATATATATATATATTTTTTTTTTTTTTTTTTTTTTTTTTTTTTTTTTTTTTTACTAATTCATGATCACATTTTTGTAAGTTTCAAGACTTGAAAATCTTTTTTTCAAAATATCATTTCTTTAACTCTAGAGAGGGGAAATCTGAAAGTTTTATACACAGGATCATGAAAATTGTTGTCTGATTGTGTCAGAAAATAGCACAATTGGTTTTGATAAATAATCTTAAAAATGGAAAATGTTCATTCACGATATATTTTACTATGTAATAGTATAAACATTTTATTAGGATTTTCGTGTGAGAATTATCTTTGGTTTTAATAAACAGAATTTCTAATTTCCAGTCACTAAGTCAATAACCGTTTGTGTTTTTTGTTGTTGTTGTTTTGGGGGTTTTATCCAATCATAATATGTTATTGTGTAAATGAGTATTGGTTCTAAAAGTTTCATTTAGTCAACAAATTAAGCTTCAAATATCACTTACTTTGGCACGTATTCGAGACAATATTTTTTTTCTCTAAAAAAAAATTACCACATCTGTTATTAAAATGAGTATTTAAAGAAATGGTGTTAGCAATCTAAGCTATGTAAAATTTGACGCAAGTAAATAATGAATTATAGTAATATTTTACTTTTTTATATAAATATTTTTTTTAATTTGGGAAATTAAGGCAATATTTTTTTTCCTAATCGACAAAAGATATAACAGTGAGATTTGTTGTGAAAAATTGTATATAAATTAATGAGGCTAGAATTTAAGATAATCTAAAATAAAAAAAATTATATGATATCATAGTGGGTTCTTCTTATTTTCTGTTTAAATTATTACAATTTTTAAATTATTAAATTAAGCTACATATATTTTACTTGAAAGAAAATTAGTTATAATGAATTTTATTGTACAAATGAGTATTTAAACTAACGGGCTGACGATCTAAAATTATTTACAGATTTAAACAAATAAATGATATGCTAGATATTTTTTTAATAAATAAATTCTGATAAAACTTTTAAATTAAGTTAATTAAATTATAGTTTATTATTAAAATGGATATTTATATAAATGGGATTAGCAAATATATATATGTAATATACGTATATTTATACCGGGTGTCCCAAAAAGGACTGACTGATTTTAAAATTCAATAACTTGCAAACGGTGACAGATATTTAAAAAATTCTTGCAGGAGGGTTATGCATAAGGTCAAAAGTTTTATTACAGTGATTTTCAATTTTAGTTCGAATTACAAACAATAGATGGCGCTGCGATCAATAGACGCTGAATTCAAGCTCGATTTTTGGTACTTCGTGGCCCGGATAATACATTTCCATCTCTTTTTTCAGCATGGAACAAGAGAAAGGATCAGAAATCGAGCCTGTATTTAGCGACTATTGCTTACAGCGCCATCTATTGTTTGTAATTCGAACTAAAATCGAAAATCACTGTAATAAAACTTTTGACCTTATGCATAACCCTCCTGCAAGAATTTTTTAAACATCTGTCACCGTTTGCAAGTTATTGAATTTTAAAATCAGTCAGTCCTTTTTGGGACACCCGGTATATATATATATATATATATAAATGGGGCATTCTCACAATCTTTTGACTTTCATGTCCCTGAATAATAATTTTTATTTTAATACATTTTTTGTGTTTTTTTTTTTTATTATTATTATTTCATATACTGGGGAACATCCTATTGCGTGATTGAACAACAATATTAACGAGATAAATAAGTTTTGGACGATGTTGGGGTTCCAAACACCTGGAAAACTCCTATACCGTTCCGTGTCCCTGATGCTGATTTTTAAGTTTGGAGCTGTCTGGATAAAATTGTTTCAATAAAAATAATTCGATGTAATTTTTTTCTGAAACTGGAACTATTGTTTGATATAAATATGTAGCTAAAAATTAACCTTCACACATTTTTAGGGTTGTTATTATTTTTTAAACTCTGCCCCTGGGTTTTAGATTCCTTATCATCTCTCTTCTAAAATTACACAGAAAATCATTTAAGATGCAGCCACAAAATTTTTTCAAGTTTTTCTCATGCAGAAGTATGCTAGATAAATAATGTTTAAAATTCTTTGGCAAGAAATTTACTGTAGAGTTTAACTCAGCATTTAAATATCAATTTCAAGCATCGTGGCTTTATCGGTAGTCTCACCGTCCGCAAGGTTTATTCCTGCACTTTTCGAGGTAAATTTTAAAAAAGATTTAATTTAATCGAATGTTAACAACTGTTTCTAAAAATCAATGAACATTGTGGCTATCACTTAGTCTTAACATGATTTTCCTAAAAATAGGTGGTAATTTTCCTTACCGTTCCATCCTTACCGTCCTTTTTTTTTTACCATTTCGTCCCTTTTTTCCAATACTATCCCCCCCCCTTTTTTTTTTACCTTACCGTCCCTTCTTTAACACCCCTTTAAGACAATGTTATACAAAAATTCTGTGTTAAAAGAACTACATTGTTATTATTTCTTATTTGAATGCCCTGTGGGTACTATACAAATTTATTATAAGTAAAACTTTAGAAGAAAATAAAAAGTTATAGGGGTAAAATGGTAAGGAAAATTAAACTCGCAAGTTTAACTTAAACCTCAGTTAAATAAAAAGAATTTCGCTGCTGACCATTTCTTTTTTATTTTGAATCATTAAGGCATTCGTCTATCAGATTAAAATGTTATTTTAGCAAGTTTAATTTTATCAGATTTTTTTCCCAAAAGTCAAAAGATTGTGAGAATGCCCCATATATATATATATATATTACTTTAATTTAGTGAATTAAGACAACGGTGTATTTTCTATCGAGAAAAGAAATTACAGCGATATTTGTTGTAAGAATTTGCATATAAATTAATGGGGCTAGAATTTGAAATAATCTAAAATTTAAAGAAATAAATGATATCTTAGTCACTTTTTTTACTTTCTGCTTACATTATTATATTTTTTAAAGGATTAAATTAAGCTAAATATTTTTTACTTGAAACAAAATTAGTTATAATGAGTTTTATTATACAAATGAGTATTTAAACTACGGCCTGGTAATCTAAAATTATTTAACAAGCAAATTATACCTTAGCTATTTTCTAATTAATAAATTTTGATAAAACTGTTAAATTAAGTTAATTAAATTATGGCTTATTATTAAAATGAGTATTTAAATAATTGGATTTAGCATTTTAATCTATCTAAAATTCGATACAAATAAATTATATATTAATCGTTTTAATTAGTTATATATATATATAAATATGTTACTTTAATTTAGGTAATATATGTTTATATATAAAAACAGTGGTGTTTTTTCTAATCGAGAAAAGAAACAACAGTAAGATTTGTTGTGAAAATTTGTATATAAATTAATGGTGTTAGAATTTTAAATAATCTAAAATTTAAAGAAAATATTTTAAGAAGAAAATAAATTTAATGAAAAAAAATTTTTTTTTTTTTATTTTTTAACTTTCTGTTTAAATTACTATAATTTTTTTAATAATTAAATTAGGCTAAATATATTTTTTGTCTGAAAAATAATTAGTTATAATGAGTTTTATTATATAAGTGATTAGTTAAACTACGTCCTTGCAATCTCAAATAATTTAAAATTTTAAACAAACAAAATATAGCTTAGATATTTTCTAAGTAATAAATTATGATAAAACTGTTAAGTTTATTAATTAAACTATGATTTTATTAATAATATTTTTAAACAATGTTATGTTTAAATATCATTGCCCAAGATTAAGGATTTATTTATTTATATTATTTTGTTATTTATAGATTTCTGCATTTAATTTTATTCACTTGTATAGTTCTTAATATACTTTCCTTATTTATTTACGTATTTATATGCTTTTCTTATATATTTATATATTTATTTTTTAAAATATTTTGTAGCACTTAATGATTTAGTAACATATTTTAGATTACTAATTCAAAATTGAATATTAAATTAAACAATTATTAAAAATTTGACAACTTTACTTTATAGCCACGTTCTTCTTATTAATCAGATTGCTGTTTGATTTGTAGATAAAAGATTTTCAATCGCTGAAGTGATTAAAAAAATATATGTCCTTAAATTTTGATAACATCTTTCAAAAATTTCCCTAATAAAGCAATTATATATCAGCTGCATATTTGATATTATATTGAATTCAAGAGCTTGGATTTAAAATAAAGAAATATGTTTATCTTGAAAATATTGTATAGTATAAGGGTAAAAAGATGTGTTAATGCTAAGTATATATTATTGAATCGTCAATTCATGCAAAATATTTTTAATAAAAGAAGTTATTAAAACATATAGCTGTAAATTTTTTCTATAGCATCCAAAAGCCTCGGTTGTTAAGATATCATTATCATTCTTCTTTATATACTAATATTACATTCAATAACTTAATAACAAAAATAAAGAAATATTTCTGTCTTGCAAATGTTTAGTAATAAATAATAAGATTTGAAAGTTGTTGCTCTGTAGTGCATATTATCTATCACTTAAAATTAGATTTTGTATTTATGTTCCTGACCTTGTAATACTAATAGCAGAATTCTCAAAAAATTCCGTTTCGATTTTTTTTAACCAATTTTATAAAATTATATTTGGTATTGTTTCTTTGTTAAAGATATTCCTATTTTACTTTTAATTAGTAAATTAATGATACAGGTAAAAAGAAATACAATAAATGTTTACCAAGCAAATTTTAAAGGTTATACGTTATTTTATTGTGTAAACTTGAAGGAAAATTTTATATATAATCGCACAATTTATATAATCTATAATCATCTATTAATCGGTAAGCTTTAACTGAAATAATATTAAATAAATATGAATTTGTAGTGTAAAATCAAAAATTCGTGTTTCATTTAATTGTTTATTTTCTAGAGTAATAAAAACGGAATGACATTTTATATTTTAAAAATGTAAATTTAAAATCTATTTTTAAATAAACAAACGTTTTTAACACAAAATGAAACAATAATGTATCACATTATTATTTTTTCGGTTGTTTTTTCTTACATACATATATAGTAAAATCAAAAATCCATGTCTAGTTTTATTTATTTGTTGATTTTCTGAAGTAATAAAAACTGAATAACATCTTATACTTTAAAAATGTAAATTTAAAGTCTATTTTTAAATAAATAATTTTTTTTTAGCACAGAATGAAGAAATAATGTATCACATTGTTATTTTTGTCGTTATTTTTTCTTGTATATGTGTGTGTATGTATATATATATATATATATATTACATCATTTCAAAATGCCTAAACACCGTAACTCCAAAAGGAAGGTGTATATCTGCAGAAATTTTTTAACTATAAAATACATAAAAGAACACGAAAGACAGGTAAAAAAAACAAAAACAGTCTGTTCTTCATCAGTGGGAGGACAGACAAAAAACTAACTCCACCCCCACTTTTAAAATTTGCAGGTTTCTGAACACACGCTCACCCTGCATTCAATATTGAAAAACTATTGTCATTTTATTAACCAAATTCCATAAAAAACTAAAATAACTCAAATTAAAACTAACAAACATAATGTTAACAATATAAAAATTAGCATACAAAAACAAAAAAGCTTTAATAAAAAGTTTTTTAGAGAAATACTTAAAAAATTGCCATTAAAATAAAAACAAAAGAAATTAACTTAACATGCATGAATGCAGAATAAACGTGCACCCCCCCCCCCCAAACCCGCAAAATAAAATTTCTCAAAACATGAAAAACAGTAATACCTGTATAATGTTTCTCACCCGTCAACAATAAACAAATAATTTTTCTTCCAAAGCCATTGTCAAATATCAGAGTTCCAGGTCTGCAACTTTCTTTCGTTTCAATTCATCAATACACACCCGTTCTTTTAACAAGATTTTAGGATGCCTATTTCATACAGAAAGTTCCAGAAAGCTGCCATCACATGTTCATGCCGCCAGTCCACATCGTTGCCATTCACTTTTTAGAACAGTCTTTAAATAATATTTCAAAAACTCTATAGGGTAAAAATTATTATAAAATAAATTAGCCAACAACTTAAAGATCTGTTTATAAAAATTATTGTCTCTGCCACAAATTTTATTGAAACGTATTAATAGATTAATGATAATATTTATGTAAATTTTTTTATGTAAATTTGAAAACCAATGTGGCATGCTTCTAGTAAAAAATTGAAAACTGTGTTAAAATAGTGTTTAAAATGTTAAAATGGAGGTTTTTAAATTAAAGATTAATGTGCTTAAGAAAATTAAAAAATGTTTGGATGTTTTCAAATTTAAAAATTTACAGTTTAAAGATTTATTATATGATTTAATTAATTTTAAGTTATTAAATAGAGATGAAGTTAATAAAGAAGTAATTTATTTTAATATAAAATTTCAATAAAAATCTTTTGATAATTTGAATTTAAATGCAATATGAAAACATATTTACGACCTTTTTCCTCTTAAAGAATGTATTATTTCAGTTGCATATAATTATCCTAAACCATTAAGTAATAAGATTTTCAATTACAGACAAATAGCTTTTTCAAATGTTAATATAGTTTTAACTTGTTGTTGTAATAATATGGAATTTAAAGATTTTTATAGATAATTACCATGGTCATATAATTACAGGTAATCTTGATATAATCAAGAATAAAAATGTAAAATATTTAATGAATTTTGGTACAAAATTTAGAATTAATAGTAAAATTAGCAGCAATAAGGTACTAAAGATTTTTAAGGATGATGTCAATAATTTTATAAAGAAATATAGTTATAAATTTAGTATGCCTTTAGAGGCATTTTTTGAATGGAAGTCTCAAATTTTGGGGCATTTCAATAATTTTTTAAAAGATTATTTAAATTCTGATAAGTATGAATATCAAAGTTTTAAAGATGAAGATGTAAAATTTATTGGAAGTTTACAGAATAATTTTGTTATAGTCCCTGTGGACAAAGTAGCTAATAATTATGCAATAATATGAAAGAAGTTTTATATGGATAAAATAGAGGGTGAATTAGGTAATGAAAATTTTTATTCAAAAGTTAATATTGATAAAAATCCTGTTATTAAAAAATTTTTTGCATATAAAAAGAAAGTTAAAAGTATGTTTTCTTATAATTTTGATGTTTCTAATCATCACTGTTTGCCAATTATTTTCTTAACGCCTAAATTTCATAAAGATCCGATTAAGTTTAGATTTATTTGTAGTACTTCTAAAAGCGTTAATGAAAATTTTAATATTGGTTTACAGAATTTACTAAAAAAGATTTATGATTTTTTAAAGTATAAATTTAAGAAGTATAGTTATTTCTGGTCATTTGATAATAGTGTTGAAATTCTGGACAAATTGCCTTTGACTCCTCTGAAAATGCAGGTATTCGACTTTGAAAATCTGTTCATCAATATACCTATTGATTCACTTTATGATGTTTTAATGAGTATTTTTGATGTTTTTAATATAAATGATGAATTAAATATAAATAGAGATTTATTTTTAAGCTTATGTCATTTCTGTTTTTATAATAATTATGTAACTTTTAACAATAATACCTTTAATCAGATATGTGGTATAGGTATGGGGACAAACTATTCTAGTACAGCAGCAAATTTACTTTTGTTTTATTATGAATATAAGTATACTATAAAATATAACAGGTCTTTAAGGGTCTTTAGGTATATTGATGATATTTTGATTTTTAATTTTGATTTTTCTAATGAATATAATATTATATATCCAAATTGTTTAAAATTAAATAGAGCAAACAGTGATGATTATAATGCAGAAATTTTTGGATATTTTATTTAAAATTATTGATTATAACTTGATATTGGATTTGTACGATAAGAGAAATAGTTTTCAATTTTTTACTAGAAGTGTGCCACATTGGTTTTCAAATTTACATAAATATTATCATTAATCTATTAATACGTTTCAATAAAATTTGTGGCAGAGACAATAATTTTTATAAACAGATCTTTAAGTTGTTGGCTAATTTATTTTATAATAATTTTTACCCTATAAAGTTTTTGAAATATTATTTACAGACAGTTCTAAAAAGTGAATGGCAACGATGAGGACTAGCGGCATGAACATGTGATGGCAGCTTTCTGGAACTTTCTGTATGAAATAGGCATCCTAAAGTCTTGTTAAATGAACGGGTGTGTATTGGTGAATTGAAACGAAAGAAAGTTGCAGACCTGGAACTCTGATATTTGACAATGGCTTTGGAAGAAAAATTATTTTTTTATTGTTGACGGGTGAGAAACATTATACAGGTATTACTGTTTTTCATCTTTTGAGAAATTTTATTTTGCGGGTTTGGAGGGGGGGGGGTGCACGTTTATTCTGCATTCATGCATGTTAAGTTAATTTCTTTTGTTTTTATTTTAATGGCAATTTTTTAAGTATTTCTCTAAAAAACTTTTTTATTAAAGCTTTTTTGTTTTTGTATGCTAATTTTTATATTGTTAACATTATGTTTGTTAGTTTTAATTTGAGTTATTTTAGTTTTTTATGGAATTTGGTTAATAAAATGACAATAGTTTTTCAATATTGAATGCAGGGTGAGCGTGTGTTCAGAAACCTGCAAATTTTAAAAGTGGGAGTGGAGTTAGTTTTTTTGTCTGTCCTCCCACTGATGAAGAACAGACTATTTTTGTTTTTTTACCTGTCTTTCTTGTTCTTTTATGTATTTTATAGTTAAAAAATTTCTGCAGATATACACCTTCCTTTTGGAGTTATGGTGTTTAGGCATTTTGAAATGATGTAATATGTTTTTATTGCATTTGAGATGTGCTGCTTGAGCGCCATTCATGCAGAAATTTTTCATTAATTTTGAAATTATATGTATATATATAACATCTAGTATATACTACGTTTAGTGTGTGTGGGAAACTGTATTATTGTCATTTCATTCATAATATCACATGTTGGTGGTCGGTAATGTTTATTTAATGGTTATATATATATATATATATATAACCACTATAAAACAACACAAATTATCACTTACAATATCGTAGAAAGGTTTTTAATCTAAAGGGAAAATATTAGGCAAAGTCTTCTTATTTAAATAGCAGTGTCATACTCCTGAAAAATTCTAATGAATGTATTCACCTTGTTCTTCTGTATTTATGAAGAATTTGTTAAGAATAAAAGAAGAAAAGTCAAATTATTTTCACATTTTTTTAAATAATATAAAACTATCATACACAAAATAAGTTTTCCATTTATTTTATTAAAATATTTATTAGCAATTTAAAAATAATTTAAAAAGTTTTGTTCACAAAAACTAAATACTTATAAAGGATATATTTATGATTGTTCTGTATTTTTGAAGAATTAGTTTATAAGAAAAAAGGAAGAAAATGTTAATTATTTTTTATTTTTTAATAATATTAATTATAATATGACAATCTTTTTCAATATATAATAAAAAGTAGTTTTTCCTTTATTTATTGTGAAATTAAAAATTATTTCAAAACTCAGATTCAAAAATCTAAATGTTTATAAATAGTGTATTTATAATTATTCTGTATTTATGTTGAATTTGTTAATAATAAAAGAAAGAAAGTGTTAAATTTTCTCTTTTTTTAATAATATGAGAATAAAATAAACGGAATTAATTCTTCATTTATTTATTAAAATATTTATTTTCCAAATCAAAACTATTTCAAAATTCAGATTTTAAAAAACTAAATATAAATGATGTACTTATAATTGTTCTGTATTTTATAAGAATTATTTTATTTTTAAAAAAAAAATGAAAGAAAATGTGAAATTACTTTTTCTTATTAAATAATACTATTAATATAATAAAAAAAGAAGTAATTTTTCCTTTATTTATTATCAAATTAAAAACTATTTCAAACCTCTTATTTAGAAATCTAAATATTTATTAATGACGTTTTTATAATTGTTCTGTATTTATGTAGAATGTTAATTATAAAAGAAAGAAAGTGTTAAATTATTTTCCTTTTTTTAATAATATGAGAATGAAAAAAACAGAAGTGACTTTTCGTTTATTTATAAAGATATTTATTATCAAATTAAAAATTATTTCAAATTTCTGATTTAAAAAACTAAATACTTATAAATGATGTATTTGTAATATTTTTATATTTATGAAGAATTGTTAATACATAAAAAAAAATAGTAATAATATTAACTTCTCCCCTTTTTAGTGCTGTGATAATATAATAAACATAATTAGTTCTTCGTTTATTTATTAAAATATTTATTATCAAATTAAAAGCTCTTTCAAAATACTGATTTAAAAAATGTGTAGTATAATTATAAATTGTATATTTATGATTGCCCTATTTTTATTTAGAATTTATGTTAATAATAAAATATAGAATTTTTTAGTTTATTGTAATTTCAAAAATAATATAAAAGGAATTTGTTCTTGAATTTTTAAAATTAAAATACTTATTATCAAATTAAAATCAATTATCTCTTTTTTTAAAATTGCACATACTTTCAAATTATACAAATGATCAAGCTGCTTCATTAATCATATTATTTTAAGCATAACTTACACTTTTTAAGTGCAATAAACTTCAAAAAAATTAAATAATTCGTTACTTAATATCAATATGTTAGTTATATATCAAATAAATCACGCATGCATTTATTGTATGCATATATTGCATCCCGTTTATATATCAATACATGGCGCAATTATTTTGTGCTAATTCGTTACATTTTCTCCAATCGCTTAAATGTGAATTTATTATGTTGTTGTTGTTTTTTCTAAACTGAAAAATATAAGTCTAAAAGAAAGAATTCATACAGTGTATCCGAAATATAAAGAAAACAAATTTGTATCTATAAAATTTAATTACTGTAAGCTAGGACTATTTTTTTATTCAAGTAAAGCATTTATTGCAAATTACCTTTAAATAGGTCCAATAAAAGCAATATTTTTCATGAAATACTTTTATTAAAGTATTCATTCATATTTAAACCTTATCAACGCTGTTTAATACAAAATTAATTTCTCATATATACATTTATACGAACGCGTGTGTATAGGTAAACATGTACATGTAACTCCACATTCCTTCATACATCTCGGCATATCATCATTAATATTTCAGTACGGGTATAAACAGAACAGTACACTGGGGAAATACGCATTTCTCTCTCTTTTTAATTATTTTAATTTAAAAGAACAAATTTATCTTTCACACATAAGTATATTTAAATGAAATGTAATTAAAATATCATTCATTAATTCAAATTCCAAAAATTATATTTTTATATTATTTTATTTAAGATAATTTAAACAAATTTATTTTTTAGTCTGAAAAATTATTAAAAAACTCAAAATTTAAAAAAAATAAAAGAATTGTAAAAGAATTATCTCCAATAGTTCAAAAAATAAAAGTATTTTTATTATTATATATTTATATATTTCTTTTAAATAAAAAAGAAGAAGGCCTTATTGTTATCTTCATAGGAAAATATTCAAACTTTTTTTATTCCAAAATTGTTATTAAATTTTACTTTTCAACAATTAATTAATTAATTAATTAATAATGATTTTTATTAAAATTATTATTATAAAAAATATTTAATCTAATTTCGCATTTATTGAATAAAAAATAAATACGGTTGAGCTTCAAATGGCTCTATTTAGAAAAATAGAGGTTAAATAGTGTATATTTAAACAAAAAATGGACATTTTATCTAAAAATATGAGAGAGAGTAGGCTAGACTTCAAGTAAGATAACTCAAAAAGTACTCACGGAAATTGCATGAAATCCTTTTAAAGTTGTAGAAAAAGCACCAAAGTATCAGTAAAATCCAATCTGTGAAAATTAATTCCATTTTTTGTGCAAAATAAATCCAAAAATCAAAGAACTCAACGAACTTCGAACAAAATGCGAACAACCTGTTGCATTCGACTCCTCCCTAGAGCAACAGTTGGCTGTTGCTCCAAGTTTTTCCTAGAAATACTAACGCCATCTACTGCATCTATTTGATACTAATAGAGTTAAGTATTGAAATGTTTATCCTAACTCAAATGATAAAAATTTACTGTAAAATATTTTTTCCACCTATACTAATTTTGTACTATTAACTGAAGATTTACATTAATCTTTTCTTAGAAAATTAACGAATGGAGTTCTTTCAAACACACTATTTTTTTCTTTGAAGGGGCGTTTTTATTTCGAGTAAAATGAAAAGCCTCCAGCTTTTTGAATGGTATTACATAGCTGCCAATTTTTACACTTTATAAATACCGAAAAAGAATTTCGGTATACTAAAATTTCGAAGAAAATTTTACTTTATTAAATTGCAGATTTTAGCAATTAATGAATACATTTAATATCACGTTTTAGTAGTATGGAAAAACTGTAAAAGTTGACAGTTATGCCATTATTTTTTCCTAATAGGAACCTTTATTTTATTTAATCGCAGCATTTCTGGATTAAATAAAGCGAAAATTATTTTTAAAAAATAGGGATACTAAAATCCGGAAGGTTGGCAGCAGTGTTTCAAATTTAGCACATTTTTATTCAAAATTACGAGAATTTTTTAATAGTAATTTTTATTAAATTTAATGTAATTTTTCTTACTCGGTAAAGCGAAAATTGCTATGCGACAATTCAAGTAAATAATTTTAACAAAAAAAATCTTTTAAATTTGAACCACTTGTTGTCAGCTCTGAAAAACATTAAACGATAGAAAAGAAATCAGTCCTATAAA
The DNA here is from genome assembly GCA_963932465.1 of Maratus speciosus. Lineage (NCBI taxonomy): Eukaryota > Metazoa > Arthropoda > Arachnida > Araneae > Salticidae > Maratus > Maratus speciosus. The sequence goes on from OZ010794.1 coordinate 360,709,972, forward strand.
ACCGATTTATATGTCGGTAATGTTTATTTAATGGTTATATATATACATACATACATATATATATATATACATATAGATATACAGTTTTTTTTTCTTTACAAATATCTTAAATTTACTCGATTTTGGTTGCCTGTAAATTTTGAATAATATATTCACACAAATATAATTAATTTGAATAATCAATAATAATTATTCCAAAAATACTAATTTTGTACTATTAATTAAAGAATTGAGAATTAGTCTAAAGTTAAATTATGACCACATTTATATCCTTTTAAATTAAACTGTTTCATATCGTGATTATTTGCTAGAAATTAAATAGCAGAATTTGGAAAATATTTCGCTTAACTGTAAATCCACTTACTCAGCCGCAATACTACGGTAGAGGAAAAACACCTCTACTGGGCTACAGCTCAGAGCAGAATGAATAATTGGTTACATCTGTGATCAAAATAGAGCCTTAAAAACTTATAAGACACAATAATAAAGAATCGAATATCTTCTGGATATTGATTTGCATAGATTAAATAGCATTAAATTTAATAATTGGTTTAATTTGTTTTGTTTTTTTAAATGATTCAACTTATTTATCGTGCTTAATAAAATATAACGATTAAAAATTCTTTTAGATAAATAATAAACAAAATAAATCATTTTTTTAATGTCTGCATCACAGTTATACTTTTTAAAACCTACCAATACTCTTCAGACATTATCGTATAGAAGAAAAAAATTGCTGCATTACAATTATACTTCTTAAAACATATCAATCCTCGTCTGACACTATTGTATAGAAAAGAAAATAACTCACTTTAGATAGATAATAAACAAAATAAATGGCTTGAATAATGTCTGCATTACAATTACACTTTTTAAAACATACCAATCCTCATCAGAGATTATCGTATAAAAAAGAGAAATAACTCACTTTAGATAGATAATAAACAACATAAATTGTTTGATTTGTCTGCATTACAATTATAATTTTTAAAACATACCAATCCTCATCAGACATTATCATATAAAAAAAGAAAATAAGTCACTTTAGTTAGATAATAAACAAAATAATTTTTTTATTAATGTCTGCATTACAATTTACTTTTTAAAACATACCAACCCTCACCAGACATTATCGCATAGAACAGAGAATAACTCACTTTAGATAATAAATAAAATAAGTTGTTTGATTAATGTCTATATTACAGTTATACTTTTTAAAACATAGCTATCATAATCAGATATTATCGTGTAAAAAAGAGAATAACTCATTTAAGATAGATAATAAACAAAATCGATTGTTTGATTTATATCTGTATTACACTTGAGGATGGAAGTTTCCAAACTCGCCTTATCCAAAATTAAAAAATGGATTTTTCTCTATCAATCTATTCTACTTGTGAACCTGCATCGAAGCAATACTATAATCTGAAGAAAAAAAAACTACAGTTTTATCGTGTATTTCTGGCATTGTAAAATTTTGGTTTACAATGAAAACCAATGGACGCAGTCATAGGTTTTTCGCGATTTCCCAAAATTTGATTTTCTGGATAAAGCGAGTTTTGAAACTCACGTTCTTAATTATATTTTCTAAAACATAATTAATCCTCATCAGACATTATCGTACATAAAAGAGAATAACTCACGCATAGCTGTATGCATTACATTCCTTTGCTATAAATAATAGTATTAGAGTTTTCTAAAGAATCACTAATTCTGCCTGAAAAAATAAATTTATCATCACTCTTTAGAAAATATAACTTGATCCATTTTATAAAAACATAGGTTTATTTTGATGTCATAATGTATAGTTCATAGCTTATGAACATCGTGATAAACCTGTGTTTTTATAAAATGATCAATTTATGTTTTCTCTAGAGAGATGATACATTGATGATGTATTTTTTAAGACAGAATTAGAGATTCTATAGAAATCAACAGGGTGATCAAAAAGTCGCGCAACCCTTGAAAAATATTTTGTTTACTAAAATTTATACATGATTCAAATTACAAACATAAAGTAAATTGAAAGAGTAACAATACTGAAACACAAAACTGGGCGAAAATTAACGTTATTACAGAATATATTGAACATGTGACCCTTTTTCTCAAATACAATGACGTATGCGATTTTTCAAATTTGAGGCCACTTTTTTTCAACTCTTTTTTTTTTTTTTTTTCTTAGTTTCATGTTCAATGTTTGTTTTCAGGACAATGATGGAGAGTGTATTCTTTTTCAAATTCTTATGTAGTGACTGCAACATCTTATTTTTGATTTCTTCCATTTTGTCAGAATTAAGGGGACACAGTACCTTTTAAACCACTTTTTTCAATTTTGAATAATACTGTAATATACTGTAATATCTGTAGTGACATTACATTTAATACTATAAAGCAAATATAATTTCATATAATTTCAAAAAAATTCTTCTAGAACAGCCTATTTAACTAAAATTTAAATTTCAAAAAAATTAAAAAAAAAATTTTAAATCCCTACTATTTTTTTAAATATGAATATTTTTGCTTCAAATTTTTTTTTCGTAATCCTAAAAACACACTACACAAAATTGTGCATGGATTTAACATTCAAGGTTATAGTTATTTTTTTTTTTAAGAATTTCAATTATTTTTCCTCGATTTTTTACTATACAAAATAGAAAAAGATTGATATTAAATGTAATATCCCATACATCTAAAAATCCATGCACAGTTTTATGTAGTATAATCTAAGGAATATGGAAAAAAAATGAAGCAAAAATATTCATATTTAAAAAAATAGTAGGAATTTTTTTTTTTAATTTATTTATTTTTTTAATTTAAATTTTAGTTAAATAGGCTGTTCTACAAGATTTTTTTTTGAAATTATATGAAATTATATTTGCTTTATAGTACCTAATATCTGTAGTGACATTATATTTAAGTATATTAGAGTATTATTCAAAATCGAAAAAGTAGTTTAAAAGATACTGTGTCCCCTCACTTCGATTTTTATCCAGTTTCTTGAAATCGGGTTACCAAACGGTAAATCGTTGCCTTATTCGGCGCACTACCATTTGGATATGTCTCTTTAAAGGCTTCAATAACTTTAACGAAAGACATTGTAGCGAAATAATATTTAAACATAAAAAATTTTAAGCTTTGGAAAATGTCACTTCCATCATTGCCATCTTTCACGAAACAAATGGCTCTTACAGGTTATAGCATCAACTGCAACTACATTTTTTAGTGGTAAATGAATTTCAAATGTATAGTGTTGCCATCTAACAAAAAATAATCCCATTATTATTTATTTCGAATTTTGTAAAAATTTTGAAAATTTGGGTTGCACGACTTTTCGAACACCCTATATAATACTATTTTTTATAGTAATGAAATAGAACAGATGAAGCTATGTATGTGTTATTCCTTTTTCTATATACGAATGTCTCATCAGGATTGGTATGTTTTAAAATGTATAATGAATCTCAATCAACTCCATTTTATTAAAGTCTAAAACTCAATTGTAAATAACACTGAACCATATTTATTGCTTATTTTTTTTTATTTTTACAGATATGTCTTTTTCTTTATAATAAATGTAATTCGTAACTGAATTTATTAAATCACCTGTTACTTTGCTTCCATTTACAATACTAAGCCACTAACGCAATATCAGATCTAGAAAATTTCAGTAGTTTTATATTTTCCAAGTTAGTTTAAAAGTACAGATTTTTTTTATTTGTCTAAATTTTTTTATCTCTATTCTTCAGCTTTTATAATAATGAACAGAAATTCACATTTTTTTAAATATGTGAAGTTCAGTTTATCCTAAAAAAAGTACAATTTCAAATATTTTTTAAACTATGTTGAAAATTTGACTATATTTTTTCTGGATTTTAATACTGAATTTTAATTATATAATTTTTGTTAATTAACTAGGGCTTGTTTAAATGGTTTTATTGGTTTTTGACTAAAGATAATAGTAGTTAAACTTATACTAAAAGCGTGTGATCTGATTTATCCCCAAGTTATATTTGTATAATAACAATAACAATATAATATAGGTAAGTTAAATCTGCTTACCTTTTCTAAGATATCCAAAACTTTGACTGGTCTCCTGACCAACGATGAATTCAATCATTCAGCAACAGTATTGGAGATGTAACTGTCACCTTTATGTATGTGTTTCCTTTTTGTGTATTAAAAGTTGCTGTGTATTTTATTTACTTTAATAAAACCTGGTTCTGGAATAAACTAAGATATTTATTTAATATCATAAAACAGTAGCAACAATAAAGCTGTATGCCTCTGGTTGAGATTTTTAACAACAACTAACTTACGTAATTCACACATGAAAAGATATATTTTTAGAACAGGAAGTATAAAATAAATTTAAGGACATTTATGATCTATTATTAGAGTCATTATTTGAGGAATGTTCAAAAGTTTTTATAAGTCATTTTTGATAGTTACAATGTCCTTGAAACACTCAGCAGAGATCAGATAAATAAAGTATTTACATTCTTATTCATCTGTCAAACCTGACTGGCGTTTCTTGATCAACTGATACAGATTAAAGAACTTTATGACATTAATCGTTATTTATGCTTCATTTGGGGATTATAATATTTGATACATTGTAACAAATAATTTCTTAACTTAGATAATGGGTTTTGAAGTTTGCAAAAGAATTTTAAATAATATATGATAAAATAGTTCACATTTAAATCACATTTAATGAAGCCTGCGGACTTAGTAACAAGAACAGCATGGGGTTAATGTTTGATTTTTTTTTTAATGGAAGCCTGATAACAAACAGTAATAAATCAGGGGTAGCTTCCTAATGAATAAATATAAATAGCTTACAAAAAGTTGAACAGTAATTGAGTACTAAGCCTTTAAAATGTTTTCATCGGTATTTCAGATGAGAACTGAGATGTTTAAAAAAGGGAAAAGCAATAACAAAGATTAGGGAGAAAAAAGACATTATCCAACTGTATCCTACTGCCACTGTATCCTACTGGAAAACACTTCTACTGTCTTCACGCAGAGTAGGGAGAAATTGATTAAACCATATTTTAACCATTTATATAGCCATATCTATAAGTGATAAATCTGATTTTTGCTTTCATGCAAATATTTAATTACATTTGTGTTATATGAAATTAAATTTCTAAATATCGTGATACTTCATTAAAATTACATAGAAGAATTTGCATTTCCTTTAACTGTAAATCCACTTATTTACTCACAATACTACTACCGAGGGAAAACACTTCTACTGGGCTTCAGCGCAGAGCAGAGGGAATAATTGATTAAGTTTGTGTTTCCAAAAGTAATCGAAAGAAAGCCTTGCAAACCTATAAGACACAGCAAGAAAAGATCTAATATTCGTCTTAATTTTGACGAAAATAGATTAAATGGTATTAATTTTTAACTATGTGTGTGGTGAGAAAAATACTCTATTTGTTTAAAAAGCAGACCAGTGCAAATAACTGTTTTAATCCATTTTTAAACGTGAGTGAAATTATATGACAGTGGTTAATAAGATGTATAGATTTAGTTAAAGATATTCATTATTCAATGATCAAATAAGTTTAAATTAATTAAAATTTACAAAAATATTCGTATGGTATTGGAAATTATTGTTTAAAAATGTAATGGAATAGATAACTTGTTAATTTTGAATCCCCAAAAAATAATTGAAATTGGGTGCTAGAGATGTTCAAGCATAAACAGTATCAGCCTAATTTTATTTATTTACTTATTTTTGTATTTTTGTATTTGTTTTTGTTATAAATTAGAAGCGACTTAAAAAAAAAAAAAAAGACATCCAGATTTATGCTAGTGATATTGAGATAACTTTTTTAAATATTTTGAAAGGGACTACTCATATTAATTATTAAATCTTCTGTTAAAGCAACCAAAATACATCTCGAAGGTTTATGACGCATACCAGTTCATCTAATGCTATTAAGTGTAATTAACTTAAATAAACACAGAAATATATATTTAAAAATATATTTTTTTTATTCCAAAGACAAAAATACCGGCTAATACTTTGTTGCTTTAAAATGCAGCATTTTTTTCTTTTCTGAAAACCCGAAGGTGACTGCATCGCGAAACACCTTATTAATCCTTTCAGGGACAAGTAATTGTGTGTCACAAAGTTTTTACTTTCAATTTATCTATTTACAAATATTAAAACAAAGAAAACAAAGACATCTTCACACATAAAAACCATGTACTGTTCGTTTTCGAAAGCCGCGCCTAGCACTCTGGGACGATTCTATTATCCAAAGGGGTGGGGTGGTATGCCGAGATGGATATTTTCCGGAGTTCTAATTCGTCGTTCATTTGTAGCTTGTCACTAAGATTGGTACTCATCCAAATGCAGCTAAACAAACTCCGCTCACCCCTACTTTGATCAAATCAAAACAGAGCTAACGCATGCGCAAAAGAGCGGAGGGTTTTCTTTCCGAAAACAAACAGTAGATGTCGTTTTTTAAAACAATACTTCACTTTCTTCCGGACAGGAGAAGTCAGGCTTTTGAAAAAGGGGAAAAAATTTAAAAGAAAGTAAAGCACTTTCTTAAAATATGACATCTACATGTTTTTTTAGGTTAGAAAAAAATTTTGTGTTTATGTCTGTAAATAGGTGAATTGAAAGCAAAAACTACATGATTAAATATTGACATTATTGTGTCTTACTTAAAAACTAATCGTGTTTCTGTAACCAGAATTTTAGAAAAAAAATTAAAATAAGTAAATATAATAATAGGGTTCTTTTTTTCACAACACGAAAGGTTTAAAAGTAAAATTTTATTTAAAAATTCTGGTACAAGTCACGTTAAAAATTAAGTTGCTTGAAAAATACTTTATCGCCCTTAAAGGATTTAAATTATTATAATGTCCTAATATTATTCAATAAAAATAGTAGTTATGTATATACTGGAAAAGCTGACATAAGCTGTAATAACAATTTTATAAACTGGTTATTCATGAATACAGAATATTTTATATTTCAAGCTGGTGTGACCATATTATGAACGTTCACACATCCAGGTCCATTAGTTATGTAAGTGCCGTAAATTTGGGTTATTTCAATCCTGGGGTGTTATTTGGAACCAAAAAAAAAATGTTTTGTTGTAAGACATAGTAAATCTGTCCTGTGTTTACTGTGTTCAGAATAATGTCGTAATTCACCAATATTCCCCAGGTAACAACAGTAAGACAGTACACCCAGGACTGATAATGAATTTTTTTGAATTTGTGTCCAAAAAACACTCTCCTTGATCGAAGTAACCCCAAGTTACGGTACACTTTTTAATTTTCAGCTTATTTTATAAATACTCTTGTTACCTGAAATTAAGTTTTTAAATATCGTGACTACTTTTTAGAAATTCAGTAGAATTTTTAGTTTTATTTCACTGTATATTTACTTAGTCAAATTCTCTTTGCATACTACTAGGTCGAACAAAAAGTTCTGGGAAATTTGTGAAAGTTGCGTTGTTATGCGCAAATTAACAACAAAAGCAACAAGGACTATTCTTCAAAATAGAGACCATCATAGGGGGCTGTGCATATATAACGCTATCAGCTTTTTGGTAATTTTGTATCCCCTCCTCCCTTACGATATCATACGTTATCATCCCTCGAACCCCCCTGCCCTCCGTAATGATATCGTTATCAATTTCTAAAATTTTTTCTGATCTTTTGAATTTTTTTTCTTTTGTATGGTGTTATGTAAATATGGTTACATTTATTTTTTGCATCCTTTATTGATTCAAGAGAAGTCTATAAAATATCACTTTATGTATGAAATAACTTTATATCAAATAACTCTTAAAAAAATAGTTACTGTTTCAAAGTATTTAATAATATACTTTTGTTACATAATACATTCAACAGCAATAACATCTTCTTGCATTTGCCTCCGCATGAGGGGGGAGGGGAGGGGGGAGGGGGAGGGACAGACAGAACTTCTGATTAACAAAACAGGCGGAAAACATTATTTCTCTTTTATTTACTAGTAAACACACCTATCATTTCAAACATACTTCGCATATGGTTTCCCGAACGGCGTATTATCTATCCATACACATATGACAGAAAAATAGAAATACCAATCGTTAAGGTGTTCCATATTTTGGAATTAAAATCTTTATAATCATTTAGTGTTTTTAATAATATCTTTGTATTTTCTTAAAAATAAATAACAGACTAAAAAAAGATAACATACTATTTTGATATAAAGACAAAGTTACAAATAAAAGGAGAAAATTTGGGCTGTATGAAAAATGATAACGATATCAAAAGACGACCCCCCCCCCATACCCCCCAGAGATATCTTACGATATCATGTGCCAGACCCCCCTCCCCCTAAAACGATAACGTTATATATGTATAACCCCTAGTCCACGACTTTCTGCCATCGTTCTGCCAGATTCCGGATTTGCTGGAAGTACCATGGCGGCTCCTTGGAATCAAAAAACTCTTTACATGCTTCTTCAACTTCATTAAAGGATTCAAATCGACTCCCCTTGAAAAAGTGTTGCATTGATCGAAAGAGGTCATAATCCATAGACTTCTCATATAACTTCTTCATCTTCTTATCTTTACTCTGAGTCATAATCGGATTGAGACGAACAGTGCTAAACAGTGGAGCAGCGTTGGGGGGTTTACTAGTTGTCAGGCAACTTAACAACCAGGCTGTAGATATGATGGCTTACAATTTTAAAGAGCCATTGGGAAAAAGTAAATGTGTAGTTGTTTACAACTACTAAAATAAGAAAAAACAATGATAGTTACTAGCATAAGTGCTTAAATTTTAAAGAAAAATAGAAGTTAAATTTAAATTTAAAAACTTGAAAAGTAAGTTAGAGTTATATTAAGATATAGGTTTAGCTGCAGTTACAAGAACTACTATAAAAATGAATAAAAAATGTTAAGAAAAAATAAAAGTTAGCACTAGTTCAAGATTACACTCGCCAAGCTTGGGCAGGAAAAGCGTCGGATGGAGCCACGTTTGGACTGTACTACTAGTACTCCTATATACGATACAAATTTAAAAAATCCTGAAGCGATTCATACACATATATAGTGATACTTACGAATTATTTTGTGTAGGCTAGTATATGATCTATAAAATGTATGAACACCATATATTAATATTTTGATTAAACATTAAAGTCGCTTATCCCATCTGTAAACTCAGCTCCAGCTTTTATAGCTCTTAGACAGTACACCTACCGAACCGAAATCTTTTGGGCGTGTCGTTGAAAATAAACAATAATTGTTGCGGTTTCATATTTTACAGTAATCATCTTAGAGCACTTCAATAATGTATATAATATTCATTGTGTGGGAAATATTGTAACATTATTAAAATACGCTCCAAACCTTTTCCCCTTAGACCTTGATGTAATCGAATTCTTTTAAAAGGACGGTGGAACTTAAAATCCTTAAAAATAATTTTTTTTATTTTTGTAAATTTCAACTTAAATATTATTCAAGGGTACATTATATACATTATGGCATGCATTTATCACAAAAAAATGTAAAAAAAAAAAAAATTATTTTTGAGAAAAAAATGGATTTTTACGCGTCGTCTTAGAAATCTTCAAAATGCCCCATGCGTCTTCCATATCAATGAAATTCCCCAATATTTTTTATAAAAGTTTGGTTTATATATATAAATAAAATAGAGCATCGAATTTTATATATTTGAATTTAAAGGTAAAAAAAAAAAAAAAAAAAAAAAAAAAAAAAAAAAAAAAAAAAATCAAAATTTCAAAATTTTTCAAAAAAAGATTTTTTTTAACCTTTAAATTCAATTATATAAAATTCGATGCTCTATTTTATTTCTATATATAAATCAAACTTTTATAAAAAATATTGGGGATTTTCATTGATATGGAACGCGCAGGGGGCACTTCGAAGATTTCTAAGATGACGCGTAAAATTCCATTTTTTTCTCAAAATTAAATATTTTTCAATTTTTTTTTGTAATAAATGCATGCCATAATGCATATAATGTACCCTTGAATAATATTTAAGATAAAATTTACAAAAAATAAAAAAATTTGAAAAAATTTGAAATTTTGAAAATTTTTCGAAAAAATTTCAAATTTTTTCAAATTTTTTTTAACCTTTAAATTCAAATATGTAAAATTCGATGCTCTATTTTATTTCTATATATAAACCAAATTTTTATAAAAAATGTTGGGGATTTTCATTGATATGGGAGACGCATGGGGCATTTCGAAGATTTTTAACACGACGCGTAAAAGTCCATGTTTTTCTCAAAAATAATTTTTTTTTTTAAATTTTTTGTGATAAATGCATGCTATAATGTATGTAATGTACCCTTGAATAATATTTAAGTTGAAATTTACAAAAATAAAAAAATATATTTTTAAGGATTTAAAACTCCACCGTCCCCTTAAGTAGAAAGGACACCTTCAGCAGTTCGATATTGCGTGATTTTAACGTTAAAAACAGTATTAAAACATTTATTGAAGCTGCAAATATTTCTTCAAATTAAACAATTTTTTCAGAATAAATTGAACAAATCTTTATTTACATATTCCTGTAAATAATTTTAGTGATACATAATTAGAATTTACTTTAATTAAGATAGACTAATTAAGGACTTTCAATAACATAAATGTGTTGCGCGCAGGATTATAAAAATATATTCGAGATATCCACTTAATATTACATGTATATATTCTTACAATATCGTATTTTAACTTCAATTTAAAATAATAATCAAGTTTGCACATGAAAATATTTCTTTCAAGGAATTAAACCATAAAACGCAAAATCTGTGATAAAATTTCAATAAAAAAAGAAAAAAGAAAGAAAGAAATTACAGGTACTTACTTAAAAATAGGTAGAGGTTATAAAGGTGTATAAAATACACTATAACCCAAAATTTTAAATTTCTATGTTACTTAGTTTTGAAATAGGATGCGCTCAATGTCAAAAATATCTGATTTGAGAAAAATTACTTTAAAGTTCGAATTTACCTTGATTTGGATAGGTATTGCTCCACATATTTTATCATAAAACCTGTTTTAATTGAAATATCGTCATAATCAGGGTTCTCGCTGCCGCTCGTCATTGCGCCAAAATGCGACAAAATGCTTCATTTGGCAACTAAACGAACAATGAGACGTGCCAAATTGCGAGTGTTCAATTTTTGCGTGTGTGTGTGTGCCAATACAGTCGAGATTTTTTTCCGTGTTTTAAAACGATTGATGTCGCTTTACATGTTTAATCGCAGCGTGCCATTTACATTTCTCTATTTACAGAGATACTGAATTAATACCAATTCAGTTTAGCAACAGCCAAAGAAACAGAAAAGATTATGTGGTAGGTGTTTTTCAATTGTCAGTTAATTACTATCTATGAGCCGGCGTCGCGCTGGTAAAAACACAAACAAAATTACTCGCATTAAGTGCAAATAGAGAAAAGTCTGGCTGGAATGTGGTGTTGAAATTATCCATTTACCATTCTATTTATTAGTTGTAAAGTATCATTGGCTGGTCAATTTTTTCTATAGGTTAGAGTCGAAATCTCATAGCAATTTTTGGTGTGTATTTGCACAACGATAAATTAAAGATAGCTGTTTCGAATTTTTATTTAGAATGCTAAAATAATGTCTGAAACATTTGCACATTTAGGAGATATTTATAATATACTTATTTTTAATATTTTCTGCAGCGGATAACCGAATTTCTATTTTATAAGTAATTACAAAAAATTGGGTTATTTTAGAACATACTCGAAAAGAAGGATGCCATAAGGGATTAAAGATAGATTTTTCAGTGTTTCACGCCGAATTTATTTTGCTAACATTTCTTTTCATTTGGCTACTGTTTTTATTTCTTATTCGCCAAATCGCTAATATTAGTGAAAAGCCAACGAGAACCCTGGTCATAATGTTTCTTTTTTCCTAAGCTTGGTAACATGTTATTCTTTCAAAATAGACAACATAAAAAAAAAATTCACTTTTTAAAAAGTTTTAAGGTGACCCCCCCCCCCCCCTTAAGTGATCCTGTAAATGAACGATAAATACGTTGCACACCATATTACACAGAAAGCATGTTTTAATTCACTTTCAAAATGCAAATCAATTGAATTATGTTTAAAGCAGTGCTACGTCATTAAAATACACCGAAAACGCTTTTCCCCCATTAACCATAAGTAATTGGATTCTTTTGAGTGTCCCTGAAAACGAACTGCAAATTCTGCACACTCTATTTTCAACAGCAAACATGCCATAGTAAATTTCGATAGCATACATCAATTACATGACAATCCGTATACATTTACGCGAGTTAGAGCACAGAGAGGCATACAGACAAACCAAATTCATAGCAAAGTGTTAAAAGGGAATGGGAATTGCACGATGAAATACCTTGTGACTGAATATTATTCAATAAACTATAATAATAAATATAAATTTAGAAACAACGTTAAAAACGCCAGAATATGAAAACTTTGAACAGACTTGTTTCGCTAGCATTTACCGTACCGTTCTCAGTACAAATAACGGAAACTTGCTCATTTATATAGAAGAGAAGCGGATTCATGGGAGAAGTTCATTGACCAATAGGAAAACAGGAAAATACAGGTACCAGCCAATAGGCGAATAGAATAGGTAGTGCGACCAAAAGTGTGAAAAATGCTGGTAGCAATTTTTAAAAAAAGATAATTTTATGTAATATTTCCAACAATCTGATAAAGTGGGAATGGCGAATTCACAATTAACAATATTGTCAAAATTTTTATAGGTATGAAAGGCTTCAAGAAAGTTAAGTTAGTGTATAGAAGTGGGTTTAGAGATGATTTTAGCTGAATTGAAATCAAAAGAGCTCCCAGCAATGTTCAGCAATTGAAGATTTATTGGTTTTCTGTTTTTAAATATATTGTTGGTGTTCTTTAATACGAAATTTTAATGGTCTGTCCAATATAGGAAAGACCGCACTGGCATACTGACATTACTTATAAGTACCATTAAAATAACTTGTTATAAAATTTATTTAACACATCAATTAGTTGTAATACAGTTTAGAATGAGTTATAGATACACTACTTTATCTTGATCCAAAAGCATTATTGGTTACACAAAACAAAAATATTTTTAAAAGGATGATTTATTTTGCTTTTGCATCTTTTCAGCTTTCTTGGCGTTGCAGAGGGGGGAGGGGGCAGATTTTTCAGTTCGGAAATATTTCGATTGTAAGAACATTATATTTGTACATTTCTTAATTCTACAAAATACCAAGAAAAATATTTAAAATAAAAGATTTGATTGGGGTTATAAATATTGCACAAAATCCCTATAAATTCAAATTTAATTAATCCTTCAATCATTCTAAAATCCTTCTAAAATTTATTAAATGATTATGTAAATCTTCTAATGTAGTTTAAACAATTCATGAAAAATGCTTTAGAAGATAAAATTTTCACGAATTCATAATTCAGTACATAAAGGGTTAATATTATACTCGTAGATTCCCCATGAGTTGGATAACTCAATAGGATCTTTGAGTTCTGGAGCCATATTCTGTCGTTTTTAACGTTGTTTCCAAATTTATATTATACTGCGCCAAATAGCAGCTTAATAATTATAATAATAAATATTAAATAAAATATTATTCATGTTAATATGACTACAATATAACCGTTTAAATGGCCTTGTCCGTAAGTTATAAATAGGCTTTTAACTTCTCATATTATATTTTAACTGCGTTTATGTTGTTTGAAATTCAACTATTGCATATCTTAAGGCTGTCGCTGGCGACTATATTTTTATTTATCCTATCAGTATTTCTAAATACAAAATTACCTACTTCGAAGATCAGCAAAAATGTATCACGAATATTATTGCATTAAAATAGTGGTAAACAAAATAATAATTTTTAAAAATTGTCTCCAGCAGCAGTCCTGATATCAGAAATACTTCTTGAAAGTTAAACAGATTTATCCAGTTCCTTTCACTGTATATACACTTATATAGTCGCAATACCAGTGTAGATAGAAAAGTGGGATTTGGGGCGGATTAGAGAAAAAATACGAAAATAGACACAGATCTATAAAAAAAATATGAAAATAGACACAGATCTATTAAAAAGACTATAAAAACAAAAGGTCTAATATAATTCCAAATATTAATTAAAATATATTAAGTAGCATAATTTTTAATTATGTTTGTTGTGGCAAAAACCTTTTTCTTGTTTTAAATAAATCCCGTGACAATATGTTATGCTATAAAATTAATTTTCAGTTTGTTTACTTTACGAAGCACTTTCCAAAGCGGTACTTTTGAGTACCGTCGGGAGTAGATTAAAAAGGATTTTTACTTATATTTTTATCGTTTAAATATATATGGTGCAAAAAAAGTATATATTTTCTAGGGATGCGTCGGTACTACACAGGTGGATTTTGATACATAGTAGGGGAACGTATGTTATGATTTATGTATGACATTGATGAATAATAAAACAAAAAAGAGTTATTTTTTCTTTGGCACAAATATCGTACTTTTATAAATCGAAATTTAAAAAAAATTACAGATTAGAAAAAAAAAATCTAAAAATATCTTTTAGCATTTTTATGAATCATTAAGAGTTTCCTACAACTACAAGTTTGTAAATCTCTTTCAGATATGCTTTCCATTGGACGATAGTGATACAACTCTAGAATATTGATTTTATGACGAGATGCTCCCTGATGATCCACAACAGCATCATCATCTAGTCATATATATACCATAGCCATATATACATCTAGATATTACATGGTGTCACATTAAAATAATAAGAAAAAATTGGATATCTTTTTTTTTTTTTTTTAACTGTCGATTTGTTTTATGTGTTACTGCACAATGGTACTTTGAAATACCACATCAAATACTTAGCCGTAATTAACAAAAAAAAAGTTTAGATTTATTATTATTATTATTATTATTATTATTATTATTATTATTATTATTATTATTGCTTTGGGATATAAAAGGTCCTATTTTGAGCACTAAATACAAGCTGTATGTTACAACATATAGCAAATACTATATAGAAGGGAATGTTTTCGAGCAAAAGGTTTTGTAAATCATTTTAAGGGGGTCAGGTACCCTTTGAACCAATAAAATACAAGGAAAAGTGACCTCTGTAAGAATTGCAGTTTCTCTTTAACTAATTGATTTTTATTTATAAAATTGAAAATACATGTTAGGAACGATTTATTTTATCAATTAAAGTTGTTAAAAAAGGTATACACATGTATATATATATATATATATATATATATATATATTAAATAAATGCAATTTTTACGAAAGAATTATTCTTGCATGCATTACGCGCATGATTTTTCCCATTTGAATGGCTTAAACAAGCCAAGATTTTTTTTTAATGGGTACAGATATAAAGTGTTTTCAAAATAACCTACAATGAAAAAAATAAAACTTGTAGATCCCGAGATTTTTTTTTTTTTTTTAAGAAATTCGAAATATCGAGATCTCTTTTATACAAAAGTAGTTGTGAAATCTAAACTTCTTACTTGAGAAACATGATAATATGTCATTTTGTGCTTCTGTACGTTTAATATATTCACCAAAAATTTCGTGAAATTCTAGGCAATCGTTTTTCACAAATCGTACGTGCAATGATTAAAATCGCTGTTTTACGAAAATTGACTTTAAAGATTAAATCACCCCTTGATCATATATGAAAAGCTTAAAGTGTTTCAGACATAATTTTTCTTCTAATGCGAATTTTTGCATGGGGTTTGTTTTCAAATGTTCCTAATGAATCCTATTTAATTATAAGCTATTTAAAAAAAATCGTTTTTTTTTTTTTTTTTTTTGTTTTAAAGGGTACCTGTTCCTTTAAATGCCGTTTCCCCTTGGAGAAAACTCTCGAAAATAGCTATGTAAACTACAATATTATAAACTACAATATATCCTCTTATAGATTAGCAAACTGGTCAATCATTTTACAATTCACATTTGTATTGATACTTTTATTATACCATTTCCCTTACTTTACTGATTTTTAAATGTTACGAAATGAATGTACACTAAATGTTACAGATTTTAAAGACAGAAAAACGGAAATTAATGCTTATACAGCAAGTGAATAAATAAACTTAAATATTTCTTGCAAATTGGAAATGTATAACCTTTTGCAATATGCAGTTGTACTATTTACGAGTTCAATCTCTATCTAGAAACTGATTACAATTTTAAATATGTTGATTTTCAAATCACGAAATCGCTGTATTTCTTTATCATGACATTTATTATTTCCTAATTCTAAACTAGCATTTCTAAACGACTATTTAAATCACCAAATCGATTGCTATGTCTTTCTCTTCCCTTTGAAGACATACTTCAAATACTTTGTTTCATTTTTCAAATTCTTTTTTTTTAATTGATTGTCAAAACGAAGAAATATAGTTTTAGGAAAGCAGACGATAAATAATGTTACAATGTTTACCTTTGCCTTAACAGTAGTTGACTTTTTTGTGTGTCTAAATAATTGTGTTTCTCAATAAAGTAAAGAAACTTTTCTTGTCAAAAAAGTTAGGAAAAACCTGAAATAACCGATAGGGAATATTTTGAAAACTTTCTTATTTCAATTTTTTTTTTCTTTTACGGAAAACTTCAAAGAAAATGGGTAAATTAGTTGCGTTCAGTTAGCGGTTTGTTTTGTCGGAAAACCAACGTATTTTATATATAATAAATTTTCTTCACTGTGCATGTAAATAAAACCCATTATTTTTTGAACGAACGATATTTCTCTATAATTTCTTCATTTTCTTTTATTAGTGAAGAAAGTAAACATAATTGGTTGGAATATTTTACTTTTTACTTTCTTTTATCTATAATAATAGAAAGTATTGTTATAGAAAACTTTTTCGACCTTCGCTTTTCGAGTGATTTATAGGTTTTAAGGGTCAGATAAACCCGAGATAAGATCCCGGTAAACACGTTTTTACAAAATGTCTGTCTGTTCGTGTGTCTGTGTGTCCTCTTTGTATCTGCGAAAAATGTATGAAATTATGGACAGAATTGAACCAAACTTAATGCGTATGTTTCTTACTACGACCGTTAGGTCCTAGTTGAAATTGGAGATGTATGCGTGTAAAAGGGTACTGTGATAGTGATTTTCGTGCCATTTTTCTTTTGTATTAGCGGAAAGCGTCTGAAGTTATGGATAGAATTCAACCAAACTTCATATACAGGGTTATTCAAAACTTGTCATTCAAATTTCGTGGGGAGGTAGGGAATACGTCAGGAAACCGATTTCACATGGGCAAGTATGTCCGCAAACATTATCTAAATAAAGGTTAAAAGAACCGTAAAGAACAGAATTAAATGAGAATTTTCCAGGTATCAGATAATGAAGGCGTTGTATAAAGGTCATTAACAATATTTTTGGAGTTTCTAAGGATGTAAAAAGCTTCGTGGAAGTCCAAATGAGAAGTGGAAATAGGAGAAGAACTAATACTTGCTTTAGGAAAGTCAAAACAATGATTGGGATGCAATAGAAGGTTGGGTACACACAGCGCCCTCTACATACGCATGCGCACATTTGCGGACATACTTTCCTCTGTAAAATTGGTTTCCTGACGTATCCTCTACCTCCCCACAAAATTTGAACGATAAGTTTTGAATTTCCCTGTATATGTTTTTAACTATGGACGTAAGGTCCCAAGTTAAAAATGAGGATATTTCCCCGGAAGGGGACGCTGTGGTAGTGATTTTTATATGATTTTCTCGGGTTTTTTTTTTTTTTTTTTTTTTTTCAGTTTAGGTAAAGAATTTATAACTACTACTTACTACTGAACGGTTTGTCGAATATCTGCTGAAACTCTTGATGAATTATCCTTGAACTTCGAGGATGTAAAGAACATGTTTGACTTCATCTTTTTCAGTGAAGATTTAGTTGCGCTGACAGTTAAAGGTTTATAAAAATTTTAATAATAAATAATGTTAGTGATCACTCATGTAATAGAAAATTCTCAAAATGGGCTATCATTGTATTTAATTACTATTTGGGTCCTGTGTAACGCTTGTGTGCATTTATGTAAGCATAGCACGTATATTTGTGAAAGTGTTAACGTTTCTGTGAAGAATTCAGATTTTTCTTGTTTATAGAATAGAGAGTTTTCAACCTAATTTAACACCACTTTCCGAAAACTTGAAAACGAACAGAAGAAACAGTATGCTTCAATTAAAACATTTATTGAATGTTTGATGAGATGCGGGCATTCGTATGAAATAATTTTTAACTGCGCATGCATGATAGATTCCAAAATTTTTATTTCATAATTTGATAGTCAGCTATTAGGACAGCTTATATAAAAAGCCTAGTCGAATATCGTGAAAATTCAGAAAGATAGGAGCGATACAATGAGTTGCTTTCTAAAAGTAGCTTTATTATGTGATTTTCCACAACTTGTTAACCCTTTATCTACCGACGATACTTATAAGTACCATTAAAATAACTTGTTATAAAATTCATTTAATATATCGATTAGTAGTAATACAGTTTATCATAAGTTACAGATGCATTACTTTATCTTGTTCCAAAAGCATTATTGGTTGCACAAAACAAAAATACTTTTAAAAGGATGATTTCGTTTGCCTTTGCATCTTTTCAGCTTTCTTGGGAAGGGGGGTGGGGATTTTTGAATTCGGAAATATTTCTAAATTTCTATTGTAAGAACATTATATTTGTACATTTCCTAATTCTACAAAATTCTGAGAAAAATATTAAAATAAAAGGTTAAAAGATTTGAGTGGGTTATAAATATTGTACAAAATCCTTATAAATTCAAATTTAATTAATCCTTCTAAAATTCGCCTTATATTTATTAAATGATTATGTAAATCTTCTAATATAGTTTAAACAATTCAAGAAAAATGCTTTACAAGATAAAATTTTCATGAATTCATAATTCAGTACATAAAGGGTTAATCAGATTACTTTTTTCAATATTTGGCTGAACTTTTTATATAAGTTGTCCTAAATAACTGACTACCAAATTATGAAATAAAAATTTTGGAATCTATCCCGCATGCGCTGTTAAAAATTATTTCATACAAGTGCCCATATCTCATCAAATATTCAATATATTTATATTTTAATTGCAGTATACTGTTTCTACTGTTCTTTTTCATATTTTTGGAAAGTGGTGATAAATTTGGTTGAAAACTCTGTATGCTATAAACAAAAAACATTTGAATTTTTCACAGAAGCGGTTACACCTTCACGTCTACGCGTGCTATCTTTGCACAAATGTACACAAACGTTGAAGAGTACCCATGTAGTCCTTTGCTACAGTGACAGACCATTTTGAGCATTTTCTGTTACATGGGTAATTGCAAGCATTTTTTTATTATTGAATATATTGTTAGCCCACTAATTGTTTCCGGCACTAAATCTTCACTGAAAAATGTGATGTCAAACATCTTCTTAACATCCGCGAAGTTCAAGGACAATTTGTCAAGTATTTCAGTAAATATTCCACAAACCTTGTACAGTCGAAGGTATCTGGCCAATCTAGGTATCTGATGTTAAATTTTTGGACGTCAGTGTAATTTGTAGCTGCAATAAATTATTACATAGGCGTTTTGAAATGTTTGTGAATTTATATACAATAAATTAAACCAACGCATGCGTGAAAGATACGACACTTTTTCTTTCACGATTTAGTAGTCAACTATGTATGACAACTTATGTGAAAAACTCAGTCGAATGTCCTGAAAACTAGATATAGAATGATTATATTCGTGATAAAAATTATTATATTCGACAAAACGTCCAAATTAACGTCACAACAATATTTAAGGATGTTAGAGGTAGAATGACTAGAACTAAAACTGACTAAGAAAATTTGGAATAAATATTCATATATTAAATTAAAGAAAACAATAACACAAATATACATTGAAAATTCGTATTTTTTGCAACATGCAGGCGTACTAATCATAAGTTTAAATTGTATCAATAATAATTTATTACAATTTAAAAATATTTTTAATTTTCCAATGGCGAAATCATTTCATTACTTTTCAGAATACTTATTATTCCCTAATTCTTAAATATCATCAAGGTATTCCAATCATTAAATCGACCGCTTTCTCTTCTCTTTGAATACATATTTCAACCACTTTGTTTAATTTTTTTCATTTTTAGTGTTCCGTAAGTAGTGTAAAAGTAGAAACGGAATCATTATAAGATCACTCCTGTGTCTGTCTGTCCGTCTGTCACAGCCATTTTACTCGTAAACTATAGAACGTGAAAAGTTAAATTCGGGGAAGTAATAAAGACCCACATATTTATTAAATTATTAAACATTCACACATTTATTTAGGAAAAATGTAGAGGGGCTAATTTTAAGTTACTTGAAAAAAAAAATATTTTCTTTGTATATCGTGTAGGGTATCGTGTGAAAGCTTTCGTAACGCTGAACTCAAAAATACATTTCTTTTAATTTTAGGTATTATATTTTCAGAAATATCATCGAAAATGTAGTGCAAAATATGTCCCCCCCCCTTTATTTCCCAATCTACTAAAACTAAAATTGTGAAAAAAATTAGAGGTAGTACACATTAATTTAAACCTTGCAGGGAAATTATAGCGATTACCCTAGGTCACATAGTTTTTGAGAAAAGGGTATTTTCCATTACTCAGAAATTACAATTTGCGGGCATTCAACAAAGGTGTTGAAGAGTGCTGGAGGTACCTATCGCAGCAGAAGTATAAAAGCATTATTGATAATGATTTTTGAAAAAAAATCGTCGGTAATTAGCCGAGATATTAACTCTTAAAGACACGGACGATTTGAACATACATAATGACAGAGGCGGCGTACTCTGTGTACCATCGGATTTTAAAACCTGGATAACAACTTTTAATGATATATTTGTATGATGCAAAGCCCAGTAGCAGTATAAAAGCAATAAACATCAAATTGTTAAAAACAGACTAATTTAATTAGAATTAATCACATAAATACTAAGGTAGTCGCGACTAGTTTGCATTGAATGGATCTCTCAATACGCCTCCCGTGTCTTTAAAAGTTAATTAAAACCTATCTGGAAAAACGCGCTAAGAACCAAGGCGTCATTGCAATTTTGCGACCTCCTTTCGAAGCGCGCTTAGCACAATGCCAAATGTAAACTTTGAACAATGATGTTGTTTTAGCTACACTGTAAAAAGAAAAGATTATTACTACGCTGAATTTGGCTTTATGAAATGCCAAATGAAGTTTAAATATGCACTACTTTTATTGTCACTGAATTATGTTCATCATAAACAGATTAGGATAAGATTTAAAAAAGTGTTGTACAGAATAGCAATATTTTATACTATTTAGGTTTCATATCTCTTTGAACGTTCATGGCATATCTACTTATACTTTTCTAGTATATACAGCTATACCTAACCCAATGTTGTATAGTTTTTTACAAAGTCTTATTATTCTTTTAGCAACGATTTTTTTTAATAATACAGTTAATAATTCCTATATTTATTATATGGAACCCTCTGAGCGCGAGTAATACTCGCACTTGACCGTTTATTCTTAAAATGACTGTCAAATAGCAGAAATAAACTTTTGGAACGCAGAGACAATATTACAGTGTTTACTCTTGCCTTAAAAGTAGCCGGCTTCTTGTGTGTTTAAAGAATTATATTTCTCAGAAAAGTAAAGAAAATAGCCTCATCAAAAACTTAAGAGAAACTGAAATATCTGGTGGGGAATATTTTGGGAACTGCATTTAACTTTCTTTTATTCCGCTTTTCTCCTACCGAAACCTTTAAAGAAAATGAGAAAATTAGTTGCGTGCAGTTAAGGATTTGTTTTGTCGAAAAACCATTTCATGTTCTACAGAGTCATCGAAAAAGGTGTCCCTGATTTCGAATTAAAATAACTAAGGCCTTAATAAAGCTAAATCATTTATTTTTACACTGTTAGATTGGAAAAATCTGTAAGGGTTTTTTTACATTACTTAGAAAACTTCAATATGAGTTCCTCCTGCTGCATGGCCGGCCTGGAGATTTCTTAATGTTCAAAATTTCCGGTTTCTTTGTACTGGTTAAACCAACTAACAATGGTTTTGTTTGCATCTGGATTTTTTCCAAACGTACGGCAAAAATGAAGTTGTATCACAATAACAGATTTAAACTCGGCGTACAACAACACGCACTCGCTTTTTTGCTGTACACTCACCATGATTGCTGTGAACTGACTGATGAGTAAAATGGCATCGCGTCACGAAGTGGCGTCGGCGCACGCGCGCAGTCACGTCAAGGTCAGCGCAATCACCACTATTAAAACTCCTTCAGATGTTCTACAATTTCACTTTGGTTTTATACCAATTGATTGCATATTTCTCGTGCAATTTAACGCTGGTTTCGTACCGATTGATTGCATATTTCTTGTGCAATTTATTTTTTAAATCGGGGACATCTTTTTCAATGACCCTGTGGGGCCTCAGATGAGGTCGGTAACGTGTTGGTTCTCTTCAGAGGCGTATGACAAGTATTTAGTTAAAAAATAAGTATTTTATTCGATAGAACACTAAATGTTTTCTTGACTAAATAAAGCATATATACACAACAAAATTAAGTTGAATAATGGGTTTTTGATGATAAACAAAGTTTGTGATGTGACAGTTATCTCAAAGTCCTCAAGTAGTGATTAGATAGTTCAGCGTATTAAAGAGTCTCCAAGATTCTATCATGATTCGTATGGATACCGTTATTTCTCCAGGAAAACTACCAGTATCTTTTTATAGAAAAAGAAATCTAGGTTAAAGACGCAAAATTTCGCTTTCTTTTAAGAAGAGATTTTCTGTAAGATAATACTGGTGCCGAAAAATTTTCTAGTCTGCAAAATTCAAGGAGGCGTATGAACCATGTCTATTGATCTACTCTTTCGAAGTGTCACTTATGAAGAGTTAAAGAACACTCTTCTCCGCCTGACAACCTGTTACTGCACTTGACCGCACGGTTTAGTTCGCCGCGTGAAAGAAATGTCTTTCACCGTCGGATTCTACTTCCGAGAAAAAGTGAGCGTCCTTCTGAGAGATTTATCTCTCGACCCAGATAACGACCTGTAACCTACACTCGTCAGAGTTCAAACTTAACTCTCTTTCTTTCTTAATGAACGATCTCCCATCTCCTGTGATTTCTCTCAGAAAAACAATAGAGAATTTCTGGCCACTAGCGATGCTTTGCTGTCAATTCATCTGCGATTCGTTCCCGATAGGACAACCTTATCCCCGCCTACTTTTTGCTCGCGTTACTCCTCTGGTCATCTGTGCGTGGGAAAGCATTGATTACTTTCACTTTGGCGGCTCATGAAAGGGACTCCAGGTGGTCTATGCTTTTTAAGCTGCGTACACACTATCCTTCTAACTGTAATCAGTGTCGGCTTCGTTTGTTCTTGCCACGCGGTGTCTTTGATTTTTAACGACTTTAGCAGGAAAGGGACTGATGTCCAGCAAAAGAGGAACCTTTCCTTCAAGTAGAGTCGAGCTCCTTATCTCCTGACCCATTGTTGATTCCCCTCATTCTTTTGTCAATAAACCGCAGATGGGTTCAGAATAAAAGCTTTTCCAAGAATACTGGACAAGCAGGCAAAATACGCGTGAGTACGCAGCCTTACTCGCTGTCTAAAAATTGCCACATTCTAAGATGATTTGGGATTGGTCGATTTCTTCTGATCTTCCCGTCTAAAGTTGGAACTTAGACGAAATTTCCTGCCTTTTTTGGAAACACATGAGGTTTCCTATACCTAGTGATATTCGCATCAGTTTTAGAGTTTCTTGCGTGGTATATTGGCAACAGTCTGATGTTTGCTTGATGCAACATTATTTTTCTATTTCTCCAGTTACTTTGTTTAGTCAATAAACTAAACTTAACTGTCTACTTTAAAACGCGAGTTTCAAAACTCGCTTTATCCAGACAATCAAATTTTGGGAAATCGCGAAAAACCTGTGACTGCGTCCATTGGTTTTCATTGTAATCCATAATTTTACAATGCCAAAAATATACGATAAAACTAGTTTTTTTGCAGATTGTGGTGCTTTTTTTATGCAGTGCACCAATAGAATAGATTGATAAAGAAAACTCTATTTTTTTTAATTTTAGATAAGACCTGTGTTGAAATTCATTTCCTTACTTAAACTTAATTTATTAATATAATATATAATACATTAATAAATTATATTACCACTTTAACCCCTTGGGGACAAGCGGCACGTATACGTGCCGCATGAAGCGCTCAGAATCCTTGTTTTTTCTCACCAGTAAAATTTTACTGTAAAATTTGCCTTATTTAATCAGCGCATTTCTCGATTCAAGAAAACATAAATTTCTGTTTTTAAGAAACAGTGACAAAAGATTCAAATTTTCGTAAAAGGCTCCCGTCCCGAAGGGGTTAATGTATTATTTTTCATGCACCAACATAACAATACTTTGTGTTAAATAGTAATTAGGGATGTGAGCTGAGAGAAAAAATTACTAAAACAGAAACGAATGGAGAAAAACATATTCATAAAAAAAGCAAAGAAAAAAATATATATATAATTTGCAAATTCGCATCTTTCATAATATATATTCTTTATAAGTTTAAATTTTTTAGATAGCAATTTATTCAATATTAAACTAATTTTTATTTTCAAAATGGAAAATCATTTCTTCAGTTTGTATAATACTTATTATTTCCTATATCTGAGCTCATTACGAAGTAGATTTTTCAATCACAAAATCGATAATTGTAAGTCTTCCTCATCCCTTTAGAAAAATACTTGAACCGCTTTTTTTTTTCATTTTTCATTTTTCTTAAACTGGTTGCCAGAACGATGAAATAAGTTTCGGGAAAGCAGACGATAAATAACGTTACAATGTTTACTTTTGCCTTAAAAGTAGCGAACTTTTCTTGTGTATCTAAAGAATTGTGCTTCTCAATAGAGTAAAGAAATTGGCCTCGTCAAAAAGTTAAGAACAACCTAAAATAACCGATGGGGAATATTTTGGGGACTGTCTTTGGCTCTCTCTTATTTCGTTTTTTTCTTCAGCAGGAAACTTCAAAGAAATAGAGTAAATTAGTTGCGTTCGGTTAACGATTTGTTTTGTCGGAAAACCGACGTATTATATATACATATGTATGTATTTCTTTTTTCTTTCTTTTTCATCTCTGCAGATGTAAAAACGGCACATGCTTATTTACAGGAACAATATATTTTTTATAATTTCTTCATTATCTTTGGTTAATGTAGAAAGTAAACTTAATTGGTTGGAGTGTTTCCTTTATGTAATTTAGAGAATATTGAAGCTTTATGTGAAACAATATTTAGAGATGAAATATGGAAAAAAATTAAGTTTCAAAGAGAATAATTCCTATCTTTGGACAAAAAATTGTTACTTCATGAAAATAATTCACATTTCATCACTTTTCATAACTATTCATCACTTCATAACTGGTCATCACTGTTCATAAAAAGTATAATTTCCTTTCTTTTTTAATTTTTTATGTACTTTGTTGATATATTTCAAATAAGCATAGTTATTATGGTAAAACTTTCTAAGGTGGAATTGTAAGGAACTAGAAAAAATTTTGTTTAAGATAGGTTTTTATCCTAGCTGTTACATCGTGAGTTATAATTATAACCATTGTATTATTTCGCCGAGACTATAATTTTTTTTCATTTGGCGCGAAGCATTTAAGTGTTCAGAATTCTTGAATATTTGTACCAATAATTTTTAATTTTGCCTTATTTATTCAAAATAATCTCGTTAAGAATTTTTTTTTTTTTTAACTTTTGATAATAGATTAAAAATTTTGTCACAAACGTCTAAATGTGAGTGGGCGTGGCGTCCCAGTGTTGTCTTCTCTTGAATTTTTACAATTTCTAATGGTCAGAAAGAAAAAGAACTGGGCATACCAATGGATAGAATATTTTAAGCCAATAAAAAAAAAAAATCTTTTTTCTTTTTTTTTTTTTTTTTTTTCAAAAATCATCCCCTTAAGGAGACGGTGTAGTTTGAAAAGAGAAAAAATACGAATTTTCGTTTCTATGTTAAAATTTATGGTTAAAATTTTAAAAATATCACTTCATTATCCTATACCTGGAAAAGAGTATATTTTTACACTTCTTATAAAGATAAGTAATGAAAATAACATGCCATAATGAATTAGAAATTATTTTCTCTGAAAACAAATTTTCCATGATCCATACATATTTAAAATGTTCCATTCCTTTGATTTTTTTATTAAAATTCTCATTTTTATATGTTGTATATTGTATTATATAAGGGGCAATCTTTATTCCCACTACAACTAATTTGTGCATAGATTTTTTGATTTTCCAGCACAGTGTTGAATTCAGACACTTTCCTCCGGGAGGGATTTCTGTGGCTCCGGGGGGACATCATAGTGTTTTGGGGGGGGGGGGGGGAATTACACTTTTTGACCATTGAAAACACAAAATCTCAAATCTTCCGGGGGGGGACATCTCATTGCTCCGGGGGGGAATGTCCCCCCCGGGCCACCCCCTGAAATCAAC
Organism: Maratus speciosus; assembly: GCA_963932465.1. NCBI lineage: Eukaryota > Metazoa > Arthropoda > Arachnida > Araneae > Salticidae > Maratus > Maratus speciosus. The sequence goes on from OZ010794.1 coordinate 360,736,547, forward strand.
ACTGTTCCAGCAGATAGTTATTTTTAAAAAAGCAAAAACTGGCACGAAACTTAATTCTTATTTTAAACAATACGCGTATTTATACACTCTATTGCTAATTTGAGAATCGTAATAAAACAATGTTACAAAACGGATTATATGTTAATATTTTTAAAAGTTTTAATACCGAAAGAAAAATTTACATTTTTGCTATGTTGTGATGTATATACATTGAGTAATCATTGTCTAAAAAACTATTTTTTCGGCTGAAGTAATGATTTAATATTGATTTCACCACTCAAAAATTATTTTTGTCAGAAACAGCTTCCAAAAAGTCTCAGTTTCTATGTCCGTTGCATGGTTGTTAATGTGTGTTTAACAAACAAATTTAAAGTAATATCGCTTTATAGCAATGTCTGTCTTTTATGGGAGTTTTTTTTTCTTCTATAAATATTCTTAAAGGAAAATTTAGATTACTAAAATATTTTTCTGGTGTTTAGAATTCATAAGATATGCTAAAATAAATGTTACCAGATATTTTATTACTATTATTATTATTATTATTATTATTATTTAACAAATTATAAAGTACGTGGCTTTAAATGCATCACGAAAATTTTATTTGGTTACATATGAAGTAGCAAATCTTCACATTTCTGTATTCTTGCTAAAATTAATAAATAAAGGGTGTCCATGTATATAGTCACAAATAATTTCATATAAATGTAAAAGTAACTAATCATTTCTAAAATTGTCTTTCTGTGTTGCACTAGAACATAGCAGCACTTAATAAATAGTTCAAATCAGTTTCATATTTATAAATTGCATAATGGATATCTTGAAAAATATTGTTATCTAGGCATAATTGTGAAAATTTTGAGCTCATTTTTTATATTTTTATTGCGGATAATTATAAAAAATTCTAGTTTAATAAATTGAGTCATTTTTTAGAGAAGACTGATTTAAAATCTGTAGATTATAAGCGAATTTGTATCATGCAATAACATTGGGATTTTAACATAAAGTTTTGGTGCTGCCATCTATTGCAATATAAGTCTTTTAATCTTTTACAAAAAAATTATTGAAATTACCAATTAAGACTTTACTAAAAAATATTTGATGATTATTACTAACAAGTTTTTTTACTTTATTTATATGTATATATGTCAATTTAAATTCATTTTTCACAAATGCATTAATCTGATACAGCTGTTTGGCATTTGTTCTGGTAACTAAACTAATAGTATGTTTCAGATACTTTTTATTCTGAAATCTTAATCATATTTTTCGAAATTTATGGATAAACTTCTAACTCCCTTTCTTATAACTCTCTCTCTCTCTCTATATATATATATATATATACAAATTTTACTGCCTGCCTGAATCCAAGAGTTCAAATATGATGTCAAACATGTACAAGTCAAATTAAAAAAAAAAAAAAAAAACTAATGGACTTAATAATAAAACTTTTTTCCCCGCTATAACTATTCTTTCTGTATAAAAACATGGAGTTGAAAGTTTTTCTATAATTATACGTTAAGCCATTAAATTTATACAATTTCCAACTTCATAGCTAAAAACAATATTTTAAGAAAATTGCTCGAAGAGTCGAAAATATTTCACCAAAAGCCTATGCATAAAAATTTAGTTTATAAAATTTAAGAAACAAAATCTTTCTAAAATTTATTTCATCACTGCAAAATCTTCTAACGTGTTTTCAAAATTTCAGGTCAAAAGCATTGGAAGATGAATTTTTAATTAATTCCTAACTTGATGCATAAAGGGTTAAAATACAGTCCATAAAAGAATGTGCCAGTTTCAATGGTAAATTATAACAGTTTAATTTAGACTATTTACAATAAATCATACATCAAATTGAAGGTCAACTAACCTAGTTTTTATTACAAATATTCAATAGCTGCACCTTTAGTTATATGGCACACATCTAACCTAAAGTCCATTTGTTCCCACACTTCGGTCAATAAGTCCAGATTAATGGAAGCAATGCCCTTTTCAATTCCGTGTCTCAACTCTGGAAAATCATTACGTAGTGGCGGAACGTAGGCACGATCTTTTAAAAAGCCCCAAAGGAAACAAGTAAAAATTATATTTAAAAAATCAAAAAACCCGACTGCGTAAAAAGCGAACTAATTAATTATTTCTCATCAATGTGAAACTATCTTTTATATTACTTACCTATTTTTCTTATTTACTTGTATTGATGACTTTTAAGTTGTGTTTAATTGTTAGTTCCTATCTATAAACACTGTTTTGATGAGGACTATAGATATTTATGAATGTTAGAGTTGCAGTAAAGCTAAAGATCCTACCTACACAACTTCTAGGTTGTGTAATATTTAAACGGAGCTTCTGACTGTAAAATAGTCAATGAAACATCGTCTTCATTTTGAAAGGCCTATCCAATGCAATAGGGTGCGTAACATTTTTTTTTTCGTCTCTACCGCCATTTTGAATTTATAAAAACAAAACCTAGCCTATAACCATCGAGCTATATATAGATATCTATGAATGTTAGAGTTGCAGTAAAGCTAGAGATCCTACCTACACAACTTCCACGTTGTGTAATATTTAAACAGAGCTTCTGATAGTAAAATAGTCTAGGAAACATCGTCTTCATTTTGAAAGACCTATCCAATGCTATGCCACTCAACAGGAAGCGTAACTTTTTTTTTTCGTCTCTACCGCCATTTTGAATTTATAAAAACAAAACCTAGCCTATAACCATCGGGCTATATATAGATATCTATGAGTGTTAGAGTTGCAGTAAAGCTAGAGATCCTACCTACACAACTTCCACGTTGTGTAATATTTAAACAGAGCTTCTGATAGTAAAATAGTCTAGGAAACATCGTCTTCATTTTGAAAGACCTATCCAATGCTATGCCACTCAACAGGATGCGTAACTTTTTTTTTTCGTCTCTACCGCCATTTTGAATTTATAAAAACAAAACCTAGCCTATAACCATCGGGCTGTATATAGATATCTATGAATGTTAGAGTTGCAGTAAAGCTAGAGATCCTACCTACACAACTTCCACGTTGTGTAATATTTAAACAGAGCTTCTGATAGTAAAATAGTCTAGGAAACATCGTCTTCATTTTGAAAGACTTATCCAATGCTATGCCACTCAATAGGATGCGTAACTTTTTTTTTTTTCGTCTCTACCGCCATTTTCAATTTATAAAAACAAAACCTAGCCTATAACCATCGGGCTATATATAGATATCTATGAATGTTAGAGTTGCAGTAAAGCTAGAGATCCTACCTACACAACTTCCACGTTGTGTAATATTTAAACAGAGCTTCTGATAGTAAAATAGTCTAGGAAACATCGTCTTCATTTTGAAAGACCTATCCAATGCTATGCCACTCAACAGGATGCGTAACTTTTTTTTTTCGTCTCTACCGCCATTTTGAATTTATAAAAACAAAACCTAGCCTATAACCATCGGGCTATATATAGATATCTATGAATGTTAGAGTTGCAGTAAAGCTAGAGATCCTACCTACACAACTTCCACGTTGTATAATATTTAAACAGAGCTTCTGATAGTAAAATAGTCTAGGAAACATCGTCTTCATTTTGAAAGACCTATCCAATGCTATGCCACTCAATAGGATGCGTAACTTTTTTTTTTCGTCTCTACCGCCATTTTGAATTTATAAAAACAAAACCTAGCCTATAACCATCGGGCTATATATAGATATCTATGAATGTTAGAGTTGCAGTAAAGCTAGAGATCCTACCTACACAACTTCCACGTTGTGTAATATTTAAACAGAGCTTCTGATAGTAAAATGGTCTAGGAAACATCGTCTTCATTTTGAAAGACCTGTCCAATGCTATGCCACTCAATAGGATGCGTAACATTTTTTTTTTCGTCTCTACCGCCATTTTGAATTTATAAAAACAAAACCTAGCCTATAACCATCGGGCTATATGTAGATATCTATGAATGTTAGAGTTGCAGTAAAGCTAGAGATCCTACCTACACAACTTCCACGTTGTGTAATATTTAAACAGAGCTTCTGATAGTAAAATAGTCTAGGAAACATCGTCTTCATTTTGAAAGACCTATCCAATGCTATGCCACTCAATAGGATGCGTAACATTTTTTTTTTCGTCTCTACCGCCATTTTGAATTTATAAAAACAAAACCTAGCCTATAACCATCGGGCTATATATAGATATCTATGAATGTTAGAGTTGCAGTAAAGCTAGAGATCCTACCTACACAACTTCCACGTTGTGTAATATTTAAACAGAGCTTCTGATAGTAAAATAGTCTAGGAAACATCGTCTTCATTTTGAAAGACCTATCCAATGCTATGCCACTCAATAGGATGCGTAACATTTTTTTTTTCGTCTCTACCGCCATTTTGAATTTATAAAAACAAAACCTAGCCTATAACCATCGGGCTATATATAGATATCTATGAATGTTAGAGTTGCAGTAAAGCTAGAGATCCTACTTCCACAACTTCCACGTTGTGTAATATTTAAACAGATCTTCTGATAGTAAAATAGTCTAGGAAACATCGTCTTCATTTTGAAAGACCTATCCAATGCTATGCCACTCAATAGGATGCGTAACATTTTTTTTTTCGTCTCTACCGCCATTTTGAATTTATAAAAACAAAACCTAGCCTATAACCATCGGGCTATATATAGATATCTATGAATGTTAGAGTTGCAGTAAAGCTAGAGATCCTACCTACACAACTTCCACGTTGTGTAATATTTAAACAGAGCTTCTGATAGTAAAATAGTCTAGGAAACATCGTCTTCATTTTGAAAGACCTATCCAATGCTATGCCACTCAATAGGATGCGTAACTTTTTTTTTCGTCTCTACCGCCATTTTGAATTTATAAAAACAAAACCTCACCTATAACCATCGGGCGGTTAAGACGAATTGATAGAGACCTCATTCATTAAAATCCATCCAACCGTTGGGATGCTTCGAGGGTATAAAGAAATCCACATACACAGATACGCATGAAACACATAACCCTTCTTGGCAGTCGGGTAAAAAATCGCATGGCTCTAACGGCTTTTTATTCTTCAGCCAGCAATAACGCTTTACGCTCAGAAGTCGCCATTTTGCGTACGTGGCACTGCGACTGAGTCAATAACAAAGCAGTACTCGCGCATGCGCTTATCTAAAACTGTTTGAGTGACTCTTTATTTGTGTCCTTGAACCAATATTCTACAACGCTTACAGTTGATGCTATTGAAATTTTTAAATGATACATTCTTTTATGGACGCCCTGTGCTATGCTAATCTATAGTAACAAGTTGGAAATTGCACGTCAAACGGGGCAAATGAGGTGCGTTCGTACTATAACTAGTTTTATAAATATTTTTTGCACCGCATATTGTGCTGAATGTATATTTTTGTGCACTTCATAAGTGCATGTCAATTTTATTCTGTTCGAAAGGCTGTAACATCATTAAAATGTACTTGCAATATTTTTTTTTCCATTAGCCGTAATGTAACGGAAAACTTTTGACTGTCCCTGTCATTAAACTATACATCCGATTTTCATGAAAATTGAAATGACTCGACGAAATTATGCAACAATTATATATTTTAAATTTCAAACGATTTGGTTGGGTAGTTTTTGCGCTGTTATATGCGGACGGACGGACAGACAGACGGAGTGAACGACGACTATAGGTGCTACGTATTTATATAATTACGAACGCACCTAAAAGAACTTTAAACTGTAAACAAAGTAAGATAGAGAAATTATTCAGAAAATATTCGATAGTTTTTCGTCGTGTTCAATCATCTAACAAGGGAACCACTTTTGGTGTTGCTCGCACCTAGCATCGAGACCTGGTGCGTTTTTTAGCCCTATACATAAAAGTTAGAGAACCGAAAAAATTTCTCTGTTAAAATAATATTTTATATACTTCTTTTATACTTTTAATTTTTTATTATTGCATATTTATTTGTTTATTTCACGCCAAAAGTGAGTTAAGCCGCCAAATAGCGCGCTACAATGTTTCCGCCCGCTTTATCCAAAGAGAAAATGTACAGAACATATTACTAGAATTATATCAGATTGCGATTTTTTTTAATAATTGATAGCATAAGAAACAAGTATTAGGTTTTTATTTATTTTTCTATGCCTACGATAAATGTATAAGTAATAAATATAATTCTATAAAAGCTTCGAAGATCATTGAAAACTATTTTTTAGTGAAATACAAAATAAGCAAATTATTTTCTTTTGAAATCGAATGAAATAAAGTTTCGAATGTTTAAAATGAAATGTTGCTGTATTAAATGGTCTTTCGGTAAAAGTAATCATAAAGTAAATTAATATTTTTACACAATTTATAAAAATTACTGTGGCGAAATAGGTCTGACATTGCAATTTCTAGCTATTACAAATTCAGCTATGACATTTGGCTAGGGTTGCCGGAAAGCTCTACTTTTGAAAATAAACGCCAACTGTTTCCCCACCAAAAATATGAATATAAAGTTGCAATTTTTCAAAATCAAATTCGTGGGTTTTTGAAGGAATTTTCAAACTTTTTCAATATTTTATACTTATTATTAACTAACTTTTATTTTTAAATGCTTTTCCTTAAAAAAATTCAATGTTAATCGTCCGATAAGTGGTCTCGAAAATTGCATTTTCAGAATGTTATGCTGCTGTGTAATCAAGAAATATTATTTTAACAGAAAAATTTTATCGATTCTCAAACTCCATAATATAGGGCTTTAAAATGCATCAGGTCTCAATGCTAGGTGCGAGCAACACCAAAAGTGGTTCCCTTGTAAGTATGAAAATCTTAACCAGTGCAAGAATCTTATAATTTCTTGTGTCATTTATCTGCTTAGTAGCTTAATATTGTGATGTTGTTTATATTGGTTTTTTTTTGCATAATATTAGTTATATTTTCGTTGTCTCTTGGCCAGTATTGACAGTATAACAATGAAATATCCTCCACACAAACATTTCTGCGGTTATACTTTACCAATATGTACCAATAAATAACAATGTTTCGTATTTTCATTGTCAATATTTAGTATGTAAAGTACGGCTTATATTATAGTCCAGTGCTTTACTATGTAAAGTACCTTTGGATCGCTTTCAACTTTCCATATTTTATTTTCGAATCAAATAATCATAAGTTAGACAAGAAAAATTGTTTAGTGAAATGTTTCTTTTTTCCATATGCTTATTTATTAATTTCTTGAAATATAACAAATAGATCCAATTTATCTCGTTTTGTTCCTACTAGTCCATTACTTGTATCTTTATTTTATTTTGAAAATATAATTCAATCTTAATATATGTCGTAGGGTAGGGATGCACAACCTGTGGCCCGCGATGGGCTAATGTGTAGCCCGCGAATATCGTTAATTTATAACTGGAAAAAAAAAATAATTTTTGTCCATAGGTCGCAGGAAAAAATCGGGAATTTCGTCAATTTGCCTCGGGAAAACTGAAAATTTCGTCAGTCAGTTAAAATTCGCGAATTCCATTGATCAGGCACGGAAAAAGCACGTATTTCGTTGATCGGATACGAAAAAATAGCAAATTTTGTCGATGAGGCTCGAAGAAATCGCGAATTTAGTTGATCGGACACGGAAAAATCGCAAATTTTGTCAATCAGCCGAGGAAAAATCACAAATTTGTTAATCGGGCACGGAAAAATCGCGAATACTGTCGATGGAATTCGGGAGAATCGCGATTTTCGTTAGTCGGGCAAGGAAAAATCGCGAATTTTATCAATGACGCTCGGAAAAATCGCGAATTTCGTTGATTGGGCATGGAAAATTCGTCCTTTTTGTTCAGGATGCGCGGAAACATTGCAAATTTTGTTGATCGGCTTCCGAAGAATCGCCTGTTTGGTCTGTTAAGCGCGAGAAAAAAAACACGAATTACGTTGATCGGGTGCGGAAAAATCGCAAATTTCGTCGATTACCGTGGAAAAATCGCAAATTTCGGCGATCAGGAAATCTCGTGAGTTTTGTCGATCGGGCTCCGAAAAATCGCGAATTTCGTTCGTCGGGCACGAATAATCGCGAATTTTGTCGATCGAGCTCCTAAAAAATGCAAATTTCGTTGGTCGAGTACGAAAAATCGCAAATTTTGTTGATCGGCTGCGGAGTTTCGTCAGTTTATCGCGAGAAAAAATCGCGAATTTCGTCAATTTGCCGACAGTAAAAAGTCGCAAATTTCATCAGAGTCAGTTAAGAATCGCGAATTTCATTGATCGGGCGCGGAAAAATCGCGAATTTTGTAGATCATGAGCGGAAAAATTGCGAATTTCGTCGGGCGGGCACGAAAGAATCTCGAATGTTAAGTGTGGAAAAGTGTGGAACTCGATAAAGTGTGGAAAAATATAAAATGTTGTCGATCGGACACGGGAAAATAGCTAATTTCGTCAATCGAGAGCGCTAAAATCACGAATTTTGTCGATTAGGCGCGGAAAAATCTTGAATTTTGTCAATCGGCCTCGGAAAATTGAGAATTTTGTCGATCGGCCTCGGAAAAATTACAAATTTTTTAGGAATTAATCAATCAATTGAAGGATTTAATCAATCTTCATCGATGCTGGATTTAATTAAGTGTCTGTGTTTGCCCCATGTTGGTGGCTCACGGAAAATATTCCATCTTGTGCTGCGTTTGTAGCCTTGCCAACTTGTAATAGTGAGAAGTTCCAGGCTGGGTATCGTTCCATGTGGTTTAGCGGTAGAACGTCAGTGCGCTATACTGATGACCCGGGTTCGATTCCCGGTATGGAATATTTTTCACTAAGTTGGTCTTTGCGCCTTTTAAGCAAAAATAATTTGAAATTTGATTTTCATTTGAAATATTGTATTCAAGGCGAATGTTTCTCTCTGGAAAAATTTCCAAATATTAATAATTGTAAAAGTATTTACAAAAATTCCTTTATCAATAAAATCTGCAGATGAGACGAGACACACTGTAAAAAAATCCGAGGAGTTTTCCTGTAGGGATCGGAAAAATAGTTGCCCTTATCGTACCGGAAAATTTTCCGACCCAGCTCGGAATAAAATCCGTAAAAAAAGGGAAACATTCATTAAAACGGTATTTTTTTTATTTTATTCTGATTTTACGGATTTTATTCCGAGCTGGGTAGGAAAATTTTCCGGTACGATAAGGGCAACTATTTTTCCTATTCCTACAGGAAAGCTAGTTGGATTTTTTTTTTTTTACAGTGCAGTTTTTTTATTTTCCTCTGCTTTTTTTAGTGAAAACGGGTCGCTGAGTGAAAATGATTGTAAAAAAATATAATAAAATTGCTGAATAAATAAAATCTGCAGATTAAGCAAATATTTAGGGATTTTTCAACATTACATAGAGAAAAATGGGTTGCTGAATGAAATTAGTCGCAGCAAGTATATACGGAAATTGTATTATTGGCAGTAATTTGTGCTCCGTATTATCTCAGATTAGCGATTACTTTATTTTAAGTCTGTAGCGCACTTAAAATAAAAATAAGATCGCAATACGCCTGGGGGCCTGAGATTATTCATTAAGCAATATATTATTTCTACGTTAGGGATGCACAACCTGTGGCCCGCGATGGGTTAGCATGTGGCCCGCGAACTTCGTCAATTTATAACTGGAAAAATTTGCAATTTTTGTCTATAGGTCGCACGAAAAAGCGTGAATTTCGTTAATCTGCTGCGAGAAAAATTGAAAATTTCGTCAGCCATGTAAGAATCGCAAATTTTGTCGATCAGGTGCTGAAAAATCGCGAACTTTGTCAATGAAGTGCCGAAAAAATCGCAAATTTCGCCGATCGCCCACGGAAAGAATGCGAGTTTTTGCGTCGATCGGGCTCGGAAAAATCGCGAATTTCGTCGGTCGGACACGGACAAATCATGAAATTTGTCGACCAGGCTATGGAAAATTGCAAATTTTGTTGATCGAACACTTTAAAATCGTCAATTTTGTTGATGTGCGGAAAAATTGAATTTTTTTTTTTGATCGGCTGCGGAAAAATCGTGAGTTTTGTCAGTCTCGAGAAAAAAAACCACGAATTTCGTAAATTGTCCACGGGGGAAAAATTGCAAATTTCGTCAGTCGCGTATTTCGTCGATCGGGTGCGGAAAAATCACAAATTTTGTTAATTAGGAGAGGAATAACCTCAAACTACGTTCATGGGCTGCTAAAAAAATCGCGTGTTCGTCTATTAATCGCGAATTTCGACAATTTGCCGCGGGAAAAAATTGCCAATTTTGTCAGAGCCTGTTAAGAATCGTAAGTTGCGAATTTCGCTGATCAAGCGCGGAAAAATCGCAAATTTCGTCGATCACTCTCGGAAAAATCACCGATCGGATACGGAAAATACCGAGTTTTGTCGATTGGGCTCTGAAAAATCTCACATTTCGTTGGTCGGGCGCAGAAAAATTGGAAATTTTGTTGATTGGGTACGGGAAAATCGCGAATTTTGTCGATGATGCGCAGAAAAATAGAAAATTTTGATGATCGGCAGCGGAAAAATCGTGAGTTTCGTCAGTTTATCACGAGAAAAAAACGCGAATTTTGTCGATTGGGCTCGGAAAAATCGCGAATTTTGTCGATCGAGCTAAGAAAAATCACGAATTTTGTTGGTTGGGCACGGAAAAATCGCGAATTTTGTCGATCAGAGGTGGAAAAATCGGAAATTTTCTTGATCGGACACGGAAAAATCGCGAATTTTGTCGATGATATGCTGAAAAATTGAAAATTTCGTTGATCGGTAGCAGAAAAATCGTGAGTTTCGTCAGTTTATCACCAGAAAAAAATGCGAATTTGTCAATTTGCCGCGGGAAAAAATTGCAAATTTCGTCAATCAGTTAAGAATCGTTAATTTCGTTGATCGGGCATAGAAAAATATCAAATTTCGTTGACTGGCTTCTTCTCTCCTCTTTGTTCATAAAGTTTACATTTTTTTGTTCGGCACTAGCCACTTTTGTGCCTATGTTTGTTTTTTAGCACTTATAATAAAACAAAATTTAATCTGCTGAATAATGTCAAGGAATATTATCATCCCTTGAAAACAATCCTTTCTATACCTGTGTTATAGATAAACAAACGTAAACTGTTGATCATAGAAACTCGACAGAGTTTCTCGCCAAGCAAAAGAAACAACAGTGCAATGAACCGTAAATGAAAGGAATTTCCGCCAATTAATGCCAAACGATTTTGTAAAATTTTTTTAGTACTCTGTCTAGTTTATATTTTCCGGACTGACCAAAACGGGATTTTGACACATCTATAGCTCGAGAACTATTTATGATAGAAACAAAATTCTTGTTCCTATGGAATGGGGCGTGCCACGTGACTCAGGAAACGAAAGTAAAGTGGAATCCGGCGAATAGGTTTTCAGTAAATGCGATTTTAAAAGTGCTGTTTTTTGCACTTTTTAAATTCTTGTTCCGACCAAATCTGTTGACAGGGCTACAGCAATGTGTAATTATCGGATTTTTACGCGCTTTACGGCATTTGAACTGTTTTTATGAGTAGTTCAAACCTTATGAGTTTCATGTAAAAATATTAATTAGTTTTTGATTCATACCAGTTTAAAGTAATTTACTCCTATATTTCAGCGTGGCGTACGTAATAATATCTGTACTTATATTTCCATGTGAACTCAGCGTGGTTTACGTAATATGTAAGGTCATTATGCCTAAATGAGACGCGATTCCCCATAGTTTTGTCGCATTTAGGGTATACAGTGAAACCTCTCCGTGCGACCACCTCCATTAAGCGATCACCTCCCTGAACGACCATTTTTTCATGGAACGAAGTTTATTCCCATAGGCTCAATACTAATTTTACCCCCATTCAGAGACCATCCCAGTAGAACTCCCTCCATGTGCGGCCCATTTCTTTGAAGAAAATAAAACAAATTCCGTTTTTTCCTGGTCGCTTGAAGAAGGTTTTATTAGAAAAATAATTCCGGAGAGCGCATTATTCATCAAATTTCTAAACTAAGTTTATAATTTTTTTTTATTCCAGTAACATTTAAGTGTTTAAACACCTTTGTGCCTTTTTAGGCAATGAATTTAACTCTGATGACAAATTAAGAATGACGGTCAATAAACTCCGCTGCTCTATTCTGTCAGGAAACTCTCAAAGAAATTGATAAATTAATGAAATCGTCATTATTTGTTCCCGTCCAAAAAAAAAAAAAAAAAAAAAAAAAAAAACACATTTATTTCCTGAACTTTGAAAGGACTTGGTAATAAAAGTTATAAAAGATAAAACGGTAAAATCAAAGCAAATATATTCATTTTTTAAACTCTGCAGTAGTTAATTTACCTAATTAACATTTGTTCTTATACTTAAATTTGCATATTTTTCCCTAATGCAGGGATCCCAAATGGTCCGCCAACTGAATACCAATATTTTTTTAGAAAAATTTTCTTTTTAGATTTTTCTCACAAACCGCCCCGAAATCACATTTGAAAGTTAATTCTAGCTCAAACCTACCCTAAAATTTTCTGTTATAATTTATTGGTATTCAGTTGGCGGACCATTTGGGAGCTTTGCTAATGTGAAAAATAAATTTTAGTAACATTAGTTGTTACCTTTTTTCAACAGTTAAAATCTAGATTTAAACATGACCTCCATTAAGAGAACGTGGTCTCTTTAGGAAGGTTTTACTGTATTTGGCATTTTAATATATAAATATACATTTTATTTAGCAGCATATAACTGAATACTGTAGCTATAGTTAAAAACTAACTTGTTTTGTATAAATTTAATAATTATCCGTAGTCACCACAATATACAATTGTCGGTCGCATTTAGGTAATTTTTGTCGCATTTACGGCAGTTAAAACCTGAATGAGATGTCCATAGTCCTAAATGTAATAATGCATTTTACACATGAGAATTCATCTGAAAAAATTCATTAACTGATTCATTAACTAATTCATTAACATTAATTTATTAATCTTGACTGCTGTTGCAGAAAATTGCCACATAACAATTCAGAAAGGTTTGCGAAACCGTTCGATTGAAAGATGAATAAAAGTCACAATTAATCATAAAATACTGTTTTTGCACTAAACTGTTTGTAGAGTAATATTTCTAATAAAATCTTGCTTTTTCAAACATTTCAAACAATGGTACTCGGACTCCAAATGAAGCAAAATTTTACTGTATTGAGAGTTAAACTGGAAATTACAAGTTAAACTGTGAAAATTAAAAAAAGCAGCAATAACAGCAGTTGAGGGTTAATTGCAATTATTTTTTGGAATTACTTAACCATTAACTGCTGTGACAGGAATTGTCGCATAACTACTGCGTGTGTTCTCCGAGACCGTTTAATGGAGGATATTCCATCTCAGTTTTGATCACGTAGTCAAGGTAAAAACTTCTAGCGTAAAGAAGCGAAGGCTCCTAGACGTGTAATGTAAATCCCCGTAAGCCAATGAAAGAGTTTATGGGGCAAAGCAGTAGTATCGTCCCTTCTTATCAGTTATAAGTTCCTTGGGTAAATTACCGGTATCACGTGACCTTTTTTCAGCCTCGAACCCATATTTGGAATATCCTCCATTAAAATATGAATGAAAGGCTCTATTAACTCACAAGTACTGTTTCTGTACTAAACTAGTGCAGGATTATTATAATTAAACTTCAAATATTCGGAATGTCTAGCAATAGTTCTAGAACTCAGAATAAAAGAAAATTTCACCAGTATTCATAGCTTAACTGGAAATTACAAGTTTAACTGTGAAAATTGAAAAATGTAGCGGTCTGCGAGATCGCTAACAGCAGTTAAGAGTTCATAAAGAGTTGAAATACATAAAATTGAAAGATAAATAACTTATTATTAAACTACTAAATAAATTTTATTTAATACTAATTTAAATCAAAAAACATTAACTGAGATGCATAATCTTAAATAAATTATAATTAAACATAGCACATTTCAATATTCATACTTTGCAACAAATCCATCAAGTTTGAATTGTTTATCGCGGGCGGCGCAGCACCGTTCTGTTTGCCAGTTTTACACTGCTAATATGCAAAAGCTCCGTGTTGTTATTTGAATGTTGCATGTAATGCTTTGTTCCCAAATAAATAATTCACATCCCTCTTTCCCACAGAGCTATGGCTATAACTACAATTAAATGATTGTCGCGAAAAACTTCGTTTAAAATTCGCGGAATTCGCACGTGAATATTAACCCATAATTTCTACACTAGTACAATTTGGGTTTCCGTAACTTCAACTCCGCATAATTTTGCTCACAATCTAGTGATAATGAACTATAACAACATGATTCATATACGAAATTTAATAAGAAACGGAATGAGATATTGGATTTTATCAAAAGTCTTATTTTGTTAATGAAAAATACGAATTAATTAAAGCTCGTTTTAAATAGCACCGACATTTCGGTCGGTGCGAATTCGCATTAGTGTGGAGTTTACGGGTTAAAAGGATATTTCCAAGATATGTATAATATTGTTAACCAGAATATTTATTACATATAACTTTATTTATTCTAAAATGTCACATGATAAATATATCAGCCTTATAAATAGATAAAATCGTACAATATTTCTAATAAGTCTGATTAAGCCAAAGAGAAACAATGTGCCTGGCATTCTGTTGCAACCCCCCCCCTCCCCCCCCCCACACACACACACATTCCTCTTCATTTTTCTTGCACTTTATAAAAATTGAACATTTTCTGTACCTAAAAATACGTATATGGAAACAAATACTCATTTAGATAATTAGTTTTATTTATTTTTTTATCGTTTTCTAATTTAAAAGTTGAAAATGTCGATTGTAATGAATAAAAAGTGAAAACAGAATTAAGATATCAGATTTTTAAAAAAGTGCTGACAAAAATTATGGACTCCTAAACCAGGGCATAACTCAATTGCATCATGTTTTAATCAGATACAGCATTTAAGCTACCGAATCGTATAATGTTGGTAAAATTAACTTACTTAACCGCATTAAAATAAACATTATTTAAGAGTTTCCAATTTACACAAGATTTTTCCAGAATTTCCATCATATAAAATTGCAAATTCCAAAATCATGTGTCTATATTATGTTAATGGAACATACACCACGTTTCTTATACCTTTTTTTAAATTAAAACTTTAAAATAAACGTATTTTTCTATTTCGATTATCTTAAAATACATATTTAAGTGCCTGGTTAAAAAAAAAAACATTAATGGAGGATTATGCTGACTCAACACAGCTTATTAACCCGTTCGGGACCATGGGTGCATATATGCACCCTCGAAAAGTGCTTAAAACGCTTGAGTTTGATACCAGTAAAAAATAAAAGTAAAATTGATTTTATTTAATTACGATATTTTCGTGATTTATAAAGTTAAGTCAAATAATTAAAAAAATGGTACCAAAACGAATAAAATTCGTTTAAAAGATGCCGGTCCTGAACGGGTTATACATAATATTTGCTTTAAACATCATTTTAATACAATATATGAAAAATACCATATAAACTTACCTCGTTAATCTCCTAAATGTGTCTACGTATTTATAGCAATCTGTTTAAGTCGCTATTAAGTACCTGCAAAAAACAAAGTCTCCAAAATGCGTAAACTATTTTAAATTGTAATCCGAAAACTGGTCGTTTTTTCTTAAGTTTAACTAGCCGTGTAACCAAAGCCGGCAACGTGGTTCTTGAAGTTCATAAGGTTATTTGAGCTTTAAAGTTAAAAAAGAAAATCCGTGAGCCAATTTCGGGAATTTTTGTCGCATTTGCGAAACACCGGAGCGCGATAAAATGAACGATGTCTATTTGATTGCAGATTTCTTTTAAAAAAAGTTTTAAATGCAGAAAAATATTTTGGGTTCTGTTCATTAAGATCGAATGCCTCATTATGCAGTATTTATTTATAATTCTTGCATTAAGATTTTAAGTAAAAGAACATTATCGCATTTAGGGGTTATCATATTTAGGCGCACTGATCTTATATCTAACATTGCAGTAAACATTTAAAACGGGTTAGAACTCGCGCGATTACGTGTTGAATATAAAAAAGGCAAAAATTCGTCAAAAACATAAAAAAATCGATTTAATTTTTTTTAATTTTTGGCCCTAATCGTTCATGAGCTCACAAGCAACCCGTGTGCCAAATTTCGTAGCCCTGCACCCTGTGGTTTCCCAGCTTTTGAGGTTACATTGATAGATACGCGCACGTATTTTAATAGGGTAGTTGTTATTGCATTCGACCCAGTTAAGCTCTCTATTGTAAGGCGGCATTGAAGCATTTACGGTTCGTTTACATGGTTACTTAAAAGATCTTGATTATATTACAACCGATGGATATTTACTGAGTGGCGTGTATTTTAATGACTTTCTGCTATCTTGATTACATTACAACGATGGATATTTACTGTGTGGCGTGTATTTTAATGAATTTCTACTATCTTGATTACATTACAACCAATGGATATTTACTGAGTAGTATGTATTTTAATGAATGTGTACTATTTCAATCACTAGAAAATTTTATCATGTTACTTGAAAGTTGAATATGAATTATATTTGTTCATCTAAAAGCTCAACAATCCAGGTTTCTACTTTATTAAAGATGTTTCAATTATCCACTTTATTAAAGATGCTTCTAGATTTTTAGCACACACCCTTTTAAAATTCCAATACTCTGGATATTTTTGCACACAAAATTTAGATAACAATTAAATGATATTTTATTTTGCACGAAACGGAATGATTTTTGACGAAGGTGCTGCGCACAATAATCATCGCGGAATGTCCTGCTGATATCTGAGGAGAAACTAGATTATAGAAACGTGCCAGTGGATCTCGATTATGGAAAGATTCTAGGTAAACACCGACTACGGAGGAACCGCAGAACATGCTCAAAAAGATAATGTAAACACTTTAGTGCATCACAGAGTACTTATAGTCATGAAAACAATTCGACAGAACTTTAGGAATACTGTCTAGTGTCTATCATATTGAAATAAGTGGATAAATGTTCTCTTCTGTATTGCTTTTATATTAAAACGCACATGTACTCAAATATTTTTTTCAACATTCCGAACTTTGCAATTTATTCAATTTAAACCATTTTACAAAGGTGATACAATCAGTCGGGTTTTTTATTACACAATTTTTTTTTCATTTTTTTTTTTTTTTTTTTTTTTTTTTTTTTACAATCCTTTTATATCAAATAAATTTTTGACAGTTTTATTGAAATTTTTCGTTTTACTTTTCATTTAAAAAGATTAATAAGGGGATGTATTACACTAATCGACTCTTATATTGGACTTGGTAATTAAAGAATGCTATCAATATGCCAATAGCTTTTAGTTAATTTTTAATCAGATTATAGGGCTACTTAAAAATTTACAAATATGACAGAAATTAGGGAAAGTCATTTCATAATGATGAAATATCGAATTCTGAACTTTTATTGAAATGAATGTAATTTATCGGATAAATTATCCGAAATACATGAGAAAATACATGGAAAGCATACGACTTTGTATGTCTTGTTAGTCATGTAAAAAAACAAAAAAAACAATTAGGAATTTAGAAAGTACATGCATTTTAAAGATAGACAAGCCAGCATTTGTTAGAGCTTATGAAAATATTTTTAAAAAAATAAAAGCTTAATCAGATAATCTGAGTTTCTGTCGTGCTTTTCGGAGGGACGTTGGATTTCCTGAAGTAAAAAAAAAACTAATTTTATTTAAAAATTACTTCAAGCATGCCCAGTGATAAAACAAATGATCATTATTCAGTCTGTTTTTAAGTCCTTACATATTTTGTGTAAAATGATATGAATTTTGAGAATGTAAAGGCAGTTTTTGAAAAGTTATTAGGATAAAATCCTTGCTGAGTTAATTAATGAATCACCATATAGCTTATTGAACAACAGCAAAAAATATTTCCGATTAGTTCGATAGATTTTATCATTTCTAAGAAATAAATGATTTCTTCTGAGATTTGTAAGGATCGATAAAATGGTTCTGAATTATTTTTTAAAAAGTCCAACATTATGTCTTACTAAAGATATTACACTTTTGAAAAGTTCATAGCATCACTATTAAATTATTTTTTTTACTTCTATCATCTTTCTTTTATCTTTTCTTTTCTGAATTAAAATGGAATATGTATAATGCAAATGAAATACCTTACAAAAAGAAGTGATATCTAATCAAAAACAACTCGTTGTAAATGATCCCGCCAAGCCATAAACCTAAAACGTCAGTCATAAAAAGAAGTGATATCACATAAAAAGAAGCGATATAGAAGTGCATACTACGAGTGCCGTGTAAAAATCTATCACTACTCATAATGTTTCCAAAGGACTCGGAGTGAGGTACAGTATGTGAAAACTGCTTGGCGACCTGCAGGCATATATTTAATATATGCAGTACCTACATCAATTTCGAAAACTTGTGAAAGTCGAAAAAATTTATTTTAATTCTCATTATATAAGTCTTATAAATATTTGTAGGAGGAAGATCTGTAATAAATCAGAAAAGTTTGTAAGGCAAGCAGAAAATAGTATGTAATTGTGGTAATCATCGATTTTTTACAATTATACTTTTCAATATTTTAAACACAAGGTTCGCACACTCCTTGGAATTTCCAAGGACTCTGGCACCACTATTAATTATAAAAAAATTTGCATTTAATTTTTAAGGAACAAAATTCGCAAACACCGCCTTTATTCACAGATTTTGCAATATTTTTCTGCAATGAAATACTTTGAAAATACTGTTAAAATTTAGTGGTAAAACTGTGCGAACACTGTAAACATAATGTTTAATAATACGCTGTTTCAAAATTAAAGGGAAAACTGGTAAAATGAATCCTGTTTATGACAGAATTATTTCTTAAACGTAAAATGTCATGTTTCCGACATAAGGAATATTATATAATACTATTGTAACAAAGCCTTACTAGAACAGATTTTTCCCCTGTCATGTGCAATTCCGTTTACTGCAATATATCTTAGTTTAGTTAACTTCTATTATTAGGTGCATTGTTAGTAATATTCATATGATCATTATTTTTTATTATTATTTCACAAACTCAAAATGTTTATTAAATTTTTATTTAGAAAATCCTCCGCGTAAAAGTGGTCTTTCTTGTTCAAATGATGGTAAATAAAATCAACAAATCGATCCCATGATGTTAAATAAGAATGGGCATGTAAACGCCAAAAGCTTCAACTTTTGACAGTTTAATGGGATCAGTAATTAAAGAGGAAAATTGTTAAACAAATAGTCATATGTAAGTGCAGGAAGAACAAACATTATAAAAGCCTACAGGTCGCCAAGCAGTTTTCACATACTGTACCTCACTCCGAGTCCTTTGGAAACATTATGAGTAGTGATAGATTTTTACACGGCACTCGTAGTATGCACTTCTATATCGTTTCTTTTTATGTGATATCACTTCTTTTTATGACTGACGTTTTAGGTTTGTGGCTTGGCGGGATCATTTACAACGAGTTGTTTTTGATTAGATAGATCCTTGCCAACTGAAATGGATATGTTGACTGGGTATTGAAACCTAGATGTGTAACCCCCCCCCCACACACACACACACACACTGAAACCATATTTTTTTTATCTGATTATAGGACACAGATCGCCTCCCCGAAATAGTATTCTCTCCATGTTACTGATGTGGCCCTTGACAACCCAGATATTCTTGTAAGTGGCCCTTCTCCAAAAAAGGTTGTGCACCCCTATTCTACGTGATTTTGAGAGTGGGGATAACAGTCTGTCATGCCTGCACTTGTACAGCTTTACGGAAGGGAGGGGGGAATTTAGCTACAAAAAACAATGTACTTATTAAACTTAATTATCAACCAGGTTCATGAATCAAATCTGTCAATAAAGCATTTTTATTTTTATTTTTATTTTTATTTTTTATTTTATTTTTATTTTTTATTTTTTGTAATTTTTTTTTTATTCACCCATCTTGCGGGGACAATATTAAATATGCTTCACCTGCAGATTCCTTACAACAGAAAAAATTTTATATGATTTTGTAATTCATTTGATTTTCATTCAGTAACACATTTTCCGTATGTGATGCTGAGAAAGTATTAAAAGTCTATCTCATCTGCAAATTTCATTATTGCAATTTTTTTTCATTAGAGCAACCCATTTTCTCTTCGTAATGTTCGAAAAACGTTAAAAATCAACCTCGCCTGCATATTTCATTAAAACAGGAAATTTTTTATATTTTCTTCTTTTTTTTTTTTTAAGATTATTTTCTTTCAGCAACCCATCTTCACTACGTGAAGCTGGGAAAACATAAAAAATCTACCTCATTGGGAAATAACATTATTGTAGAAGTTTTCACATTTATATTTCTTTAATAATTTTCATTCAGCAACCCATCGTGAAGCTGTGAAAACATTAAAAATCTGCATCATCTGCAGATTTAATGAACACAAAAATTTTGTTATGTACTTTATAATTATTTCCATTCAGCAACCCATCTTCACTACGTGACGCTGGGAAAACATAAAAAATCTACCTCATTGGGAGATAATATTATTGTAGAAGTTTTCACATTTATATTTCTTTAATAATTTTCATTCAGCAACCCATCGTGAAGCTGTGTAAACATTAAAAATCTGCATCATCTGCAGATTTAATGAACACAAAAATTTTGTTATGTACTTTATAATTATTTCCATTCAGCAACCCATCTTCAGTACGTGACGCTGGGAAAACATAAAAAATCTACCTCATTGGGAGATAATATTATTGTAGAAGTTTTCACATTTATATTTCTTTAATAATTTTCATTCAGCAACCCATCGTGAAGCTGTGAAAACATTAAAAATCTGCATCATCTGCAGATTTAATGAACACAAAAATTTTGTTATGTACTTTATAATTATTTCCATTCAGCAACCCATCTTCACTACGTGACGCTGGGAAAACATAAAAAATCTACCTCATTGGGAGATAATATTATTGTAGAAGTTTTCACATTTATATTTCTTTAATAATTTTCATTCAGCAACCCATCGTGAAGCTGTGTAAACATTAAAAATCTGCATCATCTGCAGATTTAATAAACACAAAAATTTTCTACTGTACTTTGTAATTATTTTCATTCAGCAACACATCTTCAGTACGTGACGCTGGGAAAGCATAATGATCTGCCTCATATGCAGATATCATTATTGCAGAAATTTTCATAAATGTATTTCTTTTATAACGTTCATTCAGCAACACATCTTCTCCACATAATGCTGGGAATACACAAAAAATCTGCAGATTTCAATAATACATTAATTTTCATATACATTTTTTATAATAATTTTCATCCGGATCAATTTTCGCAGTTTTTACCTGAGGAAACATTAAGTTGCACGTTAAATCATTGCCTGCATTTGAAACATTACTTCTTAACTAACTTAAATATACTTATTCAATTTAATCTAACTAACATATAAAAGTATTACAAATAAAAACTTAATCTGCAAATACTTTTTTTTTCATTTTAGAAGAATATTGTTCAAACTGAATCCATCGACTTCTATATGTTTATCAAGTTAACGAGGAATGCAATTTTGCAAGATTTGTGTGCTTAAGCAATATTTACAAAACAAATTTTATATAACATTTAATAACAGACTGTAACAACATCTCGAAAGGAGAGTCATTAAATAACCTTGTGAAAGTAGGAAACACTGTTAATGTGTTCCTTGTTAATATTTGACTTTAAAAATGATTTCATTTGTTAATTTTGTAGATCAAACGTTATATTGAAATTTTTAATGAAAATTTAATTTAACACCTGTTTCTTTTTAATTTAGTAAACTGTTGTGTATTTAGTTCCAGAAATGCATTTTATTTATTGTAAAATAACGCATTAGAATATTTTATACATGGTTATATTTATTTATTTATTTATTTATTTTAGTTATGACAAAATAGTTCAATAAGCTACTTACAAAAAAATTGTAGTTGTTGTAAAATAATTCAGTAACTATTTTCTTTTTTTTAATAGAATTTTTTCGTTATTGCAATGCTCCCAAATGGTCCGTTTTTTAATACCACTAATTACGAAGAATAATTTTCGTGGAAAGTATCTACAGCATTTTCATCTGAACAAAACTTCGAGATACGTTTCAAAAAAATTTGTAAGAGAAAGCTGAATAAAAGTTTATCGTTTTATAAAAGTGGTATTCAAAAAACGGAACATTTGGTAGTTACTGTAAAATAGTCATCAAAGTATTTTGTACTTTATTATAGAATTTATTCCTCATTTTTATGTTAAAATAATTCAATAAGCAATTTTGTATTATATTTTAAAAAAAATGCTTATGTTATTATGAAATCAGTAAGTTATTTTTAACTTCGTTATTGATTTTTTTAAGGGGTTGTGCATGTATAACGTTATCACTTTAGGGGGGAGGGGTTTGGCACATGATACCATAAGATATCTCTAGTTGTAGGGGGTTGTCTTTTGATATCGTTATTATTTTTGATCCAACCAAAATTTTCTCTTATTATTAAGTAACTGGCTGTTTTATATCAGTAGTGGATGACGTCCAGCAGTAATAGAGTAGTATAAGTTGTCAGAACATGTAAATTCAATCCTGTTGTACTAGTATAACGTAGATTAGAATTCTGTCGTGTTAAAGACTACGACATTGATGTTATATGACGATTATCAGTCGACGAGTGAAGGCCATGGAATACATTTTTCCGTGAAAGTTTCCCCAGAAATAATTGAGACAAAACGTAAAGGCATCATTTTATTAAAACATCATTCGGCGGCGCAGTTCCCACCAAGAATATTAGTAGTAATTTAGGGAGTAAGCAAGTTGTAGATCATCGAATACGTGGGCGGTGACCAAGGGGTGGTATGAAAAATGGAAATACGACTAGAATCTACTCAAACACAGCGATCATCGGCTTTTTGTGCGTCAAGTGTAGGAATACAAATATGACGTAGGTCGCGCTCTCAACCAATTAATAATTAAGAATACCACGCCATGGAAATAGTGCTGGCAGAGCGAGTAGATGAATTTGAAGGTAAAAAGGAAAACCCGGAATACGCGCAGGAAAATGAAATGGAAGGAAAATTAAAATGGTTGCTAAAAGAACATTCTAAAAGAAAAAAGAGCGGAAATGGAACATTTAATTTAAGAATACTAAAAGCGTAACATTTAAGTAAATTAGACAAGTGAGAGATTAAATTAAAGGGAATTTAACAGAATTAACGATAGAGATTATTTAAGAATAAGGATTTAGTGAATATAAAGTAGTAATTTAGAATAAGATAAGGAAATCGAGGAATTAGATCTAATAATGTAACATACATATATAATCCGCTGTTCGAGAAATCAGGTGCACAGTATGGTTGAAATTATACGTGTGGTTACCAGTAAAAAAAAGAGAAAGAATGTTGTTCGTCTGTTTTGTATATAAATAGGTCTGCCTCCTCCCCCTCACTCCCCGTGCGGGTTTCAAGTTGCAAGAAGGCATTATTACTGTTGAATACATTACGTAACAAATATCTATTATTAAATACTTTTAAATAGTAACTTTTTCTTTTTTAAGTTTTCTTTGATATAAAATTATTTCATAGATAACTGTGATATTTTATTTACTTCTCTTCATTTGAACCAATAAAGTACGCAAATAGCAAATGTATAACCATATCTGTATACCACTGCAAACAAAAGAAAAAATTGCAAAAATGAAAAGAATTTTTAGACATTGATAACTATATCATTAGGGCGGAGGGGGGGAGGGGGTTCAAAATTACTAAAAAGTTGATAATGTTATATAAGTATAGCCCCTAAGCTGTTGTAAAATAATTCAGTGAATTATTTTCTAATTTGCAATAAAATATTTTTTCTAGTTTTCGTAAGATAATCCAGTAAAATATTTTGTATTTTGTTATGCATATTTTTTTTTCAAACTATCATAAGATAATTCAGTAAACTATTTTGTACTTCGTCATTTAAATTTTTGCTAGTTATTACTAAATAATTCAGTAAGCTATTTAATATTTTAAAATACAATTTTTCTCTTGTTGCCATAGATTTTTTCTTCTTTTAAATAATTCAGTGGACTATTTTACACTTTATTATACAATTTTATTTCAAACTATTTTAAAATAATTCGGTAAATTATTTTGAACAAGGTCATATAATTTTTTTCCAGTTATTACAAAATAATTCAGTAAATTAGTTTGTATTTTAATATACAAATTTTCTTATGTTGTCATGGAAATTTTTTATATATGTTTTCTTTTAAATAATTCAGTGAAATATTTTGCTCTGTTTTATACAAATTTTCTCATATTGTCACAGTTTTATTTTTCAGTGAACTATTTTACACTTTAATTTACACTTAGAGAATTTTATATCAAGCTATTATAAAATAATACAGTAAATTATTTTGTATTTTGTCATATAAATGTTTTCGAAATTATTGCAAAATAATTCAGTGATCTATTTTATACTTTAATATACAAATTTTCATATGATGCCATAGATTATTTTTCAAGTTTTCATAAAATAATTTAGTGAACAATTTTACACTTTCTTATAGAATTTTATTCAATCTACTATAAAATAATTGAGTAAATTATTTTGTACCTTGTCATAGAAATATTTTTCAGTTATTAAAAAAAAAAAAGTTCAGTAAATTACTTTGAATTTTAATACACAACTTTTCTCATGTTGTCATAGATTCTTTTTTAATAATTCACTGCACTATGTAGTACTTTATTATACAATTGTATTTCAAATTATTTTTAAATAATTCGGTAAACTATTTTGAACAAGGTCATATAAATGTTTTCCAGTTATTACAAAATAATTCAGTAAATTATTTTATATTTTAATATGCAAATTTTCTCATGTTATCATAGAAATTTTTTATATATGTTTTCTTTTAAATAACTCAATGAAATGTTTTTACACTTTTTTATACAAATTTTCTCATATAGTCATAGATTTTTTTAAAAATAATTCAGTGAACTATTTTACACTTTAATTTACGCTTGCAGAATTTTATATCAAGCTATTACAAAATAATACAGTAAATTATTTTGTACTTTGTCATATAAATGTTTTCGAAGTTATTACAAAATAATTCAGTAAATTATTTTATATTGTAAAACACAATTTCTCTCATGTTGTCATATTATTATTATTATTTTATAATTCTGTGAACTGGTTTGTACTTTTTTTAATAGAATTTCATTTTAAGCTATTTTAAAATAATTCAGTAAACTATTTTGTACCTTGTCATATAAATGTTTTCTAGTTTTTACAAAATAATTCAGTAAATCATTTTGCATTTTAACACGCAATTTTTCTCATGTTGTCATAGATTCTTTTTTAATAATTCAGGGAACTAGTTTGTATTATGTTATAGAACTCTATTTCAAGCTATTTTAAAATAATACAGTAAACTATCTTTCACCTTGTCATATAAATGTTTTCCAGTTATTACAAAATAATTCATTAAATTATTTTATATTTTAATATGCAAACTTTCTCATGTTGTCATAGAATTTTTTATATATGTTTTCTTTTAAATAATTCAATGAAATATTTTGCACTTTTTTTATACAAATTTTCTCATATTGTCATAGATTTTTTTTTTAATAATTCAGTGAACTATTTTACACTTTAACTCACACTTACAGAATTTTATATCAAGCTATTATAAAATAATACAGTAAATTATTTTGTACTTGTCATATAAATGTTTTGGAAGTTATTACAATACAATACAGTAAACTATTTTATACTTTAATATGCAATTTTTCGCATGATGCAATTCTTCGCATGCGCTGTTCACACATGATGCAATAGATTTATTTTTCAGGTTTTTATAAAGTAATTTAGTGAACTATTTTGCACATTCTTATACAATTTTATTTCAGGCTACTATAAAATAATTCATTAAACTATTTTGTACCTTGTCATATAAATGTTTTTCAGTTATTAAAAAATAATTCACTAAAATATTTCATATTTTGATATACAAATTTTCTCAAGTTACTCTGAAATAGTTGCATGTTTTGTATGTCTTAAGTTTCATTTATAATATTTCTACTGGCTGAAATTATACTTATACGTTCAATTCCCAAAAGAAGATAATAGTATTTTTTATAAAAAAAATATAAGTAAAAGTAAATAAGTAAATAAGTAAAAGTATTTTTTCCAATAAAGTATCGTGAAAAATAACTTATCATTAAATTCTTTGACAAAAATTCATTATAGTCAAACGATTATATTTATTACAAAGAACATCATTCGTTTTAACTACATGTTTTTTTAAACATCAATTCTTAAACAATACATTTATTCAATTTAATCTAACTAATGCACATAACTATTAAAAGTACGCATTTAACCATCAAATACTTTTTTTTTTCTTTGTCTCACGGGAATACGCTTCAAAATGAAGTCATCGGTTTCTGTTTTTTCATAAAGTTAAAAGAGTAAGTAATTGTGTTTGGTTTGTATGCTTAAGCAATTTTTACAAAACAAATTTTTCATATAAAATTTAATAACAGTCTATAACAACATATTGAAAGGAAAGGCATTAAAAATGTTCCTGAAAATTGGAAACAATGTTAATGTATTTTTTGTTAATAATGTTTCATTTTAAAATGATTCTTCTTTAACACTTTCCAATATGGTTGAAAAGTGTTTATGACTTCGGTTTGTCTGTCTGCCGTCTATCTTTCGTCTGTCTGCCCAGCTAATATACACTCCCGTAAATATACACGGATCGTCATGAAATTGATATATGTTACTGAGATTCACTATGGCATGTTCGGTATTGAAAATGAAGCATGTAGGTATAGCAGTTACAGTTCCTTTACAGGGACATTCAAAAGACTTCCCTTACATTACGGCCTATGGGGAAAAATCGTTTGCGGTGATTTTAATAACATTTCACAATTACAAACCCATTGAAATTTATATATAGCTCTGGAAGTACACTAAAAGATACCTACTATGGAATAGGGTATGAATAGCATTCATGGTACATTTATAGGGACACTCAGAAGAATTTCATTACATTACGGTGTACGGAGAAAAATCGTTTGCGGTGTATTTTATTCATGTTACGTATTGGAATTGATATATATCTCTGAGGTGCACTGCAAGATATTTACTATAGAATATGATCTGCACGGCATTCATCATTGATATACAGGGACACACAAAAGAATTCCGTAACAGTACTCTCCAAGAACGATAATTGCTGGAAGTCGTAAGTTTTCTTTTCTGGTACGTGTTTTTAAATGAAACTTTTTTTTTTTTTGCTTATTCCTTTGTGTGTATAAGTCCTACAGATCATATACATGGCTGCAAAAAATATTTCAAATACATTCCCGTTTATTGATGGAAATTGCTGAAGGGGAATTTCCAACTGTGATATGCGTTTTCTAATTGAACAACATTTTAGCACACTATGTATTATGAGATAAATCTATAGTACATATACAGGGCTGCAAAACAATACTGATCTTTTTTCGTCTTTTGATGGAAATTGATGAAATTAAGTTTTCAAATGTGTTACGTGTTTTACAAAATGCTTATTTGAACGACCCTTTTCACTTCATTAAACTGTCAAGTTTTATTATAGAATTCTAAATGTATCGGAAAGTGTTTCATAATCTATGTTAACACGTCACTTTACGTTCTTGTTTGTTGTTAATTTTGGGTTAAGCGTTATATTAAGTTTTTATTTTAAAATTTAGTTTAATTGAGCAAAAGATTGTGAACTTAGTCTTAAAAAATTCTTTCTAGTTATCGTAAAATAGTGCTGTAAAAAATTGAGCGTGGTTAGAGAATTGTTTCTGGTTATTGCAAATTAATTAATAATAGTAAGCTATTTTGTACTTTGTTATACAAAACTTTTAAGTCATTCCAAAATAGTTCAGTATGCTGTTTTGTACATTGCTATGCAAAACTTTTAAGTTATTCAAAAACAATTCAGTAAGCTATTTTGTACTTTGTTATACAAAACTTTTAAGTTATTACAAAATAATTCAGTAAGCTGTTTTGAACCCAGTTATAATATTTTTTTCAAGCTATAGTGAAATAATATTCTTTTTACTTTGTTATAGATTTCTTTTTCCTGCTTTTATAAAGTAATTCTGCAAACTACTTTACGTAAACTCTTTGATGTAAATGTTTGCTAGTTATTACAAAATACTTCAATAAACTATTTAGCATTTCAATATTAAAAAAATGCAGATGTAAACAATGAAACTTTCAGTTCAGATGTGGATGCAAAATTACAGAATTTTTCAGTTTTATATCTTTCCGTATATATTTTAATATGCAATTCTCGATATTGTTACTGAACTTGTGGTTTTTAATGAAGAAAGTATAAATTTATTTCTGAAAATATTCAAGATATTTCTGATATCACTGGTAATCAATCTTTTTATCAAATATATTTATGTATTAATCAAGCTTTTTGGGTTATTAAGAATCGCTAAACCTAAAATAAAACTTCTCTATTTTATATTTTTGCTGTGGATTAAAAGAGTACCTTTATGAAGAAAGTTTCATTGAATTATTCAAGGAATATATTTAATTATACATTATAATATTAGATGTAAATTTCCAACTGGGCGAAAAATGTCCGGACCAGGATTCGAACCCGAGACCTCCTGGCTGAAGCCGCCAGTGCTCTGCCATCGGAGCTATCCCGGACGATTCTGGTCGAGCTTTTTCACCCAGCTAACCTAGATGATTACAGCATCTGGTCTGAAACCTGGTTCAGCTCAACAGAATAAATCTCAGGTAATGGAACTCCAGAAATCGCTGGATACGAAATTACACTAGATTAATATTAACACAATTATTCTAATTGGTAAACAAATCATATTAGATGTAAATTTCCAACTGGGCGAAAAATGTCCGGACCAGGATTCGAACCCGGGACCTCCTGGCTGAAGCCGCCAGTGCTCTGCCATCTGAGCTATCCCGGACGATTCTGGTCGATCTTTGGTTAGCTGGGTGAAAAAGTTCGACCAGAATCGTCCGGGATAGCTCAGATGGCAGAGCACTGGCGGCTTCAGCTAGGAGGTCCCGGGTTCGAATCCTGGTCCGGACATTTTTCGCCCAGTTGGAAATTTACATCTAATATGATTTGTTTACCAATTAGAATAATTGTGTTAATATTAATCTAGTATACATTATAAATTATTTACTTGACCTTTACTTTTAATAATTTAATCATTTTTGAAATTACTATTTATCTATTTAGTTTATTACTTTACTTAATTATTTTAATATTTTACTATATTGGAAGCATTCATTACAATTTTGACTGCATTATTACATTCAAATTATTGTTTAAAAATGTAAACAAAGCAATGACCAGAAATCCGTCAAATTCTAAAATCCGCACAACCTCAGCTCCCAGCTGTGCGGATTTGAGAAAGCCTACTGTATTATATTATACTTGTTCAATATGTATCTTCTATTATACTTATGTTCAACATTTCTCTATTATTATGCTTATGTTCAATATCTACCTTAAATTATGCTTATGTTCCATTTTCAAAAGAAGATAAGATTTTTAGAATAATTTATTTTAATTTAATGCTGTCTGAAATAATTTCAGATTTAAAAAAAAAATTATAATAATTTTTGATAATCGATCGATAATATTTACAAGAAAAGCATAATTTGTTTTAACTTCCCCTTTTAGAAAAATTAAATTCTAAAGTTAAGTATACTTTTTCAATTTAATGTTACTAATATATAAAACTATTAAAAGCACGAACTTAACCATCAAATCCTTTTTTTTTTTTTTTCGTCTCACGATAACATAATTCAAAGTGAAGTCATTCGCTTCTGTTGGTTTATAAAATTAAAAGATAATGTAATTTTGCTAGGTTTGTATGCTTAAGCAACTTTTACGAAACAATTTGTATGAAATTTAATAACAGTCTGTAATAACATTTCGAAAGGGGTCATTAAAAATGATTGTGAAAATTGGAAACATGATTAATTTATTGTTTGTTAATAATGTTTGATCTTATAAATGATTTGAACATTAAATTAACTTTTGTTAACATTTTGTGTAATTAAATTTTAATCTAAAATTAAATTTAAATTGTTTCTTTTTTTATTCGGTAAAATATTTTGTACTTGGTTATAGAAACGTTTTCTAGTATATTTCATCAAACTATTTCGTACTTTGATATACAGGATGAGTAAAAAAAATTTCGACGCCTTTTTACTGCCGAATTGGAAAACAGAAGGAAAAGCGAATAGAAATGAAATACAGTGATGAAGGGCTAAGGAAATGCATATTTTAGGTTACGCTCACAGTATGGCAGCCATCTTGAAATCCGCCTTATTGAATGAAATTGTGGATGAATTGCCGTGATGTACTAAGCATATTATTTCTTCGCGTGAATAATAAATTCTGTATAATATTGAAAAGTTAATAGATGCATTCATTTGTAGTTATAAGTCAATGGAATTTTTAAGTACTTAGAAGATAAAATCCTGCAAATCAGAAAGTTCAAAAACTTCGATTAGAAATGTATTTTGCATAGTCTAGCACATTAATTATTGTTTTGGGGCGGAGGAAGTTTCTTGGCATAGGGAATGTTAAAAGTTTTACTTTTGTTTGAGGAAAAAAAAAATTAATGTATCTAAAGAAATTACATTTTGTCTGCGGATTATTATTATTTATTATTATTATTAGTTCCCAAACAAAAAGTTGAATTCCTCATAGTTGCAATTCGTTATTTAAAGGGGACAGTTTACCTTAAAATTGGTCAAAAAATCGTTTTTTTTTTAAATAATAAATGAAAGCCTGTTTAATTGTGAATATTTTTACTTCTCACTTTTACCCATACGGCAATTATATCGCGAGACATTGTAAATTTTGTTAACACACCCAGCGCAATTCCTCACATAAATTAAAATTTTAAATGGGCTTCCCTCCATTTTCATATTTTCTTCACTTTCATGTTTTAAAAATGCTAAGGCTTTTTTTTTTTTCTTTTTTTGCATTTGAGATAGAGATTTAAACTTTTTTTTACGTGTTCTTTATATTACATGTGTGGTAAATCTGCGCTTGGAAGCGCTGCCTTCAGATTTTTCCTTGTATATATATATATATATATATATATTTAAATAAAAGTATATGAAGATGTGTTACATTTCACCGTTTTACACTATATATATCAGTAAAAAAATTATATTAAATGTTACATTAGATGTATCTAACAATCCATGCGTAGTCTTGTGTAATACACATTTTAAAATCTTTTAAAAAAATTGAGAAAAAACATCAATATTTAAAAAATAGTAGGGATTTTAAAAAATTAAACTTTTTAAAATTTTTTATTAAATATGCAGTTAAAACATTTTTTTTTTCAAAAGATACTTTTATTTGAACATTGAAATGCAGTGAGTTTACCATTTGGACCAAATTTTTTAGAATAAACAAAATTGTTGAAAAGGTATACTGTCCCCTTAAAGGAATATATAACACACTTAGTAGCTCGGTTGAACTTTTACTTAGACTTTGAAACAGATTGCGTAACATCACCTTTTTTTTTTGCAACGACTTCAAATCATGAGAATTCAAAATATTATATTACACACGAACAAGGGGTTTCAATTAGTCACACGTATAGGGCCCCAGAAAAATATGGGTGCCTGCTATTGGTGCTTGCGAAGTTCTGTACAACAATCTATGCGTCCTGTAGCTTTTTTGTTTGTTTGATTCGAAAAATGTTTAAGTGCAAAGAAAAGCATTTTTGTATACATATAATAATACATTTAGTGAATTTAATTTTTATATGAGCTACGTATTCATCCAAAATTTCGCTACTCAGTCTGCCTGTTGCCGCTAGAAGCGCCATCTATGTGGTTTGTTTGGAAACATGGGAGTTGGGTTCGAGACGCCGATCCGAGGAGTAGTGTAAATATCGGCTCTCGTTCAATTTATTGTTTTGTGAATTAAAATTTAATTAGTAATACAGTCCGCTAATTTTATTTATGGTGAGTTGTGAGCAGTGATTATTTGAGAAAGAGCTACCGGCGGGAACACTGCCACTAAATTAATATATTTCCGGTGTGCGGATATCTATTAGTTGGAAATCTTCTGATGTAGAATAAAAAGCTGTCGAAAAACGAATAAAAGGTAGTATTGTAATCGAGAGGAAAAGTAATCTATCAACTTTCTATTACTGAATATGCGTATTAAAATTTACAATACTAGGGAGTTCTATATCTAGGATGCCCCTATGAGCTACACTTGCCTATTCCCGTCCGTACACCGCAAGCTCTAAACACACACTATTTGTTCTTTAAAAAAATAATAATACCCGATTACGGACGATTGAATGATGTTATTATTGCTCGTAGCAATCTTCTGTAATCGGGTTGCTGTTCATTTCCCTTTGACGGAGGGCTTTTTTTATTCCCAAGATCGCATTAACTGTTATTGCCACAACTGACGACTTTTTCGTGATTAATTAAATATGATCAATTACAAATTTAAAAAATAAGCTTGTGTAGAAAGTTTAACTAAAAAAGTATGGCTGCCTCTCCTCTTTTTATAAATCTAGAAAAAGTTTACTTTTAGACGCTATAAGAAAATCGTTTTTTATAAGATGTTTTAATTATATAATTTTAAATATGGTGTCATTTTCACTATTAAAAGCTTTTTGCATTTAATTATTTCATTATTTTAAAGTTTTCTTTTTAAAAAAAATTTACCTTTAAAGATAAATATTTAAATATTTAAATTTTAAATATTTGCCTTTTTCCAATGAAAAGTGTTTTGGAGGACTTTTTAAAGTCTGGAAATAGTTGATAAAAACAGCTATTCAAAATTATGTATTAAATCCTTATTCTGGTAACAAAAATTTTTAATAAATATTAGAAAAAACATAAAATTATAGACAAATTTTAAAAAAATATCTGCCCTCTCGGCCTACAGGCGCAGGTAGATTTCGAAGTTAAGTACTAATCAATCAAACTAAATCAAGATTAGAGATAAACCAAGTTTAACAATTTTATCTGGCCACTTTTAACAATTTTTTTAATTTCATTTTCCTGTAAGAGCTGGTTTTATTAGAATCATGTTAAGGCGGTAATCCAAAAAAAAGTATTTTTCCACGCTCAACAACTCGAAATTTACTGATACATTTCCAGACTCATTTTTAAAAGTAAAAACATGAAACTTGCTGACGTGATTTTTTGAAGAGATTTATAACCGACCTGTGTTTTTATTTTTGTTCAATTAATTAGAACTTGATTTACAAACAATTATTTTCTTAATACAACTATTTTTAGGTAGATTTCGTAAGAAACACTATACCTATTACATTCTCCCCAATGTTGGAATTTCTGAAACATTTTTGCAGATCTACACCAATCATCATCCCTAAAACTTAAAACCACCCTCAGTTTAAATTTATATATATACATCACTTTTTTATGGACACGATAACTTCCGTAATTCTGCACGTATCTCTTCCAAACTGATACATAAAATCAAGGGGCAGAAAATCTCGGTCAAGTTCGTTAATGAGCAAAATCGGACCAAGGGGATGGAAATAGGATGGGAAACTTAAAACTAGAGTCAAAGAACATATAGCAGACATAAAATACAACAGGAGAACCACAGATTTGGCCAGATTATGCAGCAAAGAACCTTTACAGATCGATTTTAAAAATAGCAGAATAATTTATCCGTCAAGATTTTATTTACCATCCATTGTGCGGGAATCCATAGAGATATTTTTACGCAACAAGAATATTTTCAGTGATTTAATATCCCTTGAGTTGCCTAAAATTTGGAAGGAGATTCTATGCAGTTTTAGTAACAATAGTAAATATTAATCCTCGTTCACAAATATCCAATTTCATTTTATTTTATGTTTTCACTGATTTTCATTATGGATGAGGTCTCGTGACATTATTTACCACCTTATTGTTTTAATTTTTTGCGAAAATATTTATATCAAGAATGATTTTGAAAATGTCGCTGTTTGTGCGATGAACCGTTAATCTAAATAAAGGTATTTTATCACTTTTATAGTATTTTTTAGCTTAGTCTGTTTCATTATAAGTGAATATCATACATATTGTTATAATTGAATGTGCTGATGACTTGATTGCATTTGAGAATATTATGAATATTTACAATTTTATATAATGCTTTTTAGCAAAGATTATGTTATCGGAGAAATCTAATGCAGCAATACCGATAAACAGGCCATTAACACAGTCCTCAGCAAAAATTTAGACACTGATGATATTTAACCTTTAAATAAAAAGTACCAACTTTTGGGTTATAAAAATCGCTATATTTATTTTTAAATGTATTTTTAACCTTTTTAGGACGGAAATAACGGTTTTAATGCAGGATAATCTTTGATTTAACTGAAAAAAAGTGAAATTTGCATATTGCAAAAGTTTAGACACTTTCTTAATTTTCGGCAAATGTTCACGGAAAATTACAAATTTTAAACTTATGACGTCACATGCATGGAGTATTTAAGTGCACCTCACGATAGCATCGGTTAGTGAAGATGCCGCGAGCTAGAAAGATTCGGCAGTTGAAATAGGGAAGCTGAAATCGAAAGGGATGAGTATTGCCGAAATTTCAGCTGCTTTGAATCGTTCAAAGAAGTCTGCCTATCGAGTATTGTATAAGGATGACTCCTACGATGCAAAA
The DNA here is from genome assembly GCA_963932465.1 of Maratus speciosus. Taxonomy (NCBI): domain Eukaryota; kingdom Metazoa; phylum Arthropoda; class Arachnida; order Araneae; family Salticidae; genus Maratus; species Maratus speciosus. The sequence continues at coordinate 360,771,256 of OZ010794.1, forward strand.
CATAGATCTGGAAGGCCTCATGTGTCCAGAAAATGAGATGATAGAAGGATCCATTAACTGGCATCTACACAAATGATGCGTGCTAGTCAGATTAAAAGTGAGTCAGGGCTTGCTGAGTCAACGGATACGATTCGTAGGCGAATTAAAGAAAGAGCTAAATTAGCTTACATAAAAATGAAAAAACAGCTAACGTTGAAATATAACCAAATATTGATGAGAATGCAGTGGCCTCTCAAACATATGTCATATGGACCCCAGTGGCGTACTGTGACATTCGGTGATGAAAAAAAAAGTGGAATTTGGATGGCTTAGATGGATGGGCATATTATTGGCAATACTTGCGTAAAGAGTCTCGAACTTTCTTCAGTCGACAAAAGGGTGGGTGGTTCTTTAATGATTTGAGCCTCATTTTGATTTAATGGTAAAGTATCTCTGGAGTTCCTCAATGGTCGCCGAACAGCGCAAGACTACATACATATATTGGAGAACAATTTAAAGCCCTTTGGTAAAATTTTAGTTGGTCTAAAGTATCTATTTCAGCAAGATAATGCGTCCATTCATGTTGCACACAAAACAAAAACTTGGTTTACTCTTAAAATATTATTGTTCTCGATTCGCCTGCGTGTAGCCCTGATCTGAACCCAATCGAAAACCTTTGTGACATCATATTTTGTAAGGTTTAGACAAATTTTCTGCAATACTCATCTGTTAATGGACTTCGAGCTGCTGTTGAACGTGCTTGGTACGAAATAAACCCGCAAGTGATGCAAGATTTACCTTCTTTAATATAAAGTCACATTTTTGCACTAATTGCAAACAATATGGGGGCAATTCGATTGTAATTTATGAGTATTTTTCTGTAAATATATAGATTGTCTATATTTTTGCCCCAATGTTAATTTTTTTTTTTTTTTTTTTTTTTGTCATTGTATGTTATGTAAAGTGTATAATTTAAAATTTATTATTTGTGAATAAAGGACAAGTCACAAGTAATATATGGCAGTGGAGCTATAACAATTTGTTACATACTTCTCAGTACAGAAGCAAAATCGGCCATTGTCTAAACTGTTGCTGCGCACTGTATGTTGTCACCTTTTATGAACAAGTTATAATTTAGAATTCGGAAAAATAAAAACTTGGATATTTTCATTATACTACAGATTTAAAAATATATTTGCGAGCTTACTTTGCAGAATTTTAAGTTCTAGCTCCAGAAAACACGAGAATCAAAGTGTTCAACTATTCTTAAAATATAAGAGAAAGAGTAAAAGAAAAAGAGACGTCTTCAAGGTGTATTTACTTATACGAGAAAAAATGCAGTGAAATGTAGCTGCACAAAAGTCAAAAACTCTCAAAGCTTTGTTAAAAGTTTACAGCTGTATAGTATTGTGAATTTATCGTAGTTCGGAAGGAAGTAGGGTGAAGGAGGCTTTTGAGACTGAGAATTATTTTAAAAAATCATTACTTTTGTTTGTCAAAAAACTCAGAAGATATGTATCTAACAAAAGGTGTTATATGATCATCGGCTGAAATTCCGGAAAGATTTTCCAAATATGAATTTAATCCCTGTTCGTGGTTTAAAATATTACGAGACAAAACCCGTCGAATTCGAGGAACGAAAATGTTTAAAAGAACCGATTGACTGAATTTATAAAAAAAATAACAAAAATAATTACAATATTTAATAAATATATTTCCAAACTTGATGTTAAGTTTGCCAGTTACAATTTTGCATGTAAAAATTCGCGTTCCTCACTTGAAGTTCCAATTTCAGTGCAGTCGGAATCCAGAAATTTACTTTTAGCCGCGTTCGCAGTAAAATGTTTAGTTTATCAAGCTAAATACTCATTTCATTTTCACTATGACATCATTTTCACGCACTGAAGCCATCTGAGATGAGCGTCTCAATCTCAGTGTTAACGGAATGAAAAAAAATATTGAAATGTAAAAACGTTATGAGTAAAAATGCGTTATTTTATATAGTGACGTCATTTTCTGTTCAAAAGTTTTGCAAAAATTATTTTTAATTGTAATGAGAAAATGGCATCCGTAAAACGATATGGTAATTCTCATTGTTTTCCTTCTCTCTTCAACATTGGAAGTAATCAGATTGCCACCAACGGGAAGAAATTTCCTAAAACACTTTTAAAATTAAAAATAGAATATAAAAATGGAAATAAATTAAAAATAGAATATAAAAATGGAAATAAATTAAAAAATAGAGAGTAAAATACAGTTCCCTAAGGTACCATTGTTAGAAGTAGTTGGCAAAGTAATTCCTTTTGTAAATTGTTGAAATGATTGCCTCACACTAGAATTTACAGGGGTTTTGTTAGAAAATAAATAAATGCCTGTTTTCACTTACATTCTAAAAGAAAATTTTATTAAAAAATATTTGGTGCTGTTTGTCAGTTTTTAAGTAGAATAAAGCGTCTGCGCTTTGCAAAGGGCATGTGAAATATATGTTTTGTGTGCCGTTACACAGCGAGACAGTCGGCGATATACATGGCACTTGAATAAAATAATATTAGCTAAGTGCGATGTATAAAAATATAATAATTAATATAATGTGTAGCGTGACAGCCGTCGGTACACACGGTACCGGAATAAAAGTAAAATGTGTACAGCCGGCGGTACACATGGCACTCAACGTGTTAAATATAAGGTAAGGTGCCCTATTTTTGTCCCGGATTTTACATAGTCTAACTATCTACGCACATAGAAATATTGACAAATATCGTACAAAAAATGCGAAAAATTCTTTTTCAAAAGTATCTATATATCGCAAAAGAAAAAAAAATGGTCCCAGTTTCGTCCCCCTCAAAAAATCCAATACGTCGAGGTTTAACTCATAACTAAATCAAAATTTATTTCTAAATGAGTAAGTAATTTAATTTACATTAAATTAAGGCACAAAGAAATGTACTAATTATCAGCGGAATAATAACATAAGGAAACATTAGCCATCCAAACATGAGGAAAAAATTGAAAAAAATAGTCATGAAAAAGCATTCCTAATTTCGTCCCCGGAGCGAAAATAAGAACTGCAAGGAGGACGAAATTTGGACCACGCTGGAGCTTCTGTTCCCGTAAGATGAATTGAGCGTCCTAAAACTCACTGTATACTACTGACAGAATCTTACCTACGTAAGATACATGCAATGAATAAGAAATAAATACTTACAGTACAGTAAATAACGTTCTACAAACGACGTAATAAGAACTCAGGTCTTCTAAAAATTGGAAATCCGTCGTCTTTAACATATCTATGCGTCTTGGCGAACGAAACTTTCACAACTGACCCCTTTTACCTTCCGTTCCCTGAGACTTGCGTGATAAGTGGCGCCACTTTCGTAGAACTGGAGAAGTAAATGGGAACGAAATTAGGAAAGGGGTCGAAAAGTAGGGCACTTTACCCTATACTCAGTTTACAATTAGGGTTCCCTGAACTCATAGCCCAAACTGTAAGTGTTGATATAGAGCACTGTAATAATCATTTATTGAACAGGAACGTATGGGCTCAACTGAGGCACAAACACAGGAAATAGACATGCAAGGAATGTTTATTGGTAGCGTCATTGACAAGTGCTATGTTTACAATAAGTCAACCAACAGTAATACATGCCTAACAGCGTCTATGGATCAATTGGAGTGCTGATTCAAAGATGCCAGGCATTTCACGCACACGAGCAGCAGCAACGGATATTCAAGCGACGAGATCGTCAACAGAGTCAGCTGGAGTCGCATACACAAGACTCTTCAGATGCCCCCATAAAAATTAATCGAGGGTCGATAAATCAGGAGATCGGGGTGGCCAAGGGACTGGCCCAATACGCCAAAACAAGCAGTTGTTATCGTAATTTTCTGGAAAATATTTTACCAGAACTATTTCAAAATATTCCGATCGCCATTCGTAAGCAACTGTGGTTTTAGCATGATGGGGTGCCAGACCATTTCAGCACTCTTGTACGCATTACCTGGGGGCAATTACCCCTTTTCGAGAGCGATGGATTGGGGATGCGAGTTTATGGGACTCCCGGAGTCTCTCGTCGCTCGAATATCCATTGCTCCTGCACGTCTGCGTAAAATACCTGGCATCTTTGAGTCTGTACGTCAATTGCTCCATTAAAGTTGCCAGGCAAGTATTACTGTTAGTTGACACAATTCTGAATACTTATTGTAAACAGAGCTCCTGTCAATGGCGCTACCAATAAACATTCCTTTCATGTCTTTTACCTGTGTTTGTGCCTTAACGCATCACTTGCACCCATGCATTCCTACACTGTAAAAAAATCTGTAAAGTTACTACAGTTTTTCTGGGAAACTGGGATTCCTAGAACTTTTTATGTAACTGCAACAACAAAAGTTTATGTATTAGATACACTTTTGCACCAAAAATAAAAAAATCTGTAAGGTTACTAAGAATTTTTTAGGAAACTGAGATGCCAAGAACTTTTTATGTAACTACAGCCAGAATTATTATAATCATTGTATTATTATTGCAAAATTAGTATAATTATCTAACTAATATATAAAATTTAAGGTGTCAGAAAAATCTTTCCTTCAGTGATTGCAAAATTTATTCATATCCGCTATATGCAAGATAGACATGTGAAGCTGGTGCCAAAATGTAGAAAAATTAATAAAGTTTTTTTGTTGTTGTTGTAGTAGGTTTCAGTAATATGGCTGTAGAGTAGCAGTGTCGGTGTGCAGGAAACCAGAATTGTTCAAAAATATAAAAAAAAGCCTCATGAAAAAAGCGAGACAGTGTTTTTTGAGAACTCCCAAAAAATCAGTGTGTACGGACTCACGTAAAGTACAGATGCCAAAAGGGTCACATGATAACAGAGGATACACTGAGATTTTCCTGATTTGTGAAAAGTAGAGCTACACGACGGCCACGTCACGGAAACCTGCAACAAAAAATAAAGCTTGGTTAGTTTTTCAACATCTTGGCACCAGTTTCACACGAAATCATCCGCTATCTTATATATAGCGGATATGAATAACTTTTGTAACCAGAGAAATACTTTTTAGACATCCTGTATATTAACTATCAAGTTATTATCTATTCTTAGTCCTTCAAGAATATACTGCAAATTGAAAACAGCGGCTTCTGTTTATTTTTATAGTTAGAAGGAATGTCATTTTGCGTAGTTTGTATGCTTAAGCAATTTTTACAAAGCAAATTTTCGTATAAAGTTTAATAAAACAATGTAACAATGTTTCGAAGGGAAAGTCATTAAATAATTTTGTGGAAACAAGAAACACTAATGTGCTCTTTCTTAATGAAAGCGATTTCAAGATTAAATATTTTTAACTTTCGTTAATTTTTTACAACAAGCTCTAAACTAAATTTAACTTAGTTTAACGGAAGGATTTTTTTTCCTTTATGCGATGAATTATTTTGTACTTTAGATAGATATTTTTTCAAAGTTATTGCAAAATAATAGTTTGCCGAAGAAAGACGTCTACTGATTTTAATTCTATTTTTTATGCTGAATTCTAAAATGAAAATAACAAATTGTTTAACATAAACAGTTTTAATACTAACATGCCATAAATTTTGTTAAAATATTCCACACCAGAATTTTTATTTAAAACTATTTAAATATTTAACTTTTTCATTCTTAAAGTTTTTTTTTGTTGTTGTTGTTGTTAATATGTTACTTTAGTAATTTTTTTTCTTAAACTTAAACTTAATGTATGGTCAATGAAAAGTGTCTTTTTTTTTTTTAAGGGTTAGTATTGTGCACTTTTTGTCTCGGTAGCTTTTTCGTCTTGCTATAAATTAAGGGAATTTTTTCTTTTTTCTTTCTCATTTTTTTTATTTATTTATTTATTAATTAATTTTTTTACAATTTTATCTTTCATATTTTCAGTCTTTACCTTTAAATTTATTTTTTCTTTCAATGTATGTATTTTTCTAACTATATTAAAACTTATTTTTTTTCATATGGCTCCATAATGTCTCAGACGCTTACCTATGGACTGGATTTGAGGTTGCGCTGCAACTAGGTAATCCATTGAGAAGCCTTACATTGTCCCATTGTTCAATTCACTGCAATTTATAATTGATATATTTTATAAAGAATATTCTTGTTCGAAATATTTTCATTTGGTACCAGTCAAATTACCGGTTTTTGGTATATTTAGTGTTGAATTATTTATTGAGAAAAGGTTTACTTTTAAACTGTTTCACAAAAACTCATGATATTCGTTACAATGAATTCTTATTCATTACATTTAATGAAATGTCACTACTTATTAAAATGTTTTGATGTTTATGAATATGTTCCAATTTTTAGGGTTCCGTACTTAAAAAGTAAAAACGGAACCATTGTAAGATCACTCCTGTGTCTGTCTGTCCGACTGTCACAGTAATATTACTCGTAAACTATGAAAAGTGAAAAGTTCAAATTGGGGGAAGTAATAAAGACTATTGGCCCACATATTTACAGATTATTAAACATTCACAAATGTATTTACGGAATAATGTAGAGGGGCTTATTAAGTTACTTGAAAAAAATATATTTTCTGTGTATATCGTGTGGGGTACTGTGTGAAAGCTTTCGTAACGCTGAACTCAAAAAAACATTTCTTTTAATTTTAGGTATCATATTTTCAGAGATATCGTCGAAAATGTATTGCAAAAATATGCCCCCCCTCCCCCCCATCCATTTCCGAATCTACTGAAACTAAAATTATAAAAAAATTTGACGTAGTAGACGTAAATTTAAACCTAACCGGAAAATTATAGCGATTACCCTAGATCACATACTTTTTTGAGAAAAGTGCATTTTTCTGTTACACACAAATTTCGATTTGAGAGCATTCAGCAAACGTGGCGAGGAGCGCTGTTGGTGCCTATCGTATCAGAAGTATAAAAGCATTGTTGATAATGATTTTCGAAAAAAATCGTCGGCAATTAACCGGGCAGGCCTAGCCGGCCCTGAGCAGTCTCTCTTAGGCTGCCTAACCCTTAAAGACACGAACGGTTTGAGCATACATAAAGACAGGAGCGGCGTACTCTATGTACCATCGGCTTTTAAAGCCTAGATGACAACTTTTAAAGGTATATTTGTGTAATGTAATGCCCAGTAGCAGTATAAAAGCAATAATTGTCAAAATGTTAAAAACAGACTAATTTAATTAGAATTAATCACATAAATGCTGTGGCATTCTCGATTAGTTTGCATTGAGTGGATCTCTCAATACGCCTCCCGTATCTTTAAAAGTTAATTAAAACCTATCTGGAAAAATGCAGCACAGACAAAGGCGGAATCGCAACTTTGCGACCTCCTTTCGAAGCGCGCTTAGTACAACGCCAAGTTTAAACTTTGAACAAGGGGGGGGGGGGGGGTTCAGCTACACTATAAAAATAAAAGATTATTACTACGCTGAATTTAGATTCATGAAATGCCAAATGAAGTTTAAATATGCAGCACTTTTATTGTCAGTACCGAATTAAGTTCTTCATAAACAGATTAAGATAAAATTTAAAAAATAGTTATACAGAATAGCAATATTTGATATTTTTTAGGCTCCATACCTCTTTGAACTTTTATGGTATACCCATTCATACTTTTCATATATATACAGCCGTACCCAATCCTATGTTTTAAATTTTTTTACAAAGTCTTATTATTCTTTTAAGGGGTCTCAAGACTCTTAAAATTGGAAAAAATGAAAAAAAAGGACCATTTTCAACAGTTAATATCTTGAAATGTATTTGATATTAAGACACAATTTTAAATGGGAATGAAAGATACAAGTGTGTTCTTTCATTTCAAATATTTGAAAAATTGCAAGAGTCAGAATTAGCATTGACAGGGGACTCAAAACTGTCAGATATTTCACGAGCAGAAAATCGGCATAACAGCTTATGCGCACGATTACAAAATAAATTTTGAACCTAGAATGAAAATTTTGGTTTCTACTTATACCTCAGATTATAATAATTACACTTAACCTAAGTAAATTTGTATTTAAAGCATTTTTATATTTTTAATAGAAAGTTGTATTTAGCTAATGCAAAATTTAGAAAATTTCAACAATATAAACCCCTAAAAAATATTTTCTTTTTACAATAAAAAGGAAATTTTAGGTTCAGTTTATGCAGACTAACATGAAACATATGTTTTGAAAATTTTGTTAAAAAATATTCAGAAGTTTTTGAGATAACGTGCGCGTTATGCCGAAAAACGTCATTTGGAGAAAAATGACTTCAAAGTTTTGGAAACACGGCTTCAGCTATTGAGCGAGTATAAATCTAAATACCTTAACTTCTGTTCTAATGGGAATTTCAAGATACCAATTATATCAAAATGTTCAGAAAACATAGAAGTTTAACATCTAAAAAAATTAAAATTTCGAAATTTTTGGAGCTTTAAGAGTCCTGAGACCCCTTAAAACATACAGTTAATAATTCATATATTTATTGTACGAAACACTCTGAGTGCGAGTGATGCTCGTACTTGGCCGTTTATTTTTAGAAACGTTTATTAGCCCCTGATATGCCATTTCTTTCGACCAGCAATTAAAGTGTCGTCTATAAAAATTAATATTTCGTTACAGAAGCCAGCTGTAAAATAAAGCAGATGTATCATTGTAATATAAAATACTGATAATCTCTATTGCAATTTTTAAACTTCTAACCATCACACATTGACAATTTTCATACCGTCGTCGTATAGGAGAAAAAGAGTACTTTTAAATGCAATTTGAAAATTGCATCTCAATTTACTTTTGAGATATTATTATTATTATTTTTTTTTTTTTTTGTAGTTTTTAACGCTATTTTTTAAATTTTGGTAACTGAAGTACTCCATTTCTGTAGAACGTAAAGGAAAAATAGTTGGAAAATAGTAGATTATTACATCTTTTGGCTGCCATCTTCCCATAACAGACGAAAAAAATTGTAATTAAAATACGTGCTATATTGAAAACACATACATTTATGATTTCTGGTAAAACATGCAGCTATTTTAAAGTTATATTTAATTTTATGTATCCATATTAATGTTACAAATATATGAATCATTATATCCTTTTTTTTTTTTTCGAGTTTCTTAAATGACGACATCGATTTTTTGCTGGATTTGTGTATTATTTTGCGATAGTGACATCATATGCATACTTTTCTGTAGATGCTGTTTAACCCTTTCCGGCGTGGAGTAATTCTGTTTTTAAACTGATGAAATGATGGACTGACACCAGAAATTATAAACGAATTTATTAGAAAATACGAACTTGCTTATTTTCAAGTACGTTATAAAAGGAAAATTTTAGTCAAATATTCTGTGTGCCAGTAAAATAAAAATTAGATGTCCTTTTTTAAGGCTCGATCGTAAATATGGAGTTATTCAGCGGATGCGGATGACGTCATTTTATACAAAATAAAAACGTATGTTTTATGTCTTCAAACTGAATTATGCTTTGTACTATCTATATTTATATATTTTTTTCCTTTTCTTCGGGTGCGACACTAAATTCTGAAAAAGCAGAATTCCTGTTTTCTAGTTAATTTCTATGTTCTTTACCTAACCTAATGTATTATTACCAAATCTATCGTACAAATAGATACCTTTATTGAGTTGATAATATGAAAGTGTATCCGTGTTTGTTAGTTAAAATAGAAATAATTTTACATTGATAAAATAATGATTTATGTTTTTTGAATTCAATAATAATTAATAATGCTATTAATTGATAATATTATTAATTAATAATTTTGTTAATTAATAATTTTATATTGATAAAAGTTATATGGAAATATGCACGCATAATTGATCAAATGTATTAAAACTAATACAAAAGTTCTGTTTTTTTTTAAACATACTTCAGATGCTTTGGCATACTCCAAACTTAACCCTTTGTATCATTGCGTTGCATATCTGCAACATACCCAAAAGTCAATGATATTTATACAGTGGGTCTTAAAAGATGTTTTTATTTATTACTGCTATCTCCCAACGCAGTAATTAACAGAAATCGTTAATAGAATTCTCAACAGACGGCGATACTAAGTTCATTTTTCAAGTCTTTTTTTTTTTTTTTTTTTTTTTATCATGTGAGCAGTTCCGTATCGTTATTTCTAAAAGAAATTTCGTAAATTTTGTAAAATTAAAAAGGCTGGAGACGTCGAAAAATATTTTTTGTAAAGGTAAGTTCGTATACTTTAAATTTTGTATTAGAAAGTTGACAATATGTATGAGAAGTGTGTAATTTTTTGCGTATTGTAGATGTGAAAAAGTACCTTTTAGACAATAATTTTTTTATGTTTTTTTTTCCTTTTTTTACAGTCTTAAAATGATGTATTCTAACACCTGAGTAAATGTTTTTGAAATCGGAGTTGTTGAGTAACAAAGGGTTAAATTTGTGCATATTTTTTAAAAAAATGTTATAATTAAAAAAGTTATAAAATAAAATTTAGAATATCGCATATTTTTTCAAAAAAATATGTTTATAATCTATAATTCTTATAAAAACTACTTCTTAACTAAAATTCTTATAGCCTATTTTTTACAAAAAAAAAGAATTGCTTTACAATACTAATTCTTTCAAGTTAACCCAATCAAAATTTGCTATTTTCAGGGGCAATTAACACGTTGTCGCCCAGCCTAAAATTGATTACTTTTTCGAAGGCACCCAAATTATACACCTTGTGCATTTGATTTCCCACGATCAGCAACTTTTGCCTACAAGTTGTACACGGACCCCGCAATATTGTGCCATAATAATCTGCCATAAAACTGTACGGTCACGCATGTGACCAAAAGTTCTCGTGCGGTGTTCAACGCGTTAAGAAATCATTTTCTTTAAATTCCTAAGAATTGGACAATGTTTTCCTTTTGTATGTAAATAAGTTACTTTTAGATAACACTACCAATGCTGTTATTTTTAACAGGTTTTTGGGACATAACAACAGCTAAGAGTGGCCATGAGAGAGCAATTAGCTGTAATTAGAAATATATTATATTTAAATAGTTATTCTATGATTTATTTTAACACCATTCGAAATTATGTGGCAGCTGAATAAAAATACCTGAAATTATCACGCATCTAGGATTAAAAATTATTTACGAAAGGTCCGCGTTATGAAACAGACAGGATGAAAAGTTTAGAAATGTCTTAAAGCATGATGAGAGATCGTGTTGAGAAATCTAACGAATCACTTTTTAAACTAAAACATATACATGGTGCGGCCATTAATTTCCAGGACTGACGTAACTGTACGAGAACCGAACATCGTCAGCACACGGCAATGCTTGTATTTGGTAGGTCGTTTATCTACTCATGTCCAATGAAGTCGGTGTCCTTCAGAATCAAGTGGTTGACCTTGAAATACAACATTTAAGGGTGTATTCGAAAAAATATTTTTCCACCCTCAACAGCTCGAAATTTTCTGAGACATTTTCATATTCATTTTTAAAAGTAAAAACATGAAACTTGCTGAGGGATTTTTGAAGAGATGTACACGTCAAAAAAAATCTGTAATTCTACAGATGTAAAGTTACGGAAATGTGTATACTTACTAAAATTTTATCTGTACACTGTACAAAAAAAGATGTAAATCTACAAAACTAGTCTTTGTAAATCTACAAAAATCTGTAGCTTTACAAAAGAATCTACTAAAATTACAGTAATCTTACTAAAATTTTACCTCTAACCCGGGTTGCAGCTACATGAAAAGTTCTAGGCATCCCAGTTTCCTTCTTCTTATTCTTAGTAACCTTAAAAATTCTTAGTAACCTTACAGATTTTTCGATTTACAATGCAAATGTGTATCTGTTACATGAATTTTTGTTGTTGCCGTTACATAAAAAATTCTAGGAATCCCACTTTCCTAGAAAAATTTTAGTAACTTTACAGTTTTTTTTTTTCAGTGTATCAGAGGCCGTGTGATTTCATTTTTCGCTCAATTAATTAGAATTTGAGTTTTAAACAATTATTTTCTCAGTATGACCCTTTTTTCATTCCCTGATCTCCCTCTTTTGAAAATTCGGTTCAAAACGCCAACTTTGACAGCCTTTTTTTACAATATTTTCTGCATTTATCAAAAAATCGAGAAGCACAGCACATTATGTATTTTCTAAATAATAAAATTTCCCAGTTTGATGCTTTTGAGAGCAAAAATGAATTTAAAAACGGATCAGAAAATAAGCAGTTTGGATTGGAATACACCCTTAAACGTAGCTCTTAAATTTTTGTTGTCGAAGTCGATATGGAGCTGAGAATAAACATTAAATTCTGCTTCAAATTGAACAAAACTGCTACAGAAACCCATGAAATGTCGAAACAAGTGTACGGAGAGGGAGCATTATCCCGTTCACACACTTTTGAATGGTTTAGCCGTTTTCGGGACAGCCGCAAAAGTGTCGAAGATGACGCGCACACTGGACGGCCGCATTCCGTGCGCATGCCAGAAATAATTGAGAAAGTTCATGAGCTTGTGACTTCGGATTCCCGATGGGCTATTCGAGTACTCGCCAATGAACTGAACATTTCCAAGGAGATTGTTCGTTAAATTTTGACCCAAGACCTACCACTTTGACCAAGAGGTGGCAGCACAGACAATCACCTCATCGAGTTTACGGCTGAAATTCCAGAATTAGTTAAAACTCGATTCGCGTATTAAAACGCATTCGGTCTGCCAAGTCATATCTTGGTGGGAAACACCTTAAAACCCGATTTTAGCGGTTGACTCGTAGGTTTACCATTGTGTTTTCCTACTCCCAGTCCTCCATGTTTTCATACCTTTGGTTGCAGGAATACACAGTGGTAAACCTAAGAGTCAACCGCTGAAATCGGGTTTCCAGGTGATTTCCATCAAGATAGGACTTGGCAGACCGATTGCGTTTTAATATGCGAATCGAGTTTTAACTAATTATGAATTTTCAGCCTTGAACTCGATGAGGTGATTGTCTGTGCCGCCGTTTCCCGGTCTATAAGGGAACAAGATTTCTGGATGTCGAAGCCATCAAGAAAACAGTGACGTCTACATTAAAGAGCATTCGGAAAGAGGACTTTAAGGCGCGCCACACACCAAGGAGACACGAGACATCTCTCTTGACAAATTTACGGTTGTAGCGTACCTGTTTCTTCACTGTGCCCACACACTGAAGACTCATGCGACGAAGTACCTATGTTGCACTTGTCTAAGGCTGGGATTACGGTGCCTCGCTCTACCGTATCTTACGCTCGATCGTAGGATAGGCGTTCCTGCGATCAGTCGTAACTTCTTATTAGGGTGCCTCAGCGTAAGTCCTCGTGCTTCGGCGTAAATCCTCCTGCAGTCAGCCAATCAGAGGCCGCAGTTACATTTGTTGGGGTTGCGCGCGCATCCACTTGCGTCTTAACTTACGGCTGCTTCGAAGCTGTCGTAAGATCGCGAGGCACTGTAATGCCGTTTATGTTTTGTTTATATCGTAACTCTCTAAGTTGATCTTAAGTGAGGCACCGTAATCCCAGCCTTATGCTTCATTTCGCGCTTTCGTCTCGTGCTGCAGTTACGTTATATATTGCTACAATTTTCGTTTATTTGTTTCAAGATAGCGGGATTCGATATTCCTTTTATTTTCTAGTATAGTGACTAAAAATAAATCATAATCTTCGGATGAAATATCCATATTTACAATAACTTTGTTTGCAGACGCCATGATCCTATTGTTCTGTTCTGTCAAAGAATTAAGAGCAAATGAATATGTCTGATGTCGCTTTGGTGTGTGGATGAAAAAAGTAGAAATGTAACTTGCCTCCTGTGGTGACTCGATGTTTCATGAGACATGCGACGTGCGCCAGAGTCGCATGTCTCCTTGGTGTGTGGCGCGCCTAAAAGTTGTTTCCGAAACTTATACAGCCGACCATAGAAGTGCATTACGGAAGAGGGAGTGGGGGGAAAGAGTTACTTCGAAACAGAAACATATTAAGTGGATATGTATTCATATAATATTTTCTGTAGTTATTAAATCGGTCCTGGAAATTAATGGCCACACCTTGTATAACCTGCATGAAAATAACTGAAATGTTCACTGATGTAGGAACAAAGATGAACTTTTAACTATTTAAGGAAAACATTGTTGAATGGAAGGAAGAAAGATTTAGGAATACCTTTTAAATAATGCCAACTTATCGTGTTATAATCAGACAAGCCACTTTATATTTTCTTTGTGAGTAGCCTAAATTGAACTATAAAGCTTTTATAACCAAAAAGAAAAATCTCTAGAGGATACAATGCAGTTGCCTTTATTGGTAATCGATCACAAATATACAGATATTCTGATGACAGTAAAAAATTGCTTTTATATATTGAGTACAAAAGTTTTTTTCATTGATCAAAAGGTGTCAGAACCGAGGTACAGCTGAAGATTTTAAGTATTTATGAAGACATGGGTGCACTTGTCATCAGGGTTCTATCTCTGTGCTGCCTTAGACAATCAGCCATACAGCTGAACTGTGATTCTTTACACTGCATGTAAAGAGACTTGTTTTCAGCATGACGAAGACAATCTTTGAACATGACTAGACATCTTCCTATTCGGCATCCTACAAAAAAATAAATATATGAGAAGAAATATATTTGTGTAATTCATTTTAATGCTTGTGATTGTTATTTCAAGTTACTTTGAACAACATTCTGAATCATTTTTTTTAAATTATAAATAAAAATAAACATCTTGTTTAGATTATTTATCTTTTTTTTCATATCGTTTCTTCAACAGCACTGCAACCTATTGCCAGAACTTGCCTGTGTCAACAATACGTCTCCAGAATCCTCTATGCAGTGTCATTTCTCTCCATCCTCTAATTCTCAATAATTTTAAACTACCCTTAACATCATCCACCATCTGGTAGAGGATGGAGACCCCCAGATTTAACTAAATGTGACTTTTCGCAGTGGCATTATTTAAAAAACATGATATCTCTTTTGTAGTGTCTCGAATTTTACTATTTTAATTGACAACGCATCACAGACTGTGATCATTTTTCGGGTGTATAGCACCGCCGCAACTTTTTCCTAAAACTGTTGCAGCTGCCCATATTTCCAAGTTTGTAACTGCGAAGGAGAGAGGAGGTGAACTGACCAGGAGATAAACTGGAGAGGACAATGCAGGGGTTGCTTTACCACAGGTGTGAAACGTAAGGGGTGAATGAAGGGAAATGTCTTACATTTTACGAACAAAATCGTACTTCGTTTAAAACGTATGTTGGCTCATAATGGAAGAGACAAGTAACCTGAAAATTATATAGAGTAAGAGAGGGAAAAAATTAGTTTTATATTTCGGATGTAAATATTAAAAGGCGTATTAAACTATACAAGGGATTACGTGGCTCTGCGTCATGATGAAGCTTTCTATAACTCTTAATCCAAGAGTCGACAGCGCAAAAACCTATGTTATCAAACAGGAGAAAAAAAACCTTTATTTTATGGAAGAGTAGAAGTAGGGGGATCTAATGATCCATGTCTGCCGGAAGTGAAGTGGTGCATAAGCCAAAAATTAATACCACCAGTGGTTGACTCGTAGATTTATCATTGTGTTTGTCCTACAAACAAAGGTATGAAAACATGAAAGATAATTGTAGGACAAACAATAATAAACCTACGAGTGAACCGCTGGTGGTATTAATTTTTGGTTTATGCACTACTTTATTTCCGGCAGACATGGATCATTAGATTCCCTACTTCTACTCTCCCATAAAATAAAGTTTTTTTTCCCTTGTGCTTGATGACGTAGGTTTTTGTGTTGTCGGCTCTTAGGCTATCTACTTAGATGGCAATATGTCGACCATCTTGAAGCAAAATGTGACCTATAATCACAAAAAGAGTCATAATTTAGAACTAGAAATAATATCGAATTCGTTGAAGAGAAGGATGTTAGAAGATGTATCACAAAAACTTAGACATCCAATTTCAAAAAGGAATGCCTCCTTTGGGACTTGTTAGGCTTAGCTATAGAAAATACTGTGCAGAAGTTGTAAAGTGTGGTCCACGAGAGTTGTGAACAGCGCGAATTTCTTCAAAGTCATCGCCAGATCTCTTTTTGCCTTTCTGAATTTTCTTTGAAAATAAGCAAATAGTCACAATGAAGAACTCCTAACTGCGTTACTAAATAATTGAAGGGATTTTATTTTATGAAACACAGAGTTCATGAATACCCCATAGTGTAATTTTATGAAACTCAGTGCAAAATTCAAGCCATTTCATGGATTTATTAAATTAAAAAAACAGCAATTTTTCTTAAAAGTAGCAAAGATTAGCATTTAAAATTGATCTTGAGGTATAGATAATATTACAAACTGCTTTCTCTCATTTATTCTAGCGGACTCGATAGAATATCGGACAGTTTTTATTAGGGTATGTAAAGAAATGTGAAACTGTTCATTCTACAGCGGCATTTCTAAAACTTTTAATTGCTTATAAATGATTACAATAAAAACATGCTTAAGTTTTTCCTGAAAATAGTTCACCATGAAACACTAAAACATATTGCGAGAAAAGATTCATATTTAGGGCAGATATTTGAACAATGAAGATCATTGTTATCCAAAATGCTCAATATGTCATCACAATGAGCTTTCAATGCCTTTACTTTACACAATAACGGTGTGTTAAACATATTTCAAGAATTTTGATATAAAATTAGGCAAATTTGTGCACAGAAAGAGTATCAACTTTTATTTCCGGATTAAGCTAGCATTTCAACAGTATGCAGAGGTCACCTTGAAAGGTGATCGATGTCTTCGACGGAAAAATGAAAGTTCTGAATAAGGCGTGATGTTTCACTTGCAAATTGTTATTTATTTATTCATTTGTCTGTTGTTTGTAACGCTTTTGTACACTGCACCCAAGTAGTATAAAATTGTTGTGCTAATGTGCCTAATTGTTGCCTTACGTTGGCTTACAGTAAGAGCAAGAAATGTGCGCCTTGCCGCACCATTGGCCAGCGAAATATTTGCTAATAGTAGTGTAATAGTGGTCCAGAACCGTTATCTGCTCAGGATTCTACTTAGATACGCTCCAAATTCAGGTTGTCGGTGTACCTACCATTTCCCAACTATTTCCACGAAAGACTAACGAGGGGACAGTTATGTGTGCTCCTTAGGCACAGCGCTAAATCTGCTATTGATGACTTTTAAAATCATTTCTTTTGAGAAAATATTTCTTCCAATGGCAATTATTGGTCTCCCTACTAAGAATGGTGCTATTCCGATTTACAGATCGCTCTAACTACTCAGTATTTAACTACTCAGTATATCTAGCAGAAACGTGGTACCGAAATAGGTGTATAAAGATGATTGATAATAACTGAAAATAAACAAGCATGATCCAGAGTGTTAGCGTGTTGAATTTGATAGATTCGCTACTGCGAGTAATCAAATTATAAAAAAATCTTCCGCGTATTATTAGAGACATTTCACATTTGAGGTCTATCGAAGTAGGGATTTCTTTGAGGCCTATAGCTACAATGGCTGTCGCCTCAAATGATCGTTTATTTTATACACAGGAATAATTACACAAATCAGACATATCAGTTTCGTCAATATACAAGGACAAGATAGCATAAGGTAATTAACACCAGAGAATTACAGCCGGAGGCTCTACAGGGAGAGCAGCGGAGCCAGCGGGACTCGAACCCACTGACCTTCTACCCTCTCAAGCAATGTGGTGCCTTAACCACTCGGCCATGGAGACCCATTATTAAAGGAGTTCAAAACAGTGCCTTCCGTGTTGTTTAAATACCTGAATAATTTCCAGAAAAAAGAAAAAAAGAACAACCAATCGAAAAGCCATCGGTGCTTGATCTCAAAATAGGATTAATACTCGCCCAGTAAGTGAACGTATGTGTGTTTCAACTGAAATGCACATAGACTTTCATAGCATAACTTTTTCATCTTTTTCTGCGAGTTAAGGAATCTGCTATTAGCTTAGAGTGGATACCCAGTCTGAATCCTTATTCAGGTATGGATGTTCGTTGTGTGTCGGATTTTAGTTTAAATGAAGGAGCATGTCTGTATAATATTGTGAGCAAATTATGATTATGCCGCCCCAAATCAACCAAGCATTCAGAGCATAACAGTAGAAATTTGAATGAGTATGAAATCAAATCCCCATATTAGAAAACGAAAATTGGCTTAATAATACAAGTAACATGCTGCATATAATATGGTGGAATTTCCAAACGCTGGCCTGAAGAGAGGATATTTTGGTCCAGCTCGACCTGATCTAAAAGTTTAAAACTCGGCACCAGGTCCGACCCAACTCAATTTTTACAAATAATGCCGACATTTCTTAACCAACGTTATCGTAAAATTAAAATAGCTTTTAACCCTTTATATCCCAAATTATGAATTCATAAAAATTTCATCTCCTAAAGCATTTTTCGTGAATTTTTGAAACTACATTAGACGATTTACACAATCATTTAACAAATTTTAGAAGGATTTTGTCAATTAAAACTAATTAATTAAATTAGAATTCATAGGGGTTTTGTGCATTATTTATAACGCCACTCAAATCTTTTACTTAAAATCTTTTTTTTTTCAGTATTTTATACAATTGGAAAATGTAGAAATACATAGCTTTTACAATAGAAATATAGAAATATTTTCTAACTGAAACTTTTCTCCCACAATCTTTCAACATCAAGAATGCTGAAAAGATGCAAATGAAAAATAAATCACCCTTTTAAAAATACTTTTGTTTAGTGCGACCAATAATGCATTTGGAGCAAGATACAGTAAAGTATCTATAACTCATTCTAAACAGTATTTCTACTAATCGATGTATTAAATTAATTTTATAACAAGTTATCTTAATGGTACTTTAAAGTACCCTCGGGGCACAAAGTTTTAAAGAAGATTCCGTGCATATTTATGCAAAAATTTTAAAGTACAGCATTTTTCACATTATATGTTTGCAAAACATGGATCACAGAATTGCAATATTAATTATTACTTTTATAATCGCATACAAATCAAAACTGAGTAAAAAAAAAAAGTATTGTAGTTTAGAAGAAAAGAAAAAGATCGTTAAACAAACATAATTTTGAAGCTCTAAAGAAAAAAAAAAAAAGTAGGCTTTTAAAAATATCTCTTTTGGAAATCGAAGAAATATTACTCTGTATAAAAATCGACCACAAGCTGTCGATTGTTCCCCCCTTCACCCCTTGAGGGCTAATTTTAATCAAAATTGGCATCAGAAACTTTTAACTAAATTTTACTTTTATAAGTTTAGTGGGGGAAAAATGTAAAATTGCTTTTCTTTATTTTGGAATACAATTTTTTGAAAATTCCTGTTTATTCAGGAATTTTCAAATTCAACATTCAGCATTACAGAAACGCAGTTACTTGCCTCTGAAAACGTTAAATTTTAAATATATTTATAAAATAAAGCCTATAAGTTAGCTTATAATAAATCCTATAAGAGAACAATGTAGACCAATGTAGGCTGACATAGCTACCAAAACAGTTAATATTTTCGTAAATTTATTTTTGTATACTAACTTACCACTTGCCATCTCATCTTGGATAGATTTCTTCGTCCACCAGGCTGAAACAAAAGAAAAATGTGCTATAGAAAAGTTAATAAAACAGAGTTTTCATTTATTACTTTTGAATAAACCTTTATTTCATAAGTACAAACTATTTTTAAAAACCTTAAAAATTTAATAATTTAGAAAACAAAATACTTTCACACTACTGTGCAATTCACCAATTGCAAATTTAAACGTAAAAAATGCTTTAACACTAATCTAGAAGTCCCGGAACTTCTGGATCACCCGGTATATGTATATGCTGAGCCCGAAGTTGAAATAACCATTTGTACCAACAAAGCTGTGGTGGTTTTATTTTTTCTATTACATGCAATTACCATAAAATTAAAAAGAGTGAAAAGTCAATGTTACATTTTTAAAACAAATAGCTGTTTTAAAGCTCTTAATATATATGTATATGCTAAGCCCGAAGTTGAAATAACAATTTGTACCAACAAAGGTGGTGACCTTCCATGGGGGTCTTTCTAAGGGAACCTAAACCGTAAATAATGTAAGAAAATAGACCGCTAAATACTAATTAAAAAGCCGAAATGTACTGAATGATGTTCGATAAAAATGATGCTCACAAAAAAATAACATTCTATATAAAAATTACTTCTACAACATCTTCTACAGTTATTGTCATTTAAATTATACAGAAATATTTAATTGCACCAATCTATTTTCAGAAAATCCATATTGTTTAAAGCTCAGAAAAAGTTAGTGAATTTGATATGAATTATGTTGTATAATGTTTTTAATTGCGTTTCATTACTAGTTTTCTAATATTTTTAACAGTTAAACTTTACCTTGTTAACATCTACATACTTTATTCATGTCGAAAATATACATATATATAAGTAATATTTGATAGTTTAAATTAAAATGATGCTATACTATGAGTTCATTTACAGTGTTAGATATCGTTTGACATATGAGAGATCATTGAAATAAGTCATACATTTTAAGATATTTTGTATTTAGTAGTCTTTAGTCAGTTTATCTTATAATTTTACAATATAATTTTTTAGTATATCTCCCTTTTTAAGCTGCAACGGTTATTTTATTTTTTGTATTACATGCAATTACATAAAATTAAAAAGAGAGAAAAGTCAATGTTACATTTTTAAAACAAATAACTGTTTTAAAGACCTTAATATACATGGATATGCTAAGCCCGAAGTTGAAATAACAATTTGTAACAACAAAGCTGGAACCAAATTAAACATTTTTTTTCTTTGTATTATTAATATTTTTACATTTCAATTAATATTTGAATTATCATTTTTTTTTTTACATGTGTGCCAAAAATATTTAAAATGAATGTAAAATACTACAAACGATTCACATAAAGTCATGTAATCATGTAAAAATATTTCACATTCTTATGGCTGCTGCTATTGGAACATCAAGATTTGGTTCAACCTTTTGGAAATACTAATCTCTTTCAGAATTAGATAAACTCATTATAAATCAAGATAAACTGTTTTTCAAAAAACACTTAATGCCTGTCGTAAATAAGACTTGATTATTCTTTCACCCATCATATTAGGAAAATAGAAAATGACTTCCTTGTTTATCTAATGTGTCAATCAAAAACTGATAAACATTTAGATTAAAAAGCTGCAATTTTGACAGCTGAAAGAACTATATTAATAATTTAAGACTTTAAATGATATTTAGTGTTTTATTAATAAATATAATCTAGAATTTTTATTTATGTAATTAATAAAGAATCAATAATGTTTTTGTATATTATAATTTTTTCAGAAATGTAATCAGATAGGAGCAAAAATGTACGCTCCAGTTTGTAATTTTAAAGATATATAAAATATAGTACATTAAACTAAAATTCTGAAAAATCCATGGGATACATTATGCATAAAAAATACACATAAGAATAAAAAAAAAACCAAGTTTTTTTTTTTTTTTTTTTTTTTTTTTTTTTTTTTTTTTTTTTACAGGATAAGCACCTAAAGATATTTTAGATAACAAATGGATATATACTAGACCTCATTGGATATGTTGAAAAAAGTTCTGTTTTAACCGTGGACGATCATTAAGCAAAAGGTAAGCAGATTTACCTTATCTTTATTTTATGATTTAATGTGATTATTATTATAACACGTTAAGTCTCATCTTTTATCATGCAACACAACCTAATAACAAATTGTTTTAATAAAATGTTCATAATTTGTGTTTGACATTCAATAGCATCTCAATTTGCCTCATATAAATATCGTATTATGTATGCTATACTTTTACAGTATCATATAGTTCTAGAAAGGCACTAATTGATTTTTTTTACTCTTTTTCATAACCTGCCCATTTGATCCACTAAATATTTGAGGACGTGAGTTTCAAAACTCGCCTTATCTATAAACTCAAATTTTGGGAAATCATGAAAATCTCTGACTGCCTCCATTGGTTTTCCTTGTAAACCAAAATTTTACGATGCCAGAAATACACGATATAACTAGTTTTTTACTTCCTTCTATCTTCAATAGAAGAAAGTATTGTAAACGAAATTTTTTTCAACTTTCGGTTTTCGACGGATTTACACGTTTTAGGGATCAGAGATCACAAAAAACAGGTTTATGCAAAATGTCTGTCTGTCCGTGTGTCCGTGTGTCGCCATTGTACCATCAAAAATTGTATGAAGTTATGCATAGAATTGAACCAAATTTTTTTTAAGTTTTTGGTTATGGCAAGCAGGTTCTCCTTAATTTGGAAAAAATCCGCCAGTAGGGGGCGCTTTAATAGCAATTTTTGTGCCATTTTTGTGCATTTTGAATTTTGTACCATCGAAAAGTGTATGAAGTTATGCATAGAATTGGACCAAATTTTTTGTGCATGTTTTTGGCCATGGCAAGACGGTACTCCCTTAATTTGGAAAAAATCCGCCATAAGGGGGCGCTGTAATGGCGATTTTTGTGCAATTTTCAATATTGTACCATCGAAAAGTGTATGAAGTTATGCATAATTCTAATAAAAATACTAATAAAACTAATTATAATGAAATATTGACATGAGATAGAAGAAAGTTTTGGGATTAGCACATCCAACAAGTTTACAGATTGTAGTGTTTTTTCAATGCAGGTTCACCAGTAGAATAGATTGTTAGAAAAAACTAGTTTTTTTTTTGTTTTTGTTTGTTTTTTTTCGGATAAAGCAAGTTTTGAAACTCATGTCCTCATTTATAAATATATTTTTTTCCAGAAATTTTATTGCACGAAATGCAACTGTTTCTGTACAATATTTATTTAATTTTTTTAATAAATAAAACTTTTGATACGAGACATGTTTATTTTTCTTGGTCACTGGGAAAAGTTAACGATTCTCACTAAGTTAATATCTTATATTTATAATTTTACAAATCAATAAAGATTCCCATAACTACGGAAGTCAAATCTCATTTTTAAAGCTGCTTGACAAGTGGCTAACAAAAATGAGATCTCGTTTGTAAAATGAGGTTTTTGTAGTCAAACATCCCACAATTATCATTTTGGTAAAAAAAAAGGAGTATAAAATTACGACAATAGCCTGTACCAAGATGTAATTAAAATTTCTTATTTTTCGATCAAGTAAGTTACACTTTAAAGAAAAAATATCTTAATTTTCTTTATTTTCAACTAGTTTATGTTATAAATGACAAAAAAACTTTTTAGGAGTGAAATTGCAAAATTCTACGTTATTTTTTATGTCACCACAAATAGCTGATGAACAGATAAGGCTTGTAATAAGCTTCCGCCCTCTTTTTATCACCAAAAAAAGTTTTTTTTTTTTTTTTTTTTTTAAATAAAGTAAAAGCAGTGGATCAAAACTGGCATATGGTCAAACATCACCAGTTTTAGCTATACAATGATTTTCTTTTCACTTCTCATAATGATTAAAGAACACA
Source organism: Maratus speciosus (assembly GCA_963932465.1). Classification (NCBI taxonomy): domain Eukaryota; kingdom Metazoa; phylum Arthropoda; class Arachnida; order Araneae; family Salticidae; genus Maratus; species Maratus speciosus. The sequence goes on from OZ010794.1 coordinate 360,794,692, forward strand.
ACTTTAAGTTTCGAAATCAATTAATTATCATCTCTTATAATCAGATGATTAGTTACCACGGCAAGGATTAAAAAACATGTTTTGCATTGAAATATTTGTGCTGAAAACTGGAAATTACTTAATAACTAACCTCTGATACTAGCCACCTGATCATGAGAGTGGATAATTAATTGATCTCGCATTAAGTTTAGCATTATAAAACAGTTATAGAAATTTTAAAAACAATGAAGGAAAAGAAAACAAATTTACCCTTTCTAAGGGAGTTAAAAGAGTTTATCCCCACTTAATTTTAATCCCTAAACGGCAAATTTTTATCAGAATTTTTGATTAAAATTTTGTTTTTATATGTACGCGACGAACAGCATTTAATTACTTTCAAACCAATTTGTTCTTAAACTCTGTTGACATTCAAACATTTCAACATTCTAGCATTAGAATTAATTTGCCTTAGAAAGAGTTAAAATATGAAGTATACTAGGAATTTTCAGTGTTCAACACAATTACTTTAATGCAGAACATATTTCTTTTTTTCTTTGCCGAGATAACTACTTTCTGTTACTAATCACCTGATGGTGAGAGCCTGTAATTAATTGATCTCGAAACTATACTTGTGTTCTTTAACCGCTTAAGTTCGGTAAGAGTAATCTACTTTTTTTCAAATTCAGATTGTTGCCACCACTTTCTTGAAGTAAAAATATTCACTTTATTTAATGGTAGATAAAATGATGCGAGAATAAAGCTAATTTCACCATTCTAAAAAACTGGTGGGAATCAAATAATCTGAATAAAAAAAGTATTATTGCCTGTGAAAGTCACGGGCGCGAGAATTAAGGGTCATCATTATATGGAGGGGGAAAAATCTACTTCTTTATATTTTCCATAACTACTGAATATATTATCGCATATACAGTATAGTGCAGTCAAAAGTGGACATTTTTATAAAATTGTAAAGATGTCTCTCTCTATTCTGAAAAAAGTAACTAACGCTGCTGTTGCTTCTGCTGCTGTCTCTGCCGTAATTCATTTTACAGTGACAGGGGCTCTTTCTCGGCTTATATTAAAAAACTATTGAATAGAAAAATATAAAAAATGGTTATTTTATAGATAAATGTATGACAAACACGCTGAAGTAGGCAGTTTTTAAATCAAAGAATTATTTTAAGCGCTATTTAATCTTTTGAAATCGGTCAAAATAATTCAGTTAAAAAAGTTTTATAGGATCAAAAACTATGCATAGCAATTTAACCCTATTTTGGAGGCACATACTTGACGTGATTGTGGCGTGTAATGTCCAATTTTTTTTATTTTTGTGTGTGTGTGTGTGTGTGTGTATTTTTTAATTTTCTTTTCTATTTTTAATTCAGCAATTCATTATCAGAATAGAGATTTATTTCGTTCTTAGAAAAGTCATTGTTTTACCTATTGTTGCCAGATTTTAAAAAAGCGCGAATACTAATATTTCCAAACATCTTTCAATTGAAAAATATGTTTGCACGTGAATAATTAAAAAGAAAGAAAATTTTAATCAAATTATTACGTGTGAAATGCAGTAAATAGGGAAAATTATGTCAGAACAGTATTTTTAAAATATCCTATTTAAAACGATTTTCTTATAGCATCTGAAAATAACACTTTTTGTCTAGACATTGTTATAAAAGTCCGTAATCAGCGATATTTTTTATTTAATTTTTTTATACAACTTATTTTCAAATATATGCTAGATATTAGTTAATCTATTACGAAATAAGTAGTCAGCTGCAACGACAGCAGTGGATGCGGCCTTTCGAACCGAAAAATATCCAAGTCAAAGGGAAATAAACGACAACCTGATTACAGAAGATCACCCTGGTAGGGATAATATTATTCAATCTTCCACAATCGCGTAATCTTTTTAAAACGGAGCAAATTAACGTGTTTTTAGAGCCTGTGCTGTCTGGATGGGTGTTAGCCTCGTTTAATAAATTATAATATCCAAAAATGTCTCAGAAGCAAATGGTTACTCACTATTTCTTTTGTCTTTGCTACTTTCCATCCATCCTTTCGGTCCAGTTGGGAACATATCCTCACTGGGAACATATTCCTCTGAAACAATAGAAATAAAAATTACTTACACTATGTGTGCATGCAGTTGCAAAAGAAAAAAAAGTTGAATTTTTATAAAATATATAATGTGAACTTTAAAAATTCACAGTCTTACTTAAAAGACAACTAAAGTAATGAAAAAAATGTTACAAGTTTAAAATATACATTTTATTTAAAACTTCTTAGTATTTTCAAGCTAACGAAGCTCATCATCAGAGAATATTTTAATAACTAAATGTTGTTTATTTATGCAAATACGTCACTTTGTTTTGAAAATGAGAGAGCCAATAATTACTAGAGTTGAAAGCAGAATTAGCAGTAGCAGTTTCTTGGATTGAATTTAATTAGAGGAAATATAATTAATTGCAGTTCCATTTATTTTATGACGTCATTCTGTTCACATACATACATCATGTTCTACTTTCAACTCTAGTAATTATTGGCTCTCTCATTTTCAAAACAAAGTGACATATTTGTATAAATAAACAACATTTAGTTATTAAAATATTCCCTGATGATGAGCCTTGTTAGCTTGAAAGTACTAAGAAATTTTTAAATAAAATGTATATTTTAAACTTGTAACATCTTTTCATTACTTTAGTCGCCTTTTAAGTAAGACTGACAATTTTTAAAGTTCGCATTATATATTTTATGTTGAATCAATGTGAAAAATTGCATTTCGTCTTATGATTTTAGTTGAATTTTTATTTTACGAAATTCTCTAATTAACGAAATCGTCTGTGGAACCGTGATTTTGAACAAAAATTACATATGAAAAGAAATCTCTAAATAACGCAGACTAATTTTCTATTTAATGATTATTTTTCAGACCAAAATTGCAAAACTCTAATTCTTTTCAACGAACCGAGGAAAAATTCTTTCATTAACTTTCTTTCTTTCATTTTCGTTGCGAAAGGGTTAAATAATTGTTTATAATGTGATAACGAATAGCCAGAATAGTAAGTTTTGCGATGCAAATTTTGGACCATATGGATCTGAAAAGTGATAATTGATAGTTCGAAAAGAGTTCAATCAAAAATCAGTGTCGCCAAATCCAGTGGATTTAATTGTTCAGAAATTCCAAATTCTCACCAGAAAATTTGTATAGTAATTTTATTTTTTAAATTTATATAATGATAGATATTCCGTGAATAAATTCAAATAAAATTATCAATCGAAATTTTCTGGTGTGATTTACGAATAAAATTTTTTCTAGATTTTGAATATTGCCAAAAGTATGCATGCGCATGCGCTTGGCTTTCACAAAGTATTATATAAAACAAAAGTAATGAAGTATATAAACTATTCTGGTATCTATTCCATAACAATTAACTATTCTAGTTAATACTGGATGATTCAATTTTTCAATAAAATTGATAAAAAGTTGTACTCTCGCATTGTTGTTGTTTTTTACTTACTGATCTTTAACCCCTTCAGGGTCGGTGGGATATACACCTAATTTTAATCCAGATTTGCACCAGAAATTTTTAATTAAATTTACTTTTATAACTTTGGTGGAAAAAAGGGTGAAAATTTGCTTTTTCTTATTTTGAAATAATATTTTTCGAAATTTCCAGCATGAAATCAACATTACAGTAACACAATTACTTGCCCCTAAAAGGATTAATCTGTCAAAAAATTAAGGTGTTAACATTGAATTTTTAAAGACTAGATTCAGTTATAATAAGGAGATGACCTCTTTCATGAATAAAGTTTTTTATTTTTTCTAGCACTATTTAGAACTAAACTTAGAATTAATGTTGAATTTTTTTTCGCGTACTGCACACATTTAATTAAATTTGTCACAACAACAACAACAAAAATACCCTTAAAATTTATATCTGTAAAAACTAAGCTATATTCTTTACCTGTTTCACTGTGTTGCCATCCCCATGCGGAAGTGGCTAAACAAAGGCTAAAGAAGAGGGAAGCGATGAGAACCATACTTAAAGAATAGCTGTTGTTTTTCTGAAAATATAATACAGACAATTAAAAAAACATCCAATCTGCATAAAATGCACATCTGCTTTATGCACACCTCACTAACTAATAATTATCTGGAAGTTAAACCCAAGACTTTTAATAAGTATTAAGGGGACCGGGTAAGCGAAATTTGGGGGAAAAAATCGATTTTTACTTTTTTATATCATTAAATAGTTTAAACTTTTATCTTTCCAACGATGTGTCACACATGTTTATACATTAAAAAAATAAGTGTTGAAATTATTCATTCTTTCTAAGAGTACTGCACAGCTTAATGGCCATTTAAATCTTTAATTGACTTTTTCTCAAAACTTGGATTTTTCATGTTTATGTTCCTGTTTTTTTCAATATCTATTAAGCTTAAGCCTTCCCTCTCCGTTGGCTCCGCTGCGGAGACAGCTTAAGTCTTTGCAAAATTTGTTTTTCGTACCAGTAATAAAGGAAAATAAAATTCACTTTATTTAATCAGAGCATTTTTGAAATTGTGTACTTGAAGGAAACTGCTTTTTAAAAAGTGGTGCCGATCGAATAAAATTTGTGCAAGAGACTCCGGAGCTTTAAGTGTTAAGAACTCAGATTTTTATTTAATACTTATGTTATATTGTATACTTTAACACATGGATTTAAGGATTTGTTTAGGATTATTTATTTTATGCAGTGAAATCTTACCAAAAACGCTAATTTAAAAATACATTTCAATAAATAATTAATAATTAATTTTCAGGTTCACTTAGAAATAAAATGGTCTGCTAAAATGCGTAAAGCATGTTACTCAAACTACTCTAAAAAATCTAGACCTCTATATTGCACCATTTCTGAGAAAAAGGTACATAAAGTTGGTGTATTTTAACATGGCGGAGATAGAGCTTACTTGGTCCCCTTAAAGTAAAAATAGTTTAAGAAAATAAACACTCTTTTATAACAGCCCGGAGGCGGCTGTACAAACCATCACCTCATAATGAGATGACGGCTGAAATTCCGGGATTAGATAGAATTGGATTAGCATATTTAAATGAAACTGGTCTGCCAAGTCACAGCTTGGTGGAAAACACTTGCAAACCGATTTTAATGGTTGAATAGGTATGTTTATCATTGTGCTTTCCTGTACCCAAAGGTATGAAAACGTGGTGGGCTGGTAGCAGGAAAACACATTGGTAAACCTACCAGTGAAGCACTTGGGTTTGCAGGTTTTTTCCATCAAGTTATGACTTGGCAGACCAGTTGCATTTTAATATGCTAATCGAGTTCTGTCTAATCCTGGAATTTCAGATGTCAACTCGATGAGGTGAAAGAAAGTACAATTGCATATAATTGTTCAGCTGTCTCCCGGTCTATAAGCATTCAATGTTTATGTTGAAAATTCGGCCTTACTTCATGAGTGCAATTAATGTTGTTCCAATAATATTCGTCACAATACGTTAATTTAGAGTGGGTCCTTATTATGAAAAATTAACCACTTTGATTTACGCTTGGTAGGAAACGTGAACTAAAGAATTTATTTTTAAGAAATTACGTACTTGCTTTGTTTCTTTTTTTAACATATGGCAACAGGAAAAAAAATCATTAGTTAAAGCATCTATTCAGGATTACTAAATTGTTTCTAAACATATAAATCATAACTTAATATTAACCATTAATTGATTATAGCGTATTTTAAAAAATACGCTTTACATCTTTTACACCACTATTAAAGCATACTCTTAATTTTGTTATACATTCTACTTTTTAGTCCTCAAAATATTTCATTATTGCAGTTTCACAGGCAGAGGGCATATTTTGGAGAGCTTAGTTTCGCACATGAGTTGTTTGAACAATGAGTTGGCACTCCATTGTTTTGGTGCCTGGTACATACTAGTTGTAATCCTAAAGACTATTTCGTGGCTTATCGCCCGTGTAGTCTAATGAAAAAATTCCTTAACATTAATTTATACATTTGCAATTGAGTTATCGAAATATTAAAATGTTACATTCTCATCGCAAACACCCTATGTACATATTTTTTATAATTCTAGAATATCAGGAATTCAGTGAAAAATAAATTACAAAATTCAATCTTTACATATTAGGATGGTGGAAAAGTAATGCACGATTTTTCAATTCAAATTTAAAACGCTTCAATTTTTTTCAGAAAATGATAATTTAAGGCAAGGATATATGAATTAAAGTAATTACATTTCTAAAGTTTTGTAAAGCTATCAGACTTCCAGTAGAACCTCGATTACCCGAAATAATTGAACTGACCAACTTTCGGAAAATCGAAATTTTCGGATAGTCGAGAATGCTTCAATTTTAAGATTAAGGGCAAATGTGTGGCGGTCTTTCTTATTACGATAACAAGTGCTCAATAAAAATAAAGCAATAGCAAAATAGAAACTAGAATAAACTGCCTGAATTTTAATTTTGAAATTAAGTACCTTTTACATATTTCACAAGGGTTTGAAATAAAGTTTTGTTTGTTGAAGTTTCGATTACCTTTGCTTTGCAGCTCTATTATGAAGTTGTTGTTTTTTTAATGCTATTGGTTCACCAGTATCACAGTCATTCTGCTGCTTTCTGCATAAAACTTTTTTATTTTTGCAGCATTATCTCTTCATAACACTAACTGCTGCAATACCAATGACGTACTCTTGAGCTTATTTTGTCGTATGCTCTCACCCGATTCTACATGATTTATGATTTGAATTTTTATCTTCTATACTTAACGGGGCTTTTTTTTTCTTTTTTTACACGTGATAAAAATGAAAATTCGTACTCTAGTAAAAATCTCAAACGGAACCTCAGGTTAAATTCAAAGAAATTCTAGGAAAGTGGATTAAAAATATTTATCTGTACTCGTGATTCGGAAAGGACCGCGGTTGCACACAAGTAATGTGATAGTAAAAAAAAAAAAATGCAATTTAACAAATTACAACGACCATTTGGAAAAGGATTTTTCGTACGCCATGAATTAAACATTAATAGTGTTATTACACGTAAAAATTGCAAGCGACAGAAATCGCCTGCGACTCGTACGTATTAATTATCCACCTGAAACTTACGTATTATCCAAGCATTTCATTGGGCTGTTCGGGAAAAGGCTTTTCCATCGTCAGATTTCCAAGAAATCTGACGGTCAATTTTAAATGAAATTTATTTCTTAAACTTCTAAATATCCCACAATATTACTTTTTATATCGTCGTATAGAGAAAAAAATGTACTTTTAAACTCAATTTGTTTGAAAGCTGTATCTCAATTTGTTTCTGAGTTAGTGATTTTTTTTTTTTTTTTGTAGTTTTTATTACTTTTTTGTCATAGTGGCAACACTCTGTTGTCCATCTCTGTTGAAAGTAAAGGGAAATACAGATTACTGTATAGACCAATCAGAAAACGAATGAAATGATGATTAAACCAATAAAAACCTTCAGATATACTTTTGATTTCCTACCCTGACGAGGACAATAACCATTTTTCCAAATGGTTAAAAAAAAGCTTTAAAAATGGATTTCGGTTAACCCAGAGTTTCGGATAAAAGAGGTTCTACTGTATTGCATGTTGTAAATATAAAGAAAGAAATCTACTGCAAATACAAATTTGATATTCAAATATTTTAACTTTTACTACTACATTTTTTTCTGAACTTAAAATTTAAAGTACATTTAAAATCCTTATCATAACTAATGACTTTTTACAATTATAACAAAATTTTCCAAAAATTTGCTAAAAATTTTTAAGGTTTCACCATTTAATACACAGTGTTGTTTGACAAAAATCAAAGTAAATTTATGGTTTATCATAGGAGTATGCATGAAAATTAATAATATGCAAAATACGAAGTTTCTATAATCATTAAAGTTTGTTAACTCTGAAAGTGATTTTACAATTAATGCATATTTTACGGTTATCCTATAAATAAGGCAGCTAAATTAACACTTCTAAAAATAAAAATAGCGTTAAACTTAGATATGTTAAAATCTCTTTAAACTCTTTAACCTCTTCAGACCCCAGGGTTTATTTTCAGATATTTTTTTACTTCAGTTATGAATTTATATTAGCAAAGTGATAACTAAGAAAGATTGAAAAGCAAAAAAAAAAAAAAAAAAAAAAAAAAATTAAATTCATTTTTTGTACATAAAATTTGATATATCATAAAGACACGTGGTACTTAATAAGTACATTTTTTGACAAATTGTTAGGAAATTTTCTATTGTTTTGCATGGAAAAAATAATGGAAAATATTAAATAATTATCATTTAATAAATTTTTATTTTTAATGGACTCTCAATATGGTATTTTAACGTATAAAAAATTATTTACTTTTCGTTTTTGTATATTTCCCTCATTTTTGCTGCAAGTCATTTTCAAATGTCATTTTATGGCCGAAAAAAGCACTATAAGAAACGAATTGCTATTTTGCTTTAGTTTGGCTATCTTTTAAGATTTCATTCTCACCATTTTCATTTTTTTTATTCATTATTAATACGAGGTGGATCCCGTCGAATTTCGACGAAAGAAAATGTTTACAAAGGAACTGTTGCATCAAATTTATAATACATCGACAACAATTAAATAATTAGAGTAAAAAATCCATTTTACACTTGTTAGTTTAACTCTCCAAAGACATATTTTAACCTAACAGTAATTAAATACTTTTTCATAAACTTCTACTGCTAAAATTATTGTAAAATTAAACTTTATTCATATGCGTAATAAGTAACATATAATCAAGATAAGTAATTTTGATTAAGTTATCAATTATTGCTTGGTATTACGGAATGAAAAATCAGCAAAAATGATTTCACCTTGACATAATCATAGAATTCCCCCCCCCCTTTAAATCCAAACCGAATCAAGTTATTTTCCACGTTTCACATCGCTATTAACCATTTAAAAACATTTTAAAGCGCAATAGGTTATTAATAAATATATTTTCAAGCTTGAAGTCATGTTTGTCAACTATTACAACTATTACATGTGAAAATTCCCACTCGTGATTTGAAGTCTTAGTATAATCTCTGTACCTGTAAAAATTCCAGAATTTTATAATTTTTAGACGTATTCAAGAGAAAATATCTCTTTTTATCAAATAAAATTATCGTTTTCTTTTAAATATGACGTTATTTTCAGTCTCTGAAATATTTTGCCTATTGTCTCAAACTCAATATAGGTGGAATGAAAAAAATATTTTTAATTGTAATGAAAAAATGGCATCAGTGAGAATATAATCAATAAAGATAACTAAACCACTTTTAATAGAAATGAAGTACTTCAGTTCCCACTATTAAAAAATTGGTATTAAAAACTATAAAAAAATTAATATTTCAAAAATAAATTGAGATACAGCTTTCAAACAAATTGCATTTAAAAGTATTTTTTTTTCTGTATAAGACGGTGTAAAAATTTTAAATGTGGGATGTTTAGAAGTTTAAAAATTTGCAATAGCAAAAATTGCAAAACCGAAATTTCATTTCAAATTTCAAAGTGTTGCCATTCGCAGAATGACGTATGCGTTACGCACAGATATGTTTGTCCTTTATAATATAGATACAGGAAAAAAAATTGTAAAGATGTGTATCCTATAGGATACTCCAGGTCCGAAGAGGTTAAGTAAAATATAGCATTATACTTAGGTTTATCAACAGTTCTTTAAAATGAAAAGCAGCATATTAAACTTAGGTCTATTTCAAAAGTTATACGAAGACTTTATCTAAATTGTTTTTGTCCTTTTTACATTTAACCCTTTATCTATTGACGCTACTTACATGTACCATTAAAATAATTTGTTATAAAACTCATTCAATGCATCGATTAGTAGTAATACAGTTTAGAATGAGTTATAGATGTATTACTTTATCTTGCTCCAAAAGCATTAGTGGTTACACAAAACAAAAATATTTTTAAAAGGATGATTTCTTTTGCTTTTGCATCTTTTCAGCTTTCTTGGCGTTGGGGAGGGGGGCGGGGATTTTCAATTCTAAAATATTTGAGTAGGGTTAAATAATTCACAAAATCCCTATAAATTCAAATTTAATGAATCCTTCTAAATCCTTCAATCCTTCTAAAATTTATTAAGGTACCTTCGGAGCACTTAAAAAATATATATATGAAATTCTTATCAAACACACGTGTTTTTACTTAAAACAGGGAATAAAACTATGAATTAATATAAATTTTTAATGGAATTTTAATTAACTTTTCAAATGTAGTCAATATTTAGTCAAACTTTAGTAAAGAATTCCGTTTATGCCAAACCTTCTATAATGAAATCTATTCAATATATTTCACTTTTTTTTCAATGTTATATTAGCAAACAACTTACCTGTGTTATGAAGTTAAAGATTTGCAATACCTCCTAAATTTACTAACATATATCAAATTTTGTATACAAAACATGATTTTTTGAGAAAAAAAAAAGTGTAATTTTCAATAAAAATAGCACTTAAATTAATATTTACAAATGTACATGCTATATTTTGCTTCATAACATACCAATAAAGGAGCAGAACCCTGTAACAAAATTTTATTTCAATACCTTAAAAACTTTTTAAGAAACGATGTTTTTCGTAAACGTACACAATGAAAAACGCAGTTTTCCATAAAACGGAAATTAAGACTTTGATATAGCACAAAAAAATATGTATAAAGTTTACAACTTTAAAATCCACCCTATTTGTAGGTGTTTATATATTTGTGTATATATTATATATTATATATTTGTGCAGTAAAATGTAGGGGAGACCGGGGCTAGTTGGCTACAGGGGTAAGTAGGCGCAGTCCCCATAAATCGCCTGTTTGTGGGTAAATTGTGCAACCAGTCACAGAGTACATTTCTTATTGCGTTTTACAATCCTCATTGTAGTTTTGCAGCGTTACCTATGTGCAGTGGACATTTATTACGATTTTTCTGTTTTTTGCGCTCATAAGTAATTGTTTGTTGCTTCATTCTTTTTCTATTTTCTAATACTTATCTTAATAATTGCGATTTAACTTGTGCAATTTTTCTTAGTGTATGATTAACTGTACCTACCCCATATGTGATTTACTTGGATTATTTATGCTTAGATGGTTACGTGTCCCTTTTGTGAAGAAATTTATTATGGGGCTAGTAGGCGCATTGAAGACGGGGCAAGTTGGCTCGGAGTCTAGTGTATGCTGGTAGCTACAAAAGCAGCAAACACTGAAAAAAGTGGTTGCAATGCAAGATTTTGGGCACACGGGGCTTGCTCAAACGGAGACACTCGATTTTTTATTTGTGACAACTGTAACTCTGATGATGTTATCGAGTAGGATAGAAGTTACTCAATGTTAATGTTTTATTCATTATTTTTATGTTTGTATAATTTAGAATTTACATTGTACGGCGATAGCGCCTTAGATTAAACCTACTGGTAATAAGGAAATTGATTTTTCTTAACTGCGTGTCTTATTTAAATTTTTATAAAGTGTGCGCCAACTTACCCCATAGATATAGGCAACTTGCCCCGTGACGGGGTAAGTTGGCGCACAATTTTCCTTTTACTTTAGGCTTCCGCTAAACATAAACTACAAAAGCTTCAAACTCAAAACTCTGGGTATTTATAGCCCAATGCCTGTTCTTTAAAAGTACAGTTAAAGTTTCATAAAAAACTTAAACAAAAATTAATAAAAATCAATAACTAAAAACTGCGCCTACTAGCCCCGGTCTCTCCTATTGTTTATCTTTCTGTGGCACTTTAAACGGTCTCTTCCGGTTACAGAAAGTTCATTTCCCGTTTATATTTTGGGCTATAACTTCGCTTCTAATTATCGCTGAACCAAAAGTGAGGCATTTTTTTTAATCCTAAATGTTTGAACTTTAATTTAAAATAAAAACAAAACCGAAATTTTTCGCAAAAACAGAAATTTGAGGGTAGGCAAATACCTTAAATGATTATGTAAATCTTCTAATATAGTTTCAAAAATTCACAAAAAATGCTTTGGACGATAAAATTTTCATGAATTCATAATGCAGCACATAAAGGGTTAAAATGTTTAATATAGCTGTCTCACATACATAAGATATTCCAATATAAGTTGCGAAAAAAAATTCCCAGAAATAGGTTTCTTGGGTAAAGAATAAGATACTATCTTACCTCTACTCGAGATGTTCTGGCAACTGCAGATGTCCTAGTCGGAACTGAAGAGAATTCAAGAACGATACCAACCTTTTTATATATTTTCCTCACTCTTTTTTCGTCAATCCAATTCCAACAATTAAGTATAAAGTCTTTTTACTGCTTCAGATTGTTTCAACGAAAAATTAGAGATATCGCTTTTCTTTCTGTAGTTGTTTAGACCTGTTCTCGGAGGATTCCTCTGTGAAACCGCATAAATCCAAAAGCTAATCCCTCCATGAAGTGTGGATTTACTTTCGTACCATACTGCTATTAAAGTGACATTACAGTTAAGCCATAATGCCAGTTACAGCTATTTTCGGACCACTGATACGTAAATCCACTTAACATGTATCCGCCTTGGAAAATAGCATATTAAATATTTAATGTGGTTGTTTTACGCAAGGCGTGGTGAAGCTATATACCAGAAATAAATGTATCAATGCTAATATGTGCAATATTTAGACTACTGTTTTTTAAGGAATATATAAAATGTCTAGATATGTTTGTTACATTTTGATTGGTTTCAATTAGTATTTGTCTGTATGAGTTTCCCTATCTTCCTTTTTACTTTCCACTATTTTCAGTAGAAGAAAGTATTGTAATCGACTTCCTGTTTTCAACGTATTTTCACGTTTAAGGGGTCAGAGATCCCAAAAAACATGTTTATACAAAATATATGTCTGTTGCCATTGTACCATCAAAAAGTGTATGAAGTTATGCATAGAATTGAACCAATTTTTTTAAAAGTTTTTGCCTATGGCAAGCAAGTGCTCCCTTAATTTAGAAAATATTTGCCGGAAAGGGGCGCTGTAATAACGATTATTGTGTCATTTTTTATACTGTACCATCAAAAAATGTATGAAGTTATGCACAGAATTGAACCAAATTTTTTGGACATGGCAAGAAGGTCCTCTCTGAAATTGGAAATATTCCGCCGAAAGGGAGCGCTGTAATAAAGCGGTTTTTGTGCCATTTCCGTTACTGTACCGTCGAAGGTGTATGAAATTATGAACAGAATTGAACCAAATGTTTCGTGTATGTTGTTTGGCTATGGCCAGCAGTTTCTCCTTGAATTTGAAAATATTCCGCCGGAAGGTGTCGCTATAATAGCAAATTTTGTAGAGTTATCTTGATTTTTGATAGTTTTATTGTACACCGGCGGCTGGTGAAGAGACAGGAACTCCCCATCCTGATCAGCTGATATACAACAGAATAATGGAAAACTATTGATTTTAATAAATATCATGATCGAGATAAACTCGTTTTCACTCCGATTAATTGATTGAAGCAGAAATTTAAGATGAAAGTCAAAGTTCATACAGCATTAAACTAATAAAAATGAAGTAGTATTGATATTTGTAACAACATTTTGAAATATTTAAATATATGAAATAGAAGAAAGTGTTGGGATTGGCACAACCAACTAGTTTTTATACTATCTGAGTCAAAAAGGTAAAATACTCATTTAAATATTATTTCAAAATTTCGAATTTCATCGCTTGTGACATAAGGGATAAATTTTTGAATTTCATCAGATTGACATACATAACACAAGGCTCAGTACTTTTAAAGCAAACTTATACAGAGTGTCAAAAAAGGTTGAAACGCGCTTTAATTTTCTACTTGTTGGGGATAAGCAGGTAATGTAAATTGCAAAAGTTTTCAAAATAAAGTAACAAATAAGATTACGTTAAAGAAAAAGTCCTACTATTAATATAAAATATATTATATGAACTTTAAAAAGTCCGGCCAGTGCCGGGAGGAAGAGGTAGCTTTCATATTCCTTATTTTTTAAAGTTTTACAGTATTCAAACACACGAAGCTCAAATTAGTGCAACCCAATTATAGAAGATTCGATACTAATTTTTGTCAATACTGAATGTGAATGAGAGTTTCGCGAAGTTAGTCAGCTGTATCCAAACTGGTTTTATTTAAAGTGACAAACATTTGATCGCCAAATTCGGCGATATCTTGAAGTGCCTGCCATTTCAAAACAACATGATGGTTGAAGCTAACCAATAAATTTAGTCAAGACCCTGGTAATTCCTGTGCACATGCTCATTCACATTTGAATCGGTTGACATATGGGTCATTCCACGTAAAATGAGCAAAAATTTAAAAAAAGTCGTGGCCACATAGTAAACGATTTTAATAAAATTTTATATACAGGTTCAATTCATATTCAAATAGAGCTCTGCAAAATATCTTCACAAAAAATAAATTATTTTAGCAGTTTTGGACATTTAAAAAACTTGTGATAAAGAATGGCATGTGTGCAATCGTCCAAAGTTGCGGGTTTGAAGTTCTGTATCTTGAAAATCATTTAACTGAAATGATTTTTTTATATAATAATGTAACCTCTGAAAAATTATCTTCTTATTTATTCAGTAATAATAATCTGGTAACACCATGATTAATCTTTAATTGGTTGTAAAAATTGAAAATTTGCAAATTTTGAGAAAATTAAAAACGTTATAAAAATTAAAGGAATTCAAAAACATCTGAGAAATTAATGCCTGATATCGTGTTACCTATTAAGATCGAATTACTAAAGTTTTGAAATTGCCATGTATCCTGCACCTTTAAAAAAAATTTAGAAACTTTAAAAAAAATGACAAAATTGTATTTTTTCCTCTTATTGATAGGTAAAAAAAATAATGAAGGAAAGGTTCCACATTACAGTTATTGCACAGACATAAAGATCAATAAGTCCATAATCTGCTAAAAAAATTTCAAGATTGCCTTTTGATTCCTAACGTCACAAAATTGGGTTAAAAAAGGCAATATTAACTACCTTCCATGAGCTATTTTTTTTTTCTAATTCGCGCGCGTTTCTTAAAATATTGCAGGATTTCAAGGTGAAAAAATTTAGTGCTGCCATCTATTTTCTGTATGTGAGTTTAGGTGTTAATATATATTTTTTGTTCAATTGAGCTTTTTTTTCTACTTTAATTAAAAATCTTCTTGGGGCAAAAATAAATTGAAAGCAAGTATAAAAGTTTTTATATTTAAAATATACACTATTATCTGTAATATCAAAAGAATTAAAAGTTTTAAAAAGCTTTCCTTCACGTTGAAACAAGTGATAGAAATATTGCATTTTATCCTCAACATTTTTTACTATTTATTTTTTTTCATTAAGAAATACAAAGGCAAGACTGAAAGTTTGAATACTTAATATATATACTTTTAGCTATAACGTCAAACAATTTTGATATTGCCAGAGGTGTCCTTCATCTCAATAGAAACGTTGCATTTTTCCCTCAAAATTTTTCAAAAATAATTTTTTTCTCATTAAGGAATAGAATTACAATTACTAACTTACGTCAATCTGTTACTTATTATTCATTCCCAATTATAAATAATTTTTAATATAGTCTTTGCATTCTTGCGGCTAATAACCAAAATTGAAACTTCAAGCATGTAGCCAAAACCAGGATTTTGCATCAACTTTTAATATAAATTTTAATACTTAAATAAACAATCCTAAAATCTATTATTTTACATTTACTCATAAATAGATATGATCTACTTACAAAATGATTTTCGTTAAAATCTGTGACATGTCTGCCACAGGTGATTTGCTCATTTTGTATGGAAGGACCCATATGCGAGTGCTATCGCAGGAAAAAAATGAGATTTTTCAAAATGTCACCCACATTAGAAATTCAAAGTGTTATATTTCAACCATTTTTAAAGATAAAGGCAAAACAAAAAATGCTCCGGAATCCTTGTACCAAGGTCAAACACTTAAGAAAGAAATCTTTTTCAGTTTCTAATTTTTTGTACCTCATTTTAAATTTAATTTTTTTTATTTTAATGGGCGCCATTTTTAAACAAGATGGCGGATGAAGCTGGCGAGTGAACTTGGTCGAGACATTGCTATATACTATGCAGATGCCTTCTCACATCCAAATCGGTATATAAATACGCATGTTATCGCGTGACAAAAATCAGATGGTGTCAAAATGTCAGCCATGCTGGAAATTCAAAATGCTATAACTCAGCCATTTTTTAAGATATAGACAAAACAAAAAATACTCCTAAATCTTTGTATCAAGGTAAAACACATAAGATCAAAATCTTTTTCAATTTCTAATTTTTTGTACCTCATTTTAATTTTTTTTCAATTTTTAAATGATCGCCATTTTGAAACAAGATGGCGGATGAAGTTTGCCAAAGAACTCGGTCGAGTCATTGATATGTACTATGTACACACCATGTTATATCCAAATCGGTTCATAAATACGCCTGTTATCGCGTGACAAAAATCAGATCTATTCAAAATGTCAGCAACACTAGAAATTCAAAGTGCTATAACCCAGTCATTTTTTAAGATATAGACGAAACAAAAAATGCTCCAGAATGTTTGTATCAAGGTCAAACACATAAGAAAAAGAAAATTTCTATTGCTAATTTTTTTTTGTACTTTATTTAAAATTTAAAAATTTTTAAAACCTTTTAAATGGCCGCCATTTTGAAACAAGATGACGGATGAAGCTGGCCAACAAACTCGGTCGAGACTATGTATACACCAAGTTGCATCCAAATCGGTTCATAAATACGCTTGCTATCGCGTGACAAAATTCAGATCGTTTCAAAATGTCAGCAACACTAGAAATTCAAAGTGCTATAGCTCAGCCATTTTTTAAGATATAGACAAAACAAAAAATACTCCTAAATCTTTGTATCAAGGTAAAACACATAAGATCAAAATCTTTTTCAATTTCTAATTTTTTGTACCTCATTTTAATTTTTTTTAAATTTTTAAATGATCGCCATTTTGAAACAAGATGGCGGATGAAGTTTGCCAAAGAGCTCGGTCGAGTCATTGATATGTACTATGTACACACCATGTTATATCCAAATCGGTTCATAAATACGCCTGTTATCGCGTGACAAAAATCAGATCTATTCAAAATGTCAGCAACACTAGAAATTCAAAGTGCTATAACCCAGTCATTTTTTAAGATATAGACGAAACAAAAAATGCTCCAGAATCTTTGTATCAAGGTCAAACACATAAGAAAAAGAAAATTTCTATTGCTAATTTTTTTTTGTACTTTATTTAAAATTTAAAAATTTTTAAAACATTTTAAATGGCCGCCATTTTGAAACAAGATGACGGATGAAGCTGGCCAACAAACTCGGTCGAGACTATGTATACACCAAGTTGCATCCAAATCGGTTCATAAATACGCTTGCTATCGCGTGACAAAATTCAGATCGTTTCAAAATGTCAGCAACACTAGAAATTCAAAGTGCTATAGCTCAGCCATTTTTTAAGATATAGACAAAACAAAAAATGCTCCGGAATCTTTGTATCAAGGTCAAACACATAAAAAACAAATCTTTTTCAATTTCTAATTTTTTTGTACCTCATTTTAAATTTTAAAAAATAATTTAAATGGCCGCTATTTTGAAACAAGATGGCGGATGAAGCTGGCCAACGAACTCAGTCGAGACATTGGTATGTACTATGTACACACCAAGTTACATTCAAATCGGTTTGTAGTGGTTAGTCATAACTGCGAACATTTGCAATAATTCTTTGGAAAATTTTACATTTTTACCGATTCAAAACAACTCAACTCTAACTGCAGTTCAGTACTGTTTTAACTGCAACCGTACCAAGTAGTTAGCTGTTTTCTGATGTAAATGTTGCTCGCATGCAGCTGTCATGCAACATGTAATTTTTGTTGGTTAATATATTCATTTTGTTAAGTTTTCTTAAAGTGGTTGTTGATTATTACTTATCCTAGCTAGCTTAAATTATTTTCAGCGTCTGATGGAACCGCAAATTAATATTATCCTTGTCGAATGTTCATAAAGTTGAATGTTCTACACTGGTGACCCTCACCGTGTTTCATAACACGCACGAACTAAGATTTCACTCTTCTGTACATCGTTAATTTTCAACACGATGTTGAATCTTGTTTATTGTGCAGTTCAGCTCTATTAATTTTTCATCGAATCGTGCAAGATTTTTTTATCGATATAAGCGATCGGATAAATAGTCGAATTCGGTGATGTCATACCACTTGGTGATCGGTAAGTTCAGATTTCTTAAATTTAATGTATGGGCGTGATCTGTATACTTATTGTTTTGTGTCGTTTATATTGCCAGTATTTCCGATTCTGTACGAAAAATTCTAAAATTTTTGTTTTCATAACTTTTCTTCAATTTTAATTATATTTTATTATTAGTGTATACTTATTTTTCTTGCATTATGTATATAAAACCATATCTTACGCAGTAAATCGCCCAATCGTTTTCTTTTACTTGTCCCTATTTCTATACAGCAACGCCATTTTAACTCATTATGCCAGACGATACCGGCACCCACGCTTCCGCGGAAGTTGCGCGCGTTTCCGTAAAACCACCTCCATTCTGGAAAACAAACCCCTCTCTATGGTTCGTTCGGCTCGAAGCACAATTTTCTCTCGCCGGCGTTACTGCCGACGAAACCAAATTTAACCACGTGATTTCTGCCGTTGTGTCCGATGTATTAAACTCCGTTAGCGATATTATTTTACGGCCTCCTGAAAATGATGAGTACGTGGCACTAAAAAAACGTTTAATCAAGATTTATTCAGAAAGCGAAGCATCAAAAATTAGAACTTTGCTACAGGGTTTAGAGCTAGGAGATCAGCGTCCTTCCCAATTACTTACGCGGATGCGTGGCCTCGCTGGTGAATCTGTTGGTGAACCCTTTTTAAAATCTTTATGGCTAGGTAGACTCCCCAGCAACACACAAAAAAGTTTAGCTGCCCTCAGTGAAGATCTCACTGGTTTAGCCGCTGTTGCTGATAAAATTAATGACTTAACGAATAATCCTTCCGTAAATGCTGTCGCCACCCCAAGTACTTCGAGTGATCTCAAAATAAGTCCATTTGAGCAGCATGTTTCACTATTAACAACAAAGGTGTCTGCATTGACCACCTCCTTAAACACACGTCACTCGAGAAGTAGAAGTAAGCAAAATAATCGGTACAGAAACACATCCCAAAGTCGTAACCAGCGACAAAATAAATATAAGGAACCTTCGAATGGCATTTGTTTTTATCATACTAATTTCGGGAAAAATGCAATTTACCGTGGGCATTTCCGGGAAACTAAGCCGGCGATCTCCAATTGGCCACACCTGCGACCGCCAGATAAATCGACTTATGCTGGCCGATAAAAAAACAGGCAAAAATTTTTTGATTGACACGGGGGCGGATTTGTCCGTCTTGCCAAAAAGTTATACCTCACAAGGAAGGTCTCCATACGGGCATACTCAGAAAAATCTGAAAAAAATACAGAATGTTCTTCTCCCATGGGTATATATGTTTATAAAAAAATTTTGTCGGAACCTCGGTAGAACGACCGTAAAAAAATAATGAAAATTTCGCTTATTTGGCGACTTATCACCGTTTGGCGAAGAAATTAAGTTTAAAAAAAATACGCTTGTCGAATACTCTTTAGGGAAAAAACTTTTTAAGTTGAATTTGTTTAAATAAGTTTAATTTAAACAACTTTAGCTTTGTCATTTTTAGTTTGCTTTAACTATAGTTTTGTCATATATATTTATATGTACTTATAACGAATTTTAACTATCATATTTTACGATTTAAATCAAAATTTAAATTGATTAAAATTGTTCCAAACTCAAAAATATGCCCCATCGAGCACTGTCGATTCAACTTTGTTGCTATGGAAACAACTTATTCGTTATGGAAATGTATTACGGCAGCATTATTCATCTGGCGTTAAAAGTTATTTTTATAACCGATAAAGCCGTTTAAATTAAAAAAATTGTGAATTGGAGAATAAAACAATGGCAAAATTTCGTTCAAATCGGCAACAAGTATAATAGAAAATGTAATAATAATAATAATAATAAATTCTTTCATGGTTTACGTTTAAATTCATTAAATACCGCATATTCTCAAAATCAATTAACAAACAATTTTCAGATTCATTAAAATCGTTTGCTTTTGGCGAGGAAAAGTGCTGCTCGCCAAATTGCGTGCCGCTTTCGTCTTTTCACGCCAATTATTCGAAAGTATTTTATTTTTTTAGGTTTTCTACTGTAATTCCGCCGCTAATTTTAACTGATCCTTTATTACATACATCAGTACTTTCACTAGCATTTTTTTCAACATATTCTGAGTATGCCCGGTATGGAGACCTTCCTTGTCAGTAACGTCTCCCTCTTCTGATTTATTCCTTTTTGCGGCAAATGGCACTAAAATTGACAGTTATGGCACAAAATTGATCACTCTGGATCTAAATTTACGCCGTGCTTTTCCTTGGCGTTTTGTCATTGCTAACGTTAATCAACCAATCATCGGCATTGATTTCCTCAAACATTTTAATCTCCGTGTTGATGCAAAAAATAATTGTTTAATTGATGCTATAACCAAGCTTACTTCACAGGGTAAAATAATGCATGATAATATCGTACATCCTCAGTTATCAGTCCTACTTGGTGATTCAGAATTCGATAAAATTCTTAGCAAATTTCCCGAACTCACTAACCCCTCCCAAACGATTCAGCGGTCTGAATCCTTAGATGTTTGTCACCACATTGAGACAACTGGTCCCCCAGTATTTTCAAAACCTCGACGTCTATCCTCTGAGCGATACCATGCTGCACGTCAGGAATTCGAATATCTAATGAGCCAAGGTATTATACGTCCCTCTAACAGCCCCTGGGCAAGCCCTTTACATATGGTCCAAAAATCTAATGGTCAATGGCGTCCTTGTGGCGATTATCGCCGCCTCAATTCTATTACCATACCTGACAGATACCCTGTCCCCCACATACAAGACTGCATACAAGAATGTTCTGGGAAAAACATATTTTCAACGGTTGATTTAGAGAGGGCTTATCACCAAATACCTGTAAATATTCAGGATATACCAAAAACTGCTATAACAACACCTTTTGGCTTGTTTGAATATGTCTTCATGCCGTTTGGGTTACGTAACGCAGGCCAGACATTTCAGCGTTTTATTCATAAAGTTCTTTCTGGTTTAGACTGCTGCGTACCTTATTACGATGACATACTTGTCTTTTCAGACGATGCCGAGCAACATAAACATCATCTGGAACAAATTTTTAGTCGCTTAGCTCAGCATGGATTGAAATTTAATCCCTCAAAATGCGTCCTTGGTAAACCGTCCGTTAGCTTTCTCGGATGTGTCATAACCTCTGAAGGCATACAACCTTTGCCCCAAAAAGTAGATACCATTGCAAAATTTCCTAAAGCCGAAACTTTACCTGAGCTTAAACGTTTTCTTGCTATGATAAATTTTTATCGTAGGTTTCTTCCAAAGGCTGCAACTATCCAAGCACCTTTGCACGAATTTTTAAAAAATTCTAAAAAGAACAACCAAAGAAAAGTTCCATGGACAGACGAAGCACTCGCTTCTTTTGAAAAATGCACTTGACTTAATTAATACAGCAACCCTTGATTTTCAAACTCCCACCCAACAACTTTCTTTAATGGTCGATGCCTCTGATGTGGGTATAGGCGCCGCCTTAAATACATTGACAACAAATGGTTACAAACCTCTTACTTTTTTCTCCCGAAAACTTTCACCTGCTGAAAAGAAATATAGTACTTACGATAGGGAACTACTGGCAATATATTCAGCTGTAAAACATTTTCGTCACAATCTTGAAGGTCAAAATTTCATAATTTTTACTGATCACCGCCCTTTAACTTTTGCATTTACCAAAAATTCTGATTCTTTGTCACCACGACAACTTCGACACCTCGACTACATCTCCCAATTTAGTACTGATATTAGACATATATCAGGGTCTGATAATGTGGTCGCAGACACACTTTCTCGTCTGCAGTCAATAAATTTACCAGCAGTAGACTTTACTTCTTTGGCCGAATCCCAGAAAACTGATGCAGAACTTACTCATTTACTGCATGACAAAACTCATTCTCTGCAACTTCAATCATGGGCCATAAATTCAGAATCGAAACTGCATTGTGATGTCAGCCATAACATGGTGAGACCCTATGTGCCTCTACAATTTCGTAAACTTCTTTTTGAGTCTCTTCATAATCTGTCACACCCAGGTGTCAGAGCTTCAAAAAAACTCATTCAAACACGATTCATTTGGCCATCTATGTCTAAAAATATAAGTGAATGGACTCATTCTTGTTTGGACTGTCAACGCTCAAAAGTCACTCGCCATACACGCAGTCCTATTCAAAACTTCAATTTACCATCTTTACGTTTTGACCATGTCCACTTGGATCTCGTTGAACCACTCCCTCCATCTGATGGACACACATATCTTCCCACTTGTATCGACAGATACACACGATGGCCGGAGGCCATACCTATCCCTGACATAACAGCTGAGACAGTTGCACGTGCCTTCATCAGCCACTGGATTTCTCGCTTTGGTTTGCCATCTATCATCACAACGGACCAAAGTAGGCAGTTCCAGAGTAACTTCTTCAATGTTCTTGCTCCCCTGCTAGGAGTTAGAAAGCTTCGCACCTCGCCCTACCATCCTTCCAGTAATGGCAGTGTCGAACGATTCCATCGGTCCTTTAAACAAGGCCTTAAATGCCACCAAACCACAAAATGGACTGATTCCTTACCATTAGTGCTCCTTGGACTTCGATCAGCACTGAAAGTTGATTTGCAGTGCACCACAGCTAAACTTGTCTATGGAGTTCCCTTCGCTTACCTGCTGAATTCCTTGATGCACCATCTACAAATGTTGAACTTGAGCCACAAAAGTTCCTCCAACGACTCAGATCCACCATGGAGACTCTAAAGCCCACACCTACCTCAGCCCACAACAAACCTTCAGTTTTTGTTCATCCAGCTTTGGAATCCTGCACACATGTTTTTCCTCGCAATGACAGTGTGAAGAGACCCCTGCAAGCACCCTATGATGGACCCTACAAAGTCATCTTTCGCACCTCAAAAACTTTCACTATCCTAATAAATGGTAAGCAGTCCACTATCAGTATTGATAGACTAAAACCAGCATTCTTATTGGCTGACGACAAACTTCCAACATCTGACTCCGAACGACAGAGTACTTCAGCTAGTGTTCCTAAGTCCAGTGCCGCAGTCCTACCTTGTGCAGTTGAGCCTAGTATCCCAGCTTCAACCAGTGTTCCAGTGCCACCTGTTACTACACGTTCAGGACGCCGTGTCCATTTTAACACTCGGTATCTCTAGTTCTCAATGCTTGAGTACTGGGGTGGGGGGAGTACTGTAGTGGTTAGCCATAACTGCGAACATTTGCAATAATTCTTTGGACATTTTCACCGATTCAAAACAACTAAACTCTAACTCCAGTTCAATACTGTTTTAACTGCAACCGTACCAAGTAGTTGGCGGTTTTCTGATGTAAATGTTGCTTGCATGCATCTGTCATGCAACATGTAATTTTTGTTGGTTAATATATTCATTTTGTTAAGTTTTCTTAAAGTGGTTGTTGATTATTACTTATCCTAGCTAGCTTAAATTATTTTCAGCGTCTGATGGAATCGCAAATTAATATTATCCTTGTCGAATGTTCATAAAGTTGAATGTTCTACAGGTTCATAAATACAAGAGTACAGTGTGACAAAGGTCAGATATGTATGGTCATATATATATATAATGTCATTTTATTCATAATTTCAGTTTTTGTTGGTGGTCGGTAATGTTTATTTAATGGTTATATACCGGGTGATTATAATTAAAGTTACGATTTCAAAAATCGATAATTTTAAAACTACTGATCAGAATGACTTGATATTTGAGCAGAACAATCATGAGGCAATGAAATTTTGTTTGGCGAAGGAAAAATATCAGTTCCAAAATATGCCGATAGATGGCGCTGTCGGGGTTCACATTGTCTGGATATATGAAAATTACTAATACGTGGCATACGCACCGCAGACATAGCTGCCATAAAAATGCAGAGCCTCTTTGCCCGAATGCTTCATCATGACTCTGACTATGAAGGATCGCTCTCTACTCTTGATGTTTTTTTATAAGAACGATGGCTGTGCACTTACAGGTATTAGGAAGTTTCGGACATTAAAATCCATAAACAGTATTTCCAATAAGCATAAATGGTCTGTGAAAAATGATTGCTAAACTCGAAGAGACCGGTTCATTTAACGTTGAACGGGTAGAGGAAGGAAACCAGTTTCCACTACGGCCATGGAAGATGTGGCTACAGCATTACAAGAACAGACTCACAGTGAGGCTGGAATCAGCAGTGCACAGAAAATTGGCCGAATACTGGATATGCCGAGCAGCACGGTACGTAAAGTCCTACGGAACATCTTGCGCTGTTATCCGTACAAGATAACTCATGTGCAGGACCCGCTGACCTGGAAGCACGTCAATCTTTTGCACTACAATTTCTTGTCCGGATGGAAGTGGACAGCGGATGACCATGGATCATTCTGCGGTCTGACAAAGCCCACTTTCGTTTGCAAAGTTCTGTAAATTCGCAAAATTGCACCATATGGGCGACCGAGAATCCGTCCCAGCTACAGCCATTACCTCTTCAGTCTGAAAAGGTCACTGTGTGGTGCGGAATCCGGCAGCGTTTATCGTCGGTCCGTTTTTCTTCGGGGAGATCACACCTGCGGGTTCCGTTACCTGCACCGTTACTGGCAAGTGGTGTGAAGCGCTTTTGCGTAACCATGTCCTTCCGGCACTTCAGCAGCGTCAGTGTGTGGATCGCACAATATTCATGCAAGATGGCTCTCCTCCGTACATTGCTACTCCTGTGAAGCAGCTACTGAGTTCTAATTTCGGAGATGATTGTATCATAAGCCGCCATTTTCCAACAACGTGGCCGCTACGTTCCCCCGACTTAAACCTGTGTGGTTTCTGGCTTTGGAGGTACCTGAAGAGTGTTGTTTACAACGGGCGGATTCAGAATCTAGCCGATTTGAAGGCAAGCATCACACATCACACCCATTGCATCAGTACAGATACCCTCTGATCTGTTGTGGAGCATGCCGTTTAGCGCTTCCAATTACTAGCGGAACAAGGCGGAGGGCATATCGAACAACTTATGTTTTAATAATCAGTAAGGTATTTGTTCCATGCAGCTCTTTTTTTTAATTTTTGTCATTATCGCTGTTGTCGCTGTAAACACGGAGTCTTGTCTTTTCGCTAATAAATTTTTAGTAAACCCCTGAACTCTATTTTTTCCTTTTGGCTAACAACATTCCTCTGTTTAACGATTACATTTTGGGTCTTTCCCCCTGACATTACGCTGACAACGCCATCTATCGGCACATTTTGGAACTATTTTTTTCCTTTGCCAAACAAAATTTCATTGCCTCACGATTGTTCTGCTAAAATATCAAGTCATTCTGACCAGTAGTTTTAAAATTATCGACTTTTGAAATCGTAACTTTAATTATAATCACCCGGTATATATATATATATATATATATATATATATATATATATATCAACATTTGAACGGAGGGTGGTTTCGGGATCTGGGTGTCATGATCGGTGAAAATATACCAAAATTTTTCGGAATCGATTTCCTCCGAACGGCTGCAATAGGTAGCTTTTTGTAATGAAAGCTACCTAGATGATGGTGCATGTCCAGTCTCACTGTCATGTCTGCACTCACCAGAATGGTGTGGTATCCCAGAGTAAATACATAAGAAAAGAATAATTTCCTTCTTTTGACCACTGACCAACAGGTGTTTGTTACAAACCTGTTTTTAAGTACGCTTGAATCAAAGAACTTCAATCAACTATTAAAAACTGTTTTCATGAATTTACTTTTGCACACTGAACTATAGATAGCAATACTTGGTATAGTACAGGGCAAATTGAAAAATTTGAGACAAATATGGCAGGTAAGAAAAATGACCCACTATGGCTGGCTCCATTTTACAGAAATTGCAACAATTTCTGGTAAAGAAGGAAAATTAGTTTTTCTTCTAAGCATTAAAATCTACCTTAGCTAAAAATTTCATGATTACATTTCCCGATTTAAAATAAATAAATAATTGGTTACCTTGATACTTCGCCCATTTTTTTATGATCGCCCCAAAATGTCAGTATAAAGAATTTTTATTATATAAAAGTTCAACCCGTTTGGGACCATGGGTGCACCTTCAAAAAGTGCTCAAAACGCTTGAGTTTGATACCAGCAAAAAATAAAAGTAAAATTAATTTTATTTAATTACGACATTTTCATGATTTATAAAGTTAAGTCAAATAATTAACAAAAAATGGTACTAAACGCATATAATTCGTGTAAAAGAGGCCTGTTTTGAACGGGTTAAAAGAGTTTAGATTTGGCAATGAATGGTACCTTTAATTGTGTTAACAGCTGTTAAGGTAGGTGATGTAATCATTACACACAAGTATAAAAATTCATATACATAAAAAATTAAATGTTATTTTCAAACCTCTATCTTAATTGCATTTATAAAACTATTGAATATGGCATGCTATAGCTTTCTAAGTTAAAAATAATGTCGTTAGTTAATTTAAAGAAAAAAAAATCTGATGTAAATAATAAAAAAAACGATTTAAATCAAAATAATCCGAATTTTTTTTAACGTGATTTTTTGTATAGCCTGGTATAAGATACGTACATAAGGTAAAAAAATAAATGTCAGCCTTCCCTAAAATTAAGTCGTTGCGTACGTAATAATATACGTCGAATTCATTTCTCCGTAATACGCACAAAAAGCGTCGCCGGGTTTAGACACGTGGTTTCACACAAACACTGTCCTAGATAATGTGCATGGACGTCACACACCAGAAAAAATACGTACGTCTAGATTTGTTGTAGGCAGAAAGTAGCAATTCTCGCAGAGTTATTAATTTATAACGCATTATTTCCTACGTATAATACAATATATTATAACTACGTGAAAATTACGAGCATTTTAGCATAATTTCAAGCAATTTAATTCGAATTTTTGCCTACAACAAGTTGAGTTGCCACGCAACAAGCCAGTTTGTTGACAAGCATGCACATTATCTATTATCATTGTATCAGCTGATTTTTGATTGCATTGCTACCCTAATCAGGTAGCGGATTGGTCAGATTCAGTTTTCAGTTTTGGTTCAAGGTTGCACTATTGGTCAGAATTTTGATGGAAGATTGCAGTGTCCTCTGTTGTTTGACTTCACACATTATAGACAAATGACTATGCCTTCTTCTTTATATGATATGCCACAATTCAGTTGCCCGACTAGTTTTCTTGGCAACAGGCCCGAGATGTGATTGGTTCCAGGGTTTTTCTTTATTGAACCGGACAGTAAACAGGACATCATTTTCATTAGGACCCAGCATTCTGTTCTTCTGAGATTAGTGTCGCAGAAGCCAATATGTTTCTTGATAAAAGAATGATTGCATTGGTATGAGGAAAATATTATTTATTTTACAAATATAATTTTCATTTCATTCTTGGCAACTTATGCATTTTACAATAAAATATGTCATATGATGGAGAGAATCGTAGAAAAATTGAATTTCAAATTCAGTGCCATCTTTGCTTTCATCATTTTGCGTAATATTTCAGTTTTCAATTTGTATCTTCTACTAAAAAAGTTAAGGTAATTTTTATTATATTTATTAAAGGTTTTAGCTTAAAGTCTGCTTTAAGCAAGGTTCGCACACTCCTTGGAATTTCCAAGGACTCTTCCACCACTATTAAAGATAAGAAAATTTACATTTAATTTTTCAAACACAGAATTCGCAATCACCGCCTTTATTCACAGATTTTGCAATATTTTTCTGCAGAGAACTACTTTGAAATTACTGTTAAAATTTAGTGGTACACTTGTGCGAACCCTGGCTTTAAGATAAAATTAATAAATTTCTGACGGAAATAATGGAACAGATGTCATATTCGCCCCATATTGGCGCGATTTTTTTCGGTTGCCAATTTGGCGAAAACATCAACAGCATAAACAACATAATCCGGGTTACCACATCAAGCCCTTTAGCGCAAGTTAAGTACCCTTTGCCTATATGATATTGGCGACAGAAAAAAATCGCGCCAATAGGGGGCGAATATGACATCTGTACCGAAATAATATATTTAAAAATATATATATATTATAAAATTTATGTAAACTAACAATTCTGCTAATCCATATTTTAAAGACTTAGCACGTATTTATAACTATTTAATTTATTAATTAACTTACATACTTATTTTAGAGATAGAAATGTAGAACCTTTTCGTACAAAATAAATAAAAAAAGACCTTTTGTAAATTCTAAATTTGAAACATTTAATTATAATTATTATTTAATGCCGATAATTTTTAGGCTGTAAAAATTGGTACTTGTTAGTTATCCCGTCGACCAATTTTGCCAAATTATATAAATTGCCAAACCACACGCCAAATTATACAAATTGACATAATTTTTATCGCCAAGATGCTGTATATTCCATCGGCCGCCATCTTGGATTTCTTGGTAATTTTTTGTTGACGTTGTTAATCGATAAGGCAACCCCGTTAAGCCTAACATGCGCATAAATCGCTGCTTGGCTACATTTACTACTTGGCGGAAAGGGGTTTTCACGCCAAGAAAAAAATCTAACGAACGCCAAAATGGCGATTTTATGTCTTAGCAACCCGGCGATTTCGGCAAGATTTTCTTTGTATGGCAACCCGGTAGAACAGATTGCGTGTATATTTTACATTAAACTAAACATTGTTTGATGGTACAGATGTCATATTCGCCCCATATTGGCGCGATTTTTTTCGGTTGCCAATTTGGCGAAAACATCAACAGCATAAACAACATAATCCGGGTTACCACATCAAGCACTTTGGCGCAAGTTAAGTACCTGTTGCCTATATGATATTGGCGACAGAAAAAAATCGCGCCAATATGGGGCGAATATGACATCTGTTCCTGTTTGATTTATAATAAAATAATTTGAGTGTGTTTATAATAAAAATTGGGTGTTTGGCACAGGTGTCATATATGCCTCATATTGAGGCGATTTTTTTCCGGGTTACCATATCAAGCGAAATAACGACACTTTGGCGCCAGTTAAGTACCCGTTGCGTATATGATATTAGCGTCAGAAAAAAATCGCTCCAATATGACATCTGTGCCGGGTGTTTTATAATAAAATTGTGTTTTTTATATATAATTAAGTGTTTTATAATAAATAAAACTAATAGGTTATTTTCGCAAGATAGACCTGACAGATACCCGAAAAAGGGTTTTTCTCGCCAAAATGGCACAAAATAAACATCGTGCCAACCCCGGTGCGTCTGCGACATTTGTTCTCAATTCTTATGTCAGTAAAAAGTAAAAGTGTCCCAAATAAAAGTATAATCATGTGTAGGTACAGACGAAACGGGGTCCCTTTTTGGCGCCAAAATGGCGAATTTTAGCCTGGCATGGCAAACCGAATACCATATCGTGTGTATTAATTAAAGTCCTCCAGTATTAATAGCTAATACAGTTGTATTCTTGACCAAGACTCCCGTTATTATGATAAGGATGCTTTGTTCTTGGCATGGTGCGTGTTTTAAAATAAATTAAACATTGTGTGTGCTGTATGACAAAATAATTTGCGTGTGTTTATAATAAAAATTGTATGTGTTTTATAATAAAATAAATGTTCGTGTTTTATAATAAAATTTTGTGTGTTTTATAGTAAAATAAACTGTTTCATAATAAAATGGGTACTTTTCGGTCAGCCGGGCGCCAGCGTAATATATACATACAAATATGTATATGTACATATATATTTATATGAATATATTGTATATATACACACATATATACAGGGTGATTTTCTTTAAAGTCGTGAAAGTAAAACCCTATAACAAAAGAACCACTGATCCAAATGACCTGAAAATTCACCAGAATGCTCCCAAAGCAATGGAATTTTTTTGGCGTGGTTAAAAAAAAAACTTAAAATCGCACCGACAGATGGCGCTGTAAGTTAACAGAAACAAAGAATATCGTCAGTGGGAGGAAAACAATGGACGGTACTTCAAGAAAAAGAAAACTTTATTACGCATAACAAAAACATACAGAATGCAGTAATTGGGTAAAGACACTGCCAACACCTTCGCAGAAACAGAACGAAATAAAAATATGGAGCAAAGCATTCATACGGAACTGCACGACTAACACAAGATATTTTCAATGTGCTGTCCCCCGTTTTCAGCTACGAGTTGGAAACGTGAAACCGCATGTTCCACAACAAAGCAAAGAATATCCGGCTGGATGCTGTGGATCTGGTGCACAATGCGTGCTTTCAGGTCAGCTAAGTTCGTAACACCATCACAATACACAGCATTCTTGGGTACCCCCAGAGCCAGAAATCGAAGGGATTGAGATCAGAATAATGAATACGAGGTGTGCGTGCTTCAGGTTTTTATTGCCACTGTGCGTGTGTCATGCGCAATCTCGTCTCCCGACTTTACTGCATATACAGCGCCATCTGTCGGTGCGATTTTAAGGGGTTTTTTAACCACGGCTAAAACATTCCCATTGCTTTGGGGAGCCCCACCAGTGGCCGAGAGGTTCTGCTCTCGAAGCTGGTAGACGGAAGGTGCAGGGTTCGAGCCCAATCGCGCCCGTCGGCCTAATCGTTCGGAGTTTTCGTGATTTGCTTCGAGCCATGGATTTCCATGCGTAAATACGGGTTAGGTTCCCTTAGAAAGACCCACGAAGGGCACTCCCCCCCCCCTGGGCCTATATCCCTCGAGCAGATAATTGGCCGTCAAAAATCAACCAACCAACCAACCCATTGCTTTGGGAGCATACTGGTGAAATTTCAGGTTATTTGGATCAGTGGTTCTTTTGTTATAGGATTTTACTTTCACGACTTTAAAAAAAATCCCCCTGTACATATATATATATATATCATAGCAAACGCGCAGAGTTAAGCTATAATATGATTAAGAAATAGAAAATGCAAACGACTTTCTTAAATTTCTGGCGAACCAGTTGACATACGACAATGATTTTTCTTTTGAAAGATAGAACTCGACGAGACGAATAAACTGATAGCATTTAAAAAATTACTGTAGCTTTCAGTAGTTTTTTATTTAATCTTAAACGAAAAAATGAAGACACAAAATTCAACAAAGTGTAGCTAACGTTCCAGTGGGTGGATTAACTTCGTTTTTGTTTTATTTTGATCCTCTTGTTAAAACTTAGAATAGGTTTTTTTTTTCATCTTTGTATGTTTGACGGTCGCTGAGAAAATCGAATTTGTCTTTTATAATGTCTCCATAAAATTATAAAAATCTCTCCTTTTCATTTTCTAATTTTCTAATTCAATAATTTCTTTCGTGATGCCACTCCCTAAAAAGCAGTACAATAATTTTAAAAAAACGGATAACACGTGTACTTTTGTTTTTATTAGTCAATAAAAATTGAAATTCAACTGACAGATTTTTGTACTTTTGAAACTGACGTCAACCTAAGCAGATAACGCATAATTTACATAAATATATACATAAACTTTCTTGATTAATATTTTGAACTGCAGTAATAGACATAATGGAGCACAAATGAATTAATAGGAAAAAAACAGGGTAAATCCAAAGCTTCTGTTCAGGAGGTAAATATAAGTTTTTTTTTAATTATCATCATAAAATCCTGACTTACACAAGCGATGGGTATGCAGTAACATAAATACTTCACATACTAAGCATAAAGCATACCTTAAAAAAAAAAACCATCCCATCTATTTTAAATAAGGAAGAGATGTCGTATACTCACCAGTGTGCATAACTGGCGCGATAATGGCGTTATTTTGCCTGATACGGAAACTGAGCTATTGTTGTTTATTTATCAATTATTTTTTTATTTACTTTTATTTTATTTTTTTAAATTATATAAATTGTTTTGTTCTATAGTTATTAATTAAACTTTTCTTTATTTATTGTTATTTCCTTTTTAAAATAATAGAAAATAATTTAAAAATATATCTGTAACTGCTATTCGAAAACGCGGTTTTCGTTAAATTGGCGTCAGAAAAAACCCCCGCGCCAAACCCGTTGTTTATATGACATCTGTGCCTTTAGGGTTTCGTTTAACTCTAGGTACTTTTGCTTGAGATCTTGTCGAAAAGTACAGCAAAAATATACGGTACTACTTGATTATCCCGTCTACCAATTTCGCCAAACTATTCGCCAAATGATACAAACTGACGTAATTTTTATTTTATATAACGGATGAATAAATAAATAAGTAAAACATTAATAAAAATACTAATAAAAACTGGCCATATACGCTCCATATTGACGCGATTTTTTCTGACGCCAATTTGGCAAAAACATCGTTAATATATCATCTATATCCGGGTTACCATATCAAGTAAAATAACGACACTTTGGCGCCAGTTAAGTACCCGGTGCGTATATGACATTGGCAGCGTCAAAAAAATCGCGCCAATATGCATATATGACATCTGTGCCAAAACTTGAATTAAAAATCACTTGATGACGTAACAAAAACGTGTATCGTGTTTAATGTCAAGTGAATGTAACATTTACAATGATCCGTTATTGTCATTTAATCTTATAGTTTGGCGATAATTTTTTGATCGACATGATAATCAAGTTGTTCCAAGTATGATACAGATGTCATATACGCACCACGTTCGCGCGATATTTTTTCTGACGCCAATTTGGCGAAAACCTCGTTTTCGAATACCAGTTACATATATATTTTTAAAAAGGGATTAACAATAAATTTATAAAAGTTTAATTAATAACAATAGAACAAAACAATTTATATAATTTTAAAAAATAAAATAAAAGTAAATAAACATTTTATTAATAAATAAACAACAACATTCGGGTTACCATATCAAGCAAAATAACAAAACTTTGGCGCCAGTTATGTACCCCGTGCGGTGCGTATATGACATTGGCGTCAGAAAAAAATCGTGTCAACGTGATGTTCATGTGACATCTGTGGCGGTTCAAGTACACTTTGGAACGTTACTTTGAAATCGGTGAGTTTCATCGCCAAAATCGCCAAGATGCTTAATGATCATCGCCACTGAATATATAAATGATGCCATATTTGCAAACTTATAGGTCAAAATATAAGTGGAACCTCGGTTCACGACCACCTCTGTTTACGACCAGTTCGGTTTATGTCCAACTTCGATGATCAAAATTTGACTCGGTTGGCGTGCAATATCTCGGTTCACGACCAAGGCTGCCAAATAGTTCAGTTGGCAACCTTCACATAACTGTTGTTATTAGTCAAGTTTGGAGTAAGGTGTGCATATCAGAGTGCTTTGTGTACCTTTATTACTGTAAAAAAATTAACTTTTTGTTTTACTTTTACTCAGGTTTGCGCTAATATTAGCTCTCATTATGACTTCTAAGAATGAAAAAGTGCTTAGTGATAGCAGTAGTAAGAAGCTTAAGCGAATTACTGTTCAATAAAAGAAATTGTAGCAAAACATGAGAACGACGTTAGTATAACCGGTCTAGCTAAGCAATACGATGTGGCCTAAATCTTCGATTTCCACGCTAATCTATATATGTATTACGCTATCGTATGTGTCACAGAAATCACGATTATTTGTTAATTGTTTAATGGCAACGCTCCAATGAAACGTATCTCATTGTTTATAGAACAACATTTAATGCATCTCCATACCTATAAGTGGGGTTACCATAGGCTGGCCCCTGTTCTGTCGCCAAATAACGCCAAGTTTATCACCAACTTGGCGATATATCACCAAATACCTATAGACTCCCATTGTAAACCAATAGGGTTTACTTGTTTAGAGAAAATCAACAAATTGAGATATTTTAATGCAACAAAAACTAATATCAGTTTAAGGAATTATATTAATTATATTTAAGGGAGCCCAAGTAAATTAAATTATGAATAAAAATAACTTGAATTTGATTTAAAAACTTTGAACCTCTTAAAACAGTGTGCATTACTTGGTTAACTAGTGCGTTATTGTGCGAAATAAGATAAAAGTATTGGGAATATTTAAAAGAACTCAGGTTTATTTATCTTCAATATATAATTATCAAAAAAATTAAAAGACTAGTATTAAAAAATGCTCTGACGAGCACCAAAAAAGGCTAATATGTTTTTAAGTATGAAAAAAGGTTTGACAAGTGCTTCTAATTGAGCATGAAAAAGGACAAGGGGTACCTTCTTGGATGCAGCTCACTGTCAATGCCAACTTTGAAAAAATCATATTTGCGCTTATTCCATATATAAAAAAATCAGCCACAGTTACGATAAAAATGTGTAGTGTAAAGACACAGACAGTAAAGACGCAGCCTGATTAAATATGAATGTACGGCGACATAGTACCAAAAATCTTAGTTCCTGCAGCGTATCACACTCATGTAGTGCCACCAAGCACTCCCGCAGTGTAGAACTGTACAGAAAACTGATTTGTAGTGCAGTGTAGACTGATGCAGCACTCTGCATAGGAACAATTCCACATGTGCACGCATTACAATATAATGCATTCATTGATTGTTGAAATTATATCCAAGTGGATATGGCTGTAAGATTTACTATGCAGTACAACAGTGCATATGTAAATTATAAACGAACATTAGACGCATACACCTTTAATACGGTAGTACAAAAGCACAATATGAGTGTGCACTGAGGTTCAAATGCATAATAGGAATGTACAGTGTAGTATAATTTGTAGAGAAATAATGGTACACAGTGCACTGTACAAAGTTGCATTGCAGACGCATGTGCAGTACAATAGTGGAACAGTGCAGTTAACATGTAAAGCACGACGGAAAATTTTACTAAAGTACTGCGAATATTTTTTTGTATATGGAATAAGCGCAAATATGATTTTTTCAAAGTTGGCATTGACAGTGAGCTGCAGCCAAGAAGGTACCCCTTGTCCTTTTTCATGCTCAATTAGAAGCACTTGTCAAACCTTTTTTCATACTTAAAAACATATTAGCCTTTTTTGGTGCTCGTCAGAGAATTTTTTAATACTAGTATATATATCAGTGGCGTGGCGTCCGGTCATCGCTGGATGCGGCGATGACCAAGCAATATTTTTAAACTCTTAATAAGCTTTTAAAACTCTACGATCCAGTTTTAGCAGAACATTTGGAGTTCATGTATAAGTGAAGGTAAGATTTAAAGTTTCTTTTTTGAACATTCAACCATTGAATTTTAGAGTTAATAATTTTTCACCACAAACTTAAATAATTGTGATGACCAACGAAAATTTTCACGCCACGCCACTGATATATATATATATATGTATATATACATTCATGTATAGGGGAGACTAGAGAGGGTTGGCCCACTTTTTACAAAATGATTTTTTATTTTTCAAATATTGAACGTAGAATAAAGTTTTATATATCATTTTATTCGTTATACAATCAGTTATCAGAATAAAATATATATTTTAGCTAAAGCCAAAACAATAGGTGGGGGAATATTAAAATATTTTCAGTAGCTGGGGAGAAATGAGCACTTCAATACCAGCTGTCTTCCATAGGCTTTTGCAAGTGCTGTTGCTCTTTTAACACAATTTAAAGCTTGTATTTATTTAACATGATTTTCATGAGTTTGCTTATGATAATCATTCGTACTTTACAGAATCCTGTGTTCGACGTATTCGTCCAGTATGACTCCAGGAGACCAAATTTCACGAGCTCATATTAAAAGAGCGAAAAGAAAACGGATACGTAGCGTGAGTGCTGCCATGAAGCTCACCAGATATGTTATAAAAAAATTCCGTGAGATAATAATTGAAGACGACATTGATTCGGTAAGTGATACAATATATATTAAAATACAAATAGACAACGTGGGCACAAGGTAAAAAAAAATTAAAAAGAAATGCATGACACTATAAAAGAGGGATCAAGCAATGTATCTTATACGTCACAAAAGCACCATTTCGTCTTCTGTCGTAGGCTACTATGATTGCGTCTTCCTTCACATTCGCGTGCATTTGTTTTTAATGTTTTAAGGTTGTTTAACCTTACACGAAAGACAGTGTTTTTGGAACTCTGAAATAGCTGTCTGCTATTTACATTTAAGATTAATTTGTGCTTTTTATCACGTTCTCTATTTATATTTTAATATATTGGAGCAACGCTCCACCTATTTATTCTAATTCAATATATATGTTAGAAGGCTTAATTTTGTCCGTGGCTTATGTTTTATAAGAATTTCGTACTGATCTTTTTTCTAAATGTGGTAAGTTATTTTAAACCTCCAGGTCCTATGTGCCCCCTTTTAGGTGCGTTCGTACACCTATAGTCGTCGTTCAGTCCGTCTGTCCGTCTGTCCGCATATAACAGAGCAAAAACTACCCGACCGAATAGTCTGAAAATTTAAATATATAATTTTTTGCAAAATTCTGTCGAGTCATTTCAAATCAAAATCGGATGTATAGTTTAATGACAGGGACAGTCAAAAGTTTTCCGTTACATGACGGCCAATGGGAATAAATTATTGCAAGTGCATTTTAATGATGTTACAATCTTCCGAATCGTCTGAAATTTTAAATATATAATTGTTGCAAAATTTTGTCGAGTCATTTGAAATTTTATGAAAATCGGATGTATAGTTTAATTACAGGGTTCAGTCAAAAGTTTTCCGTTACATTACGGCCAATGGGAATAAATTATTGCACGTGCATTTTAATGATGTTACAGCCTTCCGAATGGTCTGAAATTTTAAATATATAATTGTTGCATTGTGGAGTCATTTCAAATTTTATCAAATTGGGATGTATAGTTTAATCACAGGGACAGTCAAAAGTTTTCCGTTACATGACGGCCAATGTGAAAAAAAAAATATTTCAAGTGCATTTTAAGGACGTTTACAGCCTTTCGAAACAGAATAAAATAGATATGCACTTATTGACGTGCACTAAAATATACATTCAGTAAAATATGCGGTCAAAAGATATTTATAAAACTAGTTATAGTACGAACGCACCTTATTTGCCACGTTTGACGAGCAATTTCCAACTTGTTTTGCTCTGTAATGCTTGGAAAAAAGTGTCACGGGAAAGTTCAGTTCCATCTGCTGACTTCTTGGGGGAAATAGCAAATGTGTTGATATTTAATTAACACCCAGGACTACTTATGTGATAATACATATAAGTTTATATGTAAATTGGCATTGGTCAACACTAGCTGCTATAACCAGATGCTTTTTGTAACTTTCTAAAGTTCATCGGACTGCTCTGAATCGTCAAATTTCAATATGACTTTTAACTCTTTCGGGGTCAAGTAATTGTGTTTCTGTAATATTGAATTCGGACACAAATCTCGCCAATAGCATTTTTCTTAACTCGCCAGTTATCATTTTGTATTTTTCGCGTGGTAAATTAAAATAATGCTTCGATGTTGAAATAAAATGTCATGGTGAATGTTTTTATTTATTTTTTAAACAAATAAGTGAAAGTTGTGAATTTTAAATGTTTCGGTATCAAATTAAAATTGTGTATTTTAGATAAAAAGAGTGAAATGATTATATTTTAAATGAAATTAATGAAATTCTGAAAATTGCGACGGAATCAATTTTTGGCGATTTTCACCTGCACCCGGCTAACATAAAAATACCGAGTTCTTGATTTCTCTATCAGAATCCTCCGATTTTGCGAAGGATAAGCAAGGCGAAGGAAAGAATCAAGTAAATTAAATTAAGAATAAAAGTAACAAGATACAGTGCTTAGCATACATTTAAGCGAGACCAAACTCGTCGCCAAGAGCGGCTAGTTTTACAAAAAGAAACTCTGATTTAATTTTTATTTTTTCTACAAGAAGTTAGGATGCTGCTTATCGAGCCCGGATATTTTGGTACATATCAACGCGGCAACAGGTTTCGAACGTAATATGTGACTAAATTTAACCACAAAAAATATTTGCAAATGCTTGAAACAAAAAAAAACAACAACATGGAATTTTTCGTTTTCCAATTAATTTTACTCACATCCTAAAAGAAAATTCCAAAATATGTCAATTTTTCGACCCAGATAACGTACGTAACCTCTTAAAGTGGAATCCGATGCACAACAAACATCCCTGCCTGAGACAGGATTCGAACCCGACACTTTTTGTCTAGCAATCAGCGCCTTAACCGCTAGACAAACAAGTCGGTGAGAGTGCCACCTAAAGAGAAGAAAATTCTCGAAAATTTGGAGATTTCAGTCTTTTGTTTTCTCGCCGAATGAAACACTGTTTCGCGATTTGGCTCAAAAGCGATCGATAGCGAGAACCCTTGCTGACACTTTTTCACTATTTATCATTAGTTAGAAGTCCTGAGTATGAAATTTATCAAGGACTTATTTATTACTCCGATGCACGATGCATACTGTAGAGTCTTTAAAAATATTAGAATTACATACATTTTTCTTATTTAAAAGCTATATAACTTACAATTTTTGAAAAAATGAAAATTACTCTTTTTAGATCCTTGTTTGAATTGAAGATTTAAACAGACTTTTATGCTCTTCACCCTAATAACGTTTTAACTGCGCATTTTAACAGTAGTAAAGTATTGCATATATTTGGCTTATTTAGACTCTAAATAACAAACTAGTCGGATGTGCCAATTCTAAAACTTTCTTCTGCCTCATACATGTTAATACAGTAGAACCTCGATTATCCGAAGTAATTGGGACCGATTCTCTTTCGGATAATCGAAAATGCTTCAATTTTAAGGTTAAGGAGAAATATGTACACGATTTCTTATTACGGTAACAAGTGAACAAAGCAATAAAAACAAAGCAGTAGCAAAATAGAAATAAGAATAAATTTCCTGAATTTTAATTTTGAAATTAAGTACCTTTTACATATTTCACAAGGGTTTGAAATAATGTTTTGTTTATCGCAGTTTCGATTGCCTTTGCTTTGAAGCTCTATCACGGAGTTTTTTAATGTAATCAGTTTACCAGTATTACAATCTTTCTGAAGCTCCAGTCATGCCAAACCTTATGCAAAACATTCAAAAGTTTCAGAATTGCTAATTTGTTCGTTCCACTCCGCAGAACGGGAACGAACACGGGAGCTCAAGTTAAATTTCAATCTAATCAAATTACGGGAACTCAAGTTAAACTTCAAAGGAATTCTAAGAAAGGGGATCAAAAATATTTATATGCACTAGTGGTTCGGAAAGGACCGCTTGCAGACAAGGAATATGATAGTTTAAAAAAAAAACAAAAAAAAAAAAAACTTTCAAAATGGATTTTGCACACAAGAAATGTGATTGTTAAAAAAAAAAAAAGCTTTAAAATTGGATTTCGGTTAATCGAGAGTTTTGATTAAAAGAGTTTCGAATAAAAGAGGTTCTACTGTACTTCAAAATTCGTTATCACAGTGCCAAATTTAAATGACGATCTATGCCCGTCATGAGGATTCTAAAGATATGAAATTCCGTGGATTAGTTCTTTGGACAGGCCTGTCACTAAAATCGTGTAAATCCTGAAAAATGCAGCATAGCAGCGACATCTGTTGGGTAATTTACACCAAAACCTAATCAGCAACAACTTATGTCAACGTCTAACTGAATCTGAAATTTGATGAAAATCCGTGCATCAGTTTTTGAGATACAGCTACTGCGGAAATCGTGAAAAATGCAGCATGGTAGCGCCACCTGTTAAGCAATTTACACCAAAAACTAATCAGCACCAATTTATATCTGGGACTAATTGAATGTAAATTTTTATTAAATTCTGTGCGTTAGTTCTTGAGATAGAGCACCCACAAAATTTGTGTCACAGACAGACAGAGTCACAGATAGACATTTTGTTAAAACATGTTTTTCGGGATCTTTGGCCCTTAAAACATGTAAATCCGTGGAAAACCGGAAGTCAAAAATTTTCACGAATCGAATACTTTCTTCATGTAAAGACAGAAGAAAATAAAAATAAGATCCACGGTCCCTTTGTTTTGTAAAAAATTCTTGTGTCTAGCTCAATGCAGTAAAAAGTTGCGGTCTTTAAACAACTTTTTTTTCCATACACACTCACTCCCAAAACCTATATATAGGGTGCTTCTCTTTGGTTTAGATTTACAAATTTGGCAGGAAGGAAGGACTTAAAGCATATGTAAAGGAAAAAAAATCGAAAATCATTAATTTAACAGACAGAAAATCAGAATTCATGTCTGTCTACGAAAGTTATACAAGGATAGTTTAAAAAAATAAGAACCACAACTTTTCATATTTCTGCAGGTGATTGGGTTTAAATAACACATTTGCTATTTCAAATTGATTTTCAGAGATATGAAAATCCCGAATCGTTGTCGGGCAGGAGTATTTGGGATTAATACTTATTTCTATATACGAAGATATTTTTAATTTAAAAAGTTAATCTTAGAACAATTGTAAATGGATTAAGACAATGATTGCTAATTCAATGCAAATGCTGTTCATCTTGCTATGTACAACTATGCATTCATTTTATTGTTGCAAGAGTTCACAGATATCTTGTATCTGAAATTTCATGCGGAGGAAAAGAATATTAGTTCGTATAGTTCTGTTTTAAGTAACAAAATATTATTAACAACTTTCTACTGCTTAAGGTAAATGCGTCTCTTATAGGTCACGTACCGATAGTCGACCACTATTTTTTTAAGTTCAAAAACAAGGCCAAAATCCATTTCTGTAAAACGACTGAAAGAAATCTGATTGGCTAACATCCTTAAATGGTAACTTTCCATAAAATGTTTGGAATAATTGTTTTTTTTTTTTTTCTGCTGGTACATTTGTTTATTTTCCAGAGTGTCTTCAAAAACAGATTTTTTTTGGCAAATTCTTAGAGTATTTCATTACAGAGATAAGTTTTTATTTAAAACCTTATTTCTTTAAAATTATGTTTCTCTCTATTCTAAAAAAAGTAACTTACGCTGTCACCGCCGCCGCCGCCGCCGCCGTCGCCGTTTTTGAATTTTTTGCGACCGGAGGTTTTTCTCCGTTAATATTAAGAAAAATATTGCATACAAAAATATGAAAATCGGCGGTATTATAGAGAAATGCTTGATAAACACGCTGATGCAGACAGATTTCAAATCGAAGAATTATTTTAAGAGATATTTAATGCTAAAGTTGGGCAAAGTCGTTCCATTAAAAAAGTTTTAGAGGAGCAAAAACTATACATCGGAATTTAATCATTTTTAGATCATTTTATACTTTATAATTTCCCAGTGTGCAGAATGCATTTATTTTTAAATTTGACTTTTTTTTTGAGCTTTTATTTCTATTTTAAATTCAAATTTTCAGCATTTCGAGAGATATTTTTTACTTATTTTAGAAAATTGTACTAATTTAACCTGTTGCCAACTGTATAAACAGCGCAAACAATAAAGTTTGCTTCAAATTAAAAATTTATTTACACGTGACTATTATAAACAGAAAAAAAAACTTTCAAATTAGAATTAAATAATTACGTATAAAAAGCAGGAACTTATTGAAAATTACTTCATAAAAACTGTATTTACACTTGAATTTTAACAGAGAAAGGATATTGTAAAATAATAAATTCATTAACATGCGTTAGAAGTCTTAAATAGGAGAAATTACGTCACATTTACGTCACATTACACTTATTACGTAAAATGAACAAAAAATAATATTGCAAAACTGTTTAAATTTAAAAATTGCGCCAGACACTTATTTAATATTTCGAGATGAACTTTTCAACTATTTTTGTTGGGACAGCGCAAATAATATTTCATTTCTAACAAAAATGTTTTCACGTGAATA
This sequence comes from Maratus speciosus, assembly GCA_963932465.1. Taxonomy (NCBI): domain Eukaryota; kingdom Metazoa; phylum Arthropoda; class Arachnida; order Araneae; family Salticidae; genus Maratus; species Maratus speciosus. The sequence goes on from OZ010794.1 coordinate 360,836,579, forward strand.
TTAAAAAGAGAAATAAAAGTTTGGTGAAAATTGCGTGAAATTAAAAACGATGCATTTAAAATGTCTTTCATTTATTTATTAGCCCCCGGGACGGTATGCTATTTCTGTCTCCCAGCTTATTTTGTCTTCAAAAAATAACGTTAGCTTACAGAAGGCCGCAATAAACAAAGCAGATGTATCATTGTGCGATTAAATGCTCTATAGCAATTTTTTTAATTTCTAAGCATCGCACATTTTAAATTTTTATACCGTCGTATTGGAAAAAAAAGTACTTTTAAATGCAATTTGTTTGAAAACTGTATCTCCATTTATTTTTAAAATATTAATTTTTTTGTGGTTTTTAGCACCATTTGTTTAATTTTGGCAGCTCAAGTACTTCATTTATATAGAAAGTAAAAGGAAAATAGTTGAAAAATAGGGGTAGCGGTCGTTGCAGCAACTGGGAACCTGAAATTTTGAGCATGCGCATCAGCTCTTGATTTTTGCCTACCTGAAGAACGAGATCGAAAATAAACACCGTTATAAAAAATTGGAAAGCTAGCTATACAGTAATGAATGTTTTATTGGAAAACTAGATATGCAATAATGAATGTTTTATTAGTTGACTCTGCTGAAGAAGGATATTTAAAGATTAAGGAATATGAAAATGAGGCATTTTCTAAATTTTGTATGAGGACAGTACGTGCGAAGGATTTTGGAGATGCAGAATTGTATTCAAAAACGGGGAACAGTTACATACAATGGTTTGATACATTGCCCTATATTTATATAAATCAAATTACATTTGATTGCAAGTATGGTCCAGATCGTCATATTTCATTCAAATAGGAATTGGGCCGGAAAAATGAAGTAAAAAGCAGAAGCGATCACACACATGGAATAAAATCAAAGAAATATGTATTATGTTCTAGGAAATTAGGCTGCACAGTTAAAATTTCATTAAAAGAAATATTTACATTTCCGGAATGCACAATTCCTACAAATAGTAAATACAATAGAGAAAAGGCATCCAAAGAACTACGAGCATTATTACAGAAAAAAGAAGTAAAGGCAATTAAAAAATTTATTTTAACCTTTCCAGAAAATTAATCTGAACATGCTATGCATCCTGTTGGAGAAGCAGCAGTAATACACCTGTCTACTGATGAAAAATTAAAGCTGAAAATTCAAGAGCTTGTTGCTGATTCAGTTACGGATACTGAGGATATAAAGCGTTATCTGCACCAATATGTTACAAAGGAGCTTTTTCCCGAAACACCGGGATTCCCCTTAAAATCAAATAGAAAATATTTTTCCTCATCAGAAGACATTCGTAATATTGTAAAGAGAACTTTGCAGAAGTTATCCTATTCAAGCAATGAACAGGAAAAAATCCAACACATGGTAGATCAACATTAGGTGAAATATCCCGATGATTTATTTTTCTTCAGATCTTATCATGAAACTCAAAACAATAATGAAGAGACGTTTACTGAGAATATGTTGTTAGTCTATCAGTCATCCAAACAAAAGTATTTGATGCAGCGCTATGGAAATAGCCTGTGCCTCTTAGATGCTACATATCGAACAACCAAGTACACTTTGCCGTTATTCTTTGTATGTGTGAAAACCAATGTCAATTATCAAGTTGTTGCTGCATTTATTACACAAGATGAAACAACTGCCAGTATTATTGAAGCAGTATGTATATTAAAGGAACAAAACCCAACATGGAACCCCAAACATTTTATGACCGATTTCTGTGAACAGGAAATTAATGCGATCGAAACTGTTTTCCCTGGAACTTTTGTTTTCTTATGTGATTTTCATCGGAAACAAGCCTGGAGGCGTTGAGTAACGAAATCATCAAATGGTGTCCATCAAGCCCAGAGAGATGATGTTTTGAATTATCTACGGAAAGTGGCAAATGCTGAATAAGTTGAAGCTTTTGGCAAAGCTACGAAAGAATTGGAAAACAGCAATTTTTGGAAGACAAATGATAAATTGCAGAGATGGTTTAAACAAGAGTGGCTATCTGTCCATAAGAGGTGGGTATGGGATTTTCGTAAAGATGTAATGGAGCTGTCTATTAATACGAATAATGGAGTTGAAAGTCAAAATAAACGCCTAAAATATGATTGTTTGCATAAAAAAATACAAATGCCTCTAAGCAGTATGCTAAATTTAATAATTACTAAATTTATTCCTGATAGTTTCAGGTCGTATGAAGAGTTAAATATAAAATACTCCTCTGGTTATAGGAAATATTCTGCAGAGGTGCCAGAATACCTAGTCAATAGACCAAGGCCATTTATTTTGCACTGCATGAAAAGAATGTATTTAGCCAGAATTGTTCAACCATGCGATGTCGCATTCATTTTAAGTTCAAGAATAGCTTTCAAAATACGTAGTCAGACAAATAAGAACTCCTTTTACCAAGTTGATTTTGGTAGTGATGATGATATGCCTTCTTGTGAATGCTCCGATTGGCAAAAAACGAAGTTGTTGTGCAAGCATTTTTTTGCTGTGTTCCAATGCACAGACATAACATGGGACAATCTTTCGGAGAAATTCAAGAACAGCCCTTACCATAACTTGAATTTATCAATCAAGGGTGTTTATATAAACAGTCATTCAAATGAAGTTGAAGAAGGCGGTTCCCTACCAAAAAAAAAAAAAAAAAGGAGTATAGAAATTGCAAAGGATTTAAATGAAGAATCTGATGTTATATGTTGTACAGAAGAATCAACAGCACCAACAGAAGCAACTAATAATGAAAAAAATGATGAATCGACAGCACCAACAGAAGAAACTAATAATGAGGAAAATGATGAACCACCAGCAACTGCTGAGGGTCAAGCAAAATCTGTGGCCATTAAAGGTGCGAAAGTCAGAGACATGTTAGCACAAATTCGAACACTATCATTTGAAATAAATGATTCAGCTGTAATGCAAAAGTTAAGCGATTTGCTAGAACCAGTCTTAAAATATGCTTCTACAAAAACAATAAAAGAAAAAGGACTCACTGTTGCTCAAAACAGGGAAGACAAGCTGAGCAAAAAGAATAACAATGTTAAAAAAACAAACATCAAAAGCATAACCCTTCCATTAAGGAAACAAGTTGGAAATTGCTCGTCAAACGTGGCAAATGGGTGCGTTCGTACTATAACTAGTTTTATAATTATTTTTTGCACCCCATATTGTACTGAATGTGTATTTATTTGCAATTCATAAGTGCATAGTCTGTAACATCATTAAAATGCACTTGCAATAATTTTTTCCCATTCCCCTTAATGTGTAACGGAAAACTTTTGACTGTCCCTGTAATTAAGCTATACATCCGATTTTCATGAAATTTGAAATGGCTCGACAAAATTTTGCAGCAATTATATATTTAAAATTTCAGCCCATTCGGAAAACTGTAACATCATTAAAATGCACTTGCAATAATTTTTCCCATTGGCTTTAATGTAAAGAAAAACTTTTGACTGTCCCTGTAATTAAACTATACATCCGATTTTCATAAAATTTGAAATGACTCGACAATCGCAATAATTATATGTTTAAAATTTGAGACCATTCGGAAAGCTTTAACATCATTAAAATGCACGTGCAATAATTTTTCCCATTGGCCGTAATGTAAAGAAAAACTTTTGACTGTCCCTGTAATTTAACTATACATCCGATTTTCATAAAATTTGAAATGGCTCGACAGAATTTTACAACAATCATATATTTAAAATTTCAGACCATTCGGTTGGGTAGTTTTTGCTCTATTATATGCGGACGGACGGACGGACAGACAGACGGACTGAACAACGACTATAGGTGCTACGTATTTATATAATTACGAACGCACCTAAAAACGCCGTATAAATTACAATTACAAACTATTGAATCCGACATCAATCCTGAAATCTGATGCAGCAAGTAATATAATTGTAGAAGGCACATTTGATGCACCTGATGCAACATATGGCTACCCCTGAGTATTCGCACGGAGATGGCTGCCGTTTTTTTTTTTATTTATTTATTTATTTTATTTTATTTATTTATTTTTTTTTTTTTTTTTGAAGATTTTAAATTCTTTTAATTCGGATTTTTTTTTTTTTTTTTTTGCTTTTTTATTAAAATGCTGAATTTCGGAATATACAATCTTAAAAATGAATATTTGCTTTATTCTACTGTTGGCGCCAACCTTGGCGTCTACTACCGCTTGGCTAAACTGTAACGCCAGTTGTTGTTTCTAGCCAATAAGCATCTACTGTTTAAAAAATTATGTATTTACCGTTTGCTAATTACACATTCACCCTCCTCCTCCGCTTTTTTTTTACAAATAATATTTGGAGTACTCATTTCTGTGGCACAGATGTCATATACGCACCAAGTTGGTGCGAATTTTTTTCTGACGCTAATGCCATAAACGCACCACGTTGGCGCGATATTTTTCTGACGCTAATGCCATAAACGCACCACGTTGGCGCGATTTTTTTCCGACGCGCGCCAATGTCATATACGCACCGGGTATTTAACTGGCGCCAAAGTGTCGTTATTTTGCTTAATATAGTAACCCGGATGTTGTTGTTTATTTATTAATGAATTGTTTATTTACTTTTATTTTTGTTTTAATTATATAATCTGTTTTGTTCTATAGTTATTAATTAATTTTTTTTTTAATTTATTGCTATTCCCTTTTTTAATATATATTTGTAACTGGTAATCAAAAACTATGTTTTCACCAAATTGGCGTCAGAAAAAAATCGCGCCAATGTGGTACGTTTATGACATTTGTGCCTTTCTCTGAATTTTAAAAAATTAAGCATAAAGTGACTATACATGAAGAAACAAACAAGCAAAATAAAATAAAATAAAAATGGCAAACTCCAGGCAAATACGCAAGCTGTTTCCAATATTTGATATCATGGCTCTGCTAATTTTATCCTTTTTTATCTTTGTTTACAAATTGGTGCTTACACATTATACGGGCCATGTCAGATATAACTGCGCCAAGCATGGCATTAATTATAATAATTACAGTAACCTTACTTTTTGACAACTTTATAGCATATCCCACGTAATAAGCGCTATAATATATTATTAATAATATACTTAATACAGCTTATTTACTTCTTATAGTTTATGTTTTTCATTATAGTTTATATATTTATTGAAAGTAGTTCATTTATTATATTTTATTTAGGCACAGATGTCATATCCAATTAATAAATAAAGGCACAGATGTCATATACTGGCGGGATTTTTTTCCGAAGCCAATTGGCAAAAAACTTTTTACCATATCATCTATATCCGGGTTACCATACCAAGCAAAATAGCGACACTTTGGCGCCAGTTAAGTACCCGATGCGTATATGACATTGGCGTCGGAAAAAAATCGCGCCAATATGGGGCGTATATGACATCTGTGTCGTTATTTATTAATTTATTTGATATTATTTACCATTTTTAACAATGTTCTGTAATAAATAATGTTAGATTACCGTTTTGAACATGATTGGTAAAGGTAAACAAAATTGGCAATTGACAACCATTATTGACGATCTATCTCATGGCCAGTTAATCCGTAAATACCAGTCCATTTTTCTTTTTGAATTCATATCTTTGAGAATTTCAATAATTTTGATAAATATTCTTACAATTGTAAAACCTTATTGGTACAGATGTCATATTCGCCCCATATTGGCGCGATTTTTTTCGGTTGCCAATTTGGCGAAAACATCAACAGCATAAACAACATAATCCGGGTTACCACATCAAGCAAAATAACCACACTTTGGCGCAAGTTAAGTACCTGTTGCCTATATGATATTGGCGACAGAAAAAAATCGCGCCAATATGGGGCGAATATGACATCTGTTCCACATTATTTTTGATTTCACGGAACAGATGTGTAATATGTCTGCAGATTAAATTGGCAATATTTTTCAAAACGCGCCAAAATGCCATTTTTTGTAATTGATTGCCAATCTGAAACTACCAGATAAACAAACCAGTGTTAGTGGTTACTTTCAAAACTAAATTCACCATTATTTTAAAGATGTGATAATTTATGTAGTCTTATATTTTTGTTAAATAAAAATACTAAAAAGTAAGACTCATTTGTAAATGTTATTTTTTCATAAAAACAGCAGCAAAAAGCGATATGATTATTTTACATAAAATTTAAGTGAGGATTAGGAAGCATAATTGGGTATTTTTCGGGAATATGAGCCTTGGCACTTTTTTTTAGGCTTCAGAAAGTGAGATTTTCTGCCAACTGATGTAAAGAGCTATCAAAACAAACCTGGTAAGATTTATAGCTTATATATTAATTATAAGAATACTCTTAAATTTATCAGATGACTTTGTTTAGTCGTTATTATTATTACTAATAAAAAATACGCCACTTAAATCAATAATTAAAAAATAGGCATATCTTTTTTATAACGGTGTTTATTTTCGATCTCGTTCTTCAGGTAGGCAAAAATCAAGAGCTGATGCGCATGCTCAAAATTTCAGGTTCCCAGTTGCTGCAACGACCGCTACCCGAAAAATAGCAGTTATATCTTTTTGTTGCCATTTTCTCATAACAACCGAAAGAAAATTTAATTAAAATACGTGCTATTTTGGAAAAATATAAACGAATAATTTCGTTAAAACATGGAGCTATTATAAATTATATTTAATTTTAAGTATCTGTAGACGCTTTCGGTGTGACCTCAGTCATGACGTTTTAGTTGGAAACTGACTCCAAACAAACGGTTGCTATGCGTCATTTCTTTTTAAATATAAATTGTGGAAAATGTTACCAGTACATATCAAGTATTAAAACACTTAGATGTGAGATATAGATATAAGATATAGCTGCAACACACAAACAAAATAGAAAATACAACATAGCAACCGTTTGTTTGGAGTCAGTTTCCAACCAAAACGTCATGACTGACGTCACGAATGAAATCGTCTATGTTAATGTTACAAACAAATGAATGCCTATGAATCATTAGATAGCCGTTTTTTTTTTTTTTTTTTTTTTTTTTTTTCTTTTAATTACGGTATCTTTTTGCTGCATTTGTGTATTATTTTGCGATAGTGACATCCTTATGCATGCTTTACTCTAGATGTAAGAGTGGATCGTAAATGTGGAATTCTTAAGCGGATGCGAATGACGTTATTTTAGATAAAATAAAAGTGTGTGCTTTAAGTCTTAAAATTGAAATAGGTTTTGTATCATTTATATATACATACATTTTTTTTCATCGGGGACGACACTAAATTCTAAAAAGCAGAATTCCTGTTTTCTAGTTTATTTATTGAACAACAAACATACGACTTGTGTGCTTGACATGAGAGCCCGCTTAAAATGTGTTATTTAAAAGAACTTTCTTTTCGCTTTGTTAAAAAATACCGGGAGACAAAAACTCTGTTTACTTAATTCATTGTATATTAGCTTATTTTGAAATGGTTAACTGGATTTATTTAATCAAAGAGGAAAACAGCCATAGTATCTTTTAACAGCAGCTGATTTTTCCTTAAAATTCCCCAATCAAAGAGAAATGAATAGAAACCCGTTTATAAGGGAGATCGCCACTATTTTTTAAATTATAAATCAATCTTTCAAAATATTTTTAAAGCCGATCAAATTAGCGTGCTTTTAGAAACTGCGGTGTTTGAACGGGGGTTGGCGAGCGTAGCTCGTAGGGGGCCGAGCCCCCTAGTTATTTTAAATTAAACTACTATTGTACTTACTATTGCATTGAAAATAATTTGTTGGATAAGCCGAAAACTTAAAGATTCATGCATCAAAAATTTATTGGTTCCCCTACTGGAGCATAGATGGAGGTAATTTTTTATATTTTTTTCGGCAGAATATATTTTTTAACTTTGAATGTTTATTCTGATACATAAAGGTTAGAACTAGGCTAATATACAGGGTGTCAACTCTTAACGGTGTCCAATGGCTAATTCCTAAACCGTTAGTCATAGACATATAGTTCCAATTACTAAAATGTTTTAAATGAAGTAAAGAAATATTATAAAGGCAATTTGGGTCAATAAAAACATTTCTTAAAAAATTACGAAATTTAAATTTTTATACTGACCCCGGTCCTATAAGTTATATTTAGTAAAATTTTCCTGTTATACTGACAAGTAAGACAAAAAAAGTCCCGTTGTTCTACGATTAAAATTGACCGAGTAATAAATGCTTAAAGTTGGAGCATATTTTTTGCTGCAAATTAGGGGTCATTCACAAATTTAGTAGAAATATAATTTCGTCAGCTATATTAAAAAAAATGGTTGAGATTAAAATTAACATTGCAATATAAATTGGAAATCTTTAATCATTCTGACATATTAATGCAATATATACAATTTGTAATAAACATATAAGAAGAAAAAAAACAGAATTTTTGTTAAATAAAAATGATGAAAATCGACAATTTTAGCTTTTGATTATTGATTCTTGGGTATTCTGTACCGCTGAAACCGAAACCTTCATTTTTCACCATCACGTAACGATTTTTTGAAAATCGCAAATTTTAAAGAAAAAAAGAAAAAAATAGCGAAAATTTGACACTATAAAACAGATGTCATTGTTGTGTTTTTAACATTTGATAATTGATCTTTATGTATTCTTTACCGCTGAATCCGTAAATGACCTTCATTTTTAACCATCACGCCTGGATTTTTCGCAAATTATAAATTTCAAAGCTAAAAATTCAAAGTTAAAATTGAACCTTCTGCCTCAACTCATCGGACCCTTCAGCTGTTTAGCTGTAAAAATCCGGGTATAAGCCAAAAATTGAATAAATTTTTGAATTAAATAAAATAAAATTAAATAAAAGTTTTACATCGGTTTTATAGTATCAGATTTTCGCTATATTTTAACTTTGACATTTACGATTTTCAAAAAAATCTTAGCGTGATGGTTAAAAATTAAGGTCATTTTCAGATTCAGTACTAAAAATGCATAAAAATCGATTATCAAAAGTTAAAAAATACAGTCATCTCCTCTATTTTATAGCATCCTATTTCTGTTGTTTTTTAACTTTGACTATGATTTGCAAAAAATCCTGACATGATGGTTAAAAATTAAGGTAATTTTCGAACTCATTGCTGAAAAATACATAAAAGTTAAAAACCACAGCTATCGCAGTCTTGTGTTATCTAAACTAAAACTTTTTCTTAAACCTCTTGGCGGTAATCTTTCCGATTTTTTTTTTTTTTTTTTTTTTTTTGGTATTATCCTGTAAAATAAGTATAAATGGCAACCACCGAAAATCATAATACTAGATTGTCATCGGATTTACGTCAGTGTGTAAAATTTAATCTCGATCGGATTTTTGAAAATGAGTTAAAGTTCGAGTACAAATTTTGAATTGGAAAAACATACATACGATCGTTGAAATTAAATAAAAACTTATAAAAAGAACATAATTTTTGTTAAAAGAAATCATGAAAAGAAACAGTCTCAAATCCTTACAAAATAAAGCATAGTATGTTAAAATACAATTATTTTAGCCAATCTGAAACTTAATAAAAGTTATGTCACATCAGTCGTAATACTTGTACGATTTTATTCAAAGCGCAGATACTTATAAAATAAGTTCTTCGAATACTTTAAGCACTTGGTATATGACCCCTCAAAACGTGGCCGAACTCATTTGTATTCAGGTGTAGAAAAGTGGCATAAGTCATGCATTTTTAAAGTTTCATAACTCTGTCAATTTTAGTGTTATATGAACGGGACTTTTTTTGTCTTACTTGTCAGCGTAATGGGAAAAGTTTACTAAATATAACTTATAGGACCGGGGGACCGTATAAAAATTTAAATTTCGTAATTTTTTAAGAAATATTTTTCTTGCCCAAAATCGCTTTTAAAATATTTCTTTACCTGATTTAAAACATTTTTGTAATTGGAACTATATGTCTATGACTAACGGTTTAGAAATTAGCCATTGGACACCGTTGAGAGTGGGCACCCTTATATATATATATATATATATATATCTTTTGGAATTCACTAATACTTTAATAATATTTATATAAATGTCCTTAAGCGGTGGCTTAAGCCTGTGGTGTGTTTACCTTACTTTCGATATTGGGCTCGGACTCTGATGACAAATTTTTTCGGGCTCGGATTTCAAATCGCTCTGCTTAAGCCTCAAAGAGTGAGCCCGAAGAAATCGCTATCACCAATAGCATACATTTTTTTTTCTTTTTTTACTTATAACAAACTTTAATAATTTTTTTCTTATCTTCTTTTACAGCTGCCATTTAAGAAAAGAAAAATATCTGAAGATAAGTTAAAGCAAAGATTGAATGTTAGTGATGTTCCACTATTTGTTACAGACAGCTTGTCTAACTCGACATCGAACAAAAATGAGCGCGTTCAAGATGCACTTGTAATAAAATCTCCGCCTCTGAATGGGACCATCTTACCAAAAAATGATTGCAGTAAACACTTTATTAATATCAAACAGAAATCACCTGAAAAGAGCGTAAAGCAGCTGAGTCATACTAAAAAGAAATCGCCTGAAAAGAGCAACAAAACTCGTAGCTCAAAACCACAGCTGTTACGTCCTATGCTCAATACTGCAACTGTCATTAAAAAGAATCCTATTGCCAATGATTTGCTGATTTTCACAACAATCCGGAATCTGACAATCCGATTCGAGAACTGTGTAAATGTTATTCGACCGAGGAGATTACAAAGTATTGTGGATATCGACAGCATTGTAAGATGTTTCAGCAGATTCGGTAAAGTTGTAGGCATACAAGACCATTGGACACGGCCAAAAGGTAAGAATGTTTGCGATTTGTCATTTGCTTGTGTTTGCTTTTACCCCTCTTGGCACAACAATTATTTCAAAAAATCCTTTTTTTTAATTTGTGTGGTTATTTAGATTGTGAAGTGAAAGACAGTTTATAATATTCATGTGTTTGTTTTACCAAAGAAATATTGCTTTAAATAGTTGAGTAATGTAAAAAAAAATCACTTGAAAAGAACGCTAAAACTCTGAACTCAAAACTATAGCTGTTACAGACCGGGAGGTAGCTACATAAACCATCACTTCCAGGCATGTAGCCAGGGAGGGGCTAAGGGGGCTGAAGCCCCTCCCGAAAGTTTAAAAATATTTTGCAAAATGACGTCTAATGATAATAAAAATTGTCAATTTTTTTTTTTTTTTTTTTATCTTCCATTACATTAGAACTACGTATATTTTTAGTTGTAAAATTATAAATTTATTCGATTAAAGTTATAGCAATTCCTCATTATATCGCTCATTCGTATATATTGTTCTTTATTCATATCTACCACTAAAAATGTCAGTTTTTCTTAAAACGCCATTTTAAACCTCCAATTATCATGATAAAAGTACGTTCTACATAATTCAGACAATCTGAATTCATACCAGAAAATTTCAATAATAAATTACACTTTATTTAACAACGGATTTTCTGTTATTAAATAAAACAAATATTGCTGTTTTAAATTTCTGGTATGAATTTGGGAATATGAATTAAAAATTCCACTAAATTGGAAACAGTAATGGCAGCATAAATGCTACCATGGGCATTAAAGCGTAAATTTTATGCACAGTAAAATTCGATAAGTGTAATTCCATATCATGAATTTCACTGAGAAAAAGTAAGTTTAATACGCGTATGGAGCATAATTTAACTTTAGGAGCCAAATATAAAACATTTGACCTTCCTTAATTTCCTCTATCCTTGTATCACGATATACCGAAAACTTAAGAGTGATCAGCGTTAAAATGTTTTGTAGAGAAAGGAACCAAAAACTTTAATAGCCCCTTGTAATGCAAAATTATGTAAAAAATAATGATTTTTAAGAAAGTACCTTTGAAAATGGTGCTATAATTGTAAAAGACTTTATATATATATATAATAAAAAAAACTAGTAGCAGGAAATTTCGAAAAGGAATTGTGCGAAGAAAGACAATATAGGGTATCGACAAACTTTCAAAGTCTCCATCGCGGCTAGTCTTTCGCGGCTCCTCATTGAACAACTTTGGTTTAAATTGATTGCATATGAATCTTTAATAGAAAGAAAATGTCCACAGAGTAGTCTGTTTGCGTGGGAAAGTTTCTTTGCCTTTTGTAGAATTATCAACTTCAGGAATGGATACCCCTGTGTAGAGATTTTTTGGCAGTTTTTCACAGAGCCCCTTAAAGATTTTTCTAGAAGGTAACATCTAACGGTCTAACAATCATATTTTGTGCAGAACAAGAAATGCTACATAAAAGTGATGATAATAGCGGTCCTGTAGTCCTCTAACGTTAGAGGACCAATATAAAAGGTGGTAAACTAGAAGATCTTTTAAGATTTAGAGCAAAGTCTGGAGATGATGAATTGAAACGTTATAAACAGCCGTAGAAATGCTACTTGCTTCAGCCCAGACATTCAGAATGAAATCATTCAAATGTGCTCTTATACAGTTACCGAAGAACTGATTACCAAACTAAATAACGCGATCTGTTTTACGTTGATTTCTGATGAAACTATGGACATTTCAACCCAGAACAGCTTCCCCTTTGAGTTAGATATGTGGACTATTTGTAAAATTCACAAACCCCAATAATTCGGGAAGATATTTTCGGTTTCATATAAGTAAATGACTTGTCCGCCGAAAATACAACAGAAGAAATAGTACAACGTTGTGATGAGCTACAGGCGTATAATGGAGAGGTTAATATGGCTGTTTATGGTAGTGGGGTCTAGTCTAGAATTCGTCAGAAGTATTTCAAATTGAGATACGTCCATTGTGTAAGCCACCGGTTAAACTTTGCATTATCCAACCGCATGCTGATTCTTGCCATCTGAAATTGTCTTGGAATTGTTGATGAAGTGACAATTGTTTTTAGAAATCACCCCCAGGCAAGTTCAGCCTTAAAGAAGCAATTTATCATATGTCCCAATAAAGAGACGGGAATGACTTCTCCGTTTTTGCGGCACAACCTTCATCGAGAGGTCTGAAAGCATCTTAACTTTTGTTGAGCTATTTAAATGCATTTGCATTAGCTTAGAAAATATTTCGGAAAACGCATGGATGATTTTTTCAACAGCTAGAGCTTTATTGGCAGTCATGGAGATTAGGAATTTTTTCTTACGCATCTTTGCTTGTAACAATCTTTTCAGTCTGACAAAGCCATTCTCAATTCTTTTTCAAGAAACGCTCGTGATATGATACCAGTCGTAACTCATTCTAAAGATGTCCTAATTATCATACAGAAACATACAGAAAATGCACTGGAAATCTTTCGCAACATATTTAATTATCATAGTTGTGAACCTCCCGAATTTTTTAATCTATATATTTATGCTGAAGTACTTGCTTTATAAAATCGCACAAGTTCTGCAATTAAAAAAAGCGAACATTTTTGCAAGAATTTGCTGGTATTTAAAAAATCGGGAGGTTGGCAACTATGAATTCTGCATTAAAACTTGGCAAAGAACATTCTAAATTGAAATAAAGATCCCGATTAACATTTAAACAGACAGCACGTGCAAACCCTCAAATTACATCCTCTGAAGAGTATTACAGAGTCGTGGACTTTATTACCTGTGCAGAAAGTCTTATTAAAAATTTGAATAATAGATTTATTTCAAATTAAGACATTGAAAAAGATTTCCATGTACTTCTTCCATGATTTGCTTCCCCGGAAAACGGAAGAAAATTAGAGAATCTCTTTCAATATTTTGACGATAAAGTGTTCATGTCAGAAATGAAAGCTGAATATGAATTATGGTGAGAGAGAATTGCTAATGTTAACACTTGCCAATGTTAACATGCAAAACGCAGAGGTCCTGATAGTTTTAGAGTACTATAATTCAACGTAGTATAATACGATTAAATACTTGCTGACAACCTTGGCTACAAGCCCGGTAACAACAGCAAGTCTTTTTCGTCATTGAAAAGAATTAAATTTTTGCCTTGGAGCGTTATGGCCAATGAGAGACTGGGTAGCTTTGCAATGATTTGCATTCATTGGGACATTGCAGTAGATCCTGATAGTGTAATCAGCCTCATGGCTGAGAAAAAGTCATGGAAATTGCTTCAGCAGCACTGGTAAATTTTTTGTACCACGAGTACTGCATTATTTATAATTATTGTAATCAGAGAATGTGAAATGAAAATATAATTTTTATTGTTACATATATCTGTAGCAATCATTTTTTTCTTTTGAAAAATAATATGTGATGTAATTAATTTCCTATATTAGGGTTCCATACTTAAAAAGTAAAAACGGAATCATTATAAGATCACTCCTGTGTCTGTCGGTCACAGCCTTTTTACTCGTAAACTATGAAACGTGGAAAGCTCAAATTATGATATGTAATAAAGACTATTAACCCACCTATTTACAGATTACTAAACATTCATAAATATTTTTAGGGAAAATGTAGGGGGACTAATTAAGCTACTTGAAAAAAAAAATATTTTCTTTGTATATCGTGTGAAAGCTTTCGTAACGCCGAAGTCAAAAATACATTTCTTTTAATTTTAGGTTTTATATTTTCAGAGATAACGTCGAAAATGTAGTGCAAAAATATGTTCCCCCCTCCACCCCATCTATTTCCGAATCTACTGAAACTAAAATTATGAAAAATTGGAGGTAGTAGACGTTAATTTAAACCTTGCAGGAAAATTATGGCGATGACCCAAGGTCATATAGTTTTTGAGAAAAGCGCATTTTTTCGTTACCCACAAATGTCGGTTTGCGGGCATTCAGCAAAGTTGTTGAGGAGCACTGAAGGTACCTATCGTAGAAGAAGTATAAAACCATTATTGATAATGATTTTAGAAAAAAAGCGTCGTTCATTAGCCGAGATATTAACCCTTAAAAACACGGACGGTTTGGACATACATAAGGACAGAGGCGGCTTACTCTATATACCATCGGCTTTTACAGCTGGATAGCAACTTTTAATGATATATTTGTGTAATGCAATGCCCAGTAGCAGTATAAAAGCAATAAACGTCAGATTGTTAAAAACATACTAATTTAATTAGAATTCATCGCATAGATAATATGGGGTTCGCGACTAGTTTGCATTGAGTAGATCTCTCATCACGCATCCAGTGTCTTTAAAAGTTAATGAAAAACCTATCAGGGAAAACGCTGTACGGACCAAGGCGGAGTTGCAACTTTGCGACTTCCTTTCAAAGCGCGCTTAGCACAATGCCAAGTTTAAACTTTGAACAAGGGTTTTATTTAAGATGCTGAATTTAGTTTTATGAAATGCCAAATGAAGTTTAAAATATGCACCACTTTTATTGTCAGTATCAAATTAAGTTCATCATAAACAGATTAGGATAAGATTAAAAAAAGAGTTATACAGTATAGCAATATTTGATATTATTTAGGCTTCATATCTCTGAACATTTATGGTATACCCATTCATACTTACTTAATCATTTTAAGACCCCGCCCTTGTAATTCGTAATGCGAGAAATGCGCACGCTAATATTAATCCTGTGTTTTAAATCTATTCAAATTATTTCTTTGCATTTGAATACCTTTTAACGTTTTTCCCATAAGATACATGAGGCTCATTTCAAACATTGCTTGTTTGAGCTATTTTATTTCTTTTGCATTTTTTCCTCTAAAAACACCCCCAGTTTCCGAACTGGTTAGGAAACTAGAATTGCCCTTGCAAACATAAATTGTAACAGAACTCTAAAAAATACGAACTAATAATTTTTGACTTGGACATCACGTATCCTATGCAGGAACATACCTTAGGTTACGCATTGTTTACTTTTTAAATTATGCAGGTTACTGCTGTCAGATCAGAAAAAATTCCAAGATTCAGCCCCCTCCGAAAGGAAATCCTGGCTACGGGCCTGCACTTCATCGAGTTGACGGCTGAAATTCCGGGATTAGTTAGTGGTTGATTGGTAGATTTACCATTGTGTTTTCCTGCTCCCAGTCCTCCATGTTTTCATACCTTTGAGTGCAGGAAAACACAGTGATAAAACTACTAAAATCGAGTCTGTGGGAGGTGTCTAATCCTAGAATTTCAGCTGTTATCTCGATGAGGTGATGGTCTGTTCTGCCACCTGCCGGTCTATTACTATTAGGTAAAAAAACCGCTGAAAACTCAACTATCATTAACAAGTTGGAAATTGCTCGTCAAACGTGGCAAATGAGGTGCGTTCGTACTATAACTAGTTTTATAATTATTTTTTGCACCCCATATTGTACTGAATGTATATTTTTTTGCGCTTCATAAGTGCATAGTCTGTAACATCATTAAAATGCACTTACAATAATTTTTTCCCCATTCCCCGTAATGTAACGGAAAACTTTTGACTGTCCCTGTAATTAAACTATACATTCGATTTTCATAAAATTGGAAATGGCTCGACAAAATTTTGCAGCAATTATATATTAAAAATTTCAGATCATTCGGTCGGGTAGTTTTTGCTCTGTTATATG
Source organism: Maratus speciosus (assembly GCA_963932465.1). NCBI lineage: Eukaryota > Metazoa > Arthropoda > Arachnida > Araneae > Salticidae > Maratus > Maratus speciosus. The sequence goes on from OZ010794.1 coordinate 360,853,025, forward strand.
CGGACGGACGGACAGACAGACGGACAGACGGACAGATAGACGGACTGAACGGCGACTATAGGTGCTACGTATTTATATAATTACGAACGCACCTAAAAAGGGTCCCAATGTTAATGATATGCTAGTTTCTTCAATGATAAAAAATCTGATAATCCGGCTGGGGAAGTGTGTAAATTTCATTCAGAATATTACAATGCACTTCGGGCACAGACAAAGTAGCTCGCAAAGTGTTCGCAATTTTCATTTCCTTATGTTCATTTTTAGGTAAATGAATTCTGGAGTAAAGAAATTTGGAAAGTACAGGTATAACAAAAAGATTTATCCGATTTATATTAGCTGGCAAGATGGGGCGGGGGGGGGGGAGAGAGAGAGAGAGAAGGGCCAATGTGCATCCCTAGATTTTGAAATTCAATTGTGTGAATTCTTTTTCTCTGGTTGTTTTGAAAAGAAAACTAGTAAAATTTGTTCATCCCAAATGAGTTAACTTTGTCAAACACCAAGATCTTTTCATCAGAGGGAAACCTAAACCGTCCAGAAAAGTAAATTTTCATCTTTATTTTTTTTTACGTTCATTTTACGTCCATGTTTTACTTTCATGTTACCTTAAAAGGGAAGTTCCTGACATAAACAGAAATTACCATTCAATTCTTTCCAAAAGAAATTTTGGAAAGACTTATTTTTGAATACTTTATATTTCATAATTTTAAAATGCACTTGTAATAACATCTTCTCCCTTTCATCTGACAGTTTTGTGGGGGGGGGGGGGGGGGGGGACTGCATTGAACAGCTGATTAACACCGAAAATGAATTACATGATGCCAAAACTCTTATTAAATCTCATACACTCAAAAGTCCCGCTGTTAATGATTTGTTGATTCCCAGAACGTTCCAAAGTCTGGAATCCAATTCGAGAACTACGTGAACTTCATTCTTCCTAATAAATTACAAAGAACTCCGGGCATAGGCAGCATTGTTCGAAGCTTCCGCATTAACTGTAATGTTCCAAGTATACAGGACTACTGAATACGGTCAAAGGGAACATGGTTAATTGTCTGTATTTGTTTGAAAGTCAAAGAATTCTGAAGAAAAGGCATGTGGCAAACATTGGTGAAATAAAAAAACTCATTTGATTCTGTGTTTTTACCACGCTTTTGTTTTTCCATTAGCACTTCGCGATTATTTAGAATTTTACACAGAATAAGCTGAGAAAATTTGAATTGAATTGTAGGATTGTGTTGGCCCATTTCAGATAAATCTATATTATAAAACAAAAACATTTCATTGAACAACGCTGACGTCATATTGACGGTGGCAACACCTGACTGCCTTTACTGCAATTTTCTAAATTTTTAAACATTACACAATTTCAAATTTTACACCATTGAATAGGAAGAATTGTTCTTTTAAATGCAATTTGTTTGAAAAATGCACCTCAATTTACTGATTTTTATGGTTTTTAAAATAATTTTCCAGGATGATTTTTTTTAAATCTACCTCTATGGCGTGTAGCCCGATTACGAATAATATTCCATAACGAAATTGAAACTTCATCAATAACTAAATAAAATAATATAAATAAAACGCAAATTTAACAGACATGTAATTGAACTACGGGCTTAAACCGCTGAAATTATCAGAATCAAAACGACTATCTAATTAGAAAAATCTTTGGAGATGTCTTCGGCTATTAACTCCTGGCATGCGCCTAATACGAAAGTATCGCTTAATATTTTTCAAACTTTATTTGAATGCATAACTGATATTTTTCTGATAAAAATGCTTTTCATGTTAGTGAGCAATCTACGACAAACTTCCACCACTTTTTGTTTACAGAATATTTAATCAGGAAAGTTCAGCAATTACAGAAAGCAAAATTTATTTTCCCGAAAAGCAATGGGAGTTTGCTTAAGCGATAATCAGGCCCCTGCCATTCTGAAGTTTATTGAAAAGTTACCCTCATACAAATTCCTGGTAGCTGTTATTGTAACATTGAATATTACTTGCATACTTTTCTTAGTTGATTACATATCCTGTTGCATCTACAAAGTAAGCACAAAACAAAACAAAAACATGGTGATAGACTGTTACATTACTTCTTTCTTGAAAGTCATCTTTGAATGGACTTTATGCAGGGTGCGGAAAATTTTTGATACATCAAAAAATATCTTTTTTATATTTAAATATTGAAATATATTGATGTTAAATGATGGTTGAGATCTTTTGTTATGTATTTAAAGTGTGTAATAATACTGTAATATCTGTACAAATGGTCCGAAAGGTGTGGAAAATGTTCGCCGAAAGCTAAATAGTGATTTTTGTATTAATTTAGACATGATTTTGTCGCTACTGATGAGAACACGCAGAATGGATGATTTATTATTGATGTCGAAAAGAAAGATCATGGTAAGAAGCGCGCCATACCAAAGCTTGAATCTTTTTCGCATAAGACTTCAATGAGCTGTAGAGTATTCGAACAAATGACTCAAAATATTGTCGATTGCATAGAAAATGAGTACTGGGTATTCTTATCCAGACGTGTAGAATTTGCAGGCGTAAAATGAGGGACTTGCAACCATAGTAGACCAAGTCCATTTTGAAAAAAAAATGATATAGTCCATTTAGAAGGGGCATAAAATCTGTTTTATTCACTCCCACGGTGAACCAAGTCTGTAAACAGATGCCATTTATGAGAAGATATGTGAAAACAGACATGGTTCACTGTGGGAGTAGGTAAAATAGATTCTATGTACCTTCTAAATGGACTATCTCATTTTTTTTTTCAAAATGGACTTGGTCTGCTAGAGTTGTGAGCCCCTCAAATAACCTACGAGTATACCTACTAGTTCTGCATATCTGAATAAGTACATCCAGTACTAATGTTCACCATACTCGCCATGCACACTGATATTGTACCAATTAATAATATTATAACCGAGGGACTTTGAATGGCCACGTATACTACTCCCCACGTATAATAGAGAAAATTGTTTCCGTATAATATTATGTACTAGGAGGCTCAGCCCCCTGCTCACTAACGTTCGCCATCCCCCGTGAAATGCGACACAATTCACATTGGAACCGCTACGCGCTCCCAGCTCACTTTGCTTGCTCGACACTTTTTGCAGCAACTCTAGTCATAATAAGTACTATCATAAATTATTTTAACTTATGAAATTTTCAAAAAAATTTAAGGTAAAAAAACAGTAATTGAAAACTTCGTTGAAATCACAATTAAAAATGCATTTAGCTGGTGCTACCAATAGGCATAAATCATTTTAACATTATGAAATTTACCAATTTTGGAAATGTTAAATAATTAACTGAAAAAAAATTACTTTGAAACACAATAAATTTAAAACTTATTGCGCATAATATTGCACAGCACGGCTTAAATTTATTTCGAAAAACACTACCTGATACCAAGATAGTTCAATATAAATCAACAAACACTATCTAAAGTTCGTTCGACATGCAAAATACAATATCTCTCAGACACTTGTCAAGTTAACAAAACGTAAAGAACACATTTTTTGATGTGTCTCAAAGAAAATTTTGATCAAAAAGCTGATTTTCTGAATGCTTCACGTGACCGTAAAACGAACCAATGGCCATTGCTGTTCTTACATCTTCCAAAAGATCGTATTGCGTTTAAAAAGAACTGCTGCTCTGAATTTTAATGTGCTGAATTAGATGTAAAGGCCAGTGAATATGACGTTATATTGACAAAATCGTACTAAAATATTTCAGTTTTATACAGACTCTAAAACTCATGACGTCATTGGCAGTTCCTAACAAACCGTTCCTGTGCATTTCATGGCTTTTTCTGCGCTTTTTTCCGGGAGATAACTCCTTCACACGATGGAAAACTTTCCTAGAAATTGATTGTTTGTTTGAAACAATTCTATCGTGCGCCAATACTACTTTTGTAGTTCATATGAGAATGAATCCTTTCTTTCAAATATAACATCATTTTTACCATCAGAACCATTCATCCCTTCCGATATTAAAGCGACATTTAAACAATTGTATTAAAATTCCTTAGTTTCATTAAATATTCATTTTAATTAATTGGAAATTATATAATTTTCAGAAATATTTTATTTTGTACATACCAAGGATCTTTAAATAAATAGCAAGAGTCCAGTCTATTTATGTGTAGGAATAAGGATATACCTACGAGTTCTGCATGTATGAATAAGTACATCGAGTACTAATATTCAACATACTCGCCATGCACTCTGATATTATACCAATTAATAATATTATAACCGAGGGACTTTGTTATTGAACGATCCACGTATAATGGAGAAAATTGTTTCCGTATAATATTACGTATAATTGTTACGTATTATAATTGTTCCATATAAAACATATATTGTGACGTATAATTGTTTCGGATAATTCTTAGATATAATTGATTCCGTGTATTTTTTTCCGTGTAATTGTTTCGTATAATGGGAAAAGTTTTTTTCGTATATTGATAAAAATTGCTGAAGGAGAGTTTTCAACCTAATATGCATTTTCTTACTAAACCAACTTTGAATTTTGATTTAAACAAACTTTGCTAAAATAACTTTGAATTTTAATTCTTAATTTTATTTTTTAATATATTCCGTTGTAATCATTATCCTTTAATAATCATTATGTTTTGTCTATGTGGATTAAACACGTCACAATAGTAATAGGGCCAACAGAAAAAAAATGGCAATATCTTTCCATTAATATATTCCGTAAAAGAATTATTTTACAATCATTATTTCATATGAATTTAAAAAAAATAGGAAACATTAAATCAGCTTTTTCCCCAAATCGGACGTTGGCACCTTTTCCTCTCGAGTTACAAAGATGATAATCACATTGACTTTTCTAAATCTAGACGTAAGCATTCTAAATTAAGTTCAAATCAAACAATTTGTTTTTCTAGGCTCCTGGAATCAATATTCTTCTCTATGGTTGGGAGCTACTGTTACGTATAGATGTGTAGAAGACTTGCAACACGCTGTGAAAGCAGTCTTTCTAGAAAACACACCTGTCATATGTGTACCGCTGCTTGAACATTTGACTCGAATCAGTTCAGTGGAGTTGGAATACATAAATCGGCATAACTGTTCTAAATATCACGGTACAAGCATCCTTATCGAAAACATCTGTCACCGAGTGTCTCGAAGCAAATTACAAGTTGAATTTGAGTGCTACGGACCTGTTTTAAATGTCAAATGGGTCAAATCTGTAGATACAAAACGCAGCTGCGAAGTCACTTACATCTCAACTACGATTGCAATTGCAGCTGCACTAGCACTAGATGGCAAAACTGTGCAAAGGTCTGTTCTGAGAGCTAAAATAAAAATGACTTCTAGAGAAATATTTATCCATCGAAAACTTTGTGAAATGTCATAAATAAAAATCATACTTTGCTATTTATTTCTCGAAAAGCATGTGATATCCTAGATGAAGAATCGTTGGTTTAAATTAATGTGCTATAATTGATGTGTGATAAAAGGTGTGATAAAATTGTGATGTATAACAAATTTTCAAAATCATATACAATTTGAAATTGTTTCTTTTTTAGTGATGGTTTCTTTTTTACTAATATAAGGTGTTACATTACTTTAAGAAACTAAAACTTTTAATTTCTATATTATCATTTTTTTCACTTATGTATAATTAATAATAAAATCAAGCTAAACTATTTTATAAAAGTTTCAAAAATGTGGCTTTTCTGTTATAATATTATTACTTTTACATTAAAAATTCCCGTTCAATCGTATGCTTCAAATCGCTTTAAGAATGAACTGTCGTTCAAAAAAGAAAGTGAACAACACCCCCATACATTTTAGCCCCCAAACTGCAACAGGAAATAACGAGAAAAGACATTGGACTGGAAATCATGTTTCTTTTTATTTATTTATGCATTTAAAAATCTTTGAAGGTCGCCTTTATACTCAAATTGTACCAAACTCTAAAATTTACTGTACGAATGCCTAATTTTGACACCATTACTTGATTTGTTTCGGCAAATTTTACCTTAGGATACCAAATAGAAAGTCATTCGGTGAAGTAGTTTAGAATTATGAAGCTTTAAAGTTTGTAACTATTAATGTTAAACCCATTTTAAGTAATTCCAAAATAAATTGCAATGTGGGGGATTTTTTAAGGGTAACTTAAAAACTACTTGTAGGAATAAGCTCAATAAAATTCATTTGTAATCGTTGCAAAACAGATTGCCATGGGAGTAGCTTTTCTCCCCCCCCCCCCCCTTACGCATAACTTATAAGAACTATAAGTTGTGAAATGAGTAATAATTTTGGATTTGCATATTTAAAGCTTCTAGAAATCGATTCCTGTTAAAAATTTCATAGGTAACCATTAGAAATGCGCCGAATAATCGGTATTCGGTCATATTACTGAATATTCGGTTAGGACGAATACCGAAATATTTGGCCAAACCGATTACTTAAAAAAAACTTACACAACTTCTACTTTTAACTGTCAATTAATAAAGGTTTTCAAAAGAAGAAGTAATAGATTAAATTTAACTTTTATTGCATTTTTTAAAATTTCTAAATACCGCACATTTTCAATTTTTACACCGTCCAATAGGGGGAAAATGTACTTTCAAATGCAATTTGTTTGAAAACTATATCGCAGTTTATTTGAACACTGTATCGTAATTCAATCAGTTTTTATCGTTTTTAAATTAATTTTGAAGCATGATTTTTTTTTTCAAATCTATCTCCATCGCCTGCAGAGGATTACGAAAGATAAATCTGTTTGCTCTAAAAACTAATATAAATAGCTCCTCATTTTATTCCAGCTTATATTCCATAACGAAATTAAAACATTCATCAATCAATAAATAAAACAATTATAAATAAAACACAAAATTAAGACATGTAATCGACTTTCGCTCTGAATCCATTGACTAACAGAATTAAAAAGACTGATTATAAGTATAGTCCAATGGTTAGGGAGTTGAATTCGGAAATAATTAGGGGAAAGTTAGAAATTGTTTTAACCCCTTCAGTTTAGGTCTAGAGTGAATATGCTACGTTTCCCCCCCTTGTACTAGGTGAGCGTTAGCAATTATACATTGATTTATAGTCAAAAAACACGTTTTTTTTTAAATACCATAACACTATCTCGAAATCACTAACTTTTTCAAAAACATTGTCAATACAAATGTTGTAGAGCTTAAAATTCTGAATAAAATGAGTACCTAGACTTAATACTTTTGTTGAATATTAAAGTCACAATTCTACTTTAAAGTTTTAGCCCCGTGGTCAGAGGGTTGAACTCAGAATTAATTAGGGGAAAACTGGAAATCATTTTAATCCCTTCAGATTAGGTTTAAAATGAATATTCTATGTTTTCCCTCTCGTACCAAGGGAGCGTTAGGAAATATGTACGTATTTATATTCGAAAAACATGTTTTTCCTTAATATTTTTAACAATATCTCAAAATAGTTAATTCTATCAAAAACATTGTCAACGCAAATGTTGAAGAGCGTAAAATTCTGAATAAAATGAGTACCCACATTAGTATTTTTGTTCAAAATTAAGGTCGCAATTCTAATTTCAAAATTTTGCCTTAATCGCTAACCAAGAGCTTGAAGTCCGGCGAGACCAAGTTACCTAAGAGTATCTCAAAACCGCTAAGTCTATCAAAAACATTGTCAGTACAAATGGTTTAGAGCATAAAATTCTGAATAAAATGAGCATCCACATTAATATTTTTGTTCAAAATTAAGGTCGCAATTCCATTTCAAAATTTTGCCTTAATCACTAATCAAGAGCTTCAAGATAGGAGAGACCAGATTACCTTAACAATATCTAAAAACAGCTAACTATATCAAAAAATTGCCAATACAGATGTTGTAGAGCTTAAAATTCTGAATAAAATGAATACTCACATTAATATTTTTTTTTTTTCAAAATTAAAGTCGCATTTTTAGATATTGTTAGAAATATTAAAGAAAAACATGTTTTTCGAATGTAAATGTCTACATATTTCATAACGCTCATTTGGTACGAGGGGCAAAACATAGAATATTCATTTTAGACCTAATCTGTAGGGATTAAAACGATTTCCAGTTTACCCCTAATTAATGCTGAGTTCAACCGTCTGACCACAAGGCTAAAACTTTAAAGTAGAATTGTGACCTTAATATTCAACAAAAGTATTAAGTGTAGGTACTCATTCTATTCAGAATTTTAAGCTCTACAACATTTGCATTGACAGTGTTTTTGAAAAAGTTAGTGATTTCGAGATAGTGTTATGGTATTTTAAAAAAACGTGTTTTTTTACTATAAATCAATGTATAATTCCTAACGCTCACCTATTACGACGGGGAAAACGTAGCATATTCATTCTAGACATAAACTGGAGGGATTAAAACAATTTCGATCTTTCCCTTAATTATTTCCGAATTGGGCCTTTTTTTGCTCCCCTACCACTGGGCTAGTAGCTATCTTTGGCGATTTCTTCGGCTGTTAACTCCTGACGTGAGGCCAATAAGAAAATATCGCTTTTAATACTTTTCAAAACTTTATTTAAAGGCATTATTGCTATTTTTCAAGTGGTTGACTGCAATAGAGCTTAGCGAGTCCTTGCATGTCTGTCACTAATAATAATAATAATAATAATAAATTCGAGTCGCATTTGTTGCTAGTATACTTTAGGAGATAAAACTGAAAATTTGGCAGCAATATTCTCATAATGTTGGCTTAGATAAATTATTATTCTTTGACCAACACAATTTTCCAAAAAATTTAAATCTTAGATAAATGAAATCTGGTCGTTCTCGAAAAGAATATAGTAAAAAACTTTTTTTTTTTTTTTCATTCAGATAATTGCACGTGATATTAACAATCATGACGTTGAATGATTTTTGAATTAAAAAACGAAATATATTTCACAGCTGTTCTGCCATTTTCACAAGCCACACGGCACGTTTGTCATCTTCTAAAGAAGTTTAATCTGTACTTCAACTGTTTTACGAGAGCAGGTTCTGAAAAACAAAAAAAAATCTTTTTGTTCTTGTGAAACCATGTCATAATAACACTATTGTCACGAAAGTTAATATAGAAGCCGATCTAGACAATCTATAATGAATCTATATCTCTCTCCCCCGTTACAATTATTTCGCCGCCTTTCATAATGTGCCTTTAGTTCAGGGGAAATATACCAAACAAGTGGGTAAGTGTGATCACAGATCGCACAGAGGGTTTCGTTTAATATTCATTTCAAAACACTTTATCCTTTTGAAAAATCTGTTAGTTCCACATTTCGCAACCAGGGGCGCACTCTATTCTAAACAAATCTCTATCTTAAATATACAACTTTTTGAAAATTTTATGATTTGTCGTTTGATGTGAGGTATTCAGCTATAAGAATGCAATATTTCACTCCTCCAACCTAATTAGGGGCTCACTTAGAAATAATTGTTTAAAATACACATGTGGGAGCTCAAAGGGTTAAATGTACGACTTTTTCAAAATTTTATAGTTTGTCGTTTGATGTGAGGTGTTCAGCTATAAGTTTGTAAAATTTCACGCCTCCAACCTAATTAGAGGCTCACATAGAAAGAATTGTTTGAAATACACATGTGGGAGCCCAAAGGGTTAAATGTACGACTTTTTCAAAATTTTATGATTTGTCCTTTGATGTGAGGTATTCAGCTATAAGTATGCAAAATTTCACGCCTTCAATCTAATTAGAGGTTCACATAGAAATAATTGTTTAATATACACATGTGGGAACCCAAAGGGTTAAATGTACGACTTTTTCAAAATTTTATGATTTGTCCTTTGATGTGAGGTATTCAGCTATAAGTATGCAAAATTTCACGCCTCCAATGTAATTAGAGGTTCACATAGAAAGAATTGTTTAAAATACACATGTGGGAGCCCAAAGGGTTAAATGAATGACTTTTTCAAAATTTTATGATTTGTCGTTTGATCTGAGGTGTCCGTCTATAAGTACGCAAAATTTCGTGCCTGCAACCTAATTAGGGACTGACATAGAAAGAATTGTTTAAAATACACATGTGGGAGCCCAAAGGGTTAAATGTACGACTTTTTCAAAATTTTATGATTTGTCGTATGATGTGTGGTGGTCATCTATAAGTATGCAAAATTTCAAATCTCCAACATGTGTAGTTTCTGAGAACGGGCTCTGTGACGGACAGACAGACAGACAGAGGAGCGAGACGAATAGGGTTTCGTCAGATGAACGAAACCCTAAAAAAGGGGGTTACCTTGCAAAAGGTCGGGTAGAAGATTTTTTTTTTCTGAATTGTTTATAATGATGCCAACATGGAAAAACAAAGTTTTCTAACAAAATTTCTTAAGGCTAAATTTTCTGTGGCCAAAAAACAACAAAATTTTGGGACCTTTTTTGAAATATCTCGAGAACCGTTGCCGTAGCATATTATTTGTCAATTACGATATTAAAGAAGATAAAATTCTTTACAACTTTCATATTTACAGCTTTTTTATACACCCAATAGCAAGCGCAGTACACTATTTCAAAAATAAGACAATTTTTTCAATTTTCTTAAAAACCGTGAAAAACGTAGTTCTGCCCCGATTATTCAAATGTTTCCTAGGGATTTAATCTTGTATGTCAACTTCCATATATTGGTAGCAGTAAATTATGTGTTTCAGGACCAAAACTAGCCTCTTTTGCACCCGTAGCAACATGAATTTTGGCGCCCCCCCCTCCCCCCTTAAAAAGGAAATTTACCACGAGAATTTTAATAAATCTCTAATAGCCGGATTTTGAAAATTTTAAGTGTGTAATCATTAAATACGTAATGCTGAACTACGTAATCAGCTTTGTAAAATATTGATTCATTAAAATCTTGAAAACCGAAGCGAATGAAACCGAAATATATTCCGCTTTAAACAGGTTTCCATCTTAGCAGGTATAACTGTTCATATTCTTTGTCTTGAAAAAATATATTTTTTTCTTTAAAGAGCTGATTCCGTATATAGAGATTTAATTTTCAAAGATTTTACGGTAGTTGTAGTACTGAGGCGTTTAAAGTCACAGTTATATGAATTATGAGACTAAATTAGTCACACGAAGACATTCGCAATGTAATAGTAAACCTATGGAAGCGTTCTTGACAAATATCTCGCTTGCATTTTATTACTTTTAAATAATTGTTTTTCTCGTGGGATACTTGAGATCAAGAGCTTATGTTGTGCTTTTAAACTTTTTCGGGTTTGATTGCATTTTTTTTTAATATCCAGACACATTCATTTTTGGAAAATTGTTTGGAATCCGTTCTGAAATTTAAAGTATCTTCATTTAAAAAATGCAAACAAATTCCAAAAACTAAAAACGCACAGCGTTAGATATCGACCTCAGGTATCATTTGAAAAAAAAAATTAAATAATGAAATTCAAACAAGAATTTTGAAAAGGATGCTACCATAGGTTTAACATTAGCGTGCAAATGTTTTCGTGTGAGACTACATTAGTCACGCGAAGAAATTGGAAGAAAGTGCAGGAAAATGCTGATAAATGGGAAGTATTAGGCTTTATATCTCTAGATGATCCAGATATCTGTTTTATTCAGGATGAGGATATTCCTTTGAAACGGGATGCTAATAATCCTATAACAGCGCCATCAGAGAGATAAAAATAATGCTAACCTATAACTGATGTCACAGAAATTGTCACATAACTAGTGTGAAGCGGTATGTGAGACCGCTCCATCGAAAGATGAATAAAAGCCGCGATTAACTCATAGGATGTTGTCTTTTTACTAAACTTTTTGTACAGGAGTGTTATAATTAAAATTTACCTATTCTAAAGTCTCTGGTGTTAGTACTAAAGTTCCAAACGAAACAAAATTTCAGCAGTGTTTGTAGATAAACTGAAATTTGCAAATTAAACTATGAAAATTTAAAAAAGCACCGGTCCGTGAGACCGGTAACATCAGTTAAAGGTTAAATAAATAGCCTGTAGAAATTATTATTATTAAAATACATTTTTTCATTTAGCTTATGCAGTCCTATTGCATACCTTACTTTATTGTGTATGGAAAGTGAAGTTGAATGAGTCAGGGATCAATGCGAAAACAAAACTGTTTATATGACCTACAATCATAAATAAATTCGTATTTCATTTGATAAATGGTACTCAGGGTCAATCCATGTGAAATCATCCAGAAAAAGTAAAAAATGTTGCTCAATATTTTTGATTTTTTTTATTCTTTACCACTTAATTTACTGTACTTTTAGGAGTCTAAAACAAGGATTAAAAATTTTTTAAACCTTTTGAATTTTTTTTGGCATCCATTTTTTGTCATGTCAGAAATGGTTTTTCATGAAAATAGTGCTTTACGGAAACCCTTATAACTTTTTTATTTCTAAACATATCAAAATGATTTAAAAACCATTATATTGAGTAAAGAATGAACTAAATTTTGATAATAGGTATTTTTATGATAATGATTAAAAAAATTGCATAAAATGAGATTAAAAGTATCATTTTTACAGCGAAAAAATGAATTTTTGACATAAAAATTTTAATGGAAGAAAGAACTTCGGCACCTTTATATATTTTTTTCTGAATATATACCTTATTGAATTATTCTCAGAAGAAATATGAAACAGTTTGAGTTATTCCTTCTTTTACTATGATTAGTCAAACTTGGCATCTCAGCACCAAAATGCTAAGTTTGAAGTTCAATACCTAAAAAAGGACTAAATAAAATTTTATGAAAAAATAGCAGGATAACCTTCTTTTAGATGTAAATATGTGGCAAAAATATTATGAGTGATATTTATGTAGTTTTAGAAATATGGAACTTCGAAATTCGCTTGAAAATCACATTTATTTATACAATTTTTCACAAGAAGAAGAACTCTTAATGCATAATTTATTATTCTCATTACTTCAAATGTTGCTTTTTAAGGTACACATATTTTTCTTACGTAGAATACATAATATTTAAATTTACTTTACACACATAGAAATAAATATCAGAGATATTTCATTGCAGAATGTCTCGGTAATGTTGTAGCTGTGTCCAGTGACTGGAGTTAGTTTCCGAAGCACGTTACTTAGTGATACCCAGATTGTATCCTTTTTGGACAGTTGAAAAGATGTTTTCAGTCCATATGGGGGAAAAAAAGTGAAGGAATAGGTCACTGTTTTCTTCACTTAGCTCAAGAACTTTTCCAACCCATCACTTTTTATCATAAATGCACGCAATATAATTGCAAAGCAATTCATTTACTTTGAATAATAGTGAGTTTTTCCAAATTTTTGAAATATTGTGATCATTATATTGTTCACATGTAGATGTTACAAAGCATCTGATAACACTTTCACTTAATGGTATAAATTGGTGGCATGCACATGTTCCTGGAATCCGTTGACAGAATTGGAACCCAATTTTATAATTTTTTCTCATTTTCTTCGATTTCTTCTCTTGAAATATATAGATAAGTAACCCCAGAAATGTTCTGAGAACAACACTCAAACATATCTTTTGGTGTTAAAATTTGGTTTGTGTATGGTCGCTGTAAGGAAATTCTAGTTATCTCTCTCTCTGTCATTCCACCTATCTCATCACAGTCATTTTTTCCGTGGGAAGAGGCGAAGAAATTCCATTCTGATTTTATCCCAAAATCCTTGAAATTATGATACACATTCACAAAATTCTTCTTGTTTTTATACTGGCTGCTTGAACCATCAGTAAAATAAATATCTTTATCAATGACAGAAGGGACAATGTTTTTGATGTCGTCAATTAAGTGTTTCTGAAAAGTGTGAAAAGCAATTGCATCATGCACCAAATGATCGCTAATTATGCATAGATACCTGCAACAAACTTTTGTCTCATTTTTGTAATAGTATACAAATGGGTGCATTGTAGCCTGTTGATTGTTCCAGTGGTAACTCTGGATTGCGTCTTGAATCGTAAATATGTAATTTTCAGCAAAATCTGCTGGAAAAATACATTTTTTTCAAGTTAATTTCTTTTAACTCCTGGAAGTACTGAGACTGTGTTTTATCAGTAAAATGGTGAGTTTTAAAAGCCAGTAACTTTTCTACTAAAGACCCTAAAAATTCGTCAGTTGCCTTTATCTGGGTTACAGTTTAAACCGTAACATATTATACGCTGGCACATTAAAAATAAATAGGACAGGATATGAAAACTTGTTCTCAGTCATAGAATTTAATAGAAGTTTACAAGTAAAGACATGATATTATTTGCAAATTTGTTCTTAATCATAAAATTAATACTTACTTTCAATTAATGCTAGCTTAAAATTAAATGAAATATTAAATCTGTGAGCATAAATTAAGTTTTAATCTAATTACTTTTATGTAAAAAAGTTATTTATACTTTATAAAAGAGGCATTTGAAGAAATTAGTAGAATATATTACGCATTATGAGTTCTTCATGGTGTGGAAATATATGTAAACAAACGGATTTTCAAGCCTATTTCGAGGCTCCATATTTATAAAACCACATGCATATCACTCATAATATTTTTGCTACATGTTTACATCTATAAGAAGGTTATCCAGCTAAATTTTCATAGAATTTTATCTAATCCTTTTTTAGGTATTGCACTTCAAACTTAGCATTTTGGCGCTGAGATGCCAAGTTTGACTAAATCATAGTAAAAGAAGGAATAACTCAAACTGTTTCATATTTCTTCTGAGAATAGTTCAATAAGGTATATATTCAGAAAAAAATATATAAAGGTGACGAAGTTCTTTCTTCTATTAAAATTTTTATGTCAAAAATTCAATTTTTCGCTGTAAAAATGATACTTTTAATCTCATTTTATGCAATTTTTTTAATCATTATCATAAAAATACCTATTATCAAAATTTAGTTCATTCTTTACTCAATATAATGGTTTTTAAATCAGTTTGATATGTTTAGAAATAAAAAAGTTATAAGGGTTTGCGTAAAGTACTATTTTCATGAAAAACCATTGCTGACATGACAAAAAATGGCTGCCAAAAAAAATTTGAAAGGTTTAAATTTTTTTTAATCTTTGTTTTAGACTGTTAAAAGCACAGTAAATTAACTGGTAAAGAATAAAAAAAAAATCAAAAATATTGAGCAACATGGTCTGGATGATTTCACATGGATTGACCCACCATTGAGATCATTAAACAGATATTGTTTCAAAACAGTACATATTACAGATGATTAGAATATCCCACAAAGCATATTTTTCAACAACCAAAGTAAGTTTTTCTGTTTGAGCTTTAAAGCAATTAATAAATAATCTTAAAGTTTTTTACATTTGTGCATGCTAAAATGATATAATATCTTGTTATATTTATTGTTATAAGTGGAGAACAAAAATTGGCAATATTTTTTTGAAACTAATCTTTTAAATATTTTTATGAAACTAGTGATCTCAAATATTTTATTGAAAGAATTTTTAAATTTTACAAAAGAGAAAGCATAACATTAGTAAAATAATCTGTTGTCACTTTTATTGTAGCTATTTTATAAGGTAAAAGTATTTCTTACATAAAAGATATTTAAGTATTGCGCGGCAGCGCAATACTTATTTATTTCCAGTGTCACTTCTCAATGTTAATTTAACATAGAAAATCCTATGGAGATGATAACTTTTTCATTTTTTCTTCCCACCTTTTTGTCCCTGATGCCACTCATTTTTAATTATTTGCTAATTCTAATAATATTATAAATTCAAAGTGTAAAAATATTTGCCTGACGTCAGGGTCAAAGCGGATCATAAAATGCCTTTGCATATAGGGGGATCATAATCTAGAGAGTAACATGGGCTAATTTTTATTTGCATTATTCAAATATTTTTCTTAATAATTCCAAATTTCGCTTTTTTCATTGAGAATCAACGGACATTTTCTAATAAAATTTAACTTTTTTTCCTTCATTGTTGTAAATAATTCAAAAGCCGTAATAATAATTTGCCTATATTTAGTTGAATGATTTTCACGTGAAACATGCAACTGAAATAGTTTTTTTTTTTTTTTAAGAATTAAAAAGAAGATGAATATGGCGTCATAATGGAAACAAAAATGACATTTTCAAGCATATTTTTTTTAAGTTCAGATTGTAATTTTTTGAACAAACTACAGCAACCTGCATTACTGCACTGGTGAAACATTTTGAATTATACATAGGTAAATTGCATCACAAATTGTGATGCGATATCGCACAAATCAAAGCCTGATGATGATATATACCTTCTATTAATTTTGAAATGTGTTCGTCTGAATGCAGTAGTTATTAAAAAACTTGACATATTAAACAAAAACCTAATTTGCTGAACAAATTAAAAAAACAAAATTTATTTCCTAAATTGTTTAAGCCCGAGAAGGGGCAGATATTAAAATATTTCATTCAATTCGTTCTACATTTAATGTTAAATTTTCGTAACAAATAAGTTAAACCAATTGAACATTAAAAAATAAAAATGAAATTCATACAATATAATACTTTAAACACCTATATACTTAGATTCCGTTGAAATGAAATCGAAATAAATCTTAGACTTTTTCCATTTTTAAGTTGTAAATATTTGTACTGCAGATTTTGCATTATGTTTATGACGGTTGTACATAATATAAGATACATGCAAAATACAAAACTTTAAAAAAGTCTAAGATTTATTTCGATTTCATTTGGACGGGAGGTGATGGGTTCGATCCCAATCGCGCCCGTCGGCCTAATCGTTCAGAGTTTTCGTGGTTTTCTTCGAACCTTGGATTTCCAAGCGTTAATACGGGTTAGGTTCCCTTAGAAAGACCCCCACGAAGGGCACTCCCCTCCTGGGCCTATATCCCTCGTGCAGATAATTGGCCGTCATAAATACAACCAACCAACCATTTGGACGGAATCTAAGTATATAGGTGTTTAAAGTATTATATTGTATGAATTTCATTTTTATTTTTTAATGTTCAATTGGTTTAACATATTTGTTACAAAAATTTAACATTAAATGTGGAACGAATTGAATGAAATATTTTAATATCTGCCCCTTCTCGGGCTTAAACAATTTAGGAAATAAATTTTGTTTTTTTAATTTGTTCAGCAAATTAGGTTTTTGTTTAATTTCTTTTTTACGTCCCCTCTTTTAGATGGAACTACAATCCAATGTTTGCTATCTTTAAAACAGTAAAACATATGTTATCAATAATTGGTAAATGAAATAATTAATGTATGCATTATAAAAGCTATTAAAATTATAAAATTATCAAAATTAAATAAGGATTCTTTCTTAATTGAAACTATTGTGCCAATAAGTTACTAAATATTGAAGTATTCTTTTAAACAATGCCTTGAAGTTAGCATTGTATACACTTAAAGTTACTGTCTAAAATGAAAATTGTCTCATTCATCTACACTCTGCCCTACTTTTAAAATTATGTAAATTTATTAAATATAAAATGTCTGTTGAAATGAAAATAAAGACGTGAGTGTGCACATAATGTATAATTTACTGCTACCAGTTTTTTTAGAAGTCGACATGCACGATAAAATCCGCGGGGAACATTTCAATATTCGGTGTAAAACTACGTTTTTCACGGTTTTTAAGAAATTGAAAAAAATGCCTTATGTTTGAAATGCCATACTGCGCTTGTAGCCCAGTGGTAGGGGAGCAAAAAAAGGCCGAATTCGGAATTAATTAGGGGAAAGCTGGAAATTGTTTTAATCCACCCAGTTTAGGTCTAGAATGAATATGCTATGTTTTCCCCCTCGTACTAGGTGAGCGTTAGGAAATATGTGTACATTTATAGTCAAAAAACACGTTTTTTACATACCATTACAGTATCACCAAACGGCTAACTCTGTCAACAACATTGTCAATACAAATGTTGTAGAGCTTAAAATTCTCAGTAAAATGAGTACCTACACTTAATATTTTTTGTTTAACATTAAGGTCACAATTCCACTTTAAAATTTTAGACCCATCGTCAAGGGGTTGAACTCAGAATTAATTAGGAGAAAACTGAAAATTGTTTAAATCCCTTCCATTTAGGTCTAAAATGAACGTACTATGTTTTATTCCTCGTACTTGGGTGAATGTTAGAAAATATGTACATATTTATTTTCGAAAAACACGGTTTTTTAATTACCTTAACAATAACTCAAAACAGCTAACTCTATAAAAAACATTGTAAATACAAATGTTGTAGGGCTTAAAATTCTGAATAAAATGAGTACCATCATTAATATTTTTGTTCAACATTAAGGTCGCAATTCTATTTCAAAATTTTGCCCTAATCGCTAATCAAGAGCTTGAAACCAGGAGAGACCAAGTTAACTTAACAATATCTCAAAACAGCTAACTCTATCAAAAACATTGTCAGTACAAAAGTTGTAGAGCCAAAAATTCTGAGTAAAATGAGTACCTACACTTTATATTTTTGTTTAATATTCAGGTCGCAGTTTTGAGATATTGTTAAGTGAACTTTGTCTCTCCTGGCATCAAGCTATTGATTTGAAAAATTCAAAAACAGAATTGTGACTGACCTTAATGTTGAACAAAAATATTAATGATGGTGCTCATTTTATTCAGAATTTAAAGCTCTACAACATTTGTATTGACAATGTTTTTTATACCATTAGATGTTTTGAGATATTGTTAAGTTAATTAAATAAAACATGTTTTTCGAAAATAAATATGTACATATTTTCTAACATTCACCCAAGTACGAGGAAGAAAACATAGTACCCTTCATTTTAGACCTAAACTGACGGGATTAAAACAATTTCCAGTTTTCTCCTAATTAATTCTGAGTTCAACCCCCTGACCATGGGTCTAAAACTTTAAACTGGAATTATGACCTTATTGTTCAACAAAAATATTAAGTGTAGGTACTCATTTTACTCAAAATTTTAAGCTCTACAACATTTGTACTGACAATGATTTTGACAGAGTTAGCTGTTTGGAGATACTGTTATGGTATGTAAAAAAGCGTGTTTTTTTACTATAAATCTATACATATTTCCCAACGCTCACCTAGTACGAGGGGGAAAACATAACGTATTCATTCTAGACGTAAACTGAAGGGATTAAAACAATTTCCAGCTTTCCCCTAATTAATTCCGAATTCAACCCCCTAACCACTGGGCTATTGCTATTGAGTGTATAAAAAAGTTGTAAATATGAAAGTTCTAGAGAATTTTATTTTCTTTAATATTGTAATTGACAAATAATATGCTGCGGCAACGGGTCTCGAGATATTTAGAAAAAATCAAAAAAAGTTCCAAAATTTTGTCGTTTTTTGGCCACAAAAAATTTAGTCTTAAGAAATTTTGTTAGAAAACTTGGTTTTTCCATGTTGGCATCATTGTAAACAATTCAGAAAAAGAAAATCTTCTACCCGACCTTTTGCAAGGTAAAATGTACATTTTCCCTGGACTATTACCATACTACTGCATTTTCATGAGTAATTATTCGAAAACAGGGTTTCGAAAAGTCGTGATTTTGATTTTTAGAAAAAGAAGAAAATGCAGCTGTTTTCTTAATAGTATAAGTGTAAAACTAGTTTTTAAAAAACTCTCTTTAAGAAACATTTAATATTTACCTTAAAAATCACATCTAATTTCACGACTGAAATTCATGTTCCGAAAAATTTCTGTTACAATATATTAATTTCGTACTAGCCAAAGTTCCCGGCGTTGCGCGGAATTTTAAGAATGTTTGTTTTGTAAAATCAATTTCAAAATGAAACATACAGTATAAAAGAAACAATTGAAAAAAAGCAGTTAAAATATGTTAATATTTCAATAATCGGGGTTTTATCATGATGTTTCAATACGTTCTTTCAAACTAACATGATATATAGTCACCTCATATATAGTAGTCACCTGCTGACGTTCATTATATTTCCAATATAACGTAATATTCCCTTCTTTTTAAATTCGCCAAACTATTCATTTCATTTTCATTTTTCACGTGAAAATCTTGCAATAGAAAAGTTATGACGTAATATTCGCCTTTTTTTTAAATTCAGCAAACTATTTATTTATTTCCATTTTTCACGTGGAAATCTTGCAACAGAAAAGTAATTGTTGTGGTAAGAAATTTATTTTGGATTTTAATTGTTGGCAACGGCTATAACGAAAAATGTTTAAATTTGATTGGAAATTGCTGTTAAATTGGTGTTTTTTTATTAATTAAAAATTAAACATAAATTATTTCGATTCCGGATTACTTTAATTGCCTCGGCTGTTTCAATACACATGCACGTAACATTTCACAATTCTGGCTTCCAAACTGTGGATTTGTATTGAATTAAAGACAGACAGACAGACAAATTTTCATTTTTATATATTAGATAGCCCCCCGATTATGAAAAGTTAACCGCTTTGATTTTCCCTCGGTAAAAAGCGCGAAATCGTGAATTTATTAAAAATATTATAATTTTTGCTCTGTTGCTTTCTGAAAATATGTCAAAAAGGAGGGAAAAAAAGGGTTTTAAAAAGTAGGATTTCTAAATTGTTAGCTCGAAGTACAATCGGAAATTAATTAAGATATATTACCCCTATTAATTGTTAAAAATCACATTTTAAAACAACTTTAGAACTCTTTATATTTTATTTCATACTTTTTAGTTTGTAAAAGATTCCATTAATCCAGTTTCAGAGCCAGCTGGCATATTTTAGCGACAGTGGTTTGTTGTATAATTAACTCCTCCACTGCTGTTCTAACTCGTATACAGTTTTAACCATAAAGTTTATTGGACAATTTATCACCTGCATCCGGCTAAAGGAAAAAGTCTTTAAATTAATTTTATTAATGTATAATTAAGTTCTTCAAATACTAAAATGTTGTCATCGGAAATACACCCGTGAACATATTTTTTTTTTTTTTATGTACTAGGGGGCTCTGCCCCCCTGCAAGCTACGCTCACCAACCCCCGTTCAGACACCGCAGAATCTAAAAACATGCTAATCTGATGGGTTTTAAAAATATTAGAGAAGATTGAGTTATACTGAAAAAAGCTGTGCGGATCTCCCTGTAAACTGGTTTCCATTCAATTCCCTTTGATTTAAAAAAAATTAAGGGTGAATCAGTTGCTGCTAAGACATCCAATGGTTGTTTTCGTTTTTGGTTAAAGATGATCAGTTAAACATTTGAAAAGAATCTAAAATAAAATGAATTAAGTATACAGAGTCTTTATCTCCCGGTATTTTAAAACAATCTCTATAACAATAGCCTAAGTCATGTGGCTACCATCAACAGTTCCGGGCGGACCACTTCGCTTTTTATACTCTAGGTGCCATTTTGGTACTTTAATGTTAGCCAGGCACAGGTGATTAGTCGCCAAATATTATTATATCGCCATCATTTCATCTATATTATAATAGTTCAAGTCATCAACTGCCATAAACAAATACGGTCTGATCCCTTCGCCTTTCATATGAAAGTTTGGCACAAATGTCATATACTCCCGGCGCGATATTGGCTCGATTTTTTTTTTCGACGCAATTTTGGGGAACGCACCAACAGCATAAACAACAACATCCGACTTACCATATCAACCAAAATAACGATACTTTGGCGCCAGTTAAATACCCGTTGCGTATATGACATTGGCGTCAGAAAAAAATCGCGCCAATATGGGACCGTATATGACATCTTAGCCGAAAGTTTTCCATTTTTATTAAACAATAATAATTTTTTTTCGAATAAAACTACATAAAAGTTGCCATGGTCGCAAAGAATTCTTGGTACTGTTACGCTAGCTGGGTGCAAATCTCGCCAGTAGCTTTTTTTCAACTCGCCAGTTAGCATTTTTTTTTTTTCGAGCGGTAAATTAAAACATTGATTTAACCCTTAACTGCCGTGACAAAAATTGTCGCATAACTACTGTGAGCGGTCTGTCAGACCGCTTAATTCAAAGATGAATAAAATGCCATATTAACTCTCAAAGTACTATTTCTGTACTAAACTTTATGTACTGGGCTATTATAATTAAAATTCAGCTATTCAAGAGTCTCTAGTTCCAGTAATAGGGCTCCAAACGAAGCAAAATATAGCCAATACCTATAGTTAAACTAAAAATTACCAGTTAAACTGTGAAAATTGAAAAACGCTGCGGTCTGTGAGACCGCTAACAGCAGTTAAGTGTTAAAGTTGAAACTAAATGTCATGGTTTGTTGTATTTAAAATAGCAAAATAAAACCCTCGTGAATGTAAACCGTAAACCAAGACTCCCTTATCATATTAACAGACTTGACAATCGCTAAGTTCCTTTGACCGCAGTACACGTGGTCTGAAACCACATGCTTGTCCTGCTACTAGCGCCATCTAACCTGAGAAATAGAAATATTTTTTAATTTGTTTTCCATATCTGTTTTCGTATTTTCTTTACGATATGCTGAATATTTGTAGTTTACAAATGATAGTTGCTAATTTAAAATATTTCATATGTTCTCGACATTTTTAACCGACTTCAAACAGAAGGAGGTTATCAATTCGACCTGTATGTATGTTTTGGCCATGTTCACGCATAACTTTCTTAAATATGAACCGATTTTGATTTTTTTTTTGTTTGTTTGAAAGTGTAAGTCGCCCATTTGGTCCCACTGCAATTTCATAAAAATCTGATGATTAGAATTTTTTTTTTAAAATAAAAACTTTAAAATGCAAATCCTTTTTTAAGCAGTCGCCCAATTATAAGCACTCATCTTTCATACTGTTACTCTTACAGAGATAGGAGATCTTTCAAAGTGCGGAAACTTAGCTGGACAAAGGCCGAGATCCAGATAGATTTTTCGATGGTAGTGAAACAAGATTGACCAATCAGAAGCCTGCAGTTTTGCGAACTTTTCGCTGTTTGCAAAAATGCAGCCTTCTGATTGGTCGATCTCGTTTCGCTAAGAGCGAAAAATCTATCTGGATCCCGGCCATTCTGTCATCCACCAAACCGGAAGGACCACAAAGACACAAACCGATATCGGAAGTCAGTGTCGAAAAGTTGAAAATCAACCTTTAAAGTTTCTCATGTATCAGAGCACAAGTACAACGCCTAGAATAAATAGTGTGGAAATCTGCTATCCAAACAGCACTAAGCAAATGTATCCCTTAAATGTGCAATGATGCTGTAATCCAATGATGCTGTAATCCAATGATGCTGTAATGAGCCGATCGCAGCGACATCTGCATTATATTTTCAAATTTCAGTGTAAACATTGTATTATAACAGCGTCTAGACCAAATGGTCTAGGAGTTTTAGAAAATATCCTCAGATGTCGCTTCGATCGACTCTTTGGATTTCAGCATCGTTTTACATTTAAGGGATACAATATTTTAGTACTTTCTAAGTACTACTGCTACAGCGCCTAGAAGATACAGTATGGAAAACGGCTATTCCTATAATGCTTTAAAAAGTGCTAAAAACTTGTATCCCATAAACCTCCAACAATGCTCAGCGGCAATATGCTGATACTAGCGCCATCTCGTAACTCTTTTCAATATAAACACTGTGTTTTCAAAAATTATAGAATGTTAAATATCGGAAACTATAAATATAAGATATTTTAGTCTGTTATAAGCTAATTTAGTTAAGAAATAACGTAAAATAGGTTAAAGAGTCTCTTTTAGAATGACTATCGTTTTTAAATCGCTACAATGGCGCTACGATCGACATCTTGTTATTCAGCATCGTTGTACATTTATGGGATTCAATTTTTTAGCACTATTTTGTAGCCGATTTCCACACTGTATCTTCTAGGCGCTGTACTACTGCTACAGCGTCTAGAATACCTAGTGTAGAAATATGCTATCCAAACAGTGCTAAAAATTTTTATCCCTTAGATGTGCGACGATACTGCTAAAATGCCAAGTGTCGATCGCAGCGACATCTGTGGGATTTTCGTATTACTAGTATTACATTGTATAGACTAGCAATACCTTGCAGTTGTAGAAAATATCCTACAGATGTCGCTGCGATCTGTATATGGCAGCAGCATAGTTGCATATTTAAGGGATACAATATTTTAGCACTTTTTTAAGCATTATACAGATTGCCGATTTCCACACTATGTATTCTAGTCGCTATACTACTGCTACAGAGTCTAGAATATATAGTGTGGAAATCGGCTATCCCAGTAATACTTAGAGAAGTGCTAAAGTATTGGATCCCTTAAATATCAAACGATGCTGAAATCCAATGAGTCGATCACAGCGACATCTACAGGATATTTTCTATAACTCCAAGACGATTTGGTCTAGACGTTGTAATAATACGATGATGTTTACTTTGAAATTTGAAAATATATCGCAGATGTCGCTGCGATCGGCTCCCTGGATTTCAGCATCATTGCACATTTAAGGAATACAACTTTTAGCGCTGTTTTAATAGCAGATTTCCACACTATGTATTCTAGACGCTGTACTACTGCGATAGTCAGTCATTATGTTTCGGATACCTGAATCTGAGGAACCAATAAGAACGGCTCAGGATCGGAACCCAGTAGGTATTGTAAACATGTTTACAGCATCTAGAGCTAGACCAAATTACAGCGTCTAGAATACATAGCGTGGAAATCTGCTGTCGAAACAGCGCTATAAAGTTGTATTCCTTA
The DNA here is from genome assembly GCA_963932465.1 of Maratus speciosus. NCBI lineage: Eukaryota > Metazoa > Arthropoda > Arachnida > Araneae > Salticidae > Maratus > Maratus speciosus. Next base: position 360,877,603 of record OZ010794.1, read on the forward strand.
AATGTGCAATGACGCTAAAATCAAGGGTGCCGATCGCAGTGACATCTGCGATATATTTTCAGATATCAAAGTAAACATCGTATTATAACAGTGTCTAGACCAAATCGTCTTGAATTTTAGAAAATATCCTGCAGTTGTCGCTGTCATAGACTCATTGGATTTCAGCATTATTTGACATTTAAGGGATCCAATATTTCAGCACTTTTTGAAGTGAAAACTTCTTTAGGCGCGTTGAACTTTTTTTGAGATGGGGAAAAACCACTGATTTCGAGACACTGTAACGTAACCGACATGCTAGCATTTTGACACATAGACACTAGCGCGCCAAGCGGTGAATGACAGGAACTTTTCCCTCTTCAGCTCAATCCGCAAAAGAAGAAGGAAGCTAAAACTCACTTTTTCTCCCGGCGTATTGCTAAAACAAATTATTATTTTGTTTTTCGTCAGTTAAAATGAATTATACCGTATTCGTGACCTACCTATTTCGTGTAACTAAAAACCGATAGCTCTGTATTTTATCGTGTTGATGGTCTGGTCAATGACCAACAGTATTGGCGGGAATTTCGATTACGGAAGATAAAATACGGGGCACAGATGTCAGATACGCACTTGGGTACCTAATTGACAGCAAAATGGCGTTACTTTATTTTACAAGGTAACCCGGCTACTGTTGCTTATTTATTAATAAATTGTTCATTTACTTTTATTTTATTTTTTTTAATTGTACAATTGTTTTGTTCTATAGTTATTAATGAAATTACCGTTTATTTATTGTTGTTTACTTTTTAAAACAATAGAAAATAATTTAAAAATATATATTGTAAGTGGTATTGGAAAACGGGCTTTCGCCAAATTGACGTTAAAAAATCGCGCCAAACCTGGTTCGTATATCACATCTCTGCCAAATTCTCGGTTTTTTGATTTTTCGACTTTTTATCCAAATTTTCCGGATTTTTTAAATTTTCCCTTTCATTGTATCCCAAACAGTACCTTCATACCAAATTTCAAGATTCTAGGGATACAGGACGTACCTCTGAGTTTTGATGATCGGTGAATCAGTCTCGAAAAGGCGAAAGTTTAAGTTCATATATCTTCTGAAATAAAAAAGATAGAAATGTGAAATTTCAGCATTTAGTTCCATTTCCACATTACTTTAGATTTACAAAGTTTCAAGTTTCTGGGAATCACCAACACAAAGATATTGGGGGGCTAAAAGTACCCTGAGTTGCTTCCAGAAAAAGATGCTTACGGCTGTGCTTTCAAGACTTGGCAGGGGCACTGCCGTGTCCCCAGATGCTTTCATTAGTGCTGCTACACAATTCAACGCATAAAACATTTCCTGACGATTAAAAAAACACACACGTAATTGTTGAAGTTTTCACTTCTATTGGCACTCCCGGAGTGCCACTGTTTTTACTTTCTTCTATCTTTACAAGAAGAAAGTATTGGATTCATGAAAATTTTCGAATTCCGGTTTTCGACGGATTTACACGTTTTAGGGGTAAGAGATTCCAAAAAACATGTTTTTACAAAATGTCTGTCTGTGACTCTGTGAGTCTGTCTGTCTGTCTGTCTATGTGTATGTGACACAAATTTTGTGGGCGCTCTATCTCAAGAACTAATGCACGGAATTTAATAAAATTGATATTCAGTTAGTGCCTAATACAAATTGATGTTGATTAGTTTTTGGTGTAAATCGCTCAGCAGGTGGCGCTGCAATGCTGCATTTTTCACGATTTTCGCAATAGCTCTGTCTCAAGAACTAATGCACGGATTTTGATCAAACTTCAGATTTAGTTAGTCCTTGATATGAATTGATGATTATTACGTTTTGGTGTAAATCGCCCAACAGGTGGCGCTGTTATGATGAATTTTGCAGGATTTACACGATTTCCCCAATAGCTCTATCTTAAGAACTCACGGATTTTCATCAAACTTCAGATTAAGTTAGTCCTTGATATGACTTGCTACTGATTAGGTGTTGGTGTAAATCGCCCAACAGGTGGCGCTTCTCTGCTGCCTTTTCCACGATTGCCTCAATAGCTCTATCAATAGAACTAATGGACCAATTTTCATCTAACTTCAGATTTAGTTGTATGTTGACACAAGTTGTTGTTAATTAGGTTTTGGTGTTAATCACCCAATAGGTGGCGCTGCTATGCAGAAATTTTCACGATTTTCGCTATTGCTCTATCTCAAAAACTAATGTACGGATTTTCTCCAAACTTCAGATTCAGTCAGACGTTGACATAAATTGTTGCTGATTAGGATTTGGTATAAATCACCCAATAGGTGGCGCTGCTAGGCAGCATTTTGCTGAATTTAGACGATTTCAGCGATAGTCATAATCTCAAGAACTAATGTACGGAATTTCATATCGTTAGAATCCTCATGAGATGCATAGATTGCCATTTAATTTTGGCAGTGTGATAGCGAATTTTGAAGTATTAACATGTATGAGATAGAAGAAAGTTTTGGGATTGGTACATCCGACTAGTTTTTAATGTTATACTAATTTATTTGTTCTTTCCTTATTTAAAAATAAAAATTATGCCAATTTTGTATAATTTGGCGATTTATATAATTTAGTGAAATTGGTCGACGGGATAACTAAGTGATACCAAAAACATTTGATGTTTAAGCGATAAATTATATTCAAATATGGATATATTCGGAGACAACATCAATTGAAATTAGGCTGACAACTCAATATCTCATTCCACCAAAGTAAACAAAAAATAGCGATTCGTTCATTTTGGCGATTAAAAATATTAAGCCATGAAGGTAATCATTCATAAAGCGAGTTCTCGAGAGAGGAATTTTAAATAATTAACCAGACTGTGATTTTTATAGCTGTCAAATCAAGAGGCAGAATGCAGCTTTGTTCGTCACGTCATTCGCCTATGAACCAACGAAATAAATGTTAGATTTAAAATTGAGCTCGCTATTAATTGAACGTGAATCATTTATTATTATTATTATTATTATTATTATTATTATTATTATTATTATTATTATTATTTAATCGTATTAAAACAATTTATTTACTATATTTCGAAAATATGCTATTTGTTTGCACTATAACTTACATTTCCCGTTGATTCTGAGGTGGATATTACAATTTAGTGCTTATTTGATGATGAAAGAGCTGCATCAAAATTGTAACATGGAATTATACATAAATATTTTCTTTGAGATGCAGGCTATGAACATTTCTCAGTAAATTTTTGGAATTTAAGTGATAAATTCACAGTAGTTTTGTTGACGCTGACGCTGGATCGCTTTTGTGTCTTATTAGCTGAAATGCGCCAATAGACAGAAGACCCAATTACGGAAGATTACTTAATATGTTAAAACCTCCGCATTAGTGAACGTATTACAATTATTATGCAGACGGACATGAAATAAATTGCCTAAATGAATTAAGTGATTTTTGACAAGAAAGATGAAATCATAACATCAAAATTTACGAAATGCTGCCATGATCTTAAAGAATTTTTCATTTCTTGGTCAGAATCTTCCGTTTTGGCGAAAGATTAAGTAAATAAATCAAATTATAAATAAAAGTAACGTGTTGCAATTCTTAGCAAACATTTAAGGGCGACCAAACTGTTCGCAGAGGCGGCTAGTTATATAATAAAAAATCGGTACTTTTCAATCCTTGGCGAGAGAACGAAATTTGGCAACGTAATTTCTGGAAATCTATTCACTGTTTCATATAAAGAAGCAATATTTTTCAATATTTATACAATTTATTTAATATAAAAAAGCAATTTATCTGTTTTTATATACAAATAAGTAAATTGTATATAAAAAACAATAATAATATCTATAAATAAAATTTATACATGTAAATTCGGTACTTCTTAGTTATCCCGTCGGCCAATTTCGCCAAATTATACACATTGACATAATTTTTCATTTTAAATAACGAAAGAACAAATAAATTAGTAAAACATTAATAAAAATACAAAAAAAACGTCGAATTAATGGTTTTATTGACTATTATTGGCATTTAATCTTACAACTAATTAATTAAGGGCAACCATTATTGGCAATTAATCTTACAATTTGGCGACAGTAATTTGATCGACGGGATAACTAAGAAGTACCGTAAATTCTTATAAAACAAGCTAACAATTCATAAATTTTTGTTTTCGTAACTGTTTGTATCATTTGGCAACAAATCAAGATTTAAAAAAAAAAAAAAAAAAAAAAAAAAAAAAGAAAAGAAAAAAAAAAAAAAAACGCAAAGTCCTCTTTACTGAAAAAGTACCAATAAATATTGCATTTAAATCTTCATTTTCAACATTTTAAAAAACCAGAAAATAATTGTGCGAAATAATTTCACTTTACGTATTCATTTTAGTGGAATTCAAAAAATATTTTTTAATGTCAATAACACAATATTTTCCATTTTTCACTATACATTTGTTTACGTAGTATTACCAGTAGTATGCACCAGCTCTCGTAACTTACGGGACAAAGTCAGTTTATAAGATGGCAATTATCGGGGACAATTTCACCCATAGACTTTCACCGGATTGTCAAGTCTGATAATATGATAAGGGAGTCTTGCCGTAAACAAACGTTAGAGCCGCCAGTTTACCTACTATGACGTCATAAGAAAATTGTCCATTCATTGTTGGCGAACCTGCTTTGCGAATGATTACATTCCTGGTTTAATATTTTCTACTGTTCATGATGAATGAATCTCTTGTGTTTGTTTACCTTATGAAGTGAGATAGTCAGATGTCAACGAAATTTCAATTGAAGTTATCTTAGAATATATATTTATTTGAATGTAACACAATGGGGCACAGATGTCATATTCGCCCCATATTGGCGCGATTTTTTTCTTACGCCAATGTCATATACGCAACGGGTACTTAACTGCCGCCAAAGTGTCGTTATTTTGCTTGATGTGGTAACCCGGATTAAGTTGTTTATGCTGTTGATGTTTTCGCCAAAGTGGTAACCGAAAAAAATCGTGCCAATATCGGGCGAATATGACATCTGTGCCTAAATTAGAAACTATACTTTGATGTTGAAATGAAATATTTTGGAACAGATGTCATATTCGCCCCATATTGGCGCGATTTTTTTCGGTTGCCAATTTGGCGAAAACATAAACAACATAATCCGGGTTACCACATCAAGCCCTTTAGCGCAAGTTAAGTACCCGTTGCCTATAGGATATTGGCGACAGAAAAAAATCGCGCCAATATGGGGCGAATATGACATCTGTACCAATATTTTAGTTTATGTTATTATTATTGCGGTTAATTATTTATTTAGGTACATTTCTACTACAGGGGGCTTGGCATTTTTTTTTTTTTTTAATCTTGGCGCAATTTGGGCTTCAGAAAGGCAAAATATATAAATACATATGAAAAGAAATCTGGTGAATTTTATATTTGTTTACATGGGTACTTCTTAGTTATCCCGTCGACCAAATTACTGACGCCAAATTGTAAGATTAAATGCCAACAATGGTTTGCCATTAATTAATAAATTGTAAGATTAAATGCAAATAATGGCCAATAAAACCAGTACTTGTTAGTTATCCCGTCGACCCATTTCGCCAAATTATACAAATTGACATAATTTTCATTTTAAATAACGAAAGAACAAATAAATTAGTATAACATTAATAAAAATAGAAATAAAACGTCGAAATAAAAATCATTTGATTACGTAAACACGTGTTGTCAAGTGAATGTGACATTTACGATCAACCATTATTGGCATTTAATCGTACAATTTGGCGACAGTAATTTGATCGACGGGATAACTAACAAGTGCCATAAAACCATTAATTCGACATTTTATTTGTATTTTAATTAATGTTTTACTAATTTATTTAATCTTTCGTTATTTAAAATAAAAATTATGTCAATTTATACAATTTGGCGAGTGGTTTGGTGATTTATGTAATTTGGTGAAATTGGTCGACGGTATAACTAAGAAGTACCTTTACATGTATTTATTTGCATATAAACATTTTATTTATACATATTAGAGATCTGCACGGGCCAAGCTCGGGCCTATTTTCATTCACGGCACTCGGGCCGGGCCCGGGCCTTACTTTTCTCCGAAATCTCGGCCCGGGCCTAGTCACTATTCTTTACGGACCGGGACGGGCCTAACTTATTTTTTCTGCACACACCCGGGTACTGGTTTCATTCCTAATCTTCATGGCCCAAAATGTTCATTCCTAGTTTTCACCCACCCCGTATGAAAATCATTGTCTCGGAATGGCCTGGTCCATTCAAAGGTCAGTAAAATTAGGCTTGGCACAAATTTTTTGTCAAAAAATGCATACTTTTTTAAATCGCCATTATTCTACAATTAAACATTCAAATTCATTCTTTTTAAAGAGTAGTAGATTTCTACACTTGTTAAAATATAGTTAAATTAAAATACAGGGTGTCCGGTCTCAACACTGTCCAATGGCTAATTCGTAAACCGTTAGTGATAGACATATAGTTCCAATTTCAAAAATGTTTCAAATGAGGCAAAGAAGTATTTTTAAAGCGATTTGGGTCAAGAAAAACATTTTTTAAAAAATTACGAAATTTAAATTTTTATACGGTCCCCAGGTATAAGTGATATTTAGTAAAAATATCCTATTTCACTGACAAGTAAGACAAAAAAAGTCCCATTCCTCTGCGATTTAAATTGACCGAGTAATAGATGTTTAAAGTTGGAGTATCTTTTTTGCTGCAAAATAGGGGTCGGTCACAAATTTACTAGAAATAAAAATAATCGTCAGATATAAAATTTAACATTAAACATTGATAGTAAATTAACCTTACAAATATATTTTGAGATTTTTGTTCATTCTCACATATTAAAACAAAATATATATTTTTTTTTTTTCCAACCACATTTTGCCATTTATGCTGTATCTCGTAATTTGATTGGTCAGAGTTTCAGCATCAAAGTGACAATTCTTGGTGGGAATCGTGCTTGACGAAAGCCATCAGAGGATAGAGTTTCGATAAAAAAAAAATGTGATTCGTATGAGGACCAGGAGAATTAGAAAAACTAAACTATCTTAGAATTAATAGAATTATATTAAATTAGTTTTCTATTTGGATTTTTTTTTATTTTATCCAATCAATCAATTCTAAATATTAACTTGCGTTATTTGAACTTTTAATGTGTAAATATCGCCCCCACGCTCGAAAAAAAAAAAAAGGTAATCTGTATCATGTACAACAGAAGGGGGGGGGGGGGATATTCTGCGACGAGCTATCTTAAAAAAAATACTTCCATGGGATTAACAATAGCGAACGGGTGTTTTCGCGTGAGCTGGGAGAAGAGAGAGTAGAATTTTCAGGAGGGTTGATGTGGTAAATTGGTTAGTTATTTCTTGCATAATAAAATAAAATATAGGTAGAAATACATACATAATTTTAGACAATATGTATTGGCCGAGCAAAAGTTGGGGGGCGGAGTATAAATTTTAGGGAGGATTGAGATGATTAGTAACTTACTATAACTATAAATTAGCGGCTAACTACAAAGACAAAGTAGAAAATTTTCCTAACATTTTAATAAAGTTATTAATTTTAATAATTTTAAATTTAATATACTTTTTATATTTTTTAATTTAAGAGTATGTCTATATCTTTTTAATTTAATCAGTAATTTATACTTAAATAAAATTATAATTGAAATCTATAATTGCTTATATAAATTATAAATTTGAATCTTTTTTTAATGATTTTAAATTTAATAATTTTTAAAATTATTACCTCTTTATGCTCTAATAATTAAGTGTTATAATTAAGACAATAGGAAATAAAATTTTTAACGGGCGTGGAGTTTTAGAAGATGCATTATTTTAATTAGACAAATAGAGTGTAATAGTAAAAAAATATATATATAAACCTCTATAGATTTTTAACTTCGCGTGCAGGTGAAGCAAAAGGTGGGGAAGTAGAAATTTAAGGGGCCGATTAATTTAGATGAAGTCTTCAAAAAAAAGCGAAAATCTACTGATGTGCAAAGAATTATCACGCTGTAAAACTTGGCGAAAAAAGGTCCGTCTTCTTTATTGCGGCAATAATTAATAAGTAATCCATAATCTAAATTCCCCCTGAAATTGCAATTTAAACTTTTCCCTCACTGGCTCTCATACACACATATTTTATAATCCTGAAAACTAAATTTTTTTTATGCAGCAATATCTGTTGTAGTAATGAACACTAAACAGCCGTATAATTCCCCCTGAAATCTCCGCTCCAAATTTTGTTACATCTCCCCCCCCCCCCATCCTTCCCGTCCAAAGCACTGACACAAGAAAGCTCAATTTGTAAGTAATTTGTTTGTACCATCTTAATGTTTTATATGTGTATATATATATATATATATATATATATATATACATATAAATATATATACATAACTTTTGAATGGCTGCTCTGAATATGTTAAGGAATATGTCCTGAATATGTCCATTTTTGAAAATGATCCTCGTATCACTTTTATTTTCTTTTACAATAAACATCAATTATTTGAATTATATGATTCAACCTGTGCGATTACTTCAATGATTTAAATAAACATAACAAAATTGTTACAATATTTTAATATTTTGTTCTAATAGAGCACAGATTTATCCATTAAAGGTCGGACATCATATAACCGCCCACATTCTCTCTTTTTAATTAACTTTTCTTTTTTTAAGATTTTGTTCCCTTTGTCATTTTATTGTAACGATAAAAATAATAATAATTGTTATTATTTTTTCATTACCCCTTCTGAAAATTCCACTGTCTCTCCCCTCAGCAAATATTTATTAGATCAGTTATTTTTTTTAATTATTTTTTAATTAAAAATTAGGGGAAAATATTGTTAAATCAAAACATATATTAAATTATTGAGGGCGTCAGTTTCGAAACTGACCTTATCCGAAATTTAAAAAATCGTGTTTCTCTGTCAATCTATTCTATTGGTATAACTGTACCGAACACTACAATCTCCAAATTTTCAATGAATACCAATGGACGCATTTAAAGGTTTTACGCGATTTCCCAAAATTTGATTTTCTCGATAAAGCGAGTTTTGAAACTCACTTCTTCAATTATTTTAACCAATCTGAAAGTTAATTACTAAAAATTAACACTACCGTAATATTTATAAGGGGGAAGCACCTTCTGTTAAATCGCTTTAAAAATGCTTCTTTATATTATTTAAAACCTTTTTGTAATTGGAACTATATGTCTTTGACTAACGGTTTAGGAATTAGCCATTTAACATCGTTTGGAGTGGACGCCCTTTATAATACTTTAAGCACTTCGCGTACGACCCCTGAAAGCTTGGTCCAACTCATCTGTTTTCAGTTACAGAAAAGTGGTTTAAGTCATAAAATTGAAAATGTCATAACTCGGTCAATTTTAGAGTTAGATGAATGGGACTTTTTTTGCCGTACTTGTTAGAGGAATAGGAAAAGTTTACTAAATATCACTTATAGGACCGGGGGACCGTATAAAAATTTAAATTTCGTAATTTTTGAATAAATGTTTTTCTTGACCCAAATCGCTTTAAAAATACTTCTTTACCTCATTTAAAACATTTTTGTAATTGGAACTATATGTCTATGACTAACGGTTTACGAATTAGCCATTGGACACCGTTGAGACTGGCCACCCTGTATAGTAAAACGTGCGAAAAAGAACCTGTCTATGACGAAATCTTGTTTTAAACTGAAAAACGTGTTGATCCATGCAAAATTAATACACTACTTAATACTACGTAAGAAAATTATAAAAATTAATAACAAACAAAATTAATATACTGCGTAAGAAAATAATATATAATACATTTACACTTGCTAAGAAGGGAACTTGCCTATAACGCATTTTTTTTTTTCCTATGCAATTCAGTCTTAGATTTTACTGTATAGCATTTTTCAGATATTTAACACTTCAATACATGGAATATGGATTAACAATATTAATGATAACTGAAACATTTACATACAAGAATTAGAGATTCGTTAAAAAAATAAATATCGCACCCTGCGGCACTTCTATAAAAATGAAGATTATAAACATGATTTTTGGCTTGATCTCCACGTACGAGAAAAACTTTTAACCAAATCGGCATAAGAATAAATGTTTTGTAGAAATTCACTCGGACAGAGCCGGGCTCGGGCTGAGACTTTAACTTTTTTTCGAGCCGGGCCGGGCTCGGGCCGAACTTTTAACTTTTTAACCGGGCCGGGCCGGGCTCGGGCCGAACTTTCAACTTTTTTACCGGGTCGGGCCAATATTTTTTTTGTACGGGCCCGGGCCTGGGCCTGGGAATGTCGGCCCGTGCAGACCTCTAATACATATATATACAATATTTGTGTATATACAAATTGTGTATATTACGGTACTACTTGGTTATCCTGTCGACCAAAAATCCATCGCCAACTATAAGATTAAATGCTAATAATGGTTGATCTTAAATGTCAGATTCACTTGCAAGTTACACGTGTGTACGTCATCAAGTGATTTTTATTTTGACGCTTTATTTGTATTTTTATTGATGTTATACTAATTTATTTGTTCTTTCGTTATTTAAACTAAACATTATGTCAATTTGTATTGTTTGGCGAGTGGTTTGGCGATTTATATAATTTGGCGAAATTGGTCGACGGGATAACTAAGTAGTATCCAAATTACTTCTGTTTCTATATAAAAATATTATTGGCTTCTTTAGATTAAATAAATTGTACACATATGGAAAAATTCCTTATGTATGTGAATTAGGATATAGCCGGAAAATACGATGTCAATTTTTGTTTCTCGCCAAGGACCTATACTGGAAAAAACCTTTATTTATTTATCTATTTATGTATTGCATTTTACATGAGGTGAGTGAAAGATGTGTATTTTAAATGTATCCGATATAAGTATTTATATGTATTTTAAATGTATCCGATATATGTATTTTAAATTTATGTGTTTGAAATGAAAGTTATGTATTTTAAATGAAATGAGTGATAGGTTTATATTTTAAATGAAATGATGTGGATGGAAGAATATTTGGCGATGTATCACCTGAGCCCAACTAACATAAAAGTACCGGAATGGCCGTTTGGCATTTAAAAAGTGAAGCGGTCAGCCCGGAATTATTGATGACAATCACATGACTTCGGCTATTATTACATAGATGTTATGTTGTGTTATACTAATTTATTTGTTCTTTCGTTATTTAAAATAAAAATTATGTCAATTTGTACAATTGCCTGGCTAGAGGGGCGGGACTACATATAGATTTTACGCCAAGTGATTTTTTTTTTCAAATTGTGCGGGATCAGAATGCAAAAACAATTAAACTGATCTTGCAATTTTTTCCAAAACAGATATGCACTTTCTTTCTATAGCTACACTTCTTTTTAAGGGTGCCAAGGTGAAAGAAATTTTGCAGGCTCTAAATGCCTTTTAAATTGTCTTTTTTTTTTTGGTGGGGGGGGGGGGGGGGGAGAAAATATTGGAACCAAGGTTCAAAACTTTTAGGCCCCTTTTTTTATTCAAATATTTAAAAAATATGCTTTTTAATTCCGTTGGAGCTCCAATAAGTGAGCATTTTGTGTGCATTGCATTTGCCGGCTGTCCCCTTATGTTTGACCTATTGCATCATTTACATTTTTACATTTTCTACAACGCGGGATAACCCACCATTGGCATAGGCTTCCAGATCCCGCGTTGCAAGTTTATTCAAAAAAAAAAAAAAATTACAATATTTAACAATAGTTTTAACAATAAACTTTTTTACCAAAAATAAAACCGACTTCAAAAACTACTACAAAGTAAAAAATAATTTTTTTACATAATAGTTAATAAGAAATTAAATTAAGAGCATTCTATTTACCATGCGTAATTATTATATTTATGTACATTAATTTCATTTTTTGGAGTCGGTGCCAGCCAAACGAAGTTAAGTATAATCATCCAACAGACACATCCAAATATCTACGAGTTTTTTACGATTTGTTATTTAGTTAAAAAATTTTAATTTTACCATTTTTGAAACATTTCATCTGATTTTATAAACGTGTATTTTCAAGTGAGATTAGTTGTAATTATGTGTGCTAAATTAAGGATTATTGTAAAATTAATGCGTTTATACAGGCTATTATGTAAAAAAAATCGTAGCCAAACACAGATTTTCAAATGCAGGATGGTGTCAGAGTTGATTGAGAATGGAATTTTTTTCCTAAACGGTTTTGCTGAATCTTATTACGATTTGTATTAGATAAACAATTTTAATTTTGAACTTGGCTTGGCTGGCACCGACTCCAAAAAATCAAATTAATGTACATAAATATAATAATACGCATGGTAAATACAATGCTCTTAATTTAATTTCTTATTAACTATTATGTAAAAAAATTATTTTTTACTTTGTAGTAGTTTTTGAAGTCGGTTTTATTTTTGGTAAAAAAGTTTATTTTTCCCTTTTTAGTTTTTTTTTTTTTTAGTTACAATTTTTGCATGATCCTTTTGGAGGAAATTACGGACTTTTAAAGAAACTTTTAAAGATGTTATTTTGATAAGTAAATACTTTTGTCCAGATTTGTGTGTACATTAATAACACAGGTTTTTTGTGAAAATTCTTTATATATATATTACATTTCTTCTTCTTCAGATTTAATAGCTTTATTTTTTAATTAAACATTTTTGTTTCTCTATTTGGACATGGGTAGAACGACAAGAGATGCTGCTCGCATGAAAAAATATCGAACATTGGAATTTGATAATAAAAAGTTCTTCGGCTTAATAAAAATGCTCTATGAAATAGAGAAGAGAGACCCAATGACTTATTTTTCATACTTTCTAACCGAAGACCAGGCCCTTATCTTCCGGGTTGCCCTAGATGAACGGATTTGATACCTGGCATCGGCGTAGGAGACCACCTAATCGCCACGTAGCGGTAATAAACCTGATGAACACCTAGATCGTTTTACTATCGGCAGTGCCTATTTCTTAATTATGAACTTTTTTTATGCCAGTTACTTAACATTTATATCTTGTTGTTTAGCACCTGCGCATTGCTACTCATGTTGATCTCGTAATTTAGAAGCTTAATCAGATGACGAGACATTCATATTGGCAAGGCACCTGAGAGGTATAATTTATAGGTAAATTCGAGGTCTTCGCATCTATCGACGGAGTTTACATGCACCAGGAGCCATTAGGGTACATGACAACCGAATAATTTATCAAAAAATGATCGTGAAAAGACTACAGGGGGAAAGTCTTAAATAGCGTTCCCTCAAATGGCTGGTCATTGATGAAATTTCTATGGTGTCAAAAGAGAATTTATATATAATTCATTTGAGGTTTCAAGAATTAAAAACAATTTATTTTTGGATGGCATTAATGTTTTCTTATATAGAGATATTATGCAAGTGCCAATATGTAATGTATACGTAATGCCAATGTGCTTAAATGCATGATAAGCATTTCAGCATGGTACTTTTATTTATAATTTAAATTATTTGCTTAATCTTTCACCAAATCTAAAGATTCTGATAGAGAAATTGAGAACTCATTGCATCATGACGGCATTTTGTTTATTTTTGTTTGTAATCTTTCTTGACAAAATCAGCTTAACTCACTTAGGCATTTATGCTTCTTATTGCATCATCATTTGCAATACACTGGGCAGTGGAGATTTTAAAACTATTAAGTAATCTACCGTTATTGCGTCCACTGCCAATTGTTGTTTCCGAGCTAATATGATTTGGTGCATTTAAGCGTTTTGCGAATTAAATATTTTATGATACCCACATTTACATTAAACCAATTGCTGCTGATATATTTTTTGTTTCACGCTAGCTTTAACTGTGGGCTCGATTACGGAAGATTAGAAATTCATCGTCATGCTCATTTAATAGCCTTGTTTAACGTGTCATTGGTCTGCTTAGTAACTGACGTATTTTAGTGAGTATAGTGCTGCAAAACATATAGAACATATAGAACTTTCGGAAGCAACTTATGATATTCGCATTTCCTTTAAACCATGTTTGCTGTTAGTATCGTACACATTTGCTTTTATCGGGCAATCTAATTCATATTTACTTGCTCTCATTTCTTCATACAATTCAAATGTTTTCATGACTGCGTAACTCACTGATTTGCTTTCGCCATTATGCTTATGCCTACTGATGCTTAAGTTCTGTGCTATGTAAATACACCGCAGCATAACAATGCCGCCTGTAATACTAATTAGAGTAACTCCTTTTATTTCTTTCTATGTTGTTTATCTTGTACTTTAACAGCATAGGGATCTTGGCTCAACTTCTCTTTGCATATATAAAGGTAGACAAATGGTTGTTTACAATAAATAAATTTATAAATATTGAAAAACTTGCTTGTGTATATGAGACAGTGGTACTACTTAGTTATCCCGTCGACCAAAAGTCTATCGCCAAACTATAAGATTAAATGCCAATAATGGTTGATCGTAAATGTCACATTCACTTGACTTTAAGCAAGATACGTGTGTTTACGTCATCAAGTGATTTTTATTTCGACGTTTTATTTGTATTTCGATTAATGTTATACTAATTTATTTGTTCTTTCGTTATTTAAAATAAAAATTGTCAATTTGTATAATTTGGCAAGTGGTTTGGCGATTTATATAATCTGGCGAAATTGGTCGACGGGATAACTAAGTAGTACCGAGACAGTTAATAGGTTGTCAGCAAATATGCGTGAAATTTTCATTTTCTCTCCAAGGCCCCTATACAGGAAAGTTATCATTAATGTTATCTTGTGGAAATATTAAAGGCAATCAAAAAGCATTCATACATATAACTGTTTAATATAATATAATATAGGTATGTATATAATATTATGGTACTTCTTAATTATCCCGCCGACCAATTTCGCCAAATTATATAAATCGCCAAACCACTCGCCAAATTATACAAATTGACGTAATTTTATTTTAAATAACTAAAGAATAAATAGATTAGTAAAACATTAATAAAATACAAATAAAACGTCGAATTAATGGTTTTATTGGCCATTATTGGCATTTAATCTTACAATTAATTAATTAATGGCAAACCATTATTGGCATTTAATCTTACAATATGGCGACAGTAATTTGGTCGACAGGATAACTAAGAAGTACAAATATTATATATATTATATATATATTATGTGCCGCCAGTCTGATGTTATGTGTTTAATTAAACTAAACTATTGTATACTAAATTATTGTTTTGTATTTAGTTTGCTTCTGTATTATTTAGCATTTGAAATAATGGTGTATTTTTAATAAATGTATATTAAATTACTATTCTGAATGCGATAGCCAATTGAGAATTTTAAATATGAATGTCGATTAGAAAATGCGAAGAAACAGATTGGGGAAGATCCATTACAGAATTTGAATTGGAATATCGCCAAATTAGTCAGTTACAGCCAAGTTGGCTTTATTTATGGCGACTTATTTTGGTCACAAAATTTGGCGATAATTCACGCAACTATGCAAAGTTTTGCGACAACTTAGCGCTAACGTATATGAATACCTAGTTTTATTCTTATGATTGAGAAACCGGTTACAACAATGAAAGATAATTTGGGTGAAATCCTTCATTTTTGTTTTATTCCAATATAAATAAATCTCTTAACTAAATGAATCCCTAAAAGTTAAGTATTAAAATATCTATAAGTTATTAAAACTGCCCCCAATATCATTTCTTACTGTTAAAGCGAATATATTTCTAACTTAAATTCAATGACAGAAGAGCCATATATTTAACATTACTTTATTTTGATAAACTTTTCTCTAGAACAAAACAAAACTAACTGTTGCCAGATATTGAAACAATGCAATTACAACCGGTTAAATAATTATGCAGGTGACTGATACATGGATGAAAGATAAAGTTAGTCATTACGTAACAATTTTATTGGTTTTTGTTGAATTACTAAAAAACTACTCAACCAATTTCGATGAAACGGAAGTGGTACCAATTCGAGAGTATCCTCTTTCAATTAAAACAAAAATCACATAAATCGGACAAAAAGTTCCGGAGCAATCGGTGAACATACATAAAAAAAAAAAAACATACATACGCGTCGAATTGATAACCTCCTCCTTTTTGAAGTCGGTAATAAGAAATAAAGGTAATAGTACAAATAATAATAATAGTAATTATAAATATAATAATAAAAGTAATAATAGAACAGATGAGCTGAGCGCTTTACAGACGAAAATGTGTATTATTTTCAACACGAATATGATTGATTAATTACAAATAGCAGCAGATGAATAAGATGTTCTTAAGCTCTACATATTCTCAAATGCATTAGTTTAATAGTTATTATCATGAGTTCAAGTGTTTTGTTGTGAGATAACTTTAAGGCTATGGATAACCTGGGTGTATGGCTGTTCTATGTACAAGAGTTTTCTAAATTTTATATTCTCGATTTAGTTAGGCACTGTTTGGCCTGAAGTTCATGTTTCTGTTCATTAGTGCTAATCTTGTTCATCTATTGGCATTTGTGGGTTTTGAAAAATTTGTTGATTGTTTTCTAGTAACCGCACACAATCTATTATTTTAGTATATAGCATTGGTGTTTTCAGCACAAATTTGAACCAATAGTGGTGTTCTATTGTGGCTGATTTACGGATATGGAGGGTTGATGTTAATGGACAGCTGAGCACATAGTGAAGAGAGTTACCAATTTCACCACAGGTACACAGTGGCGACGGAGCTTTATTTATTTTGAATAGGTAGGACGGGAAGGGTCCATGATTAGTTGAGAAGATATACAGGTTTCTATGTACTAACATGAAGTCTGTTGATACTTTTGGACATAATTTGTAAGTAAATCTGCCAGTGGTACCATAATCCCACTGTTGCTGCCATTTGTCTATGGCTTCTTTTTTCAATTTCTTTTTAAGGTGTGAAGCTGGGTATGGATGAAATATTTCTCGTACTTTAATATTTGTTATTGCATCTTTGGCTAGTTGATCTGCATGTTCATTTCCTTTAACACCTGTGTGTCCCCGAACCCATTGAAATTTAATTGATTTAGATGTTTTCTGTAAGGCTATTATAATTTTTGATGTGATAAAATCTGTACTAAAAACGTTCTCCAATAATGCAAGACTTGACTGGTTATCTGTGTAAATGACGAAGTTCCCGTCCCCTGAGGAGTCTGCCCATAATATTGCATCTAATATGGCGAGTTGTTCAGCTTGAAAGATTGAATTTGATATTTGTAACTTTATTTGATGAGTATGGATGCATTTCCCTTCTTTATAAACACAGAAAGCATACGCTGTGCCAGCATCTGATTTTGAGCCGTCAGTGTATATATTTATTGTTGAAGTGGATGGAACTCCTTCTTGTAGTAAAAGATAATCTTGATGTGGGGAAGGTATGGATGAGGATATTTTCGGTTGATAGAAGACTGGAAAGTTGTCCTCTATTGGAATCCCCAGACGTAGGACCTGTCCTGAAATTGCTAATGTATTTAATTGGATCGCCAATGGTTGAATGCCGCACAATACATTCAAAGCTGCCGTTGATGATTTTCTATAAGCTCTCGACAGAAGCAAAAGGCATTGTGTCTGAATTGCCGATAGTAGCCTGTAGCCATGTGAGACTGGTAGGTGTGGAAACCAACATGAAGCGGCATAGGATATTTTTTTTTCTAATATTTGTAAGTACCAGATTTTTAAAATTTGCTTCGAAAGGCCTCCATATGCAGCGGCGAATTTTAGAAGATTTTGTGATATTTGATTAATTTCTATACGTTTTTTATTCAGGTGCGGAAGAAAAGACAGTGTTTTATCCAATGTTAAGCCCAAGTAGTCTATTGTATTTTCAGATTTAAGGGAGTGCCCATCCAATTTATATATTGGTCCTCTCTTCAGGAAACGTGGTCTTCGAAGATTTAACACTACACATTTGTCATATGAGAACTTCATATCCGTTTGTTTCGCCCAATCACTTATTATTTGTAGTACCTCTCTTCCCATCTGCTCCAACTGTCTTCTTGTTTGGCCAAAAATAATTAGAAGAAGATCATCGTCATATGCTATTATCTTAAAGCCCTGTTTCTTTAATATTCTCAGTAATTTATTCAGGAATATTCTCCAAAAAAAAGGTCCAAAACAGGACCCCTGTGGGCAACCTCTTCTAAACCAGTGGATCTTTTTTGACAGCCAATTCGGCATTGCTCCTCTTGTTGAAAGAAATGATGCTGCTATGTTTATTAATGCTTGTTTTAGTTTTAGGAATTTTAATTCTTCTAAGGTCTCTGGCCAGGGTAGTCGGTCAAATGCATTCTTGAAATCTAGGGATATTAGGGAAATATAATTATTTTTCTCTTTGAGCAGATTTATAAATGAGAAAAGTTCGGCTATCGCTGACTCCGTCGAACGACCTTCTTGGAAGCCATGTTGTGATTTTGACCTATTGCATCATCCAACAACCTCCGGCTTACCATTATCAACCAAAATAACCATAATACCCGTTGCGTATATGACATTGGCGTCAGAAAAAAATAGCGCCAATATGGACCCGTATACGACATCTGTGCCGAAAGTTTTCGATTTTGATT
Source organism: Maratus speciosus (assembly GCA_963932465.1). Lineage (NCBI taxonomy): Eukaryota > Metazoa > Arthropoda > Arachnida > Araneae > Salticidae > Maratus > Maratus speciosus. The sequence goes on from OZ010794.1 coordinate 360,896,199, forward strand.
AAAAAAATCAATTTTTTTTCGAATAAAACTACAAATAGTTGCCATTGCCGCAAAGAATTCTTGGTGCTGTTACGCTAACCGGGTGCAAATCTCGCCAATAGCTTTTTTACAACTCGCCAGTTAGCATTTTTTTTTCGAGTGGTAAATTAAAACATTGATTTAAAGTTGAAATTAAATGTCATGGTTTGTTGCATTTAATATTTGGCCAAATGCCATATATGCACCATAAGTTTGGCGTGATTTTTTTTTTTACGAAAATTTGGCGAAAACCTCGTTTTTGAATACCAGTTACATATGCATTTTTGGTATTACTTAGTTATCCCGTCGATTAAAAATCTATTGCAAAACTATAAGATTAATTGCCAATAATGGTTGATCGTAAATGTCGGATTCACTTGACTTTAAGCAAGTTACATGTGTTTACGTCATCAAGTGATTTTTATTTCGACGTTTTATTTGTATATTTATTAATGTTGTACTAATTTATTTGTTTTTTCGTTATTTAAAATAAAAATTATGTCAATTTGTATAATTTGGCGATTTATATAATTTGGCGAAATTGGTCGACGGAATAACTAAGTAGTACCGTATTTTTTAATTATTTTCTATTATTTTCAAAAGAAAATAATAAAAAAAACAATTAATAACTATAGAAGAAAATAATTTATATTATTTTAAAAACGAAATAAAAGTAAATAAACATTTATTATTAAACTAGCCGCTCTTGGCGACCAGTTTGGTCTCCCTTAAAATTTATATTTGGAAAAGCATGCTAAGCACTGTATCGTTATTTTTATTCATAATTTAATTTACTTGGACTCCCTTAAATATAATTAATATAATCCCTTAAGCAAATATTAGTTTTTGTTGCATTAAAATATCTCAATTTGTTGATTTTCTGTAAGCAAATAAACCTTATTGGTTTACAATGAAAGTCTATGGGAATTTGGCGAAATATTAGAGATATCGCCAAGTTGGCGTCACTTTTGACGACTAATTTTGGTCTCCAAATTTGGCGATATATCGCCAAATGGGCGATAAATTTGGCGGCATTTGGCGACAGAACAGGGTTTCCCCATGGTAACTCCCGTATAGGTATAGAGATGGATTATATGTATAATATATATATAGGTTTTTTGAAAGGGTTTGTCATCGCCACCTATGATCCAGTGGTCAGCGCACGAACCTTCCATACAGAAGGACCCGGGTTCGATCCTGGGAGCGGCGAAAGATCAAGGGGTGCAATGAAGCTCGTCTCCACGTGGCGCACCCTGGTTAACGCTAAAAAGCTTATAGCCCTCCGGGTGGTCCGGAATCGATCCCTTGAGTGGGAGAGAAGACCTGGAGCCTGGCTAGAGGGGCGGGACTACATATAGATTTTACGCCAAACGATTTTTTTTTTTTCAAATTGTGCGGGATCAGAATGCAAAAACTATTAAACTGATCTTGCATTTTTTTCCAAAACAGATATGCACTTTCTTTCTATAGCTACACTTCATTTTAAGGGTGCCAAGATGAAAGAAATTTTGCAGGCTCTAAATGCCTTTTAAATTGTCTTTTTTTGGGAGGGGAGGGGAGAAAATATTGGAACCAAGGTTCAAAAATTTTAGGCCCCTTTTTTTATTCAAATATTTAAAAAATATGCTTTTTAATTCCGTTGGAGCTCCAATAAGTGTGCATTGCATTTGCCGGCTGTCCCCTTATGTTTGACCTGTTGCTTTTTTAACGCTTCGTTTATCTTGTCTCAATAAATTACTAATGTTAACTATACGTAAATTATATTTTGTAACTAGCCGCCTTTGACGACTAGTTTGATCTCCCTTAAATGTATGTAAGAAATGTATCATGTTACTTTTGTTCATAATTTAATTTATTTGCTCAATCCTTCTCCAAATAGGAATATTCTGATAGAGAAATCAAAAACTCCGTATTTTTATGTTAGCCGCAAACGATAAATCGCCATACATGTTCCCGTCGCATTTTTTCGTATTTTATTGATTTCATTTAAAATATAATCCTTTCACTCATTTAAAAACTCAAACATTTAAAATTCATGGCTTTCATTTATTTCGTTTTTAAAAAATAAAATAAAATAAAAATAATGAATAATACCATAAACCGTGACATTTAATTTGAACATCAAAGAATCGTTTTAATTTACGACGCGAAAAATAAAAAATGCCAACTGGCGAGATAAAAATGTTATTGGCGAGATTTGCGCCCGGCTAACATAAAAGTGCCAGAATTCTTTGCTATCATGGTAACTTTTATGTAGTTTTATTCGAAAAAATAAATTTGATTTTTTAATAAGAATGGAACCTTCTTTGCATATGAAAAGCGAAAGGTTCAACCCGTAATTATTTATGACAGTCAAACGACATGACTTGGACTATTATAATACAGATGAAATGAAGGCGATGGAACAATATTTGGAGATTATCACCTGTGCCTGGCTAATATTAAAGTACCAAAATGGCCGCCTGTCATATAAAAAGCGAAGCGGTCAGCCCGGAACTGTTGATGACAGTCACAAAATAATGCCATTTTGGCGCCAATTAGGTACCCTGGTGCGTATATGCCATCTGTGCCTAATATTTTTCTTTTCGTTTTTTTTTTTTTTTTTTTTTTTTTTTTAAGGAAGAAGTGAAATCCATCAATTGTAAGTGAAAGTTTTGTATTTTAAATAAAATGAATGAAAGGATTATATTTTAAATGAAATTAATGAAATATAAAAAAATGCGACGGGAAAAAGGTTTGGCGATTTATCACCTGCCTCTCACTAACATAAAAATACCGTCAGAATTGATTTCTCTATCAGAATCTTTCGATTTGGCGAAATATTGTTCAAGTAAATTGAATTATGAATAAAAGTAACATGATACATTTCTTAGCATACATTTAAGGAAGGCCAAACTGGTCGCCAAATTAGTTTAAAATAATAACCTTTTCTGAAATATGAAAAAATATCTGTTATGATTAGAATTTGAGTTGCCATCATTAGAAAAATATATTTAAAATTAAGAAAAAAATTAATATTTCGACAACTAATTCGAATTTTAAAATTATAATACCAGTTTTGAGATCTGTGGATCAATACGGATTTTTGGTGTTAATTTCATCGAAAAGTATTCCATATTTTAGGAGAAATCGCCGTGAAACATAATCATTTGGTTAATCAGTCGTTTCAAAGAATCGTTTCATAAATTCGTTTCATTTCAGCCGTTTCATATATACGTTTCATAAATTCGTTTCATTAGGATTATATATATATAGGGTAGATAATTCTAGCGTACCAGGAAGAGAGTGAAAAATCAATTAAAAAGTTTCAATTTTACATACAGACAGGAACCAAATCTATATAATAATAGCCTAAGTCATGTGACTGTCATCAACATTTCCGGGCTGACCACTTCACTTTTTATATGCCATTCCACTACTTTTATGTTAACTGGGCGCAGGTGATTCAATCGCCAAATAAGGTTCCATCGCCATCATTTCATTTAAAATATAAAGCGATCACTGACTTCATTTAAAATACATGGCTTTCAATTAAAGCAAATAAATTTAAAATACATGCATCAGATATTTTTAAAGTACACATCTTTCTCCATCTCATTTAAAACACCATAAGTAAATAAATAAAGATACTTTTTCAGTATAGATTTTTGAGGAAAAGGTGCTTGGCGAGAAAAGAAATTTAGCAACATATAAAACACGCATCTTTCTCCATCTCATTTAAAACACCTTAAGTAAATAAATTAAGATACTTTTTCAGTATAGGTGTTTGACGAAAAAGGTGCTTGGCGAGAAAAGAAATTTGACAACGTATTTTCTGGCAACCTATTTACTGTTTCATATACACAAGCATTTTTTTCCCATTTGAATACAATTTATTTAATATAAAGAAGCCATTTATCATTTTTTATATAGAAAGAGAAGTAATTTGTATGTACAAAAATATGTATAAATAAAATGTTTATAAAATCAGGTTTGTTCTCAGAGCTGTTTATATAATTTGGCAACATATCTTCCTTTATGAAGCCAGAATTGCCCCAAATCTTTTTAAAAAATGCCAATGCGCCTTATTTTTCAACATCAAATCACTGTTTCTAATTTATACACCCGAAAAATAAAAGCTAGCGACGGGGAAAATGCGGTTGGCGAGATTTGCGTTCGCCCAACATAAAAGTTCAGCCATTTTTACTCAATTTGTTTTATAATAAAACTGCTGAAAATTTCATTTTTTAGAAAAATGTTTAAAACAATTACTGTTTGAGAGATGGGGTATATTCAAAAATATGTTTTGAGATAACTTCAGTTAAAATTAGATTGACAATTTATATCTCTTTCCACCGAAGTAAACATAAGATATTCGTTCTTCAGCGAACGAAAAAAATATTAATTTATGGAGGTAATCATTCACACAGCAAGAATAAATGAACTTGACGCCAGATTCGTTACACCTGTTTGTTACTTCACGAAGAGATTATTAATTCAACGTTTATCTGCATTCGTAATGACACATATATATATATATATATATATAAACGAAATGCTGCCCTGATCGCATAGATTTGTTGATTTCTCTATCAGAATCTTTACATTTACGTTAGGGAAGGTACGTAAGTAACATGCTGCAATCTTAGATACATTTAAGGGAGACCAAAGTGGTCGCCAGAGGCGGCTAGTTAAGTTAAAAAAAAAAGAGAATGAAAACTTATTTTATTTTATTTAAATCACATTTTTTTCCTTACGTTAATTATTGAATGACTACCACACATGGTAAACCAAATTAATTAAACTTCTAATTAAGCAATATTAATAAGAAGAGTTGTTATTTTGACCGGTAAAACTAATTTTAACAGTCTAAAACTGGTCAAAAATGGTTTTAACCACGTAAAAGTGGTGGAAACCCTATTAAAAAACTTTAGCTTACATAAATTGCTCAAACTGTATATTTAAATGAATATTAGTATCATACTTTATTGTATATTTAGAAATAACTAGCCTTATTAAATATATCTGGAACTATTTGCAATGGCATTTTAAACAAAATGTATTTTTCCTAAATCTTATTTTTCTTAAAGAGAATATCATTTGGCCACTATTCGGTATTCGACCTTTTTATCGAATATTCGGTTGGTCGAATACTGAACATCGATTGGCTGAAAGATTTGGCCGAATATTGTTAGATATTTAACCGAATAAATTCAGGATAATGATTATTTTTCTTGTTAGAGAAGCTTTGCTCAAATCTAAATAGACTAACTATTTCTAACAAAGTCATGAAGTTATTCTTAAAAATACAAATTTTACAATGAAAGGAAGAAGGGCCTATTTTACAAATTTAAATTTTTACAGAAATGAGGGGGAAACTATTAATGCCATTGATTAGCGATGTCCTGAGCACCTAATGTAACATAAAACCTGCTTCCGATCGTTACATTTCTTCATTGATAAACATTTCTTCCCCTTAATTCTCGCTCCCGTCATATTCACGGGCTGTGTCTTTTACTCAGATTGTTTGATTCCCACCAGTTTTATAAAATAGTGAAATTGGCTATATTTTAGTATCGTTTTACCTGTCATTAAATAAGGTGAATATTTCTTTTTCATAAAAGTGGTGCCAATAAGCAATTTGAATTTTTAAACCGTAATTTAATTCGAGCGTTAAGGGGTTAATTACCCTCCACTTTTGACTTCGTACTGAGCAACGACGAGCGATAAAAAACAAGTTAAACTAGGAAAATTTTAATAGTAATTTTAGTTTATTACTTTTTATTGTAATTATAATTATTATTATTATTATTTAAAAATATATATTATTATATAAAGTAAATAAACCTGTATATTATGAAATTAAAATTTTTAACACACACATCAATCATTCCCAACAGCAACAAAAAAAAAATTTCCAAAATTTGCTGCATAGGCACCTCTCTTAGACACCCATTCAGTTATTCTTTAGATTATTATAACAAATTTAATAGAATTTCCGATAGACAATGATGAATTCATGGGCTGGACAGAGTGGACACACCCTCCCTGGAGCATCACTAACCCCCGAAAGACTTGAGATTTTGTGTTTGGTCACTGTTTAAAGGTCCAAACCCAAACAGACATATCCTACAAATGGCGCTGTCTTTTTGCCGTTAGGCGGTGCTTGTCATGTTACTTTTATATGATCCAAATCGGTTAGAAATCTTTCCGACGAATCCATCTCCGCCTCTTTCCATTGTTGAAACTCCTCTTTCTTTAGTTGATAACCACATAATGATTGGAAAAGAAAAGCCAGTTGACACTTTTATTCCTTTCGTAGAAGAAGGAGCACTTTTTCCTTTTGCGCACCCAGCCTTGAAGTGTAAATCCCTCACCTTCCCCCCCATAAGAAAAATCACCATTACTGTCTTCACTAGATCTGCAAAATTGCCTACCAGAAAATACCAGTCTGACAATACATTCAGTACTCGTAGGGAATTTGTACTTTTTTTTAAATACGGATTTATCTAAAATTCAATAAATATATATTTCAATTGAGAAAACTTCCATGTTCTTATATATTCTTCCATAGTCCTATAGTTTTTAGTAACATGGTTTGTGAACATACAATAATGAGGGTTAATTTGTAATTTAAATATATAAAAAGATTAGAACTGCCAATAGAATGCAACTTTGCAAAATCCTATGGAAAACAAGCGATATTGAAGTACTTTTTGGGAACTACTAAAGCGATTTCAATATTTTTTTTATAGTTTTTACAGTAGTTAATTTATAGATTGGCGATTTGGCAAGAAATTAAAAAAAAAATTAATGCATTAATAATAAATCTATCATGCTAGCCTGTTTCGTTTTGTTTGTTTTTAATTAACGTTACTAAAAAAATTTTGATTTTCTATTAAAAAAACAATGCGATCAAAATGTAATTAATCACGATACCATTAAATAAATAAAAATATGCAAATTGCTTCAGTGTTATAGTAAGTAATACACCAAATATCAGCCTTTTTTCCATAGGATTTAATAAGAGGTTATTTCCAAAAGGGGGCAACTGTTGTTGCTCTCTTGGTAAAATGTAATGCGTACTCAATTCACCTGTTTGAAATAACACGAATATATTTTGAAATAACATTGATAATAAATCTTTTAATCCCACGGTTAGATAAAAAACAATAGTGACTCATGAAATATTGAATTTGAAGTAGAAGATTTCTCTAGATATCGAAAGACTGATCAGGAAAACGAAATAATTCTCAGATAAAACAAACTCGAGTAGAAAAATGATAATAAGGTGAGATAAAACACAGTGAGGGGGTGCTTCAAAATGATGTTGAATATTGAAGACCTGGAAGCATTCTTCCGAAATCACCTGAAATCTGCGTGTTTGTTCATTTTTTCCGGAAAAAAAGATAAATGCTTTCTGGAAAACATTTATTCTTTATTTCTTTATCTGAAAAATCTACTGACCGATAAAATTACAAAATGATAAATACAAAAACAAAGAGATGATAGCTAAAATGAATACGTGATGCGTAAGAATCAACGTAAAAAAGCACAAATATGTTTTTTGTTTTTTTTCTCCGGAAAGATTCCGCATTTTCCGAACATTCTATCATATAAATTACATAAAATCTCGTATTTGTCTTTCGAAATGCTTTCACAAGTTAAGAGTATAGTCAGTAGCGCGGCTCATCAGAGTGTTCGCAATCACTTTACTACCAGAAATTTCGAATATTAAATTTGAGTTTATATAATCGCGGAATATTCTAAGATTAAACAAATTGGAAATTGCACGTCAAACGTGGCAAATGAGGTGCGTTCGTACTATAACTAGTTTTATAAATATTTTTTGCATTGCATATTGTACTGAATGCATATTTTAGTGCATTTCATAAGTGCATATTTTCATCTGAAGTGCTGCTTTTATTTTTTACTCTAAAATTATAAATTTGTCCAAATATTGGTTAGGTGTCGCCATCAAAAATATGTGCGCTTCCCCATTTTTAGTTCTTTTCTTTTTCCCCATCATGTTCCCAGCTACTAGCAATTTGGACTCTTTCTCCATTGGTATATTTAACGCCAATGGGCTAAAAAGGCAGGAAACTGAATTTCAAGCTTGGGTTTACAGTAACAATTTAGACATCGTTTTGGTCAGCGAGACCCATTTTTCCCAGAGAAATGTCACCAAGGTTGCCATCTACGAATTATTCAATGTAGACAGAACTCGTAGGGGCACCAATGGCCCCACTTAGGGCGGCACTGCTATTTATGTAAAAAATGGGTTTAATGTGACTTTCATCAATATTCCCCTCTAAATTCCATCGAAGTTACACCTGTTGTTCTGGACTTCCCCAATATTACAAGTCTTCTCATAGCAGCCGTTTATGCACCTCCTTTAAGTGATAGAAACCTGCTGGAGCAAGATTATTCTCGGCTCACTAATAATTTTCCAAATTTTATTCTTGCAGGTGATTTTAATGCTACTCATCCCTCTTGGCACTGTAGATCTACGAATGGGTTTGGTTGCAAACTCAGGAGGTGGGTGGATCAAAATTTTGCGCAAATTATAGCGCCCCCCACACCCACTTTTCCACTATCTAATAATGACCTTGATCTTACAATCACCCGCAATTTCCCTTATCCTTACAGCATTCAAACGCTGAACGATTTAAATTCAGATCATTTGCCAGTAATCCTTCGGTATCGAGTTGACTCGTACAACCTAGATTTAGGTCGGCTTCTTCGCACAAGGTGGGAGGATTTCACCTTCCTGCTCGAGCAGCGGGAAACTCCGCCCCTCGTCCCAGAGACAAAAGAGGAGGCAGAGGAAGCCATCAGTCAACTCGGTAACGTTCTCAGAGAAGTGTTTGAACAGTGTTCTCAACCGAGAACCAATACTGTCGGCACTGTCTGTCTACTGTTGGAGATCAGACAATTGATTACTGAACGAAATCGTGCTCGCAGGATGTGGCAGGTCTATCGTACTCAATATTTTAGGACCCTTTTAAATCAACTGCACAGGAGAGTCAAGGCTGCTATCTCCAAGTTTAGAAATGAACGCTGGAACACTTTTGTTGAATCACTTTCAACAGAAGACAACACAATTTGGAAGGCTGCTTCCCGCATTCGTAGGACACGAACACACATTCCGGCTATTACTAGCCCTACTTGCCCTAATGGCATGGCATATACTAACACGAAAAAGGCTGAAGCTATCGCTGAAAGTCTTAGAAGTCAGTTTACACCCAATTCTGGAATGGACAACCCACGGGTTGCCGCTGTGTTGGAGACCACAGTTCAAAATTTTTTAAACACAGACACACCTAACACACTACCCCTTCCACACCTTCTGAGGTTCGAGAGTATATCTCAGGCTTAAAAAAGAATAAGTCTCCGGGTGAGGACCGCATCTCTACTAATATGTTAATTAACTTACCTCATAATTTCATTCTCTATATTATAATTCTAATTAACTGCATGATGAATCTTAAAATTTTTCCTGATTGCTGGAAAAGGGCCCTACCCAAAAGTAGGGTGGCCGACAAACATGGCCCTGCCAGCTTTCGACCTATATCTTTATTATCTTGTCTATCTAAAGTTTATGAGTATGTTCTTGTCAACCGCCTTAAGGAGTTCTTAAATTCTAATGACGTGCTTATACCGGAGCAATTCGGTTTTCGGGCACGTCATTCAACAACTCACCAATTGTGGAGAGTTTCTAAACTTCTTCACGATGGCATTAGATCTGGTAGCGTGACAGGAGCAATCTTTTTCAAGGTCTGGCACATCGCTCTTATCTTTAAACTTATTGCACTCGGAGTACCGGGCAAACTAATTAAAATCTATAATGACTACTTTCAACTTAGATCCTTCGTCGTTAGAGTGGGAAGTTCTTACTCTAACCCTCAACCTATCTCTAGCTCTGTGCCGCAAGACTCCCTGAGCGGTCCCACCCTCTTCAACATTTACGTCAACGATATTCCTAAAGAGCCTGATATCGACTTAGCAATTTTTGCCGACGATACCGCCATGCTTAAACAATATAAACATGCACAAACAGTGTTCTGTAGACTTCAAAATTATTTGGATATACTTTCGGTCTGGTAAAGAAAATGGAAAATTAAAGTGGATAGTGCTAAAAGTGCCGCCATCTTCTTCACCAATCAACGTTTTACCCCAGATGCTAATCTTAACTTTAAATTGAATAATAAAAACATTCCCTGGAAGACTGAGTATAAATACCTAGGCATTAACCTAGATTCCAAATTGACATGGTGCCAACCCATGCTGCGTGAAGCGTGCTGACCGCGCCGTGGTCTTTTAAACCCCTCTTGGCTTGGAACAGCCCCCTGTCAATCAAAAATAAATTGCTACTGTACAAATCAATGATTAGACCAATCATTACTTATGGATCAGCAGTGTATGGTAGTGACCCAAAATCTCAACTTAATAGAATTCAACCTTTTCAAAATAAACTCCTGCGTAGGTTTACCAAGGCGATCCGCTATGTCCGAAATGACGTCATTCCTCGTGACCTCAAAATCAAACCTGTATTTACAGAAATCAAAAAACTTGCGTTGAAGTTTCACAGGTCAACCCCAGCCGTGAGGAATCCTGCGTTAGATGCCATCAGTCGTTATGACGCTAGAGTAGAGAGGAACCGGAAACGGCCCCTCGCAATATTCACTCGGGACGATGACTTCGTCCCATGCTCAAAAACTTCTAGAAGGAATCCTTCAGGAGTCACCTAAACGCAGAATTCTCCGGGAAAATTTAATCTTTTTCCTAGATAGAAAGAAATTTTCATCTAGAATTGGCTTCCCCCGTGACGTCATGCCGCATACAGTTCATTGTCAACAGCCGCGAATTTCAACTTTCCTAATTTAATTATTGTATTTTACTAGTAATTTTTATCTCTATTTATTTGGAGCCTCCTTATTCCCGACCGGCCTTGGGGTGTTTGCTCACTGCACCCCGGCTATTTATACCTTTTTCTTCCCATTTTGGCTCATTTGACCGGCGGCGCTCAGGCATCCCGGTCACAAAATTCATGCCCCAATTTTTAGTTAATTTTGAAGTTACTTGTCTATTTTTTAGCTTTTAATTTTAATCTTAACTTGTCCCCATTTTCGATCACTGTCAATGCCAAAATGCAATTTGCAATAGCGGTGTTCTCTCGATGTCTAGTGCCACAAAGCCTTTTCAAGGCTAAACGGTTTGTGCGAAAGCCAGGAGACCCGCGACCTGTAATGCGCACTAGGCTTGACATCTAAATTAGTGAGCTATGTGGCCCCCTTTGTTTTTATAAGTTTTTAGAGTTAGATAGGCTTGGCTACCTTATGCTATAGCTTTCCTGTGCTCGTTGGTACCCTACTGCCTTTGCATTCTCCATTTTTTGCCTACGCCAGTCGGTGAAATAACATCGAAGTATAGGGCAACCAAAAAAATTTCTCGGATGCCTTATGCGCCCCTTTTTCTGGAGGTTATATTTAACCTCGTGCTTCCAACTCTGGAATGGCCCTCGGGACTCCACCAGAGCTTCCAAATTATACTTTTAGGCCGTGCATTGTTTCGAAATTCCTCCTTAGTTCTTTTTCATATTTAGTTAAAGGTAACGCGCGGCGGCGTTGCACGCCGCGTTGGCACTCCAAGCACCGCGATGTCATGTCATGTCAACAGGTGGCGCTGCTATGCTGCATTTTTCAGAATTTCCACTATAGCTCTATCTCAATAACTAATCTGCGAATTTTCATCAAACTTCAGATTCAGTTATACCTTGATATCAATTTATTTTATAATTTATCTGTTTATGTTTTGGTGTAAATCGCTCAACAGGTGGCACTGCTATCAGAATTTCCGCTATAGTTCTTTCTCAAGAACTAATGCACGAAGTTTCATCAAACTTCAAATTCAGATATACTTTGATATGAATTGGTGCTAATTTGATGTAATTTCTTGTACTATTTAAATGATTTAATTAACATGATTTATATAGTAGAAGAAAGTTTTGTGATGGCCACAATGTACTAGGGTTTCTTTTTTTTTTACGTTAAAGAAAATCCCACATCCAGACAATATTTTAGTGTAAACTTCATTTTTATGTCATTATTTGTTCTTTTTTTTTATTAATTTTGAAAGTTTACACGAATTGTCGGCCCGTCCTTTATATAAATAAATGTGTGTAAAAGCAGTCGGATTTATGATTGGACTTTCGGAGCACAAGCACTGTTATTCAAATACATTTAATTTGTAACACAATATTCAGGTACAGAACATGCAAAATAGCTAATAGTTATGCCATTATAGGATTGGAATATCGCAATAATTATGTCATTTTACTAGATGGATTGGATTTAAAATATGTTTTGTATTATTTGAGCAATAAACCGAAAAAGATTCTTATAAGCATTATAAAATATTTTATTATTTGAGCAATAAACCGAAAAAGATTCTTATAAGCATTATAAAATATTTTGAACTAAATTGAAATTTTGGATTTTTGCAAAAATTTTGAATTTTTTTCTAATTTTGAATTTTTTTTTCTATTTTTTTTGTAATTTTCTATTTATATTTATATTTTTATTTTTTTAGTTTCATGTTTTATAGCATTGACAATCTGGGTGTTTGAGAACGCAGATAATCAGATAAATGATCCATCATCAGATCTTAACAAAACTGGCATGAAACTTTCAATATATGTATCCTTATAATAAGGAAAATTTCAAAATAAAATCACTAACTCCAAAGCTATCTGTGAATATACGCATAACATGCGTATTTATAGACAGAACTGGAAACCATTTCTTTTATTAAAATTCATATAAAGCGCATATAATATGTACTAAAATTGCTTGTGGGTGCATAAATATAATATAAAATTATTTAAAATACATTAAAATACGTTAAAAATACATTAAAATCACAAAACGTTTTCAGACAAATTCACACAGCCATTTCAGTTGTTACCTAAATGATGTTATTTCTCTTTGCGCTTATTCGTCAAGGAGAGAACATTGTAATTTGGGAGTGGTGCGGAAGATAAGTTGAGGAAAAGGATTTTTAATGGATTTTTAAGGTATTTTAATGTATTTAAAATAATTTTATATTATATGTATACCTACAAGCAATTTTAGTACATTTAATTTGTGCTTTATTTTAATTTTAATTATTTATTCAAGGAGAATTTAGCACTAGAACATTCCTTTTCTTTCATTTTCATTTTTAATTTTAAGTGAAAATCGTTTGCAGCATCAGATAAGGAATTTGGTGCCAGTTTTCATAATCTTGTTTTATTTTGTGTGTGGTTACACATGCACATATGCACGAAGGACCTATGCCAAATGTTGGTTGAGAATGGGGAATCACAATCTTAATGAAATGTTTAAACAATGCTCCATTATGTGGAATTTGACTTGTGGTTCAAAAATGAGCCTCGTAACGCTTCAACTTTCACACGGACACTCTCACACACACAACATGCATCTACTTTTCCATGTATATTATCTTTTTTTATATATATATAATAAGTTATTCAAAGCAAATAAGAGTAAACAGAATAATTCGTTGGTATTTGTTTTTTATAAATATATCCATATATAAATTATATTTTTCTTAATAGATTATTTTCAGAGTAAATAAGAGAAAACATAATTCATTAGCAATAGTATTTGTTTGCTATAATCTAATGGAAAGATCCTATGGAATCTCCGTATCAAGCCAAAAGCAAAAATATTGAGTCAATTCTGTTTAATACAAAAATGTTATGACGCAAGTCTTGTGAACTTTAAAATTATTTTACAAATGTTAGGAATGATGAAAGAACAGATGTTTAAATGCTATACATTCCATTTTCTTTTACTAGAAAAGAAATTCAACTGACATTTTATCGCTTCAGAAGTGCTTGAAATTCCTCGAGTTTGAAATTAAATGTTAAAAAAATAACAAAGATGATGATGCACGCACACAACAAGAATAGTCAATTCCTATGTTGTAATCGATTGCCTACTAAGCGAAAACATAATCAAGAAAATTCTTTACGCAAGTAGCAGTTATCGTAACTTATCACGGTAATTCAAAACATTCTTCAAGATGATGATCCACTTGCTCAAAGGTTTGGAAACAGAAAGAAAAACAAGTTTTATCGGAACATGAATGAAACCGAAAGTTCGCCAGTCTTCGTATCGTGAAAGACACATGACAGACTTACGCAACTCTCAAATCACTCTCTTGCGTTAAGAAATCATACTTTTTCTCCATGAGACGCAGGACTCGAATTGTACCGGAGCAAACCGGAAAGATATTTCTCTTCGTTAAATTATGGTGAATATCGATCCGGTTCGTACAATTATTAAACCATATTATCACAGTTTTACATATGAGGACATGGATTTCAAAATTTACCTTATCCAGAAAATCAAATTTTGGGAAATCGCGAAAAACTTGTAACTGCGTTCATTGGGTTTCATTGTAAACCAAGATTTTACAATGGCAGAAATATAGAATAAAACTACTTTTTTTTTTTTTCAGATTGTTGCGTTTTTTCGGTGCCTGTTTACCAATAGAATCTATTGATAGAGAAAACACGATTTTTTAAATTTTGGATAAGGCGAGTTTTGAAACTCCACGTTCTCATATATTTTATTTTGTTCTTTGTAATTTTTTTAATTATTAGCCTCCGGTACGGTATGATATTTCTTTCTCCCAGCTTATTTTGTGTCCAAAAAATAACGTTACATTACAGAAGCTAGCCGTAAAACAAAGCATTACGATTAAACACTCTTTAGCATTTTTTTAAACTTCTAAGCATCGCACATTTCCAATTTTTATACCGTCGTATTGGGAGAAAAAAGTTCTTTTAAATGCATTTTGTTTGAAAACTATATTTCCATTTATTTTTGAAATATTAATTTTTTTGTAGTTTTTGGAGCCATTTGCTTAATACTGGCAACGGAAGTACTTCATTTCTGAAGAAAGTAAAGGAAAAATAGTTTTAAAATAGTAATTATATATTTTTGTTGCCATTTTCTCGTAACAACCGAAAGAAAATGTAATTAAAATACGTGCTATTTTGAAAAAAATATAAACGAATGATTTCTGTTAAAACAATGGAGCTATTATATACTATATTTAAATGTAAGTATCTATGAATCATTAGATAGCCCTTTTTTTTCGATTTTCTTGAATGACGGGATCTTTTTGCTGCAATTGTGCATTATTTCGCGATAGTGATGTGCTATGCATGCTTTACTGTAGATGTTTAAGAGTAGATCGTAGATGTGGAATCCTTAAGCTGATGCGAATAACGTCATTTTACATAAAATAAAAATTTATTATTATGAGACAGCCATTATAAATGAAGTGTTAGGAGAAGATGAAAGAGCAGCCGTAAAAAATTATGGCCATTTTTCCCCCATTCTGACCAGAAAATCAGAGTTCTAACTTCTTACGGCTGCTCTTTCATCTTCACCTAACAGTTCATTTATAATGGCTGTTTCATAATAATAGAAGCCACCAGTCCATCAGAAAAAAAATGAAGTAATGGAAATGCCGGGGCGACACTAAATTCTGAAAAAGCAGAATTCCTGTTCTCTAGTTATTATTTAGAATCTTGAGTGAATTTTTTTTAATGGTTTTTGTATGGTTAGACATAAGTTTGTCTACACTTTCAAAAAGAAATTTTATTCAACAATAATTTTGAAATAGCGTTCCGCTTCGTGGATTTTTCCATCTCGAGTCATGTGTGAGAGATTATTTAGTATTATTTTGTACCATACGGGGTGGAATTGATCCCCCAAATCTAGGTTCATTTCGATTTTAATTTTAAAATATAAAATCATACAAATTTGGGGTGTACGCTACCGAAGGCAGTAGGCTTCTAACTTTAAGTTCGTTCGGAAAGATTTTCGTTTGGAAGTATAAAATCGTTCAACACTGATTTTAGATTATCAGGGGACCGGACAACGTCGGCGGATCCGCTAGTTAGCTACTAATATTTAAAGGCAAAGAATTAATGTTGATACATCGCAGACATATTATTATTATTTTTAAAAAACTAGGTGGGTCTGCCCGCTACGAGCTACGCTCGCTAATCCCCTCCATATCCCGTGAACTCTAAAAACATACTAATTTGCTTTGTTTTAAAAAGAGATCCATTTCTTGATTCAAAATACAGGGTGTTTCGCTTTAAACTAAACCTAAATTATTGTTCCTAACTTTAAAAATAATGACAGGACTGCCACAGCTGACTGTTTTTTAATTCTATCGCGCACCACTTTTTCAAAACAAAATTATTTGAGATACACTTTGCCAACATGTGGAAGAGAAATACATTCCAAAATTTGAATTTTAAAAATAGTGGTGCTAATAAAATATAAAAATAGTCACCCGTGGCAGCCCAGTAATGAAGCTATTTTAACGTAATTTCTAATAGCATTTCAATAGAATTTTCAAAAAAACTACCTTGTTAAGTGCCAAATGTAACAATACTTGGGTAAGGTGGCGCAAGAGTATGTGGTGTACGTGAGTATGCAAAGTGATTATCTAATCCCAAAACAGAGTTTTGCATTTAGCTAGAGTTGTAAACGAAATAATGTACACTGCGCACTCTAGCACCACCTTAACCTGCGAGTACAAGAGTTAAAATTAGATTTTAAAAAATTCATCGTTAAAGAATTAATTTATACCATTATTAATTCAATAAGATTCCCTTTTTATGTCCGTGGTTAAAGGATTTTACTATGTACAGTAAAAGTATATATTTGCAAGAACGAAAAAGCAAATGTTAGCGATGACAGAAGATTATAAATCTACTAGGGGGCTCTGCCCCCTGCAAGCTACACTCGCTAACCCCCGTTCAGACACCGCAGAATCTAAAAACACGTTAATCTGATCGGTTTAAAAAATATTATTGAAGATTGAATTATACTGAAAAAAGCTGTGCAGATCTCCCTGTTAACGGGTTTCCATTCAATTTCCTTTGATTTCAAAAATTTAAGGCCGAATCAGTTGCTGTTAAGACATCCAATGGTTGTTTTCGTGTTTGATTAAAGAGGATCAGTTAAACGTTTGAAAAGAAGCTAAAATAAAATGAATTAAGTGTACAGAGTCTTTGTCTCCCGGTATTTTAAAACAATTTCTATAACAATAGCCCAAGTCATGTGACTATCATCAACAGTTCCGGGCGAATCACTTCGCTTTTTATATTTTTGGTGCCATTTTGGTACTTTAATGTTAGCCAGGTACAGGTGATAAGTCGCCAAATATTATTCTATCGCCATCATTTCATCTATATTATAATAGTCCAAGTCATGTAACTGCCATAAATAAATACGCTCTGATCCCTTCGCTTTTCATACGGCCCCATATTGGCGCGATTTTTTTTTTCCGACGCTAATTTGGGGAAAACATCAACAGCATAAACAACAACATCTGGCTTATCAAATCAAGCAAAATAACGATATTATGGCGCCAGTTAAGTACCCGTTGCGTATATGACATTGGCGTCAGAAAAAAATCTCGCCAATATGGATCCGTATATGACACCTGTGCCGAAAGTTTTCCCTTTTGATTAAAAAATCAAATTTCTTTTTCGAATAAAACTACATAAAAGTTTCCATGGTCGCAAAGAATTCTTGGTACTGCTACGCTAGCCGGGTACAAATCTCGCCAATAGCTATTTTTCAACTCGCCAGTTAGCATTTTTTTTTTTTTTCGAGAGGTAAATTAAAACATTGCTTTGAAGTTGAAATTAAATGTCGTCGTTTGTTACATCATTTAGTATTTGGCCAGATGCAATATACGCACCGGGTTTGGCGTGATTTTTTTTTTACGAAAATTTGGCGAAAACCTCGTTTTCGAATACCAGTTACATATGTATTTTTGGTACTACTTAGTTATCCCGTCGACCAAAAATCTATAACCAAACTATAAGATTAAATGCCAATAATGGTTGATCGTAAATGTCACATTCACTTGACTTTAAGCAAGTTACACGTCTTTACGTCATCAAGTGATTTTTATTTCGACGTTTTATTTGTATATTTATTAATGTTATACTATTTTCTTTGTTCTTTCGTTATTTAAAATAAAAATTATGTCAATTTGTATAATTTGGCAAGTGGTTTGGCGATTTATATAATTTGGCGAAATGGTCGATGGAATAACTAAGTAGTACCGTATTTTTTAATTATTTTCAATTTTTTTTTATTTTTAAAGGAAAATAACCAAAACAAGTAATATAAAAATTTTGTTTTTAAAGTCAATTCCTACTTAGGCCATCAAAGAAAAATTTAATATAATCAAGCTAATATTAGTTTTTATTGCATTAAAATATCTCAATTTGTTGATTTTCTATAAGCAAGTAGGTTTACAATGGAACTCTATGGGAATTTGGCGAAATATTACAGATATCGCCAAGTTGGCGTCACTTTTGGCAACTCCTTTTGGCCGCCAAATTTAGCGATATATCGCCAAGTTGGCGACAAACTTGGCGGTATTTGGCGACAGAACAGGGTCCCCCTTATGGTAACCCCTTATGAAAATACTTTCATTGAACTTCAATAACCAATGGCCGCCATTTTGTTTCCCATCAAAACTAAAATTAATTAATTAAAATTTAATTAATTAATTAATATTTGAAAAAACTGTATTAACATCAATTGTCATCCAGTACAAGTTTTAAAAAAAAATATTTCAACTTGATAGGATGAATAATGAGTATTTTATTAACGATTGAAAATTTGAACAAGATAAATATATAAATATATAAATATATAAATAAATAAATATAGGGAGAGTGTGAGCTAATAGTAGGAAAAAAATAATAAACTATAGAACAAAACAATTTATGTTATTTAAAAAAAGAAAATAAAGTAAATAAACATTTATTATTAAAGATACAACAATAGCCGGGTTACCATGTCAACCAAAATAATGCCATTTTGGCGCCAATTAGGTACCCCGGTGCGTATATGACATCTGTGCCTAATATTTTTCTTTTCATTTCGTTTAAAAAAAATAAAGAAGTGAAAGCCATTTATTTTAAATGTTTCAGTTTGTATTAAATAAAATGATAATGAAATACAAATTGAATTATGAATAAAAGTAACATGATACATTTCTTAGCATACATTTAAGGAAGGCCAAACTTCTCGCCAAATTAGTTTAAAATAGTAGCCTTTTTCTAAAATCTGAAAAAAAAGTATCTGTTATGATTAAAATTTGAGTTGCCATCATTAGAGAAAAGTATATAAAATTAGAAAAAAATTAATATTTCGAAAACTAATTCGAATTTAAAAATTCTAATACCAGTTTTGAGATCTGCAGATCAATACGGATTTTTGGTGTTAATTTCATCGCAAAGTATTCCGTATTTTAGGAGAAATCACCGTGAAACATAATCAGTTGTTTAATCAGTCGTTTCATAGAATCGTTACATAAATTCGTTTCATAATATCCGTTTCATTAGGACTTTATATAGATAGGGTAGGATTTTATATATATAGGGTAGATGTACGTCACAGGATGAAAATTAATAAATAAACCCTTTTTTAAATTCAAAATTAAAATTCATCAAACCCATCATAAACATCTTTGACATTGATTAGTGCTTGAAAAACAATAAATAATTGCTCAAAACCCTTAATCATAATATGCTTGTGAGAATTATTGGATTCATCTCATAAATCAAACTACCGGGTGTCCTAAAAAGGACTGACTGATTTTAAAATTCAATAACTCGCAAACAGTAACAGATATTTAAAATTTTTTTGCAGGAGGGTTATGTATGATGTCAGGAGTTTTTTTTTTTTTTACCGTGATTTTTAAATTTTGTTCGAATCACAATTGGCGTTTCTCTTATCTCATGCCAAAAAGGGAGATTAAAATGTATTGAGTGGGTCCCGAAGTACCAAAAATTGGACCTGGATTTAGCACATATTGCTCGCAGTGCCATATATTTTTTGTAATTCAAACTAAATTCCAGAATCACAGTAGAAAAATGCCTGACATCATATATAACGTTCCTGCGAGATTTTTTTAAATATCTGTCACCGTTTGCAAGTTATTGAATTTTAAAATCAGTCAGTCTTTTTTAGAACACCCGGTAGATAACACAGGCCTGCGAAATTGAAGTTTTTGAAAAATACAAGAGAAGTTTTTGGGGATTCTTATGTTATTTGGTGTGCTGATTTCAAAATTGACCTACATTTTGTCCCATCACATCACGATTTTTTATAAATCGATATCGATATTTTTGCTAAAATCCTATTTGAAAAGGAATTCTCTCGAACAATTTTGCATCTACTATCTGGCAACAGTGGTTTTTATCCATGTAAATGTATGTAAAATAATCGATTCTCGGTGAAGCAAATTGATTTTTCAGTAATCGAATACTTTTTAATAGGTTTAAGTGGATGGAAACAACTGTTGCCATATCGCACGAGCCGCGTCTGGTCGAGGATAAAACAAAAAGTACCCTCGAGTTTAAACTTTTTACATCAAATTATGGTGCAGTTTCTAGAAAAGTATCATCTACATACTATTTTAATTTGTTTTTATTAAGGCAGCGTACATAAAACAGACAACTGACCAAGAGGAGCAAATATTATGTATGTGTACATGAAAGTTTCAAACAAATTTTAAGATGAGCAAAAAACAAAACAAAACAAAAAAGTTTCTATTTAATTACGTACTCTTTTTCTATGAAACTTTTTTGATGTTCTTCGTTTATGTTCAATCTCAGGCCTATCTCGTGTTCGTGTTAACATCCAACAGTAGACGGCGAGCATGATCTTATCCCATCTTTCTTTTGAGCGCTCCATATCTTTGATGTCTTGATGGAGCCTTTCACCTTGTTCTTCGTTGACTGATCCTAAATTTGCGTGTGAAAAAGTGCACATGTGAGTGGAGGAAATGTATTTTGACACTTATGTAGCAACCTAACGCTTGAAATTTCTCCATCGTATTCATTACAATTGGTTTATAGTCAGGATTCTTGTAATTACACAGAAATTTGCTGACGACATCTTTGAACGCAACCCAAGCTTCTTTTTATCCTTTGTTGTCATACTAGTCTCAAATTCTTTATCCTTCATAAGCTTGCGGACATTTGAACCAACAAAGGTTTCCTCTTTCAACTTGGCTTCGGATAAACCTGAAACTCTTTGCACAGGTATTTGAAACAATCGCAATCATTTGAAAAAATCGCAATCATTTAAAACAATCGAAATCATTTGAAACAATATCATTTTTGGCTCAACTAAACTGTTCCGAATCACATTCTTAGTGCCTGGTTTAAGATTTTGTCTTTTCGGCCATTCTTTTTGGACCCAATGTTGAGTCTCATCACGGCTGTCCCGCTCACAAATAAAACATAGATACTTTGTGTATCCGCCTTGTTGACCAAGAAGCATGGAGGTAACTTTCAAATCACCGCAAACGGCGCAACCGAGGTCGGCATATTTAATTTTGTTGAGGATCTAAGCCATGTTTTAATAGCGTTCTTTTAAATGCACCTAGTATCCAACTGGTACAGATACATACTGGCTTCCGTGATGAAGAAGGACAGCTTTAAGGTTCCTTTTCGATGAATGTATAAACAGCCTCCATTCATCTTTATCGTAGGTGATATTAAAATTGCTCATCAATCTGGGAACATCAGAACAATAGACCAGGTTCTCCCCCTCCTCAAAGTACTACTTAACAAATTCCTTTTCTCAATTCCTGTTCTAATAAAAGGCGGTTCCTTTGGCCAATAAGTTTCTTTTCTTTCAATCTGGAGCCCAACAATTCTGCTGCCTCTTTCAAAAGGCCCAGATCTCTAGTCAGATCACTAAGTTCAACCTGAGAGATGGACTGGGGTGAATCGCTTCCAGAGGTCTTATATTCATTATCGGAGCCTTGAACCTCTGGATGTTCAGAGTCTTACTCCAAGAGCCGACAGCATAAAAACGTATGTTATCAAGCACAAGAAAAAATCTTTCATTTTATGGGAGAGTAGAAGTAGGGGAATCTAATGATCCATGTCTCCCGGAAGTGAAGTGGTGCATAAGCTAAAAATTAATACCACCAGTGGTTGACTCGTAGGTTTATCATTGTGTTTGTCCTACAAACAAAGGTATGAAAACATGGAGGAGAGTTGTAGGACAAACGCAATGATAAACCTACTAGTTAACCACTAGTAGTATTAATTTTTGGCTTATGCACCATTTTACTTCCGGCAGACATGGATCATTAGATTCCTTTACTTCTACTCTTTTATAAAATAAAGGTTTTTCTCTTGTGCTTTATAACATAGGTTTTTGTGCTGTCGGCTCTTGGACTATCTGAAGACCCTGAAAAGATGACTTTGTAATTCAATTGAAGGCCAAGGTACTGGCACATCAGGTCCATGAGGAACGGGGCGTATGAACGATGGAATGTTCATAAAAATCCAACTAAAATTGAATTTTTCAAGAAAACGTGACGTGATAGAAGTTTTTCATTATTTGTTTTTAAATTAGCATCAAAAAATACATAAAGATCAGCTATCAATTCCCTGGTATTTTTTTCATCGCAGGCCTGTGTAATTGTGTTCAGAACATGAATTCCGATTAATACCCAAAGGAAAAAAAACAGTATTACATTTAGATCATAAATTTTAATCAAGTATCCTCCAAGGCTAACGAAAAAGAGAAGCTGCAGCTGTGCATTACACGTATCTTTTTTTTTTTTTTTTTTTTTTTTTTACAGACCGCTGGAGTCATGTGATGCTCGAATGCACCAATGCAGGTGTATGAAAAGAATATCACGTCACTCTAGCGGTCTGTAAAAAAAGACAATTGGGATGAACCGCGGTAGCCTATATTTTTCGTTAATCTCGGTAACCTCAGTATATGATGGGTACCGTGGTTGACAGTCACCTGACAATCGCGGTCCTAATCAAACGCACCTTGACGCGCAGTTATCAAACAAAAGAATTCTACTACCTTGTTTAACTGCTGTGTGTTTGATATTAGGCTGTTCTTAAATAAACAAATAACCGCAGATTTCAGTGCAAATCTGTTATTAAGGTTATATATGGTCATCAAATACATATTTTGTATAACATACATAATTTTCAAAAATTTAGTATAAAAATAAGTATTAAAAAATTGGGGTCACTATTATTATTAGGCGAAACTGATGTTGAGTACATTTTAATTTCTGCGAAATAAAGTATAAATCAATAAAATCGTAATTTAGAAGAATTAGCTAATACGTACATAATAATCCATTGTATTTTCTCAACAACTTAAAGTTGTACTTCATCTTTAAAATTTTTGCATTGTTAAAAACCACTCTTAAGTGGACTGTGTTAAATTTTGTATTGATACAATGATTTGTTGAGTATAAAGTGCTCAGTTGAATATTTTCATTATTTAGTTTTTCATTTCATTTTTGACAACTTTATACCAGGTTGAAAATTATTTTATTTAATTTACTGAAAATACTTTTTAAAATTTTAATATGATTTGACAATTCGAATTAAGATGCCTGGGAAATATTTGACAAAAAATATTATTTTTTTAAATATTTTGTGTATTAAAGTTGTGTTATTTTCGGTTTTTAACAGCTATGCTTACAGCTGAATATTGAGCACATTTCATTTTTAAAAGATACTTGTGGTTTATTTTAAATTTAATTCTTTTTGTACTGAAGCTTTGGAAATTTTATATGTCATATAAAATATGGAATCAATGATCGAGTATAATTTAGATTCAAATATGTTGATATTTATGATATGCAAAGCCTGTTTGGAAAAAAAAATTATCTTTTTTCGACATTTTCCCCCAATTACTTAAGTTTGTGCTACAGCTTCAAAATTGTTTTAAGTTAAGTAAATCATTCTTACGTGGTTTATTTTAAATTTTGGTGTATTTAACCTTTTAGCGAGCGGTGTTCACAAAAAAGGACACCTAATTTTAAAAGTACTGACACCAAGAATATTTAATTAAAGTTTTCGTGTTATAAAGTAAGGAAAATTAATTATTTTTTAAATTCTGGTGTTGGTCTAGCATTTCATCATTTTACAAACAAAATTACTCCGCGTCGGAAAGGGTTGAATTGATTTCTAGGTTATAAAGGCTGAGTTGAATATGTACAATTTTTTTTTCGCTTTTTATGAATTTGTACCTGGTTACAAATTATTTTATTTAATATGCTTAAAATTACGCGAATGCTTTGAAATTTTTATACTATTTGACAATATTTCAATGAAACAATATTAATGTTTTGATATTTTGTGTGTCAAAATTGCTTTATTAACTGTTATGCTCAGAGGTGAATGAGCACATTTTATTTTTTAAGACTACTTATTTTTGTACTAAAGATTTGAAAATGTTATATATTATAGAAAATACGTATGCAGTGAACGAGTATAATTTTAGTGCAGAAATATTGATATTTAGGGTATAAAGGGCCATTTTGAAGGGAAAAAAATAATCTTAAGTAATCTTAAGTAATTAGTCTTTTTAAAAAATTCTGTTTGTTTTGTATTTTACTTTTCTCGATCTTTCGAAACTTTTTTTTTTTTTTTTTTTTTTTTTTTGCAATAACTTAATTCAGCTGCAGCTTTAAAAATGTTATATATTAAATTAATCACTCCCACGTAGTTTATTTTAAATTTTGTGGTATTAAAATGATTTCTAGGGTAAAAAGGAATCAGCTGAATATTTGCATTTTTTCCCCACTTTTTATGATATCATACCTGTTACAAGTTATTTTATTTCATGTACTTAAAATTATTCTAATGTTTTGAAATTTTTTATAAAGTTTGACAATCATGATTCCGCTACTTGGGAAATATTTTGATGAAACATTGTTATTTTTTAGAAATTTTCTAGATTAAAATTTATTTCAGTTTATAACTCTTTTATGCTCATAGATGAATATTTGGCACATTTTATTTTTTTAAATGCTTATTTTTATATAAAACTTTGAAAATTGTATCTATTTTTGAAATATGTATGCAATGAACGTATATAATAGGGTATGAAAGTTCCTGTTTGAAAATAAAATCTATTTTTTTTCTCGACCTTCCGACAATCGTTTTTTTTTTTTTTTTTTTTTTTTTTTTTTTTTTTTTTTTTTTAATAACTTAAAATTTTGATACAGCTTCAAAATTTTTATAAATAAATCACTCTTATGTAGTTTATTTTAAATTTTGGTGTATTTAAAATGATATCTAGGGCATAAAGGACTCAGATGAATATTTTCATTATTTTTTTTCGCTGTTGATAACTTTTTATCTAGTTACAAATTATTTTATTTACTGTGCTGAAAATTGTGCCAGTGTTTGTTGAAATTTTATGCGATTCGTAAAATCGTGATTCCGCCGCCTGGAAATTTTTTTTTTTGTGAAAAAAATATTAATTTAATTTAGATATTTGCTTGCTAATTTGTTTCCGGTTTTTAACTCAATTGTAAATATTGAGCACATTTTAACTTTGAAAATTTTACATCTAATAAAAGAAAGTTTCGCTCTGTGTGTCTGCCTGTGTATGTGTATGTGTCTGCAATGGCTAGCGAAATCTACCGCACGTAAAAGTCTAAAAATTTAGGTGAGGATAGTCCAAGACAGGCCCTGATGCACCTCAGGATCAGATTTTTTATTTTTTAAGGGCCGGGGTCCCTGGACCCCTTTAAGTTTTTGTGCTCTAAATTGTTAATAACTTGTCCCCGTTTTATCCGATTTTCTTCATTTTGGGAGCAATTCTCTATTTAGTTATCCCACAATTTCTTTGTTCCAGTTAAGACCCTGGGCCGGTACAGGATATCCTTTGAAGTTTTTGCGTCCTAAATTGTTAATAAATTGCTTCCTTTTAATCCGATCTTCATTTTTGGGATCATTTTTCCATTTAGTTATTCTCCCGTTTTTACATTCCAGTTAAGACCCTGGGGCCCTATGGCGAGGCCATATATTTGTATTATATATTTATTCAAGAGTAATTCTTTTTCTAAATTTATTTTCCTCTCTCCTGTTTAACGCTAGCATTCAAAAATGATTTCTCTTTGTTTTTAATGTAAGCGCAATCGTTATCACCTCATAAATATTCTTTATTTATATTTTATTAAACAAACGCCGCTTCTTACAAATCTGTTTACGTAATCTAAAAATCATGCATTTAATTTAAGCTTTCTGACGCCTCGTATAAGCATTTAAGACCCTGTAAAGACTTGGACGGTCTCACAATATTCCCTGCAGAAAACCCTCAGTGGCACAGATTCACTATATAGGAAAATCTAATGTATTTCCAAAGCAGAGCAAAAATATAGCTAAGTTCACTAATCTGAACGGTGAGATAAAACGGACCAGTCGATCACCATCGATCTACTACGTTTGACAGTCTACGACAGTTTGCTAATCCAAGGCACCACCGGTGATGTCTTTGATGTACCGCGTGAGAAATAGCAAACATAATTTCCTACGAGAAGATTTCCTCTCGCAGGCTCCGTGTGCATAGATGGGGGCGGCCCACTGACCGACCACTCTGTGAACAGTTGCAAAGATTTTTGACAGGAGAAGACGGCGAGTGGCTAAGAGACTTATTATTGTTAGATAATTTGAATATATAAGAGACGAGGGTGATTTTTAGTTAATTAGTTAATTTCCAGACTCCAGAGAGAGTTGCATTCAGTTTGGACTTGAAAATGGGAGGTAAAATCTCTCCGGCGTGAACTCTTGGTTTCACGGGCAACCGACCCGAGTGGAATATACAGCCGAGACGGCTAGAAACGACATCCAGGCCGGTAACAGATAAAAGGTAACTGCGGTATTAGTACAGGGTGCCATAGCAGTACAGATATCTTTATCTCTAGCAAGAACAATCGTCTATTGATTGTTTATAAACCTCAAAGGATACTGATCAGCTAACCTCTTAATTGCAGTGAAGCAATATTCAGTATTTTTCTCAAAGGGACTTATGCAACATGCTGCCACCTTCTCATAAACTTTTTTTTGAATTTGCATCTAATCATTTCAACATTATAATTTGTTGTGTTGTATATAACTACCAATTATTTAGCCAAGAGATAATTTGTTTATCTTAGCAAATAAAATCTTTTTGTCTTCAATCTAAATGAATATTCGTTTTTATGCCTTCGAAGTACCGCTACCACCTTCTTAGAATTTCGCCCAACCCATAAATTATATTTTTACGTCTGCTTACAAATAGATATTTGTCACTAATTATCTCGCCGTTATACGTCGATGTTCCTTAAACAATAGTAGGTTTGCCTTTTTATTTCACTTTTTAATAGATTGCCAAATGTAGAGTCACTTCTTGGAGTTTATCTTGTTCGAATTTTAATACGACTCGCAGGCTAACCGTTAATTCATAATAAGCGTATTGGCTTAACACACATGTGTTTCTTGGTGTATTAACGTACGCAGATGATGACACTTCGCCTCTGATTGTCATTGTAATAGGAACTCCAAAGTTTTTCTGAGTATGGGGGGCCAGCACTAATTTGACATCTTAGCCTTCTGTTCCGTATAATAAAGTAATTTTCAATGGAAAGCTGGTTTAAGAATTATTGCCGGATGGACTACACAGGAAACGGATTACAACTGACTGGGGTTTGCTTTGGATTACAGCGTGTTGTACTTACCGAAACTTTGCAAACGATTACTATCCCTCCCCCTCCCCCCAACTCCATCATAGGCCCCTAGGGTCCGGTCTAGGGCTGATTTAACTTTTGTGCATCATGCATTTTTCGCCTCTTAATTTTCTCATCTTCTCAGTGCATAATTTTAACGTTGAGTGTTGGACCCCGGCCCAACACCCTCATATTTTTGTGGGGACCTGGGGTCCCCTTTTAAGTATTTACCAATTTGTTAGCGTATTTCTTTAAAATATTGTTCTAAGGAATAATTTATAATCGATGTTTAATTTTGACTAATTAAAGATCTAAAGCGCTAAGTGCTAAGACATTTTAACATGTTTTCATGTTAGGGACCTGCTCTCAACAATCAATTGGACCCTTTTGGGCTCCATATTATAGATCCCTTAAAAATGGTCGATTCATTTAGTTTTTTTTTTTTTTCTTAACAACTTCTCAAATCCTCCAGGTACTACATGAAGGACAAAAAATTTCTCAGACTTCAACTACCACCAATTTTGAATATCAATCACCTTCTTTGGGAACTAAGTGCAGCTTCTTTAAAAATGTTCCGAATCGTTTGCAATTTTCTTTAACATAGATCTAGCGTACTCCGACAATTTTAAAAACTTCGAAAATGGTATCTTTATACACAACTACATACCAGTTAGTACGCTAGACCCTTGGGGCCCGGTACAGGGTTCCCTGAAGATTTTGTGCCTTAAATTGTTAAGAATTGCTTCCTTTTAATCCGATCTTCATTTTTGGGATCCTTTTTTCTTTTAGTTATTCTCCAGTTTCTACATTTCAGTTAAGACGCTGGACCAAATAGGGTCTGGTTCGGGGCCCCTTAAACTTTTTTGTGCACCATGCATTTTTTCACCCCCTAATTTTCTCATCATCTCAGTACATAATTTTAAAGTTTATTCTTGAGTCTACACGGACAAACAGCCTCATACTTTTATTCGGGCCCTTTTTCATGCATTTACACAATTTTTTGCGCATTTCTTTAAAATACTATTCTAACGATTAATTCGTAACCTATGCTTAATGTTGACTAATTGAAGATCTAGAACGCTAAATACTAAGACATTTTAACGTGTTTTTATTTTAGGATCCTGTTCTCAACTATCAGTTGGCCCCTTTTGGGCCCCATATTATAGCTCACTTAAAAATGACCCGATTCACTAGCTTTTTTCTCTAACAACTTCTTAAATCCTCCAGTTACTACATGAACAATAAAAAATTTCTCAGACCTCAGCTGATACTAATTTTGAATATTAATCGCCTTCTTGGTGCAGCTTCTTTAAAAATTATCCGAATCTCTAGCAATTTTCTTTAACATAGTAATACCGTCCCCCGATTACCTTAAATACTACTTAAAAAACCAACTACATTCCAGTAAAGGCCCTGGCCCTCTGGAGCCCGGTACAGGGCCCTTGAAGTATTCGCACCATAAATTGTTAATAAATTGATCCTTCTTAATCCGATCTTCATTTTTGGAATCCTTTTTCTATTTAGTTATCTTCCGTTTCTACATTCCAGTTAAAATTCTGTGGCCCCATAGAGTCTGGGCCGGGGACCCTTGAACATTTTGCGCGCCATGCATTTTTCAAATTTTGTCCCCCCCCCCCCCTGATTTTCTCGCCTTCTCAATGCATAATTTTAAAGTTGAGTCTTGGACTTCTCTCCCTGGACCAACACCCTCATATTTTTACTGGGACCCTAGAGTCTTTTTTAAAGCATCCCCCTCACACACACGCGCGCGCGTCTGCGCATTTCTTTAAAATTCTATTTTAATGATTAATTCATACCCTATGCTTAATTTTGACTAATTGTAGGTCTAAAACGCTAAATACTAAGACATTTTAACATGTTTTCATGTTAGGGACCTGCTCTTAACTATCAAGTGGCCCCTTTTGGGTCCTTTATTATAGATCCCTTAAAAACTGTCTGATTCACTAGCTTTTTTTCCCTAATCCTAATAACTTCTTAAGTCCTCCAGCTACTACATGAACTACAAAAAAAAAAAAAAAAAAAAAAAAAATTCAGACTTCAGCTACTACCATTTTTGAATATTAATCTCCTTCTTGGAGCCTTTGTTGCAGCTTCTTTAAAAATGATCCAATTGTATTACAATTTTCTTTAACATAGTTCTAGCGTCCTCCAGCTACTTTAAAACAACTAAAAATTTTTCTTCTGCCCAAATACATCCCAGTTAAAACCCTGGCTCCTTGGGCACGGTCCTTCTTTATACCTCAGCTACCACCTTTTTCGAATATTAATCTCCTTTTTCGGCAACAACATATATTTACTCACTACAGCAGTAAATTTAAAATCGCGTTACTTTAATGATCACTTTAGATAAGGGGTTTCATCCGTTTTTTAAATATCGTATTAATGTTAAAAGTAATTCGTGAAATTTACAGGGGATAGGCAGAGGCGGATTACCCATTAGGCTGAGTAGGCTGAAGCCTAGGGGCCCAGAAGGAAAGGGGCCCCTGTGCTAAGATATTTTTTCGAGTTTTTTTTTTTCACATTGAACTAACATTTAATAATGCAAAAGAGAAATGGTATGCAGTATTCTTTGTTTCACTCATTTATTCAATCTTGAAAATTATTAATTGATATAGATTGTAGTCCAAACGCTACTCCACTTTTAATTTCTTCTCTATTCATAAAAAGAAAATATTGAATTCTTGAAATTTTTTGGCTTTCAGTTTGGGAAAGATTTACACAGAGGAGACTAGTAGCCACGGCGGCCTAGGCAAGATTTTGACAGCAGCTCTACGAATGATATCTTTTAAAGAAGCTTTTAAATTTTAATCAAGCATTTGTCTAATCATAACTCCTTACATTTTAGCACCATGGTCATTCACTCGACCTCACCCCAACCCCTCCCACCTTTATAGCTAGACCGAAATTTACATGTTTCGGGATATCCTAAATATGATTTGATTGTATTTGAAAAAAATTCTGTGTATTAAAATTGCGTGAGTGCTGCTATAATTAATGCATAAAGTACCAAGAAATTAGATTGCCGACGATAGAAACATACTTCCAACTGCAAAAAGTATAAATACAGACTTTATATATGGCATTTCTTTTAAAAGGGGCTGTATACACACTAAAATACGAAATTTTATATGGTCCCTGAAGGGGTAGTACTGGTCCTAGGCGATATTGCAAGGCATTTTTTTTTTCGATATTTCAGGACACATTTACCCAGCATACTACTTTTTTTCCGCGACCATTTCCAGAAATTCGTGATTTTTTCCGCAATTTCTTGCCAAAATTCACGATTTTTCTCCGTGATCGTTTGCAAAATTCGCGATTTTTTTCCGCTATCGTTTGCTGAAATTCGCATTTTCCCCGCGGTCGTTTGCCGAAATCCGCGTCGATCGTTTGCCAAAATTCGCGATTTTTTTCCGCGATTGTGTGCCGAAATTCTCGTTTATTTTCCGCGATCCTTTGCCGAAATTCGCGTTTTTTTCTCGCGATCGTTTACCGAAATTCGCAATTTTTTCTGCGATCGTTTGCCGAAATTAGCTTTTTTTTCCGCTGACAAAATTCGCGCTTATATTCTTCGGTAATTTGCCGAAATTCATGATTGCATTCCGCAATCGATTGCGGAAATTCGCGATCTTTTCCGCTATCGTTTACCGAAGTTCGCGTTTTTTTTTCTTCGATCATTTGCTGAAATGCATGCCTTTTTCTTTGGTCGTTTGCCAAAATTCGCGTTTTTTTCTTCGATCGTTTTCTGAAATTCGAGATTTTTTTTCCCCGCAATTGTTTGCCGAAATTCGCGATTTTTTCCTTTGATTCAATCAAATTATTACATTTAAGATATTTTGGATAATGATTTGGACAGTATTCTCGTGACGTCACAGTGGGAATCACATTCAAGGGCGTAAAAATAGTGACTAGCGCGTTTGTTTACCTTATTGCGTCATTTGATGCAGCAGAAATACAGGTAAATACATGCGTAAAATACTGCAGATTAATTTTGTACGAATTATTTTCTATCAATACTTATGTACATATTAATTAAAATCCATTACGTATTAATTAAAATTTTTATTTTTCATTTTTAAATAAAATGAAAAATATGCATGCCATTACTTTAAAATAGAGAAAAGAATTACCGTATAACCCATACCTGCCCCTGAAAAGATCTAAAACTCCGTATAAAATAAAATATAAGCATAAACTTTCTAAACACAATGCTTTTCAATAGCGCGGTTATGAATGTTATTCTCAAGCAGACGAATTCGAACTTTATTTTGTATCGGAACGGAATCGAAATGCATTTCAAACGGAATCTACGATTCCACAAACTACAATCCCGCCTCTTGCTGTAATCATCTCTTCCTGCTATCAAAAGTGATTGCGTCACTGTGACCTAGTGAGAGAACGGTGCTGTGTGTAATCTGTGTATACACCACACACCCGCTGCTTTTGACATTGGCTGATATCGAGTTGTGTATCACAAGGTCGGTAAAGGAGAAAGTCATCTTATCTGTTTCTTTGATATCTATAAAAGATAAGTAGGATATAAAGTGATTGATTTGCCTACAGAAGAGTTAAATACGGTTTAAAATGTCTTCCCGATTTTCCTGCGTCGAAGCTGCACCGCCTGTTGAAATATTTGCCTTAAGCCAGGCTTACAAAAGTGACACTAATCCAAATAAAGTAGATCTAGGAATTGGTGGTAAGTATTTTGCTTAATTTCGGTGTTTCCGAATTAATTAATAAATCAATGTCCCCTTTTGTTTCTCATTTATAGCTTAATTTCATTCACCAATTTATGTTTGAAATTTTTACAAAATGCTTTTACTAGTAGGTATTATACTATGCAAAAAATAAAAGGAAAAAGAACTCGCTAATTCTTTTTGTATACGAGCTTCATATGGAGATCTCTTTTTATCATTGTTTTCTATTTGTGTATGAAAGATTTAATTGGCACCAATAATTTTAATTGACAGATTAACCTTGACAAATTCATATGATGATAGTTACATTTCCTATTGAATATATTTTTTCCCTTTTTATTTTTCCCTCAGTTTTCCCTGTATAACCTTAATTTTTTTAAAAATATATTACCTGTTTTTCTTCCTTGTTTGTTTTCCTCAAATTTAAAACTATTGATAACTGCATTGCATATTCACCTTTATACTGAGGCATCTTTATGAATAATGCCAGTATGGATAATTAGTATCCTTGGTATAAAGATGAAAATATTTTATAGTAATATATAGGGTAGATGTGCCAGTAATGGACACCCTTCCAGTAATGGACACCCCTTGAAGTTTTTGGTTCATAAAAAAATAACTAATAAATATTTAGCTTTAATTATTTTTTTAATAATTCCCTCTTGAATGTTTTATAAAACTGTGTTATTGTTGACACTTTTAATCAAACCAATCAGGAAGCAGAAAATAATGTTTCAAAGTTTCGCTGTTTTTCTGTGAAAATCTTAATGAAGAGGCTAAGAGCTGGCTTCGTTTAATTAAAGTTATATATTATTTATTTTTTTGCAAAATTGGAATGTTTTTGTTTGAGTAGCAATAGAAAACTTTGAATTTTATATACTAATGGCCATTTACAAAATTTCATTTATTTTTAAGGTTTTAAGAGGGGTGTCCATTACTGGGATGGTTAATTAGTCATTTTCCAGTAATGGACACCCCATGTAAACATTGCTAAAAATGCAATTTCAGTAATGTTTGTAGTGCATAAAATATTTTGACTTAACTGCAATGCAAACCTAAATAATCAAATTTAATTTTTAAATTATACTTACCAAAATGTAATAACACCAAAACTTTTATAAATAGCTGCTTTCAAGTTATTTTATGTGATTAATAAAATTTCAATATTTTATTTTATTATTTTTTTATGTAGATGTACCTTGCATATTTTATAACCTGGCAATCAAACCAGCCAGGAAGCAGAAAATATTGTTTAAGAGCACAGTCAAAGAGGGGCTTATAGGGCTTAATCCCTCTCCATTTAAATAAAACCAATTAAGTTATAGAAGTTATTAAAAATCTATTTTCTGTCTTAAATGTTTCCTTATTCATCTGACAAAAAAAAAAAAAAAAAAAAAAAAGTAATATTAATGAAAGTTATAGGTAATATTCATGAAACTAGTGAATCTGCAGATCAGTGGCCTCAAACATCAGTTCTACAGTTTTATTTTGAAATTATTTTATTTAGTATTTAAAATATTCAACTCACAATATCATTTCTTTCTTATTTGTAATATTAATTATTATAAATGATATATCAAGTAGTCTCTGGAAGATTAAGTGTTAAAAATAGTGAGACAAAACTAAACACTAATATTCCAAAACTTTTTTTTTTTTTAATTGCCTTTAAAATCCCCCACTGTTTCAGTAATTTGATAGCTGTAATTGCCTGATATTAAGTATTTTAAACTACCCATCTAAAATAATTAAAACATCGATCTTCTGATAATTACAATTGATGTAAACAGTAAATGATTTTCACAAATATTTTATTAATTACTGGTATCCTAATTGTTAAATTTATTTGAAAATAACTATTTTGTTTCATTAGTATGTATTAAATTCTGTTTCTAAATACAGTCATAAAAACAATCATATTTATTGCTTTTTATGGGGTGTCCATTACTGGGCTTTTGGGTGTTTTGATATATTTCTGTTATTTAAAATTAAATTTCGATTCATATTGGGAAATAAGACTATAAGAATGGTTGAATATTGTTGATAGGTTAATATAATATTGAAAAAACTGGAATATAATAATTATAACTATTAATAAAAAAATAATTTTGAAAGAAATCCCTTAAGGGTGTCCATTACTGGCACATCTACCCTATATATATATTTTTAACTACATTTAATTGTTTAATTTCAGTGTCTAAATAGCTGTGTACCTATAATTTCTTATAGTAAAATGCCTTTTTTTTAAACATAAAAATACAAGTTTGTTTCATTTGAAAGGGTTAGCTGTTTATTTTTAGAAATGCTGTTCCTTCAGGTCTGACACAAAAGGTTTTTTAAAAAAATGGGGACAGAAGGAAGGAGGGGGGGTGGAATTAGAGAAAATCTAGGAAAAGGAGAAAACCCTGGTAAAACTTGATTTTTTTTCAGAAAAAAAAATATCAATACTGGATATATGTGGTAACTGCAAATGACGATGAACATTTGGCTGAATCCTAGAACAGCCGAGACACTTGACATCGTTCAATTTGGCGAGGCGATAAATGAATTTTTGTTGTTACTAGGGATGCAACGGATATCCGGCATATCCGGCTGATTTTTCAATATCCGAAATACCGTCGGATATCCGAATCACAATCACCGGATATCCGACTTCTCTGCCGGATATCCGGCAATACGTAGTAAAGCAAATATATAAGGATAAGAGATCGTTTGACCCAAACAATGCCGAACAACTTCTGTTTATAATGCAAAATATGAAAGCAAGTCCACTATTCATGAGTAAAAGGTAATTCTCAAAAGTTTAAAGAATTGCCACCTTTCCTAACATTGGTATTAGAACTCTTTATAATAAATTTAAGAATTTATGTTTACATCTTTTAGAAAATTGTACCTTTACTTTCAGAATGTGAAACAAAATCTGAAATTGTTTATTAAAGTATGACTTTATTAATTTTCTTTCTCTCTTTTAAGTTTAACAATTAAACAAGCCTATTTTTACTTTCTTTTATCTTCTATAGAAGAAAGTATTGTAACTGAGATTTTTTTCGATTTCTGGTTTTCGGTGAGCTTAGACGTTTTAGGGGTCAGAGATCCCAAAACATGTTTATACAAAATGTCTGTCATCATACCATCAAAAAGTGTATGAAGTTATGCATAGAATTGAACCAATTTTTTGTGAATGTTTTTGGCTATAGCCAGCTGGCCCTCCTTCAATATTGGAACATTCCACTGGAAGGGGGTGCTGTAATCGTGATTTTTGAGGCATTTTCATTATTGCACCATCAAAAAGTGTATGAAGTTATGCATAGAATTGAACCAAATTTTTTGTGTATGTTTTTGGCTGTGGCCAGCAGGTCCTTCTTCAATATGAAAGCATTCTGCCGGAAAGCCCAGTAGCAGAAAGTTATGGTTGTGTCTGCGACAGCAATTTAGTGGGATGAAAATTGTCTGCGGGAGTAGCGTGTTACATTTTCTTATGTACAAACATTATGAGTGTTAAAATAAACAGCGTTCTTACTGATTAATACCAGAAGTGATTCTGAGTAAAAAAAAAAAAAAAAAAAAAAAATGAAAAAATTCTGAAATTCACAGCAAAATTTCTAAAAGGTTACAACAGGAGGGGGACAGGGAGAGAAAATCCACTACCGGCACTAATTATGTGTTTTTCTTGTGCACTTTTGATGAAATTTGGGTTTTTTCGCGATCTTTTGACAGAATATGCCGTTTATCTCGATCTTTTGACGAAATTTGCCGTTTTTTTGCGATCTTTTGACGAAATCTGCTGTTTTTTTTGCGATCTTATGAGGAAATTCCCCGTTTTTTTCGCGATCTTTTGACGAAATTTGGCGTTTTTTCGCGATCCTTTATGAACTTCGTGTTTTTTCTGCGATTCTGTGACAGAAAATTGCGTTTTTTCGGCACCTCTGGGACGAAATTCACGTTTTTCCCGGGATCTTTTGACGAAATTTGCGTTTTAATAGCGATCCTTTGGCAGAAATTTGCACTTTTTGCGATTTTTAGACGAAATTCCGCAAATTTAATTCCGATCTTTTGACATAAATTTTCCTTTTTTCGCGATCCTTTGACAGTAATCTGCGTTTTTCATGATCCTTTGACAGAAATTTGCGTTTTTTCGCGATCGTTTTACAGAAATTTGCATTTTTTTCCGCGATTGTCTGACTAAATTCGTGTTTTTTCCTCGATTCTTTGATGAAATTCAAGTTTCTTCCGCGATTTTGTGACAGAAATTTGCGTTTTTCTTGCGCCCCTGGAACGAAATCCACGTTTTTTCTGGATAAAATTCAAGTTTGTACAGCGATCTTTTGGCAGAAATTTACGCTTTTCGAGATCTTCTGACGAAATACCGCGTTCTTTCTGCAATCCTTTGACATAAATTTGCGTTTGCTCGCGATCCTTTGACATAAATTTGCGTTTTTTCGCGATCGTTTGACTAAATTTGCGTTTTCCCCACAATCATTTGCCTAAATTTGCGTTCTTTCCGCAATCCTTTTACTAAATTCGCATTCTTTACGCGATTCTTTTACGAAATTCCATGTTTTTTCCGCGATCCTGTGACAGAAATTTGCAATTTTCTACAACCCTGGGACGAGATTCATGTTTTTTTTTCCGGTCTCTTTTGACGAAATTTTGTGTTTTTATAGCGATCCTTTGGCTATAAATTACCGATTTTTTATGCAAACGATTGCCGAAATTTATTTTTTTCGGCGACCATTTGTCGAATTCGCGATATTTTTTGTCAGAATTTTCGTACTTTTTTTTTTTTAAGGAAATACTTCTTTTTTTTTCAAGTTGGCAAATTTGTCTGCAAGGTCCAAAATAAATCTGCGACGCACGTCGCGCGTCTCGAACTTTCTGCTACCGGGCCGGAAGGGAGTGCTGTAATTGCGATTTTTGTGCCATTTTCATTATTGTGCTATCGAAACGAAAAGTGTATGTTAAATATGTAATAAGTTACCCATATAATTGAACAAAATTTTTTGTGTATGTTTTTGGCTATGTCCAGCAGGTTCTCCTTTAAATTGGAATTATTCTGCCAGAAGGGTCCGCTGTAATAGTGATTTTTGTGCCATTTTCATTCTTGTACCATCGAAAAGTGTATGAAGTTATGTATAGAATTCAACCAATTTTGGGGGGTATGTTTTTGGCTATGGCCAACTGGTCCTCCTTCAATTTGAAAATATTCTGCTTGAAGGGGGTGCTATAATAGTGATTTTTGTGTTATTTCCATTATTTTATCATCGAAAAGTGTATGAACTAAGCATAGAATTGAACCAATTTTTTGTGTATATTTTTGGCTATGGCCGGCAGTTTTTTCTTGAATTTGGAAATATTCAGCCAGAAGGTGGCTCTGTGACAGCATTTTTTGTAAAATTTTCTCAATTTTTCGTACTGTATATTGGTGGCTCGTGAAGCCATGGGAACTTCACATCCTGCTAAGCTGGCTATTCACAATCAGCTGATGTACAACAGAATAATGAAAAAAAAATATTGATTTTAATAAATATCATGATCGAGATTAACTTATTCTTATTTTGATTAATTGAAGAATAGAAATTTTATATCAGGATCAAAGTTGGTATAATATTGAAGTATTAACATTTGGAACTACTTTTTGAGACATTAAGATGTATGAGATAGAAGAAAGTTTTGGGGTTGGTACATCCAACTTCATTATAAATCTCTCTATTCTAAAAAAAAGTAACTACCGCTGTCACCGCCGCCGCCGCCGCCGGTTTTGAATTTTTTGTGACCGGAGGTCTTTCTTCATTAATATTGAGAAAAATAATGCATACAAAAATATGAAAATCAGTGGTTTTATACAGAAATGTTTGATAAACACGCTGATGCAGACAGTTTTCAAATCGAAGAATTATTTTAAGACATATTGAATGCTAAAGTTGGACAAAATCGTTCCACTAAAAAAGTTTTATAGCAGCAAAAACTATACATGGCAGTGTAATCATTTTTAGATCATTTTATGCGTTAGAATTTGCCGGAGTGCAGATTGCATTAATTTTTTTATTTTGACTCATTTTTTCAGGTTTTATTTCTATTTTAAATTCAAATTTTCTGCATTTCTAGAGATATTTTTTACAGATTTCAGAAAATTGTACTAATTTAAACTGTTGCCAACTGTATAAAAAGCGCAAGCAATAATGTTTGCTTCAAATTAAAAATTTATTTACACGTGACTATTATAAACAGGAAAAAAACTTTCAAATTAGAATTAAATAATTATGTATAAAAAGCAGGAACTTATTAAAAATTACGTCATAAAAAGTACACACGTGAATTTTAAAAGAGAAAGGATATTGTAAAATAATAAATTCATTAACATGCGTTAGAAGTCTTAGGAGAAATTATGTCATATTTACGTCACATTATAGTTATTACATAAAATGAACACAAAATAATATTGCAAAAAAGTTTAAATTTAGAAATTGCGCTAGACATTTATTTAATATTTTGAGAGGATATTTTCAACTATTTTTGTTAGGAAACCGCAAATAATATTTCATTGCTAACAAAAGTACTTTCATGCGATTATTTAAAAGAGAAAGAATAGCTTGGTCAAAATTACGTCAGATTAAAAACGATTAATTTAAAATATCTCATTTAAAAGAACTTTCTTTTCGCTTTGTTAAAAAATACCAGGAGACAAAGACTCTGTTTACTTAATTCCTTTTATATTAGCTTATTTTGAAATGTTGTTACACGTGTCTACGTCATCAAGTTATTTTTATTTCGACGTTTTATTTGTATTTTTATTAATGTTGTACGAATTTATTTGTTCTTTCGTTATTTAAAATAAAAATTATGTCAATTTATATAATTTGGCGAATGGTTTGGCGATTTATATAATTTGGCGAAATGGGTCGTCGGGATAATCAAGTAGTACCGCAGCGGATTTGGCGTTAAAATTCCCCAATCAAAGAGAAATGAATTGAAATTCGTTTATAGGGAGATCGCCACTGTTTTTTAAATTATAATTCAATCTTTCGAAATATTTTTAAAGCCGATCAAATTAGCGTGCATTTAGAGCCTGCGGTGTCTGGACGGGGGTTGGCGAGCGTAGCTCGTAGGGGGCCGAGCCCCCTAGTATCTCTCTATTCTAAAAAAAAGTAACTACCGCTGTCACCGCCGCCGCCGGTTTTGAATTTTTTGTGACCGGAGGTCTTTCTTCGTTAATATTGAGAAAAATAATGCATACAAAAATATGAAAATCAGTGGTTTTATACAGAAATGTTTGATAAACACGCTGATGCAGACAGTTTTCAAATCGAAGAATTATTTTAAGACATATTGAATGCTAAAGTTGGACAAAATTGTTCCACTAAAAAAGTTTTATAGCAGCAAAAACTATACATGGCAGTGTAATCATTTTTAGATCATTTTATGCGTTAGAATTTGCCGGAGTGCAGATTGCATTAATTTTTTTATTTTGACTCATTTTTTCAGGTTTTATTTCTATTTTAAATTCAAATTTTCTGCATTTCTAGAGATATTTTTTACAGATTTCAGAAAATTGTACTAATTTAAACTGTTGCCAACTGTATAAAAAGCGCAAGCAATAATGTTTGCTTCAAATTAAAAATTTATTTACACGTGACTATTATAAACAGGAAAAAAACTTTCGGAACAGATGTGTTATTATCCCACCCTCCGCCATCTTGGATTTTTTTGGCGAGAAAACCCCTTTTCCGCCAAGTAGTAAATGTCGACAAGCACCCGTTTCTACGCATGTTTGGCTCAACGAAAATAAAATGTAAATAATAAACAAAATTCGCTAAACTGGCAAATCAGTAATCCTTGTATGAGCGCTTCGTGCACATTTAACGGAAAAAAAACATCGCCAAATTCAGCATTTCTCGCAATATAGCATTCTCAAAATTCAGCAGTTCTAGTCTTGTAGCAATCTCAAAATGTAAAAAACTCTTAAAGCAACAAACTATACATAAAATTATCAACATACCTTAACAGACATCTGCTTTCTTGAAACCTACAGCACAAAATATAACACTGCCGTCATTTTCCAAAATAGGCTTAATACGCATTGACACGCTATAAACAAACCCCCCTTTCATGTCAAAATTTCCTCATATTTCTTAATTACTTCAGCAAAAGCGTTTAAACGGACTACAGAAACTATAGTCAATGAAATACATCCAATAAATTTAACAAAAATAAAAAGACAGCCATAGAACACGATATCAAAGAGTATCTGGAACAAGAGTCAACCAACCGTCAGCAACATGAATGTTCACGCTCTCGCGTCGTAAAAAGGGGGGTTGCCATAATAAGTTACTAGACGCCAAACGCCGGGGTTGCCAGAGCGATAAAAATCGCCAAATACTCAACATCGCGGAGGGTGGGATAATAACACATCCTAGCCAAACTTTCAAATTAGAATTAAATAATTATGTATAAAAAGCAGGAACTTATTAAAAATTACGTCATAAAAAGTACACACGTGAATTTTAAAAGAGAAAGGATATTGTAAAATAATAAATTCATTAACATGCGTTAGAAGTCTTAGGAGAAATTATGTCATATTTACGTCACATTATAGTTATTACATAAAATGAACACAAAATAATATTGCAAAAAAGTTTAAATTTAGAAATTGCGCTAGACATTTATTTAATATTTTGAGAGGATATTTTCAACTATTTTTGTTAGGAAACCGCAAATAATATTTCATTGCTAACAAAAGTACTTTCACGCGATTATTTAAAAGAGAAAGAATAGCTTGGTCAAAATTACGTCAGATTAAAAACGATTAATTTGAAATATCTCATTTAAAAGAACTTTCTTTTCGCTTTGTTAAAAAATACCAGGAGACAAAGACTCTGTTTACTTAATTCCTTTTATATTAGCTTATTTTGAAATGTTGTTACACGTGTCTAGGTCATCAAGTTATTTTTATTTCGACGTTTTATTTGTATTTTTATTAATGTTGTACGAATTTATTTGTTCTTTCGTTATTTAAAATAAAAATTATGTCAATTTGTATAATTTGGCGAATGGTTTGGCGATTTATATAATTTGGCGAAATGGGTCGTCGGGATAATCAAGTAGTACCGCAGCGGATTTGGCGTTAAAATTCCCCAATCAAAGAGAAATGAATTGAAATTCGTTTATAGGGAGATCGCCACTGTTTTTTAAATTATAATTCAATCTTTCGAAATATTTTTAAAGCCGATCAAATTAGCGTGCATTTAGAGCCTGCGGTGTCTGGATGGGGGTTGGCGAACGTAGCTCGTAGGGGGCCGAGCCCCCTAGTATTTAAAATTAAAAGTAACTTTCTTTTTACTTATTAAATATCAAAGTAATTTAACTCAAAATAAAACTAAATGTGACTCAAAGCAAAACAGTATTAAATAATTAAAACAGAAAAAAGACATCAACTAAACTTATGTTTGGAGAAAATAACTCTTTAATCATGGGTATATTAGTAGATATTTTATGTTTAAATTATAAAAAGAACGTATGTATTTCTTTGTGAAAATACTCTACAATTATAAGCTTATTAATTGGTTAAAATTTGTTACACAAATTATCAGCATTTCATTGTACAAATTAATTATTAGCAATTATCAATATAGTTATACCCATATCCAAATTCAGTAGCAATTATCGGCATTTCATTGTACAAATAAACAGAATATTTTAATGTTTAAATTACATTTATATACAACATTATTAATATACATTACACGGCTTGAATGGCAGATACATGTCTTGAATTTCGAGATGGGATGGCAGAATTCGTGCCCTAAAGAATATCGCGGGGCGGGAGGCTCCTGTTTCCAAAAAATCATTTTCCGAAAATGTTTCTTTGTAAAACGACGATGAAGTGTCGGGACAGACTGACAAATTTCATGATATTTTCCACTATCGATTTGCAGATTTCACAGTTTCTTCTTACAACACTAGGGGGCTCGGCCCCCTACGAGCTACGCTCGCCAACCCCCGTCCAGAAACCGCAGACTCTAAATGCACGCTAATTTGATCGGCTTTAAAAAGATTTCGAAAGATTGAATTATAATTTAAAAAACAGTGGCGATCCCCCTATAAACGAATTTATATTCATTTCTCTTTGATTGGGGAATTTTAACGCCAAATCCGCTGCGGTACTACTTGATTATCCTGTCGACCCATTTCGCCAAATTATATAAATCGCCAAACCACTCGCCAAATTATACAAATTGATATAATTTTTATTTTAAATAACGAAAGAACAAATAAATTCGTACAACATTAATAAAAACACAAATAAAACGTCGAAATAAAAATAACTTGATGACGTATACATGTGTAACAACATTTCAAAATAAGCTAATATAAAAGGAATTAAGTAAAGAGAGTCTTTGTCTCCTGGTATTTTTTAACAAAGCGAAAAGAAAGTTCTTTTAAATGAGACATTTTAAATTAATTCTCAAAATATCAAATAAATATCTAGCGCAATTTCTAAATTTAAACTTTTTTGCAATATTATTTTGTGTTCATTTTATGTAATAACTATAATGACGTCATTTCTCCTAAGACTTCTAACGCATGTTAATGAATTTATTATTTTACAATATCCTTTCTCTTTTAAAATTCACGTGCATGCTTTTTATGACGTAATTTTTAATAAGTTCCTGCTTTTTATACGTAATTATTTAATTCTAATTTGAAAGTTTTTTTCCTGTTTATAATAGTTACATGTAAGTAAATTTTTAATTTGAAGCAAACATTATTGCTTGCACTTTTTATACAGTTGGCAACAGTTTTAATTAGTACAATTTTCTGAAATCTGTAAAAAATATCTCTAGAAATGCTGAAAATTTGAATTTAAAATAGAAATAAAACCTGAAAAAATGAGTCAAAATAAAAAAATTAATGCAATCTGCACTCCGGTAAATTCTAACGCATAAAATGATCTAAAAATGATTACACTGTTATGTATAGTTTTTGCTGCTATAAAACTTTTTTAGTGGAACGATTTTGTCCAACTTTAGCATTAAATAACTCTTAAAATAATTCTTCGATTTGAAAACTGTCTGCATCAGCGTGTTTATCAAACATTTCTGTATAAAACCACCGATTTTCATATTTTTGT
Organism: Maratus speciosus; assembly: GCA_963932465.1. Taxonomy (NCBI): domain Eukaryota; kingdom Metazoa; phylum Arthropoda; class Arachnida; order Araneae; family Salticidae; genus Maratus; species Maratus speciosus. The sequence goes on from OZ010794.1 coordinate 360,939,651, forward strand.
ATGCATTATTTTTGTTAATATTAACGAAGAAAGGCCTCCGGTCACAAAAAAATCAAAACCGGCGGCGGCGGTGACAGCGGTAGTTACTTTTTTTTAGAATAGAGAGAAATTGACAAAATTAGTGTTTGTTTTTCTGCATCTGACCAAAAAAGTTTGCGATTTTTCTCCTCGACCGACTGACGAATTTCTTTATTTTTTTTCTGGAGACCGATTGGTGAATTTCATAAAAAAAAATTTCGCAATCAGTTGACAAATTTAGAAATTTTATTCTGTGACCAATTGGCAAATTTCCCTGTTTGTTCTTGTGACATACTGATGAAAGTAACAATTGTTTTTCTGCATCCGTTTGAAAAAATTCGCATTTTTTCTCTGCGACCGGCTGAGGAATTTCACGATATTGCTCGTGACGGACTGGCAAATTTCACGATACTTTTTCATGATCGATTGACGAATTTCGTGATATTTTCCCACTTTCGATTTCCCATGAACTTCAGTTTTTTTTTCTCGCAACCAATCGACAAAAAATTTTATTTATTTTTACCATGATTGACGAAATCAGCAATGTTTTTTTTCTATGACCGTTTTACGTATTTTGCGATGTTTTTCCTGTGTGCCCAAAATTGGAAATAACTAAAAGGGCAGCAATGGCCACCGGAGACTAAGCTCTACCAAATTGGACAATAGTCAGCACTAAACAAAATGAGATTACACTTGTGGTGCACATGAAAAAAAAAAAAAAAAAAAACTTTGATGAACTTCAAAAAAATATATTTAGAAACAACAAACTAGTTGTTTCTCGCAATTAACAGAAATTAGGACAGGACTTTTTGAAATCAACCTTTTCTCATGTAATAGAAGAAATCAATTGACTATTCCCTTTTCAAACTTTGGATATGGATTTAAAATTCCAATGCATAGAACATAGTTCAATTAACGAAAATACCAGGGATTACAGTTTTGAATATAATTCCATTAAGGATATAATAAAACAAATTTGTTCAGAAGTGACATACCATCACCAGTATGCATTATTCATGTAAGTTAAAAATTAATGCACATCAGATTTTGCAAAGTTTTCTAGAACTTTTTAAGAGAGCATAACCATGTGTTTCCGATAATTTCTGATGTTATAAAAGTCGCTCTGTGCTGTTTGTCAAAAGTGTAATTTGTGAAAGAGGCTAAAGTACACAAAATGGAAAAAATCTAAATTAAGAAATTAATTTAGCAACCCGATTGTTAATTGCACATAACATTAGGTAAAATTGGAAAAATAGACATGGTATATATAAAGCTTGATTCTGTTGCTTTGTTTTAATAAAATAAAAATTTTGAATAATTATCTTGAGTTGTTAATTTAAATTGTTTCAATGGTATTTTGTCATATCTGTATAAATGTAATTCTTTAAGTAGCACATAAAAAATAACAGGGTTTAAAGATTTTTTTTTTCCCTTTCTAACAGTTCAACTCCCCTGCATTTATAAATTTTGGGTATGAAACTCCCCTCCTGGGAAAACTTGAATTGCAAGACCTGATATTCAATGAGATATAGTTTTTGTAAATTATATTTCAATACATTTAAAATGTTTTAATGATGTGTGAAACATGTTTGTAATTTATTGTTCTGAGATGACATTATATAGAGAAATAATTCACTATAATATAACTAAATAATATATATAATATAACTAAAAACATATCTAGTGCCGGATATCCGATCGGATATCCGAATCCGGCAGGCGAAGGAGCTTCGGATATCCGGTATCCGATATCCGGCAAAATCAATATCCGGTGCATCCCTAGTTGTTACCAGTTCATTTCGTAAATTCTTTCCATGCCTACAGTGGTCTGATCTCGAATTTGGATTGGTTTAATGCGATTGGTTGATTTGTTGTGTATTGGATGGTTACGCCTACCTTTAAAACACAACTTCGCATGTTTTGTAATTTGTGTAGAAGGAAGACATTTTGTAATTGTAAAATTAAATGATGGCAAGGCAAAAGTTTACGTTATTGTTAATATTTGTTAATTTTTTTTGCTGTTTTTAGTTGTAAAATTTGAAAGTTAAATGAAATTTACGAAATTATGGCAATTCAACATTTTATAGAGTTGGTTTGCAAGAAAGGAGATGTCTGTTAAGGTATGTTAATAATTTTATCATTTTTTGTTGTAGTGTTTTATATTAGCCGTTTATTGTATATTTCTCATGTATGCTGGCCTTACGAGTTTTGTACTACTGAGATTTTGAGACTGCTACACAGCGAGAACTGCTGAATCCAGTGATGTTTTTCTTCGGTTAATGAACGCGTAAGCCAGACTTGTATAAAAACAAAAACTTTCTGCGCGCGCAAATATTGGGTCAAAAATTTTCTGCAAATTAATTTAATGTTTAATAAAATTATGTGTTATATTATTCTGACGATATGAATTGAAAACCATAGTTTAAAATATTGCTATTTAAATAATAGCAATATTAATAAATTATTTTTAAATATTGCTATTGTTAATATAATGCTATTTAAATTAAAAATTTATTAATATTAATTAAAGAATAATTATTTTAATTAAAAATTAATAAAGTAAAAATCCATGATAGGAAGTGATGAATTCTTTTCAATTATTTTGTCAATGCATTTAGAAACAGACCAAGCCTTAATATTGTGATCTCTTTGCACAAAATGCCAATCACTTTTATAACACTATGAAATGTATTTTAAATATATTTTAAAATTATTTTAAGTTATTCGATTTAACCGTCGTCGCCGGCCTTAATCAGTGCAGCCGCTGAGTTTTAGTCTGCGGAAAATAGAAATAAAATGGTCTGTGATGTCACAACGTTTTGAGTCTTTAAACTTTGAATTGTAGACAAACAATGTTTAAATTGTACATAAAATTGGGGAATATTTTAAATTTTTGGTATTAAAAAAAAGTTACAAAAGCAAAAAATACGTTTTCCTTTTCTTAACTTTTTACCGCAAAGTGCCGAATTTTTCAGAAAATTTTCCGCGCACGGCATTCGCGCGTGTGTCTATATTATACAACTCTGGCGTAAGCATTCATACGACACTTAGCGATTGCCGCTTTAACAAGTTTCCTGCGTTTTTTAGATTGCTGCAGAACTAGGTTGTTGTATTCAATGATATATATTATTTTTTTATGAACGTGAAGCGTTCATACTTCTGTAAAGGGTGATTCCATGCGGAGAGTCACACACGTAACGCAGGCTTTAATTTGCATTTATTCAATTATTTATTATATTTTAATGTTAATTCTGCTTTTAGGTGGTATGGTAAATAAGTTATTAACATATTTTTTAGTTTAATTGTGTGTAAGTAAAACTCACAGAAATATATCATTTAATTTCATACTCAAAATGTGCTTTTTTTCTGAAGTAGAAAAAAAGCACATTTTGAGTAAGGAAATTAAATTATATACTTCTATGAGTTTTATTGCCACACATTTAAATTTAAAAATATGCTAAAAACTTACTTACCATACCACTTAAAATCAGAATTAACATTAAAATTTAATAAATAATTGAATAAATGCAAATTAAAGCCTGCGTTATGTGTGTGACACTCTCCACGGAATCACCCTAAATTAGAAATGAATTGTTCAATGTTTACTCTGATATAGGCACGTACTTTAAAATATTAAATGACGCCATGATTTTTTCTGAAAGTTATTGAGAAATGAAAATTTTAATCATTAAATCGTTACTCTGATTTGAAAAGGTACTTTAAAAATTTCACATTTTTCAATAAACTTATGTTGAAATAGTTTGTTTTATTTTGAATCGCATAAAAAACAGCTTTCCTGTTTTTTCTAGTTATTTATAAATGTTGCATTTCCCGTGATTCCAGGATGATGACGTAGTAAAAAACAGTCTGGAAGCATTCATGAAAGTGGACCAATCACATTAGTTTTCAGGTTATCATATGGGGGTGGGGGGTGTTTGGCGCTTGTCAGAAAAGTCGCCAAACGGGGTGTCTCGCCTGTTCTGGGATTGTGCCGAACATTTTATTGGTTCAAATATTGGTAAAATTTTAAGCAATCGTAGTTGACTGTACCAAGAATGTCTTGCAGAAACAGTTAAAGGAAGTTTCTAAGACTGATTCTGCAAACTTTTCAATAGCTGCTGAAGTTTGTAATTGACTCTACGGTAAGTGTGTAATTGCTGTCTTATAACCATTTAATTGAACGATGATGCATACATCAGTTGAACCTTTTTTTATATCTTAACCCTTAAATGCCTGAATTTTCAAAAATCATTGTAATAATGTTTTTCGGCTTTCATTTTTTAAATAAATCATGGGAAAAATACTTAAAAAAATCATTTTGTTTTAAGTGTGGTTTACGTCTAAAAAACAATTTATTGCTAATCGGCAATACTGGTCTTTAATTGAAAAAATAATTTTCTTTGATAAAATTCTATAATATTAAACACACAAGAATTTTAGGAACTATAATAAGAAATAAATTTTACTTTCTCGCTACAGAACGAAATAGGGTATTTCGCAAGCTTCCAAACAAAACAAAAAGAACAAGTAGCAACAATTGAAAAAATAAATCTATCTTTATTCTTAAACAGCACAAGTGTTGCCATCTACATGTTGAAAATTGATTTAATAATATTTTCAGAATGTATTTTATTGGCAACATTAGGCATTATAGCTTCAATATTATTCTAATAGTATTTTAGAGCCTAAATTAGGTAAGTTGCCGAAAAGCAACACCCAGCATTTAAGGGTTAAATCAAATGGATCCTTCATGCATTGGCAATAGATTTTCTATATAGAGAGGAAAATCAGAGTGAAAGTTGTTGACATTATGTAAAACCAGAATACGTTACTTGTTTTTTTAACTTTCAAGATAAGACATTGTTAATTTAAGAAATACTGTTAAAAATTGAACTGTTAAAAGATAATATTTCAGAGTGATAGTTTTGGTACTTTTATGTTAGCCGGGCACAAATCTCGCCGATAGCATTTTTTTTTTCTCCCAACCAATAAAAGCTTTTATTTTTTTGCATTTGTAAATTAGAATCAATACTTTGACGATGAAATAAAATGTTTTGCTTTATGGTATCATTTCTTATTTCATATTTTTCTGCATTTTAATTGACATCAAGTGAAAAGCATGTATTTTAAAAATGTTATATGTATTTTATATAAAATAAGTGAATGGCATATATTTAAAATAAAATTAATGCGATGCAAATGGTAGTGTTAGGAACAATATTTGTCAATTTATCAAGTGCACCTGGCTAAAATAAAAGTACCATAGTTTTTCACACAGAAATTTGGAAAATTGGCAAATGGGTTTTGTTGTTTTTCCCAAATTGCTCAGTTGCCCAACAAGTTTTGTAAAAATTAAAAGTGTGTTCTCCACATTTGTCAACATATGGACAAAATTAAGAAATTGATTAGGGATGGAAAAGACTGGTAGTATATTCTAAAGAGTAGCACAAAAAAAAAAAAAAAAACTATAGTTTGACAATGTGAATTAAGTACAATACAGTAGACTCCCGAAAATCCACACATCATTGCAGATGTAAACTATGAAACATTCAATTCAGATGTAGGGACAAAATTAGACTTTTTTATTTTCATATCATTCTGTATGTATTTTTATTATGTAATTATCATTAATATGACTAAACTCATTCTTTTTCATGAAGGAAATACAAATTTATTTCTGAAAAAATACAAGATATTGCTGATATCACTGGTATCACAATCTTTTTTGCCAAAATATATTTATGTATTAATCAAGCTTTTTTGGCTATTAAATCTGAAATAAAACTTCCTTAGATTTTCTTATTTTGATGTGAATTAGTTGGGTACACTTTTATGAGGCAAGTTTCATTGAATAATTCAAGATAAATGTATCTCGTCTTTATTATGACATATTTAATTATACATTATTCATCACCTACTTGACCTGTACTTTTAATAATTTAATCATTTTTTAAATTATCTTAATTTGTATTATTTTAGTTTATTACTTTACTTATTTATTTTAATATTGTACTATATTGTAAGCATTCATTATAATTTCGATTGCATTATTACATTCAAATTAGAATTACTGTTTAAAAATATAAACAAAGCAATGACGAGAAATCTGCAAAATTCTAAAATCCGCACAACCTCTGGTTCCAAGCTGTGCGGATTTGAGGGAGTCTACAGTGTTTAATTATGTTATACCTGTAATAATTATTGAAACTGAAAATAAATTCCATTCTTTATACAAATTATGTATTTTAGAAAAAAAAAAAGTGACTTATTTTGTAAAAGTCATTGAGAAGAACTTTTTTTGGGGGAGGGAGGAGAGTTTAACTTAGTCAACTAAGCCAACTATATATATCTTTACTTCAATCCTTAATTTTGATCATTTTAGCATACATTTTAATTTTGTGTATATTTTTGTTAGCTTATAGAACAGATGAAGGCAAACCATGGGTATTGCCAGTTGTACGAAAAACGGAGAAGGCTTTGGCTGATGATGAAACCTTAAATCATGAGTATCTTGGACAAATGGGTTTAGAAGATTTCAGTAAAGCTGCATCTCGGATGCTTCTTGGTGAAGATAGTCCTGCAATTAAAGAAAATAGGGTATATTTTTTATTTTATTCATTATTTTCTATTAGTAGATGCATTATTATATTTAAATATTGAATTCATATTTGTTTTTTTATTTTTATATAAGGTAAATGTGCCAGTTAAGGAATTTCTGTAAAAACTATTTTTTCATTAATATAATTATTATATTCCAGTTTTTTCAATGTTTTCAACTAGAGATGCAACGAATATTCGGCTTCGGCCGAATATCAAGTCAATTATTTGGCCTTGGCCGAATAATACTGTAATAAATGTTTTTATATTTACACAGTATAACTTTTTAATTTGACAATTTATATTCATCAGATATAATGAAAATTTTATTTGAAATTAATTAACACTTTTTTTTCCATTAACTTTCGTTCTCCGAATGGGTTTTATCTACCCATTTTTATATAAGAGGCTAATTTAGGAATCATGTTAAAAAAAAATTATGCTGTATCAGTAAGTACAAAAAGTAACTGTAATAAGCTAACATAATCTGTTAAATTTAAAATTTATCTATTCAAAATTGTTTTAATACAGCTGTACAAGCTAATTCAAAAACTTTTTTTTATCATAATGGGAAGTTTAACATTTAACCCTTGTTACATAAAAAAATATTTCTTTCAATAATATTTTGAATTATACCTATAAAGAACATAAATATAGGATTGATTAGAAAAAGATGTATTACATGTATAAGATATTTAAGTCTTATATGTTGCAATACTTAGGTGTTTTCTTTTTAGTAAAATATGCTTAAAAGTTGAATATAATTTAAGTGATTTTTTTAAGTCTGTTACTATTTCTTATTAAATAATGAAAGAAATGTAAATACTAAATTCTTTTAATTAGTATGCATTTACATTTTAGATATTTTTTTTTCAAGAATAGCATTGTAATGCCTTAAAAAAAAGTTAAAATTTTGTTTTCAATAAACGTAGATAGTGATGCAGAAGTAATAATTCAGCATTCTCAGGTGATAGTCTATTTCTTTTCTTTCTTTTTTCGTAAATGTTACCTGCTTCTGAAAATAATCTCTCGCTATATATGGTACTTCCTGGTGCAGAAAGGTATTTTTTGGCTAATTGTGAAAGGTTTGGAAAGTCTTCCAAATTGAATCATATTATTGAGGCAATTTTTAGGCCGAATAAATATTGTGTAAAATAAGCATACTAATGAAACAAAACAGTTCTTTTTATTTTCAAATAAATTTAACAATTAGAATACCAATAATTAATAAATATTTTTGTATAAAATAAGAATTGTGCATATAGTGCATACTATATTTTGTTTTTAGGCAAAAATAAGTTCATTATTCGGCTTTTCTTTCTTTTTTCGTAAATGTTACCTGCTTCTGAAAATAATCTCTCGCTATATATGGTACTTCCTGGCGCAGAAAGGTATTTTTTGGCTAATTGTGAAAGGTTTGGAAAGTCTTCCGAATTGAATCCTATTATTGAGGCAATTTTTAGGCCGAATATAGCCGAATATTTTTTCAGAGTAAAATAACGCTTTAAAAAAATTAAAAATTTGTATATAAATAATTTTTTAAAAGAAAACAATACATTTTAATTGTGAAATATACAAGAATTGTGCATATAGTGCATACTATATTTTGTTTTTAGGCAAAAATAAGTTCATTATTCGGCCAAACCGCTATTCGTTGTATCACTATTATCAACAATATTTAGCCATTCTCATAGTCTCATTTCCCAATATTAATCAAAATTTTATTGTAAATATCAAACATATATCACCCAAAATTCCAGTAATGGGCATCCCACAAAAAATAAGATATAATTGTTTTTATGGCTGTATTTAGGACCAGAATTTAATGAAAGCATACTAATGAAACAAAATAGTTCTTTTTATTTTCAAATAAATTTAACAATTAGAATATCAATAATTAATAAATATTTTTGTATAAATATTTGTATAATTCACTGTTTAAATTATTGTAATTATCACAAGATCAATATTTTAGATAGATGGTTTAAAATACTAAATGTCAGGGAATTAGTTATCAAATGATGATGACAGTAGAGTGTTTAGAGGGGTAATAATAAAAAAGGCAAAAAGAAAAGTTTTGGAATATTAGTACATTGATTCGTGTATTTCCCTCTATTTTTAACACTTAAACTTCCTGAAACTACTTGATACATTACTTGTAGTAATTAGTATTACAAATATGAAAGAAATAATACTGCGGTATGAATGTTTTAAATATGCTACTAAATAAAATCATTTCAAAATATAACTGTAGAACTGATGTTTGCAGCCACTGATCTGCAGATTTATTAGTTCCATTACTACAATAAATTTAATTAATATTACAATGTATATATTTTTTTAAAATCAGAGATGAATAAGCAAATATTTAAGATGGAAAATAATAGTTTTATTTTTAATAACTTCTGTAACTTAATTGTTTTTATTTAAATGGTGGAGGAATTGAGCCTCATGATCCCCCTCTGTTCCCTATGCCCTTAAGCAATATTCTCTGCTTCTTGGTTTGTTTTATTGATTGCCAGATTGTAAAATATGGAAGGCAGATATATATTTAAATATATATATATATATATATTATAAAAATTTGCTGTTATTATATAATTAACAGGTAAAAGATTTTATGCACTATGAACATTACTGAAATTGCATTTTTAGCAATGAATACATGGGATGTCCATTACTGGAAATTAACTAAAAGCATTCTAGTAATGGATGTGGTTCTTAAAACATTAAAAATAAATGAAATTTTCTAAATGGCCATTAGTATATAAAATTCAAAGTTTATTATTATCAAAACAAAAACATGCGTGAAGCCATCTCTTAGCGTGTTCATTAAGATTTTCACAGAAAAACAGTTGAGCTCCTAAACATTTTCTGCTTTCTAATTGGTTTGATTAAGAGTGTGAACAATAACCCAGACTATAAAACATGTAGTGGAGTGTTATGAAAAAATAAAAGTTCAATTTTTATTGTCTAATTTATGGTTTTATTATTAATGGTAGTTATTGGTTAACTCCATCAATTTTTATCAACCAAAAACATTGAAGGGTGTCCATTACTGGCACATCTACCCTAGTCATAAATTTGTTCGCTTTCATTTTTTTATACATCACAATTATTTCACTCTATGAATATGAAATTGTGTTTTGAAATTGTTAAATTGTTGTACCATTATATACGGAATAATAAACACTGTTGGACTTCTATTTCACGAATCTCTATTTTTTTTTAATCAGAGGCAGACAAACCCATCAGGATACTGGGAGATTCCTGATGAGCTTGTATCAACACTGTGTCAGTTTGTATCTAAGCATAAAAAAATTCATTAAGTTTCTTATTGCTAAAGAAAGTACAATACATTAGCCCAGAAAAACTTGATAGAAACACAGTTATGGATAATCATTTGCAAGATATAATGAACATTGAATCTTATATTCTTTTTTCTTCATCAAAGGTGTCAAAGCATTGTGCATAATAGCCAACCTTCAATTAAAAAAAACAATAATAAGAACAAAAATCATATGCGTAATTTTTTCTAATATGTAACATTTTGATTGGCATTTTTGTGCTTATTTTTTAACTTCAGTTTTATTAATTAAAATGTAAAAATTGTTAAAGAATAAATACTGTTTTTATTTCTCTTTTTCCTGATAACTTAAATAAGCATAGTTTAAAATTCCATTTTTGAAAGTAGCAAACTATGGTTTGTATAGATTTTTTTTGGTACTTTTCCATTATACGGACACCATTGTTGCCAATCGTAATACATTACATAATACATTAGCATATATTTTGGCATTGTGTCCGTATTACGGAAAAGTACCTTTTTTTATATATGTTACAATGGAATTAGTTTTTCCCGTCTAAGTGTTTTTATAATTAATCATAATTTGTGATTCAAAAATGATAAAATAAAACTGCTATGGATAACTTACAAATTGTAAAGCTCATATTTTTATGCTAGTTAAGATTGTAAAGAGGATTTGTTCAGTTCATCTCTCTGCCCCTGACAAATTTCTCTGGAACCTTGATTTTGAACAAAAATAACAGAAATATCTCTAAATAATGAAGACCAATTTCTATTTACTTTTTTTAAGACCAAAAATTTAATTATTTTAAATTTAGTATGGAAGCTATCTTTAAAACTTGAATTAAACTTTTCTGTTTCATTTTTAAATGAATGTCTTTTGCTGTCAAAATATTTACATTTTCTTTTATTAAAACATAAATAGCAAACACTGTAGGAGCATGGTGATTTGTCCACTATTCAGATGTAAAAGATACAAATATATGGTTGTAAGAGAATGAAAAAGTGTCCATTAGCGATGTTCATTATGAAGGTGTAACTGTATTTTCTTTTCTGTTAAACACAGACATTATGTAATAATTTTTTGTAATTTCTTATAATGCATGTATAAAAAGTTATATATATATATATATGTAACGAATATCGGGGGCCGTTCTGGAATCTAGAGAGGGTAGTCGCGGCCCGTTCACTTTGCGGCAGTTGACCGTCGTATCACCGGCGTTAATAAGTCAGAACATCTTGGAATTGACAGAACTAGTGGAATAAATAACTGGGACTCAGGAACCACTTGATGGACCGAACTCATTTATTTAGCCACTCATCTTACAGCTAATTCGCGAGTTCAGCCGGGGGTCCCTCCAGCTACTTATGTCGCTGACTTTAGGAGCTACATTGACATGAGTTTTGCCGGCATCTCAAAATGGCAAGATCCGTCGTTTTTGGCGTGGGTCTTAGCCAATATCTTGGGGCTTAACATATTTTCCAGCAGAGGGCACAGTTGTAAAATTGGGAGGAACATTTCTTTAATTGGTTGATTAGCTTTTGATTGATTGTCCAGGCTCAGATGCAAGACATGGGCTTGGCCGGCCCAGGAATCGGCTAACCACAACTGAATGAGAATATTCCGTACGTCAGCATTTTTACTCTTAAAGATCGTCCGAAAATGATAACTGAAAGTAATAAGATGTATTGCTGGAAAACAAAGTTACAAGGGGAGAAACTGGTTTTAGACATAGATTTAAAGTTAGAAGAAAGAGACTTCGGATTTTAATTTAAATTTTTGGAATTTTAAAGGGTTTTTATCCTTTCATATATATATATATATATATATATATATATATATATATATAAATTTTGAAATACTAATTAAAATCAGATAAAAATTACCTGTTTATATAAAGATCTGAATTTATATAAATTTCTATAAACTATATTCTTAATATATTTATTTATATTTAAAAAGGTACTTACTTGATGAGAACGAATAACTCGTATGTTTTATTTCTCGATAAGATAATTCAGAAAGATTTTAATTTAAAGTGCAATTTGATCTTATATTTAAACTGTACCTTATATTAACAGTGATTTCTAATTAATAGTCTGTGAACTACATCTGGTTTTTGACATCTATTTCTGTGGCCATCAGATCTCTTTATAGCAATTAATTTAATTATAAGCTTTTTATCTAAGAAATGAATGCAGTTTATTTGAAGGAAAAGAATCTTTCAAATTCACTGATATTCCTTTTACAGTAAACTCTAAAAAATCTGCACTGCTTGGGACCAAGGGCTTACTGGATTTTGCAGATTTTAGATTATTGCTTTGCTCACATTTTAAAATCTCATCAGAGTAGTTATTTCTTTTTAAAATAATTTTATAAATATTAAGTTCCAATAAAAAAATCAATGTACCTAATGCAAATACACATAATTTATTAGAGATGCACCAAATATTCGGTATCTATTCAGTATTCAGCGTATTCTATTGAATATTCAGTCAGGCCGAATATCAAATTATTTGGTCTGCCTAATATTTGGTTTAGTTAAATATCAAAGTCCAGTAGACTCCCTCAAATCCGCAACCCTAAAATCTGCACGTCTTTGCAGATGTAAACAATGAAACATTCTTTTCAGATGTTGGGGCAAAATTACAGAATTTTTTAGTTTCATTTCATCCCGTGTGTATTTTAATATGTAATTCTAAATAATATGACTGAACTCGTGATTTTCCATAAAAGGAGTATAAATTTATTTTTTAAAAAAAATCAAGATATCACTGGTAATCACAATTCTTTTACCAAATTTATTCATGTATTAATCAAGCTTTTTTAGTTATTATTACGACGATTTTAATGTGAATTAATAGAGAATACTTTTCATAAGGAAAGTTTCATTGAATAATTCAAGGAAAATGTATCATCATTTTTATGCATATTCAAATATACATTATTATTTACTTGACATTTACTTTTAATATTTATTTCAGTTTTTATATTATCTTACTTTTTATCCTTTTAGTTTATTACTTTACTTAATTATTTTAATATTTTACTATATTACAATCATTGATTATAATTTTGATTGCATTATTGCATTCAAATTACTGTTTAAGAAATGTAAACAAAGCAACGACCAGAAATCCACAAAATTCTAAAATCCGCACAGCCTCTGGTCCCAAGCTGTGCAGATTTGAGGGAGTCTACTGTATTCGGTTTGACCAAATATTCTGCCAACAGAATACTTAAAAAAACCCTTTAAAAATATTTTTTTAAACCTTAGGTACACAAGTGCTACTGTTAACTGTCAATTAATAAAGATATTCAGAATAATTATAAATAGAATCATATTTAAATAAAAGAGAATGTTTTTAAAATATTTATTTGCTGTTTAAAAAGTGTCATTTAAGAGAATTTACCATTAATGATGACATTCATAAGAACTAATGATGCGCAAATGGGAGTTCCTGAACAATGTCTGGAAAATAATCTATTTCTTCCTTTTTCGCAAGCAAGGTGTTTCTAAACAAAATGAAAAAACTTCCAGGAGTGATAAGACATCAAGACAGACAATTTTTCTCCAAGAAACCAGAATCAGAATCTACTTATCCAGTCAAAAATACAATGTATCTCATTCCAAGTCAAAGATGGATTTTCATTTGTTACTTTAACAATAATGAAGATATTGTAACTATATTTTCAATAGAGTTATTTTGAGTTCTGTGAAATATGGTGCATGATGAGAATAGCTGGAAATTGCCAGCGTTCATATCTAAACAACACTGAACTAGACGTTCCTTTATTCAGAAAAATTAATGTGATTCAAATCTTGTTAAAAAATCTTTATTATTGTTAAAATTGTGAATGAAAACTCAGTTTCAGCTTGTAGTGATACACCTTTTTTTTTTTTTTTTATAGAATGTATTGTATTTTTGATGGAATAAATGAATTGAGATGTTGTTTTCATGTTAAAAATTTTTTTGTCTTGACCACATTATCTTGCCTAAAAGTTTGTTACAAGATTTTAGGAACAACCTGCATGTTTACATCCTCTGAAAATGATCACCCACTCTAAACACAGCTCTTTGGTGCATTTAAAATGTCCTTGCTAAGTCAACAGGAATGTTATTCATGCTTAGTTGCCACCATTAGAATAGATTGTATTATTATTTTTACTTTAGTCTCTTTTTCGACAAACAAGCAGTATAGGACTGTCAGTTTTTTCTTGAAGTGTCTTCGAAATGCCTGTTTGATTTTAAAATATTTGTTTTAGAATATAAGAATTTTATTTGTATTAATACACAGAAGAAACTATGAAATTTAATATTTTATTAATTAAAAAGTTTTAAAACTACCCTCTTAAAATAACTCAAAGCATAGATTTTTTTTGTGTAAAGTTTACTTGTAAAAAGATCTTGTTTATTAAAATTGAAGTCTCTATGTTGAACATTATGTATTTTTTATTTATTTATTTGACTTTTTAATACCTTTAAATTCTGATATATTAAAGAATTCAGGTAGCCGAATATTCAGTATTCGGTTTATTTGTATGCCGAATATTCGGTATTCGGCCAAAATCATAAACCAGTGCTTCCCTATAATTTATTGTAAGTTTATTTAATGAATAATTTGGATAAATTATAAGTACCATTACAAATTATTTCTTGTTAAATATCTGGTAAGTTTTAGTTTAAAAACATTTTATGTTTTGAAATCTTTCTTACAACTCATGAACAGTCAACCATTCTTTTCAGTTCACTGGCATGGTGCAGAGAGACAGGAGGGCAGGATTATTATAGAAACACCACATGTCCCTCATTAAAAAAAAAAAAAAAAAAAAAAAAAAATTTGCTACTATAAGTCTGATACAATTATATGGAAAAGATATTTCTTGGAACTTTCTAAGTTTAAATCCTGTGTTGTTGTAGAACGAAAAAAAAAATAGATTGCTCAAAACGCCAATTTTTTTTTTTTTTTTTTTTTTTTTTTAATTTTTATTTATTTTTTTTTTTTTTTTCATCTGATTTAATACATTTTTTTCAAGAATCAAAGTTGATGTAACATGCTGTATGCACAATATTTCAGATTGTTGTGGATAATTGCTTGCAGTTTGCTTCTATAGTTCTTAACACAAATATATAGTTATGAATTGCCTTTATTTTAAATATACCTAAAGAAATTTGTATTTTTAAATCTTAACAGTAAACCCTGATTATGTGTAGTAAAAATATTTTGATTTTAAAGTTTGAAAATTAATACCTTTTTTTATTTATGGATTTGTTACAATAAATAAAAATTTCTTAAGTTTTCTACTTGAAGCAGGCACTTAATTTTTAACTTATCTGATTGCTCTTGAAGAGCCTTAGAAGCTCCTGATAATTTTTGTATCAGTGCTTCGGAAACTGCTGGAAAAAGTAAATGGCTTGTAAAAGGCTGGCAACCTGTTAATGTTATAGTTCATTCAAAATTTTAAGTTCAAAAATAAATTAAACAATGTAATATTTTGAATATATCAGTATCAGCTCTATTTTATTATTCTTATAGCTATTTTTATTGTAATGTGTAATGAATGATGAAGTTCATTACTGATTTCCTTGAATTTATTTTTATCAATCATATCCATAAAATATAAAAGGTTTCTGAAATATGGGGAACTCTTTTCTATTGTCATATGTTTATTTTGTCATCTTAATAAAATATTAGTAATTAAAAATAGATGTGTATATTTTCCTCTTTTTTGTTAATACATTCTTTATTTTGTTTTCATGCATTTTTCCTATTGAATGCTTGGCATTTTCATCTCTGATTTTATCCTGTTGGTTGAATTATTTCTTTTATAGGTACTTCCTTTTCCCTGTCCTTGGTGAAAGCAGAAAAATTTTCATAAACATTTTCTCATAACTCATTCCAATGCTTCTTGCAAACAAGTGATTTGTTCACTATTTGCACCATTCAATTTATACATTTTGAAAAATTTATCTAATATACGTACATACAAAAGCAATTTTTCTTCTTTTGTATGTGTAATATATATTTTAGTAATAAGATTTTTGAAATATAATACTACTCATAAAACAGTAACGTGAGCATTTTCATTCATTTTTTAATATGCTGATAGTAGTGATATCTTTTTGGTTAAAAAACTATAGCATCTTTTTCCATCAACACCAGAATTGATTTTTGACATGACTAAACTGCCATTATAAAGTGTGTATATTCAGTAGAAGATCTTTATGATGTAAACCTGAAAACTTGAGGTTGTGCTTTAAAAAGAATTTTCTGTTGTATAGAACACATTTCAAACATTGTTAAACATACCTTATAAACATGCCCAAATATGTTTGAAACTCATCAAAATATAGTTGAGTATCTTTATATTGCATTCCTTGTTACCAGGAGTTGTGCAGATTGTAAATTTTTGTATAATATAGTCACTCGACATATTGTTAAATTCACTTTATAAACCTTGTCCAAATATGCCTATACCAAATCGTTTATATTGCTAATTTTTTTAATTTGTATGGTAATAATAGTAATTATTTCATTGAAAAGCTCTGAATTAAGGATGTAAAGTTGAACTAGTGTATCAAATTTAGTCCTCTTAGAGAAAATAGCAATTTTTTTTTCTTTTTTTTTTTCTTTCAATGTGCGAATCTAGATGCTTCTTAACTGCGAAATTCATTGTTTTCATCTGAGAAGTTGTGTGTTATATATATGGAGAACTGCATTATAAAATTCTTCTACTCAGGGGTGCAGAAAATGTTTTTACTACCAACATTTCCCCCAATCCATATAAAAATTTCCCCCAAATTTTACAATGTTAGTCAATTCTGCATTACCGTAGGTATAGAATTTTTTTTTTTAATTTTTCCAAAATTTCTCAACTTATGCACGAATATATACGGTACATATTATTCTGAGATTGATTTTGTGAAGGTCACCATACGGATATTTCTATTTGTAGTGAACATTTTTCTATCTCAGGGAATTATGTAATTGTTAAAATCAAAATCAATTATATATTTTTTCTACAAAATTTCCCCAGATGGCTAAAACTTCCCCTGATCCTAGATCGCCGGATCGGACATATTCTAAACCCCTACTTCTACTGTATTAAATACAGTAGAAGATCTTTATAATGCAAATCTAAAAACGCAAGGTTGTGCATTATATAGAATTTTGCGTTATATGGATCTCATCATTAAATTCCTTGTAAACATGGCCAAATATGTCTGAAACATATCAAAATACATTAGAAAATCTTTATACTGCATTCCTTGTTACCAAGAGTAATTCAAATTATAAATTTTTGCATAATGTAGGTCAGACATTGTTAAATTTACTTCATAAACATGATCCAAATATAACTGACACAACCATCCCTTATACTAGACATTTTCAAAATTGTTTATTGTAATAGCATTTTTTTCAGTAAAAAGGTCTTAAAATTAGACGATAAAGTTGAACTAATGTATCAAATTTAGTCCTCTAGAGAGTAGCAATATTTTACAATGTGAAAATGCAGGTTGCTTTTTAACTGCAAAAATCATTGTTTATATCTGAGAAGTTGTGCGTTATATGGAGAATTGTATTATATAGATCTTCTATTGTAGTACTGTTTTTTTATCCATATACAGTGAAATTTTCAAAAACTGTGCTACTAAAACCTGACTGTTTTTGGCAGGATTCACTGGAGTTCATTCTTTAGAGGTTGGATGGTCTTCAAAGGTTACCAGTCATAGAGATTTTAGAGTACTATATAAATTACTTCTGCATGCATCTATGTGTTAAGTAAATTATGAAAATATTTAACAAAATATTTATATGCATGAAACTTTGAATTAGATGCCAGAAAGTGTTTATGAAAGTTTTTCGTCTTTCCTTCAGATATGGTTTTTTATCTCACTAAAGTCACTATAAAAATGAAGTATCTTATATAATTTCATATATTTTTTTTCCATATGATTACATTGAGACACAAATTCCTTTCTTACTGCTGTTTTGAAATTTATCTCAAATAGCTATACAGGGTATTCCAAATTCAACCGACAAATTCAGAGATGTGATAGTAGGCATCAAGAGGTTGAAAAATTGCCATAAAACATGAGGTCGCAAACCACTTATTTGGTCACAAATACTGGGTGTTTCATCCTCACTGAACTCGGATTGACAGTAATAATTTTGAGAAAAATAAAAACATTGCAATGAAAAATGCAACAATATGTACCTTGTTTTGTTTGAAATGTGATAACATCACGAAACGATCAGGAAAACACGTTGCTCAAGCAATCGATGTTAATGTATGAACTAATCACAGTGCAAAATGTAGGCCATCAAGTGCGTATTGCTGGCATGTATAATGCAAACTTCTATCCCTTTTGTTTGGTGTTATCACATTTACAACAAACTTGAGAATGTCTGTTAAATGTTTTATTATAGTCTACTTCAGTTTTTTTAAAGTTGTTACCGTCAACTTGAGTTAGAATGAAACACCCTGTATTTTTGATTAAATATGTGGTTTGCGATCCCATGTTCTGTGGTAATTTTTATCCTCTTGATACCTACTATCACTCCTCTGAATTTGTCGATCGAATTTTTGAACACCCTGTATATTAAAGTAGTACAGTAAGCTTCCTTTAATCTGCAATAAATATTCGGACATAAGCAATGAAATTTGTAATTAAGAATTTGAAGAAATTTGGTAGCAGCAACTTTTTTCCTCCATTTTTCACAGAAATTTTCTGTTTTTGTTTTTCATTAGGTTCATCAAATTTTCAATTTAGTCTTTGCTTTTTTCTGAACTGTACATTAAACAATAATCAAATTAATAATTTTAAAAAATTATAATTTGTATTAGCTTTTTATTTAAAGTCTTTCATTTATGGACACAAAATTACATTTTTTGCATAACTAGATAAAATTAAAATTAATATAAATAATATATAAATAATATTAATATATAAATAATATTAATATAAATATTAAAATTAAATTAACATAGATAAAATTTCCAAAACATACATCTAGTATAGAAAACAAAAATGATTACATCAGTTTCTCAGAAAATTAAAATTAACCAGGAGTGAATGTGCATTCAGATTTGTATATTTAACATGCTAAGTGCCACGTCAGTCACCGGTGACTGACACTGAACTTTCCATTTCGAACGTATCATTCACCGATGACTGATGGTCTAAAATATGATATAAAACTAAATATATATATTGTTTTAAGTAATTATTGAAAATTTATCTAAAATTTACATACCTATTATTTATTACTGGATTATACTTTCTTAAAAATTACTTAAAACATTGTAGATTTTTCAGCTTCACCATGTCACTCAACGTGTTAAATGTATATGCTTATTTTATTGCTATATATGTGGTGCCGAAATTATCATGTCAGATCAGATGCAGAGAAAACCCACATTCGAAGGTGAAGGTCCCAGCCAAGCTGCAAATAATGCTAGCTAAATGCAAGCTAAAATTTATTGGAGTTGATTGTAACCTGGGAAAAGGGCAGAGGGTGTAGATTGTTGATCATGGTGAAAACGTCTCTGTGGACCAATAATTTTTATTCTATAATTGTGACGTTGTCCCTGATAACTTTTGATTATAATTGTTTAATTTATGTCGAAGTGTTATATCATATGTAGATATTTTCACCATTATCATATCATTGATCAAGATTTCATTAAATACATATGTAAATATTTTCACCATTATCATATCATTCATCAAGATTTCATTAAATAATTGAAAATTAAACTGAACTTATAATTGTGCCTTCACCTCCTTGCTCAATTCCCATATGTATTTTTTCATTGTGCTTATATTATTTACTTTTTTGAAATTGATAAGCTTTTTTAATGTTGAAGAGAGTTTTTATTGCAAAACTTATTTGAAATCATCTTTTCCATTTTAATAATCATTCATGCATTAATAAAAAAAATTATGCCTGCAAAAAAATCTAATATATAAAAATGAAAATTTGTCTGTCTGTAATTCTATACAAAATTAATAAAAAACCACATATTTAACAGCAATTTCCTATTAAATTTAAGCATTTTTCGTTATAGCAGTTGCCAACAATTAAAAATCCACAATAAAATTCTTGCCACAACAACTACTTTTCTATTGCAAGATTTTCACGTGAAAAATGAAAACGAAATAAATACCTTGACGAATGCTAAAAAAAAAAAGAATATTACATCATAACTTTTCTATTGTAAGATTTCCACAGGAAAAATGAAATAAAGAATTTGACAAATTAAAAAAAAAAAAGTCATAATTACATCATATTGGAAATATAATGGACGTCAGCAGGTGAATATATAACGTCATATGAGTTTGAAAAAACGTACTGAAACATGATAAAAACCCAATTGTGGAAATATTGGCATAATTTAACATTTTGAGGTTCTCTGAATTTGCTTTCGCCATTTTTAAATCTATTCCATATATATGTGTGTGTATGCATGCATATTAGAATTTCCACAAAGGTTTAGGTCACTAGAGCTCATATGAGTTTTTAAAATGTATTGAAACATGATGAAAACCCGATTGTGGAAATATTGGCATAATTTAACAATTTGAGGTTCTCTGAATTTGCTTTCGCCATTTTTAAATCTATTCCATTTATATATGTGTGTGTGTGTGTGCATGCGCATGCATGCATATTAGAATTTCCACAAAGGTTTAGGTCACTAGAGCTCATATTCTTAATGAAAAACTGAAATAATGATTTCAGATTTTTTTAAAATAAAATTCATAAAATTTTTGTACTTGCCATTTTTCTTTAATCATGAAAAATTATTTAAATGACAAAATACTCGGAAACAACTTTTCATCAAAAGGTTTTAATCTCGGTCTCAATCAAGATCACTTATTATATTTACTAAGTAGATAATCTGTCATCTGGATTAAAAGGAAAAAAAAGTGAAAATTACCTATACGGATTAGGAGTTGACTGTATATTTAATAATGCATTTTCAAAAGTACTGAATGATAAACATTGAACATTATTTATAAAGTAACACAACTTTGTAAACATGATTTTTGATTTATTAATATGAGTAAATTTAAAAAAAAAAAAAAAAAAAAAAAAAAAAAAAAAAAAAAAAACCCTTTCAACCAACTCACCAATGCATGATTAAACATTAAATATCTTTAAAAATTGCTGAATTGGATAGTTTTATCATTTTTCATGTCTGACATTATGAAACTTTCAGATAATCAGCAATTTCCATACTGAAATAATTTAAGTTTTAGACAGAAATTTTGAATTTCTTACCATTCCATTTTAAATGGGGGAAAAAAAAGATTTTTACTTTTCTGAAACTCTTTTTTTCTTTGACCACTTTATAAACGCATGTGGAAAACTTGTTTATCAGGGTTTGATCTAACAAACAATTCTCTTTAGCATTATAGCTAAAATACTTAAGTATTTTATTTTTTAACAATGCTTTATAGTTTTTTTGGAGGAAGGAGAAGGGGATTATGACCATTCTTTTTTAAGTACCATGAGAAAATTTAAATCTAAATTTACAAATTTATTCACATAATTGATAGCCCTGTGAACTTTTGCATAAAAATTAGAACTTTTAAACTTTCCTTCAATTTTACTCTTTTTAACGTTTTCCAACATAGTTGAAAAGTGTTTATGAATTCAGTTTGTCTGTCTGTTTGTCCATGCTCTAATGCACATAAATATAGTCCGATAACCATAAAATGTATATGTGTTGTTGGGGTTTACAACGGCATGTTCATATTGAAAATGAAGTGTATAGCATTTTCAGTTCATATACAAGGTCACTCAAAAGAATTCCATTTCATTACGGTCTACGGGAAAAAATCTTTTCTGTTTTTTAAATATTACAGTATTTTAAACATTGAAATCGATATGCATCATTGAAGTATACTACAAGGTTCTTACTATAGAATATGGTGTGCATAGAACTTATTGTTTAGTTACAGGGACACAATAAAGAATTACTATATACGCTTCACACTATAGAATAAAATGAGCAATAATTGAAATATTGAAGCCTACAAGTAATAATTGCTGGAAGTGTGCTTTCAGTTGTGGTATGCATTTTTAAATTTAACTATTTTAAAATATTACTTGGTGTGTTTAAATTCTATAGATCATATACAGGGTCGCACAAAAGTTCTCAACAACATCCATTTGTTGGTGGAAACTTTCAACTGTGCTATTCGTTTAACTGAACTAACTTTTAGCATACCTACTATACAGTATGCATAAGTACTACTGTAGATCTTATACAGGGCTGCAAAAAAAGACTATTCATGGTAATGGCAGAAATCAGGTATTCAAGTGTGTTATAAGTTTTCAAAATTGTTCCTTTTAGATGTCATTTTTCACCTTGTAAACTGAAGTTTTGCTATAGTATTTTGAATGTGCTAGAAAGTATTTCATAATCTATGCTGTATGCATGATTTTTCGTTTTTATTTCAATTTATATTGAATATTACACTGACATATTTTAGCAAAATTTGAAATCCTATCACAAAACTAAAAATGTAAATTCTGATGTTTATACTATTGATGTTTTGTTCTAGTATTGAACATTCAGAAGTCTTTTATAGTCTTTTTTTTTTTTTTCTCCTTTCAGACCCTGGGTGTTCAAACCTTAAGTGGGACAGGTGCCTTAAGAGTAGGAGCTGATTTTTTATCTCGCTGTGCAGGTTTTACAGATTTTTATATGTCAGCACCTACGTGGCGTAAGTTTAGCTTTTCCTGTTCTCATTAAGTAAAATATTGAAAAGCTTGTCTTCTGTTCCTATCTCCTATTAATCACATCAATTTATATGTGAATTTGTTAGTATAAAATATTGTCTATTGCAACTTTGAATCTTTTTATGTATATTTTGTGCCTTTGTGAGATTTCCATGATTTGTAACTGAAATTATTCATGTTCTTTAGTATATGCAGGGTGTGTATGAACCTTGCTTTTGAGCCCCACTATCTCTTCACTTTATTTGATCACAGAATTTAAGTTTCTGTGATTAAATAAGACAGAAATTACTATTTGGAAATAGTGGTACTCAAAAGTAAAAATTGTATGCGTAAATATCAATTTTAGGATATATAAACTAATCATACAATTTATTAAATATCATTAAGTTAAAATTAATTAAACAATACTTTTAAACAGTATTCTTGGATTTTTTAAAAAATTTTATTTGCAAGATTTCTTTCAAATTCCATATAAGCAGGGGTAGTACTTGTCCTGATATCCCTTAAATTCCTGAAAAATGAAAAAATGTCCTGAAATATGGTAACATGTCCTGAAATTCCTAAAATTTCGCGAGTTTTGTACTATAGCGCAAACAGTCATGATTTTTCCGTTTTTTTTTTTTTTTTTTTTTTTTTTTTTTTGCGGAATTGCACAAAATTGGTACTTTGGAATTAATAGGTGCTTTAGAGTCAGAAAATAGTGAATCGTTTTGTCATCTGATGATGAAAAACACACAGATTTCATCAAGTGATTGCAAAAAAAGAAAAAAAAATCAGGAATTTGTCAGTTGGACAGGAAGGAAAATTGCAAATTTTGTTAATCGGTCGTTGAAAAAAATTGCAATAGTCTTCAACCAATTTCTAAAAAAATCGGGATGTCATCAATCATTCGCTGAAATGAAAAAAAGTAGTATTCCTGGTAAATGTGTCCTGAAATATCGCCTAGGACCAGTACTACCCCTGATATAAGTGAAAACTATGTTAAGTATGAGACCCGTGAGTACTCCCTGATGTTGTGCTCTGGACCCCTTGGTGTTCCAAGACCATAGTTTTATTGCAATGTATATTTGATATTCAGATTTTCTGTTCTCTGTATTAATCATAATTTTTTAATCACGGGGTTGTTGGTATTACTGGCTATTTTATTTATTCATTTTTTAATTAGAATTACAATTTTCAAACCATAATTTTTGAGGCAGATTTCTTTACTTTTTTCTTGCACATGTTATAGAAATATACTACAAAGACTTTTGTATTTGAAATTAAACATAATAATAGTTGCCTGAGTCATCCCTAATATATTAGAAACTATTGTGCATCATAGAGAATGGCAACTCTGGTTATTAATGTCATAATCAAAATGAGTAAATTGAACTATCTGTACTAATAAAAGAACAAATCACTCTGTGTGTGTGTGTCTATCGGCGATGGCTAGCGAAATCTACGGCACGTACAAGGTTAAAAATTTTTGTGAAAAGAGTCCAAGGCCTTTCCTGATGTACCTGATCCTCAGAATTTTAAAATTCTAATTATTAGCTGAGTAATTAATATTCGGACATAACTCCCATAAAAAAAGTAGCTGTTTCATCTCGAGTCATGAAAGCGCATGCCCAGTACGCATCCTTATGAAATTCAATGTAAATTTCGAGTGTTTTCACAAGTTGTCTTGGCCCATTCGGTAAAGCGCCAGCCTGCCAAACTGAAGGCCCGTGAGTCGATATTTGGTAGGGCCAAAGATGAAATTTTCTGTTTATAAATAAAAGAAATTTCTTTTTTTTTTCTGAAATTTTATGGGTCTCATTTACATAGTTGCCAACTTGTACGCATTGACCGTACAATGTACGGATTTTGTCCTAAGTGTACGGTTGTACGGATGAACAGTACGATTGTACGGTTTTGCGCATGGAAAAATGCGAATTTCGTCCAATATCGTGTAAAAAAAAGCTAATTTCTTCAAAGGATCACGTGAAAAAACACTAATTTCTTCAAAGGATCGCGAAAAAAGCCCTAATTTTATCAAATATCTTTGAAAAAACGCTAATTTTGTCAAAGAAACGTGAATTTCGTTAAAAATCGCAGAGAAAAACACTAATTTCGCGAAGGATCGTGGAAAAAAAACGCATTTCGTCAAAGATCGAAAAAAATCTTGAAAAACACTAATTACGTCAAAGAATTATGAAAAGTACGCGATTTTCGTCAAAAATCGTGGGGATAAAACGCGAATTTGTTCAAAGGATTGTGAAATGAGCGCGAATTTCATCAAAGTTCGTGGGAAAAAATGCGAATTTCGTCAAAGGATTGCAAAAGAAACGCTAATTTTGTCAATGAATCGCAAAAAAACCTGCGAATATCGTCAAAAATCGCGGGAAAAAACACAAATTTTATCGAATATATTTGAAAAAAAGCTAATTTTGTCAATGGATCGTGAAAGAAACGCGTATTTCATTAAAAATCGCGCAGAAAAACACTATTGTCGAAAAATCGTCAAAAGAATGCGAATTTTGTCAAAAATCGCAGGAAAAACACTATTTTCAGCAAAGGATTGTGAAAAGAACGCGAATTTCGTCAAAGATCGCGGGGAAAGAACACTAATTCCGTCAAAGGATCGTGAAAAGAACGCGAATTTCGTCAAAGTTCGCTGAAAAAAAAACGTGAATTTCGTCAAAGGATCGCAAAAATAAAATGAATATCATCAAAGATCGCGGGAAATAATGCGAATTTCGTCAAGGATCGCTTAAAAAATGCGAATTTTGTCAAAGAACGCAAATTTCTTCAAAAGATCGCGGGAAAAATGCGTATTTCGTCAAAAATCGCAGAAAAAATGCTAATTTTCTCAAAGGATCGCGAAAAAAAACGCAAATTTTGACAAAGATTCATTTATATGAAACCTCATTTTTATATATAAGAAAATAAAAATAAATTTTTGATTTCTAAATATATGCAGGCGAATTGTGTCATTTACTTTTATCAAATTAGTGAAAGAAATAATGCACTAAAAAATCTATTTTTTTTTTTTTCTTAAATAGTGGTGCGAACGGAATACAAAAATAGTAGCCATGCAATCTTCAACTTCACAGAGTCAGAAAATATAGATCTTAAATTCTTTTAAAACAATCAAAACATCTCAGAAAAAATATTTATCAAATTAGTGATGTAAATATATTATTTTATTGAATTTTCTGTTTATAAATAAAAGAAATTTCTTTTTTTTTTTTTTTCTGAAATTTTAAGGATTACATTCATATGTATGCATAAGAAAATAAATAATTTCAAAAAAAAATCCTAAAGTTCTAAAAATATGGAAAAGTATTTTATTTTACCAATGTACATATAGATGACAGCACTGCAAAACTGTGTGAAATTTCTTCGAAACAGAGGGTGACTTCGATTGCTTCCTTTTAATCCAATTTTCATCTTTGAGATCCTTTTTCCATTTAGTTAGTCTCACGTTTTGACATTCCAGTTTAGATCCTGGGGCCGCTAGGGTGCCGTAGGGCCTGGTCCAGGGCCCCTTGAACTTTTTTGTGCACGAAGAATTTTTCACCTCCTGATTTTCTCACTTCTCAGTACATAATTTTAAAGTTGAGTCTTGGACTCTTCTTGAAGGATCAACACCCTCATATTTTTACTTGGGCCCTGGGGCCTTTTTTTAACTCTGCATTTCTTTTTTGCATTTCTTTAAAATATTATTGTAACGAATAATTCATACCCTATGCTTAATTTTGACTAATTGAAGACCTAACGTGCTAAGTACTAAGCCCATTTTATCATGTTTTTATGCTAGGTCCTCCTGTTTTTAACTATCAGTGGGCTCCTTTTGGGCCCCCTACTATAGCTCACTTAAAATGGTCCGATTCACTAGCTTTTTTTTTTTCTAACAACTTCTTAGGCCTTCCAGCTACTACATGAATGACAAAAAAATATCCCAGACTTATGCTACCACCAGTTTTGAATATTAATCTGCTTCTTGGGGCCTTTGTTGCAGATTCTTTAAAAACTATCTGATTCTATTAAAGTTTTCTTTAACATAGTTTCAGCGTCTGTCAGCTACTTTAAAACTACAAAAAGATTTTCTTATACCCAACTGCATTCTAGTTAAGACCCTGGCCCCCAGGGGGCGGTCTTTAAATTATAACTCAGCTACCACTTTTTTCAAATATTAATGTCCTTTTTCAGCACCATCTTATGTTTACAATTTACAGCCGTAAATTAAAAATTGGGTTACTTTAAAGATCACTTTAGATAAGGGATTTCATCCGTTTATTGAATATCGTGTTAATGTTAAACGTAATTCGTGAAATTTACAAGAAGTGACATTTTCCACCACTTGGGGGCACATTCTTTCCTCGGATTCTACAGACCCAAATTCAATGGGAATTGGTTCATTGAACTTAGATTACAATTCGGCTACTTTCTGTATTATTATATTTTATCTTAGACTTCAGTTACCAACATTTTCTAACATTAATGATGCATTCTTTTTTTAAATTTTATTACTGTGAGGTTTGGCTGACTCAACTTGGTTTCGATTGTCTCCGACATGTGCGTTACACTTCAGGTACATGTTGCCCTAGGTAACGGGGACCCAGGTTACAGGTTTGTTCAGAAAGAAGATTGTTGGGAACACTCTAGACGCTGCAGAAGGCAATGCGGGCCTCCGAAATTAGGTTCATTTAAAAGAATTTCAAATGATATAAAATCATACAAACTTCAGTTTTGTTTAAGGTTTTTTTTTTTTAATTTACTGACGCCGAGCGGGTCTGCTAGTTAATAAATTTAATTGATAAATAAAAAAGTAAATATAACTATTAGACCAGTGTTTCTCAAAACTATTGCTTTTAGTGGCTGTACTGTGACTCTGGGCTTAATGAATTGGAGTGTGAAATTCAATTTGAAGTTAAAATTGAACAAAATTAATTCCGATTCATAAGCTCAAAATCACACTACAGCCGGTCATGAAAGTGGTGGACATTGCGTAATATATCAGTTAAGAATTAATTTTAATTTATTTAAGAATAATTATAGTTATGTTTACTTATTTTCGTAGCTGAAAAAATAAAGAAAAGAAAACACTCACCCAAATACTTGAACACAAAAGATGTAATTCATAAACAATATTTATTTAATTTCATATCAAGCTTGTTAATTAGGATGCATCCTTACAATTTGAACTATGAATAAACTATTAGGAAAAATATAGATAATATAATATTATTCAATTATAAAATATATATCATGATTCCGTGATGTATAAGAAATAAATTATTAAAACCGGAAGTTTAAGTCAATATGGTTAATTATGAGATGTTCTGATGAAGGTACTGAGATTAAAATGGCTTTTTGGTAACTGTTATTTTTAACAAAGTTCGAGATTTTTAAGTAAAGTATACTTCGACAGTTTAGTACTAAAATCTTTTATAAACTTGATTATTTCCAACGAAGGATGCAGAAAAGGATCTAAAAGAAGATGAAAGTTTAGGCTTTGGAATATTTAGGATACCAGCAAGCGAGATACTACTGGATGACTTCACGATGATCAAGCTGTTAAGGAGATGAAATTTAATTTATCACTTCTCACAAAAATTTGCAAAACAGAAGATTACGATGTATTCAGCCTTCCTGGGATGTTGCAAATTATGGAAAGTAACGCTGTTCTGAAATACTTCTCCAACGATGAAATGACTACGAAGTACACGAAATTTTTTTACTATCATTTGTAGAAAAGTTACTTATGTTGAATCTTGAGAATATCAGATGTTGAACATTACATAAAATGATGCACTTCTGGAGTAATCTTTTGATGACAAATAAAATGCGTTTACTTTCAGGAATATGATTAAATAGTTGACGCTCTTCCACAAAAACTCATTGCGGGACGTGTTGCCGTATCTATGGACTCTTCTGCCGCAACTGCCGGCTAAAAAGCACGGCGTCGCAGCCCCACTGTTACTTCTTGCTTCAACGGTTCCCTGGTGAAGACTGATGACTTCCAGAACCCAGAGTTTCAAACATGAAAAGCCATTACAAAGCGCGCCAGCCAATCCGAATCGCCTATCCTACCCGCGCCTGATGTCACACACAACGTGTGTGTTCCAAAAGGAATGTTAATCGATTTAGCAAACGTCCGGTTTTGAACTGAGCGTCCCTTTGCCAAAGGGGAATACCCTTCTTGTAGCTTCGTGTTGGAACTTTCAAAATGTCGGAAAGAATGATCTCATGGCGTCGCGCGCTGAAATTAAAAATGAGAAAAGATAGAAAACACATTTTTGAGTATTTCTACTAAAGTATTTATCACAAGTCACTGAAAATTTCGCAATCGGCTGGAAATAAATATTTCTATCCACATAATATAATTTAAAAGGGAAATATTAATAAATAAAAGATTTCTATTTTTAATATTTTAGACTTAGAAAATTCCGATATGTTTACACATTTCGCGATATATGTTGAAGGAAAATCTGAAAGTTAAATTACTGAAATATTAAAAAAATACTAATTGCACTCAAATAATCTTAATAAGAGATAATGTTTACATTAAAAGATAAGGAAATATTGAATTATTTATCATTAAAATTTTCATTATAAGTTTAAAACTTGTGATTAGAAATTAGGTGTGTGAAACTGTTAATTTAAGTTGTAAAATTGAAATAAATTATATTATTTAAATTAATTTGAATGAGAAATGATGCATTATATTTTTTATGATGCAACAGTGGCCACTTTTAGGAGTCAAAATGTTCTGCAGATTACTGCACATTGCTTAGCTGCCAACCATCCCATTTTTTAGTACCGTAATTTTTTGAATAGAAATATTCGATTTATTTAATGACAGATTTTCTTTTATAGTATGTGATCCACAATACAACTAATTTAAATTTTATTTTTTGTCTTTTTTGGAAAAAAAAAAATGCTGGTGGTTCACAGTAGAGATTTGCACGGGCCGGGCTCGGGCCTATTTTCATTTGCGGCACTCAGGCCGGTACGCATTCAGGCCTTACTTTTTTCCAGAAGAATCGGGCCGGTCTGAGCCTAATTTATTTTTTCTGTACAGAGACGGAACTGGTTTCTTTTCTAGTCTTCACGGCCCAAAATTTTCAGTCCTAGTTTTGAGCCAGCCCATATGAAAATCATTGCCTTGGCGTGACCTGTCCGTTCAAAGGTCAGTAAAATTTAGCCTGGCCCAAAGATTTTTGCAAAATGTGCATACATTTTTTAATCGCCATTATTCTACAATTAAACATTAACATTTATTCTTTTTAAAGAATATTAAATTTCTACGCTAATTAAATTATAGTAAAACGTGTGAAAAGGAACCTACTTATGACGGAATCTTGTTTTAAACTGAAAAAGTGTGCGTGCAAAATTAATACACTAATATGTAAGAAAAGAATATATAATACATTTACATTTGCTAAGAAGGGGACCTGTCCATAACTCATTTTTTTTTTCTTCTTTTCTATGTAATTGAGTCTTAGAAGATTTTACTGCATAGCATTTTTCAGATTTTTAACACTTCAATGCATGGAATATGGATTAACAATATTAATAATAACTGAAACATTTACATAGAAGAAGAAATAGCGATTCATTAAAAAAATAAACATCGCAGCCTGCGACACTTATATAAAAATGAAGTTTAGAAACATGAAAAAAAGTTTAAATAAATATTTTTGGTCAGAACTCCTCGTAAGAGTCAAATTTTTAACCAAATCGACATAAAAATCAATGATTTGTAGCAATTCACTCGGGTCGAACTTTTAGCTGTTATAGCGGGCCAGGCCAATAATTTTTTTTCTATGGCCCGGGCCTGGAAATTTCGGCCCGTGCAGACCTCTAGTTCACAGATCATAGTTTAAGAAACTCTGTTAGATTGTGTACTAATGTATTATTGAGTGAGAAATAATTTCAAACATTTATTTAGCATACTGCTGTTAGAATTTAGCACATATATTTTAACTTGATAAAAATGATACCACTTCTACCTTGGTGTGCTTTAAAAAAAAAATTGTTTTAATGACAAGATTTGTTAAAATAGTCTATTTTGTTTTGTGGATAAAATACTACATTTAAATGATATGGTATTATAACTAGAAAAATTTTATAAAAAATATAACGAAATCAATGGGGCTTATTTTAAAAATGTCATTCTTTAATTATTGATTTTTAGTAATGATGCTTAAATAGAGCTATTACTCTATATCAGCTGGTCTGCCAACTGTAGGTTCATTTGGATAGATTTTCATTTAAAAATATAAAATCATACAAATTTGAGGGTGTACACAGTGCTTAATTTCTAATAATAAAAGTACCGGAGCCCTAATATTCTGTGGTACCGGTACTAACAACTGTCCCGTTTCCCCCTTTCTGTCACTCCAATCTGTATATTTATATTTTGTACATTATTTGCAAAATTTAAAGCATTTTTTTTTCTTTAGCAAAATAAAAATTTTAAATATATCTATCAGCATATGCTTATCTACCAACTATTCCACTTTTAGTTATCACTCCATCCGAATAGTAATATTTGCCTAATTTTAGTGTTAATTAACTGCAGAATTCTGCATTGAAATATGGTAAGGATTATGATTCGGAAATAGTGTTAACACAAAAAATGGAATAGTTGGCGGCTCTGCAGTTTTATGAAAAAATGCATCAAATTTACAGAAATTAATATTTATATACGAAATATTAATTCTAGAATGGAACGATTTTGTTCAATTTTCCTATAAAAGGTGCACATCTTAAACTTTAATCGATTCCTTCTGCATAACAATCTTTTGTGGTGAGTCCCTGAAAATCAGATTAAATTAAAAATTTCACACCGTTATCGGAAAGATTCGATACTTTTATAGAAAAAGGAGAAACACTGCTTGATTGCTTTCTATCAGAATAACAGTCAGTTGTAATTATATCTACTTAGAAATGAAGGTGACTTCATAAATGTACAGAGCACTACCTTAGCATGGGCAGCGTGCATGATACAAAATAAATAGAAAAATCACTAACGTGATTTTTATACTCGTACACAGTAGAAGACAAAAATCCTCAAACAAATAAAACATGAAGCTTATGCTCGTTGCCTAAAAACACAAAATATTCTTTTCAGGTTAGATATCTAAATAATAAAAAAAGCAGCTAATTAAAAATTATCCTACTGTCAGAAAAGAAAATCGAACTGAAAGCAAATTCTTTGTTCAGTCTATTAAGTGGCGCCGTATCAACATGTCACCGAGATCAATGCCAGGCATAAATTTGCAAAGAAGTATCACTAGAATAGAAAAACATGATTTATGTTTTCCCTTCATTTTGATCAAAACAACATTAAAATGATTTGAGATGAAATAATTTTGAAGGAGGAAAAGGTTTATCTTCTATATATGAATAAATAAAATTTTTAATGTAAGACGGATTGAGATCGAGTCAGTCCAAGGCCAAACACTAATATAAAAATTGAGTCCGTTTTATCTCCACCTCCTACGTGTGCGACACATTACGTCACATATAAGTGTTTTGATAAAAACGAATGCAAAAGCTTGGAAATGGGAAGGAAAGGAAAAAGTAATTTAGGCTTCGGTTTTTCGGAAGCGCTATGCACTGGGCTCCGGACCCTTGTATTTGTGAGCTCCAGTGAATTCCTTCCAATATTTAAATATTTACTGAAAACAGAAAAGTACCGGAGCTGGGCTCCGGCGCAAATTAAGCCCTAGGTGTACACTGCCAAAGGCAGCAGGGGCCTCTGTATTAGTCATTAAAAAAGGAATAATTTTATATTTTTACATTAATATAACACTAATTTTAGGTATATTTAAGGTTATCATGGACCTGGGCAAGCTATTGTATGATGCGAGCCAGCTATTATATGAATAAGAATTAATTGAGAAATGAATCAGAAAATAGTCAGTTTGAATTTGAAAATGACCTTGATATATTTTGAGGGCAAGTGTTTTAATAGAACATAATGATGGATTTGTGGCTGTACCATGAATGCATTGGGATGCTTCTAACATGGCAAACCCTATATTGGATCCACCTGTTTCTCGAAAAAATAGTCAATTCACAATTTAGGCACTGCCACAAAGCTATAACTGTCATTTTTCAAGATTTCTTTTCAAATGAATGTCAGGGAAAAAAACCAGACTGACCAATCACAGATGTGTTAAAGTCCGTTCTCACCTATTTTAATTCTTTTCCTCCTCTTTGAAAAGAGAAAGAAAAAATGCTGATATTGCTTTCAGTGTTTATTAAAAATGCCATTGTCACATTCCTAATTCAGACATTGTGGTAATCTTTTTTTAAAACAAGTGAAATGTTCAGATTTTCAGCTGTCAAAAGTTTAAAATGATAAGACCTGTAGTTTTTTAGAAAATGTAAAACAAAAATAAAATTTTCTTTTTTTAACCAAGAAAGGGCTTTTCGTGTAAAAAATTAACAAGCTCCCACATTACCCTAGAAATATTTAATAGTTGTATGCTAGAGTTTGTCCGCTAAGACTCCAACAATTGATAATTAATCTAATTGGCATGTGAAGAAGAGTAAGTCGTTAATGTTAATGAATGATAAAAGACAAATGAAAAACTTGAGGGTTGTACGATTTAAAATTCAGTCTTTGTTAATCAAGTTTTTAACTGTCCGAGATGATTATTATATCAAGTACTGTAGATAATTATGAAATTTAATTCCAGTTTTCTATATGTAAAGTTTGTGTATTTCAGATATAAAAATTTAGAAGAATTAATTATAATTTGTTTTCTAATTTTTAGCTAACCACCGCCTAGTATTCATGCATGCGGGTTTCAAAAACTGTCATACGTATCGTTATTGGAATCCATCAAAGCGAAATTTGGACTTTGAAGGCATGTTGGAAGATTTAGAAGTGAGTTTCTTTTCATTTCATCTTTTGTATTTACTTAAGCAATTTTTAGAATACAATTTGTTTTTTGGATCTGAAAGGACTGCTGCTCAGCTCTGTGACTTTTGTTCTATGTTTATTTTTGTATTTGTACTAACTGCTACTTTTGTTGTAACCTACAATGTGACATTATAATCTTTCGAAAGCTATGTATTATTGTAAATGCAAATTTGCATCATTATTTTTCTCTCTTTTGTAATTTTTACAAAAAAAATTTTGAGGTGTTACTACTTTGTACAACACATCATTCATTTATTTTTAGCTTAAAGTTTAGTTTTCAACTGTTTTAAATGTACACTGCATAATTTGTTATGAAATGTTTTTTTTTTTTTTTTTTTAACCTAAATAATAAAATATCTGCAATCTTCTCAAACGTATATATATATATATATTTAATGGGTTGTAGTTTTTTTCCATTTCATGCCATTTGATAATGTTCCGTATTCATCTTGAAACTATTATTTTGATTATATTGGTTGTCTGAGTACAGGGGAAAAAAAATTTTCAGCTTATAGCTTTTTTCCCACAGAAAACAACCGATTTGCTTATATCATTGAATTCTGTACTCTTGAAAACGTAATTCAATATATGTTTTTCATTTTTTTCGGAATCCATATTCTTCTTTTTTTCTTCCATGTTAATTCTTGTAATTAGGTATACGGTACTTTATTTTACACATACAGTTCTATAGTGTTGGTTTATGGCGTGTAGTCAATCATTCACAATATTGCAGTTTTTGATGATGGCCGGTAATGTTTAATTAATGGTTATATATATTTTTACTTACAAGGAAAGAACCTGACGTTCAGGTCACTGATATGCTTAAAACAAGGCAAAGATGAAAGGTAGAAAATAGCAATAAAATAATTAGTTGAAAAAAAAAGGCTTATGGGGGGGGGGGGGGGGGGATTTTTTTTTTTTTTTCTTACATCTTCATGTTCACAAATATTAAAAGTGTGAATATTGAGGGATTACTATATAGAGAAGCAAACATATAAAGAGAGATTTAATATAAATATTTGAATAGGGATAATAAATAAAATTAAAAAGAATGTGCACTTTAGCTTTGTGCTTGTGACGTTGAGATTGTTCTAACAGTATGTTTATAAGTTTTTATAGAATGCAGTATCACTTTTTGTACTGAATATGCAGTATGTTATTTAAATGTTTTCAGCTTGAAATGTAGCTGAGAAAGGTTTATGAATGTTTTCTTAGCAATTTTTTTTTTCTTGTTTATTAATACTAAACACGTTGATTTCATAATGAAAAGGGTATAGCTGAGTTTCTTAGTAAAGTATGCCCTTGAGTCAACCAAGTCGAGTCCTACATGAATCGATACCTCTTAAAAAGAAATTAATTTCTCCCCAGTTTGAAGCTTATACCTCAAGCCCATGGGGGGGGGGGGGGGGGGTGTATGACACTTATTGTCCATTTTGGAAAAGAGTGCATTGTGATGAAACTGCTGGTCGGATTTAAAAAAAAAAAAAATGGATGTATAATATTACCATACAAATAGTGGACAATTTTTTCAACAAAAGAACATATTTTATTACATTTTTCTTGTTTTTAACTGAACATTTTAATTAAGAATCTATCGAAATATTTCAGTGACCACCTTAATTTTTTTGCAGCAAATACTATGGGGTATGATGTATATTTGGTGTTAGTTTCAACTTTCTATGCAGGGTGCATCATATGAAAAAAATTAACCCTTTGAACCTTAAAAATTATTCATCTTTCTTTGCAAAATTTGTTTTTGGCACAGTAATAAAGGAAAATAAAATTTGCCTAATTTAATCCGAGCATTTTTGAAATTGTGTACTTGAAGGAAACTTCTTTTTAAAAAGTTGTGCCAACCGAATAAAATTTGTGTAAGAGATGACAGAGTTCAAAGTGTTAAAAACTTATTCAGGAAGGAGGGGGGGGAGGGGGGGGGTGAGAGTGCCTCATCCTAATCTCACATTTATTTATAAATCAAGTGCATTTAGTCCTAGTTTCAAATAAACACAGGGTGCACAGAATATTACAAAATATATTAATTATGGAATTCCTAACTGATTGTTATTAACTACAAAAAATATTTTTTATAAAGTATAACAAACTTTTCTCAAAAGTTCGTTTATTATGTCGAATAGCCTTCTTTTTAGTCAACAGTTAGGAAAACATCTGAATTCAGATGCTAGCTTGACGAAAGAAGTTATTGAACATATGGAATGACAGCAAAGTGCTGTGAACACACTGGCATCTCAAGTAAATGAATCGGGGTTTAAATAGGCATAAGCGGCCATTTGCAAACTATAAATCGACGGATGTTCTTGATTTTGCAGAAATGACAGAAAATGGCTTAAAAATTCTTTTTACTGGCCCTTACCAGTTGTCTCAAGCTGTCTCTTATCTATCCGGAATGATGGATGAAGACAACAGAATTCATCTGCAGTACCTAAAAGAAAATAATGCTACTATAAAGTTCTAAGTAAGATCTCAACATATACGCAGAAAATTGTATCAATGTTACGTTGACTACACACCAAACTTCTTCAGATACTCTCGCATTAAACGTCATTACTGCGAATGTGAAAACGTCAATAGAACGGTCAGTTTTTATTCTCATGTTGCTTCTATACTGTTCTATCTTTCGCATGCCCGGTATCTGTCTAAAATTGTCTGACCTGTACATATTTTAGACAGGCTTTTCGATGTTGAAAACATAAATCCTGTTATTAACAAAGACAGCGATGAACATTGACTGTTAATTATTTTCTAAAAACAGTCGAAACAATCAATGTTATTGCTTTTTTTTATAAAAAAATATTTTTTGCAGTTAACGATAACAATCAGTTATGAATTCCATGATTAATATATTCTGTAATATTCTGTGCACTCTGTATTGATTTGAAACTAGTACCAAAATGTATTTCATTTAAGTAAATGTGAGATTAGGATGAGGCACTCTCCCCCCCTCCCCCCCTCACAGAATAGGTTTTTAACCCTTTAGATTCTGGCGTCTCTTACGCAAATTTCAGTCGGTTGCCACCACTTTTTTAAAAGAAGTTTCTTTCAAGTACACAATTTCAAAAATGCTCGGATTAAATTAGGCAAATTTTATTTTCCTTTATTACTGGTGCCAAAAACAAATTTTGCAAAGAAAGATGATTAATTTTTAGGGCTCAAATTAAGGTTAATTTTAGGGTTAATTTTTTTATATGATGTACCCTGCGTAGAAAGTTGAAACTGACACCAAATATAAATCATACCCATAGTATTTGCTGCAAAAAAATTAAAATGCTCACTGAAATATTTCGATAGATTCTTAATTAAAATGTTCAGTTAAGGACAAGAAAAATGTAATAAAACTTGTTCTTTTGTTAAAAAAATTCTGAAAATTATCCACTACTTGTATGGTAATATCATAAATCCCCTATTTTTTTCGTTGAAATCTGATCAGCAGTTTCGTCACAATGCACTCTTTTCCAAAATGAACATTAAGTATCATAACCCCCATGGGCTTTTGAGGTATAAGCTTCAAACCGGGGAGAAATTAATTTCTTTTTAAGGGCTATCGGTTCATGTAGGACTCGACTTGGTTGACTCAAGGGCATATTTTACTAAGAAACCCAGCTATTGTTTGGATTTGCTGATTTACATTTTTTAATACACACCAGACGACCCAAACTGGGTTTCCCTGGTTACGGAACATGGTGTGCAGAACATAAGTGAAAATAATTTCTGGTAGATTTTTTGTATATATATATATTTTTTTTATTATTGCCCACCAATTGAACATAAAATACATGAAAAATATCAATTCTGCATTCATGTAATAAAGTTTTTTAATTTACTAAAACTGGCATTATTTTCATATTAGCCGCATGATAGCAGTTAATAACCAAAGAAATTGCCTAAAATTTCACTATTTATAGCTGATTTTTTTAAATTTATTTCAGTATTTAAGTGCATAGCTTTATTACACATCTATTAAACTTGTTTTTTATTTATATATTTATTTAGATTTTAGTGAAGTTTGAATTTTATTATAGAATATCAGCCATAAACATAATGAAATATTTACATTGTTTTAAATTCAAACTTTTCTGAAATCAGGCTAATTTAATCGAGTGAATTAAAAATACTTGCAAAATTATTTTTAAATCATAGAAACTCAGTAAATTAGCATACAGTTTTTGAACAAATTGCATCTGAAAATACTTTTTTCTTTCTATTCGATGGTTTAAAAATAGAAATTGTGTAAAGCGTAAAAGTTAATTTTGTGATAAAAGCTAAATTGATTGTCCAAATCATTGTCACTGTCTGTATGATGTCAACATTACTCACAAATATGTTTTTGCTTTATAATATAGATTTGTACATTTTATGGCTTTGTGTCAGATATATTTGTTTGCCACCAAATTTATGTTCTCACCCCTCTCACTTTTTACAAATTCTTTAATGTGTTTTTTCAGGAGATTTTTTGCAATTTTGTTCACATTTAATTTACAGGGTTTCGACAACATGGATGGTAATGTGATTTTAGTGTGATGTTAGTCACCTACAGCATTATTTTTCCACTAAGGGAGTGTGTATATATTTTTTATATACAGGCAATTTATAATTATTGTACAGGGTTGCTCAAAAGAATTTGATTGTACTAAATCTATAGGCAGTAATTATTCAAAATGCATTTTAGTGCCATTATGTTACTTAAAACTATTATGTTTCTAAGGCTTACTGTGGTATGTTCTACATTGAAAATATGCTATGTAACATTTATAGTTCTTTTACAGGGCAACACAACAATGCAGATGCATTACACTTTATTGTATATTGCTGTTACAAGATCTGTTTTCTATGTGTTTAATGTATGATGCTTCATGTATCTCTGTGTATAAACTGTGTCTTCAACTTACTTTTCAAATGTATTTAAGTTCACTAACCACATACTGATTTCCCACAAATCTTCAGTAAAAACTACTACTATTTGCAAATATATATATTGATAAAAAAATTTCTCATTCGTCTTATTACACAGGTTGCGCATCTGGTGGGAAAAATGCATAACTAAAATTTTAAAATGAATATTTTTTTTTATTTTCTCATATAGCAACCACACTCAAGTTAAAATTAGTTAGGGTAATTTAAACTCACCTTTTTTTAATGGCAATAACATCCCCTAATGAGAAATATAGTAACCAAATTTAAATGAAGTACTTTTTTTTTTTGTTTCATGGCCATTCTCAAAATAAAAACAGGTATAAAGTTGAATTTTTTTTTTGTCTTACTCCGTGTAGACATTTACAATTACTTTGACTTTACACTTATTTTATAATGCAAACAAAATTTTAATTTAGGAATATGGAAATCAACAGAAATTAGCTATTCATTACTGATGCTAAACTATCAATTATGTCATTAAATAGAACACACAAATGGAATTATATGCAATTTAAATGTTTTAAGATGTCCTTAATCCATGACATTTCAATTGGTTATTATAGTAGATTACAATGTGTTACCACCAATGAATGAATTAGGAGCAAATTTGCAACATGCCAGTCTGCTGGCAGTTTGGGGGTTGATGCACAAAGCGTGCAGTGGGCAGGTCCTCTTAGTATAACCATAATATGAAAAATTTCAGTATCTATCTATATATATATATATATATATATATATATATATAAGAAAGTCTGAATTGGGGATTAATCACAGCCCAAACTACTGAACCTAAAATCTTGAAAATTTGGATAAAAATACTTCTTATGATATAGAGTGCCGCTAAGAAAGGATATTGTAAAATTCTAACCCTAAGGGGGGTAAAAAATAGAACAAACTTTTAAAAAATTCCTTAAAAATCTGATTTTATAGTTATATTTCAGCTGACAACCTGTGTTAGTGTATTTTTGTATGCTGAATCGAATGATACTAACCAAATTCTTTTAAGTCTAATAGTTCATGAGATATTTCATATTTTTCTAATTTGACCATGTCTTTGGTGTCAAAATATCAAATTTTCAACTGATATCAAAATATACATCTGTTACTATAGCAAGGGAAGAAATTCAAATTGAATATTTTTAAAATTCTTTTGGTTAAATAATTAAAACAACTATTTGAGTTAGGAAAAAAATTACAGAAGGCTCACAAACTAAAACTTAAAAAAAAAAAAAAAAAAAAAAAAAATGGTATTTTTTCATTTTACTAACACCATGCCAAAATGTATGGTATCGCACCGTTTATTTTAACCCTAACCGTGCAAAGGATTTTTATTGCAAACCGTGCCAAACATTAACATTTGCTATTTATTGAACATGAATATTTTTTATGAATGTTATTCCATCGTAATCTCGCAAAACTTTTCAATTTGTTATTTTTTGAATAGACAATATTTATTATTAATTATAAGTTACATTTATTACTGATACTGGCATAGATTTTACCATTTGGCAGTTATCTGATGATGAGGAAGCTACAATAAAATTATTTCAGAACTTAGGAATTATACATATAAAAATGTTTTTAAAAAAAACCATGACTGTCTTCATTAAAAAAATGAAATATTTACTGCAATGTAAAACATATGTATTATGTACGCCATGCTGGAATTCTGAGAGAATATTTACAATTTCAAGACTGCAGTTTAAATTGAATATATATTATTACTTGCAAAATATTTATTTATTCTTTTATATTAAGTACTTATTTTCATTGATTTAAATTATAGTAGGTTAAAGTCTGTAATTTCCAAAAGTTATATTTTTCAAATGTTTAATTTTGTTTTGTGTCAACTATTACGCTTGGCGGCAATGGTGTTGGCAAAATGGAAAAATACCAAAACTGTTACTGATTTTATTTCAAATGCAAAGAAAAAGGTTTAATGAGAAATAAATATTGCAAAAGGAAAACATTTAATTTAAATATAAAAACTATGTTTGTTGTACGGCTTAAAAAAAAGTTTTCATTTTCAAAGGTTTAAATTTAAATTTGGTGATTTGTCATTTGCTCCTGCATAAGAAGAAAAAATGGGTACGTTTAAGTTTAGCCGTGTGCAAATATCGCCAATAATGTTTTTGAAATTGCAGATAACAGCACATACATATTTACAAATCATCATTTACTAGATATATAAAACGCAAATTCCTATTTAATTCCGATCGATTATAACTCAAGATTCCACCGAATATAATTTTGTGAAACTTATACTGTTAGATAGTAAATTTGGTTTATAAATGGTTTAATGTAAAAACCATCCTTCTAAGTTGCTTAGTAATAGCTATGATGGGAATTCTAAAATTAGGTGAACTTGATTATGAAAGATTTAAAGTTTTACTGAATGGATTTTCATGACAGTTGCACAGTTAGTTAGATAATATTTCAGGGAGTTTTTCAATATTTATCATATCATTCTAAATTGTTTAGTTATGGAGCTATGCAGAAAAACTTCTCAGTGGTACAGTAAAGAAAATTGGAGGATATATGCTACAGACGAAGGGTATATATTAAAGAGTATTGATATCTGCTGAATAGATTGTTATGGGACTTACATTGTTAGTAGATAATTTTTCAGAAAAGATGTTAGTATAAAACATAACATTCTACGTTGCTTAATTAAATAATTATGAGGGAAGTTCTAAATCAGACCTAATTTCGAAATATTGGCTTTTTTAAAAGGTTCTGCTGAATGAATTTTTATGGGATTTAAACTGTTAATGAGACCATTTTTAGGGAAGGTTTGGTATATTTTCCAGTTTAAAAGATTCTGCAAAGTGGATTTCGATGGAACTTGATTGGTTAGTTAATTTTTCAATGAATGTTTTAGTATAAAACACACATCATTTGCTTGGTGCTGCTTGGGCTTCAGGTTGCTTGATTGTAAAATTATGATTGAAAGTTCTAGAATCAGGTAAACCCAATCATTATGAACGATTATCCTTTTCAATAAGTCCAATTAACGGATTCTGATGAGACTTGCAATGATAATTTTTCATGAATCCTTTTAGTATATTACATATTGTTCTGTCGTTCTGTACCAAATCCTACACTAAATGATCAACTAAAGAAGTTGGTCCTTAGCAGCCGAAATTTTTTATAACTCAATAAAAGATATAATAGTGTAATGACGTTCATATTGTTTTCAGCAATTCAGTTGGACATTCCAGGTAAATGTCCATATTGCTTTGAAACACTTGATCAAATTCAGATATATTTTGTTTGATTCAAGGTTTCTTTAGAAAAACCGACCAGTGTAGCAGGCGAAGGCTGCTAGTATATATGTAAAAGAAGGTCTGGGTTTTGTATTAATCAACGTGCAGCCCAAACTACTGAACCTAAAATCTTGAAAATTGGGGTAAAAATACTTCTCATGACATAGAATACCACTAAGAAAGGACTTCCTAAAATTCTACTCTTAAGGGGGTTAAAAAAGAGAACGAACTTTAAAAAAATTCCTTAATCTGATTTTATAGTTATTTTTCAACTGATAACATATTTTAGTATATTTTTGTATACTGAATTGAATGGTACTAACTAAATTCTTTTAAGTCCAATAGTTTGCAGGATATTTCATATTTTTCTAATTTGGCAATGTCTTTGATGCCAAAACCTCAAATTTTCCAGTGATAATTTCTGAAAATACATTTGTTACTATAGCAAGCGAAGAAATTCAAATTGAGTAATTTTTGTTAATCAGTTCTTTTATTTAAATAATTAAAACAGCTATATCAGTTAGGAAAAAAAATCACAAACTCCTCGAAACTAAAGTAAAAAAATTCATTTTATGGTACTTTTTCATTATACCAGCACCATGCCAAAATATGATATTGTTCCATTTATTTCAACCCTAACCGCTGAGCAAACGGTTTTTAATTGCAAACCGTGCCAAACATTCAGTTTTGCTATTTATTAAATGTGAATTTTTTTTTATTTTATTAGTATTATATTTAATCATAACCTCGCAAAACATCTTAATCTTTATTTTTCAAATATAAAATATTAAATTATCACTTATATTTATTACTGATGCTGACATGGATTTAACCATTTGGCAGTTACTTGATTATGAGGAAGCTGCAATAAAATTATTTCAAAACTTAGGAAATATACATATAAAAACATTTTGTTAAAAAAACCATGAACGTCTTCATTCAAAAAATGAAATGTTTACTGCAATGCAAGACATATATATTACATACGCCATGTTGCAATACTCGGAGACATTTATAATTTCAGGCCTGCAGTTTAAGTTGACTTTATTGTATTGTAAAATATTTATTTGTTCTTTTAAGTATTTATTTTTATTGATTTAAAAAAGTAGTTGGCAGAAAGTCTAATTTCCGAATGATATATTTTTTTAAATCCTCATTTTTGTATCTGCAATTTGTTTTTCAAATGTTTAAAAAATAATAATAATAATAATAATGAGAAATAAATATTGTAAAATGAAAATGTTCAATTTAAATATGAAAGCAGTGTTTGTACTGCTTTTAAAATGAAAATGTTTAATTTAAATATGAAAGCATTGTTTGTACTGCTTAGAAAATGTTTTCATTTTCAAAGGCTTAAATCAAAACAATGTTTCACAATTTGTCATTTGCTCCTGGGTAAGAAGACAAAACTGATACTTTTATGTTAGCTATGCGAATATATCGCCAATGGCATTTTTGAAATCTCAAATACAGCACTTACATTTTTACACATGATGTACTCAGATGTATAAAACGCAAATTCATATTTCATTCAGATTGATCACAACTCAGGTTCTACTGAACAGAACTTTGTAGAACTTACACTGTGAGTTAGGTAGTTTGTTTTTGAAATGTTTTAATGTAAAAAACAGAGTTTTACAATGCTTAGTTATAGATGCAGGAGTTCTAAAAATTAGGTGAACCGGATTATGAATGATTATCTTTTATTTAAATTTCTACTGAATGGATTTAGATGCTATGCAGAAATGTTCTCAGTGGTGTAGTAAAAACTAGAGGATATACGCTATGGGCAGAGAGTATATACTAGAGAATAAATTTGCTATAGTTATGCAAAGTGTACACAGTTTCTTAAAAAATCCAGAGGATACATAACCTACACCCACCCTTACATCCCTGAGAGTCACGTTAACATGATTATGAAAGATATATTTAACTATTTACAATATATATGAAATGCAAAGGGAAATTTCTTCCGGCCACATAGAATTTGATTTCTGCTGAATAGATTTTGATGGAACTTACATTATTAGATAATTTCTCAGAAAAGATTTTAGTATATAACATATTGT
Source organism: Maratus speciosus (assembly GCA_963932465.1). Classification (NCBI taxonomy): domain Eukaryota; kingdom Metazoa; phylum Arthropoda; class Arachnida; order Araneae; family Salticidae; genus Maratus; species Maratus speciosus. The sequence continues at coordinate 360,983,503 of OZ010794.1, forward strand.
TCTACATTGCTTAGTTAAATAATTATGAAGGGAAATTCTAAATTGGATAAACCCGATTACGAGCGATTGGCTTTTTTAAATGTTCTCCTGAATGGATTTTGATGGGACTTAAACTGTTAATTAAATTATTTTTAGGGAAGGTTTTGCTATATTTGCCATTTTAAAATATTCTGCTAAATGGATTTCGATAGAACTTGCTCGATTAGTTAATTTTTCTGGGAATGTTTTAGTATAAAATACATATCTTTCTAGGCTGCTTAGTTATAAAATTATGGTTGGAAGTTCTAGAATCAAGTGAACCCAGTTGTGAAAGATTAACCTTTGTAATAAGTTTCATTGGATGCATTTTGATGGTACTTGCATTGATAATTTTTCAGGGAGGGTTTTAGTATATAACATATTGTTCTATCGTTCTTTACCAAATCCTACAGTAAAGGATGAACTAAATAAATTGATCCTTTACAGCCCAAATTTTGTCTAACTCAATAGACGATATAATAGCATAATGACGCCCATATTGTTTGCATCAATTCGGATGGATATTAAAGATAAATGTGTCCATATTGCTTTCAAACGCATGGTCAAATTCACTGATATATTTTGTTTGGTTCAAGGTTTGTATAGAAAAACGGATCAGCGTAGTGGGCGAAGGCTGCTGGTTAAATATAAAATAAATTTGAATATTAAATTTTATCCATTTCTTTTTTTCTTTAAAGGACCGAAAGATACTATATTCCATATACTGTACAATGGTAATATTCTATATACCATTACTCCTAATTCTATAAATTAGGTCAGGTGTGAGTATTGACTCATACTCTGAGGGTTCCGTACCACTATGTTATAATATTACTTCTACAATGCATTAATTTGGCTGTGGTGCCGATTATGGAAATTCATGAGTTTGTAACGTAATAATCGACAAAGATTTATAAATTAATGATTTTCGTATTTTTTCCTTTACATTGTTACAAGATCTTTCTTCGTGCCATATTTCAAGATTCTGAGTGAACCAGAAGTACCCTATAGGTGTTACTCTCAAAACCTATAGGCTACTTCTGCCTGACCTAGAACCTCAAAAAATGGCATGGAGGAAGTCTTATAGTGCATGTAATAGAAAAAAATCCTAAAATCATTAATTTATAATGTTACTTTTTGAATGTATGATCATTATTCCTGACTACGGGAATTCTTGAATTTGTCATGTAATCAATCGACATATATTTCAAAATTATTGATTTTTGGATTTTTTCCCTTTACATGTGCTATAAAACTTTCTTCCTGCCAAATTTCAAGGTTCTAGGTCAACTGAAAGTGCTCTGTAGGTTTTACTCTCAAAACCTGTAATGTACTTCTGGTTGATCAGTAACCTAAGTTTGGCATAAAGGAAAGAAGGAAGATCAATGTAGCAAAATGTAAAAGAAAGAAAATCATTAATTTATAATTCTATATCAATTTATTATGTGATTTGCCATAATTGGCATATCCAAAGCCAGACTATAAATGTTCCTTTTTTTTAACTTTGAGATACGGAACCTTAAAATTTTTGATTCTTCCACAGTTCACCCCTTTTTTCCCCAATTTATTTTCTAACAACTATTCTTATAAATGTGTCATAGTAAACAAATTATAAAAAATAATAAACATAAAATTCTTATTAAATATAGCTTCCTCTTTAAATAATTTAGCGTTTTTTTTTTTTAACAGAAAGCTCCTGAAGACTCTGCGATCATACTTCATGCTTGTGCACACAACCCAACTGGAGTGGATCCTACAGAAGAACAGTGGAAACAGATTGCAGATTTAATGGAGGTAATATTCATTTACAAGAATTCTGCTTTAACTACTGTTACTTTTGTGTTATAATTTGGAGTGTTTTTTTTTCCTTATTCAAACTTTTATACATATATAATTGCATCCTGCAAGCTTAGCTCCCCAACCTTTGTTCAGAATTCGCAGCCTCTAAAAACATGGTAAAGTGCCCTATTTTTTAAATATTACCCAGTTATGGAAGATTGAATATTATCACAAATGGCAATGATCTTCTGCAATCGGGTTATCATGCTTTTCCATTTGAATGGGTCATTTTTCGGTTACATCTACCTTTATCCACCACTGTCTCAACAGCTGGCTGTTTTGGGCATTGATAAGTAAGATCAATTACACATTTGAAAATCAGCTTGTATAAAATGGTTAGGTTAAAAATCTCGCTGCCTCTCAGACCTCTTTATAACAATGCTATGGGCAATATTCTTCCTCTGGGTTCGAAGTTACAAAACTTTGTCAACTTGGGAAATAACATTCAGAACCGTGGTATTCAAAATCACTGTCTTTTGAAGTTTTATGTTTAGATCAAATTTTAGATATTTGTAGGAACATGAGAATAGCTTATGCATGAATCATTTTCTCTATGCACCATCGTGCATATTTTCATGTTATTTTTAAAATGTAAATTTTTCATTTTAATTAATGAGTATATAAGAATTTTCTAATATGTATTTATTGAATAGTAATTCTTACAAGACAAATCTAAAGTATTTTACGTATGCATTTACCTGTATTTATGCTGCATCATGAGATGAAATATATACGCAAATTTGCTAACCGCATTACTTTTGTGCCATGTGATTCCCACTGTGACTTCACATGAATATTGTCATTAAGAAAATCGTTTTAATATATGACATAATTTTCATCATTAAATTGATTTTGCGTGTAATAATTTTATTATTTTAAGGTTTTCTTTCTTTTTTAATACTCACTTGTAAACATATTTTTTATGATGTAATTTTCCCCATTTCCTACTTTTAACACGTGATCATTTATTTTTCTTTCTGTTTTTATAGTCATGTGTAAATATTTTTTTCTCTGTTTTACAGTTTGGCAACAATTTAAACCAAATAATGAAAAAATTCTAAATATGAAAAAAAAATCTCCATTGAAGTAATAAAAATTTGAATAACAAATTGAAAAAAAAAAAAAAACCCTTAAAAATGTAGTTAAATTTAGAATATAATTGCACACTGTGAGATTTTTTAGCATCTCACATTAAAAGGGGCTTAAGCAGCTATTCATAGTTTTTGTTCCTGTAAAACTTTTTGAATGGAACTTTTTTAACCGACTTTAAAATTAAATAACTCCTTATAGTAAGATTTAAAAACTGAGCTTCAGCTTGTTTATCAAACATTTCTCTGCAGGGTTTCCAGCGACCTGGAAAGTCGGGTAATTTCAAAGTAGTCAGGGAAAATTTTAAATATATAGGAAAAGTCAGGGAATTTGCAAATATATTTTCTAAAAAGTCTGAGGGAAAAAAATGAAAAATGACACGGAATTCAAACACAAAATCATCAAATTTGTCAAACGACTGAAAAAAAAAAATCAGAGAAATTTGAAGAGAGATTGCAGAAAAAAGCTAATTTTGTCAAAGGATTGCGGAAATAAATAGCGAATTTCGTTGTATGCCTGTTTGGCCATGGAATTTTTTAAGATTTGGTCAGGGAAAATCATGGAAATTGCCAGACATGTTTTGCTGGGAACCTTGTTATGTAAAGCTACCAATTTTCACAATTTTATATGCAATAGTTTTCTTAATATTACTCTAGAAAGACTCCAGGTAAAACATAAATTAATTTACAACAACAATAACAGTGTTAATCTTTTTTTAGAATAGAAAGATATTTTTTTCTAAGCCAGCACATTTATCTTTTTTGTTATTAATACTTAACATTTTTTTATGAATATTTATCTAGATATGTATTGCCTTAAAAAAGTTTTTCAATTTCATTACAAAAGTCAGGGATATCACTAGGTTTTTGGAATCCTAAATCCCTGAAACCCAGGCACTTAAAAAAAAAAAAAGTTCCTTTTTAACCAAAGTGTCTTCTTTTCAGAAATACAGTATATTCAATGTATTTAATAAAATTATGCCTCTTTTGCAATTACTTACAAAAGCTGGAAACATTTTACTGTGTGGATCAAATATTTCTAGAAAACTTTTAAAAGATTAATTCACATGTAGTACATTCTCAGGTATCAGGTGCAGTTTTTCTTTATTGAAAATGGAAATTCATTATATTTTCAGCGTAAAAAGCTCTTTCCTTTCTTTGACTGTGCTTACCAAGGTTTTGCCTCTGGTGATTTGATAAAAGACAGTTGGGCTGTTCGCTACTTTATAAGTCGAGGATTTGAATTGCTGTGTGCCCAGTCTTTCGCAAAAAATTTTGGCCTTTATAGTAAGTAATTTAAGTTAATGAATACATAGGTAAATAAATAAGGTATGCTATTATTATTATAGTAATATATTAGTTTTACATTAGTAAGTTTTCAACAATGTTTTTTCTATCTTAAAACATGTTTTATTTTCTCTTTGAATACTTATACCTCATCCTTATAGCTTTTTTAAAAAAATCTCTTCCAAAATATAAATAAAAACATTAAAAAAATTCTTTAGATTAATATTTTTATTTTGTTTGTTGTACTTTGTATTTTATTTCCTTTGTTCATTTTGTTTTCTGATACTACACTAGTTCTTTTATCACATGTAATGTTTTACTACCTTTTTTGAATTACATTGACACTCCTTCATAAAATTGACAACACAACGTATTTTTAAGCATTTTTCAATAATTCCTTATCTCCCAGGGTTCTGCCCAGAGGAAAAATTGAGTCTGTTAATGAACGGACTCTTCACAAAAATAAATTTCAGAAAAACTGTCCTTTCACAAAGGGGGTAAAAAAAGGCGTGTGTACCACACCCATATGGTTAGTATAAAATTCTGTCAAAAATCTAGCTCTTTTTAATCGTTCATCTGAACATAAACTAAAGCCTCTTTCGCTTACCGCTAGCTGTCTTTCCACTCTTTCTCCCCTATACCCTCATTTGGAATCGACACTGATTGGCTGATAATTGTCATAGCAATAATAGGTATGGTGATCATATTTTCGGGGATTTTTTTCACTTCTTAATTTGGCAACACTTGCTTTTATTTTGCTGAGTTATCACCTTCAGATTATCTAGTCAAGAATTCAGTTGTATATATTCCAGACAATCCAATCGAAAATTCTTCTCCATGTGACCTGATTGGGAATTCAAGTTTATCTTCTGCCAAAGTTAATTTTGAAAAAGAAAAATTGCCTGACAAAGAGGAGGATATTTTAAAAATATAAAATGTCTCCTCCAGCTACTTAGTGTTTTTATTAATGCATAGCTTAAAACTTTTTTCTCAAAAATAAAAATAATTAAATTTACAAAAATAGGACCGTAGAAAAAAACTCTGGACAGATCCTTGCCTCCAATAATTGCTGCATTAATGTTTTAATAAGAAAATTTACCAGCTGAAAGCGAGAACAGAGAATGAGTATGCATACTGAACATAAAAAGAACTGTTTCTGTACACCACATATTAAAAATTATGAGGGTTAGTTACCTAGGTTAAGATTTTGTGACATATAGAGCTGTTATGCATAAATGCATTGTTTCACCTTTTAATAGCACATATTTGCTCAAAGTGTTCTTTTAGTGTAAAGGTTTCCCTAGCTTTGTGCAGTTCCTGTTAATACAGTAGATACCACTTAATGAGATCATGTTGTTATGAAATACTCTTAATGTTATCAAAATGAATCATTTTATGTGATCCCCTTTTAATGTTTTTGAGCAGACCAAATCCTGAAAGTGTGCAACAGAAACCAAAGTTCTGTTATAAAGCCCATCAAATCATGGAATCTAATATTCCTGCTACAATTAAAATTTGTTTTATAGAGCAGGATTCTGTGAAGTTGAAAAAGATGAACTGATAATTTAAAAAAAAATTCCGAAAGTGTTGCTGGTTATGTAAGGGGGGGGGGGGGGGGATTATGAGACCTGGATGGCAATTATGTTCCTGTAGCTGCAAAGGTCACAGGAACTCAAATTCACCAAGAAGTTTCCAAAGAAATACAAAATAAATTTATTGTACAGTATTGTGTTTATTGTAAAGAATTTTATTGTAAAATATTTCTGACCTTGCATATATTATTCAAAACATTGCTTTGAAATGACATAAAATATCGTTTGTTATGAAAGGAAATTATTTTCTATCAAATGCAAAATAAATACAGTTTACATTCGTGTATTCAATAACAGAATTGTATTATTAAACTTTTTTCCGCACCTTGCATGTTTTATTAAAAGAAAATAAAAATAATCGTAGGAAAAAAAATTATGTAAAAATAATAAATGTATATTTTACTAAAGTAGTCTTGTTTTAATATTCATTTTTGCCACAAATCCCCAATTAGACAAAAAAAAATGTGTGTGTGTATATATATATATACAGTGGACGCTCGTTAATTCGAACTCGGTTAATTCGAACTTTCGGTTAATTCGAACTAATCCAAAGGCCCCATAAAACTTGTATTGGAATTAATGTTAAAAATATCTCATTAATTCGAACTAATTTTTCATCACTTCGGTTAATTCGAACTAAAAATTTGGCAAAAGAAATTTCTTTTTCCTCGTTTAATGGAGAAAATACACGCTTTTTTATTATTTTCTGTGCCAAAATTATCTATATTTCTTTTCTGTGTAAAGACACGCATGCCTACATTCCTAAACTATTGTATTTCCGCTAAATGTCCTCTTCTTATCAAAGTTCTCCCGTGAGTAGAAACATAGCGCGCGGAAAAAAGAAGTAGGGAGGGTGGCAGCTCTACCATTCGTTTATTTGCTGCTGATTTTCTTAGAATGTCAGAAAAACCAGTCTTTACTTTAGATTCTAGGGAATCTGCGTCCAAATTAATGTGCTCTGGTTGTTCTTCCTCAGTGTGTGGTGTGAACGTGTAAAAATTCAGGATGTCTACACGTGGAAAGTACAAAGCCCTAACTTTGGAGACAAAGATAGAAGTTTTAAGGAACGTAGAGAATGGCGAAAACAAAACTAAGTTAGCAGCTGACTATGGAATTAAAAAAAATACCTTGTCAACTTATTTGAAAAACAAGGAATCAATTTTAGATTCATGGGAAAAATCGAAATTTGCTAGAGGAAGGAAACGTATGAGAAATGCGTCCCAAGAAGATCTAGAGAAGGCTCTACTGCTATGGTTCCAGGATGCTAGATCTCGAAACTTTCAGATAAATGGACCCCTAGTGCAGGCGAAGGCTGATGAATTGGCGAGTCGAATGGGTATTGAAGATTTTAAATGCAGTGATGGATGGCTTTCTCGGTTTAAGTCAAGGCACAATATTTCTTATAAAGCGTTATGTGGCCAGAGCTCTGATGTAAACGAAGATGTATGCACTAATTTCGGTAGGAAACTGCCAGAGATTTTATCTACTTACCTGCCGAAAGATATTTTTAATGCGGACGAAACTGCACTTTTTTATGAACTCTTGCCAAACAAGACATTACATTTTAAAGGGGAAACTTGCGTAGGAGGTAAAAACAGTAAAGAGAGGGTTACAGCTTTAGTTTGTGCTAATATGGATGGGAGCGAAAAGCTTAAATTATTAGTGATTGGAAAGTCCAAGAATCCACGGTGTTTTAAAAGAATTAAAACACTGCCAGTTGATTATGTATCCAATGCAAAAGCATGGACGACACAAGACATCTTCAGTAGCTGGTTAAAAGGAATAGATAAGCAGTTTTCGAGGCAAAAGCGTAAAATTGTATTATTTGTGGATAACGAAAGGTGCCATAATAACCTTCCAGAACTGAGTTCCATACAGGTTGAATATTTGCCGCCAAATACAACTGCGAAGCTACAACAAATGGATCAAGGAATCATCCAGAATCTTAAAACAAATTATCGTAAGAGACTCTTAAAACAAATCCTTTTTTCTTTAGATTGTGGTGAAAATTACAACATTACTCTGCTGACAGCTATAAATGATCTATATGCCGCATGGGATGCTGTAAAGGAAAGCACAATTAGTAATTGCTTTCGTCATGCTAAATTCATTCACCCCGAAAAGAAAAATCATATCGAAGAATGTGACGATATTGATACAGATTTTCCTGATTTAAAAAAATTTAAATGTGATAACGTTACTTTTTCTGATTATGTAAGGGTAGATGAAGACGTGGACGTTTGTGGAAAACTGAGCGACGATGACATAATAAAAACTATCCGAGAAGATGAAAATGCAGAGATCTTATCAGATTCAGAAGAGAATGCAGAGACTGTTAAGCGTCCTAATGATCAAGCCATAATGGACTCTATAAAACTCTGAAAGCATTTATTCAGATGGAACCTTCCTCTGAAAAGGAATTGAAATGTTTACTTCAAATCGAGAAGCTGACTGAAAAATGTAGGCATAACAAACAAAACCAAACATCCATTTTGCAGTTTTTCCCAAAAGTGCAATTCATATTTTTAATTAAAGTTTACTTTCTACTGCGTATCTTCTGCTTCATTTTATGATTAAGGTAAGTCTTTATTGCTTTTTATGTACTATGTTTAATTTTAAATAGCATAATATAATATAATATATTTTCTCGGGTTATACATACTAGGAGATTTTTCTTCTTCAGTGATACACATTTTAAGTTATATTTTCACTTAACATCGGATAATTCGAACTTCGGATAATTCGAACTTATTTCTGAGAACCTTTGAGTTCGAATTAACGAGCGTCCACTGTATATCATTATAAACCAATTCAAATTATCAACAAATGTGAATGTACAAATTAGAAATTAATTTATGCAAATTAAAAATTATGTATAAACAATTATATTAATATATTTTTGAAATTTAAGCAATATTGTGATATGATAATATTGCAATATATTTTTTTAAATGTACAACAATGGTAGCTAAATGTATTTAGCAATCTTATAAACATATATATATAAAATTTTGCTTGACTGAGAATTGTTGCAGATGGGATGAAATAATAATGTTAAAAAAAAAACTTACTGAGTTAAAATTTGCTCTATATAAATACTACATGATGGGCTATAACTAAATTAACATCAAGGGGAAGAGAGAGAGAGGGAAGGGGGAAAAATCTCTAAATGCTGAATCACCTAGAAACTTGAAGGAGGTAAAAGAACTAGATCTTTATTAAGTGCAGTTGGAAGGTCAAAACTTAAAATATATTGAATTTTTGATTTTTTTTTTATATATATATATTTTGAATCTACCATTTCTCCTGTTTCTATTGATATATTACTTTTGTTTAACTTCGATGTACCTTTTTGAACAAACTATTATACATTATGCTTTGAAATTTTGCTTGAACATTCTATACATATCCCTGTTTAATCTAAGGTGAATTGTTTAAACTCATAAAAAGAACTTTTTTTTATTATTATCATTATCTTTGAAAAAATTGCATGTTTTTTGAAATTTGAATGTGGTTTCTATTTAAGATTTTTTTTTAAAAATACCTAAGCTTTATTTAATTATAAATTTAACTTCAGATTATTAAGAATTGTTTGTTTTATGCATAAAAAAGATTTAAAGTCCATATCTTAGGTAGTATATGAGAAAAGGTGCATTAATTTAACATGGCAGGTATAAGGATTCCGACTGCTCCTAAGTAATATATGAAAATGTTTGTTTTAAGAAATTTTAACCTTAAGATGATTTTAAAATTGCACATTTACTTCTTTCAAATTTATTTTTATATTCTTAATATCAGCATTACAACTTTCTACTGAACTGCTTTATTTTTTTGCTATGTGATTCCTGTCTTTTTGTATCATTAAACATTGTGATATATTTTGTACAATGATTACCTACTTTTATATTGGTGTTCATTTAATAATTTTGAATTGCTATTAAAATAGGTGGAATTTTTTTTTTCTTTGTTCATATTTCCTTTTTTTATATTTACATATATTTTCATCATTTTGGCTAGTTTGCCTTTTCATCCCTCTTGCATGATATTTTTAGGTTTCTCTGTATTGACTGTAATCTGATGTATTGTTGCTGTCATCGATATCTAAAAGTAATGCATAAACAGTTCTATTTAAAAATATCAATTCTGTTATCATGCTGTTGCTCCGATTTCTATAATCTGTTTGTTAAAAAATTATTTAAAAAATAAATTAAGCTATTATTATTTTCTATTTAACTAATGTTAGGTTTTTAATTTATTTAATGACTTTTGTTCTGTCATGCAATCGGTATATTTTCCTCTTTAAAGTCCAGATATGCATTTTATAGTGTTAGAAGTTTATACTGATGATACTCCTTTATTTTTTCAGCTTTTGTTTTTTCTGCAGTTCTTCTGTATTTCTAATTTTCTTTCATATTTACATCCGTTTTTAAAATTGTATTATATCATTGCCTAATATTTTTTTAAATTCTGTACATTGATTTATGAAATGCTAGATGTGAGGGGTTCACAACCACAGTAGGTCAAGTCCATTTTGAAAACGAAAAATGAAAGTCCATTCTGAAGGTGCATAAAATCTGTTTTATCCACTTCCACTCTGAACCAAGCCTGTTTTCACATACTTTCTCATATATGGCATCTGTTTTCAGGCTTGGTTTACTGTGGGAGTGGATAAAACAGATTTTATGCACCTTCTAAATGGACTAGCTCATTTTTTTTTTTTTTTTTTTTTTTTCAAAAATGGACTTGGTCTATTCTGGTTCTGAACCCCTCATACCGGTTGTCCCAAAAATGATTGATGGATTTTAAAATTCAATAACTTGCAAATGATGACAGATATTAAAAAATGTTTTGCAGGAGGGTTATGTAAGATGTCGGGAGTTTTTATGCTGCGACTCTCAGTTTTAGTTTCAAATAGTAGCGATAGATGATGCAGCAAGCCATAGGCACTAAATGCAGGCTCGATTTTTTGGCCTTTCTCTTCTCCCATTTGAAAAAAAGAGATTAAAATGTTTTGAATGGATCCCAAAGTACCAAAAATCAGGTCTGGAATGAGCACCTATTTCTCGCAATGCGATCTATTGTTTGAAATTCGAACTAAAATCAAGAATCACAGTAAAAAAAAAACTCCTGACATCTTACGTAACCCTCCTGCAAGAATTGTTTAAATATCTGCCAACCGTTTGCAAGTTATTCAATTTTACAATCAGTCAGTCCTTTTTGGGACACCCGGTATATACTTATATAGACGTACAAGGTTTCCCAATTGAACTAAACATTTCCAAGGAAACTACTACAAAAATTAATTACCAGAAAGTGATGAGATTTGGAGAGTGTTATAAAGAGGTGATGGGAATTTTGTCTAGAGCATAAAAAAAATAATTCCTTAAAGTATCAGTTGAATGCATATATTTTTATGCAGAATAATTATTATTAACTATATAATTTGTCTAATAAGCCAGAAATGTTCAATATGATAGCTTTCATTACCTGCTTCTGTCTGGAATCATAACATAGCATGTCCAATGTTTGATTGCAGTCTATGTGCCTGAAAGTTGTACTTATGGTGTGCTATGCTGTTTTTTAAACATTGTTGAAAAGTGTTTATGAATTTGTTTGTCTGCAGTCTGTTTGTGCTCTAACTCGTGCAAGGCTCGAAATGTACCGGAGCAAACCGGAATGATGTTTCGGTTCGTGAAATTGTGACAAATATTGTTCCGGTTCGTGAAAGTATGGAAAATATTGTTCCAGTTCATGGAATTATTAAAAAATATTATTACAGTTTCATACATATAGCTTACTATGCTCTCTGTAATTTTTTTTCCTAATTATTTAGAATCTTGAATGAATTTTTTTAAATTGGTTTTTCTACAGTTAAATATGAATTTACTATACAGTAAAGTCCCGATGATCTGAGTTAATATGGACCAAACTCACCTCAGATAAGTAAAAAACTCATATAAACCGGATTGACACAAATCGTCATCATCTCAGGAGATGAAATATAAATTTTCACTTAATTCATTTTTATGATGCTAGTAACATTTCTTTGATGTACATTTCCATTACTTTTAAGAAAAACGGGGAATGAAATTGTTTTTTCCAATCAAACGTATACCTGTGGAATGGATCATTTTTCTTCCATTATGATGAAACAGCCATTATAAATGAAGTGTTAGGTGAAGATTCAAGAGCAGCCGTAAAAAGTTAGAACTCTGATTTTCTGGTCAGAATGGGGGGGAATGGTCATCCCCCCCCCACCAGGCCTTTTTGGCCAAAGTGGTTAAAGCGGAAACTCGGTTAAGCGAGACTTTACTGTACTTAAAAAAAAAAAATAGTCGACTATAATTTTGAAATAGCATTCCGGTTCGTGGATTTTTCCCATTTCGAGCCCTGAACTCATGTAAATCTAGCCAGATTACCATAAAATTGATAATATGTTATCGGGGTTTACTGTGGCATTCTCGGTACTGAAAATGAAGTCTGCAGCATTTATGGTTCATTTACAGGGACGGTCAAAAGAATTCTGATATATTACGGTCTATTGGGAAAAATTGGTTGCAGTGTATTTTAATGGTATTACACTATTTTAAATGCATTGAAATTTGTATCACTGCAGTGTACTACAGGGTGCTAATTTTAGAATATGGTGTAAGTAGAATTTATCGTTCATTTACAGGAACACACAAACAGGTTTTTAAATTGAACTTTTTTTTGGCATATTACTTGGCGTGTATAAATTCTATACATCATATACAGGGCTACACAAAAGATCTCAGGTACATTTCAGTTTATTGACATAAATTTCTTGTGGGAAATTTTCAACTGTGCTATGTATTTAACTGAACTAACGTTTAACATACTCTGTAGTATACATACAATCTATAGATCTCATACAGGGCTGTCCAAACAAATTTTTCCGACTATTGATGGTAATTGCAAAAATTGGGCTTACAGAGGCATTATACATTTTTGAAATTAGTTTATTAAGGTGAAATATGTCTAAATAAACATGACATTTTGTTACAGTATTCTGAATGTGTTGGAAAGTGTTTTATAATCTATGCTGGACACACATGATTTTTTGTTCTTTTTTACTCTAGAATAAATTTTCATCTCCTTATGAAGATTCACCAGATTTTATGAATTTCTGTTATATGGTTATTGAAAACATTTCCTATGATTCTGAATGAGATGCAATGAAGCCTGTTAACTTTACCTTCAAAATATCACTGGATAATGTTTTATGAACTTCATCAACTTTGTTTCTGAATGCCCCTTTTATTTATATGAAATTAATATGCACCAAAGATCAATAAAAATCCAAAATTCTGAAAAACTTTTAAATAATTTAACCTAAAGCATGAAAGAAAAAAAAAGAAAGTCTTATAATGCGCAATGCAAGGAAAATATTAAATGAGAAAAATAGCCAGAATTAGGCTTTGTCGATCTGTCTTTTCAAGGAATGCTCAAGTTCTTATTAGATTAATTTTTAACACAATTATTGAATTGGTAAATATGATTGTTATGATTTATTTACCAATTGAATAATTGTGCTAGAAATTAATCTAATATAATTACACATGCAGCATTTACTGGAGTTCCAATACCTGCGATTTATTCTGTTGAGCTGATTCAGATATCAGACCAGATACTGTGATCATTAAGGTTAGCTGGCTGAATTGGGTCTTCCAGATTCGTCCAGGATGGCTCAGTTGGTAGAGCATTGGCGGCTTCTGCCAAGACATCCCTGGTTCGAATCCTGGCCCGGACTTTTTTCACTTACTTTTAAATTTACATCTGTTATGCTCAAGTTCGTATTACAATTTTTCGCATGTCATTTTCTCAGATTTAAAATGAAATTAAAAACCATGAAATTAATCTAATATTTTTATGCTTTTATTATGTACCATTTTATTTTGAATTATTATACAGCAATTTTTTATGAGTTTCTATCGAATGAAAAATTTTTTTGGTTTGGTTTGTAAATAATATAAATTTTTTGTATTTAGATGAAAGGGCTGGAAATTTGACGATAGTGTTTAAGGATGCTTCTGCAATTGTTAATAGTCGTGCTCAAATTACTCTGCTAGTAAGAGGAAATTATTCTAACCCTCCTTGTCATGGTGTTAGAATTGTGTCTAGGGTTTTAAATGATCCTGCTTTGTTTGAAGAATGGTAAGCATTATCCATCACTTATAAAAAATTATCTCAGTTTTGGTGTGATTCAGGCTGTCATTTATGTCATTGGTTTTCCAAAGAAATACTTTAAATTGCATTTGCTGTAATTTTCTTTTGTCATTAAAATCGAGACAAATAAAGCAATGATTTCATTTACACGGATATAAATGATTTTTCCAAATTTAATCATCAAAATTGATATTATGCTGCGTGTCGATACCATATATTTTTCTGAGAGTAATTTATCCTGTTTGCATCTGGAGCACTAATGTCTAGTGGCATAGCAAAGGGAGGATTTGGGGGGCCCAAGTCTAATGAAAGAAAATTGCTGTGATCCTCATCATGGTGGCATTATTCTTGTAAAAACAATACTGATTTTATGCATTTGTTTTATGTGAAATCATCAGAAATTTGATTTGGTATAATAAATTACAGAGGAATTTTTTTTAATCTAATTTTTTTCTTTATAGAATAAAATTAAGATTTGCCTTAACCATCTTTTTCTTTCATTCTCAGCTACACTAATTTTTCAATGAATGTTCATGTTAGCAATTGTTTCTAAGGGATCATTAATATTGTTATTCCATATTTAATGGATTGCAGACATATAATCTCCTGTACCTTAAATTTTTTGCATAAATATGTATGCAATATTCTTTTAAATTAACTTCAAGAATAATGCTTGTTAAGAAATATCGATATGTTTTACAGAAACTGGGTCTGACTCCCAATAACCCATAAACTACAAAAAATTAAAAGGCCAAGGACTGGGCTGGGTCAAACTTTTAGCTTTTATAATGCAGTGGACTGGGCCAGAACCAGACTTTGAAGACCATTTCCCTTGCTAATCAGAAACATTTAGGGTTTATTATGAAGAAAATATATAAAAAGCAGCACGGTGTACTCAAAAATTTAAGCACCTCATAAACATGGTATTGTGCAGTCGTAAAATGGCACAGGATGTGTGCAATTAAATATGTAGTTATAGAATCACAAGTATTTTATTTTTTTCCTTAAGAAAAATAAAATATTTGACTTACAGGTTATTAAAAAAAAATGAAGAGGGGGGGGTGGGGAATACATTACAACAAAAAAAATTATTAAACCAATGTCTCAATTCAAGCAAAAATATGAGTATCTACTTCAAACTGAACTCTTATATTTACAGAGACATTTAACAGTAATGCAAAATACAATATCATGAAAAATTCTAGAAATGACAGTAATTTGATCAGTGACATAATATTAAATTTCAAAGTACATTCCAAAATATGAACGTGGATTATAACTCATAAATTCTTGTGATATTGTAATATTTGAAAAAAGCAATGTAAGTTTATTGAGAATTTTGTTAAAATAACTTCATTGTTATTAAATTTATGAACAAGAATTCCTACTTTGTTTAGAGTGAAACAGCCCATGTGTTTGATTGAACAAATAGACTGTGACCTTGGTTTCGTACACAAAACATTATTTGCTGTAATGTGTTCTTCCACACTGTGAAGTTTGTCTCATCTTTTTCTAAACAATTTGGATAAATGTAATCTTATAGACCGGGAGGCAGCGGCGCAGACAATCACCTCATCGAATTCACAGCTGAAATTCCAGAATTAGTTAAAACTCGATTTGCATGTTAAAACGCAATAGGTCTGCCAAGTCCTATCTTGGTGGAAAACACCTGAAAACCTGATTTTAGCAGTTGACTCATAGGTTTACCATTTTGTTTTCCTGCACCCAAATGTATGAAAACATGGAGGACTGGGAGCAGGAAAACAAAATGGTAAACCTATGAATCAACCGCTAAAATCGGGTTTTCAGGTGTTTTCCACCAAGATATGACTTGGCAGACCAATTGCGTTTTAATATGCAAATTGAGTTTTAACTAATTCTGGAATTTCAGCCGTGAATTCGATGAGGTGATTTACGTTACACAAATCTAGAGCATTAGCATTGTGTAAGGATGATATGTAGGGAAAAAAGCGTGCAAAAAGACGTTCGTCTGACATTAGCCTAAACACTCTGTAAATGACTCATGTCTAACATAGTTGCTGATTTTAATTTACAGAAAAAGGTAGTAGTATTATGATTTAAGGAATTTAAAAGAAAACTGATTTGATTAATCTGTGATTCTAATAAGTGGCGATTACTGATTAAATATCACACACTCAACCCTTCCCCCTAGAGCTGAATTCTGGCTACGTCACTGCTAATGTCTATGTGCTTTTCCCCATTAAAAAATTTCCATTACAGTTTTTGAAAAAGAATAGTCTGGATATTTCTTTATTCTGTAGGCATGCCATTGCTACGAGTATTCAAGATCTGGTTTTCTATAGATTACCAAGACACTGGTTTCATTTTTGTTGTGAGCCAGTTTCTAAAACATTTAGGGACTAAGCTTTGAATCTCATTCTTTTTATTCTGCTTATTGTATGAAATTGTTTTTGTTAATTTTGTCGTATAACTTGTGATAAGTTTATCATGATTGTCTAACATTTGTTAAATAAATATATATATATTTAATCTTAAATGCAACAATTTGTTTATTTTACAGATCTTCTTTCACTATATCAGAAGATGAAGTTTTCGTAAAAATATCATAATGTTAGAGAATATTTCATAATCTGTACATAAAGTATATATTTTTTCTAATATTAAATTGTTATTGTTTTAAGTTCTTGAATATTATAGAATATGTAAATTATACAGTTGATTAAGAAAAATATATGAAGTCTTCATATAGCAATATTAGGGAGGAAAGTGGAGATAAGTTGAAAGAAAGTAGGTAGATAAGCATTGATTTCTGTCCCCTCTCCCCCCAATTGGTTTTTTTTTTTTCTAAGATGTTATGTTTTATCTAGTTAGTATTATATTGGATGTATATTTTTGTTTAAAGTGTTTAAATATTCAGAAACATAGCTTTATTTAGAACATTTTAATGTATTTTTATTATATCAATTTGATTTTCTTCCAGATCTAAAGCACTTATAACATCATCATAGTTTTTATATGCGTTAGTATATAAAGGATAAAGGGAAAATATGGGAAAATTATGGTGTTATAAGCACTTCATATCGAAAAAGAGGTGAAATTGATATAATTGAAGTGTGTTAATTTGTTAAATAAGTCAGTGTTTCTGATATTGTATAACACATTTAAACAATCTTCAGTCAACATCTGAAAATCTATTTCTTCTCTTTTATTTTTTTTTTATCTGGGGGTGGGGGGAAACAAGAAATAAATGCTTATCTACACAATTTTATATATAGTATATACCAGGTGTCCTAAAATGGACTGACTGATTTTAAAATTCAATAACTTGCAAATGGTGACAGCTATTAAAAAATTTCTTGCAGGAGAGTTATGTGATTTTAGTTTAAAATAACAGTGATAGATGGTGCTGCAAACAATAGGTGTTAAATCCTGGTTTGACTTTTTACCTCTCTCTCCTCTAAGTATTGATGTGAAAGAAAGAGGTTCAATATATGGAGCAGACCCCTAAGAACAAAGTTGCAATGTCGACTGAGAACTACTCCATATATTCAACCAATCTTCAGTCAACACCTTAAGATCAACTTGTATATTGACACATATAAAATGTTTGTTTACTGCGATTCCTGATTTTAGTTTAAAATATCAGCAATAGATGTGCTGCAAGCAATATGATCTAAATCCTGTTCTGATCTTTGGCCTCTCTCTCCTCTCAGTATTGATGCGAAAGAAGGATGTTAAATATATGGAGTGAACCCCAAAGAACAAAGTTGCATTGCCGACTGAGAATCACTCCATACATTTAACCTCCTTCTTTTGCACCAATACTGATATAAGGTCCAAAATATACAGGGCCAAAAAGAAGGTCCTGATTTTAGCACCTGTTGTGTGCCATGCCATCTATCACTGCTATTTTAAACTAAAATTGAGAATCGCAGTAAAGAAACTCCTGACATCTTACATAATCCTCCTGCAAGAATTTTTTAATATCTGTCACCATTTACAAGTTATTGAATTTTAAAATCAGCCAGTCGATTTAGGACACCCGAAATATATATATATATATACTTATTTATATATACTCATTTATAACTGTGTTCTGCTGATTTATCATTAAAAAAAAAAAAAAACTGATATTGCATAGCCATAAAAGTTAAAAAAGTGATATGAATATATTCAGCTCTTGGCATTTTTGTGCACCTGCATTCATATTCATAACAAATCCACTGAGAACATTATGGCAACTACTGTGTTTTTAAGGTATCTCCATAACTTCATTCAAAGAATTTCTTTTCTCTTATAAATTTAGTTACCTGTACTTATTAAGTATGTAATTATTGCTTGCCCGTTTTAACAGATGAGAAAAAGAAAAATCTTTGACTGGGCCACAAAGGTGTAATATAATTGTGAAAATGTCAGTTGAATAAAAGATATCTCTTCTATTACTTATTTGTTGCAAAAAATTTCTAGTTTTCTGCTTGGATGATCATGAAGAAAATAACTATTTAAAAAAAAAAAAAAAAAATCTAATTCAAGACCCGCTTGATTGATCTTTCCTAACTACAAAATCTCATAATAGCCCATGGGAAATTTTAATTAGAGGATTATTCATTACCTAATTTAATTATCTAAGTATGGTTTTCACAATCAGAAAGTAGATGTCGAATGCCTACATAGTGTGCTTTTAAAAAATGTTTTCATATATTTTAAGTATTTCTAAAATCCTAGCAAACTTTGAAATTTCTTTTTGAGAAAAATTTTCAATTGTCTTCTTAAAATTAAGGAAACAATTTTTTTAAACGTAAACTGTATTTTGATAATTATATTAAGTAATTAGTAAATGCCTTATTAAATTTTCCACAAGAAGGGATTTCCTGTTTAAGGAAAATCAGTGAACTGGCGCCTTAAGTAAAGGAATCCTGAAAAATATTTTTGAAATATTCTACCCTATGGCAGAAAAGTATATTTTCTTCAGAAAACTTAGAATCTTCCTGCAGGAATGGTCTGTGAAGACAAACAGGGTTCGCACAGACTCCTTAGACTCCTTGGAAACTCCTTAGAAATGAAAACATTTCCAAGTAGTACTTAGAACTACTTAGATAATCAAACCACTACTTAGAAACTCCTTATATTCTATTGCCGCTTCGGACGCAAGCGATATTGCTGCCGAGGGAAAAAAAATCGCGATTGAAAAATTCACGGTAAATCCTTTATGCACGTCATTCATCTGAAGCACAACATTGATTGGGTAGGGTAAGGTAATCTTAATAGCAGGGCTCCCACTAGGTCCGTTTTTCAATTATTAGGTCCGTAAAGTCCGTTTTCGACACTTTTAGCCGACCTTTATTTTAAATTTTATTGATGTTTGGCATTTAGCCAAGAATCTCGGAAAAATCGCGTTTTCCGCAAATATGTTCCAAAAAAAATACCGTCAAATTTCGTCATTCGATCGCGGGAAAAATTCGTAAATTTTGTCAAAGGATCGGGAAAAAACGGGAATTTCCTCTAAGGATCGCGAAAAACCTGCAAATTTCGTCAAAGGATCACGAAAAACACGCACATTTCGTCAAAGGATCGCGAAAAACACGCAAACTTCGTCAAAGGATCGCGAAAAACACGCGGTTTCCATCAAAAGATCGCGAAAAAACATCAGATTCTTTAAACAATTAAAATAAAACGCGAACTCCATTAAAAGATCTCGAAAAAAGCGCCAATTTTGCCAGAATTTTGCCAGAAAGTCGCGAAAAAAATGGAATTTCTCCCTGAAAATCGCAAAAAAAAAAAAAAAAAACGCGAATTTCATAATAAGATCGCGAAAAAAATGTGAATTTGTCAAAATTTCACCTTTAAAGAAAGCGATTACCGCTGTTCTAAAAGAATAAATTCAAAACTTGTTATATTTTTTTCTTGTATAACCATTTTCTTGTATAGCATTTAGCATTCTTTTTTTTTTTTGCCTTTTAAAATTTTCTTTAAGATGTATCATGCATGTGATATACATAATGTTTAGGGTTTGACTAATCTCTATTTATATGACCTAGGGGTGATTTTAGTCAGAATTTTCTGAAAATGTAAGGCATTCATTTCCGAAAAATTTTTAAAAATCGGTCACCAATCTGAAAATTCGGACATTTAGTCGCCGAAAAAAATTAATTTTGTCAATCGTTTGCAGAAAAATAGCCAATTTCGTCAAAGGATCGCGAGGAAAACTCCAATTTCGTCAAAGGAACGCGGGGAAAACGCCAATTTCGTCAAAGGATCGCGGGGAAAACGCCAATTTCGTCAAAGGATCGCGGGAAAATGCCAATTTCGTCAAAGGTCTGCGGGGAAAACGCCAATTTCGTCAAAGGATCGCGAAAAAATGAAAATTTCGTCAAATAATCGGAAAAACCCCGCAAATTTCGTCAAAAGATTGCGAAAAACCCCACAAATTTCGTCAAAATATCGCGAAAAAACCCACAAATTTCGTCAAAATATCGCGAAAAAACCCACAGATTTCGTCAAAAAATCGCGAAAAAACCCACAGATTTCGTCAAAAGATCGCGAAAAAACCCACAGATTTCATTGAAAGATCGCAAAGAATCGACAAATTTCGTCAAAAGATCGCGAAAAAAACCACAAGTTTTGTCAAAAGATCGTGTATAAACTCACAAATTTCGTCAAAAGATCGCGAAAAAACGCGAATTTCGTTAAAGAGCCAAGGAGAAAACGCATAGCTAGTGTCAGGAGTAGATTTCACCCTCCCCCTCCCTCTCTGGTGTAACTTTTCAGAAGATTTGCTGTGAATTTCAGAATTTTTTTTTACTCAGATCACCCCTGTGACATGACCATTAGTCACTGCATAAAAAAGTAGATTGTCAATTTTGTATTTAAACTTACGAAATCAATAAGCAATATATTGTGAATACTGTGCAATTTCAGTACTAACAATTATATTCTAATAGAGTAAAATTTGTTTTTGAAATGTTTTTCTCTCCAAATTGGGCATTAAAAATTGGAGTGTGCATACCACATAACGATGCAGCACATAAAAACAACAACAAAAAGTGGCAAATCCTTAAAATTTTTTGAACTCCTTGGATTTTTCAGGTACTCCTTAGATTTTTTTCTTCCCAACTCTGTATGAACCCTGGACAAATTAACAGGAAAGGAAATTTTGAAAATTAAAGTGTCTTAAAGATTTTAACACTTGCAGTGCTAAAATGGGGTCAATTTGACCCCATTTGGACATTTTGCAGTTTTTTTTTTTTTTCATTTACAATATGTATGCTAAATTTATTTTCTAGGAATTCTCCTGTAAAGCTTTCTTTCATAATTCTGTCTACTTAGTAAGTTTTGCACAGTAATTTTTTTTTTGTTTATTTGTAGAAAATGCGAATGGGGTCACATTGATCCCAGATTTCGAATTACGAACAATGCTGAAGATCTCTGTTTCCTAATTCAATAATAGTTTATTTTTACAAATATGGAATTCAGTAATTTAACAATTTCCCGAAATAGTACCATACTCTACTGCTGAACGGAGGTTCCGTAAATTGTGACTAGAAGAAGATCGAGATAATATATTATGGTAACTAATGCTCCCTTTAATCTACTGTTTGATCGAGACAATACATCGTAATAACGGCATCTTCTGTTTATCCACATTTCGGAGGATGTTATATTCCGGAGTTTTATTTTAGTTTTGCATCTTTAATAACCTTGCTATTATTCATCAACGAACTTCAGTTATCGTTTTCATCAACGAACTTCAGTTACTGTTCACATAAGACAATCCAATTTAGAAACTTTATGAACCAATATGAACAATAGTAAAATATTTAGAACTGCTATATACAGAAGTCAATTTCAGCAAGAAAAATTTACTTAAAAAACAGTTCTTAAATCTTGTGCTTCAATTACAATTTAAGTATTAATTTTATTCTTTCAATAGCTACCTGTATGCACAATATTTGTGTCTTAATTATAGAATAATGATAGTAACTTTTGAGTGCAACTGAACGTGTTATTCCTTTTCAGTAATTGTATTTCAAAACATAATTTTCTCTACTGGATCCAGTATCTGTCTTCTAGAAAATATGTGTAAATAAAATTTAGTTAAAATCTATTTATCTTGTTTCATTAAATAATATATTGTACAGATTTCATGGGATGAGTAGAGTTTTCAATACATATTTTATTATTTATTTAAGTATTTTCCTTTTTCAGATTTAATTCAATTTAATTACGATGCATATTACTTCTCCACTATACTTTACGGCCGTAGTGAGATTTTGGGAGATGTGAATTGGACTTATTTTGGTTCAATTTGAATTTTTCAATTGAATGTCTGCTCCAATTTACATATCCCAGAGTCACATTACACGGAGAATAAATGAAAGCTTTTTATCATTTATCACGTTTCAAAAGAAGAAAAGAATTTTGGGCATTTTGCCAAACATTGTTCACTAGATGACGTTCTGGGTACAGTGTTTCCATGCAAGCGAGTGCAGGCACCTCCATCATTTTGTTCTTCAACTAAAGGAATTGGTGCAGTTTGTCTATTGAGGAGGCACATTTTTTGTTATTTGATGAAGATTCTGGTCAAAGTACCTTAAGCATTTACATAATATTTTGATCTTGGTACTGCGAAGGTTAATCTGTATTCTGTGATTAAATAAGAGGGGGTGGGGTAAGTGGAAACATGAAATATTCTTGCACCTTATGAATGCTGTTTTTGCTGTTGTATAGATTCTACTTTTTTCCACCCAAAAATATAATTTTCTTATGTAATGAAAATTTTCCCTTTTTATTCTGTGACATTTTTCACTGTGACATCATAATTCTGCCATGGGAATATTCTTACAATTTTAAAAATTATTCTATAGTCTTTTATATAGCTTTTTTTTATTTAGTAAAATAATATAAATTTTTGCTTTATTTTTATTCAGTGTTATTTTTTTTTTAATTACAGGCAAGGTCACATTAAAGAAATGTCTGGTAGGATAATCCAGATGCGACAGGCTTTAAAACAAAAGTTAGATGAATTGAAAACTCCTGGAACATGGGAACATATAACTAACCAAATTGGAATGTTTTCTTACACGGGTTTAAATCGTAAGTACATCATTTTGATTTTATCGTAAGTGTTAAATGCTCAAATTTAATAAGGTTTCTCTGTTCTCTAAAAATTAATTTTAAGATATTTTTATTATTAATATTTTATTTATTCAATTTGGTGTAATAATAACTACACTCCTTTTAATCTGCACAGCTTTAACCAAAAGTTGTGCAGATTATAGACCATTACCTTGTTTACATTTTTTTTCCTCCTTTACAATTATTTTGTCTGTTTTTATAATTATCAAACATAGTATTAATTGTTTGTTTTTGAAAACTTTTAAGTTTTGTTAGATATATAGAAAATCTATTTGTAAAAGAACGTCAAATTCACCTTAAGGTGAAACCTTTAATTAAAAACATGAATACATCAAATGATTCAGTTTTATTACTAAAATAGGTGTAAAAACAATTAAAAGGTTTTAAGACGTTAAAATATAAAAGAATGCGCCAGAGTCCCAAGCGCTTTCGACCAAACCCTGGTCGAAATCAGCAAACCTCCAGAATGCCATACTGTTTTAAATATTGCAGGGGGGATCCAAACTGGAAAAACAGGCTGTCTACAGAATCTGGAAATCAGGGAATCATGGAAAAATCAGGGAGGTTTATCAATCTGGAAAAATCAGGGAACTTTGTAAAAATACTCGAAAATCAGGGAAATTTGTCTATATGCGAAAATATTTGCATTTTCACCTTTCCAATGAGATTGATTCGTCTATGTTACATATCATATTTTTTCACATGCTGAATAGTATTTCCCAATATTTTAAAAAAGATTCACATGATATGAGTTTTGATATATAACACAAATTAAGGTGATCAGATGTCCTCATGTTCTGTAGATAGCGCTTATATTGAACGCAATTTACCCATTTTTAAAAATTTTAAATACTTTAGCATAACCTGAGCAGGTGGCCAGCTTAATCCAATTAGCTATCCCGTAAGATGTAGATAAATCTTAGAATTGAATATTTTTCAGGAGATAAGGAAATTTTCTGGTCACTCTATATCCATTGGACTTAATGTGAAATTGTTGGACTAAATTTTGAGTTCGGATTCGGATTTATAAAACTATCAACCAATAATTAACGAATATTAGGCAATTTTTGTTTTTTCTCCCGAATGAGATATTAGCAAGCTGGATAAGTCGGAATTGGCATATATGAAAAAAATACCATATGCGTATTGTTTATAATGGAAATCAGGGAAGTCTGATAAAGATAGTCAGGGAAATCATGATGGATCATCATGGAAAAATCAGGGAACTTTTTTTTACGATTTCTGTAGACATCCTGAAAAAGAAGGGGGGGGGGGGGGAGTGGATGAGTCCATGGAGTGACACTGATCATTCTAAACCAAATATTCCATTAACTCCAAGCAGTCCAAACCAAATGTGCAGTATATGGCATGATAATGTATCATTACATGAGTTCCTACCTCTAGCCAATATCTCTATAGACTCCCGAAAAATTGATAGGTTATAATGACTCATTTGTGCAATGATCCTTATATTGCTGAAAAAGATGACAATGTCTGCTTTTAAATTTAAATGCGATAAAGCTGTAGATTGTTTTCTTCTTGCTATATCAGTCATATGCTCTTTTAATCTTTCCTGTAATTTTCTGGTTGTAATTCCAATATATGTAAATGTTTTATTTTTATGTCTAAATGGGATTACATATATTCCTGCTTTTTCATGTTCATTTACTGGATCTATTCTTCTGTGAACCAGATTTTGTAGTTTAGTTGGGGGTTGTCTATCAGTGTTATATCATATTTCTTTAATGTGTATCCAATTCTTTCATAAAGCTGAGGAATGTATTTGATACTACAAAAATTTGGAAAATGTATACTTTTTACTATCACTTTCTTGCTATTAAACTCATAAATCACTTTGATAAATTTTTTCGACATTAAAATATTTTCAACTACAATTGTTTTGATCTTAGTCAATTCCTCGTCAATATAATCGAACATACCTTCGAACATACCTCGAATACTCTTCTGGCATAAAATCTGTATGCTGCTTTTTTATAATTAACTGGAACTGTACTACTAAGGATATTGTGTTATTGGATCGACATGGTTTTCTGTAAATCTTTCTATCTATATTATGTGTCGATTTATTCTTAATGAGCTCGATATCCAGGAAATGTAATGATTCATTTTTTTCTATTTCTAGAGTAAACTATATTTTACTGTCAACACTATTAGCATGCTCCAAGAAATCCTTTAAGTTTGAAACACCATGACTCCATATTATAAGTATGTCATTGACATATCGAATCCATAAATCTGGTTTTAAATCAGCGGTGGATATAATCTGTTACTCTAGTGGCCTTTGTTTTAGTTCCGCTAATAAACCAGAGATGGGGGATCCCATAGGGACTCCATCAGTTTGTTTATAATAGTTTTTGTGGAAAACGGAGATGTTATTGATAATTAAATTTAAAGCAGATATGAGTGTGGTTTTAATGATATCTGTTCCCCTAGTGGCCTTAGTTTTAGTTCCACTAATAAACTGGAGATGGGAGATCCCATAGGGGCTCCATCAGTTTGTTCATAATAGTTTCCATTGAAAATGAAGATGTTGTTATTGATAATTAAATTTAAAGCGGATATGAGTGTGGTTTTAAAATTGTCATCCTGCATTGGGTTGTTGATTTGATTTACAATAAAATTCCCAATTTCTTGTACATTTATTGAGGGGTATAATGATTTAATGTCGAAACTTGCAAGTTATGTATTATCTTCAATCTTGACATCAGCAATTCTTTTGATTAAATCTGTAGTAGAATTGATTGCAAAATCTCTGGGAGGGTAACATTGATTTGAGTAGAGGTATACTTTTTCAATTGGATAAGTTGGTGCAGAGCATTTGGACACAATAGGTCTGAAGGGGAGGTCTGGTTTGTGATCTTTCAATCGCCCTATTAAGTGGAGTGTGACTGCTGTTTTATTGATCGTAGGTTTCACTTTCATATTTCCAGGCCAAGTTCCGTGTTTAATTAAATCTTTTGCTTTCCTATCAATCACCAAGTTTGGATCCTTTTCAGTTTTAAGTCGTTCATTTTAGCAATACATTGTTCCATTTTGTCAGTGTAATCTGCAGTAGGTAGAATTGCTAGTTTATTTGATTTATCTGTTTGTATGATCGTCAGTTCCTGATTATTTTGGATCTGATTTATTATATTTAGACTTTTATTGAGTGTCAATACTATTAGCGTGCTCCAAGAAATCCTTTAAGTTTGAAACATCATGACTCCATTATTATAAGTATGTCATCAACATATCGAATCCATAATTCTGGTTTTAAATCAGTGGTGGATATAATGTGTTCCTCTAATGGCCTCAGTTTTAGCTCTGCTAATAAACCAGAACAAACTTTGAGATAAGTTTTGAAATTCTGTAATTTTAGATATTATCATCAATGACATAATAAATGCATTCACAATGATTTTCTTTATCTTCTTTCCAGAACCACACAAATGAGAGTTGCAAAATCAAATTCCAACAGCAATAACTTAATTCAAGTATAATAGCCAGGTTACTATTGAAGGAAATATTCCCAAAGTTTGGCAATTTTTTTTCCCTTTTTTTAACTGATAAAACGGTACATGTGGGTAAAGCATCTTAGCCATATCACTTAACATGTTCATCCACTCAGTTCTTTATTTGTCAGAAGTTGTGGTACATATATGTAGAACCAATCTGGGTAAATATATTATATTGTAAGAATAGCAGATGTTTGTAATGCCATGCATAATGTTTGACCAAAAAATGAAGTGGAAGTACGTTTTGTAGCATTTCTTGAAAATTGGAGTTTAGTTGTCCCAAGACATGGGTAGGTGTTGGAACAAATTCGATCACAATTTAAAACCAGATCAATTATTTGCAACTGTAAGAATTTAAATAAGCAATATGAATATTTAATTCACAATATGTATCTTTACTAAATAGGTGCTAATATACATAAATGTTAAAAACATTTAAAACAATCAAGATGTTAAAACATTGGAGTCAGAAGATGTTAAAACCCGAGCGCTTTCAACTAAAACATTAGTCGTCATCAGGTGAAACTGCTGGTTAAATACAGAGGGCGAAACCAAAAACCGCAAATAGGAGTGTGGGAAGGAAAATATAGAGGAGTAGCTATAGAAACCTGAAAAAAGGGGAAGGAGGAGGGAAAGGGTTATTCAAAACCAAATTCACCAGTTACTCCTAGCATGTTAAACCATATCTGTGGTATATTATAGGACAGAACATCATTACAGATACACTTGCCTCTTGTCAAAATTTCCAAAGATTCTGTGATTGTACAAATATTATATTACGATGCATGTGCAATGACTTTGACTTCTTTAAATAGGATATCAATATCTGTATCTTGATTTAACCAGGATAGAACTGTGGATAATTTTCTCTTTTAGATCTGTCGTATGTTCTTTAATCCTTTTTAAAGTTAATAGCAGTTCAAAAACGTATACTTATGTAGGCATGACCACTCGAAAATTACTAGAAAGGATTAAACAACAGATGACAGATATCAAAAAGGGTAAATTATCCACACCTCTATCCAGGTTAAATTAAGATACAGATATTGATATCCTGTTTAAAGAAGTCAGTCATTGCACATGCATCACAATATAATATTTGTATAATCAGAGAATCTTTGGAAATTTTGACAAGAGGCAAGTGTACGTGTAATGATGTTCTGTCCTATAAATATACCACAGATATGGTTTAACATGTGTTATGTAAAGCTTTTAAAATAAAATGTTATGTTTTAAAAGCCTTACATAACATTCCCTATTTAAAATTTACATAAATTTAAATTTTTATATTGTTTATTTTAATAAACAACTTCAAATTACGATCTTTCAATTTGACAGCAAATTTTACTAAGTTTTTAAATATTAAAATCTAAAATCTTTATTCTCAATTATTTTATTTTTCAATCACATTTATTATATTCTAATATTTTTTTCTCATTCCACTGGTGAAATTTCAGCGCAATTGCTTGCATAGTTTACCAGGGAAACGAGAAAATAATTCCTAGACTTTTCTTTATTTATAATTGCTTTCTATTCATACTTTGTCTCAAAAAAGCCATCTCCTAGTTCAGAATATGTTTCTTATCGGAATGCGCCAGAAATTCCATTCTACATCATCAGAACTCACAAGAAGCAAGCGTCCGTTTCTTCCGCCCGTAAGATTGTTGCCATTGCACGGTTATAATTCTAGCGCTAAAACATTTTCACCGGCTGCGCACAGGAACAACACTTGGGGAAAATTCTCTCATTGGCTAGTTTCGCCCAGTGCGTACTCAGAATTTGGCAGACGTTTCAAAAAGAGTTCAGTTCGTTATTTTTGTCGGAAGACTTAACACGTTGTTTGCTCTTCGGGAGAAGTGCGTATCGTTGGGC
The DNA here is from genome assembly GCA_963932465.1 of Maratus speciosus. NCBI lineage: Eukaryota > Metazoa > Arthropoda > Arachnida > Araneae > Salticidae > Maratus > Maratus speciosus. Next base: position 361,012,018 of record OZ010794.1, read on the forward strand.
CATGGTGCCCAACGAATTTCTCTCTTTTGTAATATAGCCTATCGATGAGAATATTATTCGGAAATCATTTAAAAAATTCATAAAATAATAGATCAATAGTTTGGCTCTGCAAGATTTACAAGGCTGCTTCAAATAACTTCAAGAGGTGTACTTCTATTCTAAGATGTCAATGGCCTTCGAGAAATGGTATATCTACTGCTCCCGACCATTTGATGATCTACCGCGTCTCTTGATGATGCCCTCTGATGAATTATCGTATCAACCACACGCATTCACCATATTTTAGGATTCGTATTTTTCTTCTCAATTCCTCAGCAATAATCCCTTTAGATTTTAAGGGATTCAAATGTAAAAGATAATTCTGCAAAATCCAGGTGTCAGTTTTCCATATCATCTCCTCAACATAGACTAATAGATGAATTCAGTAATATTTCCTCGGAATTCCACTTAAATTATTAAGTTTAACATTTGTCTTTACTGGTATTCAGAGAAGATTTTCATAATAAAAAAGACTGTGCTATTTACAAATAAATGATTTAATTTTCAGAAACAATTCTTCATCCTTGTTAATTTGGCATATTCGGACATTATTATTTTATTAGTCATATCACAAATCGGAATAAAAATCTTATTCTCTTGAACACTATAAGTTTATTAATTCATAAGAGAGACTTATAACCATCTCATAAACTGTTATAGAATAAGAATGTGTTTCAAGAATAATTATCTGCTGTATAATATATGTAATTTAAATATAATTTTAATAATCATGATTTTACATGAAGTGCACGGATCTTGCACAACTTATGCCTATATTTTGATACTAATAAATAATAGTTGAATTAGTAATGTGATTTCATTTGTGTCTTATCTATATTTAATATTTTATGGGGTGAGTAAGCGTCTTTATTACTTGTTTTATTATTTATTTAAGTGATTTCCTTTTTCAGTTTTAATTTAATTACAACACATTTTTGTTCTCCACTATACTTTACGGCCATAGTGTGATTCTGGGGATGTCAATTGGATTTATTTTGGTTGGATTTAAATATTTTTTATCGAATTTTTTCTCCAATTTACATATCCGAGGGTCACAGTATCAACATGCTAGGACTAACTGGTGAATTTGGTTTTGAATAATCCTTTCCCTCCTCCTCCCCCCTTTTTCAGGTTTCTATAGCTATTCCTCTATTTTTTCCTTCCCACCCTCCTATTTGTGGTTTTTAGTTTCGCCCTCTGTATTTAACCAGTGGTTGTCTTTCAGCCGCCAGCAGTTTCATCTTGATTCTTTTAAATGTTTTTAACATTTATGTATATTAGCACCTATTTACTAAAGATATATATTGTGAATTAAATATTCATATTGCTTATTTAGTTTAAGGTGAATTTGTCGTTTCAACTTGAAATATAGAGCTTCTATATTTTATTGTAAGAATTTAGTTCTTTACTATGATTAATATAACTATTAGTCCAGTTCTATGCTTTATTTAAATTCTATAATATTTGATAAAGTACTTTCAATATAAATATTTATTTTTCAGAACAACAAGTGAAGTATTTAGTTGAAGAATACCATATTTACCTTCCCAAAGATGCTAGAATCAGTATCTGTGGCTTGAACACAAAAAATGTAGAATATGTTGCGAAGGCTTTTCATGATGCTGTTACTAAGTATGGAGACGCAAATTAGTTTTTTATCAACAACAGTATTTATAATCAAAATTACAAAGATGTTTGTCATATATTAGAATTTGTTATATTTAGTGTTGCTTTATACTAGTTGAAACAAAATTGAGTTATGTTTTATATTTTGTTTTGACTATTTTATTAAAAGATGAATCTAGTTATTTGTTTTTATTTCATTTCTTTGTATATAGAATTGCATTTTATGTAATTGTAATTTTAAATAACTACTTAAATTACCTGTAGTTATTTAAAATTTTCAGTACACACTTTTTCAGTAGACAGAAAAAAACTAAACTGTATTTTTTTTTTTTTTTTTTTTTTTTTTTTTTTTTTCAGTTCATTATGATCAGTGATGCACTTTTTGGTTAATATTCTCTTGACTATCTTATAACAATTTAACTCAAGATTGGGATTTTCTTTTCTTTTTAACTTATACTATTCTGTGCACCCAACATACAGACATGGCATTGTTTTATATTGAAAAGTAAATCCCATTGGTCCAAGAACCAATGAACATGAGAATTTGATCTGCAAGTAATATGACTGAACGTTTTGCTGCATTTTATTATTTTAAGCAAAATGTGTTTCTTGACTCTTACTAGAAAGAAATTTGTAATTGCCTTTGCAATCATTGTATGAAAAATTAGTAGACCTCCAACATATAATAACTAAATCTTAAAAAGTAAAACTGAGCAGTGAAAAAAAAAGTTTTTACAAAATTAATTTTTTTGGTCAATGCTACATGCAGAAAGAAAGCATTTTATAATTACAGGGAAAACAAGAATGCACAGTAAATAACTACAGTTTGCCAAAGCTACAATCATAGCTCTGCTAAAAGTGAATGTAGTTTGTTTTCTCAAATTTTGATCGGTATTTATGTTCTTTAAAATTCATAAAGTGGAGGGGGGGATTTTTTTTAGCAAAGCTGAGAGGGGGGGGGGAAGCTTTTAAAAAGATATTACAACTCAATCCAAAAACTGTGGTAATAAATGTCAATGGTGTTTTGGTCAAAAGTTCATGGAAAAATCAAAATGAATAATTTGTGTAAAATTAACGCATATATATTAAGCACGATTATTAATTTGATTAGTTAAATTTTAAACATTAAATCAAAATCAGCAAATTTTATATATCCTGGATTATAGAAGTTATTTGAAAGCTATAATTTTTTATTTTAATATATTATTTATTCTAATTAAAGATACAAGAGTGAAAAACAGATAAGGATGGTAATTTTTAATATCTAATTCAGTTAGGTTCCAAATAAACCATTCTAAATCAAATGTCGCTTTCATTATTTAACTTATTTAGGCATCCACTTTTATGCACCTAAATTCTTAAATTCATGTATAAATTCAAGTAATTGAGAACAAAATTTAGAAAATGTAGATACAATGTCTCCCAAAATGCACCTATCAAGATTAAACATCAATTTTCCAGCTAGTATTAAATGTAATTTCTTAAATTATGTGACTTGTTCCTAGCATCAAGAAATCTTGTTTACCTTAACATCTTAGTGAATAAATTCAGGGTGACACACTGTGTTCTGGATGATCGCAGTACGGACAAAAGTTGTTCACATTGAAGTGCTAGAAAACATTTGCAAAGAACCGGAAATTTTTGTAAGTTTGCTTACTGATGTGTGTATGGGGACCAACTTTGGCTCCAAACTTTAATTAGAATGCTCCTGTTATTCATTGTGGACTCAACAGTTCAAATGTAGTCTTTGATAACAACTTGCTGACCGGTGGCATGTTAGACTTTATTTTTTCCTTGATCCTACTACATTATATAAAAAATACAGGGTGAGTTCTAAGCTTCCATACCTACAAATGATAAAAGCGGTAACTAATGTTTATTTTATTCATACAAATGGTATCATGGCTTGTATGGCTACCACTTGTTACTGCAAAATGCACATGACACTGTTTTGGCTGATTCTCATTTGCAAAGAGAGATGTCGGACTCCTAGCCATTGCTGCTAGAGCCTTTGTTGATGAATCTTTATCTGTTGCTGTCTTTGGTATTCCAGATCTGCTTGCATCAGCAACAGGACCTGTCCTAAATTTCTTGATAAGTTTTGCCGCAGTGTCATAGGTTATCTGCATTCTGTGTGCTGCGTTGAAGTTATGCTTTACATGACTGGTTGTACCACTACCAGCCAACAGCATGTCAGTCCGTCCTTCCTTCATTACTGGCATCTCTTCCCAATTAGTTCACCTTCTTGAAAATGAAAAAGAAGATAGTCACTACTTTAACCATTCGTGTGGAGACATGATTGACTCACCCTGTATATTAAACAAAAGGCCTTAATGCCATATACATATTATACAATTTTCGCACTTAGTACTAGCTGAAAACTTATCAGAAGTCTTGTTAGCTAGGTTTTGGCATATTCTGTATTTGAATATGAAATAGGGAATAAAGGATTTCTCATGTCTGTCTGTGAGGCTAGAAACTTATATATATTCATTTGATTAATGAGGTGCATGTATTTTGATTACTGGGAGAAAAAGGTTATTGGTAGTGCAGAACCCTAAAGTTTCTGTTTTGATTCTTTTTTTTTCCTCATTGGTTTTAGACCAATGAACTGGCAAAGATTTCAAATGCTGAATAGTGTTCATATTTATAATATCTCACCTATGTATATTTTTATATGTAATAGCAGAACTGTTGATCTCTGAAATTTCTCTTATTACTAACAGGCATGATTTTCAACAGTCCCTGTTGGACTTTTCATTAATTTTGTCAATAAGATTTTTGGGTACAAATAGGAACATGTTTCTAATTTTATAAGAAGAAAGCCATAATGACTATACCGAAAGTGTAGTAAGCTGGCATCTGTCTTTTTTCTAGAGAAAAATTCTTTACATCATTGTTTATGTTTAAATGTGTTCTAGAGAACTTTTTTTATTAAATAATATATGTGTTTTGATAAATAAAAAACGTATTTTGCCATTTATGCATATTTTCTTATCTGTGCAATTACTTTCTATGCCTGAAATACACCCTTTTAATTTTTATCATATAATAATAATTTTTTTTTTTAGCCCCCAGTATGCTATTTCCTTCTCCCAACAATTAAAGTGTCGTCTCCAAAAAAATAACGTTCCGTTGTATAAGCGTCGTAAAACAAAGCAGATGTATCATTGTATGAAATATTCTCTACTGCAATTTTTTTAACTTCTAAGCATCGCTCATTTTCAATTTTTATACCGTCGTATTGGGAAAAAAAAGTACTTTTAAATGCAATTTGTTTGAAAACTGCAATTCAATTTATTTTTGAGATATTAATTTTTTTGTAGTTTTTAGCGCCATTTGTTTAATTTTGGCAACGCAAGTACTCCATTTCTGTAGAAGGTAAAGCAAAAATAGTTGGAAGATAGCAATTATATCTGTTTGTTGCCATTTTCCCATAAAAACTGAAAAAAAAAAGTAATTAAAATAAGCGCTAATTTGAAAAAATATAAATGAAGGATTTCTGATAAAACATGGAGCTATTATAAACTAAATATTTTAAGTATCTATATTAATATTACAAACAAATGAAGGCATATGAATCATTAGATAGCCTTTTTTTTTTTAGTTTCTTGCTGATTTTTTTTTTTGCTGGATTTGTGTATTATTCTGAGATAGTGACATCCTATGCATACTTTACTGTAGATGTTGTTTAAGACTGGATTGTAAATGAGGAATTCTTCAGCAGATGTGGATGACGTCATTTTATATAAAATAAAAGCGTGTGTTTTAAGTCTTAAAACTGAAATATTTATATGCATGTGTTGTTTTTTTTTTTCATCGAGTGTGACACTAAATTCTGAAAAAGCAGAATTTCTGTTCTCTGGTCTTGTTTTTATTATTATTATTATTAATCAGGAGGTAATTATCATTCTAATCGCATATTGAATTGAAGGCTTACTAAAAAAAATTCCATAATCTTTTTCTAGTCTTATTTTCTAAATCAAAATTGCACGAACCAGTAAAACAAGACCTTTTTGTGGCATGTAATTCTGAACCTAGGCTCTAATGAGTTTCAAACTCTTGTTTTCAAGTAAAAAATAAGCTGTGTTCACCTGTTTAAATATGTTTTTCATATAATGCTTTAAATCTTTAGTTTGCTGATTTATTTCCGCATTTCTATAGGCTACATGACTGTAAAATTTTAAAGTATTTTCTTATACGAACTACACTTTACAATGCAGTATGTTCTGCATATTTATAATTTTCTGCACTTTTTATTATCTGCTTTTGGTATTTTTACTTAGGTGGTGGATTACTTACATTATTCTTATTCTAATTTATGTATTTGCTGCATTTTGGCGTCTCAGCTTTTTTTTATCCTTTATAACACTTCCAACTCATCATTAGTGGTGGTGGGAATAAAGGTATTCTAAGTACAGTAGACTCCCTCAAGTCCGTACATCATCGCAGATGTAAACAATGAAACTTTCAGTTCAGATGTAGGGGCAAAATTACAGAATTTTTTAGTTTTATATCATTCCGTTTGTATTTTAATATGTAATTAATTCTTTATAATATGATTGAACTCGTGATTTTTCATGAAGAAAGTACAATTTATTTCTTGGGGAAAAAAAAAAAATTGCTGATACCTTTGGTAAGCACAATCCTTTTTACCAAATCTTTTTATGTATTGAGATTTTTTGGTTATTAAGGCTGGCTAAACCTGAAATAAAACTTCCTTACCTTATGATTTTGATGTGAATTAATAAGGTACCATTATGAGGCAAGTTTCATTCAATAATTCAGGGAAAATGTATCGTATCTTTATTATGCAGATTTAATTATACATTATTAATTATTTACCTGACCTTTACTTTTAATAATTTAATCATTTTTAAAATTATTTTACATCTTAGTTTATTACTTTACTTAATTATTTTACTATATTGCCAGGATTCTTTATAATTTTGATTGCATTATTACGTTCAAATTACTATTTAAAAAGTGTAAACAAAGCAATGACCAGAAATCTGCAAAATTCTAAAATCCACACAAACTCTGGTCCAAGCTGTGCAGATTTGAGGGAGTCTATTGTACTATCATGCTTTCATGCTCGAGCTTGTCAAGTCCAATACTTTAAATGTTAGAAGTTAAGTTTTTATTTTCAGCATGGGTGCTCATATAACATTTCCTAAAGATAGTCATATTCTATGCAATAAAACGTTGCTTTAAAGAACAGGGATGAAAATCTTTCATGGATACTTTCTACTTTTTGCTTTTTGTATATTTTCAATGTTATAATTTTTTTCAAGTGTTTTCAAAAGAACTTTCAGAACAAATTAGAATGGCATAAAAGAAAGAAAACAATATTGTTTTCTTTTTGAGAAACAATGGTGGCTTAGTTGTGAGATTCTAAGTTGCAAACTACAGACCTGCAAGAGAGAGATATAAATTTACCTTTTAAGTATTAATTTTGGATATTCCCTGAATTGGTGCCAAAATGCAAAGCGGATATTGGGCTGAGGTGAGGGGAATCCTTCTGACTTTTTTTCTGCTCAAACCCTTATGATTTGTTGTAGTGTTATGTGGCTAAAGAACTGGTCAACTTATGTTATGAGCAACCATGTATGTAAATATTAGTTATCTTTGTAGAGGAAATTTATTTTTATATTTTAAAAGGATAGGGAATCAATGTAAAATGTTTTTGGGGTAGAATATCTTGGCTCATCCTATCTAAACAGTTTTAGGTAATTTCAAAGTGATAGAGGGCTATTTTTGGAACAACAATCAGATGGGTGTGGATGTACTTAACATAGTTTTTTTTTTTTTTTTTTTTGAAAGTGAGGAAGAAATTGACAGTGCCCAGAATCTGGCTTTAGTTTGAGTTTCAAACAACGTATATACATACAGAGTGATAGATAAAACTGTTGTTATAAAAATGTATTTATTTAAAGTTACTTAAACTAGTTCAGTATGAAGAGTAGAGAGTTTTTCCTTGAAGACCATTTAATTTTTTTTTTTATTATTATTGTCGCCAATTAGCCATAAATCATTAAAAGAAGAAAATGTTCATAATTTCTTTTACAAACGATATATGTAGATTCCGCAGGAATTTTTTTTTTTTTTATATAAACATATATCCTCATGAGAAGAATGTTCCATATTTTTTCACATTTTTCTGAGTATGTGCTTATGGAGACCTTCCTTGTGAGAATTATATTAATCATTTAGTAGCTCAACAACTCCTATTTGTAAATTATTTACTTAGATGTTAAAAAACATCATTTTAAGCATTAAAATTTAGGACATAAAAAGTTATTGGCTAAAAGGTACTTTTTTTCATATCTGCAACCAACAGAAAATTATATATTTTTCATAAATTTTGTTAATTTTCTAATACAAAACTGTAAAGTATATAAACTTACCTTTTATAAAAAAATTATTTTTAGATGTCTTCAGCCCTTTTAATTTTATGGAATTTGTGAAGTATGTTTTAGCAATATTAACCTAGTATCGCTGTCTTTTGGGAGTTCTATGAACAACTTATAATTAACTGCTTTATTGGAAGGTAGCAAGAATAAATAAAATCGCCTTTTGAAGCCCGCTGTATAAGTGACATTGACTTTTGGATATGCTGCAGATACTGTTTGGCTGGGATAAGAAAGTCTCTAAAACCGGTCTCGGCTCGATCCTGTTACCAAGTTAACTGCTCAGTCGACTTTATTTTAGGGAAGTCCCATATTTTCTTTTCTCCCATTCAACTGATCAGTCCAAGAATTAGGTCTTTTTTTGCCCTATGGATGAAGTCCCCTCCCAACAAGTTTTTGAACCTTCGAAAGCAGGAAACCTACTGGGTGGTTTTTCTTATCTCGGTCACACAGTGTGCAACATGGTGATACAAAGGGTTAATCAAAAGGCTTGTGGCACTTTTTGATATAGTCTAGTGTGTTTTGAGGCACAAAAGATTCCTGAAAGTATAGGAAGCAAATTTGCACTGCCAGGTTTTGCCATCTTAAGATTTTAGTAATTAAAAAACATGTGTGTTTTTTTTTTGTTGTTGTTGTTGTTTTTTCCCCTTAAAAAAAACAAAAATGCATATTTTTCTCTTTTACTTTGAATGTTTGCTGTTTTCATCTCTGACAGACATTATTTTCATTAAAATGAATCTTATGAGTAACTTTAAAGTTTCTGAAAGTAACTGCCTCCATCATAACCTCTACTATGGGCACCCATGATATAATCTCTCTTACATCTGATTCCAATTTGATATCTCAATTTCAGAACATCTGCACGTCTGTAACCAGATCCTGGCTATGCCTTTACTTTGATATGCTGAAGCCTGAATGTAAATTGACCTGCTGTACATACATTTTGTAAGCTGTAATAAACTGATATAAGATATAAATTATTTTATATTTTCATACATTATTGCTCTTCATAGTTTTATAAAATTGTAAATTTTATTTTTCCCTGTAATAAATTCAATATTTCCGAAGAATGTTTAAAATATTTAAGAATTTTATTAATAGTTCATGTCTATCATTTTTGCCATAAGTTTTTTAAAAAAAGTAATTTTTTAAGACTTCAAACAAAGAAAGTTATGTAATTTTTTTTTATCCTTTTGTGTTCACTGATAACTTTTAAACATATGCTCAAATTTTGTTGATTCTTTTTTTTCCCGGAAAGAGTTCATTTATATGCTTGAATAGCATATAAGTTGCACCTGGATCCAAAAAAGGTCTGCTATGGCGCATGAAATATGAGTTTAGTTGCCACATTGGCAACAATATGGCTTAAACCACTTAGTCTCTGCATAGTTTTGTTTGCGAGAAAAGCTTTGCCCAATACTTTTCTTACACCTTCACAACTTTTAAGCAAACTATCATATCTTCTAAACTATTCAAAATGCACTCAAGTTCAGAAAGTGTCATAAAATTAACTAATTAACCCTTTCTGGGCAATTATTTGTGTTTATGTAATGTTGAATTCACACCACAATGTTTGAAAAAAATATTTGAAATTATCAAAATGCAATTTTATAGCTTTTTTTCACTAAACTTATAAAAGTACAATTTTGTCCCAAAACTGTGTTACAAACCTTTATTAAAATTAAGTGGTATAAAAAATATCCCACCGCCCTTCAAGAGGTTAAAGGCTGTTTTAGTAATTAAAATAGTCTGTTTCATAAGTCGGAATTTGTACGTCAAATGTGGCAAATGAGGTGTGTTCATACTATAACTAGTTTTATAAATATTCAGATCTTGGTGTGACAGCTGTTCCACTCTTATGAAAAGATGCACAAATACAAATTTTTTTTACGGTTATATATATTAAATTCAGTAATGTGGAAATAATGACTCCATCTTAAACAGGATGCAATCACCATGGCAACCTAGAATCACCTATCATGGGATATCATTGAATCGATTATGTATGATAGGATTTAATAGAATGAAGAAAACTTTTATTAATAAGTTTTGATTCGATTTTCATAATATTTGAAATGATTTTACAAAATTTTGCAATGGTTATATATATATATATATACCGGGTGTCCCAAAAAGGACTGACTGATTTTAAAATTCAATAACGACAGATATTTAAAAAATTCTTGCAGGAGGGTTATGCATAAAGTCAAAAGTTTTTTTACAGTGATTTTCAATTTTAGTTCGAATTACAAACAATAGATGGCACTGCGATCAATAGACGCTAAATTCAGTCTCGATTTTTGGTACTTCGTGGCCCGGATAATACTTTTCCATCTCCTTTTTCCGCATGAAACAAGAGAAAGGACCAAAAATCTAGCCTGTATTTAGCGACTATTGTTTACAGCGCCATCTATTGTTTGTAATTCGAATTTGTGCTGTTATATATGGACGGACCAGACGACGACTGTAGGTGCTACGTATTTATATAACTACGAACGCACCTAAAAATGAAACGGTTAAGTGGTTAATGGAAAAGATAAAAATAAGTTTGTCACAAAAACTTTTCTTTATTCCCAAACCACTAAATTATGTCAAATGTCGTGCAGTGAATAAATTACTAGATCTTAATTTATAATTTGTCCTAATAATAAATATTTCATGATTTTTCTATCAATATTAATTTTATGGTAAAAATTAGTTACTTTTTTACTCCATTTGCAGTTAGTATCACGTTTTGAAAATAAATGCATCAAACTCTGTTAATGTTTTCACAATGAATTAAAAATTACACAAACAGAAGTCTTAGTTTTATGACTTTTCTCCTTTTGTATTTTAATTTGATTTATTTAACCTTTAATGATTCTCATAGGATCCTTGCTTAAACTTTCATGCAAATTCTCTTTAATTTTATAATGGCGGATATGAGAACTAGATTTAAACATTTCATTTTAAAAAAGAAGTAAAAATTCAAACCTGTTACCACGAATCAAATGCATAAAATATATCACCATAAACTCTCATGTAGGTAATTATAACCTTGAAAAATTCTTGTGAACACTTAATGTATACATTTTTTTAAATACTGCTAGAGACCTCTGCCCCCTGCAATCTACACTTGCCAACCCCTGTCTGGGTGCTCTAAAAGAGTTAATTTGCTCTGTTTTAACCATTTCACCTGCGACAGGTATGCGTAAACAGTGCTTATACCCCCGACTTATCTCGGGGCAGCCGGTGAAGTGGTTAAAAAGATTATCGAATTAGGGAAGATTGAATGATATTATGACCAGTGGCAAACTTATTTAATCTTTCCCTACGAATGAGGGAATTTCCTGTGCCTTATCCACCACCATCACAACAACTCACAGCTGGTTTTGTAATTAAACCTATTACCACGATCAGTGTAATGAAAAGTCAGATTAAGTAACATCAATTACACATTTAAAAACTAGTAGGATGTGGCAATCCCAAAACTTTCTTCTATCTCATACATGTTAATATTTCCTAAAAAATAAAGCATGTCAGTGCTACCGGTTAGGTGATTTGCACTAAAATCTAATCAGCAACAACTTATGTCAAGTTGTAGCTAAATCTGAAGTTTGATGAAAATCGGCGCATTAGTTTTAGAGGTAGAACTATTGCGGAAATCATTAAAAAAATCTACATAGTAGCGCCACCTGTTGGTCAATTTACTCCAAAAACTAATCAGGACCAATTTATATGTGGAACTAACTGAATCTGAAGTTTGATGAAAATTCATGCATTACTCCTTGAGATACAGTTATTAAAAAAATCATGATAAATGCAGCCTATCAGCACCCCCTGTTGGGCGATTTACACTAAAAACTAAACAGCACGAAGTTTGGTGAAAATTCGGGCATTAGTTCTTGAGAAAGAAGTATTGTGATAATCATGAATAATGTCGCATAGCAGCGCCACCTGTTGGGCGATTTTCATCAAAACGTAATTAGCTCCAAATTATATTAAGGACTAACGGAATCTGAAGTTTTATCAAAATCCGTGCATTAGTTCTTGAGATATGACTATTGCTATAATCGTGTAAATTCAGCATAGCAGCGCCACCTATTGGGTGATTTACTCCAGAACCTAATCATCATCAACTTATGTCAACATCTAACTGAATATGAAGTTTTGGGGAAATTTGTGCATTAGTCCTTGAGCTAGAGCGATTGTGCAAATCATGACAAACGCAGCATAGCAATGCCACCTGTTGAGCGATTTACACCAACACATAATCAGCAGCAATATTAATCAAGATATACTTGAATCTAAAGTTTGATGAAAATTCGTGTATTAGTTGTTGAGATAGAGCTATTGAGAAAATAGTGCAAAATGCAGCACAGCAGCGCCACCTATTGGGCAATTTACACCAACACATAGTCAGCATCATATTAAAGACTAACTGAATCTGAAGTTTGATGAAAATGTGTCCTTTAGTTCTTGAGGCAGGGCTATTGCAGAAATCGTGTAAATCTTGCAAAATGTAGCATAGTAGCCCACCTGTTGGGCGATTTACACCAAAATGTAAACAGCATCCATTCATGTCAAGGTCTAACTGAATCTCAAGTTTTATGAAAATCCGTGCATTAGTTCTTGAGATTGAGCTGTTGCGGAAATCGTAAAAAATGTAGCATAGCAGCGCCACCTGTTGAGCAGTTTACACCAAAAACTAATCAGCATCAATTTCTATCGGGGACTACCTGAATATAAATTTTTATTAAATTCTGTGCATTAGTTCTTGAGAGAGCGCCCACAAAATTTATGTTGCATACTCGCAGACAGACATTTTGCGAAAACATGTTTTTGGGGATCTCTAAACTCCTAAAACGTGTAAATCCGTCGAAAATTTTTACGAATCCAATACTTTCTTCTTGTAATGATAGAAGAAAGTAAAAATGGATAAATCTGGATTTTAACCTTAAGACTTTTTTTTTTTTCTTTTTCCCTTCCCCAGACAAAATAGTAAACAATTTCAACAAGTGGCTGGCGTTGAAATCGGATGTCAAACCCGATGCCTGACAATTTAAAATTATTTTAATTGCAGAATACTTAGAAAATAAAGAATATTAAAATATTACCCAAACATGTCAAGAATGAATTTTTCATTAGAAGAATAAATAAAAATTGAAATTCGATGAAGTTGGATTTTAAATATGAAATTTTATTAACCATTTGGAAAATTGGTTATTGTTCTCTGTCAGGGTAGAAAATCAAAAACATATCTGAAGCGATTTATTAGTTGAATCTACATTTTATTCGTTTTCTGATTGGTCTATTCAGTAATCTGTATTTTCCCTTTACTTTCAACAGAGATGGACTCTTCTGTTGCCACTATGACAAAAAAGTAATAAAGACTACAAAAAAAATTAACTCAGAAACAAATTGAGATACAGCTTTCAAACAAATTGCATTTAAAAGTACATTTTTTTTCTCTATACGACGATGTAAAAAGTAATATTGTGGGATGTTTAGAAGTTTAAGAATGAAATTTCATTTAAAATTGGTCCAGGAATATTAATGTTTAATCCATGGTGTACGTAATGTATGACCAGCTCCGTAGAAGTTTAAAAATTTACAGTACCAAAAAATGTAATCCATGGCATACGTAATGCATGAAATTTCATTTAAAATTGGTCCAGGAATATTAATGTTTAATCCATGGTGTACATAATGTATGACCAGCTCCATAGAAGTTTAAAACTTTACAGTACCGAAAATTGTAAAACTGAAATTTCTTTTAAAATTTGTTCATGATGGGTCCAGGAATGTTAATGTTTAATTCATGGCGTATGTAATGTATGATCAACTCCGTGCGATTTTTTGTGTCTTAAATTTTAGTCTTCGAAAAAAATCATTTTCCAAATGGTCGTTGTAATTTGTTAAATTGCTTCCCCCCCCCACCAATTAATTTCGGAGAAAAAAAAATCATATTAGAAAAATAAAAATATTTTATGCAGATCCCAACCAATTGTGGATTCAAGAAACAATGCAGGACTACACTTTAAAATATTTTCATTAATTATAAAAGAATAGAAAATAAAAAAATATATGTTAAAATGTTACTAAAACATGTAAAAAATGAATTTTTCATCAAAAGAATGCATAAAAATGTAAACTGGAAGTCGATTAATTTGAGTTTTAAATACAATTTTTTTTTTTTTTTTTTTTTTTTTTTTTTTATCATATACATACTGAATCAATTTCATGAAAACAATCTTGAAACAATGCAAGATTCTGCTTTAAAATATTTTAATTAATTACTGAATAATAGAAAATAAAAAAATACATTATTACTCAAATGTGTGAAAACTTAATTTTTCATCAGAAGATTGCATTAGCATATAAACTGAAATTCAATGAATTTGGATTTTAAGAATTAAACTTTTTCTTTTCAACTTTCAACCATATAAGTTCTTAATTTCTAAACTAGTCAAATGTACCAATCCCAAAACTTTCTTTATCTCATACTGATTAATACAAAATTTGCTATCACAGTGCCGAAATTAAATGGGAATCTATGCTCATCATGAGTATTCTAAAAAGACGAAATTCCGTGCGTTAGTTCTTGAGATATGATTATTGCTGAAATCGTGTAAATGCAGCATAGCAGCGCTACCTATTGGTGATTTATACCAGAACCTAATCATCATCAACTTATATCAACGTCTAACTTATGAAGTTTGGGGAATATCAGTGTATTAGCTTTAAGATAGAGCTATTGCTAAAATCGTTAAAAAAAAGCATAGCAGCGCCACCTATTGCATGATTGATACTAAGACCTAATTAGTATAAACTTCTGTTAACGTCTAACTGAATCTGAAGTTAGATGAAAAATCGTGCATTTGGTCTTAAGATAGAACTATTGCGGAAGTCATGGCAAATGCAGCATAGCAGCACCCCCTGTTGAGTGATTTACACCAAAATATAATCAGCTGCAATATTAATCAAGGTATAATTAAATCTGAAGTTTGATGAAAATTCGTGCATTAGTTCTTGAGGTAGAGCTATTGATAAAATCGTGCAAAATGCAGCACAGCAATGCCAACTATTGGTGATTTACACCAACAGGTAATCAGCATCATTTCATATCAAGGACTAACTGAATCTGAAGTTTGATGAAAATGTGTACATTATGTCTTGAGATAGAGCTACAGCGTCTAGAATACATAGTGTGAAAATCTGCTATCCAAACAGCGCTAAAAAGTTGTATACCTTCTGCCTTGAGCATATGCCCTCTGATTTTTTTACGACTACACCACTGTTTTCAAGTATTACTAGGATAGCCTATTTCCACACTATATGTTCTAGACGCTGTAATAGAGCTATTGTGGAAATCTTGTAAAATGCAGCATAACAGCGCCATTTGTTGGGCGATTTACACCAAAACATAAACAGCACCAATTCATATCAAGGGCTAACTGAATCTGAAGCTTTATGAAAATCCGTCCTTTAGTTCTTGAGATAGAGTTATTGCGGAAATCGTGAAAAATGCTGCATAACAGCGCCACCTATTGGGCGATTTACACCAAAAACTAATCAGCACCAATTTATATTGGGACTACCTGAATATAAATTTTTATTAAATTCTGTGCATTAGTTCTTGAGACAGAGCGCCCACAAAATTTGTGTCACAGACAGACATTTTGTAAAAACATGTTTTTGGGGATCTCTGACCCTTAAAACATGTAAATCTTTCCAAAACCGGAAGTAAAAAATTTTCACGAATCCAATATTTTCTTGTAAAGATAGAAGAAAGTAACAATACACATTCCTATATCATAAACTCTGAATCTCGTTTACAAAATAAATAAATATCAATTTTTACTTAAATCGTCGTTTTCTTAATCTTTTTCTTAAACCGCCATTTTCTTTAATCGGAGAGCATTGAGGCTTGATGTTTGCTTAAATCTGATCCAGCTAAATCGATTTTACACCAGCTTGCCATGTTTTCTTAAATCGCCTTTTTCTTAAACGGGAAAGCAGTGAGGCTTGCAGTGTTTGCTAAAATCGGATCCAGCTAAATCGATTTAACACCAGCTTGCCCATACAAGGCGTACCTGCATCAAAGTAGATAAATCAGTTTTCTGATGTTAGCTCTGAATCGGTATTTTGCTTTAAATCGATTTGAAATCAATGGCTAAATTGCGATTTAAGACATTAGCTAAATCATAATTTCCGATGTTAGCTTAAATCGATTTAAGACCAATGGTTAAATCGGATTTCCGATGTAAGATTTAAATCGATTTAAGGCCCAGGCCTAACCAACATATTGGTGAAATGTATGCAAAGAGATCATGAGTGATTCATTGGTGCAGAGATAGGTGCGAAGGTTCAATGAATCGTGCAGTATGAGCACCGCAGTGAGCGACCTTTCTTGAAACATTTTTCTCACCCACTCTATATTCAAAAGTTTGATTTTCATATATTTTTGCATTTGAAAGCTTTCCGTGTTAGCCATTAAATCTAGGATTGATGATGTCGAAAAATCTTGATTATCACAAACGGTGGCATTGTTTTTGATATTGGGATACAAAGTATGGTGTGTCATGAGTATTTTAATAGGAATGTCAGTTATGTTGAAGTATTGTCTAATTCATGTACTTTAATATGCAATAAACGGTTTTGTTACACTATGTTTATATTTTTTCATTAGCCAAAGTAACTTGCTTTCTATGTTTTCGGCACTCCTCAAATACCATAATCTCTCATGTACTTCAAATCCCAATTAAACTCGGCAGTAACTCCCAACACATGGCACAATTATCACATATTTATAACTTTTTAAGTCTAAGAGAGGATGAGCCCTTAACATATACTAAAGTGAAAGCTAATTATCGGAAATTACTCTCAAGCATTTAATATAAAACCATCTAAGAATATAAATTGTAATTTTGCTACTTGAGTAAATATACATGTACAAACTCTGACAAAAAAGTTCGGTGAATGAATTCAGAACGGCCGATCTGGCAACACTGGCAAAACAAAATGCTGCACCTGCATAGTAGCAGGTGTTGACCATCTGCCCCCACCGTTGTTCAGTTGAGCGTCGTTTGTGTTCCCTACAAGACTTGTTTTACAAAGTGCTTGTTTAGTGTGTTGGTTCTTAACTGAGAAAAGGAAAATGAACGAACAAAAGATCAATTTAAAGTTTTGTTTTAAGCTTGGTAAGACACCGAAAGAAACTCATGCTATGCTAGTACCGTGTTTATGAAGATCAAGCACTGTCCATGAAGTGTGTGTACGAGTGGTTCGCCCGTTTTCAAGAAGGCCGGAAACGTGTTTCTGACAGCCCCCGTAGCAGAAGACCGGCGACATCCGTCAGTGACGAAAACATTTAGAATGTGAGGAAATTACTCACGAAAGATCGTCGATTAACTGTGCACATAATAGCTGATGAACTGCTGGTTAAACGTGAATTCGTGCGACAAATCGTTGAGGGTTCTGCCTTTTTTCCTCGTGGAGGAAGGTTGTTCCAAGGAAATAACACCATTTTGAGATCATTTGAGGTCATGCTGGCAAAAGCCGTAGCGAATACCTCATAGCTTAAATAACTAAAAAAATAACAAATCGTTACCCGGAATTTAGGGATGAGAAAAACGTGTTGTCGTCTTGTGCCTCATCACTTGACTAACGATCAAAAGCAGGCACGTTTAGAAGCTTCACAGGATTTTGTCGAAACGGCGGATGCGACACCAAATTTCTTAAACTGTATTGTCACTGAGGATGAGTCCTGGTGTCTCAGGTATGACCCTGATACGAAACGGCAAAGCATGGAATGGCGTTCTCCTGCATCACCTCGTCGGAAAAAGGTCAGAGCAGAAAAATCACGCATCAAAACGATGCTCATCACCTTTTTAGATTGTCAAGGCGTTATCCACAAGGAATTTCTACCTGAGGGAACGACGATGAATGTGAAATGAGTTCACTATCAGAATTATCGAGAAATATCATTCGTAGTAATAAAATTATTTCGAGAACAAAATATTTCGTTGTATCCATAGGTGATTCTTGTTAAATAATTAATCTTGAAGGTCTTTTCATGTTTTATTTTTACAGCACCACTTCACAACATTAAATCACACATATTAATATATATATATTTACATAACATCTATTCCGATGAAAAACATTTTATTTCCCCGACCGAGAACAATTCAAGGTTGTTACTTATGAAGAATTCTAGCATCAGTGACAGTTTTTCGCGGGCTCATTTTCGCCACACGTACCGAGTCACGTGATAGTTCGGCTATTTTTAGATTTCCACCCCACGCACAGGTGCGAATTCGTAACACTGCCCGCCCATGAACATAATGGGTGTTCATCACAAATAGATATATCAAATTAATACAAATATAAAATATGGAATGTTATACATACTTGAAGGTATTTTAAACACTTTACATTCGAAATTCAAACTAAGAAGAAAAAACAAAATTAGTATATGAATTATTAATGTCAATCAGTTCCCAGTTCCATATGATACAGAAGTTGTACTGGACGTTTGAGGATAGATTTCTCAGTTTTCACCTTACAGGCCCTCATCTTGCCGTCCCTTCCAGGAAATAATTCAATAATTTTTCCTAGACTCCAGAAATTTCTGGGTAATTTATCATCTTTGATTAGTACAATGTCATTTAATTTAAATTGAGGAAAACTAGTTTTGTTCGAACTTAATGAGCTGACCTCAAATTTAACAAGTATTCCCCTTTCCATCTAGACCAAAACAAGCTCATTAATTTTTCACGATAGTTATAAGACCTAATTAATTATTTCCTGGAAGAGATGTTCGAGTCAAGATGAAGCCTAACTGAGGGGAGAGAAGTTATTCTTCTCCCTATCAAGTATGAGCAGGCGTTAATGGTAGGGGGCTGGACCTTCTGGAGAGGCATATGTTAAAGGTCGAGAATTGACCATGCTTTCAATTTCAACTAGCACAGTATTAAGTTCAACCACAGCTAGAGATGATTTGCCTAGGGTTTGTCTTAATGCAGTTTTTATTCTCCTTACCATTCTCTCATAAAATCCCCCACCATGCTGCTCGTTCGATTATGAACTCCCACTTAATGTAATGAGAAGAAAAAAAATTCTTGTACATCTGGATGAGTTATAATGGACCAAAGGTTTCTCAAGTCCTTTTCGGCTCGTTTGAATGTTTGAGCATTGTCAGAATATACAATAGATGGTATTCCTCTTCGTAAAATGAACCTACGGAAGCCTAGTAAAAATGTTTCAGTTGATTTGGAAAATCACACCCTATCACACTGAATGGATTTGTCTGTTCTACCCGATCAGCTGGCAACGGAGCTATCGTTTGGTCTCCTGGAGTTGAGGAAAACCTCTTGCATACAATGCAATTCTTAAGCACACCTCTCACGGTTTGTCTAGCCTTTAGTAGCCAGAATCTTTCTCGAATTTGCACAAGTGTATGGGCAACAGCAGAGTGAAAAACTCTATAATGAGCATCCCAGATTATTAATTCTGCAAATTTAGTACTTGGCGGAAGAATTATTGTATGCTTTTCATCCATCGATAAATTAATCTTACCGAGTCGTCCAGAGACTCGCAAAACTCCTTCTGAATCGAGGTAAGGGTTCAAGGAAAGTAATTTGATTCTCTAAGAAGTGGTTTTGAATTTTTCAGGCATAAAATTTCTTTTACGAAAATTTCATTTTGACAATTTTTTATCCAAAAAATTTCTGCTTCTCGAATTTCTTTTGACGTACGATTACAATTTCTCTCGCATTTTTTCTTAAGTACTTTTTATAAAAACCATTACATAACCAGTTACACGTGATTTTTTTTCAGGCTACTGTATCTGTTTATGTCAATTAAGTTTTCCTTAACAATGATAGAGTTAACAATAATTTTACTTCTAGATTCAATTTCCATTTCAGGGTCGACTGATTTTTTTTTAACTTGTCGTCCTTGGGCCAAAAATTTTCAGTTTCATTAAGCCATTCAGGGCCGTACCACCACTGATTAGAATTCAATAATTCTTTTGCTGATAGCCCCCTAGTAAGCATATCTGCAGGATTATCCCTGTTAATTACATGCCTCCAAGAACTTGGGTCGCTCATCCCCTGAATTTCTGTTCCCCTATTGGCAACAAACGGCTTCCATTTGGATGCCGCTCCTTGGACCCAATGTAATACGATTGTTGAATCTGTCCACAGTACTATTTTTTCGAGATTAGTGAAAATACCTTTAAGGTGATTAGCTGTCCTAGCAGCTATTAGAGCACCTAAAAGTTCGAGTCGTGGCAGCATTATTTTTCTCAACGGGGCCACTCGGGCCTTAGGCATTATAAAGCATGTCTTAAAAGCACCTTCGGATGTTTTAAACCGCAAGTAGGCTACCGCTCCATAGGATTTTAAGGAAGCGTCTGAAAATATGTGAAGTTGTACATTGTCCTGCTCTTCACCCGAGTGATAATAATACCTGGGTATTTTTAATTGTTCTAGCAATTCTATTTCCTGATACCACGTTCTGTATTTAATTTTAAATTCTTCGTTAAATTAATCGTCCCGTCTAGCCCACTCTGCCATAATTCTTGTAAAAAGATCTTAATTCTAATCAAAAATGGTGACATAAATCCAATAGGATCAAATAGTTTGGCGGCAGTTTGGAGAACGTGCCTTTTTGTGAATTCCAAGCTGTCACCTATTGACACTAAAGATGCCAAATCTATGGTCAGAAGATCCTCTTCAATATTCCAGTTTAGCCTCAACACTTTAGATTCTGCACAATTTAGTTTAATTCCTACAACCGGGTTACCATTCCACGATTCCTTTAATTCTGGTGAATTAGTAACGAACTTTCGCAATTGCTTATTAGCACCTTTAAATATAGAAACTGCAGTTGTTGTTAGTTTCATGGCTTCTGCAACCGTGGATGCTCCATAAATTAAGTCATCGACATATAAATATTTATTAGTCATTTCATAAGCGACGGGTTCTATTTCCTTATAGTTACCAATATGTTTTTTAATTGTAGAAGCTGAAACATAAGGGGAGCTGGTGACGCCGAAACAGTGACGGTTAAAATGGTATAAAACACTGCGTTTATCTATGTCGCAGTCATCGAAATACAAAAAACATAAATAATTTCTATCATTTTCTGATACCTGTATCTGTAGGAAGGCCCTAGCAATATCCCCCGTGAAAGCAATTTTAAACTGCCTAAAATTCAATATCACATCTATGAGATTAGGCTTTAAATTTTTCCCCGCAAAAAGACATTGATTTAGACTTTTTTCCCTATTTTTCAACTGCTCGCGTCAAAAACTAACCTTGTTTTTGTGGTAGAAGAACTCGGCCTTGAAACCACTGTATGAGGCATTACGTATTTAATAGAGCAATTATCATTACATTTTTCGATAATTCCCTCACTTAATTGCTCTTTCATAATTTCATTATATCTCAAAAACAAAGATTTATCACTCTTTAATCTTTCCTCCAAACCCGCGAAACGCCTTTTTGCAACCTCGTAATTATTAAACAAATTTTGTTTATCTAATTCATTTCACCATAACAAGTGTGTCATATACCTATCATTTTTGAAAATGATTTCTTCCTGGAATTGATTAATGACCTCATAAGTTTCGTCGTTCTTTTGATCATTAGAATCGATTAAAAAGGACTCGATGTGCCATAAATTTCTAAGACCATTTTCTGAAGGGAAACAAATTACATTTAAACAGGAAGTTGGATGTGAATTATTACTATTAAATCGACCGATCAAGGTTTTACCAAATATTGTTGGCTGCATAAATAATTGATGATTAATTTTTTCGACAGATCCTATTATAATAGCGAATAAATAATCTGCCCCTAGCAATATCTGAACAGGTTTCGAATGAATAAATGTGTCAGCCAATTCACGTTTATCTAATCGTAGTTTATCTATTAACTAATGATCAACAGAAGTCATTATCTTAGTACCGCTAATAATTTCAGAAACCAGCGCTTTTACAATTATTTTTTCATAAGGATGATGACAACTAATAATAGTTAAACTTGCCATATTAAACTCCTTTTCTACGGCGTCGCGATTCGCAAATGTATAAACCAAAAGCGTTTTCTTAGCAACAAGTTTTAGTTTCAACGCTGAGGCTAAACTTTTTGTAATGAATGTTCTAGAGGATGCAGAATCATATAAAATTCTCCTGTTTAATTTATTTCGTGCTCCCTGCACTTGTACACAGCGGTTTGCAACAATGTTGCATACTTTTCGGGTGAATTATTAGTTTTAATTACATACGAGAACACGGCTTGACTTTCGTCATTTTTAGAAGCTTCGGCTTTCATCATCGGGACCCGTTTTTACCGATTTTTTAGTGGGGCAAAATAAATAATTATGTTGATAACTTTTACACAATTCACAGGGAGGTATTTTTACCTTACAACTTGTTTATAAACCCGCTTTTCAAAATTTCTGGTTTACCGTATCGATTCTGCAGTAAGTCTAAAGACTGCTGGTAATTTGTTTCGTTTAAGGCTAAACCGGAAATTGATCTAAGCGCTTCACCTGACAAAAATGATTTTAAGTAATTGAATTTGTCAATTTTGGTTAAATTCTCGTTCGAATCGATCGTACTTTTAAAACTATTCATAAATTCTAAAAAGGTATTTGGATCCCCCTTAAAGACTGGTATGGTTATTTTTGGCAAATTTATTGTTGCCAATCTAGTACTAACATAAGGAATTGTACTCGCATTAAATACAGAACTAGTATCAGGTTGATCAGAATCAGTTTAAAAATTTCTTCAAATTCAATTTAATTTTAAATTTGGTTTCATTTATAACATCATCGTAATCGATGCTCGTTTGTATATCATTTTCGAAAACTGTTGCATCATCAATTAATTCCTGAATCTGATTATTTACTAATTTTAATTCAGATTGTTTATCATTGATATTAGTTAAATATTCTGTAAGTTGATCGAAGTTACTTTTATTTTCAAAGTCAAGACTTTCTATATAAGTTTCAATTTTTGTTATAAATTTCGTTACTGAGTTTTCATGACCTTTCTTTTGCTTTTTAACTTGTCGAGATCCATTATTTTCATGCATAGAACAAAATGGGTACAGTACCTTTTTTATCCGCGACGAAAACGGATGAGCTGTGAGACGAATAATCCAATTTTTCGAATACCGTGCTAATCCTATAATCCTATGGAGCACTCACTAATTTAATACTGACAAATTTCTAAACTCCCGGGTTTCGGCACCATGAAATGAATACATTATCAAAATTATCGAGAAATATCATTCGTAGTAATAAAATTATTTCGAGAACAAAATATTTCGTTTTATCCGTAGATGATTTTTCTTACATGATTAATCTTGAAGGTCTTTTCATGTTTTATTTTTACAGCACCACTTCACAACATTAAATCACACATATTAATATATATATTTACATAACATCTATTCCGAGGAAAAACATTTTATTTCCCCGACCGAGAACAATTCAAGGTTGTTACTTATGAAGAATTCTAGCATCAGTGACAGTTTTTCGCCACACGTACTGAGTCACGTGATAGCTCGGCTATCTTTAGATTTCCACCCCACGCACAGGTGCGAATTCGTAACAGAATGCTGCTAGGTATATTGAAATTTTGACCCGTTTCATGAAACATCTACGCAAGGTACGACATCAGTACGCGCAACAAGGTTCATGGTTTTTTTATCACAACAATGCTCGCCTTCACACAGCCAATATCGTCAAACAGTTCCAGGCAAAAAAGAGGGTGGTGCAAATTGAACATCCACCATACTCGCCAGATCTCAAACTCCCTTTGAAAGGAAAGAGATTTGAGGATATTCCTGACATCCAACTTAACGTGACGATGCTTTTGAACTCCATCCCAAAAGAAGACTTCTTGTAAAGTTTACAGGACATGTATAGCAGATTTCAGGCAGTGCATAGTTATGGGAGTGGGAGGTGACTATTTTGAAGGACAGTAAGGTAACTTTCGTTAATATTTCATCTACGTTAATGTTACAGGACTATTCACCGAACTTTATTGTCAGAGGTTGTATATATAAAAGAAATTTCATGATTGACTCTTAATGTTACAACTTGAAATTTTCATTTCAAAGTTAATGTATTGCCGTAAAATCCGGCATATAACGTGCACTTTTAATACCAAAAACAAGATCGAAATTTACGGTTGCGTGTTATACGGCGAATATAAAAATAATAGTTTCAATAATGAGGAAAAGATGAGCATATAAAAAAATTAGATTTTTACATGTATTGTAAAATACTGTATAGTTAAAAGAAATAACACCCTATAAGAATAATTTTTTCATTATCGGGTAACATGAAAAGTTCGTCATATTCGTCATCTGTTATGTCTTCAGGCACATCATCGAATTCTGTTTCATCTGCACCATCACTGTCACTCTGATCCTAAATAAGTAATCATCTTGGAAAATTACAATCTCATAAAAACAACTCGTTGTAAATGATCCCGCCAAGCAACAAATCTAAAAAGACAGTCATAAAAAGAAGTGATATAGAAGAGCATCCGTGTAAAAAGTAAACTAGTAATTTTCGGTAAAGTAACTCCGAGTGCCGTCGCCGTGTAAAAAATCTATCACTACTCGCAATGTTTTCAAAGGACTCGGAGTGAGGTACAGTGTGTGCAAACTGGTTGGCGACCTGCAGGCTTTTATAATTTTGTTCTTCCTGCATTTATACATATGACCATGTATTCAACAATTTTCTTTTTGCATTGCTGCTCCGATGAAACTGTAAAAAATGAAGCTTCTGGTGTTTGCATGCCCATTCTTATTTATCATCATGTGGGATTGATTTGTTGATTTTATTTACCATTATTTAATCGAGAAACACCGCTTTTACAAGGAGAATTTTCTAAGTAAACATGTAAACATTTTCAGGTTGTAAAATAATAATACAAAATAATGATCACATGCATATTAACAGGGCCGTAGCTTGAAAATTTTATTTGGGGGGGGGGGGGAGGACCTGACTTTGGCGCCCTTTTATGATTTTCATTTTTCGACCCCCCCCCCCCTTCCCTGCAACGTCGATTCTGTCCGTGCTAATGTTCCTACAATTCATATTATAGTAGCCCTAATCCGTGCTATCATCATGTCTTTTATGTATAATTCATCTTCTGTGATGCTTTACACAACAATTATCTTTATTTTCACCTTTTCAAAACACATTTTGCATTGTTGATTGATATATATAGATATATCAGTGTATCACAATATATTATCTACCTAATGTAGATATATATTGTGTGGGGATGTAAAGACTCCATGCGGTAAGATTGTTCATAATTGATTACATTTTGTATTTGTATTATTAATTAAAAATTCAAAAATCCGGAAGAAAACTAGCTCAGAAACTAGGTTCACAGCGATTTTAACTTTTTTCTATCGTCAATAGAAGAAAGTATTGTAATCGAAATTTTTTTTACGTCTGGTTGGTTTTCGACGAATTTACACGTTTTAGGGGTCAGAGATCCCCAAAAACATGTTTATACAAAATGTCTGTCTGTCTGTGTGTCGCCATTGTACCATCGAAAAGTGTATTATGCATAGAATTGAGTCAATTTTTTGTGTATGTTTCTAGCTATGGCAAGCAGGTCCTCCTTCAATATGGAAATTTTCTGACGGAAGGGGACGCTGTAATAGCGATTTTTGTGCCATTTTCATTGCACCATCGAAAAGTATATGAAGTTATGCATAGAATTGAACCTAATTTATTGTGTAATGTATTGGCTATGGCAAGCAGGTCCTCCCTGAATTTGAAAATATTCCGCTGAAAAGGGGTTCTATGATAGCGATTGTTGTTTCATTTTCTTGATTTTTTGTACTTCAATTGTCCATCGGCGGCTCGTGCAGCGACAGGAACTTGCGTCCTGCTAAGCCGGCTATTCGCAAACAGCTGATTTACAAAAGAATAGCGAAAAACTATTGATTTTAATAAACATCATGATCGAGATTAACTCGTTTTTACTCCGATTAATTGAATGAAGTACGAATTTAAGATGAAAATCAATGTTGGTATAGTATTGAATTATAATATTGAAATATTAACATATGTAGCTACTTTTTGAAATTTAAGCTGTATGAGATAGAAGAAAGTTTTGGGATTGGTACATCCAACTAGTTTGGTAGTATATTTAGACATTCCTCATTAACTCAAAGCAGTATTGTAAATAATCTATTATAAGGGTATAGTTGCTACGATATACCGTAAATTTTGGAAAGTTTACCGTCCGAAAATTTTGGTGGACATTAATCCATTTGAATACATTTATGTAGCAAAGACAAAAACTTTTCAACAAAGTTAAAAAGTGTTAAATGAGTTTTGTTCTAAGAAGGATTTTTTTATCCCTCTCGAAAATGCAAAAATGTTTGATGCAACACAGTTAGAATGTTGATTTCATGTCTGCATGCATCAAACTTTCAGATTTTCATATTCAAATACAAACGAACCGAGAATGCTTTCTTTTCTTTTTAAATATGTGAAACACGCACTCTCCCGACTGGGCAAGGTTCACTCAGCCTTTCATCCCTTTGGAGTCGATAAAATGAGTACCAAGTTTGCTTGGGAACTAAACACTGAGGGTCTCGCGTTAGGTTGACCACCTGGCCGGGACACATGCTGCATAGCACCTCGGGGCCCAGGGTCAAGAAAACAGGGATGGGCACTGTCGGCCCAGATCCTTCTTGGATTGTATAGCCACAGAGTTTAGTTTAGAAACACGCACTGAATTGTAGCTTGATTGTTACCTGGTAATCACTTCTCTCACTATCACGTCTCGAAAGCCTGTTTAAAATATCAGTTTAGATTTTTACAGAAAAATTCCAGTGCTGTTTGATTCTTAGAGAACTGGTTAAAAATATGTGAAATTTTATATGCGAACAGATGATGATGATTTTATGAATGTGTCAAAAGTAATATTTTGGAAGGAATTTGAGCTTTAACTAAAGTAAACAACTGTAAAATGTTCTTACATTCTGCTCTATCATCAATAATTTAAAACAAATCTTTCATAAATTAAATTACATAATCTGCTTCCTTCATAAATTTTTTTATTGTTTTCATTTTTGTAAAAAGGTACCTAGTTTATTTCTGCCCTTTATTTACTCTTGAGGCATTCGTGCCTGAAACACCAGTTTATATATATATATATATATATATATATATATATATATATATATACATATACATTCTTTCAAGAAACCCATGTCTCCAATCCTCCAAATGACCGGAATGCACTGTTGTCACATTTTGAACAAGAGGGGAAGTCAAAGAATTTAAACTTTAAGAGGAGGAAATTTTTATTCAGAGAATTCTTTCAGGAGAATTGCTATATGACAACCTTAAAGGTCTGCATCTGCACGGCCGAGTCAGGTACAGGACGAAATAAAGTCAAACTTTCAAACGGGCCGGGCAAATAAAAAAAAAATAAGAGGACCTCGATGCACCATGTTTTAAAGAAATGGGCCTGTGCCTATCTGTGTAGATTTTCACGTCCAGAAGCTCATGGTAAAGCAATAGCATATCTTGGAAACCTGGGGTTTATGACCGAGGGCCCGGCGCTCCTATAAGTGTCTGGTACTCTCAAAGCTCTCGGGGGAATCGGAGGTGTGATTCCAGAACTATGCCACTTAATCCTCGAGTACTTAGGTTTTACGACCTAAGGTCGTTCATCGGTTAGGTCGTTGCGACCATGTCGTCCAATGGTGTTTGGGGAGCAGGGAAAGTGACGTGCGTTCGGCGGTGCTCTTCTTTGGCCAGTAGAATGTGTCATGGCAGCATCACTGGCTTACGACAGTCTCGCTTGACGCGATGCACATGAGGGCTCCTCAGAGCTTAGACTGGCGAGGTGACTTGCGTAAGGCATGTTCACTTTATACCAAATTTAAAAGGATCTGACTAAGACGACGAAATATGAACAATTTTCAATCGACTTGGTTGGACCAAAAATAAATGTGTTGCACGAACCGATGCTAGTTTGACAGCACAATGCAGAAATTCAACATGCCCAACGTAATGATCGGCATTGGGCAGTTGCATTGTATCTTAGCCCGGGCCTATTTTTTCCTGTCGATTCGGGCCAGTCTCAGGCGTAAATGTTTTCTACATACTTCTTCCGGGCTGGACTTAGACTTAATTGTTACTAGGACGTGTCGAGCAGGACATTATTTTATTTTATTTTATTTTATTTACTAGCTAACTTGCCCGGCGTTGCCCGGGTACATAAAAAAACTGCACGAATCGCGAAAAACCTCTGAAAATCACAATAAAATATTGCGAAAAAATTTTAAATCGCTGCACAAATTTCGAAAAGAGAAAGAAAAATTATATATTGTGCTCGAAGATTGAAAGTTGATTCAACTTCTATCAACGTCTTTCACTAATGTGGAAAATTGGTAGAAAATCGCTAAAATACACTAATCACATACAAAATACCCGAAAAATTCGAAAATTGTTATACGAAATCCGAATAAACTTTATTGAAATGAATGTAGAAATTACTTTAGTATTATAGGTCAAAAATGGAATGTCAAAAAATTGCAGCAGATCGCGAAGAAACGTAAATATCGAATTAAAAATCACCTGATGACGTAACAAACATGTGTAAAGTGTTTAATGTCAAGTAAATTTGACATTTACGATCACCCATTATTGGCATTTAATCTTATAGTTTGGCGATATTTTTTTTGGTCTACGGGATAATCAGGTAGAACCACAAATTATTTCTGTTCGTATTTAAAGGTAGATAAATAGCTCTTCTTTATATAAATGAATATAAATATTGGAAAAAAATGCTTATATGTATATGAAAAATAAATAGTTTGCCAGTAAATATACGTAAAATTCACTTCACTCGCCAAGGCCATTTTCTCTAACTCACCAAAGCCCATATATCAAAAATATACCAAATATTCTTCAATTTGTTGCCTGATACTAAGTAATCACAATAATGTAAATAACTATTAGTTATAGATACGTACCGGGTTTGGCGCGATTTTTTTTTCACGCCAATTTGGTGAAAACATCGTTTTTGAATACCAGTTACACATATATATTTAAATTATTTTCTATTATTTTAAAAGGAAATAGCAATAAATAATAAAAAGTTTAATTAATGTCTATAGAACAAAACAGTTTATATAACTGTAAAAAAGAAAATAAAAGTAAACAAACAACTGATTAATAAATAAACAACAATAGCCGAGTTACCATGTCAGGCAAAATAACGCCATTTTGGAGCCCATTTTGTACCATGGAGCGTATATGACACCTGTGTCAACAAAACTTTCAATAATATAGTAAATATGTCATTTGGTGGTGGCTTGATTATCGAAGATTATAAAATATGTGTGTATATGGCACATTTTTACATTAAAATTTAAATACTTGACTACATAGTTATAATTTTAACTCCTTTTTATATAATTTACATTTGAATATAAAGATTTACTCCGAAATGTTCTCCTATACTTAAAAAAAAATTATTGCGACCTTCGCCTGGCTTATTTTACGCTTCTGCCTTTGTGGCTTAAAATTGCATTGTTTGGCGACCAAGGTAATAATTAATTAGCATGTAATTCACAAATAAAGCCTTTCTCCTGTAAGACATACGATGGGAAAATTACATAAAAATGATAATTAAATTGAATAAAAAAATAAAGAAGGACTAAAAGACTGTTACTTAAATTTTATTTCTTCAAGTTTTTTCAGGCACATTTTTATTAACCTGGCGAAGCGAAAAATCGCCAAATAATGTATCAATTGCTTCTTTCATACTAATTTATTTTTTAAGTTTTATAAACATTCCTTTCATATTTAAATTAAATATTTTCATTTTATAAATTTTATCTCGCATTAAAAAGGTTTTTGATTCTTTTTTTTAATTAAACAAATAACAGTTATTTTCTTTTAATTTGCGAGTTGTTTACATTATTTTCTAACGGATATAGCCATTTCAATTCATTTATCAACTATAATTTTCACCAAAATGACCACTGGCAACCCTTTCGTCGAAAATATCAATAAAATACAATAATCTAAGCATTGTATCATGTTACTTTTATTCACAATTTAATTTACTTGGATTCCCTTAAATATAATTAATATAATCCCTTAAGTTAATATTAGTTTTTGTTGAATTAAAACATTTCAATTTGTTCATTTTCTGTAAGCAAGCAATCCATATTGGTTTACAATGGAAGTCTATGGGAATTTGGCGAAATATTAGAGATATCGCCAAGTTGGCGTCACTTTTGGCGACTCATTTTGGTCGCCACTTTTGGCGATATACCGCCAAGTTGGCGATAAACTTGGCGGCGTTTGGCGACAGAACTGTGTCCCTCTACGGTAACCTCCTTATTAAATGCATTAAATGCTGTTCAATAATTGCATAAAAAATTCGCTAAAAATTCAAAAATCGCTGCACGAATTCCGAATAAACTTTTTTGAAAAGAGAACAAAATTTACTACATTGGGTTAAAAGAAAGAAACCATATTCTTCTCACTTATATGGAAAAATCGCCTCGAAACATAAAAAAACGCTAAAAATCGCATAAAAAATTAAATTAAAAAAAATCTAATCAAAAAATCGAAAATCGGGCTTCGAGGTGCAAAACTTCATATATAGACGTACCTTTTCCCCAAATTTTGTAGCTCTACGTGGAGTGGTCTCTTCAGAACACCGTCGACACACTCACTCACTCACTCACACACAAACTTCTTTCTTTATTATTATAGATTTATTTTTTGTAAAAAGAATAGTGATAATGGAGTCTTTGGAAATATACTTTAATGAATTAAGAAGAAATATTTTCAAAAATCTATTTTTTTACAATACAGCTTCAAAATGAAAGTTTTTTTAACCACTTCTTATATTTATTCTAAACTTAATTTTTTTTAATGAGTCTTTATTTGAATGTAAAATTCTAAGAGTTTAAGTGTTCCTTAATGTTGCTATTCTGTATTCTATGGATTGCGTACTTATCGCCTGAAATATAGAGTAAGGTGGTGCAAGAGTGCGCGGTGTACAAAAGTACGCAGAGCCGAAGACAGAATTTTGTATTTAGCTACAGTTGTAAATGATGTAATGACAGTCATTACTGTAGGTAAATGCAAAACTGTTTTGGGATTAGATAATCGCTCTGCGTACTTTTGTGCATCGCGAAATCTTGCTCCACCTTATCTTACTATAAAAATTTCGCATAAATGTGTATGCAGCATTCTTTAAAGAAAATCTTAATTATATGTTAAGAAAAATCGGATTTTTTTTGTAGAAATTGAGCTGTTCTGGGTTTTTAGTTTTTTTAAAGGCTCCAGGTTTAGGGTTTTAGTTTTTAAAACCAACCAAGATAGCTTTGTTTTGTATTGGAGCGTGTCCGGCCTCAGAAATTTCGGCCCGTGCAGTCTTCTCGACAACCTCCACCCTCTCAGAAATGTTCTAACACCCTCTATAGTCATTTCAACTTCTTTCCACTTTCTTTCTACTACAAGAGTGACCAACAACTATTGAGACAAGGATAAAATGTTCTGCTAGGAATCGAATTACACTTGCTCTCTCGCAATTGACTACGATTCCTGTTTTCAGAATTATCTCTTCCGCAAACATAAATTGCTTTTGTTAGGGAAAAGATGTAATAACAATTTTAAAATTAAATTTCTTACACAAATATGGTATGTTAAAAGCAACTTACTTTATAATTTAACATTTAAAGTAAAGTGCTTGTACAAATAATTGTAACTACTATTTAAATCATTTCTATATGAGTGCCTGACGACGCCATTAAACCTTGTGTGGTGCCCTTCTACTTGACCATATTTGTGAACCGTTCTAATCCCCTCCAGTCACTTCCACGTCTTTTCACTTTCTTTCTACTACCGACGCGACGGTGGCAAACAACTACTGAGATAAGAAGATTCAAATTACACTTACTGTCCCGCAATTCATTACAATTACTATTTTCAGAATTTTCTCTTTTGCATATATAAATTGTTTTTGTTGAAGAATAGAGGTAGTAATTTAAACCCTTTCTTTTGAGGGTGCCTGGCAGCGCCCTTAAACCTTCTATGGCTCCCTACTACTTTAATATATTGGATAACTTTTCTCATCCCCTACTGTCACTTTCAGTTGTTTCCACACTTTCTTTCTACTGCTAAAGGTAACCAATCTAGACGAGAAGGAAATAATTGCATTTCTAAGGATCAAATTATATTTACTGTCCAGCAGTTGATTACAATTCCAGTTTTCGGAAGTTTGACTTCAGCATATATATATAGTTTTTGTTAGGAAATAGATGCAGTAATCTAAATCTATTTTTTGTGGGACGGCGCCCTTAAACCTTCTACGGCACCCTACTAAACTAAACTAATCTCTGTGGACATACAATCCATGAAGGATCTGGGCCGACACTGCCCATCCCTGTTTTCTTGACTCTGGACCCCGAGGTGCTATGCAATGTACGTCCCGGTCAGGTGGTCAGCCAAACGCAGGACCCTCGGTGTTTAATTCCCAAGCAAGCTTGGTACTCATTTCATTGACCCCGAAGGGATGAAAGGCTGAGTGAAGCTTGACCACACTGTTTAAAAAAAAACGGACTAAAAACGGAAATATTACTGGCAATCTAGACGCCAGTACTATTTCCGTTTTTTTACGGGAACTTTTACCCATAAATTACATAAAAATTTCAGTTTTTAATCAGAAAAACGAACAACTTTCTGTAATTTATGGGTAAAAATTCCCGTAAAAAAACGGAAATAGTACTGGCGTCTAGGTTGCCAGTAGTATTTCCGTTTTTTAGTCCGTTTTTTTTACAGTGCAGTCGGGAGTCGAACTGTCGACCCGCAGCGCGGCTGACAGATGCTCTGGACACTATGCCACTGGGCTTCGTAGCACCCTACTATTGAACATATTTGCGAACTTTTCTAATCCCTTCAAATACTTCTTTCCACTTTCTTTCTACTGCCAAGGGTGACCAACAACTACCGAGATAAGAAGGAAATAATTGTACTATCCGGCAATTGATTACAGTTCCTGCTTTCAAATTTTTTCATTCCTGATGTGTAAATTTTCTTCGGTATAGGGGAGGGGGTGTAGCGGAAGTAACAGGTCTAAAATTGAATGCCTTATACAAGTTCTGGATGTAAAAGTAACTCACTTTGTAATTTTACATTTAAAATAAAATAATTTTATAATTACTTTTTACTACTGATAAACCCTTTTTTAAGGGCGCCTGACGGCGCCCATAAACCTTCTGTGGCGCCCTACTATTAGAACATATTGGAGGGGAGGCTCCCCCCCCCCTAAAGCTACGTCCCTGCATATTAATAACAACGCACCTGATAATAGACGTTAACTAAACTATGATGTATTGCAGTAAAAGCCTGCGTAAACAGAATTGCACATGACGGAAAAAATCTGTTCTAGTTAGACTTCGGTTTCAATAGTATTATAGATAATTTTCCTTATGTTGGAAACACGACATTTTTCGTTTAAGAAATAATTCTATCGTGAACAAGATCCATTTTATTAGTTTTCCCTTTAATTTTGAAACAGTGTATTATTAAACGTATTTATCTAATTAAAGGTTATCTTAAAAAATATTGAAAAGTATAATTGTAATAACAGATGATTACCACAATTACATACCATTTCCTGCTTGTCTTAGTTAGAGGTCTGCACGGGCTGAAATTTCCAATCCCGTGCCCGGCCCGACTCATAGAAAAAAAAATTCGGTCCGGCCCGTCCCGTACAAAAAAATATTGGCCCGATCCGGTAAAAAAGTTAAAAGTTCGGCCCGTCCAGGTATAACAGCTAAAAGTTCCTCCCGAGACCGGTCTGGACCGGAAAAAAGTTAAAATCTCGGCCCGGCCCGAGTGAATTTCTACAAAACATTTATTTTTGCGTCGATTTGGCTAAAATTTTGTCTCGTACGAGGAGTTCTGACCAAAAATATTTATCTTAACTTTCTTTTTTCATGTTTATAATCTTAATTTTTTTTAGAAGTGTATAGGCTGAGATATTTATTTTTTTAATGAATCTCTATTTCTTGTATGTAAATGTTTCAGTTATCTTTAATATTGTTATTCCATATTCCAGGTATTGAAGTGTTAAAAATTTGAAAAATGCTATACAGTAAAATCTAAGGCGGAATTGCATAGATAAATAAATATAAAAAAAAAGATTTATAGACAAGTTCCCTTCTTAGTAAGTGTAAATGAATAACTATATTATTTTCTTAGGTATTAGTATATTAATTTTGCATGAATTAACACGTTTTTCAACTTCAAACAGGATTCCGTCATAGGCAGGTTCTTTTTTACATGTTTTACTATATTTTAATTTAGCTATATTTTAATAAGCGTAGAAATCTACTATTCTTTAAAAAGAATGAATTTTAATGTTTAATTGTAAAATAATGGCGATTTAAAAATGTGTGCATTTTTTGCAAAAATTTTTGGGCCAAGCCTGATTTAACTTACCTTTGAACGGAGCAGGCCACGCCGAGACAGTGATTTTCATACGGGCTGGGTCAAAGCTAAGACTGAAAATTTGTGCCGTGAAGACTAGGAATGAAACCAGTCCCGGCTCTGTACAGAAAAATTAAGTTAGGCCCGGCCCGAACCTTCAGGAAAAAAGTAAGGCCCGGGCCGTAAAGAGTAGTCACTAGGTCCGGCCCGTCCCGTCCCGAAAAAAATGGAGATCAGGCCCGGCCCGAATGCCGTGAAGGAAAATACGCCCTAAACTGTCCCGAGCTTCGGGCCGTCCCTTGTAGATCTTTGATCTATATATGTACAGGGCCTTGCAATTTAAGTCAACGATCCCACGCGAAACTGCTATCAATTCATTTTTTGAGTGCTAATAGTCAGTGCAGTATGACAGGCTTACGTACTGTGAGCGTTTCACAGGCTTTGCTTGCTGGAGATGATTTATTTGGTGCTGCCATCTGTTGGTTATGAGAAGAGATGATTGTTGTTTGCGTCCTTGCTTGGGTCACCACTTTGGAGATAGTGAATTGGTGCCGCTGGGATACGAACCAGGGATCGCATGATCAGGAGGCGAGAACGTTAGCGTCGAGCAAAAGGCCAAGCCGGTTACTCTAAGCTAATAACTCGCTTTATACTGATAATGTGAGATGAGATCGCTACATAATTATTGAAATCGGTTCAGTAGAAAGATCAGGCTTGATAACTAAGAAAACAGCCTTGTCTTTTAAATACATAGATTACTAGCTAAAGAAACCCGGCGTTGCCCGGAATTTTAAGAATGTTTGTTTTGAAAACTTAATTTCAAAATTTAACATACAACTTTTTAAAAAAAACAGTCGAAGTGTTATACACATGAATCAAATGAAAACCCAACATAAAAATGTATAAATTTATATAACAGACTCAAAATAATACAGCTATATAAATGAACTTATTTCCCTTCATCGGAGCAATAATGTTAAAATACGCCAATACTTCCATAATCGAGTTTTTATCATGCTCCAATACATTTTTTCACACTTATATGACGTTATATATTCATTATGTCCTTTATATTTCCAATATGACGTAATATTCCATTTTTTTATTCATCAAATTAATTAAATAATTATAATTTTTCACATGGAAATCATAAAACGAAAAAATCATGACGTAACATTCACTTTTGATTTTAATTCGTCAAACTATTTATTTTATTTTCATTTTTTACGTGAAAAATCTTGCAGTAGAAAAGTTATGATGGAATATTCCTTTTTTTTTTTTTTTTTTTTTTTTTTTAATTCGTCAAACCAAAAATATATAATGTGAACATTAAAAAGGCCCACAATCTTACTTAAAAGGCGATTAAAGTAATGAAAAAGATGTTACAAGTTTAAAATATACATTTTATTTAAAACATCTTAGTACTTCCAAGCCTTCCAAGCTCATCATCAGAGAATATCTTAATAACTAAATGTTGTTTATTTATACGAATACGTCACTTTGTTTTGAAAATGAGAGAGCCAATAATTACTAGAGTTGAAAGTAGAAGTGGCAGTAGCAGTTTCTTGGATTGAATTTAATTAGAGGAAATACATATTATTATTGTTAATTGCAGTTCCATTTATTTTATCACATCACTCTGTTTCGCTTACGTCACTTTCCATGGGTAGAAGAAAATATTTAACTTCGTACTTCAAATTTTAATACGTCACTTTGCTCAGGTTTTGAGGATTTATTTTCAGGATATTGAACCATAAACTGGGGATATTGCATGATAGGGCGTCGTTACACACTTGATTGTTTTTACATAAGATTTCTATCAATTCTCTTATCGTGGATGCGTAATAATTGGATGTTGGGATTATGATTTTTGCATAACGACGCCCTATGGTACAATATCCCCAGTTTATGGTTCAATATCCTGAAAATAAATCCTGAAAACCTCAGCAAAGCGACGTATTAAAATTTAAACTACGGAAGTTAAATATTTTCTTCAACCCATGGAAAGTGACGTATGAGAAACAGAGTGATGTCATAAAATAAATGGAACTGCAATTAATAATGATAATAATATATTTCCTCGAATTAAATTCCATCCAAGAAACTGCTAGTGCCACTTCTACTTTCAACTCTAGTAATTATTGGCTCTCTCATTTTCAAAACAAAGTGACGTATTTGTATAAATAAACAACATTTAGTTATTAAGATATTCTCTGATGATGAGCTTGGAAGGCTTGAAAGTACTAAGAAGTTTTTAATAAAATGTATATTTTAAACTTTCATTAATTTAGTCGCCTTTTTTAAGTAAGATTGTGGATCTTTTTAATGCTTACATTATATATTTTATGTTGAATCAAGGTGAAAATTGCATTTCGTCTTATGATCTTATTCGTCAAACCATTTACTTCATTTTTTCACATAGAAATCTTATAGAAAAGTAATTGTTGTGGTAATAATTTTATTGCGGATTTTTAATTGTTGGCAACAGCTATAACGAAAAATATTTAAATCTGATTGGAAATTGCTGTTAAATTTGTGGTTTTTTATTAATTAAAAATTAACTATAAGTTATTCCGATTCCTAGTTGCCTCGGCCGTGTTTTAATACACATGTAGGGGAGACCGGGACAAGAGGACGAATGTCTTAATTTTTCCGTTTTCCACTAGGTGGGCAGCATCAACCGGACACTACTGGCTCTCCTATCGGCCGTTCGTTAAACAATAGTATAGAGACGCTGAAATCGCCATTTTTGTGTTAGTTGTGAAGCTTTGATTGTTTACCGCTGCCTCGTTATAACCTTTATGCATGTGTAAATATAAGCTCTGCTACAGATACAGGTAAGATATATCGTTTCTCTTTAATATTTATGAGTAACTTAGTTTAAATACTACCTATTACCATGTCAATTAATCGCCTTCCTTCATGGCAATGCAAATGAATATTTTTAAACAAGCAGTCCGGGGCAAGGTGACGAGCTCGTCATCTTGGTCCGTGTTTCGGAATTTATTAACTAACTATGTTATCCATTCTATTTAAATCCTGTAAACGCTTGTTTGTCTGTGTGCTTGTCCGCGCGACCTTGCGCTTCTATCTCCTCTGGGGCTAAGGGGCGCATCGGATCGGGGGAAGTGTCGTTCGAAAGGGGGCCACCAGAGGAAGCACACCCATTAAAGAAATGTTAGAAAGCAGAAGGAAGAACAGGAACGTTTAAAAGAACAGAGAAAAGAAGCTCGTGAAGCTATAAAGGGGGTAAAAAAACTCAAACTAAGTTCCAGTAGGCCTAAGTCTATTAAATCCAGGCCAAACAGTCCAGTTGCATCAACTTCAAAGGATGGTGTTTTCAGATGTCCTGCTTGTGACGAGGAATATTGCGACTTACCAACAGAAGAATGGATCCAGTGCTGTAAATGCCAAGAGTGGTGGCATGCAAAATGTTCCAATTATGAAAATGGCATTTTTATTTGTGACTATTGTTAGCTGCGCAACTAAACACTTCAACATTACGTTACAATGCATTATGCTTGGTTTGATACTTTGTAAGATGTAAAAACACAGTTATCATTTGTTAAACCATGTAACATATTCAAAAGATAAAATATGTTCAACCTTTTTCCGTGTTGTCATCTTGCCCCAGTACTGGGGCAAGATGGCGATTTGTTAATGTTATGAAAAAATAAAATTATCCTTTATTTTTTTTATTTGAAAAATTAAATGGTGATATATTTAATACTGCAAAGGGATACTCTAACAGCTCATGTAAAATGAATTTTACTAAACTTAAAAATAAACTAATAAACAACAAAAATTGTTAACATAGTCATCTTGCCCCGGTCTCCCCTAAGTAACATTTCACAATTCTGGCTTCCAAACTGTGGATTTGTATAGCATTACAGACAGACAGACAGAATAATTTTCATTTTTATATATTAGACTAGCTGTTTAACCCGTTCTATGCACGGGATTTCATGAATCTAATTCTAAAACCAAAATTAAAAATAACTATTCGATTTAGTAAAATATTTTTCTACTACTGCGCATTTTTTTAATGAAATTTAATTTATCATGTTACTATAGCAGCAGACGATAAAACAATATCTTTGGAATAAGGGAATAAATAGAATAAAAAGCTTCGTTGATGTTTGTGATAAAATGTTTGTTTCATTTTTAAAAAATTGTAATAATTTAGCGCAATTAAATAATCTCTAATTACTTGTATGTGAGGTAAAAGAATTATCGTAATACCGCTGGAGCTTTTTAGTATTGCAGCGTGACGTACGTAATATGTATATCGCTAATTATTTGCATGTGAAGTAAAAGAATTATCGTAATACCCGCTACAGCTTTTAATATTGCAGCGTAGCGTACGTAATATGTATAACTCACATTGGTTAAAGAACTCGCGCGATTACGGGTTGAACATAAAAAGGGGGATTTTATTGTGATTTTTAAATTGTTGGCAGCTGCTATAACGAAAAATGTTTAAATTTGATAGGAAATTGCTGTTAAATTGGTAGTTTTTTATTAATTAAAGGTTAACTATAAATTATTTCGATTCCGGATTGCTTTAGTTGCCTTGGTCGTGTCTTAATACACATGTACAGTCGTGGAAAAAAAAAGTAAACAGCCCCTACTAACTCTTCGACAAATTATCGTAGACGGAAGTTACTGGTACCGAATGATTGGAAATAAAGTCTACTTTTATATGATGTATATAAAATTTGCTTAGGGGGCCATCTACATATTAAAACGAACCCAAACCTCATTTTTTTCATTGGCAATACCCAATTTTAACGAGATATTTCAAATCTTCGGTTCAAACTATGCCCAGACACCAAATTTCAAGTCATTTGAATGATAAGTTTTTGAATTATAAACATGCAAAATTTAGTGCTTCTAATGTTAAATTACATTTTCGTATATTTATTTATATCTCCTGAAATTATGCTCCTAATGTGCTAATTTTTTGTGTAGCAATAATACTAATGTGCCCAAACATAAATACGCTGAATTTGCAATTTTTATAATTTTATGATATGAATTATGAAATTAATATTCGAAAAAATTATGAATTGCAATCTACAATTTTTTTGATGGATATATTTATTAAGTCCTGCTTTATGAAAATCCGAAATTTCACATTTTTCTTCCAAATAGTTTTCAAATTATGCTTAGAAAACGGCAAAATGATGGTTTAAGGGGCCGTCTATGATAGAAGTGACTAGATATTTTGAAATTTCTTCTGCTGTCCCGTTGTCTAACAGGCTTCATTGACTGCTTAAGGTGCCTTGATCAAGAAGGAGGCTCTCTCGGTTAACAATCGACTACGGAACTTCAATTTGGATACAGCCCTTAAAATACGCACGTTTTAGAATAATTAATTTCTCGGAAACTTATGGTACGAATTACATAAAAATTGGTTTTTAGGCTAATTGAAAGGTGTAGAGTTCATTTATGCTGTCAGAATTGGGTATTGCCATTGAAAAAAATGAATTTATGGTTTGTTTTAATATGTAGATGTCCCCCTAAGCAAAATTTATATACACCATTTAAAAGTAGACTTTATTTCCAATCGTTCGGTACCGGTAATTTTCTTCTACGATAATTTGTTGAGGAGTTAGTAGGGGGTGTTTACTTTTTTTTTCCACGACTGTACATAACATTTCACAATTATGGCTTCCAAACTGTGGATTTGTATAGCATTACAGACAGACAAACAAATTTTCATTTTTTAGATAATTAAATAGAAATGGCGTAATTTTCAGAAATATTTTCATTTGTGCATACCAATGATCTTTAAATAAATAGCAGAAGTTCAGTCTATTTAGATGCATGAATAAAGGCCAATGAATATGATGTCATCACTGACACAGTTATAACAACATATATTATATTCATGGAAATTTTCTGAATGACGTCGTTTTCCTCATCGGAAACATTTCCCTTTAGATATTACTTTTTATCATAGATTATTTTATGTTATTTTATTTGCATATATTACTTAATATTATTTCTCAACAAATAATTTGTTCTAAATTTTATGAAGACCATTAATTTTTTTTTAAATACGATCACACATTCACTGATGAATTCACGCTTCTAATTAGTAGAATGCGATAAAGCAAAATAAATTATATGATATTTTAAATATATAGTCTTTTAAATATATAGATGATTAAAAAAAGTAATAAGAATATGAAAAATTTATATCATTGTCTATTTCGGAAATGCCTTCTCTTTTCATATTTCAAAATAATTTATTCGATTTCCTATATCGATATTCTAATACATTCAATATGATAATCGTAAAAGTGTAACTGTTATATTAACTGATCCACTTTGTAATTGTAAATAAAGTAAAACATTTTTCGAAGCACGTGATAATATATTTTACGGTGAGTTTGAATATTTGAGCTGATTTTGCTAATTTCAAATTCTTGTGTGCTTAATTTTCTGTCATATTATTACGTTAATTAACAATGTTTAGAAAGTATAGAGTTGCGTTCGATTCAAGTAGTGATGACAGTGTTAGTGATCTCGAAGAGTCTGTTGATTCTCCTGAAAAAGTGAAGAAAGAAAATGTGGAAAATAATAAACTAGAGGTTTACAAGAAATCTGATTCTGATTCAGAAACTTCAGAAAGCGATGATGATTGGACTATTGACGGAAAAGGAGGTAAAAAGAAAACAAAGAAAGCCCCACCACCACCACCAAAAAAAGCTCAAGATTCCTCATCAGATAGTGAAGATGATGCAAATGACAATCAATGTTCAGAACTTGAAGAAGGTGAGGTGTCTGGTTCGGACAGTGGATCAGGTAAAGCTTCTGATAGTAATGATGAATTTAATGACGGATATGACGAAAATCTCATGGGAGATGAAGAAGACAAGGCTCGACTCATGAAAATGACAGAACTAGAAAGAGAACAAGAGATATATAACCGTTTTGAAAGGAGGGAAGCTCTAAAAACAAGGGTTGAGATGGTAAAGAAATTTCGGTTGGCCAAAAAGAAAGAGCAGAAGATGAAAGAAAAAAAAGAAGAAATGAAACAAAAAACTGATACCACTTTTCGAAGCAAAGAACAAAGAAGAACTATGGAAGAAGATTTAAGAGAGCAAAGTGAAAAGAAACGCAAGTTTTCTGAGCTCCAACAACAGAAGTCTGAAGCTGATGATCTAAAAGATGAAGATAGAACTTCAGATGACAAAGATTCTCAGCAGCCAGTTAAAAAGTTAAAAGCCAGTGATATTTATTCTGATGATGACGGCGAAGATGCCAGTGGAAAAGAACGTTATCGTTAAATAATTTCGGTCATTTTTGTAAATTTTTAAATAGTATAATCTGATTAAAAATGAACTAAAAGCTATGTACGTCATATTGAGAGCACTCTTTAATTAACAAGCCTAAAATAACAGAGTCGATTATCATAAATGTCACATTCAATGACATTAAACACGATACGTGTGTTTGAAACGTCATCAAGTGATTTTTAATTCGACTGTATTTTTATTGTTTTACTAATTTATTTGTTCTTTCGTTATTTAAGATAAAAATTATGTCAATTTGTATAATTTGGCGAAATTGATCGACGGGATAATCAAGTAGTACCAAAAACTCAATTAAATTGCCAAAAATTTATTTGATATAAACAAATTGGGTACTTTTCGGTTAGCCGGGCGCCAGTGTTATATATACATACATATATAACACTGGCAACATATATATATATATACATATAAGTATATATACATATATATGCATTTATTTGTATATATGCATATTTATATACAATATATGTATGTACAGGGTGATCAGAACATGAGTATACATTTGAAAAATTAATAATTCACGGAATAATGTAGGTAGAGAGGTAAAAATTGACACACATGTTTGGAATGACATGGGATTTTTTTGTAACTACAAAAAAAAAAAAAAAAAAAAATAATAAAAATGGCCGACAGATGGCGCTTCATGTGATAAGAAAAGCAATAATTAGCATAACAAATTATGACAAAGCAAAGACGATTTTCGTCAGAACAAATGCTCAACATGTCTACCGTCATCCCTCAACAAAAGCTGTAGTCGAGGGACAATGATGTGCACAGCACTGTACAGTACAGCATATCTGTAGTTATGGTGAGAAACTGGCGTTGGATGTTGTCTTTTAGCATCACTATTGATGTCGGTCTATCGTGGTAGACTTTCCACTTCACGTAACCCCAGAGCCAAGAATCACACGGACTGAGATCTGCGCAAGAGATCTTTCACACGTCTAGCAATATGGGGGTGGAGTGCCATCCGGAATAAAAATCGTACTTTCCAGCAGATGTTTATCAGCCAAGCTAGGGATGATGCGGTTCTGTAACATATCAGCGTACCTCTCATCCGTCGCGCTAGCTGTTGTAAAACCAGAATCACGCATTTCCTGGGAGAAAAAAAGGTCCGATAACGGTAGATGTGGTAAATCCACAGCCCACCGTGACTTTCTCGTCATGCAACGGTGTTTGCACGAAAGTTCTAGGATTTTCGGTAGTCCAAATTCTGCAGTTGTGGGTGTTGACAGACCCTCGAAACGTGAAATGGGCTTCGTCTGTCCACAACACGTTAGATAACCAATCGTCATCTTCCGTTATCTTTTGAAACGCCCACACCGCGAATGCTCTCCGCTTCACAAAATCGCCAGGTAACAGTTCATGATGACGCTGGATTTTCTACGGATAGCATCGGAGGGTACGCCTTAGTGCTACCCAAACAGTAGTGTATGGAATGCCAGTGCTACGTGCGACTTCACGAGCGCTCACTTCTCCATAACGAAACTGCTACAATCTAAATTTCTTTCTGAACAGTCTGAGCAACATTAGCACTTGCGCTCGGTCGGCCACTATGGGGCCCATCATCTAAACAACACGTGACTTCGAACTTCGAAATCATTCTCTTCACAGTTGCAACTGTCATAGGACCTTTACCCGTTCGAATACCCTTCCTATGGCGATAAGATCGTAAAGCTGCAGTTCCAGATTCCCCATTTTGATAGTAGAGCTTCACTAATATTGCATTTTGTGGTAGCATCAACATGCTGCGACTGCTGGTGCACATCTGATTCGCTCTCTCATTACAGCTCCTTTTATACAGGATTCTCAGGCAGCGTCACTGACGTTTTTCTGTACAGCGCGATCTGTCGGCCATTTCTTCAATTTTTTTTGTGTTGTTACAATAAAACTCCATGTCATTCCAAGCATGTGTGTAAATTTTTCCCTCTCTACCTACATTATTCCGTGAATTATTAATTTTTCAAATGTATACTTATTTTCTGATCACCCGGTATATATAACACTGGCGCCCAGCTAACCGGAAAGTACCAAAAATTGTAAGTAATGAATCAAAAGT
Organism: Maratus speciosus; assembly: GCA_963932465.1. Lineage (NCBI taxonomy): Eukaryota > Metazoa > Arthropoda > Arachnida > Araneae > Salticidae > Maratus > Maratus speciosus. The sequence continues at coordinate 361,055,985 of OZ010794.1, forward strand.
TACGTAATAACCTTGCAGACTATATTACCTTTGTAAAATGACTTAAATTGAATGAATTGCAAAGTTCGGAATTATGAAAAAAATATTTGAGTGTATGTGCAGTTTACATATAGAAAGACAAGCAGAATAAAATACACGTAAAGCCTATATGGATGTTAAAAAAATTAATTAGTTTCAGAGTAAAAGAAATACATAAATTACAATTTTCCTAACATGAGTAATTCAAAATGAAATGGGGGAAAATATTCCAGTTATTGCAGTATGACAAATTTTTAACACCAAACAAATTTATAATAAATGGCATGTCGAATCTTTACTATAACTTTCAAGAATTCTAGTATAAAAGCACCGAAGAGAACATTTTCCCACTTATTTCAGTATGACAAACAGTATGGCGATATAAAAATGTATGAATTTTTTGCAAAAATTTTTGGGCCAGGCCTAATTTAACTGAGCTTTGAACGGTCCAGGCCTCGCCGAGTCAATGATTTTCATACGGGCTGGGTCAAAACAAAACTAGTACTGAAAATTTGGGCCGTGAAGACTAGGAATGAAACCAGTCCCGGCTCTGTACAGAAAAATTAAGTTAGGCCCAGCCCGAGCCTTCAGAAAAAAGTATGGCCCGGGCCCTGCCCGAGTGCCGTGAATGAAAATCGGCTCGTGGAGATTTCTAAACTAACTTACTGTTAAAGGTTTATTGTTAAATCTTTAACGTTTCCTTATTTCTTTATAATCTTTAACGTTTCCTATAAACGTAGCGGATCTCTACGTTTTCCACTTCTGGTTTAAATCAGTAATCTCTTTTGCCAGGGTAATTCACCTATTTTAAGTCAGATAGTTATTGGGCTGTTTTTACCGATGGGAGAATTAATGCCAGATGAAACAATATTTTAAGCACCAGAACTTTTAAACTAATTTCAGTAGCATTCAGCGGACCATTATCAGTGCAAAGAATGATGGAGTACATAGGTAAAATTCCATCATTCATTGCGGGCATGTAGTGGAGGGTATATGCCATATTCCTTCTAAATTTTTTAAAGAAACTCCGTATACCCCTCCGCTCCATAGTGTCTAGTGCATACCCTCTTGTGCCAGTAGTGTATATCTTCTATGTTCTTTCTTTTTTTTTTAAACCGCCGTACCATTTTTTTTTATGCTGATGGTACTATTTTTAATACTACTACCGAAACTAGCCTGCAATTAGATAAAAATTTCTGGAACTTAAAACTAAGGATCGACCGAAACAGGTAAAAGACTGAAAGCGAAACCGAATGTCGGTAATCTTCCTATTTTCGGCCGAAAACGAAAATCTGCAATTTTTTTTTTAAAGTTATTAATACATACATAAATATACGTGTATAGAAACACAGCTCTAACAAACAAACATACATATATATGTATGTGCGTTGGTGTTGTTTTATGACGACCGATTATCTACATTAGGAATATAGGCCCGGGGGGTGGGGGTAATTCCGTTCATGGGGGATCTTTTTAAGGGAACCTAACCCGTATTTACGCAAGGAAATCTAAGGTTCGCAAAAAAAAAAAACACGGAAAACTCCGAACGATTAGGCCGACGCTCGCGATTGGGTTCGAACCCAGCACCTCCCATCTACCAGCTTCGAGAGCAAAACCGCTCGGCCACCGGTAGGGCATGTATGTGTGTAAGAATGGAGGACAAATTCAGTTGTATACTTAAATAAATATTTTCTTACCAAAAAAATGCTTTCTGTCGGCTGTCAAAGAAAGTTTTGAAATTCGCCCCTGTTTAGAAATTCTATCTCCGCGTCCAAATTGGCTCTCTGTGACTTTTGCTAAAACTTTTTATTTTCATATAAAATAAAATGTAATTAATTCATAAACTATACACAATGATAGAACTTTCTCAAAGAGCATTCGAAACACTTTTGCAGTTTCAAACTAAAAAAATTCTATTACTGTCAAGCCAGCAGCTTTTAACGAGCACACGAAAAGCGTTTTCAAAGGTTAGTCATACACGCATTACTTGCTGTATAATTTACACCGACGTCTGGAGTCAGTCATGACTGATAATTATAAATAGTGAAGAGTTCATAGTAATAAATAGTATCTCATTTGAACTGATACAGCTCAATGTTGAAAATTTCCGAAGGAAGAAACGATATTTTTGGAATATAGATAGTTTTGGACCGGCTGAATTTTTGGCAGCATTTTCGCCGAAACTCAGATTTTGAGCCGAAAACAAAACTGAATTTTCGGTCGATCACTACTTAAAACGTTTTATTTGTTTATAGTGTTTAAATAGTGCCTCAACAGATGGCAGCAGCAACGGTTTTAAACTTCAAACATATTTAAAAAGTGTCGCTAGTTTTTAAGAATTTTGTCTTTATTTTTAAAGCTAAGGTAATTAATAAATTTCATAAAAAGAAATTTTGGAACAGATGTGTTATTATCCCGGGGTCCGCCATCTTGGATTTTTTTCTTGGCTTGAATTAAAAATTATTTTTTTATTAATAGTTATAATCATTATATTCCAGTTTTTTCAATATTATATTAACCTATCAACAATATTTAACCATTGGCGACATTACTACTTGGCAAAAAAGGAGTTTTCATGCAAGAAAAAAATCCAAGATGGCGGACTCCGGGATAATAACACATCTAAGCCGAAATTTTGAACCATGGACATGTAAATGTGAAATATTGTAGTACTTCGAAAGTCTTGTGCACAATACCAAACGATGCATCGAGCATATTGATTAGAAAATATAAGCTACTTAAATAAGCTACATTAAACTGTTTAAAAATTGCATTACTATATTAATAAAATTATTGGATTGAAATAAAAACTGAATACGAATTTTAAGTTGCAAATTCAGTACAACACTGAATATTTGAAATTGTTAAAATCTGAATAGTTTAGTAATTTAGAAATATTTGAATATAATATATGTGTGGTGGCGTCATCTACTGGCATTTAGGAGAACAACAAAAAACAAATTTAAATTCCTAACCTGTTTTATAGTATTGATAAAAGTAACTAAAAAATAAAAAATATTAATATGATCGGTAAAAACGAGCTTATAGTAATACATTTTTATTAATTTATTTGTATTATAAGTTTTATTAAAGGATAAAATTTCGAAATTACAAATAGAATAATATTATAGAATATTATAAGAAAGAAATGTCACTGTTATTGTTATTAAAATAAAATACGTATGCTAAAAGTGATTACAGTAAAGGCTTTAAAAACCTTTTAATAAAAAAATCTACTAGTTTCTTACACGAGTATGAAATGTCACCGTTATTTTGGGTATGCGAAACTATTCGGTTTGTTTATTTAAAAACTTTTGTTAAGACTTTATGTTTACTTCAATAACCTTAAGCATACATATTTTATTTTATGATTAATAGCATTGAAACACTTTTAAAGGTAGAATATTCAAATTACTCCATAGCTGCCAACCTATTTTTTTTATTTGCTTTCTTTTATTTCAAAAAAATATTTTAATTTCACGTTTCTGCCGGCTCAGCCTACAGGTGGAGGTAGATTTCGAAGTTAAGTACTACCAACAAAAACTAAATCAAGATTAGAGATAAACCCAGTTTAACAATTTTATCTGGCCGCCTTTGACGAATTTTTAATTTCATTTTTCTGTAAGAGCTAATTTTATCAGAATCATGTTTAAGGCGGTATTCATAAAAATATTTTTCCACGCTCAGCAACTCGAAAAGTTCTGACACATTTTCAGACTCATTTTAAAAAGTAAAAACATGAAACTTGCCGACGTGATTTTTTGAAGAAATTTATAAGCGACCTGTGTTTTTATTTTTTGTTCAATTAATTAGAACTTGATTTACAAACAATTATTTCCTCAGTACGACCATTTTTTTCATTTCCAGTACTATCGCTTCGGGAAATTCGGTTAAAAATGCTCACTTTGCAGCATTTTCTGAAATATATTCTGCCTTTATAAAAAAAATCGACCAATGAGGCACATTATATAGTTTCTGAATAAGAGAACCTGCCAATTGGATGCGCTTGAGAGCAAAAATGAATTTAAAAATGAGTCAGAAAATAAGCAGTTTGGATTTGAGTATACCCTTAGTACGATAATTTTTTCGTCAACCCCTATTTTTCATTCTTTCTTGCTTTCTTTCTTTATTTATTTTTGCTGCAGTGTTTGTCCTATCAAAAACTTGTCAATATGAAAGTTGTAGATAATATTAAGAAGATGTATAATAAATGTAATCGTATTGGATATCTTGTGAATTGACGAAGTTATGAATTTTTTTCTTCTTCAACCCCTAATTTTTTTCGATTTTATTTTTTTATTTATTTTATTTTATTTTATTTTTATTTTTTGGTAAGAGTTGGTCTTATCAAAAACTTGTCAATATAAAAGTTGTAGATAGTATTAAAGAGATTTATAATAAGTTTACATGACTTTGATATCTTGAGAATTGTCGAAATTATGCATTTTTTTCTCCCTAAAACCCTATTTTTTTCGCCCTTTGAGCCCATTTTTAATTTTATCAAACATCTGTGATACATAAATTTTTGGCACTTTTCCTAGAAGTGATAATAACTTTAAACTGATTTGATATGTATTATAATTAAGAAGTTATGGTTTTTATTTCGGTTTTCACAAAACCCCTCCCTATTTCCACCCCCTTGGTCCGATTTTGCCCATTAACGAACTTGACCGAGATTTTCTGCCTCTTGATTTTATGTGTCAGTTTCGAAGAGATTTGTGCAGAGTTATGGAAGTTATCGTGTCCATAAAAAAGGGATATATATAGATATATAGATACATAGATATATAAAGTTTTGAATTGGGGTGTGGTTTTGGGCCGACGTAGATCTGCGAAAATGTTTCTGAAATTCCAACATAGTGGAAAATGTAATAGGTAGTATTTCTTACGAAATCTACCTACAAAAGGTTTTGAAACTCCTTAATCAATACAAATTCCAAATTTGTTTCAGCATTTGAACATAGCTGAATAATAAAATTTGCTTTTTTTTTCAAAGGGGAGGACTACTAAGGAAAATTTTTTATGCTGCGGCTATGGATTTAAGGTCAATATTTCCATTTTGGTCTCTGGTTTTCGTTCCTTACTATGTAGTCGCCTTAACTTTTACACTGTGAATAATCTTAAGTATCATCGATATCTCTACATTGCTTGCGACTTTTCTCAGTCTCTTAATGAGGAGCATTACTATTTATTTACACCTTTTTTTGACTAGGAAATCTTGTGACTTCATTACAAAAAACCTCGAATATCTAATATATAAAAATGAAAAATTTTCTGTCTGTCTGTCTGTAATTCTATACAAATCCACAATTTGGAAGCCAGAATTGTGAAATGTTACGTAAATGTGTATTAAAACACGATACGAGGCAACTAAAGTAATCCGGAATCAGAATAATTTATAGTTAATTTTTAATTAATAAAAAACCACCATTTTAACAGCAATTTCCTGTCAAATTTAAACATTTTTCATTATAGCAGCTGCCAACAATTAAAAATCCGCAATAAAATTCTTACCACAACAATTACTTTTCTATTGCAAGATTTCCACGTGAAAAATGAAAATGAAATAAATAGTTTGACGAATTTAAAAAAAAAGGTGAATATTACGGCATATTGGAAATATAATGGACCACATAGCAGGTGAATATGTAACATCATATGAGATTTGTAAAAAAGTATTGAAACATGATACAAACCCGATTATGGAAATATTGGCATATTTTAACATTTTGAGGTTCTCTGAATTTGTTTTCGCCATTTTCAAATTTCTTCCATATACAGGGTGCAATATGTTATCTATCGTCGACCTTTAATTTCTCAACCGTTGGTCTTAGACATCTAGTAGTTCAAATTACAAAAACGTTTCAAATGAGGTAAATATTCATGTTGTGACATTATTTAAAGTAAAAAATGAATTTTATAAAAATTACGAAATCTAACTTTTTATACGGTCCCCAGTCCCTATAGTTATATTTATTAAAAGTTTACACATATCATAATAGATATAACACAAAAAGTTTGGCATCTGTGGTTCAAAAATCGACACAGTTATTAAACATCAAAGTTTGAGATTTTTGCACCTGATTTTGTCTTTCATTGAGGGATAAGTTAAAAGATGAATTAAAGTAATTAGAGATCAAAATCAAGATGCAATGTCCTTTTTACGGTGAAACCACCTTTAGCCGGTATCGCCAAATCGGAGAATCACCAAAGAGGGTTATTTCAGCTACAAATTTGAGCTAACTTTGATCGAACAACATTCAAACGTCAAAATAGGTAGAATCGACGACCGGAAAATAAAAAATACTCACTAAGGACTAGATAAATGGCAGCGGAATGCAAACGGCCTGCCGAGCTATAACGAGCGTGAAAATTGAGATTATACAAATTACAATAGTACCGCAGCGCCAACCGTACGGGATAAAACACGACCCATCTGTTAGTGGACATGCTAGTCAGCGCTGAGATCGTGATGGCAAGCTACGCATACATGCAATATGCCGAAATGATACTTATGTGAATGTCAAAGGAATGTCAGAAAGGCTGCGAGTGTTTATTCAGAACGTTTCCCGAAGGATCTACACCCAACGCATGAAACTATAACTGATGCATTGCACCATCTCAGAGAGACCGGCTCTGTTTCACCACGGTCCAGAACAAGTAGATGGGCAAGGTGTAATGTTCGAGTGACACCGGAGGAGGTGCTGGCATATGCCCTTTTAATTCCACAACTGAGCACGGAGGAAATAAGCGAGGCATGTGGTTAGCATGTCTGGCATTTGTTACATGCACATGATGCGCATCTATATCATCCAACACTGGTGCAAGTATTGAAGCTGGGTGACTACGCACGACGATTTGATAGTTGTAATTTCATGCTCAACACCTTAGAGGAAAATCCGCCGTTCCTTTGTGACATTCTATGGACAGATGAGTCAATGTTTACACGGGGTGGCATTGTAAACGTGCATAATGTGCATTACTGGTCTCTGTAATTCCCCCCGCATCGCCCGCACAGTACGACACGTGTGGTGCGGTATATGGGGAACCCAGATTCTTGGACCCATCTTCTACGAATGGACCTTAACGGGCATCGTTACCTGCATCTGCTACCAAAACACGGTACGTGACTGGTATGAAGAGCTGCCTCTCCGACATGCATGCCGGGTGTGGTTTCAACATGACGGGTCCCTCTCTGCATAAAACATCAAACGTCCAGGCGTTTTATATCTGGCCACCGAATTCGGTCAACATATCCTTGGATATGGTGGTCCGGGAGTGGCCACCACGTTCACCGGACTTGGCTCCCATGGGCTTCAAGCTCTGGGGTTACATCAAGGCATAGGTTTATGTGACTGAGACCACTTCTTTGGTTTCTCTGACGCAGCGCATCATCCTTGATTGTCGCACAGTTTGCACACATGCTATGCTCTGACATGTCCAGGACTCAGTACTGTCACGCATTCAATTGTGCATTGCCACCAATGGAGAACACTTTGAGCAGTATCTCTAGTAGATTCCGGCGTTTGATGTATTCATTTTTTATAGTAGACCGTTTTCTGATATTATAATAAATTGATAGTTATTTTTCTGTTTAATTTCAATATTTCATTCTTCGCTTTGTATAGGATCCCTAAAAGTCAGCTCAAATTTTTAGATGAAATAACCCTCTTTGGTAATACCTCGATTTAGCGATACCGGCTAAAAGTGGTTTCGCCGTAAAAAGGACATTTTACCCTGATTTTGATCTCAAATTACTTTAATTCATCTTTTAACTGATACTTCAGTGAATGACAAAATCATGTGAAAAAATCTCAAACTTTGAAATTTAATAATTGTGTCAATTTTTGTAGTAAAGATGTCAAACTTTTTGTGTTATGTCTGTTATGATATGTGTAAACTTTTACTAAATATAACTATAGGGACTAGGAGACCGTATAAAAAGTCTTATTTCGTAATTTTTGTAAAATTGCTTTTTTACTTTAAATAATGCCACAACATGAATATTTACCTCATTTGAAACATTTTTGTAATTGGAACTATATGTCTACGACCAATGGTGGAGAAATTAAAGGTCGGCGATAGATAACACATTGCACCTTGTATATACGTGTGTGCATGTGTGTATATTAGAATTTCCACAAAGGTTTAACTCTCTAGAGCTTATTCTTAGTGATGAAGAACTGAAATGAAGATTTCAGATTTTTAAAAAATAAAACTCATAGAATTTTTGAACTTGCCATTATTATTTAATCATGAAAGAATTATTTAAGTAACAAAATACTCGGAAACAACTTTTCATCAAAAGGTTTTAATCTCGGTCTCAATCCAGATCACAGATTATATTTACTAAGTAAGTTAGGTAATCTGTCGTCCAGATTTTTTAAAAAAAGAGTGAAAATTACGTAAATTAACACGCAATCGTTGATTTTTAAACACAAACCTTCTTAAAATTCCGCGCCACGCCGAGTATTTTAGCTAGTTCACAATAAGTCGATTTTTGTGGTTAGCTGAGGGTAGATTTCTGAAAGATTGCAATTATATGTTTGATGTCAAGTTTGTACCTTATACGGATCAATATATTATTCCTGTTATTTACATACACTTAAAAAACTACTTTTTACAGCGCAATTGGTGTGTGAACACTCCTGACTTCTGCAGTAAGTCCACATTAAGGTTCCGCTGCACTGAAACTCCCCGATCGTGAAATCCCATGTTAGTCTATGGGAAAACTTTCAATTGCATTGACTCATTACTAATATAATTATTAAAATACCGTTTTCACCATCAGAAAGTAGACGTCAGATGCAGATGATGTGCGTTTTTAAAAATTATCTCCGTAAATTTTAAGTACATAAAAAATTACTATAAACTTTGAAATTTCCATTTGATTAAATTTTATCATCTTCTTAAAAATAGCTAAAATTTACGTAGACAGTTTTTAAAACGCACATCATCTGCATCTTACGTCTACTTTCTGATGGTGTAAACGATATTTTAATAATTATATTAGGTAATGAGTAATCGCGCTTGAAAGTTTTCCCATAGGTTAACATGAGATTTCGCGATCGGGGAGTTTCAGTGCAGCGGAGCCTTAACACCGGGTGTCCTAAAATAAACTGAATGATTTTAAAATTCAATAACTTGCAAACGGTGTTAACTATTTAAAAAAATCTACGGTGTCAGGAGTTTTTTTTACTGTGCTTTCTGCTTTTAGTTCCAATTACCATCACCGATAAATAACGCTGTGAGGAGTAGACGTCTAATCGAGGCAGAAGCAAAAACCATTCAGCCATGGTACCAACGAATCAACGGTATTGCATATATCGTTTTAGATATTATGAGTAACTTCTTTTTCCTAGTCGTCAGATTACTTATATAAGATGCCAAATTTGAAAATAAGATTTCCCTATCTTTTAAGAGCAGGTATGGGAATTTTGCGCAGGGCTGGAGAGTCAGACTAACTATTTTAGGGGTCCCTAATGATCATTCTATTGCCACAATTCGTACTCGTTAATTCGTTATTAGTTAAAATTTGTTTTGGGGATCCTTATAAAAAGAGGGTCGGGGGCATGTGCCTCTTTTGCCCTTGTAATAATAAGGCAGGACCGAAACTAGCTTTTTTTGCACGCGGGGCAAACATGGATTTTGCCCCATCTCTTCCGCAAAGTATATTTAACAAGAGAATTTTAACCGAGTTATTTTCTTCTGATGGACTGATGACTTCCATTATTATGAAACAGACGTTATAAATGAAGTGTTAGGTGAAGATGAAAGAGCAGCCGTAAAAAGTTAGAACTCTGATTTTCTGGTCAGAATGGGGAAAAAATGGCCATATAAAATATATATATATATATATATATATATATGACCATTTTTTCCCATTCTGACCAGAAAAAATCAGAGTTCTAACTTTTTACGGCTGTTCTTTCATCTTCACCTAACACTTCTTTTATAACGTCTGTTTCATAATAATGGAAGCCATCTGTCCATCAGAAGAAAATTGACCCATTCCAAAGGTATAAGTTTGATTGAAAAAAAACAAAAAACTATTGAATACTTTGAGCTGAAAGAAGAGGCTACACCTGCAATTTTCATGACACTAATAGAATTACATAGGTGCCAATGCGTACGGTTTAGTTACTTCTAAAATTGAATACAACTTTTTGCCATATTTAATCGTTGACAATTGTTAGACTTTTTAAACTAAACTTCCGGAAGTGACAGTCAATTGTTCCCTTGCGACGACATTTCTGTGGCTGTCAACTCGTAATACTTGGGTAATAAAAATGCTAACTTCGACAACATTTTCTGAATGAATCTTTGCCTTTATAAGAAAATGGGAAACTCTTTAATTTCTTGGTATCTGAACGAAATCGGTAAATTTTATATTTTTACGAGTATTAATGCAAATTTTTTGTATTTACGAATGAAAATGACTTCGCGAAAGTATCAGAAAAGTAGTTAGTTTGGATTTGGGAATACCTTTCAATATAAAAAATTCTCATAACGAGATGTGATCCCCTCCCACCCAAAAAAAGGAAATCCATGACCCCCCTCTAAATGGTGAGCTGGATCCGCCCTTGGCTTTGTCAAATATTGATTGATTAAAATTTTGAAAACGGAATCGAAAAAAAAAAATCCGCTTTATACAGGATCCTTATGCCATATCATCTTTAGATTCTTCTGTGCTTTGTCATACGCCAGATAGAATTATTTTAACAATACCGTGCTAAACATAGATGTGAGAAAAATCGACAAACAAAATCTTCATTTGGCGCCCCTACGTTCTGGCTCCCGGGGCGCATGCTCCCTCTGCCCCACTCCCCCCCCTCTTAGTTTCCGCCTTGTAATAAGGCACTGGTTTGCACTGTTTACTACATTTTAGTAGCACAATTTCTGATAAATAATTGTCTTATTTAATAATAGAAATTCTGAGACTAAATAAGGGGAAAATTTCTATTCGGAAAAGTGGTACTAAAATGCAGGAACTGTGCGATCCTTGGGTATAAATCCCATCACTGATTAAAAAGGAAAAAAAAAATCAAATAAATGGGAAAATTTGTCTGAATTACGGCCTGAGGGGAGAATTTTATTTTACCTCCTAAAAATACTTCCAGCCACAAATTTTCTTAAATATATGTTCGAAACCCCTGTTGACAGACGCTGATAAAAATTTGTATAGCACTACTGGGCATTTTTTTTTTTAAATTGCCTTATAGATCTGGTATATAAACTTCTATCATTCCACTGAACAAAATATGTCCCCCCCCCCCCCATTCCCCGCCGTAAAAAGAAAAAAAGAAAAAAAGTGTATTACCCGAGGGGACTTCAGAATATTTCACCATTTGAAAATCAGTTAATAGTCCAGGCAATAAAGAATTTTACCTAGCAAAATTAATGGTAGTTCTGGAAATCGGCTTACTTTATGTTTTTTGGGTCGCTGAATCCGAATTTGTAACTTCCCACCAAAATTTCCCCCGGCAACTCCCCCAAATTTTGGCAAAATGCCCCCCAAAAAAGGTTTTTATTAAAAAAATCAATTTTTTTATTGTTTTAGGGGAAAAGTATCTAGAAATTCAGAAAGTAGACAAAATTTGCAACAAATTAATATAACATTATGACTTAGGATGAAGGGGAAGGGGGGATCTGCCTCGGAACATGCGCGCGGTGCTGCATGGACTAAGTTGCGCAATTCCACTTAACCACTCACACGTTTGCATTCGCCCTCCCAACTCCCCTCCGAACTTTCCTTATAAGGTTTACTTTAAGTTTTTTGGGTCGCTGAATCTCAATTTTTAACTTACCCCCAAAATTTCTCCTCCCCAAAATAGTTGTTATTAACTTAAATTTCTTATTGATTTAGGGGGAAAACATTACTAAATTCAGAAACTAGACAAAATTTGCAACAAATAGGATGTATGACATTATGACGTAGGGTAAACGGGGAGAGAGGGGGCTGCCTCGGATCATTCCCCGCGCGCTTTTCTCAAAAACCAAATTTTTTCAAAAAATAAATTTTTTGGGGTGTTGCCGGGTGAAATTTTGTTGGGAAGTTACAAATTCGGATTCAGCGACCCCAAAAATAAAAAGTGAGTCGAAATCCAGAACTAGTATTAATTTTTCCAGGTAAAATCCCCTATTGCCTGGACTTCATAACTTAGTGCACGTAGCGCCGCAGTGCATGTTCAGAGGCAGCCCCCCCCCCTCCCCGTTCATCTTACGTCATAATGTCATATATCCTATTTGTTGCAAATTTTGTCTAGTTTCTCAATTTCGTAATGCTTTTCGCCTAAAACTATAAGAAATTTAAGTTAAAAACAACTATTTGGGGGTAACAATAACGGGGGGGGGGAATTTTGGGGGGAAGTTAAAAATTCAGATTCAGCGACCCAAAAAACTTAAAGTAGACCTTATAGAGAAATTTCAGAGGGGAGATGGGAGGGCGAATGTAAGCGTGGGAGTGGTTAAGTGGAATTGCGCAACTTAGTTCACGCAGCACCGCGCGCATGTTCCGAGGCAGATCCCCCCTTCCCCTTCATCCTAAGTCATAATGTCATATATCTAATTTGTTGCAAATTTTGTCTACTTTCTGAATTTCCAGATACTTTTCCCCTAAAACAATAAAAAAATTGATTTTTTTAATAAAAACCTTTTTTGGGGGCATTTTACCAATTTTTTTTTTTGGGGGGGGGGGGTTGCCGGGGGAAATTTTGGTGGGAAGTTAAAAATTCGGATTCAGCGTCCCAAAAAACATATAGTAAGCCTTTTTCCAGAACTACCAAGAATTTTGTTAGGTAGAGACCCTATACGGTCTCTACTGCCTGGACTATAAGCGCCCACACTAGTCACTCGGAAAAAGTCGAACGTTATGGTAAGTCTATGGGAGAGTTATTTTCAAATTTCTCGCTCAAATTTTAATATTTTTGGATTTTTGGATTTTTTTTTTTTTTTTGCATAGAATAGCTGAAAATGATCTACAACCGGGCTAGTTTTTACTTTTTTTGATTTTGATTATAGTTTTTTTTTTTTTTTTATAATATGATAGTTTCAATTTCGAAACCGCTTCCGAAAGTAATAGCAATTTTTAAAAAAGAATGTGAAATCGAAATCGAAAAAGTAAAAACTAGCCCGGTTGTAGATCGTCCTCAGGTATCCTAAGCAAGAAAAAAATAAAATAAATTAAATTAAAATTTGAGCGAGATATTTGAAAATAACGCTCCCATAGACTTAGCATTAGCGCTTTCCTTTCTTCCCACAACTGAAGTGAGCTCCCTGCTTCTGCTTGTAAAAAAATCCCAGTGCACCTACCTTTCTTTACTTACTGACATAGTATAATTTTATTTTCTGCTAATTAATCTACCTTGTTAGGTGACATATAATGAATTTATGAGCGCGTAAATCCTTTGCCGCTTTCTTTTTTTAGACGAGTAGTTTTATGTTTGTTTACGTGATGTCCAACACGTGGGAAGCGCAAAATGCTTTCACTCCATCCGTGAATTAGAAGGTCGTCCGGTGATTCAGAATGCAGAAAAACTGGTTTTTTGTCTTTCATTCATACAGAATGGATGACAGATATGAAGAGCTACCTTTCAAGCTAATAAAAAAGAAAGAATAATAATAATAGTTATCGTAAGCAGAAGTATTTGCCTATCCGGCAAAGGGCAGGAGGATTTTGAAACTTAATAGAATTAATTTCCTTTTCTTAATGATTTAAAAAAGATAAAATTTATTCATCTTAAGTGACTTAAAAAACTAAGAGAGAGAGAAAAACCAACAACTAAAGATTTTTCGTCAAGGATTAGTCCTCCCCCCAGACGAAGGGAAAACAGAACTAAATAAAAGAAAAATAGAACTAAATATTCTCTTACAGTCCTGTCAACGAAAAATCCTTAATACAGTTTCAATTCTCCATTGTGATAAAAAGGCAGTAGAAACTTACTTTTGTATTTTTAATTATTTATTATTTGCTACATTTCCTTATTGTCTTTAAGAATTGTCTTGCAGAAGGGGGAGGGAGAGTCTTGGATCAAAAATACATTAGTTTAGCTTATTTTTATATCAGAATTAAAGTTTATGTATTTCATTTAAAAAAAAAACGCAGCTCAGTTTGCGAATCACTGCCTTCCCCCCAGCATTTGTGTTCGAGAATCTTGCCCATCCCTGTATTTCGTGTCCATGCTTTCGAACACTTAAGTAAGTTGCCTGAATAACCTGTATCAGTTCATTTGTATTGCATGGATAAGGAAATATGTCTAAAATACTAAGTAAAATAATAAAAGAATTATATTTGTGTAGTTAGGTTTGCGGTTTCATGTAAAAAAAAAAAAAAAAAAAAAATACAACTGCAATGGATAAGTTTATTTAGTTACAGCATTATCTACTAGATGTCAGCACCAAACCTTAAAATGAATATGTAGTGAAATTGCGAATGAAGCTTCTGAATTAAAAAACGTGCAAACTGTTATCACGAGCCCTCCTTCTCTTTAATCTGATTACATTCAATAATCGCCTTAATTTTAGTATCCTCTACTCAGAGGATATAAAATACCTCTAATTAACCGCAATCCGCAATATCTCTTGCTAAGCTTTCTAAGTGCATATGTGAAACAAAAAACAACATCAAAGCATTACTCACGTATTAACTTATAAATAAAAAGAATGATTTTAATAATGATTTTAATAATCTCCAAGAGATTTATCAGTATGTACGACAGTGGTTGCTATTTCTGAAGAAGATTTTTTTTTACACATAAAGAACTGGATGTATCAACTTCTATACATCTAACTATCATAAATTTTTTGCTCAGTGAACAGTGAGTACTATTTTAAGGCAAATCCAAAAGGGGAACTTTCTGACATAAGTTTTAATTTATTTTTGTTCGGAAATGCATGAAATTAGTAGGTGTTGTTCAGAAACTATGTCATCGAGCTGTTTTTTCCGTTTTTTTGCAAACGCACTAGATCTATCTTTCAGAAAATAGCGTCAAAGTGGGCGTTTTGAAACGAATTTCAGCGCGAAAGTAGAAAACCCACTCAAAAAAGGATGAAAAGCATGTTTGTCACATGATCAAAATCGCTTCTAACTCAATAGGTAATTGATTGATCCGAAAATGGAAAACACAGGTCGATTCCAAATCGCTTCCATGGTCAGGTTTTTCAATTTTATATCTTTCCGTTAAAAAATGAATTTGTAAATGTGTCAAAACGTTTGCGCTTCTTGTAGAGCGGGGAAGCCCAACCTTTTCACTTATTCGGACCACATTTGAGGAGGAAAATTTGTCTCCGGTGGCACTCCAAAGGGGAAAAAAAAACATGTGTCGGACTCCACATACAGTGTATTAAATTAAATGTAGATGTTAAGCAAGAGTGTCTAGTAATCCTTGATTTTTTTTTTTTAACCATTTGGAAAAATGGTTATTGTCCTTGGTCAGGGTAGGAAATCAAAAACATATCTGAAGCGTTTTATATGGTTGAATCCCACATTTTATTCGTGTTCTGATTGGTCTATACAGTAATCTGTATTCTCCCTTTACTTTCAACAGCGATGGATACTTCTGTTGCCACTATGACAAAAAAGTAATAAAAATTACAAAAAAGAAAAATTAATAACCCAGAAACAAATTGAGATACAGCTTTCAAACAAATTGCATTTAAAATTACATTTTTTTTCTCTATACGACGGTGTAAAAAGTAATAGTGTGGGATGTTTAGAAGTTTAAGAATGAAATTTAATTTAAAATGGGTCCAGGGATATTAATGTTTAATCCATGGCGTACGTAATGTATGACCAGCTCCGTAGAAGTTTAAAAATTTACAGTACCTAAAATTGTAAAACTGAAATTTCTTTTAAAATTTGTTCATGATGGGTCCAGGAATGTTAATGTTTAATTCATGGCGTACGTAATGTATGATCCACTCCGTGCGATTTTTTATGTCTTAAATTTTAGTCTTTGAAAAAATCCTTTTCCAAATGGTTGTTGTAATTTGTTAAATTGCTTTTCTTTTCTTTTTTTTGGGGGGGGGGGGGGGCAGATAAGCCAAATATTAAGACTAGATATTGTGTTGCTTCAACTTAGCCATTCAAAATGTATTTACATTTCATCTTGGAATGGAAACTAAATGTTCTTAGAGCGCTTTTCCATTTACTGACACAACGCCAATAAATTGTACTAGACTGTCGTTATCTGACATCGATTGCACGCAAAATGCATCTATATACACACTAACGATAAAATCGTCATCGAATCGGTAGTTGGAAAAGTGCGTAGTGTATAGTAATGCATTTTGCGTGCACCGATGTCAGATAACGACAATTGTGTACGATTTATCGGTGTCGTGTCGGTATAATGGAGTTGAAAAAAGTGGAGGAGAGATATAGTGTAGACCAGGGTTGCCAGTTTGACCTCCAATTTTAATCCGAAATTTCAAATTCATACCGGAAATTTTGAAAGAAGAACTTTTACTTAATATGATCGCTGAATGTCTCTCCTTAAATAAACCATAAAAAAAAAAAAATTCTTTATTTCTGATATGAAATCGAAATTTCTATTTAAAAAAGGAGGCCAAATTGGCAACCCTGGTGTAGACTGTACAGTAGGGGAGATGGGGGGCACATGTGAACATCGCAATTTTTCAATAGTTATTATGTGGTTTTTTTTTTTTTTTTGAAAAAAAAATTACCAAAGATGACAGCACATGTAGACATATGGTCAAATTTTTTTGAAGCTCTTTGACATTTTGTTTGTCTTCAGTAGCCAAAACACTGTTAATAGATCTCAAAAGTAAAATCTCTGTTCCAACTTGATAAGCGAATAACTTTATTTATTTATCCATTTATTTGAATTTTAATGTTTTAACATATACTATTAGTACTAATAAAGATTTTTGATAAAGATTTTTCTCTTCTAAAATTGAGAATTATTAATGATTTACCAATTTAACTCTAGCAGCCATGTGGGGGAGGGGGGAGGGGGCATTTGTGAACAGACTAGTTGGAGCAGATATGAGCAGTTCATAAGAGCCCCAGTAATCATTCTGTGATTCTGTTCTTTTCAATGAACTTCATGAGATATAATGTAAGCTCTAATATATATATATATTAATGAAATAGAAGACATTTCCTTCATACAAAGTTGATTTTGTATTGAAATCACAAATACATCTGTCATCAAGTGCATAAAGAGCTACAAGCTCGTTTACGTTCAATTGCAATTTAAATAAATATCATGTTTTCTAAAATACAAGAAGTGTTATTATTTTTTTACTAACAGGTTTACAATAACATTTTTTACGCATTGTTAATACAAAAAGTATTACGTTAAACAACTTTGCAAATTTTTCTATTTCATTTGTTCCAAACATGCAATGATGGCGTACTTCCATCTCTATAACAGCTAAGTATATCTTGCTTTCAATGGAAATAGATAGCAGTAATATTTTAAGAAAGTGAAAATTTTAAACTGACAACTACGTAAAATCCCGATTGTAAGCCCCTTTCTCTCCTATTTCAAAATCAAAAGAAGTTAAATTTGGGTAGGGGGCTTATAACCGAGATTTTTTTTAAACAATTAAAAATCCCTTCTTTATCATTAATTTAGTACATAAGGCAAATACAGGAGTGAGAATCTTTCGTATTTCGGCAGGTTTCCGATAAATAGTATCTAAATGCCCCCTCCTTAAAATTTCCCCCAAACAGAAACTCCTTAGTGCAAAATTTAAAAGTTTTAATTTCTTTTTTAAAATTACTTCTTTATTTTTTTATTTTATTGCAACAATACTTAATGAATCATCTGAGCACCCCTCCCCCCCCCTCCAATCTACTTATTTATATTTTAGAATCTTTTGCTTAATCATATCACTCAGAAACTAGAGAAATATATATATATATATATATTTCTTTATGGGGAATTTAACAGGTAATATAACTAATGATTATGATTACAAGTGAATAACAGAATAAAAAGCATACCAAAGGATATTTTTCCTTGTGTTCACATATGCCCCACGTGTGTTCACAACTACACTGCTGATGGGGCACATGTGAACAATTTTTTGGTAGATTTCGTATGAAATACTACCTAATGGGATCGTTCCTATGTTGGAATTTCTGAAAACTTTTTGCAGATCTACATCGATCATGACCCCTAGAACACAAAATAACCCTCAGTAAAAAACTTTATCTATCTATCTGTCTATCTATCTATCTATCTCTATATATGTCTTTAGTACTTTACCAATTTATTCATACATTTGTGATTTCAAATTTATTATATATATGTATGTTATATGTATATAACACTTACTTCTGGACACGATAACTTCCTCAATTCTGCACAAAATCTCTTCCAAACTGATACACAAAATCAAGGGGCATAAAATCTCGGTCAAGTTCGTTAATGGGCAAAATCGGACCAAGGGGATGGAAATAGGGAGGGGTTTTGTGAAACCGAAAAAAATCCCATAACTTCTTAATTTTTGTACATATCAAATCAATTTAAAGGTTTTATTACTTCTAAAAATAGGGCCAAAAAGTTATGTATCACAGATTTTTGATAAAATTAACAATGGGCTCAAGGGGCGCAAAAATAAGGTTTTTGGGAGAAAAAAATTCCCAACTTTGTCAATTCTCAAAATATCAAATCTAATTAATTTTATTATACATCTCCTTAATATTATCTAAAACTTTTATATTCACAAGTTTTTGATAGGACCAATTCGTACCGGAAAAAAAAAAAAAAAAAAAAAAAAATTAAAAACGAAAACAAAAAAAAAAAAGAGGGGGGGATGAAGAAGAAAAATTTCCATAACTTCGTCAATTCACAAGATATGAAAACCCCATGAATTTATTACATAACTTCTTTATATTGTCTTCAACATTTATATAGACAAGATTTTGATAGGACAAATTCTTACAGCAAAAACAAATTAAAAATACATAACGGTTGAAGAAAAAAATCATCTTATTAAGGGTGTATTCAAATCCAAACTGCTTATTTTCTGACTCATTTTTAAATTCATTTTTGCACTCAAACGCGTCCAATTAGTAGATTCTTTTATTCAGAAACTATATAATGTACCGTAATGATCGATTTTTTGATAGAGGCAGAATATATTTCAACAAATGATGTCAAAGTGGGCATTTTGAACAGAATTTCCCGAAGCGATTGTGTTAGAAACGAAAAATATTGCCCTACTGAGAAAATAATTGTTTATTAATAAAGTTTTAATTAATTGAAAGAAAAATAAAAACACATGTCGCTTATAAATCTCTTCAAAAATCACATCAGCAAGTTTCATATTTTTCTATAAAAAATGAATCTGAAAATGTGTCAGAAAATTTCGAGTTGTTGAGCATGGAAAAGTATTTTTTTAATACCGCCTTAACATGATTCAGATAAAACCAGCTATTATATAAAAATGAAATAAAACTCGTCAAAAGCGGCCAGATAAAACTGTTTAAGTGGATTTATATCTAATCATGATTTAGTTTTTGTTGGTGAAATTAGTATACTTAACTTCGAAATCTACCTCCACTTCTAGTTTTATTTTAATTTATAAAACTATTAGAAATGTAGGGAGAACTATACAGGTGATTAAAAAAATTAACATGTGAAAAGAAAGTTCTGTTTACTATATTGAGTAGATTTTGTTTATAGAAATTAAGCCAGTTATGAGCAAAAGCTATATTTATGAGAACTATTCACATGTGCCCCCATCTCCCCTATACCAGTTGGCAATGAAGTAATTGCGGAGGTTGTCATAATATGGCAACTTATTTTTTAGATCGAATCAACATTTTGTGTTTACTTCCGAAGCAATTGAATATTAAATACGTGAATAATCACACTGCTAACAAGTCGTAAACTAACTTAGTGAAAAATGTCCAAGCCGGGAATCGAACCCGGGCCCCTTGAACAGATCTCCAGTGCTCTACCACTAAACCAGAAGGACGATGCCCCGGTTTCGCATCTCTCACTCTCACAGAGCAATCTTCCACCAGAAAATTTTGGATAGAAATTTTCGTCTTTATTTTAGCGGTTTATTCATACAAAATTTCTCTCACAAATATGGTAAAATTTTTATTCGTTTTTACTGGTGGAAGTCGGCCCGGGTATTTCTTTCACTGATACTGACGGAGGTTGTTTAGCTTGTCACAATTCACAATATGGCTTAAATGCAGGACCTAACTACCGCCGAAGTAGTAAACTTCCACTTTCCACCGGTAAAAATAACTATCTGTTTTCGGCCACAATTATGACTGACATTCTACATTAATAAGGCGTTTAAAAAAGGACGAAATTTGTATTCAAATTAACTGTTGGAAGTTTGCCCCGACGGTAGTGATCCACTGCGAATTCGGTTACAGTTAAAGCTTCATCATTTTGCGGCTATGTCAATTCCTCTTTATTCCTAGTTCCATGGTTGGTATGTGTCCAAAACTACATTGTCCAAATATTCAATCATAGGTTACTCAATTTCAGTATTTGGCCAGGCTTGCGAGTTCTCAGTTCAGAAGCTTTAAATATATTTATTCTGAGCAGTAGGGCAGATACAAGCTAGCCTTTATCAAAAATATACAAGGAAGTCTTTCCCACTAGAACAACATCCAGTCGTCAAAATGTTAGATTCACTGCCGGATTTACGGCAGAGCATTCGGGGCACGGGCCCAGGGCCCCTAATTTTTAGGGGGGCCCAAATGCTGCGGAAGGTTTTCAATTATTGTCCAAAATCTGATGTAGTTTTAATATCTAATGGAATTTTACATTTCATTCTACATTCAATTGAGTTCGTATTGTATTTTTTATAACATCGTATATTTTTTCTGAAACATCCATATTTAATTACTTTGTTATGGTGAATATTTTCTTTCATATTTATCACTTTAAAAATACTATATTGTATTTTTAATTATTATTTAATCCTGTTCCTGTTCTGGTCAGATTATTTGGGGGTTGGTGAGCGTAGATCGTCTGTTGCAGAGGCCCCTAATATTTTAAATAATTGTAGCTTGGTAATGCGAAATATATGTTATTAATTATTGCATACTTTATCATTCCAGATATATAGAATTGCACAGGAAAAGATAATCAGTACAACGCGATTTATTATAAAATGTCTACTCATTTAAATTTCATAATTGTGAAATAATTATTAAACAAGTAATATAATAAATAAAAATGCAATTTAACAAATTACAACGACCATTTGGAAAATGATTTTTTCAAAGACTAAAATTTAAGACATAAAAAATAGCACGGAGTTGATCATACATTATGTACGCCATTAATTAAACATTAATAGTGTTATTACACGTAAAAATTGCAATAGACAGAAATCTCTTGCGACCACAGACTTCTAATATAAGAAGTCTTATATTAGAAGTCTGTGCTTGCGACTCGTACGTATTATCCACCTGAAACTTACGTGTTATACAAGCCTTTTATTGGCTGTTCGGGAAAAGGCTTTTCCATCATCAGATTTCCAAGAAATCTGACGGCCAATTTTAAATGAAATTTATTTCTTAAACTTCTAAACATCCCACAATATTACTTTTTATATCGTCGTATAGAGAAAAAAATGTGCTTTTAAATGCAATTTGTTTGAAAGCTGTATCTCAATTTGTTTCTGAGTTATTAATTTTTTTTGTAGTTTTTATTACTTTTTTGTCATATTGGCAACACTCTGTTGTCCATCTCTGTTGAAAGTAATGGGAAATACATATTACTGTATAGACCAATCAGAAGACGAATAAAAGGATGATTAAACCAATAAAAACCTTCAGAAATGCTTTTGATTTCCTACCCTGACGAGGACAATAACCATTTTTCCAAATGGTTAAAAATTTTGTTTTTAAAGTCAATTCCTATTTAGGTCATCAAAGAAAAATTTAATATAATCCCTTAAGCTGATATTAGTTTTTGTTGCATTAATATAATGATTTTCTATAAGCAAATAGGTTTACAATGGAAGTCTATGGGAATTTGGCGAAATATTAGAGATATCGCCAAGTTGGCGTCACTTTTGGCGACTCGTTTTGGTCACCAAATTTGGCGATATATCGCCAAGTTAGCGACAAACTTGGCGGTATCTGGTGACAAAACAGGGTCCCCCCTATGGTAACACCCTTATAGATATGAAGATGCATTAAATGCTGCTCAATAACCAATGGCCGCCATTTTGTCTCCCATATAAAACTAAAATAGCTTAATTAAAATTTAATTAATGAATTAATATTTGAATAATCTGTATTAACATCAATTGTCATCCAGTACAAGTTTAAAAAAATTATTTCAACTTGATAGGATGAATAATAAGTATTTTATTAACGATTGAAAATTTGAACAAGATATATAAATAAATATAGGGAGGGTGTGAACTGATAGTAGGAATTGAAAAATAAATAAATGATTATCAAATTAAATTTTTTAATGGCTATTTTTTTAAAGTCAATACTGGTTATCTTAGTAAATACCTTTTTCTGATTTTTTTCCTCTTTACTCAATCCCCCGGTAAGCAGCACCAGTGCAAGGGGGTCCCATAAGTATATGTGCCCGGAGACCCCAAATTTGTAAATCGGTCCTTGTTTAGATTTATATTCCCAGCACCTCTTACATGCCTTTCCAGCTACGCAGAATTAAACTTCAGACAAGCGCTCTCGGGGACGGACCCAGTCCTCCATTTAGAAGCGTTCACACCTGTTAGGTGCAATTTTTATATCTCGAGGCTGCCCTCAAATCCAGACAGGCTTACTTTCTCTTTCTGACAAATTTTAAAAAATCATTTTTGTTTTCAATTACATTTAATTAGGTGGTGCTCTTATTTAGAAATGGTGTAATCAAGCTGTTTTTTCCATTTTTTGGTAAAAGCTGAAGATCATTCAGAAAATGCAACCAAAGTTGGTCTTTTGAACCGAAAATTCGTTCGTGACAGCGCGAGAGAGGGAATAAACAGCCGCTATAAAACAACAGTTGATTGTAATTCAAAATGTATTTCATTTCATTTATAATTATCAAATTATATTATATCATTATTATCATATTATATTATATCATTATTATCATATTATATTATATCATTATTATCATATTATATCATTATCATATTGTATCATTATCATATTATATCATATATAATTATCATAATTATCATTTCATTTATACCAAATAATTACTTTATGAAAAAAAGCGATATTAAAGATATTTCGTGAATAAAATAAATCGAAATTAGTATTAAAAATTTTCCGGTGTCAACTCGAAATTTCAGAATAAAAAAATCCGTCAGATTTGGTAACATTGTTTGAGGCCTGTATAAATGTACAGTGTAAAGTGTGATTATCATTCTTGAGTGAGTCAATTAAAAAAAAATCTGATAAATGAGGCATATTTTTTAAGATGAAAAATGGAATAGGACTTGGCGAGAAAGTGTTATTACTAGAGCCATTGTTAAGGCATTTTTTTTTCGAAAGCATAAATAAAGGAGATTGTGAGTTCGGCTCATGTGATGTCCAATAACGATCCTGTAAATTAGGATGGAAATTTTTTTGGTGTACGGGTAAGGCCACAAGCCACGTGCCTTTCGTATGAATGTCCTTCTGGTTTCCTTTTGTGTGACACCTACGCACGGACAGTAAATGACGCGTTTATGATGCAGAGTTCAACCTTTTAGTAAGCAAGGGCGCATCTCAGCTTGAGGAACGCAGTGAAGAGCGCCGTTTTACATATGTTAGGAAAAATATAACAATTATTATTAGAGATCGACCGAAAATTCGGTTTCGTTTTCATTTTCGACCCAAAATCAGAGTTTCGACCAGTGTTGAATTCAGGGGGTCGCCCGGGGGGACATCCCCCCCCCACCCGGAGACACAGAAATACTTCCCGGAGAAAAGTGTCTGAATTCAACACTGGTTTTCGCCGAATATTCGTTTTCGGCAAATATGCTGTCGAAAATTCGGCCAGGCCAAAACTATCTGTATTCCAAAAATCTCGTTTTTTTTTTTTCGGAAATTTTGAATATTACTCATTGATGTGAGCTTTATGGGCTCATATGAGACACTCTTTATTTATTGCTATAAACTTCACTGTTTACAATTTTCAGTCATGACTGACTCAACACGTGAGTGCAAATTATAAAGCAACTAATGCATATATGACGAAACTTTGAAGAAGCTTTTTACGTGTTCATTAAAAGCTGCAGATTTAACAGTAATAGAAAATTTTTACTTTTAAGCAATAGAAGTGTTTCAAATACTCTTTGAGAAAGTTCTAGTATAACAGATGATCATTTACAAAAATCATTATAAAAGATAAATAGCGGTATGTATACCTAAAACAATTTTTAATTAGATGAAATTAGTATAATTAGAAAACCATTCTGTGTCGTTGATGAATTAATTACATTTTATTTTTATATGAAAATAAAAAATTTTGGTCAGAGCCACAGAGAGCCAACTTTGGCCACAACTATAATTAATTAATAATTATGTGTATTTAATAACCACGTATAATTAATTAGTATTTATGTATATTTATGTAGGTATTAATTATTTAAAAATAATTAGACATTTTCGTTTTCATTTTCGACTGAAAATAGGAAGATTACCGATATTCGGTTTCGGACTTGAAAACCTGTTTAGGTCGATCCTTAATTATCTCACTTTAGCAATAGCAGCGATACACACAGGGCTGGCACAACGTTGTGCGGGGCCATGGCAAAACAATTAGTATGGCCTAACGTATACGGCAGTACATAATTAATAAATTAGAGAATATATCATAGAATACTCGTATATCACAGGGATCATTGCATATATCATATAACATAGATAATAAAATATATTAAGAATACCACTACTTTCACACTTAATGTACATAAATATTTTCTATTTTGAAAAATCTTCTATCGTTTACAATACTTAAAATATTTATTTTTTTGTGTTCTCGATTACATTTAGGAGCATCAAATGTATACATTCACCGACAATTATATCAACTTTGTCTGTAAGAAATAAAGTTAATACTCAAATTTTCTCACGAAGAAACTTTTAAATACAAATCTAGAGCAAAAATATTATTCATTTAAACAGAGGAAATGTTATTTCGAATTGTATATAGAGACTCACAAGACCTCATTTGGCGCGGGGCCCTGGGCCAGCCGTCTCGTTTGATAGTGCAGGCACTAGGTTGCCATGGTGATGACGTCCTATTTAAGATGGAGTCCTATTATTTCCATATTACTGAATTTAATATATATAAATCTAATAAATTTTGTATTCATGTATTTTTGCATAAAAGTGCAACAGCTATTGCATCAAGATCTGAACATCTATAAAATTAGTTATAGTACGTATTGCACCTCATTTGCCACGTTTAACGTACAATTTCTGACTTTTTTTTTTCTTTTTTTTTTTTAGTGTAGTTAATTCAAAAGTTATTCGTAAAGTTATTCGCCTTTCATTCACTGTTGTACTTCCCCGAAGATAGTTTCTACTCTACTCAATATGCCGTTATAATTTTGGGGATCTTAGCTCAAGAAACACTTGACACGCTACCGGTTACGGGGACCGAAGCTCAGTTGAGTTAGATACAGGCCAACGATTTGCCATATCAAAACAAGAACCCCTACACATTCATATAGGCTCTCAGAAAGTAAAATAATATATCCCCTATTCGTAGCAAAAAAATTCTGGCTGTCAGATCTATTTTTCTTGAATACGAAATCAATTCATTAACACAACTTATAACGATCGCCGCTTCCATTATTTTGATGCCCACCTGTATCTGGTAGAATACTCCGTGGCATAAACGCGTCGACACTGCGACGTTGTCGCAAAAAGGGAGCGGCTCTTTGCGGAAAACTTTTCTCCTCGAGCCGCTAAACTTAGCTGATAGAAATATTATTTTTTAGAATTGTTACGTTCATTTAAAGTAAAAAAAATTAAATTTAGTAAAGTTATGTGAGAAATTTCTAGAAGACAATTTTTTACGCAACTAAATAACGGCTTATTTAATTATGTAATTATGTATGTAATTATGTTTTGAAAACATAATAGCCATGTTTGAAAAATTGGCTTTAAATTAACTCTTCTACATATAAAAAAAAAAAGAAAAGTGCCAGCTAAACTGATCGCATTGAGCTCACAGGCTATTCACACTAATTGTATATTATACTCTTATTTTAAAGAATAATACCCCTCAAAAAAATAAGTGAAGGGGAATTAGCCCTCGTTTCCCCCTTTAAACTTAACCAGTGAACCTCCAAATCTAATCAGGGGAGCTCCTTAACATAATAAACCGGTATACAAAATTTAAAGCAAATCGAATAATTATGCATGAAAAACCCATTTATCTGAATTAAGGGGGGTGGACTAGCCCCGCTTTCCCCCTTTATAAACCGGTATACAAAATTCGGAGCAAATCGAATCATTCTGCATGAAAAACCCATTTATCTGAATTAAGTGGGGTGGACTAGCCCCCCTTTATTCTTAACCAATGAATCCCCAAAACTAATCAGGGAAGTTCCTTAACGTAATAAACCGGTATACAAAATTCGGAGTAAATCGAATCATTCTACATGAAAAACCCATTTATCTGAATTAAGGGGGGTGGACTAGCCCCGCTTTTCCCCTTTATCCTTAACCAATGAACCCCCAAAACTAATCAGGGAAGTTCCTTAACATAATAAACCGTAATACCAAATTCGGAGCAAATCGAAAAATTCTGCATGAAAAACCCATTTATCTGAATTAAGGGGGGATGGACTAACCCCCTTTTCCCCCTTTATCCTTAACCAATGAACCCCCAAAATTAATCAGAAAGCTCCTTAACATAATAAACCGGTATACAAAATTCGGAGCAAATCGAATAATTCTGCATGAAAAACCCATTTATCTGAATTAAGAGGGGTGGACTAACCCTCCTTTTCCCCCTTTATCCTTAACCAATGAACCCCCAAAACTAATCAGGGAAGTTCATTAACATAATAAACCGGTATACCAAATTCTGAGCAAATCGAATCATTCTGCATGAAAAACCCATTTATCTGAATTAAGGGGGGTGGACTAGCCCCGCTTTCCCCCTTTATAAACCGGTATACAAAATTCGGAGCAAATCGAATCATTCTGCATGAAAAACCAATTTACCTGAATTAAGTGGGGTGGACTAGCCCCCCCCTTTATTCTTAACCAATGAATCCCCAAAACTAATCAGGGAAGTTCCTTAACGTAATAAACCGGTATACAAAATTCGGAGTAAATCGAATCATTCTACATGAAAAACCCATTTATCTGAATTAAGGGGGGTGGACTAGCCCCGCTTTCCCCCTTTATCCTTAACCAATGAACCCCCAAAACTAATCAGGGAAGTTCCTTAACATAATAAACCGTAATACCAAATTCGGAGCAAATCGAATAATTCTGCATGAAAAACCCATTTATCTGAATTAAGGGGGGATGGACTAACCCCCTTTCCCCCTTTATCCTTAACCAATGAACCCCCAAAATTAATCAGAAAGCTCCTTAACATAATAAACCGGTATACAAAATTCGGAGCAAATCGAATAATTCTGCATGAAAAACCCATTTATCTGAATTAAGAGGGGTGGACTAACCCTCCTTTTCCCCTTTATCCTTAACCAATGAACCCCCAAAACTAATCAGGGAAGTTCATTAACATAATAAACCGGTATACCAAATTCTCAGCAAATCGAATCATTCTGCATGAAAAACCCATTTATCTGAATTAAGGGGGGTGGACTAGCCCCGCTTTCCCCCTTTATCCTTAACCAATGAACCCCCAAAACTAATCAGGGAAGTTCCTTAACATAATAAACCGTAATACCAAATTCGGAGCAAATCGAATAATTCTGCATGAAAAACCCCTTTATCTAAATTAAGAGGGGTGGTCTAACCCCCTTTATCCTTAACCAATGAATCCCCAAAACTAATCAGGGAAGTTCCTTAACATAATAAACCGGTATACCAAATTCGGAGCAAATCGAATAATTCTGCATGAAAAACCCATTTATCTGAATTAAGGGGGGGATGGACTAACCCCCTTTTCCCCCTTTATCCTTAACCAATGAACCCCCAAAATTAATCAGAAAGCTCCTTAACATAATAAACCGGTATACAAAATTCGGAGCAAATCGAATAATTCTGCATGAAAAACCCATTTATCTGAATTAAGAGGGGTGGACTAACCCTCCTTTTCCCCCTTTATCCTTAACCAATGAACCCCCAAAACTAATCAGGGAAATTCATTAACATAATAAACCGGTATACCAAATTCTGAGCAAATCGAATCATTCTGCAGGAAAAACCCATTTATCTGAATTAAGTGGGGTGGACTAACACCGCTTTTCCCCCTTTATCCTTAACCAATGAACTCCCAAGACTAATCAGGGAAGCGCCTTATCACAATGAACCTAGAAAATTTTTTTGAAGCAAATCGGATGTTTCTATCAAGAGTTATCGCGTTACGAACATACGTACGTACGCACATACATACATACATACATACAGAACCGGCGGGCACATTAGCTCTCAGGCTTTGATAGCCTGTGAGCTAAAAAAAGTAATGATTTAGAAATCGACCAATGAAAATCTGCGTAGATGCCGCGAAAAGCATCTGATTGGTCAGAGCTTTCTGACGCTATAAGGGGCGTTACCAAGGGGGCTCTGTCGCCAAACATAGCCAATTTTCTCGCCAAATTTGGCGACCAAAATTATTCGCCAAAAGTAAAGCCAACTTGGCGCTATTTCCAGCATTTCGCCAAATTTCCATAGACTCCCATTGAAATCCAATAAGGTTTACTTGCTTGCAGAAAATCAACAAATTGAGATATTTCAATGCAACAAAAACCAATATTAGCTTATGAATAGAGCTTAATTGAACTATTTATATTATTTTTAAGCCCAAATACTAACTATTTACAATATTCGTAACACTATATATATATAACTTTATACTTAATAATTCTTATAATTATGAAACTCTGTAAGCTCTAATGATTATGTACTTGGAGATAAGGAAATAAAATTGTCACGAGTTGGCGAGGAGCGCGTTTTTACCAAGTGGAATAAAAAAAATTGAATGCACGGAAAATAAGGGATCGCGAAGCGATCCAGAATGGAAAAGCGAAATAATTACGTCTGGGGTTGGCTAGAAAATAGGGATTGCTTCTCGATACAGAATGGAATCGCGAAGCGATTACGCGGGGGATTGGTGAGCGTAGCCAGCAGGGGGGCGGAGTCCCCCTAGTTTGACAAAAAGAAATAAGTTTAGTATTTTTATTTATAGCAAGAATAAGAATAACCTTATCCTCAACATCTAGCTAGCAGAAAAAAATTATATATGTATGTTTACATATTAATTCATATTTTAATTATTTGAAAGAATCAAGCATATCTCTACAATGTTTCTGTCTCCTTTCCAATAAATTGATCTAATTATAGTTTTCAAATCTGTGGTGCATTGCTACAAATTGCAGCGATTCAACCTTGTACGTAATCAACAATCTTAAGAAAAGTAATAGGACAATTTATTTAATATAAAAAACATTTATTAATAAAAACCCACCAATTTAACAGCAATTTCCTACCAAATTTAAGCATTTTTCGTTATAGCAGTTACCAACAATTAAAAATCCACAGTAAAATTCTCACCACAACAATTACTTTTCTATTGCAAGATTTCCACGTGAAAAATGAAAATTCAATGAATAGTTTGACGAATTTAAATAAAAGCTGAATATTGCATCATAACTTTTCTATTTGCAAGATTTAAACATGAAAAGGGAAAATGAAATAAATAGTTTGACGAATTTAAAAAAAAGTGAAAATTACGTCATATTAGAAACATAATGGACGTCAGCAAGTGAATATATGACGTCAAATGAGTTTGAAAAAACATACTGAAACATGATAAAAAAAAAAAACCCGAATATGGATATATTGGCTTATGAAATTTTATCTTTTAATATTTTGAGGTTCTCTAAATTTGTTTTCGCATTTTTAAATCTATTCCATATATATACGTGTGTGTATGCGTGTATATTAGAATTTCCACAAAGGTTTAGGTCCCTAGAGCTTATTCTTAGTGAAGACCTGAAATTAAGATTTTAGATTTTTTATAAATCAAATTCATAAAATTTTTGTACTTGCCAATTTCCTTTAATGGTGAAAAAATTATTTAAATAACAAAATACTCGGAAACAACTTTTCATCAAAAGGTTTTAATGTCGGTCACAATCCAGAACACAGATTATATTTACTAAGTACGTAATCTGTCGTCTAGATTAAATGAAAAGAAAGAGTGAAAATTACGTAAATTAACACTCAATTGTTGATTTTTCAAAATTCATTTTTCAAAACAAACATTCTTAAAATTCCAGGCAACGCCGGGTACTTTAGCTAGTGCTAAATAAATTCCTTTGATGCTGATTGATTAATTTGTGCGTTTTTATGTTTTTTTTTTTCAATTCCATCTATTAGTTCACACTCTCCCTATATTTATTTATTTATTTATATATCTTGTTCAAATTTTCAATCGTTAATAAAATACTCATTATTCATCCTATCAAGTTGAAATAATTTTTTTAAAACTTGTACTAGATGACAATTGATGTTAATACAGTTTATTCAAATATTAATTAATTAATTAATTAAATTTTAATTAATTAATTTTAGTTTTGCTTGGGAGACAAAATGGCGGCCATTGGTTATTGAAGCATATAATGCATCTTCATATCTATAAGGAGGGTTACCATAGGGGGGGACCCTGTTCTGTCGCTAAATACCGCAAAGTCTGTCGCCAACTTGGCGATATATTGCCAAATTTGGAGGCCAAAATGAGTCGTCAAAAGTGACGCCAACTTGGCGATATCTCTAATATTTCGCCAAATTCCCGTAGACTTCCATTGTAAACCTACTTGCTTATAGAAAATCAACAAATTGAGATATTTTAATGCAATAAAAACTAATATTAGCTTAAGGGATTATATTAAATTTTTCTTTGATGACCTAAGTAGGAATTTACTTTAAAAACAAAATTTTTATATTACTTGTTAAAATACCCAATGATGAAAAGCTTTTTTAGCTGATTCACTCAGTGTCGTTATGCCGTTTTTTGTTGTCATACAGATTTTCCGCGTCGCCCGTAGAACTTCTTGACGTATCCCCAAGGGATACATGTACTGCACTTTCAGAAGCACTGTTGGCAAACGCCTCCAAGCTGTTTTACGTTTTCTAGAATTTTCCACTTTTTATCCCATTTACTAAATTAACATATATAGTACCCTAAACTTTATTATTTTCTTCCCAATAGTTTATTTGCAGGAAATTCCAACATCAGGCTTAATGCAAATGCAAAGCCAAATTCTCTCTAAAAAACTCTAACTGAAATCACATGTCCCTTAACCCCTTCGCGACGGGAGCCTTTTACGAAATTTTTAATCTTTTGTCACCGTTTTTTAAAAACAGAAATGTGTGTCTTCTTGAATCGAGAAAATGCATTGATTAAATAATGCAAATTTTACTGGTGAGGAAAAACAAGGATTCTGAGCGCTTCATGCGGCACGTATACGTGTCGCTCGTCCCAAACGGGTTAAGGGGACCGTGGACCTTCCCATACAGCACACATGGTTACAGCGATGTCTCAGAGACATCGCAACGTCTCTTTATTATCACGTCTCACTGCGATGTACATAGAACATCTCTGATTGATTTTTTTTTGTTTTCATGAAGGACAATCATCAGATTTCTTATTAAATGTAATTAAATATGATGAGGAAGAGCTTATGACTATGAGCTATTATGAAGATAATAAAATTGTATTAGTCATTTATATTTTTGCACAATGAGTACTCATGAAAATTTTGTGATTATGAATCAGGCTTTATTTATCATTTAAAAATCCTGAGTATAAAATCAGCAGGAATATTTTAATTTCAGCCTGGTTATTATAATAAGGTTTGTATTTGTTTATATTTTTTATTCATAAACTTATGTTTCATTAATAAAAAATAAATTATAAAAAATATATTTAAATACTTTATTAGTCATCTTAAAACTATTAAAAGTTACACAGTATATTTAATATCTGCACGAGGAATAATAAATGAATAATAATAAATGATTTTTGCCCAAATAAATTTATTTGAGCAAAAAGCGTCCCCAAAATCGAAATTTCTTTTCGTGTGTATTATTATTCTTCAATTTGTATCGAGTCATTTGTGAAAAACCGCATGCAGGTGCGATGATTTTTCGCAAAGTTAGAAGTGTTTTAATTTTGTACACAAACATTTTTTTGGCCCTTTAATATATTTTAAATCTGTTTTTCTCAAAACTGATTTTTCAACCTTTTTAGATTTTTGAAATGCTCCATGCGTCTTAATTTTTGATCATAATTCATGAAATTGATAAGGAAGAATCATGACATTGCTTACAAAGAAACTGTGTATGCATTTTAAAATTCGACTTCATTAAGATAATGAAATTTGATTTTTAACTTATTAAAAGGCAAAATTTTATGAAAATCGAATCGATATGGAATTTAGAAAAAAAACTCTCTAAAAAATTAACTATTCAAGGGATTACAAAATCGATACACAAATTTGTTTGTAATATAGAGTTTTAAGTGAATGAAATGTAAAATTAATAAAAATATCCCAAAAATTAAGACGCATGAAGTATTTTGAAATTTTGTTTTGAAATTTGAATTTTTAAAAAAAAATCTTAATGTTACAATAAGATTGGAAATTTCTTTTAAGGTTTCCTATATACTTACGGTGAAATGTATTTCTGCACAAAATTTCATATCTCTATGATGAAAATTAAAAAAATATATAAAATTTTAACATCCGCAATCCCCTTAAACGAATGCCTTGTTTTCACTCACTCACAAAACTCTAATTTTAACCCTTAAATGCGCGATTTTTTATTTTGTTTCGAAAAAATTATATATGATTCTCACAAAGGTTTATTACACAGGAAAAATAATGAAAAAAATCAGTGATACATTTTTCATATAATACCTCAATCTTTTCTTCTGTTGCACATCTGCAATACAAGTAAAAACTACTGTCGTGTGACTGTTTTACGCTAAAATAATGCAAATTAGTAAATACTTTAATAAGCATGTCTACAAATATCTTATTTTATATAATTATTTATTTTATTAAACTTAACCTTTAACCCTTTAATTCCCATAATAGAATACATTCAAGAAATTACGTAGTTCAGGGAACCTGACTAACACCAGAAAGTTTCAATGGTTAATTTCGCTTTATTTAAATATGGAATGTCTGTTTTTTAATTAAACCAAATACTGCTATTTTAATTTTCTGCTGTGAATTAGGTATATGCGAATAAAAAAAAATCTATTAAATTTAAAACAGTGTTGTTTGCATATATGCAAAGATGCGCACTAAAGGGTTAAAAATTCTCTATAAATTCAAAAGCGAAATTAAGTCGACTTCCACCACATGTGGAATATTAACGATGCTTTCTATCCCCTTTCTTGATTATTTTACGTTGTTCCGTTCTTCTTAAATCTTTTCAAGATTGTTCTATGCAAAGAAAAAGTCATCTTCCAGTCCTTGCACATTGCATTAATTCATTTTAAAAAATAATGAATTAAGTCTTTGGCTTTGCGGCGAGTCTGAATGGCCTTCATTGTACTATTCATGTAGAATAAATAAATAAATAAATAAACAAATAAGCACACATGGAAGACATTCATTTTCTGATTTAGTGTACGGGTAGTTTTGTTACAAGATTTTTAGACTTTTTTCATTTGTAGAGCTTGATTGTATTTAATTTGCTTTTCTTCTTTGAAAATAATTCAAATGTATGCAACATATGTTTTTTTTTTTTTTTTTTTTTTTTTTAATTTGGCATGTTAAACTTGCAAACCAATACTGGTTATATTGGGGCCAATATTAGACGAATATTGCATTTATTGGAAATACTTTTGATGAAGTACCGTTATTGGTTAACCACTGACTTTATATTTGGAAATATTGCCAAATAAATGGATAAATTTTTCTTGCCAATATCACATTCATATTGGCAAAATGTAAACACCTTAATATTAGAGAAAGATTTCATACCAATGTTGACCAAGATATAACAAATACAGACACTTTCGTTTCTATCAGATGTAAATTTCCAACTGGGCGAAAAATGTCCGGACCAGGATTCGAACCAGGGATCTCTTAGCTGAAGCCGCCAGTGCTCTACCATCTGAGCTATCCCGGACGAATCTGGTGGAACTTTTTCACCCAGGTAATCTTATTGATTATAGCATCTGTTCTGAAATCTGGTTCAGCTGAACAGAATAAATTGCAGGTAATGGAACTCCAGAAATCGCTGGATATGCAATTACACTAGATTAATTTTAACACAATTAATCTAATTTGTAAATAAATAATATGATTTATTTACCATAGAATAATAGTGTTAAAATTTATCTAATTTCGTTTCTACTCCTTCCCTTCATAAAATTTTAAATGTTAAGATTCAGACACATATTTCCAGGGAAAAGTGTAACAACACAATCTTGATTTGATTTGATATCCACCGTAGTGGAGATTGCTTTGAGGCCTATAGCAACAATGGCTGTCGCCTCGAATGATCCTTATTTATACACAGAAATTGTAACACAATCCAGAGATAACAATTTTATTTCTCTACATTACATATATATATATTACTTTTGAAAACACAATCACAATTACATCCTTGTCTTACCCAGGAACTCGAACCCGGGCCCTCAGAGTGATAGCAGCCTCCGCTTACTGACCACGACACCGGGCGACGACACAATTTTTTTTGAGAAATAGAACGTAAAATAAACTTGACTGTTAGGCTGACGGCTTATCGGGCGCAGCTTTCTATACATGATTCTGTTTGTATATTCTACTGCACCACTATATTTAAAAAATAAATTTTGCAGCAGATTTTTCTTGAACAGGTGAACAGGTGATACTTTGATGGGATACCCAGTAGCAGAGCTATTCCACTCCCTGTATATGAGTAATTGTTTATCAGATCATAGAGGAGCCATGAAAACAAGTCTAGCCATAGCAAAAAAGTGTCAAAATACAAGAAAATAAAGAAATAAATAAAATTAGAAAAAGTTTGAAAATTTTTGATAGGGTAATCTGAGAATGAGAAAGATAAAAGTTATTTTAACCCCTTCAACGGCGGTGGTTCTTTTTTGGACCACCTAATATTTTATTCCTAAATGCAACATTGATACCAGAATATTGGAATGAAAATTATCCTTTTATTAAGTACCTAAATTAAAGCTTTTGCTTATTTTGAAATAAATTTGTTTGTAAATTCTGGTGTCGTTCACTCATTTCTGTATTTTAAGAATAGAAGTACCTTGCCCCTGAAAGGGTTAAACATAATCGTAAGAAAGATAGATATGAATAAAATTATGTTTACACTGTTCCAAGCCCGTCATAACCGGACGAAGGAAAGCTAGATGTAAGATAAACTACTATTTCCCTCAAACAAAAAAGCTGTTTTCATTACCATACACTTTATATATAAAGTTAATATTAAGTTAAGCAAACTTTACCTGAGTAAAGTAATAATAAGAATATAAAGTGTTTTTTTTTTTTCAAATCCTTACAATTAGTTCACACTCCCCCTATATTTATTTATTTATATATCTTGTTCAAATTTTTAATTGTTAATAAAATACTTATTATTTATCCTATCAAGTTGAAATAAATTTTTTAAACTTGTACTGGATGTCAATTGGTGTTAATACAGTTTTTTCAAATATTAAGTCATTAATTAAATTTTAATTAATTAATTTTAGTTTTATATGGGAGACAAAATGGCGGCCATTGGTTATTGAACAGCATTTAATCCACCTTCATATCTATAAGGGGTATTACCATTGGGGGGGGGGGACCCTGTTCTGTTGCCAAATACCGCCAAGTTTGTCGCCAGCTTGGCGATATATCGCCAAATTTGGCGACCAAAATGAGTCGCCAAGAGTGACACCAACTTGGCGATATCTCTAAAATTTCGCCAAATTCCCATAGACTTCCATTGTAAACCTACTTGCTTATAGAAAATCAACAAATTGAGATACTTTAATGCAACAAAAACTAATATTAGCTTAAGGGATTATATTAAATTTTTCTTTGATGACTTAAGTAGGAATTGACTTTAAAAACAAAATTTTTATATTGTTTTTTTTTAAACATACAAAAGGAAGAAAGACAAGAAAAAGTATTAGCCGAAGAGAGCGACTACTCTTCTAATACAGTAGTATAGCGGGGTCGTTTGCGTTTAGAAGGACTGAGAGCATCATAGTCTGGGAGTTCACACATATTATCATTTGGTACTTTGTAAATTTGGCTATGGAATCTTTTAGATAAATATTCAAGGCAACTAACAAGAGAAAAAGTTTTAAGATAATTTCTTATGGTGGTATTGCGTAGATATCTAGAGCCATTATGAATATACCTAAGTTGTTTGTTATGGAATTTAGATAGTTTATGCATACCAGATTTACAGAGGAATCCCCACACCGGACAGCCGTAAGTAACAATAAAAAGGATACAGGCATTGTATATAAGTAACATGTTGTCAAAGCAAAAGTAAAACCGTTTCTTAAAAAAAAGTGGTGCCAACCGAATAAAATTCATGTAACAGATGCTGGTCTCGATGTCACGTAGGAAGTGACATAGGAACGATAAGGGTTAATGAAATAGAAGTAATGTTATCCATTATTATTAGTAGTTAATCTAGTTGAAAAAATATTCGTTCCCTTCATTATGACCTAATTACATGGTATACAGGAGTTTCCGTGTTAAAACACACTTTCATCATGTAAATGCTATAGTTATAGCTCGGATGAATGAAACTAGCGCTGCAGTTCGCAGCCAGGTCCAACAAATAAGAGTGAATTATGTCAGACAGGCATCGTCCAGATAGCCTAACAGGTAAGGCATTGGCACGGCACGCCAAGTATCCAGGTTCGATTCCTGGTCTGGACATTTTTCGCTCTGTTGGAATAAACTTGAACTGTGCTACTCCAACCTTGAATATGAAAAAATAGAACTGTTGATATGTTATTATCAAATATGAACACGTAATTTAGTGCATCCATATCTATTTTTTATTCATTTTAATAAAGATGAATATCAGGCTGAAGAAGATATTCCCTTAAATACATTTCACATGTCCCACCAATACCCTAAACATAAAATTGCACATAGCCTATCGTTTGTACTAATGTTAGCAATGGTTAGTACAGAGAGTTTTCGTTTGCACCCCTTTCGGTGTCGCGTTATTCAAAATTCAATGTGAAAGGCCTGATGCGTTCTTTAAATCGGTGAAGAAAGTAGGGTAAAACATAGCTTATTATTAATTGAAGGCGGGGGCAGTATGGAGTTCTGGAGAAGATTTTCTCTTTTAAAGTTCGAATAGATGTATCAAACAACTATCGGCGTCTTTTTTGTGGTCACGCTGTGCTTTTCATCTTTAATAGCTTTACAAGGAAACGAATAGACACCCTGAAGGAGGAAAATCTTTCCTTCAACTGAACCTTCCCTTTTTCTCATTGTTGAATCTCCGTTTCTTTTTATTAAAAATCACAAGTAAGTACGCTTGGAAAAGAAAGGCCAGTTGACATTTTTATTATTTTAGAATGAGAGGGAGCACTTTTCCTTTTTAAACGGAGCCTTAAGGTGCAAATATACGTATAATTTTTGTCATACAGCATATCGGCGTCTTTTTTTTGTGGTCACGCGGTGTTTTTCATCGTTAATGGCTTTAAAAGGAAACTGACGGACATCCTGCAATAGGAAGACATTTCCTTCAGGTTGATCCAATCTTCTTAGATCCTGACCCATTGTTGAAAATCCCCCTATTTTTTGTGAATAAACCACAGAAGGGTAGAAAATAACACTTTTCCTGGAAAAGTGTTGAATGACCTCAGAACAAGCATTTGAATGCAGCCTTAAGGTCCAGATAGACGTACCATTGAACTACTTTCAGCTTCGGCATCTTTTCTTGTGGTCACGCGGTGCTTTTAATCGTTAATGGCTTTACAAGAAAACTGATGGACATCCTGCACTTGCAGGAGGGAGACGTTTCCTTCAAATTGGATCGAATCTTCTTGTCTCCTTTTCATTGTTTAATTTCCCGTACTTTTGTTAAAAACCACATTTTGTTACTTCAGAATGAAAGGGTGTACTTTTCCTTTCTAAACGGAACCTTAATCCTTTCCGGCGCAGAGTAAGTCTGTTTGTAAAATGATGAAATGGTGACCTGACACCAGAATTTACAAACGAATTTATTAGAAAATAAAAAATTGCTTATTTTCCCGTACTTTATAAAAGGAAAATTTTAAATCTATATATATCTTGGAAATTTTTCTGTAGGAAATTTCTCACGCCTTGCATTTTAATAATATTTCAAATTTTAGTTGTTTAAAAGGCGTATAGCTAAGAGAGTGAAAAAGTATCCAAGCCGGGAATCGAACCCGGGTCCCCGGTATTCAACCAACTGAACCACTTGGAACGATACCCAACCTGGTACTTCTCACTATCATATGTTGGCAATAAGGTTGTAGCCTTGCCAACATATGATAGTGAGAAGTAGCAGGTTGGGTATCGTTATAGTGGTTTAGTTGGTGGAACGTCGGTGCGCTAGACCGGGGACCCAGGTTCGATTCCCGAATTGGATACTTTTTGACTCTCTTGGTTATACGCCTTTTAAGCAACTAAAATTAATAAAATTTTAATTAAATATTCTTCGTGCCGTTTGTCAGTTTTGGAATTAAAATTAGGTGTCCTTTTTTCTGGGTGTCGCCCGCTAAAGGGTTAAATCATTACCAAACACAAAATCAAGAGACAGTATGATGCTCCAGAGGGAAGGTCCTGCTTGCCCAGGCCACCCCTGAATTCATTGCCAATCCCATCTATCTGCTTAACTAAAATGGTTTTTGTAGGAAGATTATAATAGATTGAATGTTTTTCCTGTTCGTAAAATTTTAAATACTTAGTTTCAGACACGTACAGCATGAGAAAAAGTGTCGTTACAACACAGTCTTCCAGAAATATATCGGTATCACTCAAATATCAATAACATAAAACTACTGATAAAACTGTGTTAATAAAATAGAACTGGCGATAACTTACTATCAAGTATAAACACTTAATTTAGTACATCCGTATTTTATTTGCTTCTTATTATTTTTTTTTAATAAAGATGAATATCGAGCTCTAAAAGACACTAAAATTCACTGGATGCTATCATGATCTGACGCAATTTTTAAACATGAATCACGATAAAGGTGTTGAAAACTTTCCATCTTCATCGGATAATGCAATCGCTATCGTATAAAGTTTTTGCATCGGACGTTGAAAGATGCGGAAAGATAATTTTTTTTTCTAATTTTAAAACTAGGTTACTCTCATGTTCCTTGTACCTCTAGATATGACGTTCCATAATCTATACCGTAACAAAAAAAAAAAAAAAAAATGGTTCTGGGCTATTCTCAGAATAGAAAGTTTGACTGATAAGTATGGCGAACCTCTACAAAAATTGAAGATTCTATTGCTCCGTATATCTTAAAGAACAAGATAGCAAAAAATCATGTGTTTTACTCAGATCATAGTATACCTGCAAATTTAATACAACAGAATACTCACTTCGAAAAATTATTTATTTATTTATTCATTTTTACTATTTTCTGTTCGATCAGTACCTCAGTAATATATTACCGAAGCGTCAGCGACACTATTGAATTCAGACATTTTTCTCCTTGAGGGATTTATGCTGCTCCAGGAAGGGAGGGGTGAAATAATGTGGAGTTTTGGGAGGAATTTGTACTTCAACAGCATTAATAAGTAAAAAATTCAGGATATTTTAGGCATTCGGTGTGCTCCGGGGCGAATGTCGCCCCCATCCCCCGACCACCACCTGAATTTATCACTTGTGTGTGTGGATGCTTACAACAGAGTACGAATTTTGGTGTTTGGCGATAATTGTTGCAAACAAGCATTCAATTAGAAAATTTGATGTATGTTTGTGATATATCCATTCGTATTGTTGATCAACAGCTATTTCCAAACCCATTTGTTTTAAAGGTACTTTTTAATGCAAGTTTTATATTTCTATTTAATATATCAGAATGAAAATGGATTTCAAATTTATATTGTAATGTTAATGTTACTTTCAACTATTATTATTATTTTTAATATCTAACGATTATTTATATTTCTAGTATATTTGTGAATAACTCTATTTCACAGAAAAAAAAAATGCTTCAACTTTAAACAGCTATTACTCGGTCAGTTTTAATAGTAGAAGAAGGGGATTTTTTTGTCTTATTTCTTATTGTAACAGGAAATGTTTACTAAATGTAGCTTATAGGACCGGACGACCGTATAAAAATTAATTTTTTTTTCTTTTGTACGTGTGGTTGTCATAAATAAATGTCTTCTGAATTAACCGGTAAATCCCTACTGCGTCGAAATACGTGCATAAAGGTATAGTTTCTATTGCAAAGATTCAAATGTTGTTCTTCGTCATTTAAAAATCCTGTTAGATCAAAATAGTTATTTTTTTTTTCAATTTATGAAATTTAATTTTTTATGCGTTCTTTGAGAATCATGGAAAACGTTTTTCATGCTTTAGCAAGCAAAACAGTAAAAATCTTGTTTTTATAAGACTTGACGAGTTTTGAGGATTTTAATTTTATGAATTGTCGGTGTTTACTGCCCATAAAAACGTATTTTTTCATTTCCCGAAACTCTAGTTCAGTCACACTCCCCATTCACCCCCCCCCCCCCTCGCGTAAACATACCAGTCAGGGGTATACAGCGTTGCATTTTGGCAGCCAATTTCAGCATCGGTGATTAGGATATATATGACAGATTCGATAGTATAGGTAATGAAACTGTCCGTCAGCTGCCTCACTAACAGGGACATTGCTATCATAGCAACA
The DNA here is from genome assembly GCA_963932465.1 of Maratus speciosus. Classification (NCBI taxonomy): domain Eukaryota; kingdom Metazoa; phylum Arthropoda; class Arachnida; order Araneae; family Salticidae; genus Maratus; species Maratus speciosus. The sequence goes on from OZ010794.1 coordinate 361,096,982, forward strand.
TATCACACTTTGCTGCAATGTAAAATGAATGGTAACCTGATTACTGATGTCTCCTAGATAGGGAAACATCAGTAATCGGCTTGGAATTCATTTCACATTGCAGCAAGCTGTACCGTGCTGCTATGGCAATTCCCCCGCCCCAGCCGGTACGCCAACTGATTGTCAGTTTCATTATCTGTACATCTAATTCTAATCTATCATTTAAAGCAAAATCATCGACGCTAAAGTGAGTTACCAAAATGTGACTCCTGGACTATAGGTTTGCTGTGTTAGATGAGCCGCAACAGGACACATATTAAAAAAGAAAATTAATTAAAATAGTAATCTCTCTGTTCTAAAAAAAAAGTCACTAACACCTGTCACCGCCGCTGTTTATGAATTTTTTGTGACCGTAGGTCTTTCTTCGTTAATATTAAGAAAACTACTGTATACAAAACTATGAAAATCGGTGGTATTATAAAGAAATGTTTCATAAACACGCTGATGCAAACAGTTTTTAAATCGAATAATTATTTTAAGAGATATTTAATCTTAAAGTTGGATAAAATCGTTCCATTAAAAAGTTTTATAGGAGCAAAAACTATACATAGGGATGTAATAATTTTTTGTACGGATAACACATTAGAAGTTCCCGGTGTGCAGTCTGCATTTATTCTTTTAATTTTACTCATTGTTTGAGAATTTATTTCCATTTTAAAATCAAATTTTCAGCATTTCGAGAGATATTTTTTGTATCTTTTAGAAAAGGGTATTATTTTAGATTGTTGCCAATTTTATAAACTGCGCAAAGAATAATATTTCCTTCAAATAAAAAAAAATATTTACACATGACTATTATAAACAGAAAAAAACTTTCAAATCAGAATTAAATGATTATGTATTAAATGGAGGAAAAGATTAAAAATTGCGTCATAAAAACTATATTTACACGTGAATTTTAAAAGAGAAAGAAAATTGTAAAATAATAAACGCCTTAATATGCGTTAAAAGTCGTAAATAGAGGAAATTACGTCATATTTAAAATGGCCAAACATTAATATTGCCAAACAGTTTTAATTTAAAAATATATTTGCGCAAGACATTTATTTCATATTTTGAGATAATCTTTTAAACTACTGTTGTGAATTCTGAGACAGCGCAAATAATATTTCCTTTCTAACAACAAAAGTATTTTCACGTGAATATTAAAAAGCGAAAGAAAACTTTGGTGAAAATTACGTCAGATTTAAAACGATACATTTAAAACGTCTTATTTAAAAGAACTGTCTTATAGCGTTCTTAAAAAATACCTGGAGACAAAGACTCTGTATACTTAATTAATTTTATGTTAGCTTATTTTCAAATTTTTCACTGATCTGATTTAATTAAAGACGAAAACAGCCCGTTAACAGGAAAATCCCCACTGTTTTTTTTTAAATTATAATTCAGTCTTTCGAAATTTTTTAAAGCTGATCAAATTAACGTGCTTTGAGAGGTCTGAACGGCGGTAGGCGAGCGTAGCCCGTATGGGGCAGAGCCCCCTAGTTTAATAAAATAACGTAAACAGTTTTAGCTATACAATACGAAAGAGCGTAATAATATAATAATGCAGGATTTCCAAAAGTTATAAAGAAAAAAAGATTTTCTGTAATGAATTAGACTATTGCTTAATGCAAAATTTATTTATCTTCAAACGTAAAAATATACAGGGTGTCCACTTTCAACTGTGACCAATGGCTAATTTCTAAACTATCAGTTGTAGACATATAGTTCCAATTATAAAAATGTTTTAAATGAGGTAAAAAATTATTTTAACCGAAATTCTCACCAATAAAGCGATTTCTTAAAAAGTTAAGAAATTGAAATTTTCACACGGTCCCCCGGTCCTATAAATGATATTTAGTAAAAAATTCGTGTTAATACTAACAAATAAGACAAAAAAAGTCCCATTCATCTAACACTAAAATTAAACAAGTTATGAAACTTTAAACTGCATGACTTATGCCAATTTTCTGCATCTGAAAACAGATGAGTTGGGCCATGCTTCGAGGGACCATATACAAAGTGCTTAAAGTATTAGACGGATTTAGAAATGTACAAATAACAACGTTAAAAGCACTAAAAATTTTAAATTTCAAGCATACCGGTTTCGGTATCATATAGCATACCTTCCTCAGTGCTAAGGATGCCGGAAATTTGCTCACATATATAGGAAGATGGGAATTCAAGTTAAAGGTTTATTGACCAATAGGGAAACAGAGGAATGCAGGAATAGCCAATAGGAAAATAGATGGGAAATGGAACCGTGTGTACAAATTATTTGTACACTATTATTTGTACTCCTTCTTGATAATTATTAGAAGGAATTATTTCGCGTGTACATTTTTGCACTGCATCCGAAAGAAGTCACTTCGAACAAGTTTTAAGATAATTTTAATTTTTATGAATTAAACTTTAGATTAGATAATATAATAATATTTTAAAATATGTTTCATTTTGTAAATAATTGCGACTGTTGCTTTTCATCATTTTATTTAACAAACATTCTGTTATTTTTTAACTTATATTTTAAGTACAAGTATTATATTTCTATTTAATATGTCAGAAGGAAAATAGATTTCAAATTTATATTGTAGTTTTAATTTTACTCTCAACTATTTTTTTATATATCTGACGATTATTTATATTTCTAGTATATTTGTGAATGACTCTATTTCGCAGTAAAAAAGATTCTTTAACTTTAAACAGCTATTACTTGACCAATTTTAATCGTAGAAGAACTTTTTTTGTTTAAATTCTTAGTGTGATAGGAAATTTTTACTAAATATAACTTATAGGACCGGGGGACAGTATAAAAATTGAAATTTCGTAATTTTTTTTTTTTTTTTTTTTTTGTGCGTGTGGTTGCCATAAATAAATGTCTTGTGAATTAACCGGTAAATTCCCACTGCGTCGAAATACGTAGTTGTACAAAGTTGAAACACAAAGTTGTAATTTTATTATATTGTAGTCTCATGAATTCTTCTATATAACGAAATCAAAACAGTAAACTCTGTCTAAGGCGGAATCGATCGGTACCAAGAAAATTTTCCGTAATAGAAAATATTCCGCCTTAGATAAATTTTACTCTATGTCTATGGATTCGCAGGGACTCGAAAATCTTTCCGAGTTAGACAGATTTCCGCCTTACACAGAGCCCGCCTTACAGAGAGTTTACTGTATTTACTACAATGCCATGAATATGAATCGAATTGAAAGTACAAAAAGGAAAATTAAATTCAGTCACCTAAATGTTTTATGGATTCAAAGGCATTAAAATAGATGACCAATGAGTTATTTAAAAAAAATACAAAAAATGTATCTTTTGGCGGATATCTAATTTTACATCCCTTAAATGGACCTTTATTTCTGTGCGTCTATAATTGATGATCTGCTTCTGAAAAAAAATTATTTCATAAACATCAATAGAACAAATTTTGTTTCACTGATAAAATATAATTAACCCCTTTGGGACCATGGGTGCATATGGGGCATTCTCACAATCTTTTAACTTTTAAGTCCCTGAATAATACTTTTTTTATTTTAGTACATATTCTTATGTTTTTTTTTTTAATTTCATATACTGGGGAACATCCCATTGCATGACTGCATAACAATATTAACGAGATAAATAAGTTTTGCTCGATGTTGGGGGTCCAAATATCTAGGAAACTCTTATTCCGCCCCGTGTTCCTGATGCTGTTTTCTAAGTTTGGAGCTGTCTGTATAAAATTGTTTCAATAAAAGTAATTCGAGGTAATTTTTTTCCGAAACTGGGACTATTGTTTTATATAAATATGTAGCAAAAAATTAACCTGCACACATTTTTACGGTTGTTATTATCATTTTTAACTCTGCCCCTGGGATCTAGATTCCTTGCCGTCCCTCTTCTAAAATTATAGAGAAAATCACCTCAGATGCAGCCACAGAATTTTTTTCAAGTTTTTTTTCATGCAGAAGTATGCTAGAGAAGGAATATCTAAAATTCTTTGACAGGAAATTTAGTGCAGAATTTAAATCGGCATTTAAATATCAGTTTCAAGCATCGTGACTTTATTGGTAGTCTTACCGCCCCCAAGGTTTATTCCTGCACTTTTCGAGGTAAATTAATTTTTTTTTAAAAAATTTAATCCAATGTAAATAGCTGTTTCTAAAAATCAATGAACATTGTGGCTATCGCTTAGTTTTAACATGATTTGCCTAAAAATAGTGGGTAATTTTCATTACCGTCCCATCCTTACCATCCCTTTTTTTCCCCTTACTGTCCCTTTTTTCCTATACCTTCCCGCTTTTTTTTTACCTTAATACCGCTTTAATACCGCTTTAAGACAATGTTATACCAACATTTGTACTAAAAATACTACATTGCTATTATTTCTTATTTGAATGCCCTGTGGGTACTATGCAAATTCTCTATAAGTAAAAATTTAGAAGAAAATAAAAAGTTTTAGTGGTAAAATGCTAAGGAAAATTAAACTCGCAAGTTTAACTTAAACCTCAGTTAAATAAAATTTTTTTTGCTGCTGAACCATTTTTCCTTTATTTTGAATCCTTAAGGGCGTTCTCAAATCCAAAAGGACAACTTTCTGACATAAGTTTTCATTTATTTCTGTTCGGAAATGCATGAAACTAGCAGGTGTTGTTGTTCAGAAACTATGTAATAGAGCTATTTTTTCCGTTTTTTTTTTGCAAACGCAATAGATCTTTCAGAAAATAGTGTAAAAGATGACGTTTTGAACCGAAGTTCCCGAAGAAAGCAGAAAAACCAGTCCGTGAAGGGCGAAAATCGTCTTTGTCACGTGACCAAAATGGCTTATAACTCAATAGGTAATTTATTGATCCAAAAATGGAAAAAAAGTTCGATTCCAAATCGCTTCCATGGCCAGGCTTTCCAATTTTACAACTTTCCGCGAAAAAATGAATTTGTAAATCTGTCAAAACGTTTTGCGCTTATTGAGCAGCGCAGTTAAGAACAGCCTTAAGGCATTCGTTTATCAGATTAAAATGTTATTTTAGCAAGTTTAATTTCAGCAGATTTTTATTCCTGAAAGTCAAAAGATTGTGAGAATGCCCTATATATGTAACTTAAAGAAATGCATACAGCACTTGTTTTTATTTTTATACCGGTGTAAAAGAAAAGTAATATTTCCTTAATTTATTTAGGGTGGTTCCGTGACTAATAAAGTAAAGGCTACTGTTTTAAAAGAGTGGTAGCAACAGCATAAAATTCGTATAAAGGATGCTATGGTCCTGAACGGGTTAAGTAAATAACGAAATAGGAAAAATGGAAATTGAGCCCCTCGAGCCCATATAAGTTGGAACTAATGAAAATGGATAAAACTAACACAGTTGTGAGAGATGTTAGCCACTGAATACCACGAGTTTGAAAAGCTTTCTCAAAAGAACTCAAATTAAGTTTTTATCGAGAACAGCTTTAAGGCTTCCGTTGAAAAATAATAAAAGTAAACATACAAGGAAATATATCTTACGATTTTCACAGTGAGAACGTCCTTTGCCACAATGAAATAAAATTTTATTATAGAGAATAAGCGGTCAATCCGTTTATTCTGTTTGTATGTCAAGATCTTAAAAAGAAAAAAAAATAAAGAATATTAATTTTGACAATTACAGCGCTGCAACTAAATAAAACAAGGAAAGAAAACTAGTTTAAAAGTCAATCAAATCCAACAATTTACAGCATTAACTACGATAATATGAGACTTGGCTATTTTTCGTTATTTAAATTGCTACTAATCATGGATATAATTCTGTACAAAATAATTAACAGTTTCTAAATTAGCAGATAAGATTGAAATGAGGTAGACACAGTGTGCACTATAATTAATTCAGCAAGTTTTTCCCCTAATTACTTTTGAATTATTGTTTTTATAATTAGAAAATCTGCGTGAAAATAAAATTAAATATTTGCTAATTATTTATAAAGAGTTTTAATATAATTAACATTTTTATGTACGGCTATTTGAAGCCTTCACTTAAGATATCCCTCTACGTTTAAAAAGGCAATTTTATGCAAAAATCGCAGTTCTTAAAATTCTTCGATTTGGAAGAATGTGCAATTAGTTATGTAAAACTATTCTTATTTTTATTTCCTTCTATCTTTACAAAAAAAAAAAAAAAAAAAAAAAGTATTCGGTTCGTAAAAATTTTCGAATTTCCGTTTTTACTGATTTACACGTTTATGGGTCAGAGATCCCGAAAAACATGTTTTTACAAAATGTCTGTCTGTGAGTATGTCTGTGAGTCTGTCTGCGAGTCTGTCTGTCTGTCTGCGAGTCTGTCTGTCTGTCTGCGTGTGACACAAATTTTGTGGGCGCTCTATCTTAAAAACTAATGAACGGAATTTAATGAAACTTTAGATTCAGCTAGTCCCTGATATAAATTGGTGCTGATTAGGATCGGCCAGAAGGTGGCGCTGCTTTGCTACATTATTCATGATTTCCACAATAGCTATATTTCAAGAACTAAAGCACGGATTTTCAGAAAACTTCAGATTCCAGTAGCGCCAACTTTTGAAAAATATTGGTTGGGCTCAAAAGTTTTTGAATAAAATTACACATACATTTTTTTACCTTAGTGAGTGTGTGTGTCAAGGAAGGGGCGGGCGAGGAGTGAATGGCTAAGGCTAATGTCAGACGAACGTCTTTTTGCACGCTTTTTTCCTTACGTATTATTCCTACACAATGTTAACGGTATTGTGTAGGGATAATACGTAAGGAAAAAAGCGTGCAAAAAGACGTCCGTCTGACATTAGCCTAAAGATGAAAATTCGAAGTCAGATTAGGGTTTTTCTAACCAAAATGTAAAATTATTGTAATTTAATAAATATTTTTATTAAATTATATTCTTAACGTGCCTCTTACGTGTTACTCTTAACGTGTTTAATTCTAAAAAGTGTAAATCCGTCGAAAACGGGAAGTCGAAAAAAATTTTCGATTACAATACTTTCTTCTATTGAAGGTAGAAGAAAGTAAAAATGATTCGGAGGTGATTTTTTGAAATTTTCTCTTTATATCTATTTTTTATGATGACATATAAGTTAAAACTTTGAAAAATATGTAAATATTTTAGCAATTACACAGAAATATTTTTTTAAGTAAAAAATCGTCAAAATTTCCGCAAAACACGATAACTCGAAATCTAACCAATTTATTGGAATTTTGTAAATTGCACAATAAAGATAATAACTTTCTCTATGACATAGACTATTCCCATTATAATATCATCTATATGTCAGATGATGTGGTAGTTGAAGTACTAATGGAATAAAAAAATTGTAAAATTCGTTGCAACTTTGTCATTTATGCCACTGTACATAAAAAATTAATTAATATATTATCATGAGTGTAGTCTATTTCCCCAATAAACATTTCTAAAAGAAGTACAGAAAGCTTTAAAGAATTTAATTCTTAATGTTTTGCTACAAGATGTTTTTCATATAGTAAGAATTTTTAAAACTTCATTTTGAGAAAAAGCTAAAAATAACTTTTAAACACAATTCAAAAGCTGTAATAGCTGCAACTTTAAACGGCTGTAACTCTGGTTCTAATTAAGATACAGACATAATTTAATAATAATTCGAAAGTTAAAAGATTCGATTTTAATATTATTGCAAAAATGAAAAATCAATACTAAGACCGAAAATGACGTTTCAAAGGTGTACGGATACTTAAGCTGTACTTAAACTTCTTTTCAGAGTTTCTTTGACTAACTTATGGTATAGCTCCTTATGAAACACCGTATATCGCATATCTACGAGATACGTTCTTAGATTCAACATAAAATATATTTATTCTTTTCCAGTTTCTTTATAATTCCATTTTATTGTCCACGGTTAAATTTCCTCTTAACTTCCCCTTATAAAATTGAAGTATTCATCCAATATTTCATGGAAAACAATAGATTTTTTAATACTTTTTGAAAAAAAAATCTTTTGTGGAAAAAAAAAAACAACAAAATGGAGTCTCGTTTTATTCGAGGAAGTGATTTCGAACAAATGAAAATAACAAAAAAGAAATCGCATAAAGATGGAAATATAAAACTATTATCTATATATTACTTTTCGAGGAAATACTGTAAGATGAATAGCGCGACATTGGATTCTGATGGCGTCTTAACACTGAACACTCCAGTTTCAAATGGAGAAGAATTCGACGAGACCGGATTGATTCTCTTTTGCAGACGATTTTCGGCTCATTCCGGAACACAAAACTCATCTTCCGGTCCTTTGTGAATAAATTCAGGTGCTATATTGGAATACAGACTCATTTTGCCGAAATTGATAAGGTATTTTTAAAAATGGAATATTAGATAAATCTTTATCATACTTCCACACCTGTTTTTAGCGATAATTAAAATTATCGTATTTTCTCACGTAATTTTCGCGCACGCTATTTTCGAAACAAAAATTTGGTAAAAGACAAAGATTCGTCTAAATTTCGTATGAAGAACATGAAATAATTTGAGTCAATAAATCTGCATGATTTAAAGTTTTCGAAACTTCAGCTTAAAAATTTTTCTTTATTAGAAAAAAGTCATTTTTCTTTTTTTTTTTTTTTTCACTTTTCCTTTTTCTTTTTAGCAGCATGATTGTGTGCAGATGTTTAGATATCTTCAGGGATCAGATTATATTCTATCCGAACCCGCAAATTCTGTTTGAGATAGACCCCGAAGCCATTCTCGAACCCAATAAAAAATTACTTTTCGGCGATATTCTGTAAGATGGATAGAACGAAATTGGATTCTGATGGTGTTTTAACGAAAGAATATTCCAGTTTCAAATGGAGAAGAATTCGACAAGACCGGAATGATTCTCTTCTGCGGACGATTGTCGGCTCATACCGGAACACAAAACTCATCTTCCGGTCCTAAGTGAATAAATTTAGGTGCTATATTTGAATACAGACTCATTTTGCGGAAATTGATAAGGTATTTTTAAAAACGGAATATTAGATAATTCGAGATAGTACTTCCACACTTTTTTTAGCGATAACTAAAGTTTTTGTATTTACTCAAGTAATTTTCTCACACGCTATTTTCGAAAGAAAAATTCGGAAAAAAAAAATTCGTCTAAATTTCACGTAATCTTAACACATTCTTAATTCCTACTTTATTTTGAACAGTTTTGAAATTTACATTGCATACCTATCTCCAACAGGTAAAAAATTAAAAGGCGTTTCAAACTTTTTGGGTCACATGTATTTCAGCTTAATATAGAAAAAAAAAATATTGAAAATAGCTTAATATGTTTTTGGAAATGCTATACATCTGAAAATATTACGCATTTTAAGTATAGTGTGCGGCAGGTATTTGAGAACAAAATAACGTCTGCTTTGAAACCTAAATAGACACTAGAGATGGAGCATTTTTTCATTTTTAGCGTTCCGTACCGTACAGGTGGCCATATATACAATGGATGGAATCATACACTCAAACCACCATCAGCTGCAATAACAGCCTCTAACCGAAAGCTATTTTGGCCCGGCCCGGTCTGGTGTAAAAATTAAAAGATTGGCCCGAGCCCGGCCCCGGCCGTTTATATTTTCACAGTTCACGTCCCGATCTGGCCCGACTCAATTTCTGCAAACAAATTCAGATTTTTCTTAACATACAGTTAAGATTCCTTTAAAGAATATTATTAACCCACCACGAGAAGAGGCCTGTCAATCATAGGCGTAGAGTTATATAGGCACGTGGGGCTCGCGCCCCTCCAATAATTTTTTCAGATGGGCTATCTTTTTTTACGCCAACTGACATAGAAAAAACTCAGATTTTGGAATTTCATATAATTTACAAAAGTTTTTAGCGTATAATGTTTTCGATCGATAACTGTTCTTTTGCTAAATTCGCTGTTTACTTTTATTCTTTGTAAACAAGTAAAAGAACTCGAAAATTTTAGCGTGGCGTATGAGGAAAAAACTAAGCACTCTCCATGGTTGGTTTTTCTTCCTTCTTTGGACACTCTGGCAGGGCACACTTTCTGGGAAGAATTTCTTTCTCTGATTCGGCGTCAGAGGGCAATAAATTCACGTTTTTAACGGACAACAAATGGTATTCGATATGATCTGATTAGAGCACAGATAAGATGGTTCGCCGTTTCCCGAACCTACAAAGAAAGTGGCTCCAATTTACGAACTTCGAAGAACTCGGGAGGGGGTAGAGGAGTTTAAGTTTTGTTGCAAATGCTGAAACTAGAAGCCAGGCAGGAAGAATCACCAGTGTCTCCAAAGCGTAGAATGCAAAGGGAGAAATTCTTTGTCTCTAAATCATGCATAAAGCTCATATTTATTAAAATAAACCAAATCTATGAAGCGGTCTCTCTGTGTCTGTAGTAAAGGACGATTCACCAGGATCTGGTCACATTAAATAGTACATATTCAGTTGTTCTTATTCGGGCCGAGCAAGAAACCCTTTCTCAGGCCCATTTTCTTTCATTAATATCAGGCTGAGGACCGGGTCTAATTTTTTTTTGCAAACCCGGGCCAGGTCATTTTATTCCGTGCCTTTTCGAAATGACATTTGATTCGATTTTCGTGATAATTTCAAACTTTTCGATGTTCATATGAAAGTATCTATCTGTACATGCGCATTCATGGCAAACACAGCAGGGCCGCTTTTTCGAGCGCAACCCTGTAGTATTTATATTATACATTCATACACTAACTAGCTGGCATGCCCGGCGTCGTCCGATCAGTCGAAAAAATAGTACGAAACACGAAAAAACTCAAAAAATCGTAATAAAAATTCACGAAAAATTAAAAAAAAGCTGCACGAATTCCAAATAAATTTAAATGAAAAGAAAACAAAATTTACTGTTTGGGCTAGAAGATAACCGGATTCCTTTTACTAATTTGGAAAAATTGTAGCAAATCGCTAAAAATTTAAAAACCGCATATGACAAAATTTTGTTATTATGGGGTAAAAAATGGCCGCGGGATACGAAAAATCTCCAAACAATGCACAAAAATTCGCAAAAAATTCAAAAATCGCTGTACGAATTTCAAATAAACTTTATTGAAAATATGACAAATATTTATTGTATTGGGCTAAAAGTAAGGTGTAAAAAAATCATCATTTAAAAAAAAAAAAAAAAAAAAAAAAAAATCGGATTTTTTTTTATTTAAATCGGATTTTTATGATTTTTTTCCCAGCGTCCAAATACTGAATAGCTACCAAGAGTTTTAGGTTTCCAAAACAATTAAACCACTAATTGCTAACATAATCTATGTTTTTACACTTTAATTAATAAAATTATAATTATTAGTTAGTAATTACAGAAATTATAAAAACTTCAAATTAGTAGTTTCATTAGGTAGTATCATACAATAATGTTATATACATTTAAGTAATGTAATAATTATGTAAAACTTTATAAATCTAGTGATATTTAACATTTATTAAAATTATTAATTGCAATTTATATTAAATAGTTAACACTACTTCAAATTAATATTTATTAAACAATTAACTCTCTAATTAGGAACATATTATACACTTTTAAGCCTTAATTATTAAAATGATAATAATGTAGTATTCATTTTAGAAAGAAAAAGATACAGGATGCTAGTTCCAAAAAAGGGCACTATTTCATGAGGAAATACATTAGTAATGTGTTTAGTAATGATATAAGAAAAAAAAAAAAAAGAATAATTTTTAGTATGATAAATAAAGTGTCCTTAATTTTTAATAATTTTATGGAAAGCAAACTGAAGAATACAATTAAAATACATATTTTTATAATATCCTGTTTTTTCAAAAGAAATAAATTTCTATATTTTTGCAAGATCTTGGCCACATGAATTTAGAAATGCTGTTGAATAGGGAAGTTTTTTACAAGAAATCTGTGGCTACAACTACAGGTGAATTTCCTATTTTTTTTTTAAGGCAGGGTGCTATTTGCCAATTTCAAAAGGGGCATGGTGCGGCACCATTAAAAAAAATGGCCTAGAAGAAACAGTATGAGTAATTACAGAATTAATAAAAACTGCAGATAAGTTAGTAGCACAAATAACAAAACTAACAAATATTATTTGCATTTTAGTTTTTCATTTGTATTTAGGAAAATTACTGTAAACCACTAAAATCTAAACTTATATACATGTATGTGTATCTAAACTAAAACTAAAACTCTGTGGCTATACAATCCATGAAGGATCTGGGCCGACAGTGCCCATCTCTGTTTTCTTGACCCTGGGCCCCGAGGTGCTATACAGCATGCGTCCCGGCCAGGTGGTCAGCCTAACGCGAGACCCTCGGTGTTTAGTCCCAAGCAAACTTGGTACTCATTTTATCGACCCCAAAGGGATGAAAGGCTGAGTGAACCTTGCCCAGTCGGGAGTCGAACTCTCGACCTGCGGTGTGGCAGTCAGATGCCCTGACCACTACACCACTGGGCTTCCATGTATGCGTATGCTAACCAAAAAAAGTATGAAAATGAGTTAAACTCATTCATATAGAATAAATATAAGTTATCCCAAAAATCTGAAATCCTCAAAATATTTAATTAAGAGCATTATTACCACAGTGTGGATTATTAGCTTTCAAAAGTTCAATTTTTTCTCTTTTTAAGAAAAGTTTTGCTGCCTTTTCAATCCCTATTTTTTTTAAATTATTTTTTAGTATATATGAGTTACAAAGTTTAAAAAAGAAAAAAATATGCAGCCTAGACCGAAGAAGCTCTAGCTGTGCTTAGCATTTTTATACCAATTATTTCTTTTTCTCTTATGCATTCATTTACAATTTAGCTGTTGAGCAAATGTTATTCTTTCATTCTTATTTAACTTGAAATTGCCATTAATTACTATTTATTCTTTTACTTGTAGAAATGTATTACACTGGCTATGTGTATTTTATATAAAATAATGCATAAATTGATTACCTAAAGGAAATTATGACATTGCAAATTATATTAGCTTTAGATATCATTTTTAAATGAAACTGTTTTAATTTGGATAAAAAGTTAAAAACAATGCTTTTTACAAACTCAACTGTTTTTAATTTTTTTACAATACCCATGAATTAAGCTTACAAACAATTATTTAAAGCTCTTTTTTGTTTATTCATAAGTCAAAATACCTGTATAAACTTTCAAATTATGTTCATGTTAGATTTTAATACTTTTTTTGACATTTTAAACATTTAGAACATTTTTGATTTAAATCAATGATTAAAAAAAATCGCTTGATTTAAATCATGATTTAATCGCTGATTTAAATTAACTGATTAAAATCGATGACACACTAGCTAAAAGTTTGACATTCAATTCCTTTTACGAAAGTCAAAAGGTAGAACCGGAACGCTAAACATCGCATTAAAAATCGGTAGAAATCAAAAATCGCAGAGGAAAAAAAATACTACAGCGTTTAACAAGTTTGAAACGAATTTCTTTTATAAATGTAAAAGAAAAAAGGCACGTAATGCGTAAAAACGCTAAAAATCGTGTTGAAATGCGGAATTTTTTTAAATCAGAAATCGCGGAAAGGAGAAAATTTGCTATATAAGGCTGAAAGTTTGAAACCGAAAAAATATTATGAAAGTCAAAAAATCGCTACGGAATACGAAAAAAAAAAAAAAAAAAAAAAAAAAAAAAAAAAACCCGCAAAAAAGAGCATTAAAAATTCAAAAATCGCCAAGAACACAATAAAAACATTAACCAGAATTCTTTCACGAATGTCAAAAAATCTCCATGGAATGCATAAAATCACAATAACAATCAAAACTTTAATAATAAGCTCGACGCAGCAGAGGTTGTTCGGTAGCTTCAGAGCCCCGGTTCCTCCTCCCCCGCTTTTTGGTATCTTTAATTCGTGTAATTTCCTTTTTAATTTTGTCCGGTTTCAATTTTTTAATTTTTTTCAACCTGGCTCCCGCAAGAAAGTCGGAATAAGAGAGGCTAAGGCTAAAAGACTGCAGACGGAACGCGCGCGCCCCTCTCCCCGAATTCTGTGGCGGTATAGTAATAATATAGTGCAATAGTATAAGGATAAATGCAAAATGAACAAAGTCTACTACATTAGGCTAAAAGTTTAAAACCGAATTCCTTTTACCAATGTAAAAAAGGTCACTGCAGAACGCGAAAACCTCTGAAAATTGCATTAAAAAGCGCTAAAAATTTCGAAAGTCGGAAAGGCCGAAAATTACTGTAAAATGCTCTAAAACATTTTAACCAGAATTCTTTCACGAGTGTCAAAACTCGTTGCGAAAAATCGCAAAAACTCCCATTAAAAATCGAACTAAAAATTCAAAAATTTCGGAGACCAAAATTTACTGTATAATGCTAAAAATTTGAAACCGAATTCCTTTTATCAATATAAAAAAATCGCTGCGAAACACGAAATAACACTGAAAATCGCATGCAAATATTTGCGAAAAATTCAAAAATCGCTGTACGAATTCCAAATACACTTTTTTGAAAAGAGGACGCAATTTACTATATTATACGCTAAAAGATTGAAATCGGATTTATTTTAATAATTTTAAAAAAATCACCTCGAACAGTGAAAAAAAGTCAAAAATTATATTGAAAAAGTCTAATCAAAAAGTCCGAAATCGGGCTTTGGGGTGCATAACTAAATACATAGAGGTACCTTCATACCGAATTCTGTAGCTCTGCGTGCAGCGTTTTTTTCAGAACATAGCCGACAGACAGAAAAACTTTCCTTAGACTAGCTGACCCGCCCGGCGTTGTCCGGGACCGTGATAATAACATTTAATAAAGCACAAATTTGTGTGATTTTATACCTTTAATCCGATTTTGTCCGAATTTATATTTTTAAATGAAAAAATCTCCAAAAAATATTGACTTTTAACTGTAAAAGCACTCATAAGAAGTCATTTTCTGTTTTTTATGTACGGTCGTTTTCATAATTATTTTAAAAATAGTTTCTTTTGGTCAAAACTCTTAAAAATTTTTATCGTTATAAATATAACCATTTCTCAACCCGTGTAAAAACTTCGTGAAAAAAATATTGATATCCACTTCTAAAATAAATATATTTTCTTCTCCCTTTTTACTTTCTTCTATCTTTGCAAGGAGAAAGTGTTGGATTAAAGAAAATTTTCGAATTCCGGTTTTCGACATATTTGCACTTTTAGATGTCACAGATCCCGAAAAACGTGTGACATACAAAATGTCTATCTGTGAATCTGTCTGTATGTGACACACATTTTTTGGGCGCTCTATCACAAGACTAATGCACGGAATTTAATAATTTAGGCTCAATTAGTCCCCGATATAAATTGGTGCTGAATAGTTGTTGGTGCAAATCGTCCTATATCTCAAGAACTAATGCACAGATTTTCATGAAACATCAGATTCTGTTAGTCTTTGATATTGTTTGGTCCTAATTAATTTTTGGTGCAAATTGCTCAATAGGTGGCGCTGCTATGATGCGTTATTCACGATTTCCGCAATAGCTATATCTCAAGAACTAATGATCAGATTTTCATCAAACTTCAGATTCAATTATATCTTGATATTATTTCGTACTGATTGCGTTTTCGTGTAAATCGTCCAACAAGTATCGCTGCTATGCTGCATTTTTCACGATTTCTGCAATAGCTCTTTCTCAAGAACTAATGCACGTATTTTCATCAAACTTCAGATTAGGTTAGTCCGTTATATAAAAGGGTGCTGATTACTTTTTGGTGTAAATTGGCCAGCAGATGACGCCGCAATACGAATTTTTCATGATTTTCGCAATATCTCTATCTTAAAAACTAATGAACAAATTTTCATCAAACTTCAAATTTAGTTAGACGTTGATATATAATGTTCTTTATTACGTTTTGGTGTAAATCACGCAATAGGTGGAGCTGCTATGCTCCGTTTTTCACGATTTCCGCAATTGTTCTGTCTCAAAAACTAATACACGAAATTTAATCAGACTTCATATTCTGTTAAACTTTCACATAACTAGATCTTTTTTTAGGCTTGGGTGTATACAGCGCGACTGGTGTGGCTTTTATGCTCCTTGAGCTGAAAATTTTTCTTGCAGACATCTAAGAGGGTGGATGCCAAAATTCAATTGTTTGTTTCAAAGATGCGATGCTTATATCTCCTTTTAAAATGCACACAATTTAATGAACATCTTTAGAATCCTGATGATGGAGATGAGCATAGATTGTCATTTAATTTTGACACCGTGATAACGAATTTTGAAGTATTAACATGTATGAGATAGAAGAAAGTTTTGGGATTGTCACATCCGACTAGTTTTTCTTGTTTTCGCGTCGGTTTCTTTAACATAACAGCAACAAAAAAATAGTTCTCGTCGTCCGAACTGTCCGAAATTTTAATGTATTATAAATATAACTGTACCCGAGTACTGTATAAAATTTCATGAAAGATATGATTATTTAATAGTGAAAACGTGTGCCGAAGCCAAGCGACACCGTGCTGAAACCGTTTTTTAGCTTTTTCGTCGAAATTTTTCAAGATATATTTTTTAAATACTTCTACTCTTTCGAACATTACGATATTTTTGTAATATATGTAAAATCCAGTTTGTCGAAATGCTGTAAAAAGATTGTGGAGAAAAGATAGTCTCGCCACGGTGAGGCGCGAAGTGACCTGCGGTCGCGAATTTATTTAAAGAATTAAAATTAGTCTTTTAGAAAACAAATTGCACCGGCGACGAGAAGAAGATCTTAGCTTTAAATACGTATTTTTTGTGAATCGATACCTCTAAAATTGAGCTCTAAGTAAGCGTTGGCGAAAGGGAGAAAAAGTCGACTGAGAAATCTTTTCTTGAAATTTTTTTTCAAAGAGTTAAGAACTATATTCTTTTTTAACTGAGTGCGGCGTTTGAGATGTAAAAGTACGAACTATAAGAATATGGTGTCCGTTTTTCCATATTTTAAACTGCACGGCTGATGGGCATTAAAAAAAAAAAAAAAAAAAAAAAAAAAAAAAAAAATGCATTTAGTTTTTTCTTTCTTTCCGCTCGAAAAGCAGGTTCTGGTTATGCACGAGCGCGCCTCCGCCAATTAAAAAAAATCTGTTTTTTGATGAGTTTTTAATTGATATCTCGGCCAGTTATCAAAAAATTAAAAATGTGAGCTTCAGGGGCATCCATACCTGCATTGAACTATTCTCATATAAATTTTTAGACAGTAGATTTTCCTAGCCATCGGGAATAACACACACAAACAGCGATCTTGTCTTTTATTATTAGATATATAGATATTTATGATATATGTAGAGTAAAACGTGTCAAAACGGAACCTGTATACGGCATAATCCTGTCTTAAATGGAAACTTTTCATGCTCCAGAAGGAAAGATTGCCATACAATTTTACTTAATTAGCCAGAAATTTAGCCATAGAATTTAGCCATATTCTTTAGGTCGCTTACGATTGCTTTTACTCAGGTTTTACTGTATGGATATAATGTTAGCCTGTGTAAACGGAACCTGTCTATAACGAAATCTTGTCTAATGAAAAACATTTCATGATCCCATAGAAAGGAACACTTTGAATTTTTACCTGCTTAGGTAAACGAAAATCTGTGTAAAACGGAAACTTTCAGCAGTTATTTGTAATTTTGTCGTAGCAGGTTTTACTATTTTTGTATTAATCCCTTAGTAAATTAATTCCCTGTTCCAGGGAATGTAGACCCCCCCCCCCCCGCCTTTGTCTCCGCCACTGGCTGATCCCCTCCATGAAAACTCTACGCCAATGCTGTCAATCATACCGGACGTAGCCTAAGACGAACCCATTTCTTCCAAATCGGAGCGCGGATTTGTCTTCTCTACGCCGCGCCGTAGAGGAAAAAAGGGAAGGTTGCCATATTTCCGACATATGTGAGGTTTTGGCGCTATTATTTATATATTATTAACTCTAAAGGGGAATTACCTAAAATGATTAAAATTTGATATAAATTATGTTGCTTTTAAATTATTACGATAATACAGATAATTAATTAGTTTTGTTTAAGTATATTTTATTAAAAATTTTGTTAAAAAAATAGTATTTTTTCTATTTTAATAAATGAATTACATCTCGAGTTTTTGTAATACCGAAACACTTAAGAAATACTAATTTACTTTATTTAAACACATCTTTCATTTTAAAAATAATCAATTAATACTGCATATATATTTATGGGATAATTTTACAGTATACTTTAAAATTACGACGTGTTCACAAGACAGAAAATACACAATAGCAACATTAATGATTACTTAGATTCTTAGACGTTTCAACATTTAAATAAGGATTCATTAAAAAAATTAATGTAGTTTAGAATGGTTAAAAACATCATAACATTTGAGGCTGTATAATAAAAAGTAGATTTGTGGAAAAGTGTCTCGATCATTTATTAAGACTTTTCTCAAAACCAAAGGAGCTACTTCCTGATACATTTCTGAATTAATTTCTTTTCGGAAATGCATAAGATTGCCAGGTGTTCTTATTCAGAAACCATGCAATCGAATGGCGTTATCCGTTTTTTGATAAAGGCAAGATATCTTTGAGAAAATACTGTCAAAGTTAGCGTCTCGAATCGAATTTCCGGGAGCGACAGCACGGGAAAGGTGAAAAACCTGCAGCCACGCGACAAGAATCTCTTATATTATTCTCTATTATTCTATATATATCTCTCGACAAGCAATTTATTTATCAAAAATGGAAAACGCTATTCGATTCCAAATTCCTTCAATAGTCAGGATTCGCGTTGTTGAGCAGTGAATATGAGATCCATCTTAAGGTATATTTCGAAAGATTACGTTTGTAGAACTTCAATATCGCTATTAATATTTTTACAAAACATATTGACCGCCGTGCACATCCTGAGAACAATTAAGTCCAGTTACAGATCGGGTCGACTATGTAGAAAAAAAATTGCAAACCTGATCTCCGCCCGGCAAGAGTGTATAAAAATTGAGCCCGGGTCAGACACAATGTAACTGTCCGATGCCGATCTTTACGCTGGACATGTTACATTTCTGTATTGATGTTGTCAAACTAGCATCGACTCGTGCCGCATTTATACTTATTCTCGCGAAAGTCACATTCATTGAAAATAGTTCATATTTTATTGACTTCGTTTAAATTTTTATATCAAGCCCGCTAAGTTTTTTTTTATCGGCCCGGTCCGGCTGGTCCGTTCTATTTTTTTGCCTGCCCGGCCCGCTGAAATTTTTTTTCTAGTTCTGCCGGCCCGGCCCGTTTGAAAACTCGCGATCATTTCGCCGGGCCGGGTCCGTGCAGACCTTTACCCTGAGCTCCGCAACAATGTTGTGTGGATGCCTATTGGAGTCATTCTTAACCACGCCACATACGTAATAGCCCTTCGGGTTAATACCTGGAGAGATGGGGGTGGGGTAAAAAGTTGAGGATGACATGTTCATGAAAGTTTTTGGCTATTCATTATTGGGTTTATGGGCTGTATAGGATGGTACAGAGTCTTGTTGAAAAACGTACGGCCTCCCATTGTCATAGAAGTAATCTAGAGCTTTAACACCTCGGTATAAACAACAGCGTTGACCATGCCACCTCAAAGAAAGACATGTGGAGGCATCAGGTCATTTTTGCTGCTCACGACCCCGCAGAATCATCAGTGAGGCTGGACATTTTCTGTGCATGACGGTCTGGACTTCTTCGGGGATTTCATACAGCCATCGATCTTTTTGCGGTTCACTTCCTGGATCAGCACAAAGTTTTTCTCATCTGAAAACAACACCATTCCTGGATCTTCCTCATGATTCAACTTTTTAAGGAGGCGTTTGGCTTTGCTTAGATGGTTATTCCTGGCTCTCTCGGGCGAGAACTGTCCTCTCCCCATCACGCACGACCTCTAACGAAGGTCCTCACAAATCGCACATCGGATGGTGGCCGCATCAACGTGCAGCTCCCTAGCGTGTGCCGTCATCGACTTCCTATGATTTTCATCGACACGAATGACGAATTCGGCGTCTTGATAATGTCATATCATGAACAATGTCATTCCCTGCATGAAACGGTTGCCACATCAACAGTGGTGTAGTCGTAAAAAAAGTAGAGGGTATACGCTCTAAGCAGAGGGTATACGCTCAAGGCAGAGCGTATACCCTAGAGTGTACATACTATAGCTTTCTTGAGAAACAGAGGGTATACGGTGTTCCTTAAAAAAATCCAGAGGGTATACGGCGTATACCCCCGTAGGCCCTCCACTACATCCCTGCACATCAAACCTGACAGCCTTCAATTCGCTCCTTACTTTAACGGTGAATGATCTGGCGAGTTTCTAAACCGGAGTGTTCTTCAGCCAATAAGACAATGACAGCATGCCTGTTCATTTCCTCAGGCCAGGTTCTAACATGTTTACATGTAACAGAAAAGGATTTGTAACCATGATGTGCACGGTGGTATTTCACCTATAATGTGTGTTTTCAAACACCTGCCGCACCCTGTATGTAGCAACATTAAAAAAATATATATGGAAGCGGTAGTGGCTAGCAGGGCTGTGGAGTCGGAGTTGGGCCCATTTTTGAGCTAAGCAGTCGAAGTCGGATCTGTTAAAATTCCTGGAGTCGGAGTCGTCCATTTTACAAGCAGGTCTGCGTTGTCGGAGTCGACTCATTTTTGAGCGAAAGAGTCGGAATCGGAATCGATGTCGGATCTGTTAAAATTCTCGGAGTTGGAGTCGTGCACTTTTCCCACCGACTCCGCAGCCCTGGTGGCTAGCACCGGTATTGTAAAATATACATTTCAGGATTGGATGTAGCCTCCATTTCTTTTATTTCGGAGTAGATTATTATGAAAACAAAATCGATGTTATACGCTATTTACACGCAGTACGATATGTTGTTTTGTGTTTTGAGGAATTTTGTTAGTTCTCAAAACTCCTCTCCCTTTGGCGGCGGCGAGGAGGGGGTTGAATTTATAGAAACGGTGTTATTGTTATTTGGCCAACCTCCCGAATTTTGCAAATATGAAGAAGCATTTTTTTCCCTTCTATCTCCTTAGTCGCGAATCCTCAGATTTTTTTAAAGAATTCTTTTTGTATAAATATTTAAGGGATATACAAGTTTTATTATTAACTTTCCAGAGTAGTAAAGAGGGAAAGTAATCTGTATATTTAAAAAACAAGGCTGTTTTTTTAGTCATTTGACCTGAGTTACTTTCTACTGAACAGATTTTGATAATTATTTTTTTTAAGTGAAAGCTGTTCATTTGCAGATGTGTCTGCACTAGCTATTTTTTAAAATATTCCCATTTTTAGGTTTTTAATTTAATTTTAAAATCTTTTTATGAAATTTCTTCAAAATGTTGACAATTGGATTATTTTCATTGTTGAAAAAATAAGAGAAATAATGCGGTTTGTTAATCTTTATTAATTATATCCTTATTGATACTATTTTCTCATTAGAATTAAAAATAATTTTGAAAATTTTTGAACAGAAAATGACACCACGCTTTAAAAATCTCGCATTTTCGTTAAATTTCAATATTTTTCATTCCGCTGTTGCTGAGTTCGAGATGCTAAACGAAATGTTTCTGTGAGTCAAAATTACGTCATATTTAAAAGAAAACAATCATTTTACTTTATAAAGCTAAATATTTTACCTTTTCACACGCAAAGTTTTACATTACAAATGTGATTTAAAATTTGGAAATATAATTAAAAATATAATGCATGTTAAACTATTTTTTAAATGTTGAATATGGATATGAGAAGTTCTTATGAAAGTTATCAAACGGTGAAAATGACGTTATCTTTAAATTTCAGCTCGAAAAGTTCAATGATTATGACAAAGTGAAATCATTTTTGTAGATTTTTCATCCCATAATACTATGCACAAGAACCTCAATGGATGAGTTCATCATTTTAATTTTTCAATAATTTGAACAATTGAAGTTTATGGAAATAGTATTTTGGTAGCTTTAGATTAAAATAATATTTATTTTAAGAGTCAGACTAACTAATGTAAGGTGAACTTTTTATTGTAATTAATTTTGCAAGTTTATTACGAATCAATGTAACAAGCCCTTTTAAGACTTATTCTTTCATCGAGATAATAAGGGATGAAAGATACGATTTGTAGCACATTATAAGTAATGCAAGAAGACTTAATTCTTAACTTTTGCTTTTGTAAATAATTCTGTAAAAGATAATTTTATTCGATTTGTTAACGGTTTTGCAACATTATATTGTAGGTAAGGCGGAAAGAAGCGTACTATGAAAATGAAACAAATCATTTCTACTTTCTTCTATCTTTACAAGAGGAAAGTATTGGATTCATGAAAACTTTCGACTTTCGGTTTTCGACGGATTTACACGTTTTAGAGGTCAGAGATTACGAAAAACATGTTTTTTCAAAATGTCTGCCTGTGAGTCTGTGAGTATGTGACACAAATTTTGTGGGCGCTCTTTCTCAAAAACTAATGCACGGAATTTAATAAATATTTATATTCAGTTAGTCCCTGATATAAATTGTTCCTGATTAGTTTTTGGTGTAAATCGCTCAACAGATGGCGCTGCTATGCAGCCTTTTTCACGATTTCCGCAATAGCTCAATCTCCAGAACTAATGCACGGATTTTCATCAAACTTCAGATTCTGTTAGTCCTTGACATGAATTGAAATTTTGTACATTTTTATGTAAATCGCTCCACAGGTGGCGCTACTATACTGCATTTTTTACGATTTCTGCAATAGCTCTATCTGAACAACTAATCCTTGGATTTTCAACAAACTTCAGATTCAGGTATACCTTGATATGAATTAGAGCTGTTTATGTTTAGGTGCAAATCGCTCAACAGGTGGCGCTGCTATGCTGCATTTTTCAGAATTTCCACTATAGGTGTATCTCAAGAACTAATGCGCGAATTTTCCTCAAAATCCAGAATCAGTTAGTCCTTGACATAAATTGACATTTTATACATTTTGGTGTAAATCGCTCAACGCTATGCTGTTTTTTTTTGCAATTTCCGCAATAGCTCTATCTCAAGAACATGGTTGGATTTTCAACAAACTTCAGATTCAGGTATACCTGGATATCAATTAGTGCTGTTTATGTTTTGGTGTAAATCGCTCAACAGGTGGCGCTGCTATGCTACATTTTTCAGAATTTCCGCTATAGCTCTATCTCCAGAACTAATGCACGAATTTTCATCAAACTTCAAATGCAGATATACTTTGATATGAATTGGTGCTAAATTGATGTAATTTCTTGTACTATTTAAATGAGTTAATTGACGTGGTTTATATAGAAGAAAGTTTTGTGATGGCCACAAAACACTAGTTTAGATATGTCATGAAACTAATTAAATATAATATCCTGGTATGAATTACTAAACTTGAACAAAAAGCAAAAATGCTATCAATATTATTATGGTTATTATGAATGTTATATCTATATTATTTACATTAATAAATTCTAATTAAAAGTATTTTATAAATTCCTTACTAAACACCCATTCTAAAAGTTTTTTCCACTCTTTTATTTAATTCAATTTGGTTCAGGTAATTAAAGATGGAATCAGCAATCAATTTTCCACTCACTTCCTGATATGATAGAATTCTAAAAAATGTGTACACAGATGTGTTTCCGATGAAAATACAACATTTTAATATTTTTAGAGCTTAATTGTAAATTACTAAATTAATTTTAAGGTATAAATAAACTGAAGTAAGACCCTGATGATGTTCCACATGGTGGCTGAAACTTGTAGGTTTTAGACTTTTAGAATTTTATTTAATGTTTTGAAAGTGTTAACTTTTAAGTGTATTATACGTCTTTTAGTAAATCTTGTTAGTTATATTTGTGATGTTAATTTTAAGGTATTTCTCTGTTAGCAGGGCGCAGGTGATAAATTGTCAAATATTCTTTATGGTTACCACGAATGAAATATTTTAAACACTAAAAAATAGAAAATAAAATATAAATAAATTAGTCGGATGTGGCAATCCCAAAACTTTCTTCTATCTCATACATGTTAGTACTTCAAAATTCGTTATCACAGTACCAAAACTAAATGGCAATTTATACCCATCATGAGGATTCTAAAGATATAACATTTCGTGCATTAGTTCTTGAGATATGAGGATATGACTACCGCTAAAATCGTGTAAATACTGCAAAATGCAGCATAGCAGCGCTAGCTATTGGGCGATTCATACCAAAACCTAATCAGTAACAACTTGTGTCAACGTTCAACTGAATCTATGTTAGACGAAAATTCGTTCATTAGTTCTTGAGATAGAGCTATTGCGGAAGTCGTGAAAAATGCAGCATAGAAGTACCACCTGTTGCGCGATTTACACCAAAAGGTAAGCACTACCAATTCATATCAAGGGCTAACTGAATCTGAAGTTTGAAGAAAATCCGTTCATGAATTCTTGAGATAGAGCTATTGAGAAAATCGTGAAAAATATAGCATAGCAGTGCCACCTGTTGTGAGATTTACACCAAAGCGTAAACAGCACCAACTCATGTCAAGGACTAACTGAATCTGAAGTTTGATGAAAATCCGCGCATTAGTTCTTGAGGCAAAAATCTTGAGGCTATTACAAAAGTCGCGAATAATGTAGCATAGCAGGCGATCTGTTGGGCGATTTACACCAAAAACTAATCAGCCGGTAGAGCCGGTACAAATTACCAGGGCTAACTAAAGGGGGCCTCCAAGGTGCCCGGCTTCGGTCCTAGTGTAAAAAAAAAATACCGGAAAAACTAGACTCGTACTTTTTTACGTTATAATTCTAAATTAAAACAAAAAATAAATTTCAAAAGTCAAAATTTGCTGGGATGTCTTTACGGACCGGGCTTAGGGTCTGTACGCCTGTGTATATATAAAATATTTGAAAGTTCATTTGATATCAAGAAAATTATGAAACTTCTCACCTGTTTTAATGATGCGGATGATTTCAGACGCGCGAACAGGAATCAGGTGGAAACTTGGGTAGGGTCACAGTTTCGCATTATTTCTTTCATACTTTAAACCTTTTCATTCAAAATTAACTGATGAATTCAATTAAAATTTAATTACATTTTCAATATTTTAAATTTTTATTTAAAATCTTTAGATGAAAAAGTGTCACAAATGCATCATAAACTGTAATACTGTAAGAGAAAAATAATAAAATTCTAAGCACATACTACATAAATATACAATAATCCAGCCAAAAGGTCCAAAGGTATCCAGCAAATTCATTTTTCAACAGAGTAAAGCCTGTTTATAACGAAATCTAAGTATAAACGAAAAAAAAAAATCATGGTCCAACCCTCCAAAAACATTATGCAGTTATACCTTCTAATAAAAAAAACAAACTGTATTAAACGGAAATTAAAAGAGGTCGTTTGCGTTTCCGTCTAATCAGATTTAATTGCCGAAACGTCAGTGAGGGCTTACTGTGGAGGCACAAAAAGTTTTGGTTTCTGTTAGTCTGTCTGTTAGTCTGTCTGTCTGTTCCGCGATAACTGACGCAAAAAGCATCCGATCGGCTTGAAATTCACTGGGCATGTTGATGAGGTACCCGGACTTAGCTGTATAGTTTTTGGTTAAATTTGGTTCATTCGTTCGGGAAATATGGAATATTTTATTTTGCTCTATAATGCTTTTCTATGGCAAGTCAGACGATTTTCAGATTTTCATTTGTTGAAAGAAATGGCTCATATGAAAAATGGATTTAAATGGTAAATTTTTGATGCTGAAATTTTTAAATAAGATTATTAAATTATTCCAATAAGTTTGAAATTTTGTCAATATATTTGCGAGATTTTTTTAATTAGGTTTATAATATTGGGGGAAATTTTATGCATGTTTTTCAATAATATAAAGGATTTTGTTTTATCAGTTTCACATAATGCATATTTCATTTTTTTTTTCCTTTTCTTTCTCTGTTGCCTAGCAACGTATTTGGTCCTAATAATATTAGTATAATTGCGTGTATAATGTTTGAGTAAAGCCAACGTAAAAACAGATGAATTAATGCATTTGTATCTTTGCATATAGACGGATTTTAGCCCAGAAATAAAAATAGGCAATATTTCATTTATTTTATTTTATTGAAATATTTTACTTAAAAATACAAAAGTTCATTATTTTCATAGAGAATAACGTAACATTTTTCCATAACATTTACCAATATTTCTTTAATTGTTGCCAAGAAAATCAAAACCCGGAATAATATTTTCTTTTAAACAATTTTCAATTGAAATGTTTTGTCGTGAAACAGGAAAATGAAAAATAAAATTAAGAATAGAAAAATTAATATGGCGGCATATTGGAAATAAAAAGAAAACTCTCGAGTATTTCTTAATATGAATGTTGAATATGATGAAAAGTTTTGAGTAAGTACGCATAACAGGTGAATTAGACGTCATTTATCGAAAACAAAGATGCTGGAATAAAAAGATCTTGGGTAAAATAAAATTAACTATTATTCACGGAGGAAAGAGATAGATGGAGATGCAGTGTGCCGTAAAAACAGTTTGCAATACGATGTGCGTTATCGCTTAGATTTAAATGCCCTCATTCGGCCCAAACAAAACAAGCACGTAGAAAAGGGACCAAATTCTTTGACTTCATCCAGTTTTTTTTTTTTTTTTTTTTTTTTTTTTTTTTTTTCTTTTTTCTTTAAGCACGTCGTTGTGTTGTGCCGAATGTAGCGGATTTTAGGGTTACATTTTTGGCGTCACTTCAAGATTTATTGTCTGTGTACGGTTAACATGAATATTTTATTTTAAATTTAAATTTTATTAATTTATAAAAAAAAAAAAAACTTATGCTTATCCTTATAAATCACAGCGTAAAAAAACTAAGATATACTATAACCACCCGCACAATCAATAAAAAATTACGAATGTAAATTTAAATAGACTACGGGGGGTTCAAGGGGGTGGAGCCCCCCGGAAGAACTGCAATTTTCGATTTAAAAAGTTACCAGAATAAGTAGCTCATCAGAATTTCAGAACATCAGTGTATAACCACTTGTTTAACACTTTTAATTTCTGAAACTTTACGAAGTATCTTGTATGCTCATAAATATTTATGTAATTTGAAAACTTTAAAAAGCGATTTGTAGGAAGTTGAATATTATGCAATGAGTGTTAAAAAACAATGACTTGCAAAAATGACGTTGAGGCTCCTGATCTGCAGATTTACTAGTTGTATCATACTTATGGTGGGGAGACCGTATTGGAATTATTACCGAGGGCCACGGTCTCTTTGTACGGCCCTGACCAAGGCCATCTTGATATATAAAACAAATTGCACATTTACTAACATGTTTACTATGTAAAATTATCATATATCTTGAGTTCTTTTTTTTCTCAGTTTAGAGATTAAATAATTTAAATTAGGAATACAATCGACTTTTATCAATATTAATACTAAATAAAGTGATGAATTAAACTCTTAAACACTTAAATTAATTAAAATATATTATATTTATTGTATAAAACAGCTCTAACGAAAACGTTTCGCAAATTTTTAAATAAATAAGGAAATATTTTTGTGTTACTGCTGTAATTTCTGCCATTTGCAGATTTTTTTTTGGCCTAATAAAATTTGTTTTAAAATAAATGTTATTTAATCGTAATTTCGCCATTAGAATTTTCATCGAAAAACAGTTTAGATATTTATCTATTTTATTTTCATGAGATTCAGAAATTTCATAATTTTGAATACTAATTAAAATATTTTATAATTCACTCCAAAACAGTAAAAGATATTAGTTAAAATAATATAAAAATAATGAATTATTTGTTTACCTCTAAAGACAGTTGATTGTAATTTGTTATCGATCTGTACCGATTTCACTATTTCAATGTATACATTCCTCTTTTTCTTTGAATTGTTGCATTTCGCACTGTAGCATTTCATTCAAACAACTGGTACAGATTGGGAAGATGGTTGATAAGCTTCATCTGATATTTCAGGTACTGCCTTTGATATTAGGTAATCCATATTAGGTATTCCATAGTTTGATGTAACTTTATCACAATAATCAACTTTTAAATATTCTAGACAATTAGGTAGATTTCGTAAGAAATACTACCTATTGCAGTCGTTACCATGGTGCGACTTTTGAAAAATTCCTTCATAACTTTTCATTATAGGACCCCAGGAACCCAACCCCCCCCACCCCCCCCCACCTAAAAAGTTTATATATATGTATGCATGTACTAAATTTTGTCCGCACGATAAAAGTCGCAATTATGCACGGATCGTCCTCAAACTCGCCAACAACTTTGAGATGGCTAATATCTCGGCGGGGATTGAAAATGGGTAAAATCGGACCAAGGGAATGGAAATGGGGAGGGTTCAAAAATTTTAATACCATCTTAACATGATTCCGATAAAATCAGCTCTTACACAAGAATAACAGAAAAAAATCCCTGCCGGCTCGGGCCTACAGGCGGAGGTAGATTTCGAAGTTAAGTACTAATTTCACCAACAAAACTTAAATCAAGATTAGAGATAAACCCAGTTCCTTCACCAAGAATGAGCTCTTGGGAGCTAAACATTTTGAAAAAATTCTAATATACAGGAATACACAGACGCATGTATATGGAATAGGTTTAAAAATGGCTAAAGCAAATTCAGAGAACCTCAAAGTGTTAAAATATGTTAATATTTCCATAGTCTGGTTTTTATCATGTTTTAATACGTTTCTTCAAACTCACATGACGTTACATATTCACCTGCTGGTGTCCATTATATTTCTAATATGACGCAATATTTTTATTTTCTTTTTAATTTGTCAAACTATTTATTTCATTTTCAGTTTTCAGGCGGAAATCTTGCTCTAAAAAACTTATGACGTAATATTCAATTTGTTTTCAATTCGTCAAACTTTTTATTTAATTAATTTTCGCGTGAAAATTTTGCAATAGGAAATCAATTGTTGTGGTGAGAATTTTATTGCTTTTTTTAATTGTTGGCAACTGCTATAACGAAAAATATTTATTTTTTTCTGTCATTGTTGTGAAAGAGCTGGTTTTATCAGAATCATGTTAAGACGGTATTCAAAATTTTGAACACTCCCCATTTCTATTCCCTTGGGCCGATTTTGCCCATTTTCAATCCCCGCCGAGATATTAGCCTTCTCAAAGTTGTTGGGGAGTTTGAAGACGATTCGTGCATAATTGCGACTTTTATCGTGCGGACAAAATTTAGTACATACATACATATATATATATATATATATATATATATATATATATATATATATATATATATATATATATATATATATATAAACTTTTTAGGTGGGGGTGGTTTTGGGTTCCTGGGGTCGTATAATGAAAAGTTATGAAGGAATTTTTCAAAAGTCGCACCATGGTAACGACTGCAATAGGTAGTATTTCTTACGAAATCTACCTAAAAAAAATATTTTTCGTTATTGCAGTTGCCAACAATTAAAAAAAAAGCAATAAAATTCTCACCACAACAATTGCTTTTCTTTTGCGAGAATTTCACGTGAAAAATTAAATAAAATAAATAGTTTGACGAATTGAAAACAAATTGAATATTACGTCATAAGTTTCCTAGAGCAAGATTTCCGCATGAAAACTCAAAATGAAATAAATAGTTTGACGAATTAAAAAACAACAACAAAATATTGCGTCATATTGGAAATAAAATGGACCTCAGCAGGTGAATATGTAACGTCATGTGAGTTTGAAGAAACGTATTAAAACATGATAAAAACCCGACTATGGAAATATTAACTTATTTATCACTTTGAGGTTCTCTGAATTTGCTTTAGCTATTTTTTAAACCTGTTCCATATGCATGCGTGTGTGTATTCGTGTGTATTAGAATTTTCACAAAATGTTTAGCTCCCTAGAGCTCATTCTTAGTGGAGGAACTGGGTTTATCTCTAATCTTGATTTAAATTTTGTTGTTTAATTTAGTACTTAACTTCGAAATCTACCTCCGCCTGTAGGCCCGAGCCGGCAGGGATTTTTTTTTAAATCCATTTTGTGCATTAATTTTCATCTTACGAAGAAAACGCATGTTAATGTAGAACCACGTGCTAATACAGCAACAATACACAACACAAGGCAAATTTAAGCAGGAAAAAGTCAGAGCCGGGTGAAGATTTCAAATAGCTTCCACGTTCCCTCCTTTGATCACGTGACTTTCCCAGAGTGAGCAGCTGTCATAGCCCGGTATATCAAGAAAGCCCTGCCCCGACTCGCTGATTAAAGAACATTAAGTTCGAATGAAAATTAATTCGTTAATTTAGAAATCATTGTAACTGAATATTTGATGCCTTACTAGCACATTTAAATGGTAAATAAGTACATCCGGCTAAATGTCTATCTAAACAATAAGTAAACAAATGAATAAGATTTCAAAAGGGAAAGCATCCGTACGAAAGAAATCAGCAGAAAGTTTCCAAACGGCTTCTGGAAAGCGAGCTCAGAAATACGCAGATTCGAACTGTATGTCTGCTGCTCAAAACGGTCTTTTTCAACACGCGGTGCAGCATAGATGATTCGATTTTAAAGAAAATATTAGGATGTGAAAGATTATCGTTATTTGGGGTGTTAAAAAATTAACTGATTAACTTTTTCAAAGGCTTTAACGTTGAAAAAAAGCACAAAATATCCATAGAGCAAATTGACTTTTATAACCCATATCACTTTTCTGTTTCAGAGGACACTACGGGATACAATTTTGCAATGCAAAAGGTCGAGTATCTTTTTGGTTTTTTTTCTTTTTTTACGCAAAAGTCAAAATAGAGAAAAATTTACTAATTTATTAGAAAAAAAATTTGGTTTCAGATTTATGGTTATCAGATAGTTATTCAATTTTTTTCTCTACTAAGCTAGTACATTTTTCTGACTTTTTTGTATTAAAAAAAATAATATATTATGTACGACTTTTTGCCGCGTAGAATCGTTAACCGTGGTATAATCTGAGACATAGAAAAGATGCGGGTTATGAAAGCTAATTCAATTTCAATTTGTGAGCCAATTTCAATGAAAATAGATCCATGACCCTCAAATTGAATTAGCTTTTATAACCCGTATCTTTTTTGTGTTTCAGATGACACTACGGGGTACAATGCTACACTGAAAAAAAGTCTTGTACCAGTTTTTTTTTCTTTTTTAACGCAAAAAAGTCAAAATAGAGAAAAATATACTTGTTTAAGTATAGAGGTCTGCACGGACAGGGCCGGCAAAAAAATTGAACGGACCTCCAGGGCCGAGAAGGGCTGATAAAATAAATTAAGCGAGTCTACAGGCCCGATATAAAAATTTGTACGAAATCAATAAAATATGAGCCATTTTCAACGAATATGTCTTTCCCGAGAAGTGCGTCACGAGCCGATGCGAGTTTGATAGCATCAATACAGAAATATATTCTACATAGTCGTGCCGGCACGGAAGTGGTCTTAATCGTTCTCAGGATGTGTAGGACAGGCAATATGTTTTGTAAAAGTATTAATAGCGATCATGAACTTCTGTTAACAGTATCTTTGGAAATATACCCTAAGGTGGTTCTCAAATTCACTGCTGAACAATGCGAAACTTTCCGGCTCATTTTTAACTGTAAAGGCATAAAATTGAAAGGCCTGACTATTGAAGGGGTTTGGAATCGAATAGCGTTTTCCACTTTTGATAAATTGCTTACAGAGATATAACAGATTCTTGTCACGTGACTGCAGGTTTTTCTCCTTTCCCGTGCTATTGCTTCCAGAAATTCGATTCAAAACGCTAACTTTGGCAGCATTTTCTCAAATTCTCAGCCATTTATGTAGTTTCTGAATAAGAATACCTGCCAATATTACACATTTCCGAAAAGAAATTAATTCAGAAATGTGTCAGAAAAAACTCCTTTGGATTTGAGAGAAGCCTTAAAAAATGAAACAGAAATATTTTCAAAAAATCTACTTTTTATTATACAGCTTCAAAAGTTATCATGTTTTTAACCCTATATTCTAAACTACATTAATTTTTTAATGAATCCTTATTTGAATTTTGAAACGTCTGAGACTGTAAGTAATCATTAACACTATTGTGTGTTTTCTGTTTTGCGAGCACATAATAATCTAAAACATACTGTAAAATGTACCTATAAATATGTATGTAGTATTTATTAAAAGAATTATAATTGTATGTCGAGAAAAATCGTAATTTTTTGTAGAAATTGAGTCGGACCGGGGCCGAGCCTGGAAATTCCGATCCGTGCAGACCTCTAGTTTAGAGGAAAAAAAAATCTGCTTTCAGATTTATGGTTTTCAGATTTTTTCCTCTTCTAAATTAGTAGATTTTTCTTTATTTTGACTTTTTTTTTGCACAGAAAAAAAAGCTTGTGTACGACTTTTTGCAGTGCAGAATTGTACCCGTAGTGTCATCTGAGACACGAAAACAATACTGTTTGTGAAAGCTAATTCCATTTGCGGAGCGATTTCAATGATAATATGTTCTTGGCCCACAAAATGAAGATTTTATAACCCATCCGTATCGTTTTTGTGTTCCAGATGACACTACTAGGTACAATTCTGCACCGCAAAAAGTCGCTACTAGTTTAATGCAGAAAAAATCAGGTTTCGTTTTATTGATCGTTCACTAAGAACAAAATACTTAAAAAACGCCTATCTTTCTATCTTATAAAGTGGAATTTCCACACAATATTATTTAAAAATATTTCAACGAAAATGAATTCTTTCCAGCCGCTGTACAATCGTTGCTGTCAAACAGGTTTTACAGGCGCTACTCATTTTCTGTTTTGTTGCGCTTGCCCCATGCTTTGCCCCAGCTCTTTTTTTACAGAGCACAGCTAAAATATACCAAGTTGTACGTTTGTTGACTAATTTAAAATTAAATTAATCAGAGTTGAGAAAGTACTTGGGAATCCAATTTTAATTCAAAATATGCTCGAATCATATAAGAGGTAATTCTCATTTCAACTCTTTCCAGCCGCTGTACAGCCGTTGATGTCAGACATACTTTACACGCGCTACTGATTTACTGATTGTTGCGTTTGACCCATATAAGAGCTCTGTTTCACAGACCACAGCTAAATTATATCAAGTTGTACCTTTGTTGAAGAATTTAAAATTAAACTAATCAGAGTTGAGAAAGTACTTGAAAATACAATTTTAATTCGAAATATGTTCGAACTACATAAATATTAATTCTCATATCAATTCTTCCTAGCCACTCTACAGTAATTGCTGTCAAACATGTTTTACAGGCGTTACTCATTTAATGTTTTGTTGCGCTTGCCCCCTATAAGAGCTCTTTTTTACAAAGTACAGGTAAAATATACAAAGTTGTACATTTGTTGACTAATTTAAAATTAAATTAATCAGAGTTGAGAAGGTACTTGGAAATCCAATTTTAATTCAAAATATGCTCGAATCACATAAGAGGTAATTCTCATTTCAACTCTGTCCAGCCGCTGTACAGTCGGTGTCAGACATACATTACACGCGCTACTGATTTACTGATTGTTGCATTTGACCCATATAAGAGCTCTGTTTCACAGACCACAGCTAAAATATATCAAGTTGTACCTTTGTTGAAGAATTTAAAATTAAATTAATCAGAGTTGAGAAAGTACTTGAAAATGCAATTTTAATTCGAAATATGTTCGAACTACATAAATATTAATTCTCATATCAATTCTTTTCAGCCACTGTACAGTCATTGCTGTCAAACATGTTTTACAGGCGCTACTCATTTAATGTTTTGTTGCGCTTGCCCCCTATAACAGCTCTTTTTTACAAAGCACAGGTAAAATATAAATAAGGTTGACTAATTTAAAATTAAATTAATCAGAGTTGAGAAAGTACTCAGAAATCCAATTTTAATTCAAAATATGCTCGAATCACATAAAAAGTAATTAATTCTCATTGCAAGCCATTAACGTCAATGGGATAAGACATTTTATGTTTTATCACGGTGGTCTCCAATCTTTTTTGGTTTGATGCCTCTGATTTTTTCTTTTGTTTTTATGTCTTGGAATAGTATATTATAAAAACGTAAATATTGAACTACTCTAGTTTTATGTTATATAACCCTTTAAGACCCAACCCGCACGATCGTGTGGGTTAGACATTCATTTAAATTTTTGTTTCTGAGCCGTATGTAATAAAAACTCGAATCGAACGATCGTTCTGGTTTGCAGATAGAGTAAAGTATCATTTTCTATCAACTGGTAGCGGTTGCAGTCCATGTTTTACTTTCTACAGGCATGACTAGCTTTGTTTACAAATACATCAGGTCTTAAAGGGTTAAAAAATATATTATTAATTGTAAAAGTTCACTATTATCTGTGAACGATAAAAATAAGGGGGTGTTAAAATTCTAGTGCTAAATTCACATTGTGTAAATCATTAAAATTCATATAAAGCACAAATAAAATGTACTGAATTTTTTTTTGTAGGTGCATACATATAATATAAAATTATTTAAAATGCATTAAAATATATTAAAATACTTTAAAAATACATTAAAAATCCAGTAAAATTTCCAAAACGCCAAATTCACACGACTATCTTCAATAGTCATTTAAATGTTGTTATTCCTCTTTGTGCTTATTCGTCAAAGCGAAACCATTGTAATTTAAGGCTGTTATGGAAGATAACATTTAAATAACCACTGAAGATATGACACTGAATAACCGCGTGAATTTGGCTGAAAACGTTTTGGGATTTTAATGTAGTTTTTAAGTATTTTAATGTATTTTAAATAGTTTTATGTTATATGTATGCAACTACAAGCAATTTTAGTACATTTTATTTGTGCTTTATATGGATTTTAATGATAAAATAAGGTTTGCGATTTTTAAAATTGATATAATATCTAATTATTAAAGTAAGTAATAGTATTGCTCATGCATTTGCATTTGAAAATGTTGATACATAAAGCTAGTTTGTTTAAGTGGATGGAATACTTTAAAAATGAACAAAAAAAAAATATATCGATTAAAATAATACCTGATTTTCATTTTTTTTTATACGTGGTCTTGATTCACATTAAAACAGCCCGAGTGTTATTTCAATTCAATCAAGTTTTAAATTCATTTTATGCAGTTTTAAAACCTGTAATTAATCGGTAAAACATCCCTTGCGAACCTATTTGCCTCCAATACTTTTCATTTTACTCAAACTTTTAATTAAGTTACTTGAATTTTTTTTTTATATCGGGTAGGGCATGAAACGAAAGATCTTATAACACCGAACTAAAAAAAATAATTTTAGGTATTATATTTACAGAGATATCGCCTAAAATGTACTGCAAAAATATGTCCATTACCACTATTTCCGAATCTACAGAAATTAAAACTTTGTTTCTAAAATGCAAAATTAAAAAAAAAAAATCTGCTTTTTTGAAGCATTAATATGCATGAGATAGAAAGTTTTGGGTTTGGTACATCTGATTAGTTAAGATTTTTATTACGAATAACGGTTAATACAAGGGCTTTTATAACTTCAATGCTTTTAGAATTCGACTGTTTATGTTAGTATGAAACGTATGAAAGAATTGTTAATGTTTTAAGGGGGTAGGATACCTTTGAACACGTCGAAAAGTAAAAAAATATCACTATGTTCCAAGCTTCAAAACTTGTGTAATAAGTCAAAAATAAAAATCAAACTTCATTTAAATATAAAGCTCATATTTAAATTTACATTAAAAAATGTATATATATATTTGTAAATTTACATATAAATATTGAAATGATAAGTTTAAAAATATATGATAATAAGAGAAAAAAAATCTTGCGCGCATGATAAAATCTGAAAATATCCACATAAAGAGGAAATTTTGGAGAAAATAACTACACTGTAAAAAAAAAAAAAAAAATGGTAACGTTCCATGTAAAATCCAGGAACGTTTCGCCTTTTCTGAGGTTTTCAGAATAATTTAGCTCTTTCCTGTGAAATTCTGGTTTTCTTATCTGAAACGTTCCTGAACTAAAGTTGGAAACAGCAAAACGCTGCGGCCGCCATTTATTATTTTTTTGCTATAATCCGTTGCTCGCGCGCGAGTGTCGAAAGCGAATTCCTTAAATGAATGTAAAAAAATCAATATGGAATGCAAATAAATCAATAGACGACATAATCTTTTACGTCTCTATTGTCAAGACAATTCAGATGAAAATACAATACCTCTGTGACATCGCTAAGAGATTATCTCTCGTACTTGTCTGTGGAATGTTTAACGAGCAGACCGTGTAAAAAAAATACACCTATTATTTGGATCTCCATTAACCAGGGGACCATCAAACATGATTCTCACCGATTTTGATTAATTTAAAGTATGTTTTAGAGTTCTTATCTCTAATTATTCTTGTGAAAGGATTTCTTCAAATGGACCTTAGATTTTCAGAAATTAGATGCCGAGGTTTCGCATACGTTTCAAATACCCATTAGTTTGCATCTCTCAACGTGTCTTTCGTGGTGTGGACGCAGAAGGCTCGCACGTCACCCGTACGGCCCGAGTTCGATGCTACCTCTTGACTTTTTTTTTCTTTTTTAATTAATTTTATATTTTAACACTTTATTACAATTTGATTTAAATTTGATATATATTTGGCACTTTGAATTGCTGCAAATTTGAATTTTTTTTTTTCGGAAAAAATATACAATTACGTTTAGGTTTTTTTTTTTCATGAAAATTTATATGTATTTTATCTAACTTGTAAACTAACATAATTACTGACGAAAATCCAAAATATTTTATGTCTAGATTTTTTTTCTAATTATTATTTACATTTATATATTTTTATATTTTAAGCAAAGTTCAGAAACAATATATCATATATATATTTACTTTATTGAATTTTAACTGAATTTTTTTTTTCGTGTAAATTATAAATAATAATTTTGATGTCAATTTCAAAATATTTTTTCATTCTAACAAATAATGATAATAAAACGAAAATTGTCAACTGGAAATGTAAAAATCGTCTGCGGATCCCTCATGCTGTGAAATTTCAGTAATGTTTTGCTGTCAACAGAAATATTCCTGGTATTTCGCAGGAAACTTACTGGCATTTCTGTAGAAAGTTTTTAACATATACAGTAAAGTTCCAGTCATTTTCAAGAAATGTTTCTTGGAAATAATGGGCAACTCAGCTGCCCATTTTTTCCCAGGAACGTTGCGGAATTTTTTTTACAGTGTACGTAATAGTATTACCTTTATACTAAAAGCAGAATATTTGTAAAAAATATTGACTAAATTAAAAAATTAACAAAAAATTAAAAATTTTCACTTTAAAAAAATACAGGACAAAAACAGAAAAAAACTAGTATGTTGTGGCCATCACAAAACTTTCTTCTATATAAATCACGTCAATTAAATCATTTAAATAGTAAAAGAAATTACATCAATTTATTCATATAAAAGTATACCTGAATTTGAAGTTTGATGAAAATTCGTGCATTAGTTATTGAGATAGAGCTGTAGGGGAAATTCTGAAAAATGCAGCACAGTAGCGCCACCTGTTGAGCGATTCGCACCAAAGCACAAACAGCACTAATTCATATTAAGGTATACCGAAATCTGAAGTTTGATGAAAATCTGTGTATTAGTTCTGGAGCTAGAGCTACTGTGGAAATCACAAAAAATGCAGCACAGCAGCGCCACCTGTTGAGCGATTTACACCAAAAGGTACAAAACATCAATTCATGTCAAGGACTAACTGAATCTGAAGTTTGATAAAAATCCGTGCATTAGTTCTGGACATTGAGCTATTGTGGAAATCGAGAAAAATGCTGCATAGCAGCGCCACCTGTTGAGCGATTTACAGCAAAACATAAACAGCAGTAATTCATATCCAGGTATACCTGAATCTGAAGTTTGTTGAAAACCCAAGCATTAGTTCATGAGATAGAGCTACTGCGGAAATCACAAAAATGCAGCATAGCAGCGCCACCTGTGGAGTGATTTACACCACAAGGTGCAAAACGTCAACTCATGTCAAGCACTAACAGAAACTGAAGTTTGATGAAAATCCGTGCATTATTTCTTGAGATAGAGCTATTACGAAAATCGTGTAAATGCTGCAAAATGCAGCATAGCAGCGCCATCTGTTGAGCGATTTGCACCAAAACGTTACCAGCACCAATTCATATCAAGGATTAACTGAATCTGAAGTTTGATGAAAATCCGTGCATTAGTTCTTGAGATAGAGCTAGTGCAGAAATCGCGAAAAATGCAGCATAGCAGCGCCACCTGTTGGGAGATTTGCACCAAAAACTAATCAGCACCAATTTATATTAGGGACTACTTGAATATAAATTTTTATTAAATTCCGTGCATTAGTTCTTGAGATAGAGCGCCCACAAAATATGTGTCACATACACACAGACAGACAGACAGACAGACAGACTCACAGAGTCACAGACAGACATTTTGTAAAAACATGTTTTTTGGAATCTCTGACCTCTAAAACGTGTAAATCCGTCGAAAACCGGAAGTCGAAAATTTTTACGAATCCAATACTTTCTTCTTGTAAAGATAGAAGAAAGTAAAAATCTTACTTTTTTCTAGTTTTAAGTTGTAGATAATACAGAAATGAATATGAGGTGAAAATTTCTTTTGGTTGCCATGCATAGTTTTTTAGTAATACTGCGCGCAGTATCAAAATTCATCATTTTGAATAAACACGACGCAAAGTTTAATTATCCTATGTAGTCTTAACATGTCGTCTTAATAAAACTGACATAATTGGTAAATTAATGGATTTTTCAATGCGGTTTTTTGCATATTGTTCAGAAATGATTACGGAATCAAAATATGTATAAAAAAAATCGAAAAATTTGAAAGTTTAAAGGTATCCTGCCCCCTTAAATGACATTTTAGCTATAATAGGTATTGATGGAAAACCTGGGCTTTCCTTCCTCTTGAAACAAAAATCCTATCATACATAACAGATGATATTCGAGTTCTTACGAAAGATAAAAAAATAAAAATAAACAGGAGGAAAAACGGGCGAAAGATCAGCGAATGACTCTTTCACAAGGGGACACTGCACATCGATTGAAAAGAGACGCCAAATCGTCCAGGAACATGAAATTCATTCCGGGTCTGTTGTCATTCGGGGATATCGACGGCGGATAATGAGATGGTTTTGCATCTTATTTTATATTTTGATGCTTTGAGGTTTTTTATCTTTAGAATAGCGATGAATTTTTATATAGTATGAGTAGTTCACTTTTCGGTACCATTCGTGAAATTATCACTTATTTTATCACAGAAAGTATGTGTCAGAACCTAAAAAATGTGTAACAAAATCGTTGAATTATATTAAGATAAAAATCGATTTATATTATAGTTAAGGATCGACCGAAATAGGTTTTTAAGACCCAAAAACCGAAACAGAATTTCGGTAATCTTACTATTTTCGACTGGAAACAAAAACGAAAATGTTCAAAACATTTTGAAAAGTAATTAATACTACATAAATATACATAATCGTTAATTAATTATACGTGTAATTTCACGTGTTCCCCAAGTTAGCTCTCTCTGCCTATGACCAAAACTTTTTATTTTCATGTAAAATAAAATGTCATTAATTCATCAGCGACACAGAATTTCTAGATATACGAATTTCATTTAATTAAAAAATGTTTTAGGTATACATACCTCGATTTATTTTTTATAATGATTTTTGTAAATGATCATCTGTTGTACTAGAACTTTCTCAAAGACTATTCGAAATACTTCTGCGGTTTCAAATTAAAAAAATTCTATTACTGTTAAATCTGCAGCTCTTAATGGTCATGTGAAAAGCACCTTCAAAGTTTAATCATATATTCATTTCTTGCTTTATAATTTGCACTCACGTCTTGAGTAAGTCATGACTGATCATTATAAACAGTGAAGTTCATATGCAATAAATAAAGAATGTCTCATTTGAGCCGATACAGCTCAAATCAATGACTAATGTTACAAATAGCCGAAGGAAGAAACGAGATTTCTGGAACACAGATAGTTTTGGTCGAGTTTCGGTATTCGAATTTTCAGCAGCATTTTCGCCGAAACTCTGACTTTGGGCAGAAAACGAAAGCGAAACCGAATTTTCGACTGATCTCCAATTCTAATAATTATATCTTTTCTTATTACAAAGTATATGTAGTAAGAGATGATTTGGGCATAGCCCGAACCCGAGCCCAGCCCTCAAACGGTCTTAGGATCGATCTTCATAAGAGTCTTTGGCCTCAAAGATTTTATTTTTTTTATTCGCAAATTGAAAAACAGAAGAAAAACTTGCATGAGAAACAAGAATGTAGTCTAAGTTTCTTAAACAGTCTAAGTGAGTTACAATCCTTTGAAAATCATTTTGAAAAGGAATTGAATTGCTATTGAAGGGATATAAGGAGACATATTCTATCTGATTCTAAAGCCTTGGAAAGGTAAGTGTTAGTAATAAAGAAGGCGCGGGATATCCCTTGCTATCCTCGCTTACTGTTTAAAGTCTTTTTGCAGAATTACTGAAGACAGAACTAATGCCTTTTTGACACAGTTCTATAATGATTTTTTAGAAGAATTAGAATTGTGATCTTTGCAGATTTCTGCCATTGGTTGGGTACCAATGATAAATTTGCCATTTTAAGCAGGACATGAAAACACGTGGACATGAAAAACACGAAACGCTGTCATGAGGGAGTAATTAGGATTAATATTTACAACATTTCAACTTTTAAAAAATCAGTTTTCGGTTTTTCTTTTGTTCTGAAATTTTTTAATTCTTCAATATAATGCAAAAAAAAAAAACAAAAAACAAAAAACAAAAAAACATTAAAAAGTCTGCATTATTACGTAAGATATAATCGTTTATAGACGGTGATTATAGTTGAAGGTCGATAAATATTGAAACTTTAAAACGCGTTTTCTCAGATTAGTAAATTTGGAGTATGTGCGCACCATTACTTTCAAACCATGCTTTAAAATAAGTAGGAAATATGCGTTTCTTTATAATCTTCATGCAAAAAAAAAAAAAAATCACACATTTTGGTTATTTTTTTTTTGTACTTGAAAAATATTGAAAAAAAAAATCTTGTAATTTTTCCTTTTTTTGTGCTAAAATTAAATTTTAAACAAAACTTATTGTGCATATTTTGGTTTTAATTTAGTCGTAGATATGTTATGATTCTATTTTATTCAAAGAATGGTTTTCTATATGCTTAATTTATCATTTCATCATGCGCGCAGATCAGTCGCGCAAGATAGGGTATACTTAATGCTGCGTACGGTTTTTATTTTTACACCAGTATTTTCGAACAGTAATCTTTGACTTATTTTATCGCAGAATTTGTAACAATGGTCTACGATTAAATGAAACGAAATTTGCAATTTGCAAATAGTAGAGATAAAAATAATAAACGTACGAATGTTTGATGATATGTTTTTATACTAAATCAAAACCACATTTTTGCTGTTGTTGTTTATTCTGCAAAT
The DNA here is from genome assembly GCA_963932465.1 of Maratus speciosus. Classification (NCBI taxonomy): domain Eukaryota; kingdom Metazoa; phylum Arthropoda; class Arachnida; order Araneae; family Salticidae; genus Maratus; species Maratus speciosus. The sequence goes on from OZ010794.1 coordinate 361,138,371, forward strand.
GGCCACGATGGGATGAAGGTTTTAATTGGGCTCCCTAGAGATTTCACACCCTGCTGATTTGCAAACAAACGAGAACCTTTTCAAAAGGGACAACTTATCTAATTCGGTATCGTATTTATGGTAAGTAAACGAAAGATTTAAACATTGCACGGCAAAAAAAAGAAAGATTCCTTTTTTTTTTTTTTTTTTTTTTTTTTTTTTTTTTTTTTTTTTAAATCTATGAAATCATAAAATAACCAAGAACGAAAATGTACAATAGCCTCTTCCAACATAACAACGATTCCGAAAAGCTGCTCATTATCATTAGAAAATTTGGAAATCCATACGTGGACGTTTAGTTTTTTATAATTATAATTACTGTCAATAACTGTGAAATTTCGCAAACTTCTTCTTTTCTCAGCCAGACTGATTAGGCGCCAGTGATCCCAAGTCACGTGGTCTGACTAGAGAATTAATATTAAAAAACATTTTTTCTTTCTTCCTTTTTTTTAGTTTAGTTGGTTTTGTGAATGTGAATCTTGAACGCAGCAGGTAATAAGCTGCGTATAGGTTTTTTATCGTGGTCTTCTATTAGAAGAAATGATTTAATTAAAAAAAAAGGGGGGAAATTTATTTCCGAATATGAAATCATGCTTGACTTCTTGTTAGAAGAAATAGTTTCTGAAGTATTAATTGTTTTAAAAGCATTTCTCTTGTTTATAGTTCAGTTAAAATGTGAATCTCGAGAGTAGCATGCTGGCTGTGTATTTCTTGTTCTTCCGAAAAGGGAGAAATAAATATTCTTGAACATATAAAAGAAATTATCTGAAATTCCTAGTGAGGAATAACAAATATCATTCATATGTTTTCGTTGTATATACTGTATATATTTAAAGGTGTAAATATAGAATTTTCAAGTTTTTTAATCATCTTGTGCTATTTTATACTAAACAACACCAGCGCTATTTTCTGTTGTGAAATATGTTTTATTATTTTAATATGATTTTACATGAATCGTGAAGTTTAGAATTATGCTCTCCCAACCTTGGATTTAAATTGTGATAACGTGAAATTTCGTGCAACATATGAAGATTATTCTTCAATAACAAAAAGAACAAAAAACTGATTATAATTTATTCACTAGAGAATCAATCAAGAGAAATAAAAATTTTATTGTTTGATATAAAAGATATAAAAAAAGTGTGAAATAATTTTTCAGTGGTCAGTATTGTTGGATTCTTTGAACAAATCGTTAATATTTGATAAAAATAATATCAGATATGTTAAATATATTAAGTTTTAATAATTTTTAGAAATGTAAGAAAGAAATGTACAGCTAGTTTTTTATTTTATAAGAAATTCTTTCATTCATAAATTGCCATTAACCCTTTCAGGCGGGTGGTACGTTTATGAAACCGCTTAATTTTAATTCCGAAATGCAACAATGGCACCAGAATTCTGGTAAAACTTTTTTTGGTTTATTATGTTTATGAAATAAAGCTTTTTCTTATTTCGGAATAAGTCTGTTTGTAAATTCCGGTCTCAGTCATTCATTTCAATATTTTAGGAATAGAAGGGATTTGCCTCTGAACAGACGTTATTAATATTATTATTTTTTTGTGAATTTTTATTGTTCCCCTGCCTTTTTTTTCTTTGGCTTTTTGAATTTCTATTAGTATAAAATGATTAAATCGTAAAAAAAAAAGTCATTTTTTTCTGACTTTACAAAAATCTTCCTTGAAGAGGTTAAAGAATTGTTCTTTTTTGCTACTTATAGTCTAGGCAATAGAGACCGTATAGGGGCTCTACCTAGAAAATTCAGGGTAGTTCTGGAAAAAGGCTTATTATATGTTTTTGGGGTCACTGAATCCGAATTTTTAACTTCCACCAAAATTTCCCCCGGCACCCCCCCCCCCCCCCCAAATTTTAGTAAAATACCCCCAAAAAATGTTTTTATTAAAAAAAAATATATTTTTTTATTGTTTTAGGGGAAAAGGTATCTAGAAATTCAGAAAGTAGACAAAATTTGCAACAAATTAGATGTATGACATTATGACGTAGGATGGAGGGGGAGGGGGATCTTCCTCGGAACATGCGCCGCGGTGCTGCGTGGACTAAGTTGCGCAATTCCACTTAACAACCCACATCGTTTACATTCGCCCTCCCATCTCCCCTCCGAACTTTCCCTATAAGGTTTACTTCAAGTTTTTGGGTCGCTGAATCCGAATTTTTAACTTCCCCCCAAAATTTCCCCCGCCGACACCCCATCTCCCCCCCCCCCCCCCAAAAAAAAAGTTGTTTTTGGATTAAATTTTTTATTGTTTTAGAGGAAAACTATGTAGAAATTCAGAAAGTAGACAAAATTTGCAAGGAATAGGATATATGACATTATGACGTAGGATAAACGGGGGAAGAGGGGGCTGCCTCGGAACATTCCCCGCGCGCTGTTATCAAAAACCAAATTTTTTCAAAAAATAAATTTTTTGGAGGTTTGCCGGGGGACATTTTGGTGGAAAGTTACAAATTCGGATTCACCGACCCAAAAAACATAAAGTGAGTCGAAATCCAGAACTAGCATTAATTTTGCCAGGTCCCCTATTGCCTGGACTTGCATAACTTAGTGCACATAGCGCCGCAGTGTACGTTCCGAGGCAGCCCTCTCCCTCCCCGTTCATCCTACGTCGTAATGTCATGTATCCTATTTATTGCAAATTTTGTCTACTTTCTGAATTTCTACATACTTTTCCCCTAAAACAATAAAAAATTAAATTAAAAAACAACTATTTTTTTGGGGGGGGGGAAGTTAAAAATTCGGATTCAGTGACCCAAAAAACTTAAAGTAAACCTTATAGGGAAAGTTCGGAGGGAAGATGGGAGAGCGAATGTAAACGTTGTGAGTGGTTAAGTGAAATTGCGCAACTTAGTCCACGCAGCACCGCGGAGCATGTTCCGAGGTAGATCCTCCCTCCCCCTTCATCCTACGTCATAATGTCATATATGTAATTTGTTGCAAATTTTGTCTACTTTCTGAATTTCTAGATACTTTTCCCCTAAAACAATAAAAAAATATATTTCTTAATAAAAACCTTTTTTGGGGGGCATTTTACCAAAATTTGGGGGGGGGGGGGGGTGCCGGGGAAAATTTTGGTGGGCAGTTACAAATTCGGATTCAGCGACACAAAAAACATAAAGTAAGCCAATTTCCAGAACTACCATTAATTTTGCCAGGTAAAAACCCCTATTGCCTAGACTATTATTTCGGAAACATTTTCGAGTCGTTTTTACAGTGTACTAGCTGTTTAACCCGTTCTGTGCACGGGGGTTCATGAATTTAATTCTAAAACCAAAATTGAAAATAACTATTCGATTTAGTAAAATATTATTCTACTGCTGTGCTTTTTTTTTTTTTTTTTTTTTAATGAAATTTAATTTATCGTGTTACTATGGCAACAGACGATATCTTTGGAATAATGGAATAAATAGAATAAAAAGTTTTGTTGATGTTTGTGATAAAATGTGTTTCTTTATTTTTAAAAAATTGTAATAATTAATAGCCCAGTGGTAGGGGAGCAAAAAAAGGCCCAATTCGGAAATAATCAGGGGAAAGCTGGAAATTGTTTTAACCCCTTCAGTTTACGTCTAGAATGAATATGCTATGTTTCCCCCTTCGTACTAGGTGAGCGTTAGGAATTACACATTGATTTATAGTCAAAAAACACGTTTTTTTTAAAAATACTATAACACTATCTCGAAATAACCAACTTTTTCAAAAACTTTGTCAATACAAATGTTGTAGAGCTTAAAATTCTGAATAAAATGAGTACCTACACTTAATACTTATGTTGAATATTAAGGTCACAATTCTACTTTAAAATTTTAGCACCGTGGTCAGAGGATTGAACTCAGACTTAATTAGGGGAAAACTGGAAATCATTTTAATCCCTTCAGATTAGGTCTGAAATGAATATTCTATGTTTTCCCCTTCGTACTAAGTGAGCGTTAGGTAATATGTACACATTTACATTCGAAAAATACGTTTTTCTTTAGTATTTTTAACAATATCTGAAATGGCGACCTTTATTTTGACAAAAATATTAATGTGAGTATTCATTTTATTCAAAATTTTAAGCTTTAATACATCTGTATTGGCAATTTTTTTTTCATATAGTTAGCTGTTTTGAGATATTGTTAAGGTAATCTGATCTCTCCTATCTTGAAGCTCTTGATTAGTGATTAAGGCAAAATTTTGAAATGGAATTGCGACCTTAATTTTGAACAAAAATATTAATGTGGGTACTCATTTTATTTTGAATTTTATGCTCTACAACATTTATACTGACAATGTTTTTGATAGACTTAGCTGTTTTGAGATATTCTTAGGTAACTTGGTCTCTCCGGACTTCAAGCTCTTGATTAGCGATTAAGGCAAAATTTTGAAATTAGAATTGCGACCTTAATTTTGAACAAAAATACTAATGTGGGTGCTCATTTTATTCTGAATTTTAAGCTCCACAACATTTTCATTGACAATGTTTTTGATAGAATTAACTATTTTGAGATACTGTTAAAAATATTAAGGAAAAACGTGTTTTTCGAATGTAAATGTGCACATATTTCCTAACGCTCACTTTGTACGAGAGGGAAAAAACAGAATATTCATTTTAGACCTAATCTGAAAGGATTAAAACGATTTCCAGTTTTCCCCTAATTAATTCTGAGTTCAACCCTCTGACCATGGTGCTAAAATTTTACATTTGAATTGTGATCTTAATATTCAACAAAAGTATTAAGTGTAGGCACTCATTTTATTCAGAATTTTAAGCTCTGCAACATTTGTATTGACAATGTTTTTGAAAAAGTTAGTGTTTTCGAGATAGTGTTATGATATTTAAGAAAAACATGTTTTTCGACTGTAAATCAATGTATGATTCCTAACGCTGACCTAGTACGAGGGGGAAAACATGGCATATTCATTCTAGGCCTAAACTGAAGGGGTTAAAACAATTTCTAGCTTTCCCCTAATTATTTCCGAATTCAACTGCCTGACCACTGGGCTATAAGTGCATTTAAATAATCTCTAATTATTTGCATGTGAGGTAAAAGAATGATCGTAATACCCACTACAGCTTCTTAGTATTGCAGCGTGGCGTACGTGCAGCTTACGTAATGTATATCTCTAATTATTTGCATGTGAAGTACCGTACAAGATGAGGTACCGTTGTTGTACCGTACAAGAATTATCGCAATACCTAATATAAATTCTATTGCGTCTTGCAATAGAAAGGTAATTGTTGTGGTAAGAATTTTATTGTGAATTTTTAATTGTTGGCAGCTGCTATAACGAAAAATGCTTAAATTTGAAAGGAAATTGTTGGAAAATTGCTGTTTTTTTTATTAATTAAAAGTTAAATATAAATTATTTCGATTCCGGATTGCTTTAGTTGCCTCGACCGTGTTTTAATACACATGTACATAACATTTCACAATTCTGGCTTCCAAGCTGTGGATTTGTATAGCATTACAGACAGACAAATTTTTATTTTTATGTATTAGATTAATCAGTTTTCTTAACCCGGAAATAGATTTTTCGGATGCTGCCAATTTTCAAGTAAATTCCGGAAAGCTTTCTTTATCATTCGAAACCTCAGAATATAATGTATTTTCGAGATTTAAAAAATAATTTATAAAAACAAAGTTTCTTTTGCTGCCACTAATTTTCGGAAACATTTATGAATAGTTTTTAGAGTGTATTAATCAGTTTTCTCAAACCGGAATACCGGTTTTTCTTTTTAGGATGCTATTAATTCACAATTAAACATTTTCAGCTGCATAATTGAATTTATAAATCCAAGAGTAACAAAATAATATTTATTTTAATGTTAGTCTTGCTACTGTTAATTTATCATGTTTTTCTGAAAAACATGCTTTTTGAACACGAAAATGTTTATTTGAGAATGAATGACATTCGAAAAACTTATTATCGGGTTGAGATAACTAATTAATGCACTATAAAAACGACTCGGAAATGAAATTTCCGAAAATCAGTGGCAGTTAAAACAAGAACGAAAAATCATGTGTACGGCATAGATTATGAAACACTTTCCCACACATTCAGAATATTATAATGAAGCCTCATAGTTTATTAAGGTGAAAGATGATGCCTAAATGAACAATTTGGAAAAAGCATAATGCATTTGAAAACTTAATTTCTGCTATTATCCCGAATAGTCGGGAAAATATACGATTTTTTTGTGCAACCCTGTATATGATCTACAGCTTTGTATGCATACTACATAGTGCGGTAAAAGTTAGTTCAATTAAACGCATAGCAAAGTAAATAATTTCCACTAAGCAATTTCCTCCAATAAATGGATGTTGTTGAGAACTTTTGTGCGACCCTGTAAATGATCTATAGAATTTATATACACCAAGTAATATTTAAAAAATAGTTAAATTTAAAAACGCTTACCATAACTGAAAGTGCATTTGCAGCTATTATTGTTCGTAGGCTTCACTAGTTTGCTCATTTTCTTCTATAGCCAAACAATTTGGTGTGTCCCTGTAAATGAACGAAAAGTATACTGTGCACACTATATTCTATGGTAAGAATCTTATATTACACCTCAGTGATGTATATCAATTTCAATCTGTTTAAAACAGTCTTATATCATTAAAATACACGGCAAAGGATTTTTCCCCATAGACCGTAATGTAATGGGATTCTTTTGAGTGGCCCTATAAATGAACCGAAAATGCAAACTTCATTTTCAGTACCGAACATGTCATAGTAAACTCGAATAACATGTATCAAATTCATGACAATCGGACTATATTTACGCGAGTTAGAGCACGGACAGACAAACCGAATTCGTAAACACTATTCAACTATGTTGGTATTATATTAAAGATTATACCACTTTTTGAGATATTTCTTCGATTTTACATTTTAATCTCTTAAAACTCTATTACAAACAAACCTGTATATCGATTTTTTAATTTCTTGTCCATTTTTTAGAGATTTTTTTTCTGAATTTCATATTGATTTTCATCAAAATTTTGACTTTTGATACGTTAAAAATCATATTTAATTACCTTAATGAAGTTGAATTTTAAAATGCATAATCAGTTTCACTGTAAGCAATATCGGGATTCTTCCTTATCAATTTCATGAATTTTGATCAAAAATTAAGACGCATGGAGCATTTCAAAAATCTAAAAACGTTGAAAAATCAGTTTTGAGAAAAACAGATTTAAAGTATATTAAAGGGCCGAAAAATTGTTTGTATACAAAATTTTCAAATGCTCTGTAACTTTGCAATAAATAATCGCATCTACATTTAGTTTTTCGCAAATGGCTCAGAACAATCTGGAGAATAATAATTTACGTTTTTTGGGTTGATTTTTGCTCAAATAAAGATTCACAGCCTCCTTAAGAAACACCTGTCTCTTTTTTACAGTGTACTATATATCAGAAACTGGAGAAACACAAAATTTTTTCTGTAACTTATCCGATGGAATGATATATCAGGTTGACGATTTATCGAGGTTTTACAGTATTTTGATTCAATCATCTATGACGTGCCGCATTAAGGCTTTCAAAAAGTTCCCTGCCTTACTTTAGAAATTCCTTTTAATAGAAACTAAAGTTTACAGTAAAATTTAAGATGGAAAGTGAAGATCAGATTATGCAAATTCTAATTTAGAATTCAGTGCATTTAACTAAATTCCAAAATATGCATTTTGCATCAATAAATACACAAAAGAACAGTAAAAATTGATTACACTTAAGAAGAAAATTTGCTCTCTTCAAAATACCATTTTCTTTCGTCATAAAACAAGAAATTGGACTAAAGCCAACGAGTCAAATAATACAAAGCTACCGTCCCGAGAGCCTTTTGTATTCTCAAAGGGAATTCTAAAAGCAATAAAATTCAGAACTTTTTTTTTTTCCTTGTGTTGTTGCTTTGTGTTTTTTTGTGCGCAGAAAAATTAGTCCAAACATAAGTCAGTGTTTATGTATGTGAAACAATGAACTTTAACAATGCTCTTAATATCTTTTAAAATGCCAGACCAATTTACTGAATGGCATCTTTTGTCCATTAAAGTTAAACGAGTCGAAACTCATCGAATTCGACGAATGAAAATGTTTAAAAGAACTAATTGACAGAATTTATAAAAAAAAAAAAAAAAAAAAAAAAAAAAAAAAAAAAAATCACAAAAATGAACACAATAATTAATCAGTCTTATATTGACTGGCCTAATTCTTAAAAAATTCCTTTCGGCATGTGCCGGGAGGAAAAGGTAACCATCATATTTCTTGGTTTTAAAATTTTGCAAATTTTACTAGAAGCTAATTTTACTCAAATTTTAAGAAGCTAAAACGCGACAAACCCGATAAGAGAATATTCGTCAATACTGAATTTCAGTGAGAATTGCGCCAAATTAGTAAACTATAGTCAAGTTGGCATCATTTATGTTTACTTATATTTGGTCGCCAAATTTGGCGATATTTCGCCAACTGTTGCCAAGCTTGGTGAGAATTTGAAGCTAACAGATATTAATAATATTTAAGCATTGCGCGGCAATTAAAAGAAATTTATATGGCCGCCATTTTGAAACAAGATGGCGGATGAATCTGGCCAACGAACTCGGTCGAGACATTCATATGTAGTATGCACGTACTTAATCTTATCCAAATCAGTTTATAAATACGAGAGTTACAGCATGACAAAAATCAGATTGTTTGAAAATATCAGCCACCCTAGAAATTTAAACTGCTATATCTCAGCCATTTTTTAAGATAAAGACGAAATAAAACATCCCTCGCAATCCTTGTACTAAGGTCAAATACTTAAGAATAAAATATTTTTCAGTTTTTAATTTATTTGCACCGCTTTTTAAATTTTTAATTTTTAACTAAAAATTTAAATGGTCGCCATTTTAAAACAAGATTGCGGATGAAACTGGCCAACGAACTTGGTCGAGACATTGGTATGTACTATGCATACAAATAATTTCATCCAAATCGGTTTATAAATATGAAAGTTATCGCATGACAAATATCAGATATATATATATATAAGTCACATTTGAACGGAGGGTGTTTTTGGCGTCTGGAAGTCGTGATCGGTGAAAATAATATCAAAATTTTCCGGAAGTGTTTTCCTCCAGACGGCTGCAATATATTTTTACTTTTTGTAATGAAAGCTACCTAACAAATACTACTTTTAACGAACGTTTAATTTCAACTTTTTTAATTATTGAAAAATTAAACTTTATTCCTTGCTATAAGAAATCAGTAACATGCAATTAAGATCGGAAATTGTGAAGTTATTAATTGAGGCTTTGATCTTTGGTATTACGTAATGAAAAATCAACGAAAAGTGCGTCACTGTGACACAATTGTAATTTTTTTTTTCAACGAAATCAAAAAATAACGTTGTTTTCACCGTCACAAAAATTACATGCATACTTTTCATTATATTCACTATTTTAAAAATATTTTAACGTGCCATAGATTATTAATAAATATATTTCCATGCTTGATGTTACGTTTGCAAGTTACAATTTTACTTGTAAACATTTGCAATCTTGAGGTCTGAGTGCCGGCGAAATACAGAAATTTACTTTTAGACGCATTCGTTGTAAAATATTTAGTTTTATCAAAGAAAATACTCGTCTAAAATTGAAATGAATATTTTCTTTGATAAAACTAAATATTTTACAACGAATGCATTTCATTTTTCTATGACGTCATTTTCACTTACTGAAACCGTCTGAGCTTAGCCTCTCATTCTCAGTATTAATGGAACAACAACAACAACAACAAAATGTAATACGAAAATGGCATCTGTAATGATATGGTAACTATCCCATTATGTCCCTACTCTCTTCAACAATGGGAGTGACCCGATTACTACCAATGTGAAAAAATTTCATAAAGGACTTTTAAAATTAAAATTAAATTATAAAAATGGGATTATTTAAAAAAAAATAGCGATTGCGGGCACATCTACAAATAAACTGCTCTCATTAAAAAAAAAAAAAAAAAACGAATTTTCGAAATCGGTTTAGTAGGAAGCTCAGGGCAGATGACTAAAAAAACAGCCTTGTATTTAAATATATACATGATTATGCATAGTTTGTGTTATAAGGGGGTCCGGGACACAAAAATCTTCACATTTTCGATAAAAAAAATTCTTACACTAACAATTTTTCTGTTTTTTTTTTTTTTTTTTTTTAACTGCTTAAAATGATGTTTAAATCATCTTTCTATCTTAATTAAAACAGGAAATATTTTTTTTTTTTTCGTTTCAGTTTGTTTTCAAAATCAAGCTTTCAAGGAATGGCTGTCACGGAAACGACTTCTAGTGAAAATTCGTATTTCTTCATGATGGGGGTTTTTGCCATTTCTTCTATTTAAATTGTTAGTCAAGAACCTTTAAGGGGTCTCGGGACTCTTAAAGCTTTAAAATTTTCGAAATTTAAATTTTTTTAGATATTAAACTACTATCTTTTCTGAACATTTTGGTATAAATGTTTCCTTAAAATTCCTATTAGAACAGAAGTTATGGCTTTTAGAATTATACACGCTCAATAGCTGAAGCGGCGTTTCAGAAACTTTGAAATCAATTTTCTCCAAATGACGTTTTTGGGCATAATGCGCACGATATCTCAAAAAGTTCTGAATTTTTTTTCAGGAAATTTTCAAAACATATGTTTCATGTTATGGTGTTATTACACGAGGGGTCAAAGACGCTTCAGATTCCGGACATCTCCATGTTATTCCTATGGCTCCAGGGGAGTCGCTTGGAGAGCGAGCGTCTTTTTTCTGTCGGAGCATCTTTGACGCTCGAAACGAGGCGAGTCGCCAGTAACAGCCAATCAAATGCTTGGAAATCTGATAATAGAAAAGCCTTTTCCGGAACAGCCAATGAAATGCTTGGAAAAGACGGACCGTGAGGCGGCTGTTGTCGCTAGACGCCTGGGATTCCAAGCTTCTTTGACTCCTCGTGTAATAACACCATTAGTCTTTATAAACTGAACCTAAAATTTCCTTCTTATTGTTCAGAAATATATTCTTTATAGGTGATTATACTGTTGAAAATTTCTAAATTTTGCATCAACTATATACAACTTTGTATTAAAAATAGTAAAATGCTTTAAATACAAATTTATTTAGGTTCAGAGTAATTATTACAATGTGAAGCATAAGTAGGACCCAAAATTTTCCTTCTAATTGCAAAATTTATTTTGTAATCGTGCGCATAATCTGTTATGCCGATTTTCCGCTCGTCAAATGTCGGACATTTTGGAGCCCACTGTAAATTCTAATTCTGCATCTTATAATTTTTCAAATACATGAAATGAAAGAACATACTTAGATCTTTCATCCCAATATAAAATTTTGTCTTAAAAGCAATTACATTTTAAGATATTATATGTTGAAAATGGTCTTTGTTTTTCGATTTTTCCAATTTTAAGAGTCCTGAGACCCCTTAAAGCTAAATGGTTCAAATTTGGAACATGCCTTTTTAAATTAGTTTAATTTTGATCCAACAAATTTGAAAAAAAAAATTTACTTTTGAAAATAGATTTAAACTAGTTGGATGTGCCAATTCCAAAACTTTTGTTCTATCTCAAATATTTTAATATTTCAAAATGTTGTTACAGATGTCAATATTTCATTTTTATTAGTTCAATACTACATCAACTTTGACTTTCATCTTAAATTTCTGCTTCAGTCAATTAATCGGAGTAAAAACGAGTTAATCTCGATCATGATATTTATTAAAATCATGAATAGTCGGCTTATCAGGATGGGAAGTTCCCGTCGATTCAGGATCTGCTACTGTACAATAGAACTACGAAAAATTAAGACGATTACACGAAATCGCTATTAAAGAGCACCCTTCCGGCGATATTCATTCAGGAAGGACCTTCTTGCCATGGCCGAAAACGTACACAAAAAATTTGGTTCAATTCTATGTATAACTTCATACACTTTTCGATGGTACAATATTCAAAATCGCACAAAAATCGCTATTGCAGCGCCCTCTTCCGGCCGATTTTTTCCAAATGAAGGGAGAACCTGCTTGCTATAGCCAAAAACTTTAAAAAACTAGTTGGATGTTTCTTCTACCTTATACATCTTAATATTTCAAAAACTAGTTACACATGTTAATGCTTCAATATTATTAGTTCATTACTATACCAACTTTGATTTTCATCTTAAATTCCTGCTTCAGTCCATTAAATGAACTAAAAACGAGTTAATCTATATCATGATATTTGTTTAAATTAATAGTTTTTCCTTATTCTGTTGTTATCAGATGTTTGCGAATATCTCGCTTAGCAGGAAGTGAGTTCCCGCCTTTGCACGAGGAGCCGATGGACAATAGAACTACGAAAAATCAAGAAAAGCATACAAAAATCGCAATCACAGAGCCCCTTTACCGCGCGATATTTTCAAATTCAAGGAGGACCTGTTGGCCAAAGCCAAAAACATGCACAAAAAATTTGGCTCAATTGTATGCATAATTTTATACACTTTTCGATTGTACAATAAAGAAAATGGTACAGATATCGTAATTATAACGCCCCCTTTCAGCGGAATTTTTCCAAATTCAGGGAGGACCTTCATGCCATGACCAAAAAGAAACACAAAAAATTTGGCTCAATTCTATGCATAACTTCATACACTTTTCGATGGTACAATATTCAAAATGGCACAAAAATCCCTATTAAAGCGCCCCCTACCGGCGAATTTTTTCTAAATTAAGGAAGGGCCTGCTTGCCATAGCCAAGAACTTAAAATAAAAATTTGGTTCAATTCTATGCATAACTTCATACGCTTTTCGATGGTACAATATGCAAAATCGCTATTACAGCGCCCCCTAGCGGTGAATTTTTTCCAAATTCAGGGAGGTCCTGCCTGCCTTATCCAAAAACTTAAAATAAAAATTTGGTTCAATTCTATGCATAACTTCATATACTTTTGGATGGTACAATATTCAAAATCGCTGTTACGGCGCACCCTACCGGCGAATTTTTTCCAAATTCAGGGAGGACCTATCTGCCATATCCAAAAACTTAAAATAAAAATTTGGTTCAATTCTATGCATAACTTCATATACTTTTGGATGATATAATATTCAAAATCGCACAAAAATAGCTATTACAGCGCCCCCTACCAGTTAATTTTTTCCAAATTCAGGGAGGATCTGCTTGCCATAGCCAAAAACTTAAAATAAAAATTTGGTTCAATTCTATGCATAACTTCATACACTTTTTGATGGTACAATGGCGACAGACAGACGGACAGACAGACATTTTCTATAAACATGTTTTTGGGGATCTCTGACCCCTAAAACATGTAAATCCGTCGAAAACTGGAAGTCGAAAAAAATTTCGATTACAATACTTTCTTCTATTGAAGATAGAAGAAAGTAAAAATCTGCTTCAATTCTATGCATAACTTCATACACGTTTCGATGGTACAATATTAAAAATCGCACAAAAATCGCTATTACAGCGCCCCCTACCGTCGATTTTTTCCACAATGTCCCATAGCCAAGAACTTAAAAAAATTTGGTTCAGTTCTATGCATAACTTCATACACTTTTCGATGGTACAATATTCAAAATCACCACAAAAATCGCTATTACAGTGCCCCCTACCGGTGGAATTTTTCCACATTCAGGGAGGATATTCTTGCCATGGCCAAAAACGTACACAAAAAATTTGGTTCAATTCTATTCATAACTTCATACACTTTTCGAAGGTACAATATTGAAAATGGCACAAAAATCGTTGTTACAGCGCCTCCTTCCAAAACAATTTTTCCAAATTCAGGGAAGACTTTCTTACTATGATCAAAAACATACACAAAAAATTTGGTTTAATTCTATGCATAATTTCATACACTTTTCGATGGTACAATATTCAAAATGGCACAAAAATCGCTATTACAGCGCCCTCTTCCGGCGAAATTTTTCCACATTCAGGGAGGACCTTCTTGCCATAGCCAAAAATATACACAAAAAATTTGGTTAATTCTATGCATAACTTCATACACTTTTTGATGGTATAATGGCGACAGACGGGCGAGCACACGGACAGAAAGACATTTTCTAAAAACTTGTTTTTTGGTATCTCTGACCTCTAAAAAGTGTAAATCCGTCGAAAACCGGAAGTCGAAAAACTTTCGATTACAATACTTTCTTCTATTGAAGATAGAAGAAAGTAATAAAAAGTTACATAATTTTTTTTAATATTTATTTTAAATATTTTTAAATTTTTTAAGTTAATATTTTAAAAAAATCTGAACCAAAATTAAAACTTATATATTTCTGTTTATTTAAATGAAAAAAAAATGAAATTCTACAACTAATATTCCGAATTATAACGATTTTAAATTACCCCACTTTTAATACATAGTAAATGATAAATAATAGATATTCTATTACTGAATTGCGGGTACTACTTGATTATCCCGTCGACCAATTTCGACAAATTATATAAATAGCCAAACTACTCACAAAATTATGCAAATTGGCATAATTTTTATTTTAAAGAACGAAAGAACAAATAGATTACTAAAAGATTAAAATACAAATAAAACGTCGAATTAAAAATCACTTGATGACGCAACAAACACGTGTAACGTGTTTAATGCACAGCCATCTCAACACAGAGGGCTGTGTTCAGAGGGCTGTGGTTTAATGTCAAGTGAATGTGACATTTACGATAAGCCATTATTGGCATTTAATCTTATAGTTTGGGGATAGTTTTTTGGTCGACGGGATAATCGAGTAGTACCGATTTACGTTAAAGAAACCTCCTTATAACTCCAAAAATGATAATCATATTAACCGACAGTTTACAGCGTCGGATTAAGTGTCTCATTTCCAATTAAAATATATCTTTGAATTGAAATTTGAATGAAATACAGGGTCATGAAAAATCGAAGAGTTTCATCGTGTGAAAAATATGATTACAAATATCTCGGCAACTAATTATCCGATCGACTTCATTCTTTATGAAAAATTTATGTTTTTTTTTATTGTCTTTTATACTCATTCCTTAAAATAAACAATTTCGAAAATTTTTATGTATTTTTATCGGAAGGAATATTTTGAGAGTCCGAAAAAAATAGTTCCGGATAATCGATGTTACTGATATTCAGTAGGTTTCTTCCCATTATTACATACTAAGTACACACCAAATTTCAAGTCTCTATCTCAATTTGTTCGGGAGATAGAGCGTTTACAGACACATACAGACGGACGGCATTTTTTTTTCTTTTTCTAAAAATGTGTTTTTTGTAATCTCCAGTGTTTCAAACGTGTAAATCCGTCAAAATTTTTTTCGATTTTTAAAATGATTACTATACTTACCCTATACTACGGTGCTATGATGGGCAAGTAAAAATGGATAAAATATCAATTTTCCAATCTGTCGCTAAGAATGAATTTAGACATCCTTGTGAAACTGCGCAAACGTCAGATAATTATAAAAATTTGAAACAGTTATCTACTGCACCCAGTCCAGATCTCTTTAAATGATCCAGTGTTGTAAACTTTAGACCGGGATGCAGCTGGACAAACCTTCACCTCATCGAGTTGACGGCTGAAATTTCAGGATTAGTTAAAACTCAATTCGCATATTAAAATAAAACTGGGTTGCCAAGTCATATCTTGGTGAAAAATACCGGCAAACCCGATTTTAGTTGTCGATTGGTAGGTTTACCATTGTGTTTTCCTGCCCCCAACCCTCCATGTTTTCATACCTTTCGGTGCAGGAAAACATAATGATAAACCTACCGATCAACCAATAATATCGGATTTGCAGATGGTTTCCATCAAGATATGACTTGGTAGACCAGTTGCATTTTAATATGCTAATCGAGTTCTGTCTAATCCGGAAATTTCAGCCGCCAATTCGATGAGCTGATGGTCTCGGCGGCAGCCTTCCGGTCTATTAGATTAATTTTCCCCGGCTTGTTTTTTTCAATAGGTCAATATGTTAAAAATGTTAAAACTTGAAAGTACAGTAGAACCTCTTTTATCCGAAACTCTTTTAACCGAAACTCTTGGTTAACCGAAATCCATTTTGAAAGTTTTCTTTTTTTTACCATTACATTCCATGTGTGCAAAATCCATTTTCAAAGTTTTTTTTTTAAATTTAAACTATCATATTACTTGTGTGCAAGCGGTATATATAAATAATTTCAATCTCCTTTCTTAGAGTTCCTTCGAATTTAACTTGAGTTCCCTTAAGCTGCGGAGTGGAACGAAGAAAACCAACAAATTAGCAATTCTAAAGCTTTTGAATATTTTGCGAAAGGTTTGGCATGGCTGGAGCAGCAGAAAGACTGTGATACTGGTAAACTAATAATATTAAAAAATCTCCGTGATAGAGCGTCAAAGCAAAGACAAACGAAACTACGAGAAACAAAACTTTTTTTTCAAACCCTTGTGGTAAATGTAAAAGGTTCTTAATTTCAAAATTAAAATTCAGGTAATTTATTTTTGTTTCTATTTTGCTATTGCTTTATTTTTATTAAGCACCTGTTGCCACAATAAGAAATATTGCATTTATTTATCCTTAATCTTAAAATTAAAGCATTCTCGATTATCCGAAAATTTCGATTTTCCGAAAGAGGGTCGGTCTCAATTACTTCGGATAATCGAGGTTCTACTGTATATTTCTCAATTTAATTGATAATTTTTATTTAAGGTGTATTTTATGAAATTAAGAATCAGATTTTCCATAATATAGATAGTTTATTAAAAAAAGAAAAAAGGAATGTCATATAAACTGTATTTTTACATTGTCATGACATTTTATTTTTTACTCTTAAACTAGTTAAATATTTGGATATTTGTTTCTTACAGTTATAGAACGCACATGTAAGATAAGGTTGAGAAGGAAAGCTTGCAAAAAGTTCAAAATTGTATGAGAAGTGTTTTTTTTTTTTTTTTTTTTTTTTTTTTTATAAAAAATTAACGTTTTCAAACTTTATTATACGAATTACATTTTTTATTGTTTAATTCCCTTTTTTAAATAAAAACATTTAGTAATATATCAAAAAGATATAAAATATTCAAATAAAAATAATCATTAAAAGGGCTTTAAAAATTATATTTAATTATTTATGCTATTCCAACAACAAATTCTTTAGGAAAAAAAAGTGTTTTATACCCAGAATTTAATAAACATTTAAAAAAAATAAATCATTTTAGCGAAAATTTAAATCTTTTAAAGTTCTTAGTTAGGTTTGTTTTAAAGTTTCAACGTCGGAAATTGTACGTCAAATGTGGCAAATGAGTTGCGTTCACACCAGTAGCGCCAACATTTCAAAAATTTTGGGTGGGCTCAAACATTTTTGAGTAAAATAACACATATATATTTTCCCCCTTAGTGTGTATGTGTGTGAAGAGAGGGGGGGGGGGGGCGAATGACTAAAGATGATAATTCGAAATTAAATTACGTTTTTCTAAGCAAATTTTTAAATTATTATAATTTAGTTATAATTTTATAAATAATTTTATTAAATTACATTCTTATAAGTTACCCCTTATAAATATATTAATATTTATTTTAAATAACAATAGAATATCTAACTATTGAAAGTGCAAATAACTAAATGTCAAGAAAAGCATACATTATAGTTTCCTAAGTGCTTTATCATTTCAAGACATCAAAACAGGTGGCAAAATATGCAGGAAATTTCTTTTCGTAAGAAATTTAACTATATATCAATTGAAGGGGCTCCTAATGTTCCTGTAAAGTTTAATGGATGTCGTTACTATTTTTCAAACGAAACTATTTTGAGAACGCTAATAAAACCAAATTTGATTTCAGCGATTAAACAACACAGGCCTGCGAAATTGAAGTTTTTGAAAAATACAAGAGAAGTTTTCGCTGATTTTTATGCTGTTTGGTGGGCTGATTTTGAAAATGACCTCCATTTTTTACCCCATCACGTCAGGTTTTTTTGCAAAATCGATGTCGATATTTTTGCTAAAATCCTATTTGAAAAGGAATTCCCTCCAACCATTTTGCATGTACTATCTGGCAACAGTGGTTTTCATCCATTTAAATCTATGTAAAATAATCGATTCTTGGTGAGGCAAATTGATTTTTCAGCAATCGATTATTTTTTTTATAGGTTTAAATGGATAAAAACCACTGTTGCAGATCGCACGAGCCTCCTATAGTCGAGAGAAAAACAAAAAGTTCCCTTGAATTTAAACTTTTTACATCAAATTATGGGGCAGTTTCTAGAAAAAATCACCAACCTACTATTTTAATTTGTTTTTATTCAGGTAACTTACATAAAATAGACGATTGAACAACAGGAACAAATATTATGTATGTGTACATGAAAGTTTGCAACAATTCTTAAACTGAGCAAAAAGCAAAATAAAGCAAATGAGTTTCTATTTAAGTACGTATTTTTTTAAATTTGAAACTTCTTTTTGACGTTCTTCTTTTATTTTCAATCCCGGGCCTATCTCATATTAATATCCAAAAGTAGTTGGCGAGCATGTTCTTGTCCCATTTTCCTTGATATTTGCGCTCAATATTTTTGATGTCTTGATGGAACCTTTCACCCTGTTCATCGCTGACTTATCCTAAATTTTCGGGAAAAAAGTTCCCATGTGAGGGAAGAAAATGCATTTTGACACTCATGGAGCAACTCAACGGTGAAAATTGTCCAGCATATTCATTACAATTGGTTTGTAGTCAGGATCCTTGTAATTACCCAGAAATTTACTGACAGTATCTTTGAAGACAACACAAGCTTCTTTTTTCCTTTGTTGTCATGCTAGTCTCAAATCCTTTATCCTTCATAAGTTTGCGGATATCTGGACCAACAAAGAATCCCTCTTTCAATTTGGTTTCGGATAATCCTGGAAACTTTTTGCACAGGTTTATGAAATAATCTCCATATTTTGGAATAACCTTGACAAACAGCTTTATTACACCTAAGGTTATATGCTGAGGGGTAACAATACCTTTTTTTGGCTCAACTAAGTTGTTCCGAATCACATTCTCGGTGCCTGGTTCAAGAGTTTGTCTTTCAGGCTATTCTTTTTTGATCCAATGTTGAGTCTTATCACGGCTGTCCCACTCACACATTAAACATGGGTACTTTGTGTATCCGCCTTGTTGACCAAGAAGCATGGAGATAACTTTTAAATCACCGCAAACGGTCTAACCGTCGCCGGTATATTTTATTTTGTTCAGGACGAGAGCCAGATTTTTATAGCGTTCTTTTAAATGCACCGAGTGTCTAACTGGTACAGATAGATGCATACTGGCTTCCGTGATGAAGAAGGACAGATTAAGGCTCCTTTCCGATAAATCTATAAACAGCCCCCATTCATCTTTATCGTAGGTGACATTCAAATTTAACATCATGTGATGTTAAATTTGTTCATTAATCAGAACATCAGAACAATAGACCAGGTTCTCCTCTTAGATGTCTTATATTCGGTTGCTCTAGATGTCTTATATTCGGTATCGGAGCCTTGAGATTTTGGATATCCCGAGTCTGAAGACTCTGAAAAGATGACTGGCAATTCAGTTGGAGGCAAAGATACAGATCAGGACCCTGAGGAGCGACGCGTATGGCTGATGGAATGTAAAATTGAAATCCAAGTAAAAGTGAATTTTTCAAGAAAACGTGACGTGATAGAAATTTTTCATTCTTTTTTTTTTACATTAGCATAAAAAAATACATAAAGTTCAGCTATTGATTCCCTTGAATTTTTTTCATCGCAGGCCTGTGTATAAGTTACAAATTAAATCAATTGAAATTGGGTGGGCGGAGAGACCAAATTATTGGGTGGGCTCGCACCTTATGGGTACATATAAGTTGGCGCCACTGGTTCATATTATAACTAGTTTTATAAATATTCAGATCTTGGTGCAATAGCCGTTGCACTCTTATGCAAAGATGCATGGATACAAAATTTATTACGATTTTATATATTAAATTCAGTAATACGAAAATATTAGGACTCCATTTTTAATCTGACGTAATCACCATGGCAAAACCTAGAATCATGACCTATCATGGGATATCATTGTATTTATTACGTATGATAGAATTTAATAGAATGAACAAAACTTTTATTAATATCTTTTTAAGTTTTCATTCGATTTTAATAAAATTTTGAAATGACTCGACAAAATTCTGCAACGACTCTATATATTAAATTTCAAGCCATTCGGTTGGATAGTTTTTGTGCTGTTATATGGGGCATTCTCACAATCTTTTGACTTTCGGAAATAAAAATCTGGTGAAATTAAGCTTGCTAAAATAACAATTTAATCTGATAGACGAATGCCTTAATGATTCAAAATAAATAAAAAATGGTCAGCAGCGAAACATTTTTTTATTTAACTGAGGTTTATGTTAAACTTGCGAGTTTAATTTTCCTTACCATTTAACCACTATAACTTTTTATTTTCTTCTAAATTTTTACTTATAATGAATTCGCGTAGTACCCACAGGACATTCAAATAAGAAATAATAACAATGTAGTATTTTTAGTACAAAATTTTGGTATAAAATTGTCTTAAAGGGGTGTTAATGAAGGGACGGTAAGGTAAAAAAAGGGGACGGTATAGGAAAAAAAGACGAAATGGGAAAAAAAGGGACGGTAAGGATGGAACGATAAGGAAAATCACCACTTATTTTAGTTAAATCATGTTACGACTAAGTGGTAGCCACAATGTTCATTGATTTTTAGATACAGTTATTTACATTGGATTAAATTAATTTTTTTTTTAAATTTACTTCGAAAAACGCAGGAATAAACCTTGGGAACGGTAAGACTACCCATAAAGCCACGATCTTGAAATTGATATTTAAATGCTGATTTAAATTCTGCAGTAAATTTCCTGTCAAAGAATTTTAGATATTTTTTCTCTAGCATACTTTTGCATGAGAAAAAACTGGAAAAAAATTCTGTGGCTGCATCTGAAGTGATTTTCTGTATAAGTTTAGCAAGAGGGACGGTAAGGATAAAAAACACAGGGACAGAGTTCAAAAAATAATATCAACCGTAAAAATGTGTGCAGGTTAATTTTTTGCTACATATTTATATAGAACAATTGTCCCAGTTTTGGAAAAAATTACATCGAATTACTTTATTGAAACAATTGTATACAGACAGCTCCAAACTTAAAAATCAGCATCAGGGACACGGGACGGTATATGAGTTTTCCCGGTATTTTGACCCCTAACATCGTCCAAAACTTATTTATCTCGTTAATATTGTTATGCAATCATGCAATGGGATGTTCCCAAGTATATGAAATAAAAAAAACACAAGAATATGTACTAGAATAGAAATTATTATTCAGGGACATGAAAGTCAAAAGTTTGTGAGAATGCCCCATATGCGGACAGATGAACGGACCAGACAACGACTATAGGTGCTACGTACTTATATAATTGCGAATGCACCTAAAAATGTTTCATGCGTCCAATTTTCAAAATACCCCCCCCCCCTTTTTTTTATTACTTAAAATTACTTTGTTAAAAAAATTGTGCATAAATTTTTTGAACCCGACCCATATTTGTTTAAAGTAAATAACAAAAATAAACTATCACGAAATTTAATTTTAATTAAAAAAAATCAAACGTTAATAGATTTTACTGCTAATAATAATAACAAAAAAATGTAAGATTTGTTTTAGTATGTATTAAGCTTGTGTTTTAGAGATTTTGAGAATATTTAACAATATTTAAAAGGCATGAATCATTTTAAAGATGTACAGCCTGCAAAAAACTTATTTTGAGAAAAATGCATTTGAAATACATTATGACATGATATTTTCATTACTTATGTTTATGAAAACACACTGTCCGAAAAATATACAGAAACATATTTTCATTTCCATTTTTAAGCTAATAACATAAATAAAATCGGAAATTTTTATTTTTGGTCTTTTACATTTCGGGTTATTATTCACTTCATAATTAAACTAGGAAGAAAATGCATATTATGATATATAGTATTCTAAAGAAGCCTGTAATCTAAAAAAAGAATAAAAAATCTTCTTATTTTTCGTAACTGTCCCATCGAACGATATGAAAAATTTCCATTTAAATGCCAAATCCGCGATAAGTTTCCCACCCTTGCAACCATTCGAATCACTATCTGACGTACGCATGCGTGTTGATACATTGTGAGGAGCGCCGCCTGGGCGACTCATGTGCGCTAAATCGAGTTGATCTTTAATCCCGGTTATTAAAGCATTTCTTCATCGCATCCAAGGACAGTTTCGGAGCGATGAGAAGATATTGTTGCTAAGATAAGAGAGATGGGGGTGAATCCACGTGGATTTTCTTCTGGAGGAGTTATGGTAGGGATGCTCGTTCGGTAGAGAAGTCTGTAATTTACTCCAGTTTTAGTGGCGAACAAGGATGTTTCCATTATTTTTTTCCTGTTTGATGAATAATGGTGAATGGGATTGAAAAGAGCTATCGATTTTTCTAATTAAATCGTCTTGATATTTAAAGATGATTTTTACAGAATATTTTTCTTCTTTTGGGTTCCCCCCCTCCCCTTACAAAAGTATTTTTAAAAAAGTACTTCTATTTCGAATTAAAATAGGAAATGTTGCAAAAAATTCCAAAATTCTCTTTTTAAATCCTCTTCGATATTTAGATAATATTTCTAAAAAGAAGAAAAATCTATAAACATGTTTGATAGCTAATTTATATATGTATATATTTTTTCCCCCTCTTATTATTTAAGATAGAAGATATTGCGATGGCACAATTTTATTCTTAAAAGACCCCCCACCCCCTCCCTACAAAAATATTTTTTTAAGTAGTTTTGACTTTCTACTTCGAACTAAAATATGAATTATTGCAAAAAATTCCAAAAAATAGAAAGATTTTTTTTTTTTAAATTCTCTTTGATATATAGATATTATTTCTAAAAAGAAAAAAAAAAAATCCATGAGTGCAATAGCGAAAATATTTTTGATGTTTCGAGTGCTAATCTATATATGTGTATTATTTCCCCCCCTCTCATTATTTAAGATCTAAAATATTGCACTGACATATTTTAATCCTTAAAAAAAACTTTGTTTTTCCATTTTTTTTTTTTTTTTCAGAGTAAATTGTGGAATATGGATAGAAGATTGGAAATAATGTACAGATTTATGTTAATTTTATGACAAAAATCGCTGCAGAATTTAGATATTACTCCTAGGAAATACTTGTCCTTTCAATAGCTACAACATCCTCGACCGCCTGCATACTCTGTTATAATTTTTTTGCTTTTCGAATACATAGTCGAAGGAAGTATTAAATAATGATCGACCGAAACAGGTTTTTAAGACCGAAACCGAAATCGAATTTCGGTAATCTCCCTATTTTCGGCCGAAAACGTAAACAAAAACGAAAACGTCCAAAAAATTTTTTAAAGTAATTATTACATACATATACATAATTATTAATTAAGGGGTCTCAGGACTCTTAAAGCTTTAAAATTTTCGAAATTTTATTTTTTTTAGATGTTAAACTCCTATCTTTTCTGAATATTTTGATATAATTGTTTCCTTGAAATTCCTATTAGAACCGAAGTTATGGCTTTTACATTTATACACCTTCAATAGCTGAAGCGTCGTTTCGGAAACTTTGAAGCCGTTTTTCTCTAAATGACGTTGTTGGGCATAACGCGCACGATATCTCAAAAACTTGTGAATATTTTTTCATGAAATTTTCAAAACATATGTTTCATGTCAGTCTGTATAAACTGAACCTAAAATTTCCTTTTTATTGTTCAAAACAATATCTTTTTAGGTGATTATACTGATGAAATTTTCTTAATTTTGCATTAGCTAAATACAACTTTGTATTAAAAATATAAAAAAGCTTTAAATACAAATTTATTTAGGTTCAGGGTAATTACTATAATTTGAAGTAAAAGTAGGTACCAAAATTTTCATTCTAGTTGCAACACTTATTTTGTAAACGTGCGCGTAATCTGTTATGCCGATTTTTTGCTCGACAAATGTGTAATAGTTTGGAGCCCCCTGTAAATGCTAATTCTACATCTTATAATTTTTTAAATACATGAAATGATAGAACATACTTATATATTTTATTCCAAATAAAATTGTGTCTTAAAATCAAATACATTTTAAGATATTAAATTATTGAATTATTGGCAGCATTTTTGCCGAAAATAAATGTTAGGCGAAACTCAAATTTTGCGCCGAAAATTGTACCATCGAAACGTGTATGAAGTTATGCATAGAATTGAACCAAAATTTTTTGTATGTTTTTGGCCATGGCAAGAAGGTCCTCCCTGAATTTGGAAAAATTCCGCCGGAAGGGGGCGCTGTAATAGCGATTTTTGTGCAAATTTCAATATTGTACCATCGAAAAGTGTATGAAGTTATGCTTAATTCTAATAAAAATACTAATAAGACTAATTATAATGAAATATTTACATGATATAGAAGAAAGTTTTGAGATTGGCACATCCAACTACTTTTTATAATATCAAAATACCATATTTTTGATGTCTCAAAAAAGGGGTTTTTTTTGTCATACAAAATTTTGAAGTATAGGATGTCTTTATTGCTGTATAATAGACGATAAACGAAATTATTATACGTAATTATTCATTGAAACAAAATTAATATTTGTAACGAATAATTGTTATTAATAATTCTAATCATAGCTGCCAACTTTTACGCTTTTTTCTTACCACTAAAATTTAAAAGAAATTTTTGATTTATTGAATCGCAGAGTGCGCCCTTTAAATATGGAAAATTTTACTATTAAATTTTAGTGGTAAGAAAAAAACGTGAAAGTTGGCAGCTACGATTCTAATCCATAACGAAATGATTAATTGTAACAATATTTCATTTAAGAATTGATAAAATAAAATAACAATGAAGAAATTCTGAATCATTGGCTAACAGAATTTTATTAAAAATATTTTATTTCTGAGTTTTGAAGATTCAAAAGTAAAAGGTATAGAAAAAGGACAATAACCAATAATTCTTTTATAATTCTTTTTTAATGATACATATCGCCAAATTTTATATGTGTGTAGGTGTATCTTAAAAACTATAGCTTTGCATTTTAATGTCATTTCTGTATTTTATTTTATCAAGTGTATAATATGTTTGTCGTGCAAAATGTATCTATTTATTTATTGTATTTAATAGTAAATATTTTTTCTAAACTATTTTTCCACTATCATAAAAAACAGTAATTTATTGCACTTCTTGGAATCTTTTTTAATTGAACTTAATTTAACGTATATTTAATTGAATTGGCATGTCGCATAAACAATACATTTTAATTTACTTTATATTTATGCTAGATGATCCGCCGACAGTTATCCGGGTGATATATGCACCTGATAATATTCTTAAATGAACCTGAAATTTGTATGATTTTACATCTTTAACTGGATTTTGTCAGAAATGCGTTTCCGCTGATTGTGTGAAAAATCGGCAAAAAAAAAAAAAATAAATAAATAAATAAATAAATAAACTGATTTTTAGCGGTAAACTGGATCGAAATAGCTGCAATGGGAAACGGGGATGGGGCGATATGTTTCCGATGTGTCTGCATAATTTTCCTGCTAAAATATTGATATTTAACATTAAAAATCACTGTTTTACCAGTAACTATTTATTTATTTATTTACTTATTTCACATCGAAATCATAAGTCTGTATAAAATTAAGTATACTTTTTAATCAAAATATCCGTAAGGTTAATCATGCGAAAAAATGTGTTGGAAAAACGAAAAATGACTTCGGGAAGTGAATTTTTTTCAAAGGGTTGATTTCGAAACCGCGCCCGAAACCCTTAGTTTTTCAGTGATTTCGTCGAAATTTTCACACATGTTATTTTCTAAAAAAAATACTTCCTACTCGTCCGAATGTTTCGAAATTTTAGTACGTGATGTAAATGTGGTCTGCAAAGAAGATGCTCGGAAAAGATTGAGTTGAAATACGAACTTTTAAGCTCTTTTACTGTAGGAAAAAGATCGTCTCCGTAAGGCGCAAAGTGACCTGCGGTGGCGAATTTTTTTTTAAAGAGTTAGAATTCGTGCTTTTAAAAACCGATTGCACCGTCGAAGAGAAGAAGGTCTGAGCTTCACATACGCATATTTTGTTAATCGGTATCTCGGAAATTGCGTCCTATGGAAGCGGTACCATATAAGGGGGGGGGGGACAGCAAAAATAAATTATTTTGAAATTTCTTTTCAAAGGGTTATGATCGGTGTTTTTTTTTTTTTTTTTTTCAAATTGATTGCGGCTTTTTAGACGTAACAGTAAGATCTTTCAGAACATCTCTTCCGTTTTTAACTTTACTAAGCGGTTTCGCGGATGAAAGTTAATAAATAATGACAAAATCCCCCCAAAATTCCTTCTTTCCGATTTTCATTTCCTGCCGATGCGTAAATAATGGTTCTGGGTATGCGCGAGCTCTTTTTTTACCTCTCGGAAGGACAAAGATTAGTTTTTAATGAGAGTTCTTTGTAATTTTCAATTAATAACTCAGCTAATTATTAGAAATTTAAAATTCTGAAAATTCTCTGAAAATTACTAAAATTCTCAGTTGCACAACGGACAGGGCGACGGGGGGGGGGGGGGGTCTCGGTGGAATACGCAAATTGTTTCGTTCAACATAAAATAACAAAAGATATAATAAAAAAATTCAAAATATTTTCCTCTGGTGCATTGGAACTTCATCGCTTCATCGATTTGGAACCATATTTTCTGACGATTTTTTCAAGACGAATTTGTGATAGATTTTCGTCTAGCCTTCACCAACAAACAAGCAAACACACACATACACAGACAAAAACTTTCTTTTATTAATATATATTTCTGCACGTAATATTTCAAATAATTTTAGAACATTTAACTAGCATGAATTGAAATGCAAATACGATTAAATGCACTAGTATTCCAAGACGATTTTGATCCGCCGTGAATTTTTTTATTGCATCAAATAACACAGGCCTGCGAAATTGAACTTTTTGAAAATACAAGAGAAGTTTTAGCGGATTCTTATGTTATTTGGTGTACTGATTTCGAAAATGACCTCCATTTTGTCCCATCACATCAGGATATTTTGTAAATCAATATCGATATTTTTGCTAAAATCCTATATGAAAAGGAATTCTCTCGAACAATTTTGCATCTACTATCTGGCAACAGTGGTTTTTATCCATGTAAATGTATATAAAATAATCGATTCTCGGTGAGGTAAAGTGATTTTTCTGTAATCGATTACTTTTTAATAGGTTTAAGTGGATGGAAACAATTTTTGCCATATCGCACGAGCTGTCTCTGGTCGAGGATAAAACAAAAAGTTCCCTCGAGATTAAACTTTTTATATCAAATTATGGTTCAATTTCTCGAAAAATATCATCTACATGCTATTTTAATTTGTTTTATTAAGGCAACGTACATAAAATAGACAACTGACCAAGAGGAGCAATTATTATGTATGTGTACATGAAAGTTTCAAACAAATTTTAAACTGACCAAAAAAGAAAACAAAACAAAAAAGTTTCTATTTAAGTACGTACTCTTTTTCTATGAAACTTCTTTTTGATGTTCTTCTTTTATGTTCAATCGCAGGCCTAATTCGTGTTCGCGTTAACATCCAACAGTAGTAGACGAGCATGATCTTATCCCATCTTTCTTTTGGGCGATCTATATCTTTGATGTCTTGATGGAGCCTTTCACCTTGTTCTTCGCTGACTGATCCTAAATTTGCGGGTGAAAAAGTGCACATGTGAGTGAAGGAAATGTATTTTGACACTTATGGAACAACCCAACGCTTGAAATTTGTCCATCATATTCATTACATTTTGTTTATAGTCAGGATTCTTGTAATTACACAGAAATTTATTGACGACATCTTTGAAGGCAACTCAAGCTTCTTTTTCCTTTGTTGTCATAAGTAGTCTCAAATTCTTTATCCTTCATATGCTTGCGGATATTTGAACCAACAAAGATTTCCTTTTTCTGCTTGGCTTCGGATAAACCTGAAACTTTTTGCACAGGTATTTGAAACAATCGCAATCATTTGAACAATCACAGCCATTTGAAACAATCGCAATCATTTGAAACAATACAATTTTTGGCTCAACTAAACTATCCCGAATCACATTCTTAGTGCCTGGTTTAAAATTTTGTCTTTTCGGCCATTCGTTTTTGACTCAATGTTGAGTCTTATCACGGCTGTCCCACTCACAAATTAAACATAGATACTTTGTGTATCCGCCTTGTTGACCTAGGAGCATGGAGGTAACTTTCAAATCACCGCAAACGGTCCAACCGAGATCGGCATGTTTAATTTTTTTGGGGACGTAAGACAGATTTTAATAGCGTTCTTTTAAATGCACCGAGTATCCAACTGGTACAGATGCATACTGGCTTCCGTGATAAAGAAAGACAGATTTAAAGCTCCTTTTCAAGGATTGTATAAACAGACTCCATTCATCTTTATCGTAGGTGATATTAAAATTGCTCATCAATCCGGGAACATCAGAACAATAGACCACGTTCTTCTCCTCCTCAAAGTACTACTTAACAAATTTCTTTTCTCGATTCCCGTACTAATAAAAAGCGGTTCCTTTAGCCAATGAGTTTCTTTTTTTTTCAAGCTGGAGCCCAACAATTCTGCTGCCTCTTTCAATAGGCCCAGATCTCTAGTCAAATCACTAAGTTCAGCCTGAGAGATGGACTGAGGTGAATCGCTTCCAGAGGTCTTATATTCATTATCGGAGCCTTGAACCTCTGGATGTTCCGAGTCTGAAGACCCTGAAAACATGACTTTGCAATTCAATTGAAGTCAAAGTCACTGGCACATCAGCTCTATGAGGAACGGGGCGTATAAACGATGGAATGTTCATAAAAATCCAACTAAAATTGAATTTTTCAAGAAAACGTGACGTGATAGAATTTTTTCATTATTTGTTTTTAAATTAGCACCAAAAAATACACAAAGATCAGCCATCAATTCCCTTGTATTTTTTTCATCGCAGGCCTGTGTAATTTTTATGTCACGGACTCTGCACCTCTGCTCCCCCCTTCCCTCTCCCGTTGTCTGATTCCTTTGATAATCGTAATTATCTGGAATTTAGTGTTTAGAATCCTCTAAATTAATTAAAATATAGATTTCGTCATAATAGCATTAATAATTAGTTTGAGCGATTAAGGGGCACAATACCACAAAGTAATCAAAATATCGATTTTATTATGATTTTATTATTATTATTATTATTATTATTATTAGCACAAATTATAAATCTAAAATTTTTGTATATATAGTTAAAAGGCATGTAGTACAGCAGGCTGTACAGGATTATGTAATGTGGTGTACAGGACTGAGATTCACACAGTTCAAGAGGTTCTTTTTCACGAATGAAAACTTTAAGTGGTTACGGGTCAATATCTGAAAATTGGACAATTTGCGTCCACTGCCAATAATATTCCATTAATTATACTAAAACCAAAAACTGAAAAATGTAATATATTGTAACATTTGTTATAACAATTACCAATGATAAATGGACATGTGATGATGTATAAATAATTAATTTTAAGTTTTAAACAAACGAAATCATCATTCCAGTCTCTGTCCCCAGGTACAAATATCCGATATTAAATGTATGCTGTAAAAATTTTTATAAATATTTTTAACTTTTGCTATTATAGATTTATACCTATATGTATACAGTATGTGAAAATATAATGCTCCTTTACTCGTATAGATTTTATTGTAAAATACTGTAGTAAATATATTTGTCCCTGAGGTTGACCATCATCTCAGTCCCTCTAACCACACATTTAGGTTAAGAGATACTAGGTGGCGATGGCAGAATTATTTCCATTGCAACAGCAACTATAGTTCAACTATCCACCATAGATGAAGGTAAGTTGTCCTTTTCATTGTTTCATTTTTAGAAATATTTAGTTTTTGTTCTGAAAAGGGATGAGTATTTTTTTATAGCATCATTCATGTCCCCATATTTAATTTTTTATCTTAAAAAAAAAGCTTATTGCAACTTTATTTATATAACATACAAATGCCACATGGCATATTTAATCATTTACATGTGTTCAAAATGATTCAATAAAATGGCTGTGCAGCTTTTAAGACAAAAACATCACCTCAGTCCCAATTATTAGACACTGATTATGGTGTTAACAGACACGTTCTTCCCTAAAAGTTTATCCTACGCATAAAATATACATCCTTGATCTCAAAAGACTACAGCATTCAAATGACAAAACATGCATCATGGTATATAATTGTATTTGGAAGTTGGTACATTAATTCAAAAAAATAAAAATTCTGGAGTGAAATTGTCCAGTTTTCAGATATTGACGCTTACATCATACGTTCTCAACTTTCAATCTTTTTTTTTTTCTTTTTTTTTTCTTTTCTTTTTTTTTTTTTGACGGCAATTAACTCCTTGTAGTGTACATAATTATGGGAAAAGGATTTAAAGTGATATCTTATTTATTAAGAAAGATATGAGCAAACAAGTTAGCGCGCACACGATCAAAATATATTGAATCCTAAAACTTCAAACGCGATTTTCTAGACACTACATTTTTCAACATGGGTAGCATGATAATATGAACAATTTTTAACATTTTTGGATGCATTTTGTGCTCATCTACGCATAATTGAATTGTCTAAGACGATCGAGTCATTTTTTGAAAATTTTAATTTTTTATATTTTTCCAATAAGTGTAAAGGTCAAAATTTTAAAGATTAAAAACATGAAATCCTTCAGCTAAGCTTTAAAGAAAACACCGATTAGTATATGAAGGATTATAAATATTACATACCTAACCTTTGTGTTAAGAAAGGTTTTGCATTAAATAAGCATTTCGTTTCATAGCTAATTACAGAACCAATTTAAAATCCTAATAGGCGAGGTTTACGCTGTCCTATTGAAAATTAAAGTAAAGAAATGAAGAATTAACCAACCAACTGAAGAACCGGCTTTGGATAATCTTAATTGTCCAACTTATTTGAAAATTTCTGTTATAAATCCCTCTCATAATTAATAACTACGCCACTGACAACTACGCATGTTGTAAGAATAAAAACATGAAATCATTCAGCTAAGCTTTAAAGAAAACACTGATTAGCATAAGAAGGATTATAAATATTGCGCATCTAACCTTGTGATAAGAGATATTTTGCATCAAATAAGCATTTCGAGAAACCGCGGGCGCCGCGGCGCTGGTAGTAATTCGAATTCGGGACCCCCATGCTACAAATGTGATACTATAAAACCTGCTAAGACGAAAACACAAACAATCGGTGCGAAATACCGTTTTAGATGGGTTGTTTCCGTCTTTGCAGGTATAATTTCATGGTATTACTTTTAGCGGAATCACGAAAATTTTCGTTTAAAGCAGGATTCCGTTATAGCCACCTATTGGAAAATGAATTTCCTGGATAGTACTTTTTTAAAAAGGGCTATATATTTTACCTTATAGTTTTATTATTTTTTCTTTTACATTATTACAGTTTAAGAGTAATTTTTGTGATTCAACAGTCGTTACCATTAAAAAAAAGGTGTTACACAGGAAATATTTTGCAATTTCTGCGAGTGTTAAAGGTGTACTGTCCCCTTAAAAACACTAAATATTAAAAACATTTCTTTAAATTTTCGAACAAGTTGCTCTGAAATTTTAAAGTTTACAATCTTTAAGCATTTACTAACTTTGAGTTCTGCTGATTTTTATTAAAAACTACTGTTTTTCGAACGTAAAACGCCAAATTGTCAAATATTTTATGCATATACAAGAGTAGGAGCCCTGAGAAAGGTTTTCCTGGCCAAGCCGTAAAGGTGTTCTAGCAAATTCTGACTTTTTAATTTTATTATTTGTTAGCTCAAAAAAATTACGTAAAGAAGAACGAGGCTACTTCTTTTGTTTTATTTAATAAACCAGGACCGAAGTCGGGCTCTCTAGGAGAGTCGGGCCCCGGTAATTTGTACTGGCTCTAACCCCTCTGTATGGCCCTGGGCCTCAGAGCCGTAACAGAACCAATTTAAAACCCTAATAAGCCGGAAATACACTCAAACATTTTCCAGTACCGAAACATTTGATTTTGTATTATGGTAGACTGCATGAATATGGTCCACAGCCGCTGTGAACTTACTATTTGACAATGTAATGAAAAATGCACTTATAATTCTGTATTTAAAAAACGGAAAATCATGCTTTACGGCGTAGATTATGAAACACTTTTCTGCAGTATCGGAATTTTGCTAAGAAAATTCATTTTTAGATGCGTTTGTAATTATATAAATACGTAGCACCTATAGTCATCGTCTGGTCCGTCCGTCTGTCCGCATATAACAGCGCAAAAATTATTGAGAACTATTGACTCCTATTGAGAATTTCTAGAAAATTCCTTCAGAGTCTGAAAGCCACTTTTTTCGCCAAATGTCGCCAAAACAGCTCCAAGTTTGGCGACATTCTTTTATTTAGCGCTAAAAATGTGTTTTGGCATTGGTAATCGAAAGTTGATTTTCCCGTACAAATTTTGCCAATATTTCGTCAAATGTAGCCAAATTTAACGAAATGTTGCCAAGTTTGCGACTTCGTTTACTGCCAACTGTTAAACAATTTAGTAACTGTAATAAAACACACATACTACAACATACAGTAAACTCTGTCTAAGGCGGAATCGATCGGGACCGAGAAAAGTTTCCGTAGTAGACAATATTCCGCCTTAGACAAATTTTACGCTATGTCTTTGGATTCGCAGGGACTTAAAAATCTTTCCGAGTTAGACAGATTTCTGTCTTACACAGAGTGCGCCTTACACAGAGTTTACTGTATATTAAAACACACATACACACATAAATAACGCCTGCATTCAACAGTTAAAGGTATATATAAATATTATACAGACATACATACAATAAATACAATAAACCCAACTGGAGTGAAAAATTAGCCAGAGACAGGAATCGAACCCGGGACCACAGTACACAAGACTGCTGCTCTAACCACTGAGCTACTCCAGCCGATGCCTGAGCCTGCAATTTCTCACTAATAAACTATGTTGGGGAAGTCACCAGCCATCTTCCCCAACATGGTTTATTAGTGAGAAATTGTAGACTCAGGCATCGGCCGGAGTAGCTCAGTGGTTAGAGCAGCAGTCTTGTGTACTGTGGTCCCGGGTTCGATTCCTGTCTCTGGCTAATTTTTCACTCCAGTTGGGTTTATTGTATTTATTGTGTGTATGTCTGTATAATATTTATATATGTCTTTAATTTAGTGACTGTTTCAACTTTTATGCCTGTTGAAATGCACTGACCTGTAGTGACCCCAAAATGACCCACTAATCGAAAATTCTCGAACATGTGACCTAGCTCAATGGTCTTCTCGTACCCCAGAAAGGTAGGATACAAAATTCAGTCGAAATCATTATACAGCCTTTTTTTAGATAACATTTACATACATACACACATAGGACACACACAAGATTTTCTCGTATTATAATACATTATTTATAAAAACAAAGTTTTTTTTTATAGCCATTGGTTATCGGGTAATTTTTATAGTGTATTAATTTATTGAATATGAAAATGTTTTCTTGAGAATCGATAGCATTCTAAAAACCTATAGTCCGGTTTGGGAAAACTGATTAATATATTCTAAAAATTTCTTTGAAAAGTTTCCAAAAATCAATGGCAACAAAAGAAACTTGTTTTTATATAAATGCTTCTTTAAATGGCAAAAATATATTGTTTTCTGGGTTTTTTAAAGATAAAAAACGCTTTTCTGAATCGTGGGTAACATGGAAGAGGTATTGTATATTTTTTGTTCATAATAATATTATATTTTCCCAGATTACGATTTGTATTTTTTTACGGTGTACAGTCGTGGAAAAAAAAGTAAACACCCCCTACTAACTCCTCAACAAATTATCGTATAAAATTTGCTTAGGGGGCCGTCTACGTATTAAAACAAACCCAAACTTATTTTTTTTTCAATGGCAATACACAATTTTAACAAGATATTTCAAATCTTCGGTTCAAACTATGCCTAGATACCAAATTTCAAGTCATTTGAATGATAAGTTTTTGAATTATAAACATTCAAAATTTAGTGCTTCTAATGTTAAATTACATTTTCATATTTTTATTTATATCTCCTGAAATTATACTCCTAATGTGCTAATTTTTTGTGTAGCAATAATACTAATATACCCAAACATAAATATGCTGAATTTGCAATTTTTATAATTTTATGATATGAATTATGAAATTAATATTCGAAAAAATTATGAATTGCAACCTATAATTTTTTTGATGGATTTAGATTTATTAAGTCCTGCTTTATGGAAATTCAAAATTTCACATTTTTCTTCCAAGTAGTTTTTAAATTATGATTAAAAAACGGCAAAATGATCGTTTAAGGGGCTATCTATGATAGAAGTGACAAGATATTTTGAAATTTCTTCTGCTATCCTGTAATCCAGCAATCTTCCGTGACTGCTTGAGTAGCACTTAAGATGCCTTGATCAAGAAGGAGGCTCTCTCGGTCAACAATCGAGTACCGAACTTCAATTTGGATACAGTCTCTAAAATACGCTCGTTTTAAAATAGTTAATTTCTCGGAAACTTATCGTGCGGATTGCATAAAAATTTGTTTTTAGGCTAATTGAAGGGTGTAGAGTTCATTTATTCTGTCAGAATTGTGTACTGCTGTTGAAAAAAAAAACAAAGTTATGGTTCGTTTTAATATGTAGAGTGCCCCCTAAGCAAATTTTATATGCATCATTTAAAAGTAGACTTTATTTCCAATCGTTTGGTACCAGTAACTTTCTTCTATGATAATTTGTTGAGAAGTTAGTAGGGGGTGTTCACTTTTTTTTTTCCACGACTGTACATAGCATTCTTTAAAACAATACGAATGGAAACAAATACAGTTAGAAATACCAGGAATAATGTTTGCTGTTATTTTTAAGTATAAATCAATAGAAATACCTTTATTTTTTTCTGTCAATATTTACAAATGTATTAAATTACCAAGATCAAAAGATCAATAGCTATATTAAAAGTTATGTTTGCTTTAAATCGTTGAACTCGTATTACTTCAGTTAAGTTTACTTTCTCTATTTGGCTTAACGTCTTTGATCGCATTTCGTATTGACCTTCTTTTTATTTTGGTATATGATAACTGTTATTTTTTTTTTCAATTGGCGTATTAATCGAAAAAGTTTCCCATTGTTCCGGCAGCATATTGATTTTCACATTTTAATCACATCATACACATTGAAAATGTTTACAATCGGAGAAATTGCTAAGATTTTTTTTTCAATGAATGAAAGTACATTTTGGATTATATTAGAGACATGAATTTGTCATTATTAAAAGTGCAACTTGAACGAAAAATCATGCATCACAGCAAGAAAGATTATGAAACATTTTCCAATGCTATCAGAATATTTTAAAGGAATTTCCTTTTTGTTCATACAGTGAAATGAGATATCTAAATAAACCAAATAAACAACAAACACACGCAGCAGTAAAAATTCATGTTTATAATTTACTGTCCTGAGCCGGTAAATTTGTTCGAATTCTTCCGTGCAGCCCTGTATATGATCTGCACGCTTCGTAAAACACTAAAAATTAGTTGTTTTAAAATGCATATCACACAGCTCAAAACGAATATCCAGTTCATAGCCGACCCTATAACCTAATTCTTTTGTGTGTCTCTGTAAATAAACGATAAGGGGCGGTCCATAAATGATATCACACTTTTTCAATATTTTTGACCCCCTCCCCCCCTTTGTCACAAAGTGTCACACTTCACCATACCCCTCCCCCCCCCCTTGTCACATGTCACGCTATAGTACATAAACATGTACTTGCAGTTCAGAAACAAAGCACTACGTTGTAGATTATATTTCAAAATTTTTTTAAAACTTTAACTATGTGTTTTAATGACATTTGTGAGCATAACAATAAGAATTATTCGTGCACTTATTTTGTATCAAAAAAGACTAAGGTTTACAACAAAAAACATAATTAATATACAATAGAAATAAAATATTAATATGAAAGAGCAATTGAAAACAGTAGTTTTTTGGAATTTGAAATGTAATTTAATATATTTGGCTTTAAATCTTACCTTTATGAATAAAAAATTCTTTAATTTCAAATAACTTCAAAATTTAATATGTTGATTTTTAATGCTTTTATTTTAATCAAAATCTGTGATGTCACATTTCTTCTTACCCCTTCCCACCCCCTTGTCACAAACTGTCACAATCTCACGAACACCCCTTCCCCCCTTCGAGCGTGACATCATTTGTGGATGGCCCCTAAATGCTGCGCACTCAAGAATCCATCATAGAAATGTATATCAATTTCACTGAAATAGTGTAAGATTATTTGAAATTGCTTTCAATTTTAGATATTGCTAAAAAAAGTTCAGTGAGTGAAAACATATTGTGGTTTACTTTGGGGGCATGAATTTAGCTTTATTAAAAGTACGAGAACGAAAAATCATGAATCACAGCATACATTATCAAACACTTTCCAACGCTATCGGAATGTTGCTAAGAAGTGTCATTTTTGCTCATACAGTGAAATGAGATATCTAAATAAACAAGAAAACAAGTAAAAATTAAATTTAAAAAATCAAAAAACCGGACTGCGTAAAAAGCGAACTAATTAACTATTTCTCATCAATATGAAACTATTTTTTGTATTACTTACCTATTTTTTATTTACTTGTATTGATGACTTTTAAATTGTGTTTAATTGTTAGTTCCTATCTATAAACATTGTTTTCATGAGGCCCATGGATGTCTATGAAGGTTAGAGTTGCAGTAAAGCTAGAGATCCTACTTACACAACTTCCAGGTTGTGTAATATTTAAACGGAGCTTCTGACTGTAAAATAGTCAATGAAACATCGTCTTCATTTTGATAGACCTATCTAATGATATGCCACTCAATATCGTGCGTAAATGTTTTTTTGTCTCTACCGCCATTTTGAACTTACAAACACAAAACCTAGCCTATAACCATCGGACGGTTAAGACGAATCGATAGAGACCTCATTCATTAAAATCCATTCAGCGGTTGGGAAGTTTCGAGAGTATAAAGAAATCCATGTACCCAGATACGCGTGAAACACATAACCCTTCTTGGCAGTCGGGTAAAAAAAATCACAACGCCGTAAAAATTCATTTTTGCAATTGCTATTCATAGCTGGTAATGTGTGCAAATTCTTTCGTACAGCCCTGTATATGATCTCGCAAAACACTAAAAATGAGTTAAGTTTTAAAATGCATATCACACTTTGAAAACGCACATCCAGCTCATAGCCAATCCTGTAACCAAATTCTTTTGTGTATCTCTATAAATAAATGATAAATGCTATGCACTCAATAATCCATATAAAACATGCTGTAGTATACCTCAGTATGTTTATCAATTTCATTGAAATAGTGCACTCTCAGAAAAAACTGTAAATTTAATTTATGAGCGTTTGCCCTTCAACGGGCAACAGCCTTATTTGAGAAAAACGGTCTGATCCATTAAATAAGCGGCCTTATCCCTTAGATACTTAGAATTATTAAAGGCAATCCACATATTCTTACAGTTCCAGCCCATACATTTTCCTCCGCAAAGCTGTAACTCTTCATTTTAGTCTTGTTTCGAAAAATAATGTCACTTAACGGCGACTGTAACATATTTTTTAACCTCCAAAAAAGCGATTCTGTGATGATTATCTAACGTGCTACGTGCTATGGAACGGTAAGTAAAATGTTATTGTGTTTTAAAGTGCATTATATCTCTCAAATTACGGGCTGCACAAAATGATGGGCAAGGATTTTTTTTTTTTTTTTTTAACGGGTTATGACTGGAATCTCTATTGCCTGTTTTTCTTTGAAACAGGTTTTTTCTGTAAAAAATGCATTTTTTTTTTCTGTAAAAATTACAGATTTTTTTACGGTGCAGGGATATTTTTAGCAGCATATTAGATGAGTAACATACACTGGAAACGATTTTTCCCCACAGTTTCATAATGTAATGGATTTTTTGTGCGTCCCTGTAAGCGAAACATAATGGCTACTTATTCTGTACTCGATAGAAAGCATGTTGCCATTCATCTCATTGATACATATCAATTTCTCACGTTTTAAATAGTGTAAGAACTTTAAAAAGCTTTGAAAACGATTTTTCTCCATTGCCCGCAATGTAATAGAATAATTTTGAGTACCCCTGTACACGAATTATAATTGCTACTTATTGTACGCTCTTTAAAAACATGTTGTCACCCATTTCAGTGATGCATATCAGTTTCATTATGCTTAAACGGTGTAACAACATTAAAATGCACAGAAAACGAACCCCCTCCCCCATTGACTGTAATATAACAGAATACTTTTGAGTATCCCTGTAAATTCACCATAAATAGTATGCACTTCATTTTACATACCGAACATTTCACGGTAAACTTCAATAACTTATATCAATAACATGGCAATCCGAGTATATTTACGCGTGTTAGAGCACGGTCAAACAGACAGACAAACCGTATTCGTAAACACTTTTCAACTATGTTGGAAAGTGTTAAAAGTAAAGATAAGCATAAAAGTAAGTAGCCAAAGCAAAAAAAAAAAAAAAAAAAAGAAAGAAAGAAAAAGAAAAAGCAATTTATCAAATTACGACGACCATTTGGAAAACGATTTTTTTAAAGACTAAAATTTAAGACATAAAAAATCGCACGGAGTTGATCATACATTACGTATGCCATGAATTAAACATTAATAGTGTTATTACACGTAAAAATTGCAAGCCAAAAATATCGCCTTGCGACCCGTCAGATTTCCTGAAACTTAAGTATTATCCACCTGAAACTTACGTAAATATCCAAGCATTTCATTGGCTGTTCGGGAAAAGGCTTTTCCATCGTCAGATTTCCAAGAAATCTAACGGCCAATTTTAAATGAAATTTATTTCTTAAACTTCTAAACATCCGACAATATTACTTTTTACACCGTCGGATAGCGAAAAAAATCTACATTTAAATGCAATTTGTTTGAAAGCTGTATCTCAATTTGTTTCTGAGTTATTATTTTTTTTTTTTGTAGTTTTTATTCCTTTTTTGTCATAGTGGCAACAGAAAGTATCTATCGTTGTTGAAATTAAAAGGAAATACAGATTACTGTATAGACCCATCAGAAAACGAATAAATTGCCGATTAAACCAATGAAAACCTTCAGATATGCTTTTGATTTCCCATCCTGACGAAAACAATAACCATTTTTCCAAATAATTAAAAAAAAAAAAAAAAAGCTTAACATTCATGCATAGATGTTGGTAGGGAGGGCGTGGGGAGTAGTGTTACCATGTGTCCTGCGTAAGTCGGGTCTCCAAACGTTCCGGACACCACTATTTTAAAGTAATTTTCTTCGCTTTATCTAATGCACCATTATCTGTGAATAAACATGACGAAATAAACTGTAAGAAATTAGTGGTGCTCAAAGCATTTGGAGCCTTATTTACGCGGGACATCTGGCAACACTAGCGGAGAGAGCATATACACTATATGGCCATTAATGATCGGAAACTTACAATTTTAGACATTTTTTCGAATAGTATTTAAAGATGTATTTGTCGGATTTTTCTGGAACTTCAGGATTATGAAGAATATGTTCGACTTCATATTTATCAACGGCGGTTTCATCAGAAGGACAGTTAGGGGGCCAACAAAAAATCAAAGAAATATAATACTATTTGGGATCATCCTGCAAAATAAAATTCCCGAAATGATCTATCTCTACGGAATATACAGTCGTGGAAAAAAAAAAGTAAACACCCCCTACTAACTCCTCAACAAATTATCGCAGAAGAAAGTTACTGGTACCGGACGATTGGAAATAAAGTCTACTTTTAAATGATGTATGTAAAATTTGCTTAGGGGGCCATCTACATATTAAAACGAACCATAACCATGTTTTTTTTTCAATAGCAGTATAAAATTCTGACACCATAAATGAACTCTAAACCTGTCAATTAGCCTAAAAACAAATTTTTATGCAATTCGTACGATAACTTTCCGAGAAATTAATTATTTTAAAACGAGCGTATTTTAAGGGCTGTATCCAAATTTAAGTTCAGTACTCGATTTTTAACCGAGAGAGCCCTCTTCTTGATCAAGGCACCTTCAGCTTCATTCACGCAGTCAGTTAAGCCTGCTAGATTACAGGATAGCATAAGAAATTTCAAAATATCTAGTCACTTCTATCATAGACGGCCCTTTAAACCATTATTTTGCCTCTTTTTAATCATAATTTGAAAACTACTTGAAAGAAAAATGTGAAATTTTGGATTTCTATAAAGCAGGACTTAATAAATCTAAATCCATGAAAAAAATTGTAGGTTGCAATTCATAATTTTTTCGAATATTAATTTCATAATTTATATCATAAAATTATAAAAATTGCAAATTCAACGTATTTATGTTTGGGCACAATAGTATTATTGCTGCACAAAAAATTAGCACATTAGAAGCATAATTTCAGGAGATATAAATAAAAATATGAAAATGTAATTTAACATTAGAAGCACTAAATTTTGAATGTTTATAATTCAAAAACTTATTATTAAAATGACTTAAAATTTGGTGTTTAGGCATAGTTTGAACCAAAGATTTGAAATATTTCGTTAAAATTGGGTATTCCCATTGAAAAAAAAAATGAAGTTTGGATTCGTTTTAATATGTAGATGGCCCCCTAAGCAAACCTTATATACATCATTCAAAAGTAGACTTTATTTCCAATCGTTCGGTACCAATAACTTTCGTCTATGATAATTTTTTCAGGAATTAGTAGGGGGTGTTTGCTTTTTTTTTTCCCACGACTGTACATAAGCAGATATTATGCAATATGTGTATTCATTTGTGCAAGAATAGCATGCATATTAATAGAGATATATCAAATTTTTTTTTAAGTTCAAAAGATTTTTGCATGTTTTTTGTTTATATCATGCGGGGTTTTTTACCAAATTTAACGCCAGTTTCAGAAAATTTGACAAAATATAGCAGAAATAATATGGTGTAATTGAAATGTAAATATAATAAATATTTGATGAAATATGAGCAGTTGAATGAAATATTTTTATCTGCACATATGCGCACGAAAAAAAAATTTTTTTTTCAAGATTTGATAGTGCTATGGAGCATCTCATAAAAAAAAGCCAGTGAAATATCGTGAAAATTCAGAAAGATATCGGCAATATAGTGAGCGAATTTTTAGTTGCTCTCTAAAAGCTCCTGAATGATAAGGGATTTTCCACAAATTGAAATGATAATGATAAAAAAAAAAATGAACACGTTTGTGATCGAGAGATCTCGGGCTTAATGGAACATCTTTCTTTACATATGTTTTAAATATCAATGGTTTTACGTTTTTAAGACAAGTTCATTGGTAGTGGAATAGTACATAAAATTTTAAGCGCCTTTTTAGTAAATTGACAATTATTTTAACTATAAAAAATTAGTTCAAAATTTTGCCAACGGAGGTCGTTTTTTAACGAGTTACATACTTAGCATACATTTACGATAGTTACAAATTTTATGACAACCAAACATTTTCCATGTGATGGCCATCATTTTCAGATACCATCTGGAATCGTAATATTTCACAGTTGACCGCGGTGTGTTCTGGGAAATGTTAAGAATATTCGTGAAGCGCTCTGTTTTTAAGATCAGGTAAAGTTAATAAACAAAATTTCTAAACTATCATAAATTTATGCTAAATGTGTAATTCATTAAAAAAGACCTCTGGTGGCAAAATCGTGAGGTTTTTTTTTTTTTTTGCTTTTTTCGCTTAAACAAATTCCTATCCCTTTATTATGTCTTTCACAAGGTTTCACAACTTTATGAACAACAGTTTCGTCTGCAGACAACTTTAAAGTAGGATGGTTTAATTATGGAGACCCTGAATGGAAATAAATTTTTGCAAGTAAATTGCTTTCTCGAAATAAGATTCTTATGTGTTAATTTGAAAAATCTTGTTTTTTTTTTAATCATTTGGAAAAATGGTTATTGTTCTCGTCAGGATGGGAAATCAAAAGCATATCTGAAGGTTTTTATTGGTTTAATCCGCATTTTATTCGTGTTTTGATTGGTCTATACAGTAACCTGTATTTCCCTTTCCTTTCAACAGAGATGGACAGCAGAGTGTTGCCACTATGACAAAAAAGGAATAAAAACTACAAAAAAAAAAAAAAATAATAACTCAGAAACAAATTGAGATACAGCTTTCAAACAAATTGCATTTAAAAGTACATTTTTTTTTCTATACGACGATATAAAAAGTAATAGTGTGGGATGTTTAGAAGTTTAGAAATAAATTTCATTTAAAATGGGCCGTCAGATTTCTCGGAAATCTAACGATGGAAAAGCCTTTTCCCGAAAAGACAATGAAATGCTTGGATAATACATAAGTTTCAGGTGGATAATACGTACGAGTCGCAGGCGATTTTCGCCGCTTGGAATTTTTAAGTGTAATAACACTATTAATGTTTAATTCATGGCGTACATAATGTATGATCAACTCCGTGCGATTGTTTATGTCTTAAATTTTAGTCTTCGAAAAAATCATTTTCCAAATGGTCGTTGTAATTTGATAAATTGCCTTTTTTTTTCTGTGTTTTCACATTTCTTTTATCTCTGTTTCTGCCTGGAAATTCTCCCAGTCAGCTAGGATAGAGGTCTTGCATAGTGAGCATGTCTGTTTCTCATAAAAGTGTCTACACTGCAAAAAAAAAAAAAAAAAAAAAAAAAATAGGACCAGATTTCCTGTAGGAATCGGAA
Source organism: Maratus speciosus (assembly GCA_963932465.1). NCBI lineage: Eukaryota > Metazoa > Arthropoda > Arachnida > Araneae > Salticidae > Maratus > Maratus speciosus. The sequence continues at coordinate 361,181,254 of OZ010794.1, forward strand.
AAATAGTTGCCCTTATCGTACCGGAAACATTTCCGACCCAGCTCGGAATAAAATCAGTAAAATCGGAATAAAATCCGTAAAATTGGAATAAAATCCGTAAAGTACCGTTTTAATGAATGTTTCCTTTTTTTTTTTTACGGATTTTATTCCGAGCTGGGTCGGAAAATTTTCCGGTACGATAAGGACAACTATTTTTCCGATTCCTACAGGAATACTGTTTGGATTTTTTTACAGTGTAGGAATGGAAAAATATGTGAGAGCTAACTGTTTGTCCCTGATGTCTAATGTGGGATGAAGAGTTGACTATATGTTTACTACGTTTCTGGAATTTGGGATTATTTACATCTGGGTCACAGAAATCTCGGATGTAGGTTGCTTGATGCAGGTTTATATTTTTGGGTTGTTCGGATCTCTTAATGTGTCATCGAGCAGTATGGAATACAAGTGCAAATCCGGAAGCCCTGGCTAGGGGATGAAACTTCTTCGAAGTTATTTGCCGCGCCCCTGTGGTCTTTTCGTTGGATTGGGTGTGTTTATGGGGCAGGGGTTGGCCCTGTTTGTTTTATTATTATTTTTAGTATTATTATTAGCGTTCTTTTTAAGAGGTTAAGATTCAGATTTTTCTTGGTAGTCAGAGAGTAAAGATCCTTTCTTAAATGTGGGGTAGAGAGAAAGCCCACCGTGGGGAGCTCCCCACCCCGTTTTTGGCGTGCCAAGAGATCTCTGATATATAATCGGAAGTCACACTGGAGGTGCAGTCGCCGGTCCTCCTGTTCAGAAATTTTCGAAATTCAAGATTAAGAAAAAGTTGATTCCTGCGACGCGGTGTTGCCTCGTGCCAGCGCTTATCGCCCGAGAGGCCCATTCCAGTATAGTTCTGATAATGTGGAGATCTTGAAAAACTGTCAGTGCTTGTCGCCAGAGAAGTCCAGTTCGATACAGTTCTGTTAATTTGGAGATCCTGAATGATTGCCAGAGCTTGTTGCCCGAGAGGTCCAGTTCAGGACAGTTCAGTTAATGTGAAGATACTGTATAACTGCCAATTGCCAGCGCTTGTTGCCCGAGACGTCCAATTCAGTACAGTTCTTTTAATGCGAGGATCCTGTATAACTGCCAGCGCCTGTTGCTCGAGAGGTCCCGTTCAATACAATTCAGTTAATGTGAAGATCCTGTATAACAGCTAGCGCTTGTTGCCCGAGAGCAGGGATGTAGTGGAGGGTATACGGGGGTATACGCCGTATACCCTCTGGATTTTTTTAAGGAACACCGTATACCCTCTGTTTCTCAAGAAAGCTATAGTATATACACTCCAGGGTATACGCTCTGCCTTGAGCGTATACCCTCTGCTTAGAGAGTATACCCTCTGTTTTTTTTACGACTACACCACTGCCCGAGAGGTCCAGAAAAGTGCAGTTTAGATGCTGTTGCGATCTAGAATAACTGTCCGTGCTCGTCGCTTTTTGAGGTCTAGTTCAGTACAGTTCTGTTAACGACTCTGTGCTCGTCGGACGTGAGATCCAGTGCCATTTAGTTGAGTCGTTCCCTGCCGGGAATAGGGAATTACCTGGGCAAATGAACATTTAAGGAATTCCTTTTGAACTGTATCGATTTCAGAACAAGCTGTGAGTAATTATTATTGTAAACAGAATATATATATATTTTTTTGACAGACCCCATTTGACAGAAAAAAAAAAATAAAAAAACGAACACAAAGTGAAGTGAATCCTCTTGGTTTCGAAAATTTATTATTAAAACTATGTTTCTATAAACCTTTTGATAAAAACTGGTTGTTCATCTACAATGCTGTATTCAGGGGCTGCCCCGGGGGGGGGCGACAATCCCCCCTGGAAGATTCGAAATTTTATACTTTTTAATTAAAAAATAAAGTAATTTCCCCCTCGGAACTCTAAAATATCCCCCCGGAGCCGCAAACCCCTTTGTTGGCGCCAACCTTGGCATCTACTTTCGCTTGTCGAAGTTGTAACCTCAGAAGTTGTTTCTCGTTTGTCTTGAGCGGTTGTCTCCATTGGAGCTCCGCAAACCAAAATACTGGTTAAAAAAAAAATGGTTCGTTAGAATTAATTGGTTGAAATTTATATATTTAATCTTAAGTATCAGTCCACTTGCTCGTGCCATTTAACATTGTGGTCCGTCGAGCCGGAGCGAAAATTTGCGACCGTTGGAAGCTTTCGTTTCGTTTTGTGGAAAAAAAAAAACTGTTAACATGGAACTAGAAATCAAGGTTTTAAACCGTCGAAGGGGTAATATAAAAGCCCAACTTACAAAGTTATCAAACTTCACTGCAGATGATGCAGAAAAAACGGACTCGGTGGATATTTCGAATAAGATTGAAAATCTTAATAAATTGGAAGATAAGCTCGATGAGCTTAAAATGGAATATTATAAAATTTTGAAGGACGAAGAAGTTGAGAAATGCGAAGCTGAATTTGAAGAAATCGACCAAGATCTCCAAAAGCTTAAGGTAAGCTTTAAACGTTTTCTAGATCTTAAGAAAAATAAAAATCCTGAAATAGTAAATGGAAACAATATTTTGTCGCATAATATACAAAAATTATCAATAAAGTTACTTGAAATTCCTTTACCAAAATTTGATGGTTGTTATGAAAATTGGAATAATTTTAAAACTCAGTTTGGTAGCATTATTGATTCGAATGAATTGCTATCCAATGATCAAAAACTCTTTTATTTACAGTCTTCTCTTGTGGGTACAGGAAAACAAATCCAAAGTGCGGACGACACTTATGAGTCCTTATTTAACACACTTAAGAATAGATTTGAAAATAAGAGATTAATTGTAAATACGCACATTAAATTCTTATTAATGTTAGACAATATCGGTGTAGAATCAGCTGAAAAATTAAAAATGCTGCTTGATTCTATTTTAAAGCATGTAAGAGCTTTAAAAGTTTTAAATGTGGAAATGAACAATTTTAGTGAAAATTTACTGATTAACATTATTTTAATGAAGTTAGATAAAACAACATGTAAAGAATTTGAAATGAGTCTATCATCTACAGATTTACCCAAATGGGACACTTTCATCGAATTCATGGAAAATCGTGTTCAAATTCTGGAAAATTTACAGGGAACGCAAGTAAATTCCCAACAATTTAAAGGTCAAATTAAAAATAAAACCTTCGTTCTAAAATCTAACCCATGCGTACTTTGCAAACAATCACATGGGTTACATATGTGCCCAGCTTTCTTAAAAATGACTCCGATTCAAAGATTTGATGAAGTTAAAAAAAAAAAAAACTTTGTATTAATTGTTTTTCTTCTGCCCATTCTCACGTTTCAAGATGTAATTCTAAATATAACTGCCAAATTTGCAATGCCAGGCATAATGTATTGCTACATCGAAGTCAAAATAAAACTCATTCGGATAATAAAATATCATCAAAAAAGTCGGATTCCGAAATTGATTTATTCTCTCAGCCGCCAGCTCGTCGCCTCAATATTGAAGACAGGTGCATGTTTGATGATTCTGATAAACAAAATACTTCGGAAATTTCGATGTTTTTCTGCTCATAGCCAAGCAAATGAAAAGGGTGTTTTTTTGTCTACTGCTTTTATTTTTATTTATAGCCCGAAACATAAAAAATTCATTACTGCTCGTGCTATTCTTGATAGCGCGAGCCAAGCGTCGTATGTTACTTCAGAAATGGTTTTTGAATTGGGATTGAAAAAAGAAAAAATAAATATCGCAGTGTCTGGATTAAGTGGAAATTCATTTAACGTAAAATCGAAAGTTTCTGCTGTTTTTCGAAATAAAAATTCTTCATTTTCGTCAGCTACTGATTTCTTCGTTGTCCCAAAAATTACTGATTGTGTACCTTTTAGGAACACTGAAATTGATAAAAACATTATACCTAATCGTTCGCTCTTAGCAGATCCTACGTTTGACAAACCAGGAAAAGTTCATTTTATAATTGGGGCTGAACATTTCTATGAAATAATAAAAGAAGGAAAAATTCGTGTTTCGCCAAATCTAATGTTTCAAAATTCAGTATTTGGACTGATTGCTACGGGTACTTTCTCAATAAGCAATTCTAATTCATTTTGCGGGGTGACATTTAACAGTGACAATGAGAATATTGAAACTATTCTTCAAAATTTCTGGGAAATAGAAAATATTTCGTCGGATCGTCTTCTAAGTAAAGAAGAAGAGTTTTGTGAAACTCATTTCCAAAATACACATAAACGGGATGAAACCGGAAGATTTATCGTATAAATGCCTATTAAATTAGAGCAATTAAATACTTTGGGAGATTCTAGAACATTAGCAGAAAAACGTTTACGCCAAACTGTAAAAAGATTAGAAACTAATTTTGATATGAAAAAACTTTATTGTGAATTTTTGAGAGAGTATGAAAACTTAAATCACATGGAGAGAATACCAGTCGAAGACGCCCCCTCCTCCTCAGTAGTTTATTACATGCCTCATCATGGCATTTTTAAACCAGATAAGTCCTCTACTAAATTAAGGGTGGTGTTTAATGCCTCTGCTCCTACTACAACTGGGAAAAGTCTGAATGACATTTTGCTTTCCGGTGAAGTTAAGGAAGATCTCTTTGATATTTTGATCATATTTCGAAAACATAAAGTCGCCTTGACTGCCGATATAACAAAAATGTTTCGTCAGATATTAATCGATCCTTCGCAAAGGAACCTTTTACGTATTCTCTGGAAAGATTATGAAAATAATTCAACAATTGCTTTTAGAATGAATACAGTTACGTACGGTACAAAATGTGCCCCCCTTTTTAGCCATAAGATGTTTAAAACAATTAGCCTTAGATGAAAGGGATAGATTTCCATTAGCTGCAAAGGCTATTTTATCGGATTGTTATATGGATGATATCGTCACTGGATCCCCTGATTATGAATCAGCTATTGAATTAAAAAATCAGCTAATTGAAACCTAGTTCTTGTGGAATGACCTTGCACAAGTGGAATTCGAATTTAGATGAACTTTTAAACGATAACGAAACTGAAGATGTTTCCTTTTGCTCTAAAGCTGAAGCTTCAGTTAAAACTTTGGGTATGGTGTGGCAATCCAATAAAGACCAATTCGTATTTCGAGTTTCGGTGGAAAAACAAGAATCTTATACTAAAAGACAAGTCCTTTCTGTCATCGCAAAATTGTATGACCCCCTAGGACTCATTGGCCCGATTATTTGCAAGGCTAAGTGTTACCTCCAAAAATTGTGGTTTTCTAAAATTGGATGGGACGAGATCATTCCCGAACCTCTTGCTACTGATTGGTGCAAATTTGTAAATCAACTAAAGGATATAGAGAAAATAAAAATCAGTAGATACATCTTGGCACATTCCACTGAAGGAATATTTGTTCTGGGATTCGCTGATGCATCTATAACCGCCTACGGTGCTGCTATCTATATCTATAGTGCAAATTCATCCAATTCTCCTTCATCGAACCTTGTAGCAAGTAAATCAAGAGTTGCACCTCTAAAGACCATTTCAGTTCCGAGACTTGAATTATGCTCTTGTTTGCTTTTATCACAACTTGTGTCCAAAGTTCTCCCTTCTTTGAAATTAGACATCCAAGAAGTAATTTTGTGTTCGGATTCAACCATAGCCTTGGCGTGGATAAATACATCGGCTCACCTTCTTAAAACGTTCAATGGGAATAGAGTTTCAAAAATTCAGTCTCTCACTGAACAATTTAAGTGGAGACATATTTCATCAAATAATAACCCTGCGGACATTATATCTCGTGGAACAAATCCCCAAGAACTTTTAGATTTGGAACTCTGGTGGCATGGTCCATTAATGTCTAATAATCTAATTGACTCACCAGACATTAAAAAAACTGATCTGCTAAATAATGATGCATACTCAAATGAACTCAAGGCTGTTTCAAACATTAATTTATTTACTGTGAATAATGAATTTATTAACCAATTTTGTAGTTTACGTAATAATTATGTTAAATTAATCCGTATTCTAAGTTATGTTTTCAGGTTTTTAAATAACTGTAGGCCCTATTAACAGGGAAGAATTTGCTCGTTTAGACCAATCAAACTTATCATATGATAAAAAATATCCCATTATTATGCCCAATGACCACAGGCTTACCCTTTTAATATTTCAGTATTTTCACTTAAAAAATTTGCACGTAGGTGCTCAAACACTGCTTCATTTTGTGAGGCAGGAATTTTGGCCTTTAAATGGCAGAAATATAGCCAGAAAAATAGTCCATAATTGTCTTGAATGTTACAAAAATAAGCCTAAAATCGTAGAACAAATAATGGCTTCGTTACCTAAAGAAAGGGTTAATATCAATCCCCCATTTACAAATTCAGGTGTTGATCTATGTGGCCATTTGTCATATAAACATCAAATATAAACACCAAAGAAAAGGAGTCTTTAACAAAATCTATGTCGCAATTTTCGTCTGTTTTGCTACTCGTGCAGTTCACTTGGAAGTAATAACAGATTTAAGTTCTGAAGCCTTATTAGCCACCTTAAAAAGATTTGTAGCTAGGCGCGGAATTTGCTCGACAATTTTTTCTGATAATGCCCCTAATTTTGTCGGCGCAAATTCAGAGTTAAAAAAATTGTATAATCTTGTAAAAAACTAATCTGATGAATTGACTGCTTATTTATTAGCTAACTCAATTTCTTGGAAATTAATGCCTCCCAGATCCCCTAATTTTGGTGGCTTGTGGGAGGCAGGAGTCAAATCCTTTAAGAACCACTTAAAAAGAACAATTGGAGATTTAAAACTAACCTTTGAGGAATTTTTAACAGTAGTTAATCAGATAGAAGGTATCTTAAATAGCAGGCCTCTAATACCTTTATCTTCGGATCCTAGAGATTATGAAACTTTAACCCCGGGGCATTTCTTAATTGGCCGCCCTTTAAATAGCATATGCGAACCCAACTTAACTGATCTTCCCGATAATAAGCTTAGCCAATGGCAGCGAGTTACAAAATTAACCAATTAATTTGGAAAAAAATGGAGTAGAGATTATCTAAATAATCTACAACAACGCTCTAAATGGGTATTTGAGGAAAAAAAACGTTGAAATTGGTTTCATGGTTTTATTGAAAGATAGTAATTTACCCATGTGTACCTGGTCCGTAGGTCGCATTCAAGATCTTATTTACGGCCATGATGGTAAAGTTAGGGTAGTGCTTGTCAAAACGCCTACCGGTGTTTTCAAACGCAGCATAAAATATTTGTCTATTACCTATAAATAACCCCTTATTATAATGTAAATATTTATTTCTTCTATTTTATTGTGCATTTATATTTGAAAAATTTGTAGTAATTGTGTATTTTAATATTATTGAATTGAATTGACTTTATATTTGTATTTTATATTCTTGATTTGTATTGAAACTCATATTTAGCATTGAAGATTTAATGTTAAATTTTAATTGTTTAAAACTAAGGACATTGTTTAAAATATGTGCTGAAATAATTATTTCAGAGGTGGCCGGTATGTTGGCGCCAACCTTTGCATCTACTTTCGCTTGGCGAAGTTGTAACCTCAGAAGTTGTTTCTCGTTTGTCTCGAGCGGTTGTCTCCATTGGAGCTCCGCAAACCAAAATACTGGTTAATAAAAAAAAATGGTTCGTTAGAATTAATTAGTTGAAATTTATATATTTAAACTTAAGTATCAGTCCACTTGCTCGTGCCATTTAACATCCCCCTCCCCCGGAAAAAAGTCTGAATTAAACACTGTATCATCAAAAATTTGTTAACGGGACATTCCATTATTTTTTTTAATTCGATTTTGTTAGAACTGCACTTTTCATTCAGTTGTATCATGATTTTATATCTATTCTTTATCTGAATGTTGTATGAAAATGATTTCAAATTTTCTAACCAATTCATGTAAAGGTGAAACTAAAATAACTAAATAAAAATATTTTTACTTTATATATTATGCTAATGGTTTGATGCCATTAATTTAAAAACGTAAATAATTGGTTTTAATTACAAAAAATAAAAGTAAATTTTTAAATATTAATAATAAAATAATCATAAAAAATCATCGTAACAGTTCATTCACAGATGCAAATCATGATTTAATACTAGAGATCGGCCTAAAATTCGGTTTTATTCAAAATGCACAAAATTCGCTATTACAGCGCCCCCTACCGGCCGAATTTTTCCAAATTCAGGGAGGACCACCTTGCTATGGCCAAAAACATACACAAAAAATTTGGTTCAATTCTATGTATAACTTCATACAATTTTTAGTGGTACAATGGCGACATACGGACACACGGAAATACGGACAGACAGACATTTTATATAAACATGTTTTTTGTGATCTCTGACCCCTAAAGCGTGTAAATCCGTCGAAAACCGGAAGTCGAAAAAATTTCGATTACAATACTTTCTTCTTTTGAAGATAGAAGAAAGTAACTAGGAGATCCAACCCGGCCTTCCCTAGTTACAGAATATAAGGGAAACTCTTTATTATTATTATTATTATTGAAAACTCTAATTTTTTTTTTGCATTTATTTATTTATTTATTGTGCCAATTAACAACACCAAAAATCTTTTTTTTTTTATGAAAAATATAATTAAGATATCTAAATAAAGTTGTGAAATTTCTTAAAAGCGATACTTTCGTATTGGCCTCGTGCCAAGAATTAACCGAAGAGGTCGCAAAAAGATCGCCACTTACAGCAGTAATTTTTATTCTGATAATTTTAGTTGTTTAAGAGCGAAGTTGAATTACATGATTATTGAATTACTTAAATTTGTGTTTTATTTATTCTTCATTAATTTATTCATTTATCGATGAAGTTTTAATTTCGTCATCGAATATAGGCTGGAAACAAATGCCGAACTATTCATATTATTTTAAGAGCAAACGGATTTATGTTTTGTAATCGTCTGCACGCGATAGAGATAAATTAAAAAAAAACATTCATGCTTGAAAATTATTTTTAAAAATACAGAAAAATGAGTAAATTGCTATACAGTTTCAAACAAATTGCGATACAGTTTTCAAATGAATTGCATTTGAAAGAGCATTTTTTTTCCTTATTCGACGGTCTAAATTTTGAAAATGTAACGATGTTGCAGTAAAAGGGAAATTTAATCGTCTGCTGTTAAGTTGCCACCGTCAAAATGGCGTCAGCGTTACGAACAGACATGTTTGTCCTTTATAATATAGACTAGTATTATCTGGCTATCATAAAATTTTCTTCCATATTATTCATATACAGTCGAACCTCGTTATCCCGACACTCTAATGACCAGAAAAAAGTGTCGTCATAAGCGGAGTGTCGCGGTAACCGGAGTTGGAGAAAAGTATATTTATAAAAAGCTGTATTTTTAATTAATTTAAGACAATTTTAAATTCATAATTGTTTTTGCAGTTTCAAGCAATAAAACATTATTATTAAGCAAAATAAACACAAAAATTAAATTGAAAAGAATAAAAATCAGATTTATGATGATTTGTTTTTTTTATTGTTACATGAAATATTGGTGAATTAGAGTTTGCTTACCCCTAGATGTGCTTGCTACAATTCTTTTTTCAATATTATACAATGAATTGTAATCAATATTCGTTGTTTCAGAAATGAGTGTTAGATAATTTCTGGTCGTTTCAATGCAATGCAATGCTTTGGTTTTAGTCGGATGAAAAACGCTGTGTAACCACAAGAAAGCGCTGCCTGACCAGAACAAAAAGACCGCGAGTAGACTGATACGTCTATCTGCAGCTTAAGCGGGTCGTTGATAGTGTGTGTGTGGATTTTATTTATTCAGATAAAGGATTGTAGCAAAATTTCTCATTTATCTCAATGGGTATTTTAGACACTTTTGTGGAAAGTTTGGCTAAGACATTTCTTACCGCTTAATTTTCGTGCTTATAAGATGGATTATGAAAAATGGACAATTTTCCTAAACCGTCGTGATATCCGGAGTTGAAAATTATTCAACGCGTAAAATACGGTGTTTATTTACGTTAAAATTATATACAGAAAATCGGGACTTTGATAAACTGGCGTGATAAGCGGAGTGACATGAAAACCGGGTGTCGGGATAGCGAGGTCCAACTGTATTTTAATTTAAATAGCGCTGTTACACATAAATAATTACGAAATATAGAGCACTTCTTTTTAACGTAACTCGGAGTTACAGTGATAAAGAAATTAAAAAAACAGTTGAACAGCGCCCCGGTTATTCAAATCCAAAATTGAACTAACATATATTTTTAATTAATATCTTAATATATAGAATTTAGTGCATTCCTACCATTAGAAACTAAAACAGCACACTGAACTGAACAGCTATAATGTTCATCGTAAAATATAACATAAACCGTTCCCTATTGAAAGAGCAAAGACAAAATTGAATAAACATAATTTATAATAAATGTCATGCATATTAAATTTGGTCAAATGTCATCCTATAAATGGCGAGATATGGCTATCACGAAAATAGTGGAAAACACAGCAGAGAAGCGTCACCAGTTGAGCGATATACACCCAATTTTAATCAGCACAATTTATCTTACGGTGTAGCTGAATATGAAGTTTGATGAAATTCCATCCCGTAGTTGTCTAGATATAGCTATGACTGAAATCGGGAGAAACACAGAATACCAGCGCCACCTGTTGGAGGATATACACCCAAAACAAATCAGCACCAAACTAAGTTAAAGTCTAATTGGATATGAATTTTGTTGAAATTCCTTGAATTGATTCATGATTATAGAGCGCCCACAAGATTTGTGTCATATACATACAGACGGCGGGCAGACAAACAGACAGACATACAGACATTTTCCAAAAATAACTGTGTTAAGACGTCCCACAGCGTGTAAATCCATCTAAAACGAAAATAAAAAAAATTTCACGATTATAATACATTTTTTATACACACAGAAGAAAGTAATAAAAGAACGCTTACTCTATATTCTGCTGTAATTAAATAAATTTTAATTGCTTCATTTTTTTCTCATTTAAACAAAGGAGATCATTAGCAAAAGTTTCACAATCAATTGTAACAGAAGAGAACTATTTAACAATGGTTAGATGTAAAATTTAACTAGCTAGAACAGAAACAAAACATTCAAACGTTAACTTAAAAAAGAAATTAGCTTCCAAATAAAAGAGCATCCGTTTTCTCTTGAAACGTTAATAAATTCATGTGTTATCTGCAAGATTCGAAATGCAAATTATTCTTTACATATACAGTCACCTCTCACTTATACGCGTTTGAAGGGATTGATTTAAAATCGCGCATAACTGAGAGGATGTTCTATGTATTAATTCTTTATACACATTATGGGAAAGAACATTTTTAAATATAAGAATTATGATTAATAACATTTTATGAAATAAAAGAGGTGTAGTATTAGTATAATGTACTTAAAATCCTTACACCTTTCCCATAAAATTTAGTTCAGAAAATATAATAAACGTAAAATTTCATTTTACATATAATAGAAGAATATATGCCAATTAGTCCTCTTTTTAGTAGTAACCGATGCTAGTTTATTCGTGCTTAAGCCACGTTTGTACAACGACATTTTTTAATGCATTAAAGTGCGTCATTGTACTTGATGTTACATCATCATATTGAAGGTAACATCTCAAAGCGTCCAGGGCTCTAAAGCAGTAGTATAAGATGGGACAGTTACAATATCAGTTTCATCATTATCATCATCTTCTCCTTCTTTTTCAGCTGTCATGTCACCAAAAAAAGTTTGAATATCTCTTATTGCCGTTAGTATCAAATTGACGAAATCTTGAAAAGAAAGAGAATCTTGGCTTATGCTGCTCCATTTCGATTCGTCTATTTTAAAATCATTGCTGTTGTTTTCATTTACATGTAATGGTATAGATTCAGCATCATTTGAATGAACAAAATTCGCTTTTCTAAAGCATAGTTAGAAGTTGTTGTGGCTGTTACTTTATTCCAAGAGGAAACGAAAATATGCATAGCATCCAGAATCCAAATTTTCTTGAATTCCTTTTTCTGCTTTGGGATATAAACATTCTTCGCACCAAATCTTTCCTATATTGCGCTTTAACTGACCTTATTATAAATAGATCTAATGGCTGGAGTTTGCTAGTACAATTTACAGGGGAAAATATAACACGCGTATAGGTCAGCAATGGCGGTAGATATAAAGGATGGGCGGGACACTGATCCATAAATAGGCAAAGATTTCTTTCATTTTTTAGCCATATTCATATCAAATTCCCTCAAAAACTCTAAAAATAGTCCGTTATTTCCACGTATAACTGAGAGAGACAATTTAAAGTGGCGCTTATAAGTGAGAAATCTATAGTATTATTTTCCTATTCCTCGTGACGGGACCTTACGAAAATCGCGTATAACTGAGAGACGCGTATAAATGAGAGGCGCATAAGTGAGAGGTGACTGTATTACAATTGCTATTCAGTCAAACTTTGTGTAATACACGTGTGTGTCTATGCATAACTTAGAAACTCGATTCTTTCTTTAATGCATCTTTATATGCCGATCATAATTTGAAACAAATCGGAAATTGCACGTCATACGTGGCAAATGAAGTGCGTTCGTACTGTAAGTAGTTTTATAAATATTCAGTCCTTGGTGCAATAGCTGCTGCACTCTAATGCGAAAATGTATGAATACAAAATCTATTACGATTATATATATATATATATATATATATATATATATTAAATTCAGTAATAAGGAAATAATAGAACATCATCACCATGACAACGTAGAATCATTACCTATCATGGGATATTATTGAATTAATGACGTATGATAGGATTTAATAGAATGAAGAAAACTTTTATTAATATCTTTTTAAGTTTTGATTCAATTTTCATAAAATTCGAAATGACTTGACAAAATTCAACAACGATAATATATGTTAAATTTCAAACCATTCGGTTGTGTAGTTTTTGAGCTGTTATATGCGGAGAGATGGACAGCAGACAGACAAGCGGACGGACCAGACGACGACTATAGATGCTACGTATTTATATAATTACGAATGGATTTTAAAAATAGGATCATCAACATGTAATACATTGATTTGTAAAGCTGTACAGTGTTAAAAATAAAGTACAATGTTTCACCAAGTAATTGGTGAAATCTAGATGAAATTTAACTGGAACCAAGATATTGGTGCTAAATTTCACCAGTTTAGTGGTACTTTCACAAATGCCATTAGATTAGTAAAATGTTGAACCAATTTTCTGGAGAAAGATTGAGCTAAGATTTAGATTTTTTCCTAAACCGATTTTATGGTAGAAGGTTAAACCATGATTCAAGTTTTTTTCCTAAAACGGTCTTATGACAAAAGGTTGAACCATGATCCAGGCTTTTTCTAAATCGATCTTATGGTAAGAGGTTGAACCCTGATTCAGGATTTCTTTTTTAGCCAAATTTATGGTGAAATGTTGAACCATGATTTTGTTTTTTTTCTGTAAATTTATTGTGAAAGGTGGAACCATGATTCTGTTTTTTCTGTTAACTTTATACGGAAAGGTTATATAGAATTTTTGTTTATTTTTTTGTCACTTTGCAGTGGAATGTTGAACCAAAATTTTGGTTTTTATTCTATCCTTTTATGGTGCAGTAATGGGGTCAAGATTTGGATTCTTTTTGTAAGATTATGTTGCCTTAGAGATGCATAATCTTTTTTTTTTATTAACATTAAACTGAAAACTATTATTATTAAAGTTTTAACTATTAAATCTAGATATTTTGAAATATATTTAAAAACAATTAATTGTAAACAGTTTATTCTAATTACACAAACTAATTACTTTTTTCACAATCGTTCATTATTACCATTTTGCTCCTTTAAATTCTGGAATTTATCTGGAATATAGTATTCCCAAATCCAAATTAGCTACTTTCTGAGATATTCCTGAATTCTTTTTTTTTTTTTTTTTTTGGTACACGCATGAGGTTTGCAGTTTATTTTTATTCTGTGAAACTATACTCTGTAAGAAAAAGACAAATGTTTCTTAATTTAGGAAAATACAATATAACTACGAACGAAAATATACAATAATCTCTTCCGATATAGTCACGAATCCGGAAAGCGTTCTTTATCTTTAGAAGCCCAGAACCAAAGATTTATAAAAACAAAGTTTCATTTGCTACAACTTATTTTCGGAAGCATTTCTGAGTAGTTTTTAGAGTGTATTATTCAAATATCAAATACGGGAATTTTTTCACATTGCTAACGAAGCGTAAACCAACAGGTAATTTCGGACGTAATTTCACTGCTGAAAATTAATTGAAAAATTAATTATACTTATGTGTATTAATCTGTTTTCTCAAACCGGAAGTTAATATCCAAACCCTCAAGCGTCGGAGAGCGCCAAATAATTTTGCAAGAAGAGCAATTTTCGCGCATGCGCTCATTGAAATTACTAACAGTGCATTTGAATTCGCGTTGATTCAAATGTTATTCTGTTTACAAAAACGTTTCCTTTCATTTTTACATTGTTCAGAAATAGAGGTATAATATTTTAAACTTTTCATTTTTATAAGAAAAATTAGAGAAACATACAGATTTATAGTAATTTACAATTTGTTTACCTGTAATAAATGTTTACCATTCTCAGATATTGATATTTCAAAAACACAAATACAAATTGGTAAATTTGAATCTGTTATCATATATGATCATTAAAAACTATTGTTCAATGATAAAAGTAAGTATTAAAAAATCTATCTTTGGTGCTAGCAATATACTGTATGTCTAAAAACGGAATTTATCAAGATCTTTTTAATGAATGGTAAACTTTGAAATTACGTAAACATTTTTTTTTTTTTTACAAAAAGGGTCAACAGAAAAGTGTTTCATTTAACTATTTATTTAATAAATTATCTGAATTCATCTTAAATCAGTCTTTCAATTAACTGAAAAACTGAAAATGTTAAATCAATATTTAACTTTGAATAAAAATACGCGCAGAATAGCGCTCTTCTCGCCAAATCATTTGGGTCTCTTTAACTTTAGCCTATGGCGAACCTATGGCACGCGAGAGGATATTTTTGGCACGCCATTAATTGAAGTTTTATATCAAAATTCACTCAAACTCCCTAAAATTCTGAACCTCATTATTATTTTTTTATTAGTACACGTGCTTGGCTGAAAATAGCTTTTGTTTTTTTATAAGTACTAGTGCACCTGTCACATCATTGAACTATATAACTACCCGCTCAGAAACACCCCCCCCCCCCCCCCCTTCCACACACACACTTCCTCGATTTCGTTCTGCTGGCGCCGGTAATTCGCATATGCAGAGAGAGAAATCTAGCAAATCAAATTATTTTTTGCTTTTCTATACTAATAAAAGAACAATATTTCATAAATCTCTTCACTACAGTGCCTAGAATATATAGTGTGCCGTTCGACGCTAAAAAAATGACCGGGAAAGTAATCCTCCAATAGATGGCGCTGACTGCAGTATAGACTGGGAATTTCCGAAAGCAGATCGGATAAATTAATGCTTTTTAGATACTTATTTTAATATTATATAAGAAGACATTTAAATTTAGAAATTGATATTTAGATGAAAACAAGTCTGAAATATTTCAATAATAAATATATTATTTACAAACTTTTACAACAGAGACATATTTTTTAAATAAAAATTATATGTGTGAAAAGCAAATAAATTCAAATGTTAAATTCGCTTTAGCTTTATTTACAAATACCAACAACTGTTCACTACTTCTAAAACTGTGCAAACATACAATGAATATTTAAAAATAAACTCCCAATGGCAATATTTATTTTGTGTTACTTTCAAAACAAAGCCTCATTTGTTAAATAAATCTTTCTTGCACTTGAAATCACATATTAAAATTCTTAAGAAAAATTATTAAAAAGAAATTTCTTTATGAATTATGTATGAAAAGTAAATAATTAAAAAAAAAAAAATATCCGAAGGTTAAATTCGCTTTAGCTTTATTTATAAAAACCAACAATTATTCGCTACTTCCAAAATTGTGCAAACCAGTGTTGAATTCAGACACTTTTCTCCGGGAGGGATTTCAGTGGCTCTGGGGGGGGGGGGGGGGGATTGCACCTTTTGACCATTGAAAACACAAAATCTCAAATCTTCCGGGGGGTGTGGCATCTCATTGTTCAGGGGAGGAATGTTTCCCCTGAATTCAACACTGGTACAAACATGCAATGAATATATAAAAATAAATTCCCAATAGCAAAATTTAGTGTTATTTTCAATGCAAAGGAACATTTGTTAAATAAATGTTTCTCACACTGTAAATCACATATTAAAATTCTTAAGAAAATTATAAAAAAAAAAAAAAAATTCTTTATGAATTATGTATGAAAAGTAAATAATTTCAAAGGGTATATTGGCATTAGTTTTATTTACAAATACCAACAACTGTTCACTACTTCCAAAACTGTTTAAACCAGTGTTGAATTGAGACACTTTTCTCCGGGAGGGATTTTTGTAGCTCCGGGGGAGGGGGGGGGGAAATTACACTTTTTGACCATTGAAAACAAAATATCAAATCTTCCGGAGGGACATCTCATTGCTCTGTGGATTAATCTCCTTCCCCGGGCCCAGGGTTCGTAAATATCATGATATTTTCGAAAATATAAAAAATATCCGATATTTTCAAAATAGTCAACTTACTGCTGACAATAAATATTTTTAAGCATAATATAATATAAATTAGAAACTAAAACATATTGCACTTATCGTGAAAACTTAATCAAACAATATTCTAAAAATGCATTTTTTTTTTCTTTAGAACAAAATTGGAGATCAACTAATTGAAAACAGATACATTTTGCTTTATACACTTGTTTAAAAAACAAATTACGACAACCAGGCGCAAAACAGTACCTTTTCTGATATTTTTTTGTTAGTTTTTCACTCATATTTTGTTTCTTAAACAGATATAATTAAAACTTTATGGGAAAAACTCGCGTTTGTTTACAATAGGGGTGCACAACCTTTTTAAGAGAAGGGCCACTTACAAAAATGTCTGGGTTGTCGAGGGCCACACCAGTAACACAAAGAGGATTCTATTTCGGGGAGATGAAATGTGGCCTATAATCAGATAAAAAACATGGTTTCAGAGGGGGGGGGGGGGGGGGTTACCCCTCTAGGTTTTCCTACCCAGTCAGCATATTCAACTCAGTTCGCAAGAATATATCGACAGTTTACATTTGTATATATAATAAACAGAGATATAGCAAGGATTATATTCAAGGAGTAATAATATTCCTTGACTTTAAGTAAACTTTGAAGTACTTTGAAGTAAATTTTGCCTGATTAAAAGTGCTAAAAAACAAACATAGGCTTGAAAGTGGCTTGTGCTGAAAAAAATGTGAATATGAACGAAGGGGAGGGGAGGAGCCTATCAACAAAATTTGCTATTTTTCCGCGCCCGATCAACAAAATTTGCGATTTTTTTCGCTCATGATCGTCAAAATTTGCGATTTTTTCGCGCCTGATTGACAAAATTTGCTATTTTTTCCTGTCCGATCAACAAAATTCACGATTTTTAACTGACTATGACGAAATTTGTAATTTTTTCCTGCAGCAAATTGTAAATTGACGAAATTCGCGATTTTTTCTTACAATAAACAGACGGAACTCGTAATTTTTCCGCAACCGATTAACGAAATTTTCAATTTTTCGGTGCATCATTGACAAAATTCGAAATTTTTTCGTTCGCGACAACGTCATTCGCGATTTTTTTGGAGTCCGATCGATAAACTCGCGATTTTTCCGTTCTCAATCAACGAAATTCCCGATTTTTCCGATCCTCATCGACGAAATTTGCAATTTTTCCGCGCCCGATCAACGTATCGTGATAAACAGATAAAACGCGTGATTGTTTCGAAGCGATCAACAAAATTATAAATTTTCCCGCTCCTAATTGACAAAACTTGCAATTTTTCTCGCCCGATCGACGAAATTCGCGATTCTTAACTGACTGTCGAAAATTTGCAGTCGAAATTCGAGATTTTTTTTTTTCGCGACTGACGAAACACACGATTTTCTCGCAACCTATCAACAAAATTTGCAATTTTTCCGCGCATTATCTACAAAACTGACAATTTTTCCGTGTCCGATCAACGAAATTTGGAATTTTTTTGCGCCTGATCGACAACAAGCGTGATTTTTCAGTGCCCGACAAATGAAATTCGCTATTTTTCCGTGCCTTACTAACGAAATTCGCCATTTTTCCTAGCCCGATCATCAAAACTCGCGATTTTTCCGAGCCCGATCGACAAAACTTATGATGTTTCTTTGCCCGATCGGAGAATTTTGCGATTTTTTCGCACTTATCGACAAAATTCGCTATTTTTACGTGTCCGATCAACAAAATTTGTGATTTTTCCGCACCTTATCGGCAAAATTCGCGATTTTTCCGTGTCCGATCAACGAAACTCGCGATTTTTCCGAACCCGATCGACAAAACTCGCGATTTTTCCGAACCCGATCGGCGAAATTGGCGATTTTTTCCGTGCCTTATCGACAAAATTCACGAATTTTCAGTGTTCGATCAACGAAATTTATGATTTTTTTCCACGCCCGATGAACAAAATTCGCGATTCATAACTGACTAACGAAATGTTCAAATTTTCCCGCGACAAACTGATGAAATTCACGATTTTTTCCTGCGACCATCATATGGACAAAAATTGCAATTTTTTCCGGTTATAAATTGACGAAGTTCGCCGGCCACACGTTAACCCCTCGCGGGCCACAGATTGTGCATCCCTAGTTTACAATATGCTTCACTGTCACCGCGCTAAAAGCTTTGAAAATGCCCAGTCGGTGTTAACATGCGCGCCACCTTGCGGCGTCCTCCTTTCACGACCAAAAAAAAAACGTTATGGTAACCAATGAACGGCACACTATCTATTCTAGCCACTGTACTCTTCACCATTTAACGCATTTTGATCTGCACATGAGGCTTTATTTAACTGTTGCTGTAACTTGCTAAATAATTAGTTAAAATGACAAAAATATTACGAAGACTAATAATATATAACTTTTTCTCTGATAAGAAAAAATAATAATTCGATTGGTAAAACATTTGTAAAATGAAATGAAAACTATAATCGCGCTTTCGAAGATTTTTATATCTTTTAATGTGTCGGCTTGAAGGAGGGGTAGGGGTAATTTATCTGGCAGACGACTGACTGCCGACACAATTCTGTTACGTATAAAATTAATAAAACTCGGGTAGCTAGTCATTTCATTATTATTATTCTGATTTGCTTTTATTGCATGATTTTTTGTTATTAAACAACCTTCACTGTTAGGGATGGTAATATAAGACTGATTAGATTGGAACGTTCAAGTAGTATTTATTAAACATGGCCAATTTGGCTAAGATAATAGAGAATTTCAAACGTGGTGGACTGAGAAATATGGTATGATTAATAAAGATGATAAGGCTCTTTGCGTTTTATGTTCCGGAACAGTGGTCTGCTGAACGTCATCTGTAAGACGGCATTTTGAAACTAATCACAAATCTCTTTCACAAAAAAGTTATGAAGAGCAAAAAGAATTAATTGCCAATGAAATTAAAGTAAAAAATAAAATGTCCACATCTATGATTAAATATATCAACATTGATTCTCAAACTTATGTCGCAAGTTTCTCGGCTGCAAATGTCATCGCTCGATATGGTAAACTTTTCTGCGATGGGGAGTTTTTGAAGGAAGCCTGGCTAACATATGCTCCCTCCTTGTTTGACGATTTTGAAAATAAAGAGAGAAATAATACAGCGAATTAAAGATATGCCGTTATCAAGAAATACAGTGAAAGATAGAATCCTAAAAATGGCAGAAAATGCAAGAGAGCAACAAAAATCTGATATCGAGGCTTCTCCTTTCATTTCACTGTGTCTTGATGAAAGTACAGATATAACTAAATCTGCTCGTTTAGCTGTTTTTGTACGATATTTTATTGAAAATGACATTAAGAAGGAATATTATCGTTATTATCGCTATCAACTACAACCAAGGGTGAAGATATTTGTACAGCAGTTGTAAATTCACTTACTGAAAATGAAATAAATTTGTCTAAAATAGTTTCTGTTGCAACTGACGGGTCCCTCAGTTTGGTGAGTAAAATAAATGGTTTTTTAAGTTTATTTCAAACCCACATTGGACATATTATTGTTGCATTTCACTGCATCATACATCAACAAGTCCTGTGTGCAAAGTCTGGTTTCGAATCTCTTAATGATATTATGGCCGTAGTCATAAAAATAGTTGATCTCATATCGTCACAGGCTTTAAATAAACGAAAGTTTGAGGCTTTATTAGATGAAGTAAACTCTGTGTACAGCGGATTACTGATGTATAACAATGTTCGTTGGTTAAGTCGCGGCAAAGTGCTACAAAGATTTGTTGACTGTTTGAAAGAAATCCGGCTTTTTTACATGAAGAAAGTAAAATTGAGAAATATACGCAATTGATGGATGTTAAATGGCTTGTAAAATTAATTTATCTTACAGATTTATGCCAGAATTTAAATGACTTAAATTTAAAGCTCCAAGGTAAAAATAAGACTGTTATTATCATGATAGATATGATTCAAGCTTTTGAAGCGAAATTGCAAATATTTAGAAAAGACATTGTTTCCAAAAAGTATAAGTATTTCCCAAACTTAAAAAAAATGGCTGATGACTTTAATTTACATGAAGAAATAAATGAAGCAAGTCTCACTGAAGAGATTACTTCTATCATAAATTCATTAATCGAAGAGTTATCATCAAGATTTTGGGAATTCAAAAGCCTTTCGGAAACATTTAAATTTATTATCTATCCAGATGTGACTCCTATTCATATACTGAACTTGATTGTATTCGATTGGTTGGAAATTTCAGAAATTGAAATGGAACTTATCGACTTCCAATCCAGCTCAATATGGGCTCAGAAATTTGTCAAATTGAGAGAAGATTTGGAGACGATCGAAAAAGACAGACTATCGGGCATCATAAATAAAAATGCTGATAGTAAAATTATGTCCACTTGAAATTCAATTCCAGAAAACTATAGTTGTTTGAAGAAGTTAGAATTTGCCGTGTTGACAAATTTTCCTTCTACTTATGCTTGCGAATCATTATTTTCAGAGATGAACAATATTAAAAATTCAAATCGAATCAACTTGTCAGATGACTCCAGTTCATCATGCATTTTATTAAAAGTAACCAATTATGAGCCCGATGTCAATCATTTAGCATCCAAGATGCAACATCAGAAATCACATTAATTTGTATAATTAGTACTTTACTTTTACTCTCTTCTTATTTCAATTACTTAAACCGTCATTCGCTTAAATGCAACATACATAAAACACCAATTTCTTTAATCTTTCCAATTTCTTTAATTTCCTTATTAATTTCTTTCTTTTTCATAAAACACCAAGTTCCAACCAAAGTGATAAGAATATCACGGTAAAAAATCCTAATAAATTTTGACTCGAAAAATATAAGAACTGATAAACCGTCACTTTCGGCTTACAATTTATGTTTTTTGTACAAATGATAATTGCTAATCGATAGAAGAAACACACATTTGTGATAATAATTTAAATGAGAATGATAACGAATTCGATGAAGAGAAACTAACACCAAAATGGCAAGTCGCTGTGTCGCTACATACTTTAAGCTTTTAATCTTCGGTACTTAAGAAGATTTTAATTTCCTTCTAAAAAAAAAAAAGATTTTACAATACTTATGAACTAGGAAAATAAAATTTAATTAGCCCGAGATTGCTCGCGCAGGGTATGTCATATCCAGGCTGGGCACGGTTATTACATTTCTCACCACTAATTTTCGAAAAGTAAATCGTCAAATTATTTTTTGTGAGCAATGTCAACGATTAAATAAAATGACGATTTTTGTTTGAATTTATTGGTGGCAAAGTGTTAATCGTTCATATCCTGGATGTGCGCAAGCATTCCCGGGTTAACGAAAACCCAAGAGCTAACAGGGTTCTTTGACAGACTTTTAGGTAATGTTCTTTATATTTGCTAATTTCTTCTTATGCATTGTAATATATTTTTTAAATAATTTTCCATTTAACAGTACGTATAAAACAAATATTATACAGATGTAAGTCGTAAATAATATATTTTTAATATTTCTTTTATCTTTGTCTGTTTTAAAATAAAATTACATCCAATATAAAACTACCATCATTCTTAAAATGCCAAAATCAACAGATCCCAAGGGGCAACGCCATGTATTACCATAATTTTTACAATCATTTGACAAGCTGTTGCGATTAGAGTTTAATATTTTTTACGATTACTATATTTATTTATTATATGTTATCTTATTTCTGTAATTATTACTATAATTAATTAATCATATCATGTGACAAGATGTTTTGGTTTGACTTTTCAATATGATACATTATTCAATTTAATGTGTATATTGGTATTAACTGCAGGTATGTTATCCACATTTACCGTAATCTAATAATAGTAAAAGTAAATAATTTTAATTCATTACTCTTTTTTTCCTATTTTTGGGGTGTGTGTGTGTGTGGGGGGGGGGGGGGGGCAGGAATGGGACGGGGGAGGTTGTTGGCACGCCATGGTCATTTGAAATTTTTTTGGAAAAAAATTGGCACGCGGATGTGAAAAGGTTCGTCAACCCTGGCCTAGATGTTGTATGCTTGAGTGTTCGGATATTAGCAACCCGGAATAGAAGTTTTTCGACTGCTGTCAAATTCTCAAGTAGACATTTCCGCCAGATTTGCCTCTCTGTGACTTTGTTCAGTGTGTGTGTGTGTGGGGGGGGGGGGGGGGGGGCGGTACATGAAAGATTAGGGGTGACCGGTAAAAACTGCAAGCGATTTCCGAACTCAAATCTTCGGAACGAATCAGTATATCTCTGCTCTATGTCAGAACCTTCCGGCTCAACCGTTAAGGGGGCTGGTCACTCAGCTTCGGAATTCTCCTCCGTAATGTTAAGTTTATGGACTTTTGGTGCATTCGTATATTTAAAATATCTTCTTGGAAAATTCATATTTTTAACATTTTTTTTTCTGTGTACTCTTCTTAAAGGATGTCTCTTTTTTTCTGAGTTTTCAAAATATTTCTAAAATCTATCCTGAATTTAATATTTTATGTGTTAAAAGCGGTCGAACTGTGAGTAAGATTTTAACACTTCCTATGAAATTTAGTCTATACTTTAGAAATATTTTGAGAACTAAGGATAAAAGAGATATCTTTTAGGAACTGTACACAAAAAATAGAAGTTAAAAATATAAATTTCCCGAGGAGATATTTTAAGTATACGAATGCATCCAATGCCCATAAACTTTACATTAGTGAGGGGGAAATCGGAAGCTGAGTGACCAGTCCCCTTAAGAGGCTACTTCAGCCACCTGAAAAGACCCGTTCACTAATGCTAATCCTATGGAAGACATTTTAAAAGATATCTCGTTTGCATTTGAGTATTTTTAAAGAATTCTTTTTGCATTGGCTAGCTGGGATCAATCGGTACAAAAGGCGTTTTTTTACTTTTCCGATTTTGTTTACAGATATTTTTAATGAGGATACTTTCATTTCCGGAACCGGTTTCGAAAGTGAAAGCATCCTCTTAAAAAAAATCTGCAAACAAAATCGAAAAGTAAAAAAGGGCAGATGTAGAGATCAATCTCAGTTATTCAATTGAAAAAAAAAATATTAAAAATATAAAAATGCAAACGAGATGTCTTAAAAAATTTCTTCCATAGGATTAGAATCAGCGAGCGAGTTTTTCCAACTGACTGAAGTAGCCCCTTAATTGGGTTCTCAGCCTGTGCAATGCTGTTGCTGCAAATGCTGGATATAGTGAAAATATCATTATTTAGTTTTTTAAGACATCTTCGCAACATGTTAATACAATTTTTGTTAATTTCCCCAGTTAACAGCGCCACACTTTGGAAAACTTCGTAACTAAATTTAAAATTCCGTGTCATTGAAAATTTACGAGTTTCGCAAGTTAAATGCAGCAAACAGTGTATTTATATCGCCTTTCGTTTTCCTTTATTTTCCTTTTACAAATCAGGGATTTATTTAGGAAGAAATTGGGTCCTCTAAAGGACCCTTCACAAAATTTTTCATTTCAAAACAGGAGCCTTCACTAAACTTTTCACCTTAAAAAGGGACTCTTCACAAAAATCTTTGTCTTAAAAATAGGTCTTTTACAAAATTTTTCCAGCTCTAAATTAAACCTTTCACAAATTTAATCATTTAAAAGTAAAATCTGACTTGTCACTTTTACATATATAAAGATAATATATGTATCTTACATACATATATCATCTAAAGAATATATATAAAGAAAGCTGAATAAAACGATCATTTCAAATTCACAAAATTAGGACTAGATTTTTCACAAATGTAAAAAAGTTCTTCACAATTTCACAAAAACAGGACTCTGAGAGAAAAGTCTGGACAGACCCCTGAAAATGTACCTATCGTTTTTGAGAGACAGTGTATATGCATTTATATGTGTGTACATATAGAAAGAGTAAATTAAGTTTGAATTATTTGAAATAAATTACAAACGATCTAATTATGAATAATTTTCTTAAAATTTTGTTTATAAATTTTATAAATGAAAATTATTCCAGAAATATCGAAATAAAAGAACGCTATTCTTCTTTAAATATAAATTTTCTCTGATATAATTATTGTTATTTTTATTTTTATTAAACAAAGAAGATTATTAAAATTTTTACGATTTATCGCGCAGAATAAAATTACTAAACAATGGTTAGTAAGTGAAAATTAACTAGGTAGAACGGAAACAAAACATTCAGGCGTTAATTCAAAAAGGAACTTCTTTTCAAATAAAAGAGCTTACGTTTTCACTTGAAAATTTAATCAATTCATTTGTTGTGTGCCAGGTTTGAAATTGAAATTGTTCTTTACATATAACAGAATTCTTAATGATTATGTCTCCGTATATAACGTAGAAATTTGGTACACACTTTAATAAGTACGATTTCTGTATGTCCAGGGCTTAATTTCTAACAAAAAAAGTACCGGAGCCCTAATATTCTGAGCTACCGGTACAACAACCGTACCGCCCCCCTTCCCCCCCGTCGGCCTCTCCAATCTGCATATTTATATTTCGTACATTAAATGAAAAAATTAAAGTATTTTTTTGCTTTAGCAAAATAAAAAATATTTAATATATCTATCAGCAAATACTTAGCTGTCAACTATTCCACTTTTTAGTTATCACTCCTTCTGAATAGTCAATCTTTGCCTAATTTTAAAGTTAATTAATTGCAGAAATTTGCGATTAAGTATAGTAATGATTATGATTAGGAAATAGTGTTAACACAAAAAAAAAAGACTAGTTCGCAGCTATGCATTTTATAAGAAAAAATGAATGGAATTTACAGAAATTAATATTTATATGCTGAAGAATGGAACAATATTTTACAATTTCCTATAAAAAGTGCTTATCTTAAATTATAATCGATTCCTTTCGCATAACAATCTTTTGTGGTGAGTCCCTGAAAATCAGATTCAATTAAAAATTTGACACCGTTATCGGAAAGAACCGATGCTTTTATAGAAAAGAGAGAAACACTATTCGATTGCTTTCTACCAGAATAACAATACATGGCAATTATCTACTTACAAATGAAAGTGACTTCGTAAAAGTGCAGAGGAGAGCCTTAGCATGGGTACCATTCGTGATACAAAATAAATAGAAAAATCACTAACCCGATTTTTATACTCCTACGCAATAGAAGGTAAAAAAAAAAACCTCAAGCTGGTGCTCATTGGGTAAAATTGAAAATATTCTTTTAGGTTAGATATCTAAAAGAAAAAAAACAGCCAATACAACATTAACTTACTATCGCAAAAGATAATCGAACTGAAAGCAAATTCAGCGTTCAGTCTCTTGAGTGGCTCCGTATCAACACGTCGTCGCCGACATGAATTTGAAATAGAAAACACGATTTCTGTTTCTTCTTCATTTTGATCAAAATAGCATTAAAATGATTTGAAATAGAATATAATACGTAATTTTAAAGGAGGAAAAGTTTTTTTTTCTATACATGAATAAATGAAATTTTAATTGTAATACAGATTGAGGTCGAGTCAGTCCAAGCCCAAAAATTGATATAAAAATTGAGCCCGTTTTATCTCCATCTCCTACGTGTGCGACACATTACGTCACATATAAGTGTTTTGATAAAAATAATGCAAAAGCTTGGAGATGGGAAGGAAAGGAAAAAGCAATTTAGACTTCGGTTTTTAGGAAGCGCTATTGCACAGGGCTCCAAAGCCCTGCATTTATGAGCTCCGGTGAATTCCCACCAACATTTAAATACTTACTAAAAACACAGAAGTACCGGAGCTGGGCTCCGGCGCAAATTAAGCCCTGTGTATGTCGATTACAGTTTGACTATGTCCTTGATAAATCAAGATAATAGTTAGCGTAACAATAGATTATAACAGCTTTTTTGTCTTTGTGAGCCAAAGTGGTACTCAGTATTATGCAGATAGATTAAATTGGACTATATAGCACTAATTACCCGACTGCCAAGAAGGGTTATGTGTTTCACGCGTATCTGGGTATGTGTATTTCTTTATACCCCCGAAACATCCCAACAGCTGGATGGATTTTAATGAATGAGCTCTCTATCGATTCGTCTTAACCGTCCGATGTTTATAGGCTAGGTTTTGTTTTTTATAAATTCAAGTTGTAAAATATAAAATGGCAGTAGGGACGAAAAAAAATTTTACGCATCCTATTGAGTGACATATCATTGGATAGGTCTTTCAAAATGAAGACGATGTTTCATTGACTATTTTACAGCCAGAAGCTCCGTTTAAATATTACACCACCTGGAAGTTGTGTAGGTAGGATCTCTAGCTTTACTGCAACTCTAACCTTCATAGGCACCTATAGGCCTCATCCAAACAGTGTTTATAGATAGGAACTAACAATTAAACACAACTTAAAAGTCATCAATACATGTAAATAAAAATATAGGTAAGTAATATAAAAAATAGTTTCACACTGATGATAAATAATTAATTAGTTCGCTTTTTATGCAGTCGGGTTTTTTGATTTTTCAATTCCTACTATTAGTTCACACTCTCCCTATATTTATTTATATATATATTTATATATCTTGTTCAAATTTTCAATCGTTAATAAAATACTCATTATTCATCCTATCAAGTTGAAATAAATTTTTATATTGAAATTGAAATAAATCTTAGACTTTTTTTTAAGTTTTGCATTTTACATACATCTTAACATTTTATGCGCAATTGTCATAAACATAATACAAAATCTGCAATACAAATATTTTCAATTAAAAATGGAAGAAGTCTAAGATTTATTTCGATTTCATTTGAACGGCATCTAAATTTTAGGGTGTTTTAAGTATCATATTCTATGAATTTTATTTTTATTTTTTAATCTTCAATTGGCTTAACTAATTTGTCACAAAAATTTAACATTAAATGTAGAACTTCTGGAATGAAATAACTTAATATCTGTCCCTTCTCGGGCTTAAACAATGTAGGAAATACATTTTGTTTTTTTTAATTTGTTCTTCAAATTATGTTTTTGTTTAATAATTTTATTATTCAAAAATCTCAGATTTTCATATAGTCTTAATAATAAATCATCACTCGGAAAAAGTCTCTGAAGAGAGCAATAAGACGAATAACTGTCTGTGAAAAGGTAAAAGACTGTATAGGTTGAAGAGCAACACCACTCTATGGCATCGGCAATTGCGACCAGTTCGGCCTGATAAATTGAATTGTAACTCTGAAGTTTTATCCTTTTTTCGAAAATTGTATCATATTTACTATATATCGCATAAGTGGCCGCAACACCTTGTTCCATCTTCGAACCGTCCGTAAAAATTACAGGTTTACCAGCAAATGTATTGTGTCTCATCATGGGCTTAATAAAATTTATCTTATGGTTATTATAATAATACGGATATTCGAATGAGTAGATCTTTCTTACCAACTTACTTGAATTTATCTGATCACCACCAATATCAATAGACTTCTGACCATTTAATGCATCATATTTTAAAGCTGAATTAGTGAGCTGTATAAAAATCGGTGGAACACCAGCCAAAATACACAATGCATCTGTTGATGTCGTCCTATACCCACGAACGAAGGAAATAATGGCTACACGTTGACATGATGAGAGTCTTTGTTTTCCGTGATATTTCAGGTCATTTAACCATATCTCGTGACCGTAGCTAATTTGTTTTAACAATACCGTCTGATACCAAATTTTCAAAAAATATAGAGAGACACTTTGGTCACGTATTCTCGTTCTCTTGACGTTGCAGGAAAAATCAGTAACTTTGAACCTTACCAATTCGAGGTAAGACAACCAACTGAATAAATTATCTAGTGTGAATCCAAGATACAACATAGTGTCCTTGACTGGTATAATCTTTTAGTGAATCTTAAATATTGGTCTACGTTTCTTAAGAGTTTTCGTTCCAAACATCATAGATACCGTCTTCGAAGGATTGATGGACAGATTTAAATTAGTGCATATATTTACAAAATTATTAACATGACGATTCATCTTAACCTCCAATGACCGTCTTGTATCCTCACCATCCACCACCACTGAATCGTCTGCGTATGAGATCAAATCCATATTTAGACTACGACTATTTTTCAATATGACATCCGCAACAATTGTCCATATCAGTGGACCAAGACATGAACCCTGCGGGCAGCCAACGAAAATCATGAACCACCTGATGCCCCTCAGAAAACGAAAACCAATCAACCTGTCTGTGATGTAATTCTTAAAGGTATATTTCAGAAAACTGTGAATTGGCAATGTATTGATGATCAAAGAGGCAACAAACCAGTCCAGGACATCGAAGGCCCCCGAGATGTCGAAAGAAATTGCAGCACAGTACTTGTATTTTCCCAACTTAGTAGCCACCAAAGATTTTAGAGAGTTCAGTGCAGTAATCGTCGATTTACCTTCACGAAAGCCGTGTTGATTATTATCCAGAAAGCCATTGGGCTCTATCATTGTTAAAATTCGCATTTTTAATAGATGTTCATAAACCTTTCCAAGAATTGGCAACAATGTTATGGGTCTATAGGACTTCGGTTGATCTGGGGGACGATTCTTCTTTCTGAAAAATATTATAATTCCTTTTTTCCAATTTACTGGGAAATGTGCAAACCTGAGGCAAGTATTGAAGACCAATAACATAAGTGTACGAAATTTTGTGCATAGATTCTTTACCACTAAGGCGTCGACATTATCGGCATCAGGAGCCTTGTTGTTATTCTGACACCTCAAAGCATAGCTCAATTCTCGCCTCGTAAATGGTTTATAATCAGGATGATCCACAAAATCTGTATCGGGGGACCCTGTTCTGTCGCCAAATACAGACAAATTTGTCGCCAACTTGGCGATATATCGCCAAACTTGGCGGCCAAAATGAGTCGCCAAAAGTGACGCCAACTTGGCGATATCTCTAATATTTCGCAAAATTCCCATAGAGTTCCATTGTAAACCTACTTGCTTATAGAAAATCAACAAATTGAGATATTTTAATGCAACAAAAACTAACATTAGCTTAAGGGATTATATTAAATTTTTCTTTGATGACCTAAGTAGTTATTGACTTTAAAAACAAAATTTTTATATTACTTATTTAAATTTAATTTTTATTTAACTTTTTAATTTCTTCTATCTTTACAAGAAGTATTGGATTCGAGAAAATTTTCGAATTCCAGTTTTCGATGAATTTACTCGTTTTAGGGGTCAGAGATCCTGAAAAAAATGTTTTTACAAAATGTCTGTCTGTGAGTCGTTGAATCTGTCTGTCTGTATGTGATACAAATTTTTTGGGCGCTCTATCTCGAGAACTAATGAACGGAATTTCACAAAATTTTATATCAGTTAGTCCCTGATTGGTGCTGATTACTTTTTGGTGTAAATTTCCCAACAGGTGGCGCTGCTATGCAGCATTAATCATGATTATCGCAATAGCTCTATCTCAAGAACTAATGCACGGATTTTCATCAAATTTCAGATTCAGTTAGAAGTTTACATAAGTTGTTGTTGATTAAATTTTGGTGTAAATATCCCAACAGGTGGCGCTGCTATGCTGCATTTTTCACGATTTCCGCAATAGCTGTACCTCAAGAACTAATGCATGAATTTTCATCAAACTTCAGATTCGGTTAGTCCCTGATATAAATTGGTCCTGATTAGTTTTTGGTGTAAATCACCCAACAGGTGGCGCTGCTATGCAGAATTTTTTATGATTTCCGCAATAGCACTATCTCAGAAACTAATACACGGATTTTCATCAAACTTCAGATTCAGTTAGAAGTTTACACAAGTTGTTGTTGATTAAATTTTGGTGTAAATCTCCTAACCGGTGACGCCGCTATACTGCATTTTTCAGGAAGTACTAACGTGTATGAAATAGAAGAAAGTTTTGGTATTGCCACATCCGACTAGTTCTTTTTTAGCATCAATTGGGGCTCTATGCTCTTGCAGTTGTATGGTATTATAAAGATTTTAAAAATTCATCAATTTAATTTTTATGTTATCTAAAAAGTTTTTAACACGAGTTCTTGGTACAGTAAATTTAATATAGCTGAAACTATAGCGACTTGTTTCATTTAAGGAAAATTCTGGTATATATTCGAAATACTTTAAGTAATATAAAAATAATAGTTAGTATTCTACTATATAATTACTTAAAAAATCAATTAGTAATTTTTGGCAATTTACGTATATGAATTATTTTTTAAGAGAATAGATAAAATATCTTTTAGTAGTTATATAATGAATATAATTAAGAAACTGATAAGTAGCTTTGAGTTTAAATAATGGCGGACTGGCAGATTCCTATGTTTTATTAACAGATTTTAATAATTATTTCACATTTATTGTGGATATCTAAATTAATTATATATATATGAAGAAAAATTAAATTTGAATTATTTGAAAAAAGACGGACGACCAGGCAATAACTTTTACAATTCAAATGGGAATTTATTTAATGAAATCTCTAATATTAAATTGTAAACCTATGTAAGAGTTACTGATATTTACTGGTATAGAAATATAGTAATAGATAATGAATAACTCGTACTAATATATTTATGCTAAATTTCCTGGAAAATCTGGTATGACTTCACTCTAATTTCAAAGAGAGTAAATAAATAAATAAATATATATATATAAAATACAGTAGCGCTCAAAAGTAGTTTGAAAACATTATATTCGCTCTTATTTTGTTTAATATTCTTAGATTATTCTTGGGTTTCACGTTATTTTCTGGAAAATCATAGTTATTTTGCTAAAATTCTGAAAACATTGAACATGGTTAAATAACATAATTGACTGATTTTTTTGTTTTATTATTGTTTTTATTTAAGTGAATTATTATCTTTGTCAAAATATACTTTTGAGCACTACTGTAATATACACTATATAGCCAAAGGTGACCGATCACTTGCTATTTTAGACGTTTTGTTAAATATCTAGAAAAATACATGAGGAATTAACCTGAAACTGCAGGTGTGTAAACAATATAGTATAGGTCATACATTTCTGCGAAGACTTTTTCCTGAAACCCCATAGGGGACCGTCACCAAATTGAAGAAGAACGAATATCTTTTACATAACCCTTTAAAAACTAATGTAGCAAAAGCGTTTAAACACGATATTATTAATAAGTGGCTTATTGTAATATATTGTGTTCATTTTTATGAGGATAGCATGTATGCTCGTAGAGAAATTAAGGTTTTTATAAAAACAGCCCAAATTTCGCCAAGTTTTTTGCTTATAATTTGCAGAGTTCTTAATATATAAAAAAAAGTTCTTTTCAGAAAATATGACAAACAATATTGTACAAAATACTTTGCAGAATTAAAAAAATAATAAAAATTGGATGAAAAATGAGCAGGTTTACTAAAAAATGTTTCACTGCGCATGTGCGAATGCAATCAAAATATAATGTGCATAATGTATTAACTAAGTATATAGAGCAAATTTTGTGAAAATCATAGCTTGAATATTCTGAAAATAATCGTCAATAGAATAAGCTCGAAATCCGTTGTTCCCCAAAACAAGCAAAAAGATCAGCGGTTGTATCTAAATGTAGTAGTACGTGCAATATTGTGTACGCTATCTGGGCACTAATCAACAGATATTTGATACAACCCCTGATCTGGTAAGGTATAATCAACTTAAAAATTCATTTAATTCACGGATTTTAACGAAATATAATCAACTTAAAAATTCATTTAATTCAAGGATTTTTTGAGAGTGCATATATTTATTTCTGACACTTTCAATCGAACAGGGCGATCTACCAAAAAGATTTTAGCATAATCCCTGCCGGTAGGGAAATTTAACTGCGAAGCACAAACAAGTGGGGAAAAACCTCTAAATATGAAGACCCCAATCCCGACCAAAACTTTGTCTGGCTCTGTCAAGAACGAAAATGGTGGGAGATCCCCTAGCACACGATGAAATCAAATTTGACAAATTAACATTACACTGACATTATTTTACAGAGAAATTACCTAAAGAGACTACAAAATGGAATTATATAAAAGTACAAAACATAATTATATGCAATAATGTACAAAACAGAATTAAGTACAATAATGTACAAAACAGAGTTATGTACAATAATGAACAAAACAGAATTAAGTACAATAACAACAATATTCCATATCTTACTTGTACTCAACCTCCACATAGTTCGCTTAAACTAAATAACAAAAATTTAAATTAAAATTGCTATACAACAATTAAACTAATATGTACGAAACTGTTACCAAATGTTACCAAATACTTTAACAAAGATAATTCAACTTACATTTTAAAATTGAAATATTAAAAAAAACTACGGCCATTTTTGCTTCTTCCCCCTTTTTAACTGTGCATATATACTTTGGCGAATTCTTTAGTCTAAATTTCTACTACTTTTTTTCCCTTCCGTTTTTCTTCATCTTCTTGGAATCGGTTGGATTCGAACGCTGGAATTTCCGTTTTGAAAATTGTAGACTGTGTTAATAAGGATTAATTACATTGCCGCAATATTTATCGCTTATACTCTGTGACATTTCCTTGGTGAATTTTAGTATATAATTGGTTGCAAAAGAATTTGAAAAGGGTTTCAAAATGGAATAAATAAGTCGGCCGATTTTAGTAGTCTGTCTTATGTTAGCCAAATGGGAGTCCAAAATTATACATCACGCATAGTTATGAACCACCACTTTCCAACACTAACAGAGTATTTTTAAGAAATTAATTTTTTCATGCAATGAAATCTATCATAGTCTGTCCAGTAACTGAAATCAGTGATCCTTTTTAACACTTTCCAACAAATTGAAAAGTGTTTATGCGTTCGGTTTGTCTGTTCGTCTGTCTACGTTCGAACTCCCGTAAATATACTCGGATTTTGATGCAATTGATAATCCTTATTTAGAGTCACCTAAACAGGTTTAGTATTGCATGTGAAGTATGTGGGATTAATAGTTCATTTACAGGGCTACCCAGAAGAATTCCATTACATTATGGTATATGGAGGAAAAAACCCAATACTAGCTGTTCCCATCTACAATCGGAAAATTATTCGAATTCTTTGAGCAGCACTGTATATGATTAAAACAGTTAAATTTAAAAGCGCAAGCCGAAATTGAAAACGTACTTCAGCAATTATTACTCAAAGACAGTATTGTAACCGATTTTTTTTTGTGTGTGTGTCCCTGTAAATGAACGACAAATGCTATGAATACCCTATTCTGTCGTAATAATCTTGTAGTGAAATTCAGTGATTTATATCAGTTTCAATACATTTGAAACAACGTAATGTCATTAAAATACTCTGCAAACGATTTTTTCCCATATACCATAAAGTAATATAATTCTTTTGGGTAGCCTTGTAAATGAAATATTAATTCCACATACTTCATATGCAATACCAAACACGGTTAGGTGACCCTAAATATGGATTATGAATTGCATGAAAATTCGAGTATATTTATGGCAGTTAGAGCGTGGACAGACGGCCAGACGGACGGACAAACCGAATGCATAAACACTTTTCAACTTTGTTGGGAAGTGTTAAAAAAAAAAGAGTTTTGCGGAGTTGAGTTGTACATCGGGTGTCACCGCAGCGAGGGGTACTTTGCATCCAAGTAACCTAGCGATTCACAAGGGTCATTTAATTAAATAATGAAAAATAAGGATTTGGGGGGGGGGGGGGGTGAGTGAAGCAGCTTTCAGTCAAAAAAGTGTGAAATACGTCCCTCCTTATTTTCCTCGGAGAATCCAAATTCGTCGTCAAACTTCACCAACGCAAATTTCTGAAACACCTAAAACCGAATTGCAACTTGGCAGTAAAATGAATTAATAAACGCCTTAAATATCCAAATTAATGAAAAATATTTTTTTGGTATTGTTTGTAAATGAACAAACATTGTTCGAAACATATTTAAATAAAGGATTCTGCTTAAAATATAATTTTCTCTGATATAATGAATATTTTTTTTACTTTTTGCTGTTAAAGAAAAGAATATGTAGGAGTTTCGAAATAATTGTACACGAAGAGAACTATTATATTAAACAATAATCAGAAGTAAAATTTAGCTATCTAGAGCGGAAACAAAACATCCAGGCGCTAATTTAAAAGGATATTCCCTTTCGGATAAGAAAGCACCCGTTTTTATTTGAAATTTTAATGAAATCATTTGTTGCGTACGATATTCGAAAATTAAAGTCCAAACTATTCTTTGTGCATAAAATAGAGTTCCTAATTAAATTCGTGATTGCGTAGTGAGTATGTGTTTATATATAACATAGAAATTTGTTTCCCACTTTACTAAGTACGATTTTTATATGCTGACCACATTTTGAAAATGTCCTTGAGCAATCACGGGAATAGTTAGGACAAAAATAGATTTTAGTAGCGGCTTTGGAAACCTAAGTGGTATTAAGTATCATGCAGGGAGATTAAATTGTGTCATTTAGCACTAATTTAACTTTAACCCCTTCGAGACCGGAGGCTTTTACGCAAATTTTATTTGGTTGGCACCACTTCTTTAAAAAGAGTTACCTTTACTTAATCAATCAAAAAAATGCTCTAATTAAAGAAACTAAATATTTAATTTAACTAAATTTTAACTAAACTAAATTAACTATTTTTTTTTTTTTTTTTTTTACTGGTGCTTAAAACAAATTCTTTATGCTTCTTTTCAGGGTGCATATATGCAACCATGGTCCCGAATGTGTTAATACTTGCTCATTTTTAGCATAAACTGGATACAATGCTTTTGTCCTTTTATCGTATTGTAAGGATGCTTAAAGGTAATCAAGTTTAATGGTTTTTTAAAAGTTCTCGAGTTTAGTACATTAAATATAGGTTGTAGCATACCGCTCAGCTACTCTTTTATGAAGGTAGACTAGTGTTCCAGTGCATTTTGAGATATTGCGTGAGATCCTAGTGTCTTGAGATCTAACACGCGTGCGTGATTGAGTTACCTATCCTGTCCTTAAAAAGTATGTCTGAATCTTCGAGAATATTATTGTAACAGTTATTTCTTACAATGGAATGATAATTAGGTATTTGAAGTTGTGTAGTTGCTGTACATATAGGAATATGATTGCAACAGTTATTTCTTACAATGTTATGCTAATTAGGTATTTGTGGTTGTGTAGTTGCTATATATAGGAATATGATTGTAACAGTTATTTCTTACAATATTATGCTAATTAGGTATTTGTGGTTGTGTAGTTGCTATATATAGGAATATGATTGTAACAGTTATTTCCTACAATGGTATGCTAATTAGGTATTTGTGGTTGTGTAGTTGCTATACATAGTGCGGTAGGCTTTAGTTTCGGCGGATTTTGAGCACAAAGAGAAGGAAATTTAGCTCTGGATTTCAACGTATCTTGCCTATTTGGTTTTCAAGTTATCCACATACTGTCTTGGAGTGGAGATTCCTATTAGCGATTGGATAGAATAGACGCCTGTGAGGTTTTTTTTTTTTTTAAATCGTGGTAAGAGGTTAAATTTCTTGTTTACGAATAAAATATTATTGGAATCCACGAGGTTCCCTTTTGGTTGTACTGTCACAGTTGTACTCATAGGAATGTTTTATATTGATATTAAAGGGAATTTTCAGGATTCTTACAGACCGGACAGTGAGGCCATTTTGAATTGAGTTAACTGCTTAGATTTGATAAAGAATTCTGTTTGGAAAGCAATCTCCATCACAATTTTGAGTGATTTGAGCTCATTTTTCATAACCTTTAGTTAGACTTACCCGCTCCACTGACAGTTATCCTGTTTATACTTTTAAATAAATTGTTGTGTTTTTGACTGTATCATGACAGCTGTCAAAAAGACAGCCCGGAAGTTAAGTGTCCCGGGTACGTCACAAGCTATCTATCTATATTATAAAGGACAAACGTATTTGTGCGTAACGATGATGTCATTTTGACGGTGGCAACAGCAGACGATTAAATTTAACTTTTATTAACTTTTACTGCAATTATTTAAATTTCTAAATACTGCACATTTTTAATTTTTACACCGTCGGTCGAATAGAGAAAAAAATGTAGTTTGAAATTCAATTTGTTTAAAAACTTTTAGAAAACTAATAGTTTACCGTAAAGCTTTGACGGGTATTATCTAATAGTTATATATTTTACTCAAGAAAAAATTTCGGCATACATTAATATTACTTGGCAAAAAATAAATACAGTTAGTATTCTGGTATATACCTATCAATAAAAATTATATTTGTAACATTTTTTAAGGTTATAGATAATTTTTTTAGTACTTACACAATGAGCAATATTAAGACAAGGAATAATTTTGAGTCAGAATAACGATATGTGGGTTGATTCTAAAATTTAATGATCAGATAGTAAAATTAATTTAGCATATATTCTTAATATCTAAAGTAATTATAAATATAGATAGAGAAAATAAAAATAAATATGAATGATTCGAAATATATTAATAAACAACCTAAATGTAGATAAATTTTTCCAATTTTGTTTCTAATAATACATTTTATAAAAATAACCATCATTTTCGGGAAATATTTAAATAAAAAGAACGGCAATTTGCTTTTAATATAATCTTGTCTGATATCATTAAATGAATTTTAAACTTTTTCTGTTAAACAAAGAAGATAATTAGAAGTTTTACAAATGATTGTACTCGAAGACAACTATCAAACAATCGTCAGCAGAAGTTAAATCCAAGCTATTTAAACTGGAAACAAAACATTCTGGCGTTAATTTAAAAAGAAATTCTCTTTCAAATAAAAGAACATCCGTTTTCACTTGAAATTTTAATCAATTCATTTGTTGTGTGCCAGACTCGAAATCTAAACTTCTTCGCATATAACAGAATTCCTTTGCGTAAGGAGTACTCGTATGCGTTGCTATGTAACTTTGAGTTTCGGTTACATCCTTTCTGAGTGCTATTTTTATGTAGCGAGTACAATTTGAAAATGTCCTTGATAATTCAAGGGAAAGTTAGCGCAATAACCTGTTCGATTTATTCTGCGGTATGTCTTTATGGGCTAAAGAGGCATAAAACTTAACCCCTTTTAGGCCAAACATAGATATTTTATAAAATGTGGCGTTATTTTCATTGAAATATGCTTAAATTATATTCATTAAGACACAAAAAAAAGTTTCGTGCATGAAAAATAATATTTTATTTAAGAAATAAAATGGTGCGTATACCCACCATTGGCCAAATCAATGAACAAATCATTCAGTTGAACAATTGTATTATAGTGGAATTTTTATATATTTTTTAATGGAAATCTCCGAAACATTTTGGATGCAAATGGACTTGGGATTTGAGGCACAAATAAATACAACTAAATTTGCAATAAAACTGTGAAGCCTTGCATAAAAGGTGGGTTTTCGATTTTTGCCTAAATTCATGCATTCGGCCAATGGTGCGTTAACGCACCATTAAATTTAAATTAAAAAAAAAAATTTTATGACATTTGTTTTATTTTTATTTTATTTACAGAACTTACAACTATAGTTCATTATAAAAACATATGATTAATCTCATGTGAAATAATTATACATTTTCAAAAAGTCGAATTTGTCAATAACCGTTTTAAGTGAAAAAACTAGCACATTTTGAAATTTTCTCAACAGAAAGTGTTTACTCCAATTGAATTACTAATATTTTATTTTTGTCTTCAGAACCCTTAAAAATAGCAGAAAAATAAAATTAGTGACTAATATATACGTCACAGTGTTAATAAAAAAATATTTATTGAAATGGTGCGTTTACGCACCTTCCGCCGAAAATGGGTTAATGCAAGTAGATTAGATTCCTGAATCGGGTCGGGCAACTCGATTTTACCCGATACCACCCTGCCCTAGGTTCGGTTTGGGTTGACGGTTGATGCTATTTTTTTCTCTTGCGGGTCGGGTTCGAGTCGGGTTGACTTTAAATGTTTTGGGTTCGGGTCAGTTTCGGGTTATGTTTTAACTCTTTCTGGCCGAGTTCCGATTAAATTTTTCAAACGACAGTCCTGAATATTTTTCAAATGAGAAAAAAGCTTATAATAATTCGAATAAAATTAAGTTAATATTTTAGAAATATTTTGGCAACTGATAAAAGAAAGACACCATTTAAGAAGAGTACACAGAAAAAAATAAGTTAAAAATATTAATTTCCTGGTGATATATTTTAAATATACAAATGCATTCCGTGTCCGTAGGTTTAACATTAGCGAGGGGAATTGGAGAGTTGACTGACCAGCAGCCTTTAAGCAAATAACAGCATCAATAATTTAATTCTATCATAGTTTCAACCCTCTTATTAACATCTCGATTGACTAAGCTTCTCGAGCATGACTAGAATTAATAACATGTATCTAATTAAACCTCAAGTATATCTTCTAACAACCTCAACTTAAGTATGATTAGCGATTTATTTAACGCCCATTTGACACTCGGTTATTTTGAACCGTAAGCCAGTCATTATAAGTCGCTAATATGGACCTTGCATTAAATTGAATCTGGTTTTTAAGCGTACGGATAAATACAATACGGATTGCCACCACGAGACTATGAGTGGAATACATATTATATGCATATAATGGCGGGAAAAAAAGGTGTTGTCCTTGAGAACGGCTAGTGCTAGTGCACTCGAGATGAAGCCTTTTATTTTCTCTACTCCTAATGAATGAAATACGACAGGATGAAATAATGGGCAAAAAGCAGCTCCTTCTTCCTTCCTTTATTTGTTTATTTGTTTTTTAGACAGTCTTGAGCTGTTTGTGTCGTTACTTCCATTTGTCTTTAAGAGCAGCATTGCGCGCGAGATTACTTGTAAGCATGAAAGCAAACACAATGTTCCTAAAATAATATTCCCTTAAAATTTTAACCTATTTATAAACATAAAACAAAGCAAAATATTCTTAATAAACATTTTCCTCAATTTTATAAGCTATTTGTAAACATAAAATAAAGCAAAATATTGTTTAAAAACATTTTTCTCAATTTTGTAAGTACTTCCTTCCTTTATTTATTTATTTTCGTTTATTTATTTGTTTTTTAGACAGTCTTGAGCTGTTTGTGTCGTTACTTCCATTTGTCTTTAAGAGTAGCATTGCGCGCGAGATTACTTGTAAGCATGAAAGCAAACACAATGTTCCTAAAATAATATTCCCTTAAAATTTTAACCTATTCATAAACATAAAACAAAGCAAAATATTCTTAATAAACATTTTCCTCAATTTTATAAGCTATTTGTAAACATAAAATAAAGCAAAATATTGTTTAAAAACATTTTTCTCAATTTTGTAAGTACTTCCTTCCTTCCTTTATTTATTTTTGTTTATTTATTTGTTTTTTAGACAGTCTTGAGCTGCTTGTGTCGTTACTTCCATTTGTCTTTAGGAGTTGCGTTGCGTGTGAGATTTACTTGTAAGCATAAAAAGCAAACACAATATTGCTAAACTTACATTCCCTTAAAATTTTAACCTAAGCATAAAACAAAGCAAAATATTTTTAATAAACACCTCAATTTTGTAAGTTATTTGTAAATAAAGGAAAAAAAAATTGTTAAAAAATATTTTTCTCAATTTTGTAAGCTATTTGTGCATAAAATCAAACAGAAGATTGCTAAAATAACATTTCCTCAATTTTATAACGTATTTGTAAACATAAAAGAAAAAAAATTGTATAAAAACATTTTTTTCTTAATTTTGTAAGGTATTTGTAAGTATAAAAGGAAACAGAATATTCCTAAAATAACATTCCCTTAACATTTTAATCTATTTATAAACACAAAACAAAGAAAAATATTCTTAATAAACATTTTCCTCAATTTTGTAAGCTATTTGTAAACATAAAAATAAACCCTCGAAAGATTGCTAAAAAAAGAACATTTTTCTCAATTTTGTAAGTTTTTTGTAGCATAAAATCAAGCAGAACATTGCTAAAATAACATTTCCTCAATTTTGTAAGATATTTGTAACCATAAAAAAATATACCGTTTTAAAACATTTTTTCTTTATTTTGTAAGTAGGTTGTTCTTCTATTTGTACGTATAAAAGAAATAAAAAGATTGTTAATATAACATTTTCTCATTTTTATAAGGTATTTGCAAGCATAAAAGTAAGCAGAAGATTGCCAAAATAACGTAGATTTTTTTAAATCTATACAATTCGGATTTCCTCATCTAGTTAAGATATATTTATTTTATATTAACAAAAAAGAAATTCTTTGATTTCAGAAACCTAAGAAAACTTTCAAAATATTGTACCATTTTTAGCAGTTTCCAAAAAGCATTAAAGGTGTTCACTAGAGCTGCTCAAAAATTGTGTACTCATGCGCTCAGGATGGATCCTTGTATTTTTTCTACTCCTAATGAATGAAATACGACAGCATGGAGTAAAAGCGATAAAGGCAGTTCGTTTTTTCCTTCCTTTATTTTTTTACATTTAGATTTGTTTATCTAGTTGTTTTTTATACAGTTTTGAACAGTTTGCGTCGTTACCTCCGTCTGTCTTTAAAAGCGGCATGAGAAATTACTTTGTAAGCATAAAAGCAAACAGATTGCTAAAATAACATTTTCTTTTAAAAACATACATTTTCTAAATCCATGAACCTGTTCTTTTCCCATTTAGTCTGAGTATATATTTCATTTATTAAAAAGAACTCCTTCAAAAAATAATCATTTTAAATGTAACATTTTTAGAGATTAAAACATTTATTCCCAGAACAATTGGCGTATAAAATATAGTAAAATAGTCTTGTCCTACGTATGATCACGTAACATTTAATCTTCCATCGTTATATGCATACTCTGTTAAATTGAATTTATGTAAAATGGACGATAGGAATAGTTAGGAATACACTATCATATATTTTAAACTTCATGCTAAACATATAAATCAATATAAAACTCTTAAAAGCCACTGAATAATTAGGCATACTTTATTAGTTATGAGTTGCTATTCCTTCTCAGAATTTGATAACAACTTCCACACGAGGATGGATTCAACAAATCTATGGAACTATTCCGCACGTAACCATGAACTAGAATTTCGCACAAATCAGTTAAACATGAAAATATTGAATGAAGAGCTTGCGCATCTTTTTCTAAAATATATCTATATGTTGAATGCGATTTAAGTTCGGACTTTTCAGTGGTCTTTTCAGCAAGAAGAATTCATTGGAATAATCCTAGAAACAGGGAATTGCAAGCAGACTCTGTGATAGAAGTTGCGTTGTCCTGCTTGGACACACCATTTACATCCGGATGGTGGAAAAGCATAAAGGGATGTAAGTGATCGCTTAGATCATTATCTATGGAATGAAATGCAGTACAAGTAACAAAGACCGTATAAATTGTCAAGATAAAACACTTCAGGCCATCACTTAGCAGTGTTGCAATCGCAAAGAAAAAAAAAGAAAGCAGAGGGTATACGCTATAGGCAGAGGGTATACGCTAAAGAAGTCATGCCAAGAGTATCTGAAGTACATTCGGTGAAACAAACGCGTCAAGTCTATATGCTGACTGTTAGTATAGCTTTATTTGAGAAACAGAGGGTATACGGAGCTTCTCAAAAAATTCAGAAGGTATACGGCGTATACCTACGTATACCTTCCACTCCGCCCCTGTCAATTAATCTCTATTGACTTGTACAGTTCGAACCTGGCATACTAGATCTTTTGTTTCACAAGTCTGGTGCTATATTCTTAGCTTAACATTACGTATAACAAACGAAATCGGCATTTATCATTGTATGCTAATCATTTCTAATCGTCAATGGTCCAATTATGATGTTTCTTGGCATATTCAAAAGGGTCCAAAAACGCCAAAAATATTTGACGTTCAATAACAAGTGATACTCATGTGCATCTTCAGAATCTGAAGTTCATACGGTGAAACAAACGCTGCAACTCTTTGTGCTGACTATTAGAATGGGCATGGACATGGACCACTCTTTCAGTTGGGAGATCACTTTAGCTAAAGTTGTGTGTATAGTGAGTGATTGCATACGATACACCTGAATTTAAAAAAATCAACCTCAGTTAAAGTATTGATCTTCAGACTATCTTTTAAGCTGAGTGATTCAAGGTTCCCTGTCATTTGCAGTCTGCTTGATCATAACTCCTTTTTTTGGCTATCCTTCATATTCTTGCTGCAATGAAAAAAAAAAAAAAAGAAAAGAAAGAAAGAAAGAAAAAGAAAACACTCTCTCGAAATCTTTTTGAAATTGGATGCCCCATGCTTCGAGCACTTATTATTTATATTTAAGCTAAGGCATCTAAATCACAAATTTTAGCCATCATGTAACTTTTAACATTTGTTTATAGTGGAGCGTACTTATATTGGAAGTCTCAGTTTTCAGAAATTCCGAGAATTGTACTGCAAGACCGTTGCGGGCAATTTTTCGTTTGTGCCATGCCATTTGTCTTCACAGAAACCTTTTATACAGTAAATTGGAATAAAATTAAGTAAAAAAAAACTTCATAAAATAAAGCTTTAAATGTGACAGAATTGTTGATAAAGATTATGTATTCCTAGAGGTGGTTAGGCTGTGTGATTTTTGACAAATATTGCCGATAGTCTGATTATTTATTTTCTTAAATTATTGCGAATTAAATTTATTGTAAGTTTATTAATTATTTTAAATATTTCAAACCTTTTTAAATTAAAATAAAATTGAGTTTGTCTAAGATGTAGGTACCAGAGTACCTGTATATTTAAAATACGATACTACTTTTAAGTACTAAGTTTTATCCATGAACATTAATTGAGATACGATTATCATTAACTATTCCAAACACTAATTATGTTTAATTAAAATTCCAAGCGCAACGCAATTGTGAAAGGGCGAGGGAAATATATGCATAGAAAGAGAGAAGGGAACATGAATAGACTTGACCGATAAAACAGACATTTATGATTAACACAAGCAAAAACAAAAACTTGTTTGTGTAGAAAAATACGTGAATAAAACTGCAAATGAGAAAATACTGTCATTGTAATCACTGAAAAGAGGAAAGTAGTTTGTATGAATATTAGCGCCTCAGGAGGTGCATGCTTTATACAAAAATCCTGCCATAAATGGCTTACTCGTTTTTCACCTTTCATCTTGTTTCTTCTCGTGATGTGCGTCCTTGTGTTTACAAATAAAAACACGTGCTTACGTTGAAGGACACTTGGATATGAAGGTGTCTTCAGTTTACACGGTGACCTTCGTATGCCACTCGTGCAGAAAGCTTCTTTGTTACCTGTTACACGTGTTTCAGAAGTAAAAATAATGCTGGTATGCTGTGCTTGAATGGTGTGTACTAAACCCTAATTAACAGGCGTTTGAACCGGTTCTTGCATTTGTTTATATCTAAATAGATTGTAGAAAAAGTTTCAATTATCAACATTTCAGAGTTGCAAATTTTTCGTTGAAAGGATTTAAACATTGTATATATCAATGGATTCTTGAAGGGAAAAAATATAATGAGATTGTATGTAGGGTTTCCATTCAATAGATGTTTTAAATTTGTCCATCAGCGGCAATATCAGTATTTCGAAATGATGTTGGAAGTGTTCTTTTACTACAGCATGTCGCATTAGTAGGTAGCCCCGATAAATGTTGATTAAAAAAAAAAAAAAAAAAAAAAAAAAAAAAAAGGGGGGGGGGAGGAAATAAAAGAAAACAATTAAATATCTTACCTATATGGATGTAATCACATGTGATCGCAGGAGTTGCTGGATATGTCCTCGATGAGTTTCCAAACATAGCTGAAATATATATTCTTGATCCTTTTCTAAAACCAGCATTTTCCCATGCTACCTTCTGGAAAAACATCATTTAAATACATTACAAAAAAATACATTGCTCAAAACAATTAAAGGACATTGAGGTTGTAGATGGAACTTGCGGCTGGGGA
Organism: Maratus speciosus; assembly: GCA_963932465.1. Lineage (NCBI taxonomy): Eukaryota > Metazoa > Arthropoda > Arachnida > Araneae > Salticidae > Maratus > Maratus speciosus. The sequence continues at coordinate 361,225,726 of OZ010794.1, forward strand.
ATAGTTTAAATGATTGATACATGATCCACAGACATGGTAAGCTGTACGAAATAAAAAAATACACGTTTGGCGAAAAAATGCATTGTATTGAGCATTTGGGTACAAAAAAAAAAAAAAAAAAAAAAAAAAAAAAAAATAGAGTGAGAAAAAAAGAACACAATTTGTGTATATGAGAAAAAACGAATAAAAAAGGTGCTTCTTCCAAAGAAAATTTTTTTAGTGGTAGGTATGTTTTTCCCGGACAGCCAGCAATGCTGAACACCTTTGAGGCATGGAGTCAATGGGGCTATTAATGAGGAGCTGGGGTATTCTGTCTCACTTCCTCCAAAAGAACTTTTTCCAGTTCTTGGAGAGTTTGTGGAGGTAGTAGGCGATCAGCAACTCGTCTGCCTAAAATGTCCCAAACATGCTCTATTGGGTTCATGTCCGGAGAATACGCTAACCATTCCAGCCGTATGATTTCTTCCTCGAAATGAAAATCATCCACCAAGTGAGCACGATGTGGCTCGCAATTGTCGTCCATTAGCATGAAGTCATTTGCAATTGTTGCAACGTAAGGGACTACAATAGGTCTGAGAATCATCCCTATATCTCTGATCGGTCAGAGCTTCATTTCGAATGTGGAGGTCAGTGCGCCCATCAATGGAGATTACCTTCATATTCTTGCTTTTGTTTGTATCTAAGTATATTTAATTAAAAGTTTTAATTAGTATCAATTTAAAATCGGAAGAATCACAAAATTGTGTTTCGTTGAAAGAGATTTCATAGAATATGTATACATGGATTTATTTAAGAAAAAAAAAATTAATTTGTATGTTCTGTTACAAAAGAATACATTCAGGTGGAAGAATAAGAACTACGGTATACCTACGAATTCTCACCTCTTTTTATATCTAAATAAATTATAATAAAAATTCCGATTATTTTTAGTATGTCAGAAACGAAGAATAGCAAAAATATTGTTGCATGGAAAGAGAACTTCACAATGTATGCACTATATTTAATTTTTAAGAAAAAATTAATGAGATAGTATGTAAATATATACGGTTCCAGTAGCGTCTAGTCACTAGTCAGGCGGATTTACACCTGTGTATCTATAAGTTCTGACTTTTATTCATATCTAAGTCGGTCGCATAAAAGTTTTAATTATTAACAACGTTTCAAAGCCGAAAAGATACGAGTCACAAAATATTATTCCAATTAAAGAGATTTTTTAAATATTATGTATGTATGGGTTTTTTACGAAAAAAAATTTAATGAGATTGCGTGAGGGTGACAATGGTATTTAATTCGAAGTCAGGTGGAATGACAAGATTCAAATAGTACTACTTTTTGCAATTAGAAAATTTTGAAACTTAATACTAAAATTGATTATTTGAAAAGTAATCTGGAATTATATGTCGCACAGTGGGAGAATACTTCGGTTTTATTTCCACAAGCATTTCACTGTAAGATTTTATTTCAGAAGTAGCCCAAGACGTTTTGTGTTTGTCAGGGCATGTAAGAATTTTTACAGGGATAAAATAAATTGATGTGTACAAATCTTTCTGCAATCAAAATCGTAAGCAAACGCACCCAAAGGTATAATGGAACACTGAAATAGAATTTCTTTTAAAAGAAATTAGCGAATATAAGATTAATGAGGAAATCGCTAGTTCAGTACCAGTTTTATTTCCACAAGCATTTCATTATAGAATTTCTTTTAAAAGAAATTAGCGAATATAAGATTAATGAGGAAATCGCTAGTTCAGTACCAGTTTTATTTCCACAAGCATTTCATTATAAGATTTTATTTCAAAAGTAGCCGAAGACGTTTTGTGTTTGTCAGGGCATGTAAGAATTTTTACAGGGATAAAATAAATTGTTTACAAATCTTTCTGCAATCAAAATCGTAGGCAAACGCACCCAAAGGTATAATAGAAAACTGAAATAGAATTTTTTAAAAAGAAATTAGCGAATATAAGATTAATGAGGAAATCGCTAGTTCAGTGCCGGTTTATTTCCACAAGCATTTCATTATAAGATTTTATTTCAGAAGTAGCCGAAGACGTTTTGTGTTTGTCAGATCATGTAAGAATTTTTACAGGGATAAAATAAATTGTTTACAAATCTTTCTGCAATCAAAATCGTAGGCAAACGCACCCAAAGGTATAATGGAACACTGAAATACAATTTTTTAAAAAGAAATTAGCGAATATAAGATTAATGAGGAAATCGCTAGTTCAGTACCAGTTTTATTTCCACAAGCATTTCATTATAAGATTTTATTTCAGAAGTAGCCGAAGACGTTTTGTGTTTGTCAGGGCATGTGAGAATTTTTACAGGGATAAAATAAATTGTTTACAAATCTTTCTGCAATCAAAATCGTAGGCAAACGCACCCAAAGGTATAATGGAAAACTGAAATAGAATTTTTTTTAAAAGAAATTAGCGAATATAAGATTAATGAGGAAATCGCTAGTTCAGTACCGGTTTTATTTCCACAAGCATTTCATTATAAGATTTTATTTCAAAAGTAGCCGAAGACGTTTTGTGTTTGTCAGGGCATGTAAGAATTTTTACAGGGATAAAATAAATTGTTTACAAATCTTTCTGCAATCAAAATCGTAGGCAAACGCACCCAAAGGTATAATGGAAAACTGAAATAGAATTTTTTAAAAAGAAATCAGCGAATATAAGATTAATGAGGAAATCGCTAGTTCAGTACCGGTTTTATTTCCACAAGCATTTCATTATAAGATTTTATTTCAGAAGTAGCCGAAGACGTTTTGTGTTTGTCAGATCATGTAAGAATTTTTACAGGGATAAAATAAATTGTTTACAAATCTTTCTGCAATCAAAATCGTAGGCAAACGCACCCAAAGGTATAATGGAAAACTGAAATAGAATTTTTTAAAAAGAAATTAGCGAATATAAGATTAATGAGGAAATAGCTAGTTCAGTACCGGTTTTATTTCCACAAGCATTTCATTATAAGATTTTATTTCAAAAGTAGCCGAAGACGTTTTGTGTTTGTCAGGGCATGTAAGAATTTTTACAGGGATAAAATAAATTGTTTACAAATCTTTCTGCAATCAAAATCGTAGGCAAACGCACCCAAAGGTATAATGGAACACTGAAATAGAATTTTTTTAAAAGAAATTAGCGAATATAAGATTAATGAGGAAATCGCAAGTTCAGTACCAGTTTTATTTCCACAAGCATTTCATTATAAGATTTTATTTCAAAAGTAGCCGAAGACGTTTTGTGTTTGTCAGGGCATGTAAGAATTTTTACAGGGATAAAATAAATTGTTTACAAATCTTTCTGCAATCAAAATCGTAGGCAAACGCACCCAAAGGTATAATAGAAAACTGAAATAGAATTTTTTAAAAGAAATTAGCGAATATAAGATTAATGAGGAAATCGCTAGTTCAGTACCAGTTTTATTTCCACAAGCATTTCATTATAAGATTTTATTTCAGAAGTAGCCGAAGACGTTTTGTGTTTGTCAGGGCATGTGAGAATTTTTACAGGGATAAAATAAATTGTTTACAAATCTTTCTGCAATCAAAATCGTAGGCAAACGCACCCAAAGGTATAATGGAAAACTGAAATAGAATTTTTTTAAAAGAAATTAGCGAATATAAGATTAATGAGGAAATCGCTAGTTCAGTACCGGTTTTATTTCCACAAGCATTTCATTATAAGATTTTATTTCAAAAGTAGCCGAAGACGTTTTGTGTTTGTCAGGGCATGTAAGAATTTTTACAGGGATAAAATAAATTGTTTACAAATCTTTCTGCAATCAAAATCGTAGGCAAACGCACCCAAAGGTATAATGGAAAACTGAAATAGAATTTTTTAAAAAGAAATCAGCGAATATAAGATTAATGAGGAAATCGCTAGTTCAGTACCGGTTTTATTTCCACAAGCATTTCATTATAAGATTTTATTTCAGAAGTAGCCGAAGACGTTTTGTGTTTGTCAGATCATGTAAGAATTTTTACAGGGATAAAATAAATTGTTTACAAATCTTTCTGCAATCAAAATCGTAGGCAAACGCACCCAAAGGTATAATGGAAAACTGAAATAGAATTTTTTAAAAAGAAATTAGCGAATATAAGATTAATGAGGAAATAGCTAGTTCAGTACCGGTTTTATTTCCACAAGCATTTCATTATAAGATTTTATTTCAAAAGTAGCCGAAGACGTTTTGTGTTTGTCAGGGCATGTAAGAATTTTTACAGGGATAAAATAAATTGTTTACAAATCTTTCTGCAATCAAAATCGTAGGCAAACGCACCCAAAGGTATAATGGAACACTGAAATAGAATTTCTTAAAAAGAAATTAGCGAATATAAGATTAATGAGGAAATCGCTAGTTCAGTACCAGTTTTATTTCCACAAGCATTTCATTATAAGATTTTATTTCAGATGTAGCCGAAGACGTTTTGTGTTTGTCAGGGCATGCAAGAATTTTTACAGGGATAAAATAAATTGTTTACAAATCTTTCTGCAATCAAAATCGTAGGCAAACGCACCCAAAGGTATAATGGAACACTGAAATAGAATTTTTTAAAAAGAAATTAGCGAATATAAGATTAATGAGGAAATCGCTAGTTCAGTACCAGTTTTATTTCCACAAGCTTTCATTATAAGATTTTATTTCAGAAGTAGCCGAAGACGTTTTGTGTTTGTCAGGGGATGTAAGAATTTTTACAGGGATAAAATAAATTGATGTGTACAAATCTTTCTGCAATCAAAATCGTAGGCAAACGCACCCAAAGGTATAATGGAACACTGAAACAGAATTTTTTAAAAAGAAATTAGCGAATATAAGATTAATGAGGAAATCGCTAGTTCAGTACTTCCCCTTTTAGGGTGCGTTCCGACTTATATAAATACGTAGCACCTATAGTCGTCGTCTGGTTCGTCCGCCTGTCTTTCTGTCCGTCTGTCCGCATATAACAGCGCAAAAATTACCTAACCGAATGATTTGAAATTTAATATATATATAACTGGTGCAGAATTTTGACGAGGCATTTCAAATTTTATGAAAATCGAATCAAAACTTAAAAAGATATTAATAAAAGTTTTCTTCATTCTATTAAATCCTATATACGTAATTAATTCAATGATATCCCGTGATAGGTAATGATTCTAGGTTGCCATGATGATGACGTCCTATTTAAGATGGAGTCCTATTCTTTCCGTATTACTGAATTTAATATATAGAATCGTAATAATTATTTTATTCATAGATTTTTATATAAGAGTGCAACAGCTATTGCACCAAGATCTGAATATTTATAAAACTAGGTATAGTACGAACGCATCACATTTTCCTCGTTTGACGTACAACATCCTACTAGTTTTCATTTGTCTTTTCTCAGGTTTAAAAAAATTGGTTTTAAAAAACTGTTATTTTATTCTTAGATTAAAAAGAAAAAACACTTGATCATAAGTAATTTCTTCCAAGTAAATAAACAAAAAAATAAATAAAAATCCCCTGTTATGCGCAAAAATAATCAGTTATGCCTTAAGAAAATTATGCGAGGAACCATTAAGAATTATTTTATCCAATTCCTTTTCTAAAAAAGTCGGTTAATAAAATACATATTTTGATTAAAGAAAAAAGAGAAAAGTTCTTTTCAAAATAGCTGAATTTTTTCTATTAAAGATGTACTCTGAAGTTTTAAAAATATTAGTTTGACCCAAATTTATTTTGCTTGCCAACCCACTCCTTCTTATTATCAATCGTGGTCAGTTTGATGGAATTTTAGCAGCAATACTTTATTTTCCTTCTTATTTTTACAAAAAAAAATTCAGATTTATTTTTCTAAAGGATAGTAAGAAAAGTATAAACGATTCACGAAAGTATTACATTGTAGAAATAAGCAACAAAATAGCAAAACTTTTTACAAATTCAATTTTTGAGAAAAAATTGTAAGTATCTGAAATAAATTCTAGAGATACATCTTTAGTGTAAATGTCATACAGTATCACACAAGGAAGGAATAGATAGCATTTAAAGAAAAATCTTGACACGTTTTAGAAATTTATATCAAAGTAACTACATATACAGGAATTTGAAATTCACGGGTTTGTTTGCTAATATCAGTATTGCCAGTCGTTAAACATTTTTTTTTACTTTGGGGGAAGGGGTGGTCTAAAATTGTGCCGCGAGAGACAACCAATTTCACGGTTTTTATAAAATATCTTTAGTCCCTCGCGCAACATATATTCTCTTATTCACAATATCTAAAAGCAGAAGTAGACATTAACATGTTAGATAAAGAATTAAATTTGTTCCAATTATCTATCGATATAATGGTGGGAAATTCAAAAGATGGGTTGATCAAGTCACTCCCAGAAAGTATACAAAAACATTTTCAAGCCAATTTCGTTTACTTTAAGAATACTAACTTCCAATTTTTGCATTGAACAAATACTTTCACAAATGAATTTAACCCCTTATGCCATTAATCACGAGTGTGACCCGCGTAAAGTAAATTTTGCTTTGTGAATCAATCACAGTTGCAAGCTTGCAAGTTTGACGGGATTTTTTTAATTCAGGAATTCCGTATTCTTACCAGAAATTAAAAAATCCCTGCCGGCCCGGCCTACAGGCAGAGGTAAATTTCGAAGTTAAGTATACTAATTTCACCAGCAAAAACTAAATCATTATTAGATATAAATCCACTTTAACAGTTTTATCTGTCTGCTTTTGACGAGTTTTTATTTCCTTTTTATAAAATAGCTGGTTTTATCAGAATCATGTTAAGGCGATATTAAAAAAAAATATTTTTTAAAACTCAACAACTCGAAATTTTCTGGCACATTTTCAAATACATTTTTAATAAAAAAAAATATGAAACATGCTGACGTGATTTTTGAAAAGATTTATAAGCGATCTGTGTTTTTATTTTTCTTTCAATTAATTAAAACTTGATTAATAAACAATTATTTTCTCATTAGGGCAATATTTTTCGTTTCTAACACAATCGCTTCGGGAAATTCTGTTCAAAATGCCCACTTTGACATCATCTTTTGAAATATATTCTGCCTCTATCAAAAAATCGATCATTACGGTAAATTATATAGTTTCTGAATAAGATAATCTAGCAATTGGATGCGTTTGAGAGAAAAAATGAATTTAAAAATGAGTAAGAAAATAGAAAGTTTGGATTTGAATGCACCCTTATTAAGATAATTTTTTTCTTCAACCGCTATGTATTTATTATTTGTTTTTGCTGTAAGAATTAGCCCTATCAAAAACTTGTCTATATATATGTTGAAGACAATATTAAGAAGATATATGCTAAATTCATGGAGATTTTATATCTTGTGAATTGACGGAGTTATGAAAATTTTTCTTCTTCAACCCCCCTTTTTTGTTTTCGTTTTTTTTGTTTTTTTTTTTTTTTGCTGTACGAATTGGTCCTATCAAAAACTTGTGAATATAAAAGTTGTAGATAATATTAAAGAGATGTATAATAAAATTAATTGGATTTGATATCTTGAGAAATGACGAAGTAAGGAATTTTTTTTCTCCCAAAAACCCTATTTTTTGCGCCCTTTGAGCCTATTTTTAATTTGATCAAAAATCTGTAATGCATGAATTTTTGGCGCTATTTTTAGAAGTAATAAAAACTTTAAACTGATTTGATATGTACAAAAATTAAGAAGTTATGGTTTTTTTTCGGTTTTCACAAAACCCCTCCCTATTTCCATCCCCTTTGTCCGCTTTTGCCCATTAACGAACTTAACCGAAATTTTATGTCCCTTGATTTTATGTATCAGTTTGGAAGAGATTTGTGCAGAAATGCGGAAGTTATCGTGTCCAGAAGAAAGCGATAACACAATTGCTTCGGGAAACTCCGTTCAAAATGCCCACTTAGACATAATTTTTTGAAATATATTCTGCCTCTATCAAAAATCGATCATTGCAGTACATTATATAGTTTCAGAATAAGCGAATCTACCAATTAAATGCGTTTGATAGCAAAAATGAATTTAAAAATGAGTAAGAAAATAAGCAGTTTGGATTTGAATGCACCTTTAATAAGATAATTTTTTTCTTCAACCGCTATGTATTTTTAATTTGTTTTTGCTGTAAAAAATTGGCCCTATCAAAAACTTGTCTATATAAATGTTGAAGACAATATTAAGAAGATATATGATAAGTTCATGGAGATTTTATATTTTGTGAATTGACGGAGTTATGAAAAATTTTCTTCTTCAACCTCCCTTTTTGTTTTTGTTTTTAATTTTTTTTGCTGTACGAATTGGTCCTATCAAAAACTTGTGAATATAAAAGCTGTAGATAATATTAAGGAGATGTATAATAAAATTAATTGGATTTGATATCTTGAGAAATGACGAAGTAAGGAATTTTTTTTTCCCAAAAACCCTATTTTTTGCGCCCCTTGAGCCTATTTTAAATTTTATCAAAAATCTGTGATGCATGAATTTTTGGCGCTATTTTTAGAAGTAATAAAAGTTTTAAACTGATTTGATATGTACAAAAATTAAGAAGTTATGGGTTTTTTTCGGTTTTCACAAAACCCCTCCCTATTTCCATATCCTTTGTCCGCTTTTGCCCATTAACGAACTTAACCGAAATTTTATGTCCCTTGATTTTATGTATCAGTTTGGAAGAGATTTGTGCAGAAATGCGGAAGTTATCGTGTCCAGAAGAAAGCGATAACACAATTGCTTCGGGAAACTCCGTTCAAAATGCCCACTTAGACATAATTTTTTGAAATATATTCTGCCTCTATCAAAAATCGATCATTGCAGTACATTATATAGTTTCAGAATAAGCGAATCTACCAATTAAATGCGTTTGATAGCAAAAATGAATTTAAAAATGAGTAAGAAAATAAGCAGTTTGGATTTGAATGCACCTTTAATAAGATGATTTTTTTCTTCAACCGCTATGTATTTTTAATTTGTTTTTGCTGTAAAAAATTGGCCCTATCAAAAACTTGTCTATATAAATGTTGAAGACAATATTAAGAAGATATATGATAAGTTCATGGAGATTTTATATTTTGTGAATTGACGGAGTTATGAAAAATTTTCTTCTTCAACCTCCCTTTTTGTTTTCGTTTTTAATTTTTTTTGCTGTACGAATTGGTCCTATCAAAAACTTGTGAATATAAAAGCTGTAGATAATATTAAGGAGATGTATAATAAAATTAATTGGATTTGATATCTTGAGAAATGACGAAGTAAGGAATTTTTTTCTCCCAAAAACCCTATTTTTTGCGCCCCTTGAGCCTATTTTAAATTTTATCAAAAATCTGTGATGCATGAATTTTTGGCGCTATTTTTAGAAGTAATAAAAGTTTTAAACTGATTTGATATGTACAAAAATTAAGAAGTTATGGGGTTTTTTCGGTTTTCACAAAACCCCTCCCTATTTCCATCCCCTTTGTCCGCTTTTGCCCAATAACGAACTTAACCGAGATTTTACGTCCCTTGATTTTATGTATCAGTTTGGAAGAGATTTGTGCAGAAATGCGGAAGTTATCGTGTCCAGAAGAAAGCGATAACACAATTGCTTCGGGAAACTCCGTTCAAAATGCCCACTTAGATATAATTTTTTGAAATATATTCTGCCTCTATCAAAAATCGATCATTGCAGTACATTATATAGTTTCAGAATAAGCGAATCTACCAATTAAATGCGTTTGATAGCAAAAATGAATTTAAAAATGAGTCAGAAAATAAGCAGTTTGGATTTGAGTGCATCCTTATTTCAATGATTTTTCCAACACAATCCGCATCGGGAAATTCGGTTGAAAATGCCCACTTTAACAGCATTTTTTAAAAATATATTCTGCCTCTATCAAGAAATTGACCATTACGGTACATTATATAGTTTCTGAGTAAGAAAACGTACTAATTGGAAGCCTTTGAGAGCAAAAATGAATTGTAAAATGAGTCAGAAAATAAGCAGTTTGGATTTGAATACACCCTTACTTAAAATAGCAATTAAAGCCTTTGTGCAGGAATATTAAAAAGCAGTAAACCAACGTTTAAAATGCACAAATAATGCGTGAAAAGCAGCAAACAGCTGTTTCGAATCTACAGCGAGATTCTTCTTCAGTGCAAGATAGCGAAAAAAGAACAGCGTGCTAGAAAAAGCAAGGCTGAGCAAAATGATAGACAGAGACGCGCTGCCTTATGTATCCTATGCGGGTAGCGAAAGCGCCAGAAACAACCAATGAGAGAGAAGCAGTGGAAACGACTGGGTGGACAAGTAGCGAGATCTACCGGAGAAGGTGAGAAAAAGAAACCAAAAAAGAGGGAATTAAATTAATGCTTTCCAAATACTTGGAAAATCTGGAGTACTAGATAAGTCATTGACTAAAGAGTGAGAATTTTTAATGATGTGGTAAGCTTCCCAAAAATCAAGATCAAGGTTAGAAGAACATTTTTGGATAATGGTGGCTGAGGAAAAATCGAACCTATGTTGAGAAGACCAAGAATGTTGAGCAATAGAAGAACGTTTGAGCTCCTGATTTTTAACATAACCTTCCTGCTCTTATAAACGAAATCTAAGAGTACGTTTAGTCTGGCCAATATAAGAAAGGCCACACTGGCAAGAGATTCGGTAAATACCCTAGTTATCTAGGCGATCAACGGGGTGTTTGAGATTTGAAAAAGTGATTTTATTAACGGGAGAAAAAAGAACATTAAAATCAAATCTTCTTAAGATTTTAGCAACTTGCTGACTGATTTTAGGAAAAAATGGTAACACAACTGAAGTATTAGAGTTGGAATTAGAATGCTTTTCAGAATGGACGGGTTTCGTCAATTTCTTATAAATAGAATCAATAATATTAGAGGAATAACCACGATCAACAGCAATAGCTTTGAGGTAATTAAGTTCAGCACTAAGTAACTGAGGAGTGGAACAAATATTGGTAGCCCGAAAAACAAAAGTATTGAAAGCAGCGAATTTCTGGTTAGGGGGATGGGAAGAATGCCTGTGAGGTGGGAGACTGACAGCAAAAGGTTTACGAAAGACGGTAGTCTGAAAGCCATTTTCACAACGAATAACAAGGACATCGAGGAAAGAAAGACAGTTATTGGTCTCAATTTCAGATGTAAATTGAATGCAGGGATCAATGGAATTCATAATAGAGAGAATATGATTAATATCCGAATTTATTTCAACCAGGACATAAACATCATCAACATAACGAAGATAGAACGGAAATTTTAAAATTTCAAAAAGTTTGACAAGTCAAACTTTTGACTTGTCAAAAAGAATTATTCAGAATCCAAGAATATTTGTATCAAAGAATTATTTGTTCATTTAAACATGTATTAATCCTGTTGTGAATTTTACCAATACATTCAGAAGTAGAAAGAAATAAGCTTTTAGAAATAAAAAATCCTCAACAAAATATAAAAAGAGAAGAAGAAATCAAGCATCACTCATGGATTATTGAACTTTTTTCAATACTATCAGCCCAGCTGCAAAATTTCCATTTTTCATACTGTAAAAAAATCCCTGCTGGCCCGGCCTACAGGCAGAGGTAGATTTCGAAGTCAAATATACTAATTTCACAAACAAAACCTAAATCATGATTAGAGATAAATCCACTTTAACAATTTTTTCTGGCCGCTTTTGACGAGTTTTTGTTTCATTTTTATATAATAGCTGGTTTTATCAGAATCATGTTAGGACGGTATTCAAAAAAATACTTTTCCATGCTCAACAACTCGAAATTTTCTGGCATAATTTCAGATTAATTTTTAATAAAAAAAAAATATGAAACTTGCTGACGTGATTTTTGAAGAGATTTATAAGCGACCTGTGTTTTTATTTTTTGTTCAATTAATTAAAACTTGATATATAAACAATTATTTTCTCAGAAGGACAATATTTTTCGTTTCTAACACAATCGCTTCGGGAAATTTCGTTCAAAATGCCAACTTTGACATCATTTTTTGAAATATATTCTGCCTCTATCAAAAAATCGATCATTACGGTACATTATATAGTTTCTGAATAAGTGAATATACCAATTAAATGCGTTTGAGAGCAAAAATGAATTTAAAAATGAGTCAGAAAATAAGCAATTTGGATTTGAGAGCATCCTTAATACAATGATTTTTCCAACACAATCCGCTTCGGTAAATTCGGTTCAAAATGCCCTTTTTAACAGCATTTTAAAAAATATATTCTGCCTCTATCAAAAAATCGATCATTACGGTAAATTATATATAGTTTCTGAGTAAGAAAACGTACCAATTGGAAGCCTTTGAGAGCAAAAATGAATTGTAAAATGAGTCAGAAAATAAGCAGTTTGGATTTGAATACATCCTTACTAAGATGATTTTTTTCTTCAACCGCATTGTATTTTTAATTTGTTTTTGCTGTAAGAATTGGTCCTATCCAAAACTTGTCTATATAGATGTTGTAGACAATATTAAGAAGATATATGATAAATTCATGGGAATTTTATATCTTTTGAATTGACGCAGTTATGGATTTTTTTCTTCTTCAAACCCCCTTTTTTTTTTTTTTTTTTTTGCGGTACAAATTGGTCCTATCAAAAACTTGTGAATATAAAAGTTGTAGATAATGTTAAGGAGATTTATAATAAAATTAATTAGATTTGATATCTTGAGAATTGACGAAGTTATGAATTTTTTTTTCTCCCAAAAACCCTATTTTTTGCGCCGCTTGAGCCCATTTTTAACTTTATCAAAAATCTGTGATACATAAAATTTTGGCCCTATTTTTAGAAGTAATAAAAACTTTAAACTGATTTGATATGTACAAAAATTAAGAAGTTATGGGGGGTTTTCTGTTTTCACAAAACCCCTCCCTATTTCCATCCCCTTGGATCGATTTTGCCCATTAACGAACTTGACCGAAATTTTATACCCATTGATTTTTATGTATCAGTTTGGAAGAGACTGGTACAGAATTAAGAAAGTTATCGTGTCCAGAAGAAAGTGCTATATATATACAGGATGCAAAGGAAAGTCCCTTTAACCTGAAAATACTTGCGAACGGAGAGAGCTATAGCTATGCAAGTGAGGTAACTGTATAGTAATGCGACTACGCCCGACCTAATTCAAACGACAGCGGCGCTTCTAGTGGCGAAATTTGGAAGATAGCTATTGAAAATCGTAAACGAAAAGAGATAGAGCAAAATTTAAAATTAGAAAGTTTTAGAGCATCAATTAATTAGTATTAAACGACATTTGGTTCACACGGATAAGATAAATCGTCGCCTGTATACTCAAAAATGCCCGAAATCGATGCACTCTATTTTGTGTAAACGTTTGAATGGAATAGCCAGAAGTATGAAGAAATACGTACAATTTATGGTATAAATACGTGCTTATCTTAATACATTTTGATAACATCACATAAAAAAACAAAAAAAGACAAGATGTCTCGCAGTAATAAAAAGTTAATATTCAGTATGTTCGAAAAATTCGCCATTGCTCACGATACACGTTCGTATTCGTGAAAATAATTCTGCATGCACATTTCTCAGCATGGAACGCCTATTGCAAGCCTCTTCAATACGACGACATAGATTTAACCCTTTCAAGGGCGATGGCCAGACGGTCTAGCCACTTAATTTTAATTCCAAAACTGACAAATGGCAGCAAGAATATTTTAATAAAATTTTGCTTTTGAAATGAAAGTGAAAATTAGCGGGGTTTTATTTTCTAAGAAATTCGTTTGAATATTCTGGTGTCAGTCAATTATTTCATCTTCTGCCCCTGAAAGGGTTAATCTAAAATTTTAAATGCATTAGAAATTAAATTTTTACAGACATTGCAGCACAGTACAACGTCACAATCTGAAATTGTGCACTGCTACGTTTACGGAATGTGAATATGCAAAGTAGAATCGTCGCTCATCGATTTCGGACATTTTTGGCTATACAGGCCACGATTTATCTTATCCGTGTGAACCAAATGTCGTTTTGTACTAATTAATTGATGCTCTAAAACTTTATAATTGGAAATTTTGCTCTATCTCTTTTCGTTTACGACTTCCAATAGCTATCTTCCAAATTTCGCCACTAGGGGCGCTGTTGTCGCTTGAATTAGGTCGGGCGTAGTCGCTTTACTATACCGTTACCTCACTTGCATAGCTGTAGCTCTCTCCGTTCGCAAGTATTTTCAGGTTAAAGGGACTTTCCTTTGCACCCTGTATAGATAGATAGATAGATAAAGTTTTTTACTGAGGGTGGTTTTGGGTTCTAGGGGTCATGATCGGTGTAGAACTGCAAAAAGTTTTCAGAAATTCCAACATAGGAACGATCCCAATAGGTAGTATTTCATACGAAATCTACCTGAAAAAGATAACAACCATTTCAGGAGGTAAATGCATAGTTTAAAACACAATTTTCCATATTTACCACGCATAAATGCTAATGTATTTAATTTCTTTTGTGCATACCTGTATATCGTCTATATATTCTTATACATGACACATGGCGTACTAAAATTTAATTCAGATAGAAAATGTATACCACAACTGAAAACGCATTTCTGACAGCAAATATCCGTAGACAGCAATGTGTCGAGAACCTATTGTGGAGCCTTGTATATGAATTTATTAATATTTTACTTAATGTTGCAAAGTCCTATGTTACAAAAAGCAAAAGAGCATCTTTTAATCCAAGACAAAAAAAAAAAAAAAATACAGTAAATCCTACGAAAGCGGAACCTGTCTATAACGAAATATTGTCTTAAACGAAAAAAGCTGCCAAACCAGAAACTCTAGGGTCCGTAAACGTATTATGTTTTAGAAATATTTCCATCTTAGAAGGTAGATTCGCACAGCAATTCTTTTTGTGAGTTCATAAAAATGTTCCGTTAGACAGTTTCTGTTTTCACATGTTTTTCTACATTAAATTCCACTAGATGCAGATTAACGAATAGCATGCTATTAAGAGAAATTAAAAAGAATTTGGGCGTCATCGATAATCGGGACTTTTGACCAGTGATGTAGTCGTAAAATAAACCAGAGAGTAAACGCTACAGGTAGAGGATATACGCTAGAGAGTATGAGCAATAGCTTTATTTGAGTAACAGTGGGCATAGGGAAGCTTTAAAAAAAATCCAGAGGGTATACGGCTTATACCATCGTATACTCACTACTAGATCTCTGCTTTTGACGCTCATGCTCAGTGGTTTCACGAAATGGGTCTGTCTTATAAACGTTGAAACTCGGGACACATCGCAACACTACTTCCCACTACATGGATTGTAAAATTTAGTTCAGCTGGAAAACGCATAACACAGTTGAAAACGCAATTTCACCAACTTCTGTCGATATAAATTGATTTTAATGAATTCGTTTGGGAAACCCCGTATATAAACTGTAAAATTTATGCATTCTATTAAACGTATTCAAAAATTTGGTTATGCTGTTAGTTCCGTTTTATGTTTCTTGGTTTCTTATCTTTAATAGAGTCAAAACACTGTATTAAACACTAGTGTCGTGAAGGAAATTTTCACCTTGTTATTAATAAACAATATAATATACATATAACTACTTAAAAGGTGAATCAAACATATAAAAATATTATTTATTGCAACCCGAGATCTTTCGAACACACACGCGTTCATTTTCAAAGGGAAAAAGACCTGACTGAATAGAAATACATTTTAAAAGCAAAAACAAAATAGTACGCATGCGCAAGCGGAGTTCAGTCCATTTCTCTGCAGAGGGGTGAAAAGATCAGTTCATATTATCAGGAGGTCTTGAAATATTTAGGATATTGTACCAAATTGCGGGAATATTATAGGAAAGGACATCGTTACAAACATTATCACTTCTAAGTAAAATTTCAATGGATTCACGGATTATGGGAGAGTAAGGATAAAGCTGTACTTGGTTTATTAAACTTAATATCAGAAATGTGCTCTTTTAATCTTTCCTTAAATTTTCGAGATGTCATACCAATATAAAATAAATTCTTATGTTTTTCTGTGCTGAATGGGATGATGTAAACTCCTGCTTTTTCATAATCGGGAATGGAATCAATTTTACTGTGAATCAATTCTTTCAATTTTGTTGGAGGTTTAGCTGTTAAATTAATATTATATTTTAGTAATGCATATTTCAATCTCTCATAAAGGTGTGGGATATAATCAAATGTGCAATAAACAGACTTGCTCAAACTTAATTCATTCTTCTGTCTCGGTTGTTTTGCTTTATTAACTAATCTATTAATGTATTGAAGAGGGAAACCATTCTCAATAGCAATCTGTTTTATTATACTAATCTCGTTAATAAAGCAAAACAACCAAGACAGAAGAATGAATTAAATTTGAGCAAGTCTATTTATTGCACATTTGATTATATCCCAGAGCTTTATGACGAAAATGAACGCGTGTGTGATAGAAAGATCTGGGGTTGCAATAAATAATATTTTTATATGTTTGAGTCACCTATTCAGTAGTTATATGTATGTTATGTTGTTTACTTCTTATCTTTGTTTGTTTTATTTTTTCTAGATATGTTTGTGTGTGTGAGAGTGTGTGCGTGCGCGCACGATAACAACTGTGTATTAAAATATTGTAACAACACATGAATAATTTGCTTGTATATACACATGTCCGAGTCCGTATACGTATGTCCACATACGCTGTCTATGTAAGCATGTTTGTCCTACTGACCGAACGGATGAAATGAGCTATCGTTAGATCTGCGTATATCCGCCGATTATTATACAGGGTGTCCATAAAAAAGAATGTTCCAGTTTCAATGGTATATTATAACAGTTTAATTTAGACCAATTCATGCATCAAATTGAAGGTAAACTGACCTAGCTTTTCTTACAAATGTTTAATACGTGCATCTTTAGTTATACAGCAAACATCCAATCTAAAGTCCAATTCTTCCCACACCTCGGTTAACAAGTCCGGATCAATGGAAACAATAGCCTCTTCAATTCTGTGTCTCAACTCTGACAAATCGTTAGGTAACGGTGAAACGTAGACACGATCTTTTATAAAGCCTCAAAGGAAAAAATCGCATGGCTCTCACAGCTTTTAAATCTTCAGCCTAGCAATAACGCTTTACGCTCAGGAATCGCCATATTATACGGCACACATCCAATCTAAAGTCCATCCCCCCCCCCCCACACACACACTTCGGTTAATAAGTCCATAGAAATGGAAGCAGTACCCTCTCCAATTCTGTATCTCCGCTCTGGCAAATCATTCGGTAGCAGTGGAACGTAGACACGATCTTTTAGAAAGCCCCAAAGGAAAAAAATCGCATGGCTCTAACGGTTTTTAAATCTTCAGCCCAGAAATAACGCTTAACGATCAGGAGTCACCCTTTTGCGTATGTGGCACTGTACACGTGGACGTGCCAATAACAAAGCAGTACTCGCGCATGCGCTTATCTAAAACGGTTTAAGATACTCTTTATTTGTGACCTTGAACCACCACTCTACAACGTTTGTAGTTGATACTATAAAAATTTACAACTGGGCCTTTCTTTAATAGAGACACCCTGTGTAATACATAGTATCAAATTTAATGAAGCGGGTGTTACACAGTATAAAAATATTTAAAATAATGTAGAATTATTTTAAAGAAGTTACAGTGTAACGAATTAGTAGCATTATAAATCGCGGCTTGCCTAAAAACTCTGAATTTATTTGCATTTGTCTGGTTTCTGTTTATTTATTTCGTACGCATTGAAGGAGAAAGAAAATTGTTGATGTCTTCAAAAAGACTTCTGTTATTTTTGTTTTTTATGAAAGCTATTTATGGAAGTCTAATATGTGAAACAGTAGCTGGTTTATTTCATTATTCAGAATAATTCTAGATATCCCGCGTCATAAAATTGTCATGTTGTAACGGAAGAAGTTTTTTTTCTAGAATAACCACGGAACTTCTCCTGAATACAAATTAGGAATAGTTTGGGTACTGTGTTATGGATTTATGAAATTTTAAACTTCTAAAGCATTTTTCGTGAATAGTAACTACATTAGAAGATTTACATAATCATTTAATAAATTTTAGAAGGATTTAGAAGGGTTCATTAAATTTGAATTTATAGGGATTTTGTGCAATATTTACATCCCCACTCAAAACTTTTATTTTAAATATTTTTCTTAGTATTTTGTTGAATTAGAAAATGCACAAATATAATGATCTTACAAGAGAAATATAGAAATATTTCCGAATTGAAAATCCCCCCCCCCTCCCCACCCTTCTCCAAATGCCAAAAAAGCTGAAAAGATGCAAAGGCAAAATAAATCATCTTTTTCAAAATATTTTTGTTTTGTGTCTGTAACCCATAATGCTTTTGGAACAAGATAAAGTAACTCATTACTTAATACAACTAATCAATCTATTAAACGAATTTTATAACAAGTTATTTTAATGGTACTTATAAGTACCGTCAGTAGATAAAGGGTTAAATAAAAGTAAAAATAGGGGGTTTTTATTGTTCTTTTATAAGCATTCAATGTTTAGCTTAACCCTTTATCGGGTAATGGTAATATACTTACCACTTAATTTTTATTGAAAATTGATTGCTTCGCACCGGAATTTTTAGTAAAATATTTTGTTTTTATAATGCACGAGAGATAAGAGCCATTTTTTACTTTCAAATTAATTTTTTTGTAGATTTTGGTGTCAGTGAATTTTTTCAACATTTCAGCCATAGGATTGACTTGTCCGATAAAGGGTTCACGTATAAATGCAATTCATGTAGATTGTCATGGATTCCCATTATTAAAAATTCAGCGCTTTAATTTACTCTTGATAGAAAGCACGAACTGGTGAAGTTATTAAAAATATATAATTTTTCTTTGTTTCTGTTTTAAGATACGTCAACGAGGAAAAAAACACTATTTAAACTATCTAAATTTCTAAATTGTTTTCTTAACTATAATCATGATTTAATTCATGATTAAATAAGTAAATAATAAAAGTGCATTTAAAAAAAATATTACACCTATTTATTTATACCTTCGACTTTTTAGAGTGTCAAACTTTGCTTTGTTGCAATTTCTCAGCCCGTTGACCTGTTTTGGAGATACAGTAAATTCTGTCTAAGGCGGACTCTGTGCAAGCCGGAAATCTGTCTACCACGGAAAATTTTTCAAGTCCCGGCGAACCCATAGAAAATAACATTAATTCTTGTTGCACAAGCCGGAATCTGTCTAACGCGGAAACGGAAATGTTTTTAATGTCCCACCAAAAACAAAATTTCGCATAAGGCGGAAAAAGGGATATTTTAAACATGAAAAGCATTCCGTTTATGAAACTTTAAAACTGATATACATGCGTCATATACTCAATGCCGAGAATTTTAATTAAATTCCGTAATAGTTTAAAAATTTTTAATTTAAATAACTAGAAACTGTTTAAATTTTAAGGAATCCTTGCAGTTAAAAAATGAAATAAACATTTTTCCTATATAAATTTGCATGTAAAAATTATTATTATTAGAAGGATGCCCATTTATGAAAATAAGTATTTTCTAAAGTATAATATTTTATGCTTTAAAGTTGTACTCAAATTCAAAGTGATAGCTTACTGTCTCATTCCCGAAGTTATTTTGTCTGTGTGTGTGTGTGTGTTTGAGTGTAAACTTCAAATTTGTAGGTATTACAGTAGTACTAAGAAATTGAATAGTATTTCTCATTTATCTGTAAAGACTTTAACAATTTCAGTTTTCAATGATTTTCGAGTCAGGACAATCAATGAAAGATCGTCATCGTCGAGCAGTTTATTAGAACTCAAGATCCAACCTTTTTATCGAAAACATAAAACGCTATTCGATTGATGTATGCTTCATTCCAATAAATCGTGTGTCCAGAAAACCCGATCATTGTACGGGTTATTTGTTCTTCGTCGTTTTATCTTGTCTAAGGATAAAAAAGGATAAGTGCATCGTAAAAGTGACTTCAAAATCTAAACTCAATACTCCATCGCTGCAGGATGAAGTCGAAGTTACCAAATTAAAAGAAAAATAATTATTCTATAGATCTTTGTATTAGGTTTAATTATGATAAAACTCATATTTATGATGCTTAAAAAGAAAGAATTGAAAACATCCAATTGCAAGAAGAAACGTGCTGTGAAAGAGGAAGACATTAATGCATTAACTTTTGAATGTTTTTCGATTGCCAGAGGGAAAATTTTGCTTACATATGGACTATATTGCGAAAAAATAGGTAAAATTGATTTTAAAACTTCCAGTGAGTGGTTAAGGAGTTTCCGTAATCTACACAACATTGCCATGAAGCATGCTTTCTGACACCCGAAAGATGTCCCACAGCATGAAATTCGGGAATGGAAAGGAAACTTTCATCTACTGATTGAAAGATATCAAGAGAAGGACATATATCATCGCGATGAGACTGTACTATTTTATCGTGTGTGCCAAATAAGTCCCCTGTAAAAAGAGGAAGCTAATGCCGCTGAGGTAAAACCTCCAACGAACGTGTCACTGTTTTTCTTTTTGCGCATTTGTAGAGCAGTTTATAAAAAAAGTTAGTGGTTGGGAAATTGAAAACGACGTTATGTTTCAAGAATGTAAATATTGTTAAACTGCCTGTGACTTGGAGATCTCAGAAAAAACAGTGATTGTCGATTGTTTTAATGGAGGGGTGTCTGAAAGAGTTCAATAGACGAATGATTGAAGAAACTAAAAAATAAAATTTGTTCCTCGATAATCCATCTTGCCGTGCCGACGTTAAATTGTTGAATATACGCTTACCATTTCTTCCAGCAGATACTACTGCAGTGATACAACCAATGTATCAATGAGTTATTAAAATGATAAAACCTACTACAAAAGATATATGTTGCGATCGATTATTGCGTCTTTTGATGATTGTTTTTCAGCCATCAACCTGAAAATAAACATCAGTGTTTTTGATGCTGTTAAATGGATTGCCAAACTTACGATTTGAGCATTTTTTTTGGAAGGGGGGGGGGTCTTTTGCATAAGCCGGAATATTGTCTACCACGGAAAATTTTCTCAGTCTCGACCGATTCCGCCTTAGACAGAGTTTACTGTAGTTGTTTGGCACATAATGACTTCATTGATTTTGAAACTCGTAATGCAGTTGTAGCGATAAAGAATACTTGACGATTTATCACATCAAACCAGCTGATGTAAAAATGCCTTAAAATTAATTTATTAATTTGTAATCAAGTTCCAAAAATATTAAAGTGTAGTGTTGCCTTGTCATCGGAAATATTGTGCACATAATTTTTATAATTCTAGCTTGTCATGAGTGAAAAATCGATTTAAAAATTCCATTTTTATAATAAAAAGCCAAAGTTAAATAAAATAGTATAAAAAAATAATATCATCGATTTATTCAAGTAGCTATTCTTGTAATAGCTTTGTTTATCCTCAACATTCCGTAATCTTACTACGGTTTCGTCATTCACCCTAATATTTTTATAGATGAGATTTTTTTTTTTTTACATTTTGAACATTCAGAGTTATGGGATTTTTTCAACATTATTTTCAATGTATATTTCTAACAAAATCAAGCTTCTTTTCTTTAAAAATTACTTTAACGACAGAAACGTAAAAGGGGAAATAGGTTTGGTTATCATTATACTAGAACGTTGCTGAACATTTTATGATGGACAAAATATTTTTAAACAAAGTATTTCGAAATATTTGCTATATGGAAAAAAAACATGATATTTATATCGCCTTCTATTTCAAAAATTTCCAGTATTTTTGTTTGGAGCAGATGATATTTTTTTCGATTTCTTTCCATATTTTTTCTCTATGAAAATAAAATTTTGTTCATTTTGATTTATAAATGTTCGCTACGCTTTCCATTCAGTTTTTCCTCCTAAAAGGGAGAAAGTAATGCTTAACGTTTTCTCATTTATTACAATAGCTGAATCGAAGATAAAGTATAGTTAAAAGAGACTAAACTAAATGAATATATCCTCACAGCATATATGTTTTATTTTCAGTTAACGGCAACAACAACAACATGCAAGTTAAGAAGAGTAAAATAGATGTGTTATCGAGAAGAGATTTAAAAAAAGAAATCCAAGCACGAAAATTCATGCGTCAAACATAGATTATGAAACACTTTCCAACACATCCGGAATATTTCAACACAGCCTCCCCGTTTAATAAGGTGAAATATAAGATATCTCAGTAAACAAATGAAATGAAATGAAATCACCCTCAAGTGGAGAACCAGTCGTTAAGCATAGGAACTTTTCTCCACGACGGAAAATGTTTATTGAAAATCCCTATTTTAGGCTACTGATCCATATTTTAGGTTACAGATGTTGAATATTACATAACAGATTAAAGTAAAAGTACTACAAAGTTACTCTTTACTATACAAGTATGACAAAATTTCTTAGCACAAAAAAAAGAAAAAAAAAAAAGAAAAACAAGTTAGAAATTGCACGTAAAACGTGGCAAATGAGCGTTCGTACTATAACTAGTTCTATAAATATTTTTTGCAACGCATATTGTACTGAAAGTATATTTTAGTGCGCTTCAAAAGTGCATATCAATTTCATACTGTTCGAAAGGCTGTAACGTCATTAAAATGCACTTGAAATAATTTTTTCCCATTGGCGGTAATGTAACGGAAAACTTTGAACTTCCCCTGTAATTAAACTGTGCATTCGATCTTCATAAAATTTGGACTATGACTCGGCAAAATTTTGCAAGAATTATATATTTCAAATTTCAGACCATTCGGTTGGGTAGTTTTTGCTCTGTTATATGCGGACGGACAGACAGTCGGACCGAACGGCGACTATAAGTGTTACGTATTTATATAATTACGAACGCACCTAAAAATGGAAGAGACATTTTATCAGCCATGAAAGCTTCTAATGTGAAAAACCCAATTTCTGCAATTGTCCCTAATAATCGGAAAAATATCCGAATTCTTTTGCGCAGCCCTGTATATGTTGTATAGATTTGTATATATATATACTGCACAGTGTGCTAAAATTTAGTTCGGTTAAAAAACGCATAGGACGGCTGAAAATCCTCCTTTAACCAATTTCCTCCAATAAACGGAGATGCACTTGAGATCTTTTGCGCTGCCCTGTACATGATCTATAGAATTTATACACACCAAGTAATAGGCAAAAATTATTTAAATTAAAAGCGCGTACCACAACTGAGAACGCACTTCCAACAATTATTGTTACTGTAATCGAAGTCCTGTAACCGAACTATTCGGCGTGTCCCTTTCTGAACAGAAAAAAATATGACCTAAAACGGTGTAACGTCAATAAAGTTAACTTAAAGAACTAATCTTAAAACTTAAATGAGGAGAACTTTGAGTTCATTTTCCACACATTTATTAACGATACGGACAGCACACACATAGCACCCATACAAGCACAGGACATATAAAACTTAAACTTTAAAGTCTTTCGGAGCTGGTTCGCTCCTCGCTGGTCCAAACGAACACGACCGTCCTCGGTCGCTTCCAAAACGCATCTCATCTCCACGGCCCCTCTTCGAGAGTTCAGTCTATCTTAATTGCAAACACGTGGTATTCTGATTCATCTTATTAAAAGTTTAGGCCATTAAGTGCTAGTCAGCACTTCTCAATTTATTTACATCATTAAAATCAGTTTACAACTTTATATCTGGATTTCTTGAAGGCATTGGCATGTGAATTTATAGTTTAGACATCTGGAGGTCCCAATTAAAAATGTTTATTACGTTAAGTGGTCATCTGATTTTTGCGTGAGCTCCGATGAAACGTCACAACGGGTAGAAAAATACCCGAACTGGGTAGAAAGATTCTTATGAATGAGGTTATTCAGTTTGGGTCCATATACCTGTTTTGGTTACCACAGTGTATCCATTTTGGGCACTGTTAAATACCCATTTTGGAATTTGTTTCCAAATATTCTATTGCGCGCCACTTATGGTCATAGGTTCGTCGTCTCTAGTGTATGCAGTCAAAACGATACGTTTAGCTTCCCTTTTAAATAAACTTCGCCTTGGGTTCAGTGTTGTGATAAATCAGAAAACATTAGCAATACTTTCCCCCTTTTTGGAAAAACTGAATGGAATGTTTAGTGAACATTTATAAATCAAAACAAATGAAATTCTTTTCATAGAAAAAAATAGCGACAAGAAATCAAAAAGAAAATTCACTGGCGGAGAACAGATCCAAACAAAAATACTGGAAAACTTTCAAATTGTAGGCCATAAAAAAAGTTGCTTTTTTTCCCCTAACAAATATTTCGAAATACCTTACTCAAAAATATTTTACGTTTGATAAAAATTTTGAAGGAAATTCAGTATTTATAACCAAATTTCTGCGAGTACTTTAATGCCGTTAAAGACATTTTTAACCAAAAAAAAGTATTTATATCATTCTTAGATTTTTTTTTTTTCACTCATTCTGTCAAAAACATGTTGCAAAAATTTATAAAAATTCTGAATTAAATTTAAAAACAAGAAAGAAAAAAACATGCGTTAAGCATAGATTATGAAACACTTTCCAACAACCCGGTATCTAATTTATAGATTCATATATATATTCAACACAGTATGCTAAAATTTAATTAAGTTATAAAACGCATAATACAAATAAAAAATCGCTTTCAGTAATTTCTGCCAGTAGGCAGAAATGCACTCGAATTCTTTTATACAGCCTTTGTAGCTTATCAATAGATTTTTATACACACCACATTTTAATCTACAATTTAATTCAGCCCCAAAAAAGGGATTAATAATAAATACCTCCAAAATATCAGAAATTACCATTTATAAACGGTAATGTATTTAATTCTTTGTTTAGCGCTGTATATGAATGTATTTACATTCTACAAGTATACCTTCAATGCTAAATATAGTTCAGCTGGGAATTGTATAATTAAATTAAAAAACACATTTAAGCAATTTACGTCCATACTCAATAATGCTTACGAATTCTGTTGTGTATCCCTGTATGTGATCAATAGATTTTATACACACCATGTAAACAAAAGTTTTGTTAAACTTAAACAAGTAAGTCAAAGTTAAAAATTTATTTTCAGCAATTTTCATTCATAGACAGTACTGTAACCGAATAACTGTAATTGTCTCCCTGTAAATGAGCTATATTCTGCAGAAAACATGTTTTAATGCACCCCATACATGCATATTAATTTCATTAGGTTTGAAATAGTGAAACATAATTAAAATAAACTGTGAATGCTTTTTCGCCCGTAGACCAATATGTAATTGAATTCTTTTGTGGGACTCTGTAAATAAATGATAAATGCTTTGCACTGCATATTCCACAAAAAATCATGTTTTAGTGCACATCATACATGGATGGATATTAATTTCATTATGTTTGAAATAGTAACGATTTTTCCCCATATACCATAATGTAATGTAATTCTATTGAATGTCTTTGTAAATGGACTATAAATGCTACATACTTTCTTTTCGATGAAAATATGCCGTGTAAATCTCAATATCATTACATACCACGCACAGTCGTGCAAAGAAAAATATAAATATCCCCGACTAACTCTTCAACAAATTTAAGTAGAAGAAAGTTACGGGCAGCAAAAGATTGGAAATAAAATCTACTTAACCCCTTAACCTACGATTTAGTCTCGACAGCTCCACGGTTTGGCAAATCCATAGCTACCACTAAAATTTAATAGAGATTTTCGCCTTGTTTAATCATGGAATTTCAACGATTGATTTAAATTATACTTACTGTGAAATTTTAGTGGTAAGAAGAATTTACATTTAGCTCGATCATCGTACACAGGCTATGCCCGTCATTGTAGGTTAAGGGGTTAAACATAAATCTATCAAAAAATTGTAGATTGCAATTCATATTTTTTTCTAATATTAATTTCATAATTCATATTATAAAAATTTTTAAATTGCAAATTCAATGTATTTATGTTTGGACATTTTAGTATTATAATTAAATGAAAAAAATTATCACATGAGGATTCTAATTTCAGGAGATATTGATAAAAATATGAAAATGTAATTTAACATTAGAAGCTCTAAATTTGGAATGTTTATAATTCAAAAACTTATCATCTATACGACTTGAAATTTCATTTCTAGGCATAGTTTGAACCGAAGATTTAAAATATATTGTCAGAATTGGGTGTCGCCATTGGAAAAAACAAAGTTTGGTCTGGTTTTGATTTGTAGATGGCCCCTAGCAAATTTTATGTACATTATTTAAAAGTAGACTTTATTTCTAATCGTTTGGTACCTGTAATTTTTTTCTATTATAATTAGTTGCAGAGTTAGTAGGGGGTGTTTACTTTTTTTTTCCACGACTGTCCATACCTACATAAAAGTTTAAACCTTACATTATAATACAAATTGATGCAACTCAAACATATATATATATATATATACTATATATTATGCTTTCAAAACAAAATATCATGAGTATATGAGCCAGGTAATTTTTTTTTATAACTTTTCAATACTTATCTGTGTTTAATTCCCCAAGTTAACACATTTTTACATAAGTTAAGGGAAAGGGAAATAATATGCTATTACGAACGTTTCCTTTAGCTTAGTCCCTATTGAATACATTTTACATTGGATTCAGTGTTGTAATAAATTAGAAAAAAGTTTACCGTTTACCATTACTTTTCCGCTTTCAAGATAAGAAATGAATGGAATGCGTAGAAAACACTTTTAAATCAAAATAAACGAAATTTACTTTTCATGCAAAAAGATAATGGACAGAAATCAAAGAAGAAAATCATATGCTTAAGAACAGAGCAGCATTGATTGAGGTTCTAAAACAAAAGTGAATGAAATTAAACAATCTACACAGATTTAAACAAGCTGAATTATTCTAATTTTTTTATTTTTTTTTTTCTGAAGTTACAATAGAATTATTTTTCAATCTATTTCATTCATTCTATTCCAATCTATTTTAATATAGGCTCAATAATCAAATTAAAAGAAAATTTGAAGATAGCAAAAAGCAGGATCGTCAGGCGAAATATGTATGGCGAAATGTATGAAAAATACGCCAACGATGAAATTTAGTCGCTTGGTGCGAAATTTGCCCATTTTTGAAATTCTCCATTTCTACTTATACCTGCTATTCACTATTTTCAGAAATGAAGGGTATGAAAAATTCATATAGAAACGACTTGTCAGATGACTCAAATCATCTTACATACTTTTAAAAGTAACTAGGTATGAACCCGATATTAATTATTTGGATTTATATAAGATGCAATAACGAAAATCGCATTTACTTTTTTTTAATTGCAAATGTTACTGTAATTATTACAGTGATAATACCAACCATTAATAATAATACCATTATAATTATTACCAGTGATATTACAATTACCAGTGATAATAATACCATTAATACCAACATATATATGTTACCTCGGTATTTTTTCATTCTCATAGACAAAAATTCAATTACTCTATTTCATTAATTTTGATCTACTATTTGTGTTGTTGTTGTTGTTGTTTTACACGTGATGGTCACGTAAAGTCTCTTTTGAAAAATAAATTGGCACGCGGATGTGACAAGTTTCGTCGTCCCTGGCAAACACTGTAATCAATTGCAAATTGTACAACAGTTTTTATAGAAAACAGATACGCAACCGTAATTTATTTCTATACATACTGTAAGCTATTTCCATGAGTATTTGTAGTGTAAGTAACATGTTACGATTTTTGGGTACCAGTATTTTAGAACGGAAAATGGGACCTATTTTATCACAGATATCTTACTTATTGAATAAGGCCAAGCAAACATTTCGAAAATAACGGTGGCAAACAAACATAACAGTTATCAGCTATGTGACTACAAAACCCCATGGAATTAGCCTATTCTGAATGAGAACGTTTCATAATATGGTTGAGTACCCGTTATTTACAAAAACTGTTAAATGAATGGGTTCTAACAATGTATATATTTAATTTTCCGTTAACTGTATCAACAGTATATTAACCACTTCACTTCCAGGTTTAATATTTTTAAGCCTGGGAGGACGTACGCAGCGTATGTCCTGGGAGTAAAGAGGTTAAGTTAAGTAGTATTGAGTTAAACCGTTATCCAATAATGGTCGAAAAAAAGGAGGTATTTAGTAAACTGAGTAATTTACTCTTGGCTCATATACTCCGGATACTCTTTTATGAAAAAAATACATATCCTTTTGTATTTCAAAACTTTCAATAGTTTGACTGTATCGATAAATCTTTGCATTGCGTCAATTTGCATAATGATTTAGGGTTTTAACTTTTACATGCGTATTTACGTTGTACATACGCATATAAATGTAAAAATCGATTTAATTACGACATCAGCAGCAACATTAACCTTTAAATACATAATGGTGCACATCTGCACCACTTTTTATTTAACTTTCAGCAACCACTATATTTATATAGAAATATTAACCCTGTAAAAATTACAAAAATATTGCTACTATATATAGTGAAAGATCTGCTTTAAATTTTCTAGTGTCTAATCCTTAATATAAGAATAAAAAACACAATTTTAAAAGAATAATTTTTACAAAAAAAAAAAAAAAAAAAAAAGGAAATAAAGCAATTTATCAAATTACGACCATTTGGAAAATGATTTTTTCGAAGACTAAAATTTAAGACATAAACAATCGAACGGAGTTGATCATACATTACGTATGCCATGAATTAGACATTAATAGTGTTATTACACGTAAAAATTCCAAGCGACGAAAATCGCCTGCGACTCGTTGTATTATCCACCTGAAACTTATGTATTATCCAAGCATTTCATTGGCTGTTCGGGAAAAGGCTTTTCCATCGTTAGATTACCAAGAAATCTGACGGCCAATTTTAAACGAAATTTATTTCTTAAACTTCTAAACATCCCACACTATTACTTTTTATATCGTCGTATAGAGAAAAAAATGTACTTTTAAATGCAATTTGTTTGAAAGCTGTATCTCAATTTGTTTCTGAGTTATTAATTTATTTTGTAGTTTTTATTACTTTTTTGTCATTGTGGCAACACTCTGTTGTCCATCTCTGTTGAAAGTAAAGGGAAATACAGATTACTGTATAGACCAATCAAGAAACGAATAAAATGCGGATTAAACCAATAAAAACCTTCAGATATGCTTTTGATTTCCCATTCTGACGAGAACAATAACCATTTTTCCAAATGGTTAAAAAAAAAATCATATAAAATAAGTTACCTAGATTCATACTTATTAAAATAATTACTGATTTTGCACTATTTTAGTTATAAGAGTAGTTTTTGCTTGCGTTGCAGGTGTGCAACATAAGAAAAAGTTAATATATTGTACGAAAAATGTATCTCTGTTTTTTTTTTCATTATTTTTCCTTTTGTAATAAACCTTTCTTAGAATAATATATATTTTTTACGAAACAAAATAAAAAATCATGCATTTAAGGCTTAAAAACTTTTGTTTTAGAGTGAAGAGAAACCTATGTATATTTTAACAAGATAATAAGCGTCGAAATCGTTCGATGAATAATTTAGATGCGTATTTAGGGGAAATGTGGCAATATTTTCATGAACAGTAGATAAAAAGAAAATTATATTATCTATACGTACTAATAAAAGAAAGAACATTCTGTCTGTGTGTCCGTGTGTGTATGTGTGTTAGCGATGGCTAGGAATACCTTGAAACCTCCTGTTACTGAAATTGAAACCAAACATTTATAAATAATAACTTTAAATCCTTCTGCTAAAGTTTTCAATATCCTTTCACGAAATTTTTACATGGGTTGCAAAACCGCTATACAGGGTCATCGAAAAATTATGCCTAGATTAAAAAAAACTCATAATATCGAAACCTTTTATTTTAAATGAGTAATTCTTTCACTAAACGATAACTGGTGAACGCAAGTTTGGGTTTAGTTCACCAGAATTCGTTTGAGTGTCTGTGTTATGCGCGGATTAGTTAAGCAGTCGTCAAGGTCAGCCGGCGCGCCAGACTGCAGCTGCTCAGTACGATGTTGACTGTACAACAAAAAGCTCCGAAAAAGCCGCTGTACACTGCCTATTGACTCCACATACCAAATCACGCACTTATCATGCTTTTGTTGCTTTTTGTTGCACGGTGAACATTGCAGCCTGGCGCGTCGGCTGACCTTGACGACTGCGCAACTAATCCGCGCATAACACAGACACGCAAACGAATTCTGTGAACTAAAACCAAATTTGCGTTTACCAGTTATCGTGTAGTGAAAGAATTACTCATTTAACATAAAAGGTTTCGATGTTGTGTTTTTTTTTTAAATCTAGGCATTATTTTTCGACGACCCTGTATTTATAATCGATAAAAAATTCAAAGACTTCGGACAACAAGAGCTTTTAGGTAGCTTTCATTACAAACAGTGAAAAACTACGTATTGCAGCCGTCCGGAGGAAAGCACTTCCGAAAATTTTTGGTATATTTTCATCAATCATGACCCCCAAAACACCGTCCGTTGAAATGTGACACGCTGTTGTATATAATATATCCCTATATATATATATATATATATATATCTGATTTTTATCATGCGATAACTCTCGTATTTATAAACCGATTTGGATGAGATTTATTGTGTGCATAGTACATACAAATGTCTCGACCGAGTTCGTTGGCCAATTTCATCCGCCATTTTGAAACAAAATGGCGGTAATTTAAATATTTAAAACTAAAAAATATATACAAAAAATTTAGAAATCCAAATTTATTTTATGTTTAAGTGCTAGGCCTTGATACAAGGATTCCGGAATATTTTTTGCTTCGTCTGTAACTTTAAAAATGGTTGGAAATAATGGTTGAGATAATTTGAAATTCTAGGGTGGTTGACATTTTGAAACAAGACAACAATTAAAGAAAATCAGGTATTAATTTACGAGTATTAGTGAACATTAGCTTCAAATTCTCACCAAGCTTGGCGACACTTGGCGAAATATCGCCAAATTTGGCGACCAAACGTAAGCAACCATAAATGATGCGAACTTCGCTATAGCTTACTAATTTGGCGCAATTCTCTTCAAATTTAGTATTGACGAATATTCTTTTATCGGGTTCGTCGCATTTTAGCTTCTTAAAATTTGAGTAAAATTTGCAAAATTTTAAAACCAAGAAATAAGGAATTTTTATTGAATTGAGTTCCACTAATTTTAAGTTTCGTGTGTTTGAGTAAAATTTATTTAAAAAAAAAAAAAAAACAAACAAACAAAAAACAAACAAACAAGGAATATGAAAGCTACCTTTTGATTAATATACCAAAAACTACCCTATGGGAAAAAAGAAAAAATGCCTTCTCACGACCTCTTTTACAGCTAAAAATCGATATATTTTCGCGAATTTTTTATTTAAAAGTTCATACAAATCGAGTTAAACAAATAAAATCATACAAATTTTAGGTTCATTTTCAGGTTATTATTATTATTTGCCCGGACAACGCAGTGTATGTCAGTTAGTATTGAATGAAGTATGCTCCTTTGAGATAGATGACTTTAAGTTCGTAAGTATCTGCATGTTTGAATTCATTACACGCTGACTCAGCAGTAAACACTGGCATGCTTCCAAATGTATGTTGACTAATAATTCATCACGTTCTGAGAATTAAGTAGTTTTTGTTTTTCTCTGAATAATAACGAACATATAAGGAATCTATTTTAAGTTTTAATATTAAAATTTATGGTAAAAAATATCCTAGTTCTAGCTACGCCAGATGAAATACACACAGAAATTCCACACATTTTGAAAAAAACGTTCAAAATATGCAATAGTTATACTTCGTGGTTTATTATTATTTTTTTAAATTCTAGATGATAAATTTAAAAATTATCCAGTGAGATATTTTTGAAAACATTCTGACCTTATATCTGTGATTTAAAATATTCTATTAGCGAAATAGTCAAAAATGGGAAAAAATCATGCTTCTTTCTAAGTTGTCAACTAGTAAAAAATAGCAGAAAAGTTTCCTGATATAGAAGGGAGCATTCGAAGGAACGACACGGAAATTCTGTGTAATTGTGTAATTGTACACGACTCAAGAAAATTTTCCCTTACCTTTATAAAACATTTATAGAATAACGATTCAGAAACTTCAGATAACAATAGGTTTTCGATGTTTATGGAAACTTTTTTGAAATAAAAACGCCCATTTGCTTCCCGTAAATTTCTGTAAGTTTCTGTTAATTTCGAAGACCTATTTGTTTCTGAATGTTCCTGAGTGGTTCGCATCCTAAAAGTTTTAAAGAGAAAAAAGATATTTCCAGAATCGCGGATAACTAGGACATTAGAATAGAGACACATGATCGCATGCTCACGTAGAGATAGTAACTCACCAGAACAGTTTATAGCGAGTTACTAGCTTAGCGTTACTGGCTTGGTCTTTTTTTCGATGCTATGCCGCTCGCTACCATCTCACCTGAACAGAATATAGCGAGTTACTAGCTTAGAGTACCTGGTATGGCCTTTTGTTCGACGCTATGTCGTTCGCTACCACACTACCTGAACAGTATATGGCGAGTTACTAGCTTAGAGTAACTGGCTTGGTCTTTTTCTCGATGCTATGCCGCTCGCTACCATCTCACCTGAACAGAATATAGCGAGTTACTAGCTTAGAGTACCTGGTATGGCCTTTTGTTCGACGCTATGTCGTTCGCTACCACACTACCTGAACAGTATATGGCGAGTTACTAGCTTAGAGTAACTGGCTTGGTCTTTTTCTCGATGCTATGTTGCTCGCTACCATCTCACCTGAATATAATATAGCTAGTTACTAGCTTAGAGTAACTGCTTGGTCTTTTGTTCGATGCTATGTCAAATGAACAGATTATAGCTAGTTACTAGCTTAGAGTACCTGGTATGGTCTTTTGCTCGACGCTATGTCGCTCGCTACCCTGTCACCTGAACAGTATATGGCGAGTTACCAGCTTAGAGTAACTGGGTTGGTCTTTTGCTCGATGCTATGTCTCTCGCTAGCATCTCACCTGAACAGTATATAACAAGTTACTAGCTTAGAGTAACTGGCTTGTCCTTTTGCTGGAAGCTATGTCGTCGCTCGCTACCATCACACCTGAACAGTATATAGAGAGTTACTAGCTTAGAGTAAATGGCTTAGCCTTTTGCTCGACGATATGTCGTAGATCGCTACCATCGCATCTGTACAGTATTATAGAGAGTTACTAGCTTAGATTAACTGTCTTGGCCTTTTGGTCGACGCTATGTCACTCTCTATCATGTCACCTGAACAGTATATGGCGAGTTACTAGCTTAGAGTAACTGACTTGGTCTTTTACTCGATGCTATGTCGCTCGCTACCATCTCATCTGAATAGTATATAGCAAGTTAATAGCGTAGAGTAACTGGTATGGCCTTTTGCTCGATGCTATCTCGCTTGCTAGCATCTCACCTGAACAGTATATAACAAGTAACTAGCTTAGAGTGACTGGCTTGGCCTTTTGCTCGAAGATACGTTCGTTAATCACGACCATCTCGCCTGAACAGTATATGGCCAGTTATTAGCTTAGAGTAAATAGCTTGTCCTTTTGCTCGACGATACGTCGTCGCTCGCTACCATCGCACCTGAACAGTATTATAGCGAGTTACTAGCTTAGATTAACTTGCTTGGCCTTTTGCTGGACGCTATGTCGTCGTTCTCTGCCATCGCACCTGAATATATAGCGTGTTACTAGCTTAGAGTGACTGGCTTGGCTTTTTTCCTCAACGCTATGTCGCTCGCTGTTCATGTATACTGTGAGCATCATGTGTGTATACTGTTCATGAGATTTCTGGTTCAATCCTCGTCTGTGTCTATCCGACCCTATCACTCAGATTAGTAGTTTATGTCCAAACTGTGACACCATACATTACAGATATTGGCGATACTGTCTTGGACGAGTTCGCTTTGACAAGTTACTGGTAAACAAAATCTATCTTCGTAATAATGTCCGAGTCTGCTGTAGTCCAAAATCTCCTCAGCCAGTCAAATTTTACTACCCATAGTTATGTCGCTAGTCTGATAAACAAAGGTATTATACTTTAACGACCGAAAATATAGAAAAGGATAAAGTCATTAAACCTACTAATATTCTCTTGAAAAGTTGCATATTTCCTAACGTTATCTTTTATTCTCAATTCCATTAGATAAATGTCTGCGTTCAATAAGTTCTTAATTATTTTGAAAATGCGAATCAATTTAATTACCAGATTTATGAATAGAATGGTTAAAAAAAGAGAATTGACAAAACGGCTATCATCATTTTTACGACTTATTCAATTGCCGTTATATCGTTTTTTCCTTCCCTAACTTTTATTGATACGCGTTTTACCAGAGATAAAATACATACGCCTATCTAATCGCAGATATGAAATGTTAAACAGCGAAAATAACTCCCTCTCGGAAGCCTGTTTAATAATTAATTCGGATAGATGTTATTCGTTCATCTGCAGAGGAAAAATCTTCTCCAGCCGAATATTTAGTGCAATTTTTTCCTCATAAGATATATCCGGCTTTTAACGAAATTAACTCGTTTAATCTAGTACTGTCTCTGCTAATAAAGTGGAGGTAAATGCTTTTTACACGAAGCGGAATTATTTTGATTGCAGTTTGCTCACTTCGAACTTCCATTTTATCCAGTTTGGTAATGATTTTCAGTTATAGTTTAAACCATAAAGCGGATGCTATAAAAATGACTTGAACTCTGAGAGCAGTTAACTTAATCTTTATTCATATGGAATTTAAAAATTATAAACACCAGAGGCAATGTTGAAGTCACTGAATGGTCCGGGAGACATAACCCCCACCAACAAAAAATTTAAGATTTTATGGTTATTAATGGTTTAAATCTAAAACTACGAATATACGTATCATTCAACTATTTTCACGTGACGGCGGCCTCTTTGTATTGGTTAAGCGGTGCTTTTCATCTTTAATAGCTTTACAAGGAAACCGATAGACATCCTGTTGGAGGAAAACCTTTTCTTCAATGTAATCTAATATTCTCATCTCTATTACATTCTTGAATCTATCCATCCTTTTGTGAATAAACCAAAAAAGGGTGGAGAGGAATAGATTTCCTGGAAAAGTGTTAAAGGATTGCAAAACAAGCGTCTAACTGAGACTAAAGGTTCCACATTGTCCCCCTCCCGGAGCGGTAGATATCCCGCTCCACCCGGGAAATATGTCTGAATTTAACACTGATTAAGGGATCCAACCCGAACTTTCAGATTCAGAACAAATTGTTTCATGTGCAGAACAATCCGATGTGAAAACCAATTTCTGGAACGAAAACTTTTTTACATTTTACTGTTGTCCATAAACACCACACAAAAGCATTTTTAAATGAAAGCTATCAATTATATATTCAAATAAAATTTTGAAATTTGTTAAAAGCGATATTTTCGTATTAGCCACATGCCAGGAGTTAATAGCCAAAGAGACCGCTAAAGATTTCGCTAGCTATAGCGAAATATTTATATTATTAAGCGTAAACGGGTTAATCTTTCGTAATTGCGTTGCACGCAGATTTTAAAATATTCAGTGCTTGAAAATTATTTTAAAAACTGTTAAAATAAATTGAGATACAGTTTTCGAACAAACTGCATTTGGAAATACATTTTATTTTGGTATTCGATGGTGTAAAAATTAAAAGTGTGCGATGATTAGAAGTTAAAAAATTTTGCAATAGAATAGAAATTTATTAGTCAGTTCGTTGCCTTTGTCAATCCGAGGTCAGCGTTACTCAATGACATGTTTTTGCTTTATAATATAGACACGATTCCCTCATTAGCATAATATTTATATTAATCAAATTACATATTATTTAGTACAGTAGAGTCCCTTAAATCCGTAACCCTAAAATTCACATACGCCTGAAATCCGCACATCATCACAGATGTAAACAATGAAACTTTCAGTTTAGATGTACTGACAAAATTACAGAATTTCTTAGTTTTATATCATTCTGTATGCATTTTAATATGTAATTCTCAACAATATGACTAAATTCATGTTTTTTTTATGAAGGAAGTATAAATTTATTTTCTGAAAAAAATCAAAATATTGCTGATATTACTGGTAATCACAATCTTTTTACCAAATATATTTATGTATTAATCAAGCTTTTTTCAGTTATTAAGACTGGCTAAACCTGAAATAAAACTTCCTTACTTTATTATTTTGATGTGATTTAATAGGGTATTTTTAAGAAATAAGTTTCATTGACTAATTCAAGAAAAATGTACCGCATCTTTATTATGCATGTTTAATTATACAGTAATTATTTACTTGACCTTTACTTTTAATAATTTATTCACTTTTAAAATTCTTACTTTTTATTATTTTAGTTTATCTCTTTACTTAATTATTTTACTATATTGGAAGCATTCATTATAATTTCGATCACATTATTGCATTCAAATTACTTTAAAAAAATGTAAACAAAGCAATGACCAGAAATCTGCAAAATTCTAAAATCCGCTCAACTTCTGGTACCAAGCTGTGCGGATTTGCGGGAGTCTTCTGTATAATATAATTTATCTTCGTAGCAAAACAATGTTGGACCAATTTTTCTTTCTATTAGTTATAGCACGGTCAATACTGACTATACTTTGGCCTATGTTGTCACGAAATAATGCTCGAACATTAGATTGTTTACATTTTTCTATGTAAAGCCAATAATTCTACAGTATAGGCGTTTCATTAAAAATACTAGGGGATCGTACCCGGTGTTCCCGGGTAACAGAATATAGGTGAAAACATTTTTTTTTAATTGAAAACTAATAATTTTTTTTATATGCAATAAATTTTTTAGATTGCCCACTTACATTAAAAAAGCATTTTTCATATGAAAAATACGAATTATACAATCAAATAAATTTTTGAAATTTATCAAAAGCGATATTTTCTTATTAGCCGCATGCTAAGAGTTATTTGACCAAGATTTTGCTATTTACGGCATCCTTTTATATTCTGATAATTTCAGAGCTGACACATGTCTGTTAAATTTCTGTTTTACTTATATTATTTTATTTATTTATTCATAGGGAAGTTTTTTAATGGATATTAGCCGTAAGAAAATGATGAGCTGTTTATACTGTTTTAAGGAAAAAACGGATTAATCTTTCGTAATCGAGCTCCTAGCGATATAGATAAATTAAAAAATATTTCATGCATTAAAATTGTTTTTAAAACCATAGACAATCAGTAAACTGAATTGAATTTTGCAAACAAATTCCATTAAAAAAAAATCTTATTTGGTGATCTAAAAATTTAAATTGTACGATTACGAATATCTTAGATATGTGTTTTTTTAATATTATTCTTTTATTTGTTTATAAAAAAAAAGTATTAATTTCGTTAACTTGTCTTTCACAAATATGTTAGATTGGTGTTTATTTTTATATTATTCTTTTATTTGTTTATAAAGGAAGTATTAATTTCGTTATGCAAAAATAGTCAGAAACAAATGCTGAACAATGTTTGCTGCTTTATGAGCAAAATGTTTATTATTATTATGTATTGAAACCGGCACGGGATAACATAACTTCAAAAAATCATGCTTAAAAATTATTTTTAAAAATATGATACATCAGTCAGTTAAGATACAGTTTTTAAACAAATTGCATTTGAAAGTAATTTTTTTCCCGATGCGATGAAAATTGAAAACGTACGATGGTCAGAAGATTAAAAAATTGCAATAGCGAAAATTTCAAGACCGAAACTTGATCGTGAAGTGTTGCCATTCGAAAAATGACGTCAACGTTACGCACAAATACGTTTGTTCTTTATAATATAGATACGTAATCAGTAAAATATAATAAAGATCAGTTATTAGGATGTGGTTATCAATTGAGGCTCTTATGCTTGGTATTCCGGAATGAAAAAAAGCAATTTTCACCTTTTCAAAATTTTCATGCGTCCTTCTCAAATCCATATTCATCATTTTTTTAAAAATTGTATTTTGTTTGATCATTTTAAAACCATTTTAACTCAAAACATGAAGTCACAATTATCAGCAACATCTTTTATGTGAACAGACGTACTTAATCTCAATTCCGGAGAGTAAAAATTTCCGTAATTTATGTTTTTTAGACGAATTTGTGTTAAAATGTTTAGTTTTATCTAAGAAAATGATCGTTTTCTTTTAAAGATGACTTCATTTTGACTTAAATAAGCATTTAGCCTAGTGTCTGAAACTTAGTATTAGTACAATGCAGAAGGAAAAACAATATAGAAAATTTATGAGGAAAAATGCGTGTTTTCAAAAGCAGTATGTCATTTTCCGTTATTATTCCCCTAATACAATATTATGCTCCTAATGGAACTTTGCGCCACTAAACCTTATACAACAATTTTTATCAACAATTTTGAATTTTTATCAGAAAACGGCATGAATAAAGATAAAAATACCTCATTATTTCTCTCTTGTCTGCAATAATGAAAGCTGTCTAATTTTCCCCATTTTGAAGAAATTAGATAAAATGCTTTTTAAATTAAAACATAAAAATGGGGATATTTAAAAAAATAAACAGATAGTGCGATTTACAAATGAACAGCTTTCAGTTAAAAAAAAAAAAAAAAAACAAAACAAAAAAAAAAAAACATTAGTAAAATTGGTTCAGCAGAAAGATCAGGGCAGATGACTAAAAAACACACTTGTGTTTTTAATATATAGATTATATAAAATTATGAAAAATTAAATTAAGCCAATTATGTTATTTTGATAAAATTATTGTGGAATGTCCTAAAAAATAGCATTAAAATTTTGTAATTCGAGAGAATTTTGTTCAAAAACTTCAGGAACATGATATTACTTTAAACCTCGAATTATTTGTTTGCTTGTCTAACTCGGCGAAACAAATCCATCCAGGCGAGAATAATCAATTTCTGTAATACAAATTGCTATTATTTGCATGTCACCTCTCTTTTATAAAGAAACTCGAAATTTGTGTAAAACATTGCGTTTTATCAGTGTGTGATTTCGATTACATTATTTTCAAAAGTGAAGCATTTTCACCTGTGAAGAATTTCAAAGCAGCTGGGTTGTGAAAATGACGCACTTCTACAAAACATAATTCAGTTTTAAGAATTAAAATACACGCTTTTTTATAAAATGACGTCATTTGCATCCGCTGAAGCAATCCAGTTTTACAATCCAGTTTTAAACTTCGTCTATAAAAAAGTATGCATATGACGTCATTATTGCAGAATAACAGACAATATTCTTGACATAGCCCGTATTTTAATTTCCCCTTTATTTCAGGTTTTATGAGAAAATGGCAACAAAATGATACAGCAATCTCCTATTTTCGACTATTTTCCGTTTATTTTCAATAGAAATGCGGTACTTTTGTTGCCACGATTAGAAAAATGGTATTGAAAACTATAAAAAAATTAATATCTCAAAAATAAATTGAGATGCAGCTTTCAAACAAATTGCATTTAAAAGAGCATTTTCTTCCTCATACGACGGTGTAAAAATTTAAAATGTGCGATGTTTAGAAGTTTAAGAATTTGCAATAGAGAAAATTGTAAAACCGAAATTTTATATTTCAAATTTCAAAGTGTTGCCATTCGCAAACTGACGTATGCGTTACGCACAGATATGTTTGTCCTTTATAATATAGAAAATTGTCAGTATAAACATAATATTTAATCAGCATTGTATTTCAATGGAAGTATTTCCCAGGAATCCAGTGTTGGCAACTTATTATTTAACCATTTCAGACTATTTTACTTTTAAACTATCTTGAATTAAAAAAAAAAAAAAAAAAAGGTTGTACAATATGAATCCGATATAGAAAAAAAGAAAAACAAATTGGAAATTGTACGTCAAACAAAGCAAATGAGGTGCTTTCGAACTAGTTCGTTCTAATATTATAAATATTCAGATCTCGGTGCAATAGCTGTTGCACTCTTATGCAAAAATGCATGAATACGAAATTTATTACGATTTTATAAATTAAATTCAGTTATACGGAAATAATAGGACTCCATTTTAAATAGGACATAATCAGCATGACAACCTAGAATCATTACCTATCATGGGATATCATTCAATAAATTACGTATGATAGAATTTAATAGAATGAAGTAAAATTTTATTAATATGTTTTTAAGTTTTGATTCGATTTTCATAAATTTTGAAATAACTCGACAAAATTCTGCAACGATTATATGTATTGAACTTCAAACCATTCGGTTGGGTAGCTTCAGACGGACATACAGACGGACGACCAGACGACGACTTTAGGTGCTACGTATTTAGATAATTACGAACGCTCCTGAAAAAGGATTGTATAGGAAAGTTAAGAGTTCATATACGTATAATACGTTCATATACATAATGGTGACGTAGCAGATATATAACAGAGAACTTATAGACAAATATATCGAGCTGTTTCTACCGCATAACATATAGCCAGCTTTTAACTAAATTAACTCGTTTAATCTAGTGTTGTCGCTGAAAACGAAGTGTAGGATTAATTGGAAAAAGCTTTTACACGAAAGGGATATTATTTTGGATTTCAGTTTAGGGACTTGGAAATCCTATTTCATCCCATACAGTAATGATTTGCCGCGCAATGATAATACTCATTTGTATAGTCCCAGCTATAAATAGAACGTTGCAATAGATTTCACTTCAAGAAATTTCAAAATCAGACATACGATTTCACTGCTATCACGATCATTGTATTTAGGGCTTAATTTCTAACAAAAAAAGTACCGGAGCCCTAATATTCTGTAATACTAACAACCGTAGCGTGCCCCCCCCCCCTTCCGTCACTGCAATCCGCATATTTATATTTCATTCATTATTTGCAAATTCAAAGCATTTTTTTCTTTCGCAAAATAATTTTAAATATATCTATCAGCATACACTTATAATGCATAATTATTTAATATACTTAGCTGTCAACTAATCCACTTTTTAGTTATCACTCCTTCCGAAAAGAAATCTTCGCCTAATTTTAATGTTAATTAACTGTAGAATTCTGCGATTAAATATGGTAAGGATTATGATTCGGAAATAGCGCTAACGCAAAAAAGGAATAGTTCGCCAGTTATGCCTTTTCATGAAAAAGTTAATGAAATTTATAGAAATTAATATTTATATGATGAAGAATGGAACAGCGTTTTTCAATTTCCTATAAAATGTGCATATCTGAAACTATAAAATGATTCCTTCCGCTTAACAATCTTTTGTGGCGAGTCCCTGAAAATCAGATTAAATTAAAAATTTGCCACCTTTATCGGAAATATTCGATACGTTTATACAAAAAGGGGGAAACACTGCTCGATTGCTTTCTATCAGAATAACAATGCATGGTAATTATATCTACTTATAAATGAAAATGACTTCGTAAATGTGCAGAGCAGAGCCTTAAAATGGGCAGCGTTCATGAAAAAAAAAAGTGCTATTGCTTTGGGCTCCGGAGCCCTTCATTTATGAGCTCCGGTGAATTCCGACCAATATTTAAATATTTACTGAAAACAGAGAAGTACCGGAGCTCAGCTCCGGTGGGCTCCGGCGCAAATTAAGCCCTGATTAATCAAATTACTAATCGTTCAGAAATTTAATTCAACTATATATCTTATGGTATTATCTTTTATGGATATTTTGAATTCATTAAAATATGGGAATGCACATGTGATTTCGTCGTAGCTAGGGCAAAGCAAATATAAAAAAATTAGGAATAATTTCCATGTGTAATTGTGACATAGCAAAAACATAACTTAATACTTATAGCCAAATATATCGCGCTATTTCTCTGTCAAATGATATATCTGACTTTCAACAAAATTAACTTGTTCAGTATTGCATTGCACTGCAAATGAAGTGGAGGATTAGTTGGGAAAAACTTTTTCATGAATAGAAATATTATTTTGATTGCAATTTCGGGACTTGAAAACTCTATTACATCCAGTATAACAATGCCTTGCCTTGCAATAATGATTCTAAGTTACAGTTCACCTTATAAAGAAGACGCTGTAAAAAATTAGATTATTTTTAATACATATGATTTCTAGGATAAAACTTACATAAAAGATTAGAAATAATTTCAATATGTAATTGTGACGTCGAAAAAACATACCATAAAACTTATAGCCGAATATATCGTGCTGTTTCTCCACCATAAAATATATCCGATTTTTAACAAAATTAACTCGTTTAGTATTGTATACTGCTAATAAAGTGGAGGATTATTTAGAAAAAACTTTTTCATGAATAGAAATATTATTTTGATTGCAATTTAAGGACTTGAAAAGACTATTACGTCCAGTATATCAATGCCATGCCTTGCAATAATGATTCTAAGTTATAGTTCCACCTTATAAAGAAGACGCTATAAAAAGTGAGATTCTTTTTTCACTTTTAATACATGTGATTTCTAAGATAAAACTTAGATAAAAGATTAGGAATAATTTCAATGCGTAATTGTGACGTCGCAAAAACATAACATAAAACTTATAGTCGAATATATCGCGCTGTTTCTGCATCTAAGATATATCCGGTTTTTTACAAAATTAACTCTTTTAGTATTGCACTGCT